>OX424467.1:16547191-19100698 GCA_949152455.1 Lithophane leautieri
GGTCTATTGTATTTTTTAAAATAGGATCATCATAAGCCTTCCAGGGTTGCGGGAAAGTCCGAAAGGGATACCGGGACCTGGCAACAGGCAACTGAATGAACATGGGTGGGGTTTAGTCAGTAAAAGTCCTGACACGCCCTTCCGCTCCGCCCAGAGCGGGAGTAGTCATTTACTGATTTCAAACCGTAAAAAAAAAAGGATCATCATAAAAGATACTCCTGCAAATACGTACCCTAATGTAACTGCCGTGTGGCATGACTTCTTCTATACAATTCTATCAGTCATAATCTCAGTATTCACCCCCTTCTAGCCATATCATCTTTTGCACACCGCTCAACTGTTGATTGGCCTTTAGAAGGCCGATAACAATTAATATTCTATTGTGTCTCGTTAGTGACAGAGGTCTATTCATCCATAATTTCTTAAGGACTGAATCCCGGTGAGTTACAGTAGTGAATACGCCCAAATTTTAGGATAAAATCAAATATTGGTCTTTTGATAAAAAAACATGTTACAAAATGTTCATATTAAATTGGCTTTCATTAGAGTCAGTAGCAAAATTAAATAATGTTTACTTTACGAGGAGATGCATGATAACAAAGATTATTTCTCATTTTTATGGTTTCGTAGGAAGGAAAGAAACATATACAAACTCATTAAAAAAAAAAAAGAAATGCTCAATTTTGGAATTAAGATTATGTAGAAATTTAATGTATTTTTATCATTTGATATTTCTTTTTAAATAACAAGTAGATAGCTCCTAAAAACTACCAAAAAAGCGGCTAGAGTGGCGTTTTGCTCAGGGTACCGCCTTGAGTCTTCCTACTCATATCTGAACTTTACTACTCAAAACTTTCCCCACGACATTTCCTTGTTTCTAAAAACAGAACTTCCAGTACAAACAATCAACAAGAGTTTTCTCAGTACTGATAAATTAATCATAGATAAAGATGAACTCCTGTTAACTCCATGTTTAAAAAACGGACATGTAACAAGGCTTCCATAGACCTTGCGCAAGCGCAACACGTCAAAACTGTCGTCTTGCCTACAAATTACAGTTGCGCCACACACAAACAATTGCTATTGTCGGACGTCAGCTAGGGTCCTGATGAATTCTGAGCACTAGATTGATAGTTTTTTTATCCTGTTTGTTGGTACAGTCAACCGAACGGTCTAGTAACAGTTTGTCTTTGGAATCACCTATATTTAGTAGCAGTAAGGGCGGTTTTTGTAGCGGTAGCTCACTTTGTACAACGGTTTACTGTACTAAGGACAGCCTGTATTTAGCTTTATAGTTACAACATTGTTGCAATCGCTTAGATACGGATGTTTCTATCAACTACTTTTAACACTCGAGTCACAATGACATTTCTTGGAAATAATGCGTTTTGTAAGCAGACCAGCGACCACCAGCAATCAGGAATTTACGCGTTAAAGTTTTTAATCATTCAATTACATTAAACATGAAATCAGTTATGAAAATGAGTTTGTCAACGAGAACCCATCTTTTCTAATATATCCTAGAATCGATGTCTTGAATTCAGGAAAACGTATTTGCAAAAGATATTTTCAAAATCATATGTAGGTATGTATACCTTTTTACTCCTACCAAGCCTTTTACCAACTATGTTGGGGTCAGCTTCCAGTCTAACCGCATGCAGCTGAATACAAGTATTTTACATGGAGCGACTGCCTATCATACCTTCACAGCCCAGTTACTGGGTAACACGATATCCCTTAGTAAGACTTTGTCAAGAGGTTGTCAGAAGCCCGAACGTAACGGCTTAACCTACTTTCCGAAGGGTCTCGGTATGTTAAGATGGTCACCCATCTATGACTGACCGCGGTAAGCGAAGGTTAACCTGATGGATCGACCCGTGTGGCTGTTATGACTTAGCCACAAGCTCCAAATCGATTCAAAACAACATGAAATCGGAGAAAGCAAGCGAAACATACATCTAAATCCAATCCTACTAATCCTACTAATATTATAAATGTGAAAGTTTGTGTGTTTGTGTGTTTGGATGTTTGTTACTCAATCACGCAAAAACGGCTTAATGGATTTGGATGAAATTTGCAACAGATAGTTTATAACCTGGATTAACACATAGAATACTTTTTATCCCGATATCCCACGGGATCGAGACTTACGTGAGTGAAACCGCGGGGCGCAGCTAATTATGTTATATTAACACATTTCACTCTCACTGCCAGAAGTTGATAAGTAAATAATATATTGCATTGCATTTACTTATGCAGTGACCTTTATGTATGACTTTGGCCAGCACTGTAATACTGACGGACGAGAATCAAGATGCGACGAGAGAAGGGAAATACCTACGGTCGGTGTCAGGTTGTATGTTGATCTAAATATGATTTGCGCCCGAACAAATATGGATTTACAGAATTATAAACATTAGAATCAGCAATACAACTCTCCAAGTTCATGTAAGTGCATTGAATGACTATTTCATGAAATCATGACATTTGTTACGGCGCAAATCATATTTAGATCAACATACAACCTGATACTGACCTGCAAATTGCAAAAAACGTAAGAAAATTTGAATTTCGCGGGCTACCTTAGCGCAACCCCCTTAATATAAAATCTTCTTGATGATCATAATACCTAAACCTATAATGCAGCAGACCATATTCCTTCAAAAGGATAAATTGAATCGGTAAAGGATCGTGTGGAAACCCATGTTCAAGTACCGAAATTTTAAAGACAATGTGACATCCTCAGACCGAATAAAAAACCAAGACAGAGCGCTGTCAACAGTGACGTGAGGCCGGTTTTGTAAACATGTGTGCACTTAGTTTGGTGTAGTTTAATTGTTGTGTCGTTGTAAATGTGTGTGTGTGAGTGTGTATGCACAAAGCGGTGGTATAGTTTTAGCATGCTTCACTATATTGTTCGCAGCGCTCCGTCTTGGTTTTTTATTTGGTCTGAGGTGACATCTAACAACCCGCACTGAGCCCGCATCGAGGACTACAGTCCATTCTCTCTCACAAAGAGAAGGTTTGAGTTTCAGCGGTGGCATAATGTGGCATAAGGTCAATTGCATCTGTCATATAACACCGTTATTTGCAGATAGATTGATAATCACAGAATAATTTTTAGCAGATAAGAGGACATTGTCGCTTCTCACTATTATGAAACCGACGAATAGGACAGGTGGCCTATTATTTTCTGGACTTTATCAAGACATTGACCCATTTTTAACACTGTTGTATCTCTTGTTCCCCGACTACGCCCGGCTCTGAAGAAGGGAAATGTTTAAAATTATTCGTGGCAAATATCTCTCTTAACAAATTAAACCATCCACTTTCAAATCTATCTTAACATAATATAGACGTTAAACGTCAACAAACACAAGCTATGACATTAAAAACGTAATACAAAGTGACAAACTAGCATTCAGTGTCCTTACTAAGACCAGGCGGCCTTGTACACGCGTGCACAAGCTTTCAACACCGAGTTACCCAAGAACCACCAATATACCAAGGCATCTTCAAGTGTTGTGTGTACTCTGTGGCATGGTTGAACTTAAAATGGTGGATCTACCAGCGCAAGTTGAGCTTGGCTTGTTGTGAATTTGGAGCAATTGGACATAATAAAAATCATGGTTACGTTTTTTAATGGATTAGATAAAAAAAAATGTTAACAATAGTAAAAAAAATGGAGTAGTTATTTGTATCTATATTTAGAATTAAAATAACGGCTTCTTAGGGACATATTGTAATTAAAAGCTGGACTTTAACAGACTTAAACTTGGAAAATTGGCTAGTTAACCGATCACAGGCTTATTGTTATTGATAAATACCGATTTATAATTAAATACATGCGTCGACCTGCATTTGGGTCCGGGCGGAAATAGCGCTTCAAAAGCCTATGCTCGAATAACCTTGCTTTGAATCAGCGGTTTCAATTCATAATTCAATAGATGTAGATAAGCCACTATTTTCATCTAAAATTGAGCTAGGTATCAATAGTCTTCTAACCGTTTCTAAATTTCTTATAATTTTCCATTTTAACCCTGAAATTCGATGCCGAAAGCCCATACAGTAGCCAATCCATGACCTATCTACTACAGTCCCTTTTCCTCAAAACACTTTTCAGTATCCATAAAAGCTGGCCAACACATTCTAGAATGTTATTTTACTTCTAGAACATTCCAGAATCCTATTTTATCGATTGACTGGACATATCAATACAGGTCTTATTAAAATGGTCGTATTGTCCAGTTTCGCTTGCAGTAAGAAGTTTGATAATAGTGGCGATTGAATAAATCTTGTTGCCTCATTGTTTTCGACGTTAAAGGAAATGATTAAGTTTAGGTGCTTATTATTGGTAGGATTGATTTATTGTGTAATTTTTTTCGTATGTTATCACGGAGTCTTGACATCAAAATCAAAATATCTTATTTCACATAAACCTACATGGGCACTTATGAAACGTCAAAAGCTAGGTGCACGGTTCCAATTGGCCGTTTCCTATGGAGAAGAGCAGGCAAGAAATTCCACGGTTACTCTTTTAAAAATAATTGGGTTTTACAATATTTTTTAATTACATTGTTAATAGGCATAGGAAGACAGTGTAGGCCTTTCAACAAGTATCAGTTAGGCACTTAACAAAATAGAAAATGTTCAACGAATCTACAGTCCACTAAGCCTTAGAAGATAGTGATCTTTGAAAAGGTAGTCGTACAAGATAAAGAAGAGAAACAAAAAGATTTTGCTGTATCTCCTCCTAGAAATACCTAGAAATTCTAAATATTTTATTTCGCATATACTTACATGGACACTTATGAAACGTTAGAAGCTAGGTGCACGATTCCAATTTTCCGTTCTGCGTTTAGACGAGACAAAACTTGCATGAAATAATTGCCTCGGTGTAAACAGAAGTCGCATGCAATAATTGCATGGCAAAACTTGCATTTAATTGTTATACTTATAATTTTTTTTTTTTTACTAATGTTTTTTTTTAAATTTATGTTCATGTTGTGGTAGTTTATAATTAAGGCATTTCGATATAAGGCAGAAATTGTTACTGAAATAAATAAAAATATGCCATTTTATGGAAAACACGCGTGTAAACACTTGCATGCAATTCTTGAACGGCAATAACTGAACGTGCTATAAGGTGTGCGATTATTGCTCTGGAACGTTCCAGAAACTTGCACCGTGCAAATGGGGCTTGCACTGTGTAATTATTGTAAACAATTAAAGAACTGTGACTATAAGGAAACTAGATTTTAGATAGAACCATTTGACCCGGATTGAAGCGGGTTACAATTACCAAAATATATAATAGTTATGAAAATTACTGAAACATAGTACCTAACAAAACATTTCTCAATGTATAATGAAGTATATTCAAAAATAAATAAAACAGAGTATTTGTAAGAAAAGTCAGGGTCGTTTGATAGTCTTGATACCAAATCTATTCAATAAAGAATGATAGATGAAATAATATGTCAGCTTACGTTGACATTTTGTAGGTAGCTCGCGCGATATAACATAATATTTATAAGTTTATAACCTTACTATAAAACTAAGAATCTATTTTCTAGAAGTTTCGGCAACCTTTGTTTATTATGAATCATCTACTGGTTAATGTCATCGCAAAACAGTATTCTTGTACAGTATAACTATTTTCTTAATGTCCCTCGGCAATAGAATAGAATAGAATACTCTTTATTATGTACACCATATAAAATACAGATATAAATGTAGAAAAATATAGGGTGACACAATGGGCGGTCTTATCGCTAAAAGCGATCTTTTACAGACCACCTTTGGATCGATTAAAGCGAGAAGGAGAGATAATACTGCAGGTAGTCAGTGCGTCAATATTATAAACATAAGAAACGGAACGGCTGAATGGATTTGAATGAAAATTAACACACGGGTAGACCACGAACTTTGATTACGATTACGACGAATCGGATACTTTTATCCTGGAAGGACGTTTGCTGTTTATAGTTTTAAGTTTGCCGAGAGACATTAATAAAATACAAATACAATACAATACAAAAATGTTTATTTCATGAAGTTGTTTACATTTTGTTGCTGAATGGCGCCTCCTTTTAAGCAGATAATGCCTGTGATAGAAGACCCTTTATTAGGTAGACTAAAGGTGATAAAAAAACTACTTATATTTTAAAATAGTTGTACTGTACTTTACTAAGCAGCTTCATTTCACAAATATAATCAACAGCCATATTTAGTGTATGATGCGATGCGATGTGTGCGATGGTGCACTGCAAACGACCCGAGAAATGACGGTCCGACCAGGACGTCACCAAACGCTTTCGGAGTTCGGATCCAGTGCGAAACACGTCATATAAATAGTACTATGACTACTTCGGACCGGCAGCTCTCGTACTTTAGGTCGGAAGCAGTGCGCAAGCTGTGTCAACTATGATGTTCAAAAAACTTTTGAAAAAATCGTAATTTATATAAAAACATAACCCTTCCTTTTCGCTTTGCCGTAGTCGGGTAAAAAGAAACGTCCTGACTCGCTCATTGACTGATTCGTTAACGCCTCGCCCAAACCCTTGGACCTAAGAAGCTGTTTTGCACAGAAATTTCATTAATTGGGAATAAACAAGACCGCGGACAAAGTATGGCAAAGTGGTACAGTTTAGTTTAGTAGAAAAGGTCTGAGTTTAAGGGACCGATGCCAATAATAATTAATAAATAAGGAACTTATTTGACACGTAATCTGTTCGATTTATGCCCTAACACGTATTTTCACTTTTAAATAATAAATTGGAATAATAATATCATCTTTGATGGAATAGAGTCAAAGGATCCGCAGTTAATTCGTTTAAAAGGTGTTGCAATGTTTAGTTGAAAGACTTCCATTAATCCATGCGATTCGAACGTTCGCTGAATATTAAATAAGGAAATAGAAATGTCATAATTTTAAAAAATAAATAAAATCTATATAAACCAGAACACCATTGGAAGAACAGCCGTATAAATACATAATCCATGTTTTCTGCCCATCAAATAATGTAAAAATTGCGACGCTGAGGACGCGACGCCAGCCCGGCATTGGTTGCCAGGGCTGCGTCGACATGCTTCAGAGGCGCGGCGCCCTAGGCCGCTAGAGCGCGACTGCGTCGCTCCCGTCACACAGCTGTCATCAGTGTCACACGATTTATAGACGTTTCAGTGTTTTTTTTTTTAGTAATTTAGTTTTGTAGTGTTATTTTTTCAATAAAGTTAATTTATAAGTTTTAAACCAAACCAATAAATGTTTAGTGGCAGCAGCGATGTTGTGGATGTTGGTGGTAGTGCTTGTCAACCTTCGACATCACTAAGCATCCTGGAGAGATGTCCGCTGTGTACCCAGGCACGGTTTTTCAAAGGTAAGCGGGGTCTGAATGTGCATATTGGAAAGGTGCACAGACCACCAAATGCGCTCTCCTCAGACCCTGTCTCAACAACCACACCTACAACACCAGATACATCCACCACTTTTGAACCGTTTTGGAAAACCCTTTCAAAATTCAAAAACTCTGTTCCTGTTTTGAAGCGAGTTCCCCGCGGCGCTAGACCTCTGGTGGCACAACAGCTAGCAAGCTGCGTTCGTCTTGCCGCCCGGGAGAACTCACAAAGTGCTTGGGAACAGCTGCTCACCTTCCCCTACAGGATTCTACACGTGCAAAAGAATTTGGCAACCAAAAAGACCTTAACTGCTCAAATTAAAGAAAACTGTAACGTTTCGGCTCTTAATTTAGATTCAAAATTCCCGACACAGAAATATACCTCTTCAAGAGGTATATCCCATCTGGTAGAATCTAAGTTAGGGGAAGGTGACATTAGCGGCGCAGCCAGGATTCTCTTCAGTAGTGATGTGGTGGCACCATGTTCTCCAGAAACACTCGCAGCTCTGGAGAGCAAACACCCTGCCCCAGCAGATGGTCTTTCTTTTCCCGACCCCCCTGATTTGGATAATCACTCCCTCACCATTACAGGTCGAGAGGTGATCACAGCCGTCTGCTCCTTCCGCAGCGGCTCCGCTGGCGGCCTCGACGGCCTGAGTCCTCAGCACCTTAAGGACCTTATTTGTTCAGGCGCCGGAGCAGCTGGTGAGTCGCTCTTGAAGGAGCTTACGGCTCTGATCAACCTTATGCTCTCCGGCAAGGTGAATGAGTCCGTCATAGACGTCCTTTATGGGGCCAATCTTTGCGCCTTGCGTAAGAAGGATGGCGGCATTCGTCCCATTGCCGTGGGAACCACTTACCGTCGTATGGCAGCCAAGATTTGTTGTAAATTCTATGGTGAGGTTATTTCGAAAAAATTTCAGCCCCTGCAGCTAGGTTACGGTTCCAAAGGGGGCTGCGAGGCTGCTGTACATGCCTTATCGACCTACCTAAATTCTGAGAAAGGAGAGGTCATCCTGAAAGTTGACATAAAGAATGCCTTTAATTCTGTTAATAGGGACACCTTGCTTGCAGAAACTGAAAAAGAAATACCCCAAATCTATAGTTTTCTTTGGCAATGTTACAGACACCCCTCTAAATTACTGTTTCGGGACAACCTTCTAGAATCTGCTGTTGGCTGCCAACAAGGTGACCCCCTCGGGCCAGTGATTTTTAGTTTAGCCATTCACCCAATTATTCGACAGCTAAATTCCAAATTCAATGTTTGGTACCTCGATGATGGAACTTTGGGAGGCGACGTAGAAACTGTTTTTAATGACCTTAAATTCCTAAAATATGAACTCCATGCCATTGGCCTTGAACTCAACCTTTCGAAATGTGAACTATACTTAGCGGACAGTACTGACAGACACCTGACACTTCCGAAATTTAACGCAATAGCCCCTGAGATCAAAATTATCGAAAAAAACTCTCTTCGTCTCCTTGGGTCACCTATCTTTGAGGACTCCTTCCCTATTTTTATTGAGGAAAAAATTCAAAATTTCAATGACGTTTCGGAGAGATTGCTCCAAATTAACATGCATTCGGCCATAACCTTAATCCGTTACTGTTGTTTCGGCCCTAAATTAACATATTTCCTTCGCGCTTCCTATTTATGGAAGCACACCCATCTTTTAGACAAAATGGACCAAATTATCCGTCATACATTAACTTTGATCTTAAATGTGGCCATGGACGACCGAGCTTGGGCACAAGCTACTCTTCCCATACGTATGGGAGGCCTCGGCGTCCGCAAAATTTCTAGTATTAGTTTACCGGCTTTCATATCCTCGGTTCACGGTACTGAGAAATTAATCAGGAAAATCCTAGCTTCCACACTGATTGATTTTGACGTGCCGTGCCTCACCGAGGCTATAGATGCCTGGAGACTCGCTTGCCCGAATTCAGATCCGCCCGACAATCCATCTTCCCAGAGACGGTGGGATGAGCCGCTCTGCAGAGTAGTACAGAACAACTTACTTGACACGTCTGCTACTACTGCGGAGCGTGCGCGCCTGCTGGCTGTGGGTGAGTGGGAGTCGGGACTGTGGCTTCATGCACTACCGTCATCGAACCTTGGAACTTTGTTCGACGACACTACCTTCCGCATCGCTGCTTCCCTGCGACTAGGAACCCCGTGTTGTTCTCCTCATCGCTGTCACTGCGGTGAAGTTGTCAACAGCCTCGGACACCACGGCCTGTCTTGCAGCCGAAGTGCGGGTCGCTTAGCGCGGCACGCGGAAATTAATGACATCATCCGACGAGCCCTTGTCACCGCTGGCGTTCCAGCTGTATTAGAACCTAACGGCTTGGCACGCAACGATGGCAAGAGACCGGACGGCATGTCCTTATTCCCGTGGAAGGTGGGTAGGCCTTTAGTGTGGGACGCAACATGCGTAGATACCCTTGCGCCATCCCACCTTCCTGGCTCGGCGTGCTGTGCTGGCGCTGCTGCTGCGGCTGCGGAAAACCTCAAGCGGCGAAAGTATAACAGCCTTATAGCGAATTATATTTTCGAGCCGTTTGGGGTTGAAACCCTAGGGCCGTGGGGTCCGAGTGCTCATAGCTTGTTTGATGAAATTTCCAAACGGCTATTTGACACTTCCCGTGACCCAAGGGCTGGCTTTTACCTTGGTCAGAGGATAAGCATTGCCATACAACGTGGCAATGCCGCCAGTCTCTTGGGTACATTACCAGCCGACAGCGATGCGGAGGAATTTTTCGACGCTATATTCTAGTTTATTGTTTTTTTTTTTGTATAGTTACTTTTAACTAAGAGAGTTGTATATTTTCTGTACTTAATTATTGTTTTTTTTCTGTGTTCTATACTTTTTGCATGCTGTGTCTATCGCTTAATATTGTGCACTTGGCTTGTATGTTGACTTGTGTTTTCTAATTGGTTGAACAGTGTAACAGTTGTAGATAGGCCATAAATAAATAAATAAATTTAAGTAAGGAACTTATTTAAAAATATTTAAAATCCAAGAACCTACAAAATAGAAACTAGTACTGGCTGTTAACGTTATGCAGAAAAGAGGCATTAACGCGTACGCACGCTAGGCGCAGGCACAGCTAATGTTGACTAAACTTTCGCCAAGTTCAAACGATACTTTCACGAGTTCAACGAGGTTAATATTGCGGACTGTACCGCTTCTTGTTGTTTATTATTTTTTGCTATCGGTACCTAATAAGTTTCACGGAGTTAGTTGCTGTTTTGAAGGGAGAACTTGTTGTTGATTGTTTTGTTTTTATTCTTTGTTTTAGTTTGTTTATCAATTTCTAATGTAACTGCCAACGAGATTAAAAATTTGATCACTAGGGCAAGACCAAAGAAACGAAGGATGGACTGTGAGAAAGATGATATGGCGATAATGACTACCGAGATGACGGCTAATAGAAAAGTATGGAAGAAAGAGACATGTCACTCCGACCACAAATAAATTGAGATGCAAGAGGGTGATGATGAGTTGCCAACGAGAAAGATCAGGTGCCGTATTATGAAGTATTAATGCCATCATTATTCCACTGCGAAAACGGAATGGTGCTAGCGGCCTTGTCTAGCTCCGTCTCTCTCTCACATTGGAAAAATGGTGGCATTAATACTTCATAATACGGCACCAGGTGCCGCAATGGTCGGGTTGGGTCGGCGGAGCAAGAAATTTCTTGCGGATGAAGTCACGGGCAGTAAAAAGAAAGAAAAGAAAGAAAAGAAAGAAAAGAAAGAAAAGAAAGAAAAGAAAGAAAATAAAGAAAAGAAAGAAAATAAAGAAAAGAAAGAAAAGAAGAAAAATAGGTTTATTTGTCATAGAAACACGTGCATACAAAAAGACAGGAGCTAGTTATTCATAAAATGCTATTATTATTTCACCTGCTGTCAGACATTTCAACAAGTGGACTTAAAGATAAAATGACGTCACGTAAATCTCACATTTCATTCCTAGACGTTCATTTATCTTAATCCAAAGTCTTGCTCAACGTGTGATACTCTCTGATCTTTTCTGATCTTTTGAACCGACAACTTGCAACTGCACCTAATCAAGAGAGACTGCAAATACTTAGCTTTGACCTGCATTTATAATTATTACTAGCTTCCGCCCGCGGCTTCGCCCGCGTGGTATGTCGATAAAAAGTGGCCCATGTCCTTCCCCGGGATGCCATCTATCATCTCCTTGCCAAATTGTATCGAAATCCGCTCAGTGGTTTAGGCGTGAAAAGGTAACATACAGACAGACAGAGAGACAGATAGACAGACAGAGTTACTTTCGAATTTATAATATTAGTATGGAAGTATGGATTTATTACAGTGATAAGTAGAATCTTTGATT
This sequence comes from Lithophane leautieri, assembly GCA_949152455.1. NCBI lineage: Eukaryota > Metazoa > Arthropoda > Insecta > Lepidoptera > Noctuidae > Lithophane > Lithophane leautieri. Next base: position 16,558,956 of record OX424467.1, read on the forward strand.
AGGTAATTAATTTATTTGAAATACTGAAATTGCCTACATGCAAGGATCTACACTTTATAGAGAAAAGCTTTGTATCTTTGTTGTTATTTGTATTTTACTTGTGAAAGAATTTTCAATCTGTCCAGTAGTTTTTGAGTTTATTCATTACAAGAATGAACTCGAAAACCACTAGACCGATTTTGAAAATTCTTTGACGAGTAAAATGCTATAATATCACTGAGTAACATAGGCTATAATTTATAAAGTTAGTACGCGGGAGAAGCCGCCGGCGGAAAGTAGTGTATATTATTTTTAGGATACCGAGTCATAACCATATCAATTCTATAATCATCAGCTACAAAAAGTCTTTGAAATTTTGCTCTTCTGTCAACGAAAAAAACTTAATTAATAGCTTCCTAGTAACAACATTCAATCAAGTCAAAATGCCTGCAGCGCGTGAGTCGCCGAAGGAACGGAATGTTGCCATTTTAAATATTACCTATATGTTTTGCATTTAGGATTAAGTCTTGTATTTTTTCTTTCTTATTTCGTTATTTTAATATAATGCTGCACCGGTTGATGTCATCACGTTAACGCCGACGCCGGCGCCGGCTGTCGCTGAAGACCAGCGCTGGGGCTCTGTCTCGAACAGGGTCGCAGCGTTCTTTTTTTTTAAATTCCTTATCAAGTAAAAATAGACTCATACTAATTATTAGGATGGCCGTTTTGCGTGGATATAACGCGTATTTTCCCCCAACCTGTTCTTTTCGTGTAGGTATGTGTTCTTTCTTTGCATCATGTTTTCCGCAAATAAACGTATTTTCTTTCTTTGTTTTCTTTACTTACAAAGATAACCAATCAGCATAATTCACCGATTACTTTCTTGATAAAGAACCCAACACACGACACACTTTAAAACTACCTTTTCAAAAAACTGCCCTCTCAAAATTACGTCGTGTTCGTCCCAGTTCTTGGCAAAAAAAACGGCTATGTCTACGTCGCACAGGCATATAAGGAAGCCAGGCTATCAATGCGTGTCTGTGACTTTTACCACGGCACCCGCAGTTATTGTCATGTAATAAATACGTAATGAGTTACGCGATAGTTTTGTGGCGTGAAAAATATGTGTCGTGATACTAAGATAAGATGATTCTTTTAGCTTTACGCACGTAAATATACCCATAAGCTTCGGTTTTTTTAGAAGAGTGATTCTGTCATACGGCCGTCGCGTCGTGAAAATCTGTAATTTTCATTGTCGTTTTATTTTTCTTCTTTCCCCTATCAACCTGCATGCTATCATTTATTCCCTTTATCGAGTTATTTAAAGTACGTTTCGTCGTGTCTCAAACAATCCAGACAAAGTACAAAAAGAATTTTAAGATTGCAGCTTGCAAACAGTATCCAATCAATTTGTCTACAATATTTTTGCAACACATAATTGAGGCACTCCAGACGGTTTCGATATCTGCGTGATCTCAAGATCTCGCTTGTTATATCTCTATTCAGATGCTGAACTGTTATTTATTCAAGATCAGATCTAGAGCTTCGTAAATCTGAGTATCAAAGATCGACTTTGTCAGTTTGAAATGGTTATATTTTGGTTGCATTTAAGTAGAGAGGTATAATACTGTTTCTCTTTTACTTATAAGTTCTAAAGCATCTTTTTATTTGCACTATCTTTCTGGTAATATTTGGTTGAATGAATGAACGGTAGGTAGGTACAAGTTTCAACTGTTTTATTTGTTCCATTTACAAAATGTGAGGCAGTATCATAACACATTTAATATTTTCCTATATCAAAATTATTTGAATTTTATGGCAACCAAAAATCCACAATTTGTCATTAAAGACATCACCAAAGAATTCGTCATAATTATGTGCGCTTTATTTGACATCAAATAGTAGCCAAACAAGTTTACTTAATTTGGTACAAACAAGATCGAAGATTCGGCGAAACCGCACCTAAAAGCATAAACTTAATGCGAAGCTGTTCTAATTAGTAACCAGTTTCCTCTTTCTTTGTTATGGCCTATTCAGATATACGCGATGTCTCTGTCGCGCTCGGTAGCGATACTGCGGGTTTTGATAAATGGGTTATGTCGACGGAAGAATTGACAAAATGACAGATTGGGATTGTTTATCTGTCATTTTGTCTACTCTTCCGTCGACAATAACCGTTTCTACGGTGGGCATGCTACCCGTGCTGGGATAGTATTATTAGGAATTAATGCCATTATTATTCCACTGCGAAAACGGGATGGTGCTAGCGGCCTTGTTTAGCTCCGTCTCACTCTCACACTGGAAAAATGGTGGTATTAATACTTCATAATACGGTACCTGGTCCGCCTTCTGATTAGTCACTTTGGAAGTATCGCTACCGAGCGCAACAGCGATATCGCATCTGAACAGGCCTTTAGCTTGCTTTCTCTTTTGACGTGATTATTAGCTTTTATTGTATTAAAATTAATTAAAGTGTCCGCCGGTTTGCGAGCGAAGATATAAGCACATTTTGATAATGATCTTTTGCTATTAAAAACCAGACCATAGAATTAAGGCTCCCGCAAACTTCATGGAAATTGTTTTATTTTGTTAGAACAATTTCCATGAAGTTTTGCGTCGCACCTTCGCGTCGCACCTGTCAGCGGGAGCCTTTATCCTCAAGTAGTAGAATATTATCTAGGTATGAGATATTTTCAAAATAAAAACATTAGTAATAATACCAGCTTATTATTGTCCCACAGCTGGGAAATTGCCCCCTCTCATACAGAGACGGGATGGCGATTTCAGACTTAAAAAATTAACATCCTCACGATATTTTCCTTCACCGATGTCTGTAATGTTCAAGAAAAACTTAGTCTTATAAGTACTCAAATATGATAACTAGGTATGAAACACTTTTAAAAATATGCTAATAAAAAAGCATTAAAATATGACTGACAGATCTAAATCAAGAAATAAGTAATTTAAAATAAACCTGTTTAAATGACGTAATAAATGATCTTGCACAGTAAGAAACAATATCTGGTCCATTGCCAACCAGTTTTCAAATTGTCTATCGAACAAAAAACTCTCATAAAATACCCGGTAGTCTTCTAAACTAATAGCTCACGAATAAAAACCAATAATCACAGGAATATTACATAATTAAAACAATACAATTAGAGGAAATTGACAGAGGCATAACCAAATTGGTAATGCAATCATCAAAATTGAATCACGATGTTATTTGAAAACAGTTATTCATTATGTAACGGTTTAGGCATCTGTTCCACCGCCCGGCGAGTATAATGAAGCGAGTAGAGTTAGCAACTAAACACGAGTAACGAGTACGCGACGGAGATGGCATTCGATTTAGCATAGTACACCCTGCGCAGGTTTGTATGTACACACGGACATATCAAGCTATATAGTTCCAGTATAAGCTGACCTCTCATTGTACAGAAATTCTATACAATGCGAGGTCAGTTTATACTGGAAATGTAAAGCTTGATATGAAGCCGTGCGTACCAAGCGTGACTCTCTCAGCGAGTGTTTTGCTCGCCAAGCGAGAGTCGCTGAGCGAGTACTCTCTTTGATAACTCTAGTCGCTGCTACAGACGAGTACCTACTAGTTGATCGCAACAATCAGAGATCAACTATCAATACTTGTATCTCTTTTACTTACACGGGACCTACAATCTTTTGTAGGTTTCTTGAGCGAGAAAATCGTTGATAACTAGTCGCTTCCTCGTCGGCTGTGGGACAGGTGCCTTAAATATAGTTAACCGCAAATCGTTACTTAACAGTTGGTGCAGCATTTTTGTATTTTTAATGTTTATTAGTAGGTATTATTAAGAGAGGGCCATTATTTTTGTCATAAAACAAAATTATTTATTATCATTCCAAGAGAATTGATTTCGAAATTTTATAATTAGTAAAGTAGAAATAAAAATATTTGTTTGAAATTAAATTCTCTTTCGATAAAAAAAAATGATTTATGGTTATAATGGGTAATAAATGGTGTAAAAGATTATTTTTGGATGAAAAACTTGTCCTCTTGTTTACGATGTCAAACACCTTTTCACACAATCATAATAATCATGAATCCTCTTTTGTAGGTATTGAATTTTTGAATCTTAATTATTTTTATATTTTTAGAAACCGATTGTATAAATCCTTTAAATAGTCTTTTAAAAGCATTTTATTTGTTTTATTACCTATATCAAGAACATTTTAAGTCATTAAAAAAAACGATTTGTTAAAAAACGGTTTTGTCTGCAAAAACAGCATCCCTTTGTGTATCTGTCCTCCAGATTAAAATGTAAATTTCCGTCTGTATCGTACATTTTACGATGGACGCTGTGACATTTTGCAATCATCGGTAGCCCTATGAGCAATTTGAATAAATTAACGATACAGAGATTATCTAACGGGCAAACATCATCGTTATTAAAAGGTCAAGCTGATTTGATAACGTCATGATGCTCTGCTACTTAAATCTTTTTATAAGGACAAGATTTTTTAAACTCGTAAGTTTTATAAACCCTGGTTTTTAACTTATCTGTGGCTTAATTTATAGCTTAAGAATTAAGTCTACTATCTTTCCCAGAATATAGAACATTTTATCTGGCCATTAGCTTCATTAATATGAGAATTTTCAAAAAAAGATTCTACGAAATATTTAACGTAATTCGGTAGCTTCTATAATTCCAGAATGCTTTTCAGGGCTGCTCTAGCTTTTGTCTTGTCATTTAAACGTCAAAGCTCGATCTTCGTCTGATGAAATAATAATAATAATAATAATATATTTATTTTGTTTATAATTATATACTTTCATATTCCCATGCCGATATCGACTACGGAGACTATTTCTAATTTTGACGGCTATGGGTTACGAGATGTGTAGGTATCTTGGCTGTGTAGCATTTCAACAAACTTACATCTGATGAAATACTATACCACAGTATACCTAATAACGTAGACAGTTGCATTGTGTTTAGATAATCATCAATAGAACATCAAATTCCATCAATACACTTCCAAATACCCCTAGGAACCATGTACATGACAGTTTCACCTCCATTTACAATGGAAACAAGAATCCCAATTACGTATCACAAGAATCATGAGAGAAATCAAATAAACACGAACATTTTGTAACCAACTTGGTAACCGTGACATTTGGCATACATGGACATTTATAATATCTGTCGAAAAACTACTAAAGTTATCAACAATGGAAATCTAACTTTATTTTGATGGCGATAAAGTTGAGATTTAATGCTTGAGTCGACATCTGGGAGCAAACAAGTTTTGACGAAATATACATAGTAGGTACAATTTAACAACAACTAAACATAATTAAATTGTTTTATTGTAAATACTAGGGACTCGCTCTTACTTCGAACGGCTTTTACGACTTGACAAAACATCGAAATTTCTTTGTTATGCGTCACTTTAAAATTAATATATTATACACATAAACCTTCCGGAATACATTCCCTAAACGATGGTGTAAACCTCATCAAAATCTGTTGCGTGGTTTAGAAGAACAACGCGGTCATACAGACAAACACGAAAAGCGACTTTAATTTATAATATGGATGTATAGATTTACCTAAGAGCTAACACAGAAGGTGGAACCAATCATCTTTGGGGGTCGGAACAATTATCACAAAAAGTGATTATTAAAAAATAGTTATTATTTAATAATTGTCTTATTCCTGATACGGTCTAGTCTAGCTTGGTTACAGTTACGTTAGATTATTTAATAATAATTGATTTATCTGATGTTGCATGCAGTTTACTGCATGAGGTAATCAAAGTATTTTTGGATAAATCTGAGTAACTAACCAAGCAAAATGGTGTTCAAGGAAACACTGGAAAAGTATACCTGGAAGGATGTAAAAGAGGCCTTTGCCAAGCAGTAGAACAGTATCATCCAACTGGTTGTAAAATGCAATTTTACAGCTGTACAGTGAATTAAAGGGAAAAAAATGTTTTTACAAAAAAGAAAGTCATTTTTTTTTTGTTGTGGTTCCTGCCCCGTACAAATCGAATACCACTACCTGCTATGTAAATAACAGTGATGGGAACTTAAAACATCATTCAAATAGGCTAAGTGGGAAAAATAAGTAATATTGAAGCTAACTCAAAAACTACACCAAGCAAAGTAAATAAAATTTATACGGAACCAACTCTGAAGCATGACCTACCAAAAGAGAATAATCAAAATCTTTTCATACTTGACGGAGCAATCGCGTAACAAACACACAAAAAAACATACAGTTGAATTGAAAACTTCGTCCATTTTGAAGTCGTTTAAAGAATGAACTAAAGCAAACACATAATTGTTGTTATACCTACCTGCTTTTACCTTCATCAGTTTTGAAGCCGGGGATAAATGAGAGAGTGATTAATTTATTGGACAAACGAACATGACTGTACAAACTATTGATATACAGACATACAACAGAAGCATAACTTTGTGACCACCATATTTTGCAACTATACTAGGGGTGTTCAATAAAAAGTGATAATGAGTTGACGCAATTTTCTGTTATTTATATCAAATGACTTCTATTTAAAAAAAAACAAAATTTTTTATTATCATGATATCTAATGTCTGGGCTATGTCTGCCAGTTTTTTTTTCTTTCCAAGGAGAATGTATCGCATTATCACAATTTATTGAACTCCCCTCGTAAAGGCAAACTGTCCTGGGGCCGTATTATAACGTATTAATGCCACAATTTTTTCCAGTGTGAGTGAGAGACAGAGCCATACAAGGTCGATAGCACCATCCTTTTTTTGCAGTGGAATACTGATGGCATTAATACTTCATAATACGGCCCCTGGCAACTCTTTTGTAGACAATTTTTGAACGAGGAGTCTAACTTCTATATATAAATATTTAAATATTATAAATAATTAAAGTCGCTTTTCATGTATGTCTGTATGTCCGCGTTGTTCTTCTAAACCACGCAACAGATTTTTATGAGGTTTCACAATCGTTTAGAGATTTTTTTCCGGAAGCTTTATGTGTTTAAAATACGTTAATATTAAAATTACATAATAAAACTAAGAAATCTCGATGTTTTGTCAAGTCGTAAAAACCGTGCGAAGCAAAAGCGGATCGCTATAGTAATTTATAAAACGAGTTATCAAAATGGCATGCCATCAAAATTTTAAAAGGAACAAGGAATTTGAAAAAAGAAATTGTTCCTTCTTTTCCAGAGAAGGTTGAGCCAGACCACCAACATGGTACGAATAAACACAGTTTAGTGCTAAACAATAAAAAACAAAAGAGCAACACATAAAACCAATACCAAGAGCCAGCTCTCATCACATAATCCCAACACCTCAACACTGCACAACCAGTACAAGTTGCAAGCCTATCGGCGCTTGCACACAGTAATAACACCTTTCCTTGTTCCGTATCAATAGCATGCGGACTGTCAGGGATTGCATAAGTACCTTCATCAAACTGACAGGTAGACCGTACATCGTAGATGTACTGCTGTTTCCTTGAATACTACAATGTAGTTTTGTTATCACTTTGTGAGAGCTTGATTGATCTTACTGTCTGGGTTTATTTTGACTTTTGTTGCCCTGTCATTGATTGCTTCAATAGTGTCAACCGACTACAGTACAATTGTTTCCTTAATGTCCCTCGGCAAACTTCGTTTTTCGTCAGCCGTCGGACTTCTATCAGTTGCCCTTTGCTCTTCGGACGCTCTCAATCGACTTCCAAGTCGATTTAGAGCGTCCGATCTGCACCAGGTACTCTAGGAACTGATAGAAATCCTACGACTGACGAAACACGAAGTTTGCCGAGGGACATTACGAAAATAGTTGTACTGTACTTTAGCGTGTGATCTTCGTTTTCCGGCTATAGGTAGAATAGTGATACGTTCATTAGACCAAAATACCGTCATTAGGAGCTTTTTAGAAAGTAAATCAATCTTGCCTGACTATTTAGTAAATTAACTTAAACCTCACTAAGTCTATCTGCTAACATTAAGACATTTTGTAAAGTAATGATACTTCTGTTAAAGCCCTGTAATTATCATGCGTCTCATTTGCATTTAACAATAAAAATAACAGCTTTAAATTGAGCGTGGCGTTTCGTTAATCACATTACGCGCTCCAATGAACGCACCAATCAATGTTTTACAACAGAGGGAATATTTGCATTTTCCACGCCTTTTGGGAATTCTTGAAAATAGGATGTTCGAAGTCAGATCGTACTTAATCAACAAAAAAATCATATAACCGTGTTTTCAATGCTGTAATTTGTGGATCTTTGACAATCGTTACGGGTCGTCAGAAGCCCGAAAGTTTGACAACCAGTCTTGCCAAGGGGTATCGTCAGATAGGCAGTCGCTCCATGTAAAATACTGGTGTTCAGCTGCATCCGGCTACACTGGAAGCCGATCCCAAAATAGTTGGAAAAGGCTAGGCAGATGATGAATAATACCTTTTGTCTTTATCCTACTGCTGGGATACAGGCCTCCTCTCTTTGAGAGGGAGTGTGCTATAATCCACCACGCGGGCCCAGTGCGAGTTGGTGGATGTCACATGTCTTCGATTTTTTGGTTCTAGGACACGCCGGTTTCCTTCACCGTTTTGAGAGCAGTGGTGATTAAATTATTTACACAAAGTTGAGCGCCTGACTGGGTTCGAACCCATGACCTACAACTCGTAAGACGGGGCCGTCACCACTGGGCCACTGCTGCTCTTTTATCTTACTACTACTTTATTTAGATACCTGCAATACCAACTGGATCACCAGAGACAAAGTTTATTTATTTATATATACTTTATTGTACACCACAAAAATATATAACAAGGAAAAAACAAACACTATAAAATATACAATGGGCGGCCTTATCGCTTTCCGCGATCTCTTCCAGGCAACCTTGGAATGGACAGTGATTTGCCTGGACATAAGTTCAACTGTTTCTGAGTGCAGTGCAGTACAATGACACGTAGGTTTTGTCCTCAATGGTCATCCCCGATGAAAACTGCAGTTTTAATAACAGGCCTCGGTTACTACTTAACATCATGCGAAAAATCTACTACTTCCGTTACTTATAAACGTTTGTATTTATTGCATTCCATGATCAAAATTAAACCAATAAGAGAAAAGAAAACACTTACCCTAAATTATTTTTAATACACAGTCAATAGCTTCCCGAAAAACAAAAGAAAAGCCAACTCCAGCTGAACTGATCCCCCAAATCCTAAGGGGATCATGGATCCCCCAAAATTCCACATAAGGGGGATTCAACTTGAAATTCATTGGTAACAATTCAAACTCCGCGATAGTCCGCGATTCCGGGATAATCCCTGGGGAATGGGAATGTATTTGATGGGGATTCCAATATGTGGGCCAATGTTTTTCAAACGTTCTTTTGATCAAATGGTTTGGTCTTTTTCTGAACTACGAAAAGTCATAGGAACGTAGGTATGGAAGTAGGTAATTGTTACGAATCGTTAAATGTTAAACTGTGACAAGATTCAAATTAAAATGATAGTTAACACTGTACGCACGTTAGCTTAACATGAATGCACCTTGCAAAATTAAAACACACTTTTGTTTTTTTTGAGGGTGGGAAATTATCAAATGACTTCTTCCGCTCTGGAGCGTGTCAGACTTTTACTGACTAAAACCCACCCGTGTTCCTTCAGTTGCCTGTTGCCAAGGTCCCGGTATCTCTTTCGGATTTTCCCGCAACCCTGGCAGAATGTTTACTTCGTAAAAGAGCTCTGTTATTCTTTCTATTTCAAGATTTCTATTACTTCAATATTTTATGCAAATACTAATGATGATAATGGAGTAATAAGTATGTAGGTTTATAAGTTAAATAAGTGCGTACACGCCGTTCCGGTCCTATTGGCTGTGTAATCACTATATAAGAATACTGCGTAGATAATTAAATGGTGATGAAATTGTTATATTTAAATTATATAACAATTTGTACACATGTATTATATTTTACTAATTTGTTAACATTAAAAAGAAATTGAATAAAAAAGGATCAATTTTCCTTCTGATAATGATAATAAATATGGTCCTAGAGATGCTGATTAAAACAATTTGATGTTTTTTTTTTACCCAATAAAGCATTATCATTCAAGGACCTCCTAATAACCACTTCAATTTACGATCAAAAGTTTTGGGATTCAACGACAATAAAACGTAATTCTCTTGCATTTTTCAAACGTGAGATCCAACGGATATAAATAATAATGTTTTGTGAGATCCAACGCCAAAAATATGGGATTCAAAAGTGGGATCCAACGAAAATGTATCAGATTTCATTTAAATATCAAAGGCGAGGTTCGGAATTCGGGAAAAAACCCTCGAAATTTCAGAAAACGCACTACTTATAACTTCTCTTGACATAGTACGTTTTTGCACGGCAATGTCATGTTCATCAGTCTATACTGTAACTACATTAGCATGAACATTGCGCGTATATGGCACATAATGATCAGGTAGGCTCATTTTCACCGTGGTTCACGCTTCGCCAGTCAGGCCGACGAAGCGTAGTGCTCATTTATGACGAGTATTATTAAATACTGTGTATTTATCGGGAGTAGAGATACTCCTAGCAAGTGATAGTATACCTTCATACTAACACAACGTAGGAAACAGCCCTGGTATTTTATCCTCTAAAAGGAAAAATAAAGAAAGGAAGGAAAATACATCATCATCTATACTTCTATAATCACTACATATTATAAAACAAAGTCCTCCGCCACGTCTGTCTGTCTGTTCGTTATAAACTCAAAAACTACTGCACCGATTTTCATATTTTCACCAATGGATAGAGTGGTTCTCAAGGAAGGTTTTAGTATATAATTTGTCAAACGGGCGAAGTCACGGGCATCAGCTAGTAATATTATAAATTCGAGAGTAACTGTGTCTGTCTGTATATTACTTTTTCACGCCTAAACCAGAACGGATTCCGATAAAATTTGGCAAGGAGACAGATGGCATCCCGGGGAAGGACATAGGCTACTTTTTATCGACATACCACGCGGGCGAAGCTGCGGACGGAAGCTAGTCTTCCATAAACTTTGTCGTAAAAAAGCGAGTAGGTAGGTACCTACAAATATTTTTTCTCTATGTCACCTCCTAGGCCAACCTATGCGGTTGTCGGCTGCTTAACCAGGCTATCCTGTAAGCGCTTCACGCCAGGACATAAAACATAATATATCTGGCACCAATATGAAAATTTCAATTTTACAATTTGATTTCTATAAGCCCCTATTTTCGGTACAAAGTGAATACAAAATTAGTTGCTTTTTGCAAACAGTGTGACCTTTTGTGAGCTCAAAAGTTCCGGAATAAATTCCCGAATGTTTTACACAATTCTGTGACTGTGGCAGAGAATCTCAAAACCGTGCACCAAAGGTTGCAGTTCGCATCGAAATTATTCTTGCAAAAAAGTACAAAAGAACAGTGGGCAGTTAGCATAGTATAACAGAACATACATTTGCCTCAGGCACTTATTAATATTAAAAAACGTATTAAAAAAACCTAAAGAATATACGCACAATAACCTTAAAAATAAACGTATTAAAAATACAAAAATAATACAATACACGTTTCCAAACCTTCCCAAAGGCAACATAATAAAAATAATAATATATACCTCACACCATTAAGGTCCACACCTCAAGTCATAAACCACCATCAGAACAAAAGTTTCCACAAATACAATCGATACTTCACATCATTCGACTAAACGAGCTGTAACACACGATATCAATTGATACACACATCCTCAAATCTGTAGCACAATGCAGTTGGACGCAACTGTTGGCCAATATTCGTAACGGACTCGTTGCTTAATCGTGTTGAAACTATGCCGTAAGGACTGAGTGAAAGGGATGCCGGGAATCGGAAGTGGGGGTAAGAATAGGCAAGAGTACTGAAAGAACCTATGGACCTTATGAGACAAAGGGCAGATTGGTTGCTACAGAGCTATGGTTAATCGATTCATCAGTTGGTAGTAGTAGCGTTTCGTTTTACCATAGTTGGAAATTGTTGAAAAGACCAAAACTAATTGACAAACTGTTCGGAATTAGAATCTGGAATTGACAACTGCACAATATCCAATAATACATGTTTTGCACAACAATTAAACAATTTTTTGACGCCTTATGAGCCCTTCCTTTATATACCTATAATTATTCCTTTTGCCTATAACGTTAGAATTAGATTGAATATCTCTTGTATTTCGTTTTTGGTATTAAACAAATAATACAATATGTTATCTAACGAACGGCGTTCCCGCTAACCCGCAATAGTAGAGCGTGTTTACATGCTAAAACATGATAAAATAGGAAAAAAAAAAAAATTGCTACGGAAAAGAAACATTACCTACTCGCACACTTGTCTTTCCACGTTGAAGTACAAGTGTGCGTGTACGGAGTATTTTTTTTACGTATTAATTTAATATTTTGTGAATATTTATATTCCATTAACCGAACACAAATCCAGACTCGGGGCTGCTACTTAAAAATTCCAGATAGAAAAACCCATATAACACTGCCTGACCCGGGAATCGAACCCAAGACCTCATACTCAGCAGTAGCGTCCTTTATTCGCTCAAATATAAATAAACACGTTTTAGCCCAAATCAACACAGGCAAAATAAAAAAAAGACGCACTACAAATCTAACTATTTATAGAATTTTTTTTAGTGCTAAACACATTTAGTGATCAGTGGCACAAGCGAGCCTTAGTTCATCAAAACTTGCTTAAAAGCTCTTCAAACCTTCGTTTTGCAAGCAATTTCAAACCACGATCTTTTCACAACCTCGTTCAAACTTCACGATTCCAGCCCAATATCAATAACGTTACAAAACCAATTAAACCAAAAACATTTAGTTCCAATACAATTTAGCTGAGCTTCACAATAAACTACCTTTCCAAGCTGGCAACCTGATAGCGTTGCCCCATTCTATGCCATAACTGTAATAGCGTTGCGTAGACCACGACATGGCACAGTTTTAAATGTAAAATGTCACTATAATCTTAGATATGCGATGTGACAATTTTGCTGCTAATCTCTGATAGATTATGGATGTTGATTGATGCTATCAACGTTGGGAGTTGGGCAAACGAGAGGTACGATCAAGCACGAAGCTGGTTGCAATTAATTTCTCGCAGTTATGTCTATGGCTCTAATTTGTAAAATTTTCTCAGATATTTAGAATACTCGTATACCTCTGTTTTACCGTTTGGGGATTGCAAGCGTTATGTATTTTGCCGGAAAGTCGGGTAAAAATATGGACTTGATTATACATGGGAGTCTAGTTAACAGTAATATCTTGATATGTAGTTACACTACTTCTTGTTCTCAGATATTTTTTTATACCTCAAAAATTTTGATGTAAATACCATATTGTAAGAATATTATTATCATTATATCAACATTATCATCAATATTTTTAGAACATTATCATCAAATATGAATTTTATAATAAAAATCTCTTATGCCGATTGTAAAACTGGCTACTAATCAAAATATCTATATTTAAATAATGGAGAACCGGTTACAAACAAAGATGACGGAGTTCGAGCTGGTCACAAAAGTTCAAACCAAACATTCAGACAGACACAACCTACAGAAAAGTGTGGAAACAAAGAAAGTTCGTTCTTGAACTAGTTATTTAACTGAATATGCATAAGTTACGCAAAGATTCTTAATGCCTTCATTAAAAATTGTAATTAGTTTGCAAACCAAATTATTCGACGCGAGCTGAGTGCAATGCTATTAAAAATGTCACATGGAATATTTTGTGACCTTTATTTTAATTTTCAGACACGTTCCCTCAAACTTGTGATCTGAGGATTACTTTAGGTACCTCGGTTAAAAAGAACATCATTTCTCGAAATGTCTCATGAATGAAAACGTATGAAACCTGTACTATAATTTCTAATTTATTTTATGCCTTAGTTAACAACTAATATGAACCGAAATACCATTACAAGATTTGAATGCTTTCCTAATTTTATCCTCCAACTGGAATTTTGCAGTCTTACCAAAAAAATATTGAGATAAGATCAATATATTGTCTTAATTACAGGAAAAAGAGGTCGTGGATAAATAATAACAGCCGCACGGGTCGATCCATCAGGTTAAGCTATGCTTGCCGGGGTTGGTCCGTGGATGAATGACCATCTTTACATACCGAGACTCCTCCGTGCCTCGGAAAGCACGTTAAGCCGTTGGTCCCGGCTGTTATTTATAGATTATTGACAGTCGTTACGTGTCGACAGAAGCCAGAAAGTCTAACAACCAGTCTTACCAAGGGGCATCATATATGTTCAATTTTTTAAGCCTATTATTTGTAACTAGCTGTGCCCCGCGGTTTCACCCGCGTAAGTCTCCATCCCGTGGGAATATCGGGATAAAAAGTATCCTATGTGTTAATCTAGGTTATAAACTATTTATTTGCCAAGTTTCATCTAAATCCATTCAGCCGTTTTTGCGTGATTGAGTAACAAACATCCAAACACACAAACACACAAACTTTCACATTTATAATAGTACTAGCTGCGCCCCGCGGTTTCACCCGCGTAAGTCTCGATCCCGTGGGAATATCGGGATAAAAAGTATCCTATGTGTTAATTCAGGCTATTAACTATCTGTTTGCCAAATTTCATCCAAATCCATTCAGCCGTTTTTGCGTGATTGAGTAACAAACATCCAAACACACAAACACACAAACACACAAACTTTCACATTTATAATATTAGTAGGATTGTTATATTATTATTATTATATATTATATTATTATATATATTACATTATATATTATTGTTATTATATTATATATCTATTATATTAGCAGGATAGTAGGATTACTAGTAGTTGTTAATTTAAATCGAATGTAAGCAAAATTTATTATAATGAATGTTCTATTAACCTCCGCATTGTATGTATTATCTACTATTCTAATGATGACCGATATTTCTATGAAAACTACAAAAGGTGTCTGTTTCATTTAAATAATTAAATACAATTATCTGTTAATTTGAATGCCGATGCGTGTATCAATTATTTAGATGAATGCAAACTCGTTATCGATTGCAGGAAATTATTAATGGTTTTTTAATTTGAGGATCATTACGGTAGTATATGTACCTAGGGCTACACATCAAGCTACACACTTCCAGTTTATGCTGATAGGATTATAGGATTATAGGATTTCCTTACAATGCGAGGTCAGCTTATACTGGAAATGTATAGCTTGATGTGTAGCCGTGTGTACATAGGTTTGTTTGTTTACAGTGTTGAATGAACGAAGTTAACGCTTGACACGGACAGGGTAAGTGGGTTATTCTGAGTATGTTATGCTTAAGCATTTTTCATTCCAGACCTCCTTTTACTAAATCTGTTATTGTCACTTGACATCTTAGAATGTCGATGGTAATTGATATATAGTCAGTCCAGAATTTGAATGTTTTAATTTGTTTGTTTGTCCGTATGTTACTCCAGGGATCCAGCAGAATATCAGCGTCAGTTATATTTTGCCTGGCACATGCTCAGTTGGACTCAAGTTTGGTGCACCGTTGAGACACACACCGTACTTTGTATGTTTCATTTTTTTTATTTAAGTCTGTCATAGACAATATTGTCATCACGGAGTCTTGTTTTCTTCTTTTATTGTTTATAAGTACCTTGTAGCTATTTATTTATATTTATTTATACTTTATTTCAGACTTGGTTGTCCATAGAGTGTTAGTAATACAAAGAGACATATGAACTTTGTTAGTAATACACACAATACAGTAGTTATTTATGTAATTAGTAATTATTTAACCTATTCCATATTATTTTATTTTTATTTTATGGTTTTGAGGAGCTCGTGGCTAAGTAATAACAGCCGCACGGGTTGATCGATCAGATTAAGCTACTCTTGCCGGGGTTGTTCCCTGGATGGGTGACCATCTTTACATATCAAGACCCCTCCGTGCCTCGGAAAGCACGCTAAACCGTTGGTCCCGGCTGTCATTTGTGTATCTTTGACAGTCGTTACGGGTCGTCAGAAGCCCGAAAGTCTGACAACCAGTCTTGCCAAGGGGTATCGTATTACCCAGTTACTGGTTTGTGGAGGTCAGATAGGCAGTCGCTCCATTTAAAATACTGGTATTCAGCTATATCTGGTTAGACTGAAAGCTGACCCCAACATGGTCGGGAAAAGGCTAGGCAGATGATGAGATGATGAGTAATTATTTAACCGTGTTTTTGTATGTTGTGCTATTTCTTTTGTGTGCACCACATAAACGTGTAATCTATCTAATTTGGCTGCGAGTTTAGCACCTTCGTTAGCGTCCATCAGCTCCTGCATCGTACAGGCAACAGACAGGCCACGCTGGACATGATATTAAGTCCCCTATTGGTTATGAGACAGCACTGACATTTATGGGACACAAACATAACTGGCGAAATGTGAGTGTTTTGTACCTACACCTCTGCCTCAAAGGTCCTTTGCGGAAAATAGGCATATATTTTGTTATTAAAAACGTGTCGTGTATTTTTGTTTTATTTATTTAATATTTATTAAAATACTAGCTTTTGCCCGCGGCTTCGCCCGCGTGGATGTCGGAAAAATCCCACGGGAACTTACTACCGCCTAGGATTGAAAGCACCCTATGTTAAGTTAATCCAGTTATCTAATTGCGTAACTTATTTTCGAAACCGATTAAGACTAATCTTTCATTTTGACAGTTCAACAACATTCATAGTGTTATTTACGTTGTGGAGCAGATTTTTTTTGCAAACTTATGAAGCAATTGATTAGAAATTTGTTTCAAACTGATTCAGATTGTGGATCGTGTATTACGCAATTAGGATGCAGGTTATAAACTATCTGTGTACTTTTCATCCATATCCGTTGGGCCGTTTTTGCGCCAATCCGGAACCAACATCCAAATAAACAGACAAACGGATAAAAATACTTAAAAATATATTTTCGGCATCAGACTCATTCCCACACCTCGTACTAATTACTTATTTTAAAAGTATTTAATGTAAAGTTTTGACTTAGTTACTATTTTATTATGTATCCCATTTTCCGTAACACGGGCAATATTTCCGTTTTTTTATTGATGAAAAACATATCTGCGGGCTGCTACAACATAATGATAATAATTATGTAGTCGGTGGTTTAAATATTGTTGTATTATTACATAATGAAGGTATTATTCAAGTTAAGTCAGTTGTTAACTTACAAAATCCTGAAACACGTACTTAAATTTTTTTTTTTTTAAGTAATAGTACCTACCGTACCGAGTTTTGAGTTAATCCGACAGCGCGTAAAAAAATTTACTTACTTACTTTGCCACCCCGTTATTCGTCTATGTGAAGGATTGTTTAAAAAACTAAAAGTGACAATCTTTATTATTTACTGTGGCAAGTATTGCCAAGTTTCAAGTTTAATAACTAAAGGAATAAGGGCGACTTTCCAAAAACCCTTTCTTAGTGGATTCCTACGTCCTAATAACTATCTGTGTGCCAAATTTCAGCCCAATCGGTCCAGTGGTTTGAGCTGTGACGTAGACTCCCCATTTTCACCCCGTTAGGGGTAGATTTGAAAAACCCTGATACACATTATTCTTCATTTTTCGTTTTAAGTATAAATACTGAGTTTCGAGTTAATCGGACAGCACGTTAAAATTCTTCTATACAAAATTTGACAGCCCCCAATCCCCGTTTAGGGGGTAGTTTAGAAAAACTAAAAATGACAAACTTTATAATTTACTTAGATAAGTATTCGTGCCAAGTTTCAAGTCTATTAACTCAAGGAGTAAGATTTTTCATACAAAAGATATCCCCCCTTTTCATCCCTTTAAAGCTCGATTTTTCCAAAAACCCTTTCTTAATGCACGCCTATGTCCTAATAAATTACTGTGTGCCAAATTTCAGCCCAATCCTTTCAGTGGTTTGAGCTGTGACGTAGACTACCCATTTTCACCCCGTTAATGGTAGATTTTTGAAAAACCTGAATACACATCATTCTTTATTTTTGGTTTTAAGTATAAATACTGAGTTTCGAGTTAAGCGGACAGCACGTTAAAATTCTTCTATACAAACTTTGACACCCCCCAATCTTCGTTTAGGGGGTAGTTTATAAAAACTAAAAATGGCAAACTTTATAATTTACTTAGATTAGTATTCGTGCCAAGTTTCAAGTCTATTAACTCAAGGAATAAGATTTTTCATATTAACGAAATCCCCCGGTTTCACCCTCTTAGCGGTGGAATTTCGAAAAATCGTTCCTTAGTGGAACCTTACTCTTCATGAAGAACACACCCTCCAAATTTCATGTCTCATGGACCAGCGGTTTAGGCTGTGCGTTGATATCTCAGTCACCCTCGCCTGGTATATAGATTCATCATTAAAATAAAATAAACTTTGACTTTGCAATGTCAATTCTAATGACTCGACTTTGTATATAAGTATGTTTTGTATCAAGTTCTAATTCATATTACTGAATTATTACTGAGGCATAGTATGTAAGACTATTATGTGTGTTCGATGTACTGAAAATAAATCTTAAGTAAGAAGACCGGGGAAATATGACTTGATTGAATACCTGTCAGTCTTCCTGGTTTTCCTTAAGGGTCTTTTCTATCTATAAAGGTTCATCATTAACCAAGTCGGACAGATTTATATGAAACGAACTTTTGACAGCGGTTTCGCCCGTGTAGATGTCTAAAATTAACCCATGGGAACCTACTACCGGGATAAAAAGTATCCTATGTGTTAATCCAGGTTATAAACTATCTGTTTGCCAAATTTCATCCAAATCCGTTCAGCCGATTTTGCGTGATTGAGGAACAAACATCCAAACACACAAACACACAAACACACAAACTTTCACATTTATAATATTAGTAGGATTATGCACAACTAAAAAAAATACTGTACAAAGGCGGGCTGAATGCCTGAAGCATTTTCTACAAGTCAACCTTTGTCATTTGACTGGCTCAGATACGAAAAATTCATTAATATTGCCATCAATCATGTATGACAAATGATTAAGCAAATAAATATTACCTATCTATATAGTTTCAACATTATGAGCCTATCAGTAATTTTAATACTAACTCGTCATCAATCACAATTTTTTTCTTTAACTAAACCACCCCTTCCCTGTATTTATTAATTAAGGTGGATGGTGAAATTTTCTTACGTTTTTTGCAATTTGCAAGTCGGTGTTCATGAAAGTCTCAAATGTCATGATTTCATGAAATCATGCCATTTGAGACTTTCATGAACTTAGAGAGTTGAATTGCTGATTCTAATGTTTATAATTCTGTAAATCCATATTTGTTACGTACGCAAATTATATTTAGATCAACATACAATCTAACACCGACCTGCAAATTGCAAAAAACGTAAGAAAATTTGAATTTCGCGGGCTACCTTGGCGCATCCACCTGTAACTGCTGCGCCCCACGGTTTCACCCGTATAAGTCTCGATCCCGTGGGAATATCGAGAAAAAAGGTATCCTATATCCTTCTCCAGGTCATGGTCTAACCATGTGCCAAACATCAAAATATCCTCTCTACCGTTTTAGAGTGAAAGCGTAACAAACAAGCAAAATTACTTTCGCATTTATGATATTAGTTAAGATAGCTCAGCTGACATAATATGTCAGCTGAGCTAATATCAGGTCCAGATCTCAAGTACCGCTATGACCCAATTCCCTTTATTTCGAACAACTCGCCGCAGTAAGATTAATGTTACCATCGATCTTCGCTGCGTCCACGTATAGACCAACGTCTTAGAAACTCCGTTCATAGCTGGAATTGTATGCAATTGGTCGTTCGAAGTGGGTGGTGAAGGAGCAATCGATGTAATCCATGAGCCAATATGTGAGGACAATCTAACAGTAAATTAAATAGAAATGTTTCCAGATACTGTAAATTCTAGTTAGCGCAATACATTGTAGGTCGCATAGGATTTCAATTGAATTTAGAATTGGTCTGAGATTTCGATTGGAGATTTGTAATCGATTTGAAATTTTATTAAGTAATACTCAAAGTATGTAAATACATAAGTAATTGAGTTTGAGGTAGGTATACATTTTTTTCCTCAAGACATCGTCAGTCTGCTTATTTCGGTGGTCACAGCTAAATTTATTTACCATACATTCGAATTTGCGCACAACGAAAAGCTGCGCGCCAAACTTTCTCATTGTTTTTCCTTCTCAAACATGTGCTTTCTATCTTCATAACACTGGCATTATAATAGCATGTACGAAAAAAACTAAATCAACGTTGCACACACGAGCGCCGCTGTGCGAATGCGCCGATTTCTATAAGACCACTGTTCACTTTCACTGAGAGAAACTGAGTCTTTTTGTTCATTGTCAGCGCTACGACGCTTACCGATTTCGAATAGCGTACCGCAAAGGATTTCGAATTCGAATTCAGAGCAGAATAAGGCGCTAGATTTTAAATTGAAGCGGAATGAGGTGTGTGAATTTTGAATAAGGAATGCGGTTTCAAAATATCGGAATACATCTCGATTTTGAAGAAGTTTGTTTTCGAATAATATTGATCTCTGTTTTTAAATTTTTAATAGAAAAACGAGCTTATGCATTGTATACTATTTGATTTTGATACCTACTTTCGAATAAATAACAAAATGGAACAAAAAAAAAGCATAATAAAGATTGTTGTAATAAATGAGACGCAGATTGTGACATGTCGTGTTTTTATGCAAAAAAGGTATTTACAAAAACAGGTCCAAAAGTTCTTGGACCTTGTTATTTATGTTTGTAAAGTTTAAGGTGATTTAAAATAAAAAGGCTATTGAAGGCGAAACATAAAATGGTAATCGGTGTTTTGTTACTACAAAAAAGATGGAAATTCTTGTTAATTTTGCAATAGAGCCTCTTATTGTTAGGTTCCGCGATAATAAATATGCAAATTCGTCGTTTGGCAAGAATAAAATCTAAGGATTAAAAGAATGAGTATCTAGAAACCGTAAATTAAAGTTTTATTAGTAGCATAACACAAAACTTTCTAAGAACTTTCTATTTTCGTCAAAACAGTGTAAATATTACATAAATACATTGATTACATTATTATGTATAAGTTTTTTTCCATTAAAAAATAATTTTACTCACCATTTTTCTGGGTTCCCACGAAAATCACAATACAAGAAATAAATTAGAAAACCAAATATCCGCACAACACAGTACCGCACTCAGTACAGTCGATCACAAAAACACGTGAAAAATAAAAAAAATATCACAATTTTTTTTTTGTTCGTTCACTTTGCTATATAAACTAGATTCGTATAGACAAATTTATATAAAAATCGTTTGATATAAAAACATGTCTGTCCTGTCGTCTGTCCGGTGTGAAAGACAGTCGTGGACTGACCGTGCGACGGAAAGTCTTGCGTTTCGTGGTTCTTGGTTATTCAAAGGTGCGTTCGCGCCGATATGCGGACCTAACTGTCTTGAAGCTTGTCTTGAATTTTGATTGGTATAAAAACGAGAGTGCTTTTTCAATACTTATTTTTATTTTTATAGTTCGTTTTATATTGTGGAGAATGTCTAGTTTATAATAAGCGATTGTTTTCTTTTTTTGTTGGATAAGCTTTAGCGAAAAAACCCGTCTTTTAAAAGTTCAAATACAGAACTTATAATAAGAAGAAGGTACTTTTTTATAATTTTTTGTATAAACTTTATGGCACGCGTTTATTATAATGTTGTCATTTTTTTTTTTACAATTTACTTGGATAGACCAGAGGTTAACTTCGCAATGTTCTTTTTTCTTAATTCCCGGGTCACCACAAAGATAATAATATTATTATAAAAAATATGATAATGTTACAAATAATAAAATTATATTAATGACAGGCAGTTCTGCAAGGTAGTCATTTGAAGGTCAGAGTGTCGAAACGGTGGGTAATATTTCTTTGAAATTAAGTTACTAAGAGCAAAAACTGACAGACTTTTTGGAAATAGAAGATGGATAAATGTATTTTTTTTTTTTACTTTTTTTTGTCTGTGGGTAAGTAATTTGGGTACCTGGAGTTTGTGCGAGCCTGTAATTTCATACCAACGAACAAAATTTCTTTGCTACCTAAGCTAGTGCCACTAAATTCATAAATGCTTTATTCAAATTCTGTGATACATTTAACTACACAGTTTCCAAAGTTAGCTAAAATTCTCGAGTCTGTGCAATTCCAAAGTTATGTATTAAATTGAATACTTATAGGTACTTGCATATTCTAAGTCTCCTCACAAAGTATCAAGATCACTGACACTCTGAATTCCACACGTTTTTGTCAACGTAAAAATCGGTTCGGTTCCTTTCACCCCTTGCGTACGCGCAATGAGTGCGAAAGAGACAAAAAATATCACATTCAAGACACGACCGCAACACTCCATTAGTTCTGTCAATTTACTTATTAACAATTGTAATTTAAATCGGCGTAACTCAGCATTTTAGTAACACATGCCTGAAGGGTCTGCCGCACGGTTGGATTTGTTAAGTGGTTGCCACCGAAGTTGCTAAGTGGTAGGTCCTGGTGTTCTTTCCCAGGTAGGATTTTTCTTGTTGCGCCACTTCTTCTTCCCAGCTAAAGCACTAGGAAGTGGTGAAGGGTGGGCGTTTTGAGGGACTTTCTTATGTAATTTAGACGTTCTAAAAGTGCTGATTCTCAGCCTGGTTTGAATAAATTACTTTTGATTTTGATTCTGTATGGAAATGTTGAGCAGTAAAGACTCCCACAGACAGGCGCGACGCGACGGTGAGAAGCGATTCTTGTAGAACAATTTCCATTAAGTTTTCATAGAAATTGTTCTACTAGAGCCGTGTCACGCTGCCGCGTCGCGCCTGTGTGCGGCAGCCTTAAGACTTAAAACGGTAAGTTGTAAATAAGTAGGTACCTAAGCACAGTTTATCTATCCTATAAAATAAGTACTAAGGCTTGCAGATTATAGTTTAAAGCTTAAGTTATAATGCTAATGTACGGTTAAAGATAGGTTAAGTTTACCGTTATAGTACTTATTGCCTAAGATAACTGTTCAAAATGGTCAGATCTTTAATTTGATCCAGGAAATGCGATGAAAATATCTTTTACAGGTTGCTCCCTGCAAAATAATTAGAAAAAAAAATCTTTTTACAAAAAAAACAACCGACTTCCAAAAAAAACACTTAATCGGGGCCTAAAACAGTCACTGTGGCAGAATCATAATAGGAAAGTATTACGAATCATCGTAAAATGTCACAAACTTACAATTCATAATTTATGATCTGCGTGCGATTCGTATTACGAAATAATTCATCTGTTTGACAGTTTTCTATGGAGATTCGTAAAATGGTCCACAAATTATGAATTGCTTTTATGTCAAATTAGAGGAACTGCTAATGACAGCTGGGATTCAGGAAATGAACTGCTTTTAGAGGAATTACTAATGTGGCCGGTTTAGGCCCCCTGCCTAGCCTTTTCCCAACTATGTTGAGGTCGAGACGTTTATACGTCAAAAATGTATGATTAAACAGTCACTAGTCATTACTTAACTTTAAGCAACGATGTTTAATGAAGAATAATAAACTTTAGTCGTAATGCAGGAGTTTCTGCCACTAACCATTAATTAAACATCAGTAATTAATTACAGAGCCGTTGTGGCCCAGTGTTAACGGCCGCGACTTACGATTTGTAGGTCGTAGGTTCGAACCCTGACAGGCGCTTTACTTTGTGTAAATTATTTCATCACCACTGAAACCGGGATGTCCTAGAACCAAAAATTCGAAGTTAACTGTCATCTACCAACCGCACTGGGCCCACGTGGTAGATTACAGCTCACTCCCTCTCACAGAGAGGAGGCCTGTGTCCCAGCAGTGGGAACATTATAGGCTAATTATGCTTGCTAATTAATTATAAGAACTCGATTAGCTATTCTCTAATCGTTCCAAGAGCACGAAGAAAGTAGTGAGAGACTGCCAACACCCAGGTTTTGTCAGATTGCCAGCAAACAGCGACACCTAAACACTAAAACGAATTCAATTCTCCTGGAATTAAACATTACTTTCGTTGCAAAAGTCATGGAAATAAGGGGTATTAATGCTTTGGCAGACAACCAAAATGTATAATTATGTGTTTTGCAAAGTAAAACAATCGATCATCGTCGTCATGGCTTCATGAGTGAAAGTGTTATTTCCGTCTATACTCAGTCGACTGACGAACCAAATGTGGCTAACGGACATAGTTCTTGAGGACTAGTAATTACTTTGTAAGTGTATATGGTTGAGGCAGAGAATAAAAAGCAAATGACCTTTATATACGTGGATGTCGTTGAAGTCTTTTATACGCGTGAACAGACAGAGACATGTTCTTTTCCAACTTTGCGATTTTTAATATGACTGTAGACACATTTTTTTCTTTCTTTGCGTATTTGCGCACACGCACATCCTCACTATCCTAACTAATATTATAAAAGCGAAAGTTTGTTTGTTACGCTTTCACGCTAAAACGGCTCAACGGATTTTTATGAAATTTGGCACAGGTGTAAACCATAACTCAGAAAAGGACATAGAATATTTTCTATCCCGATATTCCCACGGGATCGAGACTAACGCGGGTGAAATCGCGGGGCGCAGCTAGTTAAGTAATAATACCAGCATTGCTATTCTGTAAACATAAAACTGATTTACTGACGTTCTTGTATCATTGTCGGGCATTTATGCTGGGCCTAATTGGCGCAGCCCACAATACTGTTTTAAGTTTTTTCTGTATTTTTTATTGTGTGAATGTTTTGTGCTTTAACCTGGGTCAATTTTTTTTCTTTTCTTTCTAAGATGTATCTTATTAAATTAACTAAATTAACTTATTAAACTAAACTGACTAAATTAACTAAAAAACTAAAACTAAAAGGACTAACTAACTATACCAATAAATATAAAAACAGAGGGACCCTTAGGCGTCGAAGTATTCGTCCGCATCGCTGTCATCCGGAAACGTGCCCAGAAGACTGGCAGCATTGCCACGTTGAATGGCAATGCTAATTCTTTGGCCAAAGAACAAGCCAGCCATATATACAATTATGTATATATGTGAAATATCTTAAATTCACGTACTGACAAACACCGCACAGCCTAAACCGCTGGTTCTAAGAGTATGAAATTTTGCGCAAGAGTTCCATGATATGATTTAAGTGAGCAATAAGGAATGATTTTTTGAAAATTTATACACTACCTCTAGTGGCACGCGCGCCGCGCCGTCTAAAAATTACAATATCGTACCTTGACCGCTTAAATAAGGGATGAAGTTTGTATGGAATTTTGTCATTTCTGCCGATAGGAAGTCTCATAATGCACCAGGGTTATAATGGAAATTCATTATAACCCTGGTGCCCGCCCATGAGACTACAACAAGTCAATCTGCTAATCCGATACTTCTAATCAAATTCTTCGGGAATTCAGATACGCTTAGATGTTTAAAAACAAGCATGCCGACAATGTTAGTTATAAGTTATTAGCTGAAACTATGACTGCGCACTCAATACAACACGCAAACTGCACAATTATCCCAAATTCCGTGCTCATTACTAGTTGTTGTTTTCAGATGAGCCAGCTTTCTTGTTATGCACTTAGATTTAACTATGCATCCTACAAAAACAGTAGTGATGTAAAATAATACTTCAATGGATCCCATAATAATTATGTGACTTGGCCCAGTCAAAAGTCTTGGTCCTACATCGATCTTTCGTGCACAAGGTCTTCACAGATCGAATGCCTATTTGAAAAATTTCAAAATCCAGGTTCTGTTCTTAATTACCCTTGATATGCTATTTTGAGCTGTTATGAAAATGATTAACTTCCAGCCAGTAACGTCCTGAGACGTCTCTTCACATTTACTCCGTAATTATGTGCTGGCAATTTCATACCACGAAGTACCCTCACGATTTCCTTCACTATTTTTCAACAGATATATGTAATAACTTGACATTTCTACCTGCACGTGTAGGTAAATACCTTTTTTTTTTGATGTTGTGAAATCATCAAATGTCTTCTCCCGCTCTGGGCGGAGCGGGAGGGCGTGTCAGACTTTTACTAAAACCCACCCGTGCTCCTTCAGTTGCCTATTGCCAAGGGTCCCGGTATCCCTTTCGGACTTTCCCGCAACTTTGGCAGGCATCGGTCCTAGCGAACCCCGCCAATTGTGTTGACATCTCTTTGAGGCGCGCGTGTGTAGGTACATACCTAAAGATTGCAAATGGAGGACATAATGAGGTTGAAATGAAAGTTCGAGTCACGCTGATTAGCGTTGTTTTCTCAGTGTTTACAGCGTTATGTTCCACTCACGATCTTACCTCTTAAAAGGTAATGAGAGTAACCTTTGAATGTACCTTTATCTTCCTATCTGTCTTCAGTCTTGGGTCATGGGAAAATATCAGTCACAACTTGTAAAAGTTTTGTCTTCACAAGGAAGAAAGTGTCAAAAATCATTGAATAAAAAACAAATTCTTCAGTTTAGTCATGCTAGGCGATGACAAATTGATTGTCATATGGTAGATAGTACACGCTACTGTGTAA
This sequence comes from Lithophane leautieri, assembly GCA_949152455.1. NCBI lineage: Eukaryota > Metazoa > Arthropoda > Insecta > Lepidoptera > Noctuidae > Lithophane > Lithophane leautieri. Next base: position 16,585,506 of record OX424467.1, read on the forward strand.
GTAATGTATTTAGTTACTGATGAAAATACTGCAGGGGTACTTTCTTCAGCTAGATTTGGGAGGTTCTCGTTTGAGCGCTAATCTCAACTGCGTAAGCGATGATGCTGTCAACGATACTGCATGCTTGTCTAGAAGTAATCTATTCAATCGCAGCTTGATAACCGTCGTAATATTTACACCAAGCGGGATCGGAACAGAATGTCAAACTCGACTCATCCTCAATGTCTGTTTCGCAACAAACGGAGATCGCGTTTGTTGCCCACCCATCGTGTCTTTGTTTATTTGAACCAATTCATAATGTTCAAATTGATACGCTAGGATTTGAACCATATAAATATCTTATATCTGTAATTTGAATGCACATTTACCCAAAATTTGACATTTAATTCATATAATTTTTGAATGGTACTCATTCAATATGCAGTTTTTTTAAATTTGGAATTAAATGTAAAATTTTGGGTAAATATCGAAAAACCCTTAAAATTCAAATATCTTTTTATTCTGTCCCTCCTATCAGCTCCTGACGAATATACGTCGAATTACAAGAAACCCTAAATAAAATAGTCTAGCAACTAGTTTCTAAAATCATTGCAGGCAACACCAACATCATAATCGTCTTTAATTCTCTAATCAGTATATTATAATTCTACATTACATATACGGTTCTGCTATTCGCTACATACCTAATGATAATCTAGCATTACTAATTGGAATCAATAACCGAACTTACGAAAGTGGGTCAGACCGCAAAATATACTCTTGAGCACTGCCGGAACATATTAGGGTCAGGTAACATAGTGTTTGGTGATTGAAATATTATGCAGTTTTTGGATGGATTATGTGTTTAATTTTGCTTTTGCTTGCGGCTTCGCCCGCGTGGATGTCGGATGTATCCCACGGGAACATACTACCGGGATTAAAACTAGGTACCATAACGTTAATCCAGGTAAATAATGTACTAATTACGTAATACATTGTTTTCATTCAACTCTATTGGTTTACGCGGCGCACGCCTGTAAACCTCGCAGTCGGCATGATTATTCGACATCTTCGTCAATCATAGTTATATTTCAGCCAATTTACACAAAACTTTAATGAATTGAAATGAAACCTTAAAAAATACCTAATAATTGAATTAATTAATGAAATAATTTAATTTTCCTTAGGTAATTACGGAATTTTATATCAGGTTTATTTAAACGGTGTGACAAAATCTAATTAAATGCCAAACAAAAAACCTCAGTTATTGCAATGTTACCAATTGCATTAGTGCACTGATATAACATAACCGAACAAAAACAGGTTCCACAAATATTGCCTAATGTGATCTATAACGTTATACAATGAGACACGTTACGAGTTTATTAATAAACATACCATAAGTGCAAATAATTGATTTGCACTGCATAGGGCTTTTAATAATTCTAATCCTAACTTAAATCTACGTAGCCTTTTCCTAACTATATTGGGGTCGGATCCCAGTCTAACCGGATGTAGCTGGATACCAGTATTTTACATGGAGCGACTGCCTATCTGACCTCCACAACCCAGTAACTGGGCAATGCGATACTCCTTGGTAAGACTGGGTTGTCAGACTTGCGGGCTTCTGACGACCCGTAACGACTGTCAAAGATTCTCGAATGACAGCGGGGACCAACGGCTTAACGTGCTTTCCGAGGCTCGGAGGAGTCTCGATATGTAAAGATGGTCACCCATCAACAGACGAACCCCGGCAAGCGTAGCTTAAACTGATGGATCGACCCGAGTGGATGTTTTTACTTATCTACGAGCTCCTCATCCTAACTTCCTAACTATAATATTATTCTACTAGCTGCGCCCCGCGGTTTCACCCGCGTTAGTCTCGATCCCGTGGGAATATCGAGATAAGAAGTATCCTATGTGTTAATCCAGGTCATAAACTATCTGTTTGCCAAATTTCATACAAATCCATTCAGCCGTTTTTGCGTGATTGAGTAACAAACACATAAACACACAAACACACAAACTTTCACATTTATAATATTAGTAGGATATGCGAAAGTGAGTTTGTTTGTTTGTTACACTTTCACGCTAAAACAGTTAAACGGATTTGTATGAAATTTGGCATAGGGGTAGTCCATGACCCGGAATAGGACACAGGATTATTTTTTATCCCGATATTCCCACGGGATCGAGACTTGCGCGAGTGAAACCGCGGGGAGCAGTTCTCGTAGTATAATTTGCGTGAGACAGATTATATTCATGTTTGTTTTAGGATATATTTGTGTGAAGCCTTTTAGATTGGCCAACTAGCTTCAGGCTCAAATAGAGCTCCTAATAGTTATTGGTCTAAATTCAGCTTCGTCAATTCGTCAATAGTACCTAAACCTTACCAAAACCACATTCCAGATCCATTCAAAACAACTCTGCCTTTTGCATTCCACTGCTGGACTATTGCCTCTCCCAAGTTGCGCCACATTACCCTGTTTTCCACCTTCCAGTTCTTACCTAGCCATCTTTTGCCATCGATCCACACCCATTATAAACACTGTGTTTTATGTTATGGGATTTGGTTTCCGCACTTAGTCCTTAAGGTCGACCATTGTGCGTGGTCCATGGCGGCCGTCGGGGGTTATTCCAACCAGCCCACCTGGGATCCAGAAGCTGATTAATGCTCCTGGTCTGTTTAGAACATCTGTGAAAGATCCGGGTGACGCCCGTGCATTCAAAGAGCACGTGCTCAGCGGTTTCCTCGGCCTCCATACATGCCCTGCACAGAGGACTGTCCGTTATGCTTATTGTGTGGAAGTGTCTTTGAGCAAGCAGTGCCAGGGCGTACCTGTCCAGCATAATAAATCCTAATAATGATTGGTATCTTCCGCACATTGACTGGCAAAGAAAATTGAAGTAGACATTGCAATATGATGGTATATCTTGGTTCCTAACTAACACCTTGTAGTCATACTATTAAAATTATCGCCCTAATCCTTTTCAACTAAGTTGGGGTCAGCTTTCAGTCTAACTAGATCCAGATAATACTTACCATAATTTTTTGCGTAGTTATCCTTACTTCCTTTAATTTTAATATTATAAATGCGAAAGTATTTCTGTCTGTCTGTCTGTCTGTCACGCTTTCACGCCAAAACTACTCAACCGATTTAAATAAAATTTGGTACACAGATAGTCTAAAGCCTGAGAAAGGACATAGGCTACTTTTTATCGACATGCCATGCGGGAGAAGCCGCGGGCGGAAGCTAGTAATATTATATAAATGCGAAAGTATTTCTGTCTGTCTGTCGCACTTTCACGCCAAAACTACTGAACCGATTTAAATGAAATTTGGTACACAGATAGTCAAGAGCCTAACAAAGGACATAGGCTACTTTTTATCGACTTACCACGCGGGTGAAGCCGCGGGCGGAACCTAGTACTACATAAGTCGTTACTCGTTATTACAATGCTTTTATAATTCTATTATTATTAACCGATCTCTTTTTCAAGGATCCTATCCAGCTCTAAGACAATTTACAAATTACATTTCAAAATCGACTCCAGACGTATCATTACAAACAAAATAATCTCTGTAGTGACGAAATGTTCAAAATTCTGTCAAATTACCGATCATACGATTATAATGATTAACGTATCATTCATCGAGACACAATCGTTAAACAAGAATCGAGTATTTGCCCAACTATGTTGTACCCAAAACCAGTCGGCAGACCTTTAGCTTGTTCGAAGTCTCCTTGAAGACGAACCAAGTCAAGAGGTCTTAGAGACTGGTAATTAATCAACCAGTGTAAAGACCTGGCGTTTCTAGGAAAGTGTATGGAGGGACGGGTCTTGAAACCTGGTGGTGTAAAACTACTTTCACTCAGTACATTTTGCAACTGACCTTATTGTGCAGTTACTGAGCTGATTGTGACAATTATATCAGTGCAATGCATGCAGGAAGCGTTATTAAGTGTATCACATATTAAAATGCCGGCGATAATATTTAAATGAGGTGAGGATAATGAAAAAGTGTGGTGGGTTCTTGCATAAGTGCTTAATCCAAGGTCCATCTTTGTGGCCAAAGTTTGTAATAACCTCTTTTGAACATATCTTTCTTCAATAAATGGTCATCACCAATCTTGGTAGTTAGATTGGTAATCGTGAAAATAGTAGGAAATACCCTACTGTATAATAATACAGTTGGGTATTTTCTGCAATTTTTTTATTTATTTTTACTATGAACTATGGAAGTGGCGACCCGTCCTTGCTTCGAACGCGCGCAATAGCAACATGTCAAAATTTAGAGATTTCTGTGGTATACCTAAGTAAAATATTTTTCATACAAATCTTCCGGAATAAATACTTAAAACTGCATTAAAATCCATTACGGAGTTAAGAAGATCAAAGCCATCAGTCAGACACGACAAGCGAGCTAAAGCTAGGGTTCTTTTTTTACTCTCATCAAATAACTTTGATAAAAATCAGAGGACGTCAAGTTTAAAGTGATTTTTAAACCTTGTACAAAAAGAAAAGCTAGGTAATGTACATACTTCTGTTTACTATTCCATAAAGGTCTATTAAGAAAAGTGATGTTGCTGGACGATGGCCAAGCTCTCGTGGACCATGAATAGGATTATCATTTAAAATATGGTGGCTTTTATGTTTACGGCTCATATAAATATTTTCTACTCACTTTGTGCTTGTTTAAAGTTGGATTTGGGACCCTTTTTAGGTATACAGTCCTCTTTTTTTCCGATGTCTCAAAAAATGTATGTTGTCACTTTGTATCGTAAATCGGCAAGTGAGAATATTGCATTAGCACGTATTAAAAATACATGTATAAGTACCTACGAATATATTCTTTGCAACTAGTACCGTACCAACACACTCTGTCGTCTGTAATTTACTGTGGATAATAATTATTATCTTTCTTTCTGTATCTAGGTCGCTAGATCGATTCCTGTGCAAAGACAACCATTTTAACCCTTTAGGGATACAGCTAAGCAATACGTCATCATGTCAACGCCGGCTGTCACTGAAAACCAGCGCTGGGGCTCTGTCTCGCATAGGGTCGCAGCATTATGCTAAGTGATGGCCATTTTGCGTGAATGTGACGCATATTTTCCCCCAATTTGTTATTTTTCGTGTATTCGTATTTCTTAGCGTCATGTTTGCCGCAAATAAACGTATTTTCTTTCTTTCAATAACAGCCGTACGGATCGATTGATCATGGAGGGGCTTGTAGCTATGTAATAACAACCGTACGGGTCGATCGATCAGGTTAAGCTATGCTTGCCGCGGTTGGTCCGTGGATGGGTGACCATCTTTACATACCAAGACTGCTCCATGCCTCGGAATGCACGTAACGCCGTTGGTCCCGGCTGTAATTTGTAGATCTTTGACAGTCATTATGGGTCGTCAGAAGCCCGAAAATCTGACTACCAGTCTTACCAAGGGGTATCGTGTTACCCAGTAACTGGGTTTTGGAGGTCAGGTAAGCAGATACTGCATATAAAATACTGGTATTTAGCTGCATCCAGTTAGACTGGAAGTTAACCCCAACGGTTGGGAAAAGGCTAGGCATTTTTAGATTACTTACTTTTTTTGTTTTTTATTCTTTTTGTAAATTGGCTAACCTTGTCTTTGTATGTTGTGCTGTCTTTTGTGTGCATCAAATAAATGTTTTATCTATCTATCTATCTATCTATCTATCTAACATTTATTTTCATCAAACTTTTTGTGTAGGTACTTACTTTGAAACGATCATTTTGAAACAGTTGGTCAGTAAGCAAGTTATAGTGAAAGTGAGAAATTTTACACTACATAAACAGACGAGGAACCCTAAAACTTCATGTGCACGATGCCACAGGTGTAAACGTCGCCGGACCAAAAACGGGCACACCTGTTTCTTAAACGTTTACGTAATAAGATTTAAATGTTAACTTCAATGAATTTAAAATACGTAATAATATTATGTTAAACGATGAAACTGTGTCACAAACAAGATCATTTTGCGATTTTTTTTTCATTGGAGTTTGGTTGCTTTTCAAAAAAAAAAAAATAGTAGGTAATTTGTTTAACATAATTACGTTGATACACAGGACATGTTTCTTAAAAAAAAACATCGCTTTATAGTCGCTGGCGCATTAAAATCAAGTAATTTTGCGGAAAATTTTGATAAGGTCATTTTTGTGGAAAAATAAACAGAACACTTTTCAATGTTGCCTTTAAGCATAAAATTATAACACTTATACTAGGTGGGGGTAGTAATATAACATAACAACACGCCTGTAATCCTCGACGGATTGGGCAGAGGTGTACCTATAGTACACACATATTTCGCTAGTTATATTTTAGTCCCATTTAATAGGGGGCCATCAACCGGGTACAAATCCAGACACCGGGCTGCTTCTGAGAAAAAAATGCAATAATACTTTTCCTGACCTTGGAATTGTAACCCAGGACTTCATGCTCAGCAGTAGCACTTGTAATTTCATAGTAAATTATTATGAGAACATATTATTCTCTCTCACTAAAGACTGCAACAGATTTTGGAAAGTCCAAGCTTAGCTGTGACGATAACTGATATAGTTTCAAAATAAAAATCAAAAAATCAATCTAAAGTCATTTATTTAAACTAGGCTGAGAATCAGCACTTTTCGAACGTCAAAATTACATAAGACAGTCCCCCAAAACGCCCACCTTTCACCACTTCCTAGTGCTTTAGCTGGGAAGAAGAAGTGGCGCAACAAACTGCAGCAGCACAGCTGTCTGTTCAGTTAGAAACAATTGATTCTATACAAAAGTATTCAAAATCATTTACATTACGCAACATAAAATATAAATCGAATTATTAGCCATATGTCAGCTAGCACACGCCAATATACCACCCAAAAAAATAAATAAAACGAGAACTATATGTACTCAAGCAGAAATAAGTAAATGTAAACATAAATTAACTAACTAAAAGCCTCCAGGTACAAAGGGCGTGCCCGCTTACATATAGCCATTTAATGCTGTAACTGGAAGTTATACATGATATATGAATAGAAATAGGTACCTTCCTATTACCTAGCATACTCCGTCATTCGCCTCCGTCGACCACCAGATGCACCAAAGACCAGTATATCAAGTGATATAAATCATAACAATGAATGCAGTCGACATTTACAACTCGACTGCCAGTTCACCTTGAGCAGATAACGACATATAGGTAAAAATATTTAGATGAAGGCTGATAGATTATAATAGAGGTAATTGGAGGTTTGTAGAGCAATGTATTGTAGATTTGTGAATGTTTTATTCTTATTGTTTTGCCAATAACCAAAAATGCATGAACCACCCATTGACTTTATAGATTACCACATAACTATAGGTTGACCGCTTAAGTGAGACCATTCCTGAGATATCGAGGGCGCGGATCGGGAAGGGTGACTGATGACGACCGAGCTCTCGCATCACGACACCGCACTTCTCCCGCACCGCGTAGCAACCTCAGGAACGGTCTCAGTTAAGCGGTCAGCCTATAGTTATCTGGTAATCTATTAAGCCAATGTGAGTTGAGTGAGTAAAAATCTATGTTATGAGGAATAAAGTTAAAGATCATCATCACCATTTCAGATGAAAGATGTCCACTCTTGAACATAGGCCTCCCCCAAGCACCACCACTTCGACCGGTTCTGTGCTTCTCGCATCCAGCGGATTCCTGCGGCCTTCACCAGGTCATCGCTCCACCTTGTGGGAGACCTTCCAACGCTACGTCTACCGGTACGCGGTCGCCATTCCAGAACCATTCGTCCCCATCGGCCATCTGATCTGCGAGGAATGTGCTGCCCACTGCGGCTTAGGTTTAGTAATTCTTCGGGCTATATCGGTTACCTTGGTTCTCCTACAGATCTCTTCATTTCTGATTCAATCACAAACAGAAGTTCCACAAAGTTCAAGTTGCTTTTATTAAATTGGAAACCAATTTAGATTAAAAATAAGTTCTCTAAGTCAAGAATAGCTTCTGAATATTTACAAAGTTACCACAGCAAATACATAGCGATAGTCATCATCTGCCTAGCCTGTTCCCAACTACGTTGGGGTCGGCTTCCAGTCTAACCGGATGTAGCTGAATACCAGTATTTTACATGAAGCGACTGCCTATCTGACCTCCACAACCCAGTAACTGGGTAATACGATACCTGTTGGCGCGGACACGCGCCCCGACCACGCATGAGCGGGACGCGGGAGGAGAGGGATAGCTGCTCCCGCCACGGCGTCTCTCATACGCGCGCGCGCCGCGGCAGCGCCACCGGCCGGGCGGCCGGGCCCGACACTTCGACCGCAGCAGCCGCTAAGAGCGGGTGTTTTTATTATTAACGTGCGATCCACATTATTGTCGCGTCGCGGTTCAGACGATTATTGTGATCAAAAATATAGAAGCTTAATTATATTGAAGAATCAGTACTTTATTTATCGTGGCGGGAGCAGCTATCCCTCTCCTCCCGCGTCCCGCTCATGCGTGGTCGGGGCGCGTGTCCGCGCCAACAGGCTCCCCCCGTTGGAACTTGTTCCAAAATCTGAAGTGGGAAGCAGGCAGAGCCTATTGTAGGCTCGTCGAAGCACTCCCGATGCTGTCCTGACTTCAGCGACACGTGTGATGCCGTCGGAGCCGGGGTGCAGATTTGTGATGCGGCCGAGTCGCCAATGGTTTGGTGGGAGGCGGTCATCCTTGACCACGACCAGGTCTCCCAGCTGCAGCAGTTCCTGTTCATGGCGCTGCCATTTTGCACGTTTCTGTAATTCTGAAAGATATTCTGTCTGATATCGGTTCCAAAAATGAGCCGCTAAGGCTTGTGCCCTTTTATATCGAGGCAAGGTACTGATCTGTATCTCTCTTCCTGTGTCCACCTGAGTGGGCAACAACATGATCGTTCGTCCAATTAAAAAATGAGAGGGTGTCAGTGGAGTCATGTCGTTGGGATCAGAAGATAGTGGAGTAAGAGGGCGTGAATTTAAAATCCCTTCAATTTGAATTAAAACTGTGTTTAACTCTTCGTAAGTTAAATGGGCTAGGGATAGAATCCTTTTAAGAAGGAGTTTAACGGACTTAACTGCGCCTTCAGCTAAGCCGTTGAAATGTGGGCTATAGGCAGGAATGAATTTGAAATTTATTGCCTGCTCTGCTGCACTTAAACTAATGTCATTACACATTGATTTTAGAAAGGTTGAGAGTTCATTGTAGGCTCCTACAAAGTTTGTACCATTATCCGAGTATATGTTAACAGGCCGACCTCTGCGAGCGATAAATCTATTTAACGCAGCCATAAATGCTTCAGTACTTAGATCAGTGACTAGTTCAACATGAACTGCCCTCACTGCCAAGCACACAAATATGCAAATGTACGATTTTATAAGTTGGCAGCCCCTACCCTTTCTGTTGGCAATTAGAATAGGCCCAGCATAATCGACAGCTGTGTTACTGAATGGATGTTCACTATGAACGCGTTCTTTGGGCAGATCCGCCATGATTGGCTGAATCGTTCTGCCGGCGAATCTACAACACTTATGACACTCATGTGTGATTTTTCTGGCAAGACTGCGACCGCCAATTACCCAGAATCTTTGTCTCAATGTGGCAAGCAGTAATTGAGGTCCTGCATGCATTAACAGTGTATGATAATGTCTGAATAGAATTAGGGTAACATAATGAGAAGCATGAATTAAAATAGGATGTTTAACATCATAAGTATAATTTGAATTTGATAATCTACCTCCAACTCTTATTACATTTTCATGTGACATGAATGGGTTAAGATTAAGTAACTGTGACCTTTTTAAAGACTGGCCTTTCTTTAATTTGGAGTATTCATCTGAAAACTTATCTAGTTGAATAAGTTTACATAAAAGTAATGTGGCTGAACTTAATTCAGAAATAGTCAGGAATGTAGTAGTTTTATTAAGAGGATGCCTACAGTTGTTTATGAAGCGTAATATGTAAGCAGTGACACGTTGCAATTTGCTAAATCCTGAAAACTTATGAATAAACTTGTTTTCTTCACAAACAAGATTGCACAGCACTTTCGTTTCTGGTAGGTTAATCGGTATGGCAGGGGTTTGAGTTGGCCATTGTGATTTTGGTTGTGTTAAAAATTGAGGTCCTGTCCACCACAGGTTAGAGCCTTCCAGCTGAGTAGCATTGCATCCTCTAGATCCTATGTCTGCTGGATTAAGTTTAGTGGGAATGTAATTCCAATCCTTTGCATTGGTAGCATCAGTTATTTCGTTGATTCTATTGCAAACAAATGCTTTTAAAGATGACTTTGGTGTTCGTATCCAACCCAAGACAATTGTGGAGTCACACCAGAATGTGCATGAATGTATATTTAATCTTAGAGCGTTTTTAACCTTGATTGCTAAGCGAACTGCTATTAGAGCTCCACTAAGCTCTAATCTTGGTATAGTCATGCCCTTCAGAGGTGCTACCTTGCTTTTAGCCATGACAAGATGGACCATAATGTTGCCATCCTTTGAGACTGACCGAACATAAACACAGGCACTATATGCTTGCAAGGAAGCATCGCTAAAGGTATGTAGCTCATAGCTTACAGCTTGATCGCATACAATGAGCCTGGGTATAATAATGTTGCTTAATTGTAACAGCGATTTCAAAAATTTCAACCATCTTTCTGTAAATTCCGGTGGTAATGTGTCGTCCCACGCAATTTTTGAAGCCCACAGTTCCTGCAAAATTACCTTGGCCTGTAAGATGCAAGGATTCACGAGACCTAATGGATCAAAAACCTGTCCTACTGTTGACAATACAGATCGTTTGCTTATTTTATTCTTTAAAGGATCACTTACTGTTGCAAAACTAAAAGTGTCAGCCATACAAGACCATCGTAGACCTAATATTTTAGCATGATCATCATTGACTAGTTTGAGCAACTGATCATCAATGTTACCTTCGTTTATGCTGTTCAATATACACATGTTATTTGAACGCCATTTTCTTAAATTAAATTGACCCTTTTTTAATTCTTTAATGACTCCTCGACATATTTGTAGTAACTCTGCTTCTGAATTGTGGCCAGATATAAAGTCATCCACATAGAAGTCGTGTAATATTGTTTCACGTACTAGAGGAGAAGAACACTCCTGACCTAGTTGCACTAAACACCGTGTGGCCATATATGGAGCGGCTGCGGTGCCATACGTCACAGTATTAAGCTTGTAAGTATCTATCTTGTGAGTGGCATCAAACCGCCACAAGATTTTTTGTAGACAGCGCTGCTCTGGTGTTACCAGTACGCAGCGGTACATTTTTTCGCAATCAGATGTAACAACATATTTGTGTTGCCTAAATCGTATTAATATATCGATTAAACTGTCTTGGACTGTAGGACCTACATACTGTATGTCATTAAATGACAACTGTGAAGTAGTCTTTGCTGACGCATCGAATACAACTCTTAGTTTAGTAGTTAAACTAGTGTCTCTAACCACACCATGATGTGGCATGAAATACGACCATTTATCAGTACTATGATTAGCTAAAGACATATGATCGAGGTCAATGTACTCTTTAATGAAATTTGAATATTTTTCTTTGTATAATGGGTCACGTTTGAACTTTCTTTCCAAAGACTGAAACCTAGATAAAGCTTGTTCGAATGAGTCACCTAATGTTTCTGGTGACTGTTTCAAAGGAACTTGAACAACAAAATGACCATCTTTCTCACGAGTGGTTGTTTTTATAAAGTTTAGTTCACACTCATTTTCCTCCCTTGTTGTTGTACGGGGTGATGAAACAGATTCTAATTCAAAAAATCTATCTAATTGTTGTTGAAGGCGGTCATCATTTATAAAATGACATTGTGCCATGTTTGAATAGGCGGTGGGCTTATTACCTTTAGTTTCTTGTTTATGCATCACACCTGATACCAACCAACCAACCCTTGAATCAATGAGAACTGGTTTATTCCTGCCTAAAGATATGCGTTTTGTACCTAATATGTTCCAAAAGATTTCAGCATTCAACAATATGTCTATTTCTGAAGGAATGTTGAAACTAGGGTCAGCTAATTTTAAATTCTTTGGAATGTTTAGCTGTGAGATATCAAAATATGTGGTAGGTAATAATTGAGTTATCCCTGGTACAATAAAACAATCAATGATGTTTATGTATGACTCAGTGCGTGACGATATAGTCAAACTAGAACGTTTAGTTACGTGTAATGATTGGCTTAAACCTTCCACTGAAATTGAGGTAGACTTAACTGGTAAGTCAAGTCGGTGACATAGCTTCTCGGTAATAAAGTTAGAGGTGCTACCATTATCCAGTAAGGCACGGACAGTATGTTTTCTACCTTTACAATCAATAATGTCTATGAGTGCTGTAGACAGCAATACGCAACCATTATGTGTAGATGACAAGACAACGTCAGCTTGAATTGTTGAATCTATATTGGAGTGGCAATCCTCCTGTGAGGCTAACACGACACATTTGTCTTGAGACTCTCTAGTATCTGACTCCAGTGAAAGTGCAGGTTCGTCTATGTGCAATGCGGTGTTATGTTGTTTGGTGCATACTCTGCATGGCCCAAATTTACAATCTTGAGGTCCATGTCCTTGTCTTAAGCAATTGTTGCACAGGTTGAGCCTTTTAGCCTCGGCAATTCGAGCTGTCACAGACAATGACATGAACTGAGGACACATGTAGATAGGATGGTTTTCCTTGCACCGAGGACATGTATATGAATCCATTGTTCGTTTTTTATGTTTTTGATTAGCAATGAATGTTTTCGGTTTAGCATTTAAAGGTTCACTGTGCCTACGGGTGATCCTATTGGTATGGTCTAATGTTTCTAAAAGTTCAGCACGCCTTTTAACAAAATCAATAAATTGTTCTAAAGTGGGTATTTTACATTTTTGAAGGTTCAGGTGTTCTTTCCATGTCCTGTTAGTTGTACTGTCTAACTTTTTACACATATTATGAATAATGATAAGATCCCAATTTTGAATGTTGACCTCTAACATTTTTAAAGACCTAAGGTTTTTATTTACAGTATCTATGAGGCTCCTCAACGCTGAGGAAGATTCCTTTGTAATGTTTTCAAATTCAAATAATGCATCAATGTGATTGTTTATAAGCAAGTTATTATTTTGATAACGTTCACATAACAATGACCATGCTGTATCATAGTTATTTTCTGAAAAATCTAAAGAAGTAATAACGTTCGCAGCCTTGTCTTTTAATGCCGATCGTAAATAATGAAATTTAGTAATTTTAGGTATTGTGCCGTTAATATGAATGAGAGATACATAAGTGTCATGAAATTCTAACCAATTTTCATATTCACCAGAAAAGGTAGGTAGATAATAATAATAATAAATAATAAAAATTATTTATTTCATAAAACAAGAACATATTGCACTGTATACATTGTAGGTTATACATTTTACATTTGTCACGTTATGAGCACAATTATATAGACTCTATCCCTTAAACTAGGTCTGGCCTGTATCTTAAGAGATAGGGTTCAGCCATACGGTACAGTAACTAATTGACATTCTGTAACAAGTGAGACAGTGTCGATGTTACTTATGCTAATGTTATTCTATGAAATAAGTGTAGGTTACTTAGTGTGTTGTGTATGTGAGTGAGAGTTTGTGTATGAGCGTGTAGGCGTGAGTGCGTGTGTACGCGCGTGTGTGTGTGTTGCTGTGCGTGCATGCGTGTGTATATGTGCGTGAATTTTGCGATTGCATTTTATAAGATGTATGTAAGAAGATTCTCCGTTGCGAGGTAGTCCTGTTGTAATAGCCATTGAGTGATGTTATGTTTTAGCGTGTGTCTGTTTAGATCAAGTATGTTTAGTGTTTTGTGTAACTTCTTATATAAATAATTACCTATGACGTAATATTGGCGTTTGGCAAATGTAGTTTTATGTGTTACACCTGATGGCACATTTGTGCGTTTTTTTGGGTTGGATCGGGGCATGGTTCTATGAGTTCTGAGGACAGACTGCAAGATGAACAGCTGTCTAACTGTTAATACCTTACATTCATTATAAAGTTGTTTGGTTGGATATAAGTATGGTTTCTTAGACATGACTTTAAGTACTGCTCTTTGAGCTCGCTCTACCCTCAGGAAATTTGTTTTAATAGCACCACCCCATGCAGTAATGCAATATCCAAAAATCGACTGACAGAGTGCAAAATAAACCATTTTTAATGTGTCTATGTCAGCCGATCCTCTAAGGGATTTAAAAACATAAATAAGACGCACTGTTCTACAAGTTATCATTTCCAGCTGTTTGTCCCATCGTAGGCCATCATCAATTTGCAAACCTAGGTACTTTACACAGTCACTTCTAGCCAATGTAGGGCATGAACACTGTGTAGACGAGTTCAGGCAGGAGTGAGCAGTTACAGTAAAGCTAGGTGGTGGCTTTGTGTTTCTTCGGATTGCGAAAGGAATATAGCAAGATTTACCCAAGTTCAATGTAAGTAGATTTTGGTGGAACCAGTTCATAATTCTATTTAGTGCTATTTCTGCCTTAGTTTTAACCTCTTCCCAAGTAGAACCATAGATGATAATTGCAGTATCGTCAGCGTATGCGTAGATGTTGCAGTTTGGTAGCATCATCCTGCAAAGGTCATTGACATAAACTTGGAACAATGTGGGACCTAATATGCTTCCCTGGGGCACGCCGTATGTCACGATTTCCTCATTACTGAGATACGCATCAATTTTAACTTGCTGAGAGCGATTCTTGAGGTAATCTTTGAAAATGTCGAGTGCTATGCCACGTATACCCAGAAGCTCCAATTTTGAGATAAGTTTGGGAACAGAAACTGTGTCAAAAGCTTTTGACAAATTCAGATGTATCGTAGGTAATTTTAAGTTTAAGCTTGGCCCACCTGCAGCGATGACAGAACCTGTTACCGAAGCCTCCAAGTCGTGCTCCGCTTCCGCAGAGACCGGCCTGCCAAGCACCTCTCGTGCCTTGCTGACTGCAGCGAAGTACTGCGTCTCGAAGCGCTCGCGTTCACTATATTCATCTTGACACTCAGCATCTGTAATGTCCGGCAAACTTTCGATTTGAATCTGTATGGAATCATATTCACCATAGCACTCTTCAATCTTTTGCAACCTAGCCTCAAGCTCCCTGAGTTGAACATTACTAGGCCTTTCACATGTACACATGATTAACAGATATTTCTCAAACTGTGTAAGTTTAGCTTTATATGAAGCACGTTTCTTTCTTAATTCTTTTAGGTTAGGCATTGCGAACAGTTAAATTACTTAAATGATATTGAAAACACCAAGCCGTAGGTAAATGCATAGAAAACGTGAAACTCTTTAAGATCAAGCCGTAGGTAAATGCATAGAAAACGTGAAACTCTTTAAGATCAAGCCGTAGGTAAATGCACAGAAAACGTGAAACTCTTTAAGATCAAGCCGTAGGTAAATGCACAGAAAACGTGAAACTCTTTAAGATCAAGCCGTAGGTAAATGCATAGAAAACGTGAAACTCTTTAAGATCAAGCCGTAGGTAAATGCACAGAAAACGTGAAACTCTTTAAGATCAAGCCGTAGGTAAATGCATAGAAAACGTGAAACTCTTTAAGATCAAGCCGTAGGTAAATACACAGAAAACGTGAAACTCTTTAAGATCAAGCCGTAGGTAAATGCACAGAAAACGTGAAACTCTTTAAGATCAAGCCGTAGGTAAATGCACAGAAAACGTGAAACTCTTTAAGATCAAGCCGTAGGTAAATGCACAGAAAACGTGAAACTCTTTAAGATCAAGCCGTAGGTAAATGCACAGAAAACGTGAAACTCTTTAAGATCAAGCCGTAGGTAAATGCACAGAAAACGTGAAACTCTTTAAGATCAAGCCGTAGGTAAATGCACAGAAAACGTGAAACTCTTTAAGATCAAGCCGTAGGTAAATGCATAGAAAACGAGAAACTCTCAAGGTAGGTGTAATGACAGCAGGTTATACTTAAATGCAAGCGTGCAGATGCAGGCAAGAAGCGGGTAGCGTGCGCTCGGACAGGCAAGCAGCCACCGTTCGACTTCAGAACAAGGGTGTAGCCCCGGTGCAGGCGAAGACAGCAAGCAACGCGCGACACGTGGCGTCGCTGCTATGCTCGGTTATGGCGCAAATCCTGTTGGAATGCGACAAATAATGTTATTAAGGAAATAATGTTATTAACGTAAGACTAATTCCTAACTGGGGACGGGATAATCACAGTTTTTAATCTATTACCTACTAATGACTTAATGCTATTTAATGAGTATAAGTCACAATGGGTAGGTACCTAGGTACTGTGTTCATGAAACGCAAGGGTCAACAAATGAATGCTGTTGATAGTATTATGGGATAATTAATGAGATATCCACTTAATGACTTAAACCTTGGGAAGATAATTGGAACGAACTATCATGTTGTTGCCCACTCAGGTGGACACAGGAAGAGAGATACAGATCAGTACCTTGCCTCGATATAAAAGGGCACAAGCCTTAGCGGCTCATTTTTGGAACCGATATCAGACAGAATATCTTTCAGAATTACAGAAACGTGCAAAATGGCAGCGCCATGAACAGGAACTGCTGCAGCTGGGAGACCTGGTCGTGGTCAAGGATGACCGCCTCCCACCAAACCATTGGCGACTCGGCCGCATCACAAATCTGCACCCCGGCTCCGACGGCATCACACGTGTCGCTGAAGTCAGGACAGCATCGGGAGTGCTTCGACGAGCCTACAATAGGCTCTGCCTGCTTCCCACTTCAGATTTTGGAACAAGTTCCAACGGGGGGAGCCTGTTGGCGCGGACACGCGCCCCGACCACGCATGAGCGGGACGCGGGAGGAGAGGGATAGCTGCTCCCGCCACGGCGTCTCTCATACGCGCGCGCGCCGCGGCAGCGCCACCGGCCGGGCGGCCGGGCCCGACACTTCGACCGCAGCAGCCGCTAAGAGCGGGTGTTTTTATTATTAACGTGCGATCCACATTATTGTCGCGTCGCGGTTCAGACGATTATTGTGATCAAAAATATAGAAGCTTAATTATATTGAAGAATCAGTACTTTATTTATCTCCACACACTGCATTATCCTCAAGAACAACATTAACAAAGGGACGAGGTCACAGCCTCAACAATACCCCTTGGTAAGACTGGTTGTCAGATTTTCGGGCTTCTGACGACCCGTAACGACTGTCAAAGATCAACGAATGACAGCCGGGACCAACGGCTTAACGTGCTTTCCGAGGCACGGAGGAGTCTCGCTATGTAAAGATGGTCACCCATCCACGGACCAACCCCGACAAGCGTAGCTTAACCTGAGGGATCGACCCGTGCGGCTGTTATTACTTAGCCACGAGCTCCACTTCATAGCAATAGCAAATTCATAGCGATAGTGTTGCAATCAAATTGTATTACCATCTTTTACCACCAGTCTCAATCGACAGAAAGTTGAGGGTTACCTATGAACCTTCAAGTCGGATCAAAATCATATATTTAAATAATATTTTAATGCAAAAAAAACGAAATACCAATCTTTTAACATCTGTACTAATATATCAAAGCTGATGAGTTTGTTTTTTGTTTGAACGCGTTAATCTCTGAAACTATCAGTCGGATTAAAATTTTGAGGAGCCGAGCTAAAACAAGAAAGTCAGATAGAAAAATCAAACGGCGGTTGAATCCGAGAAAACAGCTAGTTTGTTATCTGTAATTAATTTTTTATTTACTCTGAAATCATATCTCGGAAACTCAGCCCTGCTCTAAAATATCTCATATTGACATGACGCCTCTATATCCCGTCAATACGTCATACCGTCATCTGTCATATCATGGACTAGCACCAGGGATATGTACAGCAAAAACCCGTTGCCCACAAATTGGAAATGCATCTATCAATCTATCTTTGAGGGATCTATTTTTGAACAACGGCAACGCCAAAAACCTATGCCACGTGACAGTTCACTATGATTTCTTTTTAACCGACTATTGGAAAGCCAAAAAGAAGGGTTCTGATTTTATTAGTGAAGCGTTCAAAGACATGGTTGTAGATTAATTGGTCTTGCCCAGTTATTGCATGGAAGTCAGGATTTATTCCGATATTCTAAGCACCTAGGTCATTAGTGTACAAAACAAAGTGTCCTATAGGAATACCTCTGCCTACCCTTTAAGGAAATACGTGGCTGATGTTATGTTCTGTTTTACTAACTCGTATCCACATTCAGATCGAATAAAATGTCACTTGAAAGATGAAAGAAGAACAAAAAATATTCTCAGTTTAATTTTTATTGGGAAGGTCATTTGGATACAACGAAAAACAAAAATGTATATAACCTAAAGAATTTATTATTTTTCCAAGCAAAAATGAGAAAAATGTGCTTCAATACAAGGAATTAATAATTTTTATAAACCAGCTTTTGTAGGATGTCTATCTTTAATTTAAAACGAGTAAAATACGTGTTTTTAATGAACTCTGTGAATATCCGTTTTGATTTAAATGAGCAAGAAAAATCTTTCTCAAAACTAAAAACATCCTATCCGAATTAAAATCTGAATTTTGAGTCACAGAAATGGGTGAACAGTCATTGAAAAACTCTCTTTTATGGTCAAAAATCGTGTAATTTATGTTTATGTTTATTTAATTTAATGCACAATGTACACAACCAATTTTACACGCTAAGCTTAAACTAGTGAGTACATGACCCTGTTAGGGCGCAGCAAGATAACTTAAAACTAATATTGCAGAAGAGATATCTAGATTTATCCAATCACATAAATATCATTAGGAATTAAATATTAAATTAATTAATTAAATTTATATCTAACATTTCACTTCATTTACTTAATAACAAAAAAAAAAGTTTATCAAAAGAAATGAGCGCCAATCATAATTTTAGTGTTATTTCATCGAAATTTGAGTGAAAGTACGTTCACCAGTGATTCATGTAAGTAACAAGTGACCTTTAAAACAGGTGTATTTCCTTCCTGAATCTTGGACTCTTTAGCAAACTTGTTTGCAATGTAGATTTTTATGAGTGTGGCTCAGTGGCAAGCAGAAATAAAGGTGGTTTGTATAAGTGAATGTGTAAAATTGGATGTCAGCTAATACTGTGATTAGAGCCAAAACGCGAACACTGAGCCGATTTGAACTAAAACAGAACCGAAAAGTAGATTAAATAAAAACTACCCAGTAAAGCAAAATTCAGTCCACTTACTTTTGGTACTGAGGGTTCTTGGCGAGATACTATCCTAGAGTAACTGGGTATACTGTATGTGTGATCACCAATTCATGTTCCATCTTTACTGATTTAGATGACCATTCATCATTAGAGGATCATTTCCAGCAGTGCCTACTCTTATGATCTTCTATTGTGGACTCAAGGACTAGGATAAAAATTAAGTATACAGGGTTATTGGTAAAACACCAACAACCTCTTAAGGGGTCATTGTACTCATCATTATGAACAACTTTTAATATGGGGCCAAACCAAAAATCGCGAAAAAAGATCAGCCGTTCCCTACATATTGTATGTTCGCATAACTCGTCAAAATAACTCGTCAAAATAATGAACATCTGTTTTTTTTCTCGCAATTTCGTATTTGTTCCGATAGTAAAAGTTGTCCATAATGATGAGTACAATGTCCCCTTAAGAGGTTGTTGGTGTTTTACCAATAGCCCTGTATAAATTAACTTAGAATAGACAAAGGACACATAAATAATGATTCATTATGAAACTTTCACATGGGCTCGTATTTTCGGCAGCTCACTCTGCCAAAGCTCTGCATACCCTGCCAACTGGAGCAAGCGACCATCTTAATATTTTCCCACATAAAACAGACTAGTGAACCATTTGATCGCAGCCGGTATTACCCACGCTACGACGAAGGCTTTCACGGCGAACCGGTACTCTTAGCGTATTGGTTCATTTCCTGCACTAAATGCCGACCCATATCCGCCTACGTTACAGCATTGGTATTAGTGGTCAAATAATATTGCATGGTTTTAATTAGTAAAAATAGTTAGGTATTTAATTTTGATTGATTTTGCCAACATAACCTAAACATCAGGCCTATATTACCTGAAGGGTTAGGCAGAGGTGTACCTATAGTGCACCCGCATTGCACCAGTTAGTATTACGGTTAGTTTGTCATTTAGATCTGAAAAAAGTTACGACTAACGTCTGTTTTTTATTAGTCGTGAAAAGGGTTCTCTAAAAGTATAATAATGTTATAAAAACTTAGTTATTGTTTTAGGCACAACAATGACGTAATTAAAATTTTTAAGACAACAATAAAATATTTAGCTATTCTGTTACGAATTTCTACGAGTCTGAGGTGTGGATTTGTGCCAGGCTGATGACAATATAGGATCTTACCCATTACATGGGCAATAAACATACTTTACTGGTGAAATGTGGTTGTTCTATAAACACCTCTACTTCTCCTTACGATGTTAAAATGTAAATATTACAGTAGTATTATATTGTAATTTTTTATTTTGTTATGTGCGTTTAGTTCGCGCAGAATAAAAAAAAATCTTTTCACCTCACAAGCACGGAAAGATTCTGTTTATAATTCCAAATCTCAGTGCACAAGTACATTTTATCTGCTAGCGTGGAAAGAGTTTTTAAAAGTCGAACCTTTCTATTCAATAATTTTCTATACCGCCGCCGCCGGGTCCACTGATAATGCATTAATACTACTTACTACTAATACTTACTTCATGTCAGTGCGCCAACCTCATTTTTAGAATAATCGCACTGGCCAGCACGAAAAACAATAGATCAACGCGCCTAAAGAAATTTTCACTTCAAAAAACTTTTTGAAATGAATTTTCTTCTGTACAATTCACTTGCAATCATTTTGGTATAGCAGTAGCAATGCAGAGTTAGTGCAAGCGGTACATAATGCCGAATTGAGCTTTCTTCCGGAAAAATTGCGCGAAAAGTACATAAGAGCGTACAATATTTGTTCGTGAGGTGAAATATTGTGTATTTCGCTCGGCAGCAAAGTTATTCTGCGTCTCGTACCTTTGAAAGTATCATAACGCTCAGGAATCTATATTTGAACCACTCGCTTCGCTCATGATTCAATCCTAGAATAACCTATAAGACCTTCATCCGTGTCACCAAACTATGATCAGTTTAAGTCAAGATGTAAGGTTTCACTCTGCTCTAAAAAAAAATTAATAGCAATCATAAGGAACTTAACATCTACGCGTAAAAAGCAGTTGACAATGCAACACATAATTCAAAGTCTTTGTAAGTTTGTCCGTGACTAGACTGTGTACGCGACCTTGCTTGCCGGTCCGAGCACAAGAATGTCAGATCAAATCTGTATTACAGTCATCTTATTGTACGTACATACTAATTATGTCTTTGAGCACATACGTTTTGATTCTGTTTTAGGATTACTTTATCATTTTCGTCTCTGGTTTTAGCATAATCCTAATCCTAACTATATTGTATATAATACTAGCTGATGCACGCGACTTCGCCTGCGTGGTTGTCGGTTATCATATACTATAACCTTACTCGAGAACCACTTTATCCATTGGTGAAAACAGCATGAAAATTGGTGCAACAGTTTTTGAGCTTATCACGTATAGGATGACAGATAGACGCGGCAGAGGACTTTGTTCTTGTAAGGATTATAAATGCGAAAGTAAGTTTGTTTGTTTGTTACAGTTTCACGCTAAAACGGCTGAACGGATTTGGATGAAATTTGGCACAGAAGTAGACCATGACCTTGAATAGGACTAAGGATACTTTTTATCCCGGTTTTCTCACGAGATCGAGACTTACGCGAGTGAAATCACGGGGCACAGCTAGTCGGCCTATAATTTTTCCACTACTGGAATACAGGCCTCTTCTCTGAGAGGGCCGCAATCCACCATGTCGTTGGTTGATGGACATCACAAAAGTCTTCGAGGTTTTGGTTCCAGGACATGCTATTTTCTATACGATGTTTTCCATCACCATAGTGCAAGCAATGGTGTTGAAATAAATTTCACAAAGTAAAGTGCATGTTTCCAGGGTTAACATGGCAGAAATCGCACAAAACAGAGAGATTTGGAAAAAACAATATATGATATAAAAAAATGGTGGGGTGGCTATGGTCTCAACTAATACCAGGTAAAGATATTAGGTGCTCGTGACTAGGTTAAACAGTCCAGAATCATTGCTGTGAGATGGTTGCTGTTAGTTTGTTGATGGATTAAGTTCTCATATACACGAAGGCACGCGCCGACGACAGAGGCATGACAGAGCAGCCAATGACAGAGCTGCCGACGCGTCGGCGGTAGTCGTCGACACGCCAACGCCACCACTCGTGGATCCAGCAAGTCGTCGGCTGCAGTCGTCGACGCATTGACGGCAGCCTCTGATGTGTCGGCTGCAGCGTGCCGCAAGTATATATGAGTACTAAGACAAAGACCACTTCATGCCAGTCCCGCTTTCCAAGGGTTAATAATAAGCCAAAAAATCAGTCAAAACAGGATATTATCCGTTTTTTCCAATAAAAATAATATTTTCTTATTGATAATTCACTCGAAGATATCAAAAATTAATAGCATACTAAAAAAAATTATGTAACCGCAACTTCTTTGGCTTTTTTAGGGTTCCATAGCCAAAGAGTAAAACGGGACCCTATTACTAAGACGCCAGACAGACAGACGGACGGACAGCGGCGCGCCGCTGTCCGTCCGTCTGTCTGTCTGTCCGTCTATCACCAGGCTGAATCTCATGAACCGTGATAGTTAGACAGTTGAAATTTTCACAGATGATGTATTTCTGTTGCCGCTATAACAACAAATACTAAAAAACAGAATAAAATAAATATTTAAGGGGCTTCCATACAACAAACGTGATTTTTTTGCTCGATATTGATAACGGCAACAAAATAATATTTAGTTATATATTCACTTTAAAAATAAATACCTAATTCAATTAAAATAAAACAAATATTTAAGGGGGGCTCGCATACAACAAACGTGTTTTTTTTTGCCGTTTTTGTAGATAATGGTACGGAAGCCTTCGTGCGCGAGTGCGACTCGCACTTGGCCGGTTTTAAATAAATAGGGTCACATTTTGTATGTGGTAACACAACTTTTATAATAGGTACTTATTATGTAAAATGGTTGGTGGTCACAGAGCTAATGAACTATTTATGAGCTTTTTCATTAATTTAGAATAGAATACTCTACGTGTACCATAAAAAATACAGATATAAATGTAGAAATAAATAATTCTTTAATTCTTTTAAATGAGACTAAAGCTTATTTCGCTCCTTCCCTCAAATATAGCGAGGAAGGTAATGGCTGATCTTTGCGTTATGCTCGTGAACGGGTGCTGCTCGTGGTGACTGGTCGTCTTGCTGATCTCGGTTTTGTTAATGTTATTAGTAATTAACTTTTTATTTATTTTACTTCGATGGTCCTAGTTTATCATTTATAATTAGATTTATATTTTTTGTTGCGTAATGTAAATGATTTTGCATACTTTTGTATAGAATCAATTGTTTCTAACTGAACAGACAGTTGTGCTGCTAGGGAGTTTGTTGCGCCACTTCTTCTTCCCAGCTAAAGCACTAGGAAGTGGTGAAGGGTGGGCGTTTCGGGGGACTGTCTTATCTAATTTTGACTTTCGAAAAGTGCTGATTCTCAGCCTAGTTTAAATAAATGACTTTTGATTTTTAGATTTTAGATTTGTTTTTTCTAATGTTATTCTGTGGTATTTTTATAGTTTCTTGTTCTGTTCAGAGAACAGTGCTGGCCCAGTGGTAACTAGTGCGACTTACGAATGATAGGTTGTGGTTTCGATCACAAGCAGGCATGCACTTTACCTTGTGTAAATTAATTCAAGTTAGTTGCAATTTTCATATTTTCTAAAAAAATATCCAGACTCTGGACCATCAGAAGCATACACGCCTCCTTTATGCAATACCTATAACTTAGGTGAGAACAGGTATTATATTTGACAGTTGGCAATAAAAAACGTTTCATGATGTCAGATTGACACTTCAACAAAATATTAACGTGATAATTTAATACTATTTTTAATTACTAGGTACACAGCCAAAATGTCTCGAAAAAACCTAGATAATACGAAATCGGTGGTTTTTCCAACCCTGGATCCTTTGGAGTGTCCCTTCAGAGAATTTCGAGACAATGAGTTACAAACAGATGCATGGGGTCTGGTAAGGCTATATATTTTTTTCTATCCATCCAAAGATATAAATCTGTGTATGTGTACTTAAAGAGGAAAAAGGTTCGGTCCCGTCTCCATACAAACGCTCTCGCCTGTTTTCTCTCTGGTTTATGACCTTAGAGCAATGACTTCTTACAGTAAACTAAATGTCAGCTAGTTCTATGCCTCTATATTTTCCGTTGATGATAAATTATCTGTAGAAGCACTAGAACCCTCAGAAAATGCTCATAATTGCTTGTTTAGACCGCTGTCATCAGAGGCCTATTGTACAAATTTGACTATCATGAAAAAAGAAAAACACAGGGGCACAGTAAATATCCTTCTTATTCAATTTATAAAATATCTTTGAAATTGGTCCAATATTGGAGGAGGAAATAGACGAGAGCCGAACCTCGAATTATGACTTTTTGTATGGAGAAAAGACCGACTCTATTTCCTCTTAAATTCATTCATTAATTCAATGACAGACAACCGACAACCCTCGTAGTCCCGCTGGGTATACAAGCACAAAATTTTCCACAAAACTTTTTCGATAGTAATAAGTAAGAATTTTTGAAAATGTATCTCTTATCATCGCAAAATAATGTAGGTATTTTGTTTTGGTGGATAACACACATATGTCTTGTAATTTTTCAAACTAGAATGGAGCTCTTAGTCATAAACTGTTTACAGGCCAAATTCGAGTTAAATTAAGTCAAAATAAGTATATACAAAAACTTAAATAAAAATAAAAGTTACAAAACTAAAACCCAACTACGACAAAAAAGTCAATCAACTAAAAAGGTATAAATAAGACATCACAGACAGACAAATTAAAAATCCCGAGTCACACGTGTTAGGGCATAAATCGAACAGATTACGTGTGACTCCGGATTTTTAATTGAACTCAGAACCTTGCAGTAGCACTTGTCACCGCTAAACCAAAGAGCCAATCATGGAGGTATAACATTTCTTTCTTTGAAAATTTAAGAGTACAGCGGCCTTTAGAGCATTGCAATGTAGCGTCAATATGAAGACGGCGACAAGTGTGAAGACGGCGACCAAAGACTCAGGGCAGCGGTCTGGCGCCAGTTCCCAATCGCCGAAAGTTGCCCCATCGTCGGGTTTATGGGTTGACGACCAGACCCAACCGCTACCGAGGTCTGTGCGGCAATACCTCCACGGTTGGATCAGGGCTGAGGAGCTGGCAATGGATAGATGGACTGCTGAACTTACTATTTATGAGGTAAGGTTACTAAATTCATCATCATCAGCCTAGAGCTGAGTCCACAGCTGGACATAGGCCTCTCCAATTGTGCGCCTTCACCTCGATTCTCGGCAACTCTCACGAAGCTGCTACTAGCCACCCTGCAAATATCGTCAATACTAAATTATCTTTTGGTGATTGCTTAGCAAATAGACGTCCTATGGCAATTTACCGTGTTATGGCCATTTCACACAACTGTCCAAAGATGACAGTTGTGATTACACTTTAAGGACAATTTAAATTGGTAGCTAATTTTCTTCACAATTAATTTACCTAAGTCTACCTATATATTGCTTGCATAACCTTACAAAGAGTATATTCCAAAAACTATCTAGCAATAATAAACCGGAACCGATTAAATTTGTATCGAAATCTTCAAGGTAACTTCCATGTGTGAACCACTTTGATTGATTAGCATAGATCAATGTGAACAATTCAAACAGCATGCTCGTGAAAGTATGTTAAGCCGTTTGTCGCGGCTGCCATGCGCAGATCTTTGACAATCGTTACGGGTAGTCAGACGGTCAAAAGTCTGAAAACCAGTCTAACTAAGGGGTATCGTGTTATCCAGTTACTGGGTTGTGGAGGTCAGATAGGCAGTCGCTTCCTGTAAAATACTGGTATTCAGCTGCATCCAGTTAGACTAGAAGATGACCACAACATAGTTGGGAAAAGGCTAGGCAGATTGATTGATTTAGGTATTTTTTTAATGTTTTTCAGTGTTCCGTACCCAAAGGGTAAAAGGGACCCTATTACTAAGACTCTGCTGTCTGACTGTCTGTCGGTCTGTCACCAGGCTGTATCTCATGAATCGTAATAGTTAGACAGTTGAAATTTTCACTGATGATGTATTTCTGTCGCCGCTATAACAACAAATACTAAAAACCAGAATAAAATATTTATTTAAGGTGGCTCCCGTACAACAAACGTGACTTTTGCTGTTTTTATAGATAATGGTACTGTACCCTTAGTGCGCGAGTCCGACTCGCACTTGGCCGGTTTTTTTATTAATTCAAATATAAAAAAAAAGAATTATAAAATTATGCTTATTACAATTAATTGAACGGATTATGGTTTCACTTTTATTACATCTTCGGATGGAGGTAGGTATAGCAATTATTCTGTTACGGAAGAAACTATGTCTGTAGACTGTAGACACTGTAAACTGTTCCTTAAATTGAAGATACTAAAAGTAATAATCCAATAACAGGAGAACGACCCAGGCAAGATGGCGATAGCAGACATGCAGCTGTGTCACGCTCAAGTCCTGTTCAGATCCTCGTTCTGTAGGAAGGTTCTCTCTGCGTGTTTCATACTGGAGAGAGTTGAATTACCCGTAAGTACATTTTATTGAAGAGGTCTTATTCTACTTTATAGGTATTAAGAAACAAAAGAAAGAAAGATTTTTTTTTTAATCTGAACAAACAAAACGCACATTACAAATAAAATAATACTAAAAAACGCTAATACAACGCTAATACCTACCATGTCTGTCTCTGCTTCACTCTAAGGTTGACTGGTAGAAAATGCCTCGGGCATTAAGTCCGCCGTTGTACTGTAGTTTTTTTTACTTATGCATAAAGTTTAAATAAATAAATAAATAAATACAGAGTAGCCAAAAGCCTCTTATTCAAGCAAAGTAAGGTTGACAATTTTGTCTATTAGAGACTACTTCGTTTTAATTTAGGGTCAGTTCACACCGAGACGCGAAGCGACGCGCACTATTTTATTATCCGACACAATATCGAATTTATTTACTACACAATAAGGTACACGCGCTGCGCAGCTCCGCGCATTTCAGCGTACTTTGATACGTGTCAACCCTCTCATAAATTATACCTGTTCCGGCCAGTTTCTTCATCAAAAGTAACAGAGGCCCTAGTGTGAGTTTAATTTAATCATCTCGACTTTACGCATCGAACGCGTTCAGCGCTCCGATTGGCCCTTCACCAGTGAAGGTCAGTGAAGGGCCAATCGGAGCGCCGAACGCGGTCGATGCGTAAAGTCGAGATAGTTAAAAGAAACTCACACTAGGGCCTCTGTCAACTGTTCTTCCGCGTTGTTGGATTTACAACCCTCGCCTTAGCGCCGAGGATTGAAAATACAACAGTGCAAAAGAACAGTTGACTGTTACTTTGGCTGTTACTTTTGATAAAGAAACTGGCCGTTAGTGAAGAAAAAACATCGCTTCACGTCGCGATCTGTGCTGATCCTTAGGAGTTCTTTCGGAGTTTTTCAAAAATATTCAATGTACAGATTTGACTTCGTTACTATTTTATTATATGTATAGTTAAAAATGAGGGTAAGGCTTTTGATTTATTCCACAAAAACAGCAAGGTGTAGTCATATAGATTTTGTTATTAAGAATGTCTGTCATACTTGCAGGTGGAACATCAATGGGAATTATTTACGTGTATCATAGCACCAGAGGGTTGGCGGGCAAAGTACCATATATACTCCCCGGGCCTCAAGGCAGGGGGTGGGCCTCAGCATAAACCTATACTGTCAAAAAATGGTAAGATTTAAAGCTCTATTCGCATATTAATTCCATGTCGAGGCCTTTCAAGGAGTCATCAGAGTACAGTTTGGGGTTGTGGCGGTATCTACATCGACACATGCGAACTACGCATCAAAGACCTGTCGTCACCCAAAACTCCTGACGTCACATAAATCCTGCATCGCACAATTAAAGTTTACCGTGCCATGGACATATATACCAAGAACCCGACATCAATCGTTGGGCAGTTGCCCGCCAGACACAACAACCGTCTGGTCGGAGGATCCTCCCTTTTCTATGGGGGATGAGTGAACTTTACACCCTGTTCCTCATACCCCTAAAGGGTAATAAGGAGAGCATGTACGACCTGGACATTATTGAGTTAACTGTATTGGACGCTTGGCGAGCACTGACTGTCCCCGTACGAGTTACCCGTGAACTTGTACATTCACCGCAAGGGTAAAAGATACTTGTTACCAGAGGGCCTAGACAAGTGACAATCGCTTCCCAAGCGTTTCGTATTTCTACAACGACTTTCAACAGGATTGACATAAGCTTTTCGATAGCTTATGTCAGTCCTATACATTTTTGCCTTTTCCATCATCGTTATCGCTGATAGAATGTCACTTTAACTGGACCTCAGGTTTATTTACAGATGTCGAATTTTCGAAATCTTTTTGGGACATTGTGAAGCCTTTCACATCTATCTTTGTTGTATGCTACTCATTTAACGGGAAATTTACTTGTACCCCTTAATAATAATAAATTATGGTCAAGGTCAATGTCAAAGATTTATTTGCAGATAAATATGTTTACAAAAGTTGCCCGCTATGTGGCAGCCATTTTGTTTTTTGTTGAAATATTCTCTATGCGAATAAAAAAAAATCCTATCTCTCAAAGTTTTAGTCATACCGAGATAAAAATACGCTTATTCGAAAGGCAATAACATTGTCTACCGTGTACATTACAAAGCAGTGAGTTCACAATTCCATAACTTTAAAAAAAAAAAAAAAAAGTCGAAAAAAATATGCAATTCAACCAATACTTGTTAGTTTCTACAAAAAGCCCCCGCCAACTATTTTAATTTTTTTACTAGATCGACAGATTTTGAGGTACGCTACTACAACACTGCAGCACAATTGCTTTTATAAAACATAAAATTCACAACTGTATGTCTAATACTTTAAGAGTTATTATTGTTTGAACATAGTGAAAGGGCAATATCGGTGCTTTTTGCAAATCATTAAAAAAAAAAAACATTTAAATTGTACTTTGAAATAGTTTATATTTAAGTATTTAGAATATCGCTAGTCCATATCAGCACACACTGTATATTAAACAATGTCCATTTGTAGATAAATCATCATGCAATGAGAAATGGATTCGTTGGAAAAGTGTTTCCTATTCGCTGAATATGGTATTGTTTGAAAGTAGGAAACGATTATTTCTACTGTGCTTAGATGTCGTTTGAAACACTCGTTTGTCATCGGAAGGAAAAGATTTACATTCTTAGCCCGTGAGCAGGTAAATTGAAAAAAAAAAACCACTTTACAATACGGATTTTGTATTTTTTTGTATTGCGTTTACTTTCCAGTTTTCGAAATTTTATTTTCTGATGTATTATGCAATTTTGAATTTCAAAAAGTACTGATTCTAAACCTAATCTAATGACTTTTGGTTTTGACTTTGCTAAACAGTTTTAGGTATGGAAGAAAATAATGTAGGTACTGCGTCGATATCAACCCAAATATACTGGGACAAGCTGTGCCCCTCGGTTTCATCCGCGTAGGTCTCGATCCCGTGGGAATATAGGGAGAAAACGTATCCTATGTCCTATTTTAGGTCATGGTCTACCCGTGTGCCCATCCTATCCTCTCTAGAGTAGAGAACGTCGCGGCGGGGCGGCGACGCGGCGCTGCGCCGGCGTCGAACTGTTCGCGGATTGCATTTCGTGATAACTTCGAAATTAAATGTCCGATTCGAATAAATTAAAAAGTATTTTACTGTTACATAAATACCCTTGATGTTAAAAGTATTTATTTGAAAACGAATTAATATTATGTTGATAAAAACTCCTTCGCAAATAATGCATTCATTTCATTGAACAAATTTGATTACCATAAAAAAGGTTATAGTGAGTCAATCTTAAAAGATAGACATAATTATGTTATCGCGGACTTTTTTTTAGAACTTTTGAAGAGGAACAATTCCATCATACATGATATTTGCGTAACTTGAAACCGTTTACGCAGCGCACGCATCGGAAGCTCCCAAAAAGGAATAATTTTTCCCGTTTTTGCAACATTTTTCATTTATGCTCCGCTCCTATTAGTCCTAGCGTGATGTTATATAGCCTATAAGCTTTCTCGATAAATGGACTATCCAACACAAAAATAATTTTTCAAACAAACGAATCTCTTCAGCTTTATAATCTCAGACCAACAAAAAAAGAAAGACGGATCACTACCTATATCAAACGTGTAGCCCCAAAACTATGCTCCTGCAAGTAAACACACAGGCTCACGCACACACCTACACAAAAACTATGCTCATGGCTCCTAGTACGTCACGAGTCGTCGTCTAGTAAACTTCAATAAAAAAAATAGAATTATGCCTTCTTGTGTAGTGAAAACTTGTAAAAACAATAGCAAATCACATAAAAAGTCTCACGGAATCACTTTTCACATGGAAGTACTTCAAATAACATCGTTTCTTAATTTAGTTAACTATGAATTTTAGGTTACTTGGAACAAAAACCTGAACGAATGAACGAACGAAAACAGTGACATTTAAAGTGCGAGGGTTGCCATAATATGATTTGAAATTTTCCCGTTCGATATTTTTTAGTTCGAGTAATTATTAGCCTGTTTTTTTTAATGTATTTAATATTTTAGATTTCCAAGTAATATTGAAAATAAAAGTAAATGGATAGTAGCTATAAGAAATAGTCGGAATGATCCAGAATGGCTGCCATCTAAAACCAGCGTGGTTTGTTCCGATCATTTTGATAATAATGACCTTTATTCAGCTAATTGTCGACTTCGCCGTGTGATCAAAAGCGGATATAAAATTTGAAAAACAAAAATGAGATTTTATCAAAACAGTAATTAAACACGAGACTGTAGTTTTTATTTTATTTTAGTTAGTTTCTTAGCTTAGTCTAGCAAATTTAAATACTACTGTACCAAATTTTATTTTTTAGATGTTATTTCCATCGTCCTACGTAATTGCTGAAAACTCAGTTTCACAAAGTTCTGGCTGTACGTTTATTCAAGTATGTCCTAATTCTTCATTTATCTTCCTAAGGTTTTAATCAAAAGCTGCCATTACTCGTGTATTTTTTTTTGTAGGAGTTACCAGACTTGCCTCATGTAGTCATTGACGATAGGGCTGTATTGTAAATGCACTTTGTACTTAATTGTTATTTTATTTTGCGATGTAAAAAAAAATGGTTTTGTTCCGGAATCCTTCCTAACAATTGAGGTACAATACCATACTCAACAATATCTTACTCGTACAATATTATCCTACCCAAAATATTATTCCCCAAATTATAGGGAAAAACTTTAACAAATGACAACCCTTTTTACATACACATAGATAAAAAGGTGGCTTCACTTTTGATGTACGTAATGCTCCGTCTTTCTTATTTTATTGGTCTGAGTTTCTAATATACTGCAGACTGGACTGTTTGTGTGTGAATCGCTGCTGCAAGCTTTCTACATCGGTTTTGAGCTTGTAGCAGGGATTCTCATACGAGTACCTTTAAGGCAGTGTTAAGTTAAATGTGTAAGCTAAGTGTACTAAAATAGTTGATAAGAAAGATTGTTACAAACTTTTTGAGTCATGTTACTTGTTAATTAAATATAAATAAATAATATTATTATAGATAAGTGCACGAGGAAGAAACAATGATGATTTGACTTGGTTTTAACAGATGACTAATTTGCTGTAATACATAAAAGAACTTGATTCACCATGACTCAACAATTCATTGATTCATCATAGAATTTCCTGTACTTCAACATTTTATTTTATTTTTGTTACTTTAAGTAACATATCATGACATGCCTGTATTCCCCGAAGGGTTAGGTAGAGGTGTACCTATAGTACACCCACATTTTTCCAGTTATGTTTAAGTCCCATGTAATAGGGGGCGAGCCTATTGCCATCAACCGGACACAAATACAGACTCCGGGCTGCTACTGAGAAATTCCTGATGAAAAACCCAATAACACTTTTCCCGACCTGGGAATCGAACCTAGGACCTCATGATCAGCATTAGCACTTGCGACCACTAGACTAACAAGACAGTCCTTTAAGTAATTCCTCTGAATACCCGCAGGATGCTACCTAGTTCGCCTGTTCTACCTGGGTGCCTGGCGCTGTGTGTGGGTGAATGACCTGGTCCCTGTAGATACCTCTGGTGCACCACTGCTACCCTTCTCACCCCTCCTGACTCACCCCCCTGCTAAGCCTGGTTCTACCAGGATACCTCCAGCTGTCACTGCTGGGGTCATCTACCTGTGGCCTTTACTGATTACTAAGGTAAACAGGTTTTATTTATTCAGGGAATAAAAAAGAACTAGTCTGTGTCTTTGGGCTGATTTTACCAACGCTTGATAAGATATTATATCTTTATCAGAGGTTTTTTATTCAGCTTCTCCACATATCAATTTCAGACGTCAATTTTATTCCATGGATAAAAGATATATCTGTCGTTGGTTAAGTCAGCCCAATTGCGTTCAACAACTGGATTTAGGAAGGTCGACTGCCGAGCGAGATGGTTCACGTTGTTTGCTATTGCGGTTAGAAGCTGGCACATCCAGACTCCGGGCTGCTACTAAGAAATTCCTAATGGTAAAACCCACTAACACTTTGCCTGACCCGGGAATAGAACCCTGGACCTCACGCTCAGTAGTCGCGTTTGCGACCTCGAGACCAACGGAGCAGTCAACCAAGAATATAAAAAGAAACCTTAAAAATTGTGCTAGTAATTGAAGTTACATAAAAATAGCCTCAATAACTGTATATCGAAACCCGGAAATAAAACCAGAAATTAATGCCAATCAGTAATTTAATTATAACCTCCGTAAACGATATGTCCATTTATAAAACTTCTTAGAACTCACACGATGGTAGGTAATTATTTTGCGGTGTAATATTGATGTCGAGAACTTATTACTTGGAAATGTCAATATTTTGTTTGCACAATCAATCTGCCTAGCCTTTTCCCAACTATGTTGGGGTCGGCTTCCAGTCTAACCGGATGCAACTGAATACCAGTATTTTACATGGAGCGACTGCCTATCTGACCTCCACAACCCAGTAACTGGGTAATACTGATTGGTAAGACCCTTGGTAAGACTGATTGTCAGACTTTCGGGCTTCTGACGACCCGTAACGACTGTCAAAGATCCACAAATGACAGCCGGGACCAACGGCTTAACGTGCTTTCCGAGGCACGGAGGAGTCTCGGTATGTAAAGATGGTCACCCATTCTCGGTCCAACCCCGGCAAGCTTGCTTAACCTGATGGATCGACCAGTGATCGACATAACATCACGCCTCTAATTCCCAAAGGGTTAGTCAGAGGTGTACCTATATTACACCCACATTTTTCGCCAGTTATCTTCAAGTCCCATGTAATGGGGGGCGAGCCTATTGCCAAAAGCCAGGCATAAATTCAGACTACGGGCTGTTGCTGAGAAATTCCTGATCGAAAAACCCAATAGCACTTTGCCCGACCTGGGAATCGAACCCAGGACTTCATGCTCAGCGGCAGCGCTTGCAACCAGACCAACAAGCCTTGATCTTACTCCTATTACACTTTAACAATAATAACATGAGTCAGAGTAGTGTTATACTTTGCTGAGCACTACAAGAAAACGTTGACAAAGATATTATGCAAATATTTCAGTTATTTTATTGAATCAACAAACGAAATTACAAACTTTCTAACACAAAGAGAACTCAGTAATGGAGTTATCGTTACTTTAATAACGTAGTAATATTATAAATATTTTGCTGTATCGACAGCTGAAAGGTGTAATTTTTCACTTTGCAACATAGTTTTATAAAACTGTCTTCATAGATTTAGAAATTACTTTTCCTTGCTGACTCGGGGTATATTTACATACACGAAATCTATTAAGGGGTCATTGTACTAATCATTATGAACAACTTTCACCATGGGACCAAACCAAAAATCGTGATAAAAAAATCAACTGTTCCTTACATTTTGACGAGCTATACGAACATAAATGTAGGGAACAGCAGATTTTTTATTCAGCCGCATCTATTTTTTGCTTAAATCATGTGCTGTAAATGCCACTCATCTAAATGCATGACCTGGGGGATTAAAACAGCCACTTTGACAGAACCATAGTAGGAAAATATTATCAATCATCGTAAAATGTCACAAACTGACAGTTCATAATATAATCTGCGTGCGATTCATATTACGAAATAATTCATCTGTTTGACAGTTTTCTATTAAGATTCGTAAAATGGTCCACATATTATTATGAATTGCTTTTGTGTCAAATTAGAAGAATTGCTAATGACAGCTGGAAATTTAGGAAATGAATCGCTTTTAGAGGAACTGCTAATGTGGCCGCTTTAGGCCCATAGCTGTAGTATAGTCAAGGAAAGTAATTGTTAAGCAAATTCACTACTTCAATTATACAACTGCCAAAGAATGACAATTATGATTTGAATTTACGAACAATTTAAGTTGGTGGTCAATGTGCTTGGCATTCAGTCAGCTACGGTTGCTACTACGCCTTCAGCCGTGTGGAAAGTTATCCACAATAACATAAATAAAAATGCAAACATTTTACCCATTCTTCGCTCATCTCCCAACGGGACTGAGCGCAGTAACCGCTCGTTTATTGCGAAATAAATTGGAGATTTATACCCGTTTACCACAACTGTTGGCAAAGTAATCGAGCTCTGTGGTTCCGCAGAATTCCTAATGAGAAAGTGTTCAGATGGCGACAGTACAGCTAAATTACTTGATGCTTGCAAATTGGGTTATTTTCCTAGTGGCACAACAAATTATGTAAAATTGAGGAGCTTGTTTGGTCTGTGAAATATTGGATAATTTTTGCTAGTTATGTCGGTTGTGGTGGCCGAAAGTGGGCTGTGTTGTCTTTTTATTTTTGTTGTTTATGTATTCTGAATGTTTGCAATATAACCTGTCACGTAATCTAGAAATAAGGAACTGTTGCATTTAGTTACCTTTACCGGTTGCCCAAGAATTTGTCAGTCATCAATCCCACTGATACTGATCTAACCAATACCTAAATCAAAACCTCATTCATATTCCATCCCCTCCTCACCAGGGGTGTGATTCTGTAAGACCTCATTCTAAACTTCGAATCTGAATTCGCTGTGAGATTCTTGATTGGCATTCTAAAAACTCGGTTGATACACTAACGCTACCCTTGTGAGCGTGTCAACCAGTTGAACTAAACTGACCGTGACATTTTGACAGATAAAGTATCAGATGACGTAAGAAGTGGCATTCAGTAAGGTAACTCGAACCCAAATACATTTTGAACCTTATGCGAAGTGAGAGTGAATAGCAATGTGAGATGCTGTTTGAATTTTACAGAATTGACGTACAGGCAACAAACTTTGAACAACCTCAAAGTCAAAACTGTCCTAAGCAAGTAGCGCCTACAACAATAACTATAAACATTCGCATCACGCGAGCAACTAATTGCTAATCAAAATTAAACAGGCGCTCCTCAAGCTGGCAGCCCCTGACATGAATTCTGATGAAGACATCGACGATGTGGAAGATGAACCGATGCTAGAGTTTGATATCTTCCATGCCTTAACAGGAAGTATGAACTTACGTTATCCTGCAACCGAATGTAAGTAAATAAAAGTATTCAATACCTACCCAACAAAAAGTTACGGATTGCTGTGTGAACAGCCCTTTGCACGCAATGAAACTACAACAGGTCGGTATGTTCAAAGAGCGATTTTCAAACAAATTCCGTATTTGGAAAAACAAAACGGTGCAAGTAAAAAATAATCTTATTGGCGGTGAACGTAGCGGAATGTCACAAAACGCAGCACGCAGCCTCTCCCAGCACGTTGGAGACCTTGCAGGAGTACCTAGTTACCGGAGTACTCTGCGGACACCTCAAGTACTTAACATGTCATGCTCCTTGATTGTTCTCCTAAGACAAAAGGAAACCATAATTTGAAAATTAGGTAGGTATCTTCATGTAATGATGGTAGTTTTATATTTAAACTATCTTCCTCCCGCAGCTTCACCCGCGTGGTATGTCGATAAAAAGTAGCCTATGTCCTTTGTCAGGCTCTAGACTATTGTGTACCAAATTTCGTTTGAATCGGTTCAGAAGTTTTGGCGCGAAAGCGCGACAGACAGACAGAGTTGCTTTCGCATTTATAATATTAGTAAGAATGTATGAAAAAAATTAGGGACCACGAGCAGCTAGCTATTATTACTTGTATATGATAATCCTAACTATATCACTACATATTTCAATATCAGTATCACTACATATTATAAAACAAAGTCCTCCACCGCGTCTGTCTGTCTGTCTCTTCGCGATAAACTCAAAAACTACTGCACCGATTTTCATGCTTTTCTCACCAGGACGGGTTTAGTATATGTATAATAACCGACATCCACGCGGGCGAAGCCGCGGGCATCAGCTAGACATAATAATAACTTGCTGCTGCCCGCGGCTTTTTTTAAATAACTTTATTCCTAACATCAGCTATCTGCCAGCGAAAGTCCCGTCAAAATCGGTCCAGTCGTTTCGGAGATTAGCCGGTACAAACAGGCAGACAAAAATTTAACTATGAGGTCAGCTTGGTATAGCTGGATGTGTACCCGTGTGTACGCATGAGCAGAGCAATATTACTCTTTCATCCCACAGGTGGTTAAAGGGCGCGATCCACGCGAAAATTTGATCGCTCGGCACACACGTTACGATTACCGCCACACACGTTTCGATTATCGGCACAGTTTCCTCCGAATCTATTGTATCTTAAAATTTCTATAGTTTTTATAACACTACACGTTTCGATTATCGGATCAGTGCAGTTTAAACGATACAGAGCGATCATCTAATCAGAAGATCATCATTATCATGATCTTACCCTAATACCAATTTATTTGGGGTCACTGCGATATTTTTCTTCCATAATTCTCTATTAGTCGTCATTTCGGTAGTCACCCCCTTTTTAGCCATATCATCTTTCACTTTTGTGCACATGAAAGCAAGCACTTACTGCAGACTTTAACTGGTAATAAGACGACTAAAACTGTCTAATTAAAACCTGTCAGCAGGTGCTGATGAAATGTGGGCGCGTATCATCACTGAAGTGCCAGTCTTTACTTGGGACGATGAAGAGGATGGCAGTACAATAAAAACTAAAAGCACTAAGAAGCCAACCGCTAAGGAATTAGCAGCTGTTGTTAAAGTAAGTAATAAATTACAATGGAATTTGTACTTTCACTTTTATGATATTAAATTTCTGGTTCCAAAACTAAAAACTTCAGTATCTACGTTTTTTAAACGACTTCAAAAAGGTTCTCAATTCGTCTGTATGTTATTTTTGTGTAAGTTTTGTAACGCGATTACTCCGCCAACTATGAATTTGATTTTGTTGATTCTTTTTTGTTTGGTAAGTCATGCTTCAGAGGTGGACCCATATAAATTTTTAAGAGACTTCTAAAAGGAGGAGGTTATCAATTCGGATGTTTCTATTTTTATGAACTTTGCTTGCGTAGTTTTTGAGTTAGCTTCAATATTATGTATTTTTTTCACTTAGTCTATATGGACCATGTTTTATGTTACTCTGGTAGTGGTATTCGAATGTGTGTGGGGCAGGCACCACAACTAAAAAGTGAAAAATAAAAACTTTTTACAAAAAAAAACCGACTTCCAAAAAAAACACAAAAAGTATGAAAAATTACTTTAATTCCGGAAGTCGGTGGCAAAAAACAAAAATTAAAAACAAAAAACAACGACTTCCGATATTAAAGTTATTTTTAGTGGTTTTTTTGGAAGTCGGTTGCTTTTTTTTGTAAAATGTTTTCCTGTTCAAGTTTACAATTGCGGCACTATAATTATAATGACTTGTTTCAATAAAAAAAATGTTTAAAATGTAAAAAAGTGGTTAAAATGTTTTAATAAAATTCCGTTATGAGGAAATAGATCGGTGCTTACTACATTTGCTGTACGGGCACAATAGTTACGTACCACTGGAATTATAATTTATCGAATCGATACGCAACATTTTTATAATTTACAAACTGACACAGGCGCCATCATACAGTGCCGCTGGTTTAGTAATATTTTCTTAATGGTCGGTTTCAGCATCATACCGCTATTACGTATGGCAACCTTAAAGATTCAAAGGAATATGAGCCTTATCACCTGCCGGGCATAACACCAGGACACGAAATGACTCTACTCATCACAATGGCTAGAGACGTTCCTCTGAAGAAGCCTTTACCAGAACCGGGTAAATCTTTTGAAAATAGTCATTAATTTGTGGCGGCATCTACATTGCCATAAGCGAACTACGAATCAAAAACCTGACGTCATGAAAAAATCCTGACGTCGACATATAATACAAAATTCCAACATCAGGCGTTGGGCAGTTGCCTGCCAGACACAACACCCGTCTGGTCGGAGGATCCTCTCTTTTCTATAGATAATTAGTGAACCTAACACCCTGTTCCTCATAGCCCTAAAAATTAATACAGTACCTACTTAGTACGATTTTGGTTTTGGGCCTCGGCGATCTTCGCCTGTCTTTGCAAATATTAATCGGCCTGTCATGATATCGAACATGCACTTGGCTATTCCAAAATTAAATTTTGCTTTTTAAATATCGTTTCAGAGACTATTTTACTCTAATTCGGGAAAATAAATAAAGGATTTCAAAGCAATGAATTATTCAAAAATTTAACATCGATTCGCCATTATTTAAAGTTTTACCTTGGCTAATATTTTTACCGTCTATTACGTTCGTAAATCCTTTTAAGGGGGCGTGAAAAGGTAATATACAGACAGACAGACATACCAATTGACAGTGTAACTTCCGCATTTGTAATATTTGTATGGAATGAGTTTGTGCCAATACGAGGCAAGAGCCCAGAAGTCACAAACACGAATAAAGACTGTATTTAACTTTTACAGAGGTGGCCCTGTGGAAGTATTACCGCTGGGTAGACTGGGCGAGAGCTCACGGCCTGTATGCTGCCTATGACTGTCCCCGGGACAAATATCTCAAAGTGAATGGCCTATTGAAAAGTTCCTACGCTCCTCACCTGCTAGATGTGCAGAGCACGGAATCGGTAAGCATCTTACTACTGCCCTCAATCTGCCCTTATCCTACCATATAAATTTTTTCATAGTAATATTTCTATGCGTTTAGTAAAAAGCTGTTAGTACACGACTGTTTTGATAATACAAACAGACACTTCAATTTATAGTTTCAAAAGGTTAATGGACTCTTACTTACACAATTTTTGCATCTCACTTGATGATATGGGATGATCAGGCCGAAGGTGGAAGCGAGCTTTACCCGGAATCCTCAACCAGACAGGAACTGGCTATCTTACCTCTAACTGCCGAAACACAAGAATGTTAACTGTTAACATTGTTGTTATGGCGACAGACTTAAATAAGATGGTGGTAGCTATCCAGGCGGACTTAGAAGAAGCCTTACCACCAACCAAACCAGACAGAAAACTTTGGCCATACTGGGAATTGAACCCGGGACCTCTGGGTCTGGTATAAGTTTTAGCCTTTGGCATTTTTAAAAGGATTTCAACAATTGCGATTACAAAAATACCTATTATGAACTTTATTTCAATGCATGCAATAAACAAAATCCCTTGGCTGTATTTGATCTTTTGCATAATTAAATTGTTGCAAGGAAAACCTGTTCACCTGTTCATAGAAGATTCCGCTTTTGAGTGTTAATGTGGTGCTGTTTCACAAACGATGGGATAGCTAATATCATGTCCGGCGCGTCCTCTCAGCTCCACATTACAGGAACGGATGCTAGTGATGGTGCCAAACACGTGGCCGATTTCTGGGCCGAGTCGATTTAGATTGCCATGGACATGCTAAGAAGAAGGAGATTGTTTTCTAACTCTGAACTTTATTTAATTACAGATTACAATGGGATTTATAGAAGAACATGTTAAAAGTACTTCACAACAGGTTAGTACAGGAGTGTTTTTATGCAACATACCAATTTTCGAAGGCTTCGTCCATATTAGGTCACTGTTGACAAAAAACATTATGCGTGTTTTCCTCGTAGAGTTAACTAAGCAAAGGTACCTACCTACCTATAATACAACAACATTTTTGCAGTTATGTTTGAGTCCCATGTAATTGGGGGTGGGCCTGTTGCCATCAGCCGGCCACAAATCCAGACTCTGGGCTGCTACTGACAAATTCCAGTAAAAAACTGATAACCCCTTTACTTTTAACCATACCAGAATGCAAATGACGATGACGCACCAAAGAAAAAGAAAAAGGAAACGGCGAAATCGCAAATCCAACATGCATTAGTAAATTCGCAGCAAGTGAAGACAGAACTCAGGGAATGGATACGATATCTGACGGTATTCGTTATTTTCGTTTTATTTTTCCTTTAAGCATTTGAACGCTAGGAGATATCGCGGCATACCAAGGTCAAGATGAAGGGGCGAGCTTGGCTCTTACCGAAACTACTGACCCAAATTAGTAGAGGACAGAATTGTGCAGAAAGGGAAGAGGTGAGGACGCCTTTGCCCGACAGTGGGACTGTGGGGCAATCCAAGCTACATAGATTTACATTAATTTTATGTTATTTCCATCCCATATTGCATCCCATATGTCACGAATGACACGTGTAGCACAGCATGATTAGCCTATGCTGTTCCCACTGCTGGGACACAGGCCTCGTCTCGATGAGAGGGAGTCGGCCCGAATCCACCTTGTGGGCCCAGTGTGGGTTGGTAGATGTCACAATATGTCTTCGAATTTTTGGTTCTAGGACATCGGAATCCACCTCACGATGTTTTCCTTCACCGTTTTGAGAGCAGTGGTGATGAAATTATTTACACAAAGTAAAGCACCTGCCTAAGTTCGAACCTACGACCTACAACCTTGTAAGTCGCAGCCATTACCTCTGGCCACCACTGCTCTCGAGGCCCTGTTAATCCAGCATGACGTCCCTGCGACAAACTTAGCGAAAACTTACTCTGCAAGCTATCCAGGTGCCGTATTATGAAGTATTAATGCTACCATTTTTCCAGTGTGAGAGAGGGACGGAGCTACACAAGGCCGCTAGCACCATCCCGTTTTCGCAGTGGAATAATGATGGCATTAATACTTCATAATACTACCCCTGTGCTCGATTATAAGTTTCAATAAACTTTCTTTGATTTACAACATCTTTTCTACTAGATATAACATTCGATCGACGTCGTATTTTTTGTCGATCACCACTGTGGATCGTTTTTGTCGATTGATAAATCATCAATAAATCTAATAAATCTGTAGGATGCTGAAAGATCTTATTGATTGTGAAAACACAGCATTTCGAGCATCAATAAAGTTTAAAAAAAACACAAGGCGGGTGCGTGTCGTGCATGGGTCGGGAAGAGAGTACGGCGGG
This sequence comes from Lithophane leautieri, assembly GCA_949152455.1. Classification (NCBI taxonomy): domain Eukaryota; kingdom Metazoa; phylum Arthropoda; class Insecta; order Lepidoptera; family Noctuidae; genus Lithophane; species Lithophane leautieri. The sequence goes on from OX424467.1 coordinate 16,627,121, forward strand.
CTAGTTTATTGTAATTCCTTGTATTATAATGGATGTCAACACACGATAAGCGTGCGTGACTCCCGCTCCCGACCCGCCCCGCGCCCGTTCGGCGCACCCTTTGTATGTGTGTTAAACTTAACGATCGTTAATAATCGTGCAAATCTGTTGGCATGGTTCTTTGTAATTTTTCTTTGCCAACGAGAACAGATATGAACTTTTATTTAACATTATCCAAATACTATCGTTATTTTTGGTTTTTCCCAAGTATTTCATCTTACAGTTCTTTAACCTTCTGGATAGCGTCCAAGTGGTATATCACCCATCCCTGTTCAATTTTACATCAGCCGCCAGTAACCCACCTTTGAGGGTCACTAAGTCAGCAAACTCCAAGCTGCCAATACTGACAGATGTGGCGGCGCCGAAACACGGTCCCTTATACTTGCAACTGGATGGGCCCGAAATAAATAGACTATGGATGTCCTTCACCACTTTGCACCCAAGAATTCTCTGCAATAGTGGTTCTCCAGTAGACGAGTACATAGAACCAGGACATTTAGTGCTGGAGAGATTTGAATGGTTCAATGATACAGCTATTCCAGTACAGAAGGCGTTTTTGACGACAAGAGGATATGACACACTTGAAATCGATTTGGAGCCGGGGAGACACTTTTTTAGGTAAACATTAGATACAGAGTATCCATTGATATAGATAGGTAGTTTTAAAAAAGTGTAAATGCTTGGTAGATCGACATTAAATATTTTTAGAAAATTATAAGACAACTTTGTTGAACCGAAATAGCCTGGTTGAAAGTTTGGTTGATCTTTGGTAGATTTCTTTGATCTCCTCAAAGTAATAAATTAAATAATTCTACAGGATCTGGATTCATTATAGGATTAACTGGCATATGATGCTGGTCAGCGAATCCTCACTACTGCTCGGGACAAGAGACATGATACAGGGTGCCGCTGTTCGTGAATGCCCCTGGTCATCAAGGTTCCTCCTAAACCTTGGAACAGCTTTCTCAAATTGGATTAAAATTACCCGAGTCAACAGCCAATCTACAATATTGTCTGATAGAGAGTTTTTCAGGTATCGAACTGCTTTATAATTTATCAGCCATTGGTCGGTATTTATGCTTCCTAGTTAAGTATAAAATTTAAAATAACTACCATTCTGACCCCTAAATGCCGAATGTCGAAATAATTATATGGAGTACTTCGTAATACACCCCTTTGCCAAAAAACAGGCACCTTAACAGTCATTGGCTTTTCTATGGATAATATTTTTACTATGTCATTAGCATAAATGAATAGTAATTTCTTATTATCAATAAGAATATCGTTTTTTGGCTACATCTCTCTTTCAGCAGCGCTATAATTTTACTAGCTCTTATTGCTTTTTCTGCCATTACAATCGACACAAAGATATCGGTTTTAAGTCACAATAAGGCTGGATTATGCGACAAACATAAATTATTCTACTAAAAATAACGAGAAGTTAGTTTTAGTTGCCAGGATAACCTTTTAACCGCAAACCCGCAAAAAGTTAGTAAAAGTCACAAACTGAAAAAGGGATTATTATTGTTTTAAACAAAACTTTCGAATTTCATACCCAGACTCTTTATAAGTGCCATGCAGTAACATAATTTGGCTATTAAAACCTCTTTACTACTAAATGATTACGAATAATGTAAAGAAAGAAAAACTGCCCGTTTTTTTTTTGCAAAGGGATGTATAATATTTCGTAATATATGTATTTAGAAAATTTTAGGTTATAGTCGTATTGAGAAGACGATAATAGATTCAACGCTATAACTTAGGTACTCTTCAAAGCATGCTAGCATTCATTTCATATGTCGATTTTCACAGTCGTAAATGCTCTTTGTAGCGAACAAAATCATACCTCTTCGCGCGCTTCACAAACACAAACCAAAATCGAAGACGTAAAAGACTGACCATTGAAGTTTTTTTTCCTTTTCAACAGGTCTTATCTACCTGATTTGCCCTGGGATGACGAGGTCGTGGGCTATGACAGACATCTTCTTCACTGGATGTTCAGACAAGCCCTCCAGTCACTTCTATCGAAGTCCTTGAGTCAGACGGAATGGAAGGCTGTTTCCCATGTCTTGAGAAAATATTTCTGCGACCCTGATTTTGGGTTCCCTGAAAAACCGCCCCCACTAAGATCATTGAGAGAAATTGTGAATTTAGATGTTTGCGATTGCTTAATGCCAGAAATTGAGGAAATAGAATTTCAGGAAGAGCAAGTACCGGAGGTGACCGTAGATCCAGACACTACCCTTTCAGGCGATCCAGGAGAACATGTAATATGTATTTATTCCATTTAAATTTAATTCTAGTTAAAATTTGTAGGTGTTGCCAAGTGTTTTAAATAACTTTTTAATTCATATAAAATTAGGAAAAGTATATGTCTCATAATTAAAAAAATTACAGGCGTTGGAAGAACATCCTTTAGTAGCACCAGATGTCATGGATAAATTACTCACGGCACCCGAGCCGCCAATAGTGTCACAAATTTGTGAGATGGCCACTGACGAGTTACATTGTGCAATCTTGAAGGATGAAAGGGAGAAAGTCATCAGAAAGCACGAAGCAGCTATTGTACTTCAGGCCCATTGGAGAGGGACTTGGGCTAGAAAGGTCCTTGCGGCTAATATAGTTTTTACTCCTGAGGTTACGAAATATGTGAGTAGATAAAATAAAATGTACCTTCGCTCTAAACATTATTAATTAAAACATGATACTGTGGGTATTGTGGACAAAAGATATTGATTCAATTTATGTTTATCTAGGTAATGGACCGTGCATTCGGTTCTCTAGAAGCATTATCAATGCTGATGAACGAATTCTTTTTGGTGTGGCCTGGTACGAAACGCGCTTACTCAGTAGCCTCGGCTTTAAGCGGAGTGTATGGCTTACAACAACACATTGGAACGACAGCAGTGACTCCTAAATGCAAGTGGGTCCCGTATTTCCAAGGAGTCTTCTTCTGTCATGCACCTGTCAAAGTCCATTTTGATATCCATAGTAGTGTTCCGCATAGCTCAGTGGAAGTTTATAACAATGACACTGGAGAGCAGTTGCCTCAAGTTTATAATACTCATATCACTTTTGATATTGTGCCTAACAATCTTGGGTAAGTTTTTGTGTATTTATTATGTTTGTGTACTTTGCTTTTTCTCTTAAATACAATAATTTGAATTATGATGAATTTTGAATCGTTTTTTTTTTAATGTGTTTATTAAACGATAAATTCGGATGTTCTGTCATTTCATTTATAATATTAGTAGGATCAATATTTCGATAACAATTTTAATAAGTTTATTTTTATACAGCTACACAGTCTTAGGCCATGGGGCGCTCGCTCAAGTCTCAGGTATCAATTATGATGCTCACTGGCAGTTGACGATTATGTCTTGCCTCAGTGGTGCCTTCCACCTTTGTGACAACGAAGAAGTCTGCAAGGAGTTGCCATTGCCTCATTCCAGTAAACTGCATATTGATGAAATCTTCTTGCCAAATAGAAGGAATATTTTGGGAGGGATTCAGATATCGGTAACGCAGCATCAGGCAGTCAGCTTCAGGGCTGCTGCTTCTTCGTGTGATGTATGTTTTATTTGTATTTGTATATTGCTATTATTATTTATTACTTTTTGAACAATAAACTTTTATTTGAAGAGAATATGAAAGAAGAGCAGTTAGTTATTGGCTGGTCTGAATAATGTTGCAAAAATAACCTGTAAATGTATTATGTATTGTGTAAACTTGGATCGAGGCTAACTCTAAACCAATTCGAAAAATATATGTAGAATGCAAGAAAAATGAATATGAAAAGATCCTTCCTTACATATTATAAACAAAGTCCTCCGCCGCGTCTGTCTGTCTGTCTGTTCGCGATAAACTCAAAAACTACTGCACCGATTGTCGTGCTGATTTCACCAATGGATAGAGTAGTTCTCGAGGAAGGTTTTAATATAACGTAATAACCGACACCAACGCGGGCGAAGCCGCAGGCATCAGCTAGATATAAGATCAAATCTGACAACGATTTACATCTGGATCGTAATTTGACTTTTGAAATTCCTCTAGATTAGTATCAACTTGAACAATACTGCTTGAACAGATACTGCTTAGATTTAAAATATTGTAAACATTTTAGAGTAACAATTATTTTGTTACCAGTAATTATGTACAATGAAGCAAGTTGCGTAAAAACTTCGTTTCTTTAAAATATTTGTATGCCAGTCCATGGGAAGACGTAGATCATAAACCTATTATTAAAACCATTATTGTACCACGTTTAAATGCAAATAAATCTGATCTATTCTATTAAATATTAGGTGCGATATTAAACATATTTTTCGTTATTTCTGAAATAAAACTCATTCATCTTTCACAGTTAGGTATGGTAGCAACTCTTCGTTCAACATTACCCGGTCCATTGGGTGGTACTGAAGAGTTAGCAACATGCTCTGGCAAAGGGCAAATTTACTGGCCTTATATACGCCTGGAGCCAACTTCTATACACAGAAAGTCGCAATTAAACGCAGTAAGTACAACGAAACAATAAATATTCCATCATTTTTTGCTATCATCAGATTTATCATAATCTTATCCATCTTTACATACTGAGACTCCTCCGTGCCTCGGAAAGCACATTAAGCCGTTGGTCCCGTTGGTATCATCGTTGGCAATCGTTACTGGTCTTCATAAGCCCGAAAGTCTGGCAACCAGTCTTGCCAAGGGGTATGGTATTACCCAGGGTTGGTACTGGTTTGTGGAGGTCAGATAGGCAGTCGCTCCATGTAAAATACTGGTATTCAGCTGCATCCGGTTGGAAGCCGACCCCAAAATAGTTGGGAAAAGGCTAGGCAGATTGATTGGTCTGCCATAAAGATTTTTGTTTATTTATTTATTTATTATAATAAACTTGTACCTACCCATTCGGGGAATACAGGAGTGATGGTATATTTACCCGATTACGGCGAAGCAAAAAGGAGGGTTATGATTTTCACCAGTATGTATGTAAGTATATATGTATGTATGTATTTTCATCATATCTTCTAAACGACTCATCACAATTTGACAAATGAGGTATCGTTGGAAGCCTCTTGATTGTCCGCTGGTTATAGGCTATGTGACGGCACATTAAATTGAAAATAACGCCCTCCAGATTACACAAAGCAATGAACCAGAAAATAAATAAATTTATTCGTAACATTTTGGGTGTCAAATAAAAAATCCGGAGTCACACGTAATCTGTTCGATTCATGCCATAACACGCGTGAGTCCGGATTTTTTATTTGTCTGTCTGTGATGTCTTATTTATACCTTTTTAGTTGATTGACTTTTTTGTCGTAGTTGAGTTTTAGTTTTAAAACTTTTATTTTTATTTGTTACTATTTTAAAGGGAGCTATGTTTTAACAGAGTGCAAGAGACATAGCATTTCAAAGCGTCCGTTCCCTGGTAAAAGGTCCGAAGTCCCAGAAAGCTACCAAGACCCGATCTAATTCAAAGGTATATTTTTTTTGTTTTATTTTTGTTCACTGATTATTTGCTTATATATACCTGATAGCCGCTAAAATTGAGTTTAAGTTATGGAAAATTCTTTTTTTTTTTACCGACTTCTTCAAAAAGTACGAGGTTCTCAATTCGTCTGTTTCTCCGCTAATTATTAATCGATTTTGTTGATTCTTTTTTTGGTTTGGTAGGTCATACTTCAGAGATTCTTCGCTTGCGTAGTTTTGAGTTAGCTTCAATATTACGTATTTTTCTCACTTAGTATATGTAGACGATGTTCTAAGTGACTCGGTCACTGTTATTTACATAGCAGGTAGTGGTATTTGAATCTGTGTGGGGTAGGTACTATAACGCTTGAGAGCGTTATCTTGGTGCGAGGGTGTGTGTGAGGTGGCAAATCCCAAGACGGCGAGGGTTCAAAGGGGGTTTATTCTAATATTTAATTTTATAAGAGACGCGTACACTGTTCACTAGCTAAACTTAGACTCACCAACCAAAACAAAATGCATTCCTAACATATTTTAATCCAAATTGTTGGAACGTTCGAAACACACGGCTGCCCTCTAGCCAGCCTGTACCACGCGAGGTTGCGCCTCGCATACAAACTCCTTACAGTACTGTGAGGAGGTTATATGCGATGCGCAACCTCGTAAGGTACAGGCTGGCTAGAGGGCAGCCGCGAGTTTCGAACGTTGCAACAATATGTAGACTCCGAGAGAGTCTACAGTACTGGATCGAATGAAACACTGGTTGCTCGTTTAACTGATTATAATCATTAGAGAAATCAAAGATACATTTTATATTATCTAGCCTGCAAGTCAGCCTTGGGCTGTCACCCTATCTCTTCCTATTCTATTTCAAACTGTTCGAACCCTTGAATCAAGCCTTTCTTAACAGCCAGTACAAGTGTAGGTTGCTTACTGCATAAAATCTTACAGTACCACAACTAATAAGTGAAAAATAAAAACTTTTTCCAAAAAAAAACAACTTCTAAAAAAAAAGTGAAAAATAATTTCGGAAGTCGGTGGCAAAACACGAAAATTGAAAAGCAAAGACACCGGCTTCTGAAATTAAAGTTACTATTCACTTTATTTGTGTTTTTTATTTTGAAGTCGGTTGTTTTTTTTTTGTTTTTGGTTAGTCAACGATCGATAATCTATAAAGTTCGTTAGCTAATTCAATTTAACCCTAATACTTCTTATTATACTGATTGATATCGCATGCGTCTGCTGCCGCATGATTGAGGAAGATATATGCCTCGTTGTCAACCTCTATAATTATGGATGATGCTTCTGTAGTGATGGGTCGAGCGTACATTCATATTCTGCAATATCCACTTCGACGGAGAATATTCTTGGAACATGGAGAATTTAAAATTGAAATAATTTAAAACTAGTAGTTAATTATGATAATAATTAATTATGCAATAAATGTAACTGCCATTGTCAAGTAATGAGCAAAAATGTGTTAAACTGAAATATCGATTTCTGTTCCAAAGAAATCGTGATTATTGTTTTGTTTTTAATTATAAATGTTTTTTTCTCAAACATGCTTAAAAATTCGAGCATTATTTTGACAATGTTCTTCGAGATAAATCGAAAATGCTGTATTGGTCAAATACATGCGAGCAGGCGATAGGGAAATGTTACACTCAAAACTATACTACAATTAAGAGACTATAGAAACAACCAATTTTTAAAATCTCGTAAATTAGCTTCCATAAGAATATTCTCGAGAACTTATCAGTAAAGTTCTCGCTAGGAGAATATTCTCGGGAATTTACCATTATTAATTACGTCTTCTGCCCTTAGACCTGCGACCTCCAGGGTTGCGGGAAAGTCCGAAAGGGATACCGGGACCTTGGCAACAGGCAAATGAAGGAACACGGGTGGGTTTTAGTCAGTAAAAGTCTGACACGCCCTTCCGCTCCGCCCACAGCGGGAGAAGTCATTGGAAGATTTCCCACCATCAAAAAAAAAAAAAAACCTCCGACTTAGCACGTTACACGAGTTTTTTAATTATTTATTTGACTTCTAAAATTACCCTTTCAGTTGAGGCTTGCTGCAATTGAACCAAGGCTGTATTCAATTGAGTAAGTTTCTTTTTTTAAATAATCTTATTATTTCTTTGCAAAATATTCATTACCAGCGGTATTTTCTGATAATCAGACTTTACAAAGAGTATTTGAGTCGATGGTAGGTAAATGAATATTATTTTATTCTTATAGATGGACGTAGCCTATGCATGTTAATCTATAAAAAAAAAAGTTGTTTTTCGCGTCACCATCAGTTACAGCATTTATTCCGGATGGTTTAATATGTAAATAATTAACTTAGATATAGCACAGAAATTCCGATAAATGATTTTTATTTCTGTAAGTAGGTTTGTACAAACACTTTTACACGTCAATCACATTTTTTAAACTAGATGAGGTCGGCGTTTCCTTTCTGACTTCTCTGAGAAGAAAGGCCGAAATAAACTCAGAGGTCACAGTCTCTTTAAAGTCCAGACATAATCCTGACTAATATTTTGACTTGTCCACATCAGTAGATTTCACCCGTGCGAAAAATGGTCGGGTAATAAATAAAAACGTGCCTATTCCAGGGTCACATGTCCAATGGGCTGGCCAATAACTTTAGACCAATGGAAAAGAGTGGACGAAGTTCGTAACTCGATAGAAACTCTACAAATAACAACTCATCTAGCACCAAAGAAAGGAACTATCAAAGAGAAAGAAAAGGTATTAACAATGTTCCAAAATTAATGAAACTATCCAGCCCAACAATTGTGCTATTCTGTAAAAATCTCACCGTGAAAACTTAGGTGAAATGAGCTTGGAGTGAACTATCACTGCCTTAGCATCAGTAGGTATCGATGACAGTGACAGCTCACTCCACGCTCACTTCACCTGAGTTTTCACGGTGAGATGGTTACAGAATAGCATTGCTGATCTTTTCAATACTGGGCCGAATTGATTAAGAGATATTTTCATGGTAATAATCATAATATTTTTACAATTATATTCCTGTCAATTATCGACTTATCTGAATTAAAATTAATTAAATAAAATAGTGTCAAAGCAGGAATGAGTAAGTTCTTAATAAGGTTCATCTTCTGACACTGCATGACGATTCTGGCCGATTGATCCCGAGGCATTGTACATATTATTTAACTACGATCGCATCATAGCTCAAACTTTAACCATGGATTCAGTAAATGATTTTCATTAACCAGCGTTAAAAAAAATCTGCCGTTGGGAAAAAATCAGCAGTTCCATATAAAAGTTCAATACCCTGCACCTACAGGAACAAAATGTACGAAACAGTTTTTTTTTTTTAAATTAATACTAAAATCATTTGTAATAAAATTTCACAGGCTCTTTCAGCCTAAGAGACTGTATAAGATTTTTTTTGTTTAGCCGGGTAAACCAGGATCGGCGAAGGAGAAAGTGGAGAAGGTGACGGCGTTGCCCGTGCAACAACCGTTGCCTGGTGATGCCTACGTGGAACTGGAGTGTGCTTTAGCAGTCGGTGGTGGAGCAGTAGCCAGGCGAGATGATGAGAGGGACCAGACGTTTGCTGCAGCAAGGAAGTCGTGGGCTATCTTGGAACCAGGGAGGAATCAGAGGGGAGCGCAGATCAGGTCAGTAAAAGGTTCAGGAAGACATAAAAGGCGACGCTTTCGTTGGCAGACGGATCGGAGGTTTAGTTCAAAAAGCGGTACTCCTGGACTAGGAGGAGCTCCTGGATTAGGAGGGCTCCTCCCTGAAGTATGACTTTGGAACGAAGTTCACCAACGCGGCTTGAGGATAGATATTATTGGCAGAAATCGCACTCGAAAAAACATTTATACCTACTTGCGACTGCCTTCATCTAATTTGATAGAGAGATTTCATAGTTTTCGAAAACGGCGGCTGCGAAAATTTTCAAAGTTTACGTCATGGGTGGCGTTTTCATAGTTTTTGAGGTTTTTATGCCGATTATAATGTTAAAATGTAAATCTAAGCTAGCGGACTGCCCACAGGTAAGTAATGGTTGCCGCCTTCAAGGACATCTTCAATACCTACTAGAGGCCACGCAGGTGCGTTGCGTACCCATTTCGAAGAGGATTTTTTATCTTTAATCTGTCCATGTCGTAGCTCTGTGGAAAGACTAGAGATTCCACATTAAAATGTTTGGATCGGGCTACTATCTTATCTAATAATATAAATGCAAAAGTCAGTTTATTTGCTTGTTTTTTACGCTTTCACGCTGAAAATGGCTGAACGGATTTGGATGAAATTTGGCACATGGGTAGATCATGATATGAAAAGGACATCCTGGATCGCTGAAGACCCGGCAATTTCGTCTGCGAATGTTTTATTTGTTTATATTTCTAAATGTCTGTTTTTATTAAGGAAAGAGTTTCGCGCTGAATTTCTGGTCGTCCCTCCACCGCCCCCGGGGCCACCGCACACAGAGACTGATACAACGCCTACAGGGAGTACGGCTTTTGATGTGAGTTTATTTTTTAAGAACTTCTCCATACAAAATAAAGTCACTTCACCCAGCGGACATACAGCGACCTACGTGTTCAATATAATAATTCACTCAGAGTGCTGCTGCGGCTGCCGTGGCGTAGTAGTGCATCGGGGATGTTTGCAGATAATAATATTGATGGTTTTGCCGCCATTATTAGGAACAGATGTGTATCCCTAATGACTCGTGTTCGCGGCGGCACTAACAGTATTCTTAGTGTATTCGCAGATCGGTGGGATTCCCCGATGTTGCGGAGATGGATGCGGCTCCACGCTGAAATCTAATTGTATATCTTTATTTGTGTATGTAACCTACTAACACCACAAATTAAGTAAAATTGTTACTAACCCTATGGACTTTGGTCTGAATAAAATAATTCTAATGTCGCCTTTCATGTCTGTCTACCGCGTTGGTCTTCTAAACTCCGCAACGGATTTTGGCGAGGTTTTTACCGTAATTTATTCCGGAAGGTTTTTGTGTATAAAGAAATCTCGATGTTTTATCAAGTCTTAATAACCTTGTGAAGTAAGGGCGGGTCGCTAATTGACAATAAAATTAAAAAGGTGTGACTCAATAATTACGAGTATATTACACAAACACAAAGACACAAAGTTGATTTTTACTTAAAAACTGAGCTCATGGTTTATTTTAGCGTTCTTCTCTATGACCTGTAGTTTAGAACTTACCCAAAGTGGTTAAAAAAAATCACTCAGTGTAAACTTGGCATAAGCATAGTATCGGCCTATAATGTTACCACTGCTGGAACACAGGCCTCCTCTCTAACGGCCAGTTTCTTCTTCAAAAGTAACAGCCAAAGTAACAGTCAACTGTTCTTTTGGACTGTTCTATTTTTAATCCTCGGCGCTGAGGCGAGGTTTGTAAATCCAACATCGCGGAAGAACAGTTGACTGTTACTTTTAATTAAGGAACTGTCCGTAAGAGAGGCAGTGGGCCGTAATTATGTATAGATAGTGCTATCCACAACAACGCGCCCCACTCCGCTGCACTCAGTACTAAAGTACAGCTTACAGGACAGTAATCGCGGAGTGGAGCGCGTCTCTTTGGAGGGCTCTATCTTTATGCTTATTAATCTTATAAATGCGAAAGTGAGTTGGTTTGTTAGCTTTCACGCTAAAAGGGCTGAAAGGATTTATATGAAATTTGGCACATGGGTAGACCATGACGGTTACTTTTCATCCTGGATCACAGACGAAATTACGGGCAACAGGTATTCTATAATAAATAAAGGAAAAGATTATTATATAATACACTATAGCTGATGCCCGCGACTTCGCCCGCGTGGATTTCGGTAATTATTATACTAAAACCTTACTCGAGAACCACTCTATCTATTGGTGACAACAGCATGAAAATCGGTGCAGTAGTTTTGGAGTTTATCGCGTACAGGACGACAGACAGAAGCAGCGGAGGACTTTGTTTTATAATATGATATATAATACATAATACTGTTTTCTAGGAGGCATTCATGTTAGAGCATACTGAAGTTGAAGCTACCCAAGGTGAGATACTTATATGCCTCATTCGTTTCTGTAAGAAAAACAGTTTCATAGTTTGAATTACGAAGTCTTAATTTTGTTTCATAACTACATTTTTATCTATTGCAGGTGCGGATCTCCAAAGACCTACTCCTGTGTCTGAAACTGATAGTAAGATATCTCAGGATTAAAAAAAAATAAAAAACTAGCATTTGTGCCTCTAAGCTGCCCTTCTTGGTACCTACATATATGTACTATTTGACGTTTAACTTTGTAGAATGTCTCCCAGTCATACAGCCAGATAGCCAGTTATGATGAGAATGAGATGACGGCAGCGATTCATACATTTACTAAGGCCGGGTATCCACCGCACCTCCTTCACCCCAGCACCGTCATGTCGGCTACTGAAATTTCGAGTAGTACCGCGCGACGCGCGACGGCCAGAAATCAGGCCGAGATCGTGCCGGACCGATTCCGATGACCGGCAAAACTCGGTCGCGGTGGACACACGTTCTCCATCACTGGGACGTCACGTTTGGTTTGAATAATTTCGTTTCTCGAGACTCGCGGTGAGGGTGGCGGTGGTTCAATTTCATCATAGTGATATTATCAATTTCATCATAGTGATATTATCAATTTCATCATAGTGATATTATCAATTTCATCATAGTGATATTATCAATTTCATCATAGTGATATTATCAATTTCATCATAGTGATATTATCAATTTCATCATAGCCAAGGAAACCGATCAGCTACCTCTTTAATTTCCTTACTATGTTGGGGTTGGCTTCCAGTCTAACCAAATGCAGTTGAATACCAATATTTTGCATGGACTGACTGCCAAGCTGACCTCCACAATCCAGTAATAAAATAGTGGGTAACACGGTACTTACCCCTTGGCAAGACTGGTAAATAACTACCTAGCTAGTACCTACAAATAAAGAAGAAAGAAATAAAAAGGAATAACATTTGGCCTAGGTTAAGGCACACAAATATCTATTTATCTTTAGAATAAAAATAAAATGCTGTTCGTTGGTAACCGCACAACTTAAGAACGACTGGACCGATTTGGCAATTTCTTGTTTTAAAATTTAATTTTCAAATTAGGTTTTTAAGACAAAATCAACTCAGATCAACATCCTTAAGCCCTGAGCCACACGATTACTGACAAACGCGTGCACTGACTGGACAGGTTCAATCAAATCTGTATAGTTCTCTCCGTATCCTGGCCATCACACAGACACTCCTAAGGGCTTATGGTAAGAAATTAAGTTACTGGTATGTTGTAATGTTGTGTCATGCAATAGTTCAATGGAACGGCCAAGCCATACATTAATGACCAAGATGAAAGTTTTGTAGACTTGGGGGCTTGTCTTTCGACCCAAGGGCCAATCAAATTCTCGTTCATAAAAACGTTCAAATTCAAGTCGCAATGTGTCAAATATGTTGGTTAATTGTCAAATTGCTAATGAGAACGTTCCTAAAAATACGGAAATTCTCAGATAACTTTTTAATTGTGAAAATTCTATAGCCTTCTTGACATGAAATGTAATGGTGGGATCGAATTTAACTGAAATGAGATGGAAAAAATATAATTTTCCTCAGGAGCTCGTGGCTAAGTAATAACAGCCGCACGGGTCGATCCAACAGATTAAGCTACGCTTGCCGGGGTTGGTCCATGGATGGGTGACCATCTTTACATACCGAGACTCCTCCGTGCCTCGGAAAGTACGTTAAGCCGTTGGTCCCGGCTGTCATTTGTGGACCTTTGACAGTCGTTACGGGTCGTCAGAAGCCCGAAAGTCTGACAACCAGTCTTGCCGAGGGGGTATCGTATTACTCAGTTACTGGGTTGTGGAGGTCAGATGGGCAGTCGCTCCATCTAAAATACTGGTATTCAGCTGTATCCGGTTAGACTGGAAGCTGACCCCAACATAGTTGGGAAAAGGCATTCACTTCATGTTTTGTTTCAAAGTGGTTGAAATGATGGTGGAGGCTGAAGAAGAGGCTCTTTACCTGCTGATGCCAGAGCAACTGCGCGACAAATTCCAGTCTCTCTACTTCTTGCCTTTCTGTATGAAAGAGAGAAATGAAGAGGAATGGTAAGTACACGTAACGGCACGCGCACGTTACAGCCACATAAAGACAAGCGCATGTTATAGCCTCATAAAGACAAGCGCACATTATAGCCACATGAAGCTCAGCGCACATTACAGCCACATGAAGGTCAGCGCACATTACAGCCTCATAACGACAAGCGCACATTACAGCCACCTGAAGGACAGCGCACATTACAACCACATAAAGACAAGCGCACATTACAGCCACATGAAGCTCAGCGCACATTACAGCCACATGAAGCTCAGCGCACATTACAGCCACATGAAGGTCAGCGCACATTACAGCCTCATAACGACAAGCGCACATTACAGCCACCTGAAGGTCAGCGCACATTACAACCACATAAAGACAAGCGCACATTACAGCCACATGAAGCTCAGCGCACATTACAGCCACATGAAGGTCAGCGCACATTACAGCCACATAACGACAAGCGCATATTTTAGCCAAATGAAGGTCAGCGCACATTACAGCCACATAGGGCAAGCGCACATAACGGCCACATAAATAGAAGCGCATATTTTAGCCACATGAAGGTCAGCGCACATTACAGCCACATAAAGACAAGCGCACATTACAGCCACATGAAGGTCAGCGTACATTACAGCCACATAGGGCAAGCGCACATTAACAACATAAAGAAAGAAATAAAAAAGAACATGCGGTTATTCGCATAAATTCAAAAAAAAACACCTTAAAACGTAACACCAATACCTGACGATTGCCATACGATCGAATACAATTATCAGTTTAATCATATAAGCAATTATTTATAAACGTATTCTTAAATAATTATACGTAGTACGAGGTGTTTAAAAGAGTATCCACACACAATACACATTGAGCCGCAGCGCGTCGCATTTCCATACAAAGGTTTTCAAACCACCCCAGAAGTGGCCCCGACGCATGTACGCAAAGGGTCCGCGCGGGCGCGATGGTTGAGAGGATCCTCCACTCGATTGTTGGCTGTTCTGTTTCCTGAATTCCTTTGAATCGGAAATATTAGAGAAACGAAAATTTAATGTGCTCGAAGCGAGCGTTAGCCCCATCTTGTGTATCGCCGTATTGTAACCAAGCTCGCCTCGAATGATACATTACAAACAAACGTTGCAAATCAGCCTTTAGGCGTCGAAGTACTCATCCGCATCACTGTCATTTGGAAACGTGCCCAGAAGATTAGAGTGTATTTCTTAAAATAGTTCCTATGTTGGTCCCACTGTTGCAGCACCACTACGAATACGCTACGCCAAGACAGCGCTACCTAATAGGTCCGTTTAAAAAAAACAGTGGAACCTACATTATGGCATAGGAACTATTTGATGAAACGCACTCTATAAATGTTTACCTAAGCTTATTTTTGAGAGGTTGAATCCTACTAATATTATAAATGTGAAAGTTTGTGTGTTTGGATGTTTGTTCCTCAATCACGCAAAAACGGCTGAACGGATTTGGATGAAATTTGGCAAACAGATAGTTTATAACCTGGATTAACACATAGGATACTTTTTATCCCGGTAGTAGGTTCCCATGGGTTAATTTTAGACATCTACACGGGCGAAGCCGCTGTCAAAAGTTCGTTTCATATAAATCTGTCCGACTTGGTTAATGATGAACCTTTATAGATAGAAAAGACCCTTAAGGAAAACCAGGAAGACCGACAGGTATTCAATCAAGTCATATTTCCCCGGTCTTCTTACTTCGAATACTATAAGATTTATTTTCAGTACATCGAACCCACATAATAGTCTTACACACTATGCCTCAGTAATAATTCAGTAATATGAATAAGAACTTGAAAGAAAACATACCTATATACAAAGTGGAGTCATTAGAATTGACATTGCAAAGTCAAAGTTTATTTTATTTTAATGATGAATCTATATACAAGGCAAGGGTGAATGAGATATCAACGCACAGCCTAAACCGCTGGTCCTAGAGACATGAAATTTGGAGGGTGTGTTCTTCATGAAGAGTAAGGTTCCACTAAGGAACGATTTTTCGAAATTCCACCGCTAAGAGGGTGAAACCGGGGGATTTCGTTAATACTAAAAATCTTATTCCTTGAATTAATAGACTTGAAACTTGGCACGAATACTTATCTAATTAAATTATAAAGTTTGTCATTTTTAGTTTTTATAAACTACCCCCTAACCGAAGATTGGGGGTGTCAAAGTTTGTATAGAAGAATTTTAACGTGTTGTCCGATTAACTCGAAACTCAGTATTTATACTTAAAACCAAAAATAAAGAATGATGTGTATTCAGGTTTTTCAAAAATCTACCATTAACGGGGTGAAAATGGGTAGTCTACGTCACAGCTCAAACCACTAAAAGGATTGGGCTGAAATTTGGCACACAGTAAGTTATTAGGACCTAGGCGTGCATTAAGAAAGGGTTTTTGGAAATTTAGAGCTTTAAAGGGATGAAAAGGAGGGATTTCGTTTGTATGAAAAATCTTACTCCTTGAGTTAATAGACTTGAAACTTGGCACGAATACTTATCGAAGTAAATTATAAAGTTTGTCATTTTTTGTTTTTCTAAACTACCCCCTAAACGGGGATTGGGGGCTGTCAAATTTTGTATAGAAGAATTTTAACGTGTTGTCCGATTAACTCGAAACTCAGTATTTATACTTAAAACGAAAAATGAAGAATAATGTGTATCAGGGTTTTTCAAATCTACCCCTAACGGGGTGAAAATGGGGAGTCTACGTCACAGCTCAAACCACTGAACGGATTGGGCTGAAATTTGGCACACAGATACTTATTAGGACGTAGGAATCCACTAAGAAAGGGTTTTTGGAAAGTCGCCCTTATTCCTGTATTTATTAAACTTAAAACTTGGCAATACTTGCCACAGTAAATAATAAAGATTGTCACTTTTAGTTTTTTAAGCAATCCTTCACATAGACGAATAACGGGGTGGCAAAGTAAGTAAGTAAAAAATTTTACGCGCTGTCGGATTAACTCAAAACTCGGTACGGTAGGCACCTGTATGACCGCGCGCGGTACACCCGCGTACCAAAACCCATTGTAGTTAATTAGAATGTCCTTGAAGAATTAAAACAAAAAAATGTAAAGTACGTGTTTCAGGGTTTTGTTAGTTAACAACTGACTTAACTTGAATAATAACTTCATTATGTAATGATAGAATAATACTTAAACCACCGACTACATCATTATTATCATTCTGTTGTAGCAGCCCGCAGATATGTTTTTCATCAATAAAAAAACGGAAATATTGCCCGTGTTGTGGAAAATGGGATAGATAATAAAATAGTAACTAAGTCAAAACTGTACATTAAATACTTTGAAAATAAGTAATTAGTATGAGGTGTGGGAATGAGTCTGATACCGAAAATATATTTTTAAGTATTTTTGTCCGTTTGTCTGTTTATTTGGATGTTTGTTCCGGATTGGCGCAAAAACGGCCCAACGGATATGGATGAAAGGCACACAGATAGTTTATAACCTGCACCCTAATTGCGTAATACACGATCCACAATCTGAATCAGTTTGAAACAAATTTCTAATCAATTGCTTCATAAGTTTGAAAAAAAAATCTGCTCCACAACGTAAATAACGCAATGAATGTTGTTGAACTGTCAAAATGAAAGATTAGTTTTAATCGGTTACGAAAATAAGTTACGCAATTAGATAACTGGATTAACACATAGGGTGCTTTCAATCCCGGGCGGTAGTAAGTTCCCGTGGGATTTTTCCGACATCCACGCGGGCGAAGCCGCGGGCAAAAGCTAGTCACAACATAAATACTTATCGGAGTAAGACAGTTTGCACGTGTCAAACGCCTGTCCGTTCAATTTGACATTTCGACATTGGGATTGAGAAAATTCATTTGTGAATTTATTATAATAAGTGGTTCATTCCTTTCCTAGTGTCCTCGTGACTCCGGATATGGCAGAAGCAGCGAAGAAGGACAGACACGCTCGCTTAGAGGCTGCCTTGGAGCGCATGCGTGAGCTGCAGCTCTTCAATGAGGAGCACGTCATAGGCAGACAGAAGAACCGGTGCAAATTGCTGGAGAAACTATTTGTGGGTGAGTACAGATGTCAGGTTTTATCGGGACTGATAATAAAGGTTGAGGCGCAAAATGGTCAATTTTGAATTTTACTTATTTTTCGTATTTTTCCCACCACCCTTTTTCACACCTTCACTGTTATTTACATAGCAGGTAGTGGTATTCGAATTTGAGTGGGGTAGGTACCACAACAAAAAACTATTTACAAAAAAAAAACAAACGACTTCCAAAAAAAAACACAATAAAAGTGAAAAATAACTTAAATTTCGGAAAGTGGTGGCAAAAAACGAAAATTGAAAACCAAAGACACCGATTTCGGGAATGAAAGTTATTTTTCAGTTTTTTGTTTGTAGTCGGTTTTTTTTGTACAAAAGATTTTTAATTTCAGATGCTACTTTGCAGCCAGAATTGGTAGAAGTGATGTTAGAGAAAGAAGATGCTATCGTTCAAGAGGTTAACCTCAGAAACTTATCTGCGAACAAGAAGAAACTGGACGCTAAGAAAAAGTAGTAAAGAAGAAGATAAAGATTATCGTAAGAGAAGATGATTGAAGTGGTTTGTTTTTAAGGTAGGTTGCGTGCTGCGATTTAGTGGGAACAGGTTGGTAAAGAAAGAAGCTTATTGACCTATAGATCAGTATGCGGGCGTTATATGATACATATATAACGCTTGCTTAAGAAAGACTGTCAAACTGTGTAGTCCCTGTGAGAACGCTCTGAAAGGCCGTTTTTTTTTCTAAAACTCGATAATTTTGTAAGTATTTTTAGCTACCCAAAAAAGCATTCCAGGGTGATTGCATGAAGGGTTGTGTGGGATGTCTACATAAGTGTCTAATGTCTCGCTAACAGATCATACAGCAGTATGTTCTTTCTTTGTATGAGCATTCGAGGCCACGCTTATAGCGGGATACATTTTGCTCATTTCGTCGCCCCGCGCCCGCTTTGTCGCAGACCACGGTTTATGTTTGGTCATAAGTTATTTTCGTTCGATGCTATTGTGTTTCTAATATTGAACGTTTTTTAATAAAAAAACATAGAAAATCTGAAGTTTTTCTTTCACCTCCTCTCCCAAAAACTGATTCCTAACGCCTAACCATGGGCAAAAGAGTAATAACCAAACTTAGCAAAAGGAATTGTAATCTTAGGCTATGTTCAAATTGCAAAATTTTGACGCGCGTTTTCAAATCGTGTCTTTAAGACATCCTAATATATACTTAACAACCGATAAAATGCGCGCACGTTAACGTGCGTCAGCGAGCGTCAACGCAGCGCTCAGAGAAATAGTTTCAAGACGCAGACGATCGCGCGTTGACTCGCGCTTTGATATAAATGTAACGTCCGTTTGATGTTCAGTTGAGATTGCATTCATCGTGATTGCACGTACTTTTTTTGCAAGATGAGTAGTGACGAGTACTCTCGCAACGCGCGTTATCGCTCGTATCTGAATTCTCTTCTGAATCGTGTGTTGACGCGCGTTAATGCGCGTTACATCTGAACTTAGCCTTAGATTATTCTTTTATGCAGACAAGATCGCTAGTACCGTCGCGTCAGTCATAACATGACAGGAATCATAAGAAAGTAGTAATAAAGAATCACCAGAAACTTAATGATTTGTAGCTAGTCGGCAAGCTTGGAATCGGGATTTTGTGCCCAATCTCCCCGACGAAAAATATACCGAAGGAACAATAACGTAAGGTAAACTCCAGTAGGAACGCTCAATTTTAAAGTATTTTAAAGCAATTTCAGTTTCGGAAGCGTTGTCTGAGATTTTTTCGTGTAACTACACGAACGCGGCGACATGGACTGAACGATTCCAGATATTGGATCACGGAGTAGCTAGTAGGTAATATATTCAATGTCGATAGGTCACAGTCGCTAGGTAATATCGATCTTTGAATATCGGGTTACATGCTTTGAATTCGTCGTTGTTTGAGGAAGAATTTGATTGCAATTAAATTTGTGGATTTGTGAAATAACTAGGTTCTGACACCGTCGACCATGAATAGGATGGTCGACAGTGTCTCTCGTGAGTTGATTGCCAGAATATAATTTTCCGAGAAAATGAGTTAGAAGATGCATTATTTTGCACAAGCTGTACACGCGGCTTCTCTCACGTGACTATGTATTTTTGGCATTAAAAATCAACATAGCATATTGATAAGAAATGAATCTTCGTCATTTTGCTTAATTTTAAAACTAGCTGGTGCCCGCGTCTCCGCCCGCGTGGATGATGTCGGTTATTATAAATAAAAAAAAAAATTAAAAAAAAATCGGCTATTATAATTATACGAAAACCTTACTCGAGAACCACTCTATTCATTGGTCAAAACAGCATGCAAATCGGTGCAGTAGTTTTTGAGTTTATCGCGTACAGGACGACGGACAGACGCGGCGGAGGACTTTGTTTTATAATAATGTAAGGATGTAAGGATGATTTGAGCTTTCATGAATACTTGGTCGAAGGTTTCATAGGTACTAGGTTCTGTGATTTCACTAGAATTTTCCATGACCATATTTTTTCCTTTATTTGCCCAAATTTTTACTTTTTTATGTTTTTTTGTTTCCGTAGGTTAGTCCTTGTTTATTTTGTTATTCTCTCTCTTTCCCCAATCTAAGCAAACTCTCAATTCTTCTGTGTTTCTACCCAGAATATCAACTAATATCTCAAAGCAATCTAATAAAGCTAACGCCGTCTGAGATTTTCAGCGCGTTCAGACAAGAAGTGACGTAACACGACTGAACAGTAAAGAGCTGAAATATTAGAGCGCTAAGTGGAACTTAACGGCGCTTTAACAGAACATGACATAATTGATTTAGTCAATGTAAACATAGGTATCAGAGGCCATAGATAAAGTGACATTCTAACATCGATAACGATGATGGAAAAGGCAAAAATGTTTAGGACTGACATAAGCTATTGAAAAACTTATGTCAATCCTGTTGAAAGTCGTTGTAGAAATACGAAACGCTTTCGAAGCGATTGTCACTTGTCTAGGCCCTCAGTACCCTATTTGCGTAATACACGATCAATTAGTTCGAAACAAATGCCTAACCCATTGTTTCTTAAGTTCATAAGTTACCTACTTTGTTGACCAGATTTTTTTTTTAACTCATGAACCATTGTATTAGATATTTGTTTCAAACCGATTCCAATTCTGACCGATCGTGCATTAAGTAATTAGGGTGCAGGTTCTGAATCTACGACAAGTTATTCATGATCATAATAATTAATCGTCACCGATAATCGTATATAAGGTATCCCTCTCACGGAGAGTAGGCCTGTGTCCCAGCAGTGGGAACATTATAGGCTGATTGTAAGGTATCATAACCCCCCTTTTTGCTTCGTCATAATCGAGTAACAATAGTGGTCATGCAAATATATTACCTAGCTTAAGTCAAAATTAATAGTCAGCTCAGCACCACTTTCAATCATAATCCGTTGGATTTTGAAGGATATTGCTAATCTATTGCTTTTTAAGTTTGAAAAAACTGTCTCCTCGACAACGTAAATCACGCAATGAATGTTGTGGAATTGGCAAAATGAAAGGCATTGCCATTGTAAGTGTATTACACAATTATCCCGCAACATAGCTGTCCAATATTATAAAAAAATTAAAGTAATAAAAACTAAAACCCAACTACGACTGAAAAGGTATAAACAAGACACCACCAACAGACAAATTAAAAATCCGGAGTCACACGTGTTAGGGCATAAATCAAACAGATTACGTGTGGGTTATAATATATATATTTTTGAAATGTGCTCATTTAGTACTTTAATTTGATACCCAACATGGTACGATTAAACAATTTTTATTTTTTATTTCCTGACTTTATATCCTCTACAGGGCGCCATTTTAATGTGACGCCACTTAGCCTTTAACCAGAGGACAATCAAGACGCTTCCAAAGATACACCATATGTCAAATTGTGATGAGTGGTTTAGAAGATAGGAGGGAACAGATGAACATAGTTACATACATACATACCGGTCAAAATCATAACCCTCCTTCTTTCTTCGCCGTAGTCGGGTAAAAGTCAATACCATTGTCTGAGGCTGGATACAGTTCTCCCTAAAAGTGAGTAATCCACGACATTTACTTACCCGTATTCGGTGACACGGGCAAGGAATATAAAGTACTCTAGGCCAAGATATATTTTAGCTTAAGCTGCCTCCTCCTCCTCCGCTCCGCTCCTAGAAGAGCGGTGACAGACACATAGCGTCCGCAATTTACCGGCAAATAACTTCACTGAAACGTTATTTATGAAAGTTAGTTGGTGTATTTTTACCCGGACTGCCAAGGAAAGGTTATGTTTTTCGCGCGTATCTTGTATGTATGTTTGTAAATTTGAGTGAAAATATGGCACATCGATTTTTAGAAAGAGCCAGTCACAAAGGTATGAGTGACAGAAACAACGCTCTACAAAGCCGTTTATTATAATCAGCCTATCCCATTCCCACTGCTGGGACATAGGCCTCCTGTCTTCAAGAGGAAGAAGGCTGTGAGCTGTGTGGGCCCAATGCGGGTTGATAGATGTCACATGACTTCAAATTTTTGGTTTTAGGACACGCCGGTTTCCTCACAATGTTTTTCTTCACTGTTTTGAGAGCAGAGGTGATGAAATTATTTACAGACGTACCCCAACCCGCAATGGGCCCGCGTGATGGATTACGGCCCACTACCTCTCACCGAGGGGAGGCCTGTTTCCCAGCAGTGGGAACGTTATAGGCTGATTATACTCTATGCTAAAGCGCCTGCGTTAAAAGGCCTCCCACAAGGTGGACCGATGACCTGGTGAAGGCCGCATGAATCCGCTGGATGCGAGAAGCACAGAGCTGGTCGAAGTAGCGGTGCTTCGGGGAGGCCTATGTCCAGCAGTGGACTTCTTAGCTGAAATGATGATGATGAAGCGCCTGTCTTGGTTCGAACTTACTACCAACAACTTGTTTGTTGGGACCGTTTCCACTGGGCCACCACTGCTCACCAAAGTCGTATAACTTTTCTGAACCTCGATGGGCTATATATTTTACGGCCGTTTACTACGTAAGTACGAGTATGTTCAAACGGCTCTTAAACTAACCTTTTTGGTGAAGTCGTAAAGAAAATGTAATACACAATTTGTTGCAAATACATTCAAACCATACAATTTAAACATTTTACTATCAAGTAGAGAACTGCTGTAGAAACCATTAGGGAAATTATTGGTTCCATTAAATATCACTTAGGTGACAATTTTGTTGGAGCCGAGCCGTCACATTGCTTTTAATATTAAAAAGAAAAGAAAAATGTCATGTCAGTCTTTACTTAAAGCTGCTAAGTGGTGGAAAATGGTTGTTGAGAAAATTGGAGAAGACTGGCAAGGATTTATTGCTGGAACAAAAATGGTGGAAAGATTATCCTAACTAATACCTACGAAATTGAGTTTGTTTGTTTGTTACGGTTTCACGCTAAAACGGCTGAACGGATTTGGATGAAATTTGGCATATGGGTAGACCATGACCTGGAATAGGACATAGCATACTTTTTATCCCGGTAATACGTTCCCGTGGGATAATTTCCGAACACCACGCGGGCGAAGCGGCGGGCAAAAGCTAATAAAATAATAATATGAGAAAAGGTATTGTAAACCGAATGAACACGAAACTTTTAATCGAGCACATGACAGCTTGCAGGTTTTCGCAAAGTTTCTCGTGGACACGTCATGCTCAATTATGCCACTAGCCACTAAGCCATTCTGACCTTATATTTTGACCCCTGACTGCTGAATACTACAATCGCGATTACTATACTTACAATATATTTATTATAATCAATCTGCCTAGCCTTTTCCCAACTATATTTGGGTCGGCTTATACTTATTATAATATCCTTACATATTATAAAACAAAGTCCTCAGCCGCGTCTGTCTGTCGTCCTGTTCGCGAAAAACTACTGCATCGAATTTCATGCTGTTTTCACCAATGGATAGAGTGGTTCTCGAGGAAGGTTTAAGTATATAATAACCGACATCCACGCGGGCAAAGCCACGGGCATCATCTAGTCTCAAATAATACTGTAATCCCTTGCAAATCAATTTCCCAAATGTGTCACAAACGTGGTCTTATACCAATAAATGACCAACAAATAATTATATAATGTCTGTTCCAAAAGTATTTGATAAAAATATAAATAAATGAATCGGAAAACATACTTGGGGATGTCAAATTGTACTACTGTGCCACTAATAAATTGAGTGCTTTGATTGAACTCGACATTCGAATTTCTTTAACAATTCAAAGGCCCTAGACAAAGTGCCACTCTATCAGTGATAACGATGGTGGAAAAGGCAAAAATGTATAATCGCTGATAAAATGTCACTTTGTCACTTTCTTCATCTTATTCAAAAAAAAATTACCTGAACAAAGCTTGTTTACACTTTCATAACATACTTTTGGAACGGACATTAGTTTCAGTTACATAATGTAGTCATTTTTCTGTTCTCTAGTTTACAAATTGTGAAAAAAATTATCAATACCTTAATATTTTGATATATTCAAATCAAGTCTATAATAAAGGCTAGCTTTGTATTGCAAACCAAACAGGTACGTAAGTGAACACTCCAGGAAAAAAAAAATCCAATCACAGTATAGGTTGATTCATTTACACAGTTGGTCAGTCGTCCATGGATTTCATCTCCAGTCGCAGCAAACTAATAAATTCCAGTGATCCACACGGTCGTGGCACACTATATGAAAGCCGCCTGCAATACCAGATATTGGTTCTCTATCTCGTGTAGAGAATAGACATATTAATGATAGATGTGACACTGTGAATAGAACTGTAGTTTATTCACTTTTTGGTATTGATTTCTTGCAAGCTGTGTATGTCAAGCACATGGTTTTGTGTACCTTTGTTCTTTTCACGTTTATTTTATTTAATGAAAGAAAAAGAATGAGGAGGAGCTCGTGGCTACGTAATAACAGCCGCACGGGTCGATCCATCAGGTTAAGCTACGCTTGCCGGGGTTGGTCCGTGGATGGGTGGCCATCTTTACATACCGAGACTCCTCCGTGCCTCGGAAAGCACGTTAAGCCGTTGGTCCCGGCTGTCATTTGTGTATCTTTGACAGTCGTTACGGGTCGTCAGAAGCCCGAAAGTCTGACAACCAGTCTTACCAAGGGATATCGTATTACCCAGTTACTGGTTGTGGAGGTCAGATAGGCAGTCGCTCCATGTAAAATACTGGTATTCAGCTGCATCCGGTTAGACTGGAAGCCGACCCCAACATAGTTGGGAAAAGGCTAGGCAGATGATGAAAGAAAAAGAATGAAAAATTGTTGTTGTTTGTTGTATTGGTGTTTCTTATTTTCGAGAAAAGTCGATTGAAAATCTTGGCCATAAAGCTATGCTCAGAGGTCGGAAGGATGCACATAATCATTAAGTTGTATTATTGATTTAATTATTTGTTGTGGGAAAAATAGTGTTGAAGTTTACCAAGAAAAAACCTCTTTGCTCAATTCGTCTCAAATTAAATATTGAAGCACAAAAACCGTATGACTTAGAACTTTATTTATGTATGTTTTGGTTTAATTCTGTTTGGTTCGAGATAAACCAAAATCACATTTGTGTGTGTCAAGTGAAAGAAAGAAAAATAAGTTTATTTGTCACAGAAACACGTGCATACAAAAGATAACAGTACTTAATCATAAAAGTACATATAAAACTTATTTAAAAAAAAATGTAGTCGCGAAGGCAGTACTTATAGTTTTCCGATGAATATCTGAAATATTATATGTCCACATAAACGTACACGTCTAAAGTAGGTAGGCTAAGTAACATTCAGATTTATATACTAAATGGACCACATGAAAGCTCCGTCCCATCTGCCTTACCTACTCCATCATAATCTTGGTTCTCACAAAATCTACACGGATCACTAGGGTTATTGGATTCTGTGTGATGTCCGTCGGTTCGTTTGCCGGACAGCCGGTTATTATCATAGCAGATGAGTCAGATTTATACGAATGTTACAGTTATTCGGGTGGGAATGTGTTGGAGATTATTTTGTGTGTGACTTAGACATGATTAAGTGTCAAAGAAAACTGCATATTTTTTAATATTACAATATTATATCTATAATGAACTACGTAGGTATTGGAGTTTTACCATTGAGCCGGACGTCTAGTCAAACATTGCATGAACTTTTGACTTTTCCACTAGGGATTCTTATACAGACATTTTTAACTTAATTGGAGGATCAAAAGGAACACACATGTATTGCGTAACCCATATTGCTTGTTATCTTTAGGTATAGCAGTTATAGTATATTGTCGCGGCCTGAAACTCCGGCACTGAAGAACGATCGTGAAAGTGTAGGCCGAGTCGAAGCCGAGGCACACATACGTGAGCCCATCAATGCCTGATTGCGGCCAAGCCTTGTATAGTACTTTTCTCAAATAATGCGCGGAAATTCAAACTGAGTAAATGACGAACAACGATAATTTTTCACGCGTCAATATGTTCATTTAATATCAACTTCTTCTATGTCCTTATGTTTTCCTTTTTGATGATCCATCATCTGTAGAAGCACTAGAACCCTCAGAAAATGAATGCTCAAAATTGCCTCTTTAGACCGCTGTCAACAGAGGCCTATTGTACAGATTTGACAACTATAACGAAAAGAGAAAAACATAGGAACACAGTATTACATCTTTCTTAATCAGTTTATGCTTTTGAATTAGCCCAATATTGGCGGATGAAGTAGGCGAATGCCGAACCTCGAATTATGACATTTTACTTAGGATATCTAGTCGGATCTGCAGCCGTCCTAATCGAACGAATAACGACCAAACGCGAGCGCTCGCGATAGCGACAGTTTCTTCAAATACCTAATTTTCATAAGTCTCTCGGACCGCGTTTCCTCTTAACTACGTCTATCAACATACAAAGTTGAAAATTGTCACCGAAAGCTATATCACACACAAATATACAACTCCTAATTTCACTGAACACTCACAAAAGCATAACCTAACAAAGTTAAAAATACCCACAACAAGCTGTAAACAACAAAGTTTACTACCATACATACATTATGTACAAAACGTTGCACCTTTAAGTACTTGTGAATAGTTTACAGAACAGTACGTACTCGTTGAGACAGATGCTAAGTGGACATTGATGGGCGGCCGCTAATGGCGGTAAGAGACGTAAGTTATGGGAGATTAGCGATTTAGGCTTCATGAATGTACATATAAAGTTCGGTGCGGCCCCGTTGTCATGTGACATTGGGGCCGCACCGGAGTCGCAACAGTGCCGGACCACAAGGTGAAAAAAAACATAATATATTTTATCTACGCGGCGCCGCCAGCGTGGCTGCGATGCGGCGCATGGGCGATATTCATTCGTATACACAAACATGTGGTCTGCCAAGCCGCTCCGGAAGTCTTAGTGTCATTAATTCTGGCGAAGTTTATTTGGTTGTACTATACCTTCACCTCTGCCTAACCCTTCGAGAAATACAGGCGTGATGTTATTTTATGTCTCAATTTGAGAGAAATTAAGACAGGAAGGGTTCCTGTCGGTCGTTATCCGATGGTATTCAAAAGGCTACAAAAATATTTTATCAAGCGGATGAGGGACAACGTCTTGCATTATAGCATGTTCAATCTGCCTAGCCTTTTCCCAACTATGTAGGGGTCAGCGTACAGTCTAACCGGATGCAGCTGAATGCCAGTATTTTACACGGAGTGACTGACCTATCTGGCCTCCACAACCCAGTAAGTGGGTAATATGATACCCCTTGGTAAGACTGGTTTTCAGACTTTCGGGCTTCTTAGCTTCTCTTTCGGCTTTAAAGTATTGTATTATTTTAATTATTGTAAATGTGAGGACTATGTGGAATTTTGTTTTCATTTCTTTTTTCGTTCTCAGTTAGTTTTAACGATGGTCTGGCAATTTGAGTATTTTATGCGACCTACCCAAATGTCCTTTCTTTGGTATTGTTCGCCGAGTCGTTGAGCTCCTTAAGTTCTGAGTTGAGCTCCACTATTACTGACAAATGCTTGCACTGACTGGACAGGTCCACTCAAATCGTTGTGGTTCTTTCCTCAAAATACCATTTCAGACGCCAATCTACATGGTCCTCATATGGTCTGACCAAGATTATGTCTGGACTTTAAAAGAGACTGCGACCTCTGAGTTTGTTTCGGCCTTTCTTCTCAGAGTAGTCAGATAGGAAACGCCGACCTCATCTAGCTTATTTTAAATATTTTATAATATGACGTGTAAAAGTGATTCCAATATCCTATTTACAGAATAAACAATTTCATTTCATTTCATTTCATTTCATTTCTGACGACCCGTAACGACTGTCAAAGATCCAGGATTAACAGCCGGGACCAACGTCTGAACGTGCTTTCCGAGGCACGAAGGAGTCTCGGTACGTAAAGATGGTCACCCATACACGGACCAACCCCGGCAAGCATAGCTTAACCTGATAGATCGACCCGTGTGGCTGTTATGACTTAGCCACGAGCTCCTCCATGAGCATAATAGCAATTCATAAAAATAAAATTGTCTTAGCCAGTCATTTCAGTGGTCATTTAGAAGAGTAAATGTTTTAAAGTACTTACATGACAAATCTAGTTTCTGGATTCATGACGTCATTCATACACGGCATCTTAAGTTTAACTAGCCACAACTGGCGACACTGGAGGGATATCCGCTGGATAAAAAACTCCTCTTAGTCAAATGCTTATAAAGTTACATTTCTTTCGTTAATTAGGTACGTAAATGATCTAATATCACATTAATTCTAAGAGTGTAGATTTTAAGTAAATCCATCACGCGATACGGGTTTTGTCGACGGAAGAATAGACCAAATGACAAATGCACAAGCTCAATCTGTCATTTTGTCTATTCTTCCGTCGACAAAACCCGTTTCTGTGGTGGTCTTACTACGCGTGCTGTGTATTGAACTATACTTAGGTATTAAATTCTGTAAAGGTAGGTAACTTATCCAAAATAATAAGTGCCAAAGCAAGGCAGTCGCTATCTCTTGTCACTCGGACCACAGCCGCCGCCATCGGCTGCCACTCATTATTACAGAACGCTACGAGTTTTGTACATCTTAGAGACTCGCCGACTCATCACATTAATTGTTACACTTAACTTTTGCTAAGTTACGAACAAGTTTTACAGATTTAGATATCTATTAGTATGCTGAAGGGATTTGTGCGATTTTTTGGGTCTTTTTCATCAAGTGGTACACTGTGTCTTCGACATTGCGCCATTATCATAGCTAATAAGTGAGTGATGATGATGAAAACATGATTATTAATTTGTATTTTGTATTTCTCGAATTCTGTTGCCTAATAAATTTTATTATTTCTATCTTTCTTTAAATACGGCAACTAGTCGCTTATCATTTAAAGTTAAGGCATGTGATCACATTCGTAAGAAGTTGGCAGAATCATCCCAGCGTTAATTAGCTGGATTCGTTTTCTCCACTACCTGTCGTTCTCCTGACTAAGTTTATTTTGTTTATATGTATGTATTAATTAGTATTCACTATTTCTCAAGTTATATGTATTGTATTTTGTTGCACCTGCCATATCTGTCTCTGCATCACCCTAAGGTTGACTGGTAGAAAATGCCTCAGGCATTAAGTCCGCCTTTGTACAGTAGTTTTTTTACTTATGCATAAAGTTTTAATAAATAAATAAATAATGTGGAGACGACAATACAATGGAAAAATATAATACATGGCATTAATAATGTATTGCCAGTGATTTCAAAAATCACTTTTTAATTTCGATGTGAGATTCTATTTATTTTATTTGTATATCTTTTACAATATTTAACGCAACTAAATTACAATAAAGGACTAACTAACTTATTAATAAAAATAAATATAAAAACAAAAGGACAGCTAAGCGTCGAAGTATTCGTCCGCATCGCTGTCATCCAGAAATGAGCCCAGAAGATGCCACGTTGAATGGCAATGTTAATTCTTTGGCCAAAGAACAAGCCAGCCCTCTAGTCACGTGAAGTGTCAGTAATCGGCGAAAAATTTGAATGTTATGATTTATTTCGTAGTTTCAAAATTGTTCAATTATATATTTTTGAAACTATCTAATTAATTAATATATCCTAACATCGGAATTAAAAACAGTTTTTTTTTTTTTATATAACTAAATAGCGGTGATGAGGATTGAGTCTTTGGCCGTCAATGAAGACGGTTGTGCCGGGGACGCTCTCTGTTCATTTTTTATGATAGTTGGCATGTGGCAAGCACCCCTCGCTTGCCAGCGAAATCGAACTCTGCAAAATCGGTATTTTATCGGGTGATGCGTGTTGTGTAATGTGTAGTTTCATGGATTATTTTTAATGATAGTGAGTTTTTAAAGTGATGGTGGTGTTTTGTTTTGGTGGTGGTAGTGGTCGCCAAGTGTACCTGCAGGCTAATCTGGTGAGATCTTTCCATATTACAGTGACTTGCTCCTCTCTGCAAGATACACGCCATAATTCCGTCATTTTAAGTCACTACAGGTTTAATTGGCTAAATAATGTACCCAACTTTAAGATATAATGCGTAGGTGATTGTGTTCCAAAATCGTTATTGAGTTCAAGTGACCTTTTTTTTGTGAGTGGTCAGTGATGCTCTATTGTCTTGGGCACGCATACTTAACGGCTTTGGAAACAAAATTCCGCAGCCCCTATATCCCTCGCCAGATGTGGGCGACCGCGCCGACCCTTAGGCCGCATAGCAATTGGTATTTTAACTTTTAAGATACTCACTATTTGGGTATTTTATAGAATGCCACAACGGGGCATCTCAACAAAGCTGACAGTGAAAGTGTAAACTGTAGATTGTGTAGAATATGGCATACCTACTTTGATTTTCATTCACTCAAACTGCTGTCTGCAGGTGCAATCCTTGAAAAGGGCTTATACTCGAGCTAATTTAAAACAAATATGACGGATGGCTATCAAGTTTTAACGCTTTTTAAATTTACTCTATCCTGGGCGCTATTTTCATTTACAAAAAAGGGGTCGCAACAAAAATCTGATGCTGTAATGTTATTGGTTGATCAGCATGGGTAAGCGTTACATAGTGGCCGAACGCTGCAGGCGGGAATAAACTTTGCGATGCGCGCCCGCCATAGTACTATCGCGGAAAGCCAGCAAAGGCGCATGGACGCTATTATAGAACCTGGGCGGTAACAGAGGTGGTCATCTTGTGCGCAGGCTTTTGTTTTGAAAGTAGTTGGTTATGGGTGTTGGCGATGTAACTATGAACAGGAAAGAAGAATGCGGGTGACGCGGGTCGGGATTTTTGTCGGGGTCTTATTAATTACTTGAGCCGAATAGTGCGCTTTTAACTCCGAACTATATTATTTGCAATCGCATCAACCCGAGGTGAGCAGCGGCGAGCTACAGATTGAACTTGTACGGCGACGGAGCTGGACATAAACAACGAGGATCGGGCCGATCGCGATCTGAACAGTGCTGCTGAAAACGCATCAGAACTAAGAAGAAAAGAATCGAGAAAGCAGTTTAACCCCGCCAAAAGATTCACCGGCGAAGCTGGACTTGAACCATCCTGACAGACAGAGTCATCATGAGAGACTTGATTAACCACGCTAGGAATAAACCAAGACAAAAGTAAATGCACGAAATCTTAGAAGGAGAAGGAAAAACTGTTACGAAACACATCAAGAATCACAGGACGTGCTATCTCGCGCATGTTCACAGACGCGGCAAACCACACCTTTATATGCAGCAATGCAGTACAAGGCCAAATCCAAGAGAGTAGGCTGACCGATTTACGCATGGAACGACAACCTAAGACAGGACATGGCGTGCTTCAACAAGGAAATCAACTTCTGGATGGACATGGCTGAAGACCGAGAAGAGCGAGATATACAAGAAACCTGAAACGGATAGCAGCGAGTCCTTGGACAAAGACTCAGAAAACAGCAAAGTGTAACACAGCACAGCAGGGAGATAGAAAAGAGCCGAGAACGAAGCATATCTCCGCCAATGGATTCAACGGTAGAAATGGAACGGAGCCCACTGGCGGCGACGTAGTAAAAAGATGCCCATCCTTAGATAAATATTACCCGTCTCTCCACTAGTCCATTGCTTACTCAAGGATGCATATCCGGTAGGCTCGCAAATCCGTCCATATCCTGACGGGCACGGTCTATTCCCTACCATTACCCGCGCCTCCCGGTCTACTCTTTGATATGCAATGGCTTCTGTAACCCCATGAACCATGAGGCTCCAGGGGCTAGTGCAAATCCTGGGGTTCATTCGATTTATCGAGTCTGGTTAAGCCACGCTGGGGTCGGTGTATTTCATTCATTCATTCATATATAACTAAATAGCGGTGATGAAAGAAAGAAAGAAAATACATTTATTCAGTACAGACTGAAAGGCACACAATATACCTACATAATATACAGCACATAACAAATAAAATATAGAAAATATAAACAAAAAACAAAAACAAAAAAAGGTGTAAACGTGCGATGTAGGGGAGTGTGCCTCACGGCTGCACTGAATAGGTCCAGTTCAGCAAAAATGCCAGACAACTGTAAGTGCCTGACGCTGGTTTTCAACCGGACCCGAAAGTGTGAGGTGACGGATGCAAATCAGCTTTATAATATAATAAGTGTATGTATACCTACTTAAATAAAATAAAAAACAAAATAAATGTCACATAATAATAATAAAAACGAAAATATAAAAACTAAAATAATTGATGAACCGACCACTATTTTTTCCGATCAGCCGATAGAGGAATATCTATGCAGAATCTATTTAGGAATATCTATACAGACAAACAGACAAAAATTCTAAAAACCATATTTTAGGTTTAAAGAACTTTATTTCTCATAAGAACTTACAGTTTGCTTATACATGTAGGTGTTTATATCTAGTATTATTTTCATAGAAATAATATCATATATATAATATTCACACGAATTCACGAATTTTCACTATTTTTTTTTTATTGATTATATATATTTTTTTTTAGTTGTATTTTTTTTTATTTTCAGCATTGGAATCGCCCCGGGGGCCTAAACCGGCCACATTAGCAATTCCTCTAAAGGCGGTTCATTTCTTGAATCCCAGCTGTCATTAGCAATTCCTCAAATTTTACATAAAAGCAATTCATAATTTGTGGACCATTTTACGAATCTCCATAGAAAACTGTCAAATAGATTATTTCGTAATAAGATCGCACGCAGATTATATTAAGACAGTTGGTGACATTTTACGATGATTCATAATATTTTCATATTATGATTCTGCTAAAATGACCGTTTTAAGCGCCCTGATTCCCAATAGCAATTACTTTTTTTCAAAAATATTCAATTTACGGTTTTGCAACGCTACGATTTTATTATATTATAGATTTAAATATTAAATTGATTTTAGATTTAAATAAATATTATCTTACTCAGTACTGAAGCACGTGATGTGCTTGAGTATTGAATAAGATAATATTTTATTATTTATAAAAAAACTCAATATTATTTCTCATAAATTTACCTTGTTAATATTCTTACCTCAATACATAAGTAATTTTGGATTTCACTAATTGTGTTATAAGAAAATACAGCAATTATTTTAAGATCAACTTTGTTCTTAAACTTTATGACGAACTAAAACATATTATGGACAAGTTTTTTCACTTTCAGACTTCTACTAAGTTGGTGTTCACGCCTTGTTTCGCTAAGCAAGTTTCATCTTTTGTTCAAATTCATCGCGTGTCCGTTGGAAATTGAGTTTGCCTCGAAACGCATCTAACTTTGCCCGTTACGTTGACGGAAGACGACGTGGTTTTTGTAGACTTTTCCTTGAAAAATAGGTAATGTTACGATGTTTGTGAAGTGTTGTGATAATGGGATTTACGACGGGCAGGTCCTGTTGTTGCATGCGTCACAAACACGGAGAAAGCATTTAATAATATGATAAAGTTATTATAACACTTTAAGTTCAATATAAATGGCAGTCAGACTCGTAATCGTAGTATTTGAGTAACTTATATTCAAAATTAACTGATGCCCGCGGCTTCGCCCGCGTGGACGGTTATTATATACTCAAACCTTCCTCAAGAACCACTCTATGCATTGGTGAAAGCAGCATGAAAATCGGTGCAGTAGTTTTTCAGTTTATCGCGGAAAGACAGACAGACGCGGCGGAGGACTTTGTTTTATAATACGTAGTGATGATTATTACTTTCATGAAACATAATTACATGACCAATAACAGTATAGTTACACTTAATAACAAAAAGGTATTTTCTAGCACTAACAAAGTTAACTGCACAAAAGGGGCTAAGCAGAAATCCTTGAAATTATTTCATCAAAATATTCAAGGTTTTTCTTGCAAACAATTGGAAATTGAATTGTTTTTAGAAAAAACAATGTTTGACATTATTTGTTTAACTGAGCATTGGTTAAAAGACTATCAAATGTTAATTAATTATGATAATTATAGTGTGGCCAGTTGTTTTAACCGAAAATCAATGCTGCGTGGTGGTTCACTAATCTTAATTAAAAGTTGTATTAAATCAAAAACCCGTAAAGATATAGTTGAACTATCGGTTGAACATAGCATTGAGCTGTCTTGTGTTGAGCTAGATAAGCATGTAATAGTGTGCGTTTACAGACCTCCAAATTATCAAAACTACTCTATATTTGAGTCAGTAATGGAAGATGTTTTGTCAAAACTTGCAACTGGGAATAAATCGGTAATTATCTGTGGGGACTTTAATATTAACATTTTGGAAAATAATTCTAACACCAGTAGATTATTAAATTTGTTTAAATCCTTCAATTTGACAAATGTGTTTGTAGAGCCAACCCGAATAACTACGACTACTGCTACATGTATTGATAATGTGTTCTGTTGCTGCGACTATTTAGATAAAGCCATCGTTAATTATCTCCCTTCTGATCACAGTGGGCAAACAGTAACTTTTGAGTCCAACTTACCAATACAAAAAGTGCAGATACAATTCAGACCGGTAACAGCTGTTAATTTAAATAAATTTAATAGCACTTTAGTTTGTAAATTAAGTAATCAGGACCTTTCAATAAACAATGTCAATATTTTGTATAAAGAATTCTTTTCGGTAGTCCAATCCGAGTTCAATAATACTTTTAAGAAAAACACTAAAACTATCAGCCCTAAGTTTTTATTTAGTGATTGGGCAACTAAAGGACTCAGGAAAAGTAGGGAAAGACTTTTCGAGCTGTATGGCCTTAAGCCTTATATTAATACGGAAACTTTTAATAAGTATGTTGCTACTTATTCTAGAATTTTTAAGATCACCTGTAAGGCAGCTAAAGCCTTATACATTAGCAACAAAGTTAAATCTGCAGACAATAAAATACAGACGGTTTGGAAAATTATCAATAATGAAACGAATAGGAACAAAAAGCATAATT
This sequence comes from Lithophane leautieri, assembly GCA_949152455.1. Lineage (NCBI taxonomy): Eukaryota > Metazoa > Arthropoda > Insecta > Lepidoptera > Noctuidae > Lithophane > Lithophane leautieri. Next base: position 16,662,265 of record OX424467.1, read on the forward strand.
CCGATTACACACTGGAGACGTCAGGTGGTGGTCTCATTTGCGATAGCAAAGAAGTTGCTCAAGAATTTGTACATTTCTTTACCAGTATCCCACTTAAAACTACTGAAACCTTAAACTCCTCGCCATCGCTCTCTTTTGATTTAGTAAGGGCGAACGTTTCAGCCAGCCCAATTGAATTTAACTTTAAGCATATTAACCCCGTAACAGTAATAAAAGCTTTTAAGCAAATCAAGATCAAATTGACCGAGGATCTTTGGGGAATGTCCATTAAAGTCTGTACCTCTATAATTGAGACCATAGCGCCTTACTTAGCCTTAATATTTAATTTGTGTGTGGATCAAGGAGTCTTCCCGGATTTAATGAAATACAGTAAGGTAATACCACTTTTCAAATCCGGGGACAGTAAAGACACCAATAATTATAGACCCGTATCCGTGCTGCCGGTTTTCAGCAAGGTGTTTGAAAAGGTGATGCTGAGTCAAATGCTCAATCATTTTAACACAAATAAAATCCTTCACGATCAACAGTATGGATTCACCAAAGGACGTTGTACGACCGACGCCGGTGTTACCTTATTAAGACACATTTTTAACGCGTGGGAAGAGGCCCAGGACGCCATAGGAATCTTTTGTGACCTCTCCAAGGCTTTTGATTGCGTCGATCACGAAACCTTACTGTTGAAACTTGAGCATTACGGACTTGGAAAACTTGCGCTCAGTTTAGTAAAATCTTATTTAAATGATAGACAACAGCAAGTTCAAATAAACGGTATCAACTCACTAGGTTTAAAAGTAAAAATGGGTGTTCCACAAGGCTCGATTTTGGGTCCTTTCCTCTTTTTAGTATACATTAATGATCTACTCCATTTATTAAAAAATCAGCCACACATGGTGTTATTTGCTGATGATACTTCCTTAATTTTTAAGGTAGATAGACGTGCTACAAATTTTGACGAAGTAAATAACGCCCTACTGCAGGTCCAAAATTGGTTCACTGCTAATAATTTAGTATTAAATGGGAAAAAAACTAAGTGCATCAAATTTTCTTTGCCAAATGTCAAAAGTAGGGATTGCGAGATTGTATTGAATCAAGAGAAACTAGAGTTCGTCGATAAAACTGTTTTCCTGGGGATCACGCTCGACTCAAGGCTACAATGGGGTCCTCATTTAACATCTCTTGCAGGACGGCTAAGTTCAGCAGCATATGCTGTCAGAAAAATCCGTCAATTTACTGATGTAGATACCGCGAGGCTAGTCTATTTTAGTTACTTTCATAGCATCATGTCTTACGGTATTTTACTATGGGGACGGGCTGCAGACATCGAGTCTATCTTTATTCTGCAGAAAAGAGCGATCAGAGCTATTTATAATCTCCGCAGGCGCGATTCTTTAAGGGAACTGTTTAAGGATATAAACATCATGACGGTACCTTGTCAATATATCTATGAAAACATCATGCACGTAAGAAAAAATTTACATCTTTTTAGTAAAAGAGGTGATAGACATAATTATAGTACTAGAAATAGGGACCTATTAGTTCAACCAGGTTTCAGACTAGCTAAAGTAGACTTATCTTTCATGGGGTACTGTTTAAAATGTTACAATAAAATTCCTCCCCACATACTTCAACTGAATGAGTCGAAATTCAAAACTTGTATAAAACGCACACTATGCAGGCAGGCATATTATAAGTTGGAGGATTACATCTCTGATAAGAATGCTTGGCTTAATGCTGGTCCTGCTCCACAATCACAACTAACTAATTAACATTCGAAAATACTGTTGGAGCTGCTGAAGATCGGAAGACCATCTTGCATTGTATAAACTCAATCTCCTTTGTATTATATAATTGCATAGCACAGGTGTGAGTACTATGTACTATTGAGCTACCATTTACCGGGTAATTTGTCTTTCATTGACTTGAATGTGCCCTGGCGACTGGGAATGTCATGCTCACTGAAATGTCTCGCTGGTGGTGGCGCGTGTGTCGGATCATTTAGCTCCCTTCAAAATGGTTGAGCTGAATGGTGCTGATCCATGCGTCATGTTCGTGAACGGGCGCCGTCAGTTGTGACTGGTCATCTCTTAGCTGCCATGGCTTATTTTAATTTTTGAATTGTTTTATGTAATAATTGCGGACGCTTTTAACGTGCTTTCTACATTGTTCTCACATGTATAATTTCAACATAAATGATGTAACCCACATATTGTAACAATATTTTGATTTAAAAGAGTGTCCATGGAGTTTCTTGCCTGTTCTTCTCCATAGGTACCTACTACGCTTTGGAATGGGCAACTAGCTTCATATTTCTGACTGACCGACTCCTTGACAATTCAAAAGTGCCTGTGAATGGTTTAATTGAAATAAATGATTTGAGTTTGAGTTTGAGTTTGAGAATGACAAAGTAGGTCATTTCTTCCCATTGATTCATAGAGTTGTCTTGAGAAGCTCCTTACAACACCTAATGAGGAGGTATGGTTTATCTATTACGTATGTTCAAATAGTCACCATCTTTGTATGATTGTTCACTGTACCTCATTTTTGCTATACTTGAAATCGTAGTGAATGAAACTGTAATCCTTCTTTAGCTTTGAAATATTTTATTGTTATACAATTGTTTGTTTTCTCAAATAAAAAAATCTTTTGAAATCAGATTGGATTGGGTTTTTGTTGCAAATCCTTCCAGCATAATACCTTAATATCTCCTACACCGCAAATAGTAGACACATAATACACACAGTCCTTATTAAACAAGAAGCCAGCTAGGTTTCAAACATAAGTCCCATACATGACACTTAATGGATTTGGTAACAGCACAGACCCCAGACGTGCTCGCACTTGATTAAAAACAGAACGTGTAAAACGAACCCGACCGAATTATACACTCTACAGTGGGTGGTATTTGTAAATAGACTTGGAGGATTAGAAAATACTCTAGAAAAATACGCGGTTTAGAACTTACTGAAAAAGAAATGACACAACGCTATTCTAAGTTCGGTTATAATTATAATAATTATAATATTATAAATTCGAAAGTAACTCTGTCTGTATGTTACCTTTTGACGCCTAAACCACTGAACGGATTTCGATGAAAGGCAAAGAGATAGATGGCGTCCTGGGGAAGGACATGGGCTACTTTTTGTTTCAAAAATAATCCTATATGGGTGATATAGGAGATGAATGAATAGTTTGTATAGGAAACCCAGCATTTCTTAAGTATCCCGGTAGACCCGTGGGTCGATATCCGACATCCACGCGAGCGAAGCCGCGGGTGGAAGTTAGTATAATATAATAATAAGAACGCTCTGTGGATGGGTGACCATCCCTTTCGTACCGAGACCCTTCCGTGGGTTGTCGGTCCCGGCTGTCATTCATATATCTATGACAGTCGTTGCGGGTAGTTAGAAGCCCGAAAGTCTGACAACAATCTGACAAATTGGGTATCATTCAGAAACTGGGTAACCCACAATTAGGGATATTTGACCTCCACAATCCAGTGACTGGGTCAATATCTGAAAAATAGTGGTATTTAGATGCATCGAGCCTAGAGCTATACTAGAAGCCGATACCACTACAGGGTGAAATTTAATTCATGGGGATCCTCTTATGAGGTCATTATAGTCATCATTATGAACAACTTTCGCTATGGGATCAAACCGAAAATCGCGAAAAATAATCAGCTGTTCCCCACATTTATGTTCGCATAGCTCGTCAAAATGTTGATCCCACTGTAACACACCTCAGTGTATGCAGAATGTCCCGTTATAATGAACACTCACCCCAGCGAGGTACAACCTTAATTGTTTCCACAACTTACAGCGTCGGCACAGATTAGAATATAATATTGCTGCAATTTATTAGAATTTATCGCGGGATGCGCTGAAATGGGGTAGGGTGTACACTATACTAGGATGCGCTGAGATAGGGTGGGGTCGTGGGGTGTTTTGTAATTTTGTTCAGGAAATATGCTGCTCTGTTCATGGCTGGTAATTACTGCTTGCTCATAATTTAATTAGTGTTATTATTTCTGTCGTGTTAGTGGTTTCTATTAATCCTAACTATATTTACTAATATTATATTTATGAGAAAGTGAGTTTTACGGCTAAACGTTACATTTTTACGGCTAAACGACTGACCCAATTTTTTTGAAGTTTTGATATTGGGATGCTTAGGACATAGGCTACTTTTTATCGACATAACACGCGGGCAAGGCTCGGGCGGAAATTATTTAAGTATAACGCTTACTTTACGGTTTGCTAAGTGGATGATAATAATTTAAACTTTTAAAACAAAAATGCACTTTTACCTACATTTTGAATGTATTAATCGTTTTTATTATAATATTTCCGTGTATTTATTCATTCTGAGTTTCCACGAGTTCTGAAATATTGTTCGCCAAAAAATACTCTAATTATCGTGCGTATTTGCTACTTGCTACTAACACACTCCAAGAGCCTTATGTATAAAACCGGTGATATATCAGATAAGAACAATTACAGACCGATCTCATTAGCGACAGTCATCGCGAAGGTATTTGACAGCATGCTTAATGCTCAGTTAAACAATACAATAACTTTGCACGATAACCAGTTTGGGTTCAGGCCCAAACTGTCCACTGATAGTGCTATACTGAGTTTAAAGCATGCTGTCAGATATTACACGGATCGGAGCACGCCTGTTTACGCCTGCTTCCTCGATCTGTCCAGAGCGTTTGACCTGGTTTCTTACAAAGTGCTGTGGAAGAAGATGCTCGCTAGAAAAGTTGCGCCGGAAGTTGTTAAAATCTTCCAGCACTGGTACGGGAACCAGGTCAATAATGTTAAATGGTCGGGAGCTCTGTCGGACTCTTACAGGTTGGAGTGCGGGGTGAGGCAGGGAGGATTGAGCTCACCAACGCTCTTCAATCTGTATATTGATGGACTTGTTGCCGGGCTCAGCAGCCGCCATGTTGGATGCCATGTTGATGATGTTTGCTTTAACAACATCAGCTATGCTGATGATATGGTGCTGCTGAGCGCGTCAATAGGAGGACTCAGAGAGCTAATAAGCATTTGCGAAGCGTACGCTCATATACATGGCCTAAAATATAACGTCAAAAAGAGTGAGCTTATGGTTTTCAATGCGGGTTCTAGATGTCCGGCGGAGGTTCCACCAGTAAGGCTATGTGGGGTGCCCTTGGAGCGGGTACATACTTTTAAGTATCTGGGCCATATTGTGACGTCCGACCTGAAGGACGACGCTGATATTGAGCGAGAAAGGAGGGCGCTGTCGGTGAGGGCGAATATGATTGCCCGCAGGTTTGCTCGTAGCTCCAAGGATGTGAAGATTACCTTGTTTCGAGCCTATTGCACTTCTTTTTATACGAGTAGTCTGTGGGTGTCTTATTCGCAGAAATCCTACAATGCTCTCCGCGTTCAATATAACAACGCGCTGAGGGCGCTGCTGCGGATGCCTCGCTTCTGCAGCGCATCGGGAATGTTCGCGAGCGTCCGCATTGACTGTTTTTATGCCAGCATGCGCAAGAGGGCGACCTCGATAGCGAGCAGAGTGCGGTGCAGCGGCAACAGTCTTCTTACCGTTGTTGCCAACAGGTTGGACGGGCCTTTCATGCAGCACTGGCAGGCCTTACATGCACCCGTTTATCAAGCTTGGGGCAGGTAGAAATGTAGAATAAAAATGTGTTAGTAATTTAGATAATTTTTATTTTTAATAATTTGACATTTTTATAACATTTTGCAATTTGACATTTTATATTTGACATTTTATTTTACTTTTATTTTTGACAATTTTAATTACCTATGAGTTGTTGTTTATTGAAATTTTATTAATCACAATTTTATTTTGGCTTTTTATCTGTTTTTGAATTTATAATAAGTAGTTTGTAATCTAAATGTATGTAATGGCTATGGACCAGATGATGTCTGAAATAAAATAAATAAATAAATAAAATATGTGCGCCAGATTTCATCACTTAAAACGTGTTCTCATAAAGCTCACTTTTCCTACACTATACATGCATTTATCTTATACATATTTATGTATGTATAGAGGGGTTCAAAACTGTGTTAAATCAATAGTCCGATGTGAGAACGCATTGTGTCGGGACCCTTGTCTGTGCGACGCAACAACAATCATTGTCACACCAATTGTTTGAAGTAGGGCTGGCACACAGACGTCAATTTATATGTTTATTTTAATGTGACATAGCCCGAAGTATTGCCAAACTTAAGTGGCAGTGGGCTGGGCACATTGCTCGCAGAATAGTTGTGCTATGCTGTAAAAATCTAACCGTGAAAACTTAGGTGAATTGAGCTTTGAGTGAACTGTCAGTGCCTTAGCATCAGTAGGTACTCGTATCGATGACACTGACAGTTCACTCCACGCTCACTTCACCTAAGTTTTCACGGTTATATGGTTACAGAATAGCAATGCAGATGGCCGATGGGGCCGAAAGGTTCTGGAGTGGTGACCGCGTACCGGAAGACGTAGCGTTGGAAAGCCGACCGATGTGGACCGATGACCTGGTGAAGGCCACAGGAATGCGCTGGATGCGAGAAGCACAGAGCCGGTCGAAGTAGCGGTGCTTGGGGGAGGCCTATGTCCAGCAGTGGACGTCTTTCGGCTGAAATGATGATGATTTTAATGCTAGCTTCTGTTCGCGACTTTGTCCATGTGATTTTTTTTGTTGTTATTTAAAATATATCCTTAAACACTAGGCAATACTGTAGCTTCCGAAAATTCTTTCACTAATGGGAATTTGTGAAACAATTTTTGGAATCGGCTCAGTAGTTCCGAACATTGCCCCCTACATACAAACTCACAAATATTAACTCTTTCCAATATTATTATAGATCGGTACTAGTGAAATTGGCCCCTTTATATTTGACGCCTATGCACTATGCTCAGTCATATTTGATTACATCCCTTTTTCTCAAAATTTGTAGTGACCCAAGAATGGTTAATTTTTCGCGTTCTGTTGTCATAAGGCGACGAAATTACCTCTGCCCTAATGATATATAGAAAACCTACTCTTTACTATGTACACCATAAAAATTACAGACATATATTTTAAAATAAATGCCAAAACAAACGACTAAATTGCAAAAGTATACATAGTTTGTGCGAGGTGAAACGGGGGAGCATTGCAGGCCGCTCATTCGCCATTGCTCACTGCGCGGCGTCCTGCCGCTCATTCGTCAACGCTTACAGCGGCTTCCCGCCCCCCGCCTCGAGGCGCATATACCTTAGGCGCGGTACAGCGGTTTCAGTAAAACTATAAAACACAAGATTATTGCAATATTGAATAAAATTATTGAAAGAAACTTATCATGTTACCAGATTTAGGTGAAGTGAGCTGTCAATCCCTAGCGTCAGGTGGAGTGACAGCTCACTTTAAGCTCACTTCACCTAAGTTTTCACGATGTGATTTTAACAGAATACCACTACCGTTCCCGAAATCACACGAAACAACAACAAAAATCAATGTATTTATTATATTTATTCATAATCTGCGTGCCAGCCCTACAGCTCAGAAGTCCAGAACTAGAAGTGGTACAATACGCCATACAGTTGCCATAAGTGTACGTAATACGACACTCTGTGGCACAAGTTTATATAGTTCGATACTACTGGCGCTGTTTCATTTACTCTGTGGTTTGCGAAGGACAATAGTGTGTGCATAAGAATGATGGAATGGAATATTATTTACTGAGAAGACTGTTATTAGAATTGGCAGATATACTAGGTAGTATTCGATTATTGTATTATTTTCGACCTACGATAAACGGGTAGGTTTTGGTCACTTAAAAACTGAGAAAACACTGCCAAAATAAAAGCAGGTGGTGATAACAAATCTTTTTCCGACTATGTTGGGGTCGGCTTCCAGTCTAACCGGATACAGCTGAATACCAGTATTTTACATGGAACGACTGCCTATCTGACCTCCAGTAACTGGGTAATACGATACCCCTTGGTATGACTGATTGTCAGACTTTCGGGCTTCTGACGACCCGTAACGACTGTCAAAGATCCACTAATGACAGCCGGGACCAACCACTTAACGTGCTTTCTGAGACACATAGGAGGTTCGGCATGTAAAGATGGTCACCCATCCTCGGACCAAACCCCGGCAAACGTAGCTTAACCTGATGGATCGACCCGTGCGGCTGTTATTACTTAGCCACGAGCTGCTCACGAGGCAGGTGGTGATGACAAATAGACTGAGTCTTTTGTCTAGTTTATTTATTTATTTAAACTTTTCGCACTCAAAAAAGAGGTACAAAGGCGGACTTAATGCCTTAGGCATTCTCTACCAGTCAACCAAGGGTGGTGAAGAGATTAGATGGCAGGTGCTCTGACTGTGACGAACAAAGAGAAAAAAATAATAATTAATAATATAATATTATATCATAATGCATAGATAAGACAGGTTTTACAGAATAAGAAGCTATAAACTTATGATACATTTACCTACATACTGATCCACTATATATATACCTATAATATATATATATATATATATATATATACATTAATAATATACAAATTCTAGGGAGAGAGGTGTAGATATGACTCTACTCTATTTGTATTTAAATATCTCATTAATCCCTGTATCAAGAAATGGTGAAAGACTATTTTTCATACTGCAACAAATTGAAACTGGTGGTCGTCGTCATCAGAAAGGTAGTTTAGGGGGCTTTCGTTACACGGGAGCAAGTACGAGTATATATTATATTTCATGGAATCGCTTAATAGATGCTTGATGTCACTTTCAGGGCCTTCTGTCCCGAGTATCATCAAAAAATGTAGTGGCAGAGATTACGAGACTCTCCTCTCAACACAACAGTGGTGATAGAAATAAATTAACCCACTAATCTTATAAGGTAAATAATAACACTACTTCTAATTCTGCTTACTCAATTACTGTTTACAAGCGTGTTATTATGTATTTATGTAACAACGGTGTTACACGCGCGCCACTCGTCCGGAACCCGACCTCAACGTGTTGCTTAACCGCAGATCGGAATGGTATAACTAGGAAACTAGTGCTTACTGTTATGTTAGCTTTAATAACTTTTGATTACATTGTAGTTATGTAACTTAGATGGAGAACGGCCTAACATCCTAACTATTATAATATTATAGATGCGAAAGTGAGTTTGTTTATTTGTTTGTTTGTTACGCTTTCACGCTAACACGGCTCAATGGATTTGGATGTAATTTGGCATATGGGTAGACCATAACCTGGAATAGGCCATAGGCTATAGAATCAGATGTTCCATACCGTTTTACGAACTATGCGAACATATATGTAGGGAACAACAGCTTTTTTCCACTAGTGAAAGTTTGATGAGTACAATGACCACTTAAGAGATTTCGTCTATGAAAAGATACACCTTATAGACAAAATATTGCTCACAAAATACAAACCATTCTTCTTCTCTCGTGACGGTATGTACTGTGTGAGAACAGCTCATTTCGTGGTCAAAATATTACTCAGTCAGTAAATTAATGACAGGCCTGACTAGCCAGCACCCTAATTGCGTGATACAAGATCAATCACAAACTGAATCGGTTTGAAACAAATTGCTAATCCATTGCTTCATAAGTACGAAAAAAATCTGCTCAACAACGCAAATAACGCAATGAATGTTGTTCAACTGTCAAAATGAAACAGGAAATTAAATAAGGTACCCAATTAGATAGCTGGATTTATCGGACACACATTTATGTATCGCCTCTCACGGAGGCTATTTCATGCACCCAAATACAAAATATAATACAATACAAATATTAATTGCACTTTATTTGTAATCGAACTTACGACCCGTAATGTAGAATTTAATGGTTCGGCAATCAAGCTTTTAAGGCAACAATACCCATTAAGATTGTATGAGGAGCGGGAGAGGAAGGCCAAAGAAAAGATGGATGGATTGTGTGAGGAATGATATGAAAGAGAAGGGAGTGAATGATAGCGTGACGGTTGACAGGGGAGAGTGGAAGAAGAAAACGTGTTGCGCCGACCACAAGTGACATGGGGCAAGGGAAGGAAGATGATAATGATCCATTACATTTTATGAATAAACTAGCTGCCCGTCCCGGCTTCGCACGGGTAGCACTAAGTACCTACCCTACCTACCCTACCTACCCTACCTACCCTACCTACCCTACCTACCCTACCTACCCTACCTACCCTACCTACCCTACCTACCCTACCTACCCTACCTACCCTACCTACCCTACCTACCCTACCTACCCTACCTACCCTACCTACCCTACCTACCCTACCTACCCTACCTACCCTACCTACCCTACCTACCCTACCTACCCTACCTACCCTACCTACCCTACCTACCCTACCTACCCTACCTACCCTACCTACCCTACCTACCCTACCTACCCTACCTACCCTACCTACCCTACCTACCCTACCTACCCTACCTACCCTACCTACCCTACCTACCCTACCTACCCTACCTACCCTACCTACCCTACCTACCCTACCTACCCTACCTACCCTACCTACCCTACGGGTAAGAAAAATAGATTCCGAACGATTCTCAGACCAACCGAATATACATTTATAAAATGTTTAAAAAATCGATCAATTCGTTTCGGAGGAATATGGCAACTTACACTGTGACACGAGAATTTTATATATAAGAAAGATAAATCTTCTTCTGTTCGTGTGGTTAGTGACAAACCTGGTGTCAGAGTTTTAAAGCCGCCCAAGAGCCCCTGAGGTTGGCTCCGCATGCCGTCGAGAAATATCTCTCAGGCATGCCGGTTTCCTCACAATGTTTTTTTCACCGTTTTTAAAGCAAATGATAATAAAATTATAATACAATACGCACATGAATCCGAAAAGTCAGAGGTGCGTGTCTTAGCGAGACCTATGACTTGGCAGTCCGACAGACACACCAATAGGCTATCGCTGCTTCGTAATAAATAAATAAATCTCTGCACCTGACTTGATTTCCGTACGTCTTTTTTTCAGGTGACCACTAAAAATCAGCGCTGTGCTGTGGGTCCCCATAGCGCAGCATCATGCTGAGTGGAAGCCTTCTTGTCACAGTCATGACGTGCCGCTGCCGATTATTTATCTGTATACTCGTGATCTCATATTTGTACTTAGATCTATTTTGTTTAATTTAATATTGCTGATTACTGTTATCTCTTTTTATGCACGTGTTTCTGTGACAAATAAACCTATTTTTCTTTCTTCTTTCTAAATAACTTTGATATAAAAATCTCTGCATACATTGATGTAACAATGTAACATAATGCTGGGGCAAAGAGCAGCAATTGACCTTCATTACCGAGAGGTCACTGGGGTAAGTGGCTTTACTCACTCACTAGTCACTATGGCTTGGAATCTTAACAGATGCAATCTTTTGAATAAATGGAAGGGTCAATGGGGCACAGAGGAATGGAATGAAATGTCATGTTCTAAGATCGCAAACGTTTTAAATGTGATAAATAATGTGACAACCCTTTATAAACATCATTGTATATTCCATGGGAATGAACACAGTTAGGTTAGGTTAGGTACTTTATTGGGGATACTCAACTAATAAAGAAATTGCGTTCAAGGCACAAAAAAAGTGTATTAGATCAATATGTGGGATACACCAAACAAATTCATGTAAACCTCATTTCATAAACCTCAAGATATTAACCCTCCCGGCTTTATATATCTACGAGGCCTCAATTTTAGTTAAATCAAACATCAGTAGCTATGACACACTAACAAGCAGTAGACATAAACATATATTACGCAATAAAACATCCCACAGTGCAGTATATAGCAATAGTATTTTCTGTATGAGCATAAAAATATATAATAAGTTACCATTAGACATTAAGAACCTACATCCAATTGGTATTTTTAAAAGGAAGCTAATAGACTTCCTGGTTAAAAAGGCATATTACTCCGTAAAAGAATTTCTTGAAGAAAAATACTGAATTAATATTAAAATAATTGTGGTACTATTATAATGTGATATAAATTATAAGAATAGTATAATATAATATAAAATGTATGAATAATGTTATTTAATATAATACAATGCAAACTGTAAAACTGGAATATTGAGTAGGTTTAATGTTTAATTATTAACTTAATATTCATAACTATTTAAATTGCAATGCCTTAACAGGCAACTAAGTTCTAAGAACCTACCTATTGTTAACATCTCCAAACTCTGTACACTTAGTTCGCAATAAAGATTTTGAATTTGAATTTGAATTTTACAGTACAACTATTTTCTTAATGTCCCTCGTAAATCTGTTTATGAATAAAGGCGATGTCTAGAATGTCAAAGCAATTATGGACTGATGTCCATAAGAGTTTATGCTGCTCATCACAAAAAACTGCAATGAGCAACCTTTTTTGAAGCGTGATGGCAGACGGAAATATGGCCATGAATTAAAGCGGTCATGGAATCCTCAGGTATGATGTGGATATCTGCCAGCTCTGGAAGTGTTAAGGCTGATGATCATTGCACAATCGTAAAAGTACCTACCTACCAGCGCTGGGGCTCTGTCTTGCATAGGGTCACAGCATTATGCTGAGCGTTGGCCGTTTTGTGTGGATATGACGCAATTTTTCTCGCAACTTTAAATTCTTTGTGCTTGTGTTTTTTATTATCTTTCTTTCTCTTCTTGTTCATCTGCTTGTTCCTATAAACCTGAATCACCATCTCACGTTATTTATAAAAGAGTACTTTTCTAAGCGGCAGCTTCGACAAATTACCTTCAGAAATATTACGAAGTACGTGAGCTTACTTTAAACATCTACCAATTAATAAACGTTAACAAACTTACCAATAACTGCTCGTCAGCTAATCACTGCCTAGATAGAAATATAATCACATCCACGCCGATGCTGATGCTGGCGCTATAAGGGTTAATAGTAAAATCTATGTATGTATGTATATGATTGGTTGCACCTGTAATACATGTATGCATGACACGAATCATTTACTTGATGTCTCTGTGAGGATGGTGTGTGTTTCCATTGGAAGATGAACGGATTGGATGAAATTCTTCGAGTTGGGAATTTTTTTAATGAAATTCGACATAGTCGTGGTTTACTAAAATGGTAGTGTAGTGATTGACATTGGGTGACTTAATGTGTTTTAGTAGTGAATCGATCGACGCAATTGTTTGTCACTAGCTATCGCCCGCGGCTTCGCCCGCATGGTATGTCGATAAAAAATAGCCTATGTCTTTTCTTTGGCTCTAAACTATCTGTGTACCAAATTTCATTTAAATCGGTTCAGTAGTTTTGGCGTGAAAGCGCGACAGACAGACAGATAGACAGACCGACAGACAGTTACTTTCACATTTATAATATTAGCAAGGAAGTAAGGATTACTTCTTTTTAAATTTTGTTTACCTATTGTGGTACAGTAATCTTATTTATTTATTTTATTATTTATATACACACAGTAAAATACATAGAGATACAACATAATTATAATATGAGTACAAAGGTACTGCTTATTTCTTAAGAAATTTCTTCCAGCAGACCTGCGAAAGGAGAAATATGAAAGAAATGTAGACAATCTTATTCCAGATGCATCATCTTCACATAAAATTATTGAGCTGATGTATACTAAACTATTGTAATACTTTAATTGTGAAATTGCTGATTGTTCGGCTTTAAATAATCGATATGTTATATATCTGTGGAGGCTTGTTATTAGCAACTAGATAATGTTTTGTTGTTACCTATTATTTGTAATTAGTCTGTAAGCCTTCTTAAAAGTAATAAAATAAATAAAATAAATAAAATAAATAAAATAAATAAAATAAATAAAATAAATAAAATAAATAAAATAAATAAAATAAATAAAATAAATAAAATAAATAAAATAAATAAAATAAATAAAATAAATAAAATAAATAAAATAAATAAAATAAATAAAATAAATAAAATAAATAAAATAAATAAAATAAATAAAATAAATAAAATAAATAAATAAAATAAATATTGTACATAATTTTTAAAAAGAGTAACGGTTGAATTTCTTACCCATTCTTCTACATTACGAAAACTAGGTACCTTTTGGAAGGGACAGCTAAAATCAGTTCTATTTCTTTGTTTTTGACGTTCAAAAGTGCCTTTTATGTACCTAATTGAAATAAATTATTTGACTTTGACTTTGCAACTTCAGTGAATAATCAATTTCGTATTTTTTCTAATTTATCTCAATCTGTTAAAAAATCCATTGATTTACGTACATTCTTGACAAGGTTTTGACACTGATTCTCGCCGAAATGGGATAATGACTAGATTTTTGACGTTTTTAATTACGGGAATAATAATTATTGGCCTTCTGATGCAGAACACGATTTCATTAAGACCCAATAAAAGAGTGGTGCGAATCTTATATTTGGCTCTAAAACCTTTCTGCATGGAGGGAATTAGGTAGCTGTGTTAAATTACACATTTAATCACATTATTCTGTGTCATTTACTTTTACTATTCAACTCTAATCATCAGATACAAAAGCATGGCATCTTCAGTTATTGTAGATAGACCTATTCTTGTAACATCCGTCAAAAAAACCCGTTCGTCAACGCGAACGCTCTCCACTAACCTAACTCATAATACTAAACGGTCAATATGCATCCACGTCGTCGATAGATCTACATGTGTCTATGTGTGCGTGTCTATTAGCTGTCTATGTGTGCGAGCCCTTGTTCGAAGCGGCTGGTTGGCACAAGACTGTATGTGAGAATTTTTTTAATTACAATTCTTTATTTTTTTTTATAAATAGTGAGTTTGAAGGGATGGTTTTGGTATTGGCTTTATGGATTTTGATTGAATTTATATTAGTCGTGATTGTGATCATTTTGTATTTTTTCTTCTTGGTTGATTTGTTATTGTCTGGTTCGTCATTCAGGAATAAGTTTAGAAGATGGCTAGCTATTTAAATAATGACTAATTAAAGTTTACTCAGGTGACAGACTTTGTGTATGCTATGAATGACAATGTGCATGCAGAAGTGTTTTGCAAATGTAACTAATTAAATACACTTAAGTATAGAACGTCGGCTGTCAGACTTTGTAAGGATATGAAGTATTTTTCACTGAGGTAAATATGAAACAAAAAGAAAATTCAAACAAAAAATATTTTCAACAACTACATGCAAAGTTGCAAGAAAAATAATGTAAAATTTCTAATACCGTACCGAATCACGCAATAATAGAATGCAAATTGACATCTCTTTATTTTTAGCACTACAAAGCTAGAATATCAGAAGTTGCATGATACATTCTTGGTCAATTAGAGCGTAGAGCGGTAGCGGCATACGAGGCCTGTGTATAGTGGCACTGGCACTCAAGACAGACGGTACGTTACTCATTATAAAACGGTGAAAAAACAAACGAAAAACAAGATAATCGAAAAAAAAAAATCAATAAACATTACTTAAAACAGAAATACGGAAAAAAAAGGATAAAGTTGAATTTTCGTGCTCGACGGTTTGAAAGTAGTTCGTTCTTCCAAGTTTTGAAAATCGAATAGGATACGAAAGGAGTTTCGTGTTTTCGAGGTTGGATGTCCATTTTTTTGTGTATGTGTGCGTGTGAGTATGTGTGAGGGGAGGGCAGACAGAAGCTTAATGGGGTAATCGAATTAGTGATAATTAAATTAGTTTTGCGGTGAGCTCGGTAAGTCACGCTATGAAAAATATAGGTTGGATATTTGACGGTGTTAAGTCTATTTCACTGTGTATGTTGTTTTAATTAACTTGTTGAGTTTTCTTGGATAATACGTTTTTACTGTCGTTTTTCACACGTAAGTAATTGTAGTTTTTCTGTTTTTTTTGTGTGTAGTAATAATTAATAATTGTTTAAATATTTCTGCTTTACCAGTAGCTTCGGTAAGCGTGAAGTTGTTTAAATATTCAAATTATTTTCTTGTCTAGCGATTTTTCTACTAAAAAAAATGATCAGAATTTGTATCAAATATTTCTTTGTTGTTTCACGAACGGTAACCAAAAAAACTTTGGAAGTTTCCACAGATACCTAATAATGTATTACTAAAACCTATTCAGAATATTTTCACACGCTAACATTAATTACTAATTACCAGAATTAGCACAAGTATTGTCGGTGACTGTATTGTCTTTCATGTGGTTTCGATTGTGTTATTTGTATTAATTACGTTTGCATATGCAGGATGCCCTAGATAATAATTATTACTATACGGATTTAGAGTGCTGCCACGTACTGTGATCCCTGGATCATTCGTGATCCCTGGCATTGTGATGATAAATTAGCCTTCACCAGTGGCTATACTTATTAACAAAAGAATTAATAATAAAATAAGAGAAGTAAAAAACAATTAATAATTTTACTGTCCTGTCATAAGGGTCTTCAGCTGGTCGAGCTCCAATTCAAGTTAATAAAGTAACAATATTGATCAGAATATTATTTGATTAATAGGATAGAATTGAATAAACGTATCTCTGCATATTATTGGGTAGCAGTGGTGACCCAGTGGTAGCGGCCCCGACCTGCGAGTTGTAAGGTCGTTGGTTCGAACCCAAGCAGGCAATTTACTTTGAGTAAATGATTTCATCACCACTGCTCTCAAAACGGTGAAGGAAAACATTGTGATGAAACCGGCATGTCCTACAAAGAACCAAAAATTCATAGACATATAACATCTACGAACCCGCACTGGTCAAAGTCAAAGTCAAATAATTTATTTCAAATAGGCACATAAACGGCACTTTTGAACGTCAGTGAAAAACAAAGAAATAGAATTGATTCTAGTTGCCCATTCCAAAAGTTAGCTTTCGTATGGAGAAGAATGGGCAAGAAACTCCACCGTTACTCTTTTCAAAAATGTTTACAATATTTTGTATACATGAATTATATAATTATATGTGAAGACCGCGTGCCCGCGTTGTGGATTACAGCCCATTCCCTCTCGAAGAGAGGAGGCTTGTGTCCCAGCAATGGGAACATCATAGGCTGACTATGCTATTATGATCTTTAAATCTGAAAACCTGTTCTTCTGTACTAATTACGAAGGTCTAATGACAATTCTCGTCAAACCAGTAACTGAATATGTTATGCGTGAAAGAACTAGCTATGTCCTTGAACTGCATTTTGTTCAAGAAAGACCAGTTGCTAAGCGAGCTGGCAAAGAAAAAGACAGACATTTCAAGTATAAGTAGTTGTTCCATTACTCGTACGTCTGATACACCCTGGGTGATAAGCCCTGCTACCATAATGTCGGGCTAATTGTTTGACCCCTGTAAATGATAAATGATGGTGTAGTAGGGTCGAAGATGTTTTGGGATTACCAACCATCTAGATTCAGTGATTGTTCTCAGCGTGTAAAAAAAACCCTGTCCGATCCGTGGGGCTGTTGTTAAGAATCATACTGGGAATCTATTTAGATGGTAGTATTTTGGAAAAAAGAAAAAAGAAATTCGCTGCATGTTTTTCAATTGGGAATTTTACCGGGTTCTTACAACGGGCGCGGGCAGCCGTCATCTGGTGGGTGTCTACAAGTCATAACATATGACCTCTGTAGAAAATTTGCTAATTTATAATGAAATTGGGGTAATTTTGGTACTAAAAATGTGAATTTCAAATTGCTTTTTTCCTTTCAATAATAATATTTTTATTTTATTTTTTCTGTTATATGTTGTTGGTTTTTTTTATATGCTGTATAGAAAGGCATTCAGCAACTTCACTCACGACACCCTCTCTCATCGGTTGCTCGGTGCCCTATGACATCCTGACATAAATTACCATCTCAAGTGCTTTCTTTCTCAAATATTGTTGTTGGTAATGGTCCCGTTTAGTTTTACCATGAATAATTTAACAGTAGCTTTTGAACCAACGCGTTTGCCTGCTGACTAGCGAAAAATCAAAATGCTGCAGCATACAAAACTACGACGACTGTTTGAAAAAGCCATTACATAGTATACCTTATGTATACAGGGTGATTGGAAGCTAGGTGCACTCTTAAGGGGTGATAGTTAACACCATTTTGAGCATTTTGAGCCATGCTTGTCTTACGAAGAACGGTTTTTTTTTTCTTTATAGATAACCCAATTTCTGACTGGTAATTGCCAAGAGTGCCCCAGTTAAAGTTGAAAAAAAAAATACTAGACACATTTAAAGTCGTTGAATACTATTAGAAAATGTGAACAATTTGCGTAGTTTATGTCATTTTTTTATTTTTATTAAATGGCCTCAATTATTCAAACCTTTTTTTAAACATGGTCAAAATGCTCCAAAGGTTGCCAAATGTCACTCCCTTAAGGCTGTGCACCCAGCTTCTAATCACCCTTTTTTTTTTTAGTTTGGGAAATCATCAAATGACTTCTCCCGCTCTGGGCGGAGCGAAAGGGCGTGTCAGACTTTTACGGACTAAAACCCACCCGTGTTCCTTCAGTTGCCTGTTGCCAAGGTCCCGGTATCCCTTTCGGACTTTTCCGCAACCCTGGCAAGCTTCCAATCACCCTGTCTAACTCTTTTAGATAAAAATCCTTTCAGCAATATAATCCACATCAAAATCAATCCAATAGTTTTTGCGTGATGCGGAAACAGATGCTCGTGGAAAATATTTTTTTGGTCAAAAATTGTTTGAAAGCAAACACACAAAATGTGTCCAGTATTTTTGTGTGTCTCTTTATGTCTATTTTAAATCCATGTTCGTCTGTAAATGGTCGTTTCCAGGGTAAATAATTTAGATTTGACACATGACTTCTGAAATATACACGATGGCTTTAGAGCTATAAAATAATAAAGCAACCTTTGTAATTCATGCACTTTTAAAAATTAAGCTTTCCTCGGATTTTATCCTAACTAATATTATAAATGCGAAAATGAGTTTGTTTGTTAGGTTTTCACGCCAAAACGGCTGAACGGATTTAGATGAAATTTGGGATATGACTAGATCATGACCTGGGTTAGGACAGGATACTTTTTGTTCCTAGCAGATTTCCCTTTTTCAAAGACGTATTTCCTTTTCATTTATTCATTCTATGCGTGCCATGTTGCTGGCAGAGGAGGTCATTCTCATTAGTAATTTATATTTATGTCGACAGCTTAGCATTCAAGGTGAAAGGAATATTATCATACTCTTGGGACTGCATTTCCCTTGGGAAATTAAATAGTATTTACTTACTGTTATTAAAGGAGGGTGTGGGCTGTGGTACCTATTTTATCACACCAATTAATTTATGTTGCCCATTAGGTACATGTTGTACCTAACTACCTACTGAGCGTGCTAACAAGATTGGCAGTCCCCGTTTTTTTCTAATAACAATCATCAGTAAAAAACTACATTTTTTAGCCTTACCCAACCTCAAATTGCTTAGCATGATCCTCCGTTATGCCGTAGCATTAATTTTAAAATAAATATCTATATGTTAAAGATAAGGATTGAGGCTAGGTCCTATGTTTGGCGAAAACACGATTACATATAAATATATAATTCATGTCGTATACATAATATTGTAAAACATTTTTTTAAAGAGTAACGGTGGAGTTTCTTGCCCATTCTTCTCCATACGAAAGCTACCTTTTGGAATGGGCAACTAAAATCAATTCTATTTCTTTGTTTTTCATTGACGTTCAAAAGTGCCTTTTATGTGACTATTTGAAATAAATTATTTGACTTTGACTTTACATAAAATTTTCTCGATAGACAAAAATTCCAAAGTTACCTCTAAACCGAACTATAAACCGCTGGTATTAAAAAATACTTCAAATTAGATCATAAAGCTTTGCATAATAACTGAACTAACTTTATAGCAGGTCTTATGTTTTTTATTATTTTTAAATTACCATTTTTTTCGCCGTAATCTAATCGAGGTTTGAGAACCGCCAGCACCAAGTCATTATTATCCATATTAGCCATCAAGTTATAATTATACAATACGCACATGAATCCAGAGGTGTGTCTTGGGTTCGAACTCGAGACCTGTGACTTCACTCCGCTACTGAATGTCGAAGTTTGAAATGTCGACGTATGTTAGTTCTAAAGTACAGGATCTCGATGTACGCCAGTTCGAAAGTTCACTGGAGCGAAGTATGCAAGGCCGACGTATCGTTAGTTAGAAAGGATACGAGTGCGATGTACGCCAGGTCGAAATTACCCTGTTACGAAGTATGAAATGCCTCCGTACTGTTAGTTAGAAGGCATATGAGTGCAATAGGACTATTCGCACTCGTATGCATTCTGAGTTTGATATCGACATTATCGCTACTGGAACAATTGTAATAGGTAATAAAAAAAACACATTCATAAATAGATATTATATCTTTAAATTATTAAAAAGAAAAAAACAAATTAAACCAGAACCAAACAAAAAATGCGCTTGGAGCATTACATAACATTATGTTATTAAAACACCATTTAGATTAAATATGTATTATAGTATCAGTAATTTAAATTATTTCAATTTTGTATATAAAATTAAATCTTCATATACGCTATGTACGCAAGAACACTTATAATTCTTTTAAAGCTACATTATCCTTCTTTAATAACTGTTCTCTGATTTTTAGGATATGGCACGATTTTTTGTATTTACGTTTCTTTATATTGGCATTAATTCTTTCAATCTCCAAAACTGTATTTTTTTTTGTTCTTTTTGCAATTCTTTCATCGATTTATTTTATAGATATTGAATTTTTTAGCGGAGTCCCGTGACTTGGCAGTCTGACACTCACAGCACTAGCCTATCACTGCTCATTTGACAGATGATTGACATTCTTATTTATTTATGTAACAATTGAATCTTAACGATTTATGTAAAAAAAAATTAATGGTAGTTTTGTAATTTCGCATGCTACTTTTAGCGAATTCTTTTTTTATATACCAATAAATAATTCTTGCAAATAAATTTCATTTTATGACACACCACACATTTTTATTCACAACAGAATATTTTCATAGCACTTTCCTGAAGGCCAGCAACAGTAATAACCACATTTTTCCCTATATTACAACTAAATGAAAACAATCAACCAATATGTCATTTTCCTTCCTTCCTATATGACAGTAGGTAGGTACTTACTAGCATTTAAAATATTCATTCCGACAATTATTTTGCAGACGGCAGTAAGCTTTGTCAGACTAAGCCAGGCGGACACTAAGCTCAAAGAGCGAAAAGGAACTGTGAGGAGCAATTAGTAAATAGGTGAGATCCTTTGAAAATGTCTTTATTTTTAAGAGAGGGTATTTTATTTTTAAGTGGCGTTTGGTTTCGTGAAGGATTTGTGAGTCTCCGAGTGTTTTTAATTTTACATTAATTTTTATTTAAAAAACGAACAAAGTTTATAAAGTGTTTTCCTCCACTTTCTTGAGAAAAATTATTAGTTAATTTCGCAAAACTTTTATGCCTTATTTATGACTCCAGTGCAATGCTCGGTGAGTTCTGCTTGCAACTTTGTGAGTGGTATAGTATTGAGTTAAAAGTTGATAAAACAAGAACAAAGTAGGAAAGCAACACTAGAACATAATGTGTTCTATGTAGAATTAGACAGGCAAATGGCGTTAAACTTATAAATCTTTAAAAATATAGATACTGTAAATTACCTACAAATAAGGTATCCACTTCTTTTCCCAGACTTTTCATGATCCTAATATCATCTGGGAATCCAGAAAATTATTGAATAAGTATCATTTATTTTTAATTTTTTTAGAAAGTTTGGAGTGTCTCAAATCACCATAGCACGGAGGAATCAATATGAAATAATAAGATATTTCATTCTCTAGAGACACGTGGCAAGGGGTATTCTCTCTAAAGAAAGGGGCTCAGTTCCCACGACAGAATTCTATTTGACAATCCATTTATTTTGATCATGTTTCCTTATTGGCTTTATTTATTAAAACTTTATTGCACAAGTAAAAAAACTACTGTACAACGGTGGACTTAATGCCTGAGGCATTTTCTACCAGTCAACCTTAGGGTGATGCAGAGACAGACATGGTAGGTGCAACAAAAGATAATACATATAACTTGAGAAATAATCAATACTAAATAATACATACATAGATACATACATAAATTATAAACAAAATAAACTTAGTCAGGAGAAATACCGATAGGTAGAGGAGAAAACGAATCCATCTAATTAACGCTGGGATGATTCTGCCAACTTCTTACGAATGTGATCACGCGCCTTTACTTTAAATGATATGCGACTAGTTGCCGTCTTGATGTCCAGGGGGAGCGCATTCTAAAGAAAGACCGCCTGGACGAAGAAATAAGAGTGGATGAAACCAGAGCGGTGAGAAGGACATCGTAGAAGACGATTGTTGGTAGAACGAAGATTTTTACTATGAGCAGAGCATAAGTATTGAACATGGGAAGTCAGGTAAGAAGGAGAAGTGGGTTTGTCGAGTATAGAAAACAACATAGACAAAGCCCTCAACTCTCTGCGCTGACGAATGGGTAACCATTTCAAAAGCAATCGATGCGCGGACACATGGTCATACTTACGAAGATTGAAAACGAATCGAATGCAATTATTGAAAAGGCGATCTAGTTTATTAAGGAGATCTGCATTCAGGCTTTAGCGTATCGGCTTTAACGTGTGCCGATAGTTTTATGCCATCGCCTTTTTGGAATAAGGGTGTAAGGGAGCATAATGTTTTAGATGTTCTTGTTTCAAATTCACGAGGAATTTTCATGTAGATAAGTTTCTTACTCGTCACTGTAATTCTTTGAGAGTTTAGGGCAACGAGACATCCTCAGGATGACGATTGACCAATCGCAAACCAGAACACGACCGACGTGTTGCCGCACCGAGCGCTGGACGCAAGTGAGAGGTGAAATACGTGTCTATTTCTTACAGGGTTTTTTATGACTCTTGAAGAATAGTTAAGCGGAATAGGTTACTTAATATATCTAAGTCTATTGTATTAAATAAATTGGTAAAGTTGAGGATTGATGCTAGGTCCTAGGTTTGACGAAAATACGATTACATCAAATTTTCTCGACAGAAAAAAATTCCAAAGTTACCTCTAAACCGAACTATAAACCGCTGGTATTCAAAAATACTTCATAATAACTAAACTAACTATAAAGCAGCATGGTCTTATGTTTTTTTTTTTTAAATTAGGTACCAGTAGTTTCACCGTAAAAAGCAATTACCTAAACTATTCGAGGCTTGGAGCCGCCAGCACCCCACTCCGTCTTGCTCTCACTCAGGCCGCGACTAGTATGGTGCGAGCGAGATAAAAAGTGAATATGAGCTGAGGTAGACATATAAGCCCTTAAAAATATGGTCATTAGTGATGAATGCCTAAAGAGGAAATAATTCATGGATGTATTGATGAGAGGTCAAGGTCATTCAACGGCGGACCAGCATAGCTTTTGACAACAGAACTATTGGACAGGTTATCGAATCAAAAATTACAGATTTTCAAATACTAATTTGCTTTGCCGGACAGCAAATAGCTGCCAGAAGAATGGCGATTGTTTATTTGATTTAAACTGACAACATTTTCGGGTTTTGGATTTGTGAATAGCCTTTAGAGAACTCTTTTGATAACATTGATTGATGTTCCATTCGGAAGCGTATCGAATGGTTGTTAAATAGATAAGCAGAACATAACTAATGCGCGTGCGCTGGCGACTGACGGCGACGACGCGAAGGTAAGGGTGGGAGCGAGACAAAAACTGTATATTCTCACGTAGGTACATTATTTATTTATGTACGCACAGTGATGCCTGCTGATTTAATAATATTTATTCATCTATTTCGTTTTACTTAAACTTATATTATATTCTAAGTACTGTTTGTTTTATTTTATTTATTACCTATTTATTTTGTACAAATCGTTGAACCTGACTTGATTTCCGTACGTCTTTTTCCGGTGACCACTGAAAATCAGCGCTGTGCTGTGGGCCACCTTAGCGCAGCATCATGCTGAGTGGAAGCCTTCTTGTCACAGTCATGACGTGCAGATGCCGATTACTTATCTGTAAACTCGTGATCTTATATTTGTATTTAGATCTATTTTGTTTAATATTGCTGATTAGTTATATTTTTGTATGCACGTGTTTCTGTGACAAATAAACCTATTTTTCTTTCTTTCTAATGTCCTGAACGAAATATACATAGCTACTATTATCGTAGCTTCTATGGTAAAGGGTAATTTCAATTACTTGTATGAGACAAGATAATTACAGAAACAATGAATGGTTTTGTTGTAGGTGTGGTGGTTACACCCACGACCATAGACGACGATTTATACGACTATGCCCACGATAATACTGAATAGTATGAATGTCGATGGCTATAAGAGTAGGGGAAGACCAAAGAAACGATGGATAGACTGTGTAAAAGATGATATGGCTAGAAAGAGGGTGACTACCGAGATGACGACTAGAGAAGTGGAAAATGATAATGATGAACACTGAAAGATTCTAAAAGCCTGTATTGTACTAATTACGAAAGTTTCTATTTTACAATTTGTTGACATTTGTGCTTAATTCCGAATGTTTTTGACTAATATGTGTATTTTTAATAATGTTAGCAATATTGCTTAGTGGATGGACTGCTTTTTATGTTGATTAATGTTTATTTTTTGTTTAGTAAATGTATTATATTAAATAATTTTGCATGCCGTAAGGCAAAATGTATGGAGACTCTCATCAAAATAACCATCATATCTGTCTATCTACATTATTTGGTAAATAAATTATTTCTATTTCTATTTCAAAGAAGTCCTATAGTTACACCAAACATAAACATTCATTCTATGTATTTCTACATTTACATCTGTAATTTTATAACCGACTTCTTCAAAAAAGAGGAGGTTCTCAATTCGTCCGTATATTTTTTTTTTTGGTGTGTTTGTATAACTTTGCTTGCGTAGTTTTTGAGTTAGCTTCAATATTACTTATGTTTCTTAGTATATGTGGACGATGTTTTCAGTTACTCCGTCACTGTTATTTACATAGCAGGTAGCGGTATTCGAATTTGTGGGGTAGGTTACCACAACTAAAAAGTGAAAAATATATACTACACTTTTTTATGGTGTACGTAATAAAGAGTATTCTATTCTAAACATTTTATTCAGCAGTAGTACAAATCACACACTACTCATTCCCACGGCGCGCGGCGCGGCGCTGCGTTATTTACAGAGATTTTCACAGAACCTCGAGCCGAACACTTGTGTTCAACAGTCGTAGTAGTATTTATTAAACAACATTTGTTTGTTTGTCAGCATTTACTGTGTGCTCCAGATGGCCTGTCTTGTCTAATTATTCTGACGGCTATGCGTTTTGATGTTTTTTCTAGGAAGACATTGTGTTTTATAAAGAGTGAAATTGAATTCTTGGACATCCTCTTAAGTGGTCATTGTACGCAATATTATGAACAACTTTCACAACGGGACCAAAACAGAAATCGCGAAAAAAAAATCAGCTGTTACCTACATTTATTTTCGCATATAGCTCGTCAAAAAGTAGGGAAAAACTGTTTTTTTTTTTGCGATTTCATGTTTCGTCCCATAGCGTAAGTTGTTAATAATTATGAGTACAATGACTGCTTAAGAGGTATCCTATGAATATAATTTCCCCAAAACGGAACCCTGTTCAATGTGGAAACAATAACAGGTATGGCAATAAATGGACACACTGGCAATACTAAAACGTAACGGTATATTGGAACTATCAAATAAATCCTAACATCGAAATTAAAAAAGTGATTTTTTTAAACAAAAATAAAGAATCTTTGAAACAATAGTATACGTGCACACGGCTCCACAACAAGCTATACATTTTCATTATAAGCTGACCTCTCATCGTACAGAAATCCTATACAAAGCGAGATCAGCATAAACTGGAAATGTATGGCTTGATGTGTAGCCGTGTAGTAATCTGTGGAAAATGTTGTGGGTTGTATATTTGTTTAGTTTAATTTTATGACAACACTGTTTATGTTTAACGTACTGTTTGTTTTCCCAAATGTAATAAAAAAATAAATAAATAAATAGCATAACATCACGCCTGTTTTTCCCCGAAGGGTTAGGCAGAGGTGTACCTATCTATAGACATACACCCCTTTGCAAAAAAAACGGGCGGTTTTGATTTTTTTACATTATTGGCAATAATTTAGTTGTGAAGAGGTTTTAATAGCCAAACTATGTTACTGGCACTTAATAAAGAGTCTGGGTATGAAAAAAAGTTAATTCCAAATTCGAAAATTTTGTTTAAAACAATAATAATTCCTTTTTCAGTTTGTGACTTGTACTAACTTTTTGCGGGTTTGCGATTACAATGTTATCCTGGCAACTAAAACTAACTTCTCGTTATTTTTTGTAGAATAATTTGTCGGGCCATAATCCAGCCTTATTGTGACTTAAAACAGATATTTTTGTGTCGATTGTAATGGCAGAAAAAGCAATAAGAGCTAGTAAAATTGTAGCGCTGCTGGAAGAGGGGTGTAGCCAAAAAACGATATTCTTATTGATAATAAGAAATTACTAGTCATTTATGCTAATGACATAGTAAAAATAGTAATTTTATCCATAGAAAAGCCAATGACTGTTAAGGTGCCCGTTTTTTTTGCAAAGGGGTGTAGAACATTTCACCAATAGCGTTATGCCCCAACTCCACTACCACTGTTGCTTTTTTCATGGTATGTGTCATGGCCATGCCATCACCTTGAAGATACTCCTTTAACATTTTTGCCAATTTTACTTACAAATTCCTACAAAAACCCAAAACAAACAAATAATATTCCTTCTTCAAATAAAACGTCGAGGCCTCAGGCAATTATAATAATACGAACCATGTTTTTATCCTCATTTCTGCTGTTTTAGGCAAGGACATCTGTTGCCTAAGATACCATCAAATTGGCCTTTGTACACTCAAGTGCAAAAATATGTACTCAATTCGCAAAATTCAAAAGAAATATTTTTGTAGAGCATGATTTAACATAACATAACATCACACCTTGAAGGTGTTAGTATCCCCGAAGAGTTAGGTCGAGGTATTATGTATCCGTGTATCTATAGTTCACCCACATTTCGCCAGTTATGTTTTAGCCCATGTAATAAGAGGCGAGCCTATTGCCATCCATTGAGCAAAAATCCAGATTCCGGACTGCTACTAAAAAATATTAGATGGAAAAACCCATGACATTTTGCCAGACCCGGGAATCGTCAGTCGTACCCAGGACCTCAATGCTCAGAAGTAGGGCTTGCAACCGCTAGACCAACGAGGCAGTATAGATACAAAGTTTAAATACACTACAAGCTACAATAGATTGTGATAAAAAAACACTTTTGAACACTTTGTGAAAAATATCTAATGTATTTCAAAATAAAAATCAAAATATTTTATTTATTAAAAACCTACATGGCGTCGCCGTGCAGTGAAAACCTCATGATTGCAATAAAAGTTATTTTACCGGGTAAGATAAAAACTATCTGAACAAAATGGCCGTCATGACATTTCCCGAGAATCATCATAGAATTATCTTAGAGCTGTGCACCTGTGTTCTAAATATACATTACGAGATTTTGTACCCATCAAGTAAATAAAAACAAAAAACAATGATGTTTTCATTACGAGGTTTTCACTGCACGGTGACGATGGGCACTTTTGAAACGTCAAAAGCGAGGTGCACGGTTCCAGTTGGTCATTTTGTAGGGAGAAGAGCTGGCAAGAAACTACACGGTTATTCTTTTGATCTACAGTTGTAAGATATCTTTGCTACTGACTGTATTACTAGGTTCCAAGGCTCATTAAGGCTCTTGTCTCTTAAAATGGAAAAGTTTTTTTGTGTACGATATTGTTTTAAATAAAAATATGATAATCTAAGTTTTATCTTGTAAGTAGGCTATGTTTGTTGTCTGGTCTATTCAACGATTGGCAGAATAATTTGAGCTTAGTTTTTAAACGGACAAGGTTGAAAATAAATGAGGCGAGGGTCGTAGGTTCGAAATCAAACAGGCACTTTACGTTGTGTGAATTATTTCATCACCACTGCTCTCAAAACGGCGAAGGAAAACATCGTGAGGAAACCGGCATGTCCTAGAATCATGACATGTGACATCTACCAACCCGCACTGGGCTCGCGTGGTAGATTACGGCCCACTCCCTCTCATAGACACGAAGCCTGTCCCAGCAGTGGGAACATTATAGGCTGATTATGATATTGATGAAGTTGAAATATCTATCTTATTGATTATGATCCAATTGCATATTATTTGTTGTAGATCTTTGACAGTTGTTATGAGTCGTCAGAAGCCCGAAACTCTGACAACCATTCTTACCAAAGGGTATCGTACTACCCAAGGTTGTGGTGGTCCGGTAGGCAGTCACTCCATGTAAAATACTGGTATTCAGCTGCATCTGGTTAGACTGGAAGCTGATTCCAACATAGATGGGAAAAGGTTAGGCAGATGATGATTTAGCACCTTGCTTTAATAATTCCACTTTTTTTTGCATCATTCTTTGCTCGCCTGAAAACTTTTAAGGTTCACGTGTAACTGCATATTGATTAAATTTTCAGAAAAGTGTTTTCCAACATTTTCAAAAAGCCGAAACTGAAAAACTTTTAAACGAGGGTTTAAAGTCGTTAACGAAAGGTTTTCGTGACGCTAGGAGTTTTCTGTCACAAGTCAAACATAATATGTTTATGATATTATAGGTATTTAGTAGTTTAGAGAAAGGTCCCTTGATAATGATCTATTTTCGTCGTTCCGTGATATCTCCGACGCATATGGAAAGTAAAGTTAGTAGAGTCTGGCAAACGAAAGTTGATACTGGAAACACGCGCGAAATTTAAAAAAAACAGGACTGTTTATCCCTCTACAAAGTGTGATAACACGTTTTGATACTTGAAATTGTATTTTATTTAAATGCAATTAAATTTCAATTTACAACAATTTCTAGTGCCAACAGAGAAATTTTTCGTTTTATACGTTCGTTCGTTTTATAAGTTTTTTGTTTTATTTGTTCTTTTTTAATGTTTAATGTTATAATAGACTAGCGACCCGCCCCTGCTTCGCATGGTGATTAAGATTTGACAAAACGTCGATATTTCTTTATCAGATATCAGCTTAATATTAATGTGCTAACTTAACCTTCCGGAACAAATTCTCTGAATGACGGTAAAACTGCATCAAAATCCAGTGAGTAGTTTTGAAGAACAACGCGGTCACACAGATAGACATGAAAAGCGACTTCAATTTATAATGTTATTTATAGAAGTCAAATCAATCTGCCTAGCCTTTTCCCAACTATGTTGGGGTCGGCTTCCAGTCTAACCTGATGCATCTAAATACCAATATTTTACATGGAGCGACTGCCTATCTGACCTTCATAATCCAGTAACTGGGTAATACGATACCACTTGGTAAGACTGCTTGTCAGACTTTCGGGCTTCTGACGACCCGTAACGACTGTCAAAGATCCACGAATGCAACCGTAACCAACGGCTTAACGTGATTTTCGAGTTTTTTTCTTTTTTCCAAAGTAAAACCTCATAAATAGACTCTCAGTATGATTCTTAACAACACCCTCACGGATCGGACAAGGTTTTTGTTACACGCTGTATAAAGCATGATGCATAATTAAAAGCTAAACTAAAAAAAAACTTTGTTTGAATACTCTGGACTTTTTCCCAGTATTTGTATTAAAACAAACCTATTGTTTTTATCTGAATAAAAATCTTATCTCTCCCATTGTACTTTTAATTAATTATTATCTCAAGATTTCTTGCTTTTAGAGCTCTGTGGTGATTAATTTAATGAATTAATGTCGCTTACAGCTGTGTTAGAAAGAGACAGGTAGATAAACAGCTGTTTACTCTTTTTTTTTTTAAAGATGTCCCATCTTCACACCGAATTTAAAGCATGATTAATTTGATTAACCCTCAACCCAGTGGGGCGTTATTTCAAGGTCGGGAACCCATCAGTAGACATTAATGTCTGTTCGATTAGTTACCCAATAACATGAAATTTTAGCTATAAAATCTTATAACTTATGTAAGTATAGAGAGATGTGAAATAAAAATCTACCGATGCGAACATAATAGCTGCGAACAGAGCCCTCTATGACACCCGTCCGAAAACAAAGAATAATGGTGTACAAAATGCCAAGAACTACCGGGCATTACGGTTTAATTCATTAATTTTACAATTTACACAACAACCAAAACCCACTCTTATCTTTATAAAAATAAAGTAGAAATTAAAATGGTGGTCAGCTAACTAACTTTGCGCAAGCTAACTTCAGTGTTCCTAAAGGGGTTGTCATAGAAACAGAAGTTCTGCGCGCGCATCACCTACACGCGTACGCCTACGCACACATAGACAGATTTCCCCTAACGAGGGAAAGAGATAGCAACACAGTACAGTGTGATACAAAAGTGTTGGATTAAAATAAATTGCTAGGTGTTGCTTTAATTGGGTTATAAATATGGTGAAAATTCAAATGTGAATGAAGGTAAGTACAATTGTTTTGGTAATAGAGGAAAACCAAAATAATCAAATCACGTTGCCACTCTGAGTTAGGTACATATTATATAGATTGCGGATATTTGATTGAAAATCGGTTTCCGGTTCGTATCTAAAATAAGATGATTTTATCAACTTTTAACTCAGTATTTCATGCTAAGTGGTTTCAAGTGTATCGTTAGTGTTTTGCGAATATATAACTGTAATTTTCTTTTAATGCCATAGTTATTTTATGTAGGTATATGCTACTCGTTATTAATATCGTAACTCTTTTATGCTAGTTTAAAACAAGAAAAGCATAATTAAACTTCTTTTTTAATCGATCTATCACAATAACTTGGTATTGGTGTTGAAAATCAATTATGTTAAAAAGGAGAGGTAACAAATTATAATTATTGCATCACCATCAATAGTGATCAAAATAAGCATTTACAACTCAATTTACCGCATTAAAAATTACGATATTATTCATTCCCACCGAGACCACTCTCTACACAACTGTACTCGAGTCGTCCCTCTCTTACACAGACACAGTATGCTCTAACTATGTGTGCGTGTTTTACACCACAGATTCTGCGCGATGGACCCTAGTATTCTTGCAGCCATGGACAAAGAAGCACTCAAAAAGCAGATTGAAAACATGAAGTACCAAGCGTCTATGGAACGCTGGCCGCTTTCAAAAAGCATTGCTGCGTGAGTAATTCTTTATTTAAAAATATTAGTATAGTGAGTGATGTCATGATGTGTAGTGCAAGGGAGCGGGAGTCGCCCTATGTGTGTGCAAGGGACAATAGTGCTTTTAACAACGGTTCAAAGGTATAAAATTGCGTGGAGGGCATGCAACGATTAAGGGATTATGTATGCTGGTTTTTATTTAATCGATGTGATTAGATTCCATGCGTCTCCATATTTTTTTCTTGTATTTTTGTGTTGTTATCTTTTTGCCAATTCGTCTATGTTAAAACTAAAATATCATCATAGTACAGTATGGTTCTGAACAATGATCCATTTGTGTCAATTAAAATGTGTCATATTCGTCCTATTTTTGTTAATTCCTGTGTTAAGTGTTTCATCATATTATTCTGGACTGGGTTTAACGTTTGCTTGAGTTCCAGTAATTTCAGCTGTAGCGGCAGCATTAATCAATAATTGTATACTTCATATGCCCAAAGAAGCGTTCTTGGAAATTCCCCTGTTCATGATATTAATACTAACTGAATTTCTATGCAACACAAAACACCATGCTTAATCTATAAGCACTTTCTATGACTAGAATATAATAAAAGTCCTATTTTGCACCTTGTCAGTGATAAAATTTGGTACATTTTTGATTGTACTATGCGGACCCTAATACAACTGACATTGAATTTCCATGACAGGTGAAATGACGTCATTTTAAGGGTTTTTTCTGTTATCAACACTCTTGCTTTGATGTTTTAATTATTTGCACCCTATGGGTCTTGTGTCCTTGAATATTAGTGTGACTACTCCAATATCTTTAGTATATTCTATTTCATTTATTATTTGTGCAGAAAATCCAGCTTTAATTTTTACCATAGTCAAATCATTGTTTTTAATCAGTTCTAGCACAGTTAAAATTTCATAATGTTATCTATTTAATATAGTTCAGTCTACGATTTTTGTCGCCCAGGTCATATAATTTCAATGATGGGTCTTAAATACTTACTACAGGCTTATCAGTTCCATGGGGTCTATCAAGGTTCATATCTTGGTTCTCTGGCACATGTGTATCTTTTCTTTCCTATCTGTATTTGGCAGTGATGTTTCTATCTCTTCTTCTCTATCATTAATACCAATTTAACATTAGATACCATCAATAGTTTTGGTTTATGTGTCTCTTTTCTTTTGATCTCTACTGCGATCTCTACTATAAATTCTAGCTGTTGTTGGACTTCAATTTTGAATAATGTATTTTTGTTGTTACCATTGGAGAAAGTTTATTAGATATAGTTACATTCATAATAAGGACGTATCGAAGTAGGAATTATTGATGTGTGACATTATTTTATAACCACATATTTCCCTATTATGACGCCATCCGTAACTACCGATAATATTGTATGAGTTATGAGTTCAATAGCGTTGTAAAATTGTTTACCTTTATTGGACTAGCCTTTGACGGCATATCAAGCTGTACAATTCCAGTATAATCTGACCTGTAAATGTATGGAAAGTTTATAGAATGTGAGGTCATCTTATACTGAAAATGGATACCTTAATTATGACGTCGTGTGTACCACATCAAATTATCTAGAAATATTTTTAAAGGTACTGTAGCAAAGTTAATGTATACCGCGCTTGTTCTGAAATTCTTAATCATTACAAGAAAATAATGTCTGAACGCAATGCTAGACTTTGTTCTATTGTTTGATTTATATCTTGAGCTGGGAAAAGGCCAAAACTTCAAAAGCGTTTTGACCAAACATTAATCGCAGAAGATTTATTCAAATATGCTAAAACCTCTTAGTTGTTTATCAATCTATTGTTTAAATCAAATTTTAATTGAAAAAGAAGTGTTATTGGGTTTTCCCATCTGGAATTTCTCAGTAGCAGCCCGGAATCTGGATCTGTGCCCAGTTGATGGCAATAGGCTAACCCCGTATCCGTGGGACTTAAATATTACAGACCACATGTGGGTGTACTATAGGGTACCTTCGGGGAATATTTGAACTGATGTTTTGTTATATTGATTGAAAAGTGACTCCTATCAATGCACTCCTACTTTCATTTTCACTATATTCATAAAGTTCCCCAGATGATTCAATTTTAGAACTGTATATATTCTGTACAAAACAGTGTGAACGATGAGTTTAGTTATAGCATCATAATCATGAGTTTTTACTGTTGTAACTAATTGTCTAACAAGTGTATTCCTAAGAACAATACTATGACGTGTCTATGTATCATTTATCGTAGCTATGCTTATGCCACGATCGTTAACACAGTCATAACTTCATAAATCTATTTTTATTTATAACAGATTCATTCATTATGACTGTATTATGGTTCACATACTAAAACTATTGATTTAATTACTAGACTACCGTTATCTCTGCCTAATACTTCGGGGAATATAGGGGTGATGTTATGATGACGCTGATGATGATCACCGTTGTTTATAAAGTAACAAGCCTTGTAGGTAGCAGTGTCTTTCTGTAAATCTGTTCACCTAAATGATCATAGATCTATTAGAGGCGTTTTATCAGATTTCACTGTCAAAGCAATTTCGTCGGTTAGCGATTTTTTTTTGTCACCATGACCACTGGTACACTTAACCATCAGTTTGATGTCCTTACTAGTCATAATTATATCTAACAATCTCTATATGACAAAAAAAATGTAAAGTCTAGTTTGGTCTTTCATTATCATCATTATTATTAACAGCCTTGTTCCACCCACTGCTGAGTATAGGCTTCCCTTTGTGCCATGCTTCCCTGGTCTGTGCGACTGTCATCCAGGTCTTCCCTGCGAATTTGCGTAGGTCGTCCCCAGTTCTGTCTTTACAGCTATTCAATACACTTAAAAATCTCCGTCTTACTATGAAATCGAAGTGAAGGTAATATTCTAATATTAGCTAAAAATCACACGGTTTCATCGAATCCAGAATAGAAATATCCCATCACACCTGCCACGTATATCAAAAATAATATCAGATATAAAAGAGTTTTCTTTCTTTCATTCATGCTTCCGTTATTTGAAATATTTTTATGAAAGCATGCGGTAAGGAACGGCGCGCGAATCGATGGTTACCACACTCAAAACAGATTGACTAGTACAAACAAATGCCGCTGCCCACGCGCATTTTGTGTTGCCAGACTTAGAACCTACAAATTCTCTTTAGTAAGAAAATAATGTTAATTGTTTTTTGTAATCTCGTTAGTTTTTTGTTCTTGAATTTTGCAGGCTAAGTTGACCTGTTCGAACGATTCTAACTGTGATAGCTACGTAAAATTATTGGGGTAATATCGTCACTTCTTGATATTTAAGGTTCAAAGGTTGACAAAAGGATTATTGTAAAGCTTCTTACACTATCCAATTTTCGAGGAAACTGATTTTATTTGATCTTAGGGAGACTTGTTTTCAAGTAGATTGTCGATAAAAATCCAATATAATTCTCTAACATAATTCTATGTGCAATGAAATATTTGGGTGAAATAGTGGCGATATTGCCCTGATATTAAAAAAGAGTAATATATTGAAAATGGGGCGCTACAGACGATTGAATAGACACTTAAGTTCAGTCAGACGTAAGCCGTTACCTTAATTTAACTTACAGAGTGCTTAGGATAGCAAGATTTTATTAACTTTTAACACTTTTTACGATTATGGTATGATGTCGTATTCCTTCATTTAATTTTAATGATGAAGTACATTATCATCGTTAGTCTTAATCACAGTTTTCACTGTTCTAAGTCTTATCCAGAACAAGTCATCATCAAAGCATGGATTAATCATGGATAATACATCTCAAAAATAATTTCTTACGATTTTTTTTTTTTTGTTTGGTACTAATCATCTTTACACTGAAATAGGTCCCTATTTTCTTCGGAACTTTTCCGGTTTCCCTCATTTCTGGGTAGTTTAACTTTTGCAACACAGCTCCAATCAAAACAACTGTCAATACACGATTGAGTGCGCTAGCGACTGCGCATAAGGGGTCGTTCTATAAATGAATGTGCCTGTGTTTTATTTGTGTCAGTCCACTGTTTATAAAGCAAAGGTAGATTATGTGCTGATAACACATGTTGCAGTGACACAGTGATATTCGTTCTCTTTTCACCACTGTATTGTTATCTCTGTTATCTCGATGGCCCTTGATTGCAATCGATTGATAGATTATTGATATTATGTTTGTATGTGTAATAGGTATGTTAGAATTGCAGTTTTGAATGAGTGAAGAACTGCTTAAAGCTCTGACTATCATCATGTGCTGATACATTAATTTGACAATATAATACCTATACATGAAAATGTGAAGTCACCATCTACTCCGTTTATTACTGGACAATTTTCAACGTTACATTAGACGTACCTAATCAAAGTCCAAAGAACATTTACTTACTCATACTTTAGTGTTTAGTAGGTATCAACAGGGAGTCAGTCGTGTTGGTCAGGCAGATCGTATCTCGTTCCAATTTGTCAATTCCTTAAAGAGAAAAACGGACAAGGAACTCTAATTGATTGGTACCAAGTGTTAGAAAATTTAAAAAAAATCGAACGTTTAACTGATTTATTTGGACAGTGCATCAATCAAAACCCACACACATTCAATCAACGCGGTTTTAAGAATAGAATTATATCAAGAATAACACCTAAAACTTTCTCTCACGGATTCTAGAAAAATAAACAATACGGATTCAACTGTAACGATTTCGCACGGTGATAACGAACTATACGTTTCTCAATGTGGTACATAACCGGTGGTACATAAGCTGTAGGAAAAACAAGACATCACAATTAGGTGAAGAAGATGCAATAAAAATGTGACAGATAATGGGGCTGAATTGAGGCCATGAGAACTATAGCGGCCTAATCCAATGGACAAGCCTTTTGAAAACAGAAACAGTATTTTTTTTTATCAACTAGCACTCTTCATATACTTTTTATTAGTTTTATATTTTAATTAACATAACAGGAAATAATCATAGACTCAACTTAACTGGAAAAAATAATATTGTAAAAATTGGTTAGGCCATTATGGTTCTCATGGCCTCAATTCCATTTATAGGTATTTCTTCTATCGTCTATAATATTATGTATTTATAATAATTATTAAATAGATTTTTTTTTAATTTGTATTTAGGGGATTTTTTTCGGAAGTACTGATCCGATTCTGAAAACTCTTTCACAAATAAAAGTTACAGTCGCCGAGTGCCATAGGATAGATTTTATGTTAAAACCAGAATTTTCACTCCGAACAAATTGGGGGCAGAAGTTAGTATACGATTATGATGTCAAAATTGCTTGTTTTTAAAACCAAATCTGCGCATGACACCGAAAGTTTTTCAGAGCCAAGATCAAACCACATAAAGCGTTAATTAATCAGTTAGCATTAACTAAGTAAGTGGGATACAATGAACCCTATTACAAAAAAATCAAGTCTTTAATTAACTGTTCAACATCGATCGTCAAACGACCAATTGGAACAGTGCACCTAGCTTCTGACGTTTCATAAGTGCCCATGTAGGTATTAGGTTTATGTGAAATAAAATATTTCTATTTTTTTTTTGGTCACACCATTCTATGCTAGTCCTTTCTATATGTTCAGCTGTAACGTCTAGTACGTAATAGTAGTCATCATCCACGTTACGATATACTTGCGCAAGTTTAGACTTGCACAAATCTGCGTGACACCAAATGGCTCAGGTACTTGTGCTAGTTCATCCCACACAATCATGTTTATGTATACTTGTGCAATTTCAATTTTGCGCAAGTTTATCGTAACGTGTGGCGTGCATAAGTAAACCAACTGTACATCGTCATAATTAGCGGTTATTATAACCACAAGCTATTGTTTAAGTTAACTAATTACATTTTAATAATTTCATATCCTGTTTACCGTATTCTGTGTAGGTATTATTGTCTGTTTTAGATTGTGATGACGTCAGAGACGCACATGTTTCTTAGCCTCGATGTTTTACACACATTGTCAAACATGGATTCTTGATATACACTTATTGCAACAATTTGAGAGCATTCCTTGAAACATTAGTGTAGTATCGTTTTTTTTTTAATTCGGTACCGAAGTATATCTGGTTACTTTTCTGTACCAATCATCAGTCTCTCATATCCCTGTTTATTTAAGGGTCGGCGCAACATGACGTCATTTTCTTCCATACTTCTCTATGATTCCGTACCGTTATAGTACAAGCATTGAAATAGAACGGCCTACCTTTCCTGTATCATTTAGGTCCCGTTCACAAGTCAATAATCAATAAGATATTTCTTCCCGTATAATTTTGGGATCACACGGCAGTTTCACACTGCATTTATTTTTAAACTGTATGAACAGTGGAATATTGACGTGTGATCCCAACTTTTTAACATAAAATATCGTCATGTGAACAGCCGCATTGTTTGTTTTGTTTTTAGCTTAGTTGTATAAATATGTCTAAGTACCATAGACTGAATGCAAGGTACAATGTACTGTACCGTACGACGCACACGTAAATGCAGAAAGAAAAAAAACCCAGAGTTGCCATTAAAAAATGCACCTCTTTCTGCCTAGCCTTTTCCCAACTATGTTGGGGTCGGCTTCCAGTCTAACCGGATGCAGCTGAATATCAGTATTTTACATGGAGCGACTGCCTATCTGACCTTCACAGCCCAGTAACTGGTTAATACGATACCCCTTGGTTAGACTGGGGTGACTTTCGGGCTTCTGATGACCCGTAAGACTGTCAAAGATCCTCGAATGACAGCCGGGACCAACGGCTTAACGTGCTTTCCGAGGCACGGAGAAGTGTCGATATGTAAAGATGGTCACCCATCTAGGGACAAACCCCGGCAAGCGTAGCTTAACCTGATGGATCTACCCGTGCGGCTGTTATTACTTAGCCACGAGCTCCGCTCTTAGCTCGAGCTAAAAAAATGCACCTGCAGAGATTTTATTTTGTCTGTGCGCTTCGTCTGTCTGCCGAGTTGAGCTTATTATCGGGATTTTCTTTCGGTATTGTATTCATTTTATCTATACTAATATTATAAAGAGGAAATATTGTTTGTTTGTTTGTTTGCATTGAATAGGCTCCGAAACTACTGAACCGATTTGGCTGAAAATTGGTGGGGAGGTAGCTTAGAACCAGGAGACGGACATAGGACTTTTTATTCCGTTCCTGGTAGGGTAGGTAGGTAGGGTAGGGTAGGTAGGTAGTCAGTCAGATATGAACGTGGGTAAGGTAGGTAGGTAGGGTAGGTAGGTAGGTATGTAGGGTAGATAAGTAGGGTAGGTAGGTAGGGTAGGTAAGTAGGTGCGCCGTAGATAAGTACTTAGTGCTACCCGTGTGAAGCGTGTGAAGTGAAAATACCGTGAGAGGTATTTGATCTTTTTTGTTTCAGGATTTTTTCAAACCAATTCAATCCTTTTTCAACCTTTGCAATAATGTTTTCAGATATAACTAAAAACTAAAAAAGACACGCCAATTATTTTTTAATCTAGATTTTAGGAATACGTGTTTATGTAGAATTGTTGAAGTTTTGATACACATTAATGCTACTCGTTTAATAACTACACAGATATTTCTTTCATCTCTTTTTAATATAGGAAGTTGGAAAGGATACCTATCTTTCCAACTTCTTTATCTAAGGATTAATTTTATCTAAGCTTAATTGAATCGAAGCCATTGGGTACCAACATTTTACTATTCAAATACATAGTTATGTCTATGTAAATTGTTTATCATAGTAATATTCTTATCGCCAGAATTTGCTAAGAGGTGTATTTTCGGTTTCAGCTCGTACTTGGTCAATTGCAGTATTTGTTAACTTCTATTGTGCAGTGTAATTGGGGGGAGTTTATCTATTTTCTCGGTTACTGTCGTTAGCAGGTTGTGGTAAAGCTGCAGGTTATTACGACTTTTCAACATAGGACTTCAAAACTGTCAAATTTTTTTCTGGCTCCTTGACTTGACTGTCATCAGTTTTTCTTGTCTTCCCTTCTTCAATGCAGAAAGCAATCAATTAACATATTAGGTAAAGATAATTTATTCATACAATTTTTATTTGGGTATTTTTGTCGATTGGAGTGAATTTCCATATTCAGTGGCAAATTTTGACGCTATTAATATACTCTAATGAAAATACTCCATTACAGTACTAGTGAACTTTGATTAACTTTACCAAATTGCTTTAATGCCTTAAAGAAGCGACGCATTAGCAAGCAAGATCACGTTCTTACAACAGTCGACCTCAATCCACGCCCTGACCTTACACACCCATTATTTACCCCTGAACGAAACCAATACAAAAGCTCATAGATTTCCGATCTCATGGGAATA
The DNA here is from genome assembly GCA_949152455.1 of Lithophane leautieri. Taxonomy (NCBI): domain Eukaryota; kingdom Metazoa; phylum Arthropoda; class Insecta; order Lepidoptera; family Noctuidae; genus Lithophane; species Lithophane leautieri. The sequence continues at coordinate 16,701,748 of OX424467.1, forward strand.
TTTCCCATTACTTATACTTCCATAATAAGCCGCTTTCTCCATCGGTTATATTTCATCTGTGGCTGATTTATAGCCTGAGTTATTCAGAAAGTTGCGAATGAAAGGGTTTCGCAATCTTCTTAGTGTTTTTTCTATATTTCTTGTATTTTGGCGACCTTTTCTGGTAACAGTAAAAGTAGTGGAAGTGAATGTAGGTCTAGTTGGGGTTGTCATAAAAAGTTATCGATTGGTTGACGTAACACTACAGCAGAAAGGAGTACTTAGCCGAAATGGACGAATAAGTCAGTGAAAGTAAAAGCCCTCTCGGTTGGTTGCTCATTCATTAGCAACCATGCGGATAATCTTTACCTACTTTACTGTGTATTTTAAATAATTTTAGAAATATTTTGAATTTTTTCTTCCACTTGAATTGAGTTTCCAGTTGAACTATTTTAATCCTGATAACTTGTATTTAATTCATACCCTCTTCACTGTTTTCATGGAGCTTGTGAGCGATTGTATAAATTCTCATACATTAGTCCTTTTCTGTCTTCATTATGAACATCTGCCGGGTCCTTTATTCTATTTTTGTTTCATTACTCTGCTCTTCAGTCTTTCTATTTTTAGCAATTAAATTTACTTCACACATTCCATTATTCCATAGTTTAAGCACCATGAAAAATATACTTACCTTCGTTAGAGGTAAATACAATTATCTTATTAGACCTTACATGATGTCTACCTCAGAGAGGTATAACACTTAACCTAATTCGTTTCCTGTCTTCACTCTATTATATTATTTTGTTTTCCTTGATTAGTATTTTTGTTTGTAAAGTGCGAACGTTTCTTTCTCGCCGAATAATACATTTTTACTTGAGGTTTGTTCAAGAAATGGTAATGATGGAACCGTTTTGTTCCATTGTCGTTCGTGCCTTTAACTTGGATAAGGAAAACGTGTAGTTCCTTGTCTATCATTTCGTCTTTTTCCTGTTTGCTAGAGTATATTTGCTCATAAAGTGTACCTACTTCAGGTCATTTGATTTACTGCGTGCCTTGCATTTTGTTGGCTTCAGTTTACTTATCTACTTTCACAACGCCTTGGTAGTGCTTCTCTGATATGCTAATCTTGCCCATCGCAGTCTTGATATTAGTTTTGCATAATCAGCCTATAATGTTCCCACTGCTGGGACATGGGCTCCTCTGTGAGAGTGAGGAAGCCGTAATCCACTACGCGGGCCTAGTGCGGCTTGATAGATGTCACAATATGTCTTCGAATTTTTGGTTCTAGGACATGTCGGTTTCCTCATTATGTTTTCCTTCACCGTTTTGAGAGCAGTGGTGATGAAATAATTTACACAAAGTAAAGGGCCTGTCAGGGTTCGAACCTATACATGACCTGCAACTCGCAAAATAAGACAAATCGAAATGATTTTAATGGATGTATATAATGAAAATTGTTTATAATTTTAGTTGCCCGCAGTTCCATTGGTAGTGCTGCAGATTATTTGAATTAACAAGTCTCTTCTGCAGTTGTTTTGTTGAAACACCAGTAGTTCAAATGCAAATATGAGTCAGCTTCTGGGTATAATGTTCTTTAATAGATGTTTACCGGCCTTTGATGGTGATGATAATGATGTCAATCATCTTGATATTCACACGCATTAGGCATGATGTTTTACAATTTTTTATACGTTTCCTCAAATGGTTAAGATGCATATCGTAGTCGAATATTTAAAAAGATTTTTCTCCGGCCGGAACCTACTAACCTATGTAAATTATGGGGAGCTATGAATATTATATTATTTGTCTATATTTCGTCATTTACATTAGGTAGGTTGATACCTGAATAATGTTTACATGAAACTCACCAAAAAATACTGAAGGTCGTTTAGAATAATGCGTAGTAAAATCAATTATGTATTAACAAATTGTTATTGATAACTTGAATAATTAGCCACGAGGTGAAAAATATTTCCATAAAATAAGCCATGACTGAAGAAGTTACTTCTACAACAATGTAGGCAAAAAAAACATTATATGTACAAAAAAAAAACGAAACCCCATTAACTCCACCTAAAAAACCAGCAGGCGATCTATCAACAAACTAAAAAAAAACAGCGCTGATCGTAATATCAAATAGTCAAAGTCAGTCAATTCAAATTCAGTTCCTTATTTCGCCGCATACCAAGATAATATTGGGCACTTTGTACTCATAAACATAGATAACAAAAAACTTCTCAATATAAACGTTCCTCTTATAATTTTACGAGCGGCATCAGGTGGTCTTTCATGTTCCGCGCTTCTTCTATAAAAACGACAAATGCTTCAGAAAAAGTACTCGAACACGTACGATGAAAGAAAGCCATCAACATAATACAGATATACTTGCGTATATTTCTCGTATAGTGTTATGTGTTAGCTATACCAGACATCTGTATAAAGTTATTTTATTTCTGCGGCAAATTTTTTTGCTTTTGGAGAAAACATTTTATATTATGAATCTAACAAAATATTACGAATTTTCGTATCCACAGTAACAGCCAGTAAATTGTATCCAGAACTTAACATGGGCATACTTTAATGACCGCAACTAATTACTAGACGAAAAAGAAATTGAGATAAATCAAACAAACAGAGAAGAATTTGAATATAAGAAATATAGACACATACCTACTTAATGTAGATTGTGATACAACTCATAGACGTCCTCCACCTAGTGATGGATTAATTAGCATTCGCATTCATTGTTAGCTTGTGAAAAATCATTTAGCAGTTAGCTAATGAAATTTAGTTGCGAAATTTCGTGAAGTGCTAAGTGAATTATCGCTTCGTACATTTTCATTTTCATTAAAAGTGCGAATTAAAATGAGCGTTCACCATTTTAATTCGCACTTTTAATAAAATTTTCATACTTCATTATTATCAATTATCATCATATTAGCTATTAGCATAGCAATAGCAATTATCATGCTAAGACTCAATAATTCACTTGCTAATGAAATTAATGAAAAATCGCATTAATTGCCATTACTACCTCCACCAAACATGGGTCTTGGGTCTCCCCGCACATCTATACATACAATTTAATATACATAACGACTTATTTACATGTTACAACTGACCCAAAATTCCACTGTCCTTGTGAGGGAGGTTTCACTCACATTTATTGCAAGTATTTTGTCTTCCATTAGTATTTCGTTTGTGAAGGTATCATTATACTGTTTTTACTAAAAATATTGGGCCGAGCACATTGCCTCAGGGAACACCAAGGATAAGCAATAAATCCCTACTAGTGAACTTAATAATCTTCACATAGTGATTTAGGCTTCTAAGATAGCTTCGAATAATGTATAAAATCTGACCCCGAATACCGATAGCTCCCATCTTGTCAAGAAGAATGAGAATAGGAACGAAATCAAAAGCCTTCGATACACACCTACGTATCAATATATATGTCATTGTATAGGTATACAGCTAACCGAAATTCCACTGTCCTGGTGACAAAGGTTTTTTTCACGTCTCGTGTAAGAATGCATCAGAATTTTCATACATCTTAGAAGATTTTCATTCATAAATATATCTATACCTACGTTCATAATAATAATATTATAAATATTATGCCGAAACAACGAAATTAAGTATATCATACAGATATTCCAAGCGTTATAGAGCATCTTCTACATAAATTATTAGGAGTATTATATTTACCTAAAAATGCTTTGCTCAACATGGCTTCATTCTAAATAAAAACAATTCTTTTATTTCACAAATGACAAGTAAATCTGAAAGTTTGTTACCTACTGAACACAGAGATGTAGGTACTTATAACAAACAAAATATGCATAGCGGCAAATACAATTCCACAAAACAGAGCACCAAACGCTTACTAACAACCCCCACTTATACACGTTCTCGTGAAATAAGAACGTCATCAACATATCGCCATTTTACTGAGAATAACTGACCTAAAAACCGAGTCACGCTGCCACTGACAAGGGGAGAAATTTGGCTACCCACCCTTATACAGGGCTGCACATTGATGTAACCGCCCTAATTTTTTTAAAAGCCTTGTGTTACGGACTTCTAAAAGGATGTTCTTAATTTGCGTTTATTTGTGTGTCGGTTAGCAGAGATGGTATTGAATGGGGTTAATGGTTTAAGGCTTTCCGAACCATTTCACCAACCCTAGTAAAGCCTGTGTGGTAGATATTATAAAGATAAATTAAGTTACTCTCATTACTTTTTCCATATTGGGTGATACTATTCTGGTCCTTAGAAAATACTCTTGAAAAATTAACCATATTATTGTAAATAAAACTTTAGCAACAGAATATTTCAAGTAGGTACAAATTACACATTAATATCCGACTAGTAAGAAAAGTAACAAAAAAGTCTAAGTAGTCTGATATTCCGCTGCATCCGGTTAGACTGGAAGCCGACCCCAAAATAGTTGGGAAAAGGCTCGGCAGATGATGAAGAAAAGTAACAAAAAAATATGAAGACCAAGTGATCCAAATATTCAAAAGTATCATTCCGCGTACAAGTAGCTTTTCACCTAACGACCCAAAAATTGCCGCGTCAATAAACACGGATATAAAGAAATACTACTCTCAAAAAAAAAAACATGGCAACAAAATACCTGACATTTCTTGTCATGATCAATAACCCATGTTTAAGTGGTGATTATATTATTCTAAATACATAAACACATTGCTTCGCTCAAAACGGTTGACCCAAAAACAGAGTGGTTTCATTCCGTAAATGTGACAGGGAGGATTTTGGCGGCCCCTCCTTCGATGGGACTGTTTGTGGCTTGAGAAAAGAAAAGCTCCCGTACTCGAGATTTGCCAGAATTATTTTCTGTGATTGAAACTGTGAAACTCATTATCTTTTAGACATCGGTACCTGTTATGGTTTTGTACTTAGCTTGATTTGATTCTGTTGCATGATTGCTGAGATGAAGCCTAACGATTAATATTGTAGTAATAATGCTATCGATTTATCTATTTTTCTAAATCATCTTCCCTTTCAGCCTACACTTTTTGTTATAGTAAAGACTACCTTTGTTTTATCCGCTCTGAGCTATTTCTAACCACCATTTTTACGAGGTTTAAGCTTTGCGATATTAGTTAGAAGTTTAGCAAAGGGATTAAGATATCCAGTTCCTATCCAGATGATTTTTTGTTTAAGTCTTAAAAGCTTTTAGGTTGGCCCAAAGGTCTAACGCAACCCTTAAACTCATTGGATCGTAAACGTGCCTTCTAAGGCAGAAGAGGGATTACTTTCCTTACTTGTAGGTAAAGATAAAAGTGTTCTGGTAGGCCTTTGTGGGGGCGGATATTTATAGTTAGTCAGTGAAGCGGATGGTTATCTTTAACTTGAACTAAGCTTTTATGTGTTACATTCAAGCATTCTTGGTTAAATGTTCGATTTATATCGCAGTGCAGATATTTGCATACACCACGAAAACTTTACACGATTCATCCTCAAACAGTTTCGGCCATGTTAGTTTTTAAAACTATGGGACACGGATTTTCTGAGAGTAGTTTCCTTTCTATTTTTCATAATTATAATCTCATCTCTTTTCCTCTCGTTTCTTTTAGTGCCAATACCTTTAAAAATTTCATCAGTCTAAACAAAATCAGTTATTATTTAGGTAGTTGCCTCTTGGCAACTATTAAATTAAAGCATGACACTAATAAAAACCTACGTATAATATCCTTTATGAACATCATTACAGACCTGTAAAACCCTAAAATAATAATATTTTTTGTTTAACCAAGAAATAAAATAAAAACTGCTCCTAAAAATAAACAATTATTTTCTTTTGCCAGCCCTACTGTCCCGTATGGAGTGGCCATTAGTTTTTATGTATATGATTGTATTGTCTGGACCCATGCTTATGACCTCAGCCCATATACTCCATCTGTATCTGAAGATAAAAGGGCCGGACTAATGAACCGTACTTCAAGTTAATTTTCGCTTACTGCTTTCTTTTGACCTTGACGCCACAAGGGGAAGGGTTGCTAACGTTTGACTTGTGAAGAATGATTTTGTAGTGTTTCATAGTTAGATTTTAGACGTTGGTATACTTCGTTCGCTAGAAGTCACGGGAAGTCATTTCTAATTATGTGATTACTAGCTGCGCCCCGCGTAAGTCTCGATCCCGTGGTAATATCGGGATAATAAGTCCTAAAACAAATCCTATTTCTTATTCCAGGTCATGGTCTACCCATGTGTTAAATTTCATCCAAATCCGTTGTGCCGTTTTAGCGTGAAAGCGAAACAAACAAACAAACTCACTTTAGCATTTATAATAGGTATTAAAGTTAGGATGTCTAACGAGCATGGTAGGTATTCTTTATTTATAAGGAAGATACAAACAAGTCTAACCAATAGCAGTTTACTCATTCCCTCGTTAATAAAGATCCTAATGCCTACTCTCTTAATAACACCCTGGATTGAAAATTTTTGGTCGGGTCATAGACTATTACATGGGACTCAAAAATACCTAACGAAATTACGGTGTAGAGAGAATAACGGGGTTCAGAGAGAGAGGACAAAGGAACATCTATCATCATCATCAATAGAGGGTACATCTCTAACTATACCCAAGGAAATACAGGGATAATGTTTTGTTATTAAATATTATCTCAAACATGTACACATCTGACGACTAACAAACCACTATATTAATGAAATGAGCCTTGAAGAAATAATGTCTTTATCATTCTACACGTGGCGCTCTGATAACATTATTATATTAGTTATTATCTCATAAGGAGATATTCCCCATCCCCTTGACGTAAGCCCTCTTTACGGAATAGAAAGAGAGGAGAATAAAAATATTCTTTGTTAACTAGATGGAATAACTATCCATGTGATAGATATTTTAAACTTTGAAAATGACAAGATTATGTTCTTTTCTTAGGACAATCACTATTTTTTGTGCACTTCATAAAATTGAAAATGCTGAGTCTTGTAAAAAACTTTGAGAGGCGGGTGGGTCTATTTTTGGAGGGCAAAATAAGGAATAAAAGGTATTGTGTCTACTTTTAATAACTTATATTTCTCTCGTTTCTTCTGATGCCTCTTCAATCTGCTTAGCGTGAGGTTCTGGGTAGAATCACTTTAAGTCCGAATGAATTTAGTATGTCATTGGGAAGTTCTCAGAACCAGCGTGAAGTTTGGATTTGTTTAATAGCATAATCAGCCTATAATGTTCCCACTGCTGGGAAACAGGCCTCCTCTCTTTGATTCGAGAGGGAGTGGGCTATAAATCCACCACGCGGGCCCAGTGCGGATTGGTAGATGTCACATGTTTTCAGATTTTTGGTTCTAAGACATGCCGGTTTCCTCATAATGTTTTCCTTCACCGTTTTGAGAGCAGTGGTAATGAAATAATTTACACAAAGTTTAATAGGCTCATCCCCTATCACTTGAACTTTATAACATGGCCCTACTTTTCGAAACGAGGTACTATTGTATAACCTCGACCCATGAAGTGTAGGATAATAATTCTACACTTCTACCTGTCCCTTTGAGGAGTACTCCTGAATAGCATAAACAAGGATCAAGAATTAGACTTATCAAACCGTGACTTGTAATCATATTAATTGTAAAACAGACCAAAGTCTTCATCCTTACTTTAATTAATTAAATTAATTTATTTATTTAATTTACTTAATTAATTTAATTAATTAATTTAATTAATTAATAATTTACATTAATATTGATTTATTAATATAAAATTACAAATACGAAACAGATTTTGTTTGTTTTTTTGTTACGCTTTCACGCTAAAACGGCGGAACGGATTTGGATGAAACTTGGCACATGGGTAGACCATGACCTGGAGAAGACCAAAGGCTACTTCTCATCCTGGATCGCAGACAAAGTCGCGGGCAACAGCTAGTTTTCTTTAAATGATATCTGTATCGACAACCCTATTGAACCATTCGTTTTTATGGTTAACTTACGATTGTATTATCTGGTTAGATCTTAACCGATATTGTCGTTATAGTTAAAGGAAGGGACCTGTATTGATACAAATACGTTTATTGGTTAGATATTATTATTTTGCACGTGGCTAAGGACTAACAGCCGCACAGATCGATCCATCAGGTCAAGCTACGCTTGCCGGGGTTGCTACCTAATAGACATTAGGTATATACATACCATAATGGCCGATTTTCAAACTTCAAATAACTTTAATCTGCGGAATTATAGTTTAATTGTAGTTTGACAGCTTTTCTATAGGAAATAGTCCGAAGGGACGAAAATTCGACACGACCGGAGAGGGGTCAGGTCCGGATCAGGTCTATGAGAGTGAGGGAAGAGAGAGTGCACCTGTGACTGCGCACACACTTGTGCACTATAATATCTCCCGCCGAAGGCTAGTCTCCGTTGAGATTGGCCGCCGCGCCGTGGCCGAAATTCGGTCTGGAGGACTATACAACGTGTAATGGAATAAACGCAAGAGCTCATACACCCCAATTAGAGTATTAAATTATAAGACTAAAATAATATCTGTAAGTTAATTTAATTAAACCACACCTTAAATTAACTATTTTATTTAACGCGCACTACACATAGGATAGCTATGAGCGTATTACAAATTTGGTTATGCATTTAAATAGGCTTTATTCTTTTGAGATAAGGCTTAAATTTCCTTAAATAAAATATCTTATTACCTTGTTATGACGCAGTGGTTCTAATTTCAGTTAAATAAAAGATTTTTTCATGAAAAATTAACATAATTATATAAATAATGACGGAAATGGATTCAGAAGCCGATTCTGATCAAACTACTTTCAGGTCTTGCGCTTATTCTGTTACACGTTGTATATAGGAAATAATACAAAATATAATAATAATTATTTAATTTTAGACATTTATCGGAAAAAATACTTACAGCGTTAAAATAATAATATTGTAAGACAAGCACAGTTGGAATGATGTAGAAGAGGCGTAGATAGGTTTCTTGGGTTTTATCTACAAGTTATGAGTAAAACAATAGCCCATTCCTAACATTTTACTGTTATTTTATAACCGACGTGGAGTTAAAAATAACGTATGGTTTTGTTTCATTATACCTCGCTACCTAATATTCTTGTACGTATATATTCAAACATACTATGAATATATTTTACACTTGCTTGTCTTTATTGGTATTATATATTCTAATAAACTTTGAATTAAATTCGCTACGATATACATATTTTTTGCTACCGACTTCCGAAATTAAAGTTTATACTATTTCATTTATTTTCTGTAACTATATTTTATGGTTATTTCTCACATCATTTTTATGGCAAGATCCTATATATTAGCATAAGTACGTAGTTAGTAACTATTGAGGTTATCTACCTAAGTATTCTGCTCACATTTCAATATCCAGAACCTCCGTCTATGATCTAACCACGCTTAAATATTATTGATTTACCGTCAATTCTCTGCCATGATTGACATCTCAATTATAACTTCACCTCTGCAAGAAAATCACCTGTCAAACGAACAACGTAACTAGAAAAACTTCTACACTAATATAAACGACGTCGAAAAAGTAAATAATATGTATTTGATATAGTCTGCAGTGAAACAATTGTCAAAGTGTGCGTAACATGTACTAATTCTCGTGAATGGTCGTAAAAGTTCCCTGTCTCCCCTGTCAGTAGGGCTGTCAGTAAACTTGAACAGTAATTGGGAGAATCTCAACTTTTACAAATGATGCTACAAGAGTAAGTTGATGTTTGAGAGTAAGGTGACCTTTTTATTTTTATAGAAACAAAGATGATTTGTGCTGCTTCGAAAAAACATTTTTAGCGAACTTATTCAACTGTGATTGAAAACAAAATACCTGTGTTAAAAATCTTTTTCTTCATAAACAGCCTTACCAATCAGCTCCATTAAAAAAAAAACCCTAAGTTTTATCTAATTAGACCTGTAGGCTGCCAACAATAAAACAATCATCAAAGTCCTCGTGTAACTTATACTAATTCGTGAGTCTAGTCGTAAAACTCTCCTGTCTCCCCCTGTCACTAGGGCTGTCAGTGATAGGGACTGGGAATAGCTTTACTGAGTTACAGGTTTCTTTGAATGTCACTTGAATTTGATATCTAGAATTCTTAACTTCTCTTCGGATTATTTATAAGTGGGGTTTCCGATTTTATTACATTATTCTGTCCAAAGTCTACTAAACGGATTAAAATTAACTTCGATATTTTAAAAAGTATAAGATAAATTGGTAGATAACAGTATCGTTTGATATTGCCATGTAGCTTAATAAAACATTTCCGAAATCAATAACTCTTATTATAAACATTTTGTGAAAAGTCTTAACAACCCAGGTTTAGACCTCAGAAATATTATAATATTCTCGTATCAAGTAATGAAAATGTTTTCACAATTTATGAATACTTTTGCATTTTCTGCCACCCCTGCCTGCCAGTACCACCAGCCCCCACAAATACGTGACTTCATTGGAGAATTAAGCAAATTAACTTGATGCTGAACATAAAAAGTAACGTTATTCCGAACAAAACCTGCTTCGTGTTCCGCTAAATTAAATTATGAGAGGAGACTTAAAAGTTTATGACAGCGAACGACGAATAGTGTGTTATTTTTTATAGAACGTACAGGATGATTTTGGTCTTAGGCAAAACATCCAGGGGACTGGGGAGGCACAGGGGGTTAAAACAATCAACTAGGTATGTTTAAAAATGCACTCGTGAAGTCTGGCAATTTTTTTTTCATAAATATTTTGAGGAAATTCATTTTCCTATAAATATAGGGGCACTTATGAATCTCTGAAGCTAGCTTTTGAACCAACCGGCCAATGGGCGCACGGTTCCAATTGGTCGTGTCTTATGGAGAAGAATGCGAGGGTTACTTTTTTTTAATTGTCATTTAAAATATTGTCACAGTGTTAATACTTAGTATAAGAGGACAGTGCAGGTCTGACAACAAGTAGATACTAGGATATTTAACAAAAATGTAAAACACAAAGATGTTTTATACTTTTACAAATATTTAATTCCTAAACAGACATTTAAGAAAATCAAAAAAAAATTTTTTAAATTAAAATAGTTTTTAATTTTTCTTTCATTTGCCGTAATTAACATGCAAAGCCAGCTCCACATTACCTATATTTGTATTATCTATTCAGATTTCGAAATGTCGAGCATGGCCAATATGTAGTGTCAATGCACCTTGCATTGGTATTGATCGTCGCAACTTACCTCCTCCAATAAGAGTACCTACGTGATAAACACACCCATAAAGTACGTAGTTACAGGCAATTCACGTAATAGTGCTGATAAAGACTCGATATCGATAATACTTTATTTCAATCGAATGCTCGATCAATTTGAATTGTATCGATATTGCCGCCATATGAGTCGGAGCACAGCTGCTAGATGTAAGTATTCTTAGTTAAAAGGAATTTTCATTAACATTCTAGTGCTTAAATGGAAAGTCATTTAGGCCTCAGAATGTTAATGAAATTGTATTGCTATAATAAATGTAAACTTAGACCTTGACATCTGTAAATTATTGCAGCGTAGTAGACATATTTTTAAAACAAAAATCGTAATATTTGAAATATGATACTTATCTCTGTCTTTCTTTAAACATGATATAAATAATTGTTGCATTTATACAAGCAAGCCAAAACCGGCTTTAATAGCAGCAAACGTAAAATGCGATTTTATACTTTGCCTTCTAACTTTATTTTCGTATGCTCTCGTAATGTTTTCAAGTCTTTAATTGTCAGTGAATATAATAATAATATAATAACAACAAATATAACAATAATACTGAATATAATAATTTAATTTATAATGCCTTCTTCTTAACACATTCACGGAATTAAACTGAAATAAACATCGAGAGCAGAGCACTATCGATATTTTGACCACCTGTCGATAAACCATTCTAGTTTAGACTAGAATGATTTAGGGGTTTAGGGTTAGCCCTAAACCCCTAGGCAGCATTGAGTCTAACAAGTTGCGGTACAGACTGATACAGGACAGTCTCTGTGTAACCTCCGTAATCCAATTAGTGAGGATTGGTACTCTGACCTAATACTATCGTTGTTAGACTTTTCAGGCTTCGTAGTTCAGGTTAACGACTGACTGTCATAGTTTTGTAAATACGGAAAATAGATAATTAGTAGCCGTTTTGACGGATCAAAGACTTATTGCTTAAACCCACACATTTACACCATGCAAGATTCTTGCATGTGACATACAATAAAAAATTGAAACAACATAATGAAAATGAAATGAAATGAAATCGTTTATTCTGTAAATAAGATAGTAGAATCACTTTTACACGTCATATTATAAAATAGTAAAACTAAGCTAGATGAGGTCGACGTTTCCTATCTGACTACTCTGAGAAGAAAGGCCGAAACAAACTCAGAGGTCGCAGTCTCTTTTAAAGTCCAGACATAATCCTGGTCAGACCATAATATGAGGACCATGAAATGGTCTTTTGAGGAAAGAACCACAACGATTTGAGTGGACAGGAGATTTTTGACAATGTCCGTATAATAAACAGTCCACATACAGGACTCATTAAAAAAGCCTAGTTATAAGTTGTAACCTAAAAAAATACATTGGTTGAAAAATATGAATTGTTTTTTTTAATTACATTACACATAACATAACATTACGCCTATCGGCCTATATTCTCCGAAAGGTAAGGCAGAGCTGGTGTTCAAGTACATTCACATTTCGTTAGTTATGTGTAAGTCCCATGTAATAGGGGTGGGCTTATTACCATCCACAGGCCGCAAATCTAGACTCCGAGCTTTTATTACATGTAAATAGTAAATAAATTAGTTACCACAATTTAATTTCTCACAAAGCATAAAAACCGGCCAAGTGCGAGTTTGACTCGCTGACGAAGGTTTACGTACCATTCTCCTCTCGCATCTATAAAAACGGCAAAAAAAATATCACGTTTGTTGTATGGGAGCCCCCTTAAATATTAGTTTTATTCTGATTTTAGTATTTGTTGTGATAGCGGCAACAGAAATACATCATCTGTGAAAATTTCAACTGTCTAACTATCACGGTTCATGAGATACAGCCTGGTGACAGACGGACAGACAGACAGACGGACGGACAGCGGAGTCTTAGTAATAGGTTCCCGTTTTACCCTTTGGGTACGGAACCCTAAAAACTGACCCACAAAATTGGATTAAAGCGTGAAAACATTAATGATATATTACCTCGTAATAAATCTTCATTTAAATTTAAAATCCGTACCTTTTACCAGCATGGGCCAGCTCATTTACATGTATGTACACAATAGCGGCTAAATTGGACTTAATTAAGTACCCTAGTAACATGTGGGGCGAAAATTCGGGACAAATAAAATGTCGACTGTGTTTTATTGGTTTAGGATACACTGTTTAATTTACATTCGTAATTTTGTGTCGACTTTGATATGAGCAGGTTGAAAGTCTTATTTGTCATTACGAAAAGAAGGGTACTAAAAAAATGCCTGCAAATTGTGAAAAATAATAATATAAGTATAGATTATGGAGGAGCTCGTGGCTAAGTAATAACAGCCGCATGGGTCGATTCATCAGGTTAAGCTACGCTTGCCGGGGTTGGTCCGTGGATGGGTGACCATCTATACATATCGAGACTCCTCCGTGCCTCGGAAAGCACGTTAAAGCGTTGGTCCCGGCTGTCATTTGTGGATCTTTGACAGTCGTTACGGGTCGTCAGAAGCCCGAAAGTCTGACAACCAGTCTTACCAAGGGGTATCGTAATACCCAGTAACTGGGTTGTGGAGGTCAGATAGGCAGTCGCTCCATGTAAAATACTGGTATTCATCTGCATCCGGTTAAACTGGAAGCCGACCCCAACATGGTTGGGAAAAGGCTAGGCAGATGATGAGATTATGGTATTATATAAAAAATAAGAAATAACTCTACTTTCAGACATTCCTATTTATAAAACACTGTGTACACTGTACACAGTGCGTTCATTTTACCTTGTCCCATGACGCGATTGGTGGCACTGAGCCTACACAAGTGACAATCGCTTTGAAAGAGTTTCGTTTTTCTACAACGACTTTCAACAGGATTGACATAAGCTTTTCGATAGCTTATGTCAATCCTGTTGAAAGTCGTTTTTCCATCATCGTTATCGTTGACACTTTGTCTATGGCCTCTGTTCTGTCAGTCGTTATAGTGAATCGTCTGTACACAAGGCAAAAAGATGTGTGTAGGGAAACTAATAAAATAACGTGTCAGAATTTACTCTTCATTCAGAACCAAGAAATATAATCCTTATTGCATGTAAATTAACTTTAAATGCACTAGAAGTATTCAGCAGTATTATGACACTTGGTTAGTAACATACAAGGCTCTCTAGCAAAGATAAATGTATTCCTATCATCTGTCCACTATTCATTCGTATGTAAATACATAGGTCCATAAATTGTGTACGTGTATAAATACCACGTTCCCTGTTCCCTTTGTTCGGTATGTCTGGTGCATTAACTGACATAATATAGTGCAGCATCACAAATGTTATTAGGGGATAACGTTCAGCATTTGGAGATCAAAATAGTTTCCACGAAGTATTATGCTGAGATATTATATTTCTTTTCTCAAACATGCTTGGAAAATCGAGCATTATTTTGACAACCTTCTTCGAGATAAGTGTCTGTCATGTTTAGCGGCCAATTAAATTACTATAAAAACTATTATCTGTCGTGTTATTTAAAACTGGAACGATTTTTTTATTTCAACACATGGCAACTAAGAAGTTAACTTATTAAAGAGATTTTATTTAAATTTCGATTTGGCTTGCAAATAGAGCTATTAACAGTAAAAAAGAAACAAATGGACATATTGGCGCGTAAAAAATTATCGTTGCTCGTCATTGATTCCGGAATTTTTATTTAATTTACTCAGTTTGAATTCCCTCGCATTATGTGAGAAAAGTACTATACAAGCCTTGGCCGCAATCAGGCATTCATGGACTCACGTATTTGTGTGTCTCGGTCTCAGCTACGCCTCGGCTCACATTTTCACGATCGTCCATCAATGCCATAATTGCTGACCGTGACAGTAATGTACTATGTTTTTTTTTTGAGGGTGGGAAATCATCCAATGACTTCTCCCGCTCTGGGCGAAGCGGAAGGGCGTGTCAGACTTTTACTGACTAAAACCCACCCGTGTTCCTTCATTTGCCTGTTGCCATGGTCCCGGTATCCCTTTCGGACTTTCCCACAACCCTGGCAGGAATGTACTATGTAGCTAATAATTGGTGTTGAGGAGTAAAATCGTCCACCAATATGGTTATCCCGTTTCACATCGAATTTTTGTTATCATCTCATTTATTAATCTCGTCTCTCTCACCGTAAAAGTTTTATCTATTAATTAATACGTATCTACGAAATTTTCTCATGAGAGAATGTGAAATCTCATATCATTCCAGTATCTTCATGACCTTTTGACCTTCATCACGGTCCGGCCAGGCGGCAGAATTTTTTATTGTGCATTGTCTATCCAGTAGTTATAAAGTCCGCTAACCGGAACAAAATCGGTCCGAATAAAACCGAAAACATTAAAACAGAGAATGCTCTATTTTAATGTTTTCGGCTGCTTGTTTATATACTTTGGGAACCTTTTTAGTAATTACTATATAGGCTCCCAAAATGGTTATACACTCGGCCATTCACTAAAACTTCACTAAGATTACGTTTCCGTCCATACCAAAAAAGAAAATATCCGAAAGATAACACCATAAAGTGTCATCCCTTGGGTGATAAATTATTCACCATCCCACCGCCCCGTCCTCATACCAAGGATAGTAGCTCTTTAAACATTGATATTACAAGATCTGGCCACGGAACGAAATTATTGTTTTTCACAAATATCAGTTTGTGTATTTTATGTAGATGTATTCAAATTGTGAGATATTGGATGGAAGGTTTTGAGAAAATATTGTATTTTTTGTTATTCTTCCAGGTTGGTTTTGATATCTGCTCTTTTCTCTTCCGTTATCCTTAAATTCTTCAAAAATATAGTAAGGTATCGTAGGCAGTGTGTAGGATTCTCACTACTACAACCACAATATACTACAATCTAATAGTTTATAATCATAATCATAAATCTTTATTTATCTTCATCTTTTCGTGTGGTTAATGACTAATCTGGTATCAGAGTTTTAAAACCGCCCAAGGGTCTCTGCCTTGGTTTCACATGCCGTTGAGAAATATCTCTCTGGCATGCCGGTTTCCTGATGATATTTTCCTTCACTGTTTTTAAAGCAAGTGATAATTATACAATACGCATATTAATCCGAAAAGTCAGAGGTGCATGGCTTGGGTACGAATTCGAGACCTATGACTTGGCAGTCTGTCGGTCACACCACTATCACTGCTTATTTTATTTATCTCAGCATCAAGAGGCACTGTTAATAAAATGCAAAAAATCTTCTAGAGAAAGGTGTGTGAGGTAGAAGGGTCCTAAGTTACAAATTACTCAGCTCTCGTATACAGGCAATTAATGTACAAAATGGATGGTAATTACCTAAGCTCATTTCAAGTAATCGAGAAATCACTATATTGTTTGATAATATTCTAAATTTATTTTTAGTATCTTATTTATCATAGAAATAGATTCTTTTCTATCTTGTAAATGTGAGAACGTTGTAGGGTTAGTGGACTGTAGATTTTTTGAAAATTTTCTATTTTTTTAAGTACCTAGTACTTGTTGAAAGGCCTACACTGTCCTCCCATACCTATTAACACTGAAATTCGAAAATATTGTAAAAGCCAATTATTTTTAAAAGAGTAACCGTGTAGTTTTTTGCCGGCTCTTCTCCATAGGAAACGACCAATTGGAACCGTGCACCTAGCTTCTGACGTTTCATAAGTGTCCATGTAGGTTTATGTGAAATAAAATATTTTGGTTTTGAATCATTCTGACGTAAATGCCCACTATTTAAAAAAAGTGTGTCACTTTTAAGCCAGGTTGAATGATGAGCTTTTATTTATTGCAGCTGCTTATTTATTTGATCTGTAGATCAGAGCAAAGAAATCTGATTTATAGGTACGTTGATATTATTTAGCAGCTGGAAACACAAGTTGCTTTGAATTCCAATAGTAACATACTATATCGCAGTACGTGGGAGAGCACCTGCCCAGCTCAGCCACCAGACCTATGGCTCTGTCTTGCATCAGCATTATGCTAAGCGATGGCCGTTTTGCGTGGATGAAACCCATATTTTCCCACACCTTGTTATTTTTTGCGTGTGTGTACTTTCTTTGCGTTATGTTTTACCGCAAATAAACGTATTTTCTTTCTTTCTTTCTTTCATCCATACATAGTGATTGTATTGCAAACTGACACACCTAATCCTGGACACATAAAAACGAAAAACTCTACGGAAACCGGAAAACCTCGCGTAAATTGCCAATTAGGGGTAGCAACAATTTTCTCTCACAAATTAAAACAGTACAGGTGGTTCCGTCCGGGTTCACGATAGAAAATCGAATCACGCTGTACATCGAAGGATTAATACCACTACACCAATCAAGGCTGATCGAATTTGCGGGAACGATTAAAAATTTATGGGATATTACGAACTTTAAGTGGATTTTCGCATAGTGAAAGTTGTTTCTGTATTATTGATTGATTCATCTGATGAGATTAACAGGTGAATAATTGATGTAGTAGATTTTGTTGGTTGATTTTGGTTAATTGAATTTATAAGGAGCTTTGAGTGAGCTGGGGAGTTTGTTGCATCACTTCTCCTTCCCAGCTAAAGTACTAGGAAGTGGTGAAAGGCGGGCGTTTTGGGGGCGTTATGTAATTTGAACGTTAAAAAAGTGCTGATTCCCAGCATAATTTGAATAAGTAACTTTTGATTTGATTTTGTTTTAGTAATAATCCAATTTCCTTATGTTTTAGGGTTAAAGATTATTTATTAGTCATATCTATTTGTGATTTCCGTACTTAAAATGGTTTAAATAATATTTCCGCATGTTTACGAAACGCTACCTTATTGCCATACTATCCATAAAAAAATCCTGTTAGTAAAATATTAACTTTCCTAAAATAACTCCACCAAACGTCTCTATTGCCATCAAAAATATTTATAAATAATCAATAATCGCCCAATACAAATAAGCAAAGAGTAAATAATAATACAGAAGATGTCTGTCCTCAGGAACCTGTCTCAGGAACCTGGTCCATTGCAGGGCTCATCAGCAGAGATAGAACAAGTATTTTTACCACGCTTACTCAGTGACGGAGGGGCTCGTGGCTAAGTGATAACAGCCTCACAGATCGATTGAAGGTCAAGCTACGCTTACCACGGTCACCACGGTCGGTTCATGGATGGGTGACCATGCATTATAACGGGTGTAACTTGTTATTCCCGTCATTCTGATAATTTTTTTTGTTCAAATCAAATCAAATCAAAAATATTGATTTTCTGAATAAGGTACCTACATCTTCTGGACCATACCTGGGAACCTTCTGGTTACGGAGATATTGAAGGTCAAAGTTCCAACTATTAAAGAAAGCAAATTTTAAATGTTGGAACTTAATTTTAAATATCCCCACGACCCCTGAACCGTTGCATGCACAATGTTTTGCGTGTGTTACGTCACGCATTACCGTAAACAACGATTTTTCATATCAAAAATAAAAGTCGTTTCCCAGCAATTATTTTTGAGCCAATTACTTAAATTACCTACTTAATTTGAGGTAGATGTGATGGTGGATGGTGGAGATACAAGTTCAGATAGTCATATGCGGCTTGTAAAATAGTGGTATTCAAAATGCATCCAGTTACACTGGTAGCCGACCCCAATATCATTAGGAATTTGGGCAGTTGCCGACGTGTAAGCTCTGTTAATTTTAGTTCTACAAAATACTAAACCATCGCATTTACCGAGTAAACAAAGACGATAAACCTAGTCCATTAAAATAAACGCCCAGAAAAACGACTGTTTTATGCTCGCTCAAATTAAATCGTTTCATGTCTATAAAGTGTCTATATGAAGGCGTTACTGCCGCATAAATTTATTTAACGCTGAGTGAATGAATAAATCATAATTGTGTTTATTCAGTAGTCTATTTGATTACGAAATTTTCCTTATTCTTTGTTTCTATCTGGACTGTATGTATGTACTGGAATTGTATTGTCTCAAACATGCTTGGAAATTCGATATTATTTTGACAACTTCTCCGAGATAAATCGAAATTGCTGTACTGATCAAAAACAAGTGACGATGCGGCCTGCAATATTACTATGAAAAACCAGACCTGTCGTGTTTAGTGGCCAAATAAATTACTATGAAAACTCTTATCTGTCGTGTTATTTAAAAATGGAATGAACTATTTACTTCAACAAGGAGGTAACTTATTAAAGATTTTATTTAGATTTTGATTGCGCTTGCTGTTTACAAGTAAAAAAGAAACAATCAAATGAATGTCCGTCATTGATTCTGAAATTTATAATTAACTTACTCAGTTTGAATTTCCGCGCATTATTTGAGAAAAGTACTTTATAAGCCTTGGCCGCAATCAGGCATTGATGGACTCACGTATGTGTGCCTCGGCTTCGCCTCGGCCCATTTTCACGATCGTCCATCAATGGCTCAGTTGCAGGCCGCGACAGTATATTCATTAACATCTAGGTAGTTTTAGCACTAATTATTAATAGCGGAACTTTTGCTGTCGTTTGTTCTTTTTGAATATTTTTTATTCGGTATGAATTTTGTTTGACAGTAAAACCATACTCTACATTTCTCTTATCACAAGCCGCGGGCCCGAAAGTATTTAAAATATTTAAAATGACAAACTTCCATACAAACTTTCTGTCAACCCCAAGACAAACTTTAAAAAATCCATACTTTGCGCTTGCCTTCGTTATACATAAGAATCTCTTGTGCAAAACTTGCTTGCAGACCCAGCGCCTTAAGTCTGTCTGTCTGTCTTAAAGATTTTTATTAGTGCACCATCACCGCAAATGTCCGCGTTGTAGGTTACACATTTCCAGGTTATGCTGATCTCGCATTGAATAGGATTTCCGTACAACGCGAGGTCAGCTGGAAATATGTAGCTTGATGTGTAGGCGTGTTTACATCACTTCTGCCTATTTGCAGTCAGGACACCTACATATTATATCACCGTCTCATGTTCCTTGAGTTATCAAAAATCATATAATTCTCACCATAAAACCAGATTGTTTTCTAACCATAATCAAATCGAACTAAAACACATAATATCTATCTGCCTAGCCTTTTCCCAACTATGTTGGGGTCGGCTTCCAGTCTAACCGGATCGAGCTGAATACCAGTATTTTACATGGAGCGACTGCTTATCTGATCTCCACTACCGAGTAACTGGGTAATTCGATACGATACCACTTGGTAAGACTGGTTGTCAGACTTTCGGGCTTCTGACGACCCGTAACGACTGTTAAAGATCCACAAATGACAGCCGGGACCAACGACTTAATGTGCTTTCCCAGGCCGGACCAACCCGGCAAGCGTAGCTTAACGGGTGGAACGACCCGTGCGGCTGTTATTACTTAGCCACGAGCTCCTCAACCGACCTAAAACACATACAAATTCCGAAAATACCAACACAACAAAACTTCCATTTAATAACAAAACATTTTATCAGTTGTTATTTATAACAACCATCCACATTCCTCTTGTTCTTCCTCTCGAAATGTAATCCAAGTGTATTCACAATTGAAAACTTTGCAGACGCTATTCCTTTAATTAAAGTTTTGGTATTAATTGATTTCGTTGAGAGTTCGCTCCATTATTGAACTAAAATTGAACTCAAGTAGCTCGTAAAGGTGCAGACGGGAGATATAAAAGTACTTGGGTGCTCATTTAAATTGGGATAGTTTTAAGTACTTATTGGTATTAGTTTTAAACGTTATGGCTATGCACAAACCTGACTTAAGCTATGGATTTCTAGAAGAGCGGTGGCCGCTACTTAACTGCCCTAGTGACGGCTGTCATGTAAAAGATGGCATCGGGGTTAGACTTTACCGGGTCAAAAAACGCTCTTCAGGAAAATACATCAACTTACCTTCATATAACGATTTGGTGACGTCATTCGCCGGTAAATTGCGGCCACCGCTATTCTAGGAAGCCGTAGTTCTAAGTCAGCCTTTCGATGGACTATCGCTGTAAACAATGATGGCGTGTAAACTGTTATAGTCCTTGCAATTCACGAGCGTGCGGTATGTGACTCTTATGTCATTGTTATAACTTATAATAATAACATATTATAACTTATAAGATATTGACTCAAGAAGATGAATTTTTGTATTTGACTCACGTTCGTAAAATGTCCGAAAGACAAAACTATTTTAACTGTAGCGGGCTGAACTGTTTTATTTAGAAAAAAAATTGCAGTTAAGCAGTAACTTATTATTTCATGGTCAATCTGCCTAGCCTTTTCTCAACTATGTTAGGGTCGGCTTCCAGTCTAAACAGATGCAGATGAATACCAGTATTGTACATGGAGCGACTGCCTATCTGACCTCCACAACCCAGTAACTGGTTAATACGATACCCCTTGGTAAGACTGGTTGTCAGACTTTCCGGCTTCTGACGACCCGTAATGACTGTCAATGATCCACGAATGACAACCGGGACCAACGGCTTTACGTGCTTTCCGAGACACGAAAGATTCTCGGTGTGCACAGATGGTCATGTAAGAATATAAGAAAAAACACATATGATGGTCACGAGAGATGAATGTATAGTGTATAAATGATGATATGGCTAAAGTGAACAGTAAAATTAAAAATACAACTGGTAAAAAGTCAGGATGCAGCTGTGCAAATATAGAAATTCTTGCAGAAGTGGATAACGTCACTGTATGATTTTCATTGCAAGATTTTAAAATGCATTTAAAAAATTAACTAAACACAACCCCGTAAAAAAACCCTTAAGGTTATAGTAAATCTAATACGGTGGATGGAAGACGATAAGGTCAGGGTTTGTCGTGTCAGCCATGATGTATCGCCATGACTCGGATGTATCGATTCCCTTGCATTTTGCCATTAATATCATAGCCAAGTTTCACAGCGTGGTTTGCAACTGATAATAAATCTCTTACAAAATATATCGTAAGGGCTTCTGAAGAAATTATGAGTTAGAAGCTTAAAACTGATAGTCATGCATCGATAAAAAGCAAAATCGGTTTATTTTACTAAAAATAATGTTAGAATAGAATAACGATTTTATCCAAAGAAAAAGTAAAAGCCATATTAACATACCTGAAAGAAAACCCGCATGAATCGCCAAAAATAATGTTGCCAAAGAAAATATTCGAAGTTTTCCCTTCATTTCTAATAATCCGACCTTTTTGTTACAGGATGAGGGAGTACGTGGAAGAAAATGAAAAGAACGACCCACTCATACACGCTCCCGACAAGAAAAATAACCCTTGGGCTGAAAAAGGGAAGTGCATCATTATGTAATCATAATAAACATAAGTAAAAATATCACCAAAATTCTAAAATATTCAGTTTAAGAGTATGGATCCGAGTCTGGTACATTCTGACCGACGAGATCACCATTCTTCGAACACGCAGATGGTAAAGCGACTACTGCCAGACAATATAAAGATGTAGGATAACCACCAAACTTAGAGCCAAACGTCGAATGTTACTTTAATTTCATTATTATTTTGTTTATGTAGTTTTGTTTCCAAACGAATCTAGTCCCTTATAATTCTAATGTAAAGAATGTACATTTAGACTGTGCGCGAAGCAAGTATGTACTTATGAATGTTTTTGTTAAAAAATAAAGTTTTAAAAATGGTTGTAAATACGTTAAATTTTGTATTTCTAGTAATAGAGTGTTCGGACATGATACTATCGGTAGAGGTTAATGGGAAAGTTAAAATGAATGAGATAAAGAAATTGTAATGTGGAAAGTGTAAGTTAATTGAACGTTCACAACCAAATATAATTTGTTTGAATAAAACTTGACGAGTATTACCTTGAAAATTGTTTAGAATATATTTTGTAAAGAACCCATGCAGTTCCATACGAATATAAGCAACTTCCTTTTTCATCTGTTTGTATGGATTTGGGATGGATTCTAATAAAACCAGGCAAAGTGTTCAATATCACTTAGACTGGTTTCAGACAGACTTTGCCACAAGTTTAAGGATAAAATAAAAATTAAATGTGAAGATTCTTTGAGCTCACGAATCTTCGTATTTAATAAAAATATAATGTTAAACTATAGGGGTAATCGCAAATCACAACTTAATACATATTCGCTGAGTCACGGATTAGAAAATGTTAAACTATTGGCAATAAAGGGAATGTAGTAAGAATAAAGTTAAACGATTAAAAAAAGGTAGAGAAGATGAAAAAAAAATATATAAATTTAAGAGTAATGCAACATAATCTTGTTTGAAACTTATTGTTAAGCTGGTTAGGATACTTTTTTATGAACACGGTACATTCCACAGTGCCATTGATCTAGTTGCTTCTAGCTATTAGCGATCTTCTACTCTCCTGTTCTTAATATAATCGCTACTAAGCAAATCTATCATTTGTTTTCCGCTATCTAACATCTTTGATTTCATCCCGACACCTTATAACATATTAAAACTAAGTATTTAAACTCAAACTATCAAGATACAATTAAAAAGATCTAGCACTCATTTAGCTTAGTATAATTCAAAATTAAACAGACGGAATTCTACCTAAGTCATTGAACGTTTACTTATAAAGCGATACGTAGTTTCCATAATCTTCTAAATTCGTAATCTAAGATTTCGGCGGCTGTTTCCCAAAATTGTTTAGTGAAGAATTTCAATTCGAATCGGAACAATTTTGGTCGAATCCAGTCCGAGTAGCGCTTCTAATCTTACATTCCAATTAAACGGATTGAATTAAATCCTAATTTTTGATTAAAATAGAAAATTTAAACTTACGCACTGTAGATAATTATAGATTAAAAAAAAATTAAATCTAACTTTAAACTTAAAAAAACTCTTTTAAAATTTAAAAACTACTTCCTCTACCATATCTAGACACGGTGTATGGAAAATCATTCTGGCTGTGAAACGATTCTTGATTTATTTAGATGATTCGTCGCTAGATACACGACCATCTTACACTATTGCAAACCTAACACCGACAATAATATCATGCGAATTGTTTTCTCCAAAGATCACAGCTTCCTCTACAGCGTCATTGTCTATGGAACCTATGTCAATTCTTTATACGTACTTTGTCTATGTTACGTCTACTACACTGGCCATTTCTGCTTCCCATGGTATACTTTGTTCATCTTTCTACACACATAAGTTCAACTATCCTTTAGGCATAAAATAGTTATTAAAAAGTTAGAATCTTTAGTAAGTAAAGTAGTGTTATAGGTAAGTAACGAGAAAATCAACAGTTGTTTGTTAATCAATATAATAAAAAATGCAATTCAGAGATTTTAACCTTAGATAATAAACTGTTTAAATTAAATTTAGTGGATGATAAGGGAATTTATATAAATGTAGTGGCAAATTCTGTCTTTGGTTTCTATGTTAGCGGGTCGGGGAATTTTCAAGGAAGTACTCTTATAATTATTTTATGTTTTTTTGTAATAATTTTATTTCCTTGTTATACTATGTTATCGAACCAAAGATTTTCATGGACCAAGGTCCTGAAATTAATGACTATCACACTATCAACTGTCATAATAAAATTTAACACCGACTTATTAGTCGTTAAAGCGTCTAAGAGTTTCACTTAATTACCTTTGTTTAGTTTATTAAGATTAAGAAGTAATAAACTGTAATTTTTAATGGATTTATCCGTTATTAACTAGGTAAGGGTGATATTGGAAATGATTTTTTTAGAATCAATAGCTATAAGGTATCGTATGTTATTATTAATTATGTAATCAGTAATCACTGAAATAAATGAAAATCTGTAATGGTTGAAGTTTTTTTTGAACACCCTACGTGTAAAACAAGTTACCATTTTATAATTGAACCTAAAAACTGGTTCTTGGCAGCTGTAGTCAGAGAGAGGTGGCAGCAGAGAATAGGCCCAGCAGTAAAACAAAACTTCTCAATCCTTACATATTATAAAACAAAGTCCTCCGCCGCGTCTGTCTGTCTGTTCGCAAAATACTGAAAAACTACTGCACTGATTTTCATGCTGTTTTCACCAAGGGATAGAGTGGTTCTCGAGGAAGGTTTTAGTATATAATAACCGACATCCACGCAGGTGAATTCGCGGGCATCAGCAAGTTCAAAATAATCGAGTCGTTGAGCTCCTTAAGTTCTGAGTTGAGCTCCACTATTACTGACAAATGCTTGCACTGACTCGACAGGTCCATTCAAATCGTTGTGGTTCCTTTCTCAAAAGACCATTTCAGACGCTAATCTACATGGTCCTCATAATGGTCTGACCAAGATTATGTCTGGACTTTAAAAGAGACTGCGACCTCTGAGTTTGTTTCGGCCTTTCTTCTCAGAGTAGTCAGATAGGAAACGTCGACCTCATCTAGCTTATTTTCAATATTTTATAATATGATGTGTAAAAGTGATTCCAACATCCTATTTACAGAATAAACAATTTCATTTCATTTCAATCAAAGGTCATTGTTGTCTCTATTTTTGACAAAATCAATTTACCCGATCACAGTATTTTACAAATGACGCAACCCATTTTATTTCTACTTATCCCCTGAACATAAAAGATTTCAAATTCAAAATAACTTATCAAAAGAATAAAAGACAAAGGATAATGTTATCAAAGGATTCCGATTAACAACAAAACTCTACAAGAATCTGCAAGCCGTTGACAAACGTAAGTATGGATGTAAGTATCTACTTTATCAATGTCCTTATAGAAAAAAAGAAAATAAAACAATTGCTTGTTATATCTCAAAACTAGTAAAAGTTTATAGATGAAAGGGGTGCCGTAATAGGTGCTCAAAGTAATAGCTTGACAATCTGACCAATCCTAACTTATATAATATTTTTTTTTAAATTAATATTATAAATGTGACAGTCAGTTTGTTCGTTTGTTACGCTGTCACGCTAAAATGGCTGAACGGATTTAGATGAAATTGGGCACATGGGTAGACCATGACCTGGAATAGAAATTAGGATATCTTTTATCCCGATATTCCCAAGGGATCGAGATTTACGCGGGTGAAACCGCGGCGTGCTGCTAGTAGTTTTAATTTGTTACAATCTGTCCGTCGAGTTGCATTCTGGACACCTGTGATTTTCGTACTAGAATCGTTAATACTACTAGAATTGTTCAATTAACAGGTGTCAGAACGCGCCTTTCAGAACTATTTTTTGCTGCCCTCACACCGAACACAAAAATTATCTTAGTACAAATCTAATCAAAACTAACATTCAAAAGAGTTTAAATTGTTTGTTTTATTTGGAAGAGGTAATCTCTGGAAGTACTGATGCTATTACAAAAAGTATTTTACTGATAGAAAGATACACTATTGCAGAAATGAAATGACATAAAACGAAATTGTTTATTCTGTAAATAGGATATAGGAATCACTTTTACACGTCATATTAAAAAATATTGAAAATAAGCTAGATGAGGTCGGGGTTTCCTATCTGACTACTCTGAGAAGAAAGGCCGAAACAAACTCAGAGGTCGCAGTCTCTTTTAAAGTCAAAGTCAAAGTCAAATAATTTATTTCAAATAGACACATAAAAGGCACTTTTGAACGTCAATGAAAAACAAAGAAATAGAATTGATTCTAGTTGCCCATTCCAAAAGGTAGCTTTCGTATGGAGAATAATGGGCAAGAAACACCACCGTTACTCTTTTCAAAAATGTTTACAATATTTTGTATACATGAATTATATAATTATATGTGATGACCATGCACCCATAATAAGATTACTGTCCCACAAAAGGCAAAAAAAAATATAAATGTAGCAATGACAAATAAATCAGTTATGTGATAGGTACATGGTGCTCACATATTTACAAACATTGTAAAAGTATACGATATTACGATATTACAAATTTTAAAGTCAGAATAGTAGGTATGCAGTATGTGTTATGGTACAGTTGACTTTGAAGCGTATGAAGTCGCGGGCCGAACCTAGTACATTAACATAAATAAGAAAACTTTTTACGGAATACGCTGACACTACAATTTTACTATCTACACAACATTTCTAGACAACTGTGTCAAGGTGATAATTCGAAATTAGACCATGCATATTTATCAAGCTGAAATACAACACTCCTTGTTCGCGAAAACACTTAGGTACACTCCCGGGGGAAGGCCGTATCTGGTGAAGCCCGCAGGAATCCGCTGTATGCGAGAAGCACAGAGCCGGTCGAAGTGGCGGTGCTTGGGGGAGGCCTATGTCCAGCAGTCGACGTCTTTCGGCTGAAATAATGATGATGACACTTCCGGGATCCCAGATCGAGACCACGCTGCACTTTTTGTATAGTAGTTTATTCATTTTATTCCATTTTTTTACCGACAAAAAAAAAAAGGAGGAGGTTCTCAAGTGGACACGTATATTTTTTTATTTTTTTTATTTTTATGTATGACTACGCATAACTTCGAAGTGAGCCGTCCGATTTGAATTTTTTATTTTTTATTTGGAAGGGTTTTTTGAGCCGGCGTCAAATACACGCTAGAATTATGTAATTAATTTGTTTGTTTGTTTGGCGCCGCCTCAAAATTTGTTACTTAAATTAGTTTAGGAGCTTAGTTACACTATAAGGTTTATTTTTTATTTTTCGCTTTTCAGTTCTTTTTTCGACGGTTTAATTTTTAAGGTTGGTGAATTCAAATTCGGGACGATGACAAAACCAAAATGATGGCCAGTATTTCTGCATAAAAACTTTTTCTTTGACTCATCATTATTTTGATGTTTTAAGCCTTTATACCTCAGAGAGCCCTAGACAAGTGGCAATCGCTTCGAAAGCGTTTCGTGTTTCTACAACGACTTTCAACTACATAGATTGACATAAGCTTTTCGATAGCTTATGTCAGTCCTATACATTTTTGCCTTTTCCATCATCGTTATCGCTGATAGAATGTCACTTTTTCTAGGGCCTCAGATGGAACTGCACGATGGCTCGATTTAGGAGTCCGGGATATGATAACAGTACTTTGCTGAACAAATTCGTTCACCAAAAGCTTCTATACTCATTAACGCTATTGATTTTGACATATGCGTAAATTCCCACCGACCCCTAATGCCAAGACCTATCTTGAAGTGATTTGATTGGAAGTCTATAAATATACTTCACAAGAGTATTTAGCTAGCTAGTTAAATAATTGAGCGAGCGGGCTGACATAATTATCTAATGAAGTTTAATATATTAGTGACTTTGTGGACTTGATATCCACTCAGATCTGTTACAGTTGTAATCACAATGATGTTAATTGGTTTACATAGTTTTTTAGGGTTCCGTACCCAAAGAGTAAAACGGGACCCTAAAAAACTATTACTAACACTCCGCTGTCCGTCCGTCTGTCACCAAGCTGTATCTCATGAACCGTGATAGTTAGACAGTTGAAATTTTCACAGATGATGTATTTCAGTTGCCGCTATAACAACAAATACTTAAAAACAGAATAAAATAAATATTTAAGGGTGCTCCCGTACAACAAACGTGATTTTTTGCCGTTTTTATAGATAATGGTACAGAACTCTTTGTGCGCGAGTCCGACTCGCACTTGGCCGGTTTTTTTATAAATGAGTTATTTAACTTTCTGCCCTTTGGTCACAGTTAATCGCAGTAACTAAGCTTGGGTACCCCAACCAAACCTCTGTATAGCTAATTTATAAAGAAATTGGGGTAATTTTGGTACTAAAAACGTGTATTTTAAATTGCAATAACTTTTTATTTTCACAAAAAAACACACGTTTTGTTAATTTTATTGCGGTATCCATACTCCTTTCAGATCGGACAGGGTTTTTGGTTTGTGTGACATGCTATATATTTCACCTAATATCGATATATTATACTTGATGCAGCGAGTGAAATACCAATTTATTTTCTAGAACCACCAGCTTCAACCATTAAAGTCAAGTAACTTTGACACCCCTAAAAACCTTATTTTCGTTCGTGAGTGAAAAATAATCTGAAATAAATATGTTTTCCACCATTCCGGAGTCGAAATGAAAACAATAAGTATTCTGAAGGCGGAGAAGGCAAACAATTCAATATTCTTCGGAACAAACAATGAAACTTCAGTTATTTTTATCCCGTTTCTGAAGACGGCGTTTTTAGAAAAAATATTTTTATTGAATTCATTGTTTCATTTGCCGGGGTTGGTCCGTGGATGGGTGACCATCTTTACATACCGAGACTCCTCCGTGCCTCGGAAAGCACGTTAAGCCGTTGATCCCGGCTGTCATTTGTGGATCTTTGACAGTCGTTACGGGTCGTCAGAAGCCCGAAAGTCTGACAACCAGTCTTACCAAGAGGTATCGTATTACCCAGTTACTGGGTTGTGGAGGTCAGATAGGCAGTCGCTCCATGTAAAATACTGGTATTCAGCTGCATCCGGTTAGACTGGAACCCGACCCCAACATAGTTGGGAAAAGGCTAGGCAGATGATGATTGTTTCATTTGAAAGTGATTTGAAAAACTTGTTGTCATAGACAGGTAGTATTTTTCGGTTTCCACCTCAATGAAAGAAATGGCACATAAAATCGTTTCTCAAAAAAACATCAGACCATAGAGGGATTGGTCGTGAAAAAAATAATTATGTTTTACTCAACACCTCACTGCCAGCAATTAACGAGAACCGAGTAGATATAGCAACTAAAAGCAAGTTGGCGAGCATCGAGCGACGAGTACGCGACGGCGACGAGCGATTACTCGCTGATATGCGTATTTACCAAGTGTGAGTCTGTCAGCGAGTAGTCTGGCCGCCAAGCGAGGGTTGATGGCTCTTGTCGCTGTGACAACCTAGTACTCGCCAGCATTGTGAACAGTTAGCGATAAGTTATTAATATGTATCTTTTTTACTTACACTGAGTCTACAATCTTTTGTACGGTTCTTGATCGAGAAAACAGTTGATATCAAGTCGCTTCCTCGTTGGCCACCGCCATTATGTAGGTACAATCAGTAAAAAAAGTCGATTAAAACTTCACAATAAGAAATAAAAGTTGTAATGAACATACTTGTTTTTTTACCAAGTTCAAAATTGAGGGGGTTTTCAATTCGACGGCATGTTTTTTGATGTTTTGTTTTGTTTTCAATGTTTGTTACGCAATCACTCTGCCAATTGACATTGATGATTCTTTTTTGTTTGGTAGGTCATGCTTCAGAGGTGGTCCCATATAAATTTTATTAACTTTGATTGCGTAGTTTTTGAGTAAGCTTCAATAATACGTATTTTTCCCACCGCTCCCGGATTTAAAGTTATTTTTCACTTTGTAGTGTTTTCTTTGGAAGTGAGTTGTTTTTTTTTTGTAAAATGTTTTTTATATAGTATATCTGAATAAAACGGCTAAGACTGTCGAATTTAAAAACGATGATACTAAGATAATATATAATTTATAAAACTGAGATAAAAAGTTTTTTCTGAAGATGTTTAATTAAGTCAACTTAATTTCACCTGCTAGGGTGTTATTGTTTTTAAACAATGTTTTTATTGTACTGCCTCGTTAGTCTCGTGGTCGCAAGCGCTTCCGCTGAGCATAAGGTCCTGCAATGGGTTCGAATCTCGTGTCGGGCAAAGTGTTATTGGGTTTTTCCATCTGGAATTTCTCAGTAGCAGCCTGGAGTCTGGATTTGTGCCCGGTTCATGTAAAAGGGCTCATCCCCTATTAAATGGGACTTAAATATAACTGGCGTTGAGTGTACATACTATAATTACACCTCTTCCTAACCTTTAAGGAATTACAGGCGTGTTTATAAAAATATGTTATTTCTATATTTTGAATTTTAAAGTCAATAAATAACAGGATATATATTAATTACAATTAAAAGTTAAATAATACAGTAAAGTAAGTTTACAAACTTTCTGCTAACATACACGTGAACCATGGTTTAATGTAATTTGTGTGTTTCAGTAAATTGTGAGTAATGTTCACTTTCCGCCATGTTCTGTTAACTACAGTTAAGGTTGTTATGTTAGCTTTTGTAGGCAATTTTTACTTTCGTAAGGGTGTTAATTATAATGAATAATGAATGGTTAGGCTTACGAAGACATGTTGTAAAACTCCTTCCAGTGTCGTGAGCCGTGAGATTTACAATCACGAATTTCACATATACCAAACCAATTTATAGAGACCATTGCAATTTTTTTTTTTTTTTAGCACTTTTGCCCTTTGTCTCGGCAGTTATTGGTGGATCATTGAGTTGTTCCGGGTCGTCAGAAGCCCAAAAGTTTGACAACCAGTCTTACCAAGGTGTATTATATTACCCAGTTACTGGGTTGTGGAGGTCCGATAGGCAGTCGCTCCATGTAAAATACTGGTATTCAGCTGCATCCGGTTAGACTGGAAGCCGACCCCAACATAGTTGGGAAAGAGTTTCTGACGACCCGTAACGACTGTCAAAGATCTACAAATGAAAGTCGCGGTACTTTCCGAGGTACGCGAGTCTTATTTGTAATGGATGGTCACCCCATCCAAGGTCCGATCATGGCAAGCGTAGCCTTAACCTTCTATCGACCCTTGCGGCTGTTATTATTTTTCATGAGCCCGACCCCCATGCATCCCAAGTCATCATCATTTCAGCCGAAAGACGTCCACTGCTGGACATAGGCCTCCCCCAAGCACCGCCAACTAGGGGCCGTTTATTTATGGTGCTTGTCATTTTTTGGGGGGGTTTGCCATAATCGCCATACTTGGCAGGCGGGTGGGCGATCGCAGTATGATGTTAAAATGCATAGAAAATGCTGCTTCCCATTCTCTACTGATTCCCTTAGTCGCCTTTTACGATACCCACGGGAAGAAGTGGTTTGGTGCGATTCCTTACGTCCAGCACCACACAGACAAGTCCCAAGCTCAGACCAAATAAAAAACCAAGACAGAGCGCTGTCAACAGTGACGTGATACCGGTTTCGTAAACATGTGTGCACTTAGTTTGGTGTAGTTTGATTATAGTGTCATTGTAAATAGTTGTAAATGTGTGTGTGTGAGTGTGTATGCACAGAGCGGTGGTGTTGTTTTAGCATGCTTCACTATATTGTTCGCAGCGCTACGTCTTGGTTTTTTATTTGGTCTGAGGTCCCAAGTCAGTAAATATAATTTCCCGTTCCTCAAAATATCCCCTGGCTTGTACACTTCAAGGTCCCACATAATTTGTTTACTGCTTCACCGCACCTGATGCGCTGTTTTTCTTCTAAAAGTATTTACAAATTGGCTTATTTCAACGAGAAAAATACAGAGCTGGCAACATTATTTGGTGTAAAGGAAAGGAAAATAATATTCTTATCATTTTACGCAGTTCAGTGCCAACTTGTAAATATAGTTTTAGTTTACGCACTACAATGCCAACTTGTAAATATAGTTTTAGTTTACGCACTACAATGCCAACTTGTAAATATAGTTTTAGTTTACGCACTACAGTGCCAACTTGTAAATACAGTTTTAGTTTACGCACTACGGTGCCAACTTGTAAATATAGTTTTAGTTTACGAACACACTTTTACTTATTAGTTAATTCACACTTATTCGATTTTAGGATAAACAAAAGCTACTGTAACGCACCGAACTAATTTGTACAAATATGTAGATAATGCAGATTTATATCTTGTTCATCTCTAGTACTGTGACATCATTATTTAGGGTTACCCGAAAGGTGTCAAACGGAACCCTATTACTATACCTCTGCTGTCGTCCGTCCATCCATCTGTCAACATTTGAAATTTTCACAGATTGTGTATTTCTATTTCTGCAATATCAACGTACCTATAATAAAATTTTAATAAAGTTTATAATTAAAGGGGTTCTCATAGACACAAGAAACTTGTTTTTTATCGTTGTTTTTTGCTTGATCTTAATACGATACGGATACGGATACGGATCTTTCGTGTATTTTTTTTTTTCTTTTTCTCTGCTCGATTTTTGGTCAGCCGGCTGTGGTCTGTCAGCGTGGGACGAACCGATTTAAAAATTCTATTATTTGAGTCTACCTTAAATATGATATTCTACAGCACACACGGAAAAATATATTACTCTATGCAGATCAAAAGCAACAATAAACCTAATTCAAAATGACGGAATGAATGTTTTTTTTTACGGTTTTTTAATGTAAGGCAATAGTAGGTAAGTACTTCATAGGCCCTAAAATTTTATCACTCCGTCCTAAATAGCTTGAATTACTTTATGCTTTAAATTCACGATTCGAAATAAAACTTGTTTGTGACTATAAAAAAGGCAGAAGCTTCGTTAATTATGGTCATTAAGCTCGTTAATCATAAAAACTGTTAAGACCGCACTCACAGACGTCGTTAATCTTACAATTACTTAGTTATGGGAATAAAATAATATTAAAAAACAATTGCAATCTTCTAGAACGTGAAAACTGGCGCGACAGTCAGCGCTACCCTTGTTGCACCCGCGATATAGCGCCTGTTTGTGGGAGCCATTATGATTTGCATGAGACAGATTTACTGCCACAAGAGTTCTATAAAGGAAAATACCTAAATACTGCAAATGCAAATGCTGAGGGGCCCGTAGTTAAGTAATAACAGCCGCACGGGTCGATAGATCAGGTCAAACTACGCTGGCCACAGTCGGTCTGTGGATAAGTGACCCTCCGTGCCTCGGAAAACACGTTAAGCCGTTGGTCCGGGCTGTCATTCATGGATCGTTGATAGACGAACCGGGTCCTCAGAAACCCAAAACTCTAACAACCAGTCTCACCAAGGAGTGTCCTATAAATACTGGTACTCAGCTGGATCCGGTTAGACTGGAAGCCGACCGCAATAAAGGTGGGAAAAGACTGGGAAAATGGTGACTTGAATACTGCAAATCATTAGCAGATTTTTTTAAATAAAAAAAAAACATTTCTTTTGAGAGTCATGTCTCATGTCGACAAACAAACGATCAGTCGTGAACAAAAAATTCTAAATTAATAGAGCATTTTCTGTTCACGATCACTATTATTTTATGGTAATAAATTTAATAGTAGCAACTTCCGGACCATCAGAGCATAAAAAAGTCCCAGACTTAACACGGAACATTGAAATAAATTCATTCGCAGATTACCCGAAAAAGCCGAGCTTGTAAAATTTATAACCCTATCACCGCCTTTTAAAAATCCACGTCAGCCTGGCCAGCGGCCAAGCCGTGACCGCTATACCATATTTACATAAATATACTTAAACTGAACTGCATATTTATCCAAGCTGCAGGCAATTTGTTAATATTATGTACACAAGAGGTCACATAATGATCTCCCGAAGCCGCCATTACACGACCATTTACTGGTTATAACCGGATATATCGGCTTTCATTAACTTTTAGGGGTTGACGGCCGTTTGGGGTTGTGTTTGTCAAATGTGGAGTGCGTGGCTACGTAGTAACTTCATTGTGTGTAAGAGACAAGGGTTAGAATTTTTGTAATGACCGGGGGTATACAAGAACAAATTTCGGTAATAATTTTGTTCTTGTTGCATTATTAGGAAAAATGGTTTTCTATGGTTCCTCATATCTTTAATATTTAGCTGTAAAATACTAGAACTTGTACAGACTCGCATAAATTCAGAAATCCAATAGACATTCAGGGCCTTACCACAAAAACTTAGACACGACTTGTTCAACGCGTGTTTAATGTCAGTTTTATGTCAAACTCGATACAGAAATGTCATGTTTAAAAGGTGTTTAGGTTAAACAACTGATAAACACGCGTTTTGTGGTAATAAGGTCAGAGTTTTGCTTTACTATTTTGTTTCTGAATATACAGCGTGTAACAAAAACCCTGTCCGGTCTGAAAGAGGCACATACTCGTAGGTACTGCAATAAAATTACCAAAAAATATTTATTTTATTTTTAATTATTGATAATAAAAAAGTTATTGCAATTTTAAATTCACATTTTCAGTATCAAAACTACCCCAATTTCATTATAAATTATCAAATTTTTTACAGAGGTCATAAGTTATGACTTGTAGACACCCACTAAACTACGGCCGCCCGCGCCCCCATGTAATAAACCGTTATTATTCCCCATTGAAAAAAATGAGGCGAATTTTTGTTTCTTTTTTCCAAAAAAAAAAACCATAAATAGACTCTCAGCATGATTCTTAACAACACCCTCACGGATTGGACAGGGTTTTTTTACACGCTGTATAGAAATAAACTGAAAAAATTCCTTTACTTTACAATAATTTATATTTTCGTAATATAACTTACCACAAGCAATACATACCACTACTTTTTGTCTGTGGTTCGTTTGACTACAATCATTTTAACAGTTAAAAGGTCAGTAGGTATCTGAAATCGTAAGCAATTTTTATAAACAGAAGGTGACCAAAGGATTCGCCTAAAATATGCAGCTTTTTCTAACAAAGCTACACCCAAAGTCACCTTCTACGTCAATAGGTGGCTCATCTTTTGCAACTTCACAAAAGATTCACATCTGTACTATATTCACCTTGCCTACCAAAAAATATAGACTGCTCAAAGACACCGGTGATCCTCAAGCTTCGGTTACTCCCCGTAAAATCCGGATTCATCCGGTTTTACGAGACACCCGGGCCGGTATTGCAACGGTCGACGACATGCATTTTATCCGGCAAAGTATCTCGCTAGGTTTTTGTCGGAGATACGGATTTTGCCCGACTTTAGAATGAAACTTGTTTGAGCGAAAAAGAAAGGATTATTGTGGTTATGGAGAGAGTATTTAGAAAGGTGATGGTGCTTTGAGTTGTTATAAGTCCTTTGTTGTATGGTAATCTGAAGAGTATAAGGAGGTGGATAAAAGACAGCTGAAATAAGACTCTTTATGTCTTATTAGCTTATGTCTGCGGTTTCATCGGCATGACTTGGAAAGCTATTACGAAATATATTTTTTTTGCATTACGTAATAGTCAGCCTTTGCGCTGCTGTAAAATATATAATGTTTAGTTATAGGTAATGTTTAGTGGAAAATGTATGGTTAGTATTGATGGAAAAGTACATCATTAAAATTGTATAATATGGGACCTACATCTGCCAACAGTTTGGTAGAAATAAATTTTCTTTGTAAAAGGATTTCGCAAGCATTTTCGTGTTAAATACTGATATTCAGCTGCATCCGGTTAGAATGGAAGCCGACCTCAACATAGTTGGGAAAAGGCTAGACAGATGATGATGAAAAGAATTTCGCCACGAATAAACGCTTTTTTTTCTTTTTTTCTTGTGACCTTATTGAAGCCGAAGGTATGTACACCTGTATAAGGTTATTGTCCTAAAATAACGGGTATATAAAGACACTTACGACGCCGAAAGTCACTTGTTATTCTCGTCATTGTGATCATTTTTTTGTTGTGACGGTGTTTTGCGTGAGTTACGTTGCGCAATACCGTAAGCAGCGATTTTTCACACCAAAAATAAAAGTCGTTTCCCAGCTATTATTTTTGTCTAATGTTACTTAATTTGATGTCCAGAATGCGTAGTTGACGGCTATGTGATGGGTCTTTTTACACCCTTTATAGACACCAACAGCCTTATCATATCATAGACATCCACACCTACTTAATAGTAGTAGTTCTGCGAACAGTAAAACTTACGAGCAGAAACTTTTATGCAACGATTAACCTTTAGCTAGTCGCGCCAAAATAATCACACTGTTTGTCGCGTGGGGTCTGTGCGGATCCCAGAGTTTATTTGTGAATAAAGGTATCAAGGTAGGTAGTTCCTACCCTCTAAGTCCGTCAACGTAGATACGGTTCCATTCGAAGGTAGTACGAAATTTTGGCAGGCAGCAGCATCAAGCGACGATGTCACCACGACACGACCGGTTTCTATGTATTTCTATGAATCGTGTCGCTAGTTATGGAAGGTATTTGATAGAAGACTGTCTGTCTGTCTTTCTGTCTGTTACCTGTTCACGCCATTACGGCTGTACGGATTTGGACACACAGGTAGAACATGATCTTGGTGACATAGGATACTTTTATCCTGGTAGTACGTTCCCGTGGGATAATTTCCGACGCCCACGCGGGTGAAGACGCGGAAAAAAGCTAGTCGAACATAGCTTAAAAAATCACATCTGCCTGTTATTGTTTATACCATCATCTTTTTAATCGAGAAACAGAAATACTTAGACGGATAAGCCAGTCCTCAAAATACATGACTACAAACCGCACTATAATATATTTCATCATCATCATCTTCCTGCCCTTGTCCCGTGTTACTCGTGGTCGGCGCAACACGTTTTCTTCTTCCACTCTCCCCTGTCAACCGTCACGTTATCATTTACTCCCTTCTCTTTCATATCATTCCTCACACAATCCATCCATCTTTTCTTTGGCCTTCCTCTCCCGCTCCATCCATCAACACTTATATTCATCACTTTTTTAGTCACATGCGTTTCCTCCCTCCTCATCACATGCCCATACCAGGTCAAACGATTACCTTTCAACTTTTCTGTCACTGGCGCCACTTTTAAACTTCCCCTTATATACTCATTTCTTACTTTATCCATTTTCGTCACTCCACACATCCATCTTAACATTCTCATTTCCGCTACATGCATTCTTTTTTCATCCGTCTTCTTCACGGCCCAGCATTCCGATCCATACAGTACGACAGGCCTTATAACGGACTTATAGATTTTCCCCTTTAACTTGAGGGGCATCCGTGGGTCGCAAGTTGTTCCTGTAACCTGTCGCCATTTCATCCATCCCATCCACTATAATATATTTCAGTTACCAAAAAATATCCCATTATTTACTACACAAAACTATAGCAAAGACACAAGTATTTCATATACCTGAGCCATTGTTCTAGCACATAATATATAACGCTGAACACACAGTTGGTAGATGGCCAAGTCGCACAGCCCAGAATCTTTGAAGCCGAACTCTGTGCACATACTTGGAACTGTTGGGATTCTGGGGATAATAAGTTTTGTTATGTTATGTTATGGAAATAATGTAGCTTAGATTCTTAGGAGTTAAGTAATATTTTGCCTTTTTGGCATACATTTTGGGATGTCGGAGTGATTCATGAAGAAGTTTTGGGTGTATAATTCATTAAAGGTTTTGTGTAAATTGGCTGAAATATGACGATCATTGAAGATGCCGGAAAAAATCATACCGACTGGGAGATTTACGGCATGCGCCGCGTAAACCAACGGAGGTATATGAAAACTATGTATTACGGAATTAATACATTATTATACAATATTTATTTAAACTTTATTTTTTTGTACTGTGTTTTTGTTAGTAATTATGTAATGCTATGTTTTTGTGTTTATTCTAATTTGGTTGTAAGTATATAGTTTAGTTTATTAGTTTAAGTTCTTAGCTGTCGTATTAGGGTAAACCCTGTAATGATAGTTTAAGCTGTTATAAATAAATAAAACAATAAATAAATAAATAATTACTTACCTGGATTAAAACATACAGTACTTTTAAACCCAGTAGTACGTTCCCGTGGGATATTTTCCGACATTCACGTGGGCGAAGCCGCGGGCAAAAGCCAGTAAAAAACTAAGATAAATTCCTATTATAAATAAAATTCACTTCACTTTTAACTATAAACAATCATCTTTTCACAGATAATTCACTCTGCAGTACCTCTAATTGTTTACTATAATAAACAAAATTGAGCGCATACAGTTATGCTCCGTTGCAGTTGCACAAATTAATGCAATTATGTATTTTATACTCTACTCTAAACTGTTTTGTGAAATAATTCTGTACCTACCTAATAGTTTTGCTAATGAATTTGTAATGAGTTTTCTGTTTGAGTTTTATGGTTGGTAATAATGAAAATAATTATCCTGTAATCATTTTTCCTTCTGCGGGAAAACGGCTCTTCTTATACCTACCTATAAGGATTTGACTAATTGCTCATTAAATCCAGATTTCCTCACGATTTATGTTAAAAAGCACAGCCCATTTTTACATAAATCTATTCAGCTTTATAACCTTAATGGAAATCTTCGGTAAACTTTTATCCGAAGGTTGGTCACCCCATCAGAACAATAAATAATTAAAAACCACAATTTCCACAAAAAGGAACAAACGAACAAAACGAAACTCAAGAACGGATAAAATCAACTTTTTTTTCTAAATACTTAAAAAAAAACTAACAGTAATTATTATGTGGAATCGGCTGAACAAATTTACACAGGAGTCTAATTAACGAAGAGTACTCGGGCCCTCCGAGTTGTCGGTCTAGTGGTGCGGTCTTAGTGATAAGCGGTAGCGGGAAGCGAGTGAAAAAATAATGGTCAACATTTACAGCGGCATCTAATGGAGCTTCAACAATGAATATTTGGTAGAATATTAGGAAAATCCTACTAGATCTACGGTGGATGGTGAGTATCCAGATAATAAAAACTAGGCAAATGCGAGTGCGACTCGAACATGAAGGGTTCCGAAGCACCCTACGTATATATTTAGCAAAATAACTGAAAAAAACATATTTCTAGCATGGGGAAATATAAAATAAAGCTTAAAATTAAAAAGGGTGGGGAGCCTCTTTAATTTTAAACTTTATTTTATTTTTGTTACTAGCTTTTGCCCGCGGCTTCGCCCGCGTGGATGTCGGAAAAATCCCACGGGAACTTACTACCGCCTGGGATTGAAAGCACCCCATGTGTTAATCCAGTTATCTAATTGCGTAACTTATTTTCGTAACTGATTAAGACTAATCTTTCATTTTGACAGTTCAACAACATACATAGCGTTATTTACGTTGTGGAGCAGATTTTTTTTCAAACTTATGAAGCAATTGATTGAACATTTGTTTCAAACTGATTCAGATTGTGGATCGTGTATTATGCAATTAGGGTGCAGTTATAAACTATCTGTGTGCCTTTCATCCATATCCGTTGGGCCGATTTTGCGCCAATCCGGAACAAACATCCAAATAAACAGACAAACGAACAAAAATACTTAAAAATATATTTTAGGTATCAGACTTATTCCCACACCTCGTACTAATTACTTATTTTCAAAGTATTTAATGTACAGTTTTGACTTAGTTACTATTTTATTATGTATCTCATTTTCCGCAACACGGGCAATATTTCCGTTTTTTTATTGATGAAAAACATATCTGCGGGCTGCTACAACATAATGATAATAATTATGTAGTCGGTGGTTTAAATATTATTGTATCATTACATAATGAAGGTATTATTCAAGTTAAGTCAGTTGTTAACTTACAAAACCCTGAAACACGTACTTAATTTTTTTTTGTTTTAAGTATTAGTACTTACCGTACCGAGTTTTGAGTTAATCCGCCAGCGCGTAAAAATTTTTACTTACTTACTTTGCCACCCCGTAATTCGTCTATGTGAAGGATTGCTTAAAAAACTAAAAGTGACAATCTTTATTATTTACTGTGGCAAGTATTGCCAAGTTTCAAGTTTAATAACTAAAGGAATAAGGGCGACTTTCCAAAAACCCTTTCTTAGTGGATTCCTACGTCCTAATAACTATCTGTGTGCCAAATTTCTTCCCAATCCGTTTAGTGGTTTGAGCTGTGACGTAGACTACCCACTTTCATCCCGTTAGGGGTAGATTTTTGAAAAACTCTAATGCACCTTATTCCTTATTTTTGGTTTTAAGTATAAATAATGAGTTTCGAATTAATCGGACAGCACGTTAAAATTCTTCTATACAAACTTTGACACCCCCCAATCCTCGTTTAGGAGGTAGTTTATAAAAACTGAAAATGACAAACTTTATAATTTACTTTTTCAAGTCTATTAACTCAAGGAATAAGATTTTTCATACAAAAGAAATCCCCCCTTTTCATCCCTTTAAAGCTCGAATTTTCCAAAAACCCTTTCTTAATGCA
The DNA here is from genome assembly GCA_949152455.1 of Lithophane leautieri. Lineage (NCBI taxonomy): Eukaryota > Metazoa > Arthropoda > Insecta > Lepidoptera > Noctuidae > Lithophane > Lithophane leautieri. The sequence continues at coordinate 16,742,696 of OX424467.1, forward strand.
CGCCTAGGTCCTAATAACTTACTGTGTGCCAAATTTCAGCCCAATCCTTTTAGTGGTTTGAGCTGTGACGTAGACTAACCATTTTCACCCCGTTAATGGTAGATTTTTGAAAAACCTGAATACACATCATTCTTTATTTTTGGTTTTAAGTATAAATACTGAGTTTCGAGTTAATCGGACAGCACGTTAAAATTCTTCTATACAAACTTTGACACCCCCTAATCTTCGTTTAGGGGGTAGTTTATAAAAACTAAAAATGACAAACTTTATAATTTACTTAGATAAGTATTCGTGCCGAGTTTCAAGTCTATTAACTCAAGGAATAAGATTTGTAATATTAACGAAATCCCCCGGTTTCACCCTCTTAGCGGTGGAATTTTGAAAAATCGTTCCTTATTGGAACCTTACTCTTCATGAAGAACACACCCTCCAAATTTCATGTCTCTAGGATCAGCGGTTTAGGCTGTGCGTTGATATCTCATTCACCCTTGCCTTGTATATAGATTCATCATTAAAATAAAATAAACTTTGACTTTGCAATGTCAATTCTAATGACTCCACTTTGTATATAGGTATGTTTTCTTTCAAGTTCTTATTCATATTACTGAATTATTACTGAGGCATAGTATGTAAGACTATTATGTGTGTTCGATGTACTGAAAATAAATCTTATAGTATTCGAAGTAAGAAGACCGGGGAAATATGACTTGATTGAATACCTGTCGGTCTTCCTGGTTTTCCTTAAGGGTCTTTTCTATCTATAAAGGTTCATCATTAACCAAGTCGGACAGATTTATATGAGACGAACTTTTGACAGCGGCTTCGCCCGTGTAGATGTCTAAAATTAACCCATAGGAACCTACTACCGGGATAAAAAGTATCCTATGTGTTAATCCAGGTTATAAACTATCTGTTTGCCAAATTTCATTCAAATCCGTTCAGCCGTTTTTGCGTGATTGAGGAACAAACATCCAAACACACAAACACACAAACTTTCACATTTATAATATTAGTAGGATTTGTTGTTATAGCGGCAATAGAAATACACAATCTGTCAAAATTTGTACTTTTTCAGCTAGTTTTCCTTACTTGTTACTTACTCTTTCCTGTTTTTATCGAAATCCAAGAGTTATACAGAAATAATCAACATCGCGAAAGAACACACGATAGTTATTTTAAAGCGAAACAAGAATCCTTTAAGTTAAGAATGATTCTGCCATTTTTCTTACAGCTTACACCCTCCGTTGCCCCGGTAACTCAAATGGTACACTTCACAGATGAGTTTGCGAGGGAATTTCCAGTGAGACCACAAATACAGCGGAGTTTATGGCACAGTTCAACTGCCCATAGCCCGTAGATGTGCTATTAATTTGTTTGTCAAACGGTTGCTAAGTTAAATTGTGAGTGGGGCAAAAAAAATTAACACTTTGGTTTTTTTTTACTTTGCGGAGGAATGTTGTAGCCCATGGCTAAGTAATAACAGCCGCATCAGGTGAAGTTGCACTTGCCGGGGTTGGTCCGTGGATGTGTGACCATCTTTACATACCGAGACTCCTCCATATCACGGAAAGTACGTTAAGCCATTGGTCCCGGCTGTCATTCGTGGATCTTTGACAGCCGTTACGGGTCGTCAGAAACCTGAAAGTCTGACAACCAGTCTTACCAAGGGGTGTCGTACGTTACTGGGTTGTGGAGGTCGTCAGGCTCCATGTGAAATACTGGTATTCAGCTGGATCCGGATAGACTGGAAGCCGACCCCAAGGACCCCAACATAGTTGAGAAAAGACTAGACAGATTGATTTGGGGAGAAGAATGTTGTAATAGATAGTGTGACCTGCAGTTTTGCAATATTTGCGCTGCAATTTTATGTGAAGTGTAGGTAATATTAGTTTGAACTGATCGTTTGATGATTCTATTGAGATACGGATACTCATGAGGTAAGAAAAACACAGTAAACTTAATTCGAAGTAGCTTCAAACCATTGTCGGTTTGAAGCCAATTGTAATTAAGTTTACTATGATTTACCTAAATGTGAACCTGAATTATAGAATGTTGGTTATGGTGGTGAGAATCTTGAGTCTTTACATTTATTTTTGTGGGATGAAACACTCTACGTGTTTGACTCGATTGCATTTTTTTCGTAGGCTCGCGCGACTCGGTGTTCTGTGTAAAATCTCATGCAACTATGTAAAACGTTCAAGAAACAGATTTATAGCATTCACATCGCGTTCGTCGGACTTGGAAGTGTTACTTACAAATAATCATGGATACCTATTACAACAATAATAATTATATCAAAGTATGGCAGTGTCTGCGGTATAGGTGGCCGCGCCGGTGCAGCGGTGGTGACTGCGGTCAGCGGTGTGCGGCTGTAATGCCGGTAGTCCTGATACTAACGACCAACCAATTAGGGACGATAATGAGCTAAATCGCTTGATTATTTTACCGTATGAAAGTTTTCACACGTATCTATACAATTCACCCTAAAATACAATAGACGTAGATATATTTAGTAACCTATTCCGCTTAACTATTCTTCAAATAAGTATTGTAAGTTTTTAATTTATATGGGAACTGGCACAAAATCAATTAAAAAAATTAAAAATTAATTAAGGTAAACCGATTGTCAGATAATAATCATAATAAAAAACAAATGACGAAACGAAACCAACTCCAAAATCAAAACAGCCCGTGCCCGTGATGTATGTTTTACGTCGCTTCTCCAACTCTTTTGTTCACAACAATGGGTAAGCAGACTCCTCAAATGGGGTAAAGGATTTGGAATCACAAAGCTTTTGTCTTAACACAAAAGGTGAGATTTACAATGACAGTGAAGTTTAGTAAGTCGGTCAATGTGTCGTGTTGTGTCGGAGCGTAAGACCCATTGTGTTTTTGTTTTATTTTTACAAGGAAAATAAAGTTTTGTGTGGTAACGAGAAGTTTTCAACCTGTTTGGTTTAGTTGTTGAAACCAAAAGTAAGTACAAAGGGTTGCTAGAATTAGACCCGTTTGCAAGAACCCAAATTATTTGTAACTGTAAAAGGGAGAAGGGAGGTTGGTATACGCCGATTTATTCTGTAAGACTCTCACCGTGAATAGGTGAAGATAGTTGTCAATAGTGTCAATCATGACAGCTCACTTCACCTGAGTTTCTAGGGTGAGATTTAGAAAGAAGTCGTTACATGTAGTGCTTAGAGAACACACTTTATTTTTCAAAAACGTGTCGGTAACTCGGTAAAAACCTTTGATTATGAAACTTTTCACGCATAATCAAGAAAATTACTTCCAAATTCATAAAGTAAGTAGGTAATCAAAACAATTTTACAAAGTCCTAAAGAATAACAATATTTAATTCAGGAATAGATTATTCCGCAACCCAACAGTGCCGTTGGTTTAATATCTGAACAGAAACTTGTCTCATCAGCGCTTACGCAAATATTAATAGCAATACGCTTTCTTGAGACTTCATGCTTATTAACTCTGACAGGTTAACCGGTTAACCGTAACTTTGACGTTAGTGGTAGAGCTTTATTTACACTGCCTTTATTCCCAAGAAACAAAAATTCCATTTTTTTTTTGAAAACTGCTCTGTTTGACATATCAAATGAAAGGGCTTGTTGCGTGGATCTCAAATACATTTTTCTTTATAATTTTAAAATAAATACTTTTAAAGAAATTTAAGAAAATTTATGAAAATTTATGAATTAAAAATCCGAAGTCACACGTAATCTATACGATTTAAGCCCCTTAACACGTGTGACTCCGGATTTTTAATTTGTCTGTCTGTGATGTTTTGACCTTGTTTAAACCTTTTTAGTTGACTTTTTGTCCTAGTTGGGTTTCATGGGTTTAGTAATTTAAGGCTATGGAGAAGGTGACTCGGGATGACGCCTGTTTTGGCGAGGAACATTATAGGGACCAGGTAAACTTTTTGTTGGCGCCATATTGTAGTTCTTTGAGTTCTGCGTATTTACTAATTTTTTCAGTTATTGTCTTCTGAATGTTATGTGTGTTGGGAATGTAGTAGTAATATTACGATTATTATTTAGCATAATTCACAAACAATGCGAATCCTTAATTGAGTATCATGCAAAAAAACTCTGTAACTTATTCCTTTATTATTACCTCCAACATTCCACCAAAAAAGATAATCCCAGCTTAAATAGATCCGAAAAATCTGCAAAAACTCTAAATTGAGACCCTATTCTCTGAATTGAGGTCCTCGTTAAAAGCCAAAATGACATCGCGAAACAAGTTTTTAACACGAAAACCAACCCTTTACGTCAGAAGCTTGTCAAAGGTCTCGTTTTTTGACGAAAAAAAATACCATTAAGCCCGGGCGGTATCTACCCAAATAATGTTGGGCGGATTGTGTATTGTGTAAAAAGTGACCTGTTTATTATGTCATGTGAGTTTATTATGGAAGTGTTGGTTATGGAAATTTCTTGTGGTTAGTAATTTGCATATTTTATTTATGGTTTGCGGTTTGGTTCGGTCATCCGGTAAGTTATATGAGGTTGTAATCAGACCATGGTGTTCATAAAAACAACGAACTGTCGGAGATGTAATACCTTGGCACCTGAGAGTCTAGACAAATTGATATTCTATTAGCGATGACGATGTAGGAAATGTCAAAAATGTATGAGACTGACATAAAGAACCGAAAGGCTTATGTCAATCCCACGAAGCAAATACAAAGGTCAATCCATTTGAAAGTCGTTGTAGAAATACGAAACGCTTTAAAAACGTTTGCCACTTGTCTGGGCACGTGCGGTTGGCATGATGAGTACATATAAAACTGAAACCCGTTTTACCCAAAATTCTTTATCCATTCTAGTTTTTAAGGTTCCGTACTCGAAGGATGCCAAACGGTACCCTATCACTAAGCCTCCGGTTTCCGTCCATCTGTCTGTCAGCGGGCTGTATCTCATGAAACGTAATATGTAGACAGTTGGCATTTTCACAGATTATGTATTTCTACGGCCGATATAACAAAAAAAATAAAAAAAATTAAAGGGGAACCTCCCCATACAAGAAAGGTGTTTATACAGCATTTATTTCTAATTATTGTACAATACGGTGGTACGGAACCCTTCCGGTGGTACGCTTTTTTATAATCAAAGGTTCCACAAATAAGTTATCTGGACATAAATACGTTACTAAAACAAACATTGAAAATAGAGCATTGCGATTAAGGTAATCATAGATTACGAATGATTATATCTACATACATCACCTTAAATCGGGAAATAAATAGAGTATTATTCGTAAATACCTTTGAGTACTGGTTACGCCAATTTAGCGATAAAGAGTTACCTCGTGTACATTCAACAAAAGAATTTGTGTGTGCAAATAAATAAATAAAATTTTCGGGAAATAAATACTTAATTAGTTTTTTTTTTTTTTTTACTGTTGTGACTTTCGTTTATTTCAATACGATAAAATATATATTAGTTTTGATGCGTGGTTTACTTAAATTTTGTTTTAAAACAAAACAATCAAATGAGCGATATGGATTCATACTACTAGGCATAAAATAAACATAGGTTGTCTCAATATAATTAAACTATTGCAGAATTTTTCTCTAACGTGTATTTTTGCATAGTCTCTGGCCGCGGCCTATTTAATAGCGCGAATACGCGATCAGTCGCGTGCCTAAGTCACTTTTTGTTCGAGAAACCGAAAAGCGCCCCCTGTCGGCGTGACCACACATTCAGGTTCACCGAAAAACAATTTGAACGATCGTGTATTCGCGTGACGATCGATTTTAAATAGCCTGTCAGCGTATCTTAAAAGATACGTCGACGGTTGAAGTTTTTTCGACAATTATCTTATATTTTGACAGTAGAGAGGGACGCGGGGTCACTTTTATTTTTCAATCGGCTAATCAAGTTCTCAAAGAAGTGAAAGAAATTAAAATTAAAGGTTTTTTTTTTAATTTCATCGATTTTACCTATCGCAACCTAGGAGAAATCATGAATCACAATTAATTTATTTCGTACATATATCTATTTAAACCAAACATGTACTAACAAGATTAGTTCCAGTTCAAATTAAGTTAAAATGCCAATAAGCAAAGCTGCGGCCACAGCTAGTCTAAAAATAAATTACTTAAAAAAAACTTGCATCTCCTTTTTTCAATGCATGTATGCTATGTAATTATAATTATTTAAGAAATTATAGGTAGGTGCCTATGTAGGTATAATTACATTAATTACACATAATCGAATACTAATTAGTATCAAAAGCCTAGAAGAACGTCTATCATTCTGATTGATAGATACACTCTGTCACTTCGATTGTACTTGCCGACGATGAAATATGAGAACAACTGATGGCGTAGCGCGTAGAAGGGTCTACGAGCTACGAAATCTCGTAGCAATTAGATATTGGTACTGTCTGGTTTGCGGAGATTGAGAAATGCTCGTATTTGTTTTGATCTGGGATATATTTAAATTAATTTGTCTCATACTTGGAAAGTACGCTGGAAGTTACCTGATCAGAGGGATGAAAACACTACTTTTCGTCCCTGGGAAACGATTTTCTCTGTCCGTAAGTGTTTTTTTAACTAAAGTAAAAAACGTAGTGTTAAAATTTTGCAATGATACGGAACCCTTCGTGTGCGAGTCCGACTCGCACTTGGTAATTTTTTTCTATTGGCGATTATCAGCTAATTTCAGATCAGAATGATTACTTTAACTTTAGCGTTAATTAATGAGAAGTCACAAGAGAAAGAAAATACTGATGCCACATCTCATGATAAAAGCTGGATTAACACTCCTAACTCGATGCTAAAATGATTAATTAATACGAAATATTAATGTTGTAGTAAGTTTGTTGATCTATTGCTAATCTGTATCTCTACTTATATTAACGATTATTCGTTATGTAAGTGACAGTGGCCCAGGGATATTAGATCTATCATTGTGAAAACAAAGGCCTGGAGCTAAACCACCACCTCTTAGAGCAGTATTATTTTAGTATTACTTCAATGTGAGAAAGAGATGGAGCTATACAGGACATATAGCATAATGTTTTCCACTGCCGGGCCACAGGCCTCCTCTCTGTAAGAGGTAGTGAGCCGTAATCTACCACGCGGGCACAGTGCGGGTTGGTAGATGTCACATGGCGGGTTGGTAAATGTCACATGTCTTCGAATTTTCTGTTCTAAGACATGCCGGTTTCCTCACGATATTTTCCTTTACCGTTTTGAGAGCAATGGTTATGAAATTATTTACACAAAGTAAAGCACCTGTCAGGGTTCGAACCCACGACCTACAATTCGTCAGCCGCGGCCGAACCTAGAAATAATTAAACCCTATAAACACACTCCCCAAAAACCTCCTAACTAGAACTTTATACAGCGTATAATTAAAACCCTGTCCGATCTGTGAGGGTGTAACTAAGAATCATACTGAGAGTCCATTAGTCGTGACTCGACGTCCATGAGTCGTTGAGCTCCTTAAGTTCTGAGTTGAGCTCCACTATTACTGACAAATGCTTGCACTGACTGGACAGGTCCACTCAAATCGTTGTGGTTCTTTCCTCAAAAGACCATTTCAGACGCTAATCTACATGGTCCTCATATGGCCTGACCAAAATTAGGTCTGGACTTTAAAAGAGACTGCGACTTTTGAGTTTTTTCAGCCTTTCTTCTCAGAGTAGTCAGATAGGACATGCCGACCAAATCTAGCTTATTTTTAATATAACGTATAAAAATGATTCCAATATCCTATTTACAGAATAAACAATTTCATTTCATTTCATTTATGGTTTTCTCTTGGAAAAAGAAAAAATAATTCGCCCACTTTTCTTTCAAAGGTTATTTTATCTGGTTGATACATGAGGAGCAGGTGGCCGGTGTTAAGCAGATATCGACAAGTCATAACTTATGACCTCTGTAATAAATTTGCTTATTTATCCTACTAATATTATAAATGTGAAAGTTTATGTGTTTGTGTGTGTTTGGATGTTTGTTACTCAATCACGCAAAAACGGCTGAATGGATTTGGATGAAATTTGGCAAACAGATAGTTTATAACCTGGATTAACACATAGGATACTTTTTATTCCGATATTCTCACGGGATCGAGACTTACGCCGGTGAAACCGCAGGGCGCAGCTAGTAATGATATAATTGTAATTTTTTGTACTAAAAACAGTAAAAACTTTATAATTTTCAGAAAAAAATCAGCTAGGTAAAGCAACAACATTACAAAAAAGAAATTTAAAAAAAAAAAAATTTTTTTTTGCGCTGTGTTTTCGTTCCATTCTGTATAAGCTTTACTTTTAACTTAAAATTCTTAAAACGAACCAGTTTTCTCTGTCTTCCGACGACAACCGCTCTAGAGCTCTAATGAACAAACTTCAGCTATTTACTGCTAAAACTAAAACCCGGGGACTTAGCATATTAATTAAAGCGTCATTACTCTTAATATTCTTGTTCAATGGCTGTGACTGGTCATTTTCCTCACATTTTGGAATTTTGGGAGCAATTTTCCTAGTCCCGAATTTTATGCTATGGTTAATCTAAGCTTTTTTAGGAAATGGACCTTTATAAAACTACTTTATTTATTTAAACTTTTCGCACTCAAAAAAGAGGTACAAAGGCGGACTTAATGCCTTAGACATTCTCTACCAGTCAACCAAGGGTGGTGTAGAGATTAGATGGCAGGTGCTCTGATTGTGACGAAAAAAGAGAAAAAAAAAAACAAAAACAAAAAAAAAAAAAACATAATGCTTAGATGAGACAGGTTTTACAGTATAAGAAGCTATAAACTTATGATACATTTACTTACATACAGATTCACTATATATATACCTACCTTTATCGAGGTTTTTTAAACCTTTTTTTTTTTTAAAGTGAATTGTCCTAGTCTGTGGTTTGTCAAAAGTTTTCTAATATTGCTACTTCAATGAACGATCAAAAGAAATACTTTTACCATTCACTGCATTATGAAGACATGAAGGTACTTGAAGGTACTGAATATCATCTTGATGGAGTTCTCTAGACGGCTTTGGATTGATCAGTGCTCACCTCTTCTTTATTTGAAAAGTAGCCATTTCCCTCTATCTGACGGCCAAACATATTTTTTGTCCCTCTTTTAGACTATTACAAAAAAAATTATATGTATTTATTATTTTTTTACGTTATTAAAAAAGTTACAGCTATGCATAGAGTTAAATGTGACATGACGTCACTGGCCGGTAGTTATACGGACTTGTGTCGTAGCGAGCCCCCACTCCACAAATTTAATGCGTTTTATCTAAATATTTTTTTTATTAATATGCTAAACCAAAAAATACGTGTCTAATATTTTTTATTATTTGACTGACGCACTAAATAGTTTTTTTTTTTTTTACCTAGTCAACATCCCTCTGGAACATTACTAGATCAATCAGATTGCTGATACTCGTAGTAAAAAATTTTTAAATTAAAAGAACCTTTCCCCGTGAGTATGTTCTCAGGGATAGTTAGATAGGTAATGTCGACTGCACCTAGCTTATTTTTTTTAAATGACATGTAAAAGTAAGAGGAGCCGGTTCGATCCACTAGGTAAGCTACGCTTGCCAGAGTTGTTCCTGGATGAGTGACCATCTTTACATACCGAGAGTCCTCCGTGCCTCGTGTCGTGGATCTTTGACAGTCGTCGGAACGGGTCGTCAGAAGCCCGAAAGTCTGGTCTTACCAAGGGGTATTGCATTATCCAGTTACTGGGCTGTAGCGATATGATAGACAGTCGCTGTATAAAAATACTGGTACTCAGGTGCATTCAGTTAGACTGGACGCCGACTCCAACATGGTTGAGAAAAGGCTAGGCAGATTTTTGTAAAAGTGATTCCGATATCATATTTACAGAATAAACAATTTCATTGCACAAATCAGTCGTCTTTTCTGTACTTGGACTCTGATCAGCCTTTTTATTTTTTTTGACTCTTATCATCCTGAAGGTAAAAATTACGACTATTATTAACATCAAAAAGTTGCCCACAATAACCAATCAATTGCCTCCAAAATTGAGAAGAAAATTGCCCATTCTGTAGCCATTTTAATTACTTTTTTGTACGCAATATATTACAGGAACGGTTTCATATTAAATGCACCTGTTTCCGACCCCTGTTTTAAAGGAACATTTTGAGGGCGTATTTTAAAAATTAGGCTCGGCTTATAGTTATGGGGGGAGCGTGACGATACACCGACGGCGATGACGTCACATGGGGTTAATGAACTTGACATAAGGTACTGTCAGCAGGAAACGAAGATGGTTTGTGATTTTTTTGTAGCAGTCATAATAGGTTTTTAATTGACTAAACGCTATATTGGAATCTTAAATCGCCATTAACTCTGCGTAACCCTTCCTTCCCTTCCAGGCGTGTTGTTATATTCTGCAAAAATATTAACGAAGTATTTTACTTACTCAATACTCAATACTTTATTGCAATCCATAATGTGTACATAATAGTTGGTATGTTAAGACATCGAATCAATTATGGACCCTGTCGGGCACAGCAAAAGTTAATTTTTAACAGGAGAGAGGATGAAGGCGCCTTTTTTTACTTGTTGTTGTACAGTTTCAATTAATGGTATTAAGTAGAATACCTTATTTTTCGGGAGAGATTTACATTATGACAAACTGCACACAATAATTTTCATTGTTTCAACAATTTTTATTTTACGCCAAACATACAAAACATTTGAATTTCAAACAAATCTGTAACAGCTATCATGACGTAGTAAAACAAACAATTCCATTCTAAATTCGAAAAGCAATCGTTTTTATTTTGTTTCCGATAGCTTTTGTGCAAAAAATGTTTGTGACTTTATTTATTCAACTGAAACTAAAAACTGTATAGTTTGTGAATAATGGGTTTTTAGGAAATGATTCATTTTAGTACTCTACTACCTACTGTTGTTTTTTTGGTACAGAACTACTATTTGGGAAAAAAAATGTAGGTAAGTAAAAATATGGTAATTATTAAGGGATCGCGTCTGACATTGAAAATATACCAAAAAATAAAAGTGGGTTGATTTTTATGAAAAAAGTTTTTATTTTTCAGTTTTTTCTTGTGGTATGTACCCCACACAAATTCGAATACCACTACCTGCTATGTAAATAACAGTGACGGGAACTTGAAACATCATCCACATAGGCTAAGTGGGACAAATACGTATTATTGAAGCTAACTCAAAAACTAAAAGTAAATAAAATTTATATAGAACCACCTCTGAAGCATCACTACCAAAAACAAAAAAGAATCATCAAAATCAATTCATAATTGGCGGTGTAATGGCGCAACAAACTTATAAAAAAATTACGTCGAATTACTGAGAACCTCCTTCTTTTAGAAGTCGGTTAAAAATAAATAATCAGCCTTTAATGTCCCACTGCTGGGCAAAGCCCTCCCTTTCCTATATCCACTCAACTCGATCCTGAGCCAATATGGACCAATTCCTCCTATAAGGGTCAAGTTCTTCCCGCCATCTATGCCTAGGTCTTCCGCGATGACGTTGGACGTTTTCAGGAACCCATGTTGTGGTGGTCTTAATCCACAGTGCATCCAACATGCGGCAAACGTATCCGGCCCTTTCTCATTTGAGCCTGGCTGCTTTTTGGGCGACTTCTACGATTTGCGTCTTAGAGCACAGTATCGTATTTCGATACCAAAGACGGGTTTTTTAGGGTCCGTACCCAAAAGCCCTATTACTAAGACTCCGCTGTCCGTCCGTCTGCCCATCTATCCCCAGGCTGTATCTCATGAACCGTGATAGTTTGGCACTTGAAATTTTCACAGATGATGTATTTCTGTTGCTGCTATAACAACAAATACTAAAAAAACAGAATAAAATACATATTAGGTCTTTACCTATGAAATTGCCGTTCTGCAGTACTGGCCATTTCAAATCAAAATAATTTTTGTTTGGCTAAGAATTCTAATTTCAAATTAATTTTATTTTAAAAACATGGATTTTTTTTTCCAAAAGTAGTCATTTCTTTATTGATTAGTGTTACATTTTCATCGCATTTCAACCTTTTTCGTCATCATGGATACGTTAAAAATTCGAGTAATTATGGAATATGAGTACCGTCGTGGCAGCAACGCGGCACAAGCGGCACGCAACATCAACGACGTTTACGGAGCTAACACTACAAACCAACGCACCACCTGTTATTGGTTTGCTCGCTTCCGTTCTGGAAATTTCGACCTGAAAAATGAACCTCGCGGTCGTCCGAAGACTTTGGTCGACAATGACGAATTAAAGGCGATTGTGGAAGCTGATGATACACAATCTACGGCTGAATTAGCAGCAGCTTTCGACGTTAGCGTCAAAACAATATTGGTCCATTTGCGTCAAATTGGCAAGGTAAAAAAGCTTGACAAATGGGTGCCCCACGAACTCAATGATCGCCAGCGCGAAGTACGCGTCGAGACGTGCCTTGCACTGCTCAACAGACACACAAATGAAGGAATTTTGAACCGCATTGTTACCTGCGATGAAAAATGGATTCTGTTTGATAACCGCAAGCGCTCAGCAAGTTGGTTGGATCCTGGTTCAGCACCTAAACAATGCCCTAAACGAAAACTTACCCCTAGAAAACTGATGGTCACTGTTTGGTGGTCTAGCGCCGGTGTGATTCATCACAGCTTCTTACCAAACGGGGTGAGCATTACTGCAGATGTGTACTGTGAAGAACTGAACAAAATGATGGAGAAGCTGGCGCATCTCCAACCAGCATTGGTCAATCGCTCGTCTCCGCTGCTCCTGCACGACAACGCGCGACCTCATACTGCACAGCAGACGGTCTCCAAGTTGCAAGAACTGGGGTTGGAAGCTCTCCGTCATCCGCCCTACTCACCAGACCTTGCGCCTACAGACTACTACTTTTTCCAGAATTTGGATAACTTCTTGGCGGGAAAAAAATTCAATACCCGAGAGGCAGTACAAAATGCCTTTGAAGAATTTGTTGCCTCCCGTCCAGCTGATTTCTTTAAGAAGGGCATCAATAAACTGCCACTGCGATGGTAAAGATGCATTGATTGCATGGGTGATTACTTCGATTAATACAAATAAAAAATTCATGAAAAAAAACCGTTTAAATTTTTTCATACAAAACGGCAATTTCATAGGTAAAGACCTATTATTTAAGGGGGCTCCCACACAATAGGCATGATTTTTTTGCCGTTTTTATAGATAATGTTACGGAACCCTTCGTGCGCGAGACCAACTCGCACTTTTTTTTTAAAGGACACCAAAGATACCAAGGAACCCCATATTAAAACCAATTTTCAGCTCGCTAGCTATAAACAAGATGGTTGATAGATTAATCTAACATTACTCTGTGCCAACACATGAAGACAATAAATATACATATTATTCTACCTCATTTCACACTACATTTTACAAACCATCACAGACATTTTCCACGTCTCAACTGCTACGGTTCGCAAAAGTATTCACAATTCACGACACGTTATAAATCGAGCTCCCACATAAGACTCGTGTTGTTCTGCTGTCAGTACGTCGTCTGGTGCATCAATAGCGTATAGGGCTGCTTTGTATGCTCATTTCGAGTCCCTGTGGGTTCTGGCGCACCGCACTTTTCAACCGCATATGGTAAGTCGTAAGTGAAAAGTTTTGAGCGTTTGATAGAAGTTTTCATGATCATTGGTACTTCTATTCTTAAAGGTGTCAAAGATAATGATTTGGTAATTACTACTTTTTTTCTGAGTATTTTTTTTTTATTTCAATAAATGTCCTTATAACTTAGAACTATGATATGGAGGGAAGTAGAGGGGCTCGTGGCTAAATAATAACAGCCTCAAGGGTCGATCGATGGCAACAAACGATCAATAAAACCCGCTTAGATGGGCAAACACAATACCATTACTTGTTTACGCAAATCTAAATTGATAACAGCCGCATTGCCGAGGTCAGTCCGTGGATAGGTGACCATCGATTGTATATCGAGACTCCTCAGTGCCTCGGAAAACACGTTAAGCCGTTGGTCCCGTTTATAGATTATGATAGAAAAATGCTACGCAGATGTTCAATGGTGAGATGGCTTGACCAACTGTGGTGCACAGCGATTTACTTTTAACCGCTTATGAAAATTGTATAAACTCTAAGAAGGCTATATTTTTCTCAATGGAAATTACAATAAAACCGTTTCCCCTCATGACTAGCACCACAAAAGTAAGGCGCATAACGTGCGCGCATTATCCTAGTACACGGCATGGTAACACTAGCACTGTGTGCATATATAGTCACGATCTGCACCCTGCACCCCTGTGCCTCTGCTCTGATCAAAATACTAAGCTGAATATTACTCACCGAAGTAGGGAATTTTATTGAAAAACATAGTAGGTTTACCAGACTTTGTAAGAGTAAGGGGTATTTTAATGATAGAAAATGTACACTTCTAACAAGTTTAACATATACATATCAGATATAATATGTAAACACAGGGTTTTGGGTCGAAGATATAGTTCTTGTAAATTCTCACAGCTGCGGAGCACTTGACGGATGTCAACCAACATGTCATGCGCGCTGAAGCGTGCGTGAGCATGCGTGTTGAAGCTTCTAGAATCATCTAGAAGCTGAATTGAGGCGGGAGCGGTTTGAAATACCTGCCTGTTAACACAGAGGTGTACATTTTCTATCATTGAAATACTCCTAACTCTTACAAAGTCTGGTAAACCTACGATGTTTCGGGTTTTAGGAGAATGAGGAACAGGATGTAAAGTTCACTCATCCACCATAGAAAAGAGAGGATCCTCCTACCAGACGGGTGTTGTGTCTGGCGGGCAACTGGCCAATGATTGATATTGGATTTTTGTATACATGTTCACTGCACGGTAAACTCTAATTGCGCGATGCAGGATTTTTGTGACGTCAGGATTCTTGTGTGACGTCAGGTCTTTTGATGCGTAGTTCGAATGTGGCGATGTAGGTACCGCCACAGGGTATTACAGCGATGTTGTTTGTTTAGAAGAATCATTCATTCATAATTCGCGTGGCCCGGCTAGTGGTAGACCTTAAACCTAATCACAATTACCAAAACGCTTCTCATTTCAATAGACCTCCAAACAAAAGACGACCATTCGAGCTGAACAGATTAATTTAATCAAATACATAATTTAGTTTCTCGCAAAATATTGATAAATCATCGTCTCTCTTACCTCCATTTACGTTGAAACGGTTAACGGAAACTACGTTACGGGCGAATGACGTCTCTGAAACGTTATTTTTATTTAAAAAAAAAACAATCGACTTCCAACTTTAATTTCGGAAGACGGTCTTTGCTTTTCAGTTTTCGTTTTTTGCCACCGTGTTCCGAAATTAAAGTTATTTTTCACTTTTTAGGTAGTGTTTTTTTTGGAAGTTGGTTGTTGTTTTTTATAAAAAGTTTTTATTTTTCACTTTTTAGTTGTAGTACCTACCCGACACAAATTCGAATATCAAACAACACAGCAACAACTAACAGCTAACAGAAGCAGCAGCAGCTATGTAAATAACAGTGACGAAGTCACATAGAATGTCGTCTACATTTATTATTATACAAGTGGGAAAAAATACGTATTATTGAAGCTAACTAAAAAATTACGCAAGCAAAGTTGATAAAATTTATATGGGACCACCTCGGGATTACTCTTTCGAACTAAAAAAGAATTTTTTAGATCGGTTCACAATTAGAGAAAATAACGATGAACATACAAAAAAAAAAACATACGAACTAGAACCTCCTCCTTTTTAGAAGTCCTAGTCGGTTACATTTTTATTGACACTAACTTCAAACCCGCTGCCATCATGTTCATGATAGCCGTCACTGCGGGCGTTATGTGGCGGCCACCGCTCTTCTACGAAACTGTAGCGATAAAGACCAATTAACTTCGACCCTATTGATCACAGGCTACCAGTTTTTTGCTATATAATTTTAACGGTACCATAACTAAGATCGGCAACAATTCTGCTGAGCTAGTTATCTTTATGGACACGTAAAGTTTATAGTGTGTGAACCTGGCTTTACGATGTCACGGCTTGTTGGGAGATGTGTTGAGGGTTTTACGAGATTAGTAAGGTACCGAGAAATAAGATGTAAGTGTGAAAAGCTTAGGTAGAAAAGGTCCGGATGAGATCGTGAGCTTAGTCTGAAAGTGGAGTAGGTACACATAGGCTGAAACTACGAAAGCCACCTGCTAGGGCTGTAAAAAAAAAATTCAGAGAAAATAAAAGTACACAATTTTTACGTATTTATTGGAAAACTCACGCGTGTTTCTCTTTTCCATTTAATTAAGTATGACTAAATTATTAATAGCTAGCTGATGCCCGCGACTTCGCCCACGTGGATGTCCGTTATTATATACTAAAACCTTCCCCAAGAACCACTCTATCTATTGGTGAAAACAGCAATTATGTGAAAATTTATTAGGTGAAAATCGGTGCAATAGTTTTTGAGTTTATCGCGAACAGATAGACAGCCGCGGCGGAGGAATTTGTTTTTTAATGTGTAAGGATAAAGTAATAAAAATGAAAGCAGGTTTACCAGGTACTTGCAGCTTTTTTTTAAAATGATTTGTCGAATATTTAAATTTAATTAATCATAATTTTATTTTGGGTTTTTATCTGTTTACAATTTAATTTATAATTTGTATGTCAAACTAATAATAAAAAAATAAAATTATTAATTAAATATCCATATATCTGATTGGAAAAAAAAAAATCTGAAGACCGGAGTTTTACAAATCTTCTAATACGAGCGGGTGACCTTCAAAAGATAGATATCGTCAGTCCTTACTAGCTAGTGGATACTTTAAAGTTATAACTTTAAAGTTCATTTCCCAAAAGTTTTTCCCTAAAGTTCATTTCGCTTTAGCATTTTCGCCTTTCCACTGACGATATGTATTGATAACGCTGTAGGTACCAACTTTAAAGAAAAAGAATGGCTATTACATCTCAGATTAACTTAATTTTATACTATAACTCATTGAAAACTATTTAACTACCTACCTTTTTTTTTTTCTTTATTTTTTTTTTTTACTTTTTTTTCCTATTTTTGTGTTATTGGGTTTTTCCATGTGGAATTACTCAGTAGCAGCCCGGAGTCTGGATTTGCGCCCGGTAGATGGCAATAGGCTCGCCCCCTATTACATGGGACTTAAACATAACTGGCGTAATGTGGATGTATCATAGGTACACCTCTGCCTAACCCTTCAGAGAATACAGGCGCAATGTTATGTATATTTGTCATTGAAAACTAAAATATTATCCAAATTAATCTTCCCACTCAGCATGAAAACTTTATCGTAAAATCTTCCAAAATACAAACAACAAAATGTAATACTTAAGTGAAATATAAATATAGAAAGTGCCACAATATGGTAAGTTTCTGAGCAAAAACTAACAAAAGGAACTAATTAGCAGCGTTAAGAGGCCACCGTACACGGCTCTCAACTGCAAATCGAGATGCGAGCGAAAGTTTTTTAGGTATATTGCTATCTCTGTTTGACAAATGAACGCGGGCGGGAGAAGCGGTGTGTGTGTGTGAGTGGATAGATAGATATTGTTAGCTATACTTGCCATTCATTCATCGAGTCCACACGGCATTTATATTTATTATTAGTAATTAGGTATGTTCAATAATTGCTTTATTTTTGTTGACTACTTTGGGGAATCGTTAGTGAATGTATAGACTAGTAATGCGTTTTTTGGAAATTTCTTTTCCATGCCAATATCTCAACTTATTAGGATATCTCGAGATCTAGGCCATGTAAAGAAAATTTAATAGATCTCAAATAAGGTAACCTACATCGATATCGTGCGTGGCCTTGGAGGCAAATGAACCGAAGAACGGCGCTAAAGTTGACACACACACGTCGCGTAAATATAAATTATTGGGGTATTTATTATTACAATTTATTATTTTTATTTATTTTAACCCTAAAGGAAATCAATAAACACATGTTTATTTATTTTCTTTGGGTGGTCTCACTTGAATAAACGAAGGTTTTTTAGGGTTCCGTAGTCAACAAGGAATCCTTATAGTTTCGCCATGTCCGGCTGTCTGTCCGTCTGTCCGCGGCTTAGCTCAAAGACCGTTGGTACTAGAAAGCTGTAATTTGGTATGGATATACATATAAAACACGCCGAAAAAGTGGTAAAAAAATTTTTTTTTAGGGTACCTCCCCTCCATTTAAAGTGGGGATTGTTTTTTTTTTTCTCGTCAATCCCATGGTGTGGGGTATCGTTGGAAAGGTCGTTTAAAAATAATGGGAGTTTGTCAAAACCATTTTTGGATTCAGGGATCCGTTTGCGGAATATTAAGCTTTAAAGTGCAAATTTTTGTTAGAGTCAGGTGTCCCCCTTTGCCAGCCAAATGGTTGGGTGTGGAAATGTGAAAAAAATCACGGCATTAGTATATATAACGAAATTAAAAGGAAAACTATCACCGCTACGAAGGCTCCACCAGTTACCGAGTAATAATCGACCAACTTTAATTTGCAGTTGCTTAAACATGTTCTCCCATACATTTTGTATGGGAGAACTAGTTTTTCAAATACAATGTTAAGTTTGTTGGATAAATTCATCCCAACTACGGAACCCTTCATTGTGCGTGGTTCGACATGCACTTGGCCGGCTTTTTCTTTCCTATTTCAGTACTTACCTATTCCTTATTACTAGAGTTTAAATATTGTTATTAGTAAATAATGAATACAAGTCGAATAATAAAAGTGTAAGTAGGTACTACTATTTACTACTATGCAAAGTATCAGTAAAAGACAAATATTCCAATAATTTATATTTACGCGATGTAAATTCAGATAAAGAACAGCGTTCTGAGCTAAGAGTAATAAAAATAAAAAACAAGTGTTTAGAAAAAACATTTATTTACCTAGTTATGTTCTAACATCAGAGACATTGATTCAATTTGTTTTTAAATATGAATCGATTCGTCGTGTAGGGTGACCATATATTATCGACTGAACGTATTATAAAAAAACAATTATGGTAATCAGAATACATAGGTAGTCTCAAAGATCCACACAAAATACGCTAATTATAAGATTTGGCTTGTTACTTTATGTTATCTACAGTACCATACATAAGATGATAATCAACCGTAATCAAACGGCAAGAAGTTTTATTATGTATAAATAATATTAAAATCCCACCAGACAAAGTCGACACGGGCAATATCCGAATAGGTCCTGTCATTTTAAAAAGATTAGCCAGTTAGTTATCAAGCAAGTTATTATCGGAGCAACTTTCCCAAGGTGAGGATCACCAAAGTCCAGATAAAAATCCTAGATTGATTAAATAAACTATAACGACTTTGAACTTTTATTTTAGTTTTATCAATGTTTACTTATTTAATAGGAATTTCACAAAAAAGTCCGAGCAAAAACCGGACCGTGGCCATAAAGCCGCACTTGTCCAGACAAATCCGGAATCAAATTGTATGGTCACCCTACCCCGGATACGCTGGACAAACATCACAGTAGACATGGGTCGTACTTGCAAAATCGAGTACCAGGGCTTCCAAGTACGTCCACCTTTGGACACCAGCGCCAAAAACCAGGGCTCGAAATACTTTCAAGTATTTTCTTTCTGCATGGAAAATAAATCCGTAAGACTATACAAATAAGGAGTACAATCGCGTATGCAAAAAACTATACGTCCAACTTCTGACCAAGCCTTGGTGGAAGAAAAATCCTTGCATAGAACATTGATCCGTAACTTTATATAAATAAAGAGCACAATCGTGTTTACAAAAAAAATACTTCCAAAACTATAAAGGAAAAATACTTGCATAGGATCCAAGCCTTGTTGGTAGAAAAATACTTGCATAGAACATTGATTCGTAATGTAATATAAATAAAGAGCAGAATTGCGTCCACAAAAAAATATACTTCCAAACCTTTAAAGTAAAAATACTTTCACAGAACATTGATCCTTATCTTACATACGAATAAGGATCAGAATAGCGTCGAGGGTCGACGGAGCAAAATACTTTGAAGTATTTCGGGTCCGCACTTGGTCGGCGTACTTGCAAGTAAATACCTTTCTTTTTTCCTGATGGTGGTAAATCATCAAATGACTTCTCCCGCTCTGGGCGGAGCGGAAGGGCGTGTCAGACTTTTACTGACTAAAACTCACCCATGTTCCTTCAGTTGCCTGTTGCCAAGGTCCCGGTATCCCTTTCGGACTTTCCCGCTGCAAGTAAATACCTGGTGTAAAAACCTGGTCGCGTAAATACACACCTTCCCTATCACAGTCAAGTGGCAAGCAGTGTTATCACCAGTGTCTTTGAAATAATGACGCCCGCTCGGTCATATGAGTAGGTAAAGAAACGGAACAGTGACATGACAAAGCTTCATTCAACCGCGCTATGATAGGTACACTACTACAAGCTTGACTGCTTGACGGCTGAGATGGCGGGTTCGTCGCGTACGGAGAGAAACCAGCTTATACCGGCTCGGCGGGCTCGGCCAGTAGGTACTCACGATAAGGCTCAATTTACATTGCCGCGGTACGGAATGAAGTTTATTTTCACGAAATTGGGTCAAAGTATAATGAACTTTATGACAAATACGTAACGTACAAACTACAAAACACTAGCTGAGCCCACAGCTCACAGAGGCTCTTTAGATACATAAGTAGGTACCTTCCAATTAATATTAGTATGAAACGGATAAGATCTAAATGTCATCTAAAGATAGAAATGAAAATAGCAAGAAAAAAATGTCTTTATTTTCTTGGGCTAAGTTGTAAATATGTAAACAATTAGTACTTAGCTAAAAAAGTACCTATAGGTAACTTATAAACTTATCATATCTTATCATCTTATCTTATCTTATCATTGGGTAATACTTACTGTGAGATACATCCCTCCGTTCGGAGGCCATGTTTTCAACCAAATCCACATCGTAAACAATAATATTCGAAGTCCGTAAACAAAAAAAAGTTCGTAAGAATGTAGGTTACTGGATACCAAATCACAAGGCAAATCAAAATCTAAGTTCGTAGCATAAGTCTGTGTCAGAAAGATTACAATAAAATTTAGCAAACAAATAATTAATTACGCACGCACAGTAATTTAAAAGTTTAAAGTAATCGTCTAACACTGACAACAAACACCCCGAACGAGCCTCACTCAACCCCCGACGCCCATTGTGCTAATTGCCTAATGTGCCTATTGAAGCGATACACACAGCTACCGTGAGCTGTACGACCACGCACACATTGACATACGCGTGAAGCGATAGCAATACTGGCTATTGAAATTTTATGAGAAATTTAGATGTGTTCCGTAATACCAAAAATGATGAATGAAAACTTAATGTATTTCCAATTCTTTTTCTATAATTTGTAACTTGATAATGTGAGCTATGTTTCTGCTGAAACAATATTACAAATATTGTTGTTTATAATACAGAAAAAACAATATGAAAACATGTCATTTACTCTGTAAAAATGTGCGAAATTCAATTCGCTTAAACTTCATTTTAGGTAAGATTTTTGGAAAAAAAAAGCTGTAGGAACCTAGATAAATACTGTCTAAATCCGAATATCAACTTAATATGGTGGAAATATACTCAAATTGCAAATGATTTTGGTATTACGTTTGTATGGACAATTCATCGGTCGCCACACCCTTAAGTTTGAGAAAGTTCGCACTTCATTACCGAACGGCTTGGTACTAAATTTTGGGGAAAACCGGGCTCGAGATTATTTTATTATTACTCATTTATTTATTTACTAGCTGTGCCAACAAATTTATTACTTTAAAGAATAAATAAGTTAAGAGAGTATATCCTGGTAGACAGAAATTACAGAAGACATTTTGCCATTTATGTTACTGTGTTCACTTGTGAACAATAGACTTACAAGATACACATAAGGCTGACAGTTCACTGGAGTGGAGAGGAGAGGAGCGGAGTGGAGTTGTGCTAATATTAACCAATGGAATTGCATAAAATCTCCGCTCCGCTCCAGAGTATAGATTCTATTGGTTAATATTGGCATAGCTCTGCTCCTCTCCTCTCGTGTCCGCTCCAGTGGAAAGGTAGCCTAAGGCGGTACTTTTCAGCTCTTACCGAAATTAACGAATATCAAAACCAAAAAAACTTCAGGGATGAAATGTACCCATGCAAAATCACTAAGAGGAATCGGAGTAAGAGTAAAAAAAACTGGCCAAAAGCTTCTCGGACCACGCACAATGAAGGGCACCGTAGCTGAGATGAATTTATCTCGATAATAAACTTAACGTTGTAGTTGAAAATCATAATAAATCCAATATACGACACCATCAATTCTCCAACCGCAAATGTAGATAAGTTTCTAATAATAAAATTAAAAAAGTAATAGAACTAAAAAAAATTGCGAGTGTCATAATTACTTTATTTACCCAAATCAACATAACCATGCACAACAATTCAAGTAAGTTACAAATAAGCCGTAGAAGTAGGTAAAAATAACCATATTTTTTATTGCGTTGACTTAGGTTTTTTTTTTTTAAATTATGTATTTCAACTTGATACGTTCACGTGCAGATTTATTTTTTGAACCCCACATAAAATCAAATTTTATTTAACTAAAAGGAAGAATTTGTTTATTTAGTCACTTCGCTCCTTGACACAAAACAGTTGGTGACAAAGAATGTTTATGTGCAAGCTTCGAAGCACAAATAAATCTTACAAGTAAAGTTAATTTAGTAAGTTAAAAATAGATAAGTTTGTGCCATAGACTACAAATTCGCCAACACAGCCTTTTTACGTAAACAAAAGCAAGCATAAACAACAAGCCGAGATAATTCTACTTAGCACGAAGAAGTTACTCAATTTTACTTTAATTTACATTTTGAATATTCGTGGGAGAACTGTGTACATTGCTGCTTACCCCGCGAAGTAATTTACGCGCGATCACGTCTGTTTTGTCTTAGTATTTCTGTTTTATAGGCTTCGGAGTTCAACTTTGGCAAACAAGGGGGTATTTTTAAGCCAATCTTATGAATATTCAGATTTGTTGTATATCATTTTATGTATGGTAAGCCGAGCGTATAAGATATGGTTTAGAAGGCGGTTACCGAATGCTTAATATTATAATATTTAAGTCCTTTCTAATTCGTCACACATGGGTTTCGTTTCCAGTCTATCTTCCGTAGATTATAATGTTATTCTTGGAGGAATATGCTGCATAAACATAATTAGCCTATAATGTTCCCACTGCTGGGACAAAGGCCTCCTCTCTGTGAGAGGGAGTGGGCCGTAATACACCACTAAATCCGATTTTTTGGTTCGAGGACATGTATCCTCACGATGTTTTCCTTCACCGTTTTGAGAGCTGTGTGTGATTAAATAATTTTACATATAGTAAAGCGACTGGGTTTGAATATACGACCTACAACTCGTAAGTCGCGGCCATTACCAATGGGCCATCACTGCTCTTTGAATATGGTGAGGGAAGACTAAACTAATAGTTCCCTTTTCATAACGTCCCGATCGAAAAGCAATTGTTTTTTTTTTTTTTTTACCGAATATCTCTGTTTCTGCAGTTTCTGACTGCCCCTAGTACATTGGACAAATTCCTGCGCATGGTTTTAAGTTATTCAAGACTTCTAAAAAATAACGGAAATCGATTCAGAAGCCGATTCTGAGCAAACTACTTTCAGGTCTTGCGCGTTGTATATATTTATAATATACAATGTATAACTGAATGCACATTATGAAAGTAGCTTGTTCAGAATCGTTTACTGAATCGATTTCTGTAATTTTTTATATACGTAATTTTTTATCCAAACTATAATTAAAATCACACGTCTTCCACTGTACAGTCAAAACAAACCAAAATGGACGAAGTACCTAACTACACTAAATCCACATACGTTTACGTTAATTCTGGGGCATATTGTATACTTACATAATCCTTACATATTATAAAACAAAGTCCTCCGCTGCGTCTGTCTGTCGCCCTATAAGCGATAAACTCAAAAACGACTGCACTGATTTTCATGATTTTTTCACAAATGGATAGAGTGGTTCTCGAGTAAGGTTTTAGTATATAATAACCAGAGGTCGGAGTAGGTAGATTGATTTAAGATCGTTGACGTCAAACGTAGAGGATAATATGGATATGCCTCCAAAATAACGGAACTTCATATTTATTGTGATATTTGTTCCGGAATTTTGAAAGGACAGTAATTGTAGAAAGGCCTACGCCTTTCTACAATTACCAAGTAAGTAGATAGAGGTCACCTGGTCGGAGGATCCTTCCTTTACTAAGGATGAGTGAACTTTACACCCTGTTCCTCATACCTCTAAAGTATCAGCTTGTAGAAAGCCTGAAGGTGGATCCGGTAAGGTAGTCCGCGAAATTGAAAATTTTCTTACGTTTTTTGTCATTTGCATGTCAATTTCAGGTTATAACTTGATCAGAATATCATTCCGGACCGTATCAAATATGTATTTACATAATTATAATTATTAGAATCATTAATACATATCACTAAGTTAGATTTGTTCTCGAATGTCATGATTTCATGAAAAAGTCATTCAATGAAACAAATCTGCTCAGAGGTCATCATTTTGTATGGCATGTCCATATTATAATATCTTGACGCAAGTATATAAAATCAATCTACCTACTCCGACCTCTGATAATAACCGACATCCACGCGGGCGAAGTTGCGGGCATCAGCTAGTAATATTATAAATTAAGTCGCTTTTCGTGTCTGTCTGTTGTTCTTCTAAACCACGAAACGGATTTTGATGCGGTTTTCACGATCATTTAGCTTCGGATTTCACCAGTGAAATTGAACGCGTCCACCCCATCTAAACGCGTTCCAGAACTGTCTGTGGTAAAATTGTTACATATAACACCTCTTCAACACGTTTTAGAAGTGCTGGCGCGTTCAGTTTCATTGGTGAAGTCCGGTAGGTTCTTTATTCCGGAAGGTTTATATGTCTATAAACATTAATATTAAACTAACATTCATCATCTGCCTAGCCTTTTCCCAACTATGTTAGGGTCTTCCAGTCTAACCGGATGCAGCTGAATACATGTATTTCAGTGAATAGTAGGAGTAGTATTTTTTGCTTAACCACATATATACATTTTTTTGTTGTGTGTGGGGAATCGTCAAATGACTTCTCCCGCTCTGGGCGGAGCGGGAGGGTGTATCAGACTTTTACTGACTAAAACCCACCCGTGTTCCTTCAGTTGCCCTTTGCTAAGGACTCCGGTATCCCATTCGGCCTTCCCGCAACCCCTAGCAGAACCACTTAAACATCTACCGTTAATAAAAGTAAGAGCAATAAATTCCTTAAAACAATAAATAGTATTACTTTTTCATTCTTCGACAGTTTCTTCCTTCAAAACAATCTTCTTCTTAGTTTAGCAGAGTCAGTGTTATAACAGAACAGACTTGTAATATAGCAGATAAACAAAAACGAGTTCTTGTTTTGACAGAACAATAGATTTATTGCTCCCTAAACTGCTTAGAATAATGTTCAAGAAGTATGTCGTCCAGTGTGGCCAAGCGATAATCTTCTGTGCTGATATAAGCAGGAGATACACGAGAATAACATTATTTTATGTATGTAATACTCAAGGTAAAAAATGAACCATTCAACAAACTGTTTTTCATTCATAAATTATCGAAAATTATAAAAGTGAACAGCTTCTCAGAAACTGAAAAGAAATAAGGCATTTGATGAGTATTATGATTTTAGTCGTTGTTTTTGTGGAACACCTTCGGCAGTGCAGTGTGCTCTATTAATTTTGTTAACTACTTTATCTTATCACCATTAGTATACAGGGAAAAATTACATTAGCAAACGAAACTGAACAAATATTCAAAATAACATCACGCTTGTAACCCCGAAGAGTTAGGCAGAGGTGTACCTATTGTAATACGTCAAATCACGTTCAAATCCCATGTAAAACTGGGCACAAATCCAGACTCCAGGCTGTTACTGAGAAATTTCCGATGGAAGAACCGAATAACACTTTTCCCGGTCTAAAATTCGAACCCAGGTTCTCATGTTCAGCAGTAGCGCTTGCGACGACTAGACCAACGAGGCAGTATTGAAAATATTATCACAATAAACTAGATTTACTTCAAAATTTAATTTCTCAAAAATTCAGAAAAAAATCCATAACTATAAAAAATCGCGGAACATATGGGGGATTCGGATACCCCGTGATACGAGGGACCAAAATTTTTTTTGGCCCACTGTGTTCCTGCCACCCTGTATAGCAATATCCCCGCTTCATCTACAACAAATCCCAACAGAACTTGTAACAAGAAACAGAGCAAGTTGCAGCCACGTGCAACACAACTTGGCTGTTCGCCATCGAGGCTGTAGCAAACAGATTAGGAACGTTAATAATGTAGTTTGTCTTATGTGTAACGTGGTAGTACTGTCGGTCGGTAGCGTGATATGTGCGCTATACGTTAGGCTGTGTCAATGCTGTTAGTGGACGAGTGACTTTAGAATTTATGAGAATGTTCTGTTAGTCGTATTGGTGTAATTGTTGTAAGTACTTGTGTCTGTTTTGGTAACAGTTGTCTGGGCTGCAAATGTAATTGGGTTGGTATTATGTTGACACTTTTGAGAAGCTGTATAGAGAATTTAACACTGGCTTAGTGGTTTAAGATCTTAATTTACCTTAGCAAAATTATAATTATTACTATCGTTCCTAAGGCCTGAATTCCTTTTACGCTGATGTCGGTCGCGTACGGTCGGTCACGTTCGCGTAGTTACGTAGTACGCGCCGCGGACGTCAGCGTCGCAGTATGGTGCTATATAGATCACAATGTATATACGCACGCGCGACCGACGTACGCGGCCGACATCAGCTGAAACATGAACATGAACTGTAGACTTTTATTTTTAATTTTAATTTAATTTTAATTTTTTTTTTTATCTGAAACTTTTTGAATGGCCTACACTGTCCTCCCATAACTATTAACACTGTAATTCGAAATTATTGTAAAAGCCAATTATCTTTTAAAAGAGTAACCATGGAGTTTCTTGCCGGCTCTTCTCCATAGGAAACGACCAATTGGAACCGTGCACCTAGCTTCTGACGTTTCATAAGTGCCCATGTAGGCTTATGTGAAATAAAATATTTTGATTTTGATTTTGATTTTGACATCAGCGTAAGATTAATTCAGGCCTCAGTAAATAGTAATTTAGAACACAAATAATAATCAGTATTTGAGAGTCCTTGTCCTGAAAGCGACACTTCAATAAAAATAAAATAAGTTAAAGATAATTGTGATTTTATTTAATTGAGTATTGTTCTTCCAGTATTAGTGTGTATTTGAATATTTGATCACTAAAATAAGTCTTAAGTATAGGTACTAACAACGATATGGATCACGGTGTCTGAATTAAAGAAATACACAAGAATTTAAATTAAACAAGGTTGAGAATTAGTACTTTTGAATGCTAAAATTACATAAAACAGTCCTTCAAAACGCCCGCCCTTCACCGCTTCCTAGTACTTTAGCTGGGAAGAAGAAGTGGAGGGATAAACTCAACAATTTTCTAGCAGAAATAAGAAATAATAATAGGAATACCACACACATATTATGAGGGTAGTAAAATATTACATACAACAAATTATAATTTTAATAAAAACATCTCAACACTAAACTCCGTGCAGTCTACAACGCAAGTTTAAATCACTGCGAACTTTACTAATCTCACGACAGAACTTGGACCCGCCACTGTACTGAGTTCAAATAAAAAAGTCTAAGTTTCAGTTACAGCCATAAAGAGGATCAGAGAAAATGAGGGTTCAGGGGTTAGTAAAATTATTTGTCGGTTTGTGCATGTTTGAGTTGGAAAATCTTACTTGAAAAGTTATAATTAGGCATTTCCATATCCCCTAGTACTTATTTGAGGAGCTCGTGGCTAACTAATAACAGCCGCAAGGGCCGATCCATCAGGTTAAGCTACGCTTGCCGGGATAGTCCGTGGATGGGTGACCATCTTTACATAACGAGACTCCTCAGTGCCTCGGAAAGCACGTTAAGCTGTTGGTCCCGGCTGTTATTCGTGGATCTTTGTCAGCCGTTACGGGACGTCAGAAGCTCGAAAGTCTGACAACCAGTCTTACCAAGGGGTATCACCGAAGGGGTATTACCCAGTTACTGGATTGTGGCGGTAAGATAGGCAGTCGCGACATGTATAAACTAGTATTCAGCTGCATCCGGTTAGACTGGAAGCCGACTCCAACACAGTTGGAAAAAGGCAGATTGATCGATTTTTTGCTTATTTACGATGTCTTATCACAAAATAGGCTGGCTTATCCAATAATATGTTGACTTACGAAATGTTGTTTTACCAAAATAGAAACATTATATTTTTTATATTGTTGCCATCATAACGTGAACTTTAAAAAAAAAAAATGTAACTATATCACATCTAGATAGTACTATTTATTATATTCAGCAAGTACCTTTAACTTCCAGTTGTTTTTTTTTACTGTTACCTACACATGGAAGACAGACCGACATGATCACAGAAAAAAATACAAAGGTAAGTAACATAACATCGTAACCCTTGAAGGATTAGACAGAGATGTAAAAAATATTAACTTCAAATAACAAGCAAACCCGCAGTATCAAACTACCTAAAGACAAAGTTTATAGTAGTGGTTGTTATTGGATATATCCCATCGCGCGGCTGCACTACCAGGGAGTTATAGCCGTTACGTCCATTGTCCTTTATTAAATTTGAACCCAACATGTTACCCTTCCTGCAATCTGTTTCTTTGAGATACTATGTTATTTTGGATTACGTAAGATGATGAGAAATCATACACAGGGTAAAAACAGGCCAATTGCGAGTCGGACTCGCGTACGAAGGGTTCGATACCATAAGATCGAGCAAACGATATAAAAAAAACCACGTTTATTTTATGGTAAAAAACGCGTTTCTTGAATGGTAAAAAACACGTTTCTTGTATGGTAAAAAACGCGTTTCTTGTATGGTAAATTATTAATTCTTTATTTAAACTAACAAATAGTATAAATGCGAAAGTGAGTTTGTTTATTTGTTACGTTTTTACGCTAAAATTTCTGAACGAATTTGGCACATGGGTAGACCAATACCTGGAATAGGACATAGGACATACTTTTTATCCTGGATCGCCAACGAAGTCGCGGGCGACAGCTATTAGTTATTAATAGAAATAAATAACAGGGAAGCCCCCTGTTATTTATTTCTATTAATAACGGTCACACGGGACAACGGTCACTTTAGCAGAATCATAATAAGAAAATATTATGAATCATCGTAAAATGTCACAAACTGACAATTCATAATGATCTGCGTGTAATTCATATTACGAAATAATTCATCTATTTGACAGTTTTCTATGGAGATTCGTAAAATGGTCCACAAATTTTGAATGGCTTTTATGTCAAATTAGAGGAATTGCTAACGTGGCCGGTGTAGGCCCCCAGTAGGCACTTATGTTCTTCTGTTTTTTCAATGATATTCTAATGTCTTTCAATGTTATGCTATTCATGATTTGATAACCCCATACATGAATAGCCAGCTCCATGCTGTATATCGATATAGGACATAATACGGGTTTGTCCCAATTTCGACAATGCAGTTAAGTCAAGTCAGTGCCACATAATAATATTATGTGTGCTGTAGCAAATCCCACCTAAGCTTAACTTACCTTAGAGCTTAAGCATATATCTGAACGCAGATGTGATCTTAGCATAAGTTAACACCTGCTGTAATTGCTATTTAGATCTTAAGATTCAAGATTCAAGATTCAAGATTGTTTATTTGTGGAAACATGAGTACACATAAAGGGCATGCAAGTTATTAAATTATAGTTTAAGATCAGTCATGTTTGGCCTTAGTGGCGTACAAATATTTAAATTTCAGTAATAAAAGTTATTGGATAAAGTATTAGATTACATAATTATGAACAAATAGTAAATGTCAATTTTAAAAACAATTAAATTAAATATATGGTCATAGTTACATAAATAACAATGATTAAATGTCAATTAAAACTATCATCATAGCAATACTAAGTCGCTTTACGTAAGTTATGTCGAAGATGTATTGACAATATTAGATGTTGTCATTAAGAAATTCTAGAATACTGTAGTATGCTTTCCCTTCTAGCAGTTTCTTTAATTTATTTTTTAATTGACGGACATTAAGCTCCTTCCAGCTATTTGGGAGTTTATTGAAAATTTTAGGGGCCATACAGAAAACACTCTTGTGCATTAATGCGGTTTTCGATCTATGTAGACGGAGAATACTGTCATCGCGTCTACTATGGTTGCGATCGACCACTTCCGATTGACGTGGAAATAAATACCGATTTGATTTTACAAAAATGACAGTGTCTAAGATGTAAAGGCAAGGCAGAGTTAATATTTTATATTTTTTAAAGTAGGGCTTACAACTTTCGGTTGACTGTAACTTAAGCATAGTCCTGATGCATCTTTTTTGGGCTTTAAAGGGTATATCCTTGTCGGTTGAGTTGCCCCAGAAAATGATTCCATATCTTAGATGTGAACAAACCAAACCGTGATAAGCCATAAGCAATGACTCAGTGTTAAGCACTGAGACCAGTTTGAACAGCGCGTAACAAGAATTACTAATTTGTTTACTGAGTTCTTCTATGTGTGCTTTCCAGTTTAGCTTCTTGTCAATCGTCACTCCAAGGAATTTAGTGTTGTCAACTTCTGTAATAATTCTATTATTGTATTGGACGTTAAGATCCGTCATAGTTAGTAAACGTTGACTGAAGTGCATTACGTTAGTTTTATTAAGATTAATTTTTAGATTATTATTATTCATCCAATTTATTATTGATGTCAAAGAATTATTAATGTCGTTACTGTAGCTATCTTTAGTATTACATTGAATTGTGATAGTGCTATCATCAGCAAAGAGTGTAACTGGTCGGTCTACATGTTTAGGTAAGTCATTTATATATACTATGAATAGTAGGGGACCCATCACACTACCCTGGGGGACTCCATACTTGACTACTTGTTCGTGTGAATGAAATATTTCTTCACATTTAGTTTTAACATTTATCCTAGATATCTCCGTAACCTGTTTTCTGTTATCAAGATATGTTTTTATTAATTTTAGAACATTGCCTCGTATACCGTATGCTTCCAACTTATTTATTAAAATATCATGCCTGACGTAATCAAACGCCTGCGTCATATCACAGAATATGGTGCAGACAGGATTGGTTCTATCGACATTTACCATAACCTTATGTAGGAAATCGTAGACAGCCATATTTATAGTTCGGTTTTCTCGGAATCCTTTTTGTTCGTTAACTAGTATATTATATTTTTCTAAATAAGCGCTTAATTCTTTATATATATACTTTTCAAAAATTTTAGAGAAAACACTTATAATCGAAATGGGTCTGTAAAATTCCATGGATTCTCTATTTAATTTTTTAAATATAGGTTTTACAATAGATTTTTTTAAAGCATCAGGGAATATGCCAGTACTTATACTTAAATTGATCAGATGGCTTAGATGCGTACAAATTTCTGGAGCCACCAACTTTACTATTTTTGTTGATATTCCGTCATGACCCACGCTGTTCGTATTTTTCAATAGTTTGATTATTCTAAACACGTCCTGCGGTATACAAGGGGGCATAAAAAATGATTTTTCTCTATTTGGGATTTTTAAAGTGACTTGATTTCCTGAATCAACAAGCGGGATTACTTTTTCAATAAAGTAGTTGTTAAATTCGTTGGCTATTCTCTGGGGATCTGTTATAGTGTCACTGTTTACCTTTATTTTTGTGATAAGATTTCGTGGTATGTTATGCTTTGAGTTATTGATAATTTTCCAGCTGGTTTTAGATTTATTACTGGATTGTTTTATTTTGTAATTATTCTGTGCATATTGCGTTAGTTGCATAATTTTCTTAAATAATTTAGAGTATTTAGTTAAGCTATATTTATTAGTTCCATTTGGGTCACGTCTGTATTTCCATAAAAGTTGTCGCTTCTTTTTACTGCACATTTTGATACCACGCGATACCCACTTAGATTTATTTGCCGTATGTATGGTTACAGATATTTCAGGAAAGCATAAATGGTAGAAAAGCGAAAATGTTTCTATAAATGTATTGTAGGCTATGTTAGGATCACATGTTTCGTATATCTCAGAGAATGACAACCTACGTAGGCAATTTGGAAATTTAGAAATATATTCTGATTTGTGATCACGCCTGTTCATACGCCAGTATCTCAGAATGCAACAGTTTTTGACGGGTATTTTTATTAATTGCGCTGTGTGGTCGGATAGCGCGAATTCTAGTACTTCTACTTTACAGGAACTTTTAAAGTTATGTACAATATTGTCTATACATGTTCGACTCTTCATTCTAGTGGGCTGATTAACAGATAATCTTAAATTATGACTTAGTAAGAGACATTCAAAATCTAATGTTTGGTAAGATTTTTTTAAGATATTTACATTGAAATCTCCTGCTATTACAATATTTCGAAAAGATTTATTTGTGAGTTCTCGCAAAAACATATGTAGTTTTTCCATGAACACACTGAAATTATTGGAGTTTGGAACTCTATAGATACAAGCTATTACAATTTTATAATTAATCAATTCTACGGCACAACATTCAAAAACACCGGTTTCTGACATTTTTGTAATTTTTTTCAATTCCTTATATTGAAGTCCGTTTCTTACAAGTATGCATGCTCCACCTCTTTTACTTTCCTTTCTTGTGTAGCATGCCGCAAGCTGATAATTAGGTATATTTAGATACTGTTCATAGCCCTCCATAATAAAATGTTCTGTAATGCATAGAATGTCCACACATGACTTTATATCTGCTAACTCTTCTAGGCACACTGTTATTGCATCTGATTTAGCTAACAATCCTGAAATATTTTGATGCATTATGTATAAATATTTAGTTACGAAAAAAACTCGTTGATTGCTCATTACAGGTGTCGTCCTTATTATTATCCGCAGAAACTTCGTCACAAATAGCAAAGCCATTGCTGTCAGTTTCACTTAAGTTATTCATGTTAGAGTATTCTATGTCAGTGATTAGAACTTTTATATCTTCAAAAATTGTTCTCATTGC
Organism: Lithophane leautieri; assembly: GCA_949152455.1. Lineage (NCBI taxonomy): Eukaryota > Metazoa > Arthropoda > Insecta > Lepidoptera > Noctuidae > Lithophane > Lithophane leautieri. The sequence continues at coordinate 16,775,835 of OX424467.1, forward strand.
AGTGTTGTTTATTAAGCCCGATTTTTCGCGAAACATGCTAAAGTCATACTTAAGGTTTCGATTTGACTCCAGGTAGTAAGCGTGTTCATAGGTCAACAGATCCAAGTAGAGTAGGTTATTAAATGTTTCAATCCTCCAGTTGTAAATGCTATTATGAATTCCATATGCATATGTAGGGAAGCATAAAATTATGTTAGTATATTTTATTCTACTTAGCATGTTTCTTATGTAGATTATAATTTTGTGGTAGTCATTTGTTACTTTAAAGTCTTCTGGTCCTATTAGTATTATGCAATAGTCATCCATTGTGAAGTCAGATAGTTTTGACTCAATACCATTGAGAAGTTGTTCTATTCCTACTCTCGGTGTTAGATAATGGCATATTTCATCTTGATCTTCTACTAGTACATTTTGTGCAATATTTACGATATTGAATGTTTGTTCCGTGCTAAGCATACATACTTTTTTCTTTCTACAAGTTGGTTGAGTCCTATGTTTAGTAGTGTTTTTAATTAATGTATTTTTATTTGGCGTCTTTTGTATGTAGCTGTTTCTATTGTCTTGTTGCATAACCCGAGTGTCAGTGTCATTTTTTTGGTTTGTTAAAGTATCAGTTTGTGTCTGCTTTGTCTTAAAATTTGTGAGAGGTTTTTTCTTAGGCGTATTTCGGTTTGACTTAATAGGGCTATTTTTTGTCACTTTTTTGTATATCTGGTTTTTTTTAACTAAGTCTTCATTTAAGTGTTTGAGTTCAGTATTTTCTTGGTTCAACAATTCTATTTCTTTATGTGCACTATCTAATTCTGATTCCAGGTTATGTATTTTATCTCTTAGTATTTTTACGTCGTCTTCATCCTCAGAGATATCTGGTAAGCTATTTGAGGTGCACTCTAGTGTCTGTGATGTTACATCATTGTCGCGGTCCTCTGTACTTGGGTCCGAATTGGTACGGACGCGTTTACTACGGAATGTTATATTTCCCAAGAAATTATTCATTCTTTTCAATTTATATTTTTAATTATTTATTAATATAAATTATTTAGAAACAAGTTTTTATCTGACCTCAAAAAGAGCATTTACTCTTCGGATAATTTGTTAGGGATTTGAACTCGCACCCTCTTCACTTGCATTCTCTGGTAGATACCATCAGGCCAAATGATCATTAGTACCTAAGGTGAAATTTATGATCATATGCTGACCGATAGTGTATAGTTTGCAAACTAGATGGCTCTTTCCTCTTAGTGTATAATATTAACTGGAGATGCTTCTAGACTACCTTTATATACAATGGTAAAGCATCAAATCATATAATCTGTTTGCGACTAGATATTAAGACAATGGTGAAAATATTTCTGTGGCCTATTGAACTTTTAACTGGGTGAACTAGAATTGTGCCGCGGAAGCGGCCATTTTTTATTTATCCCGGTATTCATCGACGAAAGTCGAATTATCAAATCACCCTGCCTCATATTGACTGTAAGTCATTGTGTTATTATCAAGCTGTTTGGAATATACCTAACATATCATCACGCCAGAATCCCGTTGAGAAAGAAATAAAACAAAGACTAAAGAAAAATTGGTTTATTTGTCAAAAAAACACGAGCATACAAAAAGATAACAGTACTTAATCAGCAAAATTAAACAAAGTAGATCTAAGTAGAAATATGAGAATATAAGCATTGCTATTCTGTAACCATCTCACCGTGAAAGCTTAAGTGAAGTGAGCGTGGAGTGAGCTGTCATTGTCATCGATACCTACTGATGCTAAGGCAGTGACAGCTCACTCCAAGCTCACTTCACCTAAATTTTCACGGTGAGATTTTTACAGAATAGCACAACTGGAGTACTTATAAAAAAATAACAGTTGGCGGCTGCACGTCATGACTGTGACAAGAAGGCTGCCATTCAGCATAATGCTGTGCTATGGGGACCCACAGCATAGCACTGATTTTCAGTGGTCACCCAAAAAAGACGAGGAGGGCAGAGGTACACAGAGCAGATACACCTCTCAGTACACCCACATTTCGCCAGTTAATTTTAAGTTCATATAATACGGAGCGAAGCAGGCGGAGAAGGCAACTCACAGGAATGGGTTGGAAGCTTTGAGACCTTTGCCCAGCAGTGAAACAATAAAAGTTGAATTAAAAAAAACTTTGATTAAAAAAATTGGGTGCGAGTCTATTGCCATTAACTGCGCACAAATTCGGACTCTGAAGCCTCAGGGCTACTACTGAGAAATTCCTAATGGAAAAACCTAACATAACTTTTTTTTTCATCAACTTGTTTTGAATGTAGCACTTTTACCACTCGTTTGCACTAAATAAAGGTTAGTGTCTTGATATGTTTTCTGTTTAGTATCCCAAAATAATGCTACACTCCGAGTTTATAACTTTTATCAATAGTGATACTGAACTAATTATTGTGAAAAAACTAGAACACTAAATGGTTATAATCATCATCATCATAAAGGTCATCTCACGAACACATGTCAGAGAGATATTTTCTCGACGGCATGTGAAGCCAAGTCAGAGGCCCATGGGCTGCTTTAAAACTCTCACACCAGTTTATTCAATAACCACACGAAAAGAAGATCTCACGAACAAAAGTACAGTCAGAATAAAATATGGACTTTTCCAAATCTGTGCAGATCCTAACTCAGGCATTTAAAGAAACCATAAGTCCTTACCTGACTAAGCCAATAGTCCTTGGACCACAATGATACCCGCATAAATTGCCCGGAACCGGGATGATATTTGACACGTTTATAGCATTGCCCCGAATCTTAAGTTCAACCAAGGAGCAATTTTAGGTAAGTCCAAAATGCCGGATCGATTTCCTGAACAAGTTTCAGGATAACGCGTCTCACGTACTTTATGGAACAAACTTTGTAACATAAATTATTTTAATCGGTTCTGCATGTGTATGGTTAGTTTTGAGTTCTGGGGCAGCCATTAATAAAAGCAGTAGGTACCTATAATAGTCTCCTCTTTGAGCTCCTAGACCTGGTGGAGATGGCGGGGAACTGGAAAGAGGAAGCTCCGCATCGCGAGGAATTGTAAAAATGGAGGGAGACCTTTGCCCTGAGGCCTTTTCAGGGCAAAGGTCTCCCTACATCATCCTCCATCACAGTCACCATCATCATCTACCTACCTAGCCTTCTCAAAGCATAATGGGATTGGCTCCCAGTCTAACAGGTTGCACCTGAATACCAGTATGTTACTTGGAGCGACGGCCCATCTGACTTCCAAAATTCTGTGAACTCAGTAGACTCAAAATTTTTAAGTTTTTTGTCTTTACTCATTATCAGCCTATAACGTTCCCACTGCTGGGAAACAGGCCTTCTCTTTTCGGGAGAGATTGGGCTGTAATCTACCACGCGGGCCCTGTGCGGGTTGGTAGACGTCACATGTCTTCGAATTTATGGTACTAGGACATGCCGGTTTCCTCACGATGTTTTCCTTCTCCGTTTTGAGAGCAGTGGTGATGAAATTATTTACACAAAGTAAAGAACCGAGAAGTAGAGAGCTACCACAATAATCTTTTTGTACCAACTTCCATTACCAAAATTAATCGTCATCAAAATTATATCCATAACATTCTAACGTAATCCCTTTGAGATTATGAAAACAATGTCTCTACCGCCATCACTTATGTATAGAATGACTTAATTCTGTGGAAGCTCGTACGGGGGTGCTGGCGAAAATCCAAAACCCCTCTATATACCTTGTCATAATTTTTTGTATGGCACCAGTGGCAAGATAGAAGGCAGACATAAAAAATAATTATTATAAATTACTAATTATAATAATTATATATAAATTATAATAATTATTATAAATTACTAATTACTAAAAAATACTATGATCCCAATTAGTTTTGAACTCTTCTCAGAAAGGTATAAATAAATATTTATAATTATTATTTAATTTCTGCTATTTTCGTAAATGTAAGATTAAAGTGTTTCTGTTGACTAATGTTTCTACTACACAGGAAAAAATAGAAAAAAAGTTTTTTTTTTTTGGCATTTGACTTTTTTTGGTTCAGCAATTTTCTGGCTGTCCTTTCCGAACACAGAATGATCAAGGCTACTTTGAAAAGTAGCATAAGAACCAAATGAAACTAGATAGATGTTTGTTTGTCACGCTTTCACGTTAAAACGGCTGAACGGATGTGGGCGAAATTTTGCACGGGGGTAGATCTTAACCTGGAGAAGGACATAGGCTACTTTTTTCATTCTGGAATGCAGACACAGTCACGGGCAACAGCAAGTACAATATATTTGCATAACACAAGTTTACTACCTACACTAGGTATAAACTTTTAATATATTTATATATTTATATTTAAATTTCTTATAAATATATTTATATTTTAATAAACTTTTATATATTTATTCTATATCTCGTCCACTATACTCGTCGTTTATTGAGGAGCTCGTGGCTAAATAATAACAGCCGCACCTAGTCGATCCATCGAATAAGCTACGCTTGCCGGGGTTGGTCCGTGGATGGGTGACCATCTTTACATATCGAGACTGCTCCGTGCCTCGGAAAGCACGTTAAGCCGTTGGTCCCGGCTGTCATTCGTGGATCTTTGACAGCCATTACGGGTCGTCAGAAACCCGAAAGTCTGACAACCAGTCTTACCAAGGGGTATTACCCAGTTACTGGGTTGTGGAGGTCAGATATGCAGTCGCTCGATGTAAAATACTGGCATTCAGCTGCATCCGGTTAGACTGGAAGCCGACCCCAACATAGTTGGGAAATGGAAGCCGACCCCAACATATTTGGGAAAAGGCTAGGCAGATTGATTTTTATTGTCCTCTTATTTTATTACAAAATCGTTACAAGTGGAACCCCACCCGTTATGTCGTACAGCTTACATTAATCTTTCTAGAGACAATTTTAAAATCACCTGGGGATAGCTTGGTGCTTCAGTAACGCTATAACTAACAATGTGTTATAAATCATAAACTTTATTACTCTGACTCTTGAGTAATGGACGTTTCTCTATAGTAGTAATAGTAATTTATTTCCAAACTTCATTACACGTTACACATCAATGAGGTCTCGACCCCTGAACTAGGACATCCTGTATGACAGGGGTTGAGGTTTCATCAGTTACAGATCAACATGAGAAGGCTTAGACTATGTACAGTTTTCGCTTAGCTTTAACAATAATTAAAAGAAACGTTAAAGAAAAATGTGAATTTAAAAAAAAATATTGAAAAAGGCAGTAACAAATAAACAAAAAAAAAATATAGATCTAAAACAGTAGCATGTGTGTGAAGAGATGTTTGTGTGATGGGTGTGTGGATGTGGGTGTGTAAATGTGTGTGTTGACTGAGTCTATCCACTAGGTTAGATTACTGAGCATGTTTTCCGTATCATCATAGTTATAGCTTTCAAGCCAAAGTAAGATTTCCTTTTTTATATGGAAATTATTCACGTCTCTAACTAATTTGAACTGACAAAATTTGCTATAGACGCGTGGCGCTATACTAGTGTAGTGCTTTCTGGCAAACTTGCTCCTTGCCCATGGTACGGGATATCTATCCGTTCTTTTTTTTTGTTTTTGGCAAGTGTGGGACTGTCTGCCGGTGATATCTCCTCGGCACGAGGATATAGGTTACTTACTCTATGAGGGAATACAGGTTACTTTGGAATTATACAGTGAAAAAGTTTGCTTACTCACGCCGAATTTCAACAAAAAATCAATTTCGTTCATTTTCATTGGTGAAATGCGTCCTTAGAATGTATCCATGGGTGGATGGTAACTTTATTGTGATCTCCAACAGTTTTCTATAACTGAGATTTGAAAGACATTCATGATCTTAAATCACCAATTTAGCCACAGAAAGCACGTAGATTTTGTCCGTTTTTTGGATATTCGTAGATCAAAAAAATAGAAGTACATTGAATTTGGGTGAATTTTAAATACCTGTAAAGGATAGAATGGTCCCGGTGAATGGCAACCGATACGATAAATCATAAACCACATATCATTAAACCCTCGTCTTTTCCCTTCGTGATAGGTAGATCTAACTTTACATTCAAGTTAGTAATTATGTTAATTTCCGACAAAATTCAACCAAAATCGACTGTTACACCTAGTATTATACACTTTACATTACACAAGGCTGGTATTTCTGGTATTATTATATCAGCCAGGCTCTTCATGGGCTTAAGGCTTTTAATTACTTATAACGAGGCCATTTGGGGACACTGCTCTCACGAAAGATGACCGCTTTCTCCCTAATTAGTGACGTCATAGTGAAATATGAGTTTATTTTGCTACAAGTATGTTTACAACCGTTGCTTCGTATTTAGAAGCGAAAGGCGTAAAATCAGGATTGAAAATTGAATTTAAAATTGCCTGTACTTCTGAATATTTTCCGAGACACTGTTATTTGAGATTTGTTGAGTAAAAATACAAATGACAAAATAAAATAAAAACATGCTTTTTAAATAAAATAATAATAATTACTGTTTCTTAGAAGTTAATTAAAATGAGTTTGAAAATACATGACGCTGATGAAAACGGCTTCCGAATTCCATCAAAATTAGTTCATCAATTATTTAGTTGTGCACGCACATACCGTGTGTTTTATTTGAATCACTAATTGAACAGACAGAGAAGGCGAGTAGCTGATTGATTGCAGTTGTCAGCTCAAGGAAATGCGCGGTGTTGTTGACTAAGCCGAGATAATTCATTTCATGCTATTAACATACTTTCAAGAGTATTGCTTGAGTAGTTCTGGACAGTTTTTATTTAAAAGACGTATATTGTTTTTTATATTACATTGAATTGATAAACAATGTTTTTTTTTAGAAAGTTGCAGAAATTTCAAGAATGAGACCAATCACAGTAAACTGTTGTTGACTACACAAGAAAGCTTCTGTATCTACTGGGATAACAAAAATATTGTACATTATCTAAAATAAAGAAAAATTGTTTATTTTGCACAAACAAAATGCACATTATACATATTAGAAGAATACGCGGGCAAAACCGCGGGCAAAAGCTAGTAATTAATCAATCAATCTGCCCAGCCTTTTCCCAACTACGTTGGGGTCAGCTTCCAGTCTAACCGGATGCAACTTAATACCATTATTTTACATAGAGCGCCTGCCTATCTGACCTTCACAACCCAGTAAGTAATAACAGTAAGTAATAACAGCCACACGGATCGATCCATCAGGTTAAGCTACGCTTGCTGGGGTTGGTCCGTGGATGGGTGACCATCTTTACATATCGAGACTCCTCCGTGCCTCGGAAAGCACGTTAAGCCGTTGGTCCCGGCTGTCATTTGTGGATCTTTGACAGTCGTTACGGGTCGTCAGAAGCCCGACAGTCTGACAAACAGTCTTACCAAGGGGTATCGTATTACCCAGTTACTGGGTTGTGGAGGTCAGATAGGCAGTCGCTCCATGTAAAATACTGGTATTCAGCTGCATCCGGTTAGACTGGAAGCCGACCCCAATATAGTTGGGAAAAGGCTAGGCAGATGATGATGATGAGTTAGCTTTTGTAAAGAATAGTTGTTTTTTTTTTCACGATTTCAAAGTTAGTCTCATAGTAAAAGTTATTCGGTTCAATGGTCTAAAGCACCTGTTAAAGTAAATAAAGTTAATTTTTTTATATTTATTTTCGATTAAAAAAACTTTCAAAGTTACGTTACGATTACGTCGCTCGTTCGAGCTAGGACCTCCGTCCCATCATTATTCGTAACTGCAACCCAAAGAAAGCACGTACGTATTCTAAGAACGACCTAACCCACGATAGAGCATTAGATCCGTAACCGTTGAGCTATATAAATAAAATAAATGCTCCTGTCCCGGTTTTACCCCGAGACATTATTCAAACTAAATCCCGGGATTTGCCGGGACTGCCTGTGAATCTCTTAACATTACCGTTAAATTGTTCTATGGCGGGAAAAATGGCAGACGGAATTAAATTTCCGGATAGATATTATTGTAATTAGTAGATGAACTAGTTGTATCCATTTATTGTTCCATGAATGAGTAATTGTCGATTGAAAAAGTCTCGCATCTATAGCGCACACTTTATAACTAATCTCACTTGAATTCCCTTGGTACGTAATTTTTCGGGTGAGCACTGAAAAACAGCACTGTCGTCTCTAGCACAGCATTATGCTGAGTCGAAGTCTTCTTGTCAAAGTCACGAAGTGCAGCTGGCGACTATCTTGGACTATCCTCGTAGGTTTAGTGTTTTTTTTTCCTTATGGATTCGTGTTAACTGATCTTTTTGTATGCTCTTGTTTAAACCTTTTTTAGGGTTCCGAACCCAAAGGGTAAAACGGGACCCTTTTACTAAGACTCCGCTGTGTGTCTGTTTGTCTGTCTATCCGTCTGTCACCAGGCTGTATCTCATGAACCGTGGTAGTTAGACAGTAGAAATTTTCACAGATGATGTTTTTCTGTTATAACAAAAAATACTAAAAAACAGAATAAAATAAACATTTAAGAGCCCCCTTAAATGTTAATTTTATTCTGTTTTTTAGTATTTTTAGTTAAACAACAAACTTGATTTTTTTGCAGTTTTTATAGAAAATGGTACGGAACCCTTCGTGCGCGAGTCCGACTCACACTTGGCCGGTTTTTTTCTTTTCTTTCCAAGACGTGACAAGATGTAAACGAATATTCGAAATGAGTTAAATTTTGTCTCTAAGAAAATAAGAAAAAAAAAAGTTTATTCTACAAAAACAAAACGCACTTTACAAAAACAAAAAAACAAAAAAGACGAAAGACACTGAGACACTGTCTCTGAGTTTAGAGACAAAGGTTTTGAGTGGTTTCAAGTGCCTATAGGTAATTTCACCGGAAATACTGCAGTGTTTTTAAGGTTCCGTATGTCTGAATGAAAAAAACGGAACCCTTATAGGATCACTCGTTTCTCTGTCTATCCGTCTGTCACACCCAATTTGTTCCCAATCTAATGGACCTATTAAGTTGTTTGGTACACATATGTATTTCTGAACCCAAACACAAAGGTAAAGTAGATATGACAAATAAAATAAAGAAGTTTTGCACACTGTACCGTGTGGCACATCAAATGAAAAGGCTTACTGTGAGTAAGGTTCTCAAGTTTACTTTTTTTCAAAAATATATTCTTTGTACAGTTTTGACTTCATTACTATTTTATTAAAATGTATAGATGAACTCATTATTTCAACTGGCTCCCGTTTTATGAAAACGGATTCAATTTAACCGGTAACTTTGAAATTTCATTTATACTTGAATGATTCGTTGTTGTTACTTCAGTTAACCAATATCAACAGAAAGCATGAGATTTGACAGCAAATTGATTACTAATCAGGCTTTGAGGAACCACATTTCGGAGCAGCCAGCGGGGCGTAACGCACTCACAATGGCAATGTCTTTCATTTTGACGTTGTCGAGCAGACGAATTTATGATTAAAATCGTGTTACGCATTTAAAATCGCGGGGCGCTGGTTGAAAATAAAAAATAATCGAATGAGCCGCAAGTCCGCTCAAATCAATTGCGTTCTTATCATCGATCCAGTGAGAGCAGTGGTGGCCCAGTGGTAACGACCGTGAGTTACGAGTTGTAGGTCGTAGGTTCGAACCCTGACAGGCACTTTACTTTTTGTAAATTATTTCATCACCACTGCTCTCGAAACGGTGAAGGAAAACATCATAAGGAATCCGACAATATCCTAGAACCAAAAATTCGAAGACATGTGACAACTACCAACCCGCACTGAGCCCACGTGGTAGATTACGGCCCATCCCTCTCACAGAGAGGAGGCCTGTGGCCCAGCAGTGGAAACATTATAGGCTGATTATGCTTTGTTCCAAAAACCTCTTTTATTCCCAGTAACATAATAAAACCTTACCAAGTGGGGTAACCTTTTCATTAAACACTCACGAATCCGAACACTCATTGAAAATTAACTACTTGCAGGGACTCAAAGAAAACTTCCCGGCTAGAACTAACAATTGTGAACAGTTGCCGACTACGTTTGAGTTACATTTACATGTAATAAGCTGTGTTAGTACTTGTGAGCACCTACGTTTGAGCAAAGTTGAGCGAATGATTCAGTGAATAAGGGCCTACCCGACCTCAAATTTTATCTCGCTCGCATCATACTACTCGCGGCACGAGTGAGAGCGAGACGGAGTGCGATGCTGGCGGCTCTTAAGCCTCGAATAGTTTAGGTAATTGCTTTTTACAGTGACAATAATGGAAATAAAATAAAAAAAAACATGAGTACAACTTTATAGTTAGTTCAGTTATTATGCAAAGTTTCATGATCTAATTTGATGTATTTTTTTAATACCAGCGGCAGCGGTTTATTGATCGGTTTAGAGGTAACTTTGGATTTTTTTTACTGGAAATTAGGCAAAGTTAGGTACATGTACCTAATCGTATTTTCGTCAAACATAGGACCTAGCATCAAGCCTCAACTTTAACATTTATTTATTTCAAAATTAATGCTGCAGTATTTTCGGAATAACAGAGGATCATGCTAAGCAATTTGAGGTTCGGTAGGCCCTTAAGTATGTAGAATTTATTAGGTTTTAAGTCAGAGGGAATATAGAAGGAGTTGGAAGTCTCCTGATGATTATGAATGTAAGAATAGAAAGGTATAATACAAATCATATTACGACATTTTATAGGGGTATGAGGAAAATATCAAAGAACAGAGATATTACCTCCAGTTTCTGAAATCCTGAACAAGTCTCTGAACAGTGCAGCTGACAATGTTTAGGTTAGCTGCTCCTGCTGTTATCAAACGAACACCCATGCTTCCATGATGCGCAGAGTGCATAGGATCGTCAACAGCATTCTGAAGGTGTAAGTCATAAGCCGTGTTGCGTCATTTTGGCGCACTGAGTACATGTATATGTTCCCGGTGCATCAGGTGAGTGCAACAGATATATGAGTTAAAAAGTATTACATTTCTTACTAACATAGCTCAAGTATTGTGTAATATCATATGGATCAAGGTCTGAATTAAAATATTTTATTTTATAAGAATTTATATTGTTTCCACGTAGGTAGGTATATGTTATATCGTCGAAGAGATCGCACAGCAAAATGTTAAAAAATACCGACTAAACTCCGCTTTCTAGCACACATCATAGACAATTCCACGCTAGTTTCAGTCAGACAAGGATGAGCACAACTTATTATCCACCCTTATCGCGACCTACTTCGCCGATCCACTTTCAAAGTGCCGCCATCTTTTCTCAACATATTATTATCTTTACAAGTACTTACGAGTCCTTATGGCTCCGAAATTATAATAAGACGCGAAAAAACAGAAACATAAGTTAATCCAGCAGCCATATTTCTTGGGGCAATAACAAATATTTATTTGTGTTGAAAGGGCAGAGCTTGGAGCATCAGCTTGGCTGCCCGCCAGGCGTTTGCATTGGATAACATTTGGTATGCCAGTGGTGGACCTGAGGTTCTGTGTTCACACTTGGTGTAGCGAAATGTTGAGTTTTTTATCGATTTTGTTGGTTTTTGGCAAGACTCTGTTAATTTTACAAGGAAGATGTGAGTGGAAAGGCTGGCAGGGCACTAGCAGAACATATAGTGACCTTATTGGTGATTTGTGCGTAGTACTCGCTACCGGCGTGGGTGTAAGACCAGATTGTATGAACGTAAACGAATCAAAATGAGTATTTAAGGACTTAGCAGGTGGCGTTCTGTAGTTTCTGCCCACCCCCATGGGAAGAACGCGTGAGTTTATGTGTGTTGTGTCTGTAAAATGTTTGATCATAATTGAGCTCTGATTTTTTTTTTCGATCATCTACAACATAACAAAAAATAATATTACTGTATGTATGAACGGTTCACAGTTCTGTGAGCAATACGATAATGATTCAAATTCCAAATATTTTATTTCACATAAACGTACAAGGACACTTGTGAAACTTCAGAAGCGAGGTGCACGGTTCCAATTGGTTGTTTCCTATGGAGAGCCGGCAAGAAACTCCACGGTTACTGTTTTAAAAATAATTGGATTCACAGTAATAATTGTTACACTACAGTAATTTTTTATGGAACTGTAGTGTTCTGATGAAGTTATTACGGTGAGCCTATTGTCATTTACTGCATATATAAGAATCGTGAACTTTTACAGAAAAATCCAGAAACACGTTTTCAAAACAAAAAATCGAACGCAAACCTTACCGCTATTGCAGAGAGGTGGTTAAAATTAACGTAAAAGTTAAGGCGAAGTTTTCCACCGCGCTGTCACTCCGTATTTAAGGGGAACCAGCGGGACTTGGGGTTGATTTTGGCACGATTTCCTTACTTTACACTTTATTCCTTTCGGATTAAACGAGTTAACTGTTTCTGTCACCAAAGTAATTGAGTTATAATAGAATTTTATATAATGTGGTTTCCCGCAGATTATGTACACGTGGTTGTCATAAAGAGGACTTTCGTTTTTAGGACGCATAGATATACAGGGTGTTTGGTGCCTCGTTTGCTTAATGAAAATGGTGGATATGAGGGACCATGAGATATCTCCTCGGGCCCCAAAAAAAATTGTTGGCGCCACGTAAAAAGGTGTGCATTATACATCATAATTTAGTGCAAATGATAAAAAAAACAAAAAGGATAGAAACTGCATCACTATTTTCAGATAAATTAGTGATTGCTGTCGTGAGATTAAGTTAAGAAAACAGACAGCAGCGTTTAAAAATAATAGGTATAGGTACGCATAAGATCTCAAATGAACTATAAATATGAGAAGATTTTTTGTAGTGTCTACTTGTATTATGGACAAAGCTGTCGGTACATAAGTATCTCTTTAATATTATTTTGCCAAAACCTCATTGTAGAGATTATTTAAAAACTTGTATGTCTGTTTTTTATAAAACTATACAAACTTGTATGTTTGTATAGTTTAGCGTACCTAAGGTGAATTAGTGCCATTATAAAGTTATGTTAATATTTACTAAAAAAAAGCTACCTACTTCTGTCAATAAACTGCTTTGCATTTTATTAGTTTTTTTATTTCGTTACTAGCTGCCCCGCCCTGGCTTCGCACGGGTAGCATTAAATATCTACGCTACCCTACCTCCCTACCCTACCTACCTATTCTATCTTACCTACCACCTACTCTATCTTACCTACCTACCTACCTACCCTACCTACCTAACCTACCCTACCTGCCCTACAAACCTTGCCCTGAGAATAACGAACACAACAAAAAAAGAATTATCCAAATCGGTCCAGCCGTTCTCGACCTTTAGCGAGACAAACGAACAGCAATTGATTTTTATATTATATATATAGATTGCGTATAGACGGCAGTACTGTGCATATGCGGTGATCTTTCTGTGGTAAATGTATTTTTTTTCTCTAGCACGATAACTAGGAGAGCCACGTTCAGCAATAAGAAAATATGTTCAAAGTCACAGCACAGTTTTAAAAGCCCTTTCAGCTCAAACGCCAATCCTCATCCAATTTTCAGAGCTCTTGCAGCAAAACCAGTCAAATATCCTATTGGAACAGTTAGGTTCCATTCAGAAACTCGTCATGTATTCCCATTGTAGCGATATTCACTTGTCTGGTAGACTGTTCGACCTCTTAAATAACTGAATGAGACTTGACGAGAGTTTTGTCGTGCATGTGGGTAGTTAATTATGAGCTTGGCAAGAAAAATGGTCATGCAAATCGTATGAGTAAATGGGTAATCCTTAAGGGTTACCAAGAGGGGTATGTAAGGCGTGTATTTAATTAATCCTTACATATTATTAAACAATACCTCCGCCGCGTCTGTCTGTTCGCGATAAAATCAAAAACTCCTGCACCGATTTTCATGCTGTTTTCACCAATGGATAGAGTGGTTCTCAAGGAAGGTTTAGTATATAATAACCGACATCCACGTGGGTGAAGCCGCGGGCATCAGCTAGTGTTATTATATTTTGGATAGGTATTTAATTTAGGAAAATTAATTGAGTGACAGGGAGGGTAGTACTGACCATAATTCTTTATCAGTCCTTGAATATCAGACACTCAGACATGAAAAGCGACTTCATTTATTCAATTTTTTTTTTAAATTATGATTGTGGACCATTCATCATTCTCCGGCCCTTATCCCAATTTATTTGTGGTCGTCGCAACATGTCCCTTTCTACCACACTTCTCTTTTAGCCGTCATCTCGGTAGTCACCTCCTTTCTAGCCATATCATCGTTCACACAGTCCATCCGTCGATTCCTTGGTCTTCCCCTCTCTTATAGCCATCGACATTCATACCCAAAACTTTCCTCACAACATTTTCCTCATTCCTTCGCATCACGTGCCCATACAACCGATTTTTGCACAAATTTTCAGTCACCGGTGTGACTTTCAAACTTCCTCTTATGTACTCATTTCTTATTCTATCCATTCGTGTTAAACCACACATCCCTCTTAACATTCTCATCTCAGCTGCATGCAATTGATGAAAGTAGATATGAGATTAAAAATCTCCAACACCGTTTGACCAATCACCATGAAAGTTAGTAAAATTTTATAGGTTTTTTTTCGACCTGCACGCTGGCTAATCTGCGGGAAAAAGCTAGCACTACTTCTACATCATTATCTTAAGCTCAATAAGCTTAAATATCCCAAATCAGATATTCGATACGTAGTCTATCTCGAGTAGATTGAACCAATGAGTTATTATAATTTGATTGCTAATGTATTAGCGGTATTAGAACAGCGAGCATAGGTATTAATTGTGTTAATTTGGTCGTAATATCAATTACCACTTAGACATTGTAATTTGATAGACTTGCTGATCATAATTATAATTCCCAACAGAATGCTTCTAGCTTACAAACTAGTAAAATATTGAAAAAAACCGTTCTATGTTAGACACTTCCCAAGGGCTGGCTTTTAACTTGGCCAGAGGCGACGTATTGTCATTCGACGTGGCAAAGCCGCCAGTCTCTTCGGTACATTACCAGTTGACAGCAATGCAGATGAATTTTTAAATCTCAAATTTTAGTTTGCTAATATTTTTAGTGTAGTTAAGACCATGCTGATCGATCGCGCGAATTCACAATCGTCGCGTTTATACGTCACATTCTGTTCGAAAACTGAAAGGCGCCCTCTGTCAGCGCGACCACGCGTTCGGGTACGCTGAACAAAAAAACTTTGTACACAAAAAAAGTGAAAAATAACTTTAATTTCGAAAGTCGGTGTCTTTGCTTTTCAATTTTCGTTTTATGCCACCGACTTCCGAAATTAAAGTTATCTTTCACTTTTTTATTGTTTTTTTTTGAAGTCGGTTGTTTTTTTTTTTTGTAAAAAGTTTTTATTTTAAACTTTTTAGTTTTCGTACCTACCCCTACAAATTCGAATACCACAAACTTTTTTTTTTTTGAGCTTTTGTTATCATCAAATGACTTCGCCCGCTCTGGACAGAGCGGAAGGGCGTGTCAGACTTTTACTGACTAAAACCCACCCGTGTTCCTTTAGTTGCCTGTTGCCAAGGTCCCGGTATCCCTTTCGGACTTTCCCGCAACCCTGGCAGGCATCGGTCCTAGCGGACCCCGCCAATTGTGCTGACATCTCTTTGAGGTGCGCATGGAACACGACGCGTCATCGACCAGGGCCCTGGTCCTTATCAGACGGCGAGCTACCCATTGGTCGCCGTCCACAAGCCCGCGCCTATGGTGGTCGGGAATCCGCCTGGGATTCCCGACGCCCAGGGCGTCTCCAGCGGCCTCTCCCTCACGCATTCCGCCTCCTCCATCGCGAGCATTACTGCTTTTCAGAAGGAGGTGACGGCTTCCCATGCCCTCTTGCTCCGTATCATCGCCTGGACCAGGGCCGGACGAATATACCCTTTCGAACAAAAAAATAAATTTGTAAATCGGTTCACAATTGGCGAAAATATCGATGAACATACACAAAAAAAAAACTTACAGACGAACATAGAACCCTCTTCCTTTTTGAAGAAGTCGGTAAAAAAAGTGGAATACATAAACGTGACGATCCCATAATGGCGTGACCGTGGCTTTTGTTTAGGACGCGGCCTCTGGTCGTGAAACGGCATTTAAGTCTTGTAAAACCAGCATATTTTTCTACTAATCAGCATTTTCCCAAATTCCACCTAAAAGAGATGATTATTATCTAAATAAAAGTTCTTTTTTGACCGAAAATGCTAACGTTCCATAGTTAATGACCTAGAAATATGATTACGGAGGTTCTTTTTGTGCTATATTTGGTGCAAAAAGTTCTATGAGAAGGGAATAGAATGAATTGTAGTTACTATGGTATTTTCCGTAGTATATGAAAGAATTATAAATCGTTCGTGGAAAGTTATAGACATTTATTTATTCATATTATTCAATCTGCCTACCCTTTTCCCAACTATGTTGGAGTCGGCTGCCAGTCTAACCGGATGCAGCTGAATACCAGTATTTTACATGCAGCGACTGCCTATCTGACCTCCACAACCTAAACAGGGTAATACGATACCCCTTGGTAAGACTGATTATCACATTTTCGGGCACGAATGACAGCCGGGACCATCGGCTTAACGTGCTTTCCGAGGTACGGAGGAGTCTCAGTTTGTAAAAATGGTCACCCATCCACGGACCAACCTCAGCAAGCGTAGCTTAACCTGATGGATCGACCCGTGCATTATCCCGTGTGTTATTACTTAGCCACAAGCTTCTCCTACTAATCTAAATACAAGTCCTAATTACCACCAATTAACCCGGCTACCTAGACCAAGTTTCCATTAAAGCTATCAAACCATCTACATGATCCTCAGAGTTCAAATTAACTTCAAAGTTTAAGATAACTGAGTTAACTAAACTGTAACAACAACCCGTTATTTGATAACTACTAAGTAATAAGGTATGTGTAGTTGCATACAGAAAAATGGAGAGTTGCGTAATGAACACAAACTGCTAGTTTCAGACAGTACTTTGTGCAGGCGTTTTATGTTTGTTGATTAACGATTTGAAACTCAAACTCAAATTTTTTATTGCATTCATGTGTACACCAGCCGTTACATAATAAAGTAAGATCCAACATGAAACCCGGTTAGGACACGGCAACATAAAAGCTTGGATAAAAACAAGCATCCAGTGAGTACACTGGATTGCAAGTTTGTTACACAAATATGATTATTATCTATAATAATATCTACTAGTATTTCGGTTTATGTAGTTACTAGCTGCGCCCCGCGGTTTCATCCGCGTAAGTCTCGATCCCGTGGGAATATCGGGATAAAAAGTAAACTATGTGTTCATAGATCATATATACCAGATATTTTATTCTAAGTATTCTGCGACCGAGTAAAAGCATTTTTGTGTTAGATATTCCGTCAATCTTCTGTTAAATATGTTGAATTTTGGTTCTTCTTTAATTTGTTCCGGTAATTTGTTAAAAAAAATTACTGCCATGTAGTATGCTAATGCATTTTGCAGTAAATGGCTATGGTAAAGCATTTTGATCCGAGAGGGTGGAAGATGTAATCTATTCTTATGGCGTGTGTTTATGCTATGGATGTCTTTTGCTTTAGGAAAAATGTTGCTATTTTTAAATACAAATATGCAAAGTTCCTGTATCCTACTAATATTATAAATGTGAAAGTTTGTGTGTTTGTGTGTTTGTGTGTTTGGATGTTTGTTCCTCAATCACGCAAAATCGGCTGTACGGATTTGGATGAAATTTGGCAAACAGATAGTTTATAACCTGGATTAACACATAGGATACTTTTTATCCCGGTAGTAGGTTCCCATGGGTTAATTTTAGACATCTACACGGGCGAAACCGCTGTCAAAAGTTCGTTTCATATAAATCTGTCCGACTTGGTTAATGATGAACCTTTATAGATAGAAAAGACCCTTAAGGAAAACCAGGAAGACTGACAGGTATTCAATCAAGTCATATTTCCCCGGTCTTCTTACTTAAGATTTATTTTCAGTACATCGAACACACATAATAGTCTTACATACTATGCCTCAGTAATAATTCAGTAATATGAATTAGAACTTGATACAAAACATACTTATATACAAAGTCGAGTCATTAGAATTGACATTGCAAATTCAAAGTTTATTTTATTTTAATGATGAATCTATATACCAGGCGAGGGTGACTGAGATATCAACGCACAGCCTAAACCGCTGGTCCATGAGACATGAAATTTGGAGGGTGTGTTCTTCATGAAGAGTAAGGTTCCACTAAGGAACGATTTTTCGAAATTCCACCGCTAAGAGGGTGAAACCGGGGGATTTCGTTAATATGAAAAATCTTATTCCTTGAGTTAATAGACTTGAAACTTGGCACGAATACTTATCTAATTAAATTACAAAGTTTGTCATTTTTAGTTTTTATAAACTACCCCCTAAACGAAGATTGGGGGGTGTCAAAGTTTGTATAGAAGAATTTTAACGTGTTGTCCGCTTAACTCGAAACTCAGTATTTATACTTAAAACCAAAAATAAAGAATGATGTGTATTCAGGTTTTTCAAAAATCTACCATTAACGGGGTGAAAATGGGTAGTCTACGTCACAGCTCAAACCACTGAAAGGATTGGGCTGAAATTTGGCACACAGTAATTTATTAGGACATAGGCGTGCATTAAGAAAGGGTTTTTGGAAAAATCGAGCTTTAAAGGGATGAAAAGGGGGGATATCTTTTGTATGAAAAATCTTACTCCTTGAGTTAATAGACTTGAAACTTGGCACGAATACTTATCGAAGTAAATTATAAAGTTTATCATTTTTAGTTTTTCTAAACTACCCCCTAAACGGGGATTGGGGGCTGTCAAATTTTGTATAGAAGAATTTTAACGTGTTGTCCGATTAACTCGAAACTCAGTATTTATACTTAAAACGAAAAATGAAGAATAATGTGTATCAGGGTTTTTCAAATCTACCCCTAACGGGGTGAAAATGGGGAGTCTACGTCACAGCTCAAACCACTGGACCGATTGGGCTGAAATTTGGCACACAGATAGTTATTAGGACGTAGGAATCCACTAAGAAAGGGTTTTTGGAAAGTCGCCCTTATTCCTTTAGTTATTAAACTTGAAACTTGGCAATACTTGCCACAGTAAATAATAAAGATTGTCACTTTTAGTTTTTTAAACAATCCTTCACATAGACGAATAACGGGGTGGCAAAGTAAGTAAGTAAATTTTTTTACGCGCTGTCGGATTAACTCAAAACTCGGTACGGTAGGTACTATTACTGAAAAAAAAAAATTTAAGTACGTGTTTCAGGATTTTGTAAGTTAACAACTGACTTAACTTGAATAATACCTTCATTATGTAATAATACAACAATATTTAAACCACCGACTACATAATTATTATCATTATGTTGTAGCAGCCCGCAGATATGTTTTTCATCAATAAAAAAACGGAAATATTGCCCGTGTTACGGAAAATGGGATACATAATAAAATAGTAACTAAGTCAAAACTGTACATTAAATACTTTTAAAATAAGTAATTAGTACGAGGTGTGGGAATGAGTCTGATGCCGAAAATATATTTTTAAGTATTTTTATCCGTTTGTCTGTTTATTTGGATGTTTGTTCCGGATTGGCGCAAAAACGGCCCAACGGATATGGATGAAAAGTACACAGATAGTTTATAACCTGCATCCTAATTGCGTAATACACGATCCACAATCTGAATCAGTTTGAAACAAATTTCTAATCAATTGCTTCATAAGTTTGCAAAAAAAATCTGCTCCACAACGTAAATAACGCTATGAATGTTGTTGAACTGTCAAAATGAAAGATTAGTCTTAATCGGTTTCGAAAATAAGTTACGCAATTAGATAACTGGATTAACTTAACATAGGGTGCTTTCAATCCTAGGCGGTAGTAAGTTCCCGTGGGATTTTTCCGACATCCACGCGGGCGAAGCCGCGGGCAAAAGCTAGTATATTATAAAAGGTAAAGTTAGGGGTTTTAATGTAACAAAATATGGCTTACAACTTTCGGTATTGTTAATATGAGCCAGAATACTAACTCATTTTTTTTGGATTATAAATAATTCACTTGCATTTACGCTGTTCCCCCATAACATCACTCCATATCGTAGCCATGAGTATGCGTAGGCGTTGTATAAACAACATTGAAACAACGTAAGACAAACAACATTGGGAATGTGTTTCTTGGGGGCAGTATGCTAGTGCATTTGCTCGTGGCACTTTTCTTTACGACACCACCTACCAGTTAAGGAAAAGATAAACCTATTCGTATGATGGTAATGAGTCTGCAATAAGTAAAAGATGGCATTTCTTCTAACAAACTATGTAAAAAACTTTTTTACAAAAAAATAAACCGTCGTAAAAAGATAACTGAGAAGCGAAAACTAAACCTTTTAGTGTAACTAAGCTCCTAAACTAATTTTAGTAACAAATTTTGAGTCGGCGCCGAACAAACAAACAAATTAATTAGGTACTTATTAATTATAGCGTATAATGGTAGCTTGATGAATCTTCGCTGAATGTGTGTTCGGCACCGCCTAAAAATTTTAAATGGGACTAACTTCGAGGTATACCCTTCCCAATAAAAAAAGAATAGTTCAAATCCGACTACTCATTAAAAAGACGTGTCGACTTGAGAACCTCCTCCATTTTTTTTCGTCGGTTAAAAATTATGTAAATACTAGCAGCGCCCCGCGGTTTTACTCGCGAAAGTATCGATCCCGTGGGAATATCGGGATAAAAATTATCCTATGTCCTCCGTGGTAGACCATGACCTATCCAGGCAATGGTTTACCCACGTGCAACGTGCCTCTGTTTAGCCGTTTTCGCGTGAAAGCGCAACAAACAAACTCATTACCGCATTTATAATATTACTAGCTTTTGCCCGCGGCTTCGCCCGCGTGGATGTCGGATATCGCCTCACGGGACACAAAATGCTGGGCTTCCTTTACAAACTTTTATTCCCTATATGAGCCCCTATAGGATTATTGTTTCAACAAAAAGTAGCCTATGTTCCTTCCCAAGATACCATCTATCACCTTGCCAAATTTTGTCGAAATCCGTTGAGTGGTTTTGAAAAGGTAACATACAGACAGACAGACAGAGTTACTTTCGAATTTATAATATTACTAGTTGATGCCCGCGACTTCGCCCGCGTGGATGTTGGTTATTATATACTAAAACCTTATTCGAGAACCACTCTATCCATTGGTGAAAACAGCATGAAAATCGGTGTAGTAGTTTTTGAGTTTATCGCATACAGGACGACAGACAGACGCGGCGGAGGACTTTGTTTTATAATATGTAAGGAAAGTATTGAAGGTTGCATGGATAGTTAGGATTCTCTATAAATAAAAAGTTACCAGACAAATATAAAAAAAATACAAACTGGTTTTTCATACTTTTAGGGCGCGTCTGAAAAATTATGGGGCCTTAATGATGCCAACCTTAAGACCTTAGAGTAATTTCAGTCAGAGTCAAAGTCAAAGTTAGATCATTTAATTCAAGTAGGCCATATTAAAAGGCACTCTTAAAACTCAAAATTTACAAGAAAATAGAATTGATAGAATGGAATTATGATTTGATTTCTGATTTTGACACCCAAATTCTTCAAATCAGGTAACAGCAACGCTGGAGGTAATTTAAGTTAGTAGAACCTAATTCCTCGTAGTTCATTTTCACGAGGAGTTTTTCCATGAATTCTGTGTCAGATTCATTAAACTTCAAACAAGAACACTGGTTCAACTGAATTTTCGTTTTCAATTTCCCCGAATTTCCACTGCAGTAGACTGTCCAATTTGTACTAACAAAGGGTTCGTATGTCAATATGTTAGTAACAAGTGGATTTATTTTAATAGATCGTTGATAATCCGTGGCGATGTGCCAGGCCATTGATTGAAAATCGACGCTTCGATGCGCGAAAACTTGTATTTTCTGTTTTTGATGCAAAAATGTGGGGTCCAGTGCCAAAATCTGGTAGTGAGACGGCTGATAATGAAAATAAATAGATGAAAATTTATTTCCTTTTTAATATGTGGAATGTGAAAAACATTAATCTACGCTCCTTGCGAGCCAACTTTCTTAAATATCCTTACATATTATAAAACAAAATCCTCCGCCGCCTCTGTCTGTCGTCCTTTACGCGATAAACTCAAAAACTACTACACCGATTTTCATGCTGTTTTGCACCGATGGATAGAGTGGTTTTCGAGTAAAGATGCATGATTTCAATCTTATTTATTCGAGAACTCATGAAGTAACACAAAAGTAGTTATAAACTATTTGAAATAGTTTTTATGACAGCTGCGCACACAGATTGCAATAAGCCTGTGGCGCGTGAGTCGCTGAAGGAACGGAATGTTACCAACTTAAATATTAGGTATATTTTTGTAAACATTCAGGTATATTGCATTTTTTTGTTTGTTATTTCTTTTAAATTATATGCTGCACGGATTGACGTCAGCACGTCAACGCCGGCTGTCACTGAAAACCAGCACTGTGGCTCTGTCTCGCATAGGCATCTGTTTAGCATTATTTATTTATTTATTTATTAAAAGGTAGCTTCACAGCTGACAGTAAGTACAATATTAATATTAATCAAAACATTACGCCAATTACGAAGTACACAGAAAATTTTTAAATACAGAGAGTGACATATTCTTAATATCTATAGTGTGTGCGTGTGTGTATCTGTGCGGTGTAGGTGCTGTTATTGCATAAAGTTAGTCTAAAGCTTTGAGATTAAAATAATATTGTCTGCCGCGTAGTAAAATACTAATATTAGGACCTGACATGAGTCTTGATTATTATTCGACGTTGATAACTTTGCTCGATCAAGCTCACTTTGATCGCTATCAAAGGACGTTAATCGCGTGTCAGTCATGGTAATAAATGGATAGCTTTAAGCGAGCGACCTGAATTTATCAGATTTAGGATCATCATTAATGTGCAAAGTAAGACCTCAGAAAAAGTTAAAACTTTAGCGGATTTATAATGTTGTTACAACTTTTTAAAAGAAATGTTTACCTGTTGAAAATCTGTTCGTTCCATTATCGCCAATGTCTTCGAAAACTGTAAAATATTCAGAACATTATTTTACAAAGCTCATATAAACAATATGGCTGAAATTTATACGAAATCATATAACCTTGTAGTATAGTAATCTGTTGTTTGTATGCACTGGGCGTATACGTACACACACACATACATAAATACACGCCTTCTTCCCATGGGGGTCAGCAGAAACTACAGAACGCCACCTGCTACGATCCTTACATACTTCTTTTGCCTCGTTTACGTTCATACATCTAGTCATCTGATCTAGTCTGATCTGGTGGTGGTTTATCTGGTCTGGTTTGGTATGGAGGTCTGGTGTGGTCTGGTCTAGGCGTATAAGTCTTATTAATTAATTTCCATTAATTTCCTTAGTGTCTTGTGGTCGATGACCACAACTTATATAATTCTAGTTGTTTAGTAATCTGCATCAGTAGATTACAAAACAACTAGAATTATATGGGTTGGTTTGATTACATTGATATGAAATCAGCATTTTTTCTTCTTTCTATTTTCATAGTTTAAAAGTGTTTAATTGTTTATCTATTTGGCTCATTAATATTGGCTCTTGAGAATTCGAATTACTGGTGTTAGATCTTGTTCCCGAAAGTATAAAGAATTGGAGACTACCTGGAAATATAAACTTATTCTTATTAGGTGTCCCTCAGGGACTAATACTGGGTCCATGTATAATTAATTAATTAGTATGAAAAAACAATTGAAAGACATCTATTAATGGCAAAATGTTATTATACACTATTGACGAATTCCTTAATGACAAATGGTAAGTTATATGAAATTGGTATTTTTTTATTTTGACATATCTTTATTTCCATTTATTATTTATATGTAATTTATTTCATAACAATATTTTGATTACTCTTTTTTATAATGACAACTAACTGATGATGTGAAAGAGTGTATACCTTTAAAGTAGATATTTTGAAGAAATAATCATTTATTATTAAGATCTCATGTAAAATGTACCAAAACTCACATCAATAAATTAATTTGAATTTGAAAACGAGTATAATAAAAATGGAGACAAACTCATTCATAGAAGCTCAAATAAACAATTTATTTTACCTAATGTTATGCATTTTGTATGGCGTACATAATAAAGAGTATGCTGCCAGTCTTCTGGGCACGTTTCCGGATGACAGCGATGCGGACGAATACTTCGACGCCTAAGGGGTCCCTTTGTTTTTATATTTATGGGTATAGTCCTATTAGTTTTAGCTTTTTTGTTAAAAAAAATATATAAAAGAAATAAAGAGTATTATATTCTATTTCATGTAAAATATAGTCATAATATTTTTGAGACTAATTCTGATTTTATATATGTATATGACTGGCTAAAGGAGCCGACCATACATATTCAAGGTCATGCTTCTTCATTCCCATGTAATAGATACTGTTTTAGATTCTATTGCAATTAACTAGGAACAAATTCAATGTTTGGGATTTGTACATATAATTCCAAATGGACAAATCATATGTAGGTATAATGCATGATAGAACGGGTCCAAAGACAATTTGCTAGCTACCTATATAAAAAAATTATGAGATGTACTATCACTATTTATTGTAAAAAAATTATGGGTACTATCCCTAATTGTATCTGATCCGAAACACGTCGGAACTGACATTTAAGTGCTCGTTGTTCATTGTTTGCTCTGGACCAGCTGTGGGTGTGATGCGCCTGTACCTCGCGGTGTCTGTTCCCAGTGCGTACTGTAGACTCCGGATCGAGTAAAACACTTGATAGTTTAACTAATTATATTAATTAATGAAAATCAAGGATACATTTTATATTATATCACCCGTCATCCAGCCTCAGGCCGTCTCTGAATATCTTCCTATTCTATTTTCAACTAAATTGTTGGAACGTTCAAAACACACGGCTGCCCTCTAGCCAGCCTGTACCACACGAGGTTGCGCATCGCATACAACCTCCTTACAGTACTTATACTGCTCTAATGCTCTCACAACCAAGGCGATCAATTTGCTGAACGGCCTGATTGTTGAGGAACCAGAGATATATATTTATGTATACCAGAAAATATATGCTTAAGGGGGATGCGTCAGGGTAGCCCGCGAAATTCAAATTTTATTAAGTTTTTTGCAATTTGCAGGTCGGTGTTAGATTATATGTTGATCTAAATATGATTTGCGCACGTAACAAATATGGATTTACAGAATTATAAACATTAGAATCAGCAATACAACTCTCTAAGTTCATGAAAGTCTCAAATGTCGAGATTTCATGAAATAATGAGTTTTGAGACTTTCATGAACTTAGAGAGTTGTATTGCTGATTCTAATGTTTATAATTCTGTAAATCCATATTTGTTACGTGCGCAAATCATATTTAGATCAACATATAATCTAACACCGACCTGCAAATTGCAAAAAACGTAAGAAAATTTGAATTTCGCGGGCTAACCTGGCGCATCCCCCTTAATGTTTTCATAAAGTTTTGTTAGTTGAAATGTTGTTGGCTTGCTGCACGCTTTGGTGTAATCTATAAGTGCAGCAAGCAACTGCTATTTATATAAATAAATAATTAACACTTTGGTCGGCCAGGGGATCGATCTCCGCGTTTGCAACCAATAGCCCAAAGTGGCATTGAGTAATACTAATCTCTCTATCCTCTTCCTTAAGAAAAATAAGATTGAAGATATTACGTCTTTTTCCAATAAGCTCTGACTGATAAGACCTTCAGTCCCATCTTCACACATCGTTAGTTAGATAGTTCTATAGAGCCGTCAGTTCTGATAATGGATCTCTTTTCTCCCTGCAGGTACTTTATTTAATGCCCACTTTTTGGGGCTCCGTAGTCAACAAGGAACCCTTATAGTTTCGCCATGTCCGTCTGTCTGTCCGTCCGTCCGTCTGTCCGCGGCTGAACTCAGAGACTCTTAGTACTAGAAAGCTGTGATTTGGCATGGGAATAATAAGTACATATTAATCACGCCGACAAAGTGATAAAATAAAATCATGGAAAATTGCAAAAACATATTCTCCCATATATTCCGTATGGGAGAACAGGGGGCTTAAAACAGCTACTTTAGCAGAATCATAATAGGAAAATATTATGAATCATCGTAAAATGTCACATACTGACAATTTATAAATGATCTGCGGGCAGTTCATATTACGAAATAATTCATATGTTTGACAGTTTTCTAAGGAGATTCATTAAATGGTCCACAAATTATGAATTGCTTTTGTGTAAAACTAGAGGAATTGCTAATGACAGCTGGGAATGAATTGTTTAGAGGAATTGCTAATGTGGCTGTTTTAGGCCCCCAGGTTTTTCAACTGCAATTTAAAGCTTGTTTTTAGGATAAATTCATCCCAAGTGCGGACCCTTTCATTATGCGTGGTACGACACGCACTTGGCCGCTTTTTTTATCTTCGTATCTTGGGGATAGACGTATGGCTGGGAGTTAATTTGACAGTGCTCTAAAGGGTTGATTTACAAGCTGAGTTTTTGTTTGCCTAACCTCAAAAGGGGTTGTTGAAATAAAACAACTTTTCTGTACATTTTGTGTTCACATTAATCGACAAAATGGGATGGGCATGCTAATTATTTTACGCGATTTCTGGGTCGGTCCTATAGTAATTCAATTCTTATAATTGCAATTTCTCAAACTGAAGAAGGCAGAGTTTTGAAAAAAAAAAAAAACAGAAACAAAAAAAGTCAAAAGATGCAACAATTTGAAAAGGAGTGTTTTTGTTTATACGGTTTTTTTAGCCATTCCTTAAAAAACGGTTATCGGCAATACAGTTGTTATATAATAAAAAAAATATTTAGCAGAAACTATGACGCACACAACACAACGTAACTACAAGTACAAAAGAAACAAATATAACAAACCCGCCAAGTGCGTGTGAACCACGCACAGTAAAGGGTTCCGTAGTTGGGATGAATTTATACCTAGCACAAACTTATCATTGTAGTTGAAAAACTTTTTCTCCCATACGGAATGTATAGGAGAGCATGTTTTTGCAACTGCAAATGTAAGTTGGTCGATTATTATTCGGTAACTTGTAGAGCCTACTTAGTTGTGATAGTTTTCCTTTTAATTTCGTTATATACACTACTCCCGTGAATTTTTTCACATATCCAAAACCAACCATTTGGCTGGCAGTTACTTGACTCTAACAAAAAATAGCGCTTTAAAGCGTAATATTTCGCAAACGTATCCCTGAATCCAAAAATGGTTTTCAAAAACTCACAATATTTTTGAGCGACCTTTCCAACGATACCACACATCATGGGATAGGTGAGAAAAAAAAAACCCGCAGAAGGTGTAGGGGAAGGTACCCTAAAAAAAAAATATTCATGATTTTATTTTACCACTCTGTCGGCGTAATTTATATGTATACCCATACCAAATTACAGCTTTCTAGTATTAAGAGTCTCTGAGCTAAGCCGCGGACAGACAGACGGACATGGTGAAACTATAAGGGTTCCTTGTTGACTACGGAACCCTAAAAAAGGAAGCAAATAAAATCACAATCTGTCTACTTAATCTACATCCTTCCGGGAATCTTTCACTTAATTAATAAATAAACCTTTGTTTAGGTTAAGATCTTGCTCTTGTTGTTCTATCTTCGTTTGGTTTAAACCCACCTTAAAATATTACCTTCGTCTGCACAATCTTAAAGGTAAACATCCAAACTTAAAAACTTAGGTGTTAATTGGACATGGGCGCGCTCCGGCCGGTTGTTTAGAGGCCGGTCGTTTAACAAATCCCAATTTTTTTTTAACTTCAATGATTACATTAATAACCTTAACTCTGTTAGCTATCACAACATCAGCATCCACACTAATACTATATGAACTGGACCTTTTCGGTGCAGCCGTGAGGCAAACTCCCCTACATCGCACGTTTACACCTTTTTTTTTTTTTTTTTTTTTTCTATATTTTATTTGTTATGTGCTGTATATTATGTAGGTATATTGTGTGCCTTTCTGTCTGTACTGAATAAATTTATTTTCTTTCTTTCTTTCTTTAATGTTCAGGTTATCAAGCACATCAATCAGGGTCGCCTTACGTTTGTTATCATACATGATCGTATTGATATCAGTGTCATTATACCTCTCAGTTTTAGCTTTATCATTGTTGATAAGGAGCCATTTGTGACTTGCATCTAGCCATAAAGTTTTCGGAGGCCTGGAAATTATAAAAAAAAATAAGAGTTCAATGAATCAATCTACCTAACCTTTTCCCAACTATGGTGGGGTCGGCTTCCACTCTAACCGGATGCAGCTGAATACCAGTATTTTACATGGAGCGACTGCCTATCTGACCTGAAAGTTGTGGACAACCTAATAACTGGGTAATACAATACCCCTTGGTAAGACTGGTTGTCAGACTTTCGGGCTTCTGCCGACCCGTAACTGTCAAAGATCCACGAATGACAGCCGGGACCAACGACTTAACGTGCTTTCCGAGGCACGTAGGAGTCTCGGTATGTAAAGATGGTCACCCATCCACGGACCAACCCCGGCAAGCGTAGCTTAACCTGATGGATAGACCCGTGCGGCTGTTATTAATTAGCCACGAGCTACCTACTTTAAAAAATACGTTAGAATAGTCGACCTGAAAATGCATATCTGACCTCCACCACCCAGTTACTGAGTTACTGAGTGGTAATACTGGTTCTCAGACTTTTGGGGATCTAGTTATCCGTAATGACTGTCAAAGATCGATGAATGACAACCGGGACCAACGGTATGAGCCACGTAGGTGTCTCGACGGAATAGACGGTCACCCATCCAAGGCCTGAACTCAGCAAGCGTAGCGTCACCTATCCTGATATTGTCTCGTGTCATTCAAAGATTAACACGAGACACGGAGAAGTTTCGGTATTGAATGGATGGTCACCCATCCATGGACTGACTTCGGCAAGCGTAGACCTTCGATGGGACCGAATAGCTGTTATTATTTAGTCACGAGCTCCTAGATTGCAGGGATTATACTTACAAAATTCAAGACATCTTCAGATTTCCCACATCCAGCATCTATGATGACTCCAACAAGGTTAAACTTCTGCTGCAAGCAATTCTCAACACTATTGAAGTTTATTATAGCGGAAACGGCCATCACGAGATTAGACGATAGTTTTGAAAATTGAAGAGGCCCTGAAAAAAAAAATGTATTTATTTAGATCAGTTTTGTTACTGATGAATATCAACTGCTGCTAATCATATCATATTCGGCCGACATATTAGCTCTGTAATTTCTAATTATAAAATGCTTATTTAACAGCAACGCCATTGAATTCATTTTGATGGAAATAGACGGTACCTAAAGTTTAAAAGCGAACGCTTTGGCTTAGTAGAAAACGCGTAACTTTTTGAGTGTCTATTTAGGCGATGCTAGGTTTGGTTCAACTCACAAGAAATATCATTTTCACAAGTTAGTAAGCAGACGAACATGGCATCTCTGTACTTAATATATTTAATGCTGAGCTTCAAAGCATTTTGGTCTAGACCCAAAATTAGGGACGCAAATATGAACGTTAATAATATTTGACACCACATTATGATAGAACGCATTTGATAACGAGTACTGGTTGTTTGGTAAGATTTCATTTCATTTTCAATTTATATATTTTCGCAAACTAGGTACAGTCAGGTAGCAAATCATTCCAGTATCTATCCATTTTTCCTCGTAAAGGTTTTTTTTCCAATAAAATCACTTTTCTTTTCAATTCCAGTAACGTAAAGCGAAAAACTCGGATACAATTAATCCTCTCATGCAATTCCGAAGCAAATTGGAAAACAAACAAATTCCTTTTCTCTGAAGAACATTATCGGAGAATTTTACAATAAAAGCTTTAAGAAAAGCTTCGATACTATTTTTAGAATAGTTCTTCTAAATTTTTTCATTGGTTAAGTGGTCGCAAGCCTGACTGCTGAGTGTGGAGTCCTAGGTTTGATTCCTAGGCTGGGAGAAGTGTTATTGGAGTTTTTTGCCCGTTCTTCTCCAGGGGAACTTACTATGCTTTGGAATGGGCCTTTCTAACAGACCGACCCCTTGACAATTCAAAAGTGCCTTTAATTTATTTTATTTGAAACGAATGCTTTGGGTTTAGGATTTTCTAAAAGGAATTTTGTAGTAACAGCCGTGAGAGCCATGCCACACGATGCGGTGCAGCGCCGGAGCGCAGGTCATCATCGGTGCAGCGCCGGAGCGCACCGAACGGCGCCGTGTGCCATACCATACATTTTTATATGTAGTACGCCGCAGCGACACCGCTCCGGCGCCGCCACCGCATTGTGTGGCATGGCTCTGAATCTGTTTTTTGCCCCGGTTAATGGCAGAAAGCCTGCCCCTATCACATAGGACTTAATCATAACTGGTGATATGTGGGTGCCCCATAAGCCTCTGCCAACCCCTTTCAGGAATACAAGCATGATGTTGTGAACTGTTTTCAAAATACTAGGAAAGTAGTATTATCTGTAGTGAATGTACCCACGTGATAAATTGTTTCAGGACTGCGCCTGACATGTTTGTAGTCGCCAAACCCCTCGGTAAGAAATATGATAAAATATTT
Source organism: Lithophane leautieri (assembly GCA_949152455.1). Classification (NCBI taxonomy): domain Eukaryota; kingdom Metazoa; phylum Arthropoda; class Insecta; order Lepidoptera; family Noctuidae; genus Lithophane; species Lithophane leautieri. Next base: position 16,806,424 of record OX424467.1, read on the forward strand.
TGGCACATACGGGTATGCCGAATTTACATTTCGATATACATCTTATGTATTATACATTAGGAGTATACGCCAATTGCCAGTACATCGAACTCAGTGGTTCGCAGTTTGACAGGCTTGTCCAGCTAGGGGTGGTGTTAAATGATGATCATGCATGTTCGTGAGCGAGGACCTACTGGGATTCCTTGATGGTGTCTTGAAGAATCACTTTAAAGTAACAGATACAACATCAGATTAAATGTTATTATCTATAATATATATATTATTTCTAAACTTAAAGGAATTCCTAATGAACAGCTGATGGCAGTTAAATAGTTCTTATTTGTAAACAAAGGGATGTTTCATCAACACCCATGAGTAAAGAAGGGATAATAGAAAAAAATACCCAGTATAGCGTAGCTTTATGTAGAGAATATTTATAATTGATCCTCTGTCGCCTTTTGTACTAACTGATCTCTTAACTTTCTAGTCTTTTTAAAAGCTATCTGTAGGTACTTTTAAACTTGTTTGCGATTACTAGGCTAGGGTACATCACAAAAAAATACGATCAGTGAGTATATTACCGTATTAATCAGTATTTTTCCAAATAAAATTAGGAATTCTCCCAACTTTTTATTTTTGTGTTTTTTCTTTGTGTCGTGTTTTACCGCAAATAGAAGTTTTTTTATAATATTTTTTTGAATTAAACAATCTATTAAATACCTACCTACATGCCGATTTATTTGCCAACCATAGGTATGAATACTCAATATACCAACTTGACATCATAATGACCGGATAGCAATTGACTTGTCACAATTCTATAATAAAAGTCTGTTTCTCTTTGATAATATCAGTAGTTACCTGGTTAATCCTAGCAATTTCCATAGTAAATTGGAACCTTTGATGATAAATTCTATTGGAGGAGCTCGTGGCTAAGTAATAACAGCCGCAGCGGGTCGATCCATCAGCTTAAGCTACGCTTGCTGGGGTTGGTCAGTGGATGGGTGACCATTTTTACATACCGAGACTTCAGTGACGTTTATCATAATAAAATACAGTAGACGTAGACATATTTATTAACCTATTCCGCTTAACTATTCCTCAAGAGTCATAAAAAACCCTGTAAAAAATCGACACCACGTGTTTACACCTCTCAACAAGGCATCCCTAGGATAACGATTGATCAGACGCGAACCAGAACACGACGTATTGTCACACAGAGCACTGGACGTAGATCTCTGCTGCCAGTGCTCTGTGTGGCACTCGCGTGTGGTGGTGAAACACGTGTCGATTTTTTACAGGGTTTTTAATGACTCTTGAAGAGTTGTTAGGCGGAATAGGTTACTAAATATATCTACGTCTATTGTATCTTATAGTGGATTTTCACAAAGTCACGCCTGAAGCAATTTATCATAAAAAACTTGCAAAAAAGTCAAACAAGTTACTAATAGGAGACATCAGGAGTGTTATTCTGTCAGACCTCACTCTAAACTTCGAATCTGAATCCGCTATGAGTTTCTTTCTTGATTGGCATTCTAAAAACTCGGTTGATACACTAGCGCTACCCTTGCGAGCGTGTCAGCGAGTTGAACTAAATTTACCGTGAGATTTTGACAGATAAAGTATGAGATGACGTAAGAAGTGGCATTCAGTAAGGTAATTCCCCCGACACTTCGACGCTCACTTCGCACTCAAACCCGAACACATTTTGAACCTTATGCGAAGTGAGAGTGAATAGCGATGTGAGATGCGAGTTGTTGTTTGACTTTTACAGAATCGACGTACAATTCTCGTGTCTCATGGCAAGGGAACGGTTCTTAGGGACTATGTTTGCCATTAAGTGGAGATTGTGTTGAGGGGAGGTATGTATATGTTCTCTGGTGTGGATCAGAGAAATAAAAAAAAAAACTTTTATAACTAAAACCAACGTTTAATGGATTTCATATTCTCTAATATCCCTGACCCTTTTCCTACTTATTTTATTGATTATTTGCCTAGTTCGGCTACAGATGTTTAACCTATTTGTAAAAAGAAAACGCCTTAAAGACATTTGTATAGTTGTAAAAAATAAGAAAATACCTTCAACAACTGCCACACAAAATGTCACCTCTCCCTTCGTAAATCTCAGCATATCAGGTAAGGCCAGACCCTAAACCCTCATGACGTCAGCATTTGTGTGACGTTTGCGCTGAGTTATTGCGGTGATGTCATAATTTTAATGCCTTCTAAACTTCCCTTTGAGCCCTTTGGATGTCATACAGAAGGTAAGCAGAAATGTAAGTGATATGTCTAGTTTGCGAGTAGATAAATTAATGAATCAGTGTGGTTTCTAAAAGAGAAAATACTAGACCCACTTTTCCTGTTGCTGATGGAACTAAAGGTTTTACAATATACTATAATTTTATACTATTATACATAATAGTAGAAAGGCGAAAAATTTGTGTTTCTATATAGGGGTAATCTTCGGAACTATAGATTCGATTCCGAAAACTCTTTTACTAATGGAAAGCTACAGTATTGCCGAATGTCATAGGATATATTATTTTATGTGAAAACAAGAAATTTCACGCGGACAGAAGCTAGTTATATGATAAAGCAGTACACTCTTGAAGCAGTCTTGATCTTATCACACTCGGCAATACTGTAGCTTCCCATTAGTAAAATAATTTTTGTAATTGGATGAGCGGTTCCGAAAATTACCCCTTACATACAAACTGTCTTTTACCTCTTTAGAATCCTAACTGTTATTGTAAAAGCGAAAGTGAGGTTGTTTGTTTGTTAAGCTTTCACGCAAAAACGACTCAACGGATTTGGATGAAATTTGACATGTAGGATTAGATCATGACCTGGATTAGGATATTTTAAATTGTTTATTCATCTGTTTCCTTACAATCTGTCTCTATTTATTAGGATTGTGGCGGTATATACATCGTCACATGCGAACTACGCATCAAAGATCTTACGTCACACAAAAATCCTGACGACACAGAAATCCTGCATCGCGCAATTAAAGTTTACCGTGCAATGGACATATATTATATACAAGAACCCGACATCAATCGTCGGGCAGTTGCCCGCCAGACACAACGCCCGTCTGGTCGGAGGATCCTCCCTTTTCTATGGTGGATGAGTGAACTTTACAACCTGTTCCTCATGATACCCCTAAAGGACATTCAGTAATTTGTATGAAGTGTTTTATGTCATGCTTGGTATGCGTCCTATGACACATCCATCCCTCTATTACTTATTATACTCTTTGAAGACATCCTAGAATTTATGAAGCAACAAGCTACATAGGTTGTCCGACTAAATCCTGTGGAATTCTGTGTTTAAGCCTGCGTATTCCTTTTTCATTCATTAGGTGGTTTGCCAGGATATTTGGGTGGCGAGTTATTCTTTCTTTATACGACTTAATATAGCTTTTTATCTCCTATATTATGATATAGAGAGATAGATACCCGGGATTAGAATATAGAATTCTTTTTATCCCGATATTCCTACGAGATCGGACTTATGCGGGTGAAACCGCGTGGCGCAGCTAGTATTAGTATAGATGTCACTTGGGAATAATGTAGCTTTCTATTAGTGAAAGATTTTTTGTAATGGGATTGGTATTCACAGCGACAAACAATCAAACATTAATCCCACTATATTCCATTGTGTACACGCGAATATTCAGAGAATAAATTCTGCAAAAAAAAACTTTTACGCTGGCAACTATAACCAGCTAATGTCATTCTATGCTTCAAGTGTATACTGCTTTGTCATCTAAAATATCCGTTTGGTAAGAATAGTTTCCATCTGTCTGTCTATCATGTTATAATTCCACTCCCCAGCTGCGAATTGATACGTTATATAAACGGATATCATTGAATTAATTCGATTGAAACATGAGTTTATGGTACAGATGAGATATTTCCTCTGTTGGGCCCTAGTGAGCAATTATTCAGGCGATTGAGGACGACTTACCTCTATAGGAGCATCGAGTATTGGATCGAAGTCCCTTATCGCAAGTTATCTGCACACTTAGCGAATGAGAAGCGTTACTTTTGTTACGTAAAAGTGACGTGTGTTATATTTTTTTAGGGCTAGCTCTCGCCAAGTGTGCAAAAGCGAAAAGAAATTGGTTCCAACCGTGTGTCCCACGACACCTCTCGACTGTTTTAAACTTCGTATAACTTTGTAAAGCAGCAACCGCCTCTGTGGTCTAGCGGTCAGACCACCTGTCTCAGACCAAGAGGTTCCGGGTTCGATTCCCAGTGGTGGCAAAACTTTCTTCTTGTAGGGCTAATTTTTCTAAGTCCACCTGGCTAGCTACCACTTTCTTATCTAAATCTGTCACCATAATAAAAATGTTTACAGCATTGTTGTGTTTCGGCAGTTAGTTAGAGGTAAGATAGCCAGTTCCTCTGAGGTTGAGGATTCCGGGTGAAGCTTGCTTCCACCTCCGGCCTGATCATCACTTACGAGTACCATTAGGTGAGATGGAGGCCAAGAGCTTCCCCGTGTGCCATAATCGGCATCCTTCTGATAGATGGCAGGAAATATTGATAACGTCATCATGTATGTTATCAGTTATCTATACATATAATAAAATAGTACCGAACTCAGACCAAATAAAAAACCAAGACGGAGCGCTGCGAACAATATAGTGAAGCATGTTAAAACTACACCACCGCTCTGTGCATACACGCTCACACAGACATTTACAACTATTTACAATGACACTACCCAAACTAAGTGCACACATGTTTACGAAACTGGCCTCACGTCACTGTTGACAGCGCTGTTTTTATTTGGTCTGTGGTACCGAAGTCAAAACTAGCGCTCAGGCTAGGTGGAGCAACGATCTTCGCAGGGTGGCCGGTAGCAAACTGGATGAGAGTTGCCGAGAATCTAGCTGAATGGCCTGCAATTGGGGAGGCCTATGCCCAGCAGTGGACTGCTATAGGCTAATGATGATGAAGCTGAAGTCAAAACTGTACTTATTAGGTTGGTGGAAGGTAAGCATTTTTTTCCACACGAATAATAAAACTTTCAGTTTACGACTCCAACCCAAAATACAAAAGGTCCAGGCCAAAACTCAATTACGTACTCATTTCATAGTCGATTGCGCACGTGTATTACCACAGGGGATTCATTCCCTGTAGAGCCTTTAGTAAAAACACTACTTATACGAGTACTACAAATTCTGCCGAGTACTGAGTATTTTTCTAGTTTACAGCATTCTAGTTATTAATGTCTACTGTAGGATTATGCGAAATCATTACTGAATTGGATTATCTATACTAATATATTTGTATATATATATTTTTTAAATTATTTATTTAATTATATTATGATACAGAGGTGTTACTCTATACTCGCCAAAATTTTACGTTTGATGGTGAAAGGCGCTCTTTTACATAACAATGCACCAACCTTACGCATATACTCGTAAATACTACTTATATATTAACAATGTTTTTAACTCTATTTGCTATCCTGTATAATGTTTTTTAATTTTGTCTTAAGTGATCCTATACATATTTTTTCTTTTTTTCTTAATAAATCTAATTTGTTAAACACTTTAGGTACCAAATACTTAGATGTTCTCTTGTCATAATAATTTAATACTAATATACTATGCTAATCCTAATCCCAACTATATATTTGTATATTATAATTATACTAGCTTCCACCCGCGGCTTCGACCGCGTGGTATGTCGACGAAAAGTAGCCTATGTCCTTTCTCAGGCTCTAGACTATCTGTGTACCAAATTTCATTTAAATCGGTTCAGTAGTTTTGGCGTGAAAGCGCGACAGACAGACAGAGTTACTTTCGCATTTATAATATTAGTAAGGATATTTATATAGGTATATTATGTCGGAGATCGTCAGGATTTATTCCATTAGAATAAAACATCATGTGGGCAAAAGATGGGTTTCGTGCAATGAAAACACACTGGGTGCGGTATATGGCGTTTATTAAAATCACAAATTAACACTATAGCCACAAATTACAATAAATAACAATAACTGAGCACAACGAATCGAGTACAGTTCCGCGACGTCCTAACTCCGATGCGATCAGACACTGAATGTTCTCCTCGCCGTGAGCTTAAAACATCACGACTCTGCAGAAGCGCGTGTTAGATTATTCATTTTGTGAAGTCAAAGTCAAAGTCAAAGTCAAATAACATATTTCAAATAGGCACATAAAAGGCACTTTTGAACGTCAATGAAAAACAAACAAAGAAATAGAATTGATTCTATTTGCCCATTCCAAAAGGTAGATTTCGTATGGAGAAGAATGGGCAAGAAACTCCACCGTTACTCTTTTCAAAAATGTTTACAATATTTTGTATACATGAATTATATAATTATATGTGAAGACCATGCACCCACAATAAGATTACTGTCCCACAAAAGGCAAAAAAAAATTATAAATGGAGCAATGACAAATAAATCAGTTATGTGATAGGTACATGGTGCTCACATATTTACTAACATTGTAAAAGTATACGATATTACAATATTCCTAACATCTTTACAAGTAATACTAATAAGTCAGTGAAGTTATTTTAATATTAAAGTATTGTTTGTTCGATACTGACATCTGTCACATTTACGAAGCTTGGGACCAATTTAGAAGTACCTGATTTGACTAGGTATTGTGTTTACCTAAAAATAACACTTAACTTGTAAAATTCATTTAGAAGTTATTAATATAAATTATTATATAATATTGAATGATACTTGTAGCATATTTTAGATTTTATAATGCTATTTTAATATAATAAGCCGTTTCAACCAAAATATATGATCATCTATGATTTGTTTAAAATGACGGTAGATGTTTGACATAAAGTGACGTTGGTAGGATATAAAAAGGATGGTAAGGACGTTATCGGTTTACCCTTGTCCGATGAAGTAGTGCCAGCCCGCGCCGTAGCTGAGCACGTAGCTTTAAATTCCCCGTTTAATAATAATGATGATCTAAACCTTTTGATCCAGCCTGTCCCAACAACTTGCTGTCCCCCCGCCAGTGATGTCGCCCTAAGCCGAGGTTCGTACCCCACAGGGGGTGCCCTTAGCGAGCGCACACTTAATTTTAATTTAGAATAGTTTATATGCCCCTGGCTGGAGGCCCTGAGTGTAGAAGCTTAAGGCAGCCACAGGAAAGTCTGGTTAAGAAGTTATGATTTCCGAAATCACACTTCAAGATGCCATAGTTAAAAAAAAAAAAAAAAAAAAAAAAGTTATCGGTTCAGTTGCTCGGTAGATGTCCAGTTGGTTGGTTCTAGTGCCGTTGTTATTTGAAATAGACCGGCGGGTGTCACGTAAGTTAAGTAATGTGATATTATACCGTAATTATTGCTTATTATGATATGATTATGCTGTTGTGTATGGTATACTATTGCCAACATTGAATAAGGCCTAATCAAATAAATGTCTGGCATCGTCTTTCTGTGCTTTATTTTATGAAATCCTTTACCTACAAAACAGGACTTTCATACACAGCAAATACCCGGTATTCATCCTGACACTAAAGGCTTACTAAGTTGGGTAATACCTATATACCTATATATAAGTACTTATAGTGTTTACCTATATCTGATAACACCCGCTTTTGGTGTGGGTAGATCACGTGATGTCGCTGGTGGCGCGCTTGCGATTCGTTTCGTTTCCGTACTATTGACCGTATCCGACATACTTAATTATATTTTATCCTAACTAATATTAAGTGCATTTGTTTATTTGTTACGCTTTCACGCTAAAACGGCTATACGGATTTGGATGAAATTTGTCACATGGGTAGACCATGGCCTAGAATAGGACATAGGATACTTTTAATCCCGATTCAATACACTTACATGCATTTAGAGAGTTGTATTGCTGATTCTAATGTTTATAATTCTGTAATTCCATATTTGTTACGACTACGGAGCATATTAAGATCAACATACAACCTGATACAGACCTGGAAATTGCAAAAAACGTAAGAAAATTTGAAATTCGCGGGCTATCCTGAAGCTTTTGTCTGCGAAAATGAAGAAATGGCGTGGGTGGGCGATGCGACGCAATGCAACGGAGCCGAGGGAGTGATGTTATTTTAGTATAGGTATTGTGTATCTTACGACTCCCAAGCGAACGAAATCGCGGCCAGAAACTAGTTCTTAATACACGACTATCATCCCTTGCTTAGAATAATAAAATAAAGAGCAATTCACCCTGCAGAATTTTCCCTAAAAGTCGGTTAAAAGAAAATGTGTAATGACGTTTGGCATGCCTCGACAGGGGCGAGCGAAATCTGCTGAAACTCGTCCAATTACATCGGGAATATGTTCAAATAGCTACAGTACCGCTGTGGGTAGGGTGACCACTGTTCACTTGATCGAGATACAAGATTGCACTCATTCAATCCATTTAATTAATTAAATTAAAATTATGTTCCTTACCTATTTACAAATTACTTATCTAGATTACTTATCCACTATTATTCTGTATTTCTGTAGTATTGATTTAATTATATATGCCTCTATTGTCTGGCACCTATTCTTGTATTGTAATACTCGAGGGGAATGGTGCTGATAGCCGAAATACAGGCTATTTCTAGTTCGGCTACAGACGCTAATCTCTTTACCTAAATTGAAATTGTTGCCACATTACCATTGTAAAGTAGTACTAAGTTTTAAGAAATAAATTATTAAACTAAGAATGAAAGAAAAAGGGCTAAGTAGGTAATGGTGAATGAACTTGATGCGCGAAATTGGATAATTTGATTTTATTGTGTTCGTAAATCAGACCCCAATCGGCTAAACTCTGAATCTATTTACTCGGTCTCGCTCTCGTAATAAGATTTAACCAACACACCCATTGGGAACCCACTCCCACCTGTATTACTTAGTCTGACTTCGGAAAAAAAACAGAGGAGTGCACGCTTTTTGATCTTGCATGAACTACCTACATACATGTCATTTAAAAAAAACACTTGATTAATTGGTTTTCACCATATCAATGGAGTGCATTCGGATCGAAGCCGAAAGTATCATATTATTATTATCGAGTTTAGTCATTGGTTATGGTCATAATAGCATTCTTGCGTCCCAATTGTCAATTAAAGGATGCAAGACTCTTAAGTTAGCAAAAATAGGATTTAGATCTTATGGTAGGTATACTTGTTTGAACCGACGAACCTGGCTTAATCAGTTTGTGATTAAACTCCCTACAGATAATAGAGATTTAAAATAAAACAAATTATTAAAAAACAAAAAATCCGACTGCAAAAACATGACTGAAAAGAGAAAAACAAGCATTGAACTTTGTTTTTTGTAAGGTATTGCAGGCGGGGACAAACAAAAGTTACACCATATTTTAGGTTATTGGTTTGTCCCCGCCTGCAATATCTTGCACTAACAGACAGTCAAAGATACTAAAACCCTTTAGTATAACTAAAAAAATGGGTCCAAGATTGATTTGAAACGTTTAACTTTCCTTACCTAAAACCTTTCTTTTTTCAAATTCATGGCCACACCTCCGTAGAGGCATAACAATGCATTTACCAATGAATAGGTATTTTGAAAACTATTCACGAATGATTCCATTCTATCCGTTTGTACACGTGTTTGACATTCCTGAACTTTGAACGATGCAGCTTTGCAAGATGTTCGAATTGGAACGTTCAAAAATGTTCGTGTGTGGTTGAAGAGTTTGAACCACGGTTTGAACGGTGAATAATATAAGTTAACATCACGCCTGTAATCTTTGAAGGATCAGGCAGAGGTGTACCAATAGTACACCCACATTTTGTCAGTTATTTTGATGTCCCATGTAATAGGGAGAGAGCCTATTGCCATCAACCAGGCACACATCTAAAGTCCGGGCTGCTACTGCTGGAAAATCAAATAGCACTTTGCCCGACCTGGGAATCGAACCCAGGACCTCAGGCTCAGCAATAGCGCATTCGACCACTTCTAAAGGTGAAAGAATTTTTTAAATCGGTTATTTTTTTTTTTAATTTACCCATTACGAACAAACATACGAAAAAACCAAATATTTTCTGTTTATAACATTAGTCGTCCAAAATAATGTTCCAAGTCTAAGGTAAATGCTTTGTAATATCAAATCTATGAGTCATTTATTACTACTAAATAGAATTTATCATCAAAGGTTCCAATTTATGAACCTAGAAACTACTGATATCAAAGAGGAAAATACTTCTATAGAAATGTGACAAGTGAATTGCTATCCGACATTATGTCTAGATGGTTTATTGAGTATTCATACGTATGGTTGGCAAATAAATCGGCATGTAGGTAGGCATTTGATCGATTGCCAAAAAAAAACGTTTTTTTTTTTTTTGCGGTAAAAAATACGACACAAAGAAAAAACACAAAATGGAACAAGTGGGGGAATTCTCAATTATTTTTCCAGAAATACTAATTAATATACTCACTAATCTTTTTTTGTAATGTACCCTAACCTAGTAACTGCGAACAAGTTTAACGGTACCGATAGTTTTTAAAATGACCAGAAAGTTAAAAGATCAGTTAGTAAAAAAGGCGCTCTTCATTAAAATATCAAAAATATTTACAGGATGAATTACACTGGGCACGCCATAATAGCGGCGATAAGTCCCCTCTTTGAGGAGTGGATAGAGAGGCGCCACGGCGTCCTCACCTTCCGCCTGACACAGGTCCTCACCGGACATGGCAGCTTCGGGAGGTACCTGTGTAGTATTAGGCGGGAGGAAACGCCCGGGTGTCACCACTGTGTGGATCGCCCGGAGGACACGGTGGAGCATACGGTTGAGGTGTGCCCTGCTTGGGCGGAGCACCGCCGTGTCCTCGCGGAGGTGATTGGCGGCGGTGACCTCTCGCGTCCGGCCCTGGTTCAGGCCATGGTACGGAGCGAGAGGGCATGGGAAGCCGTCACCTCCTTCTGCGAAGCAGTAATGCTCGCGAAGGAGGAGGCGGAACGCGTGAGGGAAAGGCAAAGTTTGCGCCCTCACGCCCCTAACCGCCGCCGTTGGAGACGCCCTGGGCGTCGGGAATCCCAGGCGGATTTCCGGCCACCATAGGCGCGGGCTTGCGGACGGCGAGCAACGGGCAGCTCGCCGTCCGATAAGGACCAGGCCCGGGTCGATGGCGCGTCGTGTTCCACGCGCGCCTCAAAGAGATGTCAGCAAAAATGACGGGGTCCAATAGGACCGATGCCTGCCAGGGTTGCGGGAAAGTCCGAAAGGGATACCGGGACCTTGGCAACAGGCAAATGAAGGAACACGGGTGGGTTTTAGTCAGTAAAAGTCTGACACGCCCTTCCGCTCCGCCCAGAGCGGGAGAAGTCATTGGATGATTTCCCACCCTCAAAAAAAAAAAAAAAAAAAAAAAAAAGGATGAATTACACATATTCCACAAAACAAATGTCCGATAATGTTTTTCGGAGAAAAGGATTTTTTTTTGTTTTCCAAGTTGCTTCGGAATTGCATGAGAGGAATAATTTGGATCCGAGTTGTTCCCGTTACGTACAGAAATTGAAAAGAAAAGTGATTTTATTGGAAAAAATAGTTAATGGAACGATACCTGACCGTACCTAGTTTGCAAAAATATAAAAAGAGAAAATCAAATGAAATCTTACCAAACGACCAGACTTACTCGATAAAAATGCCTTCCATCATAATGTGGTGTCAAGCATTATTAACGTTAATATTCCCTGCCCTAATTTTGGGTCTAGACCCAAATGCTTTGAAGTTCAGTATTGAATATCTTAAGTATAGAGATATCAAGTTCGTCTGCTTACTAACTTGTAAAAAGGATATTTCTTGTGAGTTGAACCAAACCCAGCATCACCTAAATTAACACTCAACAAGTTAAGCGTTTCCTAAGCACGTGTTGGTTTTTAAACTTTAGGAAACGCCTATCTCCGTCCAAATGAATTCAATGACGTTATACTAGAAATTATCGAGATAATGTTTGTCGAATATAATATGATTAATAGCAATTGATATTCGTCAGTTGCAAAACTGATATTATAATTAATACATTTTTATTTTCAGGGCCTCTTCAATTTTCTAAATTGTCGTCAAATCTTATGATGGTCGTTTCCGCTACATCAATAGACGACTCTCGAATCAACTACAATAGAGTTTCGAATTGCTTGCACCGGAAATTAAACCCTGTTGGAGTCATCATAGATGCTGGATGTGGGAAATCTGAAGATGTCTTGAATTTTGTGAGTATAATCCCTGCAATCTAGGAGCTCGTGGCTAAATAATAACAGCTGTACGGTCACATCGAAGGTCTACGCTTGCCGAGGTCAGTCCGTGGATGGGTGACCATCCATTCAATACCGAAACTCCTCCGTGTCTCGTGTCAATCTTTGACAGTCATTACGGTTTGTCAGAAGCCCAAAAGTCAAAACAACCAGTCTTACTGGGTATCGTGTTACCCAATAACTGGGTTATGGAGGTCAGATTATGAATTCGCTCCATGTAAAATATTGGTATTCAGCTGCATCCGATTAGACTGGAAGCCGACACCAACATAGAAAAGGCTAGGCAGATGATGAACCTCTGAAATCTTAAGACAAACTTAACTTTAAGATGTTCTTATAATGTAATTTTATCTACTCCATTAACAGTGACAGCATGACTTAAAAATGAGCTGTTTTCAGAATGCAGCCGTAATGGTAGCTTATCGTGATTTAACTGCATCTAACGCAGGATTACCTACGAGAAAAATTATTATCATCCACCGATTCATCATAAATAAAGCCCTCATCATCTGCCTAGTTTACGCTGAGCGGCTTACCTAACCTCCACAACCCAGTTTCTGTACGACATCCCATGGCAGGAATCGTCAGCCTTTCGGACCTCATACTACCCTTATCGCCTGTCAAAAATTGACAATCAAGATCAACAACTAGGGGTCTCCATATTTCCTGCCAGGGTTGCGGGAAAGTCCGAAAGGGATACCGGGACCTTATCAATAGGCAACTGAAGGAACACGGGTGGGTTTTAGTCAGTAAAAGTCTTACACGCCCTCCCGCTCCGCCCAGAGCGGGAGAAGTCGCTTGATGATTTCCCACAAAAAAAAGGGATTTCTATATTTAATGGATGTTCATCCACGAACCGACCTCGGCAAACAAAGCTTAACTAGGCTAAGCTTCGATCAATCCCCTATAAATGAAGCTCTCAAAGTATTAGTTGCTTACAGTTACAATCATTATTTATACTCGTACGATAATCAAAGAAAAGGCATTTGTTTCAAAGCGTGAGTGATTACGATATCAAGAGTAGTCTCCTTTATTGATAACTATAACACTGTGATCAACAATCCGATTACAAAACGCGAAGATTGATGGGGATTATGGCAACATGTCATAGCAGATCATACAGTGATGTTATGCAATGCGGGGCTTACATGGTGAGTGAGCCTAGCACAGCAAACCTTATTTTTGAGAGAACAGAACCTCAAACACTACGTCTGCACAACACCAATAAATTCACGTATTTATCTCGGATCGTATGCTCGACGTCCGTATGTCACTGCAGGGATCCAGCAAAATCTTAACCTCAGGTATATTTGCCTGACACATGCTGAGCTGGACTCCCATTTGGTGCAACAAAGCACTTTGTATGTTCGTTATTTCAATCTGTGGTATCATAGCCAATAATGCTTTCCAAGTATGTTTTTTTAGGGTTCCGTACCTCAAAAGGAAAACACGGAACCCTTATAGGATCACTCCTGTGTCTGTCTGTCTGTCTGTCTGTCAGTCCGTCTGTCTGTCAGTCCGTCTGTCTGTCAGTCCGCCTGTCTGTCAGTCCGTCTGTCACAGCCAATTTTCTCCGAATCCAATGGACCGATTAAATTGAATTTTGGCACTCATATGTATTTTTGTGACCCAAAGTCGGACGCCTAACAAAAATAAATGAATTTTGAATATTTTATACTTTTGGGGGAACAATTAGTTTGTTTGATTTTAAGTTTTTCAAACTGCACCATGTGACATATCAAATGAAAGGGCTTGTTACGAGGATTTCAAATACATTTTTTTATAATTTATAAATAAATACTTTTAAAGATATTTAAGGAAATAGATGAAAATTTACCATGTTCCCCCCTTATCTCCGAAACTATTGAGCCTAAAATTTTGAAAAAAAATACAGATATTAGTTCTATACTTATAGATTACAGAAAAACAACTACAAGAAGTCTATGGTCTTAAAAAAACATGGTAAATTCATCCCAACTACGGAACCCTTCATTGTGCGTGGTTCCACACGCACCTGGCCGATTTTTTCTTTCTTTTTTGTATATTGACACCTTGTAAATATTTTCTTAATATTCATGTAATTTTTTATTATTTAATCGGGCTTTTGTATGTTGCACCAAATAAATGAATAGTTGTATTTGTTTTAAATGTTTGCAATGTATTTGTGTGCATCAAATAAATGATTTATCTGTCAATCTAAATAATATCTTGCTATCTTGCTGATAATATCCACCTACCTACTTCAAAAGGTCGGTAAAAGACCTATTTCTGAACGTCGAGACAGGCCTAGTACCTATTTAATAGATAAATTAAAATACATACAGGATTTCATGAAATTATTTGCCAGATAAGTAAGTCAACATTTTCTAACGATGCTGAAACTTTCTAGGTAAATTCTTAGCAAGTAACTTTTCTCCCTCATCAATATAATAAAATAAACAAGCCTTATGATTATGTTAGTGGTGACTAACTGACACAGTGACCCAGTTTTTGTAACCCTTTAAATCACGTAGGTACGTGATTCTGTTCTTAGTCAAGGGCTTATCGCATAATTGATTATCCACCAGCCGATAGTAACTATGAAACTTTTGTGCTAGTAGAACTTTCATAATGCACTTGAGTTTTTGAACAAGATTACTAACAATTTGGTTGTAACTTTAAATTATGTGACAGATACCGATCTTTGAACTATATTGAAGTTTAATTGAGTTTAATTACGAGGTCGACTAATAAATTACGTATTGTTTTAAGTAGGTACCTCTTATTAAAAGATATATATTTTCAGGCCTCCGAAAACATATGGCTAGACGCAAGTCACAAATGGCTCCTTATCAACAATGATGAAGCTGAAATTGAGAGATATAATGACACTGATATCAATATGACCATGTATGATAACGATCGTAACGCGACCCTGGTTGACGTGCTTGATAACCTGAATATTAGTGTGGATGCTGACATTGTGATGGCTAAAAGAGGTAATATTTTTAATGTAGTTATTACAATTATAGGATTTAGAACGAAAGGTTCTATTCAAGATGGGTGTAGATCAAACGAACATAGAAAACAAGAGCAAGACCTTTCTTTTCTTGATATTCTTGACATTTTACGGATAGACAAACGAAAGAATGCTTTGAAAAATAACTTGGTAAAATGGGGATGAAATGTGCATTTGGTCGTTTGGTCTAAACCAATTCTCTAATCATCATCATTATTTTGGAACGAATTATGCAAGATTAAAACAGTTACCGCAAACAATATAAAAGAACGCCAACTAAAAGATTTCCAGTGAAATCTCCAGACGGCTGGTTGCAACTTCCGAAGGACGAGGACGATATCCCTGATCTGCAGAATGCGAGCAGGCATTCGCAACGAAATCTTGAAGACTAGCTGATAGGAGCTCTTCCCCGCTTTGGAGGTCCATTGTTAATCTGACTATTTAGATACTAACGAAAAAAAAAAAAACTTTCTATTAGTTGATATTAATTTTAAATAGTTTAAAGATGATTGTGCATAAATCTTTGATTTTTAAATATACCTACTAACATAATATATGCAATGGCGCGGAGGAGCCGCGAATAGGCACCGCGAGGCACAGGCGCGCCACACCCGCAGCCAGTCCGGAGCAAACAATGAACAGTGCACATTTACTCATTTAATTCCAACGTATACCTATTACTAATACCTTATAAAGGCAGCGAGCAAATTGTGTTTGGGCACATTCTATCATAAGCATTATAAATTACATACTTAAGGTTTTTTTTCCATTTGGACCCGTGACCGCATCGCCTCTACTAACCCATTTGACCTAACTACCCTAATCCGAAACGTTAGTTGATGTCGGTTTCCAATCTAACCGAATGCTGACCTGGATTGTGGACTCAGGTTGCCTGTAAATGCCTGTAATGACTGACATAGCTATTCCTATGACAAGTTAGACTGATAGTTTAATGTGCTTTGAACTGTTGCTTTGTGAGGTCTTAATGTGTAAGGGATAGTAATTTATCCGCTGGTTTGCTCTAGCAATTATTGTTTCACTTGCAGCACGCGTGGCATGACTACCTTAGAAATGGGTTTTGTCGTCGGAAGAATAGACAAAATGACAGATTGATTGTTTATCTGTCATTTTGTCTACTCTTCCGTCGACAAAACCCGTACCTACGGTGGTCATGCTACGCGTGCAGATCTGCTGCGATTCCCTTGAGTACAGTGACATTAAAATCATTTGAAATCTTTCAAGGGGTAAAAGTTCTCATGAGTTTGAAATTGTGTTACTTAAGTAAGTACAATAAACATTTTTTACTGATCAAGTAATAAAAAAATAAACACGACACATTTTTTTTAATATTTGATACTTGAGCATTACGACACTACGAAGAAGCATGACCTTGACTATATTCGGCTCGTTTACCTAGTCATGACACAAAATCAGGATCAGTCTCAAAAATATTACGAATATACAACAAAAAAATACAGATATCCTTATTTTACTTAACATATTATAAAACAAAGTCCTCCGCCGCGTCTGTCTATAGTCCTTAACGCGATAACCTCAAAAACTACTGCACCGATTTTCATGCTGTTTTCACCAATGGATAGAGTGGTTCTCGAGTAGAGTTTTAGTATATAATAACCGACATCCACACGGGCAACGTCGCGGGCACCAAATAGTATATTATATATAAATTACAGATATAACTATAGACATTTTACATAGAGTGAAAGATCACTTTTAGCGATAAGACCCCCTGCAATGGGTGGTCTTATCGCTAAAAGCGATCTTTTAAAGATAACCTTGGATATATTTTAAGGGAGAAGGAGAGACAATACTGCAGCTAGTCAGTGATGTAACATAACCCATAACATAACACTTGATTTGCTTTTAAAGATAACTCCAACGACACACTCTGCGATGTATACAACTATGGCAAGATCCAAGGAGGCAATTTGATCGAACATGAAGTTGGGTCTTGGGATGCCGTTAATGGCCTTCATTTGGATATTAATTTGAATGGGTACAAGTACTATCGAAGATGGGATTTCCAGAATATAACAATGAGGATGATTTTAGTCGTAAGTATCTCCATTTATGTTATTGAGATGAATATTAAAGCCTTACTCCCAGATATCTATATTCTTTGGCCCATCGTCCACGCTGCCACTCAACAGTAACCAGTTAAAAATCAAATCACCAATGACTACACTAGGAAATTTCAATGGCAATGCGTACACGACGCAACCAATCACAAACTAGTAATAACGCGATAATAAATCAAGTCGTGTACGGACCGCTGCACCGTTACTATTGAGTATCGTTCAGGACGATAGGACTTGAACTTTTCAGACCATGTGGTTTTAATATTGTCTTCTTTTAGGTTCAACCAGCTCCAGAACATTTCGACCCAGAATCGTTAACAGGTCCCGAACCAGTTCCTGGGGTTGCCATGATAACGCAAACACCTGCTGCTATTCTGTATGTTGTTGCTAAAATGCATAGCATTAGGTAAAATCAATTGTTTATTTAACACTGTTTCTATAATTTAATTAGTAATAGACCTTCTATGAATGAGTTTGTCTCCATTTTTATTATAGGTACTTGTTTTCAATTGTTATTTTTACAGGTATACTCCCACCATTACCGATAGATGGATTGGTACATACGAAAAAAATAGCTCAAGGGTACTCTTTATTAAAATTTTAATTTTGATATTAATTCTACATGGACTCGGTATCAGTCCTTGAGTGACACCTAATAGTACTAAGTTTATATTTGCAGGTAGTATCCACCACTTTATACTTTCGGGAACAAGATCTGTCACCAGTAATTCGAAATCTCAAGAGCGTTCAAGAAAATAACGATGTGTTGAATACACCTCTGACTGCAATTGAGTAAGATTTTTTCTCAGAATTCATTAATTAAGAAGTATTCGTAAGACACTACAATACAGTATGTTATCTAGGGAAGGGCTTTCCGTTAACCTGCAATAGTAGAGGGTCTATGGTATGGTACATAACAAAAAAAAAAAAAAATGTATAGTAAAATATTCACAAAAAAATATTAAATTGATACGGAAAAGAAACACTCTGTACATGCACGCATACACTTGTCACACTTGTCTCTCTACGTAGAAATACAAGTGTGCGTGTACAGAGTGTTTCTTATACGTATCAATTTAAAAGTTTTGCGAATATTTCACTACTATCTTTTTTTTTTTTTCAGTGGGAATCATTTTTTATCTTGTATGGACGCTATATTATTGCGGGTTAACAGGAACGCCCTTTGCTAGTTAACATAGTGTACACTAAATAACAGCCATATTTTTGTAAAACTTCCTTGTATACTACGTTTGTAGTTTTGGTCTCAACAGCCCAAAGATGAAGAGAGCCAGGACTGGTGACGCAGGAGCAAGCGACGTACATATGTCCGTGTGATAAGCAGCTCGTCCTGAGGTCGACCCGCAGCCTTCAGTAGTAATTTCCCATTGCTTGCGAAGTTTTTCGTTTTTAGTGAATTTTTAGGGGTATGAGGAACAGGGTGTAAAGTTCACTCATCCACCATAGAAAAGGAGCATCCTCCGACCAGACGGGTGTTGCGCCTGGCGGGCAACTGCCCAGTGCCCAACGATTGATGTCGGATTCTTGTATATATATGTCCATTGCACGGTAAACTTTAATTGCGCGATGCAGGATTTATGTGACGTCAGGATTTTTGTGTGTCGTCGGGTCTTTGATGCGTAGTTCGCATGTGGCGATGTAGATACCGCCATGAATTAATGATTGCCTGCGTTCCTGCATATACCTACTATCTAATGTCACAATACTGACAGATACATTCTTCAAGATAATCCTGACGAACAGCTATCTCTAAAATAATATAACAGTAGATAGCAAACACACGGGACGTCTCATTAGTCACTTAACCATAGATATTTCTCTCTATTATAACCAAAGATGACAGGAGAGGCCTAAACTTTATATTTTTCTGTGTACCACGTTCTACGAACTATTTATTATAAACAGTATCTACAAAATGTAAAAAATAATCAAAAAAAATTTCAATTGAATCGAACTTAGATTTGCAAAGCAGTCGTCGAAGCGCTAAGCTATTTATATAACAAACCTTTTAGTACTTAAAACTCATTTTATCTCAGTGTTTTTTGATCCCCATAATTTCAGGCGCGGTCCGAGGGGGGGGTCCTGTGGGTCATGATCCCCCACAAAATCATTCAAGCTGTCGAGAGACTGAATGATTTACGTGCTTTACTAACTAAAAACTGTAGATACTTGAGCCAGTTGAGCCACAGTGAACCCGATGGGCATGTGGCGGTACCTACATCGCCACATTCGAACTACGCATCAAAGACCTGACGTCACACAAAAATCCTGACGTCACAAAAATCCTGCATCGCGCAATTAGTTTACCGTGCAGTGAACATATATACAAAAATCCAATATCAACCATTGGGCAGTTGCCCGCCAGACACAACACCCGTCTGGTTGGAGGATCCTCCCTTTTCTATGGTGGATGAGTGAACTTTACACCCTGTTCCTCATACCCCTAAAGGCATATACAAAAAAAAGTTTTTACAGTACTTATCAATTAGGTAACCATTTCCCTTAAAATATTCCTCGGTACCAATGGTGACCCCAAAATCTTGGGCTGCGACCGCGCTTGCATAATCTGAGGCTTATTTATAACATAGCTACTGAATATGGCTGTAATACTACTTGGGTGTTTGCACACTGACAGGTAATGCATCGCATATTGTCAATCGCATAACGCCAGAACGGACAAGTAATGATTACACACTCAACCAATGCCAATGATGCATTGGTGCGTCGACCATACTAAGAGCAACGCCACACGAGCGTTGCCAATGCGTTGCGTCGGCGCTGCGACGCCTCATCATTACTTTTAACGAGCTGTTCAGCGGGGTTCTCGTTACCAACCTTAGCCTTCGGCAGATTATACTATAAGTCATGTATTTCTTCTTCCAGAACTCGCTACTACTATCGCATCCCAACTGTAGGTCCTGGAAAGTTCGAGAACCAGTTCCTAAGACCTCTAAGTCCCACAGCATGGTGGTCTTTGATAGCAGTATCAACATTATGTGCTGCACTCCTTTTGCTGTCAGCATTGTTAGAACAGCGTCCATCGTCGGTTCAGTACGCTGTGTTCTCCGTTATTTCTTCTATTTGCCAGCAATGTATGATGAACAGTATATTTTCATTTATTCTATTCATTTTGCTTTATTTGGGACAAACAGATGTAATAATAACAATAATTAATTATACAAACATATGATGAACTAGCTTCCGCCCGCGGCTTCGCCCGAGTGGTATGTCGATAAAAAGTAGCCTATGTCCTTTCTCAGGCTCTAGACTATCTGTGTACCAAATTTTATTTAAATCGATTTAGTCGTTTTGTCGTGAAAGCGCGACAGACAGACAGAGTCGCATTTATAATATTAGTAAGGATTTTGTGAAATAACGTTCTGAATATTTTACAGTTTTCCAAGACATTGATGATGGTGGAACGAAGAGAATTTCAACAGGTAATGTTAACATTTAATATTTTTTAACGTCATAATAAATTCGCTCAGTTTTAACTTTTGTACTCGGCTACGTCGAAGCAAAAAGGAGGGTTATGATTTTGACCGGTATATATGTATGTATATATATTATGTATGTTTGTATGTATGTATATTCATCTGTTCCCTCATATCTTCTAAACGACTCGTCACAATTTGACAAATGAGTTATCGTTGGAAGCGTCTTGATCGTCCGCTGGTTATAGGCTATGTGACGTTTTTTTTTTATCATTTCATGTTGGATGTTTTTTTTTTATCATATTTCAGTTTTAGTTTTTATTACTTTAATTTTTTTTTTCATAGTACATTGATGATGATTTCAAATCTGACAAATTCGGGTCGGTCGTTTACCTTTGAAAGCTATTCATTTATTATAAGTTTATGACTGACACGCGATTATTACACTGACAGACACGCGATTAAGTTTCTTTGATAACGATCAAAGCGAGCTTGATCGAGCAAAGTTATCAAAGTCGAATAATAATTGCAATTGTTTCCAAGTTCTTGTGCTAGCAACAAGGGGTTGAATATGGACAAAGAAAAGATGACCAATGTATAGAAATCCAGATTCAACCCCCAAGGGTTGAACATGGACAACATTTAGGGGTTGAACATGATCGGGGGTTGAGATTGTAGGGGTTGAACGTGGAGTAAACCGTTCTTTCATAAATACGGCATTAAAATCATTACCCTCATTTTCGACTCAACCGCAGTCGGGTAAAAGAAGAGAAATAGCAACAAAATATAATTCGACCCTACTGTTTTTCAAGTGGTATAAAAAAAATCTTTTGCCTTCTTTGTCACTAAACCTATTCTACCACTTAACCTCTCCATCCTCAGCTCGCAAGGTGACAATCCTAGTGACTGGTCTGTTTTGCGTACTGGTATACAACTACTATACCAGTTCCGTGGTCAGCTGGCTGCTGAATGGTCCACCACCTTCCATCAACTCCTTGAAGGAACTGCTCGAGAGTCCACTGGAGCTAATTTATGAGGATATTGGGTATTCGCGGTCTTGGTTGCAGGTAAGCGTGTTGTAATTAGCATTAGTAATTAATTAGCACCAACGTTAATCTGATCTTGTGGATGTTTGAAGGCTATGGTATAAGTACTACATTGTATCCTGCCAGCACGCGTAGCATGGCCGCCATAGAAACGGGATTTGTCGACGGAAGAATCGACAAAATGGCTGATTGTGTATCTGTCATTTTGTCTATTCTTCCGACGACAAAATTAAATTAAGTACGCGCGCTGGTGTCATATTCTAGAAAGCCATTTGTTTGATTTTATTTTAACAAATGGCTTGCAATCTACAATAGTACACCCATTCAGCCACGAGGATTCGAATTTTGTATAAAAAAAAACATGAACGGTTACCTATCCAAAATCCACTTTTGAAAAGTTTTAAGTGGACCCATGTCATCAATGCAAACAGAATATTTTTAGCCGTATGGCGTGTCTGGAAACACTTAAAACTTCGTCGTGTCTGATGTCACACTATTCATACATCGACATAAAACAGTGGTAGGTTTATGGATTAGTGTGTGTCTGCTGGGCGTCGTGTGTGTGACGAAACCCGCTCACGCTGATTTTACCGATTCACTTGTATGGAGTTGTTTGTACTGTCGCGAATAGTAATGAATTAGCAAAAAATAGTCAATCAATCTGCTTAGCCTTTTCCCAACTATGTTGGGGTCGGCTTCCAATCTAACCGGATGCGGCTGAATACCAGTATTTTATATGGAGCAACTGCCTATCTGACCTCCACAACCCAGTAACTGGGTAATACGATACCCCTTGGTAAGACTGGTTGTCAGACTTTTGGGCTTCTGACGACCCGTAACGACTGTCAAAAATCCACGAATGACAGCCGGGACCAACGGCTTAACGTGCTTTCCGAGGCACGGAGGAGTCTCGGTATGTAAAGATGGTCACCCATCCATCGACCAACCCCGGCTAGCGTAGCTTAACCTGATGGATCGACCCGGTGTGACTGTTATTACTTAGCTACGAGCTCCTCTTAGCAAAAAATAGTAATAGTAATTTTTCGATAACCCTAAATTCTACTCCTACAAAGCTACCATCAAACAATTTAGTCATTGACTAACCGATCCCATAATCGTACAGACCCCTTCATACTACTTCAACAAAAGGAACGCTCAGATTGAAGACGAGTTGCGAAAGAAGGTACTCAACAAGAAGAAGGACGCCCCGCTACTGGTGGACTTGGTGGATGGAATCAAAATGGTGCAGAGAGGAGGTTAGTCTGATTGACTCTTTAACAAAGTCAAAGTCAAATAATTTATTTCAAGTAGGCACTTTTGAACGTCAAACACAAAGAAATAGAACTGATTCTAGTTGCCCCTTCCAAAATGTAGTTTTCATATGGAGAAGAATAGGCAAGAAACTCCACCGTTAATCTTTTAATTTTTTTTATAATATTTTGTATACATCAATACGCAAGTCGCGTCACGTCGCGTTTTGTAACACGACAGCGGCTGCGAAAAAAACCAATGAAAGAAGTTATTTAGAGCATGCCACGAGTCATCGAGATTGACGCAAGTCGCGTCGCAAGCAGCATCACCATAAAATTGTCTTGAAAATTAATATTTGTACTCTCTAAAGTTAAACCAACTGTAAATAAAATAATACAATACATACTTCCTTACTCATATTATAAATGCAAAAGTTACTCTATCCATCTGTCTGTTACCTTTGCACGCCCTAATGGCTGAGTGGATTTCAATTTTGCCCAAAGGTAGACCATGGCCTAGGTTAGGACATATGAATTTATCCCGGTAGTGCGTACCCGTGGAATAATTTACGACCTCCACACAGGCAAAGCCGCAGGCTTAAGCTATTATAGCTGTAACACTGTATTTTAGTGACATACTATACTATAATATCAAAACCCAAAGTCATTTATTCAAATTAGGCTGAATCACATAAGAGAGTCCCGCAACGCCCACCCTTCACCACTTCCTGGTGCTTTAGCTGGGAAGAAGAAATGATTTAACAAACTGTCCAGCAGAACAGCTGTCTGTAAAGTAAGAACAAGATTGTAAACAATAGTGTAATATGTATATCTAGTTAGGAGCCTTGTAACACGATAGACTCACGTTTTTATACAAGGACCCGAAATTGAAGTTCCGTTATAAATGGCGGTAATTTACTACAACCCGTATCGTTTTCCTATGGCATTAGATTTGTAGGAAGGTCTTGTATGGAAAAAGCTAAAGGAATTTCGTTATGTTAGTTTCTGTATAAACATTGACATTTTAGGGGTATGAGGAACAGGGTGTAAAGTTCACTCATCCACCATAGAAAAGGGAGGATCCTCCGACCAGACGGGTGTTGTGTCTGGCGGGCAACTGCCCAATGATTGATATTGGATTTTTGTATATATGTTCACTGCACGGTAAACTCTAATTGCGCGATGCAGGATTTTTGTGACGTCAGGATTTTGTGTGACGTCAGGTCTTTGATGCGTAGTTCGAATGTGGCGATGTAGGTACCGCCACAACATGAAATTGAAAATACAGGACTGGATTTTGTGACACCATCCAAATAAACCATTTACTGATGAAGACTTATTGTGAAGTAACATCAATAACGTAAGTAGGTACAGGAAGGTCCAGAAAGATGTATACACGGACAAGGAACCATTTTATTGTCGACGGCCTTTGTTCGATAATATTATTTCCACCGTATATGTAATGTAGAAAACTTACACAATCTATTTTAACAAAATGAGACAAAATGTCTACTTTGATTTGGTAAACTATATTGTATACTATGTTTTGTACATAAGGTAAAATGGAACTACTAGGTTCTAGATTACAAACATAAACTCACGCTATCTTCCCATAGGGACAGGCAGAAACTACAGAACGTCACCTGTTACGATACCTACATACTCCTTTTGCTTCGTTTACGTTCATACGTCATACAACATCGTCGGTTGCGATTACTACGCACCTGACCTTTCTTTCTGAAGAGCATCACCAATATGTTATTATTATGAATGTTCTTCTAGGGCGTTCGTTCACACACATATGTCTTATCAAAAAACCTTTTGTAAGTCGCCCTTCCGTCAGTCAACCTCTTAAAAAAAGAAACAACAAGAGCATCTAATCAGATTTTTATCACGTCTTCTAAACTGTACCGTTGCCATATCACATCATTTCTCAGTTAGATTCCTTCATAGTTAGATTCTAAAATAAAACCTACCAATATAATAAATACTTTTGTTCATTTCAATCATTTTACATCCTTACTAATATTATAAATGCGAAAGTAACTCTCTGTCTGTCTATCTGTCACGCTTTCACGCCAAAACTACGGAACCGATTTAAATTAAATTTGGTACACAGATAGTCTAGAGCCTGAGAAAGGACATAGGCTAATTTTTATCGACATACCACGCTAGTTGTTTTATATAATTATCTACATATTTGAGAGCAATGGTGGCCCAGTGGTAACGGCTGCGACTGTGAGGAGGCCTGTGTCCCAGCTGTGGGAACATTATAGGCTGATTATGCTTATGCTACATATTTCAGGGTACGCGTACCACACCGAAGTAAACAGTGCCAACGCCCTAATATCAAAAACGTTTACCCAGGACGAGCTATGTGAGCTGGGTTCCTTACAGTCGATCGAGAAGACTTCGTTGTATCCTGTGCTTCAGAAAAATAGCCCTTTTAAGGAGTTTATGACTTGGAGGTATGTTGACGCCAAAATTGTACATAAACTACTTTGACTACATAATAGTTTCAAAAGGCTAATAGGTACGCGACGACATTATTTTATGAAAATATTTAAAATTAGTACTATGAGTGTTCGTTCGTTGTTCCTTTTATCTTCTCTCCTTTTCACTCCCCTAACCCGATCTCAATGATCGAGAGATAAAAAGTATTCGCTTCGGCAATCTTCGCGAATATTCGGGAAGTGGCGGCCGCCATATTTTGATTCTGTTCTAGTCTAATGCGCCTCTCAGAACAAGGCATAGTCTCCTGCATCCAGATCCGCAGCTCCTCATTCGAAGTCAAGTGTGAGGGAAGTTCTCCTCGAGCGCTTGCTTTAGGAGGAGCAGCACCAGCTTTCATACTCCTGGCTGGAGGGTACATATTGGCTACAGTCATCATGATGGTAGAAAGGTAAGTAAATGCCTTTACTTACTAGTTTTTTTCCAAAGCGATCTATGTTTTGGAACGGAAGCCTCAACGTTTCGACTGTTTCCTTTTTATGTGTGGTTAACACGTCTGTAAAAAACTATATTTTCGTTTCAGAATGATCTACAAAATGAAACATAGCCACGATATCCCGAAATAGATTTTCATCGCCATCATAGTCAGCCTATAATGTTCCCACTGCTGGGACACAGGCCTCCTCTCTTCGAGACGCAGTGGGCTGTAATCTACCACGTAGGCCCAGTGCAGATTGGTAGATGTCACATGACTTCGAATTTTTGGTTCTGGACATGCCGGTTTCCCCACGATGTGTTCCTTCACCGTTTTGAGAGCAGTGGTGATGCAATTATTTGCATAAAGTGCCTGCCTGGTTCGAAGATACGACCTACACTACAACTCGTAAGTCATGGTAGAAGGAAGTGGGCCTCTACTGCTCTTAAAAAATATATAGAAATAGATTTTGCAATGTGTTAATTACTCATCACGGAGCACGGAGTAGGTAATCCAATTTCACAATTTGTAGCAATGGTAGAGTGGTAATCCAATTTCACAATTTGTAGCAATGAGTTAGTTACCAATTAATGTTTGCATCGGGCGAGATAGTTTCTATGAACTAAATGAGCATTAGTACAAACAAAAACAGAAATATATACTGCACCAGCTGGCATTTTGATTAAGGGATCTCGCGTACTAGACGGCCATGAATCCGGCCAGTCGTGGCCGCCTAGTGGTGTTACATGGGTCTGCGGCTAGTTGGCCGTTGCGACCAAGTGCGCGATTCGTATCGGATTCTATACTAGTTTACTTTGTCGCTACGACCACTGGTCGTGGTCGTAGCCGTCTAGTGTGCGAGATTCCATAAAGATCAAATAGTTTATACTTACTTTTGTGTAACTTTATGAGTTGACAAATAAATAAGATTTAAATCATGCATCTTCAGGTCTTTTATTTAATTTTTATCTTTAAAATAGGTGGTGCGCAAGGAGCGTGTCTTCTTTATAAATTCAAATAATGTTTTTTGCATTCCAAATATGAAAAAAGAAAATAACTATCCATCTATTTATTTTCAATACCAGGCGTTTCACTACCCAATACCAGATTTTGGCACTGGACCCTACATTTTTACATCAAATTCAGAATATACAAGTTTTCGGGCATCGAAGCGTCGATTTTCAATCAATGGCCTGGCACATCGCCACGGATTATCAACGATCTATTAAAATAAATCCACTTGTTACTAACATATTGACATACGAACCCTTTGTTAGTACAAATTGGACAGTCTACTGCAGTGGAAATTCGGGGAAGTTCAATATGATTTTTTTTAAATCTGATACAGAGTTCATGGAAAAACTCCTCGTGAAAATGAACTACGAGGAATTAGGTTCTACTAACTTTAATAACCTACAGCATTGCAGCTCGCTTGGCGGAAAGAACACTCGCTGAGAGACGTTCACAGTAGTGGCCGAGTGGGAGCAATGGTGGCCCAGTGGGAGCAGTGGTGACCCAGTGGAAGCAGTGGTGGCCCAGTGGGAGCAGTGGTGGCCTAGTGGTAACGGCCCCGACTTATGAGTAGTAGGTCGTGGGTTCGAACCCAGGCAGGCACTTTACTTTGTGTAAATAATTTCATCACCACTGCTCTCAAAACGGTGAAGGAAAACATCGTGAGGAAACCGGAATGTCCTTGAACCAAAAATTCAAAGACATGTAACATCTACCAATCCGCACTGGGCCCGCGTGGTAGATTACAGCCCACTCCCTCTCGAAGAGAGAAAGCCTGTGTCCCAACTCAGTGGGAACATTATGGGCTGATTATGCTATGCGATGTACCAAGCGTCAGTCTCTCATCCCGCCAGGCGACGCGTCACTGAGCGAGTACTCTCTTTGATAGCTTAGATAGCTTAGATAGCTCTTGTTGCTGGATCAAACAAGTACTCGGCGGCGGTGTGCACAGTCAGCGATCAACTATTAATATAATTATATAGGGATCGGAGAAAATAATAAAAAGCAACAAACTTATTTAACTTCTTATATTTTTTAATAGTTTATTTTAATCGCGCACATACGTTCCTCTTTCATAACCGTCGTCCATCCCTTTTCTATTCTTTCATCTCGCTCGCACAGTGTTGTCATATCCATCTTCTAACATCCCTCCTCATGTCTTGTGTTGCCACTTTATGTAATAATCATTCCCATAATTATGTATCTCTTTCACTAACACGGGATCTACAATCTTTTGTACGTTTCTTGAGCAATAAAATCGTTGATATCTAGTTGCTTCCTCATTGGTAGTTTGAGGGGACAGGTGCCTAATATCAATGCCTTTACTGTCTACTTAAAATCTAATTAATATTAAATGATATGAAACAATCTTACTAGAACAGCCTTCAAACACGCTCACTCATAAAATTCACAAAAAAGTGTCGCAGTACTTACATAAAACTCAAGGTTTGTATGAGTACAGCAAGGGTGTCATACAAAATGATTTCTATACTACTACGTTCCAAGATTTCCCCGGCGACGGAAAGGGTCACAAATTGGACGGTAATACAATTACTGTAATGTATTGAGAATTGAAGGAACAACGTCACTTCAGGTTTACTTGCGATCTAAGTCAGAATTAAAATGACCTTTCGGGAAATTGTGACGTTCGTGCTTGACAAAATAACTTGAGTCATTTGTCAAACTTTTATAATTTTTAAAATATTGAATACGAGGCTTTTGGCTATTGTACTAAGTATTATAATGTCATTTTTCATGTTGTAATGTGCGTTTAGTTTGTGCAGAATAAACAACTATTTTTTTCTATTTCTTAGATTGCGCAAGCTACATAATTATGTAAGAATTAATAACAATAATTTAATCTTTATTTCCGGTTTACAATTTTCATTTTACCACTTTGTATAACATATTACATGTTGTCAATGTAAATTGTAGGCTAATACAGAGTTATAAACCTCTAGCACCCAAGCTAAGATTAAACTTGTGTTATGGGTGTCAATCAGGGATCTCAAGTTAACACCAGTTTGACAATAAAAAAATCGGAATTTGGGTATATGAAAAAAAACTCTCATGCCGTTGTAAAATATAAGCGAGTCAACACGTATGGTCAATTGTGTACAAGGCTTGTTTGAAAGTACCCCAAAAATGTTTTTCAATTTTGATTTCAAAGTACGCAATAGATACTTACATAAACCTTTAAAATACTTTCACATTACAATACTTACAACATAAATTATTTGTTTATTTATTTTATTATTTATGTACCCACAGTAAAATACATACATAGATATAACATAAATATTTAGAAAATCAGTTCACTGTCCCACCCGTGCAATTTACATGACTTTGAAGACGGTATTCTGTTCACGACACGTTGTGCACAAACAAAAAGTACTAGGCTTACATGAATTCAAGATAGTATATCATTAGTGTTATTTAGTACTTTTTTGTACATATTTACATAGCATGTAACCTATGTACATCTGGAATATAGTACCTTTCAATGGTGTGCTGTGTTCCCGAGATTTACCTCCACATATACACAAACTTACAAGATTCTCTCTTTATAATAATAGTATAGATTTTATAGAAACTCAAAATATAACGTAGTATGCAGGATATATTGCAATAAGTACATCGCTTAATATAGATTTACTTCACCAGTTTCGACGCACACAAATTAATATTTGATTTTTTCTTGAAAAACTCTCCCGTACCATGTTCAGAAGTTTCCACTTCTCACGAGCTTGCAATGGATGCAAGAAAAATAGAGGAGGTAAATAGAACAGCGTTTGGTTTCTTGCTATCAATCTGCCTAGAGTTTTTCCAACTATGTTGGGGTCGGCTTCCAGTCTAACCCGATGCAGCTGAATACCAGTATTTTACATGGAGCGACTGCCTATCTGAACTCCACAACCCAGTAACTGGGTAATACAATACCCCTTGGTAAGACTGGTTGTCAGACTTTCGGGCTTCTGTCGACCCGTAACGACTGTCAAAGATCCACAGCCGGGACCAACGGATTAAAGTGCTTTCTGAAGCACGGAGGAGTCACGCTATGTTAAGATGGTCACCCATCTACAGACCAAACCCGGCAAGCGTAGCTTAACCTGATGGATCGACCAGTGCGGCTGTTATTACTAAGCCACGAGCTCCTCTGGCGTGCGTTTGATTTCTTGCTATGCTGATCGATATGTCATTTCAGGTGGAAATTGTGTGAATGTCATCCTTTAGCGGAGTTTGTCCCTGAATTGCTTTTGAGGCTGTTGCAATAAGAAACTTAAGGGAAAGAATTAGAATTGTTATTCTAATTTTTTCACGCCTTGTATCCCCGAAGGGTTGGGCAGAGGTACCTATAGTACACCCACATTTCGTCAGTTATATTTTTATATCCCATGTAATAGGGGGCGAGCCTGTTGCCATCGACCGAGCACAAATCCAGACTCCGGGCTGCCACTATTCCCGGTGGAAATACCCAATAACACTTTGCCCGACCTGGGAATCTAACCCAGGACCTCATGCTCAGCAGTAGCGCTTGCAACCGCTAGACCAACGAGGAAGTCCATATTACCATTTACCGTTTGGAAAAAAATAATAGATCCAATATGATAAGTCGGTATACCAGAGGCTTCGGTACACGCCATCATTAAGAATGGTGTAAAAAATCTGGGAGAACAGGGGGGCTTAAAACGGTCACTTTAGCAGAGTCATAATATGAAAATATTATGGTTCATCGTAAAATGTCACAAACTGAAAATTCATAATATGATCTGCTTGTAATTAATATTGCGAAATAATTCATCTGTTTGACAGTTTTCTATGGAGATTCGTAAAATGTTCCACAAATTATGAATTGCTTATTAGTCAAATTAGAGGAATTGCTGATGACAGCTGGGATTCAGGAAATGAACTGCTTTTAGAGGAATTGCTAAAGTGGCCGGTTTACGCCCCCTGATCCCCAAAAATCACATGATGGTGTTACCAATTATACGAGTGGCTTAGAAGCTTAAAGGGAAAATCAAGTAGAGAGTGGGGAAATGTATTTTAGTTCAAGAGATCCAAATTGGTAAGAGGCAAGAGGCACCAATTGGATCTATTGAACTTGATTTCTTGCACTTGAATTTTCTTGAAAGAACACTGCTGCAAGACTTGGCATATGCATTTGCTTAGATAATACGGGCTGATACCTGCAACTCCAAGTCAAAGCGCGTATTTTACATAGAATTTGCTAATGCCAAGTCTTGCAACAGTTCTTTCGTGATTTCATGAGACATCGTAATATGTTGTGCAGTGGACCGCCTATGGGGTGATACATTTAATGAGTGTTGAGATGAAAAGTTGTTTGAACTGCTTCTTCCTATCTCGAACAGTTTGAACACTTGAAAGTTCTGAAAAGACATTTTTGAAGTCAGATTTTTGCTACCACGATTTTAAAAAACCACTTATTTTTTATTCATTCATTTTGAACTGAAAGTTCGACACTGAAATTCAAATAAATTGGAAGTATAACAGTGTAAAAGTTAAAGTAATTGACATAAGCCAGTCACTCTGCATATGAAAAATGCAAGCTTCTTACATAATTACTTCATTTATATTCAATGGAACGTTACGAAATACATAACACTCCGTTATTTATTCAACGATAAAATGTTATTTATGTATTGCCGAGCTTTCTAACTTTGTGCAGTTTAATTTGATTAGTATACAGGGTTATTTGTAAAACACCAACAACCTCTTAAGGGGTAATTGTACTCATCATTATGGACAACTTTTACTATCGGAACAAACATGAAATCGCGAAAAAATAATCAGCTGTTCCCTATATTTTGACGAGTTATACGAACTTACATATAGGGAACGGCAGAATTTTTTTTCGCGATTTTTGGTTTTGTCCCATATTAAAAGTTGTTCATAATTATGAGTACAATGAACCCTTAAGAGGTTGTTGGTGTTTCATAAATAACCCTGTATATTTTTCCATATCGACCGACCGTACGTGACCGACATCTGCGTAAGAGGAATTCAAGCCTTACACTTCTATTATTACAAATTAATGTCGCTTTTCGCGTCTGTCTGTGTTTTGCTTCTAATCTAAACTGTGCAACGGATTTCGATGCGGTTTCCGCCGCCATTTTGTTTTTCCGGAATTGTATTTGTATAATAATACCAGCTTAATAAACGAAAAACATTAATAATAATCTCACGCAAAATAAGGTAAATTACAGCCGCACGGGTCGATCGATTAGGTTAGGCTCTGCTTGCCGCGGTTGGTCCGAGGATGGGTGACCATCTTTACACGCCAAGACCTGTCCGTGCCTCGGAAAGCAGATAAAGCCGTTGGTCTCGACTGTCATTTTTAGATCTTTGACAGTTGTTCCGGTCGTTAGAAGCACGAAAGTCTGACAACCAATCTTACCAAGGGGTATCGTGTTACCCAGTAATTGGGTTGTGGAGGTCAGATAGGCAGTCGCTCCATGTGAAACACTGATATTCAGCGCATCCGGTTAGACTGGAAGCCGACCCTGACATAGTTGGGAAAAGGTTAGGCAGATGATAAAGATGAAATTTTTAAGTAATTTCGATGTTTTATCAAGTCGTAAAAACCGTGTGAAGCAGGGACGGGGCGCTAGTACTGTGTATTAAAAACTCTGTAACCTTCCTTGCTACTGTCTGGGGTAGTATTATGAAGAATGAATGCCATCATTATTCTACTGCGAAAACGGGATGGTGCTAGCGGCCTTGTCTAGCTCCGTCGCTCTCTCACACTGGAAAAATGGTGGCATTAATACTGCATAATACGGCACCTGTTGTGCTATACTGTAAAAATCTCACCGTGAAAACTTAGGTGAAGTGAGCTTGGAGTGAACTGTCACTGCCTTATCATCAGTAGGTATCGATGACAATGACAGCTCACTCCACGCTCACTTCACCTAAGTTTTCACGGTGAGATGGTTACACAATAGCTATGCTGATCAGTGAAGCAGTGAATGCAAATGCAGTGTCAGAAAAACAGAGAATTAAATTACTATTTATTTTCACTTTCCATTTCAACACTATCTCGCCCTGATTTATGCAGACACTGTCCATTGCCATTCCCTCTCAGAATAAAATTAAAATAAAGTTTTATTTCTAACTATAAAATTGAAAATATTTCTGAAGTTTGCAACTGGAATGGAATTGTATGCAGTAAAACGTAATACTATCTACTGAATCCTCGAATTATCCTGGCTAGCTTCCAGGACCTTTTATCATCAGCCCTGAACCATTTCTTTGTGAGCAAAAAGGCATAAAATACACTACAATTATAACTGTGGCCATATCTGCAAAGTGGGGTGAAAAGTTGCGTCTTTCATCATTGGTTGCTTGCAGGGCTAACAGGACACGCTTAGCATTGGTACGGTCAAACGCACGTGAACTACGAAAACAGACCTTACTGGTTCGACATAAAGGTCATGTCAGCGGGAAATTGTTACCATGGACGTGTAGTCGACGGTTCTTAAGGATCCCTGAAACGACCATTTGCAAGTGTCAATGTTTTGTGTGTTTATTGACAATCGCTTCATTCTTCTTTGCTTTTGTAGACGATAAATTTGCGCATCAATGTGTATTAATCACGTAAAAATTGATAATTGCAATTTGTAGTTTCGGGGACACTTAACAATGGCGGAACTGAATGATGGCTTGAGAAATTTGCACGTTTTAATTAAATTTATTGTAGAGGAACCAATGCCATACTCCACTGTTGTACGGGTCACAATAACTACATACCGCTAGAATTATAATTTACCAAGTCGTTAAGCTACTTCTAAACTACGCAAAGGACTTTAATACGGTATTCGCAATCATTTACAGGATTCATTCCGGAAGGTTTATGCGTATAATTTGTATTAATATTAAACTTACATATAGAAATCACGATGGTTTGTCAAGTCGTAAAACCGTTTGAAGCGGGTCGCTTGTTTTTTATTGTTTGTAGGGCCTAAATCCCTCTTAGGCTAGGTACACATTAGGTCGAACCGACAATTTTACCGCTGGCCAACTATCGGGTTATGGTGTTCACACTATAAGCTGCCGGTCCAACCTAATGTGAACACCCCCTCGTTATCCGCTGCCCGCCTCGCCACAAAGCAGTTGTCACTCTCAGTTGTGACTTGGCTGTGCACAATGGACGACGACGACGTTCTGGTTGTAATGTGGTATTTAAATAGAAGACAGAAGAAAAGAAAAAAGAAAAATATGGCGGGCGTGTGGCTTCGGCCCTAAGAGTCGACAAGTGTGAACGGCGCTATACAAATCAGTATGCCAATATTATATCCGACCCGACAGAAATCGTGGCTGAATGTCCGGTAAATGTGTCGTCGCCGACAATTTTATCGGTTCGCCCTAATGTGAACAGCGCTATTGAAATATATATACCAATAATATGCTTCCAACAACTTTGTCGTTCCGGTAAAACTGTCCGTCCGACTTAATGTGAACCCGACGCCGATGTCGGTCGCGTACGTCAGTCGCGCGTGATACATTGTGTTCTATATAGCGCCATACTGCGATGCTGACGTCCGTTGCACGTATTACGTTACTACGCGTACGCGACCGACCGTACGTGACCGACATCAGCGTAAGAGGAATTCAGGTCTAAGCTGTCACACAGGCGCCATTATACAGTGCCACTGTTTTATGTACCATCACTCATAAAGCCTCTTCCAATACACCCGAGTCTGTCTGTCTCATACCTAAATTATTTCCCACAGTTTATTTATATTTTTCTCAAAAACTCGTAAAGAATAATTTTCTTTTATTTTACGATTCTTTTCAAACAGTACCACACAGAAAGCTATTACACTCAAGTACTAATAAACTCAAATAACTTGAGTAAAAGAAGACTTCAATTAAGGGGTGGATTACATAAGTGGGACTTGCATTAAATTAGATTACGAATTCCAGAGATAAAAAGTTCTAGGTAGCTGCATTTTTAGTTTTACTACACGTTTTAAATCTGGTATTTTAGCCACGTCTGTCTGTATTTCTCTGCTAGTGTTTTAGGGTTCCGTAGCCAAAGGATACTACGGGACCCTACTACTAGGCTCCGCTGCCCGTCCATCCGTCTGTCACAGGACTGTACCTTTTGAACCGTAATAGGTATACACTTGAAATTTTCACAGCGTGTGTACTACTATGATCACTATAACAACAAAAAATAAAGTAAAAAATTAAAGAGGAACTTTATTTGATTTGAATAAGAAACGTGATACAAGAAACGTGTTTTTCCAGCGCTTTTCGCAAAGTATTAAAAAAAAAAAGTTAAATATTGTAACCTACGACACAACTTAGATGTAGCATCGACAAAATCTACGCATCAATTTTACGAATGTGTATGACTTATTTTGTTTACAAATTATTTATTGCGTTTGCGTAAAGATCATTTTCGCCTAAAGCAGTAATAGAGATTGATGATTTTGAAGGTGGATTCAGTTCGGATGTGATCGGTTTAACGAATTTTGTCAATTCTACATCTAAATTGTGTCTTATGTACGGTGGTACGAAGCCCTTCGTGTGCGAGTCCAACTCGGACTTGCCCGGTTTTTCATTACAAAATACCATGTGATCCCCTCGAATTAGCTAACTCAGTCCACTGCTAAATTCAGATCTATTTCAAGTGAACTACTTATTACACTCGGTTCTTTGTTGGTATAGTCTGCCCCCTAGTTTAGGGGTCCCTATGTATCTCGTGGGTGTGGTAAAAGAAACTAAGAAACTTTATGACAACGGACACTAGTATAATCTTGCACAAAACCATGAATGCTATCGATACTATCAAGAGAGGCCGACTACTGACTAATTCTGTACCGACCAGCCCCCATTCCCATTCAAATTCATTTATTTGCGAAAACATCATAGTATTATGCTTATTATAGGTGTTACAAGGATTTTTATTTGGCGCAACATGTTTGACCATGGCTGGTGTACAAATTAAGTCGAAAGAATGAGTTTTCAAAATAAAAATACAAAGAATAAATTGCATTTCACCATCATCGTCAGTTTTTCTCGTATCGTACGGTATCGGTACGTCTTTTCACTACGGTATGAGCTGTGCGTAACTTAACATGTCATAAAGTCACGCCTGTTAAAGGGTTAGGCAGAGGTGTACACACATAATCCACCCACGTTTCGCCAGTAACGTTTCTAGAAAGAAAGAAAATACGTTTATTTGCGGCAAACATGACGCTAACAAAGGACAAATATACGTAAATACCAAGTTACGGGAAAATATGTGTCACATTCACGCATAACGGCCATCGCTCAGCATAATGCTGCGACCCTATGCGAGACAGAGCCCCAGCGCTGGTTTTCAGTGACAGCCGGCGTTGACGTCATGACGTCAACGCCAGCTGGTTTCTGCTATAAACTCATGAACACACTTTGTTTACAAACTCGTAACTCTTTTGTTTACCCATGACATCATCACTGAATATCTACCTATATCAATATAAAGCTAGATTAAGCTAAAACAAAGAGTACAGACCCTCTGACCCTTTGCGTTAACAAATCTCGAAAGAAGTACACATTTTATAGATCTATCATTATAAGGGTTGGGATACACTGATAGCAGATAACTTGAAAAGTATTATAATGATACTTTTAGTAGATTTATTTAATTCTAGATTCTCAACTTTATACTACGTAATTATTCCTCATGAAAAATAATAACATCCTATAATAAGTAGAACCATGACAAAATACGACATGACTACTGTTATTTTCGTTTAAAAAAATGCAATAGACGTAGACATATTTAGTAACCTATTCCGCTTAACTATTCCTAAAGAGTGATAAAAGATCCTGTAAGAACTCGACACGTGTTTCACCTCTCAACGAGGCATCCTCATGCTGACGATTGACTTGTCGCGAACCTGAACACGACATGTTGCCACGCCGAATGCCGGACGCAGAGAATGTATGCGTGTTATATTTTAGTGGATTTCCACAGTCACGCCTGATTCAATTACTTATTTTAGTTTTCTCTGTATCGACCGAAACTTTACAGAGGCATCAACGTGAAACCTGCATGTTTTCAGTTCATGATTCTGAACCTGCGGTGATATTTAAGGTCGGTTATTAAAAAAAAACCTGTTCTATTCATTTTGACCGCGTAGGAATTGCACTTTTGTAGGGACCAGCAACTTTTTTTTATAATAACCGACCAAAAATTTCAACACAGGGGTTCATCAATCATTATACTGACTCCATGTGGATGTCCCATGACACCCTCATCTGCCTAGCCTTTTCCCAACTATGTTGGGGTCGGCTTCCAGTCTAACCGGATGCAGCTGAATACCAGTATTTTACATAGAGCGACTGCCTATCTGACCTCCACAACCCAGTAACTGTGTAATACGATACCCCTTGGTAAGACTGGTTGTCAGACTTTCGGGCTTCTGACGACCAGTAACGACTGTCAAAGATCCAGAAATGACAGCCGGGACCAACGGCTTAACGTGCTTTCCCAGGCACGGAGGAGTCTCAGTATGTAAAGATGGTCATCCATCCACGGACCAACCCCGGCAAGTGTAGATTAAGGTGGATGCGCCAAGGTAGCTCGCGAAATTCAAATTTTCTTACGTTTTTTGCAATTTTTGGGTCAGTGTCAGGTTGTATGTTGATCTAAATATTATTAGCGGCCAAATATAGGTTTACAGAATTATAAACATTAGAATCAGCAATACAACTCTCTAAGTTCATGAAAGTGCCAAATGTTATGATTTCATGAAATAGTCATTCAATGCACTTTATACCCTGTTCGGGTGTAAAGTACACTCATCCTCTATAGATAAGGGAGGATCTTCCGACCAGGCGGGTGATGTGTCTGGTGGGCTGTCCGATGATTGATGTCGGGACGTTGTATATAGCTGATCGCGCGGTAAACCCTGCTTGCGCGATGCGGGATACGTAGTTCGTATGTGGCGAACTAGATGCCGCCACATGTTCCTATATTAGTACTTTTTCTAAAATATAGTTGGATACAAACATCCCTCTGCATTTTTACACACATTTCTTAAATTCGCTGTCACTGAGCCCTTACTTCCACACAGTAATACATATAAACACAGTACATTATATATACCTGTCCGACCCGTATAATTCCTGGGGCAAAAATTTGGGACCTCTGATATAGGTAGGTGGATATCTTTCTCTCCACAAGGCCCTTTTCACTCTTTAAATCTTCTCGGAAAGGTTCAATGTAAACAATAATTTTGTTCGGAGTAAATAGCGATTTAGTTTACCTATTTGTAAATGATAAATTATTTATTTTCTGTAAGTGGGTTTGTAGATACACTTTTACACGTCAATCATATTTTTCAAACTAGATGAGGTCGGCGTTTCGTATCTGACTACTCTGAGAAGAAAGGCCGAAACAAATTCAGAGGTCACAGTCTCTTTTAGAGTCCAGACATAATCTTGGTCAGATCATGTGAAGACCATGTAGATTGGTGTCTGAAATAGTCTTTTGAGGAAAGAAACACACAGATTGAGTGGACCTGTCCAGTCAGTGCACGCATTTATCAGTAATCGTGCACTCAACTCAGAATTTAAGGAGCTCA
Source organism: Lithophane leautieri (assembly GCA_949152455.1). Lineage (NCBI taxonomy): Eukaryota > Metazoa > Arthropoda > Insecta > Lepidoptera > Noctuidae > Lithophane > Lithophane leautieri. The sequence continues at coordinate 16,845,040 of OX424467.1, forward strand.
ACTTGTAATTAGGTATCGGAACAATACATATTGGAATATTTACTTAAGGCCCTACCCTACCTCAAATTTTATCTCGCTCGCACGATAAAACTCGCGGCCTGAGTGAGAGCGAGACGGAGTGGGGTGCTGGCGGCTCTCAAGCCTCGAATAGTTCAGGTAATTGCTTTTTACGGTGAAAACAATAGTTATACAAAAATATTAAAAAAACATAAGACCTGCTTTATAGTTAGTTCAGTTATTATGCAAAGTTTCATGATCTAATTTGAAGTATTTTTTGAATACCAGTGGTTTATAGTCCAGTTTAGAGGTAACTTTGGTTTTTTTTTCCGTCTAGAAAATTTCATGTAATCCTGTTTTCGCCAAACATAGGACCTAGCATCAATCCACAACTTTAACATATATTTATTTCAAAATGAATGCTGTAGTATTTTCGGTATAACGGAGGATCATGCTAAGCAACTTGAGGTAGGGTTTGGCCTTAAGAACCGACGGCAAACTCTAATTGCATAAATTACCATGCTAATTGCTATTTCTTTTGAAGTGCCTGCACACATACTTTATACTGAATGTTATTGCCATCCTAACTTCCTAACTAATAATATAAATGCGAAAGTGAGTTTTTTTTGTTTGTTAAATGTCCCTTTTTTGCCCTTAATGAGTTGGAGAAAGTCGAGTTGGTAAAAGAGCAATGGCCAACCTAATGAAAATTGGTTCCTCATGAGCCTAAAGCAGTCCACTACGGTTTAATTATCTTCACCACCCTTGGTTGACTGGTAGAGAACGCCTGAGTGAGAATGCATTATGTCCGCCTTTGTACCTAATCAATCACTCTGTCTAGCCTTTTCCCAACTATGCTGGGGTCAGCTTCCAGTCTGACCGGATGCAGCTAAATACCAGTATTTTACATGAAGCGACTGCCAATCTGACCTCCACAACCCAGTAACTTGGGGTAATGCGATACCCCTTGGTAAGACTGGTTGTCAGACTTTCGGGCTTCTGACGACCCGTAACGGCTGTCAAAGATCCACGAATGACTGCCGGGACCGACGGCTTAACGTGTTTTCCGAGGCACGGAGGAGTCTCGGTATGTAAAGATGGTCACCCATCCACGGACCAACCCCGGCAAGCGTAGCTTAACCTGGAGAGCGAAAAGAAAAGAAAAAAAAGTTAAAAAAAAATGGAAATTTAATCAACACCAATACTTCTCTGATGCTATGAAACAATATTGAGATGAATGCCTGAATGAAACCGAAACCCGTACCTGATAAACTGGAAAACTAATACTTGACTACAGAAATCGACTTGACACAAGAATTTCGGACTTACTTGGATAAATCCTTGCACAAATGCACAAGGAGCACTACTTCACACTGTTGTATAATGTTCAATGCTCTAATCGACAAGAATAATCCTCGTTTCTATTTTGGTGTACTATAAATCATATTCTATCTATATAGATAAATCCATTACCCAGGTATCCTAATAACATAATTTATCTGCATCGTAAAATTTGTCGAATTAGATTATAAAAATCTAAGTTTGTCCACTTATAAACCAACCTTTCTACAGGGTGTAAAAAGACCCATCGCATAGCCGTCAACTACGCATTCTGGGATTCAAATTAAGTTAGCACAAAAATAATTGCTGGGAAACGACGTTTATTTTTGGTGTGAAACATCGCTGTTTACGGTAGTGCGCTGCGTAACGCATGCAAAACTGTGTGTTTATGGGTGCATGCAAAAGTTCAGGGTCATTGGGGGTATTTAAAATTAAGTTGTAACATTTAAAACTTGCTTTCTTTAAAAAACGTCTGAAAAAGTTTGAACTTTGACCTTCAAGATCTCCGTAACCAGAAGGTTCCTAGGAATAGTTCAGAACAAAAAAAAAAAAACAATGACGGGAATAAAGAGTGGCCCGTGATAAAGCCAACTTCACACGACACACATTAGCGAGCGTTTAAAGTCACAACTGGGAAATATACGAGAGTTAGTCAGGCGCGGCGGCGCGTGCGGTCACAGTAAATTAATTGTGATGACCGTAATAGTGTTGCGGACTTGCGGTGGGTCGTGGCCAACAGTCCATTTCTTGCTAGTACGTTAAGATTTGTGACGGTATAGTTGATACAATGTCTAAACTCGCGACAATCTAAGAAGTCCGTTTTGACGTTTCGTTCTCGTACATGTACTAGAACGTTATGCCTTGAGAATCAGTTTTAATCAATGTAGATAAGTCATCAATTACAAACTCTCTAAGTATGTTCAATCGATATGTCTCGTGAATCAGTTTATAAGTAACCAATTTATTTTTTTCATCTCTACACAAAACATTTTTATAGCTGTCAAAATGGACTTCTTAGATTGTCGCGAGCTTAAGCATTTATTGGCGTTTGCATTTCGGCCTCGATTTCTACCCGAAATATAATTAAAGGATTATGTTGCTTACAATTCCCGTATTTAAAAACGTTCAAAATTGAGTCGCAATCTTGTCTCAGTGGTAATCAATGTCAACAGCTGTCAAAATGTAAGTAAATTGAAGTGTTTTTGACAGAAGGGACTGCGAATGTTCTTGAAAATATGGGTATTGCCCTGTAGTCTAGGTGGTAGTGTATGTGAGGCTTGTGTATCTAGCAAGCACAAGTTGAGTCAAGTAAATTAAGAAAGAAAAATTGTTGACCATTCACAAATTTTTTTTTACAAATTACAAAAAGCCTCGTATTTCAATTTTCAAAACTATTAAAAGTTTGACAGATTTTGTCTCCGAGTTAACTTTTTAAAATAACACCTCAACGATCATCAATTCAATCTACATTCGTCTACTGCTGTGAAGGCCTTTTTTAGGGTTCCGTACCCAAAGGGTAAAACGGGACACTATTACTAAGACTCCGCTGTCTGCCTGTCTGTTAGTCCGTCTGTCACCAGGCTGTATCTCATGAATCGTGATAGTTAGACAGTTGAAATTTTCACAGATGATGTATTTCTATTGCCGCTATAACAACAAATACAAAAAAATGGAATAAAATAATTTTTTAAGGGGGCTCCTATACAATAAACGTGATTTTTTTGCCGTTTTTATAGATAATCGTACGGAACCCTTCGTGCGCGAGTCCGACTCGCACTTGGCCGGTTTTGTCTTTGTTACACCATTCCTAAGCGGCCATTTAGGTTCCAATTATCCAGCTAAGACTTACCTGCACCCTTGTTACGTAACACACGATCAATAACAATCAGTGTCGGTTTGGTTTTTTCAACATTCATTGCGTTATTTACGTTGTTGAGCAGGCAAATTCAAACATACTATGAAGCAATGGATTAGCAATATACTTCAAAATGATCCAGATTATGATTGATCGTGTGTTACGTGCTGAATAGAATGGTGTACAGCACACAGATCTTCTCAGCCATTAAGCCTCGTGCAGACTGGCGGGCCGCAACACCGGTGATTATTATACCGACCGTGAAGTTTTCTAAGAAATTGTTTTGTTAGAGTCGCGTTGCGCCAGTCTGCACGAGGCTTTATCCAGCTATCACCACCAACAATCACGCGTACCCGCTTCGCTTCTCACCCCGTATATTTCTACTATCGCTCCAAACGGGCTAGATAACAATAGTTTACGATTCCATTCGTTGCCTGAACGTTCACGTCCAGTGAACGTATTCGAAAGAAATCCACGGTTTACTTGGTTTTATGACTTTTTTAAAGGAAAGACTGCAAATAAATAGATAGGAGTTAACTGGTCGCTGTTTTCTTAACATTTTAAAGTACAGTCTGCAGGAAAAGTAAGTTGTCACAGCACAATTTATTTTAAAGTTAATTACGAAATTAAAAACCTTTTTCAGGGTTCCGTACCCGAAGGGTGCCAAACGGAACCCTATTAGTAAACCTTCGCTGTCCGTCCGTCCGTCTGTCTGTCACCTGGCTATATCGCATGAACCGCAATAGGTAGACAGTTCAAATTGTGTATTTCTATTGCCGCTATAATAACAAATAATAAAAATGTAATAAAGTTAATTATTATCTTTATTTAATTTTCATTAATTCCTATAAAAGAAACGTATATTTTGCGGCGTTTTTACTCGGTCTTTATACGGTACTGAACCCTTCGTGTGCGAGTCCGACTCGCAATTGGCCAGTAGTTTTTTTTTCTTGAAAAATATTGTGCCTCTTCATAAATAATTTGTTTTAATATTTTAGGAATAATGACGCCCTTACCGATTTTCAGTAACAATATTTATAGGATTTAGCGACAAAATAATTACTATTTTAAATTGTTTTTCCAAAAATTAGTGCTTAGATATATTATTATACAGTAGGTCCTTCAATGGCTAATTAAAATTCTCTAATTTGATTATATTTTCTACTTACGTTTCTGACCGTACTTTCACACTTTATTTGTATGCTATGCTCCTCTTATCTCGAGTAGCTGAGTGTTCCCAGGTTGTAAATCCACTCTATTTATGTCCTTGAGGGTTGGCAGGAGCGTCTAAAATTGTATCGAGTGGATGGAGTGGACCTCTGAGTCTGAGATCCGTTTCGTTAAACAATTTTACGAAGGCTTGAGCTCCATCTCCCTTGTGATCTTCGGACGACCCGTAACGACTGTCAAAGATCCACAATTGACAGCCGGGACCAACGCCTTAACGTGCTTTCCGAGGCACGGAGGAGTCTCGACATGTAAAGATGGTCACCCATCCACGGACCAACCCCGGCAAGCGTAGCCTAACCTGATGGATCGACCCGTGCGGCTGTTATTACTTAGCCACGAGCTCCTGAAAAAAATAATCACAATAAAATAATAAAATGCCACGCAATAAAAAGACACAATTTTGATATTCTCTGCAGATATTTTCATTTCCAAATCCTTCGAAAAGTGTTGCCATCTATCAAAACCTAATCTTGAAAATCAAGTTCTTTATATGCATAGCTTGCTTATATAATCTAGAATTATATGTACGATTTCTGGAGCATTTTTTAGAAGATTTGGTCACGTACGCTGAAGGGTAGTTTTCATAAATATATTTTATGTTTTTTTTTTTATTATGTGACGAGGATATTGAAATTGTAAAGGGTTTGTGCTTTAATAGGGAATTATTTATTGCTCTAGTTATCATTGACACTGTTATCTTTATCAATAGACTTGCGTTCACATACAGATACCTACATGTTGATTTGCTGTGCATTATGAGGATAAATGCTAATATACAGGGTTACTGGTAACTCGACGTATTCCTTGCAGGACGTCATAGTAGGGTTAAAATGCAACAAATTAAGCCACCAAATGTTCTACCGAAATTCAGTAGTTTTTGAATTAGTTAAGAGTTTTAGTTTTTTTTATGAAACATCCCAGATTAAATCATTTGAAACCAATTTAAAAATGATTTACGGCGCGACTGTACTGAAATTTAAGTTATTATCATAGTTGACGCCGTAGCAGACCTTTGTTAATAATTAAAAGTTCAATAATGCCTAAAACTTTGGCAAATATCACTAACCAAACATTTAATTTTTTGTAATGTTTGCTATTACTTCATAAAAAATGTAGTCTAGTGCAAAAAAAAATACTGAATTTCGGTAGAACATTTGGTGGCTTAATTTGTTGCATTTTAACCCTACTATGACGTCCTGCAAGGAATACGTCGAGTTACCAGTAACCCTGTAGAGTCTTTTCTTTACATATAGGGGTTCATCCTAACTTCCTAACTAATATTATAAATGCGAATGTGAGTTATATGTTTGTTTGTTTGTTACGCTTTCTCGCTAACACGGCTGAATAGATTTTGATGAAATTTGGCACATGGGTACACTTTTTATGGGGGCACTTTTTATCCCGATATTCCCACGGGATCGAGACTTATGCGGGTGAAACCGCGGGGCGCAGCTAGTATTAATTAAACCCCAGTATATTTCATTATAGTATCTATTTCAAAATTATTTAGTCAGCAGGAAGGTACATGAAAATGATAATGGACCTAATCTGAAACTTGGAAATGATAAAATGAACAGTGAAAAAAACTTGCATTCTAATTGTTTTAAACGGTAAACGGGATATTATGTAAAAAAGAAAGAAAATAAAGAAAAATAGGTTTAATTGTCACATAAACACGTGCATACAAAAGATAACAGTACTTAATCATTATATTACACATGAAATTTATTTATTTATTTATATATACATTATTGTACACCAGAAAATACATAGCGAAAATAACTATATTTAACACTACAAAACATACAATGGGCGGCCTTATCGCTTTCTGCGATCTCTTCCAGGCAACCTTAGAATGGACAGTGATTGCGTGGATATAAAAAACGGGGAAGTAAAAAAAATAAAAAAATAATAAATTAATGATTAATAATTAATTAATATTAATATTTAATTTGTGAAAATTAATTTAAAAAAAACAGTTGGCAGCTGCAAATCATGACTGTGACAAGAAGGCTACAGGCATGTAGCATTAATTTTTTTTGTATACCCTGAAAATTATGTCAATATGACTTGTGATTCTTGAAATGTAACTTCTTAGGTGGCGATTTGATAATTGGACGACAATAATTTAAACGGACACGTCACGTTTAGGCACATTTCGTTACATGAAAGAGAAGAAAGATAGTTTTTTCTCTATCTCGCACACGAAATCTCTTTCTTATATTTTTAAGAAGTTGTACTTTAAACTATTTTTATATTAAAAAAAAACACAAAATCAGATCCCAATACTTTCACCATGTAGGTCTAAAAAAAAAAACAAACAAAACTTTTTTTCCAATATACACATCCAATTTCCCTCCAAACCAATATCATCAAAGCCAATAGTAACTCATGTATAATATAATAACATCAATTTCCATTGGCCACGTATCTTTATGTACATAAATCGTCCAGAGACAGGAGGTACAAAAATTTATGGACCAGGCTGTGCCAGTGACGGCGCACGCGTTATTTGATGGACAAGGCTTGGGATGAAGCGGTTAACCGACACTTTTTGGCACAGCTGAACACTCCTGAAAGGAGGGTACAGGGGATAAGTCCCCTGTTCCTGTTGTATTTCTGTTACAGGGGTACAGGGGGCCCGATGTTAAACCATCAGGTACCACCAGGTGTTTCCTTTTTTCAGGAATGTCTATGGGAAACCTACTGAATGCTATGACAGGTATGCAGTTTCCTAGATAAGTTATCGCTTAACGTCAGGGGGCCGTAATTGCCTTAAGAACATTCCAGCAGTCAAGATCTGTCAAAATAAAATACGTGTGCGATTGGCGGACACCCTTCAGCAACGAAGTTCCTTCTCACGTATGCTTTAACTCTTTCCAGTTTAGTGGTTAGTGTCACTAACCACCTCTTTCAGATTTGCTCCACGCTATCTAGAGATAAATGGTAATTTAAAAAAATCTGAAAGTGGTGGTTAGTAACACTAACCACTAAACCAGTAAAGTTTAAACAAATCTTGCAGCTGCCATCTTGCATTTTCATTTTGACCTCACTATCCAATTTAACACCCTCGAAAACCACCTATGAAAACGATACCCATGATGAAAAATCGGCAACACAAAAATGTCACGACGGCACGTCAATCGATTTTAATTAACACTCTCGAAACCTATAAATGTACAAATAAAACGAATTCCGAGAACTGGACTTCAGATGGATCTACATAGTTGTATTCATTCTGAACAACAAAACAATTTCCAAATACGCCAACCTTGACTATCGTCGTCCTTCAATTCGCTCACAACTTACACCCAAAAAAAAACCCAAAAGTTATCTACAACTTTGTTATTGACGTAATAATATAAAGTAGGAAGGCTAAGCAGCATTCGAGGTCAATTGTCTGAACTAAACGTTTACTATGCCTTTTGCGTTCGCTGTAACATCGCGATTCTGTTCTCGGGCCGATCTGAGAAATATTAAGGACTTTGGATGATGTATTGTTCTGGGGTCAAGGCTGGCAATAAGTTCTGGTTGGATATGTCGGATAAGACGTTAGCTGAATTATTCGCAGCTTGGAATTAATGGCGCGAAATATTTCTTGAGGCTATTTGTGTCAAGAAAAGAATTCTTCTTTCATAAACAATTGATCACCAGTTAACTTATTGGCAGATTTTCTTAAGATGAGTTTTTGTTATTCAAAAGCGACTTGGATTACCTCAAAAAGATACACATAATCAATAAAAAAGTTCCACTTACTATGAGCCGATGTATTCAGTAAAAGTATGAATAAAAACTACAAACTTAGGTGATGTGAGCTTGAAGTGAGCTGTCTATAGTGTCAATCAAGTGGAATAACAGCATTGCTATTATATACCCATCTCATCGTGAAAACTTAGGTGAAGTGAGCGTGGGGTGGGCTGTCATTGTCATTGATACCTACTGTAGTAGTATTCTGTAATAATCTCACCGTGAAAACTTTGGTGAAGTGAGGTTAAAGTAAGCTGTCACTCCATCTGACATTACGGATTGACAGCTCACTTCACCTAAGTTTTCACGGTGAGGTGTTTACAGAATCGACCGGCTGATGCCAAGGCAGTTCACTTCAAGCTCACTTTACCTAAGTTTTCACAGTGAGATTTTTACAGAATAGACCTGTTTACACAACCAAGTTTTCATACCCAAAATGGGTCCAAAAACCATCGGATCACCACGAAATCAGCTCGCTTGTAGACTGTTACTGAAACAGTTTTCTCTATAACTAAAGAAAAGCGGCTCAGAAAACTCCAAATAGTTCTAAAAAGAATAGACTCCAATTCAGTCAAATTCTTACGCTAAAAAGTGAAAATAATACACGAATACATTTGCAATATCAAGTTCGCCAAGAGTCATAAAAATAAGACACAATAATATACGAGCTTTGCGTACTCTGTGTATCATATTTATAATGTACTTATCTTCAAACTTTTATTCTGTAATGTGAGCGGTAATTCTTAATATTATATCGTAGTGATGTAATAAAGAACAATCATAATATGCTTTTGTTCTTAACTTTTTTTTGGAAGAAATAGGGGTCTTTGTTTAAGTGAGTATTTTAACTTTATGTAAAACTAGCTGATGCCGCGATGTCGGTTATTATATACTAAAACCTTCCTCGAGAACCACTCTATCCATTGGTGAAAACAGCATGAAAATCGGTGAAGTTGTTTTTGAGTTTATCGCGGACAGACAGACGCGGCGGAGGACTTTGTTTTATAATATGTAATGAAGTACATTGATTACAATTTTATCCAAGGTAGTGTTCAAGTTAATGCCCTATAAGAAAAGGCCTTTGTTCTGCAATGGGACAGGTCATAGGCCGGTATTATGAGCTTTCTCTAGCTTCAGCCTTCCATATTAATAACATGATTCAAACGTGAACATTAGCTACTAGACATAACTTCTTCTTTTCGAATCGATAGTAAAGGAAAAAATATTATATTATTACGTTGGAGGGCCCAGTGGACGCCATCGCCAATCACGTCATCAGTGGCGTTTTTTGAGTCCTCAGAAGTGCATGTGTATGGATTCTTTAGACACTCCACCATATGGGACCTGGTTTCGTCTGGAGCATCATATTCGCACTGGGTGTCGGTTAGGTCAAAAACCCCCCATTTCGCTAAATTGTGCTTGCCGCAGCCTACTTGGGTTCGCAGTCGATAACTAAGAAGATCAAACAACTATTTAACACTGGCTTCCATAAATCAGTAACAGCGCAAGTCTCGTTTTCGATTAAACTCCCTCGACAATAACGCTATAAATCGTGCCGCCATCAAAACTACCCCCCGCTTTCGTCGCCAGTTTTTTTGTTGACCCTACTATTTGAAACTTTTGGACTAACATTCGTTCTTATGAATATGGTTGTCATAGCTTTTTGTGTACCTGCTTGCAGTGGTATTGGCCCGTCATTTGTTAATTTAGACAAGATGTCATAACTTTTTGTGTACTTAGAGAGAGAATACTCTTTATTATGTACACCATAAAAATACAGATACAAATGTAGAAACAGTACAGTACAGTAGTAGTTACAGTACTAAATTCTACTCGTATGTATTTAATATTTATCAAGCCATGTGAGGGATGGGATTTCCCATCGGCAAAAATGACAACCTTCCTTACAAACTTTCATCTCCTATTTAACTTAAGGAGATCAATTTTCAAAAATCATTCGGCAACTTTTACTCGAAGTGAAACGTCTGAACACAAAATGAATCAAAAGTGACAAATGAATTCATTAGTGAACCGATCCAACGATGTTGGATTTTAGCACTCGCCTACCGAATGATCGAAAACTGAAATGATATCCGCTTAAAATAAAAAATTATAATAATATATTTGTTTATTTCAGACTATTATAAGGTCCATATTTTGTTAGTATTAGGTACATTATCTTATTAAACTTATATTAATTAAAATTAGAATAAAATTGAAAGAAATAGTCGAAAATAAATTAAAATTACAATTAAATTGAAAAACAACATTGAAAATAGGTACACTAAAATGAAAATAAAATTTGAAAATCGATTAAGGAACATAAGTGCAAAATTTCATGCATTGAGACCTTTTTTTTCCATATGGAAATCCTGATGGATACCCTCCATCTTGGGAGAACGGAGGAACTAAAACCCCACTGTTCCTACTAATACCATATGTCGGGGGGCCGGGAGATACTTGTACATTCGCCGCACCCCCGACAGGTATCAGCCCGCCATGCCTAGCGGGCCCCATCACCCAGTCCGGCCAATCCCACGACTGCACGTCCTCCCATAAAGGCGCGTATGGAACACTGCGTGCCGTCTTAGGGCATGCTTTTTGACCCAGCAGATCAGGCTATGCGTTGCCTGTCAGTGCATTTAAGAATATCATTAAGTAGATCTTACGCCACGCGTGGCTTATGTACGTGTGCCTTAGGTAGCACATAACAAATTCATCATTATCAACCCTCTATACTATAGATATACTGTCGACACTATAATCTAGTAGTCTATTTAGAGGCTTAAGTCCACTGGTGGACTTAGGCCTCTCCAATCACACGACATTTTACTCGGCCACTCTCATTCATCTGCTAACCGCCACTCTACGCAGAAAGTCACTCGATTCTCATAAAAACCTATTAAGGTAGTATCACAATGAGACTGTAGGTACCTACTTGTGAACATGTCAAAGAATTTTCCATTTCTTTACCAACTAGGTAGATAATATCATCCCATGTATTGGTGAATAAAGTTGTACCTATTCGTGTTATGGAAATGCAATTGGAGTGGTCCATACATAGGTATGAAGGTTGGATCATAAAATATTGATGTCTCTATCGAGTGAATGCGATACCTACGATAGTAAAGTCCTGTTTATCGCACAAGTGCATTAATGTTGCATTAATGTAATAAGTTTGCAATTTTAGAATATCTATGAAATGGGTGAACATTTTGTTTATTTATTAAACAATTATAATACTAAAATATTTTTGAGCCGTTTGGGGTTGAAACCCTAGGGCACAGCAAAAATCTCCAAACGGGTGTTAGACACTTAGCTTGGCTTTTACCTTGGTCAGAGGTTAAGCATTGCCATACAACGTGGCAATGCCGCCAGTCTCTTGGGTACATTAGCTGATACTGAGAAATTTTTCGACGCCATATTTTGGTTAATTGTTTATTTGTGTATTTAGTTTTAATCAGTCATTTAAATTAGTACCTAATATAAATAAATAGTTAGTTGTGTTATATCTAAATTGTCTAGAGTAATTTTAATATTTAATAGGTATATGAAATACGACGACTTTTTATGTCAGGCTTGCTACGATCCTTGTGTCACTAGTTAGGAAACTAGGACAAGGTGTTTTTTTTTTAAATATGCTTTTCAAGAACAGCATGTTATTATGGCTCTGTAATAAAACTTGTTTCCAATAACAGACAGAACCACAAAGGCTCTTGCATGCGATAAAGGAAACAAGCTTTGATACTTTCTCACTGCGTATAAGCGACTGATGAAGCCTATCTTCTTGATAGCCCACAATTTTGTACTATAGAATTAAGTCTTTAATCCCCCAGAACCACCACGATATTAGGACCTTCCTTCGCTTCTGGGAATCCTTACATATTCTAATTACAGCTTTACTGGAGTTTCAAAAATTAATACCGTAACGTTTCCAAATGACATTGTTTTGAACTCTGTTATTAACATTGTTTCTAACAACGCTTTTAAAATATTCCGTAATAACATTTCATTATACGCAATCTGAAAACTTTTTACGATTACAGTTTGAGGTTTTACCAGAGCTTAGGGTTATTAAGGTCATGTCAGTTACACTGTGACTACTTTTTAATTTAAGTTAGTGTCTAGCAGATGGCCCAGATGCAATGTCTAACAATCAAACTTCTACTGATCGCTTAATTAAAGGAATTATTCAAATCCTCACGACATCAAACAAAGATTTTTAACGAGTCAAGTACCAGCAACAGAAAACTTCCATTATTATTAATGCATTGTCTTGTTAATGACGTTTGCCAACCTAGGATGTGCCCTACTTGTCACTTCATTGTACCAAAGAGAATTTATGTAGAAATTAATTCTCATCTGCTACGCTTAGTATAAGCATAATCAGCCTATAATGTTCCCACTGTTAGGACACAGGTCTCAGACCAGTGGTCAGGACAGTGGTCCGTAATCCACCACGCGGGCCCAGTGCGAGTTGGTGGATGTCACATGTCTTCAAATTTTTGGTTCTAGGATATGCCGGTTTCTTCACGATGTTTTGAGAGCAGTGACGATGAAATTATTTCATCATCATCTGCCTAGCCTTTTCCCAACCATATTGGGGTCGGCTTGACGATGAAATTATTTACACAAATTAAAATGCCTGGCCGGGATCGAACTTAAGACCTACAACTCAGTCGCAGCCGTTTCTACTGGGCCACCACTGCTCATAAGAATAGAAAAGAACCAGACCTGGTTGTACTCTCGATCAACATCGAAAGGTTCTCTGTGGATAAAGCAGAAATTCTCTCTGAATTATCTCGCAAGACGCATTGAGCATCATATGTGTTCAGGACCAAGACTCACCGGGATTCCACCCAAAGCAGGCCTCATATTCCTGGACTGTCACTTGTCACCGAGATCCGTCAGAATAGAATAGAAAATAACTATTTTTATAGAATGTAGTTATAGGGGAGTTGTTACAAAATAATGTTTGGTTCCAGGTAAATTCCAACATTTGTAATTAAAAAATTTGTACTTATCTACTATACATTGTAACAGCGAATCAATTTTCGCGCGTCCCCCTTAAGGCCTAGGCCAAATATTTTTTGGTATTCCGTTAGGTCATGACCTAAAGAGATGCAAAAAATAATTGGAATAAAAAATCTCAACTAATTATAACGCGTTTCGCGGGTATGCTGGTAACTAATACAATATTAATTGGTGACTCTAACTTTACAGTTGTTGGTATATTTAAATGCTACATTTAAACAAAACTAAAGCTTCTTTTTCCTTGCCAAAATTACCAAACTCGCATACTTTTTTCTTTCGAGAATAGGTAGTAACACCAAATTCGCCAATACGGCATATTGTGGTAATGTCCCCGCCGGACCGGTGATAAATATGCCAACTGAAGCCATCGCCTTGATGAGGGTACATGTTAATTTAAAGTCGATTACCGAACGACTTTCATTTGAAGCCCAAATTACCCACCGTATAATGTTAACTTTTTCTAATGGGGGCAATGATCCCATTTTTCAGGGATTTTTAGGGACCTATACTTTTTGAGAATACCTTTTTGGTTTGTTTAGCTACCAATTTTTTTGCGAAAATATACCTAATGGTTTTCCATTGATTAACATTTGATTGTATGTTTTTTTTTCTCTCTTTTTCTTGCGAAACTGGTGTTAAAGGAGAAAATCCTATTGTATTATGAAAACCGAGTTTCAGCATTGATTAGGGAAGACCAATACTGACTTCTTTTGTAACAAATGTTCTAGCGTAAGTTTATTGGGATGCCTGATTCATTTTTTCTTTTAGAAAGAGAGAGGAAACACTCTTTCTTGTTAAAGAATCTCGTTGTATGCAAGTCATATTTTATATCCTCCTGCCAATGGGGCGTAGTAGGGGAGACCGATGCTGGTTTATTTGGCGTAGTAAGTACAGTTTAGTTGTTCAAACAAAGTATCAACCACCATCTTAGATATCATTTATCAGTTGCCATGTCATTAATTACCCCGTTTCTAATCATATGATCGTTAATTTTGGTCTTCCTGTATTTATGGCCGTCCATAGCCAAACGCGAAGTTTTATTTTTAAACTCGAACTCAGAGCATTTATTTCAATTTCAATTAAACCATAACTAGGCACTTTGAATTTACAATGTAGTCGGTCAATAACAAAAATGAACATAGTTGCCCATTCCAAAGCGTAATAGGTTCTTATGAAGAAGTACGGGCAAGAAACTCCATGCACAGTCTTTAAATTTAAGTACTAGTATAGTATTTAAGTACTACTAGTAGTATTTTATTTAAGGTACCGGCACGTAAGGACATTATTTTACTCTACAACAAAACTGACTCTCAGCTACACGAACATACATTATGCTACTATTATGTACTCAGTAACAGTAACTGAGTAACTTCAACAGCAATACAACAACAAAAACAACTAGTACTCGTATCACTCAACTCCGTTTTAATGTTGACCCAAAAGTTCTATAGCTTTTTGTTGGCTATCCGTGACTGGCGGTTTTGTATGCTTAATTAAAGCGCTTTTATTGTAATGAGCTAAAACAAAGGAATACAATTATATCATCACTATATTCCCTAAAGCGGTGGACAGAGATCCAATACACTCTTTATTTGTCAGTTTTATTGTACTTTTTATAATTAGCCTATTTCAACTGACTGAACGCAACTCCAGAAATTGGAAGACCCAACGCCTATTTTGTAGACCAACGAGGTTGTCTACAAAATAGAAGATTATTACAGGCGAAATTCCTTTTAGCTATTAAATGCAATTTCCCCTGTAGTGAGGGATTCCTATTATCGTACAGAGCTTGACCGAGCATTGAGTACCATGCGAAAATGACCTGATACAGGCGTACTTTTGACATATTAAACATTCCTGAATAGTAATTTGAACTTGCAATTGACATTTATTTGATGGAATACCAGAGGCCCTAGACAAAGTGACATTTTATCGGCGATAACGATGATGGAAAATGCAAAAATGTATAGGACTGACGTAAGCTATCGGAAAGCTTATGTCAATCCTGTTGAAAATCGTTGTAGAAATACGAAACGCTTTCGAAGCGATTGTCACTTGTCTACGCCCTTAGTTACTGAAGGTACTCTTGATAGCTTGACAAAGAATTACCTAATTACATTATTAAAAGGAGAAAAAATGCATTTCGTTACTACTGGAAAAAAGGTCAAAGAAGATCTAGTAGGTATAATTTTCCTGAAAACAATATCCTCTGCTACAATGTTGCCAGTTCAAATACTTTTCTTATTGTTCTCGGCAGGATTACAAACAAAACGGCAATCTGAAACCTGACCCATTCCTTCATTTCACTGCAGAATGAAAACCAAATACCAATTCGCCGAATTCACAGACATCTATCCCAAAATGCATACAGTTCCACAGAGCCGGCTGGCTTAAAGTGTTGGCATACATTGCTGGGAATATTCCGGATGGTTTACAAAGAATTCTAGGCTGGTATGCAATGCACGCGAGGAAACTTGTAATTGTAGAAATTCCCCGCGATGGCGCATTGGCGTAGTGTGTACCGTTTTCTCTCGATTGGTTCTCGAAGCTCAAGTTTGGGTGGACTAATAAGGGTTGGTCGAGACTTTACAATTGGTATAGGATTGGGAGTTGGGAGCAACTGTTTGTTTTGTAATCTGTATGAGTGTTCGTCTAGGTACCTTTTGTGAGTGTCGTTAGAAAAAAGCTTACAGGTAGTCTGTTGTCTGAACAGGAATTAAACCATTGGCTTGTCTATTTCGGTTCTGAATAGATATTTCGATTGCTGCTTTATTTAAAATATTTAGAGTGCTATAAACACTTATTAAGAATGTACCATGTTGATTAATTCCAGGAATACATCGCTGACATACACGTTGGTCTGTGTACACAATATACCGAGTCTACACGGGTCACTTATTTGATTTCGAAAGTTGATGATTCGATACACAGTGGGCATTCTCTAATACTATGTGATGTAGTGTATTTAAAAAAATTAAAGTTCCACTTTGTTTATATTTTTTCATATTGAAATAGTCTTCTCATATACGTGTCATAGGCCAACAAAAGAGACTCGGTTAAACTCAAAAATATGCGTAAACCGCAAAAGTAAGAGTAAGCATAACTTACACCGAACCAACATGCACAAAACAATGCGTTCTGGATGTTGATGGGGCTGCCGCGATACTGTAGCGCGAGTGGCATGTTCGCGAAGGCGCACATGGACGGTTTCCACGCGATCATACGTAGGTAAGATATGCTTCGATGCTGTTGCGGGTGCGCGGCAGACCCAGCACCATCCTGGCCGCGTGCGCCGGCCGATGTGACTCAGTAATGATGGCCCACTGGATAGGCCTTCACGCGAGGGCAAGCGCCTGACTACTAAACTTGTACTTTTACTAACCCTAGGTTAAGAATTTTACACACAAAAACACAACATGTGTGTGTGTGTTGTTAACATTGTTGATTTGTGGACAAAGTCTAAAATTAATTACTATAATATACATATTAAAATCAGAACCGACATTTCACCTGTAAAAATCTTCGGTAAAACTAACAAATAGGTACCGAACCATGCCAGTACAATTCCACAAAGTTCTGAAGCAACCTGACCGCCGGTTGGCGCAACCCAGCCCGTGTGTTGCCAAAACTGATTTGGTTTTAAAATGAACCACGCCGTGCTGCAGGTATTTTCAACTAAATACCTCCTGAAGTTTTGTTAGTTGATTTTCGTTTGATGTCAATTTTGTGTGGGTGTAGTGCAGGTACAGTTAGAGAAGTTGAATTGTTTATCAAATTGACACACTACATCAATTTTACGTGTTTTAGCCAAAAGAAAGACAGTTGAGATTCAAATATACGGACAATTTGAGTTGTTATGGTTTATTCTAAAAGTATCAGATAAAAGTGTAAACAAACCCTTTTCAGATTAAATTATTACACAATCACTCACTATAGGGAAAAAGTAACACTTTCATCTGTATTTTGAAGGTTTCAACTTTATATCTCACCACTTTTTGTAACAATTATTGCTTGAATAACGTTATTGAATTGTTAAAGAAAAACATCGACAAAAATTGAGGTTATAAAATGTAACCTCAATAAAATTGACAAACGAAAAAAAATCTTTCAGGTGATTTTACATTTGAATTTTGGGTAGCACAAAAATATGGTTTTCCCAAGTACGTTTTCAAATCCATTTGCTTAATATTTTCATCAGACTATAGTTAAATTGATAAACAAGTATTTTTGCTGACTTTACCTACATAATGGGAGTGTGTGTGGGTGCAATTAACACCTACGTGGATGCACCCACACGTATACTCAATTTGATAAACAAATATTTTCCCTGACTTAACCTACATAGTGAGACTGTGTGTGGGTGCAATGAACACCTACGTAGATGCACCCACACACTAATGTAAGTGCCTTCATATGTGGTGCACTTACCGGATTTTTTAATTATAGTGAAGTGTGAGTTGTTAGCTACTGGAAAATTATAATGATACACTAATATTTCTGCTTGTCACGTCTTAATCATGATGTATTTGTATAGTTCCGGAATTCTACATAGTATAAAATATCAACTGTATATTTAGAATATTTACAGTAAAGTTCTGTCAATACCGCACTGTACCGGCTTTTATTTTTGTACACAACTGGTAAAAAAAAGGAGGGCTGTATTTTTCGGGTTCATACGTGTGTGTGTGTTTTTTTCTTAGGCCTGAATTCCTCTTACGCTGATGTCGGTCGTGTAAGTCGATCGCGCGTGCGTAGATACATTGTGTTTAATATAGCACCATACTGCGACGCTGAAGTCCGCGGCGTGAACGCGTACGCGACCGATCGTACGCAACCAACCGTACGCGATACGCGACCGACCGTACGCGACCGACATCGACATCAGCGTCGTGCTGCTGTTCTTTATTTTGTCTGATAGCTAAATAACCTCAGATTTTTTCCAATTTATCGAATGAAAATTGTGATACTTACACTAACGATATTGGAACAGATACAGCAAACTTTTCCTAGAAAAACATCATAATTTCTCTTTACACATGAAGAATGTAAGTCAGTATGTCGGTACATGCATGTTGCCAAAACTGCGGTATCTCGCTGCGCCACGGACTGCGGCATCCTCTGCCAGATGTACGGACTTTAGGAATTTAGGCTACTACATATTATCTAGCATTCAGGTCATAGCCGCCTGGTAATACTAATGTGAAAATTGAAAAGTTACTATAGTTTAAAATTTTTCATCGTCCGTTGTCGGCAGTTTGGTTTTAACGTACGTTTACTCTGTTGATATGTTAAAACAACAAACGTTATAATATAAAGTACCGGGAGCCCATAGAGTTAACAGAGGTTGAATCCAAGCCACTGTGTGCACAAAAAGTTTATACGAAGCACAAGAATTCATTGAAAATACTTTAAACGCTATTTTATAAGTACCAGGTCTGCACAGGGGTAATAGAGGTAAACATCCCAGCCACTGTGTGCACAATAAGTATGAACGCTTGCCTTTGACCAGTAATATTGGTGCGAACTGCGAAGCTCACAGGCACAAGAAGTCATTGGAGCAAGAGCTGTGTCCACACGCAGTCGACTGGCACGTGCGACAGGCTTAAAAAGGGTTAGACAGGCTTTATGCATTATGTAAGGAAACTAACACTTATATGTTTGATAAAAAATAAAAATAGTTAAGCTAGGTATTGCAAACAAACTCGTATTTGAAGATTTTATGATTGATCCTTTATCGAATACAAAGAGCCATTTAAAACATTTAGGATCGTTTTTATTGTTAGTCAGTTTTCTGTTTATAGAAAAGCAAAGTACAAATTAGGTACAGTATTTGTAGGTACTCGTAGGTACGTAACAAATCGATGTGTGCGATTTCTTTAAGAGCTCTGCCTCATTAGTGCTTTGCGTTGCGTTTTTCGTCACAGCCTCAACGCTGTGTCGTTTTCCACATATTTTAAATGACATGCCATATTGAAGCGTTGCTTCGCCGCACACGACGTTTCAACGGATCGGCGACGAGAGACGAAGCGGGGAGAGGGTGAAGGCTCTTACATACTGGGGCGATACGTCGCACGACGCGAATTTTAACAAAACAATTTCTCACGGCGAACAATGCGGCGGCGCGGCGTCGCGTCGCGCGGCGAATCGCCTCAGTATGTAAGAGCCTTGACGCGCTGCGCTGTCGGAGCTCCAATGCGACGACGGACAATGTTCCACTGCTAGAGGAGCGTGGGTCGTGCTCTTGCGCTGCGACGTCGTGCGTCGTCGCAACGCAGGTGTGGCATACAATGCGTTGATGCGTTGCGACGACGCAACGCAACGCACTAATGAGGCATCGCCCTAATAATAACTGCGGGTTTTTCCATAGAAAATTGTAAATAGCAGCCTGGGAAAATTTTACCGATAAATGGCAATAGGCCCGCCCTTTATTACTTGAAACCTAATATCGTAACGACGAAATTGGGGAAAGTGACTCTAAATCTTTTTCGGCGACAATCACCCGAGTAACTGTAAATCAGTCCCCTATACGATTAGAAGAATCGTTAAAAGAAATTGTACAATCTGTCACTTATGTAGGTAGGTATAGGTCGTCAAATCTCAACTACTTGCTTCACATACTTACTTTCTTTGATACTGAGCAGTGATAGCCTAGTGGTGTGACCGTCGACTGCCAAATCATAGGTCTCGAGTTCGAACCTCTGACTTTTTGGATTCATGTGCGTATTGTATGATTATCACTTGCTTCAAAAACGGTGAAGGAAAATAGCCTGAGGAAACCGGCATGCCTGAGAGATAGTTCTCCACGACATGTGAAGCCAAGTCAGAGGCCCATGGGCAGCATAAAAACTCTGACACCAAGTTAATCACTAATGCGGGCTTGCGGACGGTGAGCAATGGGTAACTCGCCGTCCGATACAGACCAGGACCGGATCGATGGCGCGTTGTGTTCCACGCGTGCCTCAAAGAGATGTCAGCACAACTAGCGGAGTCCACTAGGACCGATGCCTGCCAGGGTTGCGAAAAGTCCGAAAGGAATACCGGGACCTTGGCAACAGGCAACTGAAGGAACACGGGTGGGTTTTAGCCAGTAAAAGTCTGACACGCCCTTACGCTCTCGCCCACAGCGGGAGAAACCATTTGATGATTTCCCGACCTCAAAAAAAAAGGTAATCACTAATCACACGAAAAGGAGAGAAAGATAGTCCTAACGATTAGACATTTAAGTTCACGTTAGTGGTTTTTGTAGAGTTACACTTTCTCAATACTTTATTGTATTCCAAAATGTGTATTTAGGTAACTGTAATCGGTAGCCTACATCATCCCACTGCTGGGCAAAGGCCTTTCCCCATGACTTCCAGCTTTTTCGATGCAGGACTAATGCTCACTAAGGATCGTTCGTTTGGTCTAGCTCGTCCCGGCATTAGGTGGTAAGTTGAAATATAATGATGCAATTATGGAGTTATGAAGCTAAATACCTACAAGAGAAAAGGAGAAATGGAAAACAGGAAATATATAGGGTATTGGGATCCATTTCTATATTTGGTAGACTTGAATTTGATCACTATCTCACCTACTAGCGATCGACTATAGTACACGCTTGCTTAGGCGTGGCACAAGTGGTGAGTGACGCGGGATATACACAAGTGGCGAGTAGCACGATCGTGGCGGCGGTGCGGCGCGGGCGTTGCGCCAGTCCTTTCATATTTCATACAAAATATCCCGCGCCTTAGAGGTCAAATTGTCTTAAAATAATAAAATTGCATTAATATTATTTTCTTTGTATGTGCCACCTATTCTAGCGACTACCTAACTCTCTACCATCTAGGGTGTTCGCGATCAGTGCCTAGTCGGGCGGAAGCGGAAATAGTGCCCGTTTGATGCACCCACAAAGCTTGGCTGAAAGCCCCGCTCAAACCTTTTACGTATACGATCGCTTTTCATAACGACACCTCTGTGGTTTTTAAGGTTCCGTCCCAAATTTAGTGCTGGCTTCAAAGAAAGTGGAAGAATTGAAGACTGAATGTGGTGTAGGAGCTTTGTCTTTTAATGGTGTAGTATTTGAGCCATACATAATGCAAGGTTTGTTGTAGAAAACTTTGATTTATAACTGTGCTTCTGCAATAGCGAAACATTCACAATAAAACATGTTGAAATCTCTATTTTATGAAAATGTTCCATACAAGTTTTGACAGGAACTGCCTTGAAAGTTATTTGCAAAGTACAGCTTATGTGAAAAAAAACAGTTTTCAATAAAAATTCCAGGTTGCGATATCTTTTATGGATATATTATTTTAATGCACGTTTGTGATACAACTTTTATGAAGGTAAGTAGGTATAGTTGATAGGTACCATAGATTATCGACTTTATAACCTTGGGGACACCCAATTACAATATAGACTGACCTCTCTTCACCGTATCCGGCGAAAGCGACCCTGACTAATTTTCTTGCCTTTCGTGAACTTTCACAATTACTCGTACAATAGATACATACAAAAGGACATCATAAACAAATTATTTAAAAACAAAAAAACCCGACTGCAAAAACCTATAAATTTTAAGAGAAAAACAAGCATTGAACTTTTGTTTTTTTTTTTTGTAAGGTATTGCAGGCGGAGACAAACAAAAGTTACACCACATTCCAGGTTATTGGTTTGTCCCCGCCTAAATTTCAAGCTTTTTAGTTTTATTAATCCTACTAATATCATAAATGTGAACGTTTGTGTGTTTGTATGTTTATGTGTTTGGATGTTTGTTACTCAATCACGCAAAAACGGCTGAATGGATTTTGATGAAATTTGGCAAACAGATAGTTTATGACCTGGATTAACACATAGGATACATTTTATTCCGATATTCCCACGGGATCGAGACTTACACGGGTGAAACCGCGGGGCGCAGCTAGTAATTATATACAGGGTTACTGGTAACTCGACGTATTCCTTGCAGGACGTCATAGTAGGGTTAAAATGCAACAAATTAAGCCATCAAATGTTCTACCGAAATTCAGTAGTTTTTGAATTAGTTAAGAGTTTTAGAGCTAAAAATTACAAAAAATTAAATGTTTTGTTAGTGATATTTGCCAAAGTTTTAGGCATTATTGAACTTTTAATTATTAACAAAGGTCTGCTACGGCGTCAACTATGATAATAACTTAAATTTCAGTACAGTCGCGCCGTAAATCATTTTTAAATTGGTTTCAAATGGTTTAATCTGGGATTTTTCATTAAAAACTAAAACTCTTAACTAATTCAAAAACTACTGAATTTCGGTAGAACATTTGGTGGCTTAATTTGTTGCATTTTAACTCTACTATGACGTCCTGCAAGGAATACGTCGAGTTACCAGTAACCCTGTATATTTGAAATTAACTCATTACTAGCTCTTATTTGATACCAATATTGTTGTATTGTTTTTTTTTTAAACCTTCCCCTCTAAATATTATAGTCACCCCCACAATTAAGACGAATTTAATGACACCTCATTAGCTAAAATCCATCAAGCCGTTTAGGCTACAGAGCGAGCCAAAAAAATAGACTAACATACATGCATAAAAACATACAAACATACAAACATACAAACATACAAACATACAAACATACAAACATACAAACATACATACATACATACATACTCTCGAAAAACATTACCCTCCTTCTGGGGCAGTCGGGTAAAAAAGATCTCAACTGAGTGCTTGCAAGAACCACCCTCACAAAATTAAATCAAAATCTCTTTCAAAGATACCATGGACAGCTTCATAATTCATGAATTCTTATGATTAAGAAAATGCTGGAGTTTCTACAAGTCGGGACCCAGAACTGAAAATAATAAGTAAGTTTGAGAGGCCCATATTTTAGCAAGTAGAAGGCGTGAAAAAGTTGAAAGGGCCGACTGAGTGAACGATTCCGTTCAATGGGAGTGCGCAAGAGAGGAGCGAGAAGCGATTTTGTTTTATCAAATTTTCTTTGTTTATCAGCTGTGGCGGAGCTTGTGGCTATGTAATAACAGCCGCACGGGTCGATCCAACAGGTTAAGCTACGCTTGCCGGGGTTGGTCCATGGATGGGTGACCACCCACATACTGAGACTCGTCCGTACCTCGAAAAGCACGTTAAGCCGTTGGTCCCGGCTGTCATTTGTGGGTCTTTGACAGTCGTTACGGGTCGTCAGAAGCCTGTCATGCCAAGGGGTATCGTATTACCCAGTTACTGGGTTGTGGAGGTCAGATAGACAGTCGCTCCATGTAAAATACTGGTATTCAGCTGCATCCAGTTAGACTGGAAGCCAACCCCAATATAGTTGGGAAAAGGCTCGGCAGATTGATATCAGCTGTGTCGGACTGACGTCATTATTACCCATAGCATAATGTCACCTGTATTCCTCGAAGGGTAGTCAGAGATGTAATAGTACACTCACATTTTGATAATATAATGGGGTGTGAGGGGTCTATTTAGCAGTTGCCAGTTGGGTAATCAATCAACGTGTACTTTTTCATTAAAGTACCATCAATCTGACTCTTTTATAGTAAATAAATGTCTAGTAGAGAATAATAAAGGAAAGAAACAGTTTTTTTTTTTTTTAGATTGCGTAACTTGGGCGTTTTCAATCGGTGTGGGCTCCACTCGCCCCTTGGATCATGCCCCTTTCCATTAAAATGTTCCACTCGCCCCGTTTTTTATTATTTTGGTTTACTGATTCGCCTCTTGCGACATTTCCGCTTGAGACGTAGGCTACACCTTTCAATCAAATAAACAAATTTGTTTTATCATAAAAGTAAACCTTATGGGCTTTGAACATAGCTGGCGGAACGTGGGTCAAAGTCAAAGTCAAATCATTTATTTCAATGAGGCACTTAAATGTCACTATTGAACATCAAAAACACAGAAATAGAACTGATTCTAGTTGGGTGTAGATAGACGGGTGCCTAACCACAGTATATTCAAGTAACAGTATTATGTCTTCATAGAAAGCGGCCGAAACGACGCGATTTTTAAATCTCAGTGTATCAGTAAGCAACAGTATCGAGTACGCGGCAGTTATGCACGGACTCGGAAGGTTTATCTACTTGCGAGGTAATTATTTTAAGGTCACTGCCGAGATATAATACTGTTACTTTATTATACTATGGCAGAACCCTTCGAGGAAACAGACGTATTGTTATGTTTTATTGTTATGTGTAAAGTTTAAGTCAATCGTTCGAATCAAATCATCCAAGTAATCGGTAAGGTTGACTGGTAGAAAATGCCTCAGGCATTAAGTCCACCTCGGCTGTCCAATTTCAAAACCTAGCAACTGACATTTCCCAAAAAAAAACGCGTTTTTGCATATATTTGAATTGATAGATAGAGAGATTGATTGAGATTGAGAAATGTCAGTTGCTAGGTTTTGAAATTGCACAGCCGACCTCTGTGCGGTATTTTTTTTTTACTTGTGCATAAAGTTTTATATTATAAATAATCATACCGATTATTTATTTATTATAAGTTTAGATAGAGGAAGAAAGTATCTTCCTCGGCATATTCTCACAGTTTAAGCCACACATTCAACGATCATCGATCAAAGAACTTCTTATTACATTCGCTTCGAGTTTCATCCGTTTGTCAGCCGAACTCGGGGGGAGTAACTTCCAGAAATATGCTACACACACATTAGTTCAACAGAATGAATAGGTGCAGAAGTTTTATTTCAATTTTGGCTTCTACGTGTGTCATATTAATCATCATGTAATGAACGCAGTATGGCAGATACGTGAGGTATTTCCCTGAGGTTTTTAAAACAGTATTCGGACCTCTTACGTTCAGTCTACAAGCTGTAAAAATGTACCTACTAGGTAAAACCTTATTCTGGTTAACTTATCTGACTCATCAACTCATATAAATTCTGTTCCTATTTTTAATTTATCTGGTACTTCTGGGGGCTTAAAACGGTCACTTAACCAGAATCATAAATTATGAAAATATTATGAATCATCGTAAAACTACCAATTCTTAATATGATAATAATATAGTGCATAATATTATAGTGCATGCTGTGCTTCTCTATAGGTAATGGGGCACTTAGAATTAAGTTTGAAATGTACAAATTATATAGTATAGTGTACTCATTGTTGAGAAGCCTATAATAAATAAATAAATAAATAAATAAATGATCTGCGTGTAATTCATATTACGAAATAATTCATCTATTTGACAGTTTTCTATGGAGATCCGTAAAATGGTCCACAAATCATGAATTGCTTGTAGGTCAAATTATAGGAATTGCTAATGACAGCTGGGATTCAGGAATTGAACTGCTTTTAGAGGAATTGCTAATGTGGCCGGTTTAAGCCCCCAGGTTGTTCTAAAGGCCTTATCCCGGTAATGTAGAAGAACAGCCGGCCTATTCTGAAAACCTCACAGTGTTTAGGTCGAAGTAAGCTTGAAGTGAACTGTCATCCTACCTGACACTAGGGATTGACAGCTAACTTCAAAATGATTTCTCCATTTTTTTTTTTTTTGTATTCCATAATGTTTCAATATCTTACATTGGTATAAAGGTACAGTTACGGACCCTGTAGAGCACAGCAGAAAGTTTATTTTTATTTAATTTACTATTTATAAGCCGAACTACAACACACGCAACCGCTTTCATTGTAGTTCTGATGCCAACTGAAGTGCGCGGCGCATCTCGGATATGCCGCGTAGTACTGCCGCGCAAAAATTCGTCGGCTTAGTCCACAGAACATTAGTACTCAAGAGAAGAAGAACAAGCTCATAGAAAAAATATGAGAAAGGAATTGACGCCATCTAGTGGCACCCCACTAAAAACTTGACAAACCAGAATTAGGCGGGAAATTCGAATCTTGTAAGTAGTAATAGGGTACCTATACATGGGTATGTATATATAAGAATGTTGAACATATTATCAACTTGAAGTTATTATCAAACTCATACTCAAATTCAAAGCATTTATTTCAATAAAACCATTTACAGGCACTTTGAATTGTCAGTCAGAAATATGAAGCTAGTTGCCCATTCCAAAACGTAGTAGGTACCTATGGAGAAGAATGGGCAAGAAATTCTACAGACACTCTTTTAAATAAAAAATTGGTTACATCATTCATGTTCAAATTATACATGTGATAACAATGTAGAAAGCACGTAAAAAGAACATAAAAACAAAAAACAATTCAATAAAACATAGTTCTCACACCTGTGCTATGCAATTATATAATACAAAGGAGATTTTATTTACAATGCAAAGATGGTCTTACAATCTTCAGCAGCTCCAACAGTATTTTCAAATGTTAATTAGTTAAGTAGTTGTGTATCAACTTTTTTTGCCGAAGTTTGTACGTTTTTTTTGTTTGCGTGTTAATTTGAAATGTTCCTGATAGCTAGGTCTGGATATTATCAATTTATCACTAAACAGATTATTTAAAACAGAACCAGTTCAAATTTGCAGTCTAACTGTGTGGGACCAACGGCAGTACCAGTAATACTATATTTCAATAATTTGATGTTAATAATTATTATAAATAGAACTGGAAACTACATTGTCAAATTTAGTTTTTAAAAAATATTTCTTTTGGGCGATAGCTTTTGAATTTCTTTAGGAGAAGCCGTTTTCTGTGTCAATAAGAAAATGTATGAATGGAAAGACGCTTTTATTACACACACAACTGTCATTAGAAATATGTTTTTTTATTAAGTTACTGGTAAACCTATTCTGTTACAGAAATAAATATCATAAACTGTTTTTTTTGTATTCTGCCAGTTTACCATTTAATTTCAATAATACCTTGTTACAGGTATAATAAACCAATTTCTGTTGCAGAATAATCAGTAAAGACAGAAGACACTCATGAGTAATCAAAATTAAAACAACTTTACAAAAAGATTGACTAGT
Organism: Lithophane leautieri; assembly: GCA_949152455.1. Taxonomy (NCBI): domain Eukaryota; kingdom Metazoa; phylum Arthropoda; class Insecta; order Lepidoptera; family Noctuidae; genus Lithophane; species Lithophane leautieri. The sequence continues at coordinate 16,872,128 of OX424467.1, forward strand.
AATAAAAATAAAAAAAACATATTTCCAATGACAGTTGTGTGTGTAATAAAAGCGTCGTTCCATTCATACATTTTCTTATTGACACAGTTAAAAACGGCTTCTACTAAAGAAATATTTTTTTTTAACTAAATTGGACAAGATAGTCTCCAGTTCTATTTATAATATTAAATCATAATGATAATGTTTTAAGCAAGGACATTATATGGTTAAGAATGATACACTAGTCATCAAAAACACTTACAACAAACTTACATGAGTAGTGAGACTTGTTATAATATTAAATTCTGTTCGAATTATCCTGAATTTCATATCCAATCCATAAAAGACAAATTTTTTTTTGTAAAATAGATGGCGAAACCGAAAATTTCGTGTTTCGTACCTTGACGATAAATCTGTGCCTTTATGAATTCGATATGAAATAATTTCATTATTGTTAACAAAATTTTACATAACATAATATCACGCCTGTATTTCCCGAAGGCTTGGGAAGAGGTGTACCTATAGTACACCCACATTTTTGACCGGGCACAAATCCGGACTCCGGGCTGCCACTCCGAAATTACAGATGGAAAAACCCGATAACACTTTGCCCGAAACAAAATCTTATAAGTCTGTTAAGAGCGTGTATTCTGAAAGTGGGAAACGTCGCAAATAGATGTCAAATATTTCGGTGTTTTGATTAAATTATCAATATTACTGTATGGAAATATGAAATATGGCTAACTTGTTGTCTAAAATATTGATTATGAAATGCAATAAACAATATCGTAACACCGAATATTTAGTTTTAGATGTAAAAAAAGGATTTGGAAACTTTCCAAATGCCTTTTTCCACCTAAAACCAGTTACAACTTATCAGTGTTATAATTGCGATTCATTATTAATATTCTAGTCAGTTAATTAGCGATATTTCATAGTTCCATACAGTATATTTACTCAAAAGAATTTACAAAATTCACTTACAGAGTAAACATGGTTAAAAATTAGCGTATTTAACAACAAGCGTAGACAAAGTAGGTACGTATCTTAAAAATAAACATTTTTAATAATATCTATACTTATAGCACTTCGACTCAAAAAAATAATTATATACTCGCATCAAACAAAACAAAACATGTCAGTAACAGGTAGTTACACACAAGAATCATAAGTTTTAAGCAATGAGGGTAGGGTGCAATTCAATAGTTGTTGCGTGTTTACTAAGGCCTATGACACAGTGTAGGAAGATAAGCGATTTTTTTAACGTAGGTATTTTACTGTTGAATTGTAAGTCCACTTTTCAATATTGCCAAAATAATCAAAGCAGGTAAATATTTGACAGTTATTTGCGACGTTGCCAACTTTTAGCATCAACGCTCTTAACTGTGCGTTTGTACTGGCGAAACATTAACAAGAAAACATGTTGAAATCACTATTTTCTGTCAATGTTCCATATTTTTGACAGGACTAGAGACTTCAACATGTTTTGTTGTGAATGTATGTGTAATATAAACCAGTTTTCATTAACCTCACAATTTCCTAACTGAATGTGTGACAAATTACTCAGGACAGCAGTTTTTAAACCAGCTACAAACTGCCTAGTAGTAGGGTTTGTGTTAGCTCCAGTTACTGCGAATGCACCCAAAAAGATTTTCTAATGGGTCCTGCTGGGTTCTTCTTGTTGATAAGCTTTTAATCGATTTGTGTTTTACTTTAAGGTTTATCCATAGTCTTTCCAGCCCATTCTAACTCCAGACCCAACCTTCCTTGGACGAAGGAGAAACAAATGTAGCACCACAAAAAAATTAAATTTCTAAAAAATTGCTTCATTTCTTTAAAAAGCTTCATATGGTCTGTACTATCCTTTAAATTTGTGGACATTCGTTGCCCCCTTCGAAGGTCTGGTGTATACGCATTAACACTATCAAATAATTCATCCATCTTTGTAATTACGTCTGCTGTAGTTGTGGCATCAAATGATAATTCCCCTGAAAAAAATAAAAAATAATATTCAATAACAATTTATCACAATCGGAATGCAAAGATGCATTGAAAGAGCCTTCATTGTAACGACACAATTATAAATGATCGACCAGCATACCCTGGGCAGTCAGCCTCACTACCAATCTACTGACTGGTAGACTGGCTAATCTTTTTATTACGATCACGGCGTGATCTGAATATGTCATCTTTACGTCGTGATTGTATAATATAAAATGTTTATTTAACAATTTATTTTATTTTATTTAGTTGATCATACCAACATGAGGAATCCAAAATAGCTTTGGAGGTATTATTGCTATATCAAACACTTGGTGAATTAATCAAATGTGACATTAAGGCGATTAACACACGGCACCTCGGTAGGCGGTCTCATGTCGCATTGGCCTCTATTAAATCCGCTGATGCCTAACACACGTACACCGCCCGACCGCGCAGTCGAATTGTTCGAGACCGCGGCGGTGCGCGGTGCCGTGTGTAAACCGCCTTAGATAAATTCGTAATCATAATACATGATCAAAACAGATGATCAAAATAAAAGATCCTTACCTTGAGCTATTTTTGCATACATGCCTGCTGCTACTGAATGGGTTAAAACTTGAGCAGCAAGCTTGACTTTTATTTTCTGTTTTGTGTTTGGATTAAGGTGGTCTAGTTTAAGAAGTGGTGCAAACACAAAATTGGGGTTACTGCTGTCCAGCTCATAAAATTCTTGAATGTAGCTCCATTAAGCAATACCTGTAACACAAATTGAAGAGTATAGTAGGTGTTAGGATAGAATAAGGTATTCAAATTCAGATTAATTACCCGACTACGGCGAAGAAAAAAGGAGGGTTATGATTTTGACCGGTATGTATGTATGTAAGTATGTTCATGTGTGCCCTCGTATCTTCTAAACCATTAATCACAATTTGACAAATGAGGTATCGTTGAAAGCGTCTTGATCGTCCGCTGGTTATAAGCTATGTGACTTCACAAAAATCCGGAGTCACACGTAATCTGTTCGATGTATGCCCTAACACGTGTGAATCCGGATTTTTAATTTGACTGTCTGTGGTGTCTTGTTTGTACCTTTTTTGTCGTAGTTGGGTTTTAGTTTTTATTACTTTACTTTTTTTTATTGCTGAGCATCTGCCATAGTAGTCTTCATAGTAACATGTATTTTTAGGAAATGTTGGTATTTCAATTACCTACCTATTACAGTTATAAAGATACAGCCTTGTGTTAAACAGACAGACAGAATAAGTTCATTATAGGGTATATGCCACCCTCTTGGGTATAGAACCTAAAAAGGCTGATAATATATTATGACGATCGTAAAATATTGAAAATAAAGTTATTTTACAGCTACTTACCAATTCTACATTTGTTGTCAGATGTTATATTAGTTTGACATCCTATGTCATATTTTAGAAATAAATTTCTAAAACACTTAAGTAAATGTGGTGTGTCAAAAATAGTGACAATTTCATTATTGCCTAATTTAGTATAAGGCTGCTCTACAGTAGCTCCCAAGATGGTTACAGCTCTCTTGTTCACTGAGTCCAGATCACATAGTGTGGCAGCTATATTAAGCCCGGCATCAAAACAGCACTTCAAAACCTGAATTGATAGAACAAATTATGATTATAAACTGGGTGAAGAGAAATATCATGAATAATTAGAAAATAAAATAATTCTTCATCTACTGTGTCAACATCAGCTGTACAATTTATAGCCAGACACTAGACAGGTAGTGCAGCTGACTGTTTCATAGTGCACAGGATGATCATTTTAAATGTTAGGAATGAACTAAAGGAAAAATATTATGCTCACCTCTTTTAGAAGAACTGTCAGTCGATCAACAGTTACAGATCCACTAGAAAGATAATAGGCGACTGGTTGTTTAACTGGTTTTCTAATACCAACCACCATAAAAAAGTTTATATGATGCCATTTGTGCCAATCTACCCTGAGAAGCATGATCTTGGTAACCTTCTATCAAATTCTCTTTTATATTGTACCATAAATTCTTTTATATGGACACCTCATCGAAGATCAACACATACTCTCTATCAGATGGTATAAACCTTTTAACTGTTTTTTTTCAAAACATTAAAAATATTTTTGTTGATGCCAACGCACGCACAAGTGAAATTTATTTAAGACGGACTTTAATGGCTGGTGAACAAATCATTCTTCCTAACTGCTTGTAACATCTTGGGGATCTGTTTTAGAGCCTAAGAGCTGTTATTTTTGTTTCTGTATTCCATCTACGGGTTCTTCTTTTTCTTTTAAAGTTTTGTAGTTCTCCTTGCAGTAAGAGTGCAAAGGTTGATGACACTTCTGATTGCAAAATATCGTTGACTGTGCTGTCTTTGCATAAAACACATTGACACATTTTTCAGGTGCTTAATAGTTTTTTGAAGTCTACTGACTTTCTTCATATTTCTTATCATCCTTGTATACAATTTTATTTCTTACTCACTTTGTGGTTGTTTCAAAGACATTGCAACTGGTTTTAATTGCCGTGCAGACTCATTAGTTGTGTTTAGCACATTTATATTTTCAGCCAATGGTTGAATTATTCTTGATGGGCCTGCTACTGGTACACACTGCTTGGTTCCAAAGGAACAACAAGATTACAAATCCTAGAAGTGAAAAAAAAATTAGTCAAACAACGCATTCAATAATATAATATTATGTGTGGACAACTGTTGAAACATAAGCGCATTCTAAGTTGGCCGGCCGGTTGTAAGTCCACTAACTATTAATTAGTTACAATTACGAAAATGTTTATTGACTGACCTCATCATATTCTTCAGATGGTACTGCAGTTCTAAAGAGCATCTGATTGATGAAACATGTCTTTTTGAAATGATTACTGCACAGCATTTTATGGTTAGAAAACAGTTTTCCTTGGAATTCAAGTGATGACCATGGTTCATTCGGGAAGGAGTATTTTGCCTATTTCATAACTGAAAGGAGTTTAATAAGTGAAAAACTTTTAGCTTCATACAAAAAATTAACTCTCAATTCATAACTCATTGTTCAAGAGACAAGTAAAAATAATACCAGAGTTCCTAGACACAATTTTATTTTTTATTTTTTATCGTGTTTAGATATCGGTACCCATCACGTCTGTGGGGTTCCGCTAGCTAATTTAATTTGACTCTATATTCTACTATAAAGAGAGAGTGCGAATTACAGGATGTAAACAGTTATAGAAAAAAAAAACCGGCCAAGTGCGTTTCGAACCATGCACAATGAAAAATTCCGTAGTTGGAATGAATTTATTAAACAAACTCAATATTTGCAGTTGACTTCAAGTCGACGTTGAACAACAAGTTGTTCAACTGCAAATGTAAGTAACTTGTGGAGCCTACTGAGATGTGATAGTTTTCCTTTTAATTTCGTTATATATATATACTACTACCGTGATTTTTTTTACATATCCAAGACCAATCATTTAGCTGGCAGGGCACTTGACTCTAACAAAAATTAGTACTTTAATCCATGAATCAAAATCTCACAATATTTTTGAATGACCTTTCCAACAACACAAAACAAATCAACACAAAAAAAATTGACGATTATTTTTAGGGGTTCCTTGTTGACTACAGAAACCTAAAAACCGTGGCGATTTTATCATGGAAAAAACTAGTAAAAAAAAACATTTTACTTACAACAGATGAGTTTGGGGTCTGTATAATATCAATAGTTGAACTAGTTCCAGGTTGTTGCACACTAGTTGCTTATGAAGTTCCAGGCTGTTCCAAATGTGAATACTAAAACAGAAAAAACCATTCGAATTAGTGGAAGAAATAAAAATGTAATGATAATGGCTGCCTATTAAGAACATAAAAAGTTTCTTCCTTATTATAGAAACTAAACTAAAAAAAGTTGTTCATGTTTTCTTATGATTAATCATAAGCTGCTGTTAATAAATATAACAACATTAAAATACCCAAGTGGAACTGACATGTCTTGAAAAGGTATACTAGATGTCTTCAAGACAATAACTCTGAATCTTAATTAAATATTTTTAAGTATTATGTTTCATGTATAATACTCTATTATATACACCATAGAATATGTAGATGAAGATATAATTGTAAAATTATGTTTGATCAAGAAGAGAGCCTAAAGTGACAAAAAACAAAATAACTAATGTTCATATTTTACATAGTTCAAAATAGCATTAAATCCATACTATCTGAACTGAGTACATGTAAGTAAAGATAATATGGTTTTAGTAAGTCAGAGTTAAGGACCAATTAATTGATTTGGCTTCATATACTTTTAAATGATTCTTCATAGTTCAATTAAGCATTAAGTTGTTCTTTAAAAATTCTGTTCGGTATATATATGCTTACTAGCATTTATCATGGTATACTTAAGACTAAGTTTATATTAATTAGATTTTGATACTCTAAGTAAACTTAAGCCTCTGAACAACTGGCCGGAGTTGGAGTAAATTTTAATTCAAATAAAGTATTTTCTTAATAAAAAAGAGAACTGACATCTGATGAGTTAATTAACTCAGATGATCTTGAGGTTCCGGGGATGTTGACTGGTTCCAGTTTCAGCAATGGACATCTCAACTTGCGAGCTGTTGTTGATGTAGTGGAGAGTTCAGACAAAACTTTGCCCATGCTCCCACCCAACCTGATTTTAAGTTGATTTTTTTTATCTACAACAGAATGATAATACTGATTGAAATTGGTACTACACTTTAGACTATTTACATACCGCTGTACGTTGGAATGTCCTAGTTTTGGAAAACGATGTAAGACCAGTGCCGAATATTGTGGTCTGATGCATTGTGCACATTTTCGGTATCCCGTACGCGGAGTCTCGATGAAGGTGGAGGAGGATACTTAACTCGACGCACTTTGAACGAAAAATCACACGAAATACTGGAAAAACGACAAGTAAAATCAAATTAACACACCGTTTGAAAATAATTCACAACCAAAGCGTCAATTTCAGGCAGGAGTCTTAATTTCGTAATTATTGAATTCACAACACAAAAAGCGTTAATTTCGCACAGACCTAACAAACAAACCGGCAAAAAACACTTTTTATCAGCAGTTGAAAGCAGAAAATTAATTAAGTTAATAATAATAAAGATGAAAATGTACTCTTTGTAAAAGTTGCCATCACGTAAAAACTGATTTTAATCATATATTTTTGTAAATGAAGCTAATAACTGTAAAATTTAATTAAATAAATGAAAAATCATTAGTTTGCAATTCATAAGCTACGCATATTGAAGAAAACGCTTTTATAGCACATCGATATTTTACTTTATTTTACATGGTAACATTAAAGTGCATGACATGTCTGTTGGAAAGAGTCGGCAACAAAAACACTCGCTGTTCTTGTCACGTTTTAGGCCCTGAGTAGAGTCCAAGGTCACCTATACATAGTTGACCGGGCCTGGCTTAGTCCCAACTAAAGCGCGGCAGATATATCCGCAAACGCCGGGTGTTGCTGCCGCGCTCTTGTCACTCAATGTTTGATTTGTTTCTAAACCTTCTGTAGTTTCTGGTATAACATGGTATTAGCGTCATCCGTCTACTAGCAGCCACTGTAAGGATTATCATATAAACTGCCGATGATCCTACGATAAGAATGTTCAGCTATAGAGCTTAATAGTGGATGTTAGTGAAAAGATAGTTGAACATCTTTTGGTAGCAGATTATTGATAAAGGAACGTTTGAAACTCAATATATTCCTTGTGGTTAGTGCATTTGGAGAAGGTTTACTACGCTAAGTTCACAGATAAAGCATACCCAATTGCCCAGAGACAGAATTTATGTTTTACGCGATACAAATATTTGTTCTCCATGCAGAAATATAACTCATGACTTAATCTCACTCATGGTTTCCAGAAATAATAGACAGCCTCTATCAGACTGTTCGATTTATAAGAGTTGAAGAAAAGGATAACGAATATCTACCAAAAAGTTCCTTACCGCATCGCCTCTTTGTCTATTAATTTCAGCATTCCATTTTCTCTTGTGACTTTCAAACCAATACATAGATTCTCAAAACTACAAACAAAATAACAAAAAAACCACCTTACCTACAATAACCAAGTTTATTTCATTCTCAAAACGTAACAGTATTCTCCCTTTTCTACGAAAATTTACCAAACAGGAGCTAACGAACCGTATCAGATGCCATTAAAGATATCGTCTATCACGTTTTCTGAGATGTAGAGCAACCAACGAAGTAAGTACACGGGCTGGCTCCTATTTTGCAACTACCTACATTCAAACAATGAATAGTGATTGAGCAGAGTGGTCAAGTCTTTTACATCACTAAAAGAAATCACGCATACATAAGAATCTCAACAGGCGGACTGCATTTAACCGCATAACAGCTGCAAAATTGCAGTTCGGTTGCAATTTTTGTGCAGTTGACATAAATGCGTCAAACTACAAATCTGCTATCAGGCGGCGTGTAGATGACGTGTTGTTCTAATGACATTTGATTGACAGTTTTGATGCAGTTATGTCAACTGCACAAAAACTGCTTATTGCAGCTGGCGTGCAGCTCAATGCAATGTAGGTTCAGACCCTAAAAAATATATTGGCAGTGCATTAGAAAAGATAAATATTTTTGTATGTAAACCAAACTCTTTTAAACGACTGTGCTACTAAACTAACAAATACAATGTTTTGTACATTTCTTTCTACGGTATTTACATAAAGTGCTTATCTCGGAATATTATTGCTGAAGCTCTCTGGGTAATATTTTTCGGGGCAAGTCAAGACGTATGAAGTACTTAGTGTTATTACTTTTTTTTGGACTTCTGACCTTGGGGACGTCCCCGCGTCGTTAAAGTGCCTGCTACACGATCGCGTCCCGACAGAGGTGACCTTGGTGGTTTACAACCATGTAGATGATGGTTTACTACCAAATTTGATACAGCTCTGCCGGTCGCCAACCAAGGTCATCTCTGTCGGGGACGCGGTTCTCAACCGTGTAGTACGCACTTAAAAGTGGCACAAGGTCTCGCAGGTCGATAGGGTTACAGAAATGAGTAGAACGCTTTGACAAGGTTGGCCCATTGCTGCAATAGTCGGTTTGTGGCGTATGGTTGTAGGTAGGTTTATATGATTCAAGTCTGGTGTTTGAGCACGTGGGTCTCTATCCATCTATGTTATGGGTTTGGTTTCCGCACTTAGTCCTTAAGGTGGACCATTGTGCGTGGCACGTGGGTCTCATTATCAGTAACTTATTCCGATTCCTGACAAAATTAAACAGACATGACATGCCTACATACATATACACAATCAATCTCCATAACCTTTTCCCAACTATGTTGGGCGCGGCTACCAGTCTAACCAGATGCAGCTGAATATCAGTATTTTACATGGAGCGACTGCCTATCTGGCCTCCACAACCCAGTTACTGGGCAATACGGTACCCCTTGGTAAGACTGGTTGTCAGACTTTCGGGCTTCTGACGACCCGTTACGACTGTCAAAAATCCATGAATGACAGCCGGGACCAACGGCTTAACGTGCTTTCCGAGGCACGGAGGAGTCTCGGTATGTAAAGATGGTCACCTATCCACAGACCAACCCCGGCAAGCGTATAAATACGTTTAGCTAATAGCCATGCTAAATTGCAACCAAGTTGATCGACTAAACTCATTAGTTGTTGCACAGAATTCAGTATACATTATTAACATACAATTAATCAGTCTATGTTCCCACTGCTGGGACACAGGCCTCCTCCCTGTGAGAGGGACTGGGCCATAATCCACCACGCGGGCCCAGTGCGGGTCGTGGACATTAGTGTCTTCGAATTTTTGGTTTGCACGTTACTTTCCTTCACCGTTTTAGAGCACACTTTCAGAAGCCAACAGGTGTATGTCTGGTTTAATTTTTGTAAGTTTTTTCATAAATTGCTGCTTTATTAAACAACTGTCAGAAAATTTAACAATTCGAGTCTGTCCAACAAAAGCTGTCCAAGAAAAAAGTCGGCAATTTTAAAAATCAAGAGCTGGCTTTACACGCAGTTGATACTATTATTACTATTTATTATTCAAGACATATTTTGTGATACTTACATTAGTATTTCATATTTATATAATAATTCGACATGTAAGAACGTTACTTAGAAGTGAAGTAAAATATTCAACAGATAATAATTCAGTGGTCAGCTTTCGTTGGCCAAACTCTATGTCATCTTATGACAAATAAATGTCACATTGTCAGATAAATTAATCCAGGCTTATATTTGACTAGCTGCGCCCCGCGGTTTCACCCGCGTAAGTCTCGATCCCGTGGGAATATCGGGATGAAAATTATCCTATGTCCTATTCCAGGTCATGGTCTACCCTTGTGCCAGATTTCATCTAAATCCGTTAAGCCGTTTTAGCGTGAAAGCGTATCTAACAAACAAACAAACTCACTTTCGCATTTATATTATTAGTTAGGAAGTTAGGATGGCAATAACATTCAGTATAAAGTATGTGTGCAGGCACTTCAAAAGAAATAGCAATTAGCATGATAATTTATGCAATTAGAGTTTGCCGTCGGTTCTTAAGGCCCAACCCTACCTGAAATTGCTTAGCATGATCCTCCGTTATGCCGAAAATACTGCAGCATTAATTTTGAAATAAATATATGTTAAAGTTGAGGATTGATTCTAGGTCCAATGTTTTGCGAAAACAAGATTACATAAAATTTTCTCTATAGAAAAAAAATCCAAAGTTACCTCTAAACCGAACTATAAACCTAGCCTTCAAATTAGATCATGAAACTTTGCATAATAACTGAACTAACTATAAATCAAGTATTATGCTTTTTGTTTTTTTTTTTATGACCATTATTTTCACCGTAAAAAGCAATTACCTAAACTATTCGAGGCTTGAGAGCCGCCAGCACCCCACTCCGCCTCGCACTCACTCGGGCCGCGAGCAGTATGGTGCGAGCGAGATAAAATTTGAGGTATGGTAGGGCCTTAATAAGGGCAAGGGCGGATGTTTATACTTAGGTAACTTTGAAGGTTTATTGGTAAGGGTATTGTCGAGTCCCTGTGCTATGCCAAGTAAAATAATATACAAGATGGTTCACTGAGATGGGTTGATATCGAAAAATCTGAAACTATTATAGCGAGATTCACAGAACGCACCTAGACTTAAGGCCCGAATTCCTATTACGCTGATGTTGGTCGCGTACGTCTGTCGCGCGTGCGTATATACATTGTGATCTATATAGCACCATACTGCGTCGCTGACGTCCGCGGCGCGTACTTCGTTGCTACGCGAACGCGACCGACCGACCGTACGCGACTGACATCATTGTAAGAGGAAATTCAGGCCTTACTTATTTATTTATTATTAAGCAGGTTATGTACTTTATTCATGATTTTCAAAAAACGAGTATCTCGTTTTTTCAAAATCTTTCAGCTTAAGCAAATTAAAAAGGTCAACAAGTACATGGATTGAATTTAATCAAAATAATTAGCCTCATTACACCTGCCTAATTTCCAACAGTACATAGACATGCTTCATAAAAAAGGATTGAAAGGAAATTGGTCACACGGCACACTTTAACCGACAAGACGACAATAAAACAAGATTTATGGAAGCGTGCAACGTACTTATATCCGTTCATTTCCTGTTCAGAAGTCGATACGGTGTGGACTGACACTTACCGGTTTCCGGAAGGGCACTTCACACTTTCCGGGTAAATTGACGTCGTGTGGAAGATTTAGAAATCAATTTTTGTAGACCCTTACACTGAAACAGAACTGCATGTTTTGTAAGCCTTTTTCATGCAATTATGTGTTTAAGGGAGGTTTTAGTCCGTCAATCATTTTGTTGTTAATAACCCATTTCAAATAACCAACCAAATAATTATAAAGTTCAAATTAGAGAGATACCTATATGACAAAAGTATATGCCTTTTTTCTATGGGTGCAGAGGCAGAAACTACAGTAAACGCCACGTAAAGACTAACTGCGATAGATATACTTTGAATCACCATCTAGCTACGTATTAAACATTGTATTTCAATTCCAGCTTATTCTATAACACAGCTAAAAGTCCAAAATCCAGACAGATATAATGTACACGATCATTTATCATTTAAAATTACTTTCGAAACGGCATTTTTATGAGCCATCCCGACGCTTCCGATATTTGATTCTATTGGCTTTTGGCACCGAACCGTCTCGATAATATTTCCAGAAATATCGTTTTGTAAGTAATAATGCCTGGCCAACTTCAATTGCTGCAAGCGTTCGAAACAAAAGTTGTTGCTATGCAAAATTGTAAGGCGTTGTGCAAATTTTGCAATGGTAATAAATATAGGCGATGAATTATCAATTTTCAACAGCGTGTCTTCTCATTATTTCATTATGATAGACCAGTCTAAGCACTGACATTCCTAAGACAGCCAGTAAGACCACAGGGGGCAATCAGAGAAATCAATTTTTAAGTAAATTGACACCGTCAATTTGACTTATTATACCTTTTACATTTTATATTACTATCAAAGAACGACAATTGTGATTTGGCCGACAATGTATGTTAGTAGTCAATTTACTTACCCACCTATCTCTCAATTTCTAGAGGAGCTCGTGGCTAAGTAATAACAGCCGCACGGATTATCAGGTTAAGCTACGCTTGCCGGGGTTGGTCCGCGGATGGGTGACAATCTTTACATATAGAGACTCCTCCGTGCCTCGGAAAGCACGTTAAACCGTTGGTCCTGGCTGTCATTTGTGGATCTTTGACAGTCGTTACGGGTCGTCAGAAGCCCGAAAGTCTGACAACCAGTCTTGGTTGTCAGTACTGGGTTATGGAGGACAGATAAGCAGTCGCTCCATGTAAAATACTGGTATTCAGCTGCATCCGGTTAGACTCGAAGCCGTCCCCAACATGGTTGGGAAAAGGCTAGGCAGATGATGATGACCTAACTTTCAATTTCCAATTTCAATAACCTATCTATGAAAATCTACCTAATCACCCCAAGTTCAAGCCCACCTAAACACCTACCCCATATTGACGCAGCAGTATCTGTTTAATGTTATTTTTAATGTGATCGGCGCAAAATGGCGATTTATAGAAAAGGTTATCTCTTATTCTTGTTTATCGCAACCTTCCACTAATAATAATAAGTTTCATATATGTCCCAGATCCTGATGGCGATAGGCTATTATATTTTATATTTTTAAATATTTATTTTTAAATGTTTTTATAAAAATATAAATAATATGTATTCAAAATGAAATAAAGGAATATAATAAGTTTGATATAATGCGATTTATTTGAAATATTCATGGACACCTCAATCCACCAGATTTTACTGTAAATTAGGAACCAATTTACATTTTGAATGGCGTAATCATCCTCAGAGCGCAGACGGTCGTTGACCCTCGCCCTTTATAGCACAATTCGCTAGTAAGTCATCGCAGTTGGTTAATTTTGAAGCAACTTGTATATTATGTTATGTCTATTCTTGTGATGTTAGTAAACATTGCAGGATTGAGTAGTAATCGTAGTTATTTTTGCAATTAGCGTAGAATAGGAACTTATTGCCCATTATCTTTTAGTTCTGACGCATACATTTTTGAACTGTGCCACTTTTTTTCCTTGTGAGGAAATCATCCATTTTGGGATAGTGGGAGTAACTTACTGTTTCGCCTACTTCCATGAGTTCATGAGTAAGAGCAGGGAAAATTTGTATGTACCTACATGTTCTGCTTTTCAAGAGTAACTCTGTCTCCGTAAAATCCTCATAATATCCGTGGATTTGCTGACACAGATCTCAAATAGCAATAACACAAAATGTAGTTTTTATCAAGAGGAGACAGAATGACCTTATCTCTTTCTCAGGAATAATATGACATAATGCATCTATATCTCTTTCTTCTTGTGTGGTTAGTGACAGAGATTTTATGTCGCCTATAGGCCTCGGATTTGGCTTCACATGCAGTCGAGAAATATCTCTAGGACAAGCTCACGATGTTTTCCTTCACCCTTTTTAAGCACGTGATACTTATACAATACGCACATGAATCCAAAAGGTAGAGGTGCGTGGCTTGGGTTCGAACTCGAGACCTATGACTTGGCCGTCCGACGATCACACCACTAGGCTATCACTGCTATTGCATGCATCTATAATGAAATACATTCGTATTAATAATAGTCTTCTAACAAAATCATTATCTTAAATAGTACACAATCTTCGCAATATAGCTAAATCACCCAGATCTGCACATGAAATTAAATTTAAGATTGAAAGGTTTTTTTCAATGGCCGGTTAATTACTTAGACACGACACTAGATTCCAGATTAAATAAATGAATCAAAAACGATTGTCTTAAAAACATGTCATTTTCTGCCACACTTCTCTATTAATCTTCATCTCGGTAGTCACCCTGTTTCTAGCCATATCATCTTTCACTCAGTCCATCCATCGTTTCTTTGGTCTTCCCCTATTCTTATAGAAATAGTGTGAATAAGATTTGCAATTGGTTGGAAATACTAATGGTGATGCATCACATGCAGGCCAGCATAACATGTGCCATCATTTACATTATTACATGTTCCAGGTTTACTGGCGACCTTGCCTTTTGACTTCTGTTATCTTTTGAAAGAACATTATCACAGGCTTATAAATAAAATTTGTTCGATTCCTGTTTCAAAGCAAAGGATTAGATTTCTATAAACCAATAATAAGCTAAACAATATCAAAAAAAGTCCTTAAATCCGAAATATTCCTTCTTGAGCTCAATAAATAACAAGTAACTTAGCGAATTAAAAACAACTTTGTACTTAAATCATAAATATTATTTATCTTAAAACAAGCAGATAATAATGTCAAAGATCGCTGGCCTTATATTTTTACGCATTTTAAAGTTGTACAAAACTGTGTTAGTTTTTAAATACATCTGCAAACTGACTGTTCTTATGTGTTAAAAAAATGTGGTTTAAATTCGTTTTTCTGTGTATTTTTGGTTTTAGTGGATCTGTGAGTATTATATTAATAAATAGAATAAACTTATTTTTAAATGAGTTTTATAAAAATATTTAAAAATGTATTTAATAATTATAAAAATGAATAAACGATATAATAGAATAAAAAGTTACCTAGCTCACCGTCTATTTGGGAATTAATTTCGCAGTTTTAACTTAGCGGTGCGTAAAATGGCGCGATATCGCGGGCGCGACAGGCTGCGCAACCCTTGTCGCGCCCGCGATATCGCGCCTGTTGGTGTGAGCCTTTAAGCTCATTCAAAGCTTGTTTCATTTCATATTATATTTTCCAATAGGGACATTTTCGCAATGTCCGTTATAAACGTCGAAAGATAATGGTCAGCAATGAGAAATTTTTCATGACTAACTTAAATGAGAATAATGTGGTTATTTCGTTTTACTGCAACGTAATCCTTTCTTTTAGTATTTAGGGGTATGAGGAACAGGGAGTAAAGTTCACTCATCCACCATAGAAAAGGGAGGATCTTCCAACCAGACGGGTGTTGTGTCTGGCGGGCAACTGCCCAATGATTGATATTGGATTTTTGTATATATGTTCACTGCACGGTAAACTCTAATTGCGCAATGCAGGATTTTTGTCACGTCAGGATTTTTGTGTGACGTCAGGTCTTTGATGCGTAGTTCGAATGTGGCGATGTAGGTACCGCCACAAGTAGACTAAGTTTTACTATAGATTAGATACCCTATTATTCTCACTTCAACATCACACTGGCAGCCATTAATTACTATGACTAATATTTCGGCTCACCCCCTTTTAGCAACCCTATCAAGTTACGACTACCGAGAACCATTATAACTATCGGAGAATAGAGATGCATGAAGATCGGAATCATATATGTAGAAATGCAGATGTTGTGTGTATGTTTGTTCTTAAGTCTTGGTCTACACCATCCAACCATCCGAGCTAGGGCCGCCCTCGACTTTTACGACAATCTGATTTACTATCCAGTAACCGCTTGGGTGCTCAGGTCTCGTCCATTCTTGCGACATGTCCAGCCCATCGAAGACGACCTATTTCGATGGTTTTTATTACGTTAGGCTCGCCATACATCTCGTAGAGCTCATGTTTGTACCGCGTTCGCCATTGCTCATTTTCCAGGACTGCACCAAATATGTGCCTGAGTATTTTCAGCTCGAATACTACATACGATCCTTTTTTCATACGCGTGATAATGTGCAACTAAAATATTCGATTCACAACGTCTTTGCTAAAGAAAGAACCCGCATTTACAATAACAATGAACAATTATGGGAGAATATTGCAATAATGACTGCGTTTGATAGCCGATTAGAGTTCATGGTAAGCAAATAGGCGCCTTTATCGCGAAATGATTATGGTGTTCATTGCAGTGATAGCCTAGTGATGTGACCGGCGGAATGCGAAATCATAGGTTTTGAGTTCGAACCTAAGCCACTCACCTCTGACTTTCGGATTCATGTGGGTATTGTATAATTATTACTTGCATCAAAAACGATTTAGGAAAACATCCTGAGAAAACCAGCCCGAGAGCATATGAAGCCAAGTCAGAGGCCCATGGGCAGCATAAAAAATCCTTGCATTTCTTTATACAGGGCGGCGATTTAGTCACCCGCATCCGTCAAGGGGGTGATTTACCCCTCATACTAAACAAATTTCGATATAAAATTCAAACCAGATTCGTGAAAAAAAAAAACAATTTGTATTCAACCGTAGACAGACTATTTCGATGATAAATAATAATGAACCCTGAAAAAATTACGCTCCTTGTTGGGCAGTCGTGTAAAAATAACAATACCATCGTCACTTCAGTGGAAAGACATCACATTTCTACACGTAAATAGATTTATATGCAAATAGTTATCAGCAACAGATTATTTTCACAAACCTTTATCTTCCAGTTGACAACATCATTCGATCTTCGCGGTGTCCTTGATGGCAACCGCATGGCTGGCGTCCCACTGGGCATGACCCTTGGTTCTGGAGAGCTGGACGTGGAAGGCATCTGCACGAAGCCTGGCATGGCTTGCCAGAACTGTAGTCTGGCTGTGACATGTGTCCCATTACCTGTGGGTTGGCTGAAGGTACGGTGTTCTTGGAGAAGTGTTTCAGAAGACATAGTTTCGTACAATAGTTGTAAAAAGACACAGTGAGCAGTGTCATGTAAAACCTGTTTAACCTTGCTCCCAGAGTGACAAACCCAGTCCAGTTCTGTCACAGTACAAGAACTTAGAGTATCAGATCTGAAGATTACGTCCTGTGACTGAGGTTTGGAGTGAGAGGGTGGGCGAGTAATGAACGTAGTCCCCTTAATAAAAACCATTACATCAATCCTTTGTAACTTCCGAGAAAACCTCTAGGCCCATATACTTCCATTTGACTGCTAATGACTTAGCTAGGTTCCTTCTTTAGTAAAACTCACACGACCAACTTCTTGTTATTTTTACAGGTGCCTCTAGAAGAATGCCAAGAAGGCTTCACATGCAATGCTCATCTAGGGCAGTGCTCCAGTGTACCTGCGCCTGAATGTAGCGAAGCTGCGCAGGAGTTTGAACATAGCTGTGAACAAGTCAGTAGATACTCGTCATTATCACAATAAAATTGCACTTACGTGGGCTGAGATGAAAATACTTTGTTGTTCAACTTTGACGTATTTTTGCTGTTACATGACCTTTTATGAACTTTTAAATCCCGTTAGGGATTTGTCGATAAACACGAAGAATTTAGTAGAATAGGTCACCTAACAGTGTTGCATAACCTTGACCTTAGTGTCTGATTAAAAACATTATGGTGACTCACACCATGATAATTAACCGGCTTCTTCAAAAAGGCGGAGGTTCAATGTTCGTCTGTATGTATTTTTTTTTTGTGTATGTTCGTCGATATTTTCGCCAATTGTGTACCGAATTACAAATTTCTTTTTTTGTTCGAATGGGTATACTCCCGAGGTGGTCCCATATAAATTTATTCTTATTTATTAACTTTGCTTGAGTAGTTTTTGAATTAGTTTCAATAATTACGTAATTTTCCCACTTAGTCTATGTAGACGCCATTATATTTGACTCCGTCACTGTTATTTACATAGCAGGTAGTGGTATTCAAATTTGTGTGGGGTAGGTACCACAACTATAAAGAGAAAGATAAAAACTTTTTACAAAAAAAAACAACCGTCTTCCAAAAAAAACACTAAAAATGTAAAAAATAACTTTAATTTCGAAAGTCGGTGTCTTTGCTTTTCAATTTTACGTTTTTTGCTACCGACTTCCGAAATTAAAGTTATTTCTCACTTTTTAATAGTTTTTTTTGGAAGTCGGTTGTTTTTTGAATCAATTTCTTCAGGTGGGAATATTCCCAGACGCCCACGATTGCCGGAAGTTCCATCTCTGCTCACCACCTGAAGGTTTGCCTGACGGTAGACCCGCCGATCGTAGAGCAGCTCTATGTCCAAGACATTATGGCTACAACCCGGCCACAGCCCAGTGCTCAGTAAGTTTAATTTGCTCATATACTTACTTCTGTTGAGGAGCTTTATAGAAACTACTTGTCTTTGGCACATTCAAAGGTCATTCAGACACAACTTAACTAAAATGAAAAGATCTGACACAACGTTACTTCTCATTACAGATAAAATTGGAACACAGCCAGTGCACCGACAGACCAGTTCCAGAATGCAAAACCATCGGCCAACATGGAGTCCTGGCCCTAAGCTCCAACCATTACTACGTCTGTCTCACCAAGAATGGAATGCTTCACCCTCAGATATTCATCTGTCCCCACGGCTGGCATTTCTGGGGAGAATTCTGCCAACCAGAACCTGAAAAGAAACCAACAGAGAATACTACAGTTAAAGATAGCTCAGAAGAAAAAGGTTCAGAAGAGATACATGATGAGAAGACTACAGAAGAGAATATAACAGTGGAAGCCACCACTAATAGAATGGATAGTTTCTTTTCAACGGAGAAGTCGATAACTTATGCTCCTGACACTTTCTTGGCAGACAAGATAGATCTTGCAAATTATGAAACTCCCGAGGATGGAGGTGAAAATGAGAATAATGATTACGCCATGTCCATTGAGTATGGTTTTTAAATGATTCTTTACGTGTAGGTAAAAATATAATTCTGACAATATGAAGAAAACAGAAGGAGAAAATATACTGTAGATGATTGAAATTCGATCTATGTATAATACGATTAGAACTATGTAAGGAGTATTTGAATTAAGAGTTTGCAAAACAATATCAATTAATTTATCAATAAAAACAAAAAACTACTTAGCGGTTTTCTTGAATTCCGTACCTGTAATTATGACTTATTCCGCAACCCCCTGAGAGTCCCCCAGGGGATAATTGACTTTGGGCACGCCACAATTGCGGCGATAAGTCCCCTCTTTGAGGAGTAGCTAGAGAGGCGCCACGGCGTCCTCACCTTCCGCCTGACACAGGTCCTCACCGGACATGGCAGCTTCGGGAGGTTCCTGTGTAGGATTAGGCGGGAGGATACGCCCGGGTGTCACCACTGTGCGGATCGCCCGGAGGACACGGTGGAGCATACGGTGGAGGTATGCCCTGTTTGGGCGGAGCACCGCCGTGTCCTCGTGGAGGCGATTCGCGGCAATGACCTCTCGCGTCCGGCCCTGGTCCAGGCCATGGTACGGAGCGAGAGGGCATGGGAAGCCGTCACCTCCTTCTGCGAAGCAGTAATGCTCGCGAAGGAGGAGGCGGAACGCGTGAGGGAAAGGCAAAGTTTGCGCCCTCTCGCGCATAACCGCCGCCGTTGGAGACGCCCTGGGCGTCGGGAATCCAAGGCGGATTCCCGGCCACCACAGGCGCGGGCTTGCGGACGGCGAGCAATGGGTAGCTCGCCGTCCGATAAGGACCAGCCCCGGGTCGATGGCGCGTCGTCTTCCACGCGCGCCTCAAAGAGATGTCAGCACAATTGACGGGGTCCGGTAGGACCGATGCCTGCCAGGGTTGCGGGAAAGTCCGAAAGGGATATCGGGACTTTGGCAACAGGCAACTGAAGGAACACGGGTGGGTTTTAGTCAGTAAAAGTCTGACACGCCCTTCCGCTCCGCCCAGAGCGGGAGAAGTAATTGGAGGATTTCCCGACATCAAAAAAAAAAAAAGGGGATAATTGGGTTGAGGTAAGTCTTTGAGTCCCCCTTAGGGGGGAAACTTGACTTGAGGTAAGCCTTGTTGGGCTGACACGAGTTAATTCATGATTCGATATGAATTTTTCTTGCTTTCACAGCTATTTATTTTTTATAAATTCTTAAAGCTTTACTGTTGGCTCCAAATAAACCTGACCTTTTAAAAATAAAGACGCCTTTAAAAGACAATAGTGATCAACTTATCACCGTGAACCTCTGACAAGTTCTGGTGAGCAAAAATCTAATTCTGTCATCGTGGTTCACAATAGGACAATCGCGACCGACACCGACCTTTGTGGTGGTACAAAGACGGTGTTATCACTACCATCTCTGCCAAGCCCCGCTACGACATGGCACAAGCGAGAAGATATGGCGACGTGTTACTGAATCTTACAATGAAAAAATGTATTACAGCAAAAACGAGAAAAGTGTCCGTGACACAGAGTCGGGTTACTAAGACTAACCATTGTTTCCCGTTTAGATCTTTTACAGGTATACTGTATGTTAACTAACAAACCCATTAACCTGCAATAGTATAGAGTCTATTATAAAAGCTAAAAAAAAACAACAATAAAAAAATAAAAAATAAAATCCCAAAATAAAAAATTGATACGGAAAAGAAACATTCTATACACGCACACTTGTCGCACTTTTCTTTCTGCGTTGAAATACAAGTGTGCGTGTACAGGGTGTTTCTTTTACGTATTAATTTAATAGTTTTGCGAAGATTACATAACATTTAAAAAAAAAAAGTTTTTTTTTTTGCATTTATGGACGCTATCCTATTGCGGGTTAACGGGAACGCCCTTTGTACTAACAAAGGGCATACTGTATAACTTTGACGTCTATAGAACAATCTCAATACCAGGAACTTGTTGAAAGGCCTCACTGTCCTCCCATACCTAATCTAATAACACTGCAATTCGAAAATATTGTAAAAGCCAATTTTTTTTTAAAGAGTAACCGTTGGGTTTCTTGCCGGCTCTTCTCCATAGGAAACGGCCAATTGGAACCGTGCACCTAGCTTCTGACGTTTCATAAGTGCCCATGTAGGTTTATGTGAAATAAAATATTTTGGTTTTGAATACATTTTAAAATATTATAGCGTGACGTAGTCAAGTGCCTGTAATATATTTTACTTAAATTCATCTGCTCATAGTCTGATCGCATGATAAAATCGGAAAAAAACATGTTTATATATATAATTACTAATCAATTTTGATGAATAGGGATGGTGGCTTGGCGTAATAGAACTGAAATAGGCATGTAAAAAGCGTGAAAAAAGTGAGCCAATTCATTTACTAACTCGTAACCGCTTTTAACATGAACCATACCGAATTCTTGCTTTAATATTAGACAGAAAACGAATTCTGTTTATAAATTCTATATTCCCAAACCTGTCAGACGCTTTCATGAATATGTGGCATTTGTAAATAACAATGAATGTCTGAATACGTATAAGTTGGTATTTGTTTTTTAAAATAATGATCTGAAAAATCTTTCTAACTTTAGTTACCACCGACGACAATTTTGTATAATCTTTTTGAGAAATCTATGTATTTAGTATCGGAGTGCCATTTAGTTTACAAGTACTACCTAGTAAAGACGAACTCAAATATTGAAATTCTAAAAACATGTTAGGAAAAATTTATAAAAAAAGCATTGGCGTCGCTAATACTCAACCGTACGCAATTAATACTAAATCCCACTGCTTTTAACTTACACCACGCGAGATTAACGGTAAACAAAAAGATGTACCTTTGACATTATACTTTAGCCCTGCATACAACTTTCCGCTTATCGCCGCCGCTACCTCCTCTGATATGAACCACACAATATTCTGCACTTTGATTAACAAAACATTAAATAACCTTTGACATTACATTAAATGGAATTTTGTGTAATGGACTAATGATTTAACAGCCTGTACATCATAATTATTAGGAACTATCCGCTTGTTCATTGGTTGCCACTGCTTGAGTATTTTTGGTTTGTCGTATGGAAAACGTTATTGTTTAAATTGAACAGATATACTCAGTATTCCTTTAACAACTAAGTAATTTACTATATTTGGTTCCAAAAGTATTTCAAGAAAAAATGTAAACAAAAGATCCGAAAACGTACCTGTTAGTGCCAATTTGTACTACTTTACTTACCGAAAAATTTATGAGTTTTGAGGAGATCCGAATAAAAAATAACAAATGTTTCTAAAATGTCAGTATGCAGTAAAATGTCAGTGTGTGTACACACACATTTCATTTTTTTTTCAGTTTTAGCCTCTGACCCTCGTGACGTAATTGTCGCGATATGTATGCGTATGTTTGCGGCACCCTTAAGAACTACATGAAATAGAGGTGACAATGAAAAAGAGAAGCCAAAATTCTAATTATCTATCACCATAACGATACTTTTTTGTTTGATTATTTTATTGGGCTTAACTTTATAACCTCAATGTCCACAGACGATTTTCGATTACAATGTAATGTAATATCTAATAATCTTATTCAAACAATAATTGTTGGAAAAAGTAAAAATAAAGTTGAAACCAAATACTGATGCATAGTTAGTTTCCCTTTAAATACTGATTTCGAAAGAATTTAACCTGCATAGGCTTTGTTGGCATTTTCATCAGACACTTTTGGAACAGATCATACGTAGGTAGTATTTCAAGACCCTGTTTCACGTTTTTCGCTTCTCACTTATACCATATACCGTTTTTCAGGCAGACAGACGAACAAAACCGTATTACACTGTTTGAATTTCGAAATGCTCTTTTATTGTCGATTGGCTTCCGCTTGTGACACTAGTTTTCCAGGATCATGGCTCGTTGCCTGCATACTAAACTTACAGTTTCTGAAAACAAACATTTTCATGATTTAAGATACAGAATTATTTTGACATGGAAACAAAAGATTTGAATGATAAAGATGTTCTATCGAGCAACAGAAGCGTGCAGAAAGTGTGCGCCCACCGCTTCTTACATACAGCGTTTGTGCAGGGCTAAATAACGGACTACAAAAAATATGAACACACATAGAACGAATGAGATTTTCTATCAAGCTGCAAAAGTGTACTAGTACCTAATTACCCCGACACGCTTGTGAAACCGCTCTTTACTCTTCACACACACCACCAGTGGTGTGATTTGACTAACCATGAAAATTTCAAGCATACTCTTTTCTTCACTCCAAGCGCTAAAAGTTCGCTAGATCCCGCTTATAAAACTGCAAGCCACTTCTTATAAAACCACACAGCAATTGGGCAAGGCTAACTGAGTACAAGTTTGAATATAGAATGAACACCATGAATCGTATACCTTGTCTCAGCGGCAGAAGTGTGTTTGTGCCTGCATATCCCGCTACCACTTGTGGCATCGCTCTCCGCTCCTCACATACACCACACAGCATTTGTGCAGGGCTAACGGTGTACAAAAAACGGGCACCTCTGACATTAGACACTAGAATTGCATCACAGTTCACCGTGGGAAGCTTACCTATAGACGCATACGCCGCTACGAGATAAGTGATATGGAGTTGGCTTTTTATAAAATCTAAGCATAGCCGTCTTCGGTTGAGTCTAAACTTTCATAAAGGAAGACAAGGAAGTTCTAGTTCCACACTTGTCAATGGGATTGGTAACTACAAACGCCGGCTGAATGGCTATCAGCCAGAGGGTTGATAAAAGGACAGTGAGCTCGAGTTACACACCAAAAATTTGGTTCCCTGTGGACGTCAGAGGGCGTTGTCGGGTTACACTTCAAGGGTAAAATATCACAAAAAGATTCAAAATTGAGTAGTAAAACACTTTGTCCAAGAGATTGTTCGTTAAACGAGAAGCCTATGAATGATGAGAGTATTCAAATGTTATCCTTGACACAGTGATCGGTTTCTATGAGTGCATGTACAAAATAATACATCATCATCTTCTAACTCATTAAAAACATTATCACATAGAGCTGCCATTATTATGATTAATCAACATTAAATACTATTCAAATAAAAAACCAAAAACTTAAAACTAATTATTAATATGATAATTATATTAATATTATATATTATATTACGTTATATTAATGATAATAATAATTATTAATATGTCACTATTACCATATTGACCTTTTAATAAGTAGATCATAATTTTGATAAATGAAGTGTTTTAAATATAAAATAGTTTCCTAAAAAACGTCAAAACTTCGATCAGTGACAGCTTCACCTTGAATATCACTAAGGTAGCCAGGATTTATTTAATTTTGTCATTATGATAGAGGCATCACATTCCTGTTCCCAAATCAATTGAAGACTTGAAAACCACATAGGTACCTACTCCTCGAACCGATTCTTAGTCACTTTTTACCGCTCATCCATTGTTTTGATTTCTAAAAAATTCTCAGAAATTATTCCTTGCAAAAACAATAAAATAAAATGAAAATTAATGATTCACTCCACACTATCCAACATCGGCGCGAGCGTTTTGTCAGCCAAAATGCCAAGTCGATTCGAGACTACAGACCGCTACACTATGTACTGCAACCGAGGTGCTTTGATACATCCTGACTGTGCTTAATTACATTTTTGCAAAGTTTTCTCTTTTTTACTTAGTCCCAAAAAAAACCCAAATATTTGATCACCAAATTGTGATAGTTATCACAATTTGGGGATCAAATATTTGTTTTTTTTCTCAAACCGCAGTTGTTTTGTTTTGTGATTTGATAGCTGGGCTTAAGATTTTTAGTTATATTATGTTGTTGGCTTGCTTCACGCTTTGGTATTTACTGTAAGTGGAGCAAGCAATTGTTAAATAAATAAATAGTTCTTACTAATAATATAAATGCGAAAGTAGCTCTGTCTGTCTGTCTGTCGCGCTTTCACGCCAAAACGACTGAACCGATTAAATTGAAATTTGGTACACAGCTAGTCTAGAGCCTGAGAAAGGACATAGGCTACTTTTTATCGACATAACACGCGGGCGAAGCCGCGGGCGGAAGCTAGTAATAAATAAATAAGATAGCCTTGCTATGTTTTGCAACTATTTATAGCTAAATAAAAAACCACGAAGAAAGAGCTAAATGACATCCAAAACTTATTTTTATTGTGATGTAAAATTGTTTTAATTATTGTAAAAGGTAAAGGAATGCTGCATTTTGAGCAACTTTTATCAAACAAGGTTTTTCATTTCCCTTGCTCAGTTACATCAATTCCTATAAATTTAACCTAATAAAAGTTAACTCCATATAAAATAAATCAGTATCTATTCAGAAAACCTAGAAAGGCGCCGAACATTCATAAAAAAGTCATAACTCATCATTTTCACACTACGATCCCGTGAACGCGCAAAATCCAATCAAAAGTATCAAGTAGTGTTGCGCCAATCACATTTTAAGACACACATTTACCGCCAAAGCCGTTCAAGCGGGCACCTTGCTTCACCATTCATTACTGTACCGTACAAACTGATGCACTCGTTGCTAGCTCGAAAAAGCCTGTCTCGAAAAGCCTGAAAACTTCTCTAAAAGCCTGTATCACTCATTTTAGCTCGAAATTTTGGGACAACTTGTCCAATCTAGTTTGGCACTACCCCAACACTGTTAGTTCTCGTTCTGAATTTGAAACTGACATTCGCGAGTTGTGTTTTTTTAATTTATTTATTTTGCCAGTGTTTTTTTTGTGGCTGTTAGAATTTAGATCTCGTTTGCGGAAGAAGGTGAGTAACTATTTCTTTTTATTTTATTTCATTATATTTTCAGTTAAAATTGCGATGTTTTTATTTCGTTGCTGCCATTTTAAATTGCATTTTATAGTTTCCCAAATACCTGAACGTAAATTGATTATACTATTCAACAAAAAAGTGGTCAATGGACCCACATAATTTATGTAACTATAAAATCGATTACTAGGTGTCTAAACTTATTCAATTTTAGATTTCAAAACATAACTAGAATGTTTTTATGTATTTATTTTATGCGTTATATCATCGACCAACTGTACAAAGCCTATCAAATTAATATCAACAACAAAAAACTAATTGCGGTTCTTGGTTGTCCAAACAAAAACGATCAATAGTAAGAATAAACAGTTTTTGCGTATGTTTATGTTTTTTGCAAGTTATTTTGCGTTTAACTTTTTGTTTTTTGTTGCTGTTAACTTGTCTGTCTGGGTTTAAACTACAATAAATTAGTTTTTTATATTTAATCACATTTGCTCCATTTTACGTAGGATTTTTTCTGCATTGTGAATCAATTGTCAAACACAAACCTCACATCGTAGGTACATGATCATCTACTTTTTTATATATAAACGTTGTTTTAATGATTAACGACTGTTTAACCATATACGTTGAATGTCTCTAAAGTTTAAGCAACGTTTACAAGTAAACCCACCCCCTAGATTCTAATCGTAAAGCGTTCTGTGTCCAAATAAATGTTCTTTCTTAATGACCTATGTATAGACCCGGAATAATGAACTAACTATCTTAGGCACTTTACTATCTTTCATACGGGTATTGAACCCGTGACCCGCAACGCAGAAGCCACCTTAAGTACTTACATAACCACTCCACCAACAAAACTAAAATCGTTACTCCGCACAGTTACTTATACTATTACTAAATTAACTAAACAATTATTACCAATAATAATAACAACGTACAAATCTATGATTCCCGAGAGCTTCTTCAACTAAGAGTGGTTGAGTTAAGTGCCTCAACCGAGATACGAACCTGCGACCTATCGATCGAATCTTAAAGTGCCAATTTACTTCCTTATCGCGAGGGCACTGGAATCTAAATAGCCAATGTCCCCGTACACACGGCGATGGACAAGGTCCTAGAATGAACGATCAACGTAAACGTTGTTTAAATTCGAACGATTTTTGAACAGAAAATACAACTAAGTATCTGTAATACGGCCGATTTAACTTGGCAGTTCCGAACTTCGCGCAGAGGACTGCGCAGTAAATAAATTTAGCAACCAAATGGTGACATGAGGCGAGTGTGAGTGAGAGAACATACGCGAAAGTTATATGCGCCTATGTTCAGACCTGCCAAATTATATCGGCCGTATTGTGACGTACCTATTGAAAAGACGAGCTCGTGGATAAGTAATAAAAGCAGCACAGGTCGATCCTTGCCGTGGTTGGTCCGTGGATGGGTGACCATCCTTACATACCAAAACTCCTCCGTGCTTCGAAAAGCACGTTAAGCCGTTGTTCCTAGCTGTCATTTGTGGATCTTTGACAGTCGTTCCGGGTCGTCAGAAGCCCGAAAGTTTGACAACCAGTCTTGCCAAGAGGTATCATATTACCCAGTTACTGGGTTGTGAAGATCAGATAGGCAGTCGCTCGATGTAAAATACTGGTATTCAGCTGCATCCGGTTAGACTGGAAGCCGACCCCAAATTAGTTGGGAAAAGGCTAGGCAGATGATGTGAGTATAGTAATTTTATTGTAGTTACATCGTCTTCACATATAATTATAATTACACTAGCTGATGCCCGCGACTTCGCCCGCGTGGATGCCGTTTTTGAGTTTATCGCTTACAGGACGACAGACAGACGCGGTAGTGGACTTTGTTTTATAATATTTAAGGATAAACATAAACTCACGCCTTCAGACCATGAGGATAAGCAGAAACTACAGAACGCCACCTGCTACGATCCTTACCGCTTGGCCACGGAACGGACGGCGCGAACGGCGGTGCGGCGGGCATTGCGACGGGCAGTACATTTTTATTCATTTGTTTTAGTCGCTAGACGCTTCGCCGTTCGGACCGCGCGAAAATTCGCGGAATGTCCCGTGGCCAGGCGGTTACATACTCCAAATTAAATCGATAACAGTATACTAAAACTAAAAGCGAATCAATAACAGTATCGCTTTATCGATACCGTTTCAATATTTATTAATTTACATTGTTCCGCAAAACGGGACGAAAACGCTTTATGATCATAGCGGTATTGTCACTTTTAAAGTGATATTTTATACTAACAAAACCTAATTAACTATTAATATTACTTAACATCACGCCTGTATTTCCCCAAAGGGTTAGGCAGAGGTGTACCTATAGTACACCCACATTTCGCCAGTTATGTTTAAGTCCCATGTAATAGGAGGCGAGCCTATTGCCATCAACCGGGCACAAGTACAGACTCCGGGTTGCTACTGAGAAATCCTTGACGAAAAAACCCAATAACACTTTCCCCGAGCTGGGAATTAAACCCAGGACCTCAGGTCCAGTAGTAGAGCGTGCGCGACCACTAAATGAGACAGTCTAAACAATTAAAATAACACATTGCCCGACCCGAGCATCGAACCTCATGTTCAGCAGTAGCGCCTGTGATTACTAGATTAACGAGACTATCTAACTAAGACATTAACTATTAGTATGTAGGTACTTGGTTTAACACTCCCACTTTATGAATGTCTTTGTTACTGGGAATCTCTTCCCATTTATTCCTTAACTGACACTCAACAAAGGACTACACAGTACACTCCAATTAACTACACAGCCCCAGAAAACATCCCTTCATCAAGTCCGAGGATTGACCTTGGTCCTTCGAGCCGGATAACCAGTACTTATTACTGCTAATGACTAGTTCTATCTTTCAATTTATGTTGACAAGACCACGTGTGGTCAGCAAGCAATTAACAAATAAATTATCATAACATCAAACTAAAAAACTTCTCCACCGATTTTCATGCTGTTTTCACCAATGGATAGAGTAGTTCTCGAGTAAGGTTTTAGTATATAATAACCGACATCACCGCGGGCGAAGTCGCGGGCATCAGCTAGTATTTAATACAAATCAAACTCCATCGCAGATGAAGCCGGGAGCTAAAATAATGTAGTCAAAATAAATAATCAGTTGTGGTTAAAATGTTACTAGCGCCTTACAAACTGCGCCGTAAAACAGTAATTTTGCCAATTGAAATCTAAATGTTAACGACTTCTAAGTAAGACTCTAGGAATAAAAGTTCGATTAGTAAGTAACAAACACAATAAACAGTAAATAATCGGGATTAGTTAATCCTAGAAGGCGTATTATGGAACCCAAATGGTGTTGGGCGGGACACCTGGCAAGGCGCAGTGATGATGACAAGTGACTCACACACGAAGAGTTCTGTACCACCGTACCTATAATATTTAACACATTGATTTTTTTGTAACACTTTAGTAAAAAAAAGACACTTTTTTGTATGGGGATTAATGTTTAACTTTATTTTATTTTTATTTGTTATTATTATAGCGGCAACTAGCGGTTCTACTGTACCTATTACGGTCCATGAGATACAGCCCGCTGACAGATAGATCGACGGACGGAAAGCGGGGCCTTAGTAATAAGGTTCCGTTTGGCACCATTCTGGTACAGAATACAAAAAAAAAAAGTTATAGAATTAAACCCAGCTACGACAAAAAACTCAGTTGGGTTTTAGTTTTATAACTTGTATTTTTACTAAAAATTTTTTGGGCTCATAATATATATATTTGAAATGTGCTAATTTAGCCTGGTTTGTCCTAGTTTTCCAAGTTTTGTCCTCTAGAGGGCGCCATATTCAATTTAATATGACATCACATAGCCTATAACCAGCGGATGATCAAGACGGTTCCTACGATACCTCATTTGTCCAATTGTGACGAGGAGTTTAGAAGATATGAGGGAACACATGAACATACATACATACCGGTCAAAATCATAACCCTCTTTTTTGCTTCGCCTTAGTCGGGTAAAAACTACAAAGTGTCATTAACATCGAAAATCTTTGCTCTCAAGATAAATTTTTAATCCTTTGGGAAACCAAACGACTTCTCAGTACGTGACGATTAGCTGGAAAGAGACAATTTTCTCAAAGAAATCCCAGTTTAATTCTTATACTTTTTCAATACGAAATAAACGGAACTAAATTGGCAGTATCCCCTTATGACCTGTCGTTCATAGCACTCTGTTGGAAAGTCGGATAAAGTCAATGATCAAGTAAATCTATCAAACCTTATATGTCAGTTTCCTGAGGAGGTCAGATTAACAGTCGCTCCATGTCAAATACTGGTATTCAGATGCATCCGGTTATAAACCCATCATGTATTTTTAGAGGTATGAGGAACAGGGTGTAAAGTTCACTCATCCGCCATAGAAAACGGAGGATCCTCTTACCAGACGGGTGTTGTGCCTGGCGGGCAACTGCAAAACGATTGATATCGGAATCTTGTATATAAGTCTATCGCGCGGTAAACTCTAATTGCGCGATGCAGGATTTATGTGATGTCAGGATTTTGGTGTGACAGGTCTTTGATGCGTTTTTCGCATGTGGCGATGTAGATAATCAACATAATCACCAATCACATAATCAATACCACATACTAAACCACATAATCAATCTAATTTGAGCCCAATTTAATTTTGCTGCAACCGGATATAAGTAAATTCCAATTAATTTATGTTTATTAAAACGCAATAATGAGCAGTCGCACAATCAACCAACGTAATTATGTGCGCGGTACCGTCAGCAACGTAAATTAGTACAGCTGTTACAAGCGAGTTTTAATTTCTTTGCCATCGGTACCAATTTAGTGATATATAAGAGTGGAGCCATGAAACCACCGAAGGTAACATCTTTACTGTATAGTGAACGTCGTGATTTACATTTTGCGTGAATGTGACGCATGTTAAGATGGATGTGTGGAGTGACGAAAATGGATAAAGTAAGAAATGAGTATATAAGGGGAAGTTTAAAAGTGGCGCCAGTGACAGAAAAGTTGAAAGGTAATCGTTTGGCCTGGTATGGGCATGTGATGAGGAGGGAGGAAACGCATGTGACTAAAAAAGTGATGAATATAAGTGTTGATGGATGGAGCGGGAGAGGAAGGCCAAAGAAAAGATGGATGGATTGTGTGAGGAATGATATGAAAGAGAAGGGAGTAAATGATAACGTGACGGTTGACAGGGGAGAGTGGAAGAAGAAAACGTGTTGCGCCGACCCCGAGTAACATGGGACAAGGGCAGGAAGATGATGATGATGTGAATGTGACGCATGTTTTCCCCAACCTTTTGTATTATTTTTTTTGTTTTGTGTTTATTTTCTTTTTTTTTTGCGTCATTTTTACCGCAAATAAACGTATTTTCTTTCTTTCTTTCTTTCTTTCTATTTGTGAGAGAAAATAGGGAGAGGAAATAGAGCCAGTCTTTTCTCCATACAAAAAGTCATAATTCGAGGTTCGGCTCTCATGTAGGTATTTCCTCCTCCAATATTGGACCAATTCGAAAGATATTTTATAAATTGAATAAGAAAGATATTTACTGTGCCCCTATGTTTTTCTTTTTTCATTAATAGTTGGCAAATTTGTACAATAGGCCTCTGATGACAGCGGTCTAAACAGGCAATTTAGAGCATTTTCTGAGGGTTCCAGTGTTTCTACAGAAGATGTATCATCAAAACGGAAAACATAGGGGCATAGAACAAGCTGACATTTATTTTACTGTAAAAAATCATAGGTCTAAGGTCATAAACCAGAGAGAAAACAGGCGAGAGCGTTTGTATGGAGAAAAGACCGACCCTAGTTCCTCTTAATGACTTTTTCTGTTTTGTTT
Organism: Lithophane leautieri; assembly: GCA_949152455.1. Taxonomy (NCBI): domain Eukaryota; kingdom Metazoa; phylum Arthropoda; class Insecta; order Lepidoptera; family Noctuidae; genus Lithophane; species Lithophane leautieri. Next base: position 16,903,816 of record OX424467.1, read on the forward strand.
GAGGATAGGACTTCTCCCGCTGTACTGACTAAAACCCACCCGTTCCTTCAGTTGCCTGTTGCCAAGGGTCCCGGTATCTCCTTCGAACTTTCCCACATCCTCTTAATGACTGGATTTTTCTTTTATCATTGTAAACTATCAAAAACCTGAAGCCAAAGCGTGTAAGGAATATTAACAATGTTATGAGATTTCTGATTAATTCCAATAATTATGTCAGTTATCGACTCGCGGGCCACCATATTGACATTTATTATTCTTCACTACATATTATAAAAAAAGTCCTCCGCCGCGTCTGTCTGTCTGTCTGTTCACTATAAACTTAAAAACTACTGCACCGATTATCATGCTGTTTCCACCAATGGATAGAGAGTGGTTCTCGAAGAAGGTTTTAGTATATAATAACCGACAACCACGCGGGGGAAGCCGCGGGCATCAGCTAGTTAAAGATAAAGAAATAACTATAATTATTTATGTTTCACTGAAACAGGTAAATAATAAAATCATAGTATATCGCTTTGATACGACAGAGCTGATAAGACAAAAGTTAATAATTCCATAAACAGAACACGAAAAAATAAATTTTCCAGATCATCAAGGATACAACAGTATAATAAATCATTCTCATTTAATATGAACATGTTTGTAATCTTGCCTTTTATTCTATATAACTCGTAAAGTTTCAATGTTTTCAAGAAAATGTCAAATATTTTTGTCCGTTTACTAAACCAAGGCTGAACTGTTGCTACTTGCAGGAACCTACATTATCATTATCATGATCAGGTTTTTAAAGATTAATTATTATGCACCAAGATTTTGAAATGCAACTGTAATTTAAAATGTATCAGTTGTATCGAAAACGAGTTCACAACAGAAATAAACACGTTACTGAAAAAAAAAGTTAAACAAGGTGACTAAAGGACGACAGTTAACATTTTTAATTTAATTAATCGTTTGTCTGTTTTAATGAACATGGGCATTAGTCTTAATGACAAACAAACAGGAAAGTGTTCTATAATAAATTAACATAAATGAAGTCTGTCACGTGACTTATGAATTTATGCAGCGATTTAAATACTTATTAACAATTTTATTACGACCTACTACTGCATCAGGAGAGATAATAGCATAAAATAGAATATATTGAGCTGGTTTTAGCTTAAACATAAATAGCTTTAAAAAAAAAGCGTCTAAATAAGTTTTGGTGTCAACAACACTTCGAAATATTTCACAATTTACAAAGCAGTCTTTTGAATAGCTTCATAACTTTTTCGATACCTATTAATTTATTTAAAAACAATAATATTTTACCTTATTCTAAAGTAAATTCATACTAAATTATAAATTCGAAAGTAACTCTGTCTGTCTATCTGTATGTTACCTTTTCACGCCTAAACCACAGAACGGAATTCGTCAAAATTTGCCAAGGCGATAGATGGCACCCTGGGGAAGGACATAGGCTACTTTTTATCGACATACCGCGCGGGCGAAGCAACTGGCGGAAGCTAAATAATCAAAAAATCTGCTTAGCCTTTTAAACCCAACTATTTTAGGGTCGGCTTCCAGTCTAACCGGATGCAGCAGAATACCAATATTTTATATGGAGCGACTGCTTATCTAACCTCCACAACCCAGTTATTGGGTATTACGATAGTCAATGTCGAATATTAGAGAAAATTGTTAGCTCTAAAACTCAAATCACCTAGCTAACCCGCTAACTCCCTAGCCACAACACACCTTGACAAAACTGCTCAACAAATAAATTGTTTTATCGGCAATCCAGCGTGAGTCGACTCCATGCCGTTATTGTTCTGCATTAGGACTCTATTTCGGATATAAACGAGCTGTCGCACTTGGTTTATTAGTTATAATGTCTTCTCTTGTCCTGTTTGATGGAGGGTGCTATTACGGCCCAAATGAAGTTGGACAAGGTATTTCATTTGATATTTGTTTTATAAATTAAGTATTGACCGAGTTTTCTATTTTAGGTAACTACTCGTAGGTACTTTCTTAGTCTACTTTGGAGGTAAGTACGATTAGGGATAGCATTGTAAGGTGGCTTCTGACGAAAAAAACAACTCGTAACGACTGTCAATGACCTAGAAATGACAGTCGGGACCAACCGCTTAAAGATGGCCACACATCTCAAATTCAAACTCAAAACATTTATTTCAATTAAACCATTTACAGGCACTTTTGAATTGTCAAAGAGTCGACGAGTTAGTCAGAAAGTTTAAGCCCATTCCAGAACGTAGATCTCTATGGAGAAGAACGGGCAAGAAACTCCAAGGACACTTTTAAATATAGTTATGTATATTACAAATTCCTGGGTACAGTATTCTTGTTGCTTCTATATGTGAGAACAATGTAAAACAAGAAATAATCAAAAAATATTAAAAATATTAGATTGAAAATAAGCCCTGGCGGATAAGAGATGACCAGTCTCAACCGACGGCGCCCATTCACGAACATGGCACGTGGATCAGCACCATCCAGCTCAACCATTTTGTAGGGAACCGAATGATCCAGCACACGCGCCACCATCAGCGAGACATTTATGGGCTTCCCACGGACCAACTCCGGCAAGCGTAGCTTAACCTGATGGATCGACCCGAGCGGCTGTTCTTAATTAGCCACGAGCTCTCACTAATACTAAAACTACTAACTGAATACTCGCATCTAGTCTTGTAGTAATAACATATCAAGTAAATAACTACAAAACGTTTGCCACGCTCGAGAAACTTGCCAGCACTTTCTAGGTTCAAAGACCTAACTTTCTCCTAGGTCTTGTGATGCTCTTACGATGCCTAGGCTAGATATCTTCAAGACAGTGTCTGCGTGACACGGGGGGTAAGCAGACTTGGTTGTATGAGGTGTAATAATATGGAATGTCGTCAGCGAAACTAGACAGACGTGATGGGTTTCGGTGTCTAAACATAATAAAACAAAAATATGTATTTTATGATTAGATGATTTTTTTGGTCATCGATCTGTCTGTTTTTGGGATCAAAAAAAAAACCGATTTTTAAACCGATATTTCAAGTAACTACACGAGATGTAAGCATGTGAATTCTTACTTAAAAAAAATATGTTATGTTCACGTTTCAAGTCTAAGTCAAGTAATAAATTAACATTGTGTTTTTAATTAACCAAGTAATAAATACTTTCTGAGACAGACATTATCTAGTTCCCATCGGAAGGTTTTTTTGTTGTTTTGGATACGGGATGGGGTCCGTATAACAGCTGTTCCCTACATTTATGTTTGCATAGCTCGTCAAAATTTTAATGTAGGGAATAGCTGATTTCTTTTTCGTGATTTCAGGTTTGGTCCTATAGTTAAAGTTGTTCATAATGACCCCTTAATAGGATTAAAACGAATAAAATATCACCCTGTATAATTCTCATACATTACTTCAGCGCGTTCGAACCTACGTCATTATTTTATGAAAAGATTTTCTTCCGTAATTTTTCTTGACCATAATATAATATTATACTGTTAGAATTTCTTCTCAGAACGTGGATACATCGACTGTCAAGTTCTTATGAAGATTGACATCGATTAATAGCTGGAAAACCACTGAGGAAATCTTCCGTTTCTTAGAAGTTGTTCTGTTATGAAAAATGATCGTAGTTTTTGGGTGCATTCCCGTTTTCATAGGAAATCGTGAAATTTATATTAAAATCTTATGTGTTATCAAAAATAAGATAGAAATCTTATTTTTCTGTTATTTAATAATCAAATCAAATCAAATCATTTAATTCAGGAATACAGCCATATAAAATTCACAACAGATTACAAATTCATTACATTCAATTATTTAATTAATTTTAAGTTATTACAAAACAAAGCAATAGATAGTATTATTTAAGCTGGAATATTAATTGCCAAATACGAAGAATTAATTATTAATCATTATTATTTTAATAATTAATCAAGTTTTTTTTTAACCGTTTTTCATCGTTAATTCGTGAAGTATATCAAATTTCTTATTCAAAACTGCTATCTTTAGAAAAGTTCTGTTTAGTAATTTTTCTCTCAACAAGATGGATTGATGAAATTGTTTCATGACAGTTTTCAACTTTGACAGGCACGATGCGCGGGAGTTACAAACTAGGACCTTCGAGGTGTTTCGATTCTAATAGGCAAAAGTTAACGCTTGCCACCGGCCCTAGGACTAGCTGCTAGTTCCGTCACTTATGTAAGTTACCGAACCGTATACTTACCTACCTACTGAAATACCTAGGTTAGTAAAAAAATACGTTTGTCAAATTGTGGTGGATGTATTTCTTCATTTTACTATTCAGGGCGATTTTATAAGGCCAAAGGTTTTCATATATACCTATAATAATATAATTTAAAAAATATTTTTTAATTTGGTAGCCTAATTCTTGAGGAATGCCGCTCAACTATAGATTGGCTTTTAGAAGGTGATAACAATTAGAATTATATTGTGTCTCGTTAGTGACACTTGGTGGTTTATGGGCTAGCTATGTAACATCGCGCTACGACCACATGATACAAACGATTTGGACAGAACAACATCTGTTAGGTCAGCTAACAGGTACATCCGTAAATATTATAAAACAAAATCCTCCGCCGCGTCTGTCTGTCGTCCTGTACGCGATTAACTGAAAAACTGCTGCACCGATTTTCATGCTGTTTTCACCAATGGATAGAGTGATTCTCGAGTAAGGTTTTAATATATAATAACTGACATCCACGCGGGCGAAGTCGCGGGCATCAGCTAGTAATAAATATAATAATGGTAGCTAATCCTTTATACCAAGGGATTACAAACCATTATAGCACTAATGAGTAATGATGTAGGTAATGAATCGTGATTCATTCCGCGGCCTTCGTTGACAAAGAAAGTGACTAAACTTTAGTACCTACCGATAGCGTTACTCATTAGTTTATTATTAATTTGTAGGTAGCGATATGTTTGGCCTTGTCAACTGGAATTCCAATAGTACTAAAATAAAAGTATTATCTATTATTATTTCATTACTATTGGAACGCAACCGTTTTAGCTTATGCTATCGGTTGTTTTTTGTTAGAACTGTCCGTGCTACGGATACTTAAATGTCAATTTTCTCTCATGTTCCGGTGTTGATCAACTAGATCAGGATTCAAACGGTGGCTTTTATCATGAAAAACTCAGATATAATCCTTACATATTATAAAACAAAGTCCTCCGCCGCGTCTGTCTGTCGTCCTGTTCGCGTCAAACTCAAAAACTACGGCACCGATTTTCATGCTATTTTCACCAATGGATTTTTGGGATGTTGTTAGGACATATATAACTGTACTGTTTGCGGCTTCGAAAGATCTCTGCTGAGGGAGTGGTGCTTGAAAAACCTCGAAATTTTTCGAACTTCGTTCAGTTTTTGGCTTGAAACCTCTAAAAGAAAAAGTTAAACTATACATTTCATCCTTTGGAAAAGTTATACTCAAAGCTACAATAATTCAACAACCTTTCCGGTTTGGTCACCCGAATAGTCGATGACCTAAGTTATGACAATAATATTATATATCCCAACTAAAGTACCTATAGTACGTTCCCGTGGGATTGTTTCCGACCTCCATACGAACAAATCCGCGGACAAAAGCCGAAATTCCTCTCATAAATATGTCTATGAATATCAAACTGACAGCCATGCGGAGGAATTTTTTGACGCCATATTTTAGTTAATTAGTTTTAATCAGTAATTTAATCCTTACTAATATTATAAATGTTATAAATGCGAAAGTAACTCTGTCTGTCTGTCGCGCTTTCACGTCAAAACTACTGAACCGATTTAAATGAAATTTGGTACACAGATAGTCTAGAGCCTGAGAAAGAACATAGGCTACTTTTTATCGACATACCACGCGGGAGAAGCTGCGGGCGGAAGCTAGTTTAGTATATAATGTAAATAGTTAGTATAGTTTGTTAGTTTATGAAAAATATTTTTAGTTAATAATTAAAATGAATAAAGTGATAACTAACACTTAACTACAATAAAATGAAGAACACCGCCGGTCCTACGTGCCTACGTCAATCATTACAGATATACATTTAGGTATTACAGTTTGATCAGCTCGCGACCTCGGCACTCGAGGTAAACCCGCGGTTTAGCAGGCGTGCTGACAATCTAGTGCCTTTTAAAAATTGTTTTATTTATCTTCATACCTACTGCCTTGAAGTTCAAAGGCTTTTCCATTGTCTCGTTAAGGTTGTAACCTCTTAGAAAATGCCATACGCTGGTCTTTGTAACCCCTTTTGAAATGAGGTGTTCTTTTTTAGGGTTCCGTACCCAAAGGGTAAAACGGGACCCTATTAGTAAGACTCCGCTGTCTGTCTGTCCGTCTGTCACCAGGTTGTATCTCATAAACCGTGATAGTTTGACAGTTGAAATTTTCACAGATGATGTATTTCTGTTGCCGCTGTAGCAACAAATACTAAAAATAAGAATAAAATAAGTATTTAAGGGGACCCATACAACAAACGTGATGTTTTTTGCTCGATATTAATAACGACAACATGTAGACGCTTGAAATATTCACAGAATATTTAGTTATATATTTACTTTAAAAATAAATAATTAAATTAAAATAAAACAAAATTTTAAGGGGTCCCATACAACAAACGAACAAACGTGATTTTTTGCTGTTTTTATTGATAATGATACGAAACCCTTCGTGCGCGAGTCCGACTTGTACTTGGCCAGTTTTTATTTTTCTAATGTCTCGTTGGGGCCAATACCTGATGGAATACTGGACGCGGGAAGCACAGAATATTTTTTTGTAGTAGCAGAAAAAACAGTGAAAATAGCAGCTACATAGATCATCTCTAGGTCTTTTATAACATAAGTACTATAAGTCGGTTAGGTTATGTGGTGCTTGCACACCCACGTCCCCGTCCATTCCCGCCCCGACCCTTGCTCGAGCCAGCCCGCGCCGCTGAACCTGTAGCTTTAAACTCCCCTAATAATAATATTTATCCGATCCAGCCTGTCCCTTGCTGTCCTCCTCCAGCGACGCCCTAAGCCGAGGTCCGTACCCCACAGGGGGTGCCCTTAGCGTGTAGTCGCTTAGTTTTATGCCCTGACTGGAGGCCTTAATTTATTAAGGCAGCCACAAAAAAATCCGTTTAAGCAGCCGACAACGTAATAGGTCGACTTGCGAGATGCGATTAAAAAAAAATTAAATAATGGCGCTTGAACATCCAGCTGACAATTATAGCAATGAAAAGGCCATTTGATTAAATATAAAATCGCTTTTATAATTTCTAAAGTGACGATATGATCGTGGGCGTCTGCGGCTACGTCACGGAATCATTAGAACACAGGGAAGTAAAATGTATGGAAATATTATTTAAGAAGGCGCTTTTTTCCGTCCACGATAACGTCCACGTATGTCCATACATTTTATGGACGACGACGTTGATTAAAACGCACTTGAGACGCATAATTCAATGAGATTGATAATCGTTAAATGAGATAGTAAACTCGATCAGTATTCCTATACCTTGCATATGTTAAGCAAAACGGCAAATAGAACAACAGTCTTAACATTATGGTCTAGTTGCCTAAACATTGAAATACGGCATTATATTTTGGGGTAATGCCACAGGCAAGGACATGGTATTTAAGTGCCAAACAAGATGTATAAGAGCTATTTGTAATCTGCGAACCACCGACAGTTGCAAGACTTATTTAAAAAATATGAAAATCCTTACTGTGCCCTGCTTATACATATACGAAACAGCTGTTTGTTAAAAATAATACATATAGATTTTCTCGAGTATCAAGTCAGCGTCGACGTGACCAGTTAAATTTAGTTGGATGTAGAACCGCATTATTTAAGAAAAGCATCTTTGTAATGGCTCCAAAAATTTAGGTGTAATAAATTACCAAAATGCATAAGAAGTGTAGAACATGTTAGCCAATTTAAAATTAAATTAGTCTTATTTCTAATAGAGAAGACCTATTACTCCATAGAAGACTTTTTTAATGATAATTTATGACACTGACATTTTTGAATTTATTGACATTATTAAATTTGACTTAGACACCTGAAATCTTTTATTTAATATTATATAATTCTTTGGATTATTAGGTATGCATGTTTCCGAATTATTAAAATTATATAACGAATTATTTGTATACCAGTTGCATTGGTAGAACATAGAGATCACGCAAAAAATGTATATTTTAAGACCTTTTATGTACCTATGTTCACAAATAAAGTTTAATTTGATTTGATTTGAGATTTTCCTCAGGTATTTTCTTACACCTAAATCAAGCCATTATACATGCACAATATGATTACTAACTGACTTTTAAATAAACTTAATCCATTAGTGTTATTGATGCTAATTTGGTAAAGAAGACAGACATAGGAGCTTACGAATAAAATAGAAAACACACTCTAAGATACAAGCGAAAAGCGATTAGCAGAAAGTTTATTTTACTTACCCTGTCGGGGTATGTTGAGGTCCGCTTCCAGTCTAACCGGATGCAGCTGTTTACCAGTATTTTACATAAAGCGACTGCCTATCTGACCTCTACACACGATACCCCTTCGTAAGATTGGTTGTCAGACTTTTGGGCTTCTGACTACGCGAATGTTATAGTTTAGCCAAGAGCACCTGGCCATGCATGGCCAATAAAAAAAAAATGGTTGTGAATTAACGATTCAACGTACGCCTAACGGTTGGTACTCGTATTATATAGGAACCGATTAAGTCAAAATGTCAACCCATTATTTGTGTTGAAAATTGAATTGATCTACTGGTAATGACGTTTACCTGTAAATTAACAATATTGGATACTCAGAGCAAATAAAAGACCAAGACAGCGCTGCGAACAATACAGTGAAGCATGCCTAAACAAGAAGGTGTACTCAACTCTGTGCTAACACTCTCATACTCCATATTTATAATGTGCTCACACGCACACATTTATCACCATTTACAATCAAACTACACCTCACTAAGCGCACACATGTTTACGAAACCGGCCACACGTCACTGTTGACAACGCTCTGTCTTGGTTTTTTATTTGGTCTGAGATTTAATATTTCATTGATTAACATTTCCGCGAATAGGTGGAACAGAAACTAGTTTCGCTGGATAATCTAAAAATCTGTGATTTATGCATTTTCTAGATATCACAATAGCTTTACGAGATTGCTTAGTTAAATTATATACTTATATATGATTGATAAATGATTTAAAGACTACGTTGAAGACAAGGAAGTTTGTTAATAATTCCGTCTGCACATGTGGCTTTCCTGGTACCTTTAACGGCATAATTATGTAAGAGTCTATTAACTGCTCCCAAATTACCATGTTTATTTTCTTTACATTCATCCTTGACATAATCATTGTATTTGACATTATATACTTACCTTTACAATTATATGTTTAATTTCAACTATTTATTAGTGGCTTTTGTGGACATGATAATTATTCAATTTGTTACAGTTGTAAAAGCAATCACGTCATTTGGTTTAAATAGGTTTTTTTATAACTTTTTGATTATTTGTCTTTTTTATAAATTCTTTTCTATTTTGTGAATGTGAGAACGTTGTAGGCTTAGTGGACTGTAGGTTTGTTGATCATCTTCTATTTTTTTAAGTACCTGGTACTTGTTGAAAGGCCTACACTGTCCTCCCATGCCTTCTAACACTATAATTTTAAAATATTGTAAAAGCCAATTATTTTTAAAAGAGTAACCGTGGAGTTTCTTGCCGCCTCTTCTCCATAGGAAACGACCAATTGGAACCGTGCACCTCGCTTCTGACGTTTCATAAAGTGCCCATGTAGGCCTTTATGTGAAATAAAATATTTTTATTTTAAAATTATAACAAAAAAATACTAATGCTTTACAAATGCATATTCATGGAAAAACTATACCATGGACAGCAACTTCGTCACAATTCGGGATTTCCCTAGACAACGTTATAATCAAAATAGCGTGTCACTTTAATGGCAGCATTTGACTGACAGACTTATTGTTCGAAGGGTGACGTCATTAGACCCGGGGGCCAAGTCTACAAATTTACAAACGTGTCAATGGTCTCGCAATGATGAGTTTTTGACAGATTTTGTATGGCAAATCCTGAGGCGACTAAGGATTCGCCACCTACCGTAGAACTACTCATCTTTCTGGTCGTGCAAATCTACTGCTGAATGTGGACTCCATAAATGGTAAACGACTTTACAAAATAAATAAAATTGAATCGTCACACGATTATATCGTCGCTTTTATTTTGTTCGGCGAACCCGAATGCGTGGTAGCGTCGACAGAGGTCGGCTTCCGATTTTCCAAACAAATGATGTACGCGACGATAGCGTATTCCCGCGAACGATCTTTTTAATTAGCACGCGGGGCCAGAATCTCAACAACAAATATTATTTAGTTGGTTGGCGATCGTTTTATTGAGCGATGTTTTTCAAGAAGTTTTCTATAACATAGAAATTTGACAACACTTTTTAGGATACCGTACCCGGAGGGTTCCAAACGAAACCCTATTACTAATACTCCGCTGTCCGCTGTCTGTCAGCGGGCTGTAACTCATGAACCGTAATAAGTCAAAGATTCTGTATATATATTGCCACTATAACAAAAACAAAATAAAATAAAGTTAAAAATTAAAAAGCGTCCCCCAAGAAAGGTGTTTTTTTCGGTGATTTTTGCTAAATATTGTATGGTGCTACGGAACTCTTCGTGTGCGAGTCGGAGTCGCACTTGGCCGGTGTTTTTAATAGTTTTGTTTTACACAGTTGTGTTCTACGTTTAAAAGTTTACAGTTTTGTTCTACGTTTCAAAGTTTACAGTTGTGTTTTACGTTTCAAAGTTTACAGTTGTGTTCTACGTTTAAAAGTTTACAGTTATGTTCTACGTTTGAAATAAAAAAACTATTCAAACCGCGTTTTCTTTTACAATTCGACCAGCTCCTTAATAAAATCAGTATAGTAGTAGTAGCAATTTATCTAAAGCGAAATTCTGAAAGCGTTAGTGATCGCCACTTAGCTTACGTAAATGTACCACGAGGGTAGATTGTAAGGGTTGAGACGAGCACGATGCGATTACCAGGCGGCCATGACAGTTAATGCTTAACTCAATGTTTTTTTTTTCCTTTTGTAGAGAAGATCAAGAATTTAATAAAAAGATGTGTAGGAGTTACATTTTCCAATTTTCTTTAAGTGCACTAAGTATTTTATATTATTGCACTTAGTACAACATTCGATAGGTTTTACACACGTTTAAAGAGTCTGTGGTTTTTTTGCACAGTTACCTACGCGTTAATTCCATCCCACCAAAAAATATTTTCATGTAAAATTTTGCCAAGACAAGACTATATGGCTGGCACTGTCAAAAAGTTATGAGATCTCATGTAGAGCCAAGCTTCTAACTCTACAAGTCCTAACTTACACTACAACTCTACAAGCACAAACTCTATACCTTAGTCAAAATATGTGGCTTGGCCGTTTTGCTACCGACACATGGCCGTAAGGTGAAAAAAATCACTATTCATTACTTTTCTGAAAGATAATAGTTAATTAATTTTTAATTCATTTAGTTAATTAATTATCCATTCATTTAGTTAATTATTTCTCATGTGAAGCGAAGCTTCTGACTCTACAGGCCCCATCAATAAATCGACGGCGATCGGCCCGGACAACTTGTGATAATAACAATAGACAAGCGACCACCCGCAATTTTTATTAAATCAATGATTTTCGTATGTTTAGAAAAATATAGGGTACTTTCAGTGTTTATTAATACCATGGCCATTTTAGCGTTTCCAAAAAACATGATCTTGAGTCTCCTTTTCATAAGGATAAAACTCCATAATCACCCCACAGACGAACAGGCGAAAAACTTATGTGTCACACAGCGAAAAATCTATAATGCATCAGTCAATCATTCTGTCTAGCCATTTCCCAACTTTTTTTGGGGTCGGCTTCCAATCTAACCGGATGCAACTGAATACCAGTATTTTACATAGAGCGACTTCCTATCTGACCTCCACAACCCAGTAACTGGGTAATACGATACCCCTTGGTAAGACTGGTTATCAGACTTTCGGGCTTCTGACGACCCGTAACAACTGTCAAAGGTCTACGAATGACAGCCGGGACCAACGGCCTTTTTTTTTTTTTGAGATAAGTATATCATCAAATGACTTCTCCCGCTCTGGGCGGAGCGGAAGGGCGTGTCAGACTTTTACTGACTAAAACCCACCCGTGTTCCTTCAGTTGCCTGTTGCCAAAGTTCCGGTATCCCTTTCGGACTTTCCCGCAACACTGACAGGCAAACCAACGGCCTAACGTGCTTTCCGAGCCACGGAGGAGTCTTGGTATGTAAAGATGCATCAATACCTCGCCAATTTAAATAAACAATCATCCTCTTGCATTTTCATTAGCGAGCCTGTTCACTAAGCAAGCAGAATATTGCTTATTTGCTAAATATACAGACGCTTCCACTGTCCGACTGTTGCCCTAGAAATGTAGCATTAAGTTGTTTAGATTTCTCAGTAACGGACGCCGATGTTAGGGATGTTTGGGTTCAATGGTTAGGTACCGTGTTCTAATGTCTGGACTGGACATTAAAGTAGGAATTTAGTCGTTTCTTGTTGAGATCTGGTTATTTGACATTAACAAAAGGCTTCATTATAAGGCAGTATACAAGGAGTAGAAACTGAGGTTGAAAACAAATCACAATAGCTAACTGAATCAATCTACTTAGCTTTTCCCAACTATGTTGGGGTTGGCTTCCAGTCTAACCAGATGCAGCTGAATACGAGTATTTTACATGGACCGGCTGCCTATCTAACCTCCACAACCCAGTAACTGGGTAATACGATCCACGTCGATATTGGTTATTATATACTAAAACCTTACTCGAGAACCAGTCTATCCATTGGTGAAAACAGCATGAAAATCGGTGTAGTAGTTTTTGAGTTTATCGCGAACAGGACGACAGACAGACGCGGCGGAGGACTTTGTTTTATAATATGTAAGGATATACTCTTTTTCCTATAAAGATGTGAGTGATGAGTGATGTCTGAAAATGATGTGAGTTTCTTTTAATTTTGATACGAATGAATGAACAATGATTTTATTTCTATACTATTCCTAGATTTGTAACTGAAATTGAAATAATAAATCGAATGAATGAAAAAATGCAAACAAAAATGCACGATAGTTTGTTTATATATAAAACATTGTTTGCAATCCAATTTTCAACAAAAATATACACAAAAGCCACGTCAAACAAAGTTTGAAAGTTTGAATGCAAGTAATTACACTACGTACAATAGCAGCATTTTCAATAACATTTTTTAAATACCAGAAAAATACTTGCATGTTCATGTCTATTTGATACAGTCATGTCATTTCTCTATGGTCTGTTTCAAAATTATCTGATAAAAATCTAAACAAATGGATCAGAGAACGTACCTGTGGATGCCAATTTTTTGTGCCACTTACAAAACTGCTTTGATTTGATTATTTGTCTCGAAATTTTACGTTTAAAACGCCCTATAGGTGTTGTTCATTTTACAATTGAGGTTAATTTTATAACTCGACTTTTATAATGCTATTATCGTCGATGATTATTCAATTACAATTTAATAATGTTATTCAAACAATAATAATTGTTGGAAAAGGTGGTGAGACATAAAGTTGAAACCTTTTAAATACAAATGAATCTGTTTCTTATTCCCTTTAGTGTGTGATACTGATTTGTGTGCTTACGTAAGAATTTGGGTTTGTTTACACTTTCATCAGATAGTTTTGCGACAGACTACATATGTATTTTCTAGTGCATAGAATTTGGTTTAAAAGCGGTAGTGAGAGATAAAAATAATAAACTAGTATTATAAAACCATTATCATAATTAATTAATGTAAATTCGTTACAATTTATGTTACTGATCCAGATAATATGGCATTAATAAACAGAATCATATAATCAAATTTATATTTTGCATACCAGGTAAAGTTCGTTAAACTAAAATCATGTGATGGTCTTTCTATAATATTCTTAGGTTTAGTGGTCGCTAGCGCTTCTAACCATGAGGTCCGGGGTTCGGTTCTCGGGTCGGAAAAAGTGTTATTGGATTTTTCCATATGGAATTTCTCAGTAGTAACGCGAAGAGTGGATTTGTGCCTGGTAGATGGCAAAATACTCTCCACCTACGGTTGGCGAAATGCGAAACATAACTGGCGACCATAATTCCAGAATCCAGGCTGCTATCGAAAAATTCCTGATGGATAAACTCACTTCACTTTGTCCGAACTATGAATCGAACCCAGGATCTCATGCTCAGCAGTCGTGCTTGCGATGCTTTACTATGTGTGCAAAAACTTCAGAAACTCTCCAGGTCCAGGCATAACACATTTCGTAAAGTCCAGGGACTAACCTCAACATTCAGCTAACTGCGAACCATTCCATCCATTTTCCACCATGTTTTCTGACACCTAATGACAAGCTGATGGACCAGTTATCGAAAGTGTAAGCTCCGTTACGAAAACGCAATCAAGCATCAAGGTTCAAAACAACAGGTTTGGTCAACTAAGCGTTAACACGTGATGGATCCGGAATTAACCGGATTTAACACCTCAAGTTTCAAAACAACCGGAATTTGAGTCCCCCTTTGACTAACAACATCCGTAGGTCCATTGTGTTCATCAGCAAACTTTAAGTTCCCGGGTTTTTTTTTGTTAAATCCCATTAATTTCCGGGTTTTCCCTGTACAATGTGTAGCAGCATTAACGGATGTCCCTATTATGTGACGCGAACCCGGATGTGGTCAGCTACCGTTATATCATTCATTGGCACCGTATACCCAATATATATATACAGACATACACAATTTTTAACTAGTATTACATTTACTGTGGTGCTTGTCAATTTGTGGGTCATTATTGTGAGTAAATATTTTTATTTTTATTTTTCTTTCGTAATTTTTTCAGTATTGGTGATAAATGCAACATAATTATGGTTAGTGGTTTGTGTTAATGCAGTGAAAATTGTTTATCTATCTAAATAATGTGAGCGGTTTCGGTCAGGTGATTTTTGTGGAGAATTTTCGCGGACACTTTATTTTTTGCGGAACTTCCAGATTTTCCCGAATCTTTCTTTGATCTAGGAATAAAGACCAAGTCCGTGTGTTTTTTAAGTTAATTCTATTTTGGTAGTTAGGTGAAATTAGGCAGTGTACAATTTCCGGGTAAGTAGGCCCTATTGATTTTTAATCATGAGAAAAAACTTTCCGCGAAGGAAATCTCTTTGAGCAAAGTTTTTTGTTCTTGCTTACGCGTTAAAACTTTCTAACAACAGTATCTCTCGGAATTTACAGCAATGGATTTTCAGTTCCGTCCAAACTTACAAAATTAGAGGCTTAATTTCAAAAATAAAAAAAAATCTGTTTGGTAAAATAAAATTCAGAAAAAAAAAATTTTATTCTAAAATAATAATGTAATACCCGTGGAATTTCGCGTTGTTGCATAACTTTTTAATTAGTTGTAAGTTTTTATTCATATTTTTCATGGCACCTCTTTAGGTCATAAGCTATCCTAACATCAAAAAATATTTGGCTTAGGCCTTAACCCGTCCTCTACCGCTGCTATTAACTGGGGAGGCGTGAAAATTGATTCGCTGTTACAATGTACCTATAGTAGATAATAATTATGTCGTATCTCTATTTATTTTACTGTGTGTACATAAATAATAAAATAAATAAATATTATCAGCCAGTAATTGTTCCAATACTAATCTTCTTACACATAGAAAAAACTTATCACCACATTAAAAATAATTTTCAGATTTTCCCAGTGTTTTCATCTCTATCTATAAAATTCCAAACACTCCAACTTATATATTAGGTGACACTACTCGAGATAAAACCAACCAAAATATCTTCAACATAAACTTCAAATTTCCCCGGAAACTACTAGAACAACCTCCGACAAAAGCAACTCATGATAGTGGAGCGGACAAATAATCCCGGTCTCAAATACCGATACCGGTTTGAAGTATTCAGAGCATTAGGTCACCTCTAGTCCGGTCCTCCCGTTAGCCACTGCACTGTAATTATTGTCTAGAGAATGACCTGACGATGTCTATGTTATTCGAGAATTTAGGTTGAAATGTGCAATTGTGCAATATTGATAAATGATGACGATTTAGAAACGTGGTGATGTTGGATGTGTGGATGGTTGGAGTTGGACATATTCATGGTGTGATTGAGTAAGAATGGGAAAAATACAATAGAGGAAGGGTTGACTTTAATATGTCTGGCTCTCACTAATCCACATGGTCCGCATATGGCCTGACCAAGATTATGTCTGGACTTTAAAAGAGACTGCGACCTCTGAGTTTGTGTCGGCCTTTCTTCTCAGAGTAGTCAGATAGGAAACGCCGACCTCATCTAGCTTTTCTTTTTTAATATGACGTGTAAAACTGATTCCGATATCCGTATTTACAGAATAAACAATTTCATTTCATTTCTCCCTGAACAGTCGGATTTGCTTGTCTATGAGATATTTTTATTGCAGCATGAGCTACACAAAAGATTAAGCAGATGGTTTACATAAAAAGCAAAAACCCATTTTATTTCATGCAGCGAAGCGTCTTCTATCGCGCCTTAAGATAAGTTTTTCCGTTTATAAAATTGGGTTTAATTAAAAAAAAACTTCGACGAACAGTGCAGAAAAGCATCGCCTTAACAAATGACCTATCCTGAAATCACCAAAACACACATCACATAGAGTAAACGTGATGATCAAGGCTCCTTACTTCTCTACAAATATTATGAGAAAAGGCGTTTGCCCTGCAGTAGTAGGGCAATAATATGCTGTTTTCCTGGTGGTATTGCTCTACGACATTCGGTTGCAAAATCCGGCAAATCCCTTCAAAATTCTGAATCATCAATGTAATAAATTTAAGTGGAGCACTCGATCATTTATTCCACATTAATAATCCTTGATTCAATAAAACGCGGACATCCTTTAACAGGTCCGGCCATTTTGTATTTAGATATTCATATATTAGCTCCGGCACATTAAAGATATTTGTTAATCTGGTCTGGTTAATCCTGATCTGTTGTTTTGTCTGCGTAGTTGTATGTGACAGTTACAATAAAAATAGAATTGTTATAGTATCTTGTGTACCTAAGTGTTTTTTTGTAAATAAAGACGAGAATTATGAATCTCGAATGCTGGTTAGATACTGCTTGTATTTGGCCCGTTCAAAAGTAATATACTTACCTTTACATACACACCTCTAATATAACGTACTTATGTACAGTCACGGACTTTAATTGATGGGCCACTTGGCACTGTTCGTATTTTAGCCGTGTAATGCAAATTGGCCTTAGTCGGTTATAATCGTACATCCAGACACGGAAACTCATGTCTCCATATTATAGAAGAAAATTATATTTAATATCTTTACCGGTTAGCTAACCTGAGAGCCAGAACTACAAACTTGACAGCAGAGTGACTACCCAAAGTCAACCAATTGCAGGTCTAGCAACCGTAACCTAGCGACGATTATTTTAGCCAAGCCATAGTAACGTTAACCTACGGAGAAATTTTAATTAGTAATTTCTACAAATTCGCAAATAACGTCTCTGACATCGACATTTAAACTGTCACTGTCTTCGGATAGGTTTTCAGAATGATCGAGTTAATGAGCTCTGATTCAAAGGAGATCAGTATCAAATAGATTGGATAAACATTGTATTTATTTATCATTGAGAACTTATTAGTCAACCTCTATGGACAAGACTATTTCCGATTACTAGTAATTTGTCATCTTGTTTACGAGTATACGATTTTTAAGTTCGTGTTTAATCATGTAATCTCGTGAATGTATGAAGCTGCAAAATTGAAAAGTTTGAAAGTGGCTCATCAAGTAAAGTCCGTGACTGTACATACTACACCATAGGTTAAACTTTTGTTTTCAACTTAGGCTGTCTTGAAATGGTGTGTTGAGTGCGTTTAATTGAAATAGTCTTTCCGAATAAAGACAATCTGTATTTTACATTTGATTTTGCACCTTTCAATTCAAAACAGTGTTATGGAAGCTTTAAAAAAGCTTCGCTTTTTTATGTCGTATTTCTGCTGGCTAAAACCCACCATTTTAGATTTATTTTATACATTTTCTGCTTTATTATACAAGGGTCGTAAAAATCTGTCAATTTTGTATTTTTTTACAAATAATTATAGGCCGATGATGATGATGATAAATAATTCGCCTTAACAAATTATATTAAACTAGCTGCACCCCGCGGTTTCACCCGCATAAGTCTTGATCGCGTGGAAATATCGGGATAAAAAGTATCCTTTGTCCTATTCCAGGTCATGATCTACCCCTGTGCCAATTTTCATCCAAATACGTTAAGCCGTTTTAGCGTGAAAGCGTAACAAACACACTCACTTTCGCGTATATATAATACTAGCTGCGCCCCGCGGTTTCCCCCGCGTAAGTCTCGATCCCGTGAGAATATCGGGATAAAAAGTATCCTATGTGTTAATCCAGGTTATAAACTGTCTGTTTGCCAAATTTCATCCAAATCCATTCAGCCAATTTTGCGTGATTGAGTAACAAACATCCAAACACACAAACACATAAACACACAAACTTTCACATTTATAATATTAGTAGGATAGGATTAGTTAGGATATTATAACATTATATTCTAGTTAGGATAGGGCCCTGACCCCTAATCAGTTAACAACAACAAACTGTCTAAAGTATCCATTAAAAATAATCTAGACATTTCATCAAGCTTACACGTACCAACAATCATAATATATTTCACTGAAAAATGGCGACTTTCTTAGCAAATTAACAAGAAGAAAGTAAGTGCTTAAATGCTAAGAAAAATGAATTTTTCATAATCCCGTAAGCGGGGGATTACTCCGGCAGATCCAGGGAGGTTTTGCACTGTAACTTGTTTATTGTGGCCACTAGCGTCGGCCGGCGACTTTTCTTTCATTTTTGGTACGGAAGCTTTTAGATTATTTTCATTATTAGTATGTAAAGCTGCTTGTGGAAGACTTCTTCCAGGAAAGTAATACCATCATGGCTATTTCTGTCGCCTAAGGATGTAAGTGCTGATCTATTTACAAACCCGTGAGACTTCCTCATTCTTGTCATAATTTTAGTGCAATATAACGACATTTAGGGTAGGAAGGCGCTTGTGGCTAAAAAATAACAGCCGCACGGGTCGATCAATCAGGTTATGCTACGCTTACCGCGGTTGGTCCGTGGATGGGTGACCATCTTTACATACCAAGACCCCTCCGTGCCTCCGAAAGCACATTAAGCCGTTGGTCCCGGCTGTCATTTGTAGATCTTTGACAGTTGATACGGGTCGTCAGAAGCCCGAAAGTCTGACAACCAGCCTTACCAAAGGGTTAACGTGTTACCCAGTAAATGGTTTGTGGAGGTCAGATAGGTAGTCGCTCCATGTAAAATACTGGTATTCAGCTGTATCTGGTTACACTGGAAGCCGACCCCAACATAATTGGGAAAAGGCTAAGCAGATGACGATAACGACATTTAGGGCATATTCTAGGATTCTAGATGAATAAGGCTGATTTAGACTGCCTTGTTGGTCTAGTGGTCACGTTACTGCTAAACATGAAGTCTTGGGTTCGATTCCCGGGTCGGGCAAAGTGTTTTAAGTTTTGTCCATCTGTAGTTTCGCAGTAGTAGCCCGGAGTCTGGATTAGAACCTGGTCGACGGCAATAAGCTCGCCTCCTATTACCTGGGACTTAAACATAACTTTAACTGGCGAAATGGTACTAAAGATAAACCTCTGTCTAATTAACAAATGCAAATGGAAACCAGCCTTTACTAGGAATTGTAGACATATTAGCCTGAGGTAATTGCTTGACTCTTGAATTTGGTGTGCCATCTGTTTGTCACTAGTCCAAATAAAGGTAAACTTAATATCTTTGGAAAACGTTAATACAGCATAGCTGTAAACAGATCTTTTGGCTCGCGGTCAAAATCGGAACATACGCCGCCATCTTGTTTTTTTCAATACTTTTCACAAAATAATTGCACAAATGCTTACCAACAGCGCCCCCCTGTCAACGTCATTCGAGCGCCAAATGGTCCTTGTAGCAGTACATGGCTCCGGTCTGACTAGCATATTCATGTGTTACAGACCACTATAATCTAGAATAGACTAGATACATATTCAGATATCTACTCCATCATGGATAATAAAGACAGGTCATTGACACAAGTTTTGACCGCAGCAACATCGAAGCACGCGGTACCCATTTACGTAAATTGAGTTAAAATTTGAATTCTTGTTACAAACTAACAGACAAGTATTCTGCAATGTTAATGAGAAACTCTCGAGTGTCTGGTGAGAAGTAAAATTAAAAACGATAGCTCAAAAGTTATGGTTCTTTTACGTTCTAATTGGTGCTAAAAGATATAATTTTCTCTCCCTCGCTCTTAAGTATAATTTAATTGGTGGGAAAGAAAAGTATACTTTCAGTTTCATAAAAACTAAATTAAAAACTACTCGTACGTGCGATGGCGATAGACCCAGAAGGCTTTCTTTAAGCAAACCCGTTAAACTAAAATGATTATTGGTTTTGAATTCCCTTTTATCAATAAGTGACCTTATTGGTTAGGTATATTCATCAGAATAGTCAGGTGCGTAGTACTCGCAACTGGCGTGCGTATATGACCAGATGAACTACATAAAGCAAAAAGGCTTATGTAAGGATCGTAGCAAACGTAAGGTAAGTATAATATAAGTCCCACTGTTAACGAAACTGTCTCAAACTCAAACTATTTATTTCAATTAAACCATTTACGGGCACTTTTGAATTGTCAAGGAGTCGGTCAGTAAGAAATATGAAGCTAGTTGCCCATTCCAAAGCGTAGTAGGTACCTCTGGAGAAGACCGGGCAAGAAACTCCACGGACACTCTTTTCAAATCAAAAAATTGTTACAAAATAATGGTTACATCATTCATGATGAAACTATACATGTGAGAACAATGTAGAAAGTACGTTAAAAGTCTAGTAACTTGTAATTTTCAGTATAAATTATGGTGAGTGTGTTAAATACACTCACCTGACTTCATGTCTTAATACTGGCACCATTTAAATACTAAACTAATCGCTTGCAAATCAAAATGTAAACAAGCTTTTATAATCTGGTTTGCAATTTTAATTAAGACAAGTGTCAATTGGAATATAAAATTATGCAGAGTTGCTGCAGAGATTAGTGGTGTTGGACAGTTAGATAATTATGTATCACAAAGTTCCAGAAAGTAAAATCAGGAAAATTTATTGCTAAGCTTATTGACTACCAACTTAAATTGACCGTATAATATACAAATCACATCTGATATTCTTTGACAGTTGTATGAAATAGCTATACCACGGCAAATTGACGTACGGTGGTGTCAATTTGCTTAAACAATTATTTCTCTGGCTGTACACCGACAAGACTTTTAAATAAATTAGGTAAATCAATTATGTTGTCTGGGTGTGTTCCAAAATTACTACTATTTATTTTTAGATAAAGCTACTGTATGAAATTAAAATTCAAGAAATCTGTAGGTATCCAAAGCTTCAGTAGCATCCAAGTCTTATTTCAGAGTCGAAGCAAATTATATTGATTTACAATTTAAAAAAATCATAAGAGTTAATAAGAAATAGATTTTTTTAAATTGGTGCGTTGCTGTTTTTTACTTGGTTTCTCTGCCTTCTGAAAACAAATGTAGCCTCAAAGGAACTTACATGACCAGTCGAATAATCAGAGCAACAATCGAAAATCCATTAAATAAATACATACACTTATGTGTATTATTTAAAAAGTAGGTATGCTGCAAAATTCCATGTTACATGGTCGCCAAGTCGAGGCAAAAAAAAATGCCACCAAAAAAACGAATTAACGCCCTTGCCACGTTAAAAATAAGGTGCAAATAATAGTTTTTGGTGTGAAAAACTTTATTTTGCAATTTTATAAGCGCTCTATATTAAATTCGAGAACTGGTCTTTCTCAAGGTGAATCTCGGTTGCCAAGTGCATTATGATTAAAAAAGGTTATATTTTTTCTCACGTTAAAAAGTCAAGAGTGGTAGCGGTTACCGAGATTATCCATAAAAGCTTTTGTCGAGGCATAAACGCGAGGCATCGAGGCATGAGCAGATTACATTGTTGTTGTTTGCTGAAACCGTGCATGCGCATTTAAAGCCACAATTGCTCGTTTAATGTATGTAAAGGAACCTAAAATAGTTTGCACATTACGTATGCACCATGTTATAACAAAGACCAAGAGGTAAAAAGTCACAAAGCTTTTAAAATTAAAAAGTAACATAACACAATTAGTCATATATCCGATATTGCAACAATATTTTCCAGCTTGAAAAAGGCATTTAAATTCTCATAAAGAGTCACAGATTTATCAAATTACTCTGTCCGAGGCACAACCGCTTGCCAACACGTCGTTGGAGAAGCAACACTATTTTTCCCCTTTAAAAAATGCTCATCCGAATTATAAAAGCTTCACATAAAAACGGCATTTTTCTATGTCGGTACAGTCAACAAAAAGAAAATGGGTAATCCATTTTGACGGAACGCCAAAAAAATCCGGAGCACCCACGTCTGAGGGACAAGGTAGAAGCGGAAGCGAGTTAATTAACGCGGTAACTATGATTAATGACGCCTACCGAGAAAAGACATTTGTCAATAAAGTTAGATTTTGCCATAACATCGACATTCGGATCTATATTCAACTATCACCCTAATTTTCAATCACAATCCGAAAGGAATCCGATAAGTTTATATATAAATTAGTGCACAGGTTAGTTTTTTTTTTTGTTATACATTTTGTTTTCTCTTTTACTCATAAATACGTTGTCTTTTTATATATTTTCCTATCGCAAGTTTGATGGAAGAGATTTATTTAGAAATAAGCATCACCTTTATGCATATATTTCTCTTCCTTTCGTCTTGTCTGTTAATATGTGTGTACAGAAACTATTAAATAAATAAATAAGGATGTTGAAGGTATCTATTTGTTTTATATATTTGAATGATTCCTCTGCTCAACAACGTAAATTACGCAATGGCTGAACTGTAAAAATGAAAGGCATTGGTATTGTAAGTGTTTTGCGTAATTACCCCACCGATTTACCTATACATTAATTTACAAAATTAGTAAGTAAATAGTAGCATCTAAACGATCCCGAAATTAAATCGATTATTAACATAAAAAATCTAACCTACTACCTAATTTAACCGATCATGACGTGACATTCATCGCTCCTAATAACGTCACACAAATCACGATCGACATATTTACGTCACTCATCGAAATCGAATGAATGGATCAACCTATAATAAATCTGTCCCGTTACTTTGATTCGTCAGCACGAACCGTTTCTTATTTTAGAAAGGGATTTCATTTAATAAATCTAAACAAATATGGCTATAAAGAGGGTTACTAGCGAGATGACAACTAATAGAGAAGAATAGAAGAAAAGGACGTACTGCACTGACCCCAAATAAATTAGGCCAAGGGCAGATTCATTGAATCAATATATGTATGGTTAATGGTGCGTCTACTTCCGCTACATGATAATTAACTTGAAATGAGAAAAACAAACAATGCCTGACATATTTTTCTGAAGATAATAGTTTTTTTGCCAAAAGTAAACATAGCTATTGGGAAATGTTTTACATCATATAGGTGACTTGGAGTCACATTCACATTTCTTGCCAAATTTATACTTTCTTAAAGTTTTATTACAAATCAATAAATAAAATACTATCGATCACCAATAAACTATTTAGGTCCCATTACATTATTTTAAGTCCGTGCCTCGGAAAGCACGTTAAACCGTTGGTCCCAGCTGTCATTTATGGATCTTTGACAGTCGTTACGGGTCGTCAGAAGCCCGAAATTCTGACATCCAGCCTTGCCAAAGGGTATCGTATTACCCAGTTACTGGGTTGTGGAGGTCAGATAGGCAGTCGCTCCATGTAAAATACTGGTATTCAGCTGCATCCGGTTGGACTGGAAGCCGACCCCAACATAGTTGGGAAAAGGCTAGGCAGATGATGACATTATTTTAAGTCCGGAAGTACCCCATACATTATTAAAAACCCAAACACTTCATCGCATGACATCAATTTCAATTCGAGTTCTGCTCAATCTTTGAACAAAATCTGAGCAAAAACAACATACCGATTACAACGAACCAATGCACTTTTACACGGCGCCGCGCCGAAAGTAATCGACCATATAACAATTTAAAAATGCGTCAGAATCAGGTCACATCGCGATGTGTTACCGATAACGCTGTGAGTGTGTCGCAAGCCTCTTGTTTTGATAAAGACCTGCTCGGTTTTGATGTTAAGACATAATAAGTTTGCTTGGTCTACGGGATAAAATTATGTTTGTTTCGGGATTTCAGAGTAGTAGAATAGGAAACACCGAACTCATCTGATTTTAAATCATAATTTTGTTTTTGACGTGTAAAAGTGTTTTACTACTTACTTACTTACTTAGTAGTATCTTCACGGTTTTAAAATTGAAAACGTTTACGATTGTTAAAAATTGGCAGGGAACATGGATTTACGTAATGTTTCTAAGCCATGTTTGTCTAAAATCCATTCATCGCTTCATAAAGACGTCAAAAAGTTTTACCGACATTCATTTAAATTTTCGAACATTGTATTCCATAGTCTCGAGTTTCGACTACTATCATCATCTCTCTGTCCATATCCTGCAGATTTCTGCTTGAATTTCGATCAGAAAACCTAAATTCTAAATACATTTTAAACGAAAACTTCAAGTATATTCTCGCCTTCAACACCGCTTTCAGTTACCCTCTTAAACGAGTTACCTCGAGAAACTGCGGTGACACTAGATGTATGTAACACCGATAGTTTACGTCTAACAGTCTCGCCCCACTATAGTTTCCCAGCGTTTATATACTAGTAATAAATCGAGCACATGTCTGAAATACGGTCGTGTTCGACGGGTATTGAATTTTCGACATCCTGATACTGTTATATTTATGAGAATGAGTGCTGAAACACTCAGGTACTCTTGAAGTTATTTGGGAAAAACAAAATAACACATAACCTCACATCACACCTGTTTTTAGCGAAGGGTTAGGCAGAGGTGTACTTCTTAAAATAAATCATTTTTTCAAAATAGTCTGTCTGTAAATAATGTTAATGTAACTTAAGCTTATCAACCAATTATATTATTTATTATTTACCACACATAACTTTATATGTTACTTAAATCAATTCAAAATTTTGCATTTCACTTGATCTCGCAAATATTTATGGACAATTTGAATAAATATAACAACAATAAAGGCGTTATTCAATAAAAACCGACAACGATTATTTCTTCCGTGAAACACTATATAATAAAAAAACTAAATTCAGGAATCGCGGGCGCAGGAACATAGGCACTCCAATAGCTTAAGCATTTACTTATCAAGTCTCAGTTCTTAAAAACTTTAATAATTATTCATTCTTAATTACCAATTAACCGCCCGCTACCGCTTATGCCTCGCGGCGCGTATTTAATTGTTCGTTTCGTGTTACAGTTAGTAACTGTACCGCCTCAGTTTCGGTTCGCCTGTTTTTTTTTAATTACCCCAGCCACCGTCCATGCGAAGACATTGCGACTCAGATCTGTTTTTTTTTTGTTTTTTTTGTTCTTATAATATAAGTATAGTTTAAGTCTCTGACGCTGACTGTACTTCGTGTTTAAAGCGGTATGTAAATTTGGTGTGATAATGAGAGAGTTATGGTGGTCTGCTAAAATTGGGCCGTTGATTTTAAAGTATTCTGAAATGGGAAGTATGAAACAAATACTCGTATTATGCAAGTATGGTGAACATAGTTTTATTCCATAATGCATCATACTATGGAATAAAACTGTCTTAAAATTATGCTTTCCAAGGTTTTCGTTAAAACCTGGACACTTCTATTATTATCGAAGTGAATCAGAAGAGTGTCTATTGGTGTATTTATCTCCTCAAATTAGTCCGGGACACTCGTCCTGCTATCAATATCTGTCAGTCTTGCTACAAACTTGATAACTAACTCATGTTTTTACCATTACCTTCTGGATTCAAATTACAGCCACTTATCATGAAATCTTTCAAAGTAACACACAGGACTCCTCTCTATGAGAGGGAGCGGGCCGTAATCCACCACGCGGGCCCAGTGCGGGTTGGTAGACGTCACATGTCTTCGAATTTTCGGTTCTAAGACATTCCGGCTTCCTCACAATGTTTTCCTTCACCGTTTTGAGAGCAGTGATGCTGAAATTAAATACACAACGTAAATCTACCTTTTTTTTTGAGGGTGGGAAATCATCCAATGACTTCTCCCGCTCTGGGCGGAGCGGAAGGGCGTGTCACACTTTTACTGACTAAAACCCACCCGTGTTCCTTCATTTGCCTGTTGCCAAGGTCCCGGTATCCCTTTCGGACTTTCCCGCAACCCTGGCAGGGACGTAAGTCGTAAGTCGGGGCCGATACCACTGAGCCACCACTGCTCTCTTAAAAGTATAGTTTACCTCATTTTTTGCCACGAACATCGGTATTTCTCGATTTTTTGCTATTTGTATGTTACTTGCTGAACGAGCTTTTATCGAAGTAAATTTCACAAAATACAAGGGCATCAAAAACTACGTCTAAAATTGACAAAGAACAGACGGCTTAAACAAAACAATTTTGGTTGCACTACATCAGCTGTCCAAATCCCGAATGCAAAGAGCAGAAAACAGACATCATTTTTAATTCTTAACAGAATTAGCGCCACTAAAACGTCCTAAAATACTCTAATTTCAAAGACACATCGTTTTATTATTTACGATCGACCTGATACTCTGATTTATGTCTAGACTAGACTAATTAGTGTCTAAATCTAAACTTGCTGACCTTTTTATCTGTCTGAAAATGTATGTCAATTATAATTAACGTTATTTTCTTTTGGAGTACTTCAAAAAGTCTTCATCAATACATAAGCATACAGCCTATAATGTTCCCACTGCTACGACACAGGCTCCCTCTCTGTGAGAGGCAGCGGGCCGTAATCCACCACTCGGGCCTAGTGCGGGTTGGGGAATCCGAGGAAACCGGCATGTCCTTTATCAATGACGATACTAAAATATCTAAAGAAAGAAGAAAGTTTATTTGGAGCTCAGTTCGTGAAACACAAAATGTAACTAACAAAATAAATAAACCGGCCAAGTGCGAGTCGGAGTCGCGCACGAAAGGTTCCGTACCATTCTATAAAAACGGCAAAAAAATCATGTTTATTGTTTGGGAGTGATGATGATGATAATGATAATGATGATAATGACGATGATGATGATGATCATGATGATAATGATGACCCGACAAACGCTGTCCTGTCCAAAATACAAACTGTCCTGTTCAGAAAGAATTAACAAAAAATAACCAAATCGGTCCAGCCTCAGTTCTCAAGTGAAGCGCTTCCCAATGAACAGTATTTCATTTTTATTATATTATACATTCATGATAACGATGATGATGATGATAATGACGATGATGATGATAATGATGATGGTGATGACCATCATGATGATGATGATAATGAAGATGATGATGATAATGAAGATGATGATGATGCTAATGATGATAATGATGATGATGATGATGACGATCATGATGATGATGATAGTGAAGATGATGATGATGCTAATGATGCTAATGATGATAATGATGATGATGATGACGATCATGATGATGATGATAATGATGATGATAATGACGATGATGATGATGACCCAACAAACGATGTCCTTTCCAAAATATAAACTGTAAAATATTTATTTCTGTAGAAATACATCATCTGTGAAAATGTCAACTGTCTAAATATCACGGTTCATGAGATACAGCCTGGTGACGGACGGACGTACGGTCGGACGGACGGACAGCGGAGTCTTAGTAATAGGGGAACCCTAAAAAGTGAAAATAAGATTTTTTTTTAAATAGTGTGTGCCTCACGGCTTCCCCAAAACGGTTGATAACGCTGGTTTTCTAATGAAACTTTTGGGACAAGTGACGGGGAGTACCTACAAACAGTTTCAACATTCCTAAACATATTTTTTATTATACTTATAAATAAATAAATACATAAACTAATAATCAAATAAACCTAATTACAAAAACAACATAAAAACGTAAACTACAAGAACTTTCCCAGTAAAACCTTTTTAGCGGTTGGCTAGATTGATCTACGTCTGATATGCCCGACAGGTCAACTTTACTGACTGACGTTCTTGAATATTTGAACAAAAAAACGTGTCTGTAGTGCCTTTGTTGACAAAGTTTAGAAAGAACGAAAGAAAGAAAAATAGGTTTATTTGTCACAGGAACACGTGCATACAAAAAGATAACTAATCAGCAATATTAAACAAAATAGATCTAAATACAAATATAAGATCACGAGTTTACAGATAAGTAATCGGCATCTGCACGTCATGACTGTGACAAGAAGGCTTCCACTCAGCGTGATGCTGCGCTATGGGGACCCACAGCACAGCGCTGATTTTCAGTGTTTAAATTGCTTTGTATTTGATTATATTTCTTCACATTAATAACTTATTTTTCCATCTAGTTTATATAAAACTAGATGCCATTAAACAACGTATCTTGCTGTTGGCGCATCACTACATATTATAAAACAAAGTCCCACCGCCGCGTCTGTCTGTCTGAAGGCGATAAACTCAAAAACAGCCGAACGGATTTTCATACACTTTTCACCAATCGAAGGAGTGATTCATGAGGAAGGTGTATAATTCTTTAATATTTGTGTAAATTGGCTGAAATATGACAATGATTTTTGAAGACGTCGGAAAAGATCATACCTTTTGGAAGCTTTACTGGCGTGCGGGTTACGATAAGTATGATTCCGTGGGATAATTTCGGACCTCAACGCGAGCAAAGCCGCGGGAAAAATCTAGTTAATTATAATTATAAGAATAGCATTAAAAAAAACATGATTAAATGATAGAATATCTCTGGGCATTTAAATCAGTAATTCATCTAGCCTAGACTCTACTTCTAATTGTCTTCTAATGACGTAGATAGAGCAATCTTTTAACGTCCACATAGTAGATACACTGCTCCAAAAGAAGCGCTCTACTTAATAAGCATTCTCGTGGACGAAGCAAACTTCTCATTAGGAATCTAATTTATTAATTAATGATAAGTGATTTTATTTACTGTATTTTTTACTGGGTTGGGGATGTCAGATCGCTCCATTTAAAATTCAGCTGCATCAGGTTAGACTGGAAGCCGGCCCCAACATAGCTGGGAAAAGGCTAGGCAGATTGATTGAAATGATTTTTGTGAGTAGGTTTGTACAAACAATATTACAAACTTAGAAATATAAAAAACAATATTGATTCTCAACTTCTCACATATAATTTAATGCAATGTTACTAAACAAGCGGTTGGTAGCCCATTGTGAAACACATTATACACTTCCTACAATTAATTTAAAACAATCCGTGAAGTAATAAGTAGATGATGCAATGCTTGTTTTTGTTTTCATTCTCCTAATTATCCGGAAATCATTGATTTAAAAATATTCAGTATTAAAATTGAGAAAAAGGGATTTCATAGTTTATAAGGCCCCTGACCACCAATCCTGAGTGTGATCTGTTTGCTAATGAATGGAGGAGAATTATGCGTCTATCTCTGATGTTTTGCGAGAGTAAGTATGCTAGGTTGTCCTCTAATATATGTTTGTTTATTTATTTGAAAGGTACACCAACGACCTGTTCAATGGAAACATAAAAAAAAAAACATAATTATGTATTGAGTTATGGTGAAATAGTCAATTACAGGCGCACACAGCACTTACATAAAGATAGCTTCATAAATATTCATTTTAACAAAATTTTATACTCGTAGTGTGGATAGAAAAATCAAGTATAAACAAAAATATAAACATGAAATAAAAAACAAAATCATAAACGAAATTATAATCAAAATTAAAATCAAAATTATTATTAAAATCATATCATATTAAAATTAAAATTAAATAATATGTTAGTATTTTAGATATTTTTGTTTACTACACCTGTTTAAATCTTTAAGTTAATTAATGTAATTGGTGTTACCGTTTTAATTAACAATAAATAAATAAATAATGGCTCTGTAAAACAGTTCTGGATAAACTTCAACTGAAAGCGTCTAGCGTTACCACGGTATTAGTTTTACTCCCATACATACATACCTACGCCTTTTTTCCTCGGGGGTAGGCAGAAACTACAAAACGCCACCTGCTACGATCCTTACATACTACTTTGGCTTCGTTTACGTTCATACATCATCCTAATTGCGTAATACATGATCAATCTGAATTGGAATCGGTTAGAAATAAATGTCTAATACATTGCTTCATAAGTTCGAAAAATAATTCTGCTCAACAACGTAAATAAAGCAATGAATCTTTTCCGGCGAATGGTTTGCAGGTGAAGCTCGCTTCCATCTTGGTCATTACTTACCTACAACTAGGTGAGATTCAAGCCAAGAACAACCCCGTTGTGGTAAAAAAAAATATATAAAAGTGTTTTTGGATACGAGAGCCTTTTTTTTATAACAAATGCCAGTATTTCTGTGGTTTTTATAAACCTGCGGAACAATCGGTCTTCAGGGATAAATTCTTAGTAAGAGTTACGATAATCCCAGTAATAGACCACTGGTGAATACTACCCACATTTCTCACAAATATAATACCGTTATCGCCACTCAAGATAACCGTAGAGTTACTGCGAAACACTTACGAATATGTTGCTAAGATAAACTATAATAAATACGCTTCAAGAAAATTTCCTTGATTTTCAACGGTACTTTATGTCGGTAGAGATTTGGAAACCTGAGAAACAGGTTACTAAAAATGTTGTTTTGCACTTTTAATTGTTTTTAAGGGATCGCATCGCAACGAGGTGATCCGGCAGAGAACCAAAGTTGTCGACAGAGCTCACAGAATAAGCAACAGTCGTGAGGCGGCGAGCCTCCTTGCCGGATTACCGCCATGGGATCTGGAGGCGAAGGTCCTCGCGCACATCTGGGAGTGGCGCGAGGAGGTGAAGCGCCGGGGTGTAACTCCGCTGCCGCGAGAAATCGCGGCACAGCGGACAGAGCTCCGGCAAGATCTCATGGCGGCATGGAGAGTGCGATTGTCGCAACCCAGTGCTGGGCACGCCACAATAGCGGCGATAAGTCCCCTCTTTGAGGAGTGGCTAGAGAGGCGCCACGGCGTCCTCACCTTCCGCCTGACACAGGTCCTCACCGGACATGGCAGCTTCGGGAGGTTCCTGTGTAGGATTAGGCGGGAGGAAACGCCCGGGTGTCACCACTGTGCGGATCGCCCGGAGGACACGATGGAGCATACGGTTGCTTGGGCGGAGCACCGCCGTGTCCTCGCGGAGGCGATTGGCGGCAGTGACCTCTCGCGTCCGGCCCTGGTTCAGGCCATGGTACGGAGCGAGAGGGCATGGGAAGCCGTCACCTCCATCTGCGAAGCAGTAATGCTCGCGAAGGAGGAGGCGGAACGCGTGAGGGAAAGGCAAAGTTTGCGCCCTCACGCCCCTAACCGCCGCCGTTGGAGACGCCCTGGGCGTCGGGAATCCCAGGCGGATTCCCGGCTACCATAGGCGCAGGCTTGCGGCCGGCGAGCAACGGGCAGCTCGCCGTCCGATAAGGACCAGGCCCGGGTCGATGGCGCGTCGTGTTCCACGCGCGCCTCGAAGAGATGTCAGCACAATTGGCGGTGTCCGCTAGGACCGATGCCTGCCAGGGTTGCGGGAAAGTCCGAAAGGGATACCGGGACCTTGGCAACAGGCAAATGAAGGAACACGGGTGGGTTTTAGTCAGTAAAAGTATGACACGCCCTTCCGCTCCACCCAGAGCGGGAGAAGTCATTGGATGATTTCCCACGCTCAAAAAAAAAAAAAGAATAAGCAACAGTGGCAATGGGCCGGCCATATTAGCCATAGAAACAATGACCGTTGGGGTAGATGTGTTCTTGAGTGGGGACCGCGAATTGGCAAAAGTTTTTTTTTTTTTGGGTGGTAAATCATCAATTGACTTCTCCCGCTCTGGGCGGAGCGTGGAGGGCGTGTCAGACTTTTACTGACTAAAACCCAGCCGTGTTCCTTCAGTTGCCTATTGCCAAGGACCCGGTATCTCTACCTGGCAGGGAAAGTAGGACGCCCTCAGGTTAGGTGGAGCGACGAGCTTCGCAGGGTAGCTGGTAGCAGCTGGATGAAAGTTGCCGGAAATTGACTTTAATGGCGTGCAATAGGAGAGGCCTATGTCCAGCAGTGGACTGCTATAGGCTAATGATGATGATGAATTGTTTTTGGCTCCTCTGATTAATTATCCACAGCGACTGCTAGCGTGACATTTGAAACCATATTTGGATTTTTATTTACCACTTCTCTCTCTAATCATACTCTATGTTTCCCTTGTACTCAAATTTTTCTTCATTTCATCCATTTCCAGGAACACAGGATGTCTCAAAACTGCAAATCATCATACGCGACCGCAACCACACGGGACGCAAATAACAACACGCTGTATCATGGAGGGACTGGCCAGGGGTACGGGGGGAGGAGTTATGCTCCTCCTAGTGTTGCCAGCAATGGAAACTATCAGGTAAGGCGTGTATCTATTTCACATTAAAAACCCTAAGATATACGAATGAAGACTTGTAGCGAAATCACCATAATTATAATAAGAAGCTTAAACTCGCGACAATCTAAGAAGTCCGATTTGACAGCTATGAAAATACTTCTGCTGTTTCTTTAAAAACTGATTTTCGAGACATATCGATTGATCATACTTAGAGAGTTTGTAATCGACGATTTATCTGATTCTCAAGGCATATCGTTTTATTACATGTACGAGAATGAAACGTCAAATGGACTTCTTAGACTGTCGCGAGTGTAGACAGTGACAATGGCAACTGGATTCTTCATCATCTTCAGAGTCGTCACTGAAGATGATGTTGATGAATCCAGTATGTCGCAAGTCTTAGTTGAGTGCAGTTTGCATATGTGTGCTCGAGGAGCCGAGACAGAGGAGCTCGTGGCTAAGTAATAACAGCCGCACGGGTCAATTCATCAGGTTAAGCTACGCTTTCCGGGGTTGGTCCGTGGATGGGTGACCATCTTTACATATCGAGACTCCTCCGTGCCTCGGAAAGCACGTTAAACCGTTGGTCCCGGCTGTCAATTGTGGATCTTTGACTGTCGTTACGGGTCGTCAGAAGCCCAAAAGTCTGACAACCAGTCTTGCCTAGGGGTATCGTATTACCAAGTTACTGGGTTGTGGAGGTCAGATAGGCAGTCGCTCCAAGTAAAATACTGGTATTCAGCTGCATCCGGTTAGACTGGAAGCCGACCCCAAGATGGTTGGAAAAAGGCCAGGCAGATGATGATGAGTTTGCATGTGTGTACATAGACATCAGTCTTGATTTTTTTATATTATTATATATTTTGTATATTACCTATCTAATATACAAATTACTGATTCAAAACCATTTCAACAAAAACTGTAGATATGACTCCAAGAAACCTTGCCTTTCTCAAAGGCCGCTGGAATAATCTTAAAAATATTTTTAAGACTGCCTTATAATTAAAATTATAAAAAAATATGAGGTTTGAGATAAAATTCTCATAAGAATTCAATAATTCACTTACATGAGAATATTAAAACTAAAACATTATGTCAGCACTGTTGAGTGTTTTACAAAAACTAGACATTTGCAGAATAATAATTTAGTGGGTTTAAGAACAAACATGATGTTCGCTCGATACATCAAATACATTTTTTTTATTTTTTACTAATACTTTTTTAAGACTGTCTTATTACAATTTTAGTACATTGTAGGCATCAGAATAATAATTATCTTGAAATGCTTATTTCCTTTGCTTATTCAAATTCAAATTCAAATATTTTATTTCAGAAATTCATCCATATATGTTAGTAGTAGTATAACTTAGCCTACTGTTAGTATTAAATTAAATTAATAATAATGAAAACAAAAAATTAAGCAATACAATTATCCGTTCTGTAACTTCCATACGTAAGAAACGCTACATTTTTCATACATTATGTATGGAATGTCTGGTCGAATTGCGAAGTCTGTCCGTCTGCGGTGGGATGTTCGCTTCACTGGGCAATTGTATCATACTCGTATGTGTAAAGAAATATCATCACGCTATTTCTTATCGAAGTAAGTAGAGGGTGATGTATCAATCTTCTTGTTTACGAGTCGATGGAATAGGTAGTACATATTGTATTACATAACTTGGCTTAGAAGATGGCGGCGTTAATCGTAGGTGCTCAGAAGTTGCCGGGGTTGCGGGATAGTCCGAAAGGGATACCGGGACCTTGGCAATAGGCAACTGAAGGAACACTGGTGGGTTTTAGTCAGTAAAAGTCTGAGACGCCCTTCCGCTCCGCCCAGAGCGGTAGAAGTCATTTGATGATTTCCCACACAAAAAAAAAAAGGTGCTCAGAAATGCAAGTTTAGGGGCACTCTGGACACGCCAACCAATGGGGTATGGTTTGATCAGGATCAATCTGATGCATGAATGATATTAAAAGAAAAAGCTAAAGATTTAACCATGCTTAATAATGTTTTCTTGCATTTAATGTAATTGGTTGCAAGTACAAAATTTTGACCCACACATAAAAAAATCTGAAGTGGGTGATAGACGTGCGTACTTAAAGTACGCGGTTTTTAAGTTCGCAACATTACTCGGCTCGCCGTCGGTGACACACGTGAAGCTTGCTCAAAATTTCATTGCCAAATTGGCTCGCGGCTCGCGGCGATGACAGATGGGCGAGTAAGCTCGCCGAGCCATAAGTACGCGTACTTACTCGCACGTCTATCACCCCTTTAAGTATTGACCATTTTCTCGCAGGCTGCTGTTATTAAAAACCTATATGATTTCTAGCTACAATATATCTTTTTCTAGTGCTTTCTTTACTAAGAGCTTTCCTTTTTAGTTAGCAAGCTGACTAACTCTATCCTTTTTACTACGCCGCCGCCGCGCCGGCGCCGTCTCAATTTTGCTCACTGTACTTAAAGCATTCGACTGGAAATATTACACCACAGTAATAGGTCATCCAATTAACAAGAACAAATGAAAGTTTCCCTTCATAATGACAAAACCATTGCGGGCCTAAACCGGCCACATTAGCCTTTCCTCTAAAAGCAGTTCCTTTCCTGAATCAGAGCTGTCATTAGCAATTCCTCTAATTTGACATAGAAGCAATTAAAAATTTGTGGACCGTTTTATGAATCTCCCTAAAAACTGTCAAACAGATGAATTATTTCGTAATATGAATTACACGCAGATCATATTATGAATTGTCAGTTTGTGACATTTTACGATGATTCATAATATTTTCTTATTATGATTCTGATAAATTTCATCTTCCCTTTTATCACATGAAATCAAAAATCTTAATCTTTCATAAAAATATCGAAAGTCGGTCAAAAATGTGCATACATTAAACATTTTATTGAAGCAGAGGAATGATCCAGATACGTATTTTTTTATCATACGTAAGCGAATTACTTCGATTTACATAACTATAACATATCATGTGGCTATATGGCCATGTAGCCAAAGATTGTAATTATTAAATGTGGAGCACCCAATGTTGATCGTCCACTTAAAATATAACGGTTAAGGCGACGCTTCTGGGGCGAAAATAAAGATACAATAATTATGAAATTTCGAAAAATAATTGTTCTGTTACTCATGACTTTGGAGTTCAAGGGATTACTCATGAATAGTTGCAGATCTATTCTGTAAAAACCTTACCGTCAAAACTTGAAGTAAGCTGTCAATTTATTATCTATCCCGAACATCAGGTGGAATGACAGCGTACTTCAAGGTCAATTCAACTAAGTTTTGACGGTAAGATTTTTACAGAATAGACCAACTGAAATTACTTCTAGTAGTGGAATTATAATCTACTGTCGAGAAGAGTTTTTGTTGTTCTAGTAATTTTCTGGACACTGCCAAGTTGACCGTGTTACTCCCTTTTCTATATGAGTGAACTTTACACCATGTTCCTCATACCCCTAAATTGCCATCTTTGGGCTTCAAGAACTTTTATTTTTGCTGTAACATATCCCTGCTAACATGCTGTAATCCCTGTTGATCCCTGAGTTTGTTTTGCCATTTCTTCTCAGGGGTCAGATAGGAAATGTCGACACCAACTTGTTTTTTTTTTTTAATAATTCTTTTTAAAGTTATTCCGATATCCCATTTACAGAATAAACCATTTCACTTCTTAATTTCATTTCATACGACTGCTGAATTATTATCATATTCATGCCACGACATTTATGATTTAGATTACTAACCATTATGCTAATGATATTAAAGTTCAAAACCCTGTAATACGATTCAAGCTAAACATAAAAATTCTGAATAAAATTCTCTGAATTCAGAGACACAAGACTTCACACTTCACCCTAACAAAACACAAACAGACAACATACCCGACAAATAACTATTAATTCTAATTCCCACAACACTAATTGCTTAAACACAAAACGAAATAATTCGGGCAGTCCTTTGTCCGGCAGAAATCGATATACACCTTAACAGCCCTTTCTCTGTGGGACACAAATGATAATGGCGTGCCTAATTGCGGCCGTTCGTTTCGACACGATCCAATTTCCAGCAGTTGGGCAATGTGTAAAATGTGGATCCGGAATTGTATTGAGGCAGTTAATGATGGGTAGTTGGTGCATATGTGATAAGTGCATGCCAGAAAAGGAAATTTAATTTTAACGATCTAGGTATGTATGTATTTTATGTCTGACCTACGACAGAGGCCAAAACCAATCAATCAATCTGCCTAGCCTTTTCCCAACTATATTTGGGTCGAATCTAACCGAATGCAGCTGAATACGATACTTTACATGGAGCGACTGCCTATCAGACCTCCACAACCCAGTTACTGGGTAACACGTTACCCCTTGGTAATACTAGTTGTCAGACTTTTGGGCTTCTGACTACCCGTAACGACTGTCAAAGATGTACGACTGACAGTCGAGACTTAACGTGCTTTCTGAGACGCGGAGGTATATCAATATGTAACGGACGGTCACCCATCCACGAACCGACCGCGGCAACCGTAGCTTAACTTCGATCGACCCGTGTGGCTGTTATTATTTAGCCAAACGCCCCTCAGAAACCATGATGTTTAATTAATACTCTAGGTTAGGTATTAGTAGAGCTGAAAACCAGCGCTGGGGCTCTGTCCTGCATAGGGTCGCAGCATAATGCTGAGCGATAGCCGTTTTTCGTGAATGTGACGCATGTTTTCCCCAACCTTTTGTATTTTTTTGTGTTTTTTTTTTTTTTTGCGTCATGTTTACCGCAAATCAACGTATTTTCTTTCTTTTCTTTCTTTCTTTCTTACTTGCGCAGGATTTTGTCCACATAAGTTTGTTTACAGAGTAGTAAGAACTTCCCTGGACGAAATGCTTTGGTACCTACATCTGCCACTTAGAACCATTGCCGAAAGTTTGAAAATTCTTCTGAAATAACTATTGTTTTGTTTGTTTGTTTCTATCATCGACAATCCTCTTGTTTTGCAAGTGTTCCTGCCAGGGTAGGTAACTTGCCATTTGCTATTTTTACTGTAATGTGTGCAAGCGCACCATCAATTCCCAATGGCTGCTTTCACAGACAGGTGTAACTTGGAACTCTGCCAATACCTTGAGCACTTAATTTCGCATGGTCTCTGACAGTGTCCATTTATTTACGATTTATAATATCCTTTATCTTCATCGATAGATAGAGTTGTAATGAGTAAGCACAATTTTTCAGATGGTTGTATTCATTTCCATCGAATTACCATACCAACTTAATTGAAGCTTGTGGTTGGACCCAGTCTGTGGGCCCAGTCTCTGCAAATGAATATTACTACATAAGCTTTGTTAACTACCTAAAAGTAGACTAAACATCATTATTATCATCTATACATACATAATACAGTAATACATACAAAAAAAAAACAATAGACGTAGATATATTTAGTAACTTATTCCGCTTAACTATTCCTCAAGAGTCATTAAAATCCCTGTAAGAAATCGACACGTGTTTCACCTCTCAGCGAGGTACCCTCAGGATGACGATTGACCAGTCGCGAACTCGAACACATGTTGCCACGCCGAGCGCTGGACGCAGAGACTAACTATATTTACGTTACTAGATATGTATATCCACGTCTATAGAATTTTATAATGGATTTCCGCAAAGTCACGCCTGAATCAATTAACTAGAACTACATTATAATACAAATAAATAGTGTCTGTTTGTAATGTCAAAATAACAGCTTTTTACTAAATGCTTATTATAAACGTATATAAGTACCTACGGTACTTACATCTAACAAAAAGCAGTTTTTAAATTTTTTATCGGTCTGTTCTGTACTTGTTCCGGCACATTTACAAAACTTATGTAAATTGTTGAATTTCAAGCTTTGATAGGTATATAAAGCTCTGAAATTCACCAAAATCAGAGACCATACTCCATTTGTACGCCAATTGTTTACAGTGGCATTCGAAATTAAGACCACATTCAATGCAGCAGCAACCTATTATACTGAACACAAACACCTATTTAACTAGTTTAACAACAAAGCCGTCTACGGAAGAAATGGGGTTGCACCTACCCCAACAGTGCCAAACAAAAAAGTGTACTCATTAATAATTATTTACTTTAGAAGTACCAATGCAACAAGTTCATTTCCATTTACAAGTTAACCAACGTGGTCAATCAATTAAACCGCAATAGTTATTAAGAAATATTTGTATTTTTGCAGCAAATGACAGCGAAAGTGCTGTTTGGCGGCGTCCCCACGATCAATGACCTCAAGCGGCAGGACAAGACGGAGAGAGAAGTGCGGCGGACACACTAGCGACATCTAGACTCAGGTGAGGGAAACTTAGCTTTGGAGTGTTAATGACAGATGGCGTCAACTGTATGTAGTTACCTGAAGTATTTGGTAAATTCGTTTAGCAGTACTAGATGGCGCTTCAAGTAAATAATTAAAACATTTTGCTTCTATATTTAAAGTTGGTGAGCAGATCACAGTGTGCTCTTTGCAATTTAACTTTTTCCGGTTTAGTGGTTAGTGAAGTGTCACTAACCTTTTTTTTAATTAAAGGTCTGCGCCGTCTACTGATGAATGGTTATAATAAAATCTGAAAGAGGTGGTTAGTGACACTTACTACCCGGAAAGAGTTAAAATGAGTTTACTAATTTTAATTTGGTCAATAATCAATTCGGAATTGACATAGATTAAATTGTGCCTAATTAATACACTAACTTGAGTCCGACACTAAAGGGTTGGTGCTACTTAGTTGGTGTTACTAATCCATGTATAAAATTGTTAAAATACATGAAATACTGCTCGTCATGTTTTATGGGTAACAATGAACTGCTTGCTTCAATATTAGTTAACTATACTGTAAAAACCTACCTGTATTACCTAACCTTAGAATATTTTTATCTATGTACAAAAGTTATACATTTTTTGTTTTTATAATTTCAGGAGCTGATTAAGTATGTGATAAGAAGAAATTATTGGAAGCTAAGGAGTGATCTCGGAAGACAGAGTTAATGTCCATAATAAATATTTTTATATACATTTTTATACCTAATACGGTTAAGAAAATATATATATTTATACGTAACACTGATTTTAGAATAAAACGTTGAATTCGTAATTTATATATGTTTAATGACATCTATTGAGCGCTTCATCAAACTAAAATTAGTGTTACAATAATTATAAACATAGGTAATTATTTTTAATTTTAGATAGATTTTAAAGAATTTATGTAAAATTGAAAGAATAGGTACCAACTGAAGCCATTAAAAATTTAATGTTTCCTATATTCCCGCCTTCTTGTGAAATTTTATCAAAATTTTAATAAATGTTTTATATTTTTCTAAATACTTTTATAAATTCCTTTGTAGGTGCTTTATACATTTGACTTAGATTTTACGAAAAAATATGAATAAGTTTGCTGATTCTGCAAAGGAAAATCAGTTTTTAATGATGTTATTCCTTTTTAACTTTCATAATTTACCTGCATCTTATTTTTGAAGTTATAAATTTTATTGTCAAGACTGGAGTCTTTATGAAAAGAATTTAAACAAATTGTTGTGCACCGACTTATTTGGAAAAAAATCTTAATCATAGAAAAATTTAGACTTTATTTTAATTTAGTCAATAACAAGGACAACATTTTGTTGAAAAAATCACAACACATACCTGTGATCTGTTGATTTTTAGAGATTTTATTAATGTATAAAAAAACAATTTTAAATTTTATTTTTGCACTAACCAATTAAACACTTAAAATTGACGTAAGCACAGACTTTTAATAAAAATAATGAGTATGTACCTGTATCTTTATTGGAAAATTAATTAAAGATTAAAACAACTGCGGCAATAAAGCTTAGGTAATCTGACGTGTACCACGTGGCACTGCGTAACAATATAAAAAAAAAAACTCTACAACTAGAACCTTAGGCGCTTGAATGACAGAGGCATGTTGATAATTTGGGAAATTATTTACTGTAATGTATAATTAAAACAAGTTGGCAGCATTAGTTCCGATTTCGGCCACGCGCCAGAAGATCCTTGTACAAATGAGCTAAGTATTTTTACCAGTAATTTCCCCGATATCTATCAAACTGGAACCCAACAAGACTGCATGGCAACAGAACACGAAACAATCGTATAAAAAAACTTACAAAACGCAAAAAGATGGCAGCTGAAGTGTGACTAATACCATTAGTTACAGCAACGCCATTTAAAAACTATACTTGTCCGACAATTAAGACTCAGAAAGTTAACAAAAAAAAAAAAAAGCGCTAAATGTGGGCTAAATTTGTACTTAAAAACTTACCTGAGTAGTGTACAAAGACCAAAGACACACACTAATGTCAAACCTTTTGAAGATTACCAAAATATGCATTCTAATAATTACTCGTGCATACATGCCAAACTAAATCTCTATTTTACACCACCAACAAATCTAAAAAAAAAATACCAGAAGTAGCCGTATTGAAACGTGATTTACAAATTGAATATAAGATTGATTGAATTTCGAAAAAAGTGTTGCTTCAATTGATTGATCGAATTCATTTACTTTTTTGCCCACACTTTGAAATCCAGGCAGAATGCCAGGTGATTCATAGCATTGTTGTATAGTGGTGAAATCAAATCTAGATCAGACATTGAACTCGTAATAAACAATAATTTATTAATTAACTGGTTTTCAAGGGCTCGTGGCTAAATAACGCTGCCACACGGGTCGATGATAGAATAAATAGGAAATAAATGGAATAATGATAACGGAATATGGAAAATGGCCTGGAACAGACCGTATGTGTTGGTTCGGGGTTTGGTGATCATCCTTTACTTATAGAGATCTCTTCGTGCCTCGGAAAGCACGTCAAGCCGTTGATGTCGGCTGTCATTCGTAGATCTTTGACAGTCGTTATGAGTAGTCAGATGACCAAAAGTCTGACAACCAGTCTTATCAACGGGTTTCGTGTTACCCAGAAACTGGGTTGTGGAGATCAGATAGGCAGTCGCTCCATGTAAAATACTGGTGTTCAGCTATATACAATTAGACTGGGAGCCGAAAGCTAGGCAGATTAATTAACTGAGGCCTTAGACAAAGTGACATTCTATTAGCGATAACGATGATGGAAAAGAAAAAATATAAAGGAGTGACATAATCTATAGAAAAGCTTATGACAATCCTGTTGAAAGTCGTTGTAGAAATACGAGACGCTTTCGAAGCGATTGTCACTTGTCTACTTGCCCTCTAGTTGTCAGGAATATTTTTAGAACGTAGAAGAATACCTTTTCTTTCTTTCTTTTAATTATAACCAGCTCTTGCACCACCACTCACGTATTTAAAACATAATTCTGTCTCTGTCATCTTCAAACAACTGATTTATCGCGCTGATGTTTGAAATACAGATCATTTATATCTAGTTCAGACACAGAGATCATAGATTTAAGTGTTTTATAATGTCTCATTATTTTTATTTAAATATTATGTATATTTTTGAACAAATAAATTATTCTTATTCTTATATAAATATTTTAAATTCTGTTAGTGCTATATGCATTTAGCCATTTGTGGTCCGAGAGGGTCTTAGTATTTATTTTTAAAAGTCTGTGCCTACGCCAATAACATTATTAAGATAATATTATACAAGAAATACTTATTGAGTATAGAATATTATAACTAAGTTAATTCTAACCTATTTTGACTGGACTGAAGCATTGAATACTCACGCCAAGTATAGATTTTTGTGGACTAAACAGTTAAGCCAGTTTTTAAGAGAAAATATTTTTAATTTTGTATTTTTACATTTTGTACGAAATAACAGTAAAATAACACTAAAATCTTGTTTATAAATATTTGTTTTATTTGTATCCAAACCCCTTCTAACCCAGAATTACTCTATGTAGAAAATGGTTCATAGAAACACCTCCATTCGATACAATAAAAAATATACAAATTATAAACAAATTGCAAAATAAAAGGGGATTACAAAAAAAAATAGGCACATGAGATATTTCAGCCCTATCTCTGTGATAGCAACCAATCCGTAATGCCTCTGGTATTCCAAATGCCCATAGACGGCAGTGACCACTAACTATCAAGTGAGCCACCATTCAGCTAGTTCATCAACCAGATAATACCATAGCAAGCTACCTTTCATCGAAACCCCATGGCTCACTAGACCAGTCATAATTAATTGACGATCGACCACCATAACATTCCGTCATCAATTCGCAGCAAAACTAAACAGGTTAGGGTCATCTCTACTTACCCACGTCACGTACTGTCATACACGTTGCGCAAGCGCACCTTGGCTGTTAATAGCATACGTTGTGCACATATCAAAAGTATATCGTATGCTTTGATGATTAGGAAAGTTTGTACACCTTTTTAACTACATAGTCGACAGGTGGCTGGGAAAGACTGGAGGCGGAAGGTGGAAGATAGCGTATCGTGGCGCACCTTTGGAGAGGCCTACGTCCAGCAGTGAGCTGTGAAAAGCTGAGTGTTACTTTGACTTCATAAAGACATCTTTGACAAAGCTCGCATTCTTGTAAATTAATGCATCATCATCTGCCTAGCCTTTTCCCAACTACGTTGGGGTCGGCTTCCAGTCTAACCGGATGCAGCTGAATACCAGTATTTTACATGAAGCGACTGCCTATCTGACCTCCACAACCCAGTAACTGGGTAATACGATTCCCCTTGGTAAGACTGGTTATCAGACTTTCGGGCTTCTGGCGACCCGTAACGACTGTCAAAGATCCACAAATGAAAGCCGGGACCAACGCCTTAACGTATTTTCCGAGGCACGGAGGAGTCTCGGTATGTAAAGATGGTCACCCATCCACGGACCAACCCCGGCAAGCGTAGCTTAACCTGAGGAATCGACCCGTGCGGCTGCTATTACGTAGCCACGAGCTCCTACTCTTGTAAATTAATGCATGGCTTGTTTGATTTTGTTACTTCATCCGCCGGATAGATCCTTGTTTTCTGAGAACTGAAACTTGATCAATCCCGATGCTGGGAATATGGATCGGTGATTTTACGTCATTTGTACCTTCAAAATGTTCAAGCTCAAAGCATTTATTTCAAATAAACCAATTACAGGCACTTTTGAACCATCAAGGAGTCGGTCGGTCAGAAAGATGGAGTGTAGTAAGGTCCTATGGAGACGAACTTGCAAGAAAGTCCATTGACACACTTTCAAATCAAAATATTGTTACGTTTTCATTTCACCAGCGTCTTATCAAATCATAATAAAAAAAAATAAAAAAAATCTTTATTTCGGATAAGAAACATCCATATGGGTTAGTAAAACAAAGAGGCAACTTATACCTATGTTGGTAAACTTATTATCTATTTGGAAACAAGGCTGTTGTTCGAGATACATCTTCGAACAACATCACCTAATAAAGGAGACTCGTACCTCCCTGTTATGGTCTTCAGGATGGAGTTGGAGCTTTCCCGCACTCTGCAGAGCAAAGAGGCAGATTTCCGTCTGACTATAGCGTGGAAGCCATCGACGTGTGCTTGTGCAAACATACCTGATGCACTGCAGAAACGGGGCAGCCCCATCAACATCCTGAACCCGTTATTATATTGGACCCGTAGGGCGCCGATAGCCAATAAT
This sequence comes from Lithophane leautieri, assembly GCA_949152455.1. Taxonomy (NCBI): domain Eukaryota; kingdom Metazoa; phylum Arthropoda; class Insecta; order Lepidoptera; family Noctuidae; genus Lithophane; species Lithophane leautieri. The sequence goes on from OX424467.1 coordinate 16,948,144, forward strand.
GCCGATAATGCCATACCTACCTAATAAATTCTGACCGCTTTCGATTGCAGGACAGAGTCTGGATCTGCTGAGGTCTCAGACGACTGCGTATCTAAAGGATACCTAGGACGCCCATACAGGATCACTATAGGTTTTAACTTGCTAATAGAAGCGGCCATACCCGGGACTTGTTCTTTTTGTGTTTTTGTTCTTTCTTTGCGTCATATTTACCGCAAATAAACGTTTTTCTTTCTTTCCATAATCTTCCGTCTTGTACGGGCCAAATTAAAAAGATTTTCCCACGAAGTCGAAAGGTTTCTGACCGCTGTGACAATCATAGGTATTCGTATGACAAATGACTGTCCCACAAAACGGCCATTATACCGGTCCACACGCAAATTAATCTTGGCCAAAAATTCTCAGAGCATTTGTGATATTAGCTTTGTTTTTTTGTATTTTTTTATTTTATTGAAGCTAAGGTCTTTTACCGTTGAGTTAAATCATTCATGTCCGGATTGTGATATACACAGAATACAATGATTTACCCAAGGCGCTTTCGACTCTGTTGCACCGAACCGAGCATGTGAACATGCGAATAATCTTCTAATATTCTGTGAATAAGTTGAAAACGTTTATTCGCCTTTTTGGCTTGCTGTTAAGCATGAGGTCCTGTGGGCCTGAAACGGCCACACAGATTCATAATATTTTCCTTTTATGATTCTGCCAAAGTGGCTGTTTTAAGACCCCTGTGTTCGTGGCGCGTGTGTTGGATTATTCGGCTCCCTAAAAAATAGTTGAGCTAGATGGTGCTGATCCACGTGTCATATGTTCGTGAACGGGCGCTGTCGGTTGAGACTGCTCATCTCTTATCCTCCAAGGGAATGGGCAACTAGCTTCAACTTTCAGGCTAACTGACCGACTCTTTGACAATTCAAAAGGGCCTGTAAATGGTTTAGTTGAAGTAAATGCTTTGAGTTTTTTTTTTAGTTTGATTTCCGGTTCGGGCAAAGAATTATATGGATTTTTTTTCTTTTATAAAATTCTTAGTAGCAGCCTGGAGTCTGGATTTGTGCCCGGTTGATGGCAATAGGCTCGCTCCCTGTTACATGGGACTTAAACATTACTGAGGAAATGTGGGTGTACTATAAATACATCTCTGCCTAACCCTTGGGGGAATACAGGCGTAATGTTATGTTATGTTAAGATCATTGTCAAAAAATCTTCTTCGGTACTACGAAGATATTCTTCCATGTTTAAATTATGACAAGCACGACTTCCAAACATAATTGTCTGTGGTTCGATTTTTGACACGGATAAGTGCTTTGAGCTTTTCAGAAATTTAATTACACCCTAAGATATATTATGTATATCTATCTATTCTACGGAGCATGCAGGTGTCTAATGGTTCCATTCTCACATTGGCCCAGAAAAACTGCTAGGTTCTTTTATGGGGCCAACCTACACTTTGTTCAATACGAACAATGAAGGCAAAGGTTGTACCAAATTTATCCCAACTCTTGATGCGAAGCAACCGACTGGTAAATTATAGTTAACCAGAATTAAAACGAAAAAACAACGCAAACCAAAGATTTCAGTTAAAAATATGTTGTTTCTTACAGGTTCTAAAAAGCCATAGCGTTTAGTAAACTTTATTAGATTTCTTTCTTCAACATCTAATTCGCCGAAATGACATCACCAATTCACCAAGAAAACACTACAAAAAAGGCTATCGATTTCTTGCGAATAAAACAAGTATCTATGGATATAACAATGTGGTAACGGGCGCGTCAATTATACTCACGTTTTTGACCGCAGACTTTATTGATAGCAAAAAAATGGCCAAGGGTTGTTTGATACTGGGGCTTGGATTCCGTCGAGATTCGAAAAGCTATTCTTCTTCTATTGTTTATGGTTACGAACTGCTGTCTGGATTTTATGGGACAGGGCTCTGGTCGTTCTGTGAATGATGTATGAAATCTGAATGCAGTTGATCGAGCAATATTATTAAGGGGATGCAATGAGATAGCCCGCGAAATTCAAATTTCCTTACGTTTTGTTGCAATTTGCAGGTCAGTATCAGGTTGTATGTTGATGTAAATCCATATTTGTTACGGCTGCAAATCATATTTAGATCAACATACAACCTGATACTGACCTGCAAATTGCAAAAAAACGTAAGAAAATTTGAATTTCGCGGGCTACCTTAGCGCATCCTCCTTAAGTCTACAGGAATACATTAGTTGGAAAAAAAAAATGCAAAAGCATAGACAACGGCCTAAACATGGATGACGCCCAGCAGCCTAGGCACTGGTAAGCACACTTCTTTTTTTCTCTCTTTTTCTTAGTGCCCCTAATCGGGACAGTTATGCTAAACGCTGCAACTCGTCACGATATTAGAGCAAAAACTCGAGCTACGATCAGCAAACTTATAACATCACGATCCTATTTCCACTTGCTTTGCTTTACAGGTGGAACGGTGCCAACAAAAGGAGTGTTAGAGTCTGACAAACAAAAGCTGTCCAAGAAAAAAGGCGGCAATTTTAAAAATCAAGAGCTTTCAGCTATACACTGCTTAAACGGAGTCGATACTATTTACTATTCAAGACATATTATGCGATACTTACATCAGTATTTCATATTTATATAATAATTAGACATGTAATAATGTTACTTAGAAGTGAAGTAAAATATTCAACAGATAATAATTCGTGGTCAGCTTTCGTTGGTTGGCCAAACTCTATATCACCACGAATTGAATCTTTTTTTTCAGTTCCAGTAGTTCTTATAAAACCGACAGGAATTAATGAGAACCGGAAACCACACGCAGAAAACATACCTACAACTTATCAAGTAACATTTTTTGCGTCTATCTCCAAATCTAAATCAATATTTATATTTCGGCAAAACTCTGCAAAGTACACATAATATCAGTAACAGGGCAATTTTAACGGAATATATTAAAAAAACGTAACACAACGGTGTGAGCGAGCCAAAAAAGCTCATTTCGCCACAAAACGAGCAAGCGGACGTGAGACGAGATCATCGCTCGATGCGAGGTCTTGTAACTGTACTTTAATCATTCCAGCCTCCCGACGTTATGTAACAGCTAGTCCAATGGCGCTTGGCTGAACCACAACACGCGCCTGGATCACAAAGCGAATTTAAAAAAAAACAAGGATTTTTAATCTGTCACAGTCAAACTGTCAAATTTTGGCGGGAGTGGAGTTGTTGTCTGTGATTTTTTGGTAAGAAGAACAGGATTTGAATTCGGACTGCGAATTATGGAAGTTTTAAGGTTTGTTGTGTTTATTTTATTTCAATCATCTACATGTTTTATATTTGGGAGTGTGTAATAACAGTTAACGTTACCTAGAAGGAACGTCATAATAACAGTGAGCGACGCAAAAATAGTGATCTACCCTCAATGTTGCCCATAAGATTATAATTACATTATATAATTTATATGCGCAGCTTCACATCAAAGTACTTGTATCTGCTATTCTGTTCCATGTTTAGGTATATCTACATAATTATAAAACACTAGCTTCCGCCCGCGGCTTCGCCCGCGTGATATGTGGATAAAAAGTAGCCTATGTCCTTTCTCAGGCTCTAGACTATCTGTGTACCAAACTTCATTTAAATCGGTTCAGTAGTTTTGGCGTGAAAGCGCGACAGACAGACATACAGAGTTACTTTCGCATTTATAATATTAATGTATATAAATATAGTAAGGATTAAAGAGATTATCTGCTAATAATTTATCTACGCTTAATGTTACCTCGCAAACTAATGGGTACAATTCATAAGCACGTAATATTTTTAAATTAAATCGTTTAGCAAAAACTATAACATTCATAAAACATGACTGGTAATACTCGCAATTTGTCAAGCATTCATCCGTGGTCCGACAAAAGACTTTCCGCTTTATCGTTAGAAGTTAAGCTTCAATTCAGCTTGGTCTATTGGTTTTTCTCACTACCTGCATCTTTGTGGAGCGTATCTAATAGATTGGTAACTCTTCGCTGTCATAACCATAGACATAGAGAATGTCATAACTACTGCAGTGGTAGTGATAATCTCATTGTATCAGTGGTGCTTCATTGTTTGTACATAATATCGTCGTGACGGTTATTTATCGTTCGTGTTCGTGGCATGATAACAGTCACACGGGTCGATCGAGGGTTAAGTTATGCTTACCGTGGTTGGTTCGTGAAATCTTACCACTTACAAATTTTCCGGAATAAATTCTTTAAATCATGGTAAGAACCGTATCAAAATCCGATGCAAAGTTTGGGAAGAACAACTCAAAGTTTAGAGAAACATATAGACAGACACGATAAATCAACTTTAAAGTTTTAACTTTAAAGTTCATTTCCCAAAAGTACCATTTTGGCGCTTTAGCATTTTCGCCATTCTACTGACGATATGTATAATATTTATATTGTTATTATTTTATTATTAGTCTGCGGTGATAACAATACAATCTCGCTATCGTCTCGATACCGAGTCTCACTGACCTGAAGCCCTAGACAAAGTGACATTCTATCAGCGATAACGATGATGGAAAAGGCAAAAATGTATAAGACTAACATAAGTTATCGAAAACCTTATATCAATCCTGTTGAAAGTCACTGTATAAAAACGAAATGCTTTCGAAGCGATTGTCACTTGTCTAGGCCCTCAGAGGCCCTAGACAAAGTGACATTCTATCAGCGATAACGATGATGGAAAAGGCAAAAATGTATAGGACTGACATAAGCTATCGAAAAGCTTATGTCAATCCTGTTGAAAGTCGTTGTAGAAATACGAAACGCTTTCGAAGCGATTGTCACTTGTCTAGGCCCTCAGGGTATTCCGGACGTAGTTTTAAATATCACCAGTCGTAAAGGCTATTTAAAACTGGTCCAAACCTTTTACCATAATAATAATAAAAAAACTTCAATGTATGTATGTATGTATACTCAAGTTTCTCTTAAAGCAAGTTATTTTACATAACAAACATCTCGCTCAATTCTTTCCTGTTTCCCGTGACACGGAACTTACTTGTAACTTATACTTATGTAAGTTATGTATTTTCTCATTGAAAGTAGATTGATGACAAACATACGGATATGTTGTGATTATGCTATAGGAACTTTGTTTTATGTAGGGACGTACTTACCTACATACTCGTCATTGATGCAATCTCTGAAGATAATTGTTATATAGGACTAATTATTAAAAAAAATCAGCCCGTCAGAGTTCCACTTCGTGGCATGACAGCTCAGCTCATACTAAGAAGGAACAATCATTGGTCACCTAATTACGAACTTATTTTCGTAACTGTGTAATTATCTCTTATATACTTATTTCTATTTAGGATATGTATGTTTATGTGTATCTATTTTAGTATATTGGATATTTATTATTTGCACCCACGACAGCCCCATTTTATGTCCAGACAAATCACTGTCTATTCCAAGGTTGCCTGGAAGAGATCGCTGAAAGCGATAAGGCCGCCCATTGTATATTTTGTAGTGTTTGTTTTTTTTTGTTATATATTTTTGTGGTGTACAATAAAGTATATATAAATAAATAAATAAATACGATTTGGCAATTCTCAAGTTCAGTTTTAAGCCTCTCCCCCACAGGCGTGTTTTTATCACGCGAATAACGCAAGCGTTATTAGTGAGATACCTCTTTAGTGCAAACGGGCAAAGAATGAATAAAATAACATCATGCCTGTAATCCCCAAAGGACTAGGCAGAGGTGTACCTATAGTATACATCCACATTGCGCCAGTTATGTTTAAGTTCCATGTCATAGAGCCTATTGCCATCAACCGAGAACAAATTCATACTTCGGGCTGGTACTGAGAAAAATTCCAGATGGAAAAACTAAATAACAATTTACTGGACCTGGAAATCGAACCCAGGACCTCATGCTCAGTGGTAGCCCTTCCGACCACTAAACCAACGAGGTAGTCAGAATAAATAATTTAGAAGAATAAGTCCTATCAATTCAATGATTTCTCATTTCGTTCATTAATCATGCGCTTCTTGGCTACCAATTACTTTTTATCGCCAAATCATCGCAAAAAGTCTAACATTAAAAATCACAGCTTGACTAAATAAATATTACTTATCCGAACTGATAATCATTCAATTGACTTTTTTTTATTAAATGCCAAAGACTAATATTTGGCAACCCAATTTGCACGATGAAGTAAACGTTCATTAATTTGCCCAACAATGACGCTGGCCTTAGTTGCCCAACTGAGAAAGCTTCGCAAAACATCTCAACTTGTATTATTCTTACGACATTTTCAGTGGATTTTTAATTAAATTTGGAAATGTTTAATGCATCGGATCGCTTATAATTAGATCTCTTTATACAAATGTGTAAAAATATTTTTGTCATCATGATATCCCTGGCATACAAAGCTAGTGTTTTTTTTCTTGCGAATAGATTTACAGGTCAAGTGTATGTCTGTATATTAGCAAAAAGAAAACGCCGCTCCCTCTTCGCCCGTAGGAAACTCAAGAGTGGATACGAAACTATGCCTTTCCTCGTCTTTTCGTGTGGTTAGGGACTAACCTGGTGTCAGAGTTTTAAAGCTGCCCAAGGGCCTCTGACTTGGCTTCACATGCCGTCAAGGAATCTCTCAGGCATGCCGGTTTCCTCACGATGTTTTCCTTCACCGTTTTTAAAGCAAGTGATACTTATACAATTCGCAAATGAATGCGAAAAGTCGGAGGTGCGTGCCTTGAGTTCGAACTCGAGACCTATGACTTGGCACTCCGACGGTCACACGACTAGGCTATCACTGCTTACACTATGTCTTTGATTTCTAATAACAACAAAAGACAAAAATCTATTCCTTTCCCAAGCATGGTGATCATAGTAACTATCACTTCTCCCCGTTCGCTAGAAAGCCCATGGTTAGCCGTGGACTTTATCGAATTGATAGTCATAACAATGTTCCACTTAGCTGTCACATCTAGCCATTCATTTAGTTGATAACACTGTTATCAATTGACTATGTTCAGCGATGCAGTTTACAAATGCATTTCCCAACAAAAAGAGCGTGACAAAATAATACATTGACATTTAACGTACGGGTGGTTTACAATGACGAGTAGACACAACGAGGCGTAGAGAAAGCATACTTTCCATTTCTGACGAACGGTCGCTTGTTGAAAGTATGTGCTGTGGACAATTGCGCGTAACCTATGACTACACGCACGTAATGTGAACTTGTGTAATACATGCTATTTGTCTCAGGATGGACAGTTAGTGGTTATCTAGCATGAGCAAGTGATATGTTGCACACGCGTGCGAATATGACCTAAAGTCACAAATACACATGGCTGTCAAACAACTCCTGATTGGTGAATGTCACAATGGCATACAATCTAGCATAGTTCTTTGCAAGATAGTCATATCAATAAAGTTCTGTAATTAAAATACTGTTTGCCGTTTCACTCCAATGCCATGCAGATGACAAGGTCAGGAAGTATGTAGAAAGAGTTTATGAATTACAAGTTATTTATTCATAAGAGGCCAACAGTCTAGAATCAATTCGAATCGGATTCTATTCGCTAAATTCGGATTCAATTCATAAAATGTAGTTTAATTTTTTTTATCAATGCATAGCGAAAATATATGTTTAAAAATTGCCTTTCTTTTTTACAGGTACAAATACATCTTCATAGTAATATCACTACTTCTCAAGAGCGTCAGTAACGAAGAATCAAAGGCAAACTCCACAGCGACCACGCCAAATTGTCCATTCTCAAAAATCATAGAAGATGTTTTCAAAATTAACAACAAAACTTCAGACAAAGCATCTCAAAAGAAAGACAAAGAAAGAGTCAAACAATTCCTGAGTACAATAGCCAATATTACAAATGAAAATATAAGTAGAAAAGAAGAAGATCTCATAAATGTTATCATAGCTTCAATAAATAGAATTAAAAATAATATAAGTGATACATCTGATAAATTAAACGAAGCTATCATAGTGACATCTCCTAAAGGTAGTACTAAAGATAAAACTAATGATATTAAAAAAGTAAATCAAATTAAAAGCGGTCTCGAAGACAAGATTGATACTTTTCTAAATTATAATACAACTAAGAAACATACCACAAAAAGCATAGAAGCAATTGAACACACTACTACAGAGAGCACTAAGTACGTAGAAATTCTGACAAAAGATCCTCATACCAAAAACACAACGTCTGCAAACATCATAGAAATTTTGAAGCATCTGATGCCTTTATTCAATAGTACTTTGACTAAAGAAGTACATAACATAACTATCATAGAAAGAGATCATAGTAACAATCATTCTTTTTCTGCAACTAAGAACGTTTCAACCATCATAGTTACATATTGTGATAACGACAATTTGACAAAAGAAAACAAAACGATTGTTAAGGAAGAAAATGATGAAAATCCTGATGGGGTCAGTAATGATGACTACTATGATGATGAACTGGGTCTGGAAACGGACGGAGTCGAAGGTGAAGCAAGGAATATAACGATAGGAGAAAAAAAAGAGATGTTGGAAGCCGCTGAGTATGGCTTGCAGAAGATGCATGAACTGTACACAGTATTGGAGCCTAAGCTTTATTCTATGGGTAAGTATTAACTATTTTTAAAGATCAAAAGCACAGATCCCAACATAAAATACAAGGCAATCAGAAGGTGTCGCAGTGTGAACTAGTTGGCAGGTAAGATACCATTTTAAGAGGCGTTTTAGATTTAAAGAGCCTACGACCTTTATTAGGAAACTCGTGCACTGCAGTAGACGTTTACGAGACAGTGGAAGCAAACATGACTGGAAACAAGGCTTTCATAGGATAATGTCTTCCATTTCACACAATCATCTTATTTTACTAACCTCTTACTTAGAAATTGCTTTGCTTAGCTTAGTATGATTATGAGTAATATGATACATATATGATATGTTATGATCATCAGTAAGACTACTACACAATTGCAAATAAGGATCAGTAAAGGCAAGTAACACAGGAAAAGAACAAGAACTGAAAATAATATTCATAACGGCAACCACTATGCTAATATGGGATGTTCGCGGATGCACATGTGGACTGTTTCTTTGCCACAATGCGTAAGCGCTGTGCATCCCTGGTGCGTGGGGTGTGGGACAGCAACAAGAATATCCTGTCCCAAATCTCAAGCAGGCTGGACTGTCCGTACGTGAATCGCTGCTGCGCCATTTCCCATAGAATGGAGAAGCATCGGACAGTGCTGCCGTTGTGTATATTGTTGCAGAATAATTATCTAAATTTACTAACATAGGATAAGTTTACTAATAAATGAGTCATGGTTACTTGAATAAATTAAATTGAAATTGATTAATTTAATATCAGAGCAGATTTTTATCCAGCCAAAGTGAGTTTTACTCTCGTCATTCATTATATCTTATTCTCAGGTCTGTGGTTGGACGACTCCAGTCCAGCTCGCTACGTGGCTGCATTCAATGCACCTTCAGAAGAAGCTGCCAAGTTCTCTCGGTACGGGTATGCTTCTCTGCAAGCTGCCACCAAGCTGAAACAACTGACCAGGTTAGTAATCCAGAATTAGATTAGAGGACTGACGAAACTCATTGTGGCTTTCCATAATGATTTGAATTCTCATGCTTTTCGTTCAATTCAAGTACGCATAATAACAGCAAAATAGTAAATTGAAGTATCAGCTTTGCAGGAATTACGATGCCATTACATCGTACAAAATATTTACGGACATTTCTTGAAAAAACAGTATCATAAATCACTATCGTATATTCATAAATAAAATCAAGCAGAGTTATGATGTAACAAATTAATCAATCAGCTAGCAATTAAAGTCCTTTCGCTCTTAATTTGGATCATGTCAACATGACGCGTCTCTAAAGGGTAAATATGTAGACTTAATGCAATGAATGTGCAATCTTCACTAGAAATGTTTGAAATATTTAGAGTGGCTTCTCTCTGTATAAATCCTATCAAAGAGGGCATTGGCTTCAAAGAGGGCATGGACCTCCATGGGACTAATATCTTATGCAATTTACTAAAGAGTACATATTGAGAGCCTTAATTGAAACGGCGATACGTTGGAAGTTTAATTATTTACTGAATTAAGTGTGAAATTAGAACGTGTAGCTATATACTAGTTTTAATGAAATTCTATTTACCTTTACGCTGGTACGTACCAAATGTAAAGCTACAAAATCTAATATATAAAAACCAAAAAGTATAATTATACTTATACGTTCCTACGTTACACTCATAGTAACTGACACATTGTAGGCAGATCTGCATTACTGGATCCTATAACATTCATTTGATAGAGATTACAATATAGGATTATGCATCTATATCTAGCATAATAAAGAACCATAAGATTCCCTAGAAAATTAATCCCAGAATAAAAAATACGGGAGCTAGTCGATTCAAAATCCATCCAAGATAATGACCAGACTACCATGCTTCCAGCCTCTAATATAAATTACAATATAAATGACTTCCCATCCACACAGTTGTTCCAGCCCAAGGATGTCAGTGTTTACGTAATTATCTCCATCCCAGCCAGAGACGGCTATCGCAATAAAATGCACAGACGCAGGCGCCATTCCGATCCATGCAATTTCTTGATAATTCTCAAATGATACAGTTTCAAACTGAGCAGTGAACTTTGCATAAACTTGTTCTGAACTGGATTTGTGATTAACAATGATTTCAAAAGTAATCTTGTGGTTTTGGAAATGTTTTGCCAATATCGCCATTATTGGTAATCTAAATGGTGATTGCATTCTGTTAGATGCTACTGTTCAGTTTCTTAAAGTCAACATTTTATTTCAATTTCCAAGATTATCTTACTATATAATATATATAAATATATAAAATTATAAATTATAAATATTAAATATAATATTATAAATGTGAAAGTTTGTGTATTTGGATGTTTGTTACTCAATCACGCAAAAACGGCTGATTGGATTTGGATGAAATTTGGCAAACAGATAGTTTATAACCTGGATTAACACATAAGATACTTTTTATCCCAATATTCCCACGGGATCGAGACTTACGCGAGTGAAACCGCGGGGCGCTGCTAATATTTCCATAATTTAAAAAAATAACAGTCATAAAGTAATTATAATAATACTTCGCCGGATATTTCCAAATGAAGTTATAATGAGGGAGTTTTTGCTTCGTCGTCGAAGAACATACATTAGGGATAAATTCCATACCATTCGTTTTATTTTATTTAGTACCCGATTGGTCAATACTGGCCGGCAAATAGATTAGCTGTGCTTACGATGGGTTCTCGATTCCCGATAGTGAGAAAAAATGTGTTGAGACTATCGAGTTCAAGCAGATTACAATATTATGATAACTCCTTTTTAATAGTTACTATGAGGTGGTCTATTCGCAAATCTATAAATCATATTAATGATCTCATGTTAGTAGAAAAACAAATAATAATATTATATACTTTGACTTTGACCAATATAAAATTAAGGTATTCATAGGATATGAGTTTTTTTACTCATGTCAGACCAGCGGTTATTGATGGGGTAATTTAAGATTACCTCACGGTAAAGCAAAAAAAAAAACATTGCTAATGATACGCAAGTAATTTGTATGAAGTTTTCTGCCTTTTTAGGCCAGAATACGATAAACGACGACAAAACAACAGTACTGTCGACGTAATAGGTCTTTCGTTAGCATAAATATACTACAGAAATAGTAGATTTTATTATAGCGATCACCAGCATTATAAAGTAACACTACTTGCCTTAATCTCCATTGCAACATCCACCGGAAAAGACGGAGCAATCAGCATTTGACTCCCAGATCAAGGTAAAAAACCGGCCAAGTGCATGTCGGACCACGCTCAATGAAGGGTTCCGTAGTTGGAATGAATTTATCCCAACAACAAACTTAATATTGTAGTTGAAAAACATGTTTTTGCAACTGCAAATGTAAGTTGGTCGATTATTACTCGTTAACTTGTATATATACTACTGCCGTGAATTTCTTCACATATGTAAAACCAACCATTTAACTGGCGGGGGGACTGTAACAAAAATTAGCACTTTAAAGCTAAATATTTCGCAAACGGATCCTTGAATCCAAAAGTGGTTTTCACAGACTCACAATATTTTTTGAACGACCTTTCCAACGACACCTCTCACCATGAGATAAATCATAACTTAGTAAGGGTGCTGGTTGCAACACCTACCTGTTTTGTTAACTACAATAAGTCAAGTTTACATAAAGATACTACTATTTAATCTTAACACTATTATTATTTGATTATAAATAAATTATTAAAACGAGAAAAAAGATATATCACAAATTTAGGGGAAGCAACTGAAAAAATTTTTTTTTTCATAATTTTATTGTAACAGTTTGTCGGCGTGATTGATTAATAAATGTAGGGTATGCCAAATTACAGCTTTCTAGTACTAAGTCTTTGAGCTAAGACAGACGGATAGACATGACGAAACTATGGAACCTTATTGACTATGGAACTCTAAAAAGCTCAAATAATAAATCAAAACACACATACTTTTCGAAAACTAACGTTCAAGGTGATTACTAATGAGAAATGCTAATGAATAACAACCCCAGTCAATCCTAGCCTTGCTATTTAAGATGATACACCTTTCTAAGTGTTGCAAGTGATAAAAATTCACACGAGATCATATAAATCTAATTTCGATTAATTTAAGATGGTCGGACCACCGTCAATTAAGTTCAAGGCTCGATAGGATTGCATTTGAAAATTAGTTCAACTTATTTATTTTTATTGCTTTTATGATGCAGTGAAAGTGTTAACAAATTGTGACGAATACTAGCAGCCTTATATATTATAAAACAAAGTCCTCCGCTGCGTCTGTCTGTCGTCCTATACGTGATAAACTCAAAAACTACTGCACCGATTTTCATGCTGTTTTCACCAATGGATAGAGTGGTTCTCGAGTAAGGTTTTAGTATAAATTATAAGTACCTCCTCCTTTTTTGAAGTTGGTAAAAAATAGAATTCTTCAAGAGCTAGATATTTCTCATAAATCACATAAGTACTTTTACTTCACACAGTCGAACATTATAAAACTGTTAACTACATCTAACAGATTTTCTAGGTGTTTAAAAAAAACAAACTAGTTTCAAATAATAAAAAATGTAAACAAGAACTGTATGTTAAAATGAAAATCTAAATACAGACGCTTAAAGTAAAAAAAAAGTCACTAAGCAAAATTTTTACCCTAAAAGAACCAGAATAATGAGAATTTCATAATTTGTTACTCAAATTTCAAAAGTTTAATTTTCTTACAAAACAACGATGAAGCTTTTAGACAATTTCAAAATTCAGGTGCACGGTACCAATTAACCGTTTCTTAACTTACAGAAACATCAACAATTATCAAAACTAGTTTTTTTTTATCAAATACAAATTGCAGAGCAATATCTTTTTTTTCTTTATTTTTTCTTTGGCAGCAGTATCGAATCAATAAATTACTTGTCGCCATTTTTAGAATTCCGTACCCAAAGGGTGCCAACGGGAACTTATTACTAATGCGTCTGTCGTCTGTCACAGGGTTGTATCATTTGAACCGTAATAGGTAGACACTTGAAATTTTCACAGAGTGTGTATTATTATAACAACAAATCATCTGCCTAGCCTTTTCCCAACTATGTTGGGGTCGGCTTACAGTCCAACCGGATGCAGCTGAATACCAATATTTTACATGGAGCGACATGCCTATCTGACCTCCACAAACTAGTAACTGGGTAATACGATACCCCTTGGCAAGACTGGTTGTCAGACTTTCGGGCTTCAGACGACCAGTAACGACTGTCAAAGATCCATAAATGACAGCCGGGACCAACGGTTTCACGTGCTTTCCGAGGCACGGAGGAGTCTCGATATGTAAAGATGGTCACCAACCCACTGACCAACCCCGGCAAGCATAGCTTAACCTTATGAATCGACCCATGCGGCTGTTATTACTTAGCCACGAGCTCCTCCTTATAGCTTATAACAACAAATAATAATAAAAAATACCTTTCAACAAATAATAACCCTTCGCGTGCGAATCCGACTCGCACTTGGCTGCTTTTTTTTCGAATGCAAATACTACCTACCTATTATTCTATCCAATTTAATAACACAAATATATTTTATATTTTTGCAGCAACAGTATCGAATCAATAAATCACGTATCACCATTTTGCATGAATGTTATAATTTCGCAAACAGTTATTTTTCTCGTCACCTTACGAACGAGTTCTTCATTGATAGCTCACATCCGACTACGCTGTTGCAATTTTTAGCATTTAGAATATTTTTAAACAATTTTACAACCACACAAAGTTGTGCAAAATGTCACATAGTTATTTGAGATACTAATCTAAACGTATGCATTATGCAGCATACATATTAGTTTGCCTATCTTCCAACGATATTTAATATGATCTTCATTAACTTGGGATCCCCTTTACATGACATGTCAAGGTAACACAGAATGGACTTTCCACGGAAGATCATATCGACATTGTAAAAAATATGCTCTATTGTTGACCACAATAGAGAACATTTTCTGGTCTGAGGGCCTTGACAATCGCTTCCAAAGCGATTCGTTTTTCTACAACGACTTTCAACAGGATTGACATAAGCTTTTCGATAGCTTATTTCAGTCCTATACATTGTTGCTTTTTCCATCATCGTTATCGCTGATAGAATGTCACTTTATCTGGGCCCTCAGATCAGATTGCGTCGGAAAATCCATGTGAACTATGCTTCTTAAGAATGTGGTCGGACTGAGTAAGGTTTTTGAAAAGGCTTTGAGGGTCAACCTTTTATATTTTCCACCATACATTTTAGAACATGACGTGTCCATGTGGGGTCCTCTTGCCAAGCTCATGCACGGTGTATTAGACTCCTTGATGAGCTGCCACGTCAGTGACAGCCCGCCAGAGAGGTCTGTTAGGACCGGTATATGAACTCCTTAGTTCATATACCGGGTATCTTAAGAAGCAATGTTAACATCGATTTTCCGTCTCATATATAGGCTTTGAAGAACCTGATATATATGAAATAAGTAAAATCTTGTGTAGGGGCATGACATATCTGCCATATAGAGAACTAGTTAGCTTTATCCCTAGAACGCTCAATCTCTCACAAAGTCTTATCCGATGTCTTGTAATGCACACATCTAATGGCGATCCTTGATTTTTCTAATCTGTAGCTTCCTCTATTAGCACTGGTGACTGGGGTACAGCCTACCCATCAAACAGGTCCTCATTGAAGCCTCACGTCCGCTGAGTCATGGCTGTTGCAATTTTGTTGCATCCATCGGTAGGCTATGTCCGGCCATAAACATACTTATTAAATTAAGCACATAAGCTTAACCATCCGCTGAGATATTAATTAGTACCATTCAAGTTTATTCCTTTGGTATGTCACCGACAATTTTTATGTTAACCTTACTAAAATCTGTTTTTTAAACTCGTAGACTAATTTGGCAGGTGACAGTGTCAGACTCCAAATTGAAAAAAAATAAACAACAATCACTTAAAATATCAAATTAGTCTACGAGATTAAAAAACAGACTTCAGCTGTTCGTCTTCGTTCGTCTGCATACATTTTGTATTCCATAATTTTTTCATCCTTATACAGGGTGGGGGTTTTTAATACTTATATAGTCTCCCCCAGGAGACTAAACAACTGTCGCTATGAAACTCATATCCGAATCGAGGAAAAAATAACAAATTCCTTTACAACAGTAGACGGACTATATCGATGCATTTTTTTAAAATGATTTTTACTGTTTATATGACTGGCAGAATCAGGGTCCTTGACGGATGCAAGTCACTAAATCGTCATCACAGTATCTAGTATGAAAAGTACCCTGTGTCACTCTCCAGGTTCCGGGCTACCTATCTGACTTTCACAACGATCGACTCAGTGGTTTAGGTGTGAAAAGGCAACACACATTCTGAGCTACTTTCGCCTCTTCACATATTATAAAACAATGTCCTCCGCCGCGTCTGTCTGTCGTCCTGTTCGCGATAAACTCAAAAACTACTATACCGATTTTCATGCTGTTTTCACCGATGGATAGAGTGGTTCTTGAGGAAGGTTCCAATATATAATAACCGACATCCACGCAGGCAAATCCGCGGGCATCAGCTAGTTTATAATATTGAATAAGAATTAGATTTACGATGAATTCGTAAATAAAGACGTTCTTAATTCAACTGCAGTTTTTGCATTTCTTAACAGCTTCCGATGATTCTTAATTTAAACGGTAATTGCTTTTGTCGTTTTCTTAAATAAATTCATCACTCCTCTTTTTTCGTCACTGTCGAGTAAATAATATTACGCAGACAATATTACTCCGTCATGGTTTTGCGACATTTATTTTATTACAAAAATTTGTTGCCCCCATTTCTATCAGTGGAGATTGATTTGTCATGAATCAGTTCTAGAGTTAATCAGTTGAGGAATTGCAAATCTTCGGTGACCACACAATCATTTTGAGTTAACTGGTACAAAACATCGGTTTTGTGATAGCAGTAGGGACCTATGTAATGGATGAACGATGAGTTGGTGAAGTATTTAGCCATGCTCAAACTCAAACTCAAACTCAAACTCAAACTCAAATGTTTTATTGCATTCATGTGTACCCCAGTTGTTACATAATAAAGTAAGATCCAACATGAAACCCGGTTAGGGCACGGCAACATAAAAGGTTAGATAAAACAAGCATCCAGTGAGTAGGTACACTGGATTGCAAGTTTTTTACACAACTATTATTATTATCTATAGTATTATCTACTAGTATTTAGATTTATGTAGTTATTCTAATAATATTATGAGGTTAAATTATTTTATTTACTTTTATTAATTATTATATTTTATTAATTTGTTTTAGTTATTATATTACATTAATTTGTATTCATTTGGTATTATATTTTATTAGTTTGTTTTGTTGTGTTATGTTATGTGTAAGTGTATGTATGTGTGCGTTTTGCTAATGCTAACAATGGTGCCAATTTTGTTGTTCACAAACTAAACTAAATTTAAGTTCAGTGCATCTTTTTCGTTCTATTTCATTAAGAAAAGGACAGAAGATGAATTTTAGTTTAGACCTGTCAAATTAATCGCTAAACAAATAAAATGGCTAAACAGATTTGTATGAAATTTGGCACATGGGTAGATCATGACCTGGATTAGGAAACAGGATACTTTTTATCTCGATTTTCCCCCGGGATCGAGAGTTTTGCAGGTGAAACCGCAGGGCGCGGCTAGAAACACAAACTCACTACTAAACTAGTACCTACAAAATCAAAGCTTTTTTGGTAGTAAGAATCTATTCTTGTAAGTAAAAGGTTTTATAAATAATCTCATCAGCTCGTTTAAAGACTCATTTCTGTCTCAATAATCAATACACAATGGGAAAAAACAATAACAAAATGGTACTTGCAATCACAAGCACACTCAGCTTCCGTATAATCATACAAAAGACTTCAACGCAAAATAATACCTAAAAGCGGCCAAGTGCGAGTCGGACTCGCACGCGAAGGGTTCCATACCACCGAATTTATAGGGTTCCGTTTCCGAAATGGAACCCCATTACTAAGCCTCCGCTGTCCGTCTGTCTGTCAACGCGCTGTATCTCATAAACCGTAACAGTTAGACAGTTGAAATCACAAATTATGTATTTCTATTGCCGCTATAATAGAAACGTGTTATAATATAATAAGATCCCATTGGCACTCTTTGGGTACGGAACTCTAAAAATAACCACATTATATAAATCTCATTCAAATCCAATTTGTTGTAATACTAATCAATAAGAGAAATACTGTGGTCCGTTACAAATCTAACTAACCGTGTTTATGACCTACTTGTTTATTCTATAGATCTGTGACTTTATGTAAACAATAGCAATCGCTTTAGCAATGAATCGAATTTAGATTGGATTTGTTGCAACTTTAGACAATTGATGGGAAACGCAGATTTGATTGGGGTACCGCGCAATAGAGACAATCAACACATAATTTTGACGGATAAATATATTCAAAGAACATTCAACAGACATGATGAAGAAAATCCATAAAAACCAAATAAACTTATTAATTATTTTTCTTTGTTTTCTTTTATAAGTACTTTAAATGAAAGAATCTTTGTCTCTATTTCTTTCACATAGTAAAGAAAATTCATATTTCATGAGGAAAGATCCGATAATGGACAAAAAGGATCACATATCACGATTGCAATGAAAGATTCGTAGCAATGTGAAAGAATAGTTGAAGCACTTTTGACCGACGAGACCAAATTAAAACTTTCAGCGCTTATTTTTAGATGAGACCTTTGGCTAATTCTCTAAAAGCGATCACAGCCGAAATCAGTTTTAATTCAACGACTAGTTATTAGATATAGGAACTGCGCAAACACACGAACAATTGAGAATCTTTTGTTTGTATCGCGATGTGGCGTAAGGTACACACTCAAGCTTTACAGAAGTGGGTGTGTATACTGTGTGCAGTGGGTGCAACTTTCCCGAGCTCTTTGTATTTACTACCTAAAATAAAGCACAAGTTCGCGTGGGCTGCGCCTTGAACCAAAACCTTAAGAAGATTATGTTTCAAAGTCCTACATACCGAAGGTATGAACAAACGTTTGTCTTAATGTGCATGAACTAAATTGTAGTCCTTTTATACCTTAGGCCTACTTGTTTTTTGAAGGGGTCCGCTAGGGCCGATGCCTGCCAGGGTTGCGGGAAAATCCGAAAGGGATACTGGCAACAGGCAACTGAAGGAACACGGGCGGATTCCCAACACCAAAACAAAAAAATAAAATCTATTTGACTTGTAGGTGTTATCCATTAATAATATGTCTGAAGCGATCATTATTGGTTTATTGAAATAGGTACCAGTGTCATCATCTGCCTAGCCTATTCTCAACTATGTTGGGGCTGGCTTCCAGTCTAACTGGATGCAGCTGAAATACCAAATAGTACGGCACTTTTATTTTAAAGTTTAAAATTGGGTTGCAGATTGTCCTGCTAACGCTTCCAACTGAGGTTGGGATGTATTTTAAAGGTAAAGTAAGGCAAAGTTCTGATAGTACTCCGATGGCTATTCCAATGTCAACAGTCATTAAAATTGCTTCTACAATGTGAACTTATGTGGTTGTGGACCCTGTCGGGCAGGGGCACAGCAACGTAGAACCAGACCGGGTCTTACCTTCGACCCATTTCCGCTCTCCTTAGATCTAAGCTATGACATAGTTAATATAATATTAATGGTCCCTAATAAACGATCTTTATGCTTCACAGCAAAAAGTTAAAAGTCATAACTTTTCATTCGTCTCTGAACCGTGTCTAAATAAACAAGCAACACACAGTATAGCCATGTTTACAAACGACATTTAACCTCAGTTATATAACTTTAAAACATTACTCACACGACGCATGCGCGGCAATGAACTAGCAAGCATACCCCACACCATAGATAGGTGCAGAAGTTCACTCCATACACCGAGAAAAAATGCACGCACACATACACACGTGTCACATACAGTGAGTGTAAGCGCACTCACGACTAGCATTATTTTGTTCGAGATCTCTCTATGGAAGCGTATATGTGTGCGTGCGTTGTTTTCTGCTCGTTGTATCGAGCTGACCTTCTGCACTATTCCGTGACTACCCACTGCTTGCACTGTTTACATTTTGGCACACACATCGCGTTTACACCACAATGTCAGTTTACGCAAGTGACAATGAAAATGGGGTTTCTGTCATGACTAGGATTTGTGATTGACTATTGCTCTTATGCAGTTATGGTAAAGTTAAAATTACTGGATGGATCCACCGTCGATGTATCTTATAAGTTAAAATCAGCACCTTATAGCATCATTTCGGATACCTCGAGATTGATCTAGTGTGGTGGTCCAGTTATTCGCTATCTGAGTATTTGTGAACATGATTGTAATATTTTGTATTTATGGGAAAGAGTGTAAGGGAACGACGGAAGCCATGAATATTTATGGGTCCGAACTGCGTTGTGTTCAGTGGTGTCCATTTGAGGTTAATAAGATGATTATAATCAATTCATACCCTGGCAGCTTCAATTTCAATACAATCTAGATACGTACTGCTGCCTTATCTGACTCCCGTGCATCCTCCTTACGACATCTAAATAGGGCCACCTGTCTGATGACATTGATAGCCCTACTTAGGTTAGTCGTTTTCGTAACCTCTATGGCTCCATGTCCTGTCACAAGAACCTATCGACCCATAGCGGGTACTACTTTCGCTCACACACCACGTTCGTCTCAATCTCAGTTTGCGCAATTGACAATGAATTTGGCGATTCCACCATGACTGAGAATGATAAAGAGTTTGTGTTTGGAACTGTAGTTAAAGCATGCTATTGCTTGCAGTCGATACATCCCATTGACAAACTCTCTACCCTATAGTTTGTGTTGTGTACTTGTGTGCAAAAATCTCTTATTTTAATCCGACTTATCTCTTTGTATGCGCGTGTTCCTGTGACAAATAAACCAATTTTTCTTTATTTCTTTCTTACTTATTTTTGGGGCTGATCTCGATATCGGGTAACTTTCGGCATCCTTTCAAAAAAATGAAGATTCGTACTAAATATCATTGTGACCAAGATTTTGAGAGGTGGTGATAACATTTTGCTTTCCAAATCTTGTCTTGTGATACTGTTTTCTGAAACATCGCATTTAAAGTGCTTAGGGATTTACTATTTATGTTTATTGCAATCAACTCAATTAGCGTATCTTAACTTATATATTAATGCGAAAGTGAGGTTGTCTGTTTGTTACGCTTTCACGCTAGAACGTCTGAACGGATTTGGATGAAATTTAGCACAGGGGTAGACTATGACCTGGCGAAGGACATAAAATACCTTTTAACACGATATTCCCACGGGATCGAGACTTATGCGGGTAAAACCGCAGGGCGTAACTAGTTACCTATATAGATGAAACCGATTTAGAAGTTAACAATGTTCCGGATTCAATTTTCTATTTTTCTAAGTTTTCTCTCAAAAACCTTCTCACTTCTCTCTAGTTACTTAACGCCAAAAATTCCATAGACCCACGTAAATCTTTAATATCGGCATATTCTATATATAGAAAACGTGTATGACAGGCGCGCGCGCAGGTTGGAAAGCTGAGCTCTGTAGAAAGCACGGAGACATAGCGAGCCGCGACCGGTTCAGCAAAAACCGGTGTTTTGTATGGGAAACTTTGTGAGATTCGCGGTGATAGCATTGTGTTTGAGCTGTTTGTTGTTATAGGTTTTTTCATGGCTGTTAATATAATATGTTATGTCTTCTCCATTCTATTGCTAAAGGTAATTGGTCTTCGTAAAGATTGAAGTGAGCATATTTTTTGAGCACAAAAAAATGCTTATTATATCGGCAAGATATTATGAGCATCTTTTCCATTCTATTTCTAAACGTAGTTGGTCTTCGTAAAGATTGAAGTGAGCAGATTTTTGAGCACAATAAAATGCTCATAATATCTTGCCGATATTACAAGCATTTTTTTTGCTTTTAACGTGGTTCATGCCAAAAATTGCGAATAATAGTTTATTACTTCACAAATATTTCTGTTCATTGCTATAATTAATTTGTATCCACTACCTTGTACTTATGTACCAAACGAGACGAACTTTAGAAGTGTGCATTTTAATTTATTGTTGAAAATTTTAATTATTTTGCGTAATGAAATTTTATTAATCACATTTTTATTTTGGGTTTCTATCTGTTTGGAATTTATAATAGTTTGAATTAGTTTAGTTTGAATTTTTGTAATTTAATGTATGAGTTGTTTACTTACGCTATGAGTCCTGTTGCTTGAAATAAATGAATAAATAAATAAATAATTACTAATTAGCCATACAATACAAAATATAATAACGCTTTATCAAGACAAGTTTAATTCAAATTATCTGATAAAATCCTTCAAGCGTAGCGCCACGCTTCCTTATATAATTCAATTATGAGCAAAAGTAGGCATTACGTAAATAAAATTATGAGTTTATTTTATAATTAAAACAATAAAATTATGTAAAAAATTATTATTTAATTCAATTTTACTCTCATTCATTAATTAAACAAACAATATTTTAAATTAGGACGTCTAATTATGTGTCCTTTCACTAGTTAACTCTTTAATTACACATTTATATAAATTAGTAAAATATAGATAGTGTATTTCTTATTCTTTCAATATTTTTTATATGGATGGTTATTATAGGCTCCCAAACACGTCATATTCTAGACGTATACTTAGTCAATTTAAATTAACTGGTAAAACTTCACAGAGACGTAATGAGTATCGATATAAAAAGTGATTAAAAATAAATGATTTCCTAAACTCATAATCGTAATCCTAACTAATTTATCCTGTAAATGCGAAAGTGAGTTTGTTTGTGTTTGTTACGCTTTCACGCTGAAACTGCATAACGGATTTGGATGAGATTTTGTATGGGGATACTTTGAACCCTGGAGATGGACATAGGCTACTCTTTATGGACATACCACGGGCGTAAGCTATGTAGTTTATAATTTCAAATAACTGGAATAGGATTACCAACTTATCACTTTCGTGAAGTTTTGCCGAATAATTTAGTTTGGCCTTGTATTCTTTCATCACATTTATAGTTTTAAGTATTACAAAGAACCAAGTCGTGGTGTTCCAAAATTCAAATAGTGCACCCTTGGTATCCTAACAGAAGGCCAATTCTCGTACCTAAAAAAACGTTCACATTCAAGTTCCAATCTGTCAAACTTGTCAAAAATATTGGTAAATTGATCGTATTTTTGACAGATTGGGAATGAGATACGAAAGCGTTCTTAATAATTACTGGAATGGCCCCTCTGCCTAATATTTTCCACCACGTAATGAGCTTTTCTTTTAAAAGTAATATGAAACTATTATGTAAAACGCTTATTCAAATTCACCGGAAGAGATAGACGCCGATCCGGGAACGCGTGTAAAAAATAAAATTATTCTACTAATCTAAAATAGTGATTATCTACTGACAGGAACTTCCGACAGTTCAGTACTTATTGTACATTACATAACAACAATTCAGTTTACTTGCAACTTTATATAACCACTTATTTATTTACTTTGGCGCACCTACTGCATAAAAAATTTACTTTTTAACAAAAAAACAACTAGAGAATTTAGGCTAATAAAGATTCGTAGATAAGGATTCTTAGACTAAAATCTGAATCTGAAAATCTGACTAAAATATTAATTAGTATTTTAGTCAGTTTCTTCACATAAAGGTGATGACGCTGGCGCCCGCTGGTGACAGATCAACAACGATGTATCTTTAATACATAAGCAATTTTGTTGAGGAAGTCAAATGACAATACACACATAAACTCGCGCCTTCTTCCCATGGGGGTAGGCAGAAACGACAGGGGGCCTACCACCACCGCTTACAGCAATGTTATTTTAATATTACTTCAGTTTAGGAAAGAGATGAAGCTCTCTCTCCATCTCCTTCCCCCAGGAAGTAAGATTAAAATAATACTGCTGTAACCGGTGGTGGTAGGCCCAAAGTCAAAGTCAAATAATTTATTTCAAGTAGGCACATTAAAGGCACTTTCGAACGTCAAAAACAAAGAAATAGAACTGATTCTAGTTGCCCCTTCCAAAAGGTAGTGTTCGTATAGAGAAGAATGGACAAGAAACTCCACCGTTACTCTTAAAAAAATATTTTACAATATTTTGTATACGAGTACATCAATTATATAATTACATGTGAATACGATGCACCTACCATAATTGCTCATTTTACTTAACTCTCCATTCCGAGCCTTAGGGAACTCTTCGAGCTGTCCTGAATTCACGAATTCACTACACAAAAGTAGAAACCGATCCCAACACACAAACGACATTTATTTTCTAACCAAATAACTTAATACAGTTAGAAATTAATAATAAACGTACGTAACCGTTACAAGTTATAATTTATTGTAACGGATATTACACGCCTACCTGATTTATAATATTATTACCTACGTGTAACTTTGTAGACGCTTTTGTTACATAAATATGTTATAAACTTATATCATGTTAGGTAGGCAGATTGAACCAAAGGATGACGACTGTTCTGATTAAGACAAAAAAAACCGGCTAAGTGCGAGTCGGATACCATTACCTATAGAAACGACAAAAAAATCACGTTTGTTGTATGGGAGCCGCCTTAAATATTTATTTTATTCTATTTTGTTATTATTTGTTGTTATAAATACATCATCTGTGAAAATTTCAACTGTCTAACTATCACGGTTCATGAGATACAGCCTGGTGACAGACGGACGGACCGACGACGGACGAACGGACGCCTTAGTAATAGAGTCCCGTTTTACCCTTTGGGTACGAAACCCTAAAAATGTTTACGAAAAAAAAAACAACCGACTTTAAAAAAAACACCACAAAGTGAAAAATAACTCTCATTTCTATCTTTGTTTTACAATATTTCTGAACATAAACTTTTAACATTTTTGTTAAATATTTTAATTTTTTGCATTATCAATTAATATTGTCTGACAATTTATTGTAGCTAATAACGCTCCTTCGTGTTTTTTTTTTTTTTGCCTTATTTGTTTCTTTTTTGTCGGAGTTCGAGTTTATTGCGATTTCTAGATACCTTGGATGTGATTAATGTGTCATAGATTAGTCAGAATGTTCAAGCATCCCTAGACGAAAAGTCCAAAAGTTCTTCACGCATTTTATTCCCCAAGACCTAGAAAATCATGGACTGTGAACTGTGTTTCACGATGATTATAGTCATATCATACTTTTCTTTTTAAATCTACAAGCCACTCTTCAAGCATCTGATTACATACGCCTACTGCTCGCCCATAAAACATGATAGTCTACTGTTTACTGTGAACAAGCTAACAATATGTTATGAGCACCTTTCGCTTTCAAGAGCAAGGTCCCACTTTCACGCGACCACTTTCGATTTTATGCGTTCCTGGTCGGGCCAGTGAACTCTTTGGTGAATTTTATGATGTGTGATTGATATTATAATTTCCTTTATTTCAATATACATGAATTGATTATATTTTTAAATATTAGGATCAAATAGTAGCCCACCGATTTCGGGTGATTGATATTATGATTATGGTATTAATAAGAAACCAATTTGGTAATTAGATGGATTCTCAAGAAGCAGATGTCCTTTGCAAAATATTATATGAAACGGTTTTTAATTGGACAAGCCGCGTGCCAGATAGGATTTGCCATCGGCAAAATATGACCTTATACATACAAACTTTTATTAACCCCTTACCCCCTCCCCCTCCCTTTTATCCCCTTTAGGAGATGAATTTTCAAAAATCCTAGGCCCAGACTTTTCAAAAAATCTAGAAATCTTTTCAGAATTTTGAAAAATCCTAGGTCAGCGAATGAATGAATTTAAGATTTTTATTAAGTAGATAAAGTGTCGTTTTGATTATGGGTCGTTTTGTAATAGGACCATTTGCTTTTATGACGTTTTGATACGGAGGGATAATAATGTAAATAGTTAGTTGTGTCATAATTTACTTGTATCACTACGTTATTTATGACTATAATTCTCCCAGTAGGTTCAAGGGTCTTATACTTGAGGAGCTCTCTTGATTTATGTATAAGAATAAAGATAAGCATGATAGTTAAGTAAGGTTAGTTCTGAACTTTATTATGTATTATTATACCCTAGCGTTTAATTAATTTTATATTATTCCACAGTTCATTTGCGAACAGCATTGTGGGCTACAATATTGTTGTAGTGTTATGTGTATTTTTTTTTAATATACTGTATATTGTAGCTGTTTGTTGTTCCTTTGTATAAAATAAAATAAATTATCTGTCGATGCGGTTTCTTAGCCATCGATGAAGATAATGCTACTCATGGTCTTGAAATAATCTTCACTAATAATAACCTTATTTTTGGAAAATTCAAACGTAATTAGAATTACAACTCGGCAAATAGACAGAATTGTAAAATTAAACTTCTTAATATAGCGTAAAATTAAATAACGTTTAAATGCATAGAATAATCTTATAAAACATAATTCTAATTTCAAAATATAATTGAAATTAATGTAGTTATTAAATCTCTATTACGAACAACAAGCTATTATAATAATTTATTACCCGTAACAAACACAATAATAAATTGAATTCCTTAGTAAATTACATTTTTATCAAATAATTTGCTACTTTCTCGCACATTGTAGTTGACACACAATGGAGAGAGTACATTAATGCTGTCTTCGTAAATGATATCTCTTACTAGCGACCAAACATAACTATAAGCTATTATAACTAGACTAGTTTCTGCCTGCGATTTCATTCACGTGTAAATCGTAAGATACACGTGTAATAAAAGAGTTTCTTGCCCATTCTTCTCCATACGAAAACTACCTTTACCTACTAACTATGGCTTTACCTCTGCCTAACCCTTCGGAAAAAACCGACGTCATCTACAAGTATGATCCAATGCTACTTCTCTGATCTTCATTACAAAACACCGGTTTGAATTCAGGAAACCTTTTATTACAAAGCGGCCATCTTTATGTCATTAAGTTAAATATAAACCTAGATTTGAACCGGTGGACGTTACCAAGCAAATGTCATGAACTTCAAGTAAACAGGACGCGTCCAGTAGGTAATACGTACATTCACTAATGACATTCAGTAACACCTCGTGAAGGAACAGGTTTATCTTGTCGGTTTTATTATGTAGTAGATATAATTTATAATGTATTTCTTTCTTTTCAATAAATTATTTCTGTTATTATTTTTACTTATTTAAATTGATATGCTTATATTGTATCCGTAGACATAGTTATTATTGTAGCCAATGACATTTGATGTAATATTATGACATTTTCTGTGATTCAAATGATCTGACAAAATTTGTAGAATGGGAATAAGATGATATTTCTAATGATACTTTAAAATGATACTAGACTAATTAGATTTGCATGCCCATGAGACGGCAAAACATGAAAACGAACCTTATAAAAACACCTATGTACAAATTTACCCATGTTTGCAGAAATTAATTGATTTGATTTGTTTTGATAGGAGAATGACGAGATGATGATATTATAATGTATTATGTATCAGTGAAGCAAAACATATCGTGAGGAAACCTGGGCTTATAGTTAACTAGCTGCACCCCGCGGTTTCACCCCCGTAAGTCTCGATCCCGTGGGAATATCGGGATAAAAAGTATCCTATGTGTTAATCCAGGTCATAAACTATCTGTTTTCCAAATTTCATCCAAATCCATTCAGCCGTTTTTGCGTGATTGAGTAACAAACATCCAAACACACAAACACATAAACACACAAACTTTCACATTTATAATATTAGTAGGATATACATAACATACACGCCTGTATTCCCCGAAGGGTTAGGTAGAGGTTTCTACTAATACACACGGCTACACATCAAGCTATACTCTTCCAGTTTATGCTGATCTCGCATTGTATAGGATTTCCGTACAATGCGAGGTCAGCTTATACTGAAAATGTATAGCTTGATGTGTAGCCGTGTGTACACCCACATTTCGCCAGTTATGTTTAACTAGCTTCCGCCCGCGGCTTCGCCCGCGTGGTATATCGATAAAAAGTAGCCTATGTCCTTTCTCAGGCTCTAGACTATCTGTGTACCAAATTTCATTTAAATCGTTTTGGCGTGAAAGCGCGACAGACAGACAGAGTTACTTTCGCATTTATAATATTAGTAAGGATTCCCATTTAACAGGGCTGGAGGGGGGGGGGGGACTAACCCGTCTTGAGAAAGGTTGGTCATCAATACTCGTGTCTTCTTTGAATGAGAAGTGGGACAATACCAGCCTATTACGGCTGGTATTGTCTGTATCTACTGCCATTAGAGTTATGTGTTACAATGAAGAATAAAAACATTTTATAATACTGCTGATCTGTGGAAAATCCAAGTTTTCAGAAGATTTATAATAAAAAAAAAAAAAGATTTCAAAAATATTTGGTTTAAAGTCAGAATACAGTGAACTGAAGAAAAAAGGCAAAGGGATAGTAATAAGTTGGACCTGTATTTAAATCGACGCCAGGTCAAGATCCATCCTTTCCATTTTGACAGAGGATAACATAAACCAGCACCTTTAGTGCGTAACACAATTTCAATCACAATCCGAGGGAGGGTTTTGAAGGAAATTCCTAACCTATTGCTTCATATCTTTAAAAAATTCGTCTGCGCAACAACGTAACTAACGCAATGAATGTCGTTGCATTGTCAAAATGAAAAGCATTGCCATTGTAAGCGTGTGACGCAATTACCTCGCTGTATGTTCTTTGATCTTGTTAGCACCGAAACACTCTAACCAACATTTCGCACAAAACGTTTTCTAAACAAAACAAATAAACGCATTTTCTTTCTTTCTTTAAACAAACTTTTTTCAGAAATTCCCATAGACCATAGAATTTAAACAAAGATACTTTCTATTTAATCTCTCACTAACATGCACGCATCTTAACAATACTGTGAGTCTTCTTTACAGGCTGAATGCGTTACGTTTTTGCTGCGCAAGAGTTTCCGATTTCTATATCGATAAAAAGCTACCTAATAACAATAGGAAAAGTGTCGTCGACAGATTGAATCGATATTTTCTAATTCTCACCGTTAAATGGTATTAAAATAGCTGTCGTGTGGGATGCTGGTGTTTCAAATTCGGTTATTTGATTTATTTTACGCTTGCCGGGGTTGGTCCGTGGATGGCCCGACCATTGTAACCGAGACACCTCCGTGACTCGGAAAGCGTGTTAAGCCATGTCGGTCCCGGCTGTCATTCGTGGATCTTTGACAGTCGTTACGGGTCGTCAGAAGCCCGAAAATCTGACCACCAGTCTTACCAAGGGGTATCATATTACCCAGTTACTGGGTTGTGGAGGTCAGATAGGTAGTCGCTCCATGTAAAATACTGGTATTCAGCTGCATCCGGTTAGACTGGAAGCCGACCCAAGCATAGTTGGGAAAAGGCTAGGCAGATTCAGTATGTGCCAAGTTTCATCCAAATACGTTCAGCCAATAAAACTCTTTTTCGCATTTATATATAATACTTAGGATATAAAATGACCATTACAAAATATATAATGCAAATTTTAACATGTAGATGATCTCAAAAGGGTGAGTGAAAATAACGACTATTAGTGGTATTATTATATAAGTAGGCATCAGAAAATTAATTATTGTTTTTTGTATGGGTTACTTGACAATTTATTCCATCGTCAGCCTAATTAGCGCCTCTTCATTGTGTATTTTCAGGTTACTACAATTTAATTTCAACTCTTTATTATTGTATTTTGTGGACATGATAATTAAGTATTCAGATTAATTTTCGCCTTTCCACTGACGATATAGATTCTTTTCTAATTTGTGAATGTGAAAACGTTGTATGCTTAGTGGACTGCAGATTTGTTGAAAATTTTCTATTTTGTTAAGTACCTGGTACTTGTTGAAAGGCCTACACTGTCCTCCCATACCTAATAGTAATAACACTGTAAGTTTAAAATATTGTAAAAGCCATTTATTTTTAAAAGAGTAACCGTGGAATTTTTTGCCTGCTCTTCTCCGTAGGAAACGACCGATTGGAACCGTCCACCTCGCTTCTGACGTTTCATATGTGCCCATGTAGGTTTATGTGAAATAAAATATTTTGATTTTGCTAAATCAACTTAAATTCCCATACAAGGCGTGGGAAAAAATCACACAAACTAAATAAAGTAAAAACCGTACGAATTTCAATCATTTACCAGCATTTAAAAAAGCTAGTTCCCATGTATTACACAGTTGGGTAATATATAATGACTGGCAAACATACTAATGGATCGTTAGTGTTCGATACTAACCAGGTAAAATATCTGATACGTTACAAAATCATCATGGATATAGGTTAAATATGATAAAGCAAAAAATACGCATCAAATATTTTTTTATTATCTGACTGACGCACCAGTCAGATATTAAAATAATATTAGATGCGTATTTTTTGCTTTATCATATTAATAATAAAAGACAAGTTAATTTTTTTTTAAACTCCCTACAAAAACAGCAAAAATAAACGATTTTTTATATTTTTTTATATCTAAGAACTCTCTCGATCAAGTCACCTTTCAAACAAAACCAACAATATCAAAATCTGTTCCTCAGCCGTTTGGCAACTACGATGGCGCAGACAGACACACAGATAGATACATGTCCAATATTTTTTAATAATTTATCTTTCTGACGTACAAAAAATTTTTGGTCGTCATCCCTCCTTATTGTGATTTTTAATGTATTTAGGTATACAATTGTGTCCAAGTCATACTTTACAGTAACTACATACATTTATACCCCAAAAGTACATACACACAACATACACATAAACACATGCCTTTTTCCCATGGGGGTAGGCAGAAAGTAAAGAACGTCACGCTACTATCTTTAAATACAAGGAGTATTTAAAGCTTTTCCTGCAAAAGTTCCATAAAAACAGAAAAAATAAACAAAATACCTACCAAGATTGTGCGTTTGACGAACATTTATATCATTAGTAATTTAATTGAATACAAATTTTATTCAAAATTATTCATGGGCTAGGACTTGGTATCAGGTTTGGTTTTTATTTTACTTCGATGGTCCTAGTTTATCATTTATAACTTCCAGTTACAGCTTTAAATAGCTTTATGTAAGCGGGCACGCCCTTTGTGCCTGGAGGCTTTTATTTAGTTAATTTATGTTTACATTTACTTATTTATTTTATTTTTGCTTGAGTACATGTAATTCTCGTTTTATTTTTAATTTTTTTTTGGGTGGTATATTGGCGTGTGCTAGCTGACATATGGCTAATAATTAGATTTATATTTTATGTTGCGTAATGTTAATGATTTTGCATACTTTTGTATAGAATTAATTGTTTCTAACTGAACAGACAGCTGTGCTGCTGGGGAGTTTGTTGCGCCACTTCTTCCTAGCTAAAGCACTAGGAAGTGGTGAAGGGTGGGCGTATGGGGGACTGTCTTATGTAATTTTGACGTTCGAAAAGTGCTGATTCTCAACCTAGTTTGAACAAATGACTTTTGATTTTGATTTTTGATTTGCACAAGGCGAGTGTATTGTTATTTATCCGCCATAAAAACTGTCTAAACTCAGTTTTTTTTTTAATACACTCTGCGATCTTTAACTCATACTACCGTATAAGTAGGCAATTTAAATCAATACGTCAATAAAATTACACCAAATACCGGACCTAGTAATAGTAACCCAATCATATTTCATAATCAGTTTTCTATTATATCAGCATAACTCCCACGTCCACCCAATGGATCATAACGCGACTGTCCCCGCACGTACGCGTTAAAGTTACGCAATCGTACGCGCCACTAACGGAAACTAACGTAAACGTGAACGCTGTGTCATTTGCGGTTGTGGTATAACGGTATTTTGGAAAATATTATTATGTAAAAATTACGGATCTTAATTCAGTCTTAGTAAAAAAAAAGATGTTTTGGTTAACCTAAACATACCTCGAATGACGATTGAGATTGTTATTTTCGGGGGCAGATATCATGACTCCAATCCATTCATTAACAAAACAAATCAATAAATTGAAAACATGGGATGTCGGTGATAATTAAGATGGTTAATTAAAAAAATATGTCAGAAACGTGTGCCCTCCAAATGCTAAGCTAACCCTAGCAAATAATCCAAAATAAAATAAAATAATTAAGTAACATAATTATTATAACAAACTACAAATCCTTTTGAAATAAGTAAGAATTTAGAAGGTATTTCATTTTTAAACTGACTGCCTCGTTTGATCTAGTGTACGTAAGTGCTACTGCGGAGCATGAGGTCTCGGGTTCGATTCCCGGGTTGGGCAACGAGTTATTGGGTTTTCCATCTGGAATTTCTCAGTAGCCCGATTGATGGCAAATAGGGTCGCCCCCTATTACATGGGACTCAAACATAACTGGCGAAACGTGGTGTGTACTATAGGTACACATCTGCCTAATAACCCTTCGGGGAAATACAGGCGTGATGTTATATTTATGTTATATTAATTTTTAAACTATTCTGTAACCATTACAAAATAAAACGAAAAATACCCAATTCTTCAGAAAAAAATCTACACCACTAGGTACTGTAAGGAGTTCGGATGCGAGACGCAACCTCGCGTGATACAGGCTGGCTAGAGGGCAGCCCTGTGTTTCGGACGTTCCAACAATTCAGTTTAAAATATGTTAGGAATGCATTTTGTTTTAGTGGAAGAGTCTAGCTTAGCTACCGAACAGTGTACGCGTCTCTTATAAATTAAATATTATAATAAACCCCCTTGGAACCCTCGCCGTCTTTGGATTTGCCACCTCACACACACCCTCACACCTAGATAACGCTCCCAAGCGTTACAGTACTTAGCTACGGATGCTGCGCTCTCAGTGTGCCTCGATCATTTACACTTTTCTCTAACAGTGAAAGCGTTCATTACATATTTGCTAATTACGAACGATGACGATGGCTCTAAGTTACGTGTCGTTATGATATATTGATTTACGACTGATGTAATAATACCTAGACTTTTTGTTCCATTTTGTTTGTATATCCAGTCATTTTTTGTACGGAAATCTAAAGCTAAATGAATGGACGTTTGGTTCCGCGAATGGATAAGCTCTCGAACGATAAAAAATACTAACGTAACCTACTCGTGGTCTTGCAGCGTTTTTTTATGATTGAAATCACATCAACATGTCAATTTGGATGTCAAAGAAACTGAATTAGAAAGAGAAATTAATGATTGTAGTTATCTAATGTCTTCAATACGATACTATACGATAGTCTGGGGGCACGGCAGTGCGCCCGCAAAGTCGACTAAAAACAAACAATTTGCATTAAGCTAGATGCCTGTATTTTCTGTGACCAAGAGGGCATAATATAATCTTTATTTCTTGTCCACTTTACTTACTGATATCGACCATGATATAACAGTTATCATAGGTTTAAACATACAAAACACTAGTCAGGCACAAAGTTGGTAATATAGAAGACTGATATTCTAAAGTTAAAATTAAAGTTTGAACTGTTTCAGGCAAAACAACTGACTTCCAAAAAAACACTACATAGTGAAAAATAACTTTAATTTCCGAAGTCTCTGGTTTTGAATTTTCGTTTTTAGCCACAGGTTTTATTTTAAATATCAAATATATGTAGCCTGAACAAACATAAAATAAGATATTAACATCCGAATTGATAACCTCCTTCTTTTAGAAGTCGGATAATAACAAACAAGTTTCAGAAAAGTAAATAACCAATCCTGAAAAAACCTCAGTTACATTTCCATCTGCCAATCCCTCAATCTCTGGGCAACCATCTAATTACATGTCCTCAAGCAACCAACTTTCTTTAACACAATACTTACCAGGTTCAATTTACAGTTTCACACTATTTTGTACTTTCAATACACACTATTATCCTAAACTAAAAAAAAAAACTAAAACTTTTAACGGAACTAGTGACAGCAGATCTATGGAGACGGTCTGGGGGCCTCAAACGGCCACATTAGCAATTCCTCTAAAAGCATTTCATTTCCTGAATTTCCAGCTGTCATTAGCAATTCCGCTAATTTGACACAAAAGCGATTCATAATATGTGGACCATTTTACGAATCTCCATAGAAAACTGTCAAACAGATGAATTATTTCGTAATATGTATCGCACGCAGATCATAGTTTGTGACATTTTACAATGATTCATAATATTTTCCTATTATGATTCTGCCAAAATTACTGTTTTAAGCCCCCAGGTCATTTGAATATTTTCTAATGACTATACTTGCGTCATTTTCGGTAAGATTACGTGGCATAAAGTGGCTAGTTCAGCTTGACATACGGCAAAGTAAATAACTAGAAAAATGTACTAGACTTGTCTTCTTTTCTTAGCCAGCAGCGCCACCAGCAAATGTCAAGTTATGTTATCGTTGGATTCTAGTTCTATTTTTTGTGCATTGTGGTCTTTGGCCTGATGGTCTTTTGTATTTAATTTAAGACTTTTGATTCATGGTTTTTTTTTTGTGGCTTTACGTCATAATTTCTTGTGGTTTTATGAGATCTGTCAAACAACAAAGGTACGGCACAGCAATGTGAGTGAGTAATGTTTTGTTTACACGGCGTGTCTGATCGCGTATATCATAATTATATTATCGATACCAGTTCAGTGGTTTTCGTAAATCGTCTACAAAAAAGTGAGGAAAAATTTATTCTGAAATTTTTATTTTATTTTATTCTTATCGGGAAACTAACAGGTACATAGCATTCCAAAATTCTCTACAATTCCTTTTGTAAAATAGCTTACATAAACATTCAGCTATATTTCATTGAACTTTTAACTGCCTTATTACTTCTTCTTTCATACCTACAAAACTAAAGTAAAGTAAAGTTTATTAATCAAAAAGTAACAGTACAATTTAACCAAATTCGGTGAGCCACAAACTAAGCGTCGCTTGTATCTTGTGGCTCGAATAAATAATAAACTATAACAGTATTGTCAATAACCAGCTACCAACAGTATACAATATTTACTTTGATCACCAAGTCAACATCCAATAGGCACCGTGTTACAATTTTTTCTGACAGCTTACTCATGGATATTTATTTGTTCAGCGTGGTTCAGCTACTATAAACGTATCTTTTTTCTTTTTCAATTTGATTTATGGAAACCCTAAACATGTTTCCTTTCTAATTATTTTCAAAGAACCACAGAAAACATGATAAGTCTTCACCTTTCATTATCGAAGCAACATCTTCCCGTTACAAATCAATGACTTACAATCTTCAGTAATGACAAAAGTAATCAGACGGTCTACCACGGTTTTTAACCAAAGGAAGCTTCCGACCATGCATCCATCAACAGACGGTGTCCATTAAACCGTCGCGTCATTACGATGCAAATGCACGCTCATCCTCGCGAATTCGCTGATCTAATGAATACGAAAGTGCAACTGTGCATTGTTAAGTCGACCGTCCACCACTGCGTAGCCTGTGCACAGAGAAGTTTCCCACGTTAGCTGTGCAATTTATTTGTTTATTCGCCACGCATGCGTGCGTAGTGTGGCCGTGGGTCACAGTGGACGATCCCCAGATCCCGCATAATCTATACTTCAATTGCTAGTAGGCATTATCAAGGCGAATGTAACTCTGTCTGTCTCTTACATTTTCACGCGTAAACTACTAAAACGATCGTTATAAAATTTCATAAAGCGGTAGAACTGAAGAAGGACACAGGCTACTTTCCGACATGGATACTTGTTAAAAAAAATTATGAACAAAATTCACGCGGATGAAATCGCGGACAACAGCTAGTTTTTATGTAAAGCGAAACTAAAGTACACGTGGGTACACGCTTAGCCGTGGGCTGCTGTGGAGCGGCGTCTTTATATGACCGGAGAACATACAAATTAGATAGAAAGTAATATTACTGAAACCTAACTCTCACTTGATTGCTGTGAGTAAATTACGTTTGAGTGCAGACTTTCGCCGTGTTATGGGTAAGCTCTTAAACTATTATTAAGAGGTAGACGTTTAATGGCATAGTAATAGTACATTACTGTCGCGGCCAGCAATAAGGGGATTGATGGACGATCGTGAAAATGAGGGCCGAGGCGAAGCCGAAGCACTCATGCGTGAGTCCATCAATTCCTAATTGCGGCCAAGGCTTGTATAGTACTTTTCTCAAACAACGCGCGGAAATTCAAACTGAGTAAATTAAATAGAAATTCCAGAATCAATGACGAACAACTATCATTTTTCATGCGCCAATATGTTCATTTGTTTCTTCTTTGTTCTATTTGCAAGCCAATTCGAAATTTAAATAAAATCTTTGATAAGTTACCTCCTTGGTTGCCGTGTGATGAAGTAAAAAGTTCGTTCCATTTTTAAATAACACGACAGATATGAGTTTTCATAGTAATTTATTTGGCCGCTAAACACGCCAGATATGGATTTTCATAGTAACTTTGCTGGCCGCATCGTCACTTGTTTTTGACCAGTACAGCAATTTCGATTTATCTCGAAGAAGGTTGTCAAAATAATGCTCGAATTTCCAAGCATGTTTGAGAAAATATATTATTTTCTCTACAGTCCAAATAGTATAAATGACAGCTGCGCGCACAGACTGCCATAAGCATGTGGCGCGTGAGTCGCTGATGGAACGGAATGTTGCCATCATAAATATTATATTTTTGTAAACACTTAGTGTATTTATTTTATTTCTTATTTCGTTATTGATAATTCATTATGTGCTGCACCGATTGACGTCATGACGTCAACGCCGGCTGTCACTGAAAACCAGCGTTGTTGCTCTGTCTCGCATAGGGTCGCAGCATTATGCTGAGCGATGGCCGTTTTGCGTGAATGTGACGCATATTTTCCCGCAACTTGTTATTTTCGTATATTTGTCCTTTGTTAGCGTCATGTTTGCCGCAACGAAAACGTATATTCTTTCTTTTTTTTCTTTTACGTAAGTTAATATTTAATGTCACTTTTATTGGAAATCCTAAGTTATTATTATAAACACCCCGCGGTTTCATCCGCTTAAGTCTCGATGCCGTGGGAATATCGGGATAAAAAGTATCCTATATCCTTTTCCAGGTCATGGTCTACCCCTGTACACAATTTCATCCAAATCCGTTCAGCCAACTAACAAACAAACTCACTTTTGCATTTTTAATATTAGTTGGGATGCGAAAGTGAGTTTGTTGTTTGTTACGCTTTCACGCTAAAACAGCTGAACGGATTTGGATTAAATTTAGCACATGAGTAGACGTTGACCTGCAGAAGGACACAGACTACTTTTCATCCTGCATCGCAGACGAAGTCACGGGCAACGGCTAGTCAAACATGAAAATATGTACATCATCTTAAGAAAACGTTTAAATAAGTTCTTGTAAATAACAGCTGACTTGCCTTTTTCAGTGATTTCGACTTTCTTTTCCTTATAAATCAAACGGATGGAAAACCTTATCCACTTTGAATTCGGTGCAAAATGAAAGTACATTGATTTACGAGTCAAATATTTTTCTTCTTTTTATGGTAACCCAGAATCTAATTTGTGAGTTTGTATGTAGGGGGAGTTTGTATGTAATCTTCGGAAAAAATCTCTCGAACGGGAAGCTACAGTATTGACGAGTGTCATAGGATATAAAGTCCTCCGCCGCGTCTGTCTGTCGTCCTGTACGCGATAAACTCAAAAACGACATCACCGATTTTCATGCTGCTTTCACCAATGGTTAGAGTGGTTCTCGAGTAAGGTTTTAGTATATAATAACCGACATCCACGTGGGCGAAGTCACGGGCATCAGCTAGTTCTATGATAAAACAAGAAATTTCACGCGTACGATCGCGGGCTGAAGCTGGTAATGGATATTTCCTGTACATCTGCCTATTTTACCCACTGACCAATAGGAGATAAGTAACGGTATATTCATTCATGCCCATTACATATTCCTTAAATAACTACCAATTTACCACCATCCCTTTCTACCACATGTCACATAAGGGCAGACAACTATGTTTCCTATCTCAGTCGGTAACTTTCTCGCGTGTAAGGCACCTGTCCCACCGCCAGCGAGGAAGTGACTCGATCAACGGTTTTCTCGCTCAAGAAACATATAAAAGACTAGCTTCCGCCCGCGGCTGCGCCCGCGTAGTATGTCTATAAAATAACCTATGTCCTTTCTCAGGCTCTAGACTACCTGTGTACCAAATTTCATTTAAATCGGTTCAGTAGTTTTGGCGTGAAAGCGCAACAGACTGACAGAGTTACTTTCGCATTTATAATTTTATATAGTAAGGAAGTAAGGATTGTAGGTCCCCTGTAAGTAAAAGAAATACCTACATACAAGAATAGTTGATTGCAGAATGTTCACGCCGCCGGCGAGTACTCGTTTGTCGCAGCTACAAGAGCTATGAAAGAGATTTCCCACTCGCCCAGTATCGCTCGCTTGACGGTCAGCACTCTCGCTGAAAGACTACGCTTGGTACATACGCATACCAGCAAGTAATCGCTTGCCGTTGCGCACTCGCTTCTCATTAATGGCTCCCTGTGGGACATGTGCCTAAAACAAGTTTGTGAGATAGCCACTTGTGACATACGGATGTATTTAAAGCATATCCGTTCGGTTTTCACCCAGATTGGAATTAATGTTGTTGCGTGCTTTCTTTGGCTTTATGAGTTTCTTGTTGCTTAAGGTGTGCGACAAGACAAGATTTACATAAATATTTATTACTAGCTTTAGCTCGCGGCTTCGCCCACGTGGAGGTCAGAAATTAACCATCGGGAACGTTCTACCGGGATAAAAAATATCCTATGGCCATGTGCCAAATTTCATCCAAATCCATTTAGCCGTTTTAAGGCAAATTCGACCAAACTTTTATCCCTAGTATAAGTTTAATCCAACGAGTAAATATTACATTTTTGACAGATTTTCTATACAAAAACTGTCAGACGTCAATTTTATTCCCCGAATAAAAGTTATCTGGCTTTGATTAAATTTGCTCTTAGCGTGAAAGCGTAACAAACAAACTCACTTTCGCATTTATAATATTAGTTAGCATTGTTTCTCGATGGAATGTAGTACCAGATTTTTGGTATTAATAATAATAATAATAAGATAGAGAAATAATAAGTAGGTTGGCACACCGAACATGATTAGCTACCCATCTTACTTTAAAACGCATGTTTTTGATCTCTTAGCTGTTTTTTCCACACAACCTGTAAAAATCATAGCACGTTTTGTGATTCTTCCTAACCCCATAGATCCAGATTATCCTACGGGAAAAAGGCGTGTATTGATGTGCGTATCAGACCTCATAAAGAAAGCTATTGACGCCACACTTGACAGTCAGTACCGAAATCTTAGTGAGCTTAAGCATACCGTGAAGCCACCGTGAAGAGATTTCAAAGAATATTTTATCAAAGCTTTCACCACTCACCAAAACCTTATTATAACACAAGTGTTATTATTAGAAACCAACATCACATTAATTTCTACCAACATAACTAACTTATTTTTACATTGACCTACCAAATGAAGCAAATTTTATTATCCTAACCATCCATTATAAATGCGAAAGTGAGTTTTTCTTGTTGGTTTGTTTGTTTGTTACGCCGTCACGCTAAAACGGCTGAACGGATTTGGATGAAATTTCACACATGGGAAGACCATGTCCTAGAGAAGGGCATAGAATATATTTTATCCCGATATTCCCAAGAGGTCGAGACTTATGCGGGTGAAACCGCGGAGTGCAGCTAGTAGTACAAGAATAAATAAAGTATTTTTTGGTACTCAATAACGTCGTAACGGCTGAGCAGATTTAGGTGAAATCTGCGGAGGTAAAACGTATCGTATAAGTACTTTTTACATGATACCTGAAAAGGCACCTAGTAGTGCCTCACCACACCTGATGAGGCAGTCATGGCATTGGCATTGAGGATGCTAGCATGAGGTCCTGGGTTCGATTCCCAATTCCGGCAAAGCGTTATTGGGATTTTCCATCAGGAATTTCTCAGTAGTAGCCTGGAGTCCGCATTTGAGCCCAGTTGATGGCAACAGTACTCTGTGGCAATAGGCTCGCCTCTGTTACATGGGACTTAAACATAACTGGCGAAATGTGAGTGTTACTATAGGTACACCAATACTCCTTCGGGGATCACAGGCTATGTTATGTTCATAAACGAAGATCAGAGATTAACACGCAAAATGTTGTTAGTTATGTTATGCCATAGGCTTTGCATGGCTAGGGTAGTAGTGTTGGCCTTTATTGTCCCACTACAGTGATTGCACTGTGTCCATACTAAAATTATAAATTCGGAAGTAACTCTGTCTGTCTGTCTGTATGTCTGTTACCTTTTCACGCCTAAACCACTGAACGGATTTCGACAACATTTGGCAAGGAGATAGATGGGAAGGACATAGGCTACTTTTTATCGACATACCGCGCGGGCGTAGCCGCGGGCGGAATCTAGTTGGACATAATATGAGCCTTGGAGCATTGGGTCCAATGTGTTTATCGGGCTTGGACAGGATTTTTGCCTTACATTGGATTTGGTGCCAAGCCTGAAACAGTGGCCAAGGCCAACGTGTGGCGCCGGCATCATACAGAGAAGTGATGAACATTGTTCACCACTCTTGCTCACAAACTCCAGATTACCGAAAGCCAGTCAATTCAATCATGCCGTGTTTGGCTTTTTAAAATATAATTATTCTTTGACTTTTGTTATTTCTCACAAAGTCACAACAAATAATACAGCTACCTGCAAATACGTAGGTATTTATAAAAAAAAACCTAAAACTGACCAGAGATTGATCGGCCTTCCAGAAACTTCTTCAAATCGTTGGCAATTTCAGTAAATACCTAGCAATAAAAAAAACAAGTACCATAACTAGGTTTGCAGCTTCCACTGCAGTGCTATGCGATCGTTAGTATGAAGTATCATCTCTTACATCACGGAGCATTTCGTGCAGTTCTAAGAACATTGCCGCTTGACACGCGGTGCCGTGCAGATGGGTATGTCCGTATGTATGGTGCAATGCTATCTTATGTAAAAAGAATTTTAGATTTTTCACGCCCGAATGTGGTTCCTTATTTCCGATTGTTTAGTAAGGGTTCTTTGAAGAATAGACAGAGAGACCTCCTGGGGCAGTCGGGTGAAAAGGAGAGTATACAGGGCGTCCCACGGATATGCCACATGGAGGGAAAGCACCTTGAATATTGTAGATGGAACATCTTACTGAAAGAAGACATTATTTGAATTTTAAAAACATTTTAAACTGCATTCATAGATATTTAAATAATTACATGGTTGAACCGGGAATCGATCCCGTTATATGTGAAAAATAATAACCCTGTAGCTTTATCATACCGATCGAAAGGCTTCTTCATAAGGATTATTTTTTGCTAAATAACATAGTGTCACAAATAAAAGGAAGACCATGAATTTTATTTAGATTAATTTAATTAGATTCTCAGCCTAATTTGAATGACTTTTGACACTTTTCGAACGTCAAAATTACATAAGTCAGTCCCTCAAAACGCCCACCCTTCACCACTTCTTAGTGCTTTAGCTGGGAAGAAAAAGTGGGGCAACAAAGTCCCCAGCTTGCTATCTCTACCTCCACTTGCGATACAAAGCTGAAAACTATCCGCTCGTGATACAGTTTTATACTAGTACGAGGGGATAGGGCGAATCAGTCCAAAGACAACCAAACCATTGTTAAAACCTACAATTTCACATTCTCCAAATGCTGAGTGTTGACCTGCCTAAATCAAAGGGTAAAACGGGACCCTATTACTAAGCCTCCGGTGTCCGTCCGTCTGTCTGTCCGTTTGTCACCAGGCAGTATCTCATGATCCGTGATAGTTAGACAGTTATTAGTATTACAGATGATGTTTTTCTGTTGCCGCTACAACAAATACAAAAAAACAGCATAAAATAAATATTTAAGGGGGCTCCCATACAACAAACGTGATTTTTTTGCCGATTTTATAGATGATGGTACGGAACCCTTCGTGCGGGAGTCCGACTCGCACTTGGCCAGTTTTTTATTTAATTTATTCTGGGCATAATATTAAGTTACTCTGTATGGTTGTCTCATATTCATGAATGCGGGTGGATATAAATAAATGTCAGCCTTACATTGGATCGTCGCCAAAGTACAATTACGTAAGCATAAACCACAATACGAATGTTTTCCGAGATCACACAACTTTCGCGTTGCCTATTACTTCGGGGTATTGAAATAAACTTTCACCACTCGGATGTGATGACAAAAAATGAACACGAGAAAATAATGAGAAGATGGGGGGAATAAATTGGCGATGAAAAAAAAATTAATGAAGCGCGCGATTTCAATTTATTGTTGACTACCTACATACATAATAAAAACATAATAATCTTATTAAGATGCTGCAGCCACGGCTAGAGAACGTACTCAATCCAGAGAAACGTTGGTATTAAAAAAATGATAACAAACCGGTCACAGTAGAATCAGCTTGTAAAGTCTTACATCCATTCTGTTTTCTTTTGAATCGGTAGTGGTCTTCCGAAGAAGCTAAGAAGTTCCTCGTACTACTGCGGCATGCAGTCGAAATGGGACCAATTGCCCCTAACCTGCACCCTAATTGCGTACTGCTCGATCCGTCAGAATTGGAATCAATATAAAACAAATGACTAAACCACTGCTTCATAAGTTCGAAAAAAAAATCTGCTCAACAACGTAAATAACGAGCTTATTAAGGAATGGATTAGACATTTGTTTCGAACCAATTCCAATTCTGATTGATCGTGTATAACGCATTTGGGTGCCGGTCTCCCTCCATAAATATTTGTTTTTTTTGGTCTATGAAACTAATACTTTACTCAATAATACTTATCTTTTTCAACATTGCACAGTTCACGGAAATTGTCGTCGTTATGATGGTCGCCCATTCTCTGACATTTTCCATGCCTATATCGACGTGTTACTTTATGCTTCCTCGTCAAAAACAATAATTTACCACTAAAAGCAAATAATAGTACACATGACAAAGCAATCAAGTGAAAATTGTATCTATCTCCCTCCAACTGCAAACATAAGAAAAGGATGGTTATACAATAATAATTGCGTTTATCAGTTACGTATCAGTCGCGTGCGCACATCGCATGACACTTCCTTGCTATGCGCTCGTTAAATAGAAAAGTTCCTGGTAAAAAAGATTAATATCAATGAACTATATGGTATGGGGAATCCGGAAGACCGGGCGCTAGCTGCTGAACCGTGTTTCCTAACTAGAAAGTCAGATTTTATTCTGGAAAACTTCGAAAAAAGCATGGTAGCTCAGGCAGATGTTGGCTGGATAAAGGCAAAGTTTCACGCCTCATCGAATCGATGGATAGGGCTAAATTCAGCATTATCATGTATCACTT
Source organism: Lithophane leautieri (assembly GCA_949152455.1). NCBI lineage: Eukaryota > Metazoa > Arthropoda > Insecta > Lepidoptera > Noctuidae > Lithophane > Lithophane leautieri. The sequence continues at coordinate 16,991,158 of OX424467.1, forward strand.
ATTTACAACTAGCTGATGCCCACGCCTTCGCCCGCGTGGATGTCGGTTATTATATACTAAACCTTACTCGAGAACCACTCTATCCATTGGTGAAAACAGCATGAAAATCGATGCAGTAGTTTTTTAGTTTATCGCGTACAGGACGACAGACAGACGCGGCGGAGGACTTTGTTTTATAATATGTAAGGATGTTGAGGCGACAATATTACACAAAATTCTTCTTCTTTTCGTGTGGATAGTGACTAACCTGGTGTCAGAGTTTTAAAGCCGCCCAAAGGCCTCTGACTTGGCTTCACATGCCGTCGAGAAATATCTCTCTGGCATGCCGGTTTCCTCACGATGTTTTCCTTCATCGTTTTTAAAGTAAGTGATAATTATACCTACTTACAATAAGCACATGAATCCGAAAAGTCAGAGGTGCGTGTCTTAGGTTCGATTTCGAGACCTATGACTTGGCAGTCCGGCCGGTCACACCACGGGGCTATCACTGCTTATAAATAAGCCCTTATAAATTACAATACAATAAATTAAACTGCGTATATCCAATGATGTTCCCAGCCTGAAAATTCAATCAAAGATTTAGTCACTATAGATAGTCCAGTTTCAAGATGGTTGAACCATAAAACTCCCCACAAATCTGTATCAACACAAATTCTTTCATGTTCCACGGCTCGGTGGGCATCAGTTATAGGTAGCATTTAGGTTTTGCAAACATTTCCAAGGCATCCACTGTTATGAAGCTAAAAACCACCATTACGGAAACCAATTTCCCTCACAAATTGCGTTGAATGAAGAAATTGATGCGCGTTTTCCATTTCTAGATTCTAGATCTGTTACATGGAAAATTTATATGAATAATGTAATAAGACTACCTATTTATTTTTAGTTTTTGGCTGAAAACTGAAACATAAAAAAAAAACGCAATTACTTCAGCTGTGGTAAATTACTGACGTCAGAAGCCCGAAAGTCTGACAACCAGTCTTACCAAGGGGTATCGTATTACCCAATTACTGGGTTGTGGAGGTCAGATAGGCAGTCGCTCCATGTAAAATACTGGTATACAGCTACATCCGGTTAGACTGGAAGCCAACCCCAATACAGTTGGGAAAAGGCTAGGTAGATTGATTAATTATGGTAAATGACTGTATCTAAAAATATTGTCATTTCTGTACTTATTGTTATTCTGTGGTCTATAAAGTGATAATGCTTTTTGGCATGCTATGTCTATTGTTTAATATTGTGCACTTGGCTTAAGTTTTGACTTGTGTTTGCAAATTGGTTGCAGTGTAACAATTGTACAGCCAATAAATAAAAAGCATTTCTGTTAAGATTGCATTAATATAATATTACAAATGTTATGGATTAAAAGAATAAAAAACTACTGTTCCGTAATCGTTGTAACAATATTAAAGAAATAGATCAAAACCACAGTTATATTGTGGTCGGTTAAACGGCCACTTTTCTAACCGACCGCGGAAGTGCGGTGAAATGTTTTTAAACTTCTTGCTAACCTTGTTCTCACTAAACTTCGGTTATAATGTTATTGTTATTGGAGAAAGATGATGTTTAATTGTAGTTTTATCGTTTGCGAAGACAATTTATAATAATGCAACGCAGTTTTTTCCTCATTTCAACAGTTTTATAATTGTAGAGTTTTATGTGAATAAAGAATATTCTGAAGATTTTATGGATGACTGATATATTGGTTTTGGTCGTAGGTTCGCCTGTTATTTTATTATTTTAATACCTACGTTTTCAATCAATTATTCCTACTTATAAAAATGTGTACATATCGCTTTATCCGATGTAATTGTACTAAGAGAGTGTCATAAATCACGACACTTTTAGGAAGAGACGGGATGATTTTATTCCGCAGTACTAAACCAATATCGACATAGAAATAAGAAATTAATGATTAATACTAGACCATGGCCCTGTTTATCAAAAGTTACAAGTCTACACGTTCACAAGTTACCTAGAATGTTAATGTTCGTTAAATTCATAGCTCATCTCCATATTCATAATCAGCCTTAATGTTCCCACGCTGGACACGGGCATCAGGACATCTCTCTCTTTTGACTACATTTTAAAAAAGAAAATTGATTTTAAACATTTACTACGGTACTAGGCACGACACTTGTAACCTTGTAAGACGGAACAGAGAGTAGCCGGACACTCTCAGGATTTGTTATGATTTTCTACAAGTTGCAACTAACAAAAAGTTTTTGATAATCAAAATCACGAATAAAAGTTTCATAATATAAGTACTTGTAAACAATGACCCCTTATGAGAAATAAAGCGAATAAAATTTCAACCGGTATATATTTTTAATCTCGTTCTCGAAAACGTTTCTAACAATTTTGGTGAAAGTTGCAATATGGAGATTTACGGGGGCGAAAAAGCGATCTAGCTAGAGCTCATAACTGGGAAAATTCGTTTCCTCTATTTTCACAGCCTCAGGAATGTGATACAACACTGGCATACCTGGATGAATTATGTTTATCTATTTTCACCCGAACTGAGCTCAGTCGACCAGGTACTAATATTAAGGCAACTAAAGCGAGCAAGAAATAGTATCAAGTTGTAAAAGTTTTATGTCTAGTAAACTCTAAAGGCGAAGTAGAGAACGAACATTGAGAACATTGTAAATTGCCAATAAATAAAATATTGTTTGTAATCAAAATTCCGTGAGAAACCGATAAAATGCAATACGGATCTCAATCAGGATGTGAAATTTATGTGGTGTGTTAGGAAAGTAAAGGGAATATCTTTAGTATAAATAACTTTTCCTAATACGGTAGATTTTTCAAGAAAAATAAGAATTACAAAAACAATAAAACTCGTATATATCTGGATCTAACAAATATACGAAGTTTATTTTGTGCTCTAAAATATGCAGCATAAGAGACGCCATCGATGCTTGGCGTACTCTTAAGAGTAATTTATTTTATAATGCATAATCAGCCTAATATGTTCCCATTACTGGGACACAGGCCTCCTCTCTGTGAGAGGGAGTGAGTCGTAATCCACCACGTGGGCCCAGTGCGGGTTGGGAGATGTCACATGTCTTCGAATTTTTGGTTCTAGGACATGCCGGTTTACTCACGATGTTTTCCTTCACCGTTTTGAGAGCAGTGGTGATGAAATTATTTACACAAAGTAAAGCACCTGTCTGGGTTTGAACCAAAGTCACGGCCATTAACACTGGGTCACCACTGCTCTCCAACCAAGCCAATATATGCTAGCCTCTTATTACATTGAAAGACCGTACTACGCTAGGCCAATTCAAGATCCTAGTTTTACCACTGACTTTCGGTCGACTGTACGTATGTGAAGACCGTTCACCCATCAACGGACTGAAAGTGGCAAGCGCAGCTTAACCTCGTCGATCAATCATCATTGTCATTGATCTATCAAATAATTGACATTAACCCACAACAGAACACAGTGTAGTAACATTGCAGTCACAGGCCACTGACATCCATTGATTAACGACAGCAACCAAAAAACTGACGGTTACAAAGACCAGACGTGATGTTTCAATCCGGGTCATTTAGAGTAGTTTTTATTACATCTCTGTAGGAGAAGAAACAATGTAATGTGGCTATCTATAATATACAGAATGTAAAAAAACCCTGTCCGATCCGAAAGTGACCGCATTAACATTACCAAAAAGTAATTAAAACATTTTTTTTTTTGTGAAACTTTAACCGTTAATTGCTATTTCAAATTCACGTTTTTAGTACCAAAATTACCCCAATTTCATTATAAATTAGCAAATTTTCTACAGAGTTATGCTTATGACTTATAGACACCCGCTAAACGACGGCCGCCCTTGCCCCATGTAATAACTCGGTAAAATTCCCCATTGAAAAAAAAAGAGGCGAAGTTTATTAATTTTTCAAAAAATTGACTCTCAGTACGATTTTTAACAACACCTTCACGGACCGGACAGGTTTTTTAACCGACTTCAAAAAAAGGAGGAGGTTATCAATTCGTTTGTATTTTTTTTTAATATTTGTTACCTCAGAATTTTCGACTGGGTGAACCGGTTTCGATGATTCTTTTTTTATTTGAAAGCTGGTGCTTCCCGTGTGGTCCCATATAAATTTTATTAACTTTGCTTGAGTAGTTTATGAGTTAGCTTCAATAATTACGTATTTTGCTCACTTAGTCTATATAGATGACATCTTATTTGATACAATCACTGTTATTTACGTAGCAGATAGTGGTATTAGAATTTGTGTGGGGTAGGTACCACAACTAAAAAGTGACAAAAAAAACATTTAAAAAAAAAAAACAACCGACTTCCAAAAAAAACACTTAAGAAGTGAAAAATAACTTTAATTTCGGAAGTCGGTGGCAAAAAACGAAAATTGAAAAGCCACAGAGCTTTTTTTGGAGGTCGGATGGGTTTTAAGTTTTTGTTATACGCTGTCTATAAATAAGGCGCTGTGAGATCGTGAAAGTGGTGATAAAAGTTGTCAAAATGTGGGTTTAACTATTTTGGATTGAGGACCATCTGCTAATGACGCATTGTTCCCATAAATGGGAATCTTCCTAAAAGTGTAACTCTTGAGAAATCTAACTGCTACCTACTAGTTCTATATAAAATTCTATATAAAATCTAAAGTTCTTTACTTTGTCCTCTTTTAACGATGTCGATACCAGCACAAATAAAGTCCTAAAAAATCTAATTTATAACAACAAGTATTAAGGTGAACACTGTTACATTCGGGACGCCAAAGCTTTGTAAACTTAAACATGCAAGTTAAAGCGTCAAGATTTAAAGAAAAACCTCAAGATTTACCAGAGAATCCCATACACCTCTATAAACATCTATTCATTATTTATAGCCAATACAAAAGGTCAAAGAAAACATCCGCTTATAGCTGGCACTTGCCCCGACAGTGTTAAAGGTCATAATGTCACGCGGATCTACCGGAGCGGAGTAAAGACATCGACACCTCACTTACTGAGACGAACGGCAGATGCAATATTATTTGTAGACTTATTAAGCATTGTCGTAAAACTCATAATTGTTTCATCAGCTTGACATTTTCCGTATTTATATCAGTAACAGGCCGGAGTTAAAACAAAAAATATTCATAGGTTAGCAACAGCAAGTCCTTCTCAGTCCATCCCCCGACGGGAGCCAATTATTATAAACAATTTTGACATTTTCTTTTTTATACGATTCTGAAATTTTTATAATCTTTTGACAATTTTTATAATTATTTTTAATGAGTTGTTGAATATTTAAATTTACTGAATCACAATTTTATTTTGGTGGTTTTATCTGTTTAGAATTTTAAAATAGTTTATAATTTAAATGTATGAGTGAAAAACTATGGACTACATAGAATTATCTCTGAAATAAATAAAATAATATTATATGTATTATACATTTATAAATTATTACATTTTTTTTTTTAATTCCTAGATACATTCACTCACTCTAATGCAACGGTCACTGAAGTTCCTTTAAAAGTTGCCACAGTTTGCTTATTTCTGACAATAACTAAACTAGTCTTCGTACAATTCTTTGCTTTACTATCTAATTTTATCCATTTGGCTCGGCCTTGAGCATCCTCAAACGGTCAGGTTATTGGCTTTCATGTCGGCTTTCACAACAACCAGCCGGCACCTCTCGTTCCTCCTCCACACTGAACAAAATGCATATGTGTACGTATGTGCAAATACACGTTTACAGGGTGAAATTGAATTAATGTGCATCCTTTTTAGGAGTCACGAACCCCTAAAGAGGATGCTCTCTCATTATTACAATTTTCAATATGGGAACGAGAATAAAATCGCAAAAAAAAAATGCTGTTTCAAACGACCCCTTAACAAAAGATGCCCATGAATTCAATGCTGTTTAAATTTTAAACCTATCTCTTCTTTTTTCTTCAAAAATGATTCATGTTCTGCTTAGCTTTTTCCAACTACGTTGGGGTCAGGTTTCAGTCTAACCGGAAGCTCGCCGGATATGAGGAATTCGTAAATCCATTTCCTTTTTTTAAGGTACTCACATTATATAACATCACACCTGGTTTCTCCGAAGGGTTAGGCAGAGCGGGGAATACGGTACTGTTAGTCAATTAAAGAAAATAGTTACTAAAATAGTAACGGCTATTTTATGGTAAAAGAAAATGTAGAGACCCACTATCAGGAAAATGTTGTTACCAAATAAAATCAATAAGATCACTGATCTGATCATTCACGCGGGAAATCTCGACTACCTTTTTCATAACTCGAATATTCCATATTGCAATGTCAATTTTTCTGTATCTGCTGCAAAAAGTCGATACTTATCCAAAGAACATCGACCCCATAAACGATTTGATCAGTTCCAACTTCCAAATCAAATTGTTTAATACTGTCTATCGTACCGTAGCACCCGCTAATGTCAACATGCACCTTTTAAAATCATAATTACGACATTTTGCGAGTAGTAGTGGTAGTATTTGAGCGCGCGCATTCCTCCCCCCTCGACAGTTACGCGCGGACGCCATGGCGGCCCCACGCGCACTGACATTCTCGCGCGCCAAATTCAAATTCTAGTCATTCTTTTTTTACATAAGCAAAGACGAGATAAATGTTTTGACGGTGTTTTTTTATGACTAAAGACGATAGTAATGACTGACAAGTGACGTGACGGTGACAGTGACTAGTGTGACAAAATGACGTGACTTGACTTGGATTGACTGACTGGACTTAACTTCGGAGCGGAAAATGCAGGTTGGTAATGCACTTTTTATTTGGAAAAACTTTTAAAATCATGTAGTATGCAAAAGTTATGTAGTGCAGCAAAAATACAAATTAGTCACAAATAAGTAAAATATTACCTGTATCTTTCCTGAAATAACGTGAACATTTTTCTAGAAAAAGTTAATTATTTCACAACCTTGACTCTGTAATGTAAACATTTAAAGCATAAAATAATGATTACGAAAACTAAGTTAAGTATGTCACTGCCATCATTAAAAATTCAAAAAGCACAAGGTGTAACAAAACGTCATAATATTAATCATAAAACTTCCAAATGCTAATAATACGATGCAAAACAAATTCATGTTTAGTGGTTGAAAGATTATACGTTTTTTTTTCCTTACTGTAAGAGGGTGAAAGCACCCAGCAATTATAAACATCCAACACATTGGAGGGCCATTTTCACCCCAAAACTTGGAATTGGCGCCAATTTTCAAAAAACGTACCATATTTTCAACTTATTGTTACACCTTGCACATACGGAAACGAATATCTAATTTCAGAAAATCTAAGTAAATGAAAACTGTGAACTCTTGGAAAAAAAGTTGTAAGGAGTAGTTAATTAATAGTTGGTACGATCAGCAATGAAAGTTGATTAACGATTCTGTTTTTTAAACAATATTTTTTCAGGCATTTTTCATAGATATAATCTTTTTTTTTGGAGTTGTTAAATTCAGATAAAACAAACTTTCAGCTATAACATTAAATGCTGAAAACTAGTGTGCCGAATAATTTTGAAGAATCCATTTTGTTTATCCTTAACTATCCTTATTTTAAATTTTAATATCAATAACCAATTCAGGAGATTGGAAATTCAAGTAAACCTATTTAAAATGACACACAAAAAACAAAAAATAATCATAACAATAACATAAAAAAAACATTTATAACTCCGAACTTTCTACAAGACAAATCTCACAAATTAAAAAATAAACTAAATAACCCTATACTTAAATCAATTTACCAGGTGAACAATCGCTTGTTTCGCTTTCATAACAAGCGATACTCGTATACCTACATAAGCAAATCTATAATTATTATGTGAGCGAGCGAAAGCGAGTTCGCTTTCACCCGAGGTCACATGTCAAGGTACATTATCACATAAATTGAGAAACGAGCCTGTGGTGTTTCATATCAGAACTTTTCTTTACTTTTATGTCAAGAGAAATTATGGATTGTTAATACTCTCTGGCATAGAACGGAGTCCTTTGCTTGCTCCCGGCTACAGAGGGTTTCTCTTCCCGAATTTTCAGAAAAAGAAAACGGGTTGTCTCTGAATGTTTGGAAGATAATGATTTCATTATAAAAAAAAGGCTCACAGAATATAATATAGCACGCTGTGTTTATCTTAGACATACTGACATCGGTGAAGGAAAACATCGCGAGAAAACCTGGACTTGTAGTCAATATAAGTCTGAAATCGCCAACACGTCTTGAGCAAGCGTGGTGATCAATGCTCGTGCCTTCTGTGTATGTGAGAGGCCTTTGCTCAGCAGTGGGATAATAATATGCTAATTATTATGTAGAAAAAAGAAATGCCATGACTTTGTTTAGGGCATCAGCATCACCTGCATACACTGCTGAATAAAGCCCTCTCTGACTCTCTTTGAATTGCCAATCTCCACGATACTTAGCCAGTCCCATCCAAGTTCAGCCGATGGCCACGACCAAGTAATTAATTAAGTTCACTGATGATTTTTCTTTCTAAAACAAAACACTACAAAAAAAGGTTGCCACACTACCCAAATTTAAAATCTTATGGTAAATTAACAACTGCGTAGGTACTCAAGATAACTACTAATACGTTAATCACTTTAGCGACACTTATTAAAACTAACACGTAGCTTCTAAACGCCTCGTGAAACCAAGTGGACAAGCTACCAGATTTCCACAATGCAAATGTTAAATATTGACCATTGTAAAGAGGTATTTATTCGACAGTGATTGCTGTTGAAAGAAAACCGGTACTAAAGTGCGTAGACCACACTTTTACTGCGGCACTTACGATGAAGATGTTAATTTTAATATTTGTATTTGATTTAGCAAAGGAGACATGTTGAGTGGAATCTATAGACAATATATTCTTATATCTATGGTGGAATCCTACACTCTGCGGTGGAATGCGTAACACACTTACAGTAGCAATGGCTTTCATTTTGACAGTTTAACAACATTCATTGCATTATTTTCATTGTTATGAAGCATAGCTGCGCCCCGCAGTTTCACCCGCGTAAGTCTCGATCCCGTGGGAATATCGGGATAACAACAATGTTAACAGCATTGTTGTGTTTCGGAAGTTAGAGGTAAGATAGCCAGTTCCTCTGAGGTTGAGGATTCCGGATGAAGCTTGCTTCCACCTCCGGCCTGATCATCACTTACTATCAAGTAAGAAGTCAAGAGATTCCTCGATGTGGTTAAAAAAATGCATCTATAAACCCAACATTATTTTGATTTCGAAATTCAAAATTAAGGATTGCACAGTTTTTTAAATTCATATCTGTAACCAATAAACAAATACCCTACTTGCGTAGGATGACTTCACAGTCAATAAACCAAGAAAAAGACAATTTTAAACCCAAAACAAACGTGAGATCTTTTTGAATCACTTTCTCCCGAGAGACGTCTCCATTGATTTTCGAAACAACATTTACATAATACATTTACACTTTCCCTTGATTTTTTACGTTTCAAATTATGTTAATATCGAGCCTTGGGACTCTTATTATAATAGTAGCATATTTTTATATAAATAAGGAACATTTCAAGCGATTATGGACCTTATTTCTTGGTGTAAAGATTCTTTATATATGGACGATAATAATAACTGACCTTTTGATACGGGGTTTTATTGCAAAATAAGTACATTTTGTAAGCGATAGTTGAACTACTGCTCATCACGATTCGTTTTGAATCCGTTTTTGGATCCGGCTGGGTTTTGCAATGTTTTTATTAATTTGCAATAATTTACATTATAGATCGAGGTAACTTGTTGACTGCAACATGAATTCATTTGAAATTATTTTAATTAGTCTGATGAGTAGTTCAGATGTAGCTTTGGCTTTCGAACCATGAAATACCATGAAATTATGAACGACACGATCTACTGTAACTTTACTATAAAGCTGAAAAAGATGTAGGTAATTTTCTTGCAAGATATTTTTTAACATATTTTTAAATATTCCAAATTGTATTTTGTGATTTCATAATAGCCACGTAGGAAGCATTGCCACACTTCAGTATCTTTTTTTTTTTTTTTTTTTGAGGGTGGGAAATCATCCAATGACTTCTCCCGCTCTGGGCGGAGCGGAAGGGCGTGTCAGACTTTTACTGACTAAAACCCACCCGTGTTCCTTCATTTGCCTGTTGCCAAGGTCCCGGTATCCCTTTCGGACTTTCCCGCAACCCTGGCAGGCATCGGTCCTATTGGACCCCGTCATTTTTGCTGACATCTCTTTGAGGCGCGCGTGGAACACGACGCGCCATCGACCCGGGCCTGGTCCTTATCGGACGGCGAGCTGCCCGTTGCTTGCCGTCCGCAAGCCCGCGCCTATGGTGGCCGGAAATCCGCCTGGGACACTTCAGTATCTACAGAAATAATTTATCATTGATATAATACCACTCTGTATCCCCGCAGGGGTCGACACAGGACATACACCGTTTCCCTAATCAGTATACTTAATTATTATTGTGAACTAGGATTACCTATAGCATAGTAATTAATCAGTTGTGGTTTCATTGGATATTGATCCTACAACGCGATAATGCCTGTGGTTCACCGAGCTAGATACGAGTAATTAATTAGTTTGCGATCTCACCGCCGCACGCGATTGCCATTAACATAATGTATTACATCGTGCAGTAGTTATCACATTTACGTCAATCAATCATTATTACAACCGTGAAGACCTGGGTCTTCACGGCTGTAATAATGATTGGTAACCTACACCCAACTTGTAGGGCGAGATTTTAGACCCAGTTCTGCACTTTACTTTGTGCATTTTCTCCGCCACGGCAGTGGAAACGTTATAGGCCGATTGTGTTTTGCATCATAATTAATTTTCCACAGAGATCATTCATTTTGGGCTAACTTATGAAAGTGAAGGCCAAATAAAAAAAAATAGGTATATATTCCGTTGAAACATGTTATTTTCTTTACTTTTCACTATTGGACCAAACCTGTAGGGCAATTCCCTGCGCTGTTTTACGATTTTGAAAAATATTGTTTTCAGTGTGTATTGCGGCTAAAATAACGAATAGTAATCTAATTAAAGTAAAAGCTTGTAGTAATCAAAAATGAAGGGAGAAACGTAATCTTTAGAATATAGCTTTTTTTGTTTGGCACTTTCACATTTAGCCCAAAAATGTATGGACAGTAAATGATCTCCTTCATCAGTAGCATGAGGCTTCCTCCTGCACGCTGCCTTATCAATGTATATTTAGACAGATAACAAATATCTTCTTTGACCATTGATTGTACAGGTCACTGGAGCACATAAGGACGTGACATAAAGTCACCCAAAATATAGGAAGTCTAGCGACCCGCCCCTGCTGCGCACGAGTGCACACTACCTACTAACGTGACGACGTCAAAACATTGAGATTTTTTTGCTAAATCAAATTAAATATTAATTTATTATGACCTAAGACTCCCGGAATAAAACTAACAAAATGATAGTGAAAAAATCTATTGTGCAGTATAGAGGAACTAAGCGATCACACGGACAGACACGACTTATTTAGATTTTCCCTCTCGTTCTGACTCAAATGATCATTTCCAAGTTCAGTGCAGATAATATAACACAATACTGTGGCATTGTATACAGTTGCATGTCGATTTTAAGTTTTAGTTATAATAGTATTACTGGTTACTAACATAATTCTTAAGTATACCTACTTACAAAAATATGGATCACTGTATCTGAATTAAATGAATAAATAAATAAATAACAGGGCCGTAAAAACTTAAGCCTAGAGATTGTTAAGCAAATGAGTCTTATCTCAAATATTAGAAAGAAAGAAAGAAAGAAAGAAAATACGTTTATTTGCGGTAAACATGACGCAAAAAAAGAAAATAAACACAAAAAAAAATACAAAAGGATGGGGAAAACATGCGTCACATTCACGCAAAAGGGCTATCGCTCAGCATTATGCTGCGACCCTATGCAGGACAGAGCCCCAGCGCTGGTTCACCGTTATCTCTCACTTGTTGCAGCGGTGGCAATGGCGAGGGTCTGGAAGGTCGCACGGAGGAGACGCAGTTCCCGACGGCAAACATGATGAGGCAGTCGCCTCTGATGAAGAACTGTCCTCTGAGGGGAGCGCCCAAGTGTCCTCCAGCTTCTAAAAGGTTTGTCTCCTCTCATGGACTTGATGATGATAACGTTTCATATAGGTACTTAGTTTAAAACGTTCCGTTGAATAGTTCAAATCAATTCAAATCCATATAATTGCCAGAATTTATGTTTACAATGTATGATGTTATAATTATAATGGCCCCTTTACATTCTACCGTTATATAAGGTGTGCAAATATTTAATTTTATCTTACACGTTTTTTTTTTTTATGGCAACGTCTGCTGCTAACATCTCATGCATTAGGAATTATGTTAATAATTAAAAAAAAACAGTTAGTATGAACACAGAAATTAAGAACTTCTGCCAGCATATCGAGATAATATCGAGGGCATAATTTTTTCAGTGTCTGGCTCCTAGTTTTAAGTCAACTCAATTGACACAAGTTTCGTACGAGAAAATTAAAAGACAAGAGTACCCAGAACAACCTCTACTATATTTAGCCATAGTAAATTGTTATTATACCTCCAGATACCGCACCCATGATGGCACCTGCAACAACTTCAATCGTCCCCGCTGGGGGGCCACCATGACCCCTGTTCAGCGTTTCCTCTCACCTTCCTACTCCGACGGAATCCAAGCTGCCAGGAGGTCCATCTTCGGCTCCAAGCTCCCATCAGCCAGAGAGATCAGTTCCACCATACATGAAGACAGGAATGCTGAGACCATAGGAGTAACGCATCTGCTGATGCAATGGGGGCAGTTTTTGGACCATGATGTGACGTCTTCTTCGCAGTCGAGGGGTTTTAATGGATCAGTGCCGAGGTGCTGCAAGGATGGTGGGAAAGACTTCGTTCCTAAAGAGTTTATGGTGAGGATATTCTAGGTCTATAATAGTATATCAGTGATGGTGGTACTCAAAGTAAAACAAATAACTTCAAAATGAATGAAGGACATTATTGATCTGATCGTACTCGCGAGTAAGTAAGTAAGTAAGTAAATTATTTATTTGCGTAAAACATGGTATACATTGATGTTAATATTATTACAGTAGCTCAACATGTTTCGCTAAGATATAACATAGCATGCAAAAATTTATATTTTGACAAAAGGAATCATCATCTCACATCCATAAAATCTTTTAAACTGTAAAAATTACATTCAATAAGCCACTTGTGTGAGCACACGACCAGTTGCTTTAGATACAGGTTATAACTCCATAAAGGAAACAATATCCTATTCTGGTTTTTCGACTGCTAACAATTCTAGATTCTCATTAAATTATTTTTTCGACGTCAATGTTAATCAAACTTTTCCTTCTACAGCATCCCGAATGCTTCCCCATCCCGGTGCCAGAGTCTGACCCGTTCTACGGCCCCCGCGGCGTGCGGTGCCTGGACTTCGTGCGATCATCGCCGGCTCCTCGAGATGACTGCGCGCTCGGCTGGCGGGAGCAGCTCAACCAAGTGTCGGCGTACATTGATGGGTCGCCGCTGTACGGGAGTTCGGCTACCAAGTCGGATAAATTGAGGCTATTTAGGAATGGTTAGTGTACGGATATCATTCGTTTTTTAACCCAATAATGGGCAATGATCTTCTCTCCCCCATATTTTTCCATTCATCTTTATCTGTTGCCTTTTCCAACCGGTCAAGAAAGAGTCCAAGTCGTCCATCCATGAAAAATCTAATTTCAATAGGCTTATAATATTCAGAACCCCAGTTTCTTTTATAGGACAAGTGCCTATGTATTTTTCACCTAAAATCTTCTCATTTCCACCAGGCATGCTCCAGTACGGCAGAATGCAGCAGCGCCGCCCGGTGCTGCCCGCGCAGCGCTCGCACGAGCTGTGCCGCAAGGGCGCCGTGTCCACCGACTGCTTCAGGTCTGGGGACGCGCGCGTCAACGAGCACCCGGGACTGGTGGCCGCGCATATTGTGTGGCTGAGGCAGCATAACAGGTGAGGACGCATTTACACTGTTGTACCATCGAACCTGGGACCATTTCATAATAGATTTACAGATAAATATCAGGGTTCGTTACTTTCATTCGGTTTGCAACAGAAGACATAGTATTTTTTTTTATTCAACCTGTATCATGCTGGGCAAAGGTCTCCACAATAGCTTTCCACTCTTGCCTCAAGTCACCAGGCCGGCGTTTCCTAGGCCTCCCTCGGCGACGACTGCGTACCATTATACTGACTTTAAATATTTCCAGAATGGCACAAGAGCTAACACACCTGAACCCGCACTGGAGCGATGAGAAGATTTACCAGGAAACGCGCAAGATTGTGGGAGCCATGATACAGCACATCACTTACAGGGAGTTCCTGCCTATTGTGCTGGGTGAGTTATTAGCCAGGATAATCATCTAGTCATAGACGAAATGACAAACGCCTCACTAAACCTTTGGGAGCAGGTGATGTGTCATTGCGCAGACTGTTCTTTGATCTATTCATCCCCAGACAAATTTTGTAGCCCTTTTCAACTTACTTAGGTATACATGTACATTAACAACAACACATATGCCGCAGCCGATACATATCTTTCTTAACTCCTACCAAAAATCAGCTTAATAAAGCTTTTCATCACCAGGTTCCGAAGTAATCCACCGCTTCGAGCTGGAGCTGCAAAAGAAGGGTTTCTACAAGGGTTACAACGTTAAGATCAACCCTAGTCCAGCCAGCTCCTTCGGCTCGGCTGCCTTTAGGTTCGGCCACAGTCTCGTGCAGTCTTCCATGGTGCGCTTCGATAAGTTCCATCGACCTATGAGTAATAGTAAGTACTTTGTAATAACTAGATATAAATATAATGTCAGACAGAAAAAGAAGCTTAATCGGGAACAGTTTGAGAGGACTCACATACGTCTTTATTTTGGGTCATGAACGAACCATTGATGGTTGCCTAGTAATAATTTTCTTCATAAGGCATACAACACCGTCCTGTGATGTGATGGTTATGGCAACATCCCTGGTTTAGCAGTCTTTGGGTTGCCTACGTTCAGGTAAACGTTTATAATCTCAAAATATAGAATAGGTATTTGAAAAACCTTAGAATTATCGATATACACAAGGTGATATTATGTCACCATTTTAAGTGGGTTATTTTTTTTTTGCCCATAATTCATTATCTTATGAACAGGTTCCACCGCTCCACCTGTGAAAATGGCGGAATGATTATACAGAACATAATTAAATTAACACTCACTTCCAGACGTATCCCTCCACAACGAGCTGACCAACCCCTCCAACATCTGGTCTATCGGCGCAGTAGACCGTCTGCTCCTCGGCATGCTGAACCAGCCCATCCAGAAACGAGACGAGTTCATCTCGGGAGAACTCACCAACCACCTCTTCCAAACTCCTCAGTTTGACTTCGGGATGGACCTGGCAGCTATCAACATTCAGAGAGGGAGGGACCATGGAGTGCCTCCGTATACGTCGTGGAGGGAACCGTGTGGGTTGACAGCTATTGTAGACTTTGAAGATCTGCTGAGGGTGATGCCGGCTAGAGCTGCGAGGAAGATGAAGACTTTGTACAGGTTGGGTATATTTGCATATACGTTGCAGAATAACAGTAAAATTAGTCTTTTCTAATCTAGCAGCAACTTCCTAATCTCTTAGTGACATTAAAGGCCTTCTCTTTGACGTCAATTAGTGATTAGGAAATTGCTGATTAATACTGTTTTCTGTTAGATTCCTAATACCCTCAGGTATGATGGGGGGGCCTAGCAAATACTTGTTAACTTTTGTACTCAAGACCAATAATAGTCCATGAGATAAAACCAATTCCAAACATCTTAAGAACGAATACTGTGTTGTAATGTTTCCAGGCACGTGGATGACATAGATTTATTCACGGCGGGTATGGCAGAGCGGCCGGTAGTGGGCGGACTAGTGGGGCCAACCTTCGCCTGCATCATAGCACAACAGTTTACCAACCTCAGGAAAGGAGATCGATTCTGGTACGTCGTGTGTAATACTCTATTTTGCTTCACCAATGTTCTGCTGCAATGTTTTGCTCTTAGATATTACACAGATTAATAGTACAGATGGTTCACTCTGCAAGAGGAGCTCGTGGCTAAGTAATAACAGTGCGGCTGATATTACTTAGACACGAGCTCCTCTCGGGTCGATCTATCAGGTTAAGCTATGCTTGCCGGAGTTGATCCGTGGATGGGTGACCATCTTTACATATCGAGACTCCTCCGTGCCTCAGAAAGCACGTTAAGCCGTTGGTCCCGGCTGTCATTCGTGGATCTTTGACAGACGTTACCGGTCGTCAGAAGCCCGAATCTCTGACAACCAGTCTTACCAAGGGGTATCGTATTGCCCAGGTACTGGGTTGTGGAGGTCAGATAGGCAGTCGCCCCATGTAAAATACTGGTATTCAGCTGCATCCAATTAGACTGGAAGCCGACCCCAACATACTTGACAAAAGGCTAGGCAGATTGATTGGTTCACTCCGCAAGAACATTTAAATAAAAAGCGACTCTTGGTAGGGCACAATAAAGTGCACTTCAGGTCGCACAGCGCTAATTACCTACAGTTATATTCACGTAGAAGTTGCTTCTCTTTCTATCGCATAACTCTAAGGTATATCTTCTGACTACCTTAAGCACACTGAATTAGCCCGATAAGACGAGCCCGCCGCATACTTGTAGCCACTTATCTATATAAAATGTGGAGTGCACCTTCTGTACTATTCTGTGGTAATATTATCAATCTAAACACACAAAGTTGCCACTTGCACATTAAAATCAAAAAGTATGTACAACAATTATATTATATAGTATTTATAACAATTTATATTTTTAGGTACGAAAACGGAGGCTTCGACTCGTCATTCACGCCAGCACAAATCCAACAAATTCGTCGGATCTCCTTTGCCCAGATCCTCTGCCGCACTTTAGACAGTATCGAAACAGTTCAGCCCTTCGTCTTTCTCTCCACTGATAACCCTGACAACGACAGGATATCCTGCCAGAACGGACTACTAAACAACTTTGACCTATCACCTTGGATTGAAATAGACTCAGAATCTGACAATGATATACGAAAATCTGAGGAGATTTCTCCGAAACCAATCAAAAGACCAACAACTACATCCAAACCTGTAACAACTAAAAAGACTGCACTCAAAGTTGGGTTAAAACCTAACAAAAAGAAACCTGACAATACTCCTACTGCTATTAAAAACATGACTATTGAAAGTTTGACAAAAGAAAATCTGACTGACAAACTTACCGCGACTGAACTGAAAAAAGACAATGACAGTGACCAACTTAACCTGACATTGACAAATGGCATGACTAGCACGACTGCTAAACCTAACATGACGACTAAACCCACCGTGACTAGACGTGACGTACAGATTGACGACAAACTTGACTTCAAAAACAAAAGCCGACGATTTGACGAATTTAAAGTTGACTCACGACGTAGACCATCGGATAAGTATGACGAATATGACTATGAAGATGACGAAGACACTCATCAAGTGCAGTCTGTTGTCATAAACAACGTTGCACATACACGACCTCAATATAACAGACCAAATAACAGACCTAATAACAGACCAGTGATTACAGTGACTGAGAACATTGACAAATATACTTACTTGATAAACTACGTGCCGAGACCAACTGAGTCTTGGCGACAAACGACTCGACGACACACTACTGGACGACCCCTGTCAGATAGAGACGTGGTCAAAGTGACCTATCAGACCTACGATGACACTTACAGACGACCCAACAAACCTTACTATTACAACAGACAAGAAGACCCACCGACTAATTACAGATACAACCGACCTACTCATACGACTAAATACAGCTACCCATCGTCAGCTAGGTCCAATGACGAGAATGTAACACAAAAAAACAAAGTGACTGACAAAACTGAAAGCACGACTGACTTGTACAAACTAGTAACTTTTGGATACGTAGGGACTTACAAAGGTGAAGCTAGTACCACTGGAAAGAAAATAACTGACACGACTGACAAAATCAAGACTGTAAAGGACGTAACTGACAAAAACGAGACTGTAAAAGACTTGACTGATAAAGAAGTGACTGAAAGACATAAAGCCGAGACTGTAAGCAAAGACTTTTCTACTTTTGACGCAAATGATAATGAAAACAAAAACATGAAACTATCGACATTCTACTTATACGAGACTGCGACAAAACCTTACTTACAAAGACCGACAAGACGTAACGACGAAATGCCTATACAGACAAACAAATACTATTACATTAGGAATGTTCTTCACAAATACTCTGACACTGACAAAAGTACACCAAAACCGTCAAACAAAGAAGAAAAGAGAGAGGTTATTACAGACAACTACCCTGGTAATGAAGAGATCAACATAGAAGAAAGGTCCGCCATTGATAAAATGGCGTCGTTAGATGACATTGAAGTTAAATCAAAGGGTGAGCATCGGCATAGGATCAGGGTGAAGCCTTCAAGCCCTGCTAAGACTCCATCAGTGGCTTTCCAAGTCATACCCAGTGAGAACAGGTAGGTACCTAAGTTTTTTAATAAGTATATAACGTTTTTTAATTCATATTATTTACATTTACATTATGTATATAACTAAATTCTACTCTTTGAATTTTAGTCTTCGGAAAACTCATGATAAGATAACCGAAGCGGCTGATACAATATGACTATTGCACTGTTTAACAAATGTCGTGTTATCATAATAATTAAATTATAATTTAGAGTGCAGTTTATGGCTAACAAACAAATAATTACCCATCTTGATAACAGTGCTTGGAATCTAAGATCACTTAAGATGACTGTAATATTCATTCAAGTGTTTACTTTTACCTAAGCCAAATGCATATTGAAATGAAGTTATATAAGCTGCTTTAAATATAATAACAAAATGAACAAAAGGACAAAATTTTCTTATTTAACAGACGGTAGAAACAGTTTTCTTGTTGTATTATTGTTCTTATCTTCTAATACCATCTTCTTTTGCAGTCCATCGCAATGGGCAGTCTACGAGGAGAACTTGGATATACCGGAACAGCACATGATGCCAGCCATAAAAGCAGACCCCTACGCTCTAAAGGAAATACCCACGCCCATCATTTTCAACAGTTTCAGACGACGAAGACCAGGACTTGGGAGACATTGACATGTATCCAGACTAAGAGGAAATCTTGCCTTGACTCCAAATACTTAGATAATTAATTGTAAGGACATTAACTAGTTAGTGAATTGATTTTTGTGTGTCAAGGGGTAGTATTATGAAGTATTAATGCCATCATTATTCCATTGCGAAAACGGGATGGTGCTAGCGGCCTTGTTTAGCTCCGTCTCTCTCTCACACTGGAAAAAATGGTGGCATTAATACTTCATAATACGTTACCTGTACTGCGTGATAATGTTAAGGTACTTAATTCTAAATAGAAATCTTACTTTTGGCTCCAATGGAATAGACCGATGATCACTCCATCTGACATAGTCACTCAAAGACAAAAATTCCCTGTTTCTTTTTTAAATTGGATTGAAAATTGTATCTTAATTGATGCCGAGAGTAAGATTCCAGATTCTATTTGGTATTGTAGACAAGAAAGGTAGTATGATTTGCTTCTAGCCTCTAAGGAGTAGAAGTAAACAATTTTATTGTTGAATATTAACGGAATGACTGACATGACTAATTGAGATTGTCAAAATGAAAGTGACTGACTAAAATGTTGACTTTGTTATAAAGAACTAGACTAATTTTGACTTCTGACTGTTATTGTGACTGAATTTCTCACTGTTATGACCGACTCACTAAATACCTACCTACATATACCTACAGTGTTGACTGACTCGTGACATGACTGAAATTAACACAAAAATATTCAATAGGTAGGTATAATCAACGTAACTATTCGAAAATATGTGACTTAAACGGATTTTGATTACAAAATGAACTTAGTTTAACTTAATGTTAAGCGACATCGACCTATACCGGGCTATACCTATCGACAGACAGATAGATATATAAAAGTTGACAAACAGATCTGACCACTAAACGCACCTACTGTACCCTTTACTAACTGACCACTTTATGTAGGTACCAACTCTACCGATTGACTTTTAAACCGACTAAGTATGTTACTGACTAAATACCTAAATATAAGGTTGACTAAATGACGTACGACTTGGGTATCTATCCTAATAATTCAAGACTTGACAATGCATAACCATGGACTTTACAATTAATATGTCCATGTAGGTACTAGGTACTCGACTGATAGATTTAAATTAATGCCAATTATCTACATTCGTTTCTAACGATTAATCTGATGTAGGTATCTGACTGACGTAACAATGACTTGACTTATTGATTGTAGTGTGACGAAGACTCGACATCCAATCATAATAGTAGACTTACAATAACAAATCACGGACGGAATTTATGACAATGGCACATTATGAAGTGCCTATGGCGCTATCGCTATAATAATATGAACAAAGACTGTTACTGTGACACAATTTGACAAAGTTTTATTGACTGAACTGAACAAATTATACTTTTGTGAGTTTCGGGTTAAGTCTTTTGGTTAGATGCAATGGTAGCAACCCATGAAACCAAGATACTGACAAAAGTAATAGACTGACTAATAAATGGACTGACTAAGAATCTGGACAAATGGACTAAAAAATTACGACAACCGACTTGGACCAAATATAACTTTATTTAGGTACTACATCACGACTTACATACATATTTATATTTATACAATAATATGACATTTTTATACCAGATCTCGTCATGACAAAGTTAGTTAAGTATCGACAATAATGACTGACAAACTTATAATACGACTAAAGACTGTTTGAATTTATACATAAATATTATTTTATTAAATAAATATCTATAGCTATATAATCGTGTATTTATTTAAGTTGGGATTTTAAATACATTGTCACATTAAAGTGGTTTCCTGCCATGTAATGGTGCCCAAATTCAAATCATTTGTGACAAAATAAAACAAAAAATATTACAATGTCTTTGTCTCAGACCAACAAAAAAAGAAAGACGGATCATTACCTATATCAAACGTGTAGCCACAAAACTATGCTCCTGCAAGTAAACACACAGGCTCACGCACACACCTACACAAAAACTATGCTCATCGCTCCTAGTACGTCACGAGACGTCGTCTAGTAAACTTCAATAAAAAAAATAGAATTATGCCTTCTTGTGTAGTGGAAACTTGTAAAAACAATAGCAAATCACATAAAAAGCCTCACGGAATCACTTTTCACATGGAAGTACTTCAAATAACATCGTTTCTTAATTTAGTTAACTATGAATTTTAGGTTACTTGGAACAAAAACCGAACGAATGAACGAACGAAAACAGTGACATTTAAAGTGCGAGGGTTGCCATAATATGATTTGAAATTTTCCTGTTCGATATTTTTTATTTCGAGTAATTATATGCGTTTTTTTTATGTATTTAATATTTTAGATTTCCAAGTAATATTGAAAATAAAAGTAAATGGATAGTAGCTATAAGAAATAGTCGGAATGATCCAGAATGGCTGCCATCGAAAACCAGCGTGGTTTGTTCCGATCATTTTGATAATAATGACCTTTATTCAACTAATCGTGGACTTCGCCGTGTGATCAAAAGCGGATATAAAATTTGAAAAACAAAAATGAGATTTTATCAAAACAGTAATTAAACACGAGACTGTATTTTTTATTTTATTTTAGTTAGTTTCTCAGCTTAGTCTAGCAAATTTAAATACTACTGTACCAAATTTTATTTTGAGATGTTATTTCCATCGTCCTACGTAATTGCTGAAAACTCAGTTTCACAAAGTTCTGGCTGTACGTTTGTTCAAGTATGTCCTAATTCTTCATTTATCTTCCTAAGGTTTTAATCAAAAGCTGCCATTACTCGTGTATTTTTTTTTGTAGGAGTTACCAGACTTGCCTCATGTAGCCATTGACGATAGGGCTGTATGTAAATGCACTTTGTACTTAATTGTTATTTTATTTTATTTTGCGATGTAAAAAAAAATGGTTTTATTTCGGAATCCTTCCTAACAATTGAGGTACAATACCATACTCAACAATATCTTACTCGTACAATATTATCCTACCCAAAATATTATTCCCCAAATTATAGGGAAAAACTTTAACAAATGACAACCCTTTTTACATACACATAGATAAAAAGGTGGCTTCACTTTTGATGTACGTAATGCTCCGTCTTTCTTTTTTTGTTGGTCTGAGGTCTTTGTAAAAAAAAGTTAGGAAGTAGGTGTTGTATTTTAAGCTATTTCAGTATTTTTGAACACTACTTTGATATTTTTATTGTATAGATTTCTGGCATTATACTGATTTAACCATAAATATAGTACAAGAACTAAAAGTAAAGTAATTAAATAAATAAACTTTGAGAAAGAAACAAACAATATTAATATAAATTATAATTAAGTACATTGTTTTTAATTTCACAGCATTAATTTAGGTACAAGATTTGATTGATCTTAAATTTCCGAATTACAATAATAACAAAACATTGTGAATATTTTAACATTCCCTTTATTCATTAGTATACAGGGTGTAAGGGACAGGCTTCCGCAAATTAATAGAGGGCATTCAGCTCCTTATTTTGAATCATTTTTCAGTTACTATTCCTTTATTTCAATGTAAAATTACATTCTCTGTACGCAGCACTCCATTTATGTAAATAAAACAGCTAAAATAAAAAATCCAGCAATGGATGTTAAAATACTATAGCAAATGACGCGTGAAGCTCAGAATTTACATTGATTAATCAGGTGTCGCCAGAGCGTCCCGCCCCGCCACTGGGAGTGCGAGTACGTGCGTTTAGCCACAGTAACGATACATTGCGTGTAAGGTAATAAAACAAATCAGGTTTATTGGATTCCTCTAAAGTTCCTGAAATAATTTCATGTACCGGTCGTCTTAGTATGATATGCTGAATTCATCTCATCAGTCTGCGGAGGGTTGTCCCTTACGCTCTGTGTATTATTTGTCTGACCTTAGCCTACTTTTTCTATTAACTTCTTTGACATACCTAATAAATGATTTCATATGCCGTTGCAAAACCGAACTGCACTATCAGGAACTACAGGTTTGTTTTGAGATTTACTTAAATGAATATTCTGTCTCACAATCAGCATGTGTGTATAACCAGGTGTATGTACGTAAATGATGCCAAAAGGAATATGTAAGGATTGATGCCAGTGGCATTCTGCTGTAGTTTCTGCCTGGGAAAAAGCAATGAGTTCATGTATGTATGTGCTTGTCTGAAAATTGAAAAGAAGTCTTTACCTTTTTTACCCGACTTTGGCGCAGCAAAGGAGAGGTAATGATAAATTCATTTAGAACTTATTGACTTATTGAAACATTGAAATAAATCTTACTCATTCCTAAGAGTAGCTGTTTGCAGTTCATAATCGGCTTCACTATACAGGAATGATAACTTTGATATAATACTATTGTCCTTTAATCTTATGCTGGATATACAACAATCCTTGTTTATAAATATGAGAGGCAGTATTATACACAATATTAATAGTTTAGCATTATCCAGAGAGCGATGCATAATGATTATATTACTGATAGATACAACAAGCCTTTCAGGGTTTCTGAGAATGATTTTATAGATGTACAACTTACTATGAGAATCAGAACAAACTATAGGAAGGGTTTGATAATGAATAATAGATTTCTATAAAACTAAAATAAATTGGTTATTTAATGATTTGTACCATATGTACAGCACCTATAGATGACACATCCACCTTTCGAAAGACACGAACACAGGTATGAGTGATACATGACAATCTACAAAACAGACTCGGTGTGCCATATTTACAGCCAGATACCACAGGCACAGGCATAGTTACCGTGTAACCATTTGCAAAATAAAATAAATAAACTGTTTAACTATCCAAAAAGTAAATTAAATATCTTGAATGAATCTTATAATGACAAAATTTTGTTTTAATTAAATCATTAGATGGTACTAAGAACTCATCCTAGTGCATGGAGAGATTATAGGTACATATTTTTGGCATTTAAACTGAACATAAATACACAAGACACAGAATTATATTGAAATTATTTAATCCCTTTCTGGGTAAATCTGTACCAGGTTATCCACCAACTCCTGAGCCAGTTGAGGAGTGCTGGCACAAAGCACTCTGCGAGATAGCAAGTCTAGTGGCTTGCCACTGGGGTCTATGCAGACACCACCAGCCTCCCTCACCAAAATATCTCCAGCAGCAATATCCCAAGCATGGATTCCAAACTCAAAATTGGCATCAGCTCCACCCATTGCCACCATAGCCATGTTCAACGCAGCAGAGCCTAGCGCCCGCAGGCCATGCCCTTTGCTCACAATGCGCTTGAAGTTCTCAAATACAACTTTACACCTCTCTTCCTCCCTGCTTGTACCAACTTCAAATGCAACTAAGGCATTGCGCAGCTCTGTACAATCTGACACATGTATTTGTTTGTCATTCAGAAAAGCACCCTTACCTTTCTTGGCGGTAAACAGTTGCTGCAAAATAGGATTGTAGATAATACCGGCGACGATCTCCTTGTTTATCGCAAGACCTAGCGATATACAGCTGTGAGGGAATCCGTGCACAAAGTTGAGTGTTCCATCTACTGGGTCAATGATCCACGTCGGGGCATCAGTCAGCTCGCACTTGGCTCCACCGGCGACTGATTCTTCACCAATAAACTTATGATCTGGGAACTGTTTGGATAGACCCCCAATAAGCATCTCTTCCACTTTTTTATCTATTTCAGTAACAAGGTCGATATCACAGGACTTTTTCTCGAAGACTTTGCAGCCATTTACGTGCTCAGTTATAAGGTTTCCAGCGGATTTAACGAGTGATAAGGCAACGTCAAAATAATTGTCTATTTCGCCCATTTTGAAAGTAAATTTGCTTTTAATAACTTGCGGTTGAGGGCGAACGTGAACCGGGAAACGTGTTAAGATTCTGGAGATAATGAAAATGATGGCAGAAATAATACTAAGAAATTCATGGAAAATTGTCGGAAATCAAAGAACTGCCATGCATTTAATTTCCTTTCATTTTGACATTGACAGTACCCTGATGACATTGACAGTAATTAATTTTGATGACATAACTAAACGTAGAAAAATTTCAATGTTGGGTTATACAAGTATCTTCGGCATCGACAACGGAATTTTGCAATTTTTTTTTAGTATCTACTCCTATAACTTTCGGTGCCGGCAACTGAATTTTGCAAAATTGTCATAAGAATCTCTTTCGGACTAAGGGCTGATGCACACCAGAGCAGCAGAAGCCGGCACAGGACGGCAGCGACGTGACGAGGCCGGCCGGCCGACCACGACAGGTTCGCGTCGCTGCTGGTGATCACGGGTGGCCAAGCGCGCGTGGCCTGCCGACACCACGCGCCTTGTCTCCTCTTGACCAGTTTAGTTTCTACATACGCCGATGTCAAGGCAACTGACAAGAAACGCGCGGCCGTGAGGCTACACGAGCGGCCTCTCGGCAACGTGTGTGGCGGCGCGACCTTTTCAAGCGATACTGCACGCGTAGCATGAGCACCGCCTAGTCTGCTTTCCCGGTGTGAATTGAGCCTTAGGGTCAGCGCACACCGAAATAAAAATGCTCGCGTATGGTCGTGCAAAATTATGACAGCTCGACCGACAGGCGGCATGCCCACTTGTGGACTGGAGTTAAATTTGAATGCGCTAAGAGCGTGCATGTATACTGAGGAACCAACATAGGTCTGTTTTGATGGTACATTGATGTACGGAGAAAAGTTGCTGTCTTCGCTATCGTCTACCTACATCATTCGCACACATCAACTCGGAAAAGGATCGTCACCGTATTGGCGATCGCCTCGCCGTTAAACAGGCTTCACAACCTAGTGTCACCCTCTCTGGCAGGGCCACCAACAGGGATTTTAATTTTGATAACACAAAAATTTAGTCGTTAATTTGTCCAAATTTGTCACCAAATATCAGAATTTGTCGTTCACTGGTTCAAAAGATATAAGGGTTTATAGGTGGCCCTGCTGGAGAGAGTCTCCCCAGCAGGGCCAAATTTATATCTCAAAAACTAGGGCACCTAGCGAAGATGTGCTTTCTTCCATATTTAGTCGCCAATTTGTCCAAATTTGTCACCAAGTTACAGATTTTGTCGGTGTGTAATTAAAAAGATATTAAAGAATTAAATTTCCCCATACAGTGGTACAAGCAAATACAAAATACTTTATGTAGTTTCTAGACCGTATCTATGACGTCTTATGGAGGAATGTTTGTTTCGAATTAAATAAATATAAACTTATTCTATAATTTCAACCCACCAAAGGAAAGCTGTATTCATTATATATACCTATAAACAAATCTACTATAAATATATGTAGGTAATTATTTATCTAAATATATGTAGGTATTGTGTGCACTTACCACCACACACAAGTCGGTGGCAGATAGATCGCTGCGCTCCGTTTCATTTACGGTAAGTAAGAAAGAGATAGACTATGCGCCTTCCGTACAGAGACAGACGAGCTACTTAGAACGCTGGCCTGTCCGTGTGCCACAGCGTTCGCGCGGAATGAGTCTGTCATTCTGTACTATTAAATAAGGGTTTATATCGTCTGTGGCAATTGCAGTCTATATTGTTCACTACCCTAACCCCATTTGCATATTATGTGTTATTAACATTATTATATTTTTATACTAGCTGCGCCCCGCGGTTTGCCCCGCGTAAGTCTCGATCCCGTGGGAATATCGGGATAAAAAGTATCCTATATGTTAATCCAGGTTATAAACTATCTATTTGCCAAATTTCATCCAAATCCATTTAGCCGTTTTTGCGTGATTGAGTAACAAACATCCAAACACACGAAACACACACGCAAAAACACACAAACTTTCACATTTATAATATTAGTAGGATAGGCTGTTCAGGGGTATTACCAGTGCCTTTATTTACACCGCGCGCTCATCGCTAGCGGAAAAAACCAAAACTAGCCGCCATTTTCCATAAATATTTATTATCGTTTTCGTTGTGTGATTAATTAATAACAAAATTACAAAATTTAAAGTATTGTCACCAACCGATATAGAAGTTTTTAAAAGAAACTCCGGATAGTCAGTACCTAACAACAAAGGTCAGTTAAACTTTATAAATCTATCATCTCTACAGTTACGTTATTGTAGCATAAGTTCTTACAAGAAGTCGGTTTTTTTCCTCGCAAGTGTGTTGTAAAACGTCGTATGAAACGCGTGTGCATTGATTATTACCACGGAATTGATAAATAAGGTTGGAAAGGCCCTAGCTCCAATTTTGTATCAGGACCAGTGTCACCGCTTGTCTCCCACTATTTTAATTTCTACACATACGCACTCCTATGTTTACAAATATTTCGCACACAACCAAATCAGACACACATAAATCTCAGGGCAGATATTCGTTCGCACACTAGTACTAAGCCCTCGTAGGCATAGACACACACACACGCAAAAAAGCAATAAAAATTTTCATACACGCTAGTGCTTGATAAAGCCGATATTCTTTATCGATAAATTATCTGATGAATGTATGGGGGAAAATTAAACATGAAATAAATATTAAGAAATATTTATTTTACTTTTATTAATTACAAATAACCTGATTTTTTAATGATAAAATCATCTTTACTGAAATGTATAGAGCAAATAGTACTCGTCTTTGTCGGCATCCAGTTTCCTCTACCTGTCACGTCAATCCATTGTTCCCTGGCGTTAGGTTCTTTAGGAAACCTAAAATTTATAATTTATTGCGTAAGTAAAATTGGATTTTACTTATATTTTAATACTAAATACAATATAGTAAATACTTGTAGATGAGTACAATGATCTCGTATAATGTTGCCAATGAATTCAATTTCTCCCTGTAAATCTGTCATCTACAAGTATTTACTATATTGTATCATTCGTTCAATAATTATTGTAATATTTAATTGACTCATTATACATCTAACTAAAAATATACTATCATTAATTAAATATAAAATAATTCAAAAAGAATCTTTGTCGAACGTAAATTTATATTATTTGAGAATTCTATCGATGATTTTATTTAACCACATGGTCACCTCACTATCGACCGTGCATCACGGCCAATCAGGGCAAACGACGAAACGTCAATGGTTGAAGTGAAGAGGACGCGACGCATGCAGTACATTGTAAGCGGACTTAGTAATTGCGTTGATTACGCGAGTACACATCGTGCAATGTATATTTTTTTTTACTTGTTGCAAAAATGTCGTTAATGTTTGGAATTTCATAGTGATCAGAATATTTTTATGTTTTTTACTAATAAAATTATAATTAAATGTTATTTTCGACTTACCGATGGAAAGATATACCCCCTCGCTCTATACTTGCGGTCTGACTTTTTGTTTTACAAGTTATAATTGCACAACACGGCATTTTAAAGCAGAGCTCTGTTCTCCGCAGTAGTCCGAAGCGCACGAAACGCGGTGAATTAATGAATCGGTCGAGTTATGATTATCGAATCATAATTGTGGCGCGCTTGCCACGCCCACATTACCATTCCAACCTTATTTATCTATTCCGTGATATTACACTCTCGGCTACCTTATCGCGCTCGCCTGTGGCTCGCGCGAATAATACCGCCTCGACTGTAATATCCAATAGAGCACAATCACAATGTACTATTGAATATGAGGGTCACTTTTGGGGAGCAAGCAGAAACAAATACAGAAATTAGCAACACATAATAGATTATAGATTACAGGAAAACCTATAAGAAGTCTATGGTGCTAAAATAACATGGAAAATCTCTCAATATTATGCGTACAAACTTAAATTTGCAATTAAATGTATGTTGTAATTTGCAGGTAAACATGTTTTTCAATTAAAATGTTAAGTTTGGTCGATGGTATGGAACCCTTCATGTACCTACAAGTTCGTCTTGTACTTGGCCAGTTTTTTTCTAATTGGGGTGTATCAGACAGGGTGTGCATTATTCGAGTTACATGTTGTATATGCCTCGCGAGGATATAATATGCTCGAATGAGCCTGAATAGGCAACAGGACGAACCATTTAGTAGGTAGGTATCACAGATATAGATAGACCTAGATAATGCAAGAGCAACTACTTTGCGCATAGATCACTAATAAAAAACTAGATACACAATCCCATGCAAAAGTTCTCTAAATACAATAATCAATCACCTCGAAATACATACATAAACAACACACGTCAAACGAACTTTTTGGAAATTCATTTTTATAAAATAAAATTTGATTACAATTGACGATAATAATATGTTTTCAATGTTTTAGTACCTACCTATTTTAAACATTTAACTAAGGGTACGTTTTTTTTTTATTCTAACGTAAATTAGAGCTTAACATTTTAAACTGGTAAAGCAGTTGCATGCGACTGTACATCTTGACACCAAATAGACCAAGAGCAAGGTTTAATGTTTTCAAAGAAGTTTATGCCACTCTAATCTAGTAATTATACATATTAATATAAATACATTTTCTTGGCACAATTTTTCGTGAATTCTTCGATCTAGCTCTTGGACTATACCTTAGTAATTGAACTCATTATATCTCCTAAACTAAGACTCGACAAAATCTGTAACTTGGTGACAAATTTAGGACAAATTGGCGACTAAATATGGGAGAAAGCACATCTTCGCTAGGTGCCCTAGTTTTTGAGATATAAATTTGGCCCTGCTGGGGAGACTCTCTCCAGCAGGGCCACCTACAAACCCTTATATCTTTTGAACCAGTGAACGACAAATTCTGATATTTGGTGACAAATTTGGACAAATTAACGACTAAATTTTTGTGTTATAAAAATTAAAATCCCTGTCGGTGGCCCTGCCAGAGAGGGTGACACCACAACCTAACGTAAGCACGTAATCAAAGCGGACCCAGCAGCTCCGGTATGTCGACTCGGCTACAGCTAGGCGACGCCGCGCTTACGGCTCGCCGACCGCGGGAGCGGTGGACGAAGAGACGCAAGCGCGGCGACGGAGGCGTAACTAAACAGCATTGGGTATGTATTCAAATAAAACAAATGATATAAAAATCATGAAAAATTGTTTAATTGGCATGCCAACTGATAACTTGTTACAACCTATGGCCAATTTTACAATTATCAATATTGTTAATAATTAAATATAATATTTATGTAAAATAAGTTTATGCTTCAATGTTTACTTACATTAAAATTTTATATTATTATTCAGAAAACTATAATAATGAATAAAAAAAAGTGGTCATGAAGACTCTGGTAAATAATGATAAAAAATGCTCGCACGATCCAAGTTAGGCCTCTGATACAAGAGACTAATTCCAACCCATTTTACGTATTAAGTCGATAATAAAGAAAACTTAAGGCCACAATTTATTACTACGAGTCTTACCTAAGTCTAAAGAGCAAGCCGTTCTAGCGCAAAACCTCGCCTGCAGACACAAATAATACCGTTTTGTATTTAACGTAAACAATTTACATGACACCACCTGGCCAGGTGTATTTACATTCAAGATGTTACGGAGATAGTAAGGGACTTTATTGTTAAACACTTAATATAAGATGTGACGGCGCCTCGCTCTTTATATAAAACGTAATCAACTGTGCAACTCCATACAGCTCAGAATTTCGATCAAGAAAATACTTACTATCTATCTGATAGAAATTATTTAAAAACATTTTCAAAAGCTGAGCCGCCAGAGCGTAAGTTAAAGTTTAAGTTTAGTCAGCCGCCGCGCCGTCACACCCCATCACATCAAAAGCTCACATGTTTACTTATCAACTATCATTAAAATTTGTATGGCAACTAAGCGGTCAGTGACTTACACTGATTATATTTACATTGTATAGATGAAAGTGACGCGAACCGAGCACGCTCAACAGAGTGAAACAAGAGTCAGTTGCTGTAAAAAATAATTTATAAAGTACACATAATTGCGCTCAGTTTGAATTGAGCATGCTCCGTGCGTGGTTGACAGATCTCAGCAAACGGTACAATTGATAATGGAGGGGGAGTCAATTATCGCAACAAGTCTTGGTTACTCAGTCGCGTTTTAAATGCAATCATCAAACAGAATAAGTAATAATTTGCCACATTTTATTAATACTTTAAAAAAAATTTCATTACAAATATCACCCAATGAGTAATTTAACAATCTACCCGTCCGACTTTGTCTGGGCAAAGTGAAAATCTCGATTGTTAGGAATGTATAGTTTAATACTGGGATGGGGTTTATCACCAATTGCTATTGTTTTTCAGAGATTCGACTGTTTAAATGCAATTTATTTTAGTGTAAAATTGAGCACCCGCGTTATTTATTGTAGTGTTCTAGACGTACGAACGTGTACACCAATAGCAACTTATGCACGTACACCACGCGCCATAGGCCGCTTGTCACCCATGATCTGTTTAGAATTATTCATGCATTTAAAAATATATCGCCGTATAAATTAGCATACAGATTCATACACCTAAAACTGAAAAATAATATGTACTCAAAATATTTCATAATGACAATAAAATTTCACGTACATATTATATAATATACAATGAAAGAAAACATATTTAGATACAAAAGCCTATGCGTTCTCAGCTGTTCGCTATATCCATACATTAACTCGATTTACATTGACTTTTAGGCCACATCTATACAATCGCAATTTTGTAAAACTAATGTACAATGTCTTATATCACATTTAGGTTAATTAAATGT
Organism: Lithophane leautieri; assembly: GCA_949152455.1. Taxonomy (NCBI): domain Eukaryota; kingdom Metazoa; phylum Arthropoda; class Insecta; order Lepidoptera; family Noctuidae; genus Lithophane; species Lithophane leautieri. The sequence goes on from OX424467.1 coordinate 17,023,000, forward strand.
GATAGCTAATGTGAACACGGGTTTATATCATAATCCCTCGCTAAAGATTTTATGTACAAAAATACGATTGCAGTATAACATAGCTACATGTAAGAGCGTAATATAAAGAAATGTATTCTTCAGTAATTAAGTACGTCCATAAAGTTGAAGAAAGAACAGTTACAAGAAGGAATAACAAGAAATTTTCAAAGATAACTACTTAGCCTAAGGTCAAAAGGTCATTAAACTGAAAGTTAATCAAGTTTGACATTATTTTATTAATAAAAAAAATGAATACTAGTAATATGTTTTGCATGTTACTAATATTCTAGTCAACCTCTCGAGTTGAGCTACATGTATGTTGAGTGGTCCACCACAACAGTCCACAGCTGGGCTTTGAACTGCAGTCGCTTGTCTACTCGAGCCATTGGGCTATTGCAAATTTAAAACGCATGCAGTTCAAAACATTAGTTAAAAATCCTAAAAGAACACATTACCTCACATCTGCTATTACATGTAGTGATTGCGTGGACTTTTCGTGACGTCACCGCTATCACAAGCACGTCACAAATCTTCGACAACAGCTTATGACTATGATTAACTAAGCAGCGCGTTACATCTCTTAGCCGAAGACATAAACGCACATTTATTGCAAGTACAGAATACAGAATGTACCATTACAACGATACATCGTGCTGCTTAGTTACGACAACGTCAACTAGCTACAATTCTGACGTCAAAAGTTTTGACGTCGCAGCTGTAACGTCAAGTGTGGGTGTTGTAGACGTCGTGACGTGCCGGTGTGTGTGCGCGTTTGTGTGTGTGTGTGCTACTCGACGCTGTTGGTGGTGTCGTTGACGTCATCGAAGGACTCGTCTCCGGAGCCGGCGCCGGGCGCGAGCGACGTGCGCTTCATGCGCGACGACGATGAGCCGCCCGACAGACCGATGCCGCCACCCTGCCGTCTGTAGACAGGGAAATATAATTAGGTTTTTTTCTTAAAATATTAGGAGAAATAGTTGAGAAGTGTAATTCTTAAGTTTTAATTGCATATTGTCAGTGAATTAGGTTGTTATTTAAGGAAAAGTAAAAAACAAAACTTTTTTTTAAATGGTTAAAAACCAGTCAACCAAAATGATTATTAATTCAACACGGTGTAGGACAGGAGATTGTATATATCGTGTAGTAAGTTAGACAAGTGTATACTCAATGTAAAATCATTCTTAACTCTAAAATTATTATTATTTTCTATGAAAAACGGACGACACATGAAACACAGTTATTTTTATGAAAGCGACAAGTAAACCCACGTTTTTCGACCCCAAAATGCTAGAGTTCAAACCATCCATGTTTCTTTACCCCACCGTTTTACCCCCATTTAGCTCACCAGGCCGGTTAGGAGGAATATCAGCAACGTGTTACACCAGAACAGGAGGCGAGTCGCTGCGCAGTAACGAATTCATGGGTCAGCGGGGGCGAGGGGTGCGGTACTGCGCAGCGAGTAGCGCACTTCCGACCCGCCATTAAGTTTGAATCGAACTGTACTACTGACAGAATTGTGTCCTTTCTGTCTAGTTGCATTGCAAATATTCCAAATAAAACAACACAATAATGAAATGAAGGTTTTCGTTTCATGATTTCAATCCCATTCGATCATTCGATGACAGTAAAGAGTGAAGAGTTTCAAGCATACGACCGGTCAGTAAGAATTCTATATTATAAAGCGAATGCCCCATTCCACATGTATTTAGCTGTCCATTCCGAGCGACCCCGTTAATACTCGAGTCTAGTTACACTAGAGCCAGCCTAGTGAAGCCTAGATCTCGAGCATGATATAGTGAGCCCACTTTACTACCTGCCGCTAGTCACTCGCTCGCTGTTCGTCTTACTCACTCCCTCACTCGCTAATCGTTTCGTCGTCGGCAAACGACGGCCTAGCAGAAACATACAACATTTTATCCACATCATTTTGTAAGTTTTTGACATTTTCCAAGTCGTTTGTAAAGGATTGCTCGCGTCGCCGTAACTATAAATAAGTCACGACCAACATTCGGGTAAGTGATTAATGAAAATTAAGAGAAATAGAAAATTAGGTCTACGAACTCTCCTACACTTCTGTAGATTCAAAAACGGTTATTGTTAGTCACGTATACATCAAGAAATAACTTTAAAGACAGCGGCATAAGATTCAAATTGAAATGTTAAGAGACCAAACTCACGGCACAATAATTTGGTGCTTTGTAACTTTCGCAGTAAAGTAAAATATTGGCAAAACTATTTATGCTCCCAAAATCTGCAGATACACCTGCCGTCGGTGTAAATAGGGCAAATCACATTATGCTTCAAAGGTTTGAAAAAATCATCTACTCAACAGTGCAGTGAATGTGGCTGAACTGTAAAAAGACTGCGATCGATTGCCATTGTATGTGTGTCACGCAATAACTCCACTGATGCCTCATGCCCTGCATTCTGGAATAAACGGGTCGGCACGAAACATCGCACCCTGAGTCTGATCTCCATATTTTAGCGCAGTATTCCGCAGTATGTGGTCGTTACCTGAGCTTGTTGCGCAGATTGTTGCACTCCCTCGTGAGGGTCTCGTGCGTCTCCAGCATGTCCTCGAGCTCGCGCTGTGCCTTGCGCTTGCCGACCTTTTCACGTTGGACTTCTTCTTCCACCTCGTCGAGTTGACGCTTCAAGGCTTTCACGCGGACGTTCATCTGGATATCAATAGGATATAAATTATTGTTATGGACCAGGAAGTAGTATGTTTATTCGTGACTACCTTACCGATATGCCAATGATTCGAAAACGCAAGGATAACACAGTTCACGAGGTAATCTTTGCGCTAGATTGTATCAGCGCATGTTTCTAAACACTGCACTATATTCCTAATATCCCAGCATATTCCCCACAGCTTATTATTTCTATTAACTTTCATCCATTATATCCATCCTAGTATCGTCTTCTCCTACCTTCTCGATCTGCTCCTTGTACTGGTCAGCATGCCTCCTCTCCTCGTCCAGCTGCAGCGCCAGTTCCTTCATCTTCTTGTCGAGCTTGCGCGAAGACTTCTGCTGCGCTAAACGCTCGCGAGACTCCACTTCTAGCTGTTCTTCGAGGTTAGCCACCTTCAGCTCCAGGGACGTGATCATGCCCTGTGACATAGAAAAAAGAAAATTATACAAAATGCTACATTCGTTTTTACAAAGATATTCTATATTCTATCCGGTTTAGGAGATACGTAATTATTCATTACAAATATCAAATTGTTAAGGAAAAACTCAAGAAAAATAATCTGCAGGATAACTTTTTAAACTTCACTACAAAAATGGTCAAGTTTAAAATTCTCTAAACACTTTTTTTTTTTCTGTGAGCCAAACTTTCAATCAACCCAATCAGTAACACGCACATAAGTGATAAGGTTGACTACTGTTTCGACCGACCGATCACAAAGTTACCATGAGATTTGACAACAGATTTAATTGTCAGGGTTTTAGAAACCGGATGTTACTATGACGTATGAGGAACAGGGTGTTCTCTATAGAAAAGGTAGGATCCTCGGACCAGACGGGTGTCGTGTCTGGTGGGCTACCGTGTATATATATACATTACGCTAGGCTAGGCGTGCGGTAAACTTTGCTTGTGCGATGCAGGAAGTCATGTAACATCAGTGTGAAGCGTAGTTCGCATGTGGCGTTGTAGATGCCACCACATTACTATAACGGAAGTAACGTACCTTGGTCTTGGTCCGTGTAGCAGTCTCTAGTTCTGCGAGCTTGGCCTTGAGCTCCTTGTTCTGTCGCTCCAGCACTAACTTGCCGCTCTCCAGCTTCTGGGTGGCAGACTTCTCGGTGCCCAGCTCCATTGTTAGCTGGTCGATTTGGTTCTGAAGATTGTACAAAAAGAATAAGATTATACATGAAATGTGAAACAATTGATACACTTATGCAATGGGCTTTTCCTCAAGATGTCCACATAGTAAGAGGCAAAAGTAAATAAACAAATTTTACCATAGACTTTACTATACTAGTCTATGCTAGCTGATATTTTAACAAAAATGCACCACAAGCTGAACATTCAATAACAGAAGGTTATTTCCATCCCTCATTAAACGACTTAAAAATGTGGTACTTCAGAAAATAAGTACTCCATTTCCTTATTATTACTTATTACCGAAACATGATGACTCATACCTGTGACTTCCTGAGCCTGTCGTTGAGGATCTCGTTGTTGGACTGCTCCTCATCCAGGTCCTCCTCGAGGGCTGCTATCCGCGCCTCCAGCCGTTTCTTCTCGTCGATGAGAAGTGTACTCTGTTGAATACAATATTAACGTTTATTGAACATCTATTTACGTTTATTGGGCTATGTAAAGATGTATATGGGGGATCGGTAAGAGTGTATTTATTTGGGACTACGCAATTTATAACTATTAGAAGGGGTGAAGGGAGTACCCGAAAACCAGCCTCCATAGCTCAGACTACACCAGTGACTAAAGCATTTGGAGCTACAAAAATGTTGTTCCCTCCCACTCCCAGAAAGGTCTGTATCTCAGCAGAGAGAATATGCGTGTGATTCAAAAGCCTAAAATAAACTTAGTGGTTCAAAATACTTAAAATAAACATAGATACCCAAATATGTATGGGTTTATTTATAAGGCAATATGAAGGTTCAAGGTAGCAATGTGTATTTAAGAGTGTATGACCAATACTCCTATGTCCTCATACCTTGGCAGACGAATTGTTGAGCTCATCAAGCAGGTCGTCCCTCTCGGCCTCGGCCTGCCTGCGCGCGCGGTCTGCCGCAGCCAGCTCCTCAGCATGCTGCAGAGCTTCCTGCTCCAGCGCCTTGCCGCGCCGCTCCGCGTCCCTGGCCGCGGCCGCGGCTTCCTCTCTGCCTGCGCGAGCCTCTTCGGCTTCGCGTGCGGCTTCCTTCAACTGTTGCTGGAGTTTCTTGACCTGTTTGGCTGCGTCTTCTTTCACCTGAAAGGGAAAATGTTGAATTTAACATTTCGAACACGTTTAACAGTAACCTTAACCAGTAGTCTTTACTAGTAATAGTAGTAATATCGGATTATGGAGCTCACGATGGCAGGTATGCGTTTACCAGACATGAGTTCACCTGTGTTCGCGAACACATTTGTGCACTATAATATCTCTTACGTACTTGATTAAGATTCCGTGCCTCGGAAAGCACGTTAAACCGTTGGTTTCGGCTGTCATTTGTGGATCTTTGACAGTTGTTACGGGTCGTCAGAATCCCGAAAGTCTTGACAACCATTCTTGCCAAGGGGTATCGTATTACCCAGTTACTGGGTTATGGAGGTCAGATAGGCAGTTGCTCCATGTAAAATACTGGTATTCAGCTGCATCCGGTTGGACTGGAAGCCGACCCCAATATGGTAGGGAAAAGGCTAGGCAGATGGCAGATGAATTGGTTAAGATTGGCCACCGTAACCGAAATTCGGTCAGGATTATATTAATGTATACTTAAATTAAGAATCAATTTTCGTTCATTGCCACTTTACTCAATTATCAACTGAATGATGAAGTCTTAGTTCAGTCGTAGTTAGTGTTGTATCTGCGATGCTAGCATGAAATCTACGTAGCTCACCTTATTAGCAAGATGCAGGGCTTGCTCAGCGTCCTTGAGGTCTGCGTCTAACTTCTTGCGCATGGCGAGCACGGCGGCGCGCTGTTTCCGTTCCTCTTCCAGTTCACCTTCCAAGTCTCGCAGCTGTTTCACGATGCCGCGGCGTTTCTCCTCGCCTTGCTCTTCCTTGGCCTGCGAATGAGAGATATAAGGTAGTACATTGTTGAAATAATATTAATTTCAATTCAGAAAACTACTTATCTCCCTCTCAGGATTTCGAATGGAAGAAATGTATACGAGGCTATTCAGCGTAACACACAAATCACAGTAACCGGAAGGTAGTTATATCACATAAGCTTTAAAAAAAGAAAAAAAGATTCACAAAAGTGTGTGCTGTGGTTTTGTAAAACTAAATTTTTGCAAAAATAATTTATATTTTTGCTAAAACATCCGCTTGATGACACAAATGTTCGCCATATTTTAATTTTGTTATTATTCTTCTCTTCTGCAATATATTTCTTGGCGGTTATATATAATTAGCCTAGTGACATACCTGCAGGTCCCTCTCGAACTGCGCGCGCATGGCCTGCATGTTGACCTCGAGGCGCAGCTTGGCGTCCTCAGTGAGCTGCAGATCGTCCTCGATCTCCTCGTTCTGCGCCTTCAGCTCCGCGAGCTGCGACTCGAGCGCGCGCTTGGCCTTCTCCAGCTCGTGCACGTTCTTGTCGGCCGTGCCCTGCGTGTTGGCGAGCTCGTCCAGTTCGGACTGTAGGAGGCGCTTCGTGCGTTCTAGTTCTTCGACCTGTGGGGCAACGTTACGTCAGAAACCGTTTTGTTGTGGGATTACTTGGGCAGCGGTAAAGGCCTTGATTTACGAGTTTGCTGGCATGCACTTTCAATTGTACAGTTTTTATTATTACTGCTCTAATAACGCAAACATCGTAAAGGAACCGAAATATGTTTAAACCAAACATTCGATGAAATATGATATCCATTCCCACGATGATGACTATAATATAAAATAATAATAATATAAGGAGAACTGTGTCCAAACAGTAGAAACCAGTCCAGAAGTAGAAATTGACCTTTTTACGAAAAAAAACCCGCAGACACAGCGCTATCACCGTGGGCCGAAAAGTTGATATCATTTGAACATCTCTGTACCTAATTACCTATCTTTCGTTCTCTTCTCTTTCGTATCAATTCTCTGTTATGAAAAGTCCGTTACCTTCTCAGCAGCAGTGTCCAGCTCCCGTGTGAGTGAGAGAACACGTGTTTCCTTGTCTCTCGCGTCTCTCTCAGCCGCGTCACGTTCCGCCGCGTATCGCTCAGCGATCGCACGCTCTTCTGACACCACCTGCGACACAGCAAAAACATTAATACAATAAAACTATACAAATATAACATGAAATATTTGTTATAGTACTAAGAAATAAACCAGATAAAATGGGTAACTATTAAAAAAGAAATCTTACAAACGTATACATGCCACTGGAACAATCATAATCAATAAGGTGGCAGTAAGGTAGAGTTTTTCTTCACAAGCGATAAGCGGCAGAACCCAAAAAGAGGATGATTTTTTAGTTGCTCTTTACTTTTCTACAGTTTTATGCAAATATGGACTATACCTTGTCGAAGCTCTTTTGTTTCTTCTCTAGCTCCATGACCTTGGCTCGCTGGGCCTCCAGCTCAATGTTGGTGTCTTCCAGTTCAGCCTGGATCTTCTTTTTACCTGAAGCATACGAGAACGTATAAAAACTATATTATTCGTATACATTTTGATTTCAATTTCAATTTGCACTCTGCCTTCATTCTCTAATTACGAGAGTGATCTTTGATCAGCAAGACGTGCGTGCGGATGCACTAAATCACATGTAGGCAGTTTTGGTTGGAGGTCCAAAATACCATCGATACGCGAAGAATAAAATCATAAATTGATAACAGCTTATCCTTTCACAAACTAGGATTCCGTTTTTTTGTATTATTGAAGCATTTCAGAACTTTTGTATGTGGATATTCTTTTTTGTTAACAGTTGTATGAGCAATGCAAAGAGATAAGTTGGACTCCACTAACGCTCGTGCGTGGTGTGTAGGCTCATGGCACAACTATTTTGTAAATTGTTAAATGATAATTTCATTGGGTCCTATCCGCACTGTCAGTAAGGTACTGAGGGCCTAGACAAGTGACAACCGCTTCAAAAGCGTTTCGTATTTCTACAACGAATTTCAACAGGATTGACATAAGCTTTTCGATAGCTTGTGTCAGTCCGATACATTTTTGCATTTTCCATCATCGTTATCGCTGATAGACTGTCACTTAGTCTAGGGCCTCTGATGTGTCACAGACAACTCACTCTTGTCCAGCTTGTCGTTGGCCTGCTGCAGCTCGTCGATCTGCCTGTGCAGCGCCTCCACGTCCTTGCTGAGCTTCTTGCGCTGTTCCTCAAGCGCTGCAGCATTCTCAGCTTCTTCCTCGGCCTTTTTCTTCGCGTCCATTACTTGCTGGGTTAGGGCTGTGACCTGGGGAAATTGGTTTTAGATTAAAAGTGAGTCTTTGTGCATCCTAAATATTTCCAGCAGTCTTCTTTCTAATGCTGCAAATGGAAAGGTCACATAACACACAATGGCGCCAAAAATGTAGCAATTTAGTTTGTATATAAACTCTTCTTTCTATTTACTTGAATAAAACATGAGTTTTCATTCAAGTGAATAGAAAATAACCAGAAGATAATAATATCCCGTATGGTTATCATATGAATGTTCATCATTTTCTGTAACAGGGTGACAAACATGCTGACGGTCCACTCGGTAGGAATTCACACCGTGACTGGTAATTACTTTTTAATAGAACAAAATTATAAAGTCTCATTTGCCTCTAAATCAATAGGTTTTATTCGATTTAAATATTTGCAATAGATATACCGGTAAAAGCAATACTGTTACACGACGGAATAAAGTATTGTGGTCCACTCTTCAATACATATTATAAAACAAAGTCCTCCGCGAAACTACTGCATCGATTTTCTTGCTGTTTTCACCAATGGACAGAGTGGTTCTCAAGGAAGGTTTAAGTATATAATAACCGAAATCCACGGGGGCGAAGTCGCGGGCATCAGCTAGTTTATAATAAAAGGTTTCACATGTTACTCACTTGTTTCTCAAGATTCTTCTTTGCTTCCTCTTCCTCCTCGAGCTGGTCTCGTGCCTGCTCCAGCTGTTGTTCGATGTTTCGCAGCTTGGTCTGTAGAGACAGTTTCTGTTTCGTCTCCTCTTCAAGTAAAGCCTGCGCGCAATAACACAATTTTTATTATAACTGTCAATCTTAATTTCGTTCACTGACAGGCAGACAATTTTCCACAAGAGTTCCTTATATATTATAACGAAAGTGAACACTAGACGGATTTTTGAAAATTCATCCGCTAATGGATTTAAGTAGGGGTTGAAAGTTTGTTATTTTTACCGATCACGGCTTGTGTAAAGATACACCATGACAAACTTTGTGATTGACAGCTTTATATGTTCCGAAAATTTCGGGTCAACGAATGTCATTCACTGATTTTGTTGATTTTATACGACTTTGTTAACAAGTTTACGTTTGTAGCGAACGTTAATTAAATCTTATTATTTGAAGATAAATGAACAGCAGTGTTGTGTAGCAGTCTAGAATTGCTTTATAAATAAATCACTCCAAATAGGTATTGTTTTTTTATGATCACATATACATCTACCCTTCCAGGAAAGCGTTCTTACAAGCTGTGGGAGTGATTTCGTGAAAAGAGATGGGTGTGTTACCTCTGCTCCCTGCAGCGGAAGCGCACGGTAATTAATTTGACCAATAAGCGCTGAGCGTACTAGAGTTTGTCGTCAGAGGTTGGAACTGTCAGCCAACGAGAATGTTTGGTATTACACATCATTATGCGACTACGGAAAGGCTGCACTGACTTTCATTACAACCTGCTGGTTAATAATGTGATATGAATTTGAACTTCAGCAAAAAATTCGTATGAAAAATTTTACATTGACAGCTTTTACTATGTCGCCAAAAGCGTGAAATGAGACTATTCTTCTTAGGGAGTAAGGTGTCATCGTCTTGGGCGAGCTCGAATACGTCACTACACTCAGGATTCTAGTCAGCACTCGGAAGCCCTAGAATCCTTAATTACGCTCGGGATTTAATAAAGCGCGCGCGCGCCTTGAATCATGTCCAGTATATCCTTCGTACCTGCGCCTCGCCCAGCTGCGCGGCGGCGGCGCCGGCCAGCTTGTGTGCGGCGGAGGCCTTGAGCTCGGCGTGCTCCAGCTGCGCCGCCGCCGCCTCCGCCTCGCTCTGCAGGCGCACGCACTTCTCCTGCACCTCCGACCTGACGACGGGAGCAGTACGTGTAACAGATAGCTAAGAAGACCATACATAGGTTTACATGATACATATACTTGAAAAAAAGCTTATACTAAAAACATAATCCCGAACTGTCACAAAAGAAGGATAAGAATCTTAAACATCCACTTCTTCATTAAGCACTACTAGTTTACACACGATATGATTTTAGATTTGTTGGCAGCTTACAGATTGATTGATATTCCACTTCTGGGGGTGTCTGGGGTAACTTTTTAATTAGGAATTATAAGAAGTGTATCATTCGCGACAACTTGGCGATAAGGTTCTCTCATTTCTTTGAGCGTTATTTTTTTGGCATTTATGGTTAAACCGAAGTTAATACTGGGTTAGCTTTACTCCGGGTGTATTAACAACGGTACAATACCTGGTTCTCTCCACGTCCTGCAGCTTGGCCACGAGGTCCGTGAGCTGCGCCTCGGCCTGCTTACGTCGCCTCTCCCCGTCAGCTCGCGCCGCGCTCGCACTTTTCAGTTCGGTAGCGAGGTCAGCGTTCTCCGCTTCTAGCGATTGCTTCGCTTTTTCAAGCGCTAGAAATTAAAGGTGAGGCTTTTAGTATCGCTCGTAAAACTCGAAAACTTACCGAGCTTAAACACCGATAAAATATAAGAATAGAATAGACCGCGACTCTCGACTAAAGTTTTCTGAGTTGAACTACACGGTTATTAACAAATGCGTCTGACTAGAGTGACTGGACAGGAACACTCAAATATGTGTGGTTCTTGCCTCAAAAATACATTTCAGACACTAGTAATAATTTGTAACATGAAATACCCATAAGTAAGTTTATCTGAAATAAAATATTTTGATTACTGGAAACAAACAATTGGTACCGTGCACCTAGCTTCTGACGTTTAACCTGTATGACCGCGGACGGGCCGCGCGCGGACCAAAAACTATTGTAGTTAATTAGAAAGTCCTTGAAGAATTAAATACAAAGGCAGTGAAACGTCAAAAGCTAGGTGCACGGTTCCAATTGGTCGTCTCCTATGGAGAAGAGCCGGTAACAAACTTCACAGTTACTCTTTTAAAAATAAATGCTTTTACAAAGGTTTCAAATTACAGTGTTAATAGGTATGCGAGGACAGTGTAGGCCTGTTAAGATGTACCAGGTACTTACCAAAATAGAAAATGAACTACAAATTCACACCCTATAAGCTGTGTACTCAAATCAATTTATTTGATTTGTTTTGAATACCTTTACATAATAAGGAGTCATGGGTCCTGCGTTCTGGCCCGGGACTGTTGCACATGTGTTGCCAGTAGTCACGTGCGGAACTAAACGAGGTAACATTCTCACACGGAAACGTCGCGTTCTCCACTTCGAAGTTATCGTCCTTAGATAAGCCAAACTTTACGTTCTTCTGCTTACGCTCCTTTACGCACGCCATACGAACATAATAATGTATAATATAAATACTAAAATATTAGATAATTTTTTATTCATGTAAATAAAAACTAGAAAATATTTTTTTGAAAGTTGTATTATTTGTTTGAATTTCGAAGCTGGTAGGTTTAAATTGCTTTCGAATAAATTTGTTGTCTGTCAGTGTCATTTAGTAGTTAATAAGGAAGAGGTTTTGGTCGTCTGATTAAACCTAAAGTCGTGAACCTATTTTCTTTGTGAAAACTGTATTTAAAAGCGCGAAGCTCATCAAAACGATTTTCGACCGTCGCAGGCGATCGATTTTGCAGACGTAAAAATATACTGTAGTTGATGAGATGAGACGGATCTGAAGGTCCTGACCATGTAGCAAGTACACATAAATATAACTTTCAAAAGTGTGCGAGTAGCTTGCATGCCAGTAGGCCATAACAACTTTAATAAAGTTGTGTGGTGGTGGTCAATTGGTGATGTCACAATAGAATGCAAGGTTGAGTGCTACAAAGATCTTTTGGCGCCTGAATGACATTGACACGGGGGCGTTGTTGGTAAACATTTTGTGAAATTGGTACACACGGCTACACATCAAGCTATACATTTCCAGTTTATTCTGATCTCGCATTGTATAGGCTTTCCGTACAATGCGAGGTCAGCTTATACTGGAAATGTATAGCTTGGTGTGTAGCCGTGTGTACAGAAATGTTGTCAAAAAAAGATGGCGGGCGTTAGTTCCGATACTTCCGATTTAGGTCACGCGCCAAAAGAACCTGCACGCATAGCGTGACAACCATAAAAACGGGTTTTGTCGACGGAAGAATCGACAAAATGACAGATAAATAATCACAATCTGTCATTTTGTCTATTCTTCCGTTACTATTGTGGTCATGCTAACTGTGCTGGTCGAGTTGTAGAGTGCTACAAGGATCTTTTATCGCTTGAATGACATTAAAGGAACGTCCACTGGTCGGTGCCAGCCGCAACACACGCACGGCACGCAACGGATTTTGGTTTAATCCTTTAACAGGTATACTATAGTGCAAGTTACAGGCATGTGTATAATTGGCCTTTATAGAACGTTACTCACCAGCTTTAGCCTTCTTGATCTGTTCGTGCTGTTCATTCAGCTGCTGTAACTCCTGCGAGTGCTTGTGTCGCTGGTCGGTCAGTACAGCCTCGTGCGACGCCGCCTCTTCTTCAAGACTACGCTTGAGTACTGCTACTTCTTGCTCGCGCTTCGTTCGGAGCTCTTGTTGGGCTGATGGAGAAAAATAACTTTATGAGCAAATTGTAAGACAGAAAAAGACGTGTCATAAAACATGGGAACTTTGCCTAACAGAGACAATCAATCTGCCTAGCCTTTTCCCAACTATATTGAGGTCGGCTTCCGGTCTAACCGGATGCACCTGAATACCAGTATTTGCCTAACAGAGTACCTAAAAGATTTAGCGTCGTCTAACGGTCAGCTGAACTATACTTTTTTACACTGAACGAGATTATTAGGGTCAGTTCAGACCGCGACGTGCGCACTTTTTAACAATTATCGAACTCATTTTCTTCACGAAAAGGTATAATTTTAGTGTGATTGCTGACACGTGTCAAAGTACGCTGAGATGCGCGGTACGCGTGTACCTCTTTGTGTAGTAAATAAATTCGATATTGTATCGGATCATAAAAAAGTGCGCGTCGAGCAAAAAACAGTATACAGTGTGTTAGGGTAAACACCTTTAACCTTGAAACCAGTGGTTTCATTTATAGAACGTAAAATCAATGGAAAATTACAACTTTTTTTTTAAAAGGAAAATCTACCTTTTAACACAAGAATATTTCACCCTATGCGCTAGCGGCTAGGGCAACGAACTTGCGTCTCAACACGCGGGCGCGGCGCGGGCGCGAAGAACACGCCACGTCCGCGCGTCCCCTTCCCCTCTCTTACCTCACTCCAGTCAGTCAGCTGTCTCGCTAGCGAGTGCACGTAGTGCAACGTCGTAGCGCCGCCGCTCATTTCTCGCGCGTAAACAATAATAATTATAGTTTGTGAGTAGTAGTTACACGTAAGGATGTCTTACACGAATGAACAGTTTACCGAAATAGTACGGCTTTACGCCATCGCGGGTAATGATAACCTGAACGAGGCGCGTAGGATGTACGCCGAACTATTCCCTAGACAACGTGTACCAAGCCGTAAAACAATGTTGGCGGCTACATGGAGAATGTGTAGGTACCTACGGACAGTTCACCGTGCCGGCCCACGCGCAGGGTCGTGGTAACCAGCAGCTGCCGGTTGATCGGCAAGAACGTATCCTGAATGTCTTCGCGGAGCAGCCAGAGGAAAGTACCAGGAGGGCGGCACGTGTTTTTAATGTTTCCCACTGGACAGTATGGAGACTTCTCCACATCGATCATCAACATCCGTGTCATTTTCAACCGGTTCAAGAATTAAATGACAACGATCACATACCGCGGATGGTATTTTCCCAGTAGTAAGCTAGGTATGAAGTATGAAGGGAAAGTTGCATCACAGGTTATGTATGTGTATTCATGTGTTGTGTAGGTAGGTAGCGGGCGGCGACCGGGCGCATATCCATGAATTAGCGGACGGTGTCGGAGAGGAACTTTTTAAAATCTTTTAATGGTAATAAGGTTTTTTTTTGTTGTTACTGGGTCATTTATTTTTATATTTAAGTCAAGTACCCATGGTTTGAGTGACAACGGTGTTTACCCTTACATACTGTATGTTCTGGCTAACACTTATTTTTAGGTGCGAAATGTTTGGCGCTTGAATAATCCCTAGCCTGGTCCTGGTCTTCATGTGCTACACTACTACACACTTACCGGCAGTCGTGTCGAGCGAGTCCAGCAGCTCGCTCTTCAGCGCCTCCAGCTCCTCGTTGAGGTCCCTCTTCAGCTTCTCGGCCTTGGTCCGCGCGGCGCGCTCGGCGTCCAGGTCCTCGTGCGCGTCGGCCAGCGCCGACTCGGCCTCGCGCGCCGCCTTCTGCGCGCCCGCGCGGAGGGCGCTCTCTTCGTCCGCGCGACTGATGGCGACAGCTAGCTCTTCCTCGCGTTTGGCTGTGGAGGTGAAGAAACGATGTTAGTTGCGAGGCTATATTTGAGCTTTGGATACCAAACTATTCATGGACGTAAGACTGTGTTATTTTTTTAATAGCTTGGTATACAGAGACGTTCAAGTGTCTGTAGAGTTGTTATATCAATAGCTCAGTAGGAAATTATTTGACTTCAAGATAGTAACATGTCAGTGCAATTATAGGCGTATTATTATACTTACTGAGCACGATCTGCAACTCTTCGAGCTGCGCCTTCCTTTCAGCGAGCTGCTCCTTCACATCTTGTAGTTCAGTCTCCAACTTCCGCTTGGCACGGTCCGTCTCTTGGCGCATTTGGTGATCCTGATGAAACAAAACATTGTGTTATAGGAAATAAACCATTTGCTTCAGGGTGATGGTATTGGTAACCATTTGTGAAATTGTATTGAAAACACAAGATGGCGGCGTTAGTTCTGATTTTGGCCACGCGCCAAAAGATCCTAGTTCAGCTATAATGTGGTATGAAGTAACGTACCTTTAGAAGTTTCTCCTCCAGCTCTGCGATGGCGGACTCCTGCTTGGTCTTCAGTTTGCCGAGGTGCTTCGCTTTCTCTTCTTCCTCAGCTAAAGCTTGGGACAGGTCGTTTGCTCGCTCTTCCAAAATCTGAAATATCACAATGATTAAAATACCTGTTGTTTTTCTATGGGAAATCAGTCTTCAGAAATTGATTTGGAATTCTCAGAAATGTGACTTTATGATTTTGATTGTGAATCTATTGCTTTGACATAAACTCATAACGAATCATTGGGAAAAAATTATGTCTACCGTGTGCCTTTTAAAAATTGCAATGCTTCCGCAATTGTTTTATTGGGTTGCCAATCCTAAATTAAAATTATAAAGCTTCGTGCAAACTGGCGCGATATTGCGGATGCAACAGGCAGCGCTAACCTTGTCGCGCCCTCTATATCGCGCCTGTTTGTGGGAGCCTTAAATGCGAAAGTGAGTTTGTTTGTTACGCTTACACGCTAAAACGGCTGAACGGATTTGGATGAAATTTTGCACATGGGTAGACCATGACCCGGAGAAGGACATATGCTACTTTTCATCCTGGATCCTAGACGAAACCGCGGGAAAAATCTAGTAATTAATAAACGAAGAAGCTAGGACTGTTGGAATAACTAAAAATACGTACCTTCTTCTCCTTGACGAGTTTCTGGTTGGTGTCGTCGCTGAGCGCCAGGTCCTCCTCCAACTTCTTGAGCTTGGCGTCACATTGCACGCGCTCCAGCTGTAACTTCTGTCTGGCAGCCTCTTCTTCCTCCAGTTGTTCTTCTAGGTCCTGCATCAAGAAATGTAGTTAGTTGGTGTTGCCATAGAGGGTCAATTGGAATTAATGAAATGGTGACACATTTCACAAGTTTTTGTGTGTGCAAAATAAATGTATTTTTTCTCAAACATGCTTGGAAATTCGAGCATTATTTTGACAACATTCTTCGAGATAAATCGAAATTGCTGTACTGGTCAAAAACAAGTGACGATGCGGCCAGCAAAGTTACTATGAAAATCCATATCTGGCGTATTTAGCGGCCAAATAAATTACTATGAAAACTCATATCTGTCGTGTTATTGAAAAATGGAACAAACTTTTTTCTTCAACACACGGCAACCAAGGAGGTAACTTATCAAAGATTTTATTCAAAAAAGAAACATAGAACATATTGGCGCATGAGAAATTATAGGTTTTCGCCAAAGATTCTGGATTTTTTATTTAATTTACTCAGTTTCAATTTCCGCGCATTATTTGAGAAAAGTACAAGCCTTGGCCGCAATCAGGAATTGATGGACTCATGAAAATGTGTGCCTTGGCCCACATTTTCACGATCGTCCGTCAAGCCCCTTATTGCTGGCCGCCACAGTAATGTACTATATTTGAACATTTTCATCTTGCACCAAGGCTTGTTCTATACTAAACTCCTACCATTTCCCCATCTCACCTGTATGTTAAGCTGTAGCCTCTTCTTCTCCTGCTGCAGCGAGTTGCAACGCTCCTCTTCCTCCTCGATCCTGCCCTCGAGGTCGTGCAGCAGTTCCTCCAACTCCTGCTTCCTGGCTGCAGCACGGGCGCGACTCTCTTCAGCCTCAGCACATAACTCTAGTTCAGCCTGGAAGGGATAATATATTTGATGTAGTTTCTTTGGTTTTTACAGTTTTTTTAAACATTTGAATTTTAATATTTGTGTGATTTTTAGGTCAAAACAAGAACTTGCAAAATTGACTAGTGACAATTAAGTTTTGTAGAAAGATAGTGTAAAAGATGTCCTTCCTGTTCATTGAAAACAAGGAGACATTGTTCGCATACGCCCTGGATGCTATGAACCTCAATTCCAAAATAAATTTACATTTTGCTTTGTACGTGGTTTACTTTATGCTGGAGCTTATAGATGTCTAGAATACATATAGGCCTTTTTATCTACAATAACATACAGTTAATATTCAGTACCAGTAATTGTACTTTAAAGTCACTTCACTAGTGTCATTATAATTTAGATTTTAAACCTAAAATAGAAAAACATCTTTAACCGACCTGCAACTGCTCAGCTAGCTGTGTCTTCTCAGCGTTCGCCTGCACGAACTTCTGTTCATACTCCTGGCACCGCTTCACCTGCGTGTCCAACCGGTCGCGGATCTGACGCAACTCATCTTCCTTCTGCGTCAGCTTCTCTTCTTGCTTAGTCACTTCCAGAAGAGGTTTCACCTGGAAATGCGGTTAGGAAAATTCGTGACGTAGCACATTCTTGCACTTACCTAGTCAAATTCTTAATACTCTTGGAAGAATATCTAAGATAAGAACTCTTGGAATGGAAGAGAGTTACATAATATTATACTTATCGTTTTTTTACCTGTTGAATAGTAAATTGTGAACAAATAAAACATAAAAAGAATATATTTTTACATACATACGAAGAGGAAGAAAAAGAAACCTCTCACTCTTGAAACATGCTGGAAAAATTTGCTGCATGTACGCAACTGCGTGCTTAGTGACGTTTTATAGAAACCGAGCATACAGTTCTATAAAACACCAAACCGCATGCTCTCGAATGAACGTAGCTTTAAAATTAAAATAAACATTCGCTGAAAAAAGGGTATTTGTGATATTCATATACATATTAATATCTAGCAGATATATTCATAATATGCTTATATTATTAAAAAAAGAGAATCAAGTGTACTTCTTAGGCTGCGCTTATGCGCCGGGCGTGTAGCGTGCATTTCTATATAACGCCCCACCGCACGTTGCAAGCATCTTTATCGTGTGAACGTAGCAGAACGTAGTTTATAAAGCGGAGATGAGCGGAGAGAAGTCAAGAGGTCTAGTAGAAATAGACCTATCAAATTATTTGAAATTCACATCTAATTTTCACGAAATAATCTGATTGGTCTTATCCTGGGGTTCTAGTTTTCTCTGCGCTAGTCTCCTTTACAGCCCCTGATTCTGAAAGCCTAATGCATTAAAAATCAACTTTAAAAATATCACATCTCATCATCATCTGCCTAGCCTTTTCCCAACTACGTTGGGGTCGGCTTCCAGTCTAACCGGATGCAGCTGAATACCAGTATTTTGCATGAAGCGACTGCCTATCTGACCTCCACAACCCAGTAACCGGGTAATACGATACCCCTTGGTAAGACTGGTTGTCAGACTTTCGGGCTTCTGACGACCCGTAACGACTGTCAAAGATCCACAAATGACAGCCGGGACCAACGGCTTAACGTGCTTTCCGAGGCACGGAGGAGTCTCGATATGTAAAGATGGTCACCCATCCACGGACCAACCCCGGCAAGCGTAGCTTAACCTGAGGGATCGACCCGTGCGGTTGTAATTACGTAGCCACGAGCTCCTCAAAAAAAAAATCACATCTACTGATCGATTAATGAAATCAGTATACATGTGATTTGGCAGTAGGTTTGTATTAATTAGGCTTTCAGATCCTGAGGGAAAGAGACCATGGAGTGAGTTGTAGAATAATGTATGCACCTTGTTTATACGATACCCGTTATCACCAACACTGGGGCTGAACTACCCTATATTTCTATAAGTAACTGGTTCAAATTCCTCACAACCTCTTCTCTAGAACTCAATAATCGTGTAAGGTATTGTCTCCCCACTCTCATTATTTTCTCCATGTATTCAACTGTTGTAGATGATAGATCAAATATTTACTAGGCTGGTGAGACATTTACAGTTAACAATAGTTGAACTTATTAACAATAGAGATGCGTGTATCGTTGTAATTTGTATAAAATTCATAATGTATGGGCCGGGAATGTTTCCAAAACAAAGCATCTAGTAGGTTATGTAATTTGTGACGTACGTTGATGCACACGTGAAGTTACATGAGAATTGTTTCATACAGTATTGCGTATTTAGAATTGTATGAAATCATCTCTATTATCATCGCCCGAAAATGCTATTTTTCGTTAACGAGAAGGCCCTGTTAGGAGAGATATTTTTTTTGCATAAAATTTTGTTTTTTGTTAGATACATTGGTGGATAGGTTATAATAATATGATAGCGTATGTAGATAATATTGAGTATCATAATATCTGCATAATGTAAGAACAGAATATAAAGAGTATATATAAGTACATTATGTACAGGGTGAGTTTTCGAGGTGGGACTGCAGGGCTGAAAGCTGAAACTATGAGAAATACAGAAAAAGAGTCTGGGTTCGATTTTGGATAAAACAAGAAATGCAGTTTTGGTTTTGAGTTAACAAATCTTGGTCTAACCAAAAGTCGAATCCAAAAGCAACACTTTACTCTATTTAGTTTAGTTTCGATTTTCGTCCTAACAGTCCCATCTCATAAACTCACCATGAAAATACCATAAGGCATAAAGTAGACTAACCTTGATATACAGCCTCCACCATTGCCAATTCCTCAACTTGAGGTACGCCGCGCAATTCCTCTGAATGATCCTGATAGCGTTCAGCTGTTGTAGTCTCTTCTGATAGTTTCTCCTAGCAAGGTAGCCTCGGCAGAACGCTTGGAAGTTGACTATCAAGTCAGTGATCTTGTAGTCCCGTTCCTCCTCAAGATGTGCCAGAACACCAGCCCGGAAGAAGATCTTGGACTGACCGACGCGGTATAGATTGTGATCTAACTCTAGAGCCTCGATCATCTGCTCGCAAGCCTTCTTTCCATCCATGAAACCTTTCGGAATGATGTTCGGAGTCAGCAGCTCATAGCGCTGTCTGAACTCCTGGAAGGGAATACGGTTAGGGAAACCTTGTCTGCAGATCCTGATACCTTCGAGCACACCGTTGCATCGCAACTGGTCGAGTACTAGAGGCGCTTCGATCTTTCCAGCCTTCTTCTCATGGTTGGGAATGATACACCTTACGAAGTTCGGGTTAGTATTCCTGAGCGTTGCCATCAGTTTGGTCAGCTGTTCCTTGTATAACTGAGAGACTGTTCTGAACATGCCCTTGCGGGTCCTTGCGCCGAATTGTGTGTCGGTCATGGCCTGCTGCGCCATGCCTACTATCTCTGCGTCCTTCCAGATGTGACACACGAACGGATCTTGAGACGACTGGAGCAGCTGGACGACATTCTCGTTCAGGGGATCCATATTCTTCATTAACCATTTTTCTGCGGAATAGTCTACTTTGCCGGCGTAGTGGATAATTGCGAAGTCGGCAACACCACGGAAGTCAGTCTTCATAAACTTGGGATGGACGGAGTGAGCCGAGACGAGCTTCTCAACGAACGTCTTATCAGTAGCCTTGGGGAACCAGCACTCCTCGTCCAATAAAGCCATTATACCCATAGGTTTGTCGATCAAATCGATGGTCGGTTGTAAATCGAGACCGAAATCAATGAACTTCCATTCGATACCTTCGCGCTGGTACTCTTCCTGTTCGAGTATGAACATCGTGTGGTTGAAGAGTTGCTGAAGTTTCTCGTTGGTGTAGTTGATGCAGAGCTGTTCAAAGGAGTTCAATTCGAATATCTCGAAACCGGCCATATCGAGGATACCGATGAAGGAAGCTCCTTGTCTCTTGGTCCTGTCGAGCGAGCGGTTGATCCTGTTGACGAGCCATCTGAACAAGCGCTCGTAGCAAGCCTTGCCGATGGCTTCCACGGAGAACTCTACTTGCTCCTTGGTTTGTGCTTTCGTGACGAAGTCGCGACCTACTTTTATTCTGGGCTTGAGGTATGCCTTTGTCATTTCCGTGACAGACAGACCTGGAACACCAAGATGGCACATTAGATCATTAATCATAGCATCTACACGTCCTTACATGAAGAAAGTCACTTACCAAGTAAATGTGCGATCTTTTGCGCGACCGTGTTATCGGGCAGCGTGGCCTGATCAGAGTTCCTCTCCTGCTTGAACTGCATGGAGCCGAAGAGCAGCACCGCGGACACTATCCTGAAGATCGAGTTGAAGTCTTCGTTGTTCATGCCCATAATGTTCATGGACTTGATGGTGGCTTGGAACTCAGCGGCGTCATCAATACCGGGGACGGGTAACGCAGCATTTGACAAGAATGGGTAACTCTTGGGGTCCTCCAGGATGTATTCAGCTCTCTGCTGCGTCGTCGCACCGGCTAGTAGCTGGTAGAATATGTGGAATGTCCTTTCGTCTTTCGCTTGTCTAATCGCCCTTGATTTCTCGAGTAAGTACGTTTCGATGTTCGCGCCTGCTATGAAGCCTGACGCGTCGAAGTTTATTCTAATGAATTTTCCCTGAAAACATGAAAGCAACACATATAAGGATCTATTCAGGTAGCTTGTTTAATATATTTAATAGGTGATTACTTGGTGTATACTTACAAATCTAGAAGAGTTGTCGTTTTTAACAGTCTTGGCGTTACCGAAGGCCTCTAAAATAGGGTTAGCTTGTAGCAGCTGCTGTTCCAGTTCGCCCTATAAGACAAAAAACTTGTTATGTTGTATCGATTCAGATTTCGATATCGGTGTTGTATCGATTCAGTATCTAAAACACAGGATCATGCAGATGAGATGATGTTGGTAATGAACAAGCTTTTAGTGATGAACTCAAAGGACTTATTAATAAAAACAATACAGGGAATGTTCTTTTGTTAGTTAGAATAAGCATCTACAAAATATCAAACCACACAAAATATGTAGCTTCAGTTTTAAAACTTAAAACATTCGTTAACAACCTCGTAATAAACATTGTAAATTCAACAAATTTAGTCCTTTTGAGTTGTTCCACGTTTCAAGTAAGTAATTATTGTTTTAGCATTGGTGTGCAAGACCGTGAATATATTTTCCAAGCATTGATTTTGTAAAAGTAGTTTGAGCAAAATTAAAAAACTAAGCGTTCCATTACCTCGAATGTAGGTCCGTTTGTCTACGTAGGAGTTAGCAGCGTGAAATGAAACGTTACAGTTTTATGATACAGGGTTAGTAAGGTACAACAAATTAGCAACGTCACAACATTAATATCTCAAAAATGTACCCCTTAGGCGTTTGACATTTGTTTTTTTTTTTACGTGTTTCAGATTTTGCTGCAAGGTGTATTGCAGCAACAATTCTTATCAGACTTCATAACTTTAAAGTATCTTTAGATTACTTTTATGGACTTGCTACAGGTTGTTAGGAGTTGTCCACTCAGAATTGACGACCCCCACTACTGCATTTTACGTACACGCCGCGTCGCCGCACAGTGGAACGAATGTATGGGAGCGGTTGGACGTAGACATGTCCGAAAAATAAGAGTAAAATTATGACAAACTAATGATGCCATCTTATTCGATTACTTAATGCCTTCATAAATTGTGGTGATGAATTTCTTCATAACTCCCATATTTCGGGAGTAATTTGAGAAAATGTGAAATTTTACTATGAAAATGAGTGTATTGAGCTCTCTCCCTCCTGATTCCGGGCTTGTTTCAAGTAGCGGTCTCTAATATCGTAATGCTATTACTAAGAGCTATATTTAATACTAAGACACATAGTGCGCCAAATGTGCACTTTCTGGGATAAAAGGAAATGAAAATTTAAAAAAAAAAACGTTTTTTCCCCATTTGTATTTACTTTAAACCGCAGACAGACTTATTAAGAGGTCTATAAATATATTATATATATACAGAAATATATATTAACAAAAATATTCACAAGAACTGATGAGAGTATGACTTTTAAGTAAGTTGATAATAAATTACCTAGTTTCATTAAAAGTACAATAAATAATTAAGATGTAAGCTCTAATTTACTAAGTTACACATTTTAAAACAATAACATCATTTAATTATCTTCGTCATCATCATCATCATCAATTAATTCAAATTCAGAATCGATGTCCGCTAAATCATTTATGTTAACAAATTCGATATCACTTTTCTCAGAATCCGTAAGCTCATAAAATTCCTTAAAAGAAGATTTTTTTACAAACTTATTTCCTTTTGGACGGATACTTGTAACAAGTGGATCAGAAGACAGTAAAAGATTGTGCATAATATCTTCATTGCATGAGATACTGCTATGCTTTCGAGAATGCCCCTCTCTATATTTTCTAAAATCTTTATTTCTAGCCTCAGATGCCTCTTCGGATAGAAAACCAATGGGCACAATTGACATGTTCTGAACTATGTCTGGCCCATGCATTAAAATTTTATGAAGTGAAGAAGGCATATAATACCATGGGTATAACTCCACGTAAAGCTTAGCAGTATCAAAGCAGAACTCTCGGAATTTAGTTACGTTGATCTTCTCTCCTGATGAAATACACTGCAAGATCACACAGATTTTTCTTAAAAGCATAGCATCTATTCCGGTCAGTTCAGCAGATTTAGTGTAGTTTTCAAAAAATCTCCTTGCCGAGTTGCCATTGTTGGTGGATCCACTGCCTTGTTTCACAACATCGAGAAGTAAGCCCGTTTCTCTTCTTACAGCCTCTTGAACTCTTTTCTTCCTGTCATCAACTTGCCTTTTTGCTATATCACCCCTTACTTGCCATGATTTTATGTCTAATTTGTAGGAAATGTGTAATAAGCATTCCATTGAGCGAATCCAAGCGTGAAGGGTGCTTAAGCTATATTTATACATGTCCTCGTTTGCGTGTTTATCTTTGATTAACTCTAAATTATTCATTTCTTTAGGACAAGCCTTGCATATGTCACACACTGAAGCTGCTGTATTGGATATAATGGAATGAATTTTACCATCAATCATTGTCAACAGCAGTTGGTGTTTGACACTAATTCCATCAGTGATGGTGGATGGAGTTAAGGCTTCAATCTCTGCTTCGATTTCAGCCATCTCTCTCTGCACATTTTCTTTGGTTTCCTTTATAAACTTAAACAATATTGGCCGGCAAAATGAAGTGGAAGATGGTCGCTCGTTTTCCCAAATTGTTACACCTTTTGAGACGAGCCGCAGTGGTACAAGACTAATCATAAAATTACTAGCAAGATCGATTTGCTCATCTTCACTCGTCCTTTGATGATAAATGCTTTGGCTAGATGATCCGTCAAAACCCCATTTGCTGGTCAATACGAGCTGTTGATTGGGATCAACAGGGGTTTCTAACGACCTAATAAGTCTTCTTGAGGTTAAATCCATCAAGGCTTGTAATTTGATTTTTGCAGAGCTCTCTGTAACTGTGAGATCTTCTTTGGCCGGATAGCACTTAATTTTTTCTTTAACCAACATGTAGTAACTCGGGTATTGAAGAGCTCCTTCTTGAGTGTTGAAATCCCGAAGAGTGTTATAGCGCCATTTCGATAAGTTCATCGATACATAAAGAGCCAATGCCTTCAAAGGGGATATTTCCCGTACCTGAATTGATTTACCTTCAATGAAGGCTTTGATTTTTGAGGCCTCTTCTGGATTCTCCGTCAAGTATTTCATAACATAAGCTGTATCGCTTTGTCCTGCCTTTTGAAGCGCCCTTTCGGCCGAAAACATAATTTCAGCGCTGCTACTGCTGCATGAAAGACTATCTTCAGTGGTGCGTCTTCTTTTTTGCCGGTTACTAAGGTCCTCAAAAGATTTACGAGGACTAGGATGTGTACAAGTTGAAGCATCAGATTTAGCAGGAGAAATTATGGGCTCGATGACGTCACTTATATTTTCTGTAGAAGGTTCCATATTTTCATTCTGTAATTCCGGCCATTGAATTGCAGCCTGTAGCCAAATCTCATGTTTCTTCCGAAACTTATCTGTGCTTCTTCCAGACTGTGTCCATTTTGCATAAATGCGGTAGCAAAATCGACGACACCAGTCTTTTAAACTTGTTTCAGCACTTTCACATAACTGAACACAACTGTTATCTTTTAAAACACTGAACAAATAGTTAAAGTCGCGTAAATCTTTATGTGCGCGTGCGCATAAAGCAACGTGAATATCAAGATTTGTATTAAAATTTGGAAAATACATTGCGAGATTAGCTTGGATACAACGAGGTGTAAATCAACACTGATTTTAAAGTTACTAATAGTGACCTATTTATATAAAATCCAGGTATCCCAGGTATCCTTTGTTAAATATTGCAAGGTAATTAGTTATTGTGATAATTAGTAAATGATGCATGCTAAATTAGTGTATTAAGAGCCATTTAGTAATTAAATAATAGCAATGTTCTTATCAGTAATCATTAGTGCATCAGTTTTATATGTAAACCTTAAGTCCCTAATTATATATCCTAATTAGCTTATATCTTCTCTAATTGGCTGCTCAGAAATGTTATTGTAATAAGGTAAACCTTTAGAAAAACGGTTTTAATCAACAAAATAAACAAAAAATTAAAAAATTGTGTTATAAAATAAACATCACTCTTTATCTCAGAAAGTGCACATTTGGCGCACTATGTGTCTTAGTATTAAATATAGCTCTTAGTATTAGCATTATGATATTAGAGACCGCTACTTGAAACAAGCCCGGAATCAGGAGGGAGAGAGCTCGATACACTCATTTTCATAGTAAAATTTCACATTTTCTCAAATTACTCCCGAAATATGGGAGTTATGAAGAAATTCATCACCACAAGTTATGAAGGCATTAAGTAATCGAATAAGATGGCATCATTAGTTTGGCATAATTTTACTCTTTTTTTTCGGACATGTCTACGTCCAATCGCTCCCATACATTCGTTCCACTGTGCGCCGTGTACGTAAAATGTATAAAGTGGGGCGCGTGGACAAAGCTTCACTTTAAAACAACATTTAGTTAACTGGTTTTCTACAAGATTAATTTACGACAAACAATAAAGAGGTACATTTACGATCTTCTGTGAAAATTGTCCATTGTAATGCAAGTTAATGTTAAAGTAACGAACACACCGTTAGCACGTGACGCAAGCAAAGCTTCTTATTTATAAGGGTGTGGGTTTAAGGATCTATTCTAAAACAGACATTTGGAATTCTGAACATAAAAATGTTGGCGAAGTGAATATATGTCATGATCAATAATAAAAAAGCAGGCAAGTGCGAGTCAGACTCGCACTCGAAAGGTTTCGTACCACTGTACGTGATGTTACGCTACTTTGAACGATTATTTCTGGGACATAATGAATCTAGCTATCCAGAAATATAACTCGAAATTATCTTAATTTTAAACATCATGATTTTAAAATATTTCAATAAGATGTGGTTGCATAGAATAAAGCTATTTCTTGTAAAAGTACAATGTCATAATCTCTGTAATAACATACAACCTTTCATAGTTTTTATTTTAAAATATAATGGAATAATATTCCGCTACTTATTCCGTCCATTATTTATCTATCACCTAAGGACCAATACATATACATAAATAATATAATAACGCAGGTAATATACAGGGTAACCGTGCAAACATGCATTAAGCTTCAATTTATAGGATAGCCATTTTTTTACAGCTCATAAACAAACTGGAAAATCCTTTCACCACGAAAGAAGAATAATGATGATAGAAAACCATTTGTCATGCTCATTTTATGTCAACCGTTGGAAAAAGCACCCAAACAAGGCCAATTGTGGTTCATTATTCTCAAAGACTACCCGGAAATAAATAACGATTAAATATTTGAAAATTACGCAATTATTTTTCTTCTCTTATTTTTTATAATGATTTTAGCTTCCAATGATAAATATTTTCAACAAGAATAATATACCACACCAAGAATGATAATACCCCAATATTCGGCAGGCGATTAGTCGAATTAATTCTTTTGTTTATTTTTCCTTGACTTACTATAATCAACTGTGGTGTCGGTCCCTGTTGTTGTCGTATCGATTGCCAGGTTCACGAAGAAGAGAGAAAATAAAAAATATACATCAGTGTGTTGTAGAAAGATTTGTTTAAAAAGAGTGCTGCCAGAAAAAGAAAGCATTTTCTTTTGTTAAAAAAAAAAAAAAAAATATCATTGCTTTTTCTAGCAGCACATACAGAAATAGCATACAACCGTGTGCTGTACACAATAACATATGCCACCTCCATTACATGCAGGTGTCAAAGTGGTACTTAACATAAAAGATAATAGCGTACAGTGAACCACACAAGTTACGCATTTTTACATACGCAGTCGAAGATCTAGCTGTGAAACTTTTGTGCTATATTTTAAAATAGATAGAACATGATGCTAAGTAACACAAACATGTAACAATTAGCATTAATTAGCAAAATAATTGTAATCTAGCAAAAAACATTGTGACCTAGATAATCAATACATTCTTTTTCGCAATTGGAGAATTTATTTCTTGCAGTATAAGACATACAACGAACTGAATACTGAAGAGAAAGTGCCTATAACATTTTATTCTAGCTATTTGTACAGTAAAACGCAAAGAGGCTAGCCAGATAACGACAAACTGGTTCCATTCCTCACCCGAACTCGATAGTCGAACCAGTAGACATGTGAACGCTAACAATAATAGAACATGCGAGTTAAGTTACAAAACACAATTTAACTTAACAAAATGGTCCCTATATTGATTATTATGTGACAGAAATGGGTAGTCACCCGAACGATACTAAAGATTTCTAAATACAGTAACTTTGTATACTAAGTATGGGCTTGTACACAAAACTGCGAATCCGATGCGAATTCGCAACGCAGAAGCTAAGCGCAGAAGAAAATCTTAGGGTAACGTCGCTGACTTTTGCGATGCGACGTCGCAACGCTGTTTTGTGTACAAGCCCTATTAACAAGTTGATATTGATTCTATTTTTCTAATACTCCGATAATTTCCTCCATTTACGTCTAAATAAAAAATGAATCAATTATCCCCCTTAATACCCTACCTACGTTCAAAACGCAGTATTCAAGTTACTCAATTATTTAAGTGACAGTTAAGTCCACGCCAGTCTACGAGTAACCTACAGCACCACGTAATTACGTAAACTGTAGTTACTGCATTAGTTAACTAAACATTGTTATTTTACTCGTTAAGGCTAGGAAAGCGAGTCTAACTTAGGCGTTTATTTATGACATGACAGACTAATTTATGAAAGTGATTGGAATGTTCCTATACAGGGTTACAGATATTATAATACAGGCTGAAATTAAATTCATGGGCATCCTCTTAAGGGGTCATTGTACTCATCATTATGAACAACTTGCACTATGGGACCACCACTGAAATCGCGAAAAAACATCAGCTGTTCCCTATATTTATATTCGCATAGTTCTTCGAATTTCTTTTTTATTCACGATTTCTGGGTTGGTCACATAGTAAAATTTGTTCATAATGATGAGTACAATGAACCCTTAAGAGGATGCGCATGAATTACATTTCACCCAGTATAGGCATCTGAGAGATATCTTAAGACCGCACGTAACTGAAATAAATGTGTTTAAAACAACAAGAAACAACAGGACATGAATTTTGGTATCTGTGCATACTACTTGTCTAGTGTCTTTGGTTTGATCACAAACAAATAAAACACTAACAAATAACCTATAATACTCTTCTTGAAATACAATAGCAATTCCTTAAGTATCATATGCTCCTTGTTTTTATTAACAAGTTTATCTAACCACCCTAAAATAATAATTCTTTACCACACAACGCCAAATGTCTTTGGTGAATACTTTTGTAATCAACACTTTTCTGTTCGAATCGAAACGATCTAACTTTATCTACATCTTCAAAGGATCTACATCAATATTAAAATGTCTTACCGCGCCGGATCCTTTGGGTTTGGAGGCGGCGACGTACGCCAGGTACTGTATCACCTTCTTGGTGTTCTCTGTCTTACCAGCACCCGACTCTCCTGTGCAAAGGATTGACTGGTCCTCTCGGTCTGGAAAACAAGATAAAGTTACATTAGCATTATCAACATTATAATGTTCCCACTGTTGGGACCAGGCCTCCTCTCTTCGAGAGGGAGTGGGCTTTAATCTCAATCCCAGTGCAGGTTGGTAGATGTCAAATATCTTCGAATCTTCGAATTTTTGGTTCTAGGACATGCCGGTTCCCTCACGATGTTTTCCTTCACAGTTTTGAGAGCAGTGGTGATAAAATTATTTACGCAAAGTAAGTGTGGCGAAAGTGCAGCGAATATGGAAATACTTCCTATTCATCATCATCTGCCTAGTCTTTTCCCAACTATGTTGAGGTCGGCTTCCAGTCTAACCGGATGCAGCTGAAATACCAGTATTTTACATGGAGCGATTGCCTACCTCACCTCAACAACCGAGTTCCTACTATCCCAACTTTAATATTATAAATGCGAAAGTGAATTTGTTTGTTACTCTAAAACGGCTGAACAGATTTGGATGAAATTCCGCACAGAGGTAGACCTTGACCTGGAAAAGGACATAGGCTACTTTTCATGCTGAATCGCAGACGAAGTCGCGAGCAACAACTAGTTTCTAATAATTCAATACACACAGTACTCAATAATAACAACCGTCTATTTCAGGGCTATGTGCTGCGCTTATGAGTACTGTTATATATAAATCCGTGAGGTGTGACCGTATGTTGATGGTATTTAGGATAAAGAACGTATTTCATCTGCGACAACTTATGTGCTGCTGATGGTATCAGATGAAGACAAACTATGGGAACAGAGTAGTGGAAGGTGCTGAGTTCGTGTAGATTGCTATTGTATTTTGAAATGAGATATCGAGGGGTGAAAGGCTATTTGTTTGAAGCGACATTTTGGACGATATTGAGTTATATACATATTCGGAATCAGCGAATGTTTCTGCGTCGGATGAGCCGGGTTTCATACAATTCTGAACACTTTTTTGGCGCTTGAAACATCAGTAAAGTTAGGTCAAGTTTGAATCTGACTTGACTGGTGCGACACAAATTTTATAAAATTTTAGTAAAGATGGACTTCACACAGACCAAATATTTTGTGATTTTGACTTAAGCTGTTTGTCCTGACATAAATTTCGTAACATAGGGGGTTTGAATCATTTTGCCTGCATCTGAAATCCATGCTTGATGTCGTTTGAAACATTTAGCCTGCACGTGGAATTTATACCTGGAATTTATTATAAATACTTAATGTGAAGTGCTAAATAAATCATTTTGGTCTCAAACTACTATTATGATACTTCAGCTGCATAAGCTTAATAGCCTGATTCTATATTACTATCGCGAAGGTAGCTATTACATTTAACCTTACACTAAAACAACACCGAGTGTTGCTTAAATCCTTTTTCCTGAACCTATAATATACAGTTTATGGCGCTTGAATCATTTAGCCTGTTTCTAAATAAAAGTGATTTGAGGTAATTTTGTATGAAGCGACATATATTTCTGGTAATAATAGCATTACAAAAATGAAAACTAGACTAAATTGTGCGGTTTTTATAAAGGAAAACCACATAGAACACTTTTTTGTAATAATATTAATACTTTTTTTATAATGATTTTTTTTCCTAAAAATGAAACTTTGAAATGCTTTCCTGTAAAGTTCCAAAAATGTCGCTTAAGACAAATAGCCCGCGAACCCTCGATATGATTTGTAGAGTAAGAAATACGAACGGTGACATTAGGTATGTGAAAATGACTACAGTCATTTTGATATCAACCAAATCTGCTGGTGGTTTAGTTTCTTTTACTGTGCTGCTGTTCTTTACTGAATAGATATGTTTCTATTCTTCTCAGGTTAACCAAGGAATTATCAACGGAATCGTCATGAGGAAATAAACTAGTTCTGTACTCAAGTTGGAAGGGTTGGGTTCTCCAAATTGTGTGTAGACTGGGACGTCAACACAGGATTTGTAACTTTTCATAAAAAAATTCAAAACTTTAATTATTTCGTGAAAATTGTACACATTTTCCAGACGGCTTTAATCTACCCGACATAATAGTGGTAGCCGAGGGACTTGGGAGAAGTGGTTTTCAGGACGACCCTTTTATTAAAATGAATACATTTTGAAGTAGAAGGGTTACCGGCAGGCTGTTGGTGTTCCTGTGAATATTATGAAAGAGGCCGTGACCTGTGGGAGTGACTATTTTTTAACCGACTTCTTCAAAAAGGAGGAGGTTCTATGTTCGTCTGCATGTTCTTTTTTTTTTTGTGTATGTTCTTCGGTATTTTCGCCAGTTGTGAACCGATTTACAAATTTGTTTTTTTGTTCGAAAGGCTCCCGAGGTGGTCCCATATAAATTTTATTAACTTTGCTTGAGTAGTTTTTGAGTTAGCTTTAATAATTACGTATTTTTTCAACTTTGTCTATGAAGACGATATCTTATTTGACTCCGTCACTGTTATTTACATAGCAGGTAGTGGTATTCGAATTTGTGTGGAATAGGTACCACAACTAAAAAGTGAAAAATAAAAACTTTTTACAAAAAAAAATTACGTTTTTAAAGATATAAGTTCCGTGTTTATTCACCAAAATATTCCTGATGTCAGCACATAAATCTACGTTAGTTGCACTCTGGGCAGTGTTGCCCGTTACCATCCATACCAATATTATAAATTCGACGTTTTAAAAAATATAAGTTCCGTCTTTATTCACCAAAATATTCCTGATCATCATCTGCCTAGCCTTTTCCTAAGTATGTTGGGGTCGGCTTCCAGTCTAACCGGATGCAGCTGAATACCAGTATTTTACATGGAGCGACTGCCTATCTGACCTCCACAACCCAGTAACTGGGTAATACGATACCCCTTGGTAAGACTGACAAAATATTCCTGATGTCAGCACATAAATCTACGCTAGTTGCACTCTGGGCAGTGATGCCCGTTACCATCCATACTAATATTATAAATACGAAAGTACCTCTGTCTGCCTGTATGTTACCTTTTCACGCCTAAACCACTACACGGATTTCGATAAAAATTTACAAGGAGATAGATGGCATCCCGGGGAAGGACATAGGCTACTTTTTATGGAAATACCACGCGGGCGAAGCCGCGGGCGGAAGCTAGTAATATATATTTCTGAGAGACTGACATTTTCACCAGCTAGTCTCATAAAAGTAATTCGTGTCAACCTGAGAGGAGATAACTTTCGTCAACGGTCTACCAGGTACACGTGTAGATTAGGACCACATAGTTTGAAATCAATATATTTCTTGGACCGTTATCAATTTACTTTGTATGTGAAAACAGCGTGAAGATAAAAAAAATACATTCTTAAGTCGTTGATAAGAAACTAACAGCTGGTATTACACGTAAAACTGAGATTTCTTTGTACAATTCATATCACGGTAAACCTATTTGAATCTATTGGGCAAACAACTCGTGGCTAAAGTTCTGAGCACCAAGATCTGTTACTTGCTACCAACGAATTGACTATGAGGACCTCTACTCCGTTGTAGTGTGTTTGAGTGTTCACGACACGCAATATGTTGCAATGGGTCTGTTCCTAAATAAGCATAGCTTAAAAAAAATGGTTTCCTAATTATTAAGGTTGGCTCCCCCTTCTAAAAGGTTTTTATACTATGGAAATTAGTTGATAAACATCCTACTAACGAAGTTACTCTACATAAGGATATTTGCCAGATATTTCCAGGATAAAAACTCGCAATAACAGCCGCCTGTATAGTAACTAGTTACACAAATAATTTTCCTTCCTGCACCAATACTTCCTTGGATTTGCATTGTATTGTATGGTTAAATTCTGTCATTCTGTCGCCATGTCGCAGTTAATAGTTACGAAACGTTTACTTCGACGTGGGCGTTGCCAGTTACCTGCACACCAGGGATCATTAGTGCTGTCGTGTCGTAGTGATGGGACATAGGGGGAAAGTAACATAGTCTCTATGGCCCATTTTATTTCTAGACACTTCGAAATCCTTGTAAAAATAATACGTACGTAAGTTCAAACTTGGGCCAACAATTATAGTCTGCTCCTTTGTAACCATTTTAATTAAGTGTCAAATACGGGTACACTTAAGCAATATAATAGAAATACCGATACCAGTATTGACAAGTACTTTAGTTAGACAAAGATAATTTACTAGGTCGCTCTAATTGTTTAGTAATTAATAGCTCTCAATACGACGTAAATTATGCCACAGCTGTGAGGGGACAAATAGCTAATAAGAATTTCCCTTATTTGGCTTAGGTAACTTTTGTAAGCGTAAAATGACTAAAGAGAGATATAATAGTTTAGTAATTTTATTACAATAGCAAGACGGCCTCGGGCAAAATACTAATAATCCGTTCGACAGTCGTGCAAAATCGTGTTGTGGATCGGATGCTATAAACTAAGTTACTACTAATATTAGCAGCCGAGCTATTTCAAGTCATTATATAAGGAGCTATTATTTTTTGGAGAAAGGTTGAAGGAATTTACAGATAAATAAACAGCAAGAAAGCCTTTCTCATTTTCTTCTTAAGTTAAAACTGAAAATAAACTCGACAATATTTCTGAATAACCTTCTCAAACGGGTATCGATACCGGGCCCCTCACTAGAGTTCAAAGATAAGGGCCGTTCGTCTAATTGTTCTGTAATGGCGCCGATACGGAATGACTTATGGCACAACTGTCGCATACCACTTTATTTCGTACAGGGAGAGGTTATTTATTGCGAGAGCCTGTTTTTTCCATTACGGATAGCTATTGGAAATATGTCGAAATTTTTAGTTTTAAGTTTTAAATATAAAGTACATTACAGGGCCAAGCAAACATAATTTGAATCTCGATTATCAATTAATACCTAACGGGAAAATTAAAGGCAGCAGAAGCAGAAGACAAATGTCAATTAGGCTGCAGTTACTCAAGAACCATCTGCTTGTGAATATAATGCATCTCCCAAAGATCACAAACCCTTTCACCCTGAACTTGGAAAAACGCAAACCACAACATGCTCAAAGTAACAAGTACCCTTACATGTAGAAATTCATACGAAACCTTTACGCAGCTTCTAGGTCACTTACTAGGTTGATGCATAATTCGGTACTGTTAGGTTTTGTTTTTTTGACATTAACTGACCTTGTAACATAGAACGGTAGGCTGTATCTGTGATGGCGAAGACGTGGGGAGGTACTTCATGCCGCTTTATGCCCTTATACCTCTCCATGATCTTCTCCGTGTAGATGGGCAGCTTCTTGTAGGGGTTCACCACCACGCAGAAGAGGCCGGAGTATGTCTGTGGAAGAAGAGAGTGAAGTTGGTTAGAGGTTTCGTATTACAAGTTGCGTTATCAAGAAGAGGGAAGGTTTGGTTAGAGCCTTCGTGATCTAAGTTGTTTTCAAGCATTTTTGGAATCCTACATTTGTCTGTTCTAGATACTTCACTATGATAATATTCTATGCGAGGTGGATGTGGAGGATTTTTTGATTATATAATCAGCAGTCGTGGGCTTCGTAGTTTTATGGTAAAAAAGCATTTGGGGATGCAATTTTAATAAATCTCAACAGTCATCGTCATTTGTGACCCAAAAGGAGAAATATTGTCATTAAACTAATATCAAGAAGTCACGGCAATAGAACGTTCTATTGCCGCCATGACTCCTTGATATTAGTTACCTTTAAATGAGATTATTCAAACACGCACAAATATGAATACCCTTTCTGAACTGTCTTCTCTGCACGACAAACTTTAATTAATCGCGACCATAAGTTTCAAACTAGTACGTGAACTTCTTGATTAAGAAGTTAATCAAAGCAGCTATCCTTTTTGTTAACAACTGCATAAGGTTCCAAAAAGCATAAAATTTCCACAATTATACTTGTCATTAGGAAACAAATGCTGCTTCTAATTATTTGGGTGAACATGCAATTCGATAGAGCTATTAGAAGGATCGTAAACTCAATTTAACACGGAGAATGTGTGCTATATATGATAGGTCGGTAAGCTATTGGGTAAATAGCGTTCAGGCTGCGTTCATTACTCTACCAAGTCAATTTTAAGTCTGAATTAATTAGTTGGTCAGCAGTAACGTAATTTTGGTAAAGCTGAGACTTTGCAGATGAAGGACCTAAGAAGGTTCCGTTAAAAGACCACAGCTGTGCAAATCTAGACAGCGCACTGCCTAAACCGCTGGGCCCACAAGCATCAAATGAATAGCCATCGGGAACACAACTAAATGAATCCTTAGGTAGAGACATCATTACTAGATGAAGCAGGAAGAGAGGACGAGAGCGACTCTACATAAATACAGGGTGTAATGACAGCCCTCGCGAAGAGACGTAGAAAGGTTACTTGCAAAAGTTCGCTAGAAATTATGAATCATGACACACTACCGCTTTCCCACATAAACATGGAACTTCAATACTAACAAGCCATATCAATGTCATAACATAACAGGGAAAAACACAAACGAAAACGAAAGTATCCGCATCCGTAGAAATGGCGGCAAGAACGAGAAGTGCGCAAGAATGAATCACGCGCAACAATCGGGAACATCCGCGCATCTGCGCCCGCGCATAAACTATTGTGTTGTTTCTTATAAGAAAATTGGCTTTTGTTATGTTGGGCTTTTTGTGATGTCTCGTGTTACATGGAATGTTATGTGTTATGTATATGCGTGTTCTTTTTAGTTCCTTTAAAACTTTTTCTCGTATAGATGTCATAAATGAGAAGACACTGCCGGTTTCGTGTTAATTAGGGTGAAACAGATTCTGAATTAATTGGTACATCGTTCAAGTTGCTAAGTTATAATAATAAATGAATCTGCGGCATTGTAAGGCAAGTCGTCTCAAAGCAAAGCTTCATTAAAAAAAACCATCCATATGTCAACGAATTGGATCAGAAAAAATAATAATTATCTTCCATATATATCTTCAAATGACAGGTTCATTTGAAGATATGGAAGATATTTTATTTGCACTAGTCTCAATCACAATTATCCATATTATGTTTAGAACGACGGGCTAATCCTACGGTCTAAATTACATTTAATAAGCAGTCAATTAAAATCGTCCTTTGCCCACTTAATGACATTTTAATACACGAACAGTTGAAATTCCAGTCTACATAACACTCTATTCGAGTGCCCAGTTAGAATTCAATCAGACTTGCTCTGCCTACTATCTGTGCAAATGACTTTAACACTAAAACATTAAGTTATTTAGGTCAAGTAGATAGTACTAGATCGATAGTATATCACAGAGCAAACAAGTAATTAGTAACAGAATTACAACTTGGTGCTAATTGGCGGGATTGATATGGTAAGATTGATTCCTAAACTTGCTAGGGTTACTTGTTTACGATTGGAAGTTTTGGAGTAATTTATAACCGGAGAAGTAACCTAACATAGAGTTGGTTTCGAGTTCTATGCGCATACGCACGAGCTTTAGTTAAAATTGGAAAATGGAAGTCATTTTGATCGCAGGCTAATATTTACTTAGTGCAAACTTTACAAGAACTTATTTTGTAAAGGAAAAAATATTCTTCGGTTTACGTACAGAACTACACATAGTTATGAGCTTTTTATCAGATTGAAATTAACAACGTATCTTCAGAAAACTGCCAGTTCAGTGTCTGCCAACTATTTTCGGAACACAATTTTGCCAACCATATCGACCAAGCATTGTAGATAGTACCGGCAACTTCAAAGATACGTTATCACAAAGATAAACGCAATTATATCAATCAATTTATGATGTGACCCGCGTCTGGGGTACTGCGCAGGAGCATAATGTTGTTTGTGTTAACACCTGACCTAGCCAATGATCTTTATACATCGATAAGTTACGGCTGATTCTATAAAATATGAGATGAGACCACTTCTGATTGAGTGTCGTGGTTGATGTCCATGTTCTATGAAATTGTAGTATGAATTTACATTGCTGTGAGCGCTGAATTCTGATTAAATGGTAATTGAATTGTTGATAACGTTTTTATTAATGTTATGCAAGTGGGTAAGGTGTTTAGGTCTTTTAGATTTTATTCTCCGCTCGTGTAAAGGACAGTTCGAAAACTTTATCATTATTATCACAAAAACGTCTTTATCAGTTGTTTAGCCTAAATACCTTTTAAAAATGACATTTCTGTATGGAGTTTGACATTAAACACGCGTTGAATAAGTGTAAGTCTTTGTGGTAAGGCCCTTTAAGTCTATTTCTTGCATTTAGCGGATACTGGAGTAAGTCAGGTAGAGGATAAAGCCTGTATTTGGACATTTTATTTGGACCTCATTAAATCTTATTTCCCTAAGGCTGCCAATTTACCAGGTCTCTTTGATATACCATAGTATGTTGAAGGCAAATGCAAGCTTGTTAGATTTTGAATGAAATCCTTCCACATTCTGAACGCATACGCTTACGTAAGCCGACAATAATGTTAAAGTAACATTAATGTAAAACGATAATTCAATACACTTTGAACGGAAAAGATAAATCCAATTATAATTTACTAGCTGCGCCCCGCGGTTTCACTCGCGTTAAGTCTCGATCCCGTGGCAATTTCGGGTTATAATGTCCTATTCCAGGTCATAGTCTACCTATGAACCAAATCTGTTCAGCGTTTTAGCGTGAAAGCGTATAGAACAAACAAACTCAGTTTCGCATGTATAATATTAGTTAGGATTAGCATTTATTTACTAAATGAGTAGTAGAATTTGATTAGTAACTTGTTTTATGAGAAAACTTAGCTATTCTTTATTTAAAAAACCGGCCAAGTGCATGTCGAACCACGCACAATGAAGGGTTCCGTAGTTGGGATGAATTTATCCAACAAACTTAACATTGTAGTTGAAAAACTTGTTCTCCCATACAAAATGTATGGGAGTACATGTTTTTGCAACTGCAAATTAAAGTTGGTCAATTATTACTCGGTAACTGATGGAGCCTTCGTAGCGGTGATAGTTTTCCTTTTAATTTCGTTATATATACTACTGCCGTGAATTTTTTCACATTTCCAAACCCAACCATTTAGCTGGCAGGGGGGGGGGGGGGGGCACGTGACTCTAACAAAAATTTGCACTTTAAAGCTTAATATTCCGCAAACGGATCCCTGAATCCAAAAATGGTTTTCACAAACTCCCATTATTTTTAAACGACCTTTCCAACGATACCCCTCACCATGGGATTGACGAGATTTTATAACACATATTAAGTTTTAATTCACAACATGAAAGATCATTCAATTATGATAATGTATTATGAATGAACGACTTTTTATTTCTATTATTTATTAATATTTAACGTATACTTGGTATACGGCCTCTTCTGAATGTCAAATCATCAAGTCCGAGATAACACCACATTCTGTTTCTAATACAAACTTAAACGTTCCCAAAGCGGTCGCTAGGTAAGTAAACTATTTAAAATATATTAACCGAAGATAACAGGCAAGTTCTAAACAACAGGAAACTTGACAGATAACACTACCTGGTTACAATTCTATAATAATGACATTTGTATGCAAAACAATGTGCTTTTAATAATAATTAACTGGTGTTTTTTTCCTTCGATCCTATGTCGTTTGTTTAATGTCATCGGAAAACAGAAAGTCTAAAAATATTCAGTAATAGCTGCCGACCGTGACTTCGGTCGCTTCGCTATTAAATTTCATACCCCTGACCCGCACACTTTAAAAAAAACCTTATTTACACTTTACACCTTCTCAGGAACATATCGCCCATCTTTTTCAGTGTCGTACGTTTTGTTGGTCATTCAGATGGGAAGATTTAAAAAAAAATGCAACTTCCTAGATTTATCCCTGAGATCCGTTATCTTAGCCTGCCATCCTATTGTAGAACCTATCTTTATCAAAGAGTGAGTGTATGATAATGCGTCGCGGATTAACTGTTCTGGGACTATACTCAACGATTATGTTAATCAGAAAGAGAGCGGTCGTATATTGGAATATTTTTCATTATTGGGTGTGAAAAATTTCACATATGAAAGAATTCTGCGAAAGCGTAGAAAATATAGAATAGAATAGAATAGAATAGAATACTCTTTATTATGTACACCATAAAAATACAGATACAAATGTAGAAAATTTAACATAGGGTGACACAATGGGCGGTCTTATCGCTAAAAGCGATAGAAAAAAATATTCTCTTCTTCTAAGTTAGTGGTTGCGGATAGATTTGCAAATCCAGTCGTAAGTAAGTATACTAAAACTTTAAAATATTTTCTGATGATGTCAGGTTTATAATTGCACATAAAGAATTCTGAAGGCTCTTCCACGGGCATTTGCCATGACCTCACATAAAAAGGCATTTCGCTCCGGAATTCTTGGTGGCATTCCTCGACTATGAGTCCGGAGCTCGGACACACACCCTAATATTAAGATCGCTAGCGCACAGGTAGTACTAGTCCCATTCATACATTTTGCTCAGGGTCAAATTGACTAGGTTTTCTTCACAGGCCCAAAATAGAACACATATTTTAGAGTCTTAGTCAAATCTGGCTGGTCTGAAATGTAAATCTGAACCAACTGTCTCCACAATTACATATAGTTTACCTTTAGTCAGCTGTGTATATCCAATTGTGAGGTGTGTCGCAACCTCTCGTTACGAACGACCACAAAAACTAATACGACACAGTTTCCACGAGACTGCTGCCTTATTTGGTCGTGTTCAACGATACCCTTACATGGTATACGCTAATAAATACTTTGGTAATGCGCCGAAGGCATTAAAAGTCCGACTAATGACATTTTACAAGATCTAAGTGACAAAATGACAGCTGGGTAAGCGTGAATGCTAGAGTTTTTTTGGCTGATTTATAGCGTGTTTTATTGCTGTTTCCAAGGATCGGTGTTGAGGAAAAAAGCAAACTAATCAAACTGCAGCATACGTGTCTTTTAATTAGTAAAAACGAAAGGGATTATAAGTTGCCATAATTGATCATGTAAAACAGTTCCAAGGTGAGGATGGAAAATGCACTAAAATTTGGCCACCACTTAAGACTTATGTACGACTGAAGTCTGTTAAGCAACCGTCCAAGCGAAACCCAAAACAAGCAACCCGACATTTTCCAACACGACTTGACCCCACATTCTTAATTTGTCGAAAACCGTCTTTACCACCGATGTGTCATCATTAGGAACGCAATCACCGCGTGCGCACAATGGGAAGGTGAGTTACAACGTAACGTATGACTCACCCCATCGACATTCGGCAAACGAAAATGGCCGCAAATATGTTTTATGACCCAGTTTACGAGCACGTTCGAGAAATTCTTTTGTATAATGCTAAAATCCAAAGATGGAATGAGATTTGCAGCGATAACCGAGATTGTGGCAACGCATGAATGCGGAATAAAATCTCATATTTTCAATCAAAACACAACTATGCTTTCAAACCAATCTCCGTATACTCCGCCTTGTCTCCAGTACTCCTTGTATTGGAGACAAGGCTAACTGCGGTCATTTCAAAAACCGCAGACAGTTCGAAGGCTCTACGTAACACGAACTTTTATTTAAACAAACTGCAAAAGGACCAACATCCGCAGAATAGAGAAACATTCCAACAACCAAACTACTAGTCAAAGCTATGTCTAAGCTACATAATACCATAAATTAAATTCTGTACGCGACAATAGTAATAAATTCATAAATTAGCTAATAATGATCATTGTTCCAAGAAATGATGATGACCTTGGGGTACCACAAGAACGAGATTATTAAGAACCATCAAGGCTGAAGACAAGTCCACAAGACTTTTAATGGAAGGCGACACTGGACAAATTGATGGTTCCCCGCTAATTAATATTGAGCAACCGCGTCTCGAATGCAAAGTGACCTAAAATGGTTTTAAATTACTGAAGCGATCTTGAAATGCAAAGGTGATGACGATACATCCTTGTGCTATCCAGGTCAATTACCAGGATGCGCTTTGCATAGCGTAAATGGTGAAGAGTCGATCGATATTGAAACAAAGCTCGTTGATAGTGAGTTGCTGGGTTGACGTGATGTGTGCAAGATACGTTGTGTGTACATTTGTAAATGGAACCGATGGAAACCTCTTTAGCTTTTTCAACCTATAAATAATTGACAGATTTGAGTCATAATAGGGATCCAATACTCGTATAAATGAAACTATTCAATCACAAAAATAAATAATGATACATTTACAATAAATGAATATTTATCCAATAACGTTATCTCAACGCTCACACTCCTGACTCATGCGCCGAACGATAGCCTGGGCCTGCGCATCTGTACAAACGGTAGGCAAGGCCGCGCGAGGCCGCCTTTTAATTACAGCACTGCTAACTACGCCGGTATTATCTCTTATTAGAATGTAGACATGATTAATAGCCTTTACACCGGTATCAGCTATGGGATCCGCTAGTTATTATAACATAAGATCGTCATTATTTTAGTACGGGTTTCAACTTGTGTATTAGTCAAGCACTTACTGGACAGGTCCACTCAAATCTGTGTGGTTCTTTCCTCAAAAAATCATTTCAGGCATTGATATACATGGTCCTCACATAATCTGACCAAGATTATGTGAGGACTTTAAAAGAGACTGACGTCTGAGCTTGTTTCGCCATTTCTTCTCAGGGATAGTCAGATAGGAAATGTTGACTCCATCTAGCTTATTTTTTTTTTCACGTGTAAAAGAGATTCTGATAAGTATCCTATTTACAGAATAAACAATTTCATTAAATTTCAAGCCGTAATTTCAAGTTTCGGTAGTTTTTACCAACATACAAAATTAAAACGAAACTACACTTTGCCCGAGACCGGACGATAAGGACTTAGGACTTTAAGATCAATGATCAAAATGAGGCAGCCATTACAGCAGAATGTACAAGACTTATAATTACACTCATTGCAGTCAGTGTGTTAGAATGCAGAGTAATTATAAATATTAACTATTCAATGGGATCCTTTATTGGTATAATTAATGGCGTATTGAGATGTTAAGTTATAATTGATTGGTCTAATCAACATTAAGATTTGGTTATTACTCTAACTATTTAGAGATTGTGATTATAGATCTTTCGGACAGCTTAGGATGGTATTCAAATTCATCAACGCAGTGTTTTCATGAATTACTGAGTAGGTAGTTAATTTTGAAACGTGAATTGAGTTCTTCGTGATAATAAAATGGAACATTAAATTATCTGTCACCGCCACATTAAAATTCGCCATAAATTCTACTGCTGCTATCAAAATTTCCACCAATCGACAGTCAATTTCAATTCCGAGGACGATATAATTAACCAGCGCATTAGTACGGTGACGACGGTAATCCTTATCTAACGCCTACATTACCTCAACCATTACGCCAAAATCATCCTTACCACCTTCAAATTCTTCAAAATTCTTGTTTACTTTTGCATGTACGTGTGTGAGTAAATATGTAAACAGTGCATGAGTCATGTTTAACAGACATGTTATGGAGAAACGTATCACGTATGTACGTGACTTGAAGTTCTCCATAAATGGTCATTCAAGTGTTTTGATATAAAAGTGGGCTGTACTGTCTGTATATTACAAGAATAAACCGATGACTGATGGAGTAAATATTGCATACAAGCTAGAATTTAAAGTGAAGTGGAGTTGGGCGCGCCAAGTCTAGATTATCCGTCCAAGATTGAAGTACTTATTTCAGAGATGCCCCAAAA
Organism: Lithophane leautieri; assembly: GCA_949152455.1. Classification (NCBI taxonomy): domain Eukaryota; kingdom Metazoa; phylum Arthropoda; class Insecta; order Lepidoptera; family Noctuidae; genus Lithophane; species Lithophane leautieri. Next base: position 17,065,301 of record OX424467.1, read on the forward strand.
AGGATTGCTGAACTATGTATATTTGTTTTTAGCTGTCTTCAACATCCCATCGTACTCTCATGTCATTGCTAGGGTCAGCTTTACTTAAAAAGGTTCATCTACTTTTCCTATTGTCTCAAAGACAACGATCACATTTAGTACATTCGTTGCGTTCATCAAACTCCTTGATAATTGCAGCCTTTCCTTCTTTTTTAAGTTCATCAATGTATCCAGATTTGTCAATTTCCATTGTAGATCAAAGTATAGTCATAAATCTGAACAAGTTAAGACATCAATCTAATCTGATCGTAGCTCCATATATGAGTGACGGCTAATCACTATTAACGTTATGCAAATCTATGCTCTCTACTACAAACAGTGAGCTTTTAATATAAATCACCCAAATAATGCTGCCGTTAAGGGAAGCACGTAGGCGAAGCAGCTATTGTTTGCCGTAAGATACTGCTTGAGTCTAGATCGAGATTAGATATAGCAATTGGTTTTGGAGATAACATTAGGTTGTCTAGCGGTCCTTTGTAAAGGCTTTGCGATATATTGATTTGATTGGGAGCCCAGATGTCTCATGATTATGAAGAGAGTTATTGTTTATAGGGTACGAATAATCTAAATTCATACATCATGATCACGTACTATTGTGTACATAAACCTCCCTCTCTTCAATGCTAATGATGTTAGGATGTGGTAATGAAATTCTTCGAGGATATTTTTACCTGCAACATTAATATATCTTTTCATATATTCATATCAGTAAGGAAAATCTATATTCTATTTCTAGGTCAACTTTCATGCCATATTTATTTACCATCTACTTCCCTATACCCCACAATCTTATCAGTGACTAAGCCTTACGTAACAATAGGCTTATCAGAGAGGATGGAGCACTGAGCATTATACGCTGTTACAAAAACAATTTTTCAACCATTACAATTAGCGTTGATAATTAGTTTATTATCAGAGGAATGGCGGGGGTCGTTCAACTGCGCTTGCGCAGGATATAGGCTCGTTTCGTATCGTGGCATCCGTTGCGATATAAGTGCGTTTTGTTCTTGTGATGCTCTCTTGTTTTTGTTGACATGAGGATGGGTTAATGTAGACGGTTTACAATGCGTTGTGAATGGAAGGGTAAACCAATTCTGTGGATGCAATCATAAACCAAAAATAAATATTTTTATTATTATGTAATAGAGCTTGCTGCACGGTCGCTGATGTCCTGAGAATTCTCAATCCCAGGAAAAATAAAACGAGAGGTAATTTTTTCACAATGCCTCTTGAAATATTCTGGTTATGTTCCAATCTTGACATGTGTGTCACGGTGTCTCAAAAACATACACTGAACACATTAAAAGTTGCGAAAGACGTATGTACGGGCTCACCCAGTTGTTGGCATCATAAATAAATAGTACATCAATCATTTGGGCCGTCGCGTCGTTGGGCGGTCATCCGGTTCTGATTCAAGGACTGTTTGTGCGCCCTGGAAGACCTGATGTAATACTCAGTAATAAAATGTCGATATATTTTCATTACATGAGCGATAATTATAGCTTCTTGTTTTTTCTATCTTAATACATATTTATCCGCTCAACTGTTCATTGGCCTTTAGAAGGCCGATAACAATTAAAATTCTATTGAGTCTCATTAGTGACAGTTGGAGGTTTATAACAGTTTCAGCAGGTTTATTCAAATGGGCTTAGATAGGATCTGCATTATAAAAACAACGGTTAAGGTTCATGTTTTTAGGTTACGCCTACAGCAGTATTCCCAAAATGGCAGGTGGCGTCTGTCTGTCGCACACATGGCTGCTTTACAGGCCTACACAATGGCCCATCATCAAGTCATCAACTTCAATATTCATCGGTTCATTTTAGCAGGTCCTTGCCTTCAATAGATATCAAGTCAACTATACCTCGCGTAGTAGCAGACTGCAGGTCAAAGTATGTAGAGTACTGATTAATAGTGAAAGATTACTCTGATATCAGTTGCTTTATTATCATATCTTTGCCCTTTGGCTCCGCGAGTGCATTTAGATAAGCAACAGATAGGTTACCTAACGTACCTCACGTATGTACACTGCAACTAAATAGCATTCAATTTAATAATATTGTATAATTATCACTTGTTTAAAAACCGGCAACCCACACCATGGGTTAAACAAGAAAAAATGTTTCTGAGCTAAGCCGGGGACAGACGGACAGACGGACAGACAGACAGACGGACATGGCGAAACTATAAGGGTTCCTTGTTGACTACGGAACCCTAAAAACGGTGAAGGAAAACATCGTGAGGAAACTGGCTTGCGTGAGAAATATTTCTCGACGGCATGTGAAGACAAGTCAGAGGCCCATGGTCGGCATAAAACTCTGAAACTAGGTCAATAACCTCACGAAAAAGAAAGAAAAAAGAATTTGAAAATGCCTTTAGGTGCAAGCTTCCTGATTCCACATATTATCATCTACAATCTACTGGCTACGGTCCCACATGCATCCTGCATCATCTCCCTGGTCTGGACTTGAAATACTGAATCTACGCCAGTACTCAAGACTGCAATCATTTTAATAGAAGCTTTTCTAGGTACTTGGATTTTAAAAACTAGTATTTTGGATATTTTTTGATCATCAAGAGTAAAGCAAGCGTCGATTGTCTAAAACAGGTAAGTTGTTTCTTGGTTCTAGTACCTATTTCTTCGAGAGATGACAAAAACAAAACATCTGAGGGGCAATTCCCGTAATTTTTAAGAACGTTCACATTCGCATCTCATTCGCAATCTGTCAAAATAACCATCAATTTACCAACATTTTTGACAAGTTTGACAGATTGCGACTTAAATGTGAATGTTTTTTAAGTACGAGAATTGGCCCTCTGATTGAAATTAGCACTTGAATGAACTACTTATGTACGAAATTGCTTACAGCCCTCATTGTCCGCGTTCAAATCAAACAAACATTGTAAGTATGTGTAGTGGATCAAGACTGGATTACGGATGACGTGATCGCGTTGTGCTGACGTCAGACCATATCCCACGGTGGCATTTGTATTTTGTAACTCGTTACTCGAATGGTTCAATGGACAATGTGGATGACCTTCCAAGAAGGTCGACAAGAAAATGAGGGGTTTGTGGGAAGGTGTGAAAATTGGTAGAGATTTTGGAGGTGTAAAAAGGTCAGTCATCTTTTCCGTGGCAGTAAAAGAGAGAGAGAGCTCAAGAGCATCTGAAAATGACTACTGCGATATAACGCAAGGCCTTCGATGATATACCAAAGGCAGTGGTAATAGTGGCACTATTTTCAATAAAGATTTACTTAGACGCTTTTGGTGTTATCATAGTAATTAATGTGGAAATATCTGTCAAGCTGCCGAGCATGCTAAAGGGTTGCTATATGTACGCACAACCATTTACGGATAAAGTATGGCCATATATTTCAGCTAGATACTCGAATGACAAATTATTACTGCATCCACTTAACTAATTAAATACCTCATTTAATTAATAGATAGGTGCGGCAAACAAGGTGAAAGCCCGGAATTGGATGACAAAAATATAAATAGTAAAGAAATACATTATATAGTAGAAAAACATTTGATGTTGAACTCAATAGACATCACACAGACATTCTAAATATTAAAACAAACAAAGGATTATTTCTTAACTGACGTACCAATAAGTAAGATAAACAGCACCTTATACTTAAACGAAACCCTCTTAAAAGGACACAAGAGGACAAAAGTTCAATAATACCAAACATTGACTTTCTACAAAGCCTATAAATCTTCGAGACGGGCCGAGTTCGGGGGGTAATGCACCTGCACCAGTCAGGGACGAGGGGGGTGGCACCACCTGCCGCTTTTTTGTAAAAGAAACATTTCAATATTAAACTGGATCTGTATCCTATGGCTTCTTTATTAATTGCAGCACATCTGACATTGGGAGGTCGAGGTGCGTGAACGAATGATATAGGTTTCGTATTAAATGTAGACAGATTAATAGATTATGAGATTAATGGCTTACATTAGTCGGGTAGGAAGGTTAGACAGGACGGATATAATGTTAAATAACTGTTCACAAAGAGTAGGCTGTTTGTAGATTCAGTTACAGAGAACATCTGCGGCGACATTAACGTAAATGACCTTGAAGAGCAAAAAATTTGCGGTATCCAGTCTCCCAAAAATTCAACCTCCCACCAAAATAAAGGCCAACCTAGGACCCTTGCCTTGTCATTTCTAGTGTTTTCGCCTAAAGCGATCAATGAAGCTTTGACCCCTGTAACATAATTATGTATCACATTTTATTTATTTTACTACTCCTCAGCAAAAATATAAAATACAATTAGACTGTATAGTCGCGCCGCGGCATCGCGCGCCAATTTTCCGGTCTAACGCCAAACCGGTCCGATCAGGGACCCTTCTTGATACACAAGCTATTTCTTACTGTACCACTACAACTATAGTATTAAATCTGATTAAATCTTTATTTAAGCTGCGGCGCGTGGCTATGTGAATAATATCTTCTTTTCAACACGGAACACAGGCAACGGCAAACACTGAAACTCATATCTTTGCAGTTACAGACGCCCCGATTATATTTAAGTGACTAATCGATTTAATCTTTTGTGCTTACTTCCTGAGTTTGACTGTGTGTCCTAATCTCCTCTTACACAGTTTTCTGACCGGTTGCTTGCTAAGATCCGCAGTACAACTTCAGATATCTATTCGGCCGCTGATATGTATCTTTTAATGTCGGGATTCTGGCACCCATAAGCGTCCATATTTGAAAAACATTCTTCTAGTACTTCATAATATCTTCTTCAACTTCTTTCATAGCATCCAACAGTAAAACATATAATTGTTTAAGCATCTGTCTATCAATTTTCTGGTCTGATGCTTGAATTATCTGAATTATCTTATACATGAAAATCAACATCACACTCAATTAGACTCGACAGTCAAAACAACTATTATGGCAAAATCGGTCGTTAATAGTCACCGACTGCTAAAAATCCTCAAGTGTTTCTAATGTAAAGTTGATGAGCCTTCCCATTTCCAAAAGAAAACAAGATATTAAAATGTAACCAACCCCTCAGAGACCTCCAAACTATTCTTGCAACTCTTAACTTTTCCACTCCACTCCACCTTCCAGCAATTAATTAGCGATCCAACCAATAGCAGTCATACGACAATCGCAACCGTCTAATACAATTAGGTCGGTGTCTTGTCGCCGGGGCGTCGCGTTGTCGCGCGCCAATTTTCCGGTCTGTCGCCGAACCGGTCCGGTAGGGCGTGCCCTTGTCGATCTTCCGTTGGTGCGATATCTTATTAAATGCTTTTTAGATTCGATTTCTTTGCTGCAGCAATCTACATTATTTTTTTAATGATTTTTTTAAAACTTGGGAACTTTGTTCCTGATATCGATCGATCGTAGTTGTTAAAACCAACTTTTTGTACAAAAGCTTGGCCAATTCGTATCACACAAGATACAATGGTCTTTGTATCATTTCTCCGAATACGGGGAGTCCCCGCGTGCTCTTAACATTCTCATTCTTTACGGTTGTAAACGAACCGTGACGTTACGAGTTACAAGACATGTTGACGACATTTGACACCAGTTCCAAAGTTTTATGATTGAACAGACGCTGTGTTAAGAAAAAAGACATGTATTTCTCTCCACTTTCAATCAACGAAGGTACTCCGAAATTCTACGTTTCCAGAATTTACGTGAAAACTATTGGATCACCTCATCACTAGAGAGAGAGCATGTTGAATTGTAAATATTTTACACAGAACATGATTAATTACTGCAAATAGCATTCAGATAAGTCAAAGTTGTTTACAAAAGCAATAAATCATCAATATTCCGATGGAATCGATCTCATTATCATCAATTAAAGGACAAAGGACAGATTAGCATACTGATCAGATCCAATGGTCATTTACGTCCTGCTAGCTTTTGTGTGTAGCTTTGTCAAGAAATAAGGCGCTCGATTCTTTGGACATACTTGGCCTACTAGGACCAAAAAGAAAGACACAGGACATAGGAAAAGAAAACTATAATTATCATGTTTTATAGTTATCATATTCTGGAAGAACAAATAAACACACATAACATTAATTGTAATGATAGTAAAAATTACATAATCAAAAGGTTCAAAATAAGCTAACAATCAGCAGTTTTCGAACGTCAAAATTACATAAGACAGTCCCCCAAAACGCCCGCCATTCACCACTTCCTAGTACTTTAGCTGGGAAGAAGTGGCGCAACAAACTCCCCAGCAGGAGCAGCACATGTTTCATTACAATTCTGTTGCGGGAATGACAGATAAAGTTCTGCTGATTGTTTGTAGGACAAATAAGGAAAATAGCTTATTTAGCTAGCCTGATACGATCCGTCACGATTTGCACTACTTGGCGGCTCAAACACGGTACGTCGTATTATGTATGAATGACCGCACGTCAAAGAACCTATTGTCATGAGTAGAGATATGAGGTAGAAAAACATGACCATAATGCGTGTATTGTGTGTTAAGATACGATGAGGCCGTAAAAAGGTTACAAACGATGAACAAAAGCTAACCACTATTTGTTTCTTAATGGCATTATTAGAACTCAATAGGGACAGGGATATAAATAAAGTATGCATAACAAACAAGTGCTATTAGTTCAGTTTCCTGATCAAACTTTGGTTGTTAGACAATAACGTAAAACAGTGTACTACCACATAGGCCGATAAATTATTTTTAAACCAATTACTAAATCCAACATAAGAGACGTCAATTGACACCGAAATTCTTGCTAAAATAAAACCGTTTTGACCGCAAAAACGTCACAAACTAAAACAAACAGTAAATTCGGACAACAGCCGGAGGATTCTTATAAAAACAACGAAACTAATGCGTCACACACATCGTACGAGTTAAGCAACTATTTGAGTCACAGCAAACCAGAAGCGATTGGTAGAAAGAGCTGTTAATTATAAGTTAGTCACCGAACTGGTTAATGAATCAAGATCGGATATGGAAAACCACTTGAAGACCACAGCTATTGAGTTTGGAAACAACAGTCATGCTTGTGGAGAAGCAAGACGACTAAATATCTATCCATCACTCTATTTCGACGTATCAAAACGTAAGCTGAGTATGAGAGTGGGGCGCAGCTGAATACCGCACGGGGTTTTACCAGTACTTGATATTACAAAATAACTGCCCGGACTTCCAGCTGTTTAGGGGAGCTGATAAAACAAATGAAATCCGTTTAGAAACCTTTCACTTACTCTACGTACTAGGGATGAGTAATGAATATAATGGCATTGGTAACATTCTTCGTTATGCTTAGTTTGAAATTGCTGCAAAGCCAGAAGGATGTCTACTTATCCGCTTTCCCAGGGTTGCATGTTGGAGAGGAATTTCTATCAAGCAGTGAATTTCAATAGGCTGCTGAAAATGATAATTGGACGGAACTCATAGTAAATAATGTTGAACAAGAAACAGAAACAAATACATTACCATACGTAACAGCTATAAACATATCATATACCATGCAAGCCCTTCATATACCTTCGAGCAAGATGAAATGATTCACTTAATAATTATCCATGTATCATCGGGGTCAAGCGTCCATCTTGCTTGACTCATCGCAAGTACGAAGCCTTTCCTCAGTGAGCTAACACACGAAATATTTGCGTTACCTGGTGATATAGAAATGCAGAAAATCTTTGACGAAGAAAACAGCCTTTGGAATAACTATACTTTCGATTGATTTAGAGGAAACAGCTCTAAAGCGTGGATTTTTGCAAAGGCGGAGATAAGGAAACCTAATCAAATGCGTAGATGATTGAATTGGTGACACGGCACAAAATTCATTGGAAATCCAATGGAAAAAGTACACGGTACACGCTGTGCGCTAATAGATATAGAGAAAGATAATATAATTATTCAGAATAAGCAGTCTTTCAAAATTGAATTAAACGAAAGAGTTACCGAATACCATTACAGAAACGAAACAGGTCTATTCTGGAATTGTTTGCGAATTAAATCAGGATCGAAGCCGTATCGATCGTGTAAATGCTCTCATTGTTTTCGCTCTAAGAATATTTTTAGAAGTGGTGGCGTATAAAGCACTAGCAGGATCGGCCATCGCCTCCTGAAGAATGAATTCAGCGTAACGGTTGCAGGGACGGACTGAAACTCACAATCATTCACTGGAAAGTCCAACGTTATTATTATTTTCGCTTAAAATGGTCATGCTCATTTGAATTCGTAAACTGCTTCGGCGAATTTTGTAAACTTAAATATGCAGTGTGTGAGTCACGAGGCATTCTTCATTTCCTCTGTTACCAAGTTCCGACTCCGACTGAGAATAAGGATTCTCAGGGCATTATCGCATCATTTTAACTTTATATAGGCAAACTAGCTTTCGCCTGCAAAAAATTAGCCTATGTTCTTTCTCAGGCTCTAGACTATCTGTGTAACAAATTTCATCTAAATCGGTTCAGTAGTTTTGGCGTGAAAGCGCGACAGTCAGACAGACAGACAGAGTTACTTAAGCATTTATAAATTAAGTAAGGATTACCAAATAGTAAACAAAATATTCAAAAACCTGAAAGTATGAGGCAAAATTTGGCTTTGATGCCAGTGCCCAATGTGCCCATCGACTTCGATGAGTCGATTGGTAATATACGTGGAAGAAACTGCAAAGAAATTAAGATACTTTTTTCATTAAATAGAGAAAATGTTACTCAAGCTATGACAGATTCATTAACTTAGATATCAACAATAAAGTCCAATCTTCCCAATACGTGGCAACTAGTGACGCGATGCCTTATTGAGTCCAGGTTGACTTTAATTAAAAAATAATTACATTTTCAAGTAATAAGTCATCGTTTCTCGAAAACAATATCACCAAACTAGGCAAGGTGTTACTCATTGACCTGAATACATTAATTCTATATAAAAACAATTACGCAAACTACTTCAATGTTTTGAATGCGTAAGCGCATTTTTATTCCAAACACTAAATTTTTATCGCTCCCGCATATAATCAATGAATTACTTTGAAATGAGTTCAATTGACGCATGAAGAAGCGTCTTTTAAACAAAATTAAATTAAATTATTGCAGCATTTTCAAAATTATCGATCCAAAAAGGCTGGTTTTACTTTTCATCACAAGGTAATAAACGTACTTCTAGGTCAAGTAAAAAATTGAAGCATAACAACTATATCGTTAGGTTCAAAGTCCATGAAACAGCATCGCACTTTAACAGCGGTGTGAAAGGACCATTTTGTATCTTCAATGAACTGATAACCTTTCTTCCTCAATCTACAATACCTTTCGTTCCAAAAAATACTGGTGTGAAAATCAACACGAACCCTAATTCTGTGCAATTAAACAGTTCACTCAAATTGGTCCCACGTGGCAAGTTGTAAAATCAGTTTGTTTTGACGTTTGCTCCGCGCACCGTGCGTTGACCGCACAGCATTGTTCGAACGGTAACGACCACCGAAACGACACTAGGGTTGCCAACAACAATTAAACTCACATGTTCACGAGACAACTATAATACCCTGTAAGTAATCATGTTTATGCCACTATTTTTACGTTACTGATTGCTGTCATTGGAATCAAAAGGCTATGCGTGTAAGCGTTGCGTTGGTTAAAAATATCGTATACGGCAAAAGGTTTCTGAAAATAGCCTGATAATTATTGACCAAAAGAACTGCCAGCACGTAATTATTGATCCGATGTATTACAAACAAGCAGCAATAATATCTGTTCACTTACTGTCTTCAGAAATTAATTTTCTCGTAAGAAAGTTGCGAAAAACGAAATGGCAAATTGGTAGAGTGCGTCATCAACTTTCACGATCATGCGCAAAACGACCATTTTTATTTTAGCACGCAGCAACCCTACTGCGTTGCAATGATGATCTGCAACACAGCGTTCATTGCCTCTATGTTTGTTGTTATTAACACAACAATTCACATTAACACTTTTAAAAAAATACATAAATCTTGTATTTAAGCGATTAAGACACACCACCATTAGAATATCCTTTGTCTCGGTGTTCTGGTAAAACAGGTATGGCCTGGTATGGTGTGATCGAGGTGTTAATTGCCCGGATCTGACTGGAGGAAAATACAATGGCTCCTTGATGAGCAATAAAGCTGCAGGAGCGAGAATTTTGACAGTTGTTCGTTATTTTTTGGGCATTAAATTAATGTAATCCATGGGTTCACAACCCGTCAATGTCTGTATGAACAACGGCTTTTCCAAAAACTGCAGTTGTTTAGAAGCCTTGGAGGCATAAAACATTATCCAATCTATCATACCTACCTCTGAGTTTGTTTCGGTCTTTCTTCTCAGAGTACTCAGTTCGGAAACATTGAATTCATCAAGTTTTAAAAACATTATTTAATTTTGACGTGTAAAAGTATTTTTTGAACCAATTTACAGAAATAAATATAATTTCGTCGTCTTATCATCGTCAAGTCAATATCTTCATAAATTTTTTTCCTTCTCTTCCAAACCTATTTGCCGGCCCCCAAATCCGTACATAAACGGAAACTATTCAAACTCAACGTCTAATGATTCACTGGCCATGTGTTACTGTCTAGTTTTATTAGATTGTTGTGTAAAAACTTGCCGAGCGACCGTTAACATGACTCATGAGTTGCCAGTACTAAATATGTCGTCAAGATCTGCGCACAGCACTAAAGGTGGCAAAGGTCAAAGCAAGTTGCCATAAGTTATAAAACTGTGCACGCTTACTCGGATGATTGGTTAATCGATTTGGAAATTGAAATATGTTTTCGTTTATTCGGTTTTACTTGGGAAATCTAGAAAGCATGGGCGACTACTATTTTTTTAGAGAGAAATTAAGAATTAAGTCTTGGATGTCTTTTATAAAGCAACTTTTTACTTTAGTGAAAACCTAACTGAAATCAGACCAACAGTTTTTGCGGTATATATAGTGCTCTGATGATAAAATTGGAAAACTTAACAATCCTCTGCTCTGCTCCATGCTTCCTGTCTAGTGTCTACACACCTTCCATGCTTCGAATTCCTACCTCCTTCAGGCGCCACGGAACTCAATTACCGCAAGACTAAATGCCACAATAGATCTAATTAAATAACCCTCGTCTATGAACACTGAAAGTTCTACAAGACGGTCCTTTAAAAGCTTAGCTCTAGACTGTTGGCAGTCAGCCAGTCGCTAGTTGTCGAATAAATAGATATGGCTCCGTCTCCTGAATGTCCAGACATAGTTGGAGTGATGGGGCGGCTTAGTCAGCTTTAGTGGCTGCTAACATGGCAGGAACTGCGATGTTTTGATCATAAACGTCACACTGGTTATTGCTTAGATAGCAGAAACTGCTTTTAGCAATTTATTGGGGAGTATAATGAATGCTTTTGGATATGTCAACTCACTTTATGTTACGGTTGTCTGGTGTTTATTATTGTTTTGCTGCATTACGATGAAAACTTAATTAGGTATTCAAAGTAGGCTAAGAATCAATACTGTTCGATCGTTATAATTACAAGACGGCCACAAAGCACACAATTCACTGATCTTGGTCTAAAACATACCAAAGTCTAATGAAGAAGTTAGGAAGAAACCGTTAACTGAATGGGCAGTATTTAAATGCAATGCGAAACTGGGAGAGCATCGCAACGCTACACTCCGAAAAACTTAGCTCCGCAGAAAGGAATGGAAACTGACTCCCATAGAACATCCATAAACAAACATTAAAGTGCAGCACCGGTTTCTGTTTATGAGAGCCATTACTTTAGACATCTTATGAGGTGAATAACAGTTATTACAGTTTTATGAGTCCATAAATACATTTCGTTTACGTGTGGAGCTTAAAGCGAGATTCGCGTACAGATCAATGAAGCCACAATAGTCCAATATCTGGGCCAACTCACTGAAGGTCATGCAGAAGCAGCTTCTATTGTGGTCAACTTCGACACTAATCTAAATCTGAAGCTTGGTATTACCAGTTATTAGTAATGCATCATAAAGGATTGCTATTCTTTGAAAAAACTACTATTTATGGTGTCGAACATTCGTAATTAATTCTGTTGCTTTTTTCTAGTCTGCTAATTAGACCATGATTAACCTTGCATTTAAGGAAAATATTATTCTGAATATGTACACACGGCTACATATCAAGCTATACATTTCCACTATAAGCTGACCTCACATTGTATGGAAATCCTTTATAATGCGAAATCAGCCTATATCGGAAATTTATAGCTTTATTTGTAGCCGTGTGTACTAACACATTATAATTCAGCTTTACCTGTTAGATTATATTCGCGCTACTACAAGTATTCAAAATAACACCAATTTTTACATAAGTAATTAGCATAACGTATAAGTATGTACATGCTTTATTGAAATCATACCTTTTCCGAGAAACAGGGCCAAAATAAAGATTTTCCAGCAATTCTAACTTTGACATGGAATGATGAGATTCGCTCTCAGTATTCTAACGGAAAACTAACGTAGTTACTGCCATGACAATAGTTCTGTCCCGCGTGTTTTCTTGACTTCGGGGACAGGGTAAAATTACTTGGATTTTAAGGAATATGAGGAACGAAACATAACATTACGACCGCATGAGGTAATCATAATAAAAACGAAATAACTTTCTCCGACCATGGATCGAGTTTAACGAGTCATAAGTTACTATAAAAGGATATCAAGTAAAGTATTTTTAGTACGAACACTTATTGATCCATAACTTAGGGACGATAAAAACCAGCATCAGACCTTAATTTGCGAGATTTCGAAACCCAAACTGGATTCGAAATGGCTTTGGATTTATATTGGTGTTTACAAAAGATAGAGTTGATTAGATAAAAGTGTCGAAAAGTCTGTAAACAGAAGCTATTTAACTGGCATACTTGTCCCTACAGAATACAAATAATCCCGATCATAACGATCGAAGCATTGGCCAATGATCATAACTCAGAAGCTACAAGACAATAGCTGGCTCCATGACCCCAATCCTTTGCGGCGGGCGGCGCGGTTAAAAAGTAATTATTACTATTGTGGCCACGACACGTACAGTAAAGATTTCATGTTATTATGTCAAAATCGAACACCAGATTTCCTTGTGAATGCTTGAAGTAGAACTGGAGTGGTTTGGTTTAGCAATAACTGCAGTTGCTAGAAACTTCAAATGCATTTAAGATGTAAGTACGTAAAGAGTCTTGTAATTCTTGTAAACAATGCCCAGAGTTGCATTACTAACAAAAATTTTTTTTGTCTGTTTGTAATCTGAACTTGACTTGGAAGTTATTCAAGATCGAAGAAGAAACCGATATTGAAGTTAAAGAAACATTTGAATTAAAAACATGTTGGCAGCGCATGCGTAAATAAAGTAACTAATATCCAGAAACACGCCAAAAATACATTCGAACACAAAGCTACGATAAAACGAAATCTTATCAAAATATTGTGTCTACTACGTAGCTGATATTTGTACCTGAATGAACAGAATTAGTCGCAGTTATGTCAAGATTCCATATATATAGGCCATAATTATTGTATTCAAATTAATCTATACAGGGCGTCCCACGGATATGCCACATGGAGGGAAAGTACCTTGAATATTTTAGATGGAACATTTTACTGAAAGAAGACATGGTTTTCCTTTTATTTGTGATACTGTGGTATTTAGCAAAAAATAATCCTTATGATGAAGCCTTTCGATCGGTATGATAAAGTTACAGGCTGATTATTTTTCTCCGGGTTCGATTCCCGGTTCAACCATGTAATTATTTAAATATCTATGAATGCAGTTTAAATTGTTTTTTAAATTCAAATAATGTATTCTTTCAGTAAAATGTTCCATCTACAATATTCAAGGTACTTTCCCTCCATGTGGCATACCCGTGGGATGCCCTGTATACTAGAAAGTTGCTCTTTAAGTTGCTATCAAACAATCTCTGATAAAAGCAGGCACAATGTCAAGTTTCTGAGCTTATCGCGAGTTATTCTACTGAGATAAGATTGGACTTCACTCGAGATTTCAAGAGTCTTAATGAAGAAGCACTCCATACCATGTAATGGTGGTAATGGTTTACATTAAGATATATTTTTTTTCAGTTTGTATTTCTCGTTTAAACCAAAAACAAAAGCTTACTTCGTTCATGTACGAAGACTTCGAGCTTTCCCAAAATCCTTAATACCATTTCCAGTCTTGTCTTCACCATCAGACACGCCCAAATATCACAGAATTTTAGTACAATCAAATTAAATTATGGGCAAAAAGTGAACAATTATGCTGTTATTCTAATGTGGGGCGTACACAATGACATTCGCACATTTCAGCACGGCCATTGAACCAGCGGCGCTTGAGCTGAGCATGTTACACCCAGTGGGTGGGCTGGCTGCACAAAAATTTAATTATAAGAATTTATCTCGTTCTGTTTATGGTTTTGATTTTAGGTGGCGTTCAATTGTATGTTTGACTTTTGGAAATTGTCTACCTAAAGCAGTGTGAAATGGAAAATGAAGGGATCTGGTATGTCAATTGGATCATGTTGTGATTCAATGCTGTGCTAAAACTACTAGTTCCCTGTGCACCATCATTCATCACATATCCAACTTTTACGTAAAGTTTGACAACGAATTTTTCTTTATTTTTCTGCTTAAACAGACTCAATATTATATCAACGAATAGCTTTATACGTAAATCTCGAAGAACATTATGGTCACCAATATCATTTGTTCGAATGACAGCTGTATAATCAACCGGTATTTTGTTTCGTTTTATGGTGTTTTTATAGTGACCACTTCTAAATTGCATTTCTGGTTCAACTAGATCTTCGAGCTATTATGTTCTTTTAATATTATCTAATACATTTAGTTTGCTATTCACGATCGGACTGGTAGATAGATTATTGGAATCGACGTCTGAATGGATCTTAATACTTGAAAATAATATTTATCATTTAGAAATCAAAGTGTGTCCGTTTGTTCAAATACATGGAAGCCTATTTCAGCCACAACAATAATAAAATGTACTTAATTAAAACGTTTTCCGGTAATGCCAACTCATGCATATTCTGTTGTAATTCCATGTGCACCCAAACAAGCACATAATTAGTCAAAATGATTAAGTTTATCCGTCACGATTCAATAATAATGTGTCCAATTAACATGTTCCATACAATTAATAACTAAACTACTATGTTGTTATTCAATTAGGAACTGATAACAACGGAATGTCTGTCTGTCACTGACCTTTTAACGGCATTAATAATTATTTTAAAATGTAACACATTATATATTATATAGTCTATAATGTTTATTTTAATCTTAAAACTATATCTGAGCTTTTTAAGGCCCATTTTTTTATTTTGAAATCGGGGCCAAAAATCTAGGATAGCGTTGAGAGCAACAAAAATGTAACAGCTTTTAAGAAATAATCTAGTTTGACTATCATCATCATCATCGCTCAGTTCAGACAGTAACCGTTATAAAAACAAGCGTGTCCACGCACATTAATTACAAGCAAGATCTAGTAAAAAAAAAAAAAACCTGTACCATTATAATCCAAACGATTATTACACTATTCCAAATAAGCCTTATTATTCCACATTGTGCCAAATTACTAAAACAATGGAACGAAAAATTCGAATTTAGCGAATCGTTAGTAGCGGACGACATATCCGGTAACCAGGCTGCCATATTGTCGTTGGTACCATTCAAAATTCGAAGAGGTGCGTGTGCGCCGGCCTTCGCCTGCTGAGGAGTGCGGGAGGAGCGGGAGGGACTAGGGCTGTCATTGACAGGAAAATTGGTATTGTTTGTTAAACATATGAAAAACTACTGCTCTATGAAGTAGTAGAAGGAGATGCTGATAATAATAAACGGCACAGTATAATCAAATTAAAATTGTATTTCAACACGCAGCAAAGTTGTTTGTATAATTGATTTATTTGGGAAAAATTTAATTGCTCACAATGTTGCCAATATCTGTAGGATTTAGGAGGTATTTTGGTACTAGTCATTTATAACATCTAATCCATACTTGACCGTACCAACCCTAAGATCAAGACACGAACTGGTTAAAAAAAGTTGAAACAACCACAGTCAAACGTTAAGTGATGTCCTTGACGCACCTTGCTACATTTCCAGTTAGATCACCACCAAAAATAGTGTTTAATCCTTATCGCTATTGTATTGGAGTTCAAAATCCTATGATATCAAGATTGTGATTTGGTAAGCCTGGACATAAGAATTCAGAATGGGTGGGTACTTGAAATATGGTAGTTATTGGGCTAGCACAGCTGTGACCAAACAATTCATCATGGCGGTCGCCGTGAATTAAGTAATCTAGTTGACCATATGGTCGCGAGCCAAGATGCTGTAGATCCTATTTTTCCACTGCAAGTACATAATTATGAGGTCAGATGTTTACTAGCAATTGCTTACGATATGCTAAACCTACGAGAATCCGTGATAGATTGTGTCGATACGATTAAAATAATCTTGTTCGCTTAGCTACTGATTAGTCGTAATTCGCATTTATTAATATTATAAATAAACAAAGATATGAAATAGATTATTTAAATTAATTAAACATGGTCAAAGGTTGCTTATAGATATAAATCTCCAATGATAATGGGAACTATATGTAGAGCTCTCATAGATATCAAAATCGAATCTGGCAGAATCTAGGAAAAGTCCAAAAATCTGCAACAAAGATTCAAAACCCATCACCATAAAAAGCATAAACAAAGAAAATGCAGAGTAGACGGAGAAAAGAGAACAAAATAAAATAAAAGCCACAGCACAGTGGACCCGACTCGTTCGGCGAGTGACGACAATGACCGGCGACCACGTAACGGAACGACCATTATGAGATACTCAATTAACTGAGAATAGAAGGATTTATTTAGTTTTTCTTCGAGCTCTTTACCTGGCTTAGTAAGTGGAGTTTTGCTATTTGAAATGGTCAAATTCATATGAAGCGCTGATTATGACACTATTAAGTCTGGAAAACTTGTTGTAGTTGGATTTGGATCAGCTGACTTTAAGGTTACTGATACTGATGATGTAAATGAAACAGCAGTATAGAACGGCAGATTTTCTGATATACCTAAACTAGATGCTGGAAACACTTGATCATATGAAGCTGTAGAAACGCAAATAATTTAATTTGGGAGTTTAGTACCAAACGCTCTTTTTATACTCAAATATATGACACATGCTTGAACATAGATAAACTTGCTGAAGTTGAACTTTAGCTCTAATTATGCATTAAGCATTTCTTTCATTCAAGAATGAAAATAACTCTATTGTCCCTGATGATTGACTGAACTTTACACAATAACCTCTGTAATGCATATTTCAATGACATGATATCAATATACAAGAAGTTCATTCCTTAGACGTTGATGAACTTGAAATGTAGCCAATGTTAAATTGGTAACACAACCAGCTGAAGTTCGTGTAATGATTCTTCCTTTATCTTTTTGCACTTAACAAAAAAAAAACTTCACTTCAAAATGCCGACTAAAAATCAGGACGGTAATACTTCTTAAAAAAATCCCAAAACCGCCGTATGGTTCGAACCCGCGACCCATAAACAAAATGCCACTGGCAACGGTACCGATACCGGTTTGTAGATCGCTCGCCTCGACATATTATATCGATCTTATAGGGAAAGACGATTGTAACGAGAGTGGAGAAGTTATTACAACTGTTGCTAACAAAGCGTAAACGATGAAAACTAACAATTAATACAGATATTCCTTTGTCATATGTGTTCCTAAGCTGCAACTGCAACCTCTCGATTTGCCTACGGATATATCTTCCATGTCTGAACGTTTTTGTTGTTACATGTCTCTGTGTACTTACTTCACCTTCATATCAAACCTTTAGTCCAAAAATATCATGAGTAGATTAAAATTGCGAACTTACCTGCGAAAAAAGAAATATATTTATTAAACTTATGTTACACAAGTAAGTTATTTAATATAGCTTTAGCCCGCGGCTCCATTCACTTTCAATGCTCAGCTACTGCATATTATTACACCACAGCTGAACGCAGTCAGTATTGAACTCACGACCTTTTTGATAGGTAGTTAACACCTACCATAGTTTATTATCGCTTTAGATATTAATTTAAAGTTGCTGCAAAGCTAGTCAAGAAATGGCCAGGCTATTCTATCGATGTTGTTAAATCTTAATCAAATAGTCAGGCAGTGCATAATGATTCAATATAAACATCCATTATTTATTGTGGAGGGAGAGGTTAGGTGATGCTTGTTCCATTCCATGTAATACTGGCATCTGTTCAGGCTCCAATATATTTGAGAGAACGCCATGCCAATATCAATGAGAGCAGCCGTATCTTCATCGAAAGTGCATGGGTAATTATAATAAGTAAGTAATCTAAGTATAATATTAAAAGAGAGAGTAAGTGCAAGTATCGGTGCAATAAGGATGTATACCACGTACCACACAATTGTGAGAACCAATGACGAGCCAGCGGTAACATGATGTCACCTTCACACAATAGATATTAACAATAGGAAGAATAGTGACACTTGTGAATATTGAATTATATAATGATGTATGAAATATACGGTATGCAGGAATTCAAGGAGTAATCAGCAGAACATAATAAGCCGAATGCCCTTCATTCAAGTAAATCAAACTATAAGGAAGCAAAGGACTATAAGGAATCAAGCTATAAGGACAAGTAACAGAGGTGCAAAAGTACAAAAGTAGTAACAACTTAATCTAAAGGAACTAATCGAAAACAATCTAAGCGTTCGAAAGTAAGAATGTCAAAATCCTAATCTTATGATGGAACTGCTTCCGAACCAAAACCAACAATTTTAGGGCAAACAAAACAATATCAAGTAAACAAGTAACAGGATAGTTAGAGACGGTCACAAACACATAGCATCTGACTACTAGCCCATGAGTTAAATTAAAGCTCTCCTCCACTGACGATCCACCAGTGTGTTACCGGCGAGGCGATTGTTTAACACGCTCGCTGCGTAGCGAGCACGCCACGAGTACGCAACGTGTTCGCCGCGTTTTGGAACGAGAGCAATTTGACGTAAGTGTGCAAGAGAGAGCGAGACAAGGGATTTAACAATATTGTGAAAACGCAGAGAACACGTCGCGTGATCGCCGCTAGCTTGCTTCGCACTCGCGGAGAGCACGATCACAAATCGCCTCCCTGGAAAAACGCCAGTGTGATAACGCTCTTAGGGCCTACAGACAGTCAAACGCTTCAGTTGGGTCGATGACGTCTGACACTTCCAAGTAACGTTGAGTCATCATGTTATTGATATTGGACCGATTTGCAAATTGACGAATGCTGCTTATTATTCTTGAGGCTACACCGGTGCATTCAACTATTAAAATTTAGTATCTGAATCAATAACTTTCAGGAAAATCTTTATGAAATGGGGTCTGACTTCTGGCAATAAACTTCAAGCTCAAGCTTTTTTGTATCTTTGTACCTAATCTTGCCATCTACATCATTTTTGAAAGACCCTGTAATACTAACTCGTTCAACCATACTTAAATTAACTGAGATGAAGCTATGATGACAATAAAACTATTGCAATGAAACATTGCGGTAAATATACCATGAATGATTAAAGTAATGAGTTCTCCCAACGTTGGAACAACAACTTCAGATAAGTCAACGCTTGAACCTTCTCAAGGACGCCTACATAATAATACAATTTGAAATATCCACCGCATTACGGAATAAAAGCTCGCAACAACTTAAACATACATAAAGTAGAAGCGAACAGTAGTAAATTAACGATTCGTAAAAGGATCAAAACCGGAATGGCATACCGTCAGAATGTTAATTAGCCCTTAGTTCTCTCACATGAGGCATTCTGGTACCGTTACGGTGGTATTACACCACAGCATGGTTGCATCGCGCCCTGTCCTGTCTGACCAGATGGCATTAACGGCGACCCACTTCTTGAAGGTCCTATACCGGCCCGACTTACGCCATGTAAGGAATTACATGGTTACGCAAGTCGCTGATTCTGCGAGAAACTCTCGTATTGTTCATATTTTTTTATATAAAATTTAATGTTGGAAACTTTACCTTACTTGGCAAGTAAATTTCGTTTGATTAAAACATAAATCTGGCAGTAAAACTCAAATATGGTAAAAAGACATAAAGGGCGAGAACTGTCTAGATTGCTATCAGTAGTGCAATGATCATAATTCAGAGGTTTTACGTTCCAACGTTTGTCCTTATTATGGAGCAAGAACAAAAAATACAAAGTTCAAAACTGTAGCTAAAAACTGCAAAACATAATTATGTATTAACTGTATCGTTGACGAAAAGAATGCCACATAACGATTTAAAGCGCAGTATCAATATCAAGCTGAGAACCAACAAAAAATGGCGCTTTGCTTTCAATGCGATCGTTGATTGCGCTCCAAAGCCGTTTACAGTTAATCAATGCACCATGTGTAATGACCAGTCGCGGCCGGCACGGTACACGACACGGCATATGGCGGCTAAAACATGGCCATATAAGGTGGCACATATGGACGACATGGTTTGTTCGACGAATTCAGCGGTACATGCGTTTGTGACAACTTTTACGGACATGATGAATGGACGTGTCAAAGTTGCGAATATTGAAGTCAATGAGGCTGACGTGGATTGTAATGTAACGCTTTCGAAACCGTTTTGGACAACATTCGCAAAATGATGTATTACATACAACAGAAATCTGATGAGGAAAAGGAACTTTTAATAAAATAACAGTATGATCCGCTTCGAACCACTTAATATAGCAGTTATAAACAAAACAGTAACAGTAGTTTAGTTAAGCCCTTGCATGATTTAAGACGATCTATATCAAACGAACTAACGAGCTGACCTTAATCTCGCAGCCAAGGGCAATTCATGACTCTATGCATTGTGAACTTTGACCCAAGTAACACTCCATATCGAGAAAGTTTAGGTGTATTCAGACCATAAGGGCAAAGTACGGAACATATTGTCTCAGAAGTTGTATATTAAGACAAAACTTGACTTAATATACAACTTTGATGAGTTATACATATGCGAATGTTTTAACAATTTCGAATAGGATCCTTGAGAGCGTTGATCGATCGAATTTACGTATTAGATCAATTTTGCCGATTGGATTGATCACTAGACATGGCGCCATATTGCAAAGCGCTCGAGTACGTTCAGACTTAATTATCAACAACTTAGCACTATGTATTATATTATAAATGCTACGATCGAAACTCTAATAACAATCACTTATAATAGATCGTCAGATCGCTCGCAAAAAGCAATAAAGAGTTTAATTAACAGATGTCCTGGACAAAGACAAGAGCTGATTATGCTAAAGTACTATCTGATATGTTGTTGGATGATTTTCAACTTTATTTTGATGTAAGTTAAGGTATAAGATTGTGATGAGTTTGATTACTGTTGGCAGGTCAAGAGACTATAATATGAGCATGTGCTTTGTTTGTTTGAAGCACCTCCCGCATTGATGTATCATCATGTGTGTTGGTAGATTTGCTATATTTGTACGAATTTACGCATAATTATTGTTAATATTGTTGTCTTCCGTAAAAGCAGTGGTCTTCTTGGAGCCTTTTCATCCACATTAGGTAGAACATTAAAATTTAAAAAAAAAACTAAAATTGGTCTCTAAACTAAACATTTTATAATAATCGTTCAAGACCTTATTTAAAAGTTAATTATACGTAACGGCATAGAGCCAAGATTGATACCAACATGGCTTATAAACGTTAATGCAGTTGAATTAATTCTGTCTAATGAAATAAGGGATCTTTTATAGCTTTGGCTAAAAGATCATAATCAATAGCAATCAAGGTGCAATATCTTAAGTTTATTTTTCCTTTTACATTGGTTGCTCTATTATGATTACCTTGTATTTGTAGCGACACAAATATAGCAAACATAACATTAAGTTAATAAAGTTTACGTCCAAAACTTGATGTTATATGTTATAGACATAAACGACGGACCTACAGACAAATATATTAGCGAACAAGCAAAAACTGTTCTTGAACTTCTTTTTTTTTCGACACAGAAGACCGAAACGAAATGGAATGGGGTGAGGCTCAAGAGAGAATTTTTCAGCTAAACAGGCGTAACATTTCACTATTGACACTCAAAACGTCGCCATAACCTCAACAAATAACCTTTAAAATTGTTAATAAAAATAATCAACATTCTTATGTTAAAGAAACGAGTTAATACCAAACTCGATTACAGAATAGACACAAGGCAAAACGCACTGGATTCCTTAAATTGTAGAATTGCAAGAATTACCTTTATTGCGTATATTTTCATACTTCTACATTCAGAAAATTCAAGAAATTTTAGTGTTTCCGATATTCTAAGGAAGTGGTTCCAAGGCAGCTTAGAATCAGAGATTAATGCAGCCTATAAATTTAAAGTTTCCTTGAAATAGTGATGCCATTGAAGCTATCTGCAGCAGGTTTAGACTACGATTATTCAGTAAATATTCATGTAACTGCGATAACGTGAAAATACAATACAATGTGAAACTGAAGATGTACTTGACGACCAAACATCCTTTAGTTTTCCTCAAGTGGGTAGGTAATTAAACAATGAAATCCTTATTTCAACAAAGCATAGTACAAAGAAATACAATTATGTTGACAACCAACAACAATATTTGCAAAGGCTCTCTCTCCTGAATACCGTTCCCCAAGGCTTGGGGCAGCAGGCTATATTACGTCTAGCTTTTACGACGCACCGTCTAGACACCAAGCACAACAAATTAATACATTGTAAAACAAATGGAGGTCCATAAACATTTTGAAGTAATAAAAACTGCAGACCGAAAGGTTTGTAATGTATTGGCAATTACTAAATCGTAGGGTAGGTCGTTGTTTCGGTAGGATTGAAAGTTCGCAGTAGGATAGAGGGAGTCTCGGAATGAAGTCAATATTTTGACATAATTTTCAACTTTAGAAAGTGATACAATGTAACAAAAGTTTGACACGAGGGTATTAGTTTTGCTTCACAAATCCCATACATTCAATAGGATTTTTTTTAAATAAATTGTAAGTTCTATTCGACTAACATACATAAACAAAGAATACGTTAAATCAACCAAAAACAATATCTGTTCTAAATGTTTGCTTTTCATCCAAACACACCAAACTACAATGTAGGTAACCTCACTGATTCAATGAACTAGAAACCGTGATGTGATGTTCTAATTTCACATTAATTATGTAAACAATGATTTTATTTTAGCTTCTGACACCATACCTTACTTGTTATACGGATATATTTTATGATAGCTATGCTAATTATTAATAAATTTAATATTTTACAGATATAGAGATTTTAAATTTAATTGAATCATATGATAAAAAATACGAACTAAGGCAGTATTTCCTAAACACGTGGTATTCGGCAAGGAACGACACTGAGCTCAAAATTATTTAGCAAATTCTTTGTATGCATTCTACAATTTTACTGATCTAGCTCAAAATTCGACTTAACGTTACAGAAAATTGCGTAAGGATATTTCAATCGGTCACGACATTGTGCATTCCGCACATATCAGATAACATACCAACGTGACTGAACCAAAAATAACTATGTTCTAACTATAGTTCACTAGATATGGTAGAAATTATTCCTCCAGTGTAACAAGGAGTTTCATTCATAGTCAATTATTCCATATTAATTTTGCACGCACGTGTGGCCTGGCGATCGTGGATCACGACTAGTGGAAGGTCGCAGATGGTTTAAGAATGGGTGAATTGAATAGATTTACATGAAAACTGTTATACCTTCGATTGTACCCCGTTATTAAATGTGAAAATAATCGAAGTATAAATCGAAATCATAAAAAAAATTCAACCGAAACCCAAAAGAAGTGAATAAAAAAATCTTTACCCAATTTATTGGTACTTACTTATTATAAAATTAACATGTTGAAAACGTTGCAATGATTTACAACGAAAATAGATTTTATAGGTAAATTGTGATGCACAAATGACCAGAATAGGTTTTTGAAAAGCACGTAGGCAAAGCAAACCAGTTACTAAGTACGTCAGCACAACTTTAGTTATAAACAAGCTGATACACACCACTATTGCAACAAGTACTTAAAACGATTCACCTCCTTGTGATATTGCTCCTAATTCCGCACATTACTTCATTACTTTGGCATAAACGCCCTAAAATATTACGTTTATTATTACATTCATTCATACAGCTGGCACCTTCCTCTAGAACGTATAGAAAGCAAACGATAAGTCATACGTAACGTACAAATATAACATTAGATCGAAGACTTCTCCTATGTAAAACATCGGTTGCATCATCCGTCTTTAAATAGATCGCCAGGACTATTAGAAACAGATAAATTTTCTATATCGTCGCGCGTTCTCTCCTGCATGGATAGAAAGACTGAGATATATTAATCAGCTCAAGTTGTGCACCAGAGGCGTAGTGTGCACACACTGCACACTATTGTTGTCTAGCATCTCAATAATTAGCTTCACAGACTAAACGACTTGCAAAAGACTTTCCTATTTTAGTCTCAAGAGCAAAGTCCAACAATACTTGACAATGCAGCCAGCAATGCTAAAACCCCTTATCTTTATTCCAAGGAAATCCATATGGATTTAACTAATCAATGGACTGTAACCCCGGCCTGGCAAAATCTGACTAATGACTTTGTATTTTCTGTACAGCAACGGAACTTTAATTAAGATTAGACGATTGAGAACGATTTGTAAATAAAACCAGTTTCTATCGATTTAAAGTTAAGCTTTACAAATAACGTTTGAATAATATGTTAAATATATTACCCACTTCAAACATTTCATGATTTTATAAGTGTTTTAACCTTTTTGAAAGATTATCCAAAGCGAAATTCGGAATCTAGAGTTTGCAAAATGAGGTTTTCAAGTCGTCAAAATACAGCACTTGCAATATTTTATGTCTAAGTAAGAGTAAATAAGAAAGAGAAACCAAAGATCTAGCATTTAGAAAAACTGGTTTACTATATTCAGATCGAAGTTTCGGTCTTAATAAAAATTGAGAAAGTTATTTTAAATAGACTACAAAGCTAATCTAAAACTAGAACTGACTTAAAATTGAAAATTGCCTATGTTTTTGGGTCACATTACTTGGTAATGCAGGTACCTGGTCCATTGCGGCACCGGTATCCGCAGTGCAGGAGAGCCCTATACATAAGCGTCCATAGCTAAGCTTTAGAGCGGCCGTGCTAAGCCGCAGGCAACATTTTTGCAACTGAACGAGCTGAAAGCATTTGCGCTGATGAAGTTGTTAGTGAGCGAAGATAAAGAGCAATAAGGTTCGTTTGTTAAAAGTTGTTTACTTTTGAAGGAGCAAAACATTCTATGATTGAGTTCACTGAGCCATATTTTACGTTCGTACTTATTTATGCATTAAACACGTTTGTCCTTAGGTCTGAAACAAATTGTATCACCAACTCAACAAGAAATCTAGTCTAAATTGCGTCTTGTCTGACACTAATTATTTCAGATTTTTCTATCCATCCAGAAGTGCGCCTCCTAGACCAAATATGCACGTAAACCGATACCAAAGGCAAATGCAATAAAAAAATCCTTGCAATATCATTGGCAAGCCGTAATCCATCAGTGTTATATTTCAAGCAGCACATTACCATGTTGCTCGCTTGCCAAAACAAATATACTTTCCTTCGTCAGACGTCAACCATAATGTTTTTGACGACCGCAAAATGGATCGGTGATTTTTATTGAGGTATTAAAATGACTTGTGCGATGTAATACAAATAGGGAAGAATCATCGGCGCTGTGGGTTGAATACATGATGGTCAGTTTGAGGCCGAGGCTCCTCCAAGGTTTCTTACATAGAATTCTAAGTGTTAAATGACGTATTTATTGCTTGGTTATAAGGTGACACCATGCGTAATGATTAAGCTTGGCTACTTGGTGATACTTAGTGGAAAATAGTATCTAAGCAATGTGCTTTAGTATGGAGGCATAAGTCACAACACACAGCACATAATGTTACTTTTCCATCCCCTAAAGCACCTGTATTTTCCCCGCAAAATGTTCACCCTTTCAATCAGAAAAGGAAAGCCCCTAATATTTTGTCGGGAAGCCCCTACAATTTACAAGCCATATGTCGGACATATCCTGCGCAAACAATCCGTCGTCTGAAAGTTTCATAACCCCGTCTGCACCTACCCTGCACCCTGTGCAACCCCCTGGGGGTGTCTGCGAGGGTGCGGCTCGTTCAGACTACTGCTGATTGGTTTCAAAGTAGGGGTAGGGAAATTAATGGATGACTAAGTGCTTACTGTTGCTAGTGCATTATTTGGGGGCGCGACTGCCTAGATGAAAAGTCAGTTGTAAAGTGACTAATTGCGTTACGTCACTACTGCATGTGCTGAACGGTTAGGGAGTGCAACGAGAAAAAAAAATGGTTTACCAATTTACGACGTAAGTAATTGCATTACGTTAATAATATTATTATTTAAAAAGAAGTAAGTAAGTAGTATAATTGCTACCTTATATAAGTACTAGAGCAACAAGTTTCACTTAAAACTCAATCTTGATTCAAAATTAATACGTTGACATTTTCTCTTGCTTTACGTCATATTATAATATGGCATGAAGATGTCCTACGATCCTGTATTATTGTCTTTTAGATAATTATCGTTCGATTTTTATGTTTTCATAATATCCTAGTAACAATAAATATCAAATAGTTATTCGAGCTGCATTACGATGCTCTTACTCATCTTTCCTAGTGCACTTATCTGAACAACAAGCCAATTGAAGCGGCCACAATGACTGACGCATTTTGCTAATTATGTAACATTTTACCGCATACGGTAAGAAAGGTAATTAGATTTTGCTAATCATGTTTTCATTAAAGTGAAAAAGAGATTCATAATGGGGTCATAAGTTAGCTAGTTTTGAGTGGCGGATCCTAAAAACTTAAAATGATAAAGAAATAAAAATCAATTGACTTAAAACCAAAAAGAAGACTCTTATCTAAGAAACCAAGTAAAGAATGTCGACAGGTTTTAGACTGGTTCTAGTTTGAACCACACCATTAACCCTGACCATTTTATAACTTTAAAGAAATCCAGTTAGCTTGTATTGATTAGAAATTCAATTCATACGAGATTCTTGCGTTATCGGTGCGATAAGAGGTAGATAAGATGGATAGCGTCGATTGTTCAAGTGTCGGTCCACGGAGCGACTATAGACAATCTGCATGTTCTATTTTAAATGCCGCATGCGGATTCTGGCGCTACTTGGGAGAGGCCTATGTCCAACAACGAACTGCGATAGGGAGAGACGTTTGAATTATTGATTCGAATTCTGAAGATTATACGCAAGGGGGTTTGGTGATTCAAGCTTTGGGTTTCAGCAAATGTAACTATTTTGTTTTTTCGTTGGGATATTAGGTTTGTCTACCGTTTCAATAACTTGGGCCTATTAGTTATAGGATACGGAGATTAAATTATCAAAAGCGTTCGGAGTTTTTTATTTAAATGAGTCGAAAATCTGGTATTTGGGGTTAATAAAATGTTAGTTACGTGTTTTGCGTACGTTTTGGGCTACAGAAGAGCACCCTTCATAATAATATAACGCTGATAAAACCAATAATATCAGGGCTAACGCAATTCCCACTAGTATGTAATTGATTTTTTATCAACATAAAGATAGCATAAGTAAAACTAAAATCAGCAAAATTATAGTTATATCAGAAATCTGCCTTATCAATGCATTAGCACGAATTTACTGACGTGCAAGATTAGTAAGAACTACAATAAATAACATCCTGGATTTGGTCTTTTCATATCTTTACTTGTGCTATTTTTATTAGAATGACTACTACTTACTAAGACCGGCGAATTAATAGTTTTTAATCGGTATATTATGTGGCTATATCCTTATATTTAAATAAATATTTATTAATTTTCGTTATTGCACCTCCCAGTTTGTTTCTGCATCACCCAAAGGTTTACTGGTAGAAAATGCCATTTCATCAATCCGCTTCCGTACATTTGTGTGCTTAAAGTATTAAATAAATAGGCTTTTGTTTTCACTAGCATAAAATGTATCTGTAGCCGTTTGCAAAAACACCCCTAAAAATTCTATTGAGTTGCAAATTTTTCTCTCCCAGGCAGGACACTTCATATAAAATGCCAGACAGCCAATGACCTGACAGTTAATGAAAAAGCTGTAACAGGGCGAGTGTAGGAACACTTAATGAAATATCTATGATAATATCCCCGTGGTGATTAATCCTAACTTATCCATGAAAGGCCGTTGTCATGAAATATGTATGGCACGTATTCCACTTTATTTAAGAATGGGATGATACTCTTGAGCTTTCCTTTACTTCGAACGTGATTGAGCCAAAGTTGATGTATGTTGCCAGCTATTGGTTGATTTATATATTTTTTTAGATAAGCAGGGTTTTTTTTAATTTACTGGAACTTTACCTTCTTTCGATTGAAAATAAGAACAGCCGCACCGAGTCGATCCATCAGTTTAACATACGCTTGCCGGGAATGGTCGGTGGATGGTTGACCATCTTTACATACCGAGACTCCTACGTGCCTTGGAAAGCACGTTAAGCCGTTGGTCCCGGCTGTCATTCGTGGATCATTGACAGTCGTTACAAGTCGTTAGAAGCCCGAAAATCTGACAACCAGTCTTACCAAGGGGTATCGTATTACCCAGTTACTGGGTTGTGGAGGTCAGATAGGCAGTCGCTCCATGTAAAATACTGGTATTCAGCTGCATCCGGTTAGACTGGAAGCCGACTCCAACACAGTTGGGAAAAGGCTAGGCATATGATGAAGTAGCTCCGAAGTCAGCGACATAAGTTTATTTCATTTTCCTAGCACGATGCAGAGGGCAATTGAGCATAGTGGACTTCTTTTGGCCAAATGGAGAGCGGAGAAATAGAGGGAGGGCTAGAGTAAATGGATTAAGAAAAAAGAAGTGACTTAAGCTGGTGTATCTCCACATGCCAAGAGAGAGGTTATTGATTGATAAAGGAGAAGAAGAGGTATTTGATGGTACGATGCTGCAATTCTGTTGTATAGCTAGATGTCTGGACGTGCTTTATAAGTATTTAAGAAATAAAACGATTACGTTTCGACGAGTTATCGATCGTGAACATGACTTACGATATTTAACGTTAAAGCAGTGATCGGATATAAATGTAATTTCATCTTTTGGAAATCTGGCAACATTTTGTAAACGTAATTTTGGATTAGGACGGTTTCGTCGTAAAAGCTCGTGTGTTATTGCTGTTTCAGAGATCTGGAATTCAGTGCAAACGAGAATGATCCGAAGAAACTAAGACGTAGTATTCCCTCTTGTTCTGGATATCGTTAAATTAAAAAATAAATATTTTTTTGGTCTGCAGCACGTAAATATGTATGCGACTTAATAAC
The DNA here is from genome assembly GCA_949152455.1 of Lithophane leautieri. Lineage (NCBI taxonomy): Eukaryota > Metazoa > Arthropoda > Insecta > Lepidoptera > Noctuidae > Lithophane > Lithophane leautieri. The sequence goes on from OX424467.1 coordinate 17,094,780, forward strand.
AAACATACAAAAAAAATCACACGAGAGTGAAAAGGACTAACAGTCAAGTTTGCTACAACTACCAGGATGTTAGAACGTCGGTGGAGGTTCAAACGTAGTGTACATATTCGCGTGGGCCGTCCCCTCCTCATCCCCCGCGCTCCCGCCAGGTCAACGACATCCACGGCCGTTTCGGCCGGCGGCGCGCCTCACCTTGACATTCATCTTGAGCACGACGCTTTAGCCAAACGTTTGAATTAACTCGAACAACTTTCGAACGCCGCTTTAGAATTAACCTTTCTAGGGTATCACCTGCCCACTAGAATCAGTCGTGTTGCATTTTGATTACTCGCGACAATCTTCTCGATCCCATGTTGCCCTGGTACATGATGCTGGTTCTAATGAAGAAATTGAAATTAAATCTTGTTTCTCGTTTTGTCGCAATCGGGCGAAGTTTCCTATCGCTATTGTGGATACGTGACTCATCAGTTAAATTGATAAATAACGAACAAAGAGTGAGCTATGTAAAACAATCTGCATATAATAGAAATATTTTATATCATGGAAAAACGTTCAAGGAACGCCTACTGGTAATGACTTGACATCATCACTCATCACGTCACCACACATACTCAAACTTACAATTCCCCTAATCCTATTCGCAGAGGTCAACACTCTTTAAACAAGAAAATATTTTCGCGTAAGTACTCGTAGTGAGTACGTACATAAACTCGTTATCCCCGATATAATGAAGTATTCATGTGAACTGTACATTCATTGACAAACAGTCGAGTGATCAAAGGATAACAGTTAATAGAATAAGTAACTACATCAATATCCTTTTGAACGGCAATAACAAGGAGAAGTGGAGTGTCAAAATGCATTTTGCTCAAACATGCATTGGAAATTCGAGCATTATTTTGACAACCTTCTTCGAGATAAATCAAAATTGCTGTACTGGTAAAAAAACAAGTGACGATGCGGCCAGCAAAGTTACTATGAAAATCCATATCTGGCGTGTTATTTAAAAAACTTTTTTACAAAAAATTAAACCGACGAAAAAGGAACTGAAAAGCGAAAAATAAATAACTTTAATTTCGGAAGTCGGTGTCTTCGCTTTTCAATTTTCGGTTTTTGCCACCGACTTCCGAAATTAAAGTTATTTATTTTTCGCTTTTCAGTTCCTTTTTCGTCGGTTTAATTTTTTGTAAAAAAGTTTTTTATTTTTCGCTTTTGAGTTACCATCCACTCCAGGGTACTCCAGGGGGTTACTCCAGGTTAAAGACCTGGAGTTGATGATGAGTTGTTGTGTCATCAGAACTATGTATGTGTGCGAAATTTCAACAGAATCGGTTCACAGTTGAAAATTCAGTTGGTGAAAAATCAATCATCCCCATTTTTTCTACCTTTAGGGGTGGATTATAGTTTCCAATTTTAAATGGGACCAACTTCGAGGTATACCCTTCCCAATAAAAAAAGAATTTTTCAAATCGGACTACTCACAAAAAAGTTATGCGTGGTCATACATAAAAAAAAAAAAAAAAAAAAAAAAATATACGTGTCGACTTGAGAACCTCCTCCTTTTTTTTTCGTCGGTTAAAAATGGAACGAACTTTTTACTTCAACACACGGCAACCAAGGAGGTAACTTATCAAAGATTTTATTTAAATTTCGAATTGGTGTGCAAATAGAACAAAGAAGAAACAAATTAACATATTAGCGCATGAAAAATGATAGTTATTCGTCATTGATTCTGGAATTTCTATTTAATTTACTCAATTTGAATTTCCACGCGTTGTTTGAGAAACGTACTATACAAGCCTTGGCCGCAATCAGGAATTGATGGATTCACGCATGAGTGACTCGGCTTCGCCTCGGCCCTCATTTTCACGATCGTCCATCAATTCCCTTATTGCAGGCCGCGACAGTAATGTACTATAGTATCTTATAAAGAGTGGGTACACTGGCAGCAGAGGACGTCATTCCACGACTAGCGCAATAGACCGTACGTCCAGAATCTTAACAACTTTAAACAGTGTTAAAATAAAAAACAACAATAATCTGCTTAACTTAGATTTTGTCCACCGCCTTGATACCGAGCTCACTCATTATTGCTCTTTATAAAACGGCATTAAACTAATAAACGTCTTAAGGGGCAAAGAAAATGAACAATAAAAGCAAAAACGTGGCCCAATGGAGACCACCATTGTTAAAAATGTGAGTCACAATAGGAAGTTATGGCTCCATTGGGACCACCGTGGTTTTGAGGAAATTTGCATGGTGAAACTGTGACCTCATGCGAGAACTTGAGCAAATATGGTAAATTAACTTGAGTAAATATAATATCTGGAGTTTGAAGAAAGAAATATAGCAAAACCAGGAAATTTCATAAAAGTGGCAACTAAGTATATTCTCAAGTCTATCGCAAATTATCATTAAGGATACTCTCAGGAATGATAAGGCAAATCAACTTCAAGGACTAACAGCGAAGGTATTACTTATGCAAGTATTTCGGAACTAATCATAATTTACCGTTAATCATCCCACGCAAATCGTGACTATTAATAAAAGGAATCGGTTTAGAATGGCCCCGTAGGCGATCTGCTACATAACTTGTCAACAAGCATTACTTAGAGTTTTGAAGTTCTTGGGACTCTTGGCTCAGAGCTGCTACCAAGTTTGTTGAATGGGCCACATTTTTACCACAGCAACCACATATAGCTAGAGCCAGCTCTAGAGAAGTACATGAAAGTAACGACATGATAGGGATGTCATTCTAGAAGTAGCAGGGCTCTTCTCTTGACTCCTTTCCTAACTTTGTAGACCATTGGCTATGGAATCAAAATTAAGCCCGTTTTTGATTCCTTGCCAGTTCATGTAATGAAAACAAACAAGGTTCGTTGCAATTTGCAAATTCATTTTTTATAGCAGAGCTACCTGAGCTAGCTGAGCAGACGTTCATTACTGTAGCATAAAAACAATAATTTCGAAACGTAGTGGCATACCCAGGACTCTCGTGCCAAAGAACTAGAAATTCGACGGCCAAATCTACCTACGAAAGTCGACTGCTGCTAGAAAACTCATATCAGACAATGCCAGTACGTTGTAATCTAGTCTTCAGGCTACAAGACATCATGATACATGCCAAGTCTGTCACTAGCAGCCGTCCGGACAATCGTTGACGGTCACCAGCTGACAATGAATGGTGGCACCTTTGTTATGTAAATCTAAGGATTTCACGCCCCATTAATATCGCGAACACTGCTTTAATTGATGACACTTATGTTTGAATGCAGAATAGTACTTAACGACTAGGAATAATGAGTTTATTGTTAGGTGAAAAATTCCGATGTGGAAGCCATTTTGGTCGGATTTATACTTTTGGCGTTTGTGTTTTAGCGACTTTTATTTAAACATGATGTTGATCGTGGTTTTAAGATGGAGAGGCATTTTTAATCAACGAAAAAAAAGGAGGTTCTCAAGTCGAAGCGTATTTTTTTTTTTGATGCGTTACGTACTCTGCGCGAAGGAAAGGACCCGGAAATTGAATTTAACTTACGTTCAATTTCAGGGTCCTTACCTCGGCGTTAGTTTTGAGCGTTTGATGTTTAGCCATCTTTATGCAACCTTGGAGATGTTGCACGTGTTTTAAAGTTTGAGACGCATTTCTTGATGCGGTATCCTCTACAACAATTTTTTTATTTTTTATAGGCCAGAGTCAAAGGATTAGAAAGTTGGAAAAAGACTTACTTTTAATTTTTGTCGGTAATTGCCTTTAACAAGTAAAAATTATAATTTATTTCCGATAATGTATGAAGCGAATAATCTTCTGCATTGATACTAATTGGGCACGCACGTGACGGCTATCAATCGATGTGTCAAGAAAATAAAATTACATAATATGTGAACTGCGAAAGGTTTTTTTAGGTTATTGCAAAAGCTTGTGCAATACAGTATTTAATTACACCTTTTATGCAAAGAGGTTATTAAAGAACTGGGCGCGTGCTGTAAAAAGTAAGCTGTTATCAGATACTGTGGACGTGACAGCTAAAAATGGAGGACAATAAAGTACATAAGCGTATGTGCAAGCTATTACGACACGGATACAAGGCTTGTAGACCTTTATTGGAATGTTGTGAAGTTAGTTTGTCTGATATTCATGACAGAGGTTGTTTTATGTGATGTACACACGGCTACACATCAAGATATAATTTCCAGTATAAGCTGACCTCGCATTGTACGGAAATCCTATACAATGCGAGATCAGCGTACACTGGAAATGTATAGGTTGATGTGTAGCCGTGTGTACAGTCATGCACAGAACGATAAAATTAAGCATCTTTAAGATACCTATTAATTTTACTATGAATGAGACTAATTATTTTTTCCGACAACATACTGAAAATTACCGTTTGACAACGTGACATGTGGCGGATATGCGGGATAGAATGAGTTCGCAAATTGCTAAACGTTTTCCTACTGCGAGAGTACACTATACTGGTCAACAGTGACACCTACTAGGGCAAAGTTGCTTACCATTCGTGAGCAAATATGCCCGGAGTATACCCAACATTAAAAATATAGTTCAATTGTGCCTGGTCTTACCGGGGTTTATTCATAAACAATGATTAAAGTGACATTCAAACGTCAAAAATGTATGATTAAACAGTCGCTAATCATTACTTAACTATATGCAATGGTTATGAATAAAGGGGACCATAATTATGTACCATAGGACTGTACTAAGTAAACAGAATAAGTTACTGCATAGTTTTAGGGATAAGCTGTATCAAAAAAATGTGAATGAGCTTAAAAGAAGAAAGATATGCAGTTGTTTAAACAAAAAGGAAGCAAAGAAAAAAGCTGTGCATGATAAAATAACATTTGTTAAGTAATTAAATACAACCTCTTAAAATATCAAAGGAATTCAATTATTCAACACAATAAAATAAACTCTTATTTTATTGTGTTGAATAATTGCCACTCGCCAAGGCAAGCATATTAATCCTCTCTAGAACAATTATGACAAAACTTAAAAATTATTTAATTGTCTGCTCAACAATTTATTTATTAAAACTTTATGCACAAGTAAAAAACTACTGCACAAAGGCGGACTTAATGCCTGAGGCATTTTCTACCAGTCAACCTTAGGGTGATGCAGAGACAGACATGGCAGGTGAAACAAAAGCCAATACATATAACTTGAGAAATAATGAATACTAATAAAAAATATCAAGCATGGCCACATAAAGGGGTAATCAGTGTTGACAGCCATATAAGAATTTGTAAATTGGTAACATATTCTATGTAAGGCCTGTTTGTGTGACCTGAACATATTAGGAGGACTATAATGTGTCATAAGCTTCATGCTTTCCTGAATAGCGATGGTTAATTTTATAATGGACCATATGGTCGACCACACTATGTTGTACTGAATGGTGACCATATGTCTGTACTTTACCGCTTGTCAATCAAGTTGATGGAGTTTTCTCATGTTGGTAATAGAATTTATGTGGGAAAAATACGTAATATTGAAGCTAACTCAAAAACTACACAAGCAAAGTTAATAAAATTTATATGGGACCACCTCTGAAGCATGACCTACCAAACAAAAAAAGAATCGTCAAAATCGATTTGAGATTAGAACAGACGAATTGAGATTAGAACCTCCTTCTTTTTGAAGAAGTCGGATAAAAATATTAATTAAAACTTTATGTAACTTAATAAGAAGCTTCACTTTCCTGAAACTGGAAATATGTTATTCTAGTTACAAGATAGTGATGTAAAATAAGTAGCAACCTACTTATTTTATGTATAACCTCAATATTATGTTATGGGATTTTATAACTTTTTCAAGTGACAGGAAATCACATTACCTATCTTCTATTAGTGTCAAGTGTGAGCATACGTAATGCACTGACAACAGATAAAATTAAATATCACATCAATAAAGTTCTCCTTATTAGTTATGACTAATGCACATAACATTGAAGTAATGACCCATTTTATATCAATGACTCACTATAAATATTTTTAATCAAACTAAAAAAATACCATAAATTAAGAGTGCAAACTGATAAAAATAATCACCCTATTTCTGTAGATAACAGTGACAAATAAGGTAAGGTAATGACAGTGATGTCATTTTTGTTACTGGAATCATGGATATTTTTATGGAATTTATCCTGTGTTTAATTTAATAAAGGCCACCTGAAATAACAGGCTAAATATAGCAGTTATAAATCAAGGAAAATGAAGAGTAAAACTTAAGTTTATTTTTTTAATAAATTCAGGACACCATTTATAAAATGAACATTTGTATTAAACATTTTGTCTGATGGTGTCCTCAATGAATTGAATAAAAAGCTTCTGTGTATAAGTAAATATTACAGGTTGAAACAGGCTGAAAATCGAAACTGTGATGAATAAATGAGATCATGGTTTTTTATACTGTTTGAAGAAACTATGATCCCGATTATGTAGAATACAAAGAATGACATGATAACATATTGTCTAGTTTTATTTATAAATTACTTTCCACAAATATGTTACTGTAGAAAATATATGTAATAATAAAAGGTAAGTAATGACTAAAAATATTTTAAACATTACTATCTAACTCATCAACAGTGTTACCAAAAAGGTTTGTTCAAGGTATGACTTCATATTTATGTAAGAAATGATTCATGTTAACCTTCGTACATTCTTTAAATATGGTTATTGGTAAAAAAGACTCATTAGGATTTGTTATTTAGTATGTCATTATGTGCTTAATGGTGTGTGGAGTAACTGGAAGGTATATAACTATTTCATGGTGTCAGTTAGTCAGATGTGGCTCTTACACTCAAGTCAAAGTAGCAGTGTGTCGTCTAGTTGTGTAGTTAGATAAATATTTTAACTACGAGTAGTAAAAAGTGACTTGCGTATCTTCAATTATTGACTTGTAATATAACTAACAACTACCAATGACTTCACCTGCCTGGTTGTTTATTATTGTAGTGTTATTCATTAGTGTAGATTGGTGAAATATATCAGTACTTTACATGGTTACACATCTGCCTACACACTTACAGAAATGCAGTTGAGATGGTATTTTTACTTTGTGCCTAGTACTCAGTGGCACAATAGTCACATTGGGGTTTTAAAAATGAAATATGACACATATTTTCTCTGGGGTTATTTAAAAGACAAGGTGTACATTAATAAACCCAGGACAATCGAGCAGCTGAAGGAACATCTGAGCTGAAATACAGTTGCTAACTACTCATGTTCTGAGGTCAGTAATGAGAAATGCTCTAGAAAGAGCCCGTCTTTGTAAGGCTGTAAATGGTGGTCATTTAAGTGACGTAATATTAAAACCTAACTTGAAAATATCTCCATGAGTTTTATTTTATTATCTTATAATAATTAATATTAGTAAACAAAAATAAAGTTGTATGTAGTCCCAACCTCACCCTGTACTTATTGATTTATTCTATTCTATTTTCAGTTTTGAGGTTCTATTTTTAAACATTTCTCTTGTGAAACTTTTATTTGCTTTTGACAAAGTTTGAAACAGTTTCATCGTACATACTTACATAGAAAATTTAATTTAAGTTATTAAAACTAAAATGTGGCCGTTTTCCAACTAACCATGCCTTCAATAATAATTATTATTTTGATAACAATTTTATGGGCATGCTTCATAAGAAAATTTAAAAGTGCATATTTTTGGCAAGAGTAATGAACTCTTAGTCAGCGTTTTGACCTTATTTGGATTTACATTGATGATTAGGAGTGTGAAGATAAGATAAGCATCCCAAATTTGGTGAAACAGATGATAAAATGAATGTTTTCAGTAAAGTTTTTTAGAGTTAGAGTTTTCCTTAGAGTTGTATGTATTGTTACAACTATAGGTAACATAGGAGATAGTAGTACAATTTGAATACTCACATAAATCAGTCCAGAGTAGTATCTGTCCTTGATGTTGTGCAATACAGACGCTTCATTCAAACAGGTCAACTCTGCCATGTCCTCAACTTTGTCAAACTTGGGAGGGTTCATCTTTTGAATATCATCTTTGTTAACCAGGATACGCTTCCCTGACTCAGCTATCTCTACCTCCAACTCATCACCCCGTTGTTCGCCCTTGATCCCAGCCGCCACGAAGCCCTGCGACTCGTGGGGCACCCAAACCAGCCTCTTCTGCGTCCATTCCGCCTGAGTGGCCGGGTCATTGAAGCTGTTCCTATCCACCGACAAGTACCGGAGCTCCGGGTCGTTCCTATCCATGTCCACCATCGCGCCGCCTGATCACGCCGCGCGGCCCGTACGACAGCTCAACACCGACACTAGATACCACATTAATCGGTCACTAAGACCGGCACACCACAACACACGTTCCTGCTTATTGCTATACACACAGCGTTGCTCTCTTGCCTCGCGTTTGCCGTGACCGCGCACGGCGCTGATACGTATAAAATGACGATAGCGCGACTGACAGCACAGGCGGCGACGGTTACGGGTAGGTAGAAGGGATGGACCGGTCGACGCCCGATTCACGTTGATTTTAGTCGAAATAAGAACACGATTTTCGATATTTTACTTAAATAGAAAGTTGAACTTTATATTATCCGATTGATGGACATGCGTTATACATGTTCACACCGTAAATAACTAAGTAAAGTACACTTTTGTAATTGAAAAACAACTAAAATAAGCTAGCGACTTGTCGCCGACACTTCTTTCTTGTCGTCAAAGTTTGATTTTGATTACACAAAACGTATGATGACCGTTAAACCTATTCCGTTTTGATTGGCGGTTTGGTCAGCTTGATACAAAATTTAATCTATTAACCAATGAGTAAAACGATTAGTCCGCTGTCAAAACCAATGTAAAGGAGAACAAATTAAGGATGCGTTCACAAAAACGAAACTTACTAAAATGGATTGTCACATAATTCGGATACACATACGAAGATTATTATACGGCTGCTTGGCAGTTTGGCACTACGTACGAACTTTCGCGCTTTCACGCATGTTCTCTCACTCACACTCGCCTCATGTCACCATTTGGTTCCTAGAAAATGTTACTGCTGCAGCCTTCTGCGCGAAGTTCGAAACTGCCATAATGTATATACATTGTGACACCTTGTTTACAAACTTTACAATAATCACCCCGTGCTGCCCTTTTGCAGAGGCTAAAAAAACTTTTTGACAGAAAAAACAACCGACTTCCAAAAAAACCACCACAATGTGAATATTAATAAAAGTTATAAAACTAAAACCCAAATTAAAAATCCGTGCTAAGGCATAAATCGAACAGATTACTTGTGACTCCGGATTACTAATTGGTCTGTCTGTGATGTCTTGTTTATATCTTTTTATATAGTTGACTTTTGTTGTAATTGGGTTTTACATAGTTCTATAATTTGTCAAAAGTTTTATATTAGGTATTTACTTTTTAGTTGTATCACACAATTTCGTATACTACACACACTGACAGGAACTAAGTAATAGTAACATCATGTTCATACATGAAAATAAATAACACGCCGAATGCATAATCTCTTCCTTTTTTGAAGTCGGGTAAACATAATGGTAATTCAATAATTGTTCTTTCGTTTGATGAAGAGGCATTTGAAAAACCATCGCATAGATACAAGAACTTTGAACTATCTGTAGTCCTTTTTTTAACCGACTTCTTGAAAAGGGAGAAGGTTCTCAAAACGTCTATTTCTTTTTTGTATCCATTGTGATTTTTCTTTTTTTGTTTTGTAGGTCATGCTTCAGAGGTGGTTCCATATAAATTTTATAAACTTTGCTTGCGCAGTTTTTGAGTTAGCTTCAATAATTACGTATTTTTTCCACTTAGTCTATGTAGACGATATTTTATTTGACTCTGTCACTGTTATTAGGTAGTATGTTAGCAGGTATTCGAATTTGTGTGGGGTAGGTATGTATCACAACTAAAAAGTGAAAAATAAAAACTTTTTACAAGAAAAATATAACCGACTTCCAAAAAAAACCCTAAAAAGTGAAAAATAACTTTAATTTTGGAAATTGGTGGCAAAAAACGAAAATTGAAAAGCAAAGACACCGACTTCCGGAATTAAAGTTATTTAGTTAAGAAGTCGGTTTGTTTTTTTTTTTGTGAAAAGTTTTTATTAAATTATTATAATAATACTATTCCCACTCACAGACTGTTTCAGACTTACGTTCAGCTGCATCTGGATCTGGATTCACTAAATTTGGACGCATGCTGTACACACAGCTCGCAGCGTGTATAAATGGCGGTAGTAGGCTCAAAATATCCGAACGTTATTTGAATTACCAACATCAAGAAAGTTAATGACCTGTCAAATAGGAGTTTCAGATTTAAGCAATAAAGGTGCATAATTCGCCAAAAATAAGGTTTAAATTGAAATAAAGATAAAACTGGTGTGATAATACAGAGTTACAATGCAATTATACGAATAAACACCCAAGCACGATTACCACAATAAAAACAAACTAAAAAAAAATACAATGTAGTATTTATTGGCTCTATTAGGTATTCGACCGGATAGTTATCTCAGTTCAAGGCGGCCACATTGATAATATGAGTTAGAGGAGATAAAATAAACAAGAATGATTCAATTTTTATCTTATTTCCCATGTAGCGACGGCGACGACGTTCACGTTCACGTTGCTATAAGACAAGACATTCGATTGCCGGCGTTCAGTCAGAAAGGTGGTAACCTGTTAGGTTACTTTGCAGCTAATATTATTTGATATTTTTTAAAAGTTTTTAACTATGGCTTACATAGTAGATTTGCGATCAGATACTGTGACAAAGCCCACTGAGGCTATGAAGCATGCCATGGTTAATTCAGCCTTGGGGGACGACGTTTACGGAGAAGACCCCACGGTGAATGCCTTGGAAGGCAAGTTAGCAGCTATGCTGGGAAAGCAGTCGGCCTTGTTCGTGCCTTCTGGCACCATGGCGAATCTCATAGCAAGTGAGTAGGTTTTTCATACATAACATAGTGATGGGCTTTGAGGCTGAATGATTATTTCTTTGGCCCAATTAAGAAGTAGAGAGGTGACACCTCTCTATTTAAATTTGGGATTATTTCACTGTTACAAAATTAATTATTTTTCGACTCCCACAATAGCCCACAATGCATAGTGATGCATAGTGAAGCGTGTAAGTAGTTACTTTACATAAGTAGGTACCTAATTAAAACTGCAGGTTCGGTTGGTTACTTTTTCACAAATTATGTTTTTGGACTTGTTGAATTTATTTTGAAAAAATATCAAATTAAAAAAATACAACAGAGCCGGATAGGTTCTTAGTACCTATCGCAAAAATAAATCAAAGTAGGTAAGTACTTAGCTATTGCATAATAATTGCGAGAAGTTTCTCCTGAGTTTCTCATGCATTTGGTTAGGTTTTTTTGTGCAAACAGCAGCAGTTCTTGATGCAAGTGCCCTTTTCATGTTGGTAAAAGCTCCCAACCCTAACGATTCAGTCGATTCAGGTAAGTATGTAGGTAAGTACCTACTTAATTTAAAAGAAAAACCGGCCAAGTGCGAGTCGGACTTGCGCACGAAGGGTTCCGTACCATTATCTATAAAAACGGAGAAAAATCACGTTTGTTGTATTTAATAAATTTTCTGTTTTAGTATTTGTTGTTATAGCGGCAACAGAAATACATCATCTGTGAAAATTTCAACTGTCTAACTATCACGGTTCATGAGATACAGCCTGGTGACAGATGGACAGACAGTCAGACAGACGGACAGACAGCGGAGTCTTAGTAATCGGGTTCCGAGCCCAAAGGGTAAAACGGGACCCCGTTTTACCCTCTACCTACCTACGTGTTCGTCGAACGTAGGATCGAGTTACTTCACAGTTCACCAACACCATGGTGGTTGCTGAAAGTTCCATGACAATAGGCGATAAAATATCGAAGTCAAATGGTCGTATTTCCAGACCAACTTGCCCAAGCACTTACTTACTTAGGTAACTAGTACCTACCTGTATGCCGCTTGCCGGCCAGCACTTATCAGACAAAATTAATCTTATTTTACGGAAATCGTTGATTTTGTGCAGAAAGCCGGTTACATATGTAATAGTTTTTGTACGGTCAACAAAAGAAGTACCTAACTACTTCTTACTAGATGAACACTGGTACTTTTACATTTTTGTTATTTAGATGAACAGATTTAAAATTTATTCGACAGTTCTACTTTTCAGCAGTTCATGTAGATATATACATAAGTACCGAATTACCTAGTATCAAAGAGTTGCAAAACGTAGCCGTGACGTAGCCACAGCGATCACTGCGCTGCGCTACCACCAACGATGCCGTGGAAGTGGAAATTCTAGGGCAAAAAAAATCTAATACCATTGTCGTGTTACCGACACGATGAAGAAGAAGCAAAGAGTTAACCAATAAAATAAAAAAAACTAACTGTTATCTTCTTAGGTTTATTAAAACTGAAATGTTAATCGACTTTTATTGCTGACCGTAACTATACTGTACTTATTAACAATTCAAAAGTGCCTGTAATTGGTTTATTTGAAATAAATGCTTTGAGTTTGACAAAAAAAAAAAACGAATGATCTCTCCATTGAACAAAGTTCGAACAAAAACCTGAATTCTTAAATTTTGACGCTTTATTTTTAATAATTTCTGAGATCAGTCATATTCACTGGTTCTGCCCACGGGAATGACCTTCAAACTGGTATTTTGGAGCATTATTTTTTGAATTATTATTTAAGTATACATACCTATTAGATAGGTAATCTACGAGTATGTTAAAAACATGGTTTATAACCGGATTTTTAAAACAGGACATCGACCTTTGCTTACGACATAACAAACAACCCGTTGCCCAGGATCGGTTCTTACGATGTCAATAAAAATCAGGCTGTATCATTTTAGGTACCTAAGTAGGTAATAAAGTGGGAAAGTAAAATAAGCAAATGGGGCTGCACACCGCAAAGATTTGAGTGGACCTGTCCAGCGGCTGGACAGGTCCACTTAAATCTGTGCGGATCTTTCCTCAAAAGACTATTTCAGACATTACCTACTCTATCATCATCTGCCTAGCCTTTTCCCAACCATGTTGGGGTCGGCTTCCAGTCTAACCGGATGCAGCTGAATACCAGTATTTTACATGGAGCGACTGCCTATCTGACCTCCACAACCCAGTAACTGGGTAATACGATACCCCTTGGCAAGACTGGTTGTCAGACTTTCGGGCTTCTGACGACCCGTAACGACTGTCAAAGATCCACAAATGACAGCCGGGACCAACGGTTTAACGTGCTTTCCGAGGCACGGAGGAGTCTCGATATGTAAAGATGGTCACCCATCCACGGACCAACCCAGGCAAGCGTAGCTTAACCTGATGAATCGACCCGTGCGGCTGTTATTCCTTACCTACTCTATATGGTCCTCAAATGATCCGGCCAACAATCCCTATGTCTGGTCTCTTTAGAGACTGCTGTGACCTCTGGACTTGCGTAAATCACAATCAATCATAATAATTTTGAAGCATATCGGTAATCCATTGCTTCATATGTTCCAAAAACGGCTTATTGGTTATTCGCAGGAATTTACTCGCCTGAAACGGGCGAATTGACACTTTTAAATAATAATATTTTTTCTTGAGGCAATTCGCACGAAGTTAATTTATTTGTAAGCGTATCGATTTCTGGATTTGTCGATTCGCCAAATACAGAAATCATTGAGAGAAGAATGTCTCATGTCCACGAGATGAAAAATCTCGCATCTTGTGAAAGCTGCAGGCTCAAGTATCGACAAGAGTTTTACAACTTCACAAAATTGCCAAAAAAGAAACGGGCCAACTAATAACCAAGTATAAGTCTTACCTACGTAGGTATGGCATTAATAAAACAATAGTTTTATTTTCGATAAGCGTCGAACCGAGACAGATTGCGATTGCCTTGTTGAGCTTGTCCTTTGTGCAAGTGAATGACACTTAATAGCATGACTGCGACAATTAAAATTATGGCTACCCTTGACGGATTATGTGACATAATTAATTAAACAACAACCGAACACCACGTAGTAGTTGGACGCGGATACAAGCACTACTTACTAATATTACGGTCTACCTATTTAGACAGGCTACCTAGCTATTTGCGTAACACATTTTCAGTAAATGATTAAGACTAATCATATATATATAATAACAGCTCAACAACATTAATGCGTTATATACGTTGTTGAGCAGATTTTTCTTTCGAACTTATGAAGCTATGGATTAGCAATCTGTTTCAAAATGATTCAGATTGTGATTGATCGTGTTACGTGTATTATGCAATTAGGGTGCTGGTTTCTTGTTGAACTATATATCCCGAGTACTGGGTACTACCAACATAAATAAAGCTGCCCGTTAGTGCATGCAGTATGCAGTATGCAGTGCTAACGGACAAATATAAATACCAGAGCAACACCGATCCATCGGGTCGTCTTGTTTGTTTCCGCAGTTTTTAACCGACTTCTTCAAAAAGGAGGAGAAAGAATCTCAATTCGTCTGTATGTGTTTTTTTTTTGTATGTTTGTTACGCGATTACTCCGCCAATTATGAATCAATTTGATTATTCTTTTTTTGTTTGGTAGTTTTTGCTTCAGAGGTGGTCCCTTATAAATTTCATTAAATTTGCTTGCGTAGTTTTTGAGTTAGCTTCAATATTACGTATTTTTCCCACTTAGTTATGTAGACCATGTTTTAACTGACCCCGTCACTGTTATTTATGAAGGTAGTGAAAAATAAAAACTTTTTACAAACTTGTTACTCTAAACTCTAAAGTTGTAAATCGTCTTTTGAAAACAGTTTTGGAGGTAGACTATGTGTAACGTTACTAAGATAAAGAACTAGGTAAAGGAGGTCTCAAGTGTTCAAGATTGTATTGTAGGACACCATCACCTTAATTGCATAACACACGATCATTCATAATCTGAATTATATTGAAGGAGATTACTAATCCATTGCTTCATAATGTTCGAAAAAATTATCTTCTCAACGACGTAAATAACGCAATGAATGTTGTTGAACTGTCAAACGAAACAGATTATGATTGATCGTGTGTTACGCAATTAACTAAAAATACCCAATCTCGTGCGAAGAACGGGTGTCTGTAGGTAGAAAATACCTACAGTTTGCGTTATCCCTTTGATAATCCAACCCCCAACTCTAACGTAGAAGCCATAATAACAAGAGCTACTGCACCAGTCGATACCTATGTCTAAATAACCGGTTCTTGTGCTCATTTTATTGGCAAATTATACAAAAAAAAAAAAAATCGTACCTACAAGATGATTTTGTACGTGTGTAGACTACCGGATGACGGGACCACAATCATTCGTAATCGTCTTATGAATTGAGCAACTTACGCGCTTGACCGTTACGATGACAAATTACAGTTGAAGACCGAACAATCTTCGCACTAACAATACTGCTAAATGTTTTATTGGCATAGTGACGCACAGACGCATAAATGATAAATGATTTAATTTCTATAAGTAGGTTTTTAGGTACAAACACTTTTACACGTCAATCATATTTTTTTTTTAACTAGATTAGTTCGGCTTTTCCTGTCTGACTACTCCGAGAAGAAAGGCCGAAACAAACTAATTATCCCTACTAATATTAACTGCGAAAGTGTGTATGTGTGTGTATAGGTATATCTTACTTCTTCAAGCAAAAAACTACTGAACCTAAAAAAAAAAAATATACTTATGGCCGCTAGGGGGCGTCGATGAGGTGCTTACCTAGGACACTCTCGACTCTGCTCAGACCTGCGTCCTATTAAAGAGATGCTGCCCAAGATGGAGAAGGCAGAAGATAAAACAAATCAAATCAAATTAGACTGAGAATCAGATAGACCTCCAAAACGCTAGTAAAATAGTTCTCATGATTACGTCTCGCCTCCTGGCGCTTGGCACCTACATTGCTCTGCTTACAAATTGAACCCGCGACAGGCAGCATAGCAGCCCAGCATACACTGCACCATCCTGGCGCTTTCAAAAGGAACTTTTTTTCATAATTCATGAGTTCATGACTATCATGGCAGATAAAGATTATTTTTGCTTACCATTTATCATGTTTGTTTTAGTAATGGTGCATTGTAACAAGCGTGGCTCTGAAGCGTTCGTCGGCAACCAATCACACATCTACAAATATGAACAAGGTAATGTTATTGATCGCATTGTTGAAACTGTTCTAATCGGGCCACAATCACTACATCACTATCAAAACGAATTCCCCTCGCCGGGTCTGTCTGTCTGAGGAGAAACTCAAAAACTACCATCTGATTTTCATATGGTTTTCACCAATATGGACGGAGTGATTCATGAGGAAGATTTAGGTGTAGAATTTATAAGAAATACATATAACGATAATTGTTCAAGATGTCGGACCAAATCATGCCTAGGCCCCGGAGCTTTACTAGCGTGCGCCGCGTAAACCAAAAGAGTTATATGTATGAAAGCACTAGCTGCTGCCCGTGACTTCGCCCGCGTGGATGTTGGTTATTATATACTAAAACCTACCTCAAGAACCACTCTATCCATTGGTGAAAACAGCATGAAAATCGGTGCAGTAGTTTTTGAGTTTATCGCGTACAGACGACAGACAGACGGACTGGATGACTTTGTTTTATAATTATGTAAGGATAGATAGTTTATAACCTGGATTAACATGAACATGATGGTACTTTTGATCCCGGTAGTTTCCCGTTGCTATTTTCCGACAACCACGCGGGCGAAGCCGCGGGCAAAAGCTAGTATTAGACAATGATGTAATGCTTTATCTATCATACTGATAGGAGAAATAAGTACCCTACACCTGCGGATAGATAATGCAAAAGCACTAAGTACTTATACTCGATGTACAGTCACGGGCACCAATATGTATACACTTAGCAACTTTTAAACGTGTTTTTCTCCTAGTGTATTGATTGTTATTTTATGTTTTAAGGAACATAGTATTTTGGAACCTTTATTATTATGAAAAAAGTATCATCTTAAAGTTGCAATCGTTATTCAACGAGAAAACCGTTATTTAATTTTGCTGAGTGTACCTATATATATTTTTGCTCGTGACTGTACTTACCTATTTGAAATAAGTAACTGAAAATCTCATATGGGATCATTGTACCATACAGAGCACTGTATGTATAATACTGTTTTACCACCTACCGACTCATCATTATGTACAACTTTCACTGTAGGAACAGCTTTTGTTTTTCGCAATTTCAGATTTCATTATGATCAGAACGAGGTGTCTAGTTATACTCATAATTTCGCCTTCATGGAAACTGTGTAGTTTGCACTCGTGCACTACTTGCCAATCACATTATTTAAAGATGAAAGCCTTCATCATAGATAAAATTTAAAAAATGTTATCTGTGGTCCGTTCGCTGGCGCGTCATCCTGTCATCTGTCAATTCATTGTACTTTTTTGTGCCGCGCGCTGATCACGCTTCCGATAAAAAGTTCAGATATATTTATCGAAATGGGAAAATATCGAAGAAAACGAGACCAGGAAATGGAGGACCTGAATGAATATCTGCGAGAACTGGTAAATCGAGTGTATACCTACATGAAAGTGGAGTCGTCATGGACACCGGTAAGTTTCTCGATATACCTACCAATTTGTCGTTACCTGAGATCATTTTACTAAAATTACCTTGAGTGCCGTAATATGTTTCCACGTGAGGTTAACATTAGAGCACTAACTGTGCCGTATACTTACGAAAGGACACCACACGAGTTTTCAGTAGGAGGTCAACCATTGGTGTATCGTTCAGTGTTACAAACACATCCCTGCTAGATCCCTTGCAGTCTCTAAGAGTTTTCACGAGAGGTTAACCAGGAGACCACTAACTATGCCGTATACTTACAAAAGAACAACATCATACGAGTTTACACTGGGAGGTCAACCATTGGTGTATCGTTCAGTGTTACAAACACATCCCTGCTAGATCCCTAGCAGTCTCTAAGAGTTTTCACGTGAGGTTAACCTTGAGAACACTAACTGTGCCGTATACTTACGAAAAGACAACACCACACGAGTTTTCACTGGGAGGTCGACCATTGGTGTATCGTTCAGTGTTACAAACACATCCTTATTAGATCCCTAGCAGTCTCTAAGAGTTTTCACGAGAGGTTAACCAGGAGACCACTAACTATGCTGCCGCATAACTACAAAAGAACCACACCACACGAGCTTTCACGAGAGGTCAGCCATGGTATATCGTTCAGTTATAAAAACATCCCTGCACCATCACCTGATGTAAGCTGTGGAATTGATTAGTCTGGAACCTAACTCTTATTATGAGTGCGAAGCCTGCTTCCGTGGAAGACACTATAGTCAAACTTGCACCAGGAGAACACGTTTGAGAGGCTGTGAGTCACGTGACCAAAGCCAACGAATCTGGACACCAAATAGCCTACTCAATGCCACCTATTAAAATTTATTTACTTAACAGACAACACCTAGTGGTGTTCAAAAATTTCAAAATACTTACAATAATTCTAGATACCTATTGGTATACAATTTAACTTAAATATGCTATGTTAGTATTTACGTGAATTCCACTACAGTCCAACCGGAAGAAGACTGAGAGTGAAATGGTATCCTACCCCAACCTGAAGCATTGCCTTCAAATGTTGAGAATCTGCTCTGAGGGTGCAGTTGGCTACATCACTTTGGTGGTCAAAAATTATGATAAATGAACTAAATGTGCCGGCGAAGCAACATTTATGAGACGTATGAAGCACCCACAATCTGTGGCCTGTTGAACCCACCAAAGATTGACAAGGGGGTGGCGGCTGCAGTAAATGAAGGTGGAATCAAATGACACCAAAGGATCAGGGGGCGGCAGAATAAAGTGGCTGCTGCCATTGGGTCCATTGACAAGGGCCTTAACAGTTTAATAGCTTCCCAAGGGAGTGCATTTCTAATCTAAACATTAAACATTGACCCAGCTAGACTACTGTGTGTAATTTATTATGATTGCATCACATGAAGATCATTGTTTTTGACCCAGCCTTAATAAGGAAATGAAAGAACTGATGGAGCGGGCACCAATATCTAAATATTTGTTCGGCTATAAGCCTCAAAGATAAATTCAATGCCATCAAACGTTGCTAAAGTCGGGATTGTCACTAGCTCAGGTACGGACTGGTGGATCGCAGTATTTCCCTGAAGTTTGGAGGATATTACTACTAATCCAACCATACATGGTGGATCAAGGGTTATAAGTTACCCTTTATTGAACTTCCAGTTCAAACTTCTGAATAAGAACTTCAGTTGGAGAGAAAGCAACCCTATTTCCATAGAAATTAATAATCTCTTACAGTTAGGTGCATGTTTCCCTGTCAAAAAACAATTTTTATTTAGTATATTCTTACCAAAATCAGATGACAATTGGAGATACTTAAATATGTTGTTACATCCCACTTTAACTGTGGTTAAAGGACAGCTATAATAATGATTTTTGCCTACAATAGAATTAATAAATACATGTTAAATAGTACCCATAACAAAATACGCTAGAAGATATCCCCAGTTTCTGTTTAACATAATTATATTGTAAGAGTTTACATGCCTCCAGGCTTGACACAGCACCATGTGTGTTGGCAGGGATCATGAAGCCTCATGGAGGGGGTGGAGACGTATTCCGACCACCGGTATATCCGGTTCGACGTCTCCGCCCAGACCTCGAGCGCGCCGGTCCGACAGGCCCCGGGTGGTCCGCGTTGGGCGCTGAAGCAGCTGGACCGGGAGCTTCTCCTGGAAGCCTCGATCGTGCAGGCCTGGGTGTCATCACCGGACAGGCCTGCCGACATCAACGACGAGGCGGAGTGGTTCCGGGAGGCCATGTCCAATATTTGTGACGTGGCAATGCCCCGGGTCCAGCCAGGACGTGCTTCGCGCCAGGTGAGCTGGTGGTCGCAGGAGCTGACAGCGCTGCGCCAGGCGTGCGTTGCTGCGCGACGCCAGTACACCAGGCACCGCAGGCTCCGTATCCGCCCTCCGGATACGGAAGCCATTCAGGCGGAGCTGTACGAGGGGTACAGAGCGGCGAAGACCGCCCTCCAGGAGGAGATCCTGCGGGCCAGGGCACTGGCCCGGGAGGAGACGCTGGAGACTCTGAACAGAGACCCGTGGGGACGCCCATACAAAATGGTGCGGGAGAAACTCCGCCCATGGGCTCCCCCGCTGACGCAGAGTCTCCGGCCTCAGCTTGTGGAGGACGTGGTGAGCGCTCTGTTCCCTTCGAGAGGGGAACATACCTCCCCGCTCATGGCTCCGCCTACTGCGGTGCTCGATGCGGACCACACCGCCGACGACGACGACGACGATGCTCCGGAGGTGACCGAGGTAGAAATGAGAGTGGCGGTACGAAGGCTGAATGCCAAGAATACCGCCCCAGGACCCGACGGCCTTCCTGGGAAGGCCTGGGTCCTGGCCATGGAGGCTCTCGGGCCTCGACTAAGAGGTCTCCTATGCGCATGCATGGAGAGGGGCCAGTTCCCACTTCGTTGGAAGACGGGGGAACTGGTCCTCATTAAGAAGCCGGGGCGCCCTGCGGACTCTCCGTCCGCTTATCGGCCCATCGTGCTGCTCGACGAGGTGGGCAAGCTCTTTGAAAGAGTCATTGCAAACCGCCTCGTCGGGCGGCTGGTGCGGGTGGGGCCGGATTTGGCGGAGAGCCAGTTTGGTTTCCGCAGAGGGCGCTCTACGGTGGACGCCATCATGCGTGTACGGGCCCTCACGACGGGGGATGCTGTGGCCCGGGGCGGGGTCGTCTTGGCGGTGTCACTAGACATCGCCAACGCCTTCAACACCCTGCCCTGGAGTTGCATAAGGGAGGCACTCCGGTACCACCGGATGCCGACCTACCTCTGTCGTGTGGTCGAGGCCTATTTGACGGACAGGGCCGTCATCTACCCCGGTCACCAGGGAATGTGGAACCGGCGAGAGATGTCGTGCGGTGTCCCACAAGGATCGGTCCTGGGGCCGCATCTGTGGGACATCGGATACGACTGGGTGCTGCGCGCCGACCTCCCTAGCGACGTCAGCGTAGTTTGCTACGCTGACGACACGCTGGTCCTGGCGCAGGGGAGGTCGCACCAGGCGGCGGCCGATCTAGCGACACGCTGGGTTGCGACAATCGTCGATAGAATCCGGCAGTTGGGACTCGAGGTGGCCTTGCACAAGTCCGAGGTCATGTGTTTTCATGGCCCTCGGAACGCGCCACCGTCGGGTTCCCAAATTACGGTAGGAGGGGTTCACATCGGCGTCGAGTCGACGATGAAGTACCTGGGACTCGTCCTCGACAGCCGGTGGAACTTCGTGGAGCATTTCCGACGTTTGGCTCCAAGGCTGGACCGGGCTGGGGCCGCCTTGAGGCGGCTCCTGCCCAATCTAGGGGGTCCAAACGCCTCCTGCCGGAGGCTCTATGCGGGGGTCGTGCGGTCCATGGCCCTTTACGGGGCACCGGTGTGGGCGCGTTCCCTTAGGCTGCGGCCAGCACGCCGGTTGAACGCGTCCCAAAGGGTCATGGCCATTCGGCTGGCCCGGGGATACCGCACGGTCTCCCGTGAGGCGGCGAGCCTCCTTGCCGGATTACCGCCATGGGATCTGGAGGCGAAGGTCCTCGCGCACATCTGGGAGTGGCGCGAGGAGGTGAAGCGCCGGGGTGTAACTCCGCTGCCGCGAGAAATCGCGGCACAGCGGACAGAGCTCCGGCAAGATCTCATGGCGGCATGGAGAGTGCGATTGTCGCAACCCAGTGCTGGGCACGCCACAATAGCGGCGATAAGTCCCCTCTTTGAGGAGTGGATAGAGAGGCGCCACGGCGTCCTCACCTTCCGCCTGACACAGGTCCTCACCGGACATGGCAGCTTCGGGAGGTACCTGTGTAGGATTAGGCGGGAGGAAACGCCCGGGTGTCACCACTGTGTGGATCGCCCGGAGGACACGGTGGAGCATACGGTTGAGGTGTGCCCTGCTTGGGCGGAGCACCGCCGTGTCCTCGCGGAGGCGATTGGCGGCGGTGACCTCTCGCGTCCGGCCCTGGTTCAGGCCATGGTACGGAGCGAGAGGGCATGGGAAGCCGTCACCTCCTTCTGCGAAGCAGTAATGCTCGCGAAGGAGGAGGCGGAACGCGTGAGGGAAAGGCAAAGTTTGCGCCCTCACGCCCCTAACCGCCGCCGTTGGAGACGCCCTGGGCGTCGGGAATCCCAGGCGGATTTCCGGCCACCATAGGCGCGGGCTTGCGGACGGCGAGCAACGGGCAGCTCGCCGTCCGATAAGGATAAGGACCAGGCCCGGGTCGATGGCGCGTCGTGTTCCACGCGCGCCTCAAAGAGATGTCAGCAAAAATGACGGGGTCCGCTAGGACCGATGCCTGCCAGGGTTGCGGGAAAGTCCGAAAGGGATACCGGGACCTTGGCAACAGGCAAATGAAGGAACACGGGTGGGTTTTAGTCAGTAAAAGTCTGACACGCCCTTCCGCTCCGCCCAGAGCGGGAGAAGTCATTGGATAATTTCCCACCCTCAAAAAAAAAAAAAAAAAAAAAAAAAAAAAAGGATCATGAAGCCAGTTGTCTGTCACCTGAGGTCATAAAGGTTGCTTTCTGTCATATACTCTCACAATATTCTATGCTTTGCCGATTCATATGCAAAGTGTATAGAAAATGTGTCTACTATTCAAACTATGATATGAGAAATATAGGATTTATTATAAATATTCAAAACTGAAAAGAGCCCCCTAGAATCCAGACGATGCAATTTTTTGTTAGATTCAGTCCAGTTGGCCATTTCACTTAGACAGGAAAAGATAGTTTATCCAGTTCATAAAGAATTTTAAGTCTAATAAGAAAATGCAAATAGTAGAGTTTGCCTAATTACTAGGTATTCTTGTTGCAACATCCCAGCTGTACAATATGGTTTGCTTTACACCAAGATGATGAAAGATCACAGAACAGTAGCCTTAAAGAATAACAATGAAAATAACAAGGCCATAACTAGTTTATAATTCAAATCCATAATAACATAACGCCTGTATTCCCCGAAGGGCTAGGCAGAGGTATAACTATTTCAAATTCAAAATCATTTAATTGCAAATACAACAAAACTGGAATCAAATTCAAAATCATTTACTTGCAAAGGTTGCTCACATTTCAATAAATCACAATGGATTTAAACAATTTGACCTTGTTCTTGAAATATTATCTGTTGCTTCTCAAACTGATTGGTATGTAATTATAAAAAGTTCCATATATATTACCTTGAACTATTAACAGCATTTATAGGGCTCAAAACATTTGCAAGCTTTTCCAGATTGGTACTGTGAGGTGTTACCTACTAAGAATAGATATTATCACAATAGCCATTGCCTATATCAATAAGATGATTGGTACTCGTTCTACTCACCTGAAGATTAACGAAACAGTGATGACAATAGTGCGAGGAAAGACAAATATGGGCTATGCATCTTATTTTAGTTTTGAAGGAAACATTATGACTGGTCTAGACGCCCAAATATAGAAATTTAATGGAAGTGAGGTGGATATACCTTCAAATCAATTGCTGTTAAGCTGGGCGAGCCCCCGATTAACCAGTTTACAAACAAGCCCAATTCTAAGTGTCAGAATGACATCATGGCTCCCTGATCTAGGTGCATGCTCTGTAGATGCAATCACTGTCAAATGGGATCTCCACACCCATTGTGCAGGAGTCTCACACTGATTACCGCAAGATTATCAGGGATGCTTTCTTGAGGAAAGGAACACCAATCCCTTCAATTAATATAGTACTAACTTCCTTGTATAGCAAAGCAAGAAAGCGATATGAATCTGCTCTGGATCAATGGATCCCCTTCTGACAGAGTCAAGATATTGGCCCCTCCTAGGGTCAGTCACCATGGTAATATTATTAATGACCACTAAGTTTAATGAAGGATTGCTGTATAGCTCACTCAATACCCTAATGATATTGAATGAGTTATAATTATATAAATGAAAAAAAAAAAAAAAAAAAATGTTGAAACAGGAGAAATTGCTGAATATTGAGTCAGCAATTGCTCTAGTTTTAGGCCCCACATTGGCACAGATGACAGTGTCAAAGTTTCTTAGGGTAATTTGGTATAATTGAAATAAGAGCGAAGAACCCCAAACATGAAATAATTTTGGGACCCCAGGAACGTTCCGGATTATCTCATGTCTTTCATAAATAACCAATGGTTTAAAATGACTTTTTTTATGTATACCTAACCATATTAACTCTTGTGATTGCACACAGAATTCAAACCGTGTCAGTCATTACACATAGATAACATTTCTTAAAATGAGGTTAATATTAAATAAAGATACCAGAAATATGTGAAATTTCTACACCTGGTAGTACTAAACCCCACTTGATATTACCATTTTCTTAGATTTTACTGAGAGTAAAAGACAAGAATGTAAATCATACAATATAACTTTATAAGAAAATCTTATCATGCCGCCTCTACTGTAACTATAGTGGATGGACGAACCAAAATTTTAATGCATAATAATGGAATAGATTTTTCTAAATTCACATACAGACATGCCTCTACTTCAAAGGCCTTTGAGGGGGGGGAGGTATCAATGTTGAGGTCATAGGAAATGCTGTTGGTTGGACCATTTCTCAACCTTTTGTAGGTGACCAATAGTGATCCTAATGCTTTTGCACAGGCTGTATGCTCTATAGAGAGTGGCTGTTCATAAAACTCATTATATTTCTATGTCAATTTTAATTGTCTGCTTATAAGTAATTGATGTGTGCCATATTAGATTACTAATGACACTGGTTGATTCAAGACTGAATAAGAATTCCAGGAATTAATAGTCTGTCTTTACCTTAATGTATGCTTACTGATTCATATAGAATATATATTTTATAATGTGTAACTAACAAACCCAGAATAACATGGTTAGCTACAATGTTCAGTTGTTAAATAATGGTGAAATGATTACCAACACAACTTTGTTCTTTGAACATCTACACAGTTTCCATGAAGGCGAAATTATGAGTATAATTATACAGATCGGACTAACTTACCTAGTGACGTCCGATCCTTAATTATATGAAATAATTTCGCCTTCATGGTGTCCCAACCCTTCCCAAATAATCAACCTACTTATGTGTACTGGATTATCTAAACCCCTTCTAAAAGTTGTGTTTAGCTGTATGCACTATGACCGGGACTAAACGATGCTCATACAGGTCATCGTTAAGTCCCGTTCATATGCTTTGAAAGAATGAATTGACAGATGACAGGATGACGCGCCAGCGAACGGACCACAGATAACATTTTTTAAATTTTATCTATGATGAAGGCTTTCATCTTTAAATAATGTGATTGGCAAGTAGTGCACGAGTGCAAACTACACAGTTTCCATGAAGGCGAAATTATTTCATATAATTAAGGATCGGACGTCACTAGGTAAGTTAGTCCGATCTGTATAATTATTTCAATTAAGTACCTACATCTTGTATATTCTGGGAGGATGTCCTCTGCCACCCGTCTACAACTACAGGACGGGTCTTTTACGGACGTGGGCGGTGATTGGAATCAGAATGTGACTAAGAACCGCCGCGGACGCTACCGGCTCGACCGCGCGGTCGGGCGGTGTACGTGTGTTAGGCATCAACGGATTTAACGGGATCTTGGCAACAGGCAACTGAAGGAACACGGGTGGGTTTTAGTCAGTAAAAGTCTGACACGCCCTTCCGCTCCGCCCTGAGCGGGAGAAGTCATTGAATGATTTCCCAACCTAAAAAAAAAAAAAAGGCTTCAACGGATTTAATAGAGGCCAATGCGACATGAGACCGCCTACTGCGGCGGTGCGAGGTGCCGGAGTTCTGAATACTTATGATTTTGGTAGGCTGGTTCGTTGGTCATACCTGCTGTAAAAGTGACCTACGTAACAAAACAATCTTTACCCAGGTGGTGCTGCCCACGTGGCCGGCGTCCTCCTCTCGACGCTCATCAACAAACCTGACGGCACCTTCGACCTGGCTGAGCTGGAGAGTCGGTTCCGAGGCACTGATGTCCACGAACCAGTCTCTTCTTTGGTAGCAGTTGAAAATACGCACAATGTCTGCGGTGGAAAGGTCAGTAAGCTATCGTTACAAATGGCCCTGTCTGTTATTAAAGCAATACTAGATAACTACCTAAAATGATGTGAGATATTAGTTACTACAGACTACAGGATTTGGACATGGTGTTCAGACTGCACCTTATCATCTAATGATGGTTCTGTCAGGTCGATCTGTATCAGTTGTGGCACAGGGTAAGCGTTTACGAAACGGTAGACCCTGTATTAAGGCTCCTTTCTCCGTAAGTCTACTGTATTGCCTTGTTCAGAAATACCTAGAGGCCCTGGAGCCCTGTGACTGATTGCTTTTTGTGCTGTTTCCCAATAAATCCTGGATGTAAGAGAACTTTAGGAACAGGGTATAAAGTTCTCTCATCCACCATAGAAAAGGGAGAATCCTCTGACAAGACGGGTGTTGTGTCTGGCGGGCAACTGCCCAACGATTGATGTCTGGTTCTTATTATATATGTGCATTGCACGGTAAACTGTAATTACGCGATGCAGGATTTATGTGACGTCAGGATTTTTGTGTGACGTCAGGTCATTGATGCGTAGTTCGCATGTGGCGATGTAGATAATACCACAGAACCATTAGTAATTTGCTTGAGTGGGGTAACAGAAACCTTCGGCTAAGGCGCCGAGGGACCACGACCCACTCACCTCGCTCGTCTCCGTGGAGAATACCCACAACGTCTGTGGTGGTAAGGTCAGTTCCCGTCAGTAGATTGGCTGCTCCATAAAAAGAATATATTACGAGTAATATCCTGCAATGATTTCTGTTTTATTAACAACATCCATTTTGCTCATGCATTCAGTATTACATAATATGTATATCAAATTGGGTACTTACTTACTTTATATGTAGGTAGGTACCTATAATAAACGCCTAATCACGCACGCAAGACGTGGGACCTAATCTAGACCGAGTGTAGTGGCATGCAACACAAGTCTCTAATTTGCATCAACCTTTTTGTGATAAGGTGATAACCTATTAATCTTATCATCATCATTCTCCTTCCTCATCCCAATTTATTTGGGGTCTGTCGGCGCAACATTATTTTTCTTCCATATTTCTCTATTAGTAGTAATCTCGGTAGTGACCAGCCATATTAATTTTAAAATGAAAAAAACTAAACTAAATTACTTATACCTAACTAGCGCCTCGCTCCTGCTTCGCACGGTTTATACGACTTGACAAACACATCGAGATTTCTTAGTTATATGTACCTTTAATATTAACGTATTATACACATAAACCTTCCGGAATAAATTCTCTAAACGATGGTGAAAATACCCTCATCAAAATCAGTTGCGTGGTTTAGAAGAACAACGCGGACAAACAGACAAACATGAAAAGCGACTTTAATTTATAATACTAGCTGATGCCCGCGACTTCGCCCGCGTGGATGTCGGTTATTATATACTAAAACCTTACTCGAGAACCACTTTATCCATTGGTAAAAACAGCATGACAATCGGTGCAGTAGTTTTTGAGTTTATCGCGTACAGGACGACAGACAGAGGCGGCGGAGGATTTTGTTTAATAATTAGTATATAATAACTGACATCCACGCGGGCGAAGCCGCGGGCACCGGCTAGTATTATGTGTAATCACTTCGTTCTACTATGTCTTGGCTGAAGCACAGCCTGAAGCAAGTTATTTGCTATTTTGATGGCTCAAGCATCCTATTTATCCAAATAAAAGCATTCGATATAGGTGGGTGCTGTTCAAAATAGATTTCATAAAGCTTGCGGGTAGTTCGAAATTTGCTGGTACAAAAGTGAAGGCTTGCGGAACCCGTACCTGCGTAAGTGATTTTAATGTTCCTATGTAACAGCCCATAATGACGCCATAAAGATGCACATCTTCAAAAGCATCTAACTCTATAATATATATCACTACATCATTTCATCAACTCATCAAACACAAAACGACATACCAACCCCACAAAAACCTTTACATTTCAGGCTTTACCTCTAAAGTTCCTGGACGACTTATCAGCCATCTGTAAGCGCCACAACCTGCCCATCCACATGGACGGTGCGAGGCTGTTCAACGCCTGTGAATACCTGAATGAGGAACCCAGCAGAGTCGTCAGAGATTGTGACAGCATCTCCGTCTGCTTCAGCAAGGGACTGTCGGCTCCTATCGGGTCGGCACTCGTCGGTTCTTATCATTTTATTGACCAGTTAGTATTATTTTGAAGAGTTCCTACGTAAGCTATACACGTTTGTCGGCATGAGACGGCACAAGCCGGAATAACGAATAAGTACATATTTTGCGCTCCGGCTGTGCCGAATCGTGCCCATTAGCCGACCCGAACAGTGATTGTATTGCACGCCTAAATGATTCGTGTTGCCAAAAGATTTTACCTAAAGTTGGACGATGAATGTAATCAAATAGGTACTTACCTACTTACAATTTTATTGCAGTTTTTTTTTAAATCAAGCAATTGGATCTACCTTATGACTAATCTTCGAATCAATAGGTATCATTATAAGTTTTTTAATCAACTATGTCTCTCAGATAATTTGATCTTGAACTAGGACTGGAAAGAACTAGCCGCGCGAGCGGTTACCCCGGTCCCGCGTCCTATTCATTAGTGATCGTCCTCTACACAGCATGTAACTAAAACCCTGTTCGATCCGAAAGGTGCACATACTCACATAGGTACTGCAATAACTAAAATGCGGCGAATTGTTTTTTTATTTGAAAAAAAAAAAAAAAACCGTAATTGACAGTATGGTTCATAACAACACCTTCACGGATTGGACAGGGGTTTTGTTACACACTGTATAATTTTAATCTGAGGCCCTAGTGTGAGTTTCTTTTAACCATCTCGACGTTACGCATCGAATGCGTTCGGCGCTCCGATTGGCGCTTCACCAGTGAAGGTCAGTAAAGCGCCAATCTGAGCGACGAACGCGGTCGATGCGTACAGTCGAGATGGTTAAAAGAAACTCGCACTAAGGCCTCTGTGGTGATCGTCGCGCGACGAATACGCGGTCGTCGCGTTCATATTCTTCCATACTTATTTTTATTTTATAAGTTGCATTAACAATAGTGGTACCTATATATATACCTAAAACTAAAATAAATTCTGAAGGACATTCAAATAAATAAAAAGTATTTACTTACGTTAAACGACAACTAAATTAACTAGCCTTCAAGCTAGCGTTAAATTGTAAAGATGTTTAAATATTAGTACCTATATACTTAATTAATTCGATGCTACATAATTACCTGCGATTACATCTTTCAATTCAAAAGTAATAATAGTTAAAAAAGTAATAATTTTCAGACGATTCTCCCCGATAGCAACCGTGGGAGAATCGTCTGAAAATTATTATTTTTATTTATTTAGTTAGGTACTTACCTATGTGGTTTTCAAAGTCAAAGTCAAATAAATTATTTCAATAAGGCACATTCATGGCACTTTTGAACGTCAAAAACAAAGAAATAGAACTGATTCTAGTCAACCCTTCCAAAAGGTAGTTTTCGTATGGAGAAGAATGGCAAAGAAACTCCACCGTTACTCTTTTAAAAATGTTTAACAATATTTTGTATACATCAATTTGTATAATTACATTACTTTTTAAGTCAGATTTATCATTTACTGTCACTAGAATTAATTTAAGTATCTAGTTATTTTTTTTTACCTAGTGTCTGTTTTGCGTCGATAGCTAAAAATAAAAAAACTATAAACAAACTAGACACTCATTTCAACAGAAAGGAATTATGCAATGATAATAAACAACAGCAGAAACAATTAACGATTAAGGCCCTACCCTACCTCAAATTGCTTAGCATGGTCCGCCGTTATGCCGAAAATACTGCAGCATTCATTTTGAAATAAATGTATGTCACAGTTGAGGATTGATGCTAGGTCCTATGTTTGGCGACAACAAGGTTACATAAAATTTCCTGATAGTAAAAAAACCAAAGTTACCTCTATACAGAACTATAAACTGCTGGTATTAAAAAATACTTCAAACTTTCATTTTCATCATGAAACTTTGCATAATAATAAATAAATTAATTACCATTATTTTCACCATAAAAAGCAATTACCTAAACTATTCGAGGCTTGAAAGACGCCAGCACCCCACTCCGTCTCGCTCTCAGTCAGGCCGCGAGTAGGCCGAGGCGTATCACCCGAGATCACCGCAGTATGAGTGTGACCTTGACGAATAAACTATTTCGTAATCAGCTTCTTAATGTTCTAGTGCAATATCTTTTTATCCGAACGCACCAGCAAAGACATGGTTATTTTTATCATAACTGTGTATCTTGGGATGTGGGATTCTTTATACCGAATTAACCTAGCGGTTAAATGGATTTTAATAAATGAAGTGTCTATGGACTCGTCATGGTTTGTATAAAATCAAAATAGTGGATTTCAGATGCCAACAAAAATATCTTGAAAAAAATATTGTAGGTACCTACTATGTGGGGTATCGAAGTAAAAGGCTTGAAGAGATGATTCCAAAAATGTAACACTAAAAAGTTTAAAATAAAAATAAAACCCGACTACAACTAAAAAG
This sequence comes from Lithophane leautieri, assembly GCA_949152455.1. NCBI lineage: Eukaryota > Metazoa > Arthropoda > Insecta > Lepidoptera > Noctuidae > Lithophane > Lithophane leautieri. The sequence continues at coordinate 17,125,444 of OX424467.1, forward strand.
TTCAATAACAAGCTCATTATTTCAAGCAGTCCGATGCAGTTGGTGGCAGTTTTTCATCTCAGATTTGAAGTGACCAACTGCCGTTTGTTAATTTCGTGCGTCGATATTGTTCCCTTACCACCAAATGATGTCCTCTTTCCAGAGCTCGTCGCATGCGCAAGCTGCTCGGCGGCGGGATGCGTCAGGCCGGCGTGCTGGCTGCCGCCGCCATCGTGGCGCTGGATGAGGTGGTGCCTAAGCTAAAGCTGGACCATAAGCGGGCCAATATTATGGCCAAAGGTTAGTTAATTAGATTTATTGTACCAGTGTAAGGACCTACTTATTTGTTATACCGGTATATACAGAATACATCGCCTGCTGCGTAATCAAAGAAATATAACTTATGATCATAAAAAGGTTGTTTCAAATAAAAAACTTGTGTAATGTTCAAAGACAAATCGGCCGAGGAGTGCTTATAGGGGAGCCCTCTATATCTATATCACTTATTTCCGAACTCATCATCTGCCTAGCTTTTTCCCAACCATGTTGGGGTCGGCTTCCAGTCTAACCGGATACAGCTGAATACCAGTATTTTACTTGGAGCAATTGCCTATCTGACCTCCACAACCCAGTAACTGGGCAATACGATACCCCTTGGAAAGTCTGGTTGTCAGACTTTCGGGCTTCTGACGACCCGTAACGACTGCCAAAGATACACAAATGACAGCCAGGACCAACGGCTTAACGAGTTTTCCGAGGCACGGAGGAGTCTCGATATGTAAAGATGGTCACCCATCACCGGACCAACCCCGGCAAGCGTAGCTTAACCTGATGAATCCGAAGATTTCCGAACTACTTGCCTTAAATGTGAAAACAAACTTCTTTCTATTTTCTAAAGATTAAATTTCACAAAATTGATGCATGTTTCAGTGATTGAAGGCCTCTTCCTGAAGACGTTCACGGTGGATGTGGAGGGTCAGCACAGTAACATAGTCCTCGTGAGGATACCAGAGCACAGCTCGGTGACGGCTCAGAAAGTGGTGGCAAGACTTGGACAGGTCTGCCTTGCTGAGACACAGGTATGGGGGAATAAGTTACTACCACCACTATCAAGATCTCGATAAAATAATATGATAAAATAAAATAGTATTTTTGCTTACCTACCTCTAGGCATACAGGTCGATTCAAACTTAATGGTAGCTCGGGAAATGAGGCGAGTCGCTGCGCAGTAACAATTTCATGTGTCTGCGGGGGTGAGGATTGGGGTACTGCGCAGCGAGTAGCTAACTTCCGAGCCGCCATTAAGTTTGAATCGGACTGTACTAGATAATACCTAAGGAAACACAGGTATCTAAAGGGCTCGTTAGGTATTATAGAAAAAAAATCATTTTCCATGTAAGTATGTCGGCATGAGATACCGGTTCCCGTGTTGATTTCTGAGAAATAGGTTTTAAACTGGAGAACTACTATCAGTCTAGACGTTCTATACCTCTTAAGCTTAATTGGTACTTTAACTACAAGGTATTGAACTGTTTTACCTACCTTCCTTGACAAAAGAATGGTAATGGCTAGCGAGAGACAGTTACTGGCTTCTGGTATGAAACCAAAACGAAAACGACGAAGTAATAACCACAAATTTTCTCCTCAGGGTGACTGCAAAACGCCCAACGATGAGGGTGTGATACTGAAAGCGATATACTTCAACAGCAAGACAGTCCGGTTTACCATCCACCGAGAGATTAGCGACGAGGATCTCTGGCTGGCCATCATGAAGATCACCTACGTGTTCAAGGAGTTGGATGCTGCAGCTAAGGCCTAGCAATTTATTAGTACTGGACACGACCTAGATTTTTTTATACTAAATTTTTTGTATTTTATCACGGCTGGGTGAAACGCAGCACGGTTTTCATTGACAAACAAATATCAACTTTACACTCGTTGAAATAAAGTTGAAAATAAAGATTTTTTTACCGCGTGTCTTCGTCAAACTAGAAAAAGTTTATTTATTTTCGACGTTATTTCAACGTATATAATTTTCGTATTCGTTTGGCAGTGAAAACATAACTGTGCCGCGCTTCCACAGGTTTGTGGGGTGGGGTCAAAGGGAAAATATACTGTGTCAAGTATTTACATACCTAGTCTAGTGGAAAAAAAAGTTTATTTTTAACTACATATTAATAATATTCTCAGGTAATGACGAAGAGTCTTTACGGTGATTTGAAAATTAGCTCAAGTAAATGCTTAGATATTTTTAAATAATTATAAAAATAATATATGTCTACAGTTATGATCAGTGATCGGAGTAGGTAGATTGAACTGGGGCCATTGATCCGAAACGTATATATTAATATGGACATTCCTCCGGAATTGGTGGATTATTAAAAAAAAACCGGAACTTATGTAGGAATTGTATTCTGCCAGAGTGGAAGGAGTCATTTGATGATTTGCCATCCTCAAAAAAATCGGAAATCGAAAATCGGAATTCGATTGTTTTTATTATTCAACAGATAAATAATTAATTAATTTAGTTTTGATACCTTCCTTTAAATTTTGAATTGAGTAGTAATATTATCACTACCAACATTAACAATATTTAATTGAATCCGGAAATACCGGAATGACTTTCCGGAAAAATGGCTTATCCATGTTATTCTTTCTGTGTGCATTTATGATACAAGTACCAAAAATCAATCTACCTACTCCGATCACTGGTTATGATATACTAACAATAAGTGCAATGTTATACATTAAGTATTACCGTACAACCGTTTATAGTGTATGTACATACTTTTAGTATGTTGAGGTATTTGGAATGAGGCAGTTCGTTGTGCTTACACTCTTGGAAGTGTAAGAATCTACGAATTATTCATAGGTATGAATGGTTTAAATTTACAGCGTTAAGCCTGCGAGATGCGATGCGATCTTTGAGTCTTCCTTATCCAAGAGTACTTCAACATCCTATATATTTACAGGGTAGGTAATTAGGCTGCAACTAGGTATCTACAGATACAAAAATGGAAATTATTTAAAAAACAAAATCGGGTTTTTTGTTTTTTGTGAAAAGAGAAAAACAAGCATTTGTTTTATTTCAAGCTTTTTAGTTTTATTAATCTAAGTATTTGGAATATACTCATTACTAGCTTTTATTTGATACCAATATTGTTGTAATTTAAAATAAAAAACCTTCCCTTCCCTTTTTTAGTGTTTGTAGAGGTTTTTTTTTTATAGCCTGTGTCACTCCCACAATTAAGACGAACCTAACGACACCTCGTATGTTAAAATCCATCAAGCCGTTTCGGCTAAAGAGCCTGCCAAAGAAATAGACATACATACATACATACTTTCGAAAAACATTACCCCTCGTTCTGGGGCAATCGGGTAAAAAGACGTAAAATTTTGTTTTGATGTAATATCTTAATTATTTACATATTATGTATTCTACTGCTTACTGCCAGTAGGTATACCTATCTATTGATGATACGTAACGAGGAAAAAGGCACAATAGAAAGAGATGGAAGACAGTTTTCAAAGAAGAGAAGTTGATAGTTCCAAGATTCCAACTTCTCCAGCGTGACGACCAAGGGTCGATACTATATCTTCTATCTATTTCTATTGCGATATTCGCAATTGTTAGTGTTGTGACTTTAACAAGATGATTTTAATAAATGACAACTGTTTTATATTCAACTAGCTTTTGCCCGCGGCTTCGCCCGCGTGGATGTCGGAAAAATCCCACGGGAACTTACTACCGCCTGGGATTGAAAGCACCCTATGTGTTAATCCAGTTATCTAATTGCGTAAATTATTTTCGTAACCGATTAAGACTAATCTTTAATTTTGACAGTTCAACAACATTCATAGCGTTATTTACGTTGTGGAGCAGATTTTTTTTCAAACTTATGAAGCAATTGATTAGAAATTTGTTTCAAACTGATTCAGATTGTGGATCATGTATTACGCAATTTGTGTGCCTTTCATCCATATCCGTTGGACCGTTTTTGCGCCAATCCGGAACAAACATCCAAATAAACAGACAAATGGACAAAAATACTTAAAAATATATTTTAGGTATCAGACTCATTCCCACACCTCGTACTAATTACTTATTTTCACAGTATTTAATGTACAGTTTTGACTTAGTTACTATTTTATTATGTATCCCATTTTCCGCAACACGGGCAATATTTCCGTTTTTTTATTGATGAAAAACATATCTGCGGGCTGCTACAACATAAAGATAATAATTATATAGTCGGTGGTTTAAATATTATTGTATCATTACATAATGAAGGTATTATTCAAGTTAAGTCAGTTGTTAACATACAAAACCCTGAAACACGTACTTTACATTTTTTTGTTTTAAGTAACCTACCGAACCGAGTTTTGAGTTAAACCGACAGCGCGTAAAAATTTTTACTTACTTACTTTGCCATCCCGTTATTCGTCTATGTGAAGAATTGCTTAAAAATCTAAAAGTGACAATCTTTATTATTTACTGTGGCAAGTATTGCCAAGTTTCAAGTTTAATAACTAAAGGAATAAGGGCGACTTTCCAAAAACCCTTTCTTAGTGGATTCCTACGTCCTAATAACTATCTGTGTGCCAAATTTCAGCCCAATCCGTTTAGTGGTTTGAGCTGTGACGTAGACTACCCATTTTCACCCCGCTAGGGGTAGATTTGAAAAACCCTGATACACATTATTCTTCATTTTTCGTTTTAAGAATAAATACTGAGTTTCGAGTTAATCGGACAGCACGTTCAAATTCTTCTATACAAAATTTGAAAGCCTCCTATCCCCGTTTAGGGGGTAGTTTATAAAAACTAAAAATGACAAACTTTATAATTTACTTAGATAAGTATTCGTGCCAAGTTTCAAGTCTATTAACTCAAGGAATAAGATTTATCACACAAACGAAATCCCCCTTTTCACCCCTTTAAAGGTCGAATTTCGAAAAACCCTTCTTAGTGCACGCCTAGGTCCTAATAACTATCTGTGGCCAAATTTCAGCCCAAACCGTTTAGCGGTTTGAGCTGTGACGTAGACTACCTATTTTCACCACGTTAGGGGTAGATTTTTGAAAAACTCTAATGTACATTATTCCTTATTTTTGGTTTTAAGTATAAATAATGAGTTTCGAGTTAATCGGACATCACGTTAAAATTGTTCTATACAAACTCTGACACCCCCCAATCCTCGTATAGGAGGTAGTTTATAAAAACTAAAAATGACAAACTTTATAATTTACTTAGATAAGTATTCGTGCCAAAATTTCAAGCCTATTAACTCAAGGAGTAAGATTTTTCATACAAACGAAATCCCCTCTTTTCATCCCTTTAAAGCTCGAATTTTCCAAAAACCCTTTCTTAATGCACGCCTAGGTCCTAATAACTTACTGTGTGCCAAATTTCAGCCCAATCCTTTTAGTGGTTTGAGCTGTGACATAGACTACCCATTTTCACCCCGTTAATGGTAGATTTTTGAAAAACCTGAATACACATCATTCTTTATTTTTGGCTTTAAGTATAAATACTGTGTTTCGAGTTAATCGGACAGCACGTTAAAATTCTTCGATACAAACTTTGACACCTCCCAATCTTCGTTTAGGGGGTAGTTTATAAAAACTAAAAATGACAAACTTTATAATTTACTTAGATAAGTATTCGTGCTAAGTTTCAAGTCTATTAACTCAAGGAATAAGGTTTTTAATATTAACGAAAACCCCCGGTTTCACCCTCTTAGCGGTGGAATTTCGAAAAATCGTTCCTTAGTGGAACCTTACTCTTCATGAAGAACACACCCTCCAAATTTCATGTCTCTAGGACCAGCGGTTTAGGCTGTGCGTTGATATCTCAGTCACCCTTGCCTTGTATATAGATTCATCATTAAAATAAAATAAACTTTGACTTTGCAATATCAATTCTAATGACTCGACTTTGTATATAGGTATGTTTTGTTTTAAGTTCTAATTCATATTACTGAATTATTACTGTAAGACTGTTATGTGTGTTCGATGTACTGAAAATAAATCTTATAGTATTCGAAGTAAGAAGAACGGGGAAATATGACTTGATTGAATACCTGTCGGTCTTCCTGGTTTTCCTTAAGGGTCTTTTCTATCTATAAAGGTTCATCATTAACCAAGTCGGACAGATTTATATGAAACGAACTTTTGACAGCGGCTTCGCCGGTGTTGATGTCTAAAATTAACCCATGAGAACCTACTACCGGAATAAAAAGTATCCTATGTGTTAATCCAGGTTACAAACTATCTGTTTGCCAAATTTCATCCAAATCCGTTCAGCCGTTTTTGCGTGATTGAGGAACAAACATCCAAACACACAAACACACAAACTTTCACATTTATAATATTAGTAGGATTTTAACGTGCTGTCCGATTAACTCGAAACACAGTATTTATACTTAAAGCCAAAAATAAAGAATGATGTGTATTCAGGTTTTTCAAAAATCTACCATCAACGGGGTGAAAATGGGTAGTCTATGTCACAGCTCAAACCACTAAAAGGATTGGGCTGAAATTTGGCCACAGATAGTTATTAGGACCTAGGCGTGCACTAAGAAGGGTTTTTCGAAATTCGACCTTTAAAGGGGTGAAAAGGGGGATTTCGTTTGTGTGATAAATCTTATTCCTTGAGTTAATAGACTTGAAACTTGGCACGAATACTTATCTAAGTAAATTATAAAGTTTGTCATTTTTAGTTTTTATAAACTACCCCCTAAACGGGGATAGGAGGCTGTCAAATTTTGTATAGAAGAATTTGAACGTGCTGTCCGATTAACTCGAAACTCAGTATTTATTCTTAAAACGAAAAATGAAGAATAATGTGTATCAGGGTTTTTCAAATCTACCCCTAGCGGGGTGAAAATGGGTAGTCTACGTCACAGCTCAAACCACTAAACGGATTGGGCTGAAATTTGGCACACAGATAGTTATTAGGACGTAGGAATCCACTAAGAAAGGGTTTTTGGAAAGTCGCCCTTATTCCTTTAGTTATTAAACTTGAAACTTGGCAATACTTGCCACAGTAAATAATAAAGATTGTCACTTTTAGATTTTTAAGCAATTCTTCACATAGACGAATAACGGGATGGCAAAGTAAGTAAGTAAAAATTTTTACGCGCTGTCGGTTTAACTCAAAACTCGGTTCGGTAGGTTACTTAAAACAAAAAAATGTAAAGTACGTGTTTCAGGGTTTTGTATGTTAACAACTGACTTAACTTGAATAATACCTTCATTATGTAATGATACAATAATATTTAAACCACCGACTATATAATTATTATCTTTATGTTGTAGCAGCCCGCAGATATGTTTTTCATCAATAAAAAAACGGAAATATTGCCCGTGTTGCGGAAAATGGGATACATAATAAAATAGTAACTAAGTCAAAACTGTACATTAAATACTGTGAAAATAAGTAATTAGTACGAGGTGTGGGAATGAGTCTGATACCTAAAATATATTTTTAAGTATTTTTGTCCATTTGTCTGTTTATTTGGATGTTTGTTCCGGATTGGCGCAAAAACGGCCCAACGGATATGGATGAAAGGCACACAAATTGCGTAATACATGATCCACAATCTGAATCAGTTTGAAACAAATTTCTAATCAATTGCTTCATAAGTTTGAAAAAAAATCTGCTCCACAACGTAAATAACGCTATGAATGTTGTTGAACTGTCAAAATTAAAGATTAGTCTTAATCGGTTACGAAAATAATTTACGCAATTAGATAACTGGATTAACACATAGGGTGCTTTCAATCCCAGGCGGTAGTAAGTTCCCGTGGGATTTTTCCGACATCCACGCGGGCGAAGCCGCGGGCAAAAGCTAGTTCTTCTATACAAACTTTGACACCCCCCAATCTTCGTTTAAGGGGTAGTTTATAAAAACTAAAAATGACAAACTTTATAATTTACTTAGATAAGTATTCGTGCTAAGTTTCAAGTCTATTAACTCAAGGAATAAGGTTTTTAATATTAACGAAAACCCCCGGTTTCACCCTCTTAGCGGTGGAATTTCGAAAAATCGTTCCTTAGTGGAACCTTACTCTTCATGAAGAACACACCCTCCAAATTTCATTTCTCTAGGACCAGCGGTTTAGGCTGTGCGTTGATATCTCAGTCACCCTTGCCTTGTATATAGATTCATCATTAAAATAAAATAAACTTTGACTTTGCAATATCAATTCTAATGACTCGACTTTGTATATAGGTATGTTTTGTTTTAAGTTCTAATTCATATTACTGAATTATTACTGTAAGACTGTTATGTGTGTTCGATGTACTGAAAATAAATCTTATAGTATTCGAAGTAAGAAGAACGGGGAAATATGACTTGATTGAATACCTGTCGGTCTTCCTGGTTTTCCTTAAGGGTCTTTTCTATCTATAAAGGTTCATCATTAACCAAGTCGGACAGATTTATATGAAACGAACTTTTGACAGCGGCTTCGCCGGTGTTGATGTCTAAAATTAACCCATGAGAACCTACTACCGGAATAAAAAGTATCCTATGTGTTAATCCAGGTTACAAACTATCTGTTTGCCAAATTTCATCCAAATCCGTTCAGCCGTTTTTGCGTGATTGAGGAACAAACATCCAAACACACAAACACACAAACTTTCACATTTATAATATTAGTAGGATTTGTTTTATTACATGTGCCTGTACTTACAGAAATGTCCGCGCTACTCATCACCATTCATCTCCTTCCATGCTCTGAGCAATTCGTCCTGGTCTCCATAACCATGAGACGCTATAACGTTTAAATAACCTTCGTAACTAAACTCTTTTTTTGTAGAAATGGAAGTGTTAGTGAGTAACCCGATGTCAGACTTTTTATGCCGCCCATGGGTCTCTGGACTTCGTTTCACAAACCGTCGAGAAATATTTCTCAGACATGCCGGTTTCCTCACGATGTTTTTATTCACAGTTTTTGAAGCAAATGATAATTAACATAGAGATAATCATGTGAATATACCTTGGTTAAAAGATTGAATGTTGTGTTTGTGGCCCACTCCCTCTCACAGACAGGAGGCCTGTGTCCCAGCAGTGGGAACTTTAGAGGCTGGTTATGCTTAATTGGTAGTTAATTAATAACAACTGTTTTAATTCCATTTAATTTATTTATACAAGTCTTCTTGAGAAAAATGAGAGGCTAAGTGAACGCAAAATATATCACACTATTATTTTTATTTCACGCAATCAACTCCCAGAATTTGTGACCATTTTAATACCAAAAGCATTATCTTTAGTGGAAAACTTAACTTATTAGTTCTAAAAAACTATCCAAGGACTGCTACAAAATGTAACATGACAGAGTACCTGCTTACACAATATTATGAGTACTTCTATAATGACGATACATACGATAATATCTGTTGTACATAGAATTGTTTCTGAACCTAAAAACTATTTTCTTAAATTCTAGAGAGTAAATACAGAAGTTGTAATGATTAACAGTAATTCCTTGAGAATATGTTTACTTAAACAACAAGTCGGTTTTGAGTTTCTAGTTTTAGATAAGCCTATTTAAATATACATTTTATAACTACAATTACGGCTGTAGACATTTTAATGAACAATCAGATCTGACAGCAAAGGCCGTACAATGTCAATCATCATTGTTGCAGTGCGAGAAAGGGATAGCGCTACTGCGCTATAGAGGTATGAAGATCAGAGCACGAAGCAGCACGAAGAGGCTACGCACGTGTGTTAAGCTTCGCTTTGCAAGGAAATGTATGTGATGGTGTCCACTGCAACCCACGGACACGCTAAGCATCAATTGACGTCATTGTCACATGTGTGGCCTGCTCAAATAGGCGCTTACATAGCTCAACGCTGTCAACGTCATAAACGCTGTGCATGTACTACACGGCTTGTGTATTGTGTAGTTCGCATGTGGCGTTATAGATGAGAGATAGATAGCCGCCACAGGCTATACTTACATCCTATATGCATAGCTTCGTCTCTTTTTCACTTTGTGGAACAATGATGCCTTTGACACTTTCCGTTACAGTTCCTTGTTTACTGATGAGAAAACAAATAAGCATTCAGAAAGAGGTATGAATATTCCTGGATCCTGACTTTAATATGAATATGACTAAGTACAACACCAACATGCTTTGCAAATGATCTTTTGACCCTCGAATGAAGTTTACAGGGTGGCGCTGTTGGTTTATTTGTAAAATTGTTTTGTTAAGTGTGGAAAAAACAGATGGCGGCGTCAGTTCCGATTTTGGCCACGCGCCAAAAGATCTTGTACAGCTGTGATAAACAAATGACGTATTTTCATCAAATACAGCTGATAAAGCAATTAGGATTCATTTGCTCATCGTGATACGATCAAAGATCAAAGATTACTAAGGTTTTAATTAATCATGGTCTGGCAGTTTGAGCAATTTATGCGGCCTAACCAAATGTCCTTTCTTTGGTACTGTTCGTCAAATCGTTGAGCTCCTTAAAATTGGAGTTGAGCTGCACGATTATTGACAAATGCTTGCACTGACTGGACAGGTCCACTCAATCTGTGTGGTTCTTTCCTCAAAAGTCCATTTCAGACACCAATCTACATGGTCTTCACATGATCTGACCAAGATTATGTCTGGACTTTAAAAGAGACTGTGACCTCTGAGTTTGTTTCGGCCTTTCTTCTCAGAGTAGTCAGATAGGAAACGCCGACCTCATCTAGTTTTAAAAATGTGATTGACGTGTAAAAGTGTTTGTACAAACCTACTTACAGAAATAAAAATCATTTATCATTTATCATCATTTATCATTTATCATTAGATGAGATCCGATCAACGCGACTATATGCTTAGATAATATCAATCTAATTGCACTTAAAAGGTAAATACTTTACCCTAAACTAATATATAACTACCTCAGAAAATTACAATACATTCATAAGGAACATACATAAATATTTACTAGAAATAATTCGAGGTGTAACAGAAAGGAACATGATCAACTTTGAAAAAGCACAATTTTCATATATGTAAAAAAAAACTCCTTGTGGTTCAACAACCTAACAAATGATATAATAATAATTTGTAAGTGAAATTCTCGTTTTAGTTTCAGGACGTATGATACGTTGTTTATTTTTCACTGGCATCGCGTAAAAATGAATAAATATACATAAACTCATGCCTTCATCACATGGAGTTAGGCAGAAACTACAGAACGCCATCTGCTACGATCCTTACATACTATTAATTTTTAATTAAGTATTATTTGACCCTTTCTGTTACACTTTTTATTAATGCTCAAGAGTCTTGAGACTACCTTTAAGCAGACAGATGTGACTATTTTTTTTTTTACATTATTAGTAGCACTTATAAAGTAAATATCAAGATTGTGGTCAGTCTTCGAACATCAAGCATTGTTACAGAGATAATAGTTTGAGCATTTAGAGTGACATTAATGTATATTGTGTTATAACATAGAAGCATCAAGTATTAAATTTCATAGAGGTCACACTCATCAGGATAGAGTATTCTAGACTCTGTAACATTCAAGTTCAATGTTCCGTCCATCAGGGATGGGAAAATAAAGCTAAACATTTTGTAATCACTTGCCCACACTAGTTTACTATATCCATCCTCGAGGCAAACCGAGTTATCACTTATCAGTGATCTAAAGCATACTTACAATACCTATATAACTTGCCAGGTCTGAACGTAGGCACTACGAACTTTCGCACATGTTCTCTCACTCACACTCGCCTCATGTCACCATTTGGTTCCTAAAAAATGTTACTGCGCAGCCTTCTGCGCGAAGTTCGGAACTGCCAAGTTATATCGGCCGTATTGTATATGTACTGAGACACTGAGTCCAGAAGTCCCTTACCCGGAACTGTGTGCTAAGCTAGAGCGAAGCGAAGCTTCAAACTGGATTTACATTAAACGATTACAATAGAACATTTTACAGTCCTCAGATGCACATTTAGGTTCAATATCTCGTGTATATATATTTTTATCAATGGCTTGTACTACAGAACATACATACTAGGATAATTTAATTAATGTGCCTGCACCTTCACACTCTACTATTCATCTCATGCCATACTCTGAGCAATTCGTCCTGGTCTCCATAACCATGAGACGCTATAACATTTAAATAACCTTCGTAACTAAACTTTTTTTTGTAGAAATGGAAATCTGGACAATGTCTTGGTGTGATACCGACCTTTTTCGCCACTATGCCCAAGTAGATATCATCGAACCGAAAGTGTTTGACGAACAGGCTGGCTACATACATAACTTTCATAGCTTTGTTCGACAGGACGTAAGCGCCCGCTGTGACGTAGGCAGGCCACTTGTCCCACTGGTATTCGTCAAGAGATGCCCTCCATTTGCTCGTGTGGAACCGTTGTGGAGCTGACTTGAAGACATAACCAGTGAACAAGTAGTCGCCCTCTGACTCAACAGTCGTTGCAATACAACCCCAGAAAAATTAAATAAAAATAAAAGTTATAAAACTAAAATCCAACTAACAGTCTCACGTGTAACTATAAACCAAACAGATACATGTGACTTCGGATTTTTAATTTGTCTGTCTATGATGTCTTGTTTATGCCTTTTTAGTCGTGGAGCCGTCGTTGACTTTTTTGTCGTAGTTGGGTTTTAGTTTTATAACTTTTATTTTTATAAAATTATTCTGGACTTGTAATATTTATATATATTATACATATTTGAAAGAGGTGCTAATTAAGCCCTTTCATTTGATACCAAACACGGCCTAATAAAAAGATATTTGATTTTATGTCCTCTAGAGGGCGCCATATTCAATTTAATGTGACGTCACATAGCCTATAACCAGCGGACGATCAAAACTCTTCCAACGATACCTCATTTGTCCAATTGTGACGAGTAATTAAGAAGATATGAGGGAACACATACATATATACCGGTCAAAACCATAACCCTTTGCTTCGCTGTAGTCGGGTAAAAATTTTTCAGCAGCTGATAATAATCTAATCAAATTAAAAATAGAAAATTCATAAAGTGCTCGTCTTGATCATCCCTGATAATTTGGATTTAATCATTGACACTTTGTTATTAAATAAACCCAAGATGCACACACAGCGGCTCAAAAATTAAAATCATTTCAATTTTGATTTTCTTTCTTTTCGTGCGGTTAGTGACTAACCCGATGTCAGAGTTTTTATGCCGCCCATGGGTCTCTGGGCTTCGTTTCACAAACCGTCGAGAAATATTTCTCAGACATGCCGGTTTCCTCACGATGTTTTTATTCACCGTTTTTGAAGCAAGTGATAATTAACATAGAGATAATCATGTGAATATACTACTTTGGTTAAAAGATTGAATGTTGTGTTTGTGGCCCACTCCCTCTCACAGACAGGAGGCCTGTGTCCCAGCAGTGGGAACTTTAGAGGCTGGTTATGCTTAATTGGTAGTTAATTAATAACAACTGTTTTAATTCCATTTAATTTATTTATACAAGTCTTCTTGAGAAAAATGAGAGGCTCGTAAGTGAGCGCAAAATATATCACATTATTATTTTTATTTCACGCAATCAACTCCCAGAATTTGTGACCATTTTAATACCAAAAGCATTATCTTTAGTGGAAAAGTTAACTTATTAGTTCTAAAAAGCTATTCAAGGACTGCTACAAAATGTAACATGACAGAGTACCTACTTACACAATATTATGTGTACTTCTATAATGACGATACATACGATAATATCTGTTGTACATAATATTGTTATTGAACTTAAAAACTATTTTCTTAAATTCAAGAAAGTATTAAATACAAAAGTTGTAATGATTAACAGTCATTCCTTGAGAATATGTTTACTTAAACAACAAGTCGGTTTTGAGTTTCTAGTTTTAGATAAGCCTATTTAAATATACATTTTATAACTACAATTACGGCTGTAGACATTTTAATGAACAATCAAACGGCATAATTTCATTAAGATCTGACAGCAAAGGCCGTACAATGTCAATCATCATTGTTGCAGTGCGAGAAAGGGATAGCGCTACTGCGCTATAGAGGTATGAAGATCAAAGCACGAAGCAGCACGAAGAGGTTACGCCCGTGTGTTAAGCTTCGCTTTGCAAGGAAATGTATGTGATGGTGTCCACTGCAACCCACGGAAACGCTAAGCATCAATTGACGTCATTGACACATGCGTGGCCTGCTCAAATAGGCGCTTACATAGCTCAACGCTGTCAACGTCATGCACGCTTGTGTATTGTGTAGTTCGCATGTGGCGTTATAGATAGAGATAGATAGCCGCCAAAGGCTATACCTACATCCTATATGTATAGCTTCGTCTCTTTTTCACTTTGTGGAACAATGATGTATTTGACACATACCTGTACAATCTCTTATTTACTGATGAGAAAACAAATAAGCATTCAGAAAGAGGTACAAATATTCCTGGATTCTAACTTTAATATGAATATGACTAAGTACATCACGAACAGTGCTTCATGGATCTTTTGGCCCTCGAATGAAGTTTACAGGGTGTCGCTGTTGGTATACATTTGTAAAATTGTTTTGTTAAAAGTGTTGAAATACAAGATGGCGGCGTCAGTTCCGATTTTGCCACGCGCCAAAAGATCTTGTACAGCTGTGATAAACAAATGACGTATTTTCATCAAATACAGCTGATAAAGCAATTAGGATTAATTTGCTCATCGTGATACGATCAAAGATTACGATTAGATGAGATCCGATCAACGCGACTATATGCTTAGATAATATCAATCTAATTGCACTTAAAAGGTAAATACTTTACCCTAAACTAATATATAACTACCTCAGAAAATTACAATACCTTCATAAGGAACATACATAAATATTTACTAGAAATAATTCGAGGTGTAACAGAAAGGAATATGATCAACTTTGAAAAAGCACAATTTTCATATATGTAAAAAAAAAAACTCCTTGTGGTTCAACAACCTAACAAATTATATAATAATAATTTGTAAGTGAAATTCTCGTTTTAGTTTCAGGGCGTATGATACGTTGTTTTTTTTACACTGGCATCGCATAAAAATGAATACATATACACATACATAAACTCATGCCTTCGTCACATGGAGTTAGGCAGAAACTACAGAACGCCATCTGCTACGATCCTTACATACCATTAATTTTTAATTAAGTATTATTTGACCCTTTCTGTTACACTTTTTATTAATGCTCAAGTCTTGAGACTCCCTTTAAGCAGATAGATGTGACTAATTTTTTTTACATTAGTAGTAGCACTTATAAAGTAAATATCAAGATTGTGGTCAGTCTTCGAACATCAAGCATTGTTACAGAGATAATAGTTTGAGCATTTAGAGTAACATTAATGTATATTATGTTATAACATAGAAGCATCAAGTATTAAATTTCATAGGGGTCACACAATCAGGATAGGGTATTCTAGGCTCTGTAACATTCAAGATCAATGTTCCGTCCATCAGGGATGGGAAAATAAAGCTAAACATTTTGTAATCACTTGCCCACACTAGTTTACTATATCCACCCTCGAGGCAAACCGAGTTATCACTTATCAGTGATCTAAAGCATACTTACAATACCTATATAACTTGCCAGGTCTGAACGTAGGCACTACGAACTTTCGCGCATGTTCTCTCACTCACACTCGCCTCATGTCACCATTTGGTTCCTAAAAAATGTTACTGCGCAGCCTTCTGCGCGAAGTTCGGAACTGCCAAGTTATATCGGCCGTATTGTATATGTACTGAGACACTGAGTCCAGAAGTCCCTTACCCGGAACTGTGTGCTAAGCTAGAGCGAAGCGAAGCTTCAAACTGGATTTACATTAAATGATTACAATAGAACATTTTACAGTCCTCAGATGCACATTTAGGTTCAACATCTCGTGTATATTTTTATCAATGGCTTGTACTACAGAACATACGTACTAGGATAATTTAATTAATGTGCCTGCACCTTCACACTCTACTATTCATCTCATGCCATACTCTGAGCAATTCGTCCTGGTCTCCATAACCATGAGACGCTATAACATTTAAATAACCTTCGTAACTAAACTTTTTTTTGTAGAAATGGAAATCTGGACAATGTCTTGGTGTGATACCGACCTTTTTCGCCACTATGCCCAAGTAGATATCATCGAACCGAAAGTGTTTGACGAACAGGCTGGCTACATACATAACTTTCATAGCTTTATTCGACAGGACGTAAGCGCCCGCTGTGACGTAGGCAGGCCACTTGTCCCACTGGTATTCGTCAAGAGATACCCTCCATTTGCTCGTGTGGAACCGTTGTGGAGCTGACTTGAAGACATAACCAGTGAACAAGTAGTCGCCCTCTGACTCAGCAGTCGTTGCTGTGGGTGTGATGTCCTTCACCGCAGCTGATACAGTTACGTCGGGCTTGCGCGGTGCCTCTCTGTCGTGTATGTAGGCGAGCAGGTTGTTCACAGATATGTACATGTCGTCGTCGGTGAACAAGTAGTAGTCGGCCGACGAGCAGTGCTCGTACAGCCAGCGGAACGACATCATAGTCTTTATAGTGTTGTTGTAGTAGTTATCGATAAAATCTATCTGTATTATGTCCTTGAATTGGGCCATTTCTTTGTTTATTTCTCTCTGCAGGTCTGATTTAGGTTTACTGTCTATTCCTAAGAAGAATAACGTTTTGACAGTTCGTCCCGGCACGTTTTCTCGTCCGAATGTTTTCCTTATGGCGTCTCTGTGCCCGAAGTGATCCATCGCGGACTTCACCACTATGAACAGATCTAACTTGTGTGTTGTGGAACATTTTCCTGAGTTTGTTAGAAACCTATAGGGGTAGTAATTAATAGGCGTCACTGTCACCTTCTTGCCTGCCAACACATCGTTCACAATACTTCTAGTATTCACATTAAGAGGGTAGTCGAAATTGTCTTCGAAACTTTTAGCATGTATATAGTCACTAACTCCAAAGAAATTGTATATGTACACTAGCACACACGCACACACAAGATACTTTAAGTGTCTTCGCTTCATTGTTGTTTGTTTTGAGATTTTTAAGAGATTCATTATGGCTGGACCACCTGGAAACTAAAGTTATTTATGCTTAATCAATCGTTTTAAATTGCCATTTCGTATACTTATATAATATTTTCCAGCGATTTTATTTATTGAGATTCTGCGACGCCAAATACCGTCTTGGTACGTTTAAAGCATTGTAAAATCTTTAGCCTACTGGTCTTAATTATGAGTTCCTTATCAGCTACTATAGCGACTTATAGCAAATGTAGATTTCCTATTATCTTGCTTTACGTGAGGTTAATGATAACTGAGATAAGTCGGAGATGTAATGTAAATAGGAACCTGAGGAGAGCTAATATGGGGTCGATTCTGTTGTTCACAAACTAAACTAAATTTAGGTTCAGTGCATCTTTTTCTTTCTATTTCATTATGAAAAAGACAGAAGATAAATTTTAGTCTACTCCTGTCAAATTAATCAGCGCCTGACACAACTCCATACAAGTTTAGACGTGATTAAAAAAGTTGAAAGGTAATCGTTTGGCCTGATAAGGGCATGTGATGAGAGTGATGAATATAAATGTTGATGGATGGAGCGGGAGAGGAAGGCCCAAGAAAAGACGGATGGATTGTGTGAGGAATGATATGAAAGAGAAGGGAGAGAATGATAGCGTGGCGGTTGACAGGGGAGAGTGGAAGAAGAAAACGTGTTGCGCCGACCACAAGTGGCATGGGACAAGGGGAGGGAGGTGATTATGTTGAACCATTCTTAATTTTAACTGGGTTTGATAAATAAGTTCGATGTCATAATATTTTTGTGCTGAATAAAGCATTTTAACAATAAAAAAATTAAAGTTTTCGGAATAAAATAAAAATGTTTCATAATATAAGAAAGAAAAACGTTTATTTAATATATAAATGGAATTTATTTAAAACATAAATGCATAAATAATTAATCTAATAATACAATTTAGGGTGTACAGTCCCTCTTTATAGTAAATAATATGAGTGTAGTCTTAATTCTTATGTGCTTTTGATGTGACTCATTGCGCCTGCTGCGTGGTGATCGCCGAGTCACCTAAAACATAATTCAAATTTCTAAAACTTTGAGAAAATAACGAGTCTTTGGATTAGTAAGGGAGTTTAGCTCACTCAG
Source organism: Lithophane leautieri (assembly GCA_949152455.1). Lineage (NCBI taxonomy): Eukaryota > Metazoa > Arthropoda > Insecta > Lepidoptera > Noctuidae > Lithophane > Lithophane leautieri. The sequence goes on from OX424467.1 coordinate 17,143,586, forward strand.
AAGCACATAGAATATGAAAACGAGAAAATTTGACAAGTTATTGCAAATATCAATAGTAGAAAGTTTGTCTGTCTTCATTTTAACCTTTTTTATTAGGAAGATAGGTATATAGCTGTGTAACTGAAGGTCATATTATAAACTGAACTTTATCATCCAGTGTAGGTATGGCGCGCCTAACTGCATACGTTACGGTCGAATAGGGCTATAAAGCAGTAACCAGTATTATATAGTGCTCTGTGCTATAAAGCCAGTCAGTCAAAACCACAATGGCGGCGTAATTTGTCACGCTAACCATAAAATTACAGTAACATTGCACCGCAAAATAAGTTCTCGTGGAATCGTATCATCATTGAACGCCAATGACGGCAATTGTCGACAAAAATCTATTCAAATTGTATGGCTTGGTGTAGAGGCCACGCCGATTAATTTAAATTCGTATTCGGCGTGGCGTACAAATGTTAAGCAACACTGATTATTCTGGCTTATATTTAAAAGCTTTTAAATGTTTGAATAGTGAATTTCCTCACCAGTTCACAGAGAGGTGTCAACAGTCGAGCTGATAGACACGGGGGGCAGGTAGTGGCTTCTGATCTGAGTGTGCAGGCGCGCTACCTCGCCGTCCAAGGTTTCCATCTCGCGGACCAGCTGCGTGAATTGCACTATTCCTGTGAATATCATACGGGCGTAAATATTTCACGTCAAGATTTAGAAGCTGCATGGGTATGCGTTTGTGTCAGGAATGGTATTTTATAAATCTTTGACGGAAGCTTGGAAGCATTAATATATCTTCCACGAATGGTGATACTTAAATGTACTTTTAGTGTCCCCGGCATAGTCAGACCCATTATCAGGTGATATTGGGGCTGAAAATATTAGCCAGTCAGCAACCTTAGGTGTTGTTGCTGTGTTATTATTTATTACTTTATTTATTTATTTTGTAATACCTCTTGAGATTTATATATTACGTCCGTAGGCGTGTCCGTCCGTGGCATTACAGCGGGCTCTATCAGAATACCAGCGCTGCGGTGTTTATTTTTTAAATATCGTAGCATTATGCTGAGATAGGAGCCTTTTTGGCCTCGCACAGGTCGTTAGTTAAGTATTTTGTTAGTTTTAAATTGTTCTTTTTTTTTGTTTTAATTATGTAGTTACTTACTTTTTATTACTGTTTGTTTTTCCTGTGAGTGACCCAAAAAAAATATTTTTCTTTTTAATATTTTTACCATGCAATATTTATTTATAATTAACACATGCATTTAATAGACTTAGTCAAGTTGAATTTTTTTTTTTTTTACATCCATATTGCTATTTTAGACATTAGGGTATTGATATTATTAAAGGAAATAAATGTATATTTTGTGGTTGACCACCGTAAACAGTCTGTTGTCTAAACAAACTGTGGGTTGTCTGGAAAAGCTTGCTTAATAGTCAAAAGGAAAGTATTTTACTCAAGCAAGAAGTAAATGGGTGGATAAGAATAACCAATGCCAACCTAAATATACATAATAGTGCTCCTTTTCTGTTTTAATAATGGCAACCCTTAGAAATAATTTCATTTATTGAAAATTTAAATTTAATGTATTGAATAATTATTTTAATTTAATTTTATATGACTGTTGATGTATTTTATTTAGGTAATTGATTTAACAGAATATGTTTTATCATATTTAATAATTAAGGAAGTGCTAACAATGATTGTGGACCAAAATAGTAATAAATAAAAATGTTATTATATTAGCAAAAAACTACAATTACCCTCTCGAGAATTAGTAAACCCATGACGCTTAATAGTTTCCATTTCAATCTGAACAACCATTGGGAAGACAATCTGCATCATCTTCAGCATCTCATTGCCGGCTGCTTCCTTGGCCTCGTCCAGCTTCGAGGCATAGTCTGGAGACTCCAAGGCATCTATGACTTCGGCCAGGATCATTCTCATCTGGTCCACTGAGATGTTCTGTGGCGATGCCATCCTGCTCTATTGAGCATTTAGAATCTTTGAAAGATAAGACAATGCTTTTTTAACTAGGTTTTTTGATATTTGTTTTTTTTACACAAAATCGGTGTATAATATAACCGTGACACAGAGAGAGAGAGAGAGATGCGCATGGATTACATGACGGTTCCTATTACTTTCGACTACTACTGCAAGCCGCATTAAGGAACTTCATTCCAAAGAACTACCGACTATCTGAAAAATGTATCCTGCTAATATTGTAAATGTAAAAGTTTGTATGTTTGTTACTCAATTGTGAGAATGTTGTAGGCTTAATAGACTATAGATTTGTAGACTATTTTGTTTAGATTTTGGTTAAGTACCTGTTACTTGTTGACAGGCTTACACTGTCCTCCCATACCTATTAATAATGTAATTTGAAAACATTGTAAAAAGCCATTTATTTTTAAAAGAGTAACCATGGAGTTTCTGGCCGGCTCTTCTCCATACATAGGAAACAACAAATCAGACCCAGGCACCTTTAAAAGGTGGTATAGAATAATGGTAGTACTCTCCTATGTTATAACTGGTAACAAAAAAGTTGAAACACTTATACAGACTATAATAATATAATCATATATGATGTGGTTAGTGACATATTGTGTGATACTGTGTTAGCACTGAGTTCTAAGGTTGGTAGCTCAGATTCAAGTTTGTTCTTATTTTCGTAGACACAATTACAAACATTCTCATCATCATCCAGTATTACTGAGAGACTTGTGATAGATACAAGACAAATGAAACTTAAAAATAAACCAAAGTCACATCATATTGCCAGATATTGCCATCAACTGATCCCACCAGACTTAATCTAATGAACAGCTTCAACCTTTTAAACAAAGGCTGTGTTTATTTTCTATTTAACACAAAGTTCTTTTCTTTCAGATTAATAAATCCTAATTCAGGACAATGAGATCATTATGACAACACCAATGTAGCCAATCTAAGTGCAGTCAAGCATTTATGGAAGCAGCACACAAATAAGTTGACCTTGTCTTGATAACCGTTGGATGTTTAAAAGCATGGTTGATACCTATTACCTATGTATGGCTAAAATGATAAATCTGCTGCTTTGTTAGTTAGACTACTTTGTTAGACTGCTTTGTTAGTTAAAAATAATGATAGATCACGTACAAAACTGTGTAGATTTTATCTGAATAGCTACTAAGGAAAAAAAGGGCTTGCGGTTTTGACTTATCGTAAAACGAAGAACCCATGTCTATATTTAAACCAAAGGACTCGATTAACGCAAGGAGTGGATGAGTCATACATTAATTGTAAGAGGGTGACTTTTTATTTATAAAAGATTCTAAGAACCAAGAGCGTGTCTTACACCAATATATAAAAAGTACTCTGTGGTCTTACCTTATCGTGCACAGCACACTGATCTACAATAGGTTTTTCACTTTGTATATTATATTATATGATTAACACAAGCATTTAATCTAACTTATGAGTAAAACAAGCAAAATAATTCATAAATGCAATTTAAATCAGCATCGAAACGAAACTAAAAGCCCTCTCTCTTCGGGCTTCGGCCTCTTCCTTCGGAAAATCGAACCAATCGAACTGACCTACCTGACTTGATCACCTGACATTTGTTTGACAATCCGACATTGACATGACAGATTGACAGTATTATGACACGGAAGCTGGGGTGCGTTCAATTATTTTGCTCAAATAAACTCCATGGGTTTTTCATCGGTCTTTTCTTCGTAACCGGGGGGGGGCGTAAATCAGTAAACTTAATTATAATATTATAAGTGCGTTGTCGTCACAAGTGGTTAGGTTGGTTGGGTCCCCAGTCGAGCACACTGTGAGCACACTGAACGCAGTTTAAACGTTTTGTCAGTGTCACATGTCAACAATTCCGCAATGTCAGATTGACACTTCAATTTCATAGTTTTTCTTTTCATTTTCTTTTCTTCCTAAACTTTTTATTTGTACAAAAAAAGTATTTACTGTAATAAAATAAGTATTTTCTGTGAAAGGGTAAAAGATTCATTAGTTTGTTTTTTTATCATTGTGAGACATCGTGAATGTAGGTAATTAAATATTTTGTTTTTCTTGCAACTAGATCTCTAGATCTGTTTTTGTTTCCACAAATTTAGCTTTGTTTGTTTGATGTTTGAGCGGCGATAATATTCATTAACAGGGCAACAGGATCAACTGGTATTTTTTAATATTATGGATTCATCGTTTCCTGTACACATTAATCAAAAACTAGTGTTCTATCACATTCGTCACCATGAGTCATGTTTTTACTAACCATTTTATTTTATTTTATAGCCTTTATTCAGAGTTACAGTTGTATTACAAAAACATTTTATCTCAGTTCTGACTTCTGAGTCTCTTTGTGCCCATTGTCAAATGCCTCTTTGAACCACTTCCAATTCTCCCCGCTCCTTGCCTGTCTAGTCCATGTTTGTCTCGCCGCGCTCACCAAGTCATCCTGCCATCTTTTCAAAGCTTTCCTTTCTTTCTCATCCCCTCCCTAGGATACCATAGGGTCCCTATTTTGCTCAATTTCACTTCTTTTTTTTTAATTAATTTTTATTCATGACCTTATATACAAGTCTTTCAGTCAGATATAAAGATGGGTGTAACTTAGGTGTAATATATTACTAATTAAAGACGAATTAACAGGATAGCCAGCCCTTCTCCATTTAAAAAAAAACAAAGACAATAATTTTAACTGTTTTTTTATAACTTTTTGTAGTAATCACATAATGGCTCCTTATTTTTTATGGAAACAAGTAAAGATAGTGGTCAGAAAGAAGTGATCTGCTTAAAGGTGGTCTGTCCAATTCTTTATATCTACCACATGATTGAAACTGTATCTACATCAAACCAAACAGTTTTGTAGTCTGCCCATATTTATGTTGAATGATAAAGGATTTTGCTGCTATCCAGTAATGGCTAATCAATAATGATAATCGTCTTATTATCTATGGCACATTATTATGTATTGATTGGTTTGCCTTTAATTTTTAGAATAGGATAGAATGGAATAACAAATCCACTGGCTGTCTGTGATTAGTATATACTAATATCTTAAAAATAATTAATAAAATAGTTTTTATATTAAAAAAAAATGTTTGTGAATTTAAGAAGCATACAATTTATAGTAAAAATTGTGGTGAATCATAGTGGGAATTAATGATAGGCCGAGTATAGACACAATTACCTTACAAAGGTGTCTATTATTGAAATATCTCACAGTTTTACAACAGTTAAAGTTAAACATTATCTTGCAAATGCAATCATTTATGTCATCCATCATCATTAACTAGTCTTATTCAGCTGCATCTGGTTAGACTGTAAGCTGACCCTAACACAGTTTGGAGAGTCCTCCCTTTTCAATGGAGTATGGCGAACTTTAACATAGTTGGGAAAAGGCTAGGCAGATGATGTTCATTAACTTGCCATGGCCCGGGGCATGCAAAATGCTGCCCTATAATCAGTGCTTGTTTCTGTTTCCAGTTTTTATTTTTATTAAACAAAATGTTATCATAAGCAGAATTTACTGAATGTATGAACTAGAATTTAGCTTTCAATACAAATTAGTTTTTGTTTTTCACGAAACTCAATCAATATGTGAATAATCCCATATTCAGTCTAAAAGGTCAGCAGTATGGAGGAAGAAATAGAAGAAGTTGAGATTGAGACCAGGCCACCAAGTGCGCGACGTAACTTAACACTGAGGAACAACGCGGCTAGGCAGGTGGCCGTCAACTTTATGCCGTCGCGACAGCTGCCCTACAGTAAGTTAACTCATTTGTAGACGTAAGACCCAACAGTTCCGACCAAGAATACACATATCGAAGTCTTTGGACTGTATGTGTATTCTTCATCGAAACTGTAGCTAATCGCTATTTTTTTTTTGATGTTTTATCTTAGGCGAGCGTCACGATTATAAAACCTTAATCAGCACTGTTTTTTGACAATTTGGGAGCAATTTTTGGTGCAATATTATATCAAAAGAAGGCGTTGATGGCTTACTATAGATCATAAAATGAAAATTACTAAGTAATTATTTAAATTATATTTTAGTAGTTTACCTATCCATACCTTGCTATGTGTATATCTTTGTTAATTTTTGATCCACAAAAGGATGGAAAGTCTAAAATAGCAGTCTAATACTAGCGACCCGCCCCTGGTTATCAGGGTTTTTATGACTTAAAAAAACATGAAGAGTTCTTTATTATAAGTAAGTTCAATATTAATGGATTACACTTATAAACCTTCCGGGATAAATTCGCTAAATAATGGTAAAACCGGTATAAAAAGCCGTTGCGGAGTTATCCGCGGTCACTCAGACAAAAAAATTTAGTTTAATTTATATTAATGTGAGTATGTTTTATGTATAGATTAGCCGTATAACCATACCCTCGTATGTGCTTATCTCGAACCAAATATGTCTATGTCCTAGAACCAAAAAATCGAAGACATGTGACATCTACCAACCCGCACTGGACCCGCGTGGCGAATTAGATACGGCCGACTCCCTCGCACCGAGAGAAGGCCTATGGGGCCCAGCAGTGGGCACATTATAGGCTGATTATGCTATGTGGATATCTCGCGGAGTGAAGAAACAAAAAATGTAATGTTCCCGATACAGTTTAGCTATCTTCATGCCTTGTTTTTCGGGAGGACCGCAGAGATAGAGAGAGTTATTCCATCTGCCATCGTTACTGGAGAGCACAATGGGCGTTTACTCAATTATCGTTTAATAAGGGTTCATTACTCGGATATGTGTTACAAACGATGATAATTGCTAACCACCGCTAATTATGATAAACGTCGCCCTCAACTGCAGTGTAATCTGCTGCACGTAATTACGACCAAGACAGAAACAGTTTTCATGTACAAAAACTTCAATCAATGGAAAACACTAAACAAATATTTAAAAATAATTATCTCTACTACTTGTACATACTGAACTAAGTTGAGGTCACGTACTCAAGCATAGTACGGGATCCGATTCTATTTAGAAAACAATGTTGTTACTTAAATATTTGAACAAAAGATAAGTATGTGTGGTTTTCCTTGTTTTCCATTCAGTAGAGACGATACGCTCGATACCCATACACTAATCTCGTAAACAAGCGGAAAGATGACGACCAAACACTTGAAGAGACATAGTGAAACAAAGCACACGTTACACTGCAGTCAACAAGCACCTTTGTCAGGACTCAATAATTAGCTTTATTTCATACGGTTTTATTATAAACAGTACAGCCAGTTTTACCTTATACCTTGTACTACATTATATAAATTCATGACAGATACTAGTTTACATTTAAAAATAATATTATTTTAATGGTTATATAATGTATGTATTTTATTTGTGTGTGATGTGTCGAAGTAAAGTGTTGTGTTGTTAAATAATGTGCTGCAAGTGAATCACAATGTCGGTGATAGCTGATGATATTGAAATTCTAGAGCTTAGTGCTGTTAGAAAAAGAGGTACTTACCTAGTTTTAATGTTTATCTATACACTAGCTAATGCCCGTGGCTTCATCCGCGTGGATGTCGGTTATTATATAGTAAAACCTTTCTCGAGAACCATTTTATCCATTTGTGAAAACAGCATGAAAATTGGTGCAGTAGTTTTTGATTTTATCGCGAACAGACAGACGCGGCGGAGGACTTTGTTTTATAATATGTAGTGATTAAAACATGTATTTTTACAATATTACCAATTGTATCTAGGATGCGATCATTTCTGTTTCTGTTTTTTGAGCAATGAGATAGAAGTACCTTCGTAATCCATACTCAATACTTAATATTATGAAAGCTAATGTAACTCTGTCTGCCTGTTACCCTTTCACGCCTTAACGGCTGAACGGATTTTGATGAATTTTTTTTGCACATAGGTAGACCATGACTTGGCCATTGACATGACTTGGACATTTGACAATTTTTATACCGGTAGTACGTTCCCGTGGAATAATACGACTTGCTCGCGGGCGAAGCCGCGGGCAAAAGCTAGTAAATAAAAAAGAATATTCTAAATCGGTCCACAATTGACGAAAATATTGATGAACAAAAACCTACATAGAGTCGAACATAGAACCTCCTCCTTTTTGGAAATCGGTTAAAAATATATCTAAAACCAATTGTAATTACCGTTGCATATCTAATTGGTAACAGATATACAAGTTATAACTATTACGTTAACATACTCAAGGGCCGGAGGAGGTTGAATTAGGTGACTACGACCTTTGCTGACGTCACGTTTTCTTTCCATCGCATTCCGTTGGTAGACATCATACAATGGTTCGAAGAATGACTAAAATAAGTGCAAGCGCACATCGTGTATTGCACAGCATGTATTCGTTAAACAAAAAGGGCTTTTCTTAATGATGTTATCAGTTCATCCATAGGTTGTAGGCCCCGTTGCGATAAGGACGCCAATTGTGTATTATCCAAACACCGCAACATGCTCCTGTCAGGTTTTTTGTCAGTTTTTCAGCATATATTTATTTTAATAAAGAAAAAATTACTGCTTTTCTCCAGACACTCTAAGACTCCGTCGCAATAACTCCGAGCAGAATGCCTTATTGGAAGAAGTGGACGCCGCGGAGGCCGACACTCCAGACTCGGCTGACAAACAGGCAGATATCATTGTACGGGAGATGGAACAGCATAAACGACTGATGGAGGATGATCCTGAAGCTGAGGAGTTGAGGAGGTGGGTTTGAATTTAGTTCTTAATAATCTTGTCGAAGTTCTTAAGAGTCATTGCAGAAAGACCCACAAACATGCCCCGTGATCTCGCATTTAAGCCCAAAAGTAGACGTGCATAATTGCATATCCAGATCACACTTGACGTAATTCGTTTGTGGGATTCAAACTCCCATGTGCCTCTCCTCTCCAGGTATTAAGTGGTCAATCCAATCTATTAAGTATCTTAGCAAATAAGAGTCTGCCAACAAACCTGTCTTACCTTCCAGAGAGGCACTAAGAGATCTTCCACAAGGTCTGACGATGAAGAGGAACGTTCGCGCTAAACTATCTGCGTCAGTCAGCCTCAGGTCAAAAAGACGACCGATCTCAATGTGGAAGCGGATGAAGTATCGAATTGGTTTTGCTTGGAAAAGGGTGAGTAGCTGTCAAAATATGAAAATAATAAATACATAAAAGAATAAAAACTTTTTCCAAAAAAAGAGAACAACCGACTTCCAAAAAAAACAGTAAAAAAAAGTGAAAAATAACTTTTAATTTCGGAAGTCGGTGTCTTTGGTTTTCAAATTTCGTTTTTTGCCACCGACTTCGCAAGTCGACTTACGTCAACATCAGGTTAAGCTACGCCTGCCGCGGTTGGTCCATAGATGGGTGACCATCTTTACAAACCGAGACTCCTCCGTGTCTCGGAAAACACGTTAAGCCGTTGGTCCCGGCTGTCATTCGTGGATCTTTGACAATCGTTACGGGTCGTCAGAAGCCGGAAAATCTGACAACCAATCTTACAAAGGGGTATCGTATTACCCAGTTACTGGGTTGTGGAGGTCAGATAGGCAGTCGCTCCATGTAAAATACTGGTATTCAGCTGCATCCGGTTAGATTGGAAGCCGACCCGAACATAGTTGGGAAAAGGCTAGGCAGATTGATTAATTGATTATTTTTATAAGCGTTCACACAGACAGACACGAAATGTATAGATACTACCTTTTGACTAGCTCCGAGACCGCTGCCGCGACGTAGTCTTCTCTTTCGAGTTCTGGTACGAGCCCATCCGTCAGATCGAAGGTCACTTCGGTTCAGCAGTGGGCTCATACTTCTACTTCCTCCGCTGGCTGTTCGCAATCGACCTACTTTTGGCGACCCTGGTCATCGCCTTCGTGGTCATACCTCAGGCGCTTCATGATGAGCAGAAGGCTGATGGGGTCCAGTTGAGTGCCCTGGATTTTATTACGGGAATGGTAAGCATTGATAGATATATTTAGTTTATACATTTACATTGGGTAACTTATTATACTAAATTAACTAAAAAACTAAAACTAAAAGGACTAACTGACTATACCAATAAATATAAGTTTTCTCAAACATGCTTGGAAATTCGAGCATTATTTTGACAACCTTCTTCGAGATAAATCAAAATTGCTGTACTGGTAAAAAACAAGTGACGATGCGGCCAGCAAAGTTACTATGAAAATCCATATCTGGCGTGTTTAGCGGCCAAATAAATTACTATGAAAACTCATATCTGTCGTGTTATTTAAAAATGGAAGGAACTTTTTACTTCAACACACGGCAACCAAGGAGGTGACTTATCAAAGATTTTATTTAAATTTCGAATTGGTTTGCAAATAGAACAAAGAAGAAACAAATTAACATATTGGCGCATGAAAAATGATAGTTATTCGTCATTGATTCTGGAATTTCTATTTAATTACTCAGTTTGAATTTCCGCGCGTTGTTTGAGAAAAGTACTATACAAGCCTTGGCCGCAATCAGGAACTGATGGACTCACGCATGAGTGCCTCGGCTTCGCCTCGGCCCTCATTTTCACGATCGTCCATCAATTCCCTTATTGCAGGCCGCGACAGTAATGTACTATTAGTTTATTAAGTTACAGCTATTAACACATGGGATGGGTTACGATCCTCAGCAGTGAGGGACCGACTATAAACAATGAGTAACAGCTATGGAGTTCTCCGAAAAAGCACGGGTGTCGAAATTTTCATAATCAGTATGGCATTGGTCTGTCTGGAGGCCTTTGGTGCCGTCGAACCCTTGAGTAACACGAGCCAATCAGCAAACGTAACGCACGACACTCTTAGCTGGATGAACCGATGATCTGAAGAAGCTTAGATGGACTGGATGTGTTAGCGTGATGCCTAAGCCAAACAGGACTACTCATACTTGCGCCAGGCTAATTTTCTTCTTGAAAAAGCCCAATGCTTTTCATTTTTTTTACTTGCTATCATGCTATAGAAAAAACCCCAAAGGAAAAAGTCTACCGCCATCAGAACTGGCGATTTGGTCAACCAGTTCAAATCGCCAAAATGAGATATTATACGGCCCAGAAATTGGTGTGTGCACATATCGCGCAGATCGACCGCCTCTAATATCTGCCCAGCCTGTACCTAGTCGGCCTTAAGGCTAGTCCGCCACTGTACCTACTTTCTAAGCCAATAAACGATTATTTATTTATTTTACTGATTGTCCACTAGCTAAACCATCCGTTGAACGAATGCGACTCCGTTGTTGACTAAGCCCGCAAATATTCACCCCACAAAACCTTCCGATTCCAGGGTGGTTTAACGGACTCGCTTCTCTTCTACGGACACTACCACGAGGGCGATATAGTCACGCCAACGACGCTCACGTACAATATGGCGTTCGCTTACTTCTTCACCATGGTCTGTCTGTATCTTATGTTCTTTGGGGTGCTGTGTTATCGGTGAGTTTTAGCAATCTGATTGTTTATTTGCATACAATTTATAATTTTGTTTATTTGATTGACATCATCTGCCAGTAATAGGAAAATTATACACCAAGTTCGTCCATATTTGCGTGTAGAATTCTAGTTCAGCGGTAAAAAAAAAGTTACCCCTTCTTTGATTAGAATCCGTTATCTCCGTTTTTACCCGACTACGCCAAAGCCAAACGAGGGTTATTATTTTTACTCTATATTTTCTTCGACTGAATAGACCAGTCATAGTCGTTCTATAACCTTCTTACTTCAATGTTTTCAGGACAGCATACTCGTATCGACTGAACTTCATAGAAACTTCAGGTGGTCTGAGCCATGTGTTCGCAAACAAAGTGTTTTGTGGGTGGGACTTCGGTGTTGTGACGCAGGAAGCAGCCAAACTTAATGCTAATAGCCTTTACAACGAGTTCAAGGTAAGAATGACGATTCTATGTGAGATATTCTTCGATTTATCGCGTAAGTGCCGACTTCAAGGAAGCAACTGTGATACTTTGGATATAGTAGGAGACCCAAATATAATCTTGGCACCAGCAAACTCCTTGTACGGTACCAAATTTTTTTGGCCATTATTCTATATTCATTATTGATTTTTTCATTCCAGGAGCTTCTAAACGAACAGAACCGCAAGAACACTGCCACATCCTGCCTCAAAAAGGTGGCCCAGTATGGGACCAACGTGATCATCAGTGTATTCGTGCTGGCTCTCATAGTGGGCATAGAGTGTGGCCTGTGGCTCCTGCTGGGCTGGCACACCGGCCTGCCGCACTGGGAGCTGTGCGTGTCTGTGGTGGTGACGGCGTGCGTCACTGTGTGCCCGCTCGTGTTGCATGTAGTCGTCAAGTGAGTGTTGTATCCTAATCCTATCTAATATTATAAATGCGAAGGTGAGTTTGTTTGTTGGTGAAGGGTGGGCGTTTTGGGGGACTGTCTAATGTAATTTTGACGTTCGAAAACTGCTGATTCTCAGCCTAGTTTGAATAAATGACTTGATTTTGATTTTGTTTCGCTTTCACGTTAAAACGACTGAACGGATTTGGATTAAATTTGGCACAGGGGTAGACCATGACTTGGAATAGGGCATAGGATACTTTTTATTCTGATTTTCCCACGGGATCGAGACTTACGCGGGTGAAACCGCTGGTCGCAGCTAGTTGTACATAAATCTATTTGTTGGCACATAGGCCTCGAAAAGTAACCATAACATAATATAACATCACGCATGTATTTTTCCGAAGGGTTAGGGCAGAGGCGAGAGTCGAATCATCATTAAAAGTCCAAATGAAGCAAGTTATATGATATTACAAGTCTCCTACAAGCTGAAATTATCTCGGTGTTCTTTGCAAATTTCGTTTAGTCGGAGATCGGAAATCCGACGCGCTTTTGTCCAATCGCTTAGCGGCATCCCGGTACGTCCCCCTCCTCCGAAGAGTGACGCGCGCAATGTCGGTTCTGTATCCGCTCGGGCAACTTCTTGAAATCCAGCGCCCTAGTTCCTATTCCTATTGGCGCTTTTCCCAAAAGTATGCAACCCCTATGGTAATAATCACTGCGTCTGCTGTAAGTCGGGAGGGAGGTTCTTCTCTCTTGTTCTCCTTCAGCTCTTCAAGTATCCATCTGAATTGAGATAGATATAAACCATCTATATCTATAAAGATGGATATCTACCATCATTTACTTTCCAGGTTAGAGTTCTACAATCCTCGTACGGCGTTGTACGTGACGTTGGCGCGGACGTGGTTATTGGACGTCGGCACTCTGATGCTGTTGCTCGTCTACTGGTCACAGAAACACGGTGACGAGGTAAGTTGTTATAAAAAGCTATCATTGTTATGTATATGTTGAATTAAATAGAAATTGCAATTATGAAGTGTTAATACACTTATTATGAAACAGCATTGTCACATTTTAAAGCCGTATTGCCGCCTCGCATGCCTAGCACCGTGCAAACGACTGTCTGTAAAAGTAAAATAGTCAAATAGAAGCCCCTCATCCGGATCAGTTCGTTGCACTGCACACAGTTGTTGACTTCTAGCTCTATTCACTTCGCAAACATCATCATTTTTAGTAACTATTTCACGATAAAGTGTTGTAGCATAATCACTCAATCACTTACAACTAAAAGTATTCCAAAATGTTTCACCATGAGGTGACACCAGCTTCCACATATTATGTTTTGCTTTCTCCATGTTGTAATATTATTATTCCAGTGTTGGGAAACGTCGTTCGGTCAGGAGGCGTACCGGCTGGTGTTGCTAGACTCCGCCATATCTTTGCTTGTGTTGCCACTCTTTGAGTTCACTAGAGGCTTAATTTATAAGTGAGTTTTGTTATTGTTTTGTACATATTTTTATGATTAGTTTGGTTTTGTGGGAAGAAATACTGTTTAATCTTTTTTTAAATATTTTAACTTTTTAGTTGGCAATTTGAAGAGCAGGTGGTAAAGTTCGACCTGGTCAATCATAAACTTTGCATTTCCTATTTATCATACGTAAATCGGTTAATGATTTTTCAACATCCAAGTGTAATGCAATTTATAAAAGATCGTTGTGATTTTACCTTCAGAAATCCTAATTCTGCGATATGTCGCAAGTACTGCCGTTGTAAGAACTTTTATTCTGTTTTGACGTCCTAATAAACCATGATACATTTGTCCAATATTTACAAATAACTTTTATCCACTTACAAATCTTATCATGGTATAATCTTCAGCTGGAGCAAATCGGAAAACGCGCCTGAGTTCAACATAGCATACAACTCTCTGACCCTGATCTACAACCAAGCCGTGCTGTGGTTCGGGATGCTGTTCTGTCCACTGCTGGTGGTGGCCGTGACCCTAAAGCTGCTGCTTCTCTTCTACATCAAGAAGGAGTGCGCTCTGAGGGCCTGTCAGCCGGCTAGGAAGGTACTAGGAAGGGAACACCTTCGAGTTCATAAGTTATTCTTGTAATAGTACTCCCGTTTCCGAGCCGCCTCTTGTTTGGGATATTTTACAAATTCAAATGAAATTTACATAATTGTGGTTAACTAACAGTTCTTTTCGAGAATTATAGAGTAGAAGCTCCCACCCAAGCCCATCTCAACGCTCAATCCTGGTCTACCAGATACGTCGTAATAACCGATATGGTGCTTTATCTGAGACCTCTCTGTGGCCCAATATACCATCCATGTTCACCAACTCTTCCACAGATAACTTATTTGAGTTGATATAGAATACTCAATATGAGGAAAGTTTTGTGTATGAATGTCGATGGCTATAAGAATAGGGGAAGACCAAAGAAACGACGGATGGACTGTGTGAACGATGATACGGCTAGAAAGGGGGTGACTGCCGAGATGACGGCTAAAAGAGAAGTGTGGTAGAAAGGGACATGTTGCGACGACCACAAATTAATTGGGATAAGGGCAGGAGAATCATGATGATGATGATAGAATACTCAATATCTTTATTGCTTTACGGCCAGGCGGTCGGTGTTTAGCTGGTATCTATAACCGTGCGTTTGCACTGGCGAAACATTTACGATAAAACATGTTGAAATCTCTATTTTCTGTCAAAGTTCCATACAATTTTTGACAGGAACTAGAGATTTAAACATGTTTTGTTGTAATGTTTCGCCAGTGCAAACGCACGGTAAGTCATAACTTATGACCTCTGTAGAAAATTTGCTAATTTATGATGAAATTAGTATAATTACCGACTTCAAAAAAGGAGGAGGTACTATGTTCGGATGATTGTTTTTTTTTTTTTTTTTTTTTTTTTTTTTTATGTATGTTCACCGATTACTCCGCCGTTTGTGAACCGATTTAAAAAATTCTTTTTTTGTTCAAAAGCTTATACTTCTGAGGTGGTCCCATTGTCACCAAATCAGGATCTGATGATGGGATCCTAGAGAAATCGAGGGGAACTTTCAAAAATCGTAAGGGCAACTAGTGCATTCCTTAATTTATTCATTAGGTATTTTACAGCACTACAATTTTATGAAGGTCTGGAGTCGATCTGATGATGGAGCCGAAAGACAGTCAAGGGAACTCCTCAATGGTTTACAGCAGATACCTCGTGTTTGGGCTTGATTAATTTGTATTGATAAAAACCTTACACTTGGATGGGTTGTGACTGTCGTTAAGGGTCTGATGATGAAGATGAAGGACGATTAACGGAACTCCTCAACGGTTCACAGTAATTACCTTGTGTTTGGACTTAATTCATTTATATTGATAAGAACTTTGCAACCATATAGGTTGTAAGTGACATTACAGATGTGATTATGGTCACCTTATAATATGATGATGAGGGGAACTATACAGTGTAAGCAAATGTATAGTGTTCACCCTTATATTCTTGAGAAGGCACGGGAGTCTCATTAGCCAGCCGGTTTCGTATAACATCTAAACGATACTTGCGCTGTTCAGACGACTCGCCAATTAATCGTTTTTGAATAAGATTGAGTCGGCAGATCTTATCATTTGGCGACTCCTGTGACAAATGAGAATGCATGTAATTTCTCATCTGAGATAACCTAGCATGACAAGCTAACGGTGATTCTTGGGAACCGGACATAGCACTCCGTTTGCGATTTTTAGATAGGCGTTCTTTTTCAGCAGTATTAGTCTCTTTAATTCTGTTTTTCTTCATGCGGACGGCTCCTTTAGTTGGTCTACCCATGGTGATTACAAAAATCAAATTACACAAAAAATGGAAAAATAATAAAACTTTAAAAAAACAAATTGACCGCCTTCAAAAAAAACAAAACAAAAAAGGACTACTGTACTAAAAACCAAAAGACAAAAGTACTTCTTTAATAATAAGAGAAAAATAAAAAAAATAACTTTAATTTCGGAAGTCGGTGGCCAAAAACTAAAATTAAAAGCAAAGACACCGACTTCCGAAATTAAAGTTATTTTTTTTATTTTTCTCTTATTATTAAAGAAGTACTTTTGTCTTTTGGTTTTTAGTACAGTAGTCCTTTTTTGTTTTGTTTTTTTTGAAGGCGGTCAATTTTTTTTTTGGTATTACAAACGTGAATTTTAAACAGTATTAACTTTCTTATTTTCAGAAGATTATTTTTTAGTAATGTTATTGCGGTATCTAGGCGCCCGTTTTTGGACTGGACAGGGTTTTTGTTACATGTTGTATATAATATGATAAATGAAACCTATATTTACAGGTATGGCGCGCTGCGCAGACACAGACAGTACTGTACATGTTCGTCACGCTGTCACTCTTTACCACGCTGTTCGGTGTTGGATCACTATTCTTTAGGTAAGTCATACAACTTTAACAGCATAATGATGGTGACATAAGCTAATGCAATCATTTTAATCATCATAGTTAATAACTCTGCCTTCTTAAGGGTATAAGTCATTACAATACATCTGTTGAAAAATGTCTAAATAATAGCATTTTAATAGAAGCATATCATGAAAAGAATTTTTTTTTTGTTTTTCTTTCCTGTTGTTCCGGCTAATCTCTGAAATGGCTGGACTGATTATGACGTGACTTTCTCTAGCAGATAGCTGATATTAGGTGTTAGCTAGAAAGCCGACTAAGGCTACTTTTATTTTAGAAAAAGAATTAGGCAGCTGCTAGTCTTAAATATTAGCATAGTATACCAATTTATTTGGGGTCGGCACAACATGTCTACGTCTTCCACACTTCTCTTTTAGCCGTCATCTCGGTAGTCACCCCCTTTCTAGCCATATCATCGTTCACACAGGCCATCCATTGTTCCTTTGGTCTTTCTCTACTCTTATAGCCATCCACATCCATACTCAAAACTTTCCTCACGTCATTTTACGATTTGGTTTTGATTGAAGGTATAAAAAAAAGCAAAAACCCCTCACTACTTCCTGTTGTAATGACACCATAGCTACGGTTTCACTGCGCCCTGTAAAAACGGCGGCAAAAAGCTTTTATTAACTTGTTTAGTTCACTTTGCCTCAATAGATGGCGCTGTACATTTACGTCACGTTTCTGAATCGCGTTGTCAAGATTCCCCGCTGTTTGGTTGGGTGTCTTGTACTCAGCGTGTTTGGTATCTCTGGTTTCCCTTCAAAACGTATAAATCTTTCGCCTTTTACTAAAGATTTCCGTGGAGGGGAACACTCAAATGAGTCTTATACATTTTTGAAATACTCTGCTTCGGCAGAGTTTATAATAACTGTAAAGAGTGTGAAGGGGGAACGAAAATTGAGTAGATACTTACTAGATAGATCGCAATATTATCAGTTTAATTTTCTCTGGTCAAAGTCAAAGATTGCTATCTACATGCCACGTATTCATTGAGAAAAATTGCTCAACACTCACAAACACTGTTGCCCGCAACATCAATTGTTCTTGGACACAATCTTGCTTTGCTTTTGTCCCAATGAATACGGTCCCCAGAAGCATAACCAGTTGCCGTAACAATGTTGTGCTACAGCGAATACAGGGCATGGACATCAATTGTAATTCAGTCTAATATTACAAATCGGAAATAACTATCTGCCTGTTACCTTTTCACGCCTAACTGATCCACGAACCGAGCGAATTTGGCATCAAATCCGGAAATGGATGCACAGTCAAGTCAGTTTTTGTCCTCTACTTTTTTCGTATGGTTAGTGACTAATCTGCTGTCAGAGTTTTTATTCCGTCCATAAGCCTCTGACTTGGCTTCACATGCCGTCGATAAATATCTCTCAGGCCGGTTTTCTCACGATGTTTTCGTTCACCGTTTTTGAAGCAAGTGATAATTATACAATACGCACATGAATCCGAAAAGTCACGAGGTGCGTGCCTTGGATTCGAACTCGAGACCTATGACTTAGCAGTCCGACGGTCACACCACTAGGCTATCGCTGCTGTCCTCTACTAAGTAGTCTGAAATAAATAAGTTTTGTATCTTTTCTTCCAGAACTTCATCCCACGCATGCGGTCCGTTCCGCGGCTACGAGTATGTGTATGGCGTGATGAGTGAGGGCGTGCTGCAGCTGAAGGAGCGGCACACAGCGCGCAACGTGCTGGCCTTCATCGTCAGACCGGGAGTTATCGGATTCTTGATGCTGTTCCTGGGGTAATACTAGAGCCTATCTAGGAGTGGAGTCTATCCAGGAGTGGAGTCTATCCAGAAGTGGAGTCTATCCAGGTCAAGGTGTCAGTTTGCAGTTGGTCCGCATGGTCATAATCACATGGCATTTTCTTCGGTTTTTTCAAGTCACGCGTTAATCCACACTAATATTATAAATTCGAAAGTTACTGTCTGACTGTCTGTCTGTCTGTATGTTACCTTTTTACGCCTAAACCACTGAACAGATTTCGAAAAGAGATAGATGACTAGGGACGGACATATGCTACTTTTTATCGACTACCACGCGGGCGAAGTCGCGGGCATCAGCTAGTAGTAGGATATAAAGCTAAATCGGTGTGAAAAAAAAAACCCAAACAGATATCAGGAAAGAAAGGAAAAAAATATAGCACCATGCGCTTCCTCACTACGTATCAAATTGTAAATTTCATAAGACAAAACCTTTATAAAATTTGTAAAAATGACTCGGAATTTTTAAATTTTTGCACTTAATTCATCCTTAACGTTTTCGCGGCCACTGAACTAGACACAACAGAAGTTTTATTGTTATGGCGTCTATGGGCGTTTACCGTCCGCGATAGCATTAAACAAATTTCATATCAGCAGGGCGACGAATTTCAAAATGTTTACCTATCGATCATAATACTTTGTATCATGATTCCAGCGTGACAGTATACTACATGCGCGCTAAAGCCCTGGCCCAGCGCTCTATGGTGAACATCCTGCGACACATGCTGGTGCTACAAGCCAAGGATAAGGACTTCTTGCTCACCGCCATATCTAATGTTTCTAATGGAGGTACGTGGAACAATATGTCATCTTTGGAATGTCTTCCCTACGCGAATTTTCATTTTTTTTGCTGCGTTTGCAGTTTGCAGACTACAATCTAAAGATATTTATCTCAAGCTCTCATTTATGCATCTCTATAGAGGTATCTACGTCATATCCTAGAGTTATATCATAGACCCTAGAATTTTATCGACTCGACAAGTTTTTCTTTATAGTTTTATGCGTTGTTAAAATTCAGGGGTCCACAAAAGTGCCACAAATCCAAATGTCAACCTGTTTTTTTGTTAACCATCAATTATAATGAAATGCGGCTTGCGAACTAAATCCTTTTGAGTGATGAGCTCTGCACGGCACTAGTCTTTGCACTAGAACTGAAAAAGTAATTTTTTAAACTAAATTCGAATGTAGGTACGTATTCATTCAAAATTTCCATCCGTGATTGGCTGTGTAGTTCAGATGAAAGCTAAAGTAGTTGTAGAATTCGATAGAATGATAGATCTTAGAACATACATGCTATCATAGTAACTATGTTTTTAAAATATATCATAAACTGATCTATCCCATTTCAGAATGGCTGTACAGTCCAAAGCCTACAGACGAGGGTCCAGACAGCCACACTTGGAAGTACCTCCGTGAGGTCCGAAAACCTTCGAACTCAGGTTTCCACTTCGATGCCTCTCGTCTTAGCCACTCCTTGATCGAAGGGAGGCCACGTTCGTTTGTGAAAGAGAACAGGGCTTCGAACTATAATGAGAGGAAACCGGAAGATGGGGATACGGATAGCTCCTTCAGCTGGCAAGGATCGAATAATTATTTGAATAGGAATGAGGAGGCGGAGAGGCAGTGGCCCTGAGTGGTGCTATAACATAGTGGAATTCAAAAGGAAAAAAGAATTTCAAGTAGAGCGCGCCGTTTATTTCGTGTAAATACGAGTCTACCTCTACTTGTAACTATTATAGGGAGATTGACGACAGGCTATGCTATGTTATACATATTATTATACTTTGAATACTTTTAGGATTCTGTACCAAGGGTGCTAAACGGAACGGGTCCGTCAATTTGTTAGCAGGCTGTATCTCTTGAACAGTGATAGTTAGACAGTTGAAATTTTCACAGATTGTGTATTTCTACTGCCGCTATAACAACAAATCATAAAAATTAAATAAAGTAAATTAAACATATATTACACGTTTCTTGTAAAGGGTATAAGTACAAGAAACGAGTTTTTGTATTATTGTATTATAGTCGAGCAAAAAATTGAAAACAAATAGATACAATTACAATTTTTACTATTTTTTGCTCGATCTTAATACGGTACCCTTCATATGCGAGTCCGAAGAGTACTTGGCCGGTTTTTCCTGCATTTTTATATCGTGGACGAAGTACTTTTCCATGTAAACAAGAATCATCCTTGCACTTCGGATAAAGTTAAGCGCCGCGTCTGTCTGTCTGAACACGATTAACTCAAAAACTACCGAACGGATTTTCATGCGGTTTTCAACAATAGACGAAGTGATTCATGAGGAAGGTTTAGGTATATAATTCATTGAGGTTTTTCGTAAATTGGCTGAAATATGACGATGATTGTTAAAGATGGAAAAAATCATATCGACTGGGAGCTTTACTTGCGTGCGCCGGGTAAACTAATAAGAGTTACATGGAAACAATGAATTAAGGAATTAGTACATTGTTTACCTAACACATTGGGTACTTTTAATCCCGGTAGTATGTTCCCTTGGGATATTTTCCGACAGCCACGCGGGCGAGTCCGCGGGCAAAAGCAAGTTATTCGTATAAATGAATTAGTGTAAGTTTTAATGAAGTTATTAAACTGGTGCTACATTGCATTTACTTATATTTTGTGATAAAAATAGAGGACTTTTTATAGGTTTTGTTTAATCAATAGAGATACATGTGGTCTGTTTCAAAACTATCTGAAAAGGTTGTCTGTAAAAGATCGCTTTTAGCGTTAAGGCCGCCCATTTATATCTGTATTTTTTATGGTTTATATAATAAAGCGTATTCTATTCTGTCTGATGAAAATGTAAACAAATGGATCATAAAATATAAAACGTACCTATGGATGCCAATTTATTGTGCCACAAGTATACACACGGCTACACCTCAAGCTATACATTTCCAGTGTATGCCGATCTCGCATTGCATAGGATTTCCGTACAATGCGAGGTCAGCTTATACTGGAAATGTATAGCATGATGTGTAGCCGTGTGTACAAATTGAGTGCATTTATTTGATTATTTAAATATTTAAACCCGAAATTCTAATTAAATAAAAGTAAAGATGTTTTTCATTTTACAATTATTTGATGCTAATTTTATAACCTCAATTTTCGGCGATTGTTTTTTAAATACAATTTAATAAAGTTATTCATGGAAAAGGTGCTGAGATAAATGTTGAAACCTTCTAAATACAGATGATTGCGTTACTAATAATCTTATCAGATACCTTTGAACCAGACATTAGATAACATTTTATGCTCGGGTGCCAAACATCTTTGAAAATATTTTCGACGACAAAGTCCCAGTAATTATTGCAAAATTAAACTCAACCACATAACATAATGCCTGTATTCCCCGAAGAGTTGGGCACAGGTGTACTGATGGTACACCTACATTTCACCAGTTATGTTTGAGTCCCATGTAATATGGGGCGAGCCTATTGCCATCAACCGGGTACAAATTCAGACTTCGGGCTGCTACTGATAAAGTTCAGATGGAAAAATCCAATAACACTTTGCCCGACCCGGGAATCGCCAGTAACCCAGGACCTCGTGGACTTAACCATATTCTTTTTAACCGATTTCCAAAAAGGGGGAGGTACTATGTTCGTCTGCATGTATTTTTTTTTTGTGTATTTTCGTCAATATTTTCTCCAATTGTAAACAGATTTAAAAAAAAAATATTCGTTTGAAATGGTATACTCCCTAGCTAATTCCATGTAAATGTTATTAACTTTGCTTGAGTGCTTTATTTTTGAGTTAGCTTCAATATTACGTATTTTTCCCACTTTTAGTATATCTGGACGCTGTTCTCTAATTTCTAATTTCGGAAGTCAATGTTCAAAGACACCGACTTCCGAAATTACAGGTATTTTTCACATTTTTTTGTGTTTTTTTTGGAAGTCGGTTGTTTTTTTTTTTGTAATATATTGCATCCAAAAACTTTTTTTCTATTCCACTTTAGTGGAGGTTCTTTTTAAGTTCCTAATTATATCTATGCCAGAGATTACAATGTATTATTAGTAATTGGTAATTTTGTATGTAAATATTAAGAGACTTGATCTTCCTTATGCTAGTGTCTTCCTGGCTTAGGTAAGCCTATCTTTGATTGAATGAACTCGTTGATTTGAGTAAGTGATCTCAAGCGCAACTGTTTATTCAAAGCGCTAAATACATATGCATACATAAATTTTGCTAAGTATTTTGTATTTTAACCGAACTTAATATGCATTTATAAAGTATTCTTATTAGATGTCAGAAAATTAAAAAGTATGTATAGTACATTCATAGTGTTTAGAGGTTAATACTGCGGATTTTTATGTAATCCCAATATGGACAATATGTCTTGAAGAAACCCATAGCTTGTTATTATTGTAAAATTAGAATAAAGACAGAAAAACAAAAATCCGAGAGATTGATAAAGGTATAAATAATTATAACAGTATTAAAATTATGAATTTGAAATTAAACTGCTCCAAACTGCGCAATTTTAAAATATTTTATAGAGTTTCGATGTCAATTTGTACTATTTTAAGAAAATTTTATCATGAATTTATGTTTTATATAAGATTTTTATAATATTATGAAAGCGGACCGAACGGACCGATTGAAATTATTTATAATAAAATAAAATGTATTCCTAAACGTTGTTTTATTGTTTGAACAGAAATCTATAGTCCAAAGAGAATGGGCAACACAGTATGGAGGTACCTTTCCGTAGCCGACAGTCGCCGACAGTGGTACTGTTTTTTTGCCAGGCATTTTGGGGATAAACGAAAAAAAAACCTATTAAGTAGCCCTTGATCAACGAGTATGTAGGTACTTACATTCACCACTAAGTTTATTTTAAGTTATTATCTAGAGTCTAGAACTCTAGACTACAAAGTTACTTAAAATAGAGAAAATTCTAACATTACAAAAATAAACTTCCAATTTAGCCAATCTATATGAAAGTATGAAACAACGTTTTAAGATTCTGTACATAAGGTGCAGTACCCATTCATTATTTTATCTAATAAAATATATAAAAACTATCTTGCCACACGCAATTTAAAAAGTAGGAATACAAATAAAATACTGGTTAAAAAGACATGAAAACTCGATAAGCCACAAGTTATAAATAAAATAATGTTTCTATGGCAACGCGTCCATAGAAACGTTTATTTGTAAAAGATACAAAGATACAAACTTACTATTCCAAATAATAATTTATTTTCTTTGTAAAGTCTAATATTACATTTTATTTAATTATACTTAATTTATAGTGTTACATGTGATTATAAAGGTAAGATATTATAACTTTGAACTGCAGAAGATAATAAAACCAAGTTTAGCTTGCAGAGTAGTTAAAACTGCGAAATCATAATATCTTTTCGTATAATTATGCATAATGTGAAGCCACAACATTGCTATGCTACTTGTTCCTTTCCAAATGTCGACAAACATGTAAAAGAAAAATCTGGAGTTTTTTAATTGCTTCTTTACAAACTCACATTACCTGCTCATCATATCCGCTGGATGCGAGAGGCACAGTACCGGTCGAAGTGGCGGTGCTTGGGGAGGCCTATGTCCATCAGTGGCAAGCAGTTTTACAATAGCTTTGCCTGTATTATTACAAATAATATATGTCTATTTATGTCAGTAAACAAACCCGTAGGTATGAGAGGAACATTTACTTTTGGTGGCATCTACCTACAATTGATCAAATACCATGTTTACAATTACACACATTCATTATCTTCTGCCTAGCCTTTAAGCTATATTGGGGTCGGCTTTCAGTCTAACCTGATGCAGCTGAATACCGGTATTTCACATAGAGCAACCCTCCATCTGACCTCTAAATTCCAGTTACTGGGTAACATGATACCCAGATAAGATTGGATGAACTTGGACACACTCATTCAATTGAATTCATAATCATGTTGATTTGTTAGAACAGCAAGCAGTTTGACAATGGACTAAGCTTTGCCTTTACTATTGTATGTATTTATAGAATACTGTAATCCTATCCTATCTTTGTAAATAAAACACCGGTATGAATGGCACATTTACTTTTTACCTGACTACGGCGAAGTAAAAAAGAGACTTATGATTTTGAACGGTATGTATGTAAGTATGTATGTTCATGTGTCCCCTCATGACGTCATATATAAAAACCCCAAACAATAAAAAAATAAAAATTAAAGTTATAAAACTAAACTTAACTACACAAATAAAAAATCCGGAGTCACACGTAATTAGGGCATAAATCGAACAGATTACATATCTTTTTAGTTGACTTTTTGTCGTAGTTGGGTTTTAGTTTTATAACTTTTATTTTTATAGCTATATTCATCCAAAACCTGTATCCACACTAATTCCCAGAAAAAAATGGCGAGCGGTGAAAGTAGCCGTAAGAAGAAACGTCGGGCACCTCCGCCGGATGCCAAACCGTGTCCGTCCCGGTTCATCCCGCCGGCTGTGTCCGGCCGCACGCTGCCGTGGGTGCCACGCGCCGGTTACGATCATGAAGTAGACCACGACAGCGTGCTTGTGAAGGCTGTTATGAATATGTACCCTGAAGGTTTGTTGGTTTTGTAGTTGAATATGAATCCTACTAATATTATAAATGTGAAAGTTTGTGTTTGTATGTTTGTTACTCAATCATGCAAGAACGGCTGAATGGAATTGGATGAAATTTGGCAAATAGATAGTTTATAACCTGGATTAACACATTTTTATCCCGATATTCCCACGGGATCCAGACTTACGCGGGTGAAACCGTGGGGTGCAGCTAGTATAATCATAAATTAGGTCTGTATTTCCCAAGGGATAGGTAGAGGAGAATACGAGATCAGTGCTAATTTCAATCAGAGTCCTTTTGGCAACATGTTGAATCTTCTTGCGTAGTAGGTAACTTTTCTTACTGTTATTTTTCGCTGTAAAAATAAACTTTTGACACGTAGAGCTTGAGCTTCGTTCTGTAATACAAACAAACCAAGCCAGCCATTATTACGTTGCTATTACAGTTATTATAAACTCTGCCGAAGCAGAGTATTTCAAAAATGTATAAGACTCATTTGAGTGTTCCCCTCCACGGAAATCTTTAGTAAAAGGCGAAAGATTTATACGTTTTGAAGGGAAACCAGAGATACTGTACTAGCTCGATACGACACACCCAACCAAACGGGGGAGATTCTTGACACCGCGATTCAGACGTGTCACGCAAGCGCACAGCGACATCTATTAACGAGTGTTTGAACTAAAAATATTTTGCTATACATGTTTTTAAATTGCGCGATGTCAACTGGGCACAAGTTCAGAGTTTATATAATACCTACTTGCTTCCGCCCGCGGCTTCGTCCGCGTGGTATGTCGATAAAAAGTAGCCTATGTCCTTTCTCAGGCTTTAAAATATCTGTGTACCAAATTCCATTTAAATCGGTTCAGTAGTTTTGGCGTGAAAGCGCGACAGACAGACAGAGTTACTTTCACATTTATAATATTAGTAAGGATTTACTTAAGTCTCGCATCCTATTACGTGGGACTACAACATAACTTGTCAAATATGGATGTACAGGTACACGCCTTGGCCTACTCTTCCAGGGTACGGTTCACTATAAATGGCCAAAGGATTACCGCCAAAAAAATTAAAATATCTTCTGTTTATGTAAACTGAATGAATGAACATGAAGGGTCAGTTAAGGCTTGCAGAAATAACATTCATTCACTCACTCAATATCATAGTGAAACTAGCAATCTGTTTTGTTATGTTATGAAAACACATACACAATCCATTCAACTAATACTTATTTTCAATCCTGCGTGTCTTTGCTAGCATTTTATAACAAAGCTTTATGTGTTTTATAATAATTGTTGTTATTTTGATCATTATAATCACATCCATCTATTAAAATAATTATATTATAAATTTTTATACTGAAAATGAAAACTATGCCGACACCGAGGTCAATGTGTTTCGTTTCAAAATACGGACAAAGCCATGTATTACATCACTATTACAGCTATTATAAACTCTGCCGAAGCAGAGTATTTCAAAAATGCATAAGACTCATTTGAGTGTTCCCCTCCACGGAAATCTTTAGTAAAAGGCGAAAGATTTATACGTTTTGAAGGGAAACCAGAGATACCAAACACGCTGAGTACAAGACACCCAACCAAACAGCGGGGAATCTTGAGAACGCGATTCAGAAATGTGACGTAAATGCACAGTGACATCTGTTGCTAAAATGTAGAACTAAATAGAATTATTGCTGAGGAGTTCGTTAGCCGCCACTTAGGGGAGAATAAAATAAACAATAGTTTTTTTTTTATACCATTATACGATTTACCCCTTTAGGCTACACGCAGACTATTCTGTTTTTGATATTCATGTTTGATGATATTGAAAAACTCACTTTGTAATAAGTGGCATAAAACACAAAGTTGCAAAAACATCGACTTTCATATCAAACGGGACTTCGAACGTCCTTGAAGCACATTTGCACCTTGAGGTACAAATGATAAGGTTTATTATCCTATGTCAAAAAATCGTTTCTTTGCACTCTATGTTTTGCGGTGATCCTTTGAGCAATTTGCCACAACTTATGTCTGTATTAAAACCAATTAATATTGCTGGCCAGTAAATAAAGACAAGAGAACAGTGTTTTTTTTACGCTCTCTGAATTTTCAACGCACTGCTTAGCGCCGAGAGTTGAAAATCCAAGTGTATTTCTATGACACGCTGGGATGAACTGTTGCATTCTCAATGTTCGGCTCACCACCGAGACCTGAAAATCTAATCCGCGATAAAAAATCGTCGTGGCAAAAACTCGTTCGTGCGTAACCGGACAAAAAGAGTATATTGTAAGAATCGTAGCGGGAGCTTTAATTTTTGCCTACCTCTGTAACAAAAAGTCATGCGTTTGTGTATGTATAATGGTTAAATTTCAGGCGAAGAAGAACATCGTTGCAGTGAGTTTCTACCGCTGATGCAGGCCAAGTCCTGGACGAAGGGAGTCCCACATCGCGACTCCTACAATCACGTCAAGCCTTCAGACTCCATCGGTAAGTGTTACAAGGTGTAATTAAAATAACTGAATTAAACTTCTTTTTAGGGAACATTGCACTCTTCATTATGAGCAACTTTCATGTGAAATTTCTATGGGGAAAAAACCCGAAATCGCGAAAAAAACAGGTGTTCCTTCCCTTTCCTTTCGAGTCTTCTCACAGCAGGACCTTGTATATATATACAAGGTTCTGAAATAAAACTTAACCTTACTGCCACAATTCTGTATTTATTAGTTTTAGCTTAAGCTCAATACACACAAGGCGGGTGCGTGTAGGGCGTGGGTCGGGACGGCAGTACGGCGTTTTTTTTTTCCACTAGCACATCTCGAAGTTGATTTCTGAAATACTTACTTCTTAACCGGATTTTCCTGTGGCTGCCTTAAGCTTCTAAACTCAGGGCCTCCAGCCAGGGGCAAGGCAGTACGGCGGGCTGTATTCTTTGTATTTATATGGATGTCAGCACACTAAACTTGTGCGAGGGTCGGGCGCGGAGCGGGTCAGGTCGGTCGACGCGAAGAAAACGACCCGACCCGCGCCCAGCACGTACCCACTTTGTGTGTGTTTTGAACTTAAGGTAAAACTAATAAATACGGTATTGTGTAAGGTTATGTTTTATTTCTGAAGTAAACCGTGCAAATACATGCACTTTCTATACAAGGTCCTTCTGTGCCGCAAGTCAACAGATAAACAACGGTTTTGTGGTAATAAGGTAAGCTTTGTGACTTGTATTGCTTGAAAGTGTTGATCTAACTGTGACATAGACAAATAGACCTTGTCGTTATATGACGCGATGTTAAGTGACATTTGACCTTAGAGTGAACAAGCAATTACGAGGTCAACTCCACGTTTACGTTATTACAACAGTATCCTAGAACATTGAAGATCTTCAATTAAAGTTTAGTAACACGTCACGTTACGAGGAGCAATTATGGCCCAGTGGTAACGGCACCGACTTACAAGTTGTAGGTCGTGGCTTCAAACCCAGACAGGCGCTTTAACTATGTGTAAATAATTTTATCACGACTGCTCACAAAACTGTGAAGGAAAACATCGTGAGGAAACCGGCATGTGCTAGAACCAAAATTTCGAAGACATGTGACATCTACCAACCCGCACTGGGCCCGCGTGGCCACTCCCTCTCACAGAGAGGAGGCTTGTGTCCCAACAGTGGGAACATTATAGGCTAATTATGAGTGGGAATCCTATCCGCCACCACTGACACTACATCATTTCTCTGACGACTAAGCTTTCCTGTTCTACTCTCATCATTTAAATGCTGTTTCAATCTGGCCCCTTGAATTTTGCTATAATGCTAACGTCTTATTTACAAAACACCCACACTGTTCAGCTACGGTCTACTTACAATCCACCAGCTTCTATCCTTCGCATTTAAATACAGACCTTTCTATTCCCAGGCAACTGCTACACGCCCACTACTAAAGTAATACGTCTGGTAAACATGCCCCCTAAGAAGAGAATTCCTCCCAAGTTGTATGGACCTCTGGGTCCTGAAGGGGAGATGCAGTTCCCTCCAATCAAGACGTCGGCGGAGAGAGAGCAAGAGCGGCTGAAGGCGATTGAAGACGAGAATAAAAAGCATTTGATTCAGAAAGGTAAGAGTCACTAGTTATTTTCCACCTGTGGGGCAAAGAGTGGGTAAGAGATCATTTTATAATTATATTTATTATGGTTTAGTGGTGAGGCATCACAAAACACTAATTGTAACTTTAAATTATTTGCTTTACAGGTTTGGTTAAACTGGAAGATTTAGTTACCGGTGAATACGATAGGCGAAAAGCTGCCGAAGCAGAAGCTAAAAGGAGAAGAATCGAGAAGAGAAGACAAGAGAAGGAAGCAGCGGAACTAGCGGCACAGGAGGAGTTTAAAAAGTAAGGATCGTCTCGACTAGGTACTAGTCCAGTTTCTCAAAAGTATTATAAACTGAAATTGCCAACCCGTCTTGAGCAAGCCTGGTGATCAACGCCTTCTCTGTATGAGAACAATCATTTGCCCTGCAGTGGGACAAAAATTAAAAAACACTGTTATTATTTTTACCTACTCAAATCTCGAAACTTGAGCTAGTATCTCTAAACCATGAACTAGTATCCTAAAACTACACACTAGTATTCCAAAACCATATATTAGTATTCCAAAACTAAACTAGTTTCCCAAAATAATAAACTAATATCCCAAAACTATAAACTAGTATCCCGAAACTAAAAACTAGTAACAATAAACTAGTATCCCAAAACTATAAACTAGTATCCCGAAACTATAAACTAGTATCCCGAAACTATAACCTAACATCCTAAAATAATACGCTACGCTAGTAATAATTTTAAAACCTTAAAACTTTTTTTCATGTTTTGGTTTCGGTCTCGGCCGAAACTAGAAGAGGAGCCGAGGCAACGGTTACGGTTTCGGTTTCGGCAGATGTTTGTGTCTTGAAGTGAAATAAAAATATTGTTATTATTTCTTTGTTATTCACCAGGCGTTTAGCGAAGTTAGAATTCGAAGAGCCGCGAGACCCAGACCAGCAGAAGAAGGAGATGCTGGTGGTCACCGAGGAGGAGCATTACAGATTCGTCGCCCCGGAAACCTTGAAGCTAATTGACTATTACCTGAGTGTTGTAAGTTTAGACCTTGTGTCCACCAACATTTAAAACAACTGTTTAGATACCTTACCGGTGGTTTGGATGTTGGTGAACACAGGCCTTAGCCTATCAACATTATGGGCAGGGTTGGAAAACTTTATTTTCATGAACATAATTTTTTTGAATAAAAGAACTACTAACTATACTATAATATGTACATCTCCTCACAACCCTTCGGTGAAACAAGGTGTAATGTTATGTTCAATAAAAAAAGTCATGATTTAATAAATTTTTGCTTATGCCCTTAGAATTTACTTATCGTAATGGGTAAAACGGAATGCAGTTTTTTTCAAATAATTGTCTTCATGAAGACAATTATTGGAAAAAAAAAACAAAGAGTCGTTTCCACTTTCGCAAAGTAGAATTTTTGGTGACTCCGCAGTGGTAGCCCGCGAAATTTTGCATACGTTTTTTGTTATTTGTAGGTCCGTGTCAGGTTGTATATTGATCAAAATATGATTCGCGACCATAACAAATAATAATAATGTATTTCTTATGGTCGCGCATCTGAAGTTCGAGAATATTCTTATACCTTCACGCCATGTTAGCTTTATATGGGCATATTCCAATGGTAGTCTCAAAACAATTGGTTTTAGTGATAAGACTGTAATTCGTATAGTCGACCTTGTAATTACTTTATCAACCCCAAGGTTAAATGTTATTGGCACGTCTTAAAACGACTAGGTGTATTTGTAAAAGAGAAAGATATTTTTTATTCAAGTTTTAACTTAGTTGGAATTATTGTTAAGAAGAAGACGTCATGTTGTGTCAACTCCAAATAAATTTGGATAAGGGCAAGAGAATGATGATGATGATATTGTCAAAAGTGATCATGCATTTACGAAGTCGGCTATACCGTTCTTATGTACGTTATCCTGTTTCTTCCCCTCAGTATGCATATAAACCTGCCAGGGTTGTGGGAAAGTCCGAAAGGGATACCGGGACCTTGGCAACAGGCAAATGAAGGAACACGGGTGGGTTTTAGTCAGTAAAAGTCTGACATGCCCTTCCGCTCCGCTCAGAGCGGGAGAAGTCATTGGATGATTTCCCACACTCAAAAAAAAAAAAAAGTATACATATAAAGGACGATGACATTGATTTCTCTTCTTCAGTCATTATCAGGCAAACAGCTCCCAGACTTTCCCGTAGAGCTGTACAAGCGCGCTCGGCTGGGCGTAGACAAGCAAACAGCGCACATCAAGAAGCGC
The DNA here is from genome assembly GCA_949152455.1 of Lithophane leautieri. Classification (NCBI taxonomy): domain Eukaryota; kingdom Metazoa; phylum Arthropoda; class Insecta; order Lepidoptera; family Noctuidae; genus Lithophane; species Lithophane leautieri. The sequence continues at coordinate 17,175,023 of OX424467.1, forward strand.
ATGCTCATCCTAACGTGGCAGGCCAACGTGCGGCAGAGTGAGGCTGAAATTAGGGAGTTCTTCGTCATGGCTATGAAGAGGTGCTTTTTTATACATTTATCTTTAACTGCCCTGCTGTTATGAATTTTCTAATGGGATGACTTAATTACACTGTTCCTGACTAATGAATCTAGGACCTCAGAGTCGGCAGATGTTTTTGCAACCACAAGACGCTTGAAGTGCCACAAACAGCTTAAGAAAAAAAAATTGGGAGATGTCGTGGGACACCCAGTTGGAATAGTTCTTTTCGCTGTATATTATTAGAGCCATCTAGTATGGTCACAAATTTCTAGTGTCAAAAGTGTTTTTTTTTATGCAGAGCTCTGTTTGCTAATAATTTATACTAGACTAGCTGCTCCCCGTGGTTTCACTCGCATAAATCTCGATCCCGGGGAAATATCGGGATAAAAGTATCCTATGTCATAATTCAAGTCACGATCTACACATGTGCCAAATTTCATACAAATCGGTTCGGCCGTTTTATCGTGAACGCGTAACAAACAAATAAACAAATTCACTTTCGCATTTATAATATTACTAGCTTCCGCCCGCGTGGTATGTCGATAAAAACTAGCCTATGTCCTTCCCAGGATGCCATTTATCTCCTTGCCAAATTTTATCGAAATCCGTTCAGTGGTTTAGGCGTGAAAAGGTAACATACAGACAGACAGACAGAGTTACTTTCGAATTTATAATATTAGTATGGATAGTTAGAATGGCTCTATATTAGAAACAAAAACTTTGACACTTGAAACTGACCATTTTGGGGCATAACGCTTTTTCGTTACGTGACGATTTATGCCTGTTTACTCTTACAGCAAACCGCAATAACGAACCTCATAAAAAAAAATCGTCTTTGTATAGCATCGTCTCCGTCTTTAAACCAAATAAACGATTATGTGCGAAACGAGTATTCCTTATTTAAAAACCGGCCAAGTGCGTGTTGGACCACGCACAATGAAGGGTTCCGTAGTTGAGATGAATTTGCCATATTTAGTTAAGACCATAGACTTCTTATAATCCTGTTTCCTGTAATCTAAGTATAGAACTATTTTATGATTTTTTTTTTCAAAATTTTAGGCTCGGTACTTTCGGAGATAAAGGGGAAATGGTTAATTTTCATCAATTTTCTTAAATATCTTTAAAAGTATTTATTTTAAAATTATAAAAACAACATATTTAAGGTCCTCGTAACAAGCTCTTTCATTTGATGTGCCACACGGTGCAGTTTGCAAAACTTTTTTTATAAACTTTCTAATTTGCCCCCCAAAAGTGACCCCCATATTCAAAAGTTCATTTATTTTTGTTACGCGTCCGTCTTTGGGTCACATTATAATATGTGTACCAAATTTCAACTCAATCGGTCCATTGGATTCGGAGCAAATTGGCTGTGACAGACGGCCAGACAGTCAGACAGACACACGTGATCCTATAAGGGTTCCGTTTTTCCTTTTAAGGTACGGAACCCTAAACGTCGTTCGAATTAACGTTACTTTAACTGCCACGTTCGTGCTGCCAGGCCTACTGATACAGATATATTTGCAACGAATCTACCACTGATGTGTTGGTCTCCCAGATGCATCCTGGTGTACATAACCCAGGACCCGGCGGAGCAGGTGCGCCTGCACATCCCGTTCGTGCCGCCGCTGTGGCCGGCGCACGTGGTGCGCGCGCCCGTGCCGTGGCACGCGCCCTTCTTGAAGGCCAAGGAGAGGCTGTTCTACCGCTACTACCTCGGGAACCCTGTACTGTTGGAGCTCAGGAGGATGTGGCACGAGAGGTACAATCATTTTTTTTTTACGACGCGCGCTTTACTTTTTTTAACTAAGTGTACAAATTGTGTACGTAAAGACGGGCAGTGTCAGTACATAATACACACACGCACACACTTCCGACTTCGCCAGTGTCTCGGACGTTAGTGAGTAAAATCACAGGATCTCTCGGAGCTCCTGTGATTTTACACACTCACTCCCATCGTGTTTGTTCACTTGGTAACCACAAGTATAACGCGAGTCGCTTCGTGAGATAAAAATACTGTAGTAAATATAAAATGAATAAGTCACATTGGTACTAACCTAGATTTAAACATTTTGAACCCACAACCTCGTGCATGAGAGGCGACACCTTAACCCTGGGCCACCACAACGGTGGACGTGTTGCGACTGAAATAATGATGATACTTATTTACGACTAGCTGATGCCCGCGGCTTCGCCCGCGTGGATGTCGGTTTTTATATACTAAAACCTTCCTCGAGAACCACTCTATCCATTGGTGAAAACAGCATGAAAATCAGTGCAGTAGTTTTTGAGTTTATCGCGAACGGACCGACAGAAATACGCGGCGGAGGACGTAGTGATGAAACAAAATGTCTGTAATTGGAATCCGGTAAAGAGATATTTTATTCTCATAAAGAACTAAACAAAGTCGGCAGCAACTAGTTTCAAACATACTAAAGACCTTAAAAAGCCAACCTTAGCCAACTTTAGCCTTAGCGTAAAAAGCCAACCCTAGCCTTACTTGACTAATGTGGGAATGAAACGGTTTTTGTTTCTTTCAGATACCAAAACATGTACATAGTAGACATGGAAACAATGCAAGCTGAGATCCCCTTCCCACAATACACGACCGATTTCTTTGCCAACGTGAAAAAACTGTCCGCGGCCACGAGAAAAGAACTCGAGGAGAACTGGTTGATCGACGTGGCAGACACGATGATCAAGATGAGGCATCACTGGTCCATCTATGTAGCCAAGAGGAAGAGCGAGTCCACCTTCAAAGTGGAGACTTTCTTTAGGTTAGTCAAACACTTCGTGTTTTTTTTTGCACCTTCTAGGTTTCGCCATTGTTGACAAAAGACTGCATAGGTGTTTTATTTGTTTATTTATTTATAAGCCGGGACACACGGCATGTTTATATGATGATATGATGTGATGTGATGTGATGGGAATTCCTATCGATCATCATAACTTTAATGCCTCTATTTAAAACTCTTTTAGTTGAATTTTCAAAAAGCCTCTCTTAATATGTTATATTATAAGATACTCTTGTGCAAGACGTTAACTTCATGCTTCTAGAGCTAGAGGTTTAGGCAGTGCATTGTCCGTCAGTGAGTGAATGTAATTTTTTATTAGACTCGTGACAATCTAAGAAGTCCATTTTGACAGCTATAAAAAAGCGTTCTGCAGTGATGACAAAAAAATTGGTTTCTTAAAAACTGATTCTCGAGACATATCGGTTGAACATACTTAGAGAGTTTGTAATCGACGACTTATCTACATTGCTTAAAACTGATTCTCAAGGCATATTGTTTTATTACTTGTACGAGAACGAAACGTCAAAACGGACTTCTTAGATTGACTTCGGAATGTGGACCTGTTCGATTCTTCCTTTTTTTAAACTATGGCCGCATGCAAATGCAGATTCGATGAGAAGCAAGGCAGTATTCTTTCCTCATGGTTTCTTTTACACATTGCAATAACGATTGCAATGTGTTAAGCCCCACTGATCAGACTTCCTTCTTTATTCGTGACGCCAAAAGCCCCAAAGTCGTCCATGCCCTGGCGCATACTTCGCATAAACATTCGATTGAAATAGATATATGTATTTCAAAGAGATTAAAAAAACAACTAACACGAGTGGGTGTCAAAGAGAGCAGTGGTTGCCCATTGGTTAAGGCCGCGACTTAGAGTTGTAGGTCGTAAGTTCGAACCCAGCCAGGCGCCTTCCTTTCTGTAGATCATTTCATCACCACTGCTCTCAAAACAGTGAAGGAAAGCATCGTGAGGAAATCGGGATGTCCTAGAACCAAAACTTCTAAGACATTGGCCATCTACCAACCTGCATTGGGCCGGCGTGGTGGCTTACGGCCCACACCCTCTCACAGAGAGGAGGCCTGTCTCCCAACACTGGGAATTATATAGGCTGATTATGAGTGGGAATCAATTGTTGACTCAATTGTTTCTAACTGAACAGACAGCTGTGCTGCTGGGGAGTTTGTTGCGCCACTTCTTCCCAGCTAAAGTACTAGGAAGTGGTGAAAGGAGGGCATTTTGGGGGACTGTCTTATGTAATTTTGACGTTCGAAAAGTGCTGATTCTCAGCCTAGTTTGAATAAATGACTTTTGATTTTGATTTTGAATCCTATCCGCCACCACTGACTGTATATATCATTTCTCTGACCAATAAGCTTTCCTGTTCTACTCGCATCATTTAAACGCTATTTCAATCTGAGCCCTTGAATTTTACCATAAGTAACAAAAGCCCAATTTACAGGTGTATCCAGGCACTGATGTCGAACCAAGTTCGAGACCTCGTCGAGAGAAGCGTTACCCATTTCGCTGAACGTCTCAATTATTATTTTGTAAGTGATTGTTCTGACTAATATGTAAGGCTGCTCTAGATATTATGCAGAATAAACTGTCTATGACTTGCATCGCAAGGGAACTACTACGTGTACCCGGACAAAAAGTAACCTATGCGTTGATCCAAGACATGATCCGTTTTTTTTTTTACAAAATAATAATCTTGTCTTTTAACAATGGAGTCTTTTTGGATTTTGAACTTTATTCTGACTACGGTAAAGTTCACTGACAACTTAGTACCGGACTAAGTTGGCAGTTTCTTACACTGTATTTCAATCACATCTTATTATGTTACAAAAGCTGGCTCGAAGGATTAAACCATGGCAAAAAAAAATCCTTGTTTTGTAGAACTTAAAACGGATCTGTCTGTGTGCTCATAAATTCTGTAATGTTTCGCCAGACAATTCCGATAGGCGAAATTGAGTTATTTTTTCTAAATTACTAACAAAACTTTGTCAGTGAAATAAAGATGTGAAAAAGACGAGTAAAGTAATCATATTTAACCCGTGGAAGGTAAATCACTTCCCTTGTATTCAAATCTCTGCAGTCGTGATGGATATCCAAAAATAAATAGATTTGATGTTCTTCTTTTGGGGTCGACGACCAGATTTTTTGGTAGCGTACTTATGAAAGCTTAATAATGAAGTATGAGTTGAGAAAATCTGTATTTTTTTGCTATATCCTGTTTAGATATCAATACCGAATAAGTATGTGAAGTTAACACGAAAATGTATATTTTTTAAACTGAAATTTCAACTAACTACATTACGTACGTACGTACGGCTACGATCGTAGACCTAAAAAATATAATCATTTTTTTTTGTTTATGTTTTTTTAAGATATCGATACCTATCGCGTATACGGAGTTTCGCTAACTAACTCGATTTTTGCAGCCCGGAGTCTGGTGCTCGGTTGATGACATTAGGCTCGCCCCTTTACATGAGACTTCATAACCGGCTGGAAATGTGGGTTTGGGGAATACAGGCCTGATATAATGTGTTTCTAGGAAGGTAACAGCTACCATGGTCCGTATCGCGACTACATGTTCATCAAGCGGCCGATCCTGCGCATAAAGGTGATCGGACACCCCGGCTCCAACAAAATCACCTTCGACCCAGACCTGGACAACCTCAAGAATTTCATCATCGATTGCTTCCAAGCCATCGTCAACGTGTCCAAGAGTCTACCTGCCATCGATAAGATTATGTATCCAAGTAAGTACGAAATTAAGTTGCATTTTTAGGGTTTCGTACCACAAAAGGAAAAAAAACGCACGAGGAGCTCGTGGCTAAGTAATAACAGCCGCACGGGTCGATCCATTAGGTTAAGCTACGCATGCCTGGGTTGGGCCGTGGATGGGTGACCATCTTTACATACCGAGACTCTTCCGTGCCTCGGGGAGCACGTTAAGCCGTTGGTCCCGGCTGTGATTCGTAGATCTTTGACAGTCGTTACGGGTCTACAGAAGCCCGAAAGTCTGACAACTAGTTTAGACCACGGGGTATCGTATTACCTAGTCACTGGGTTGTGGAGGTCAGATGGGTAGTCGCTCCATATGAAATAGCGATATTCAGCTGCATCCGGTTAGACAGGAAAGGCTAGGGAGATAAATTTTTTGTTGGTTTGTCTATTTTTTTTTGTTAACTTTGTTGTTTTTGTACTCAACTCGTACTGAACGCAGTAACTCCGTACTTACTAGTTTGTATATTTATTTGTGTTTTCAAGGACTTATAAATACCGTTGCAAAAAAAGTTCATATACTTCCACTTTACGAAAGGCGAAAAATATTAGATCTTAAGTTTCATTTCAAAATTGTAAATGGCACACGCACAACTGGTGTTACCGAGTTGCTATTCAAAATCGGGCTACGAGTGCCGTCTGTGTGCTCGCGTAGACCTCATTTATTGCACAAGCACACCCCAGTTATAGCCACTGCGTACAGACAGAACTTGTACATGTTGAGAGCGAGTCGTATGTACAAGGCAACCTACCAGTAAAGTTGGAAATATAGTACATTACTGTCGCGGCCCGCAATCAATTCCTGATTGCGGCCAAGGCTTGTATAGTACTTTTCTCAAATAATGCGCGGAAATTCAAACTGAGTAAATTAAAATCCAGAATCAATAAAGAATTCATGCGCCAATATGTTCATTTGTTTCTTCTTTACTTTAAACAGTTCTATTTGCAAGCCAAATCGAAATTTAAATAAAATCTTTGATAAGTTAATTCCTTGGTTGCTATGTGTTGAAGTAAAACCTTCGTTCCATTTTTAAATAACACGACAGATATGAGTTTTTATAATAATTTATTTAGCCGCTAAACATGCCAGATATGGATTTTCATAGTAACTTTGCTAGCCGCATCGTCACTTGTTTTTGACCAGTACAGCAATTTCGATTTATGTCGAAGAAGGTTGTCAAAATATGCTCGAATTTCCAAGCATGTTTGAGAAAAAGTTATTATTTATTTTTTTGTTGTTTTCTCACAATGGGCTATGAATTTATTTGCCCACTTGTACTTTATTTGTTCTAGCCCTTTAGTATTCTGGTATAATTTAACAATATCCTATAGAGATTTTATATGTTTGATAGTCTTACATGGACCAGAATGTTGGGCCACAAAAGGGATGAATGAAAGGCAATTGCATGCAGCTGAGATGAGAATGTTAAGAGGGATGTGTGGTGCTATTCGAATGGATAAAATAAGAAGAAGTCTGAAAGTGGCACCGGTGACTGAAAAGTTGTGCGGAAATCGGTTTTCATGGTATGGGCACGTGATGCTAAGGAATGAGGAAAATGTTGTGAGGAAAGTTTTGGGTATGAATGTCGATGACTATAAGAGTAGGGGAAGACCAAGGAATCGACGGATGGACTGTGTGAACGATGATATGGCTAGAAAGGAGGTGACTACCGAGATGACGGCTAAAAGAGAAGTGTGGAAGAAAGGGACATGTTGCGACGACCACAAATAAATTGGGATAAGGGGAGGAGAATCATGATGAGTCTTAGTCCGTTTAAGACCAGTGTATGAACGTAAACGAAGTCAAAGGAGTCTCTGTAGTTCCTGCCTGAAAGCGTGAGTTTATGTATGTTGTACGTATGTAGTCAAATACTGTGTAAGTTTGTTTGTCTGTGTGGCCAGCCTCAAGCCGGCCGCACCCGTTCCTGATGCCGGTGCACTACGAAGAGCGCTACATGTTGGAAACCGTCCAGCAGACGCTGCGTTACGTGTCCGTCAACAAGCCAGGACCTCGCAGCTTCCTCAGCAGGTACAAGGACTACTTCTACATCCTGAACGGACAAGCCAAGGACGACCTGCTGGCCTTCATGAAGTCAGAGCCGGCGCCATATTTGAAGGTAACTTAGATCTTTTTTTGTAATATACCGATCTCCAAAGAAAAGTATGCGCTTCGGGAATCATTGTTTTAATTAGTGTAAAAATGAAATAAAATCTTCATCTCAACAGTAATTTATGGTGCGTTTACACGGGTAACTAAAATAGCGCAAATCTTGGCAATTTTTATATAATATCGGATTACTCTAAATGCCTTATGTTTCCGACACGTCATAGTTGACAAGAATAACAAGCTTTCTAAAATTATTTTCCGTGTAAAGTGGGTGATAGACATTGCGTACTTAAAGTACGCGGTCTTTAAGTTCGCGACTTTACTCGGCTCGCCGTCGGTGTCACACGTGAAGCTTGCTCAAAATGTAATTGGCTCACGGCTAGCGACTCGCGGCGATGACAGACGGACGAGTAAGCTCGCCGAGCCATAAGTAGGCGTACTTGCTCACACAACAACAGGCTGCTTTTGAGTAATTACTAATGGCAAAACCCCGAACTTGCCGAACCCCACGCTCGACACTGCAACCACTGAACCAATCAGCCGGTCGTTAAATTAACTTAACTTTTCTCAACCCCAGGACTACACAGCCCGCATATACATGTACGAGGAACTTCGCGACGAGATCGCCTTCCTCCGGCGAGATATACCCCTGAACATGATCATGTTGGACTGCGGGCCAATCAACGATACTCTCTGGGAAATCGTCAGCGGCCTGCGCCAGCACATCGTCGACCACTTCATAGCCGTCAACAGGAAGTGGAACAGAAGGTAAATATGAGCACAGTAGAACATAATTACACTCCCGGACATCTGAATCAAGCCACCCTGCGTACTTTTGTTTAAACGTCTCCATTATGATGTAGGACAAAGAAAAAAAAATTGTTTGTAGCCAGTCTGTCACAATCATATCGATTTTTTATTTTTTCAAATTTGAAATCAGAATTTTAAAAAACAACAGTTTGTTTGAAATAAGTCGCAAATTTCGCGTTTTTTTCAAGAGAAAACTTAGCGTGGAATGTTTTAGGAAAATGAAGGTTTACATAGAGAAAACGTTTATTTAGTAACTTCAGACTTGTGTTACCTCCAAGAGCATTTAAGGCGGTCGTCATGCGGTTTGACATGGAATGTATTATGCCGCTATGATGTGATGTGGAATGTTCCCCAATGCTTCCAAAATTGCAGTTTTCACAAAGTTTCTGAAGTTTATTTATTTATTCATCAACTTACATCTACCATTACAGGAAAACCCAATGCGATAAATGCGCTTATCTTAACTAAATAGATACTAACATCTATAATAATTCTGATTTCTGAAATTTCTGATTGTTCGGCTTTAAATAATCGATATGTTATATATCTGTGGAGGCTTGTTATTAGCAACTTGATAATGTTTTGTTGTCACCTATTATTTGTAATTAGTCTGTAAGCCTTCTTAAAAGTAATAAAATAAAATAAATAAATAAAATAACTAAATACAAACAATGCATTCCTTGTGAATTCACTCAGAGAACAACAGAGTAAGTTGGTTACTTAGTTCGAACACGCCTATTCAGCTCATCCCATAAGTACTGTAGGTCCACTATACTCCAGATCCATCAGGTTAAGCTACGCTTGCCGTAGACGGGTGACCATCTTCACATACCGAGACTCCTCCGTACCTCGGGAAGCACTTTAAGAGGAAATAGGGTCGGGTTTTTTCTCCATACAAAAAGTAATAATTCGAGGTTCGGCTCTTGTCAACTTCCTCCTCGAATAGTGGATAAATTTTAAAGATATTTTATACATGGAATAAGAAGGATATTTACTTAATATTCTATTCTAAATATCTTTTAGAATGTCTGTCCTTCGTCTGCATGAACGGATTTCGATGAAAATTGGCAAAAATGTAGACATAATATTATAATTTTGATGACGTACGTTCATATGGGATAATTCCCGAACACCACACAGGCAAAGCTGCGTGCAAAAGCTATCTAGCTATATTATCTCCAGTTTAGGATCACAGCTAAGCTTACTTTCTGTAGTTATATTGCCCTGTAACCTTTGTCCAGCATCTGCAACGTCTACGAGTTGATGGCCTCTCGAGCCTCTGAGAGCCCGGAAACCACGGCCCAGCTGGTGGAACTGATCAACTTCATCATGGACTGTCGCGACAGCGCCATGTTCGACCTGCGGGAGCAATCGCGCACCACTGCCGAGCATGTGCTGTTCCTGATGGACCATGCGCATCTATGTTGTGAGTTAAATTAATATAATATAGTAGAATTCAATCAAGCTCGCCTTGGGCGCGGGACATACACAAGAAGCGAGGGGTTCGGGCGAGGTGGCGTTCTTTCTTAATATAGTTCTATTTGCAAGCCAAGTCGAAATTCAATAGAATCTTTGATCAGTTACCTACTTGGTTGCAATGTGTTGAAGTAAAAAGTTCGTTCCATATTTAAATAACACGACAGTTATGGATTTTCATAGTAACATTGCCGACCGCATATTCACTTTTATTTTACCAGTACTGCAATTTAGATTTATCTCGAAGATGGTTGTCAAAATAATGCTCGAATTTCCAAGCATGTTTTTCATACCACTTGCGTGTTAATAAAAACCGGCCAAGTGCGAGTCGGACTCGCGCACGAAAGGTTCCGTACCGTTATCTATGAGAACGGCAAAAAAATTATGTCTGTTGTATGGCAGCCCCCCTTAAATATTTCTTTTATTTTAATTTAATTATTTATTTTTAAAGTGAATATATAACTAAATATTCTGTGAATATTTCAAGCGTCTACCTGTTGCCGTTATCAATATCGAGCAAAAAAATCACGTTTGTTGTATGGGAGCCCCCTTAAATATTTATTTTATTCAGTTTTTTAGTATTTGTTGTTATAGCGGCAACAAAAATAAAATCAACGGTTTCTTCCAGCAACAACTTACTGAAAAATAAAGCTAACCACGTCCATCCATCTACCCGTAATAACATCCACATTTCAACTGGTATTCCGTCCGGACCTCTTCTTCTCTCTCACTCTCTCTTCCGTCCGGCTCGTATGAAGAATAAAGCATATTATTATTTAATTATATATTCCATTTTCAAATTCCAGTTGAAGACGTAAACTTAAACACCCGAGTATTCCTCTGGCCACTAGACATGGAGGATACCATAGATCTGACGCTAAAAACCCTCAGTACCAAGAGGAACATGGCGGAAGACAAGCTGAGGAGTAGGAAGCAGATCTTCGAGGATAAGTTGAAGAGGCATGAGAAAGATCTGGAGGTGTTCCGGAGGTTTGATCCGCCGCTGCTCAACATTGATCTATTGAAGGATGTGGTGGAGAGAGTCGATGCGATAAATAAGAATTTGTTGGTAAGTTGATCCGTGTTACCGTATCATTAAGAGAGCTCGCGCACTACGAAATCACTGTCGCAGCAGTTTTGACTAAGATACGAATGTTCATACTAAAGTACATACACAAAACATGAGCGCAACTGGTCGGACGGCTAGTTGTGCGGGCCGTCGTCGTGGTAGCGTACTGTGTGAGGTCCCGTAGTATCTGCTTACAGGTAAAATAAGCATTTTCTTTTATAGCTCACTAACGATTCATTTGCAGCATTATCAGCTGGGCTTTAAAATCCGTGTTCACGATAAATAATTCAACGAAATGGATGTTGTTGAACTGTCAAAATGAAAGCGATTGTGATTGCGGATATGCAGTTAAGAACTACCGTTTTTTTAAATCATAAATTCAGTTTTAAGGTGGATGCGACAAGGTAGCCCGCGAAATTCAAATTTCCTTACGTTTTTTACAATATAAGTGCATTGAATGACTATTTCAAGAAATCATGACATTTGGCACTTTCATGAACTTAGAAAGTTGTATTGCTGATTCTAATGCTTATAATTCTGTAAACCCATATTTGTTACGGCCGCTAATAATATTTAGATCAACATACAACCTGACACTGACCTGCAAATTGAAAAAAACGTAAGAAAATTTGAATTTCGCGGGCTACCTTGGCGCATCCCCCTTAATATTCTCCAAATCGAGCAAGTAATCTGCTTAGGTTTTGTCAATTTCGTATTAGTTTGTAACTAAAATAAAATAAATCTTTTTTTCATCAACAGGATGACAAACACGAAGCGGAGTTCATAATAAACGAGGAGACGTTACTAGACCAAGAAGTGTCAGTGTACTACAGCCTCCAGACCATGTTAACTGGCATAGAGCCATTCCACAAACTGTGGAATACCGCTAATGACTTCTACAAAGGATATGAGAAGTGGTGAGCTGTTTAGACATTATAATCTAAATCTATAAATAGTATTAGGTACACACAGTTAGAAAGAAAGAAAACACATTTATTTAGCACAGACAGTTGCTAAAGTTCACAGTGGATTTGATGCGATTCTCACCGTGATGATAATTTATTTTGGAAGGTTTATGTGTTCAAGGCATTAATATTTAATATAGCAGAGAAATCTCGGTGTTTTCACATTAGTAAATTGCACTCGTGTGAAGAAGGGGCGGGTCGCTAGTTATAAAAATATTTATAAATAGATTTTTTCTAGATCATATGCTCTCGTGTATGGTCTACGGACGATTCTGACATTGAACCCTCCCCACAAGTATACCACACAGGTTACTTGTGCAGACGAAATAATTTATCACATTACTTTTTTGTCATAAAACATAGAGGTGTTCAACGTAGGAGAATCTAATTTAGCAACAAACCACAGTAAATACTGTTAAAATTGGGTTGGACTTGGCTCGATAATAATGGGTACCATTGCCTGACTGACGAATTGATTTAGATCAAATTGTATGTAACTGCCACTCAACCGTCTACATTGTTTGTAGGTACCACGGCCCCTTCCTGGGGCTGGAGGCGGAGCAGATTGCGGAGGACGTGGAGGCGTGGTGGAAGCTGCTGTACAAGCTGGGCAAGCAGCTGTACGAGTACCCCGGCGCCAAGCGCATCGCCGACATGGTGCGCAACAAGCTGGAGAAGTTCAAGGTGCTCATGCCTGTGCTGTGCGCCATCTGCAACAAGGTGAGGCACTGCTGTACTCGGAGCGGGTATCGACACATTCTAACTAACATTATAAATCGCGCAAACCCGCGTCACAGGAAAAAGACCATACTTAACATAGAACACAAAGCACGCGGAACTTCCGTCGCGTAATTATTGACATACTAGCTACCCACGGTTTCACCCGCATAAGTCTCGATCCGGTATCCGATATCGGGATAAAAGATATCCTATGTCCTTCTCCAGGCCATGGTCTACCGGTGTGCCAAATTTCATCCAAATCTGTTCAGCCGTTTTAAGCGTGAAAAATAAACTCACTTTCGCATTTTTAATATTAGTTAGGTTTAGAATATATAGGATGTATCTTTTCACATACGAAATCTCTTAAGGGGTCATTGTACTCATCATTATGAACAACTTTCACTATGAGACCAACACTGAAATCGCGAATCAAAAAATCTGCTGTTCCCTACATTTTGATGAGCTATGCGAACATAAAACTATTATCGAAAAAAAATTGCTGATTTTTTTTCGATAATATTTTATCGTCTTGAACAGCAGGAGTGTTGCGAAACACTAGCGTGGCATCGCAAAGGAAAAAAATATATTTATTGGACAATTATATTATTTTATTTCTGATACTTTCTGATAGTTTGCTACAGAATGCCCAGTATATATTTTTTAGGTAGGCTTAACAATATGTTGTTTGGGAATGATGATAAATTAATTCTTTGAATTGGTAGGTGTTCCGTAAACGCTTTTAAAATAACGTCAATATTTTTTGTTAGTTGTATGAGCTTGGTAGTTTTTGTTTTTATTAGGTTATTTAAGTAAACGCTGCCAATGAGGTGGATTTGTTTTTCCTAAAACCATATTGAAATATATGCACAAAATATCAAGTGATCTGTTTTAGTTGTCCAATACAACTTGAGTTCTACTGGACGGCTTAGTACAAATTATTTTATCGAAACGTGAAAAGTTATAGCATATTTTTGATACTTGGATGACTTTTTACAGCATATATTCCCTTTTTATAAACAGTTTTACTAGATTAACTGGTTTTTACGACAAAATTTAACTTATACTTCAAACGAAACTCGCAGATCTAATGTCAAGATGACACTGAAGATGTAAATAATAGCTCGAGACTTTATAAGTGCTAAAGTACTTATTTGTGCCTACAATGCGGTATCTAGAGGGGTGCTCTGTGGCAACTAGCTTCATCTTACTTACTGACCGATTCCTTGACAGTTCAAAAGTGTCTGTAATTAGCTTAATGGAAATAAATGCTTAGAGTTTGAGTTAAAAATACTGGTGACAAGGACTAAACAAACTCTTTTCATCTCACTTAGGGCATGCGCGACCGTCACTGGGCGAAGATCACCGACTTAATCGGCACCGAAGTGATTCATGATCCGGAGACGTCTCTCGCGGACATGGTGGAGCAAGGCGTGCACGTGTTCTCGGCACAGCTGGAGGAGATCGAGCAGTACGCCTCCAAGGAGTATGGGCTCGAGAAGGCGCTCAACAAGATGAAGGAGGAGTGGGTCGGCGTCAAGTTCGAGGTCGTGCCTTACAGGTGAGTGTGCCATGGTGAGGTATGGTGCAGCAAGGCGTGTTCGCGGCGCAGCTGGAGGAGGTCGAGCAGTGCGTAGTACCCATGTAGATGTGTGTGTGATCTACATCGCCACATGCGAACTACGCATCACACTGACGTCACACGAAATCCTGCACCGCGCAAGCAAAGTTTGCCGCGCGATCAGCACATAAGTATATAACATCCTGAAAGCAATCGTCGGGCAGTTGCCCGCCAGACACGACACCCTTGTGGTCGGAGGATCCTCCCTTTTCCATAGAGGATGAGTGAACTTTACACCCTGTTAGTCATTCCTCTATAAAGATACCGCCACAGTCACACCCCATAGATTTGCACATCTTTCTCTACTCTCTTTCGTGGTCAATCTGCTTTAAACGAATTCAAGTGGTTACTTCATTGCTATAATATTCTCAGTGTGGTTGCTTTAGAATACCAAACGAGTGAACTATCGAATGCACATTCTATGTCCAATCCCCACTCAACCAAATTGTTTTTTCGTGAACAGGTATATAGCTTCCTTTCGTTGGTCTATCGATAAATTAATGTCAAGTATTATATCAAGCGCAGTGGTGGCCCATTGGTAACGGCTGCGGCTCACGAGTAGGTCGTACGTTCGAACCCTGACAGGTGCTTTACTTTGTTTAAGTAATTTCATTACCACTGCTCTTAAAACGGAGAAAATCATCGTGAGGAAACCAAGAACCAAAAACTTTGAACACATGTGACATCTACCAACCCGCACTGGGCCCCTGTGGTGGATTACGGCCCACTCCCTCTCACAGAGAAGAGGCCTGTGTCCCAGCAGTGGGAACATTATCTAGGGTGATTATGCATTATATCAAGGAAAGACTCTTACTCTTGATCTGGTTCTATGGCTTTTGTATGGGTGTTTGGCTGTTCTGTCTGTTGGAGATTCATAATCAGGATTTGGCAATTAATAGGCTTCCAGTAATATTTTATACTATAGCATATATTTTTTATAATTTTGTATTCTATTTTCTTAGTGTTTTTTTTCTTGTATTCTATTTCCTTAGTGAAGGATGACAATAATATTGGTACACACGGCTACACATCAAGCTATACATTTCCAGTTTGTGCTGATCTTGCATTGTATAAGATTTCTGTACAATGCGAGGTCAGCTTATACTGGAAATGAATAGCTTGATGTGTAGCCGAGTGTGCAACAAAAAAATTAATCTTGAAAGCTAACATGCGAGTGTGTTTACGTGTATGTAGCTTTACAAACTAAACCAAATCTAATTAATATTAAACACACCCATACTTCATGACCCAGGGACACTGGCGTGGGTATCCTGACTGGCCTGGATGACATTCAGCAACTCCTGGACGACCACATCCTCAAGTCGCAGACAATGCGCGGTTCTCCGTACGTGAAGGCCTTCGAGGCGGACATGGTCGGATGGGAAGAGAAGCTCATCAGCATGCAGGATATACTGGACCAATGGCTGACGGTGAGGTGTAGAAAGTTCTTGGATAATATTTAGTTTTATTGTCGGTAGGTAAAAACACCGGAAAATCATGGAAACATTGCAGAAAACACCACTTTTTCTGCAATGTTTCCATGATTTGAGCAGAGCGGCAAAATACCAATGATATAACTAACCAATAAAATATTAACGAAAGCAATCTGTACTTGAATTCATGATCTTGGTTTATTTACGGTACAGCGACCGCGCTAAATAGATAAACATATCGTCCAGGTATACCAACGTTGTATCACATTCCCGAGGCTATGAAAATAGAGGAAACGAAAGATTTTTTTGCCCCCGTAAACCCCTACTACATAGTATGCAACTTTCATCGAGAGCCGTTTTCGAGGACGTGATTACAAATACATATGCCAGTCAGTTTATATGCCAGTTGATTTTTTGACATGGTCTCATTAATACACTAGACTTAGTGGATAAAAAAAATTAATTACATATAAAAAAAAAAAAAATACAATGACGGGAATAACAAGCACCCTTCGGCTTCGTAATGCGTCTTTTTTCACCCGTTATACAAATATGGCTCATTTAATAGTATAGGATTCCATCACCACTTAATCTACGTAACTGATGCGTTCTAAGTTGATTTTTGAGTGGCCATGTGTAATAGCAAAGTCTTAATTCTAAATAATAATAAATGTGGTTACAACGGAATTTGAACGATGTCATACATGACATTTAGTTTGTTGTTTCAAAAATGTATAATTATTTATTTATTATAGTAAACACAGTCAAATACATAAAGATACGACAAAATTATAATATGAGTACACAGGAACTGCTTATTTCTTAAGAAATTTCTTCCAGCAGACCTGCGAAAGGAGAAATGAGAAATAAATGTAGACAATAGTGTGTGAGAACAAGAAGAGAAAATTATTAACGAATTAATAATACTTATCCATAGTGCCAAGCTACCTGGATGTACCTAGAACCCATCTTCTCATCCGAGGACATCATGCGCCAAATGCCCACGGAAGCGCGGAACTTCCGCGACGTGGACAAGGAGTGGAGGGCCATCATGGCGGCCACTACGAAGGAGCCCATGGTGCTCCCGGCCACGGACTACCCCGGCCTGCTGAAGTCGCTGAAGTACAATAACTTGCTGCTGGAGGATATCCAGCGAGGATTGAACGATTACTTGGAGAAGAAGAGGTTGTTCTTCCCCAGGTTAGAGGCTTAAAATATGTTCTTCTTTTTCGTGGAGTTAGTGACTAACCTGGTGTCAGAGATTTTATGCCGCCCATGGGCCTCCGACTTGGCTTCACATGCCGTCGAGAAATATCTCTCTGGCATGCCGGTTTCCTCACGATCTTTTCCTTCACCGTTTTTGAAGCAAGAGATAAAAGAAAATGTTTATTGGGCACAAGTCATAACCAATCATGATCATAAACCACCACAAAAAGTAATAATCTGGATAAAAAAAAAAAATGTTTATATTCGTATTGGATTTTTATTCATCTTACTTCCCAAGGGGTATCGTTTTACCCAGTAACTGGGTTGCGTAGTTCAGATAAGCAATCGCTCCATGTAAAATGAAAGGAGACTGGAAACCGACCCCAAAATAGTTGTGAAAAGCCTAAGCAGATTGTGATATCCGCAATACACTGATTTAGATTAGATTTATAGGAAACAACCAATTGAAACCGTGCACCTAGCTTCTGACGTTTCCAATGGGTATAAGTGCCCATGTAAGTTTAAGAAATAAAATATTTTGAATTTGAATCTGGAACAAGACTGCCCCAAAAATTAATAGACTTGAATGCCTGTTTCACAATGTCCAAATATACACTATCAAGCAAATAAATTCAAAAGTAGACAGACTTTGCATGAAATTATCAGATTGACAAGCAAATCTGAATTTATCTTGATGTGGTGGAACATACCATTACTCGCGACCTTTGTAAACGTCACTTTACCAAATGATTCATTACTCGACTGCGCGAAGCCAAAACAGGAGGGTTATCTTTGTAGATATTCACTTCTTATCAGCAAAACGCATTCCTTTTTTGTCCAGATTCTTCTTCTTATCAAACGACGAGCTGCTCGAAATCCTCTCTGAGACCAAGGACCCGATGCGCGTGCAGCCTCACCTCAAGAAGTGCTTCGAGGGCATCTACACGCTGGAGTTCAACAACAACAAAGAGATCACCGGCATGGTGTCGTCTGAAGGCGAAGTCGTGAAGCTCTCGTGCTCTATACAGCCGGCCGATGCGAAGGTAAAGAAAGGCGTTACACTTATTTAGACTTTACGTCTTGACGAAAGTGTAAAAGCCATGACTCTGTAAATAATTTAAACCGGCCAAGTGCGAGTCGGACTCGCACACGAAGGGTTCCGTACCATTATCTATAAAAACGAGCAAAAAAAATCACGTTTGTTGTATGGGAGCTCCCTTAAATATTTATTATATTCTGTTATTTGTTGTTATAGCGGCAACAGAAATACATCAACTGTTGCCTAACCATCACGGTTCATGACATACAGCCTGGTGACAGACAGACAAACAGCGGAGTCTTAGTAATAGGGTCCCGTTATACCCTTTGGGTACGGAACCCTAAAAATGAACTTAAGTAAAAGACTTGACTTGAATTAAAATGAAAGCTAACCGAAGCCACTTCCCCAGGGCATGGTGGAGCGCTGGCTGCAGCAGCTGGAGAACCAGATGGTGATGAGTCTGCGCGACGTGGCCAACGAGGCCATCACGTCCTACCCCGTGACGCAGCGCGAGAGCTGGGTGCTGGTGTGGCCCGGACAGATCGTGCAGTCCGGCTCCTGCGTGGAGTTCACCATCGAGGTAGCGAGGACCAGATCCCTTACAGGGTGGCTTTTTGAGACGGGGCAGTAATAAAATCTATGGGCAAACTTTTTTTTTTGCGATTGTGTGGCGTTTCTGGTACTATTCTGAACTCGGTTAGTCTAGAAGTGTTTTTTAATCCCTATACGAACTAATAGATTGGCATCATACAAATAAAACGTGATAATTGACGTTTTTATAGCTAAATACCTTCACCACTCCATTTTTTCAAAGTCTGGGAACGATTACCAATTGGTCGAAAAGTTAAGAACTGGCTCCTAAGAACGTTTTCCTGTAGCTACATATTAGGGTACCTGCCCTATCTTAAAAATCCATCATGATACAAAATGAGACTTATTGTATTACCCAGTTACTGGATTGTGGAGTTCAGATAGGCAGTCGCTCCATCTAAAATACTGGTATCCAGCTGCATCCGGTTAGACTGGAAGCCGACCCAAACATAGTTGAGAAAAGGATAGGTAGATTAATGTTACAAAATGAGACATGTTTTTGAGTCTGATGATTAATAAAATATTTTGAGGAGACGGTCGTCATCAATTCCTTCGCACTTCTGCACTTTCATTGTAAGAAGTCGGTGACTAAGGACAGAGTTTCCAGCCTACACTGCCATTTGATTTTCCATCTTAATTACCTACGTGTTTATAAGCCATAATTCTCCCTAGTCCATAGAAGCAATAGAAACAAACACGCTGCCCGAACTGATACAACGCAGCACAGAACAGATCACCGGCCTCGTGTACTTAGTGCAAGGAGACCTGAAGCCTGGCAACCGCATCACTATTGAGGCGCTCATCGTGCTCGACGTGCACGGTAATGTAGCCCTAGTGTGTGTGAGATAAGTTTCACCTTAGCTTGTAGATCAACGGTTTATAAATGACATCTATTTCTGTAAATTGGATTTAAAAAAACACTTACGGGTCATAAAAATATTTTTTATCACATCTATTTAAAAAGAGCTGGTTTATTCTTCGTAAACAGGGACTAAAATAACTCTTTAATCCTCAGGGACTACTAAAAGTGATTTGAATTTGGAATGTGGATATTGTTAGTAGTAAAAGTTCCAATCACCAAAGAGTTTGTGATTTTTTGTTATAGCGGCAACAGAAATACATCATCTGTGAAAATTTCATCTGTCTAGCTATCATGGTTCATGAGATACAGCCTGGTGACAGACGGACAGACAGCGGAGCCTTAGTAATAGGGTTCCGTTTTACCCTTTGGGTACGGAACCCTAAAAACTGACGAAGATAATAAACACTAGACTGTATTTAGTACTTAGAGAGCTAAAGCATAGCTAAAAGGAACCTATTCACAGTATTCACCTGACACTTGAAAACCCACAGGTCGTTCGATCCAGGAGGAGCTATTAGAACGAAACGTGCTCGAGATCACGGACTTCAACTGGATCTCGCAGCTGCGGTACTACTTCCGCGGCGAGAAGATGATCTGCTCCATGATAACCACGGACGTGGACTACGGGTTCGAATACCTCGGCAACTCCGGCCGCCTGGTCGCCACGCCGCTCACTGACCGCTGCTTCAGGTAAACCAATCTATCTTCAGGTATCCGAAAAACGAATTAAGCATTGAAGTTCGATGTCGACCTTTCTAAGCTAGACTTAATAGGGAATATGCATTTTTTTTTTTTCATTCGATTGTTTACATCGCCAAATAATAGTAATTCGACGGCAAAAAAGCAATTTAAAGTACAATTTTTTTTTTTTTTAAGTATCCAACCGACACGGGCTATTTAAACGCCCTCCATTTGGCGCGCTTGGTGTGGTGATGTCACAATCTAGGACAACAAACACAGAGCACTATGACAACAAACAAACAAGTGTCAATTGAATGTAAGTCACAATAAAACTGACAACTGACTGACTGAATCGCAAACACTCATATAGCACACATTGACATTTTGTTTGTTGTCCTAGATTGTTACGTCACATCCGCTCTCGCGTCGCTTTTCAAGTATTTGAATTTCCCACAGTTTTTTGGACTTTAAAAAAAACAATCTCGCTCAAAAAGAAATATTATTCAAAAATATTGATTGAGGCATAATTCTCAATTAATATCTCTCTCTTCAATCGGTCCCTCATTACTGAGGATCGTGGTCACTGGACCCCTTTAAACGGACAATCTGCCTCCATCGACTCCGGTCCAAAGTTGCCATCACCACCTGCTGAAATTTGGGTGAGGACGCAGCTTCTTTTACTTGGTCGGACTATCGTGTTGGCGACCGGCCTCGTGCTCTCTTTCCTTAGGTATTGCCAACAATGACCAGCTTTTCTAGGCTGCTATCTCCCCTTCGCATTATGTGGCCGAAGTAGGTCAAAATACGCTGTAGGCAAACTGTGGACAATCGGGTCTTGATATCGAGCTGGGAAAGAATAGACACATTTGTGCGTTTGGCTGACCATGGAATTCTGAGCATCCGCCTCCAGCACCACATTTCGAATGCGTCTATCCTCTGTCTTTCTCTTGCTCGGATTGTCCACGTCTCAACTCCATAGAAATGGGAAAACTAGTGCTCTGACCAATCGGGTTTTCGTTTTATAGCTTATAACACGATTTTTCCAGATGTTTTGAAGGAGTGTCGCAGCATCTTTAGCCATGGCTATCCGCCGTTTTATTTCTGGGACGCAACTGCCTTCATTATTAATGTTAGAGCCCAGATAAACGAAACTGTCCACAGTATCGATGCCTTGGATGTTATGGGCGCCCGATAGCTTTCCCGCACGATCTATCACCATAAGCTTGGATTTCTGCCTATTTATTGCAAGCCCTAATTTGCCACTTTCCACCTCCAATCTGTGTAATATCTCCTTCATGTCGCCAAATGTTGTAGCAAGAAGAACGGTGTCGTCAGCGTACCTCAGATTGGAAATGCGCTTTCCACCAACAGCAAACCCCTTTTCCCAGCCCTCAAGAGTTTTCCTATAACCCCATACACATTGAAGAGCAGAGGTGAGAGGATGCATCCCTGCCTAATGCCTTTTTTTCTCAAGTAATATAGCTTATTAAAAAATGTACTCGTACTTGACCCTTATTTGAATCACATGCATAATCCCCATTTTACGATTCTGTCACTTTAACACGAATTCTATTCTGCCGTTTATTTTATAAAAACACTTATAAATTACATTTTTAAATATTAGAATATAAAAATATAAAAACATTTAAAAATATAAAAAATAGAAGTCCGCCGGTGTCGGGAGCAGGGTCCAAGCTACCGGTGGTTAGGGCTGCAGAGACAAGAACCTCCTCACAATGCCAGCCGTGTGAAGGAGTACTGCCTTCTGAATCAGGCCCTTGATCCAACCGTCTAATGAGAGCTTCGAGAGATGTTGGTCGGGGCTTTTGGCCATCAGGCCATTGGCCGTTACGACAATCGGCACAATGAATTCTATTATTATTAGTGTCAGTGAAACCACCCTCGGAAGCCTTCAACAGCTTTTAGTTTACAGCTTTGGTCGAAACCAAAATCGAATCGGAGTATCAGCTCTTTAAGAATGCTCTAAAACGTCCGTCCTTCACCACTTCCTAGTGGTTTAGCTAGAAAGAAGTGGCGCAACTAACTCCCAAGCAGCACAGTGGGCCCTACCACCACCGCTTACAGCAGTATTATTTTAATCTTACTTTGTGGGGGAAGGAGATGGATCTATACGTCCTGTGCTTCATCTCTTTCCTACACTGAAGTAATATTAAAATAATACTGCTTTAAGCGGTGGTGGTAGGCCCGCTGGTGTCAGTTCAGTTAGAAAGAGTTGATTCTATTTAATAGTATGCAAAGTTTAGTAGTAGTATTACATAACAAAGAAACCTAGGTCAGCTAGGACAAATATACCAACAAAAACACTAAAATCTATACCGAAACAGAAATAAAAACATAATCAGGACTGGATTACAGCATAAAAGCCCCCAGGCATTAAGTACCCGCCCACTTACATGTGCAATGCTGGATTATGTTCTCGTTACCGCTCAACTGTTGATTGGCCTTTCGAAGGCGGATAACAATTAAAATTCTATTGTCTCATTAGCAGTGATCGGAAAAGGGTGAGCTAATCCACCAAAAGTTCAAAGAACAGAGACAAAAAAAATGGAGACTTCCTTACGACTAAAATATTTTTTCGTGACTAATGTCGGGGTTTCGGAACATTACTTAAGTACGATCAAAATTAATAAAGTAAAACAACTATCGAATTGATTGCATTTTTCTGTTTTAAAAAAGAGTACGCAGGATTTTTATTGTTAAAAAAAAATAAAGGTAATCTCCTTATCTTCGTTTGAACGATGTAAGTAAGCGCGGAAGGTAATGTTATTTACATACCAGCTTTAATAATTAATAATTATTATAACTAACAAGGTAACGGTAAAAAAAAACAATTTTATAGCTTTTCATACCATTTATTAATTTAAACGCTGAAAATGTTTTAAACGCTGGTTGATTTACTCGTGACCAGGGTTTGTTACACAATATAAGGAACTGTATTAAATGAAGATAAAATGCTTTTGACATTAGTCCCGAAAAAATATTTTGTCGTAAGGCGTCTCCATTATATATCTGTTCTTTTTCAAACTAGGTATTTTAGCTCATCTTTTTCCGATAACTGCTCATTAGTGACAAGTTGGAGATATATCTGTAATTCGAAGTCACAATGATAAACTAGGAGCATTGTAGTTAAATCAGAGCCAGAGCTTACATTGGTGAAACGTGATATAATATCTGTCCAGGACCCTGATGAGTGCTCTGAAGCTGAACCTGGGCGGCGCGCCCGAGGGCCCGGCCGGCACGGGCAAGACCGAGACCACCAAGGATCTGGCCAAGGCCGTCGCCAAGAAGTGTGTCGTGTTCAACTGTTCAGATGGTCTTGATTACAAGGCTCTCGGCAAATTCTTTAAGGTAAATTCTCTTTAATTTTTGTTTCCCGAAAAATAAAATCCTTACATATTATAAAACAAAGTCCTCTGCCGCGTCTGTCTGTGGTTCTGTATGCGATAAACTCAAAAACGACTGCACCGATTTTTGTGCTGTTTTCACCAATGGATAGAGTGGTTCTCGAGTAAGGTTTTAGTATATATAATAACCGACATCCACGTTGGCGAAGTCGCGAGCATCAGCTAGTAATATTATAAAGACGGAATATTATGAAGTATTGATCCGATTGCAAAAATGATTTCACTGAAAGAACGCTACTCTATTGCCGACTGCCAAGGATAAGACTTCTACGCGGACGGAAGCCGTGGGCAGAAGCTCTATGTCATCCTAACTGTCCTAACTAATATTATAAATGCGAAAGTGAGTTTGTTTGTTTATTGCGCTTTCAGTACGCGCGGTTTCACCCGCGTAAGTCTCGATCCCAAGGGAATATTGGGATAAAAAGTATCCTATGTACCCATGTGCCAAATTTCATCTAAATCCGTTCAGCCATTCTAAGTGTAAAAAGAGCATTTGGAAAGTGCCTAAATATTTGTTTTCATCTAAAACTATATATTCAGTGTTACAATATTAATATTTCATACAATGATATTGCCAAATTAATCAAAACAGCGAAATATTTGACAGCTATTTGCGACATTGCCCACTTTCAGAATGCACGCTCTTAGGCGCGGGACATAAACAAGAAGCGAGGGGCGCGGGCGAGGCTACGGTGCGGCGCGGGCGTTGCGCCCCTCCTTTCATATTTCATACAAAATGTATAAGAGTGACGATACGACTCGCTTCTTGTGTATGCGCGTTTTAAGCTATAACATTGAAGCCTGTTTTCAGTCTAGCTAGATTAATGCTACCTTCTTTGAAGATGTATCGGCTGTCAGACTTTCGTAATTTAAACCTTGCAGCAGAGTTATGCTTTGTTTGTTAAGTTGTTGTTTTGGGCGCGCTGATTTTAAGGACCCTTTACAAATGTATTACCCACGTCGTGTTGGGAGCCTTTTTCTCACCTTGGAGAATCTAAAAAGTTGGTTTTCTTAGAACAAAAGCAGTTTACTTTCCCGAAAAACCAAACAAACATTCTAAGCCCTACACTTACCACGTGCGTTCCGTAGGGTCTAGCGCAATCAGGCGCATGGGCTTGCTTCGACGAGTTCAACCGCATAGAACTGGAGGTCCTCTCCGTCGTAGCGCAGCAGATCCTGTCCATCCAGATGGCCATCCTGCGCCGCGAGAAGCGCTTCGTCTTTGAGGGCACGGAGATCAGCCTCAACCCCTCCTGCTGCGTGTTTATTACTATGAATCCTGGGTAAGGTTGAATATAATTATACTTGGTAAATGTCAGCACATTTTGCAAATCAAATTTTGTAAGCTCTCTGCTCTCGATTGACTTTCGCCGCTTATGACTTTTGTCTGCCGCCATGTAGTAGATTATCTGCAAGATGTTCTACTAAAAGCACCTTGTCTTGTCAGTATTATAGTACTATAATACTATTTATTCTGTACTATCTGTGCTACCTAGCTCACAGTACCGTGAGCAGGAGAATTTCCTACTCAAGTGAAAATAAATTTCGTTGAACCTGCTAACAAAACGAGATCTACGACACATAATGTAGTATGTACAAATCTCCCAGAAAAAGTACGCGTTTCGGCGACCATCTTCGCGATGGTGAACAATGGAAATACCTCTTTATTTAATATTACCTTGGCTACAAAATTAGAGAATAACAATTTTATGTATGAGTAAAAAAACTTTTTTAAACTTTTGAGTGAAAAAATGATGCTCTGCGACCGGGGTAGGTAACCTTTTTTTTTTTTTTTTTCCGGCGTGGAAAATCCTCATCGATGTCCTCCGCCCTGGGGTGGGGCGGAGGGGTCTGTCAGACTCTTACTGACTAAAAACCACCCCGGTGTTCCGACTCACACCTATGCCGGGGGTCGCGGGAACGTAAGAATCTTCCGCAACCCCCGACTGGTGCCGGCCCGCCACTGCGGGCCTCCTCGGGTCAGGGGGGGGAGTGAGGTGTTTGACTCCCCCCGTGACGTCCAAGAGGGGCGCGCGTGGAACACTACGCGCCGCCACCTCGGGTCCTGATGTGTGGGGGGGCGACGGACGTCCCCGAGTCCGTCACCCCTGGACCCAATTAGGGGGGCTGGAAGAGGGCGTTATCCGCCCTCCGCCGACGCCTGCTGCGGCCCGGGTGAGTAGACGAGATCTCCCTCTCCCTTTCCGCAGCCTCCTGCGAGACGACTGTCTCGCAGTAGGAAACCAGGGGTAGGTAACCTAACCTAACCTAAAGGACAGAAAGCTTCACACAAACGCCCAATGATACAACAAAACGCCGTAATACAATATTTAAAAACTTTGGGAGGTTATCTGTAGCGCGACATTCGTACTAATTCGGAAACACGAATATTACCGGAGCGCAAACTTTTTCTGGTTAATCTGTATTTTAACTTCAGAGCGTACTTGACAACTTGACAAAATTTATCGCTTGATAAAAGCTAGCATTTGCTGTCGTTTTAGTATTTTTACGTCTATTTATTTATTAGGTATGCCGGTCGTACAGAGCTGCCAGACAACCTGAAGGTTCTGTTCAGGACGGTGGCGATGATGGTGCCCGACTACGCCATGATCGGTGAGATCACGCTCTACTCCAACGGATTCGTGCATGCTGGACCGTAAGTATACAAGGTGGAATTTTGATATGAACGGTAATGAAAAATGTCTTTAGGCACTGTCCTTAAGATTTTGATAAATTTGACACAAAAAAAATTTTGATGCCAATCGATTTTGTTTCTTATAAGGATCAAAAAAACTAGCTGATCAACAGAGGTTTGAGTTCTAGAACAGGCAGAAATCGCAAAAAAAAAAAATCCTTACATTAACTGAGATTCTTACTTACTTTCACCTCTACTCCGGCTGGTACCAGTATCAGCATAATAAAGATAGAAATAATAATTTATAAAAAACAAGATCGTAAAAGAGTTTTCCCAAAAAAAACGGGAGTTTACTTTTTATGATGGATAGACTGATGAACAGATTGTCCTATCCTAGCGCGTTGAGGTGCCTCAGAAAAAGGATACGTGAAAGAATTTGGGGGAGGCCTTTGCCCAGCAGTTGACAGTGACCTTTTGACAGCGGGCTAACTAGTAAAGAGTAGTAAATATGTATGTATGTATATGTATCATAAGTTTATAGCTTATTTATACTGTAAAACCTGTTTTATCTTCATTGCATTATGATATATTATAATTTTTTTTTTTTTTCTGCTTGTTCCTCTCAATCAGAGCACCTGCCATCTAATTTCTTCACCACCCTTGGTTGACTTGTAGAGAATGCCTAAGGCATTAAGTCCGCCTTTGTACCTTTTTTTGAGTGCGCAAAGTTTAAATAAATAAATAACTTTAAAAAAACCTATTGAGCTGCCAGTTTTCGCTTAAATTTTTTTTTTAAATAAAGCATGGTCCTCTTTCGCAGCCTGGCCCGCAAGATAGTGCAGGCATACAAGCTCTGCTCGGAACAGCTGTCATCTCAGAACCACTATGATTACGGCATGCGAGCCGTCAAATCCGTGCTGTTAGCTTCAGGGGCTCTCAAGAAGAACTACCCCGAGAAAGACGAGGCTCAACTAGTGTTGAGAGCCATCATTGATGTCAATATGCCAAAGTTCTTGTCGCAGGTAATTATTAACCGACTTCAAAAAAAGGAGGAGGTTATCAATTTGTCAGTTTTTTTTTTTCTATGTTTTTTACCTCAGAACTTTCGTCTGGGTGAACCGATTTTGATGATTCTTGTATAAAAAGTTTTTATTTTTAAGTAATCTATTCGTTACAGTAGAGGTTTACTCTAGGTCTAGACACTAAGCTTAGTGTATTCAGAAAGTTGGCAGTTCTGATTCATTTGTCAAAATAAAGTCCTGATTATAAAATAAAGTCGCTTTTCGTGTCTGTCTGTGTGACCGCGTTGTTCTCCTAAACGCCGCAACGGATTTGAGTGCCGTTTTCAGCATAATTAAGAGAATTTATTCCGGAAGGTGTATGTGTATAACAAACCATACATAATTATCACATACAATCAACAAATCAATAAATAAAATAAAAGAATAACAAGGAAATCTCGATGTTTTGTCGAGTCAGCGGGGGGGGGGGACTAGTTAATATCGTTAAAATGAATATTTCATTATAACTCAAGTTTAATAGTTAATTGATTCAGGCGTGACTTTACGGAAATCCATTATAAAATACAATAGACGTAGATATATTTAGTAACCTATTCCGCTTAACTATTCTTAAAGAGTCATAAAAAGCCCTGTAAGAAATCGACACGGTCGTGTTTCACCTCTCAACGAGGCATCCTCAGGATGACGATTGACCAATTGCAAACCAGAACAAAACGTGTTGCCACACCGAGCGCTGGACGCACATGCGTCCAGCGCTCGGTGTGGCAACACGTTTTGTTCTAAATATATCTACGTCTATTGTATTTTCAAGTTTAATATTCAGTTTTCCGATATTAATTATTGCAATATTTTAGTGCACTACAGAGCGATATTTCATAATTTAATTTATTAATATTAACAAATTAATCTAAACCACCCCAAGGCCCGTTGTACATACACACACGTTTTTCTTGCCACGGTTTATTCGCCGTGTGTAGGAACGGTTCTAAGGGGTGTAATGGATCGCTATGGCAACTTGTTGACGACACGGCGGCCCTACAGCAAGGGCGCCATGTACCATAGATCCGTATCATATACAAGCTCACACGATTATTCTGCGGTGCGGTTAGCGCACCTTACCATAAAGAAATCGTGTCTTGTACAACTGGCCTTAGGTTGAATGCCATTTGTTGTAAGTCATAAAACGACAAGGTCTATTTTTGCTTAAAGACCAATGATGAGTTACGAGGTCGACTGTACTTTCCTTGGAGAAAAAACACACATCAGTGGAAACAATTTGGTATCAACAGCGTTTTTATGTCGTAGCAGTAAGGGTGATATTTGTAGTGCAACTGTTACCTCAGACGTGCGCTTGAGTGTACAATCACGGTTATCGTAATAAGGGTTTTCTGAAATGACGTTCACTAGGTGGCAGCACTGCGACGTCAGGTCTGGACACCTGTCGAAAGTGTCAAAAGCGCCTATATTTTCTTTAGAGGTGACAGAATAATGAACGAATTAATAAAACGAATAACGAACTGAATGAAACGAATGATTTTATATGCATTGTTGAAATGGAAGACCTCTTGTTAAAGTAGCGCTAACTGGTGGTGTGACTCCATCCCTGTCCCCAGGACGTGCCCCTGTTCGCGGGCATCTACTCGGACCTGTTCCCGGGCGTGGAGATCCCGCAGCCCGACCGCGCCGAGCTCACGCGCTGTGTGCTGCGCGAGCTGAGCAAGAGGAACCTTCAGGCCACGGACTGGTACCTCGAGAAGATCATACAGGTGACGAGCCCGTAGCGGAAATATTTCAGCCCACCGTGTAACATAGTGCTACAAGGTTATTTTGGTCGGAACCAAAATCGGAACTAACGCCGCAATCTTGTTTGCACAAATGTTATCCAACAGCGTTTCCTTGTCAACGACTTACGAGCGTCAACATATCCCTGTAGCAGTGTAGTTACAGTTCATCGCCCATACATTTGTCAGGACCTAAGAAATGTCAAAGAATTTGTCTTTTTTCGATACCTTAATTGAAAAACAGCCCCTCCGCCCATTTTCTCCGCCTTTGCCCACACGATTGCTCTGAGAAACCACTTCCATTAAACCACCGGTAAGCGGTAAGAGTATTCCGGACGATGCGCG
This sequence comes from Lithophane leautieri, assembly GCA_949152455.1. NCBI lineage: Eukaryota > Metazoa > Arthropoda > Insecta > Lepidoptera > Noctuidae > Lithophane > Lithophane leautieri. The sequence goes on from OX424467.1 coordinate 17,204,448, forward strand.
ACGAGCTGCCAACGCTGTCAACGCCAGCCAGTCCAGTGTCCAATGCCGCAGGTGTACGAGATGATGCTGGTGCGCCACGGGTTCATGATCGTGGGCGCGCCCATGGGCGGCAAGACGCAGGCCTACCAGGCGCTGGGCGAGGCCCTGCGCGCGCTGCAGCTCACCAAGCCGCCGCCGCGCCACAAGGAGTTCGGCGCCATCTACCGCATCATGAACCCGAAGGCCATCACCATGGGCCAGCTCTATGGCTGCTTCGACCCGGCGTCGCACGAGTGGTTTGTAAATTTATATAGCGTGTCAATTTCGAAAGCTTACCTGCAGATCTCTCTTTCTCCTATAAATCCCGCGTCCAGATCGTCGATAAATAGATTTAATAAAATTAGGAATAATACATTAGTTTAAAACGTTTTTGATAGCGTAGAAATGGGCAATGTTTGTGTCGGACCTCGTAAATCGCCTGCGAAGCAGTCGTAAATCGGCTGCACAAGCTAATTTAAACAAACAACAAAGCTTAAAATAAAATTATTTAAATTAAAAATATATTTTAAAAACTAAAAAACCCGACTGCAAAAAAACTAATCACCTGAAATACGGTGTAACTTTTATTTGTCCCGCCTGCGATACCAGAATTCTATAAATAAAAATGCTTGTTTTCTCTTTTCAAAGTTTAAGCAGTCGGGTTTTTTAGTTTTTTAATTTATTTATAGTTCTTTTCATTCACTTTCAGGTCAGACGGAATTCTCGCGATAGCGTTCCGAGAGTACGCGATGTCCATCACTCGAGACCGGAAGTGGATCCTATTCGACGGACCGGTGGACGCCGTGTGGATCGAGAACATGAACACTGTTCTTGATGATAACAAGAAGCTGTGCCTCATGAGCGGCGAGATCATTCAGGTGACAGACATCATCACAAACTGTATAAGCCAGCAAATCACTCTTCCAGCTCAATATCCTTACATATTATAAAACAAAGTCCTCCGCCGCGTCTGTCTGTCGTCCTGTAAGCGATAAACTCAGAAACTACTGCATTGATTCTCATGCTGTTTTCACCAATGGATAGAGTGGTTCTCGAGTAAGGTTTTAGTATATAATAAACGACATCCACACGGGCGAAGTCGCGGGCATCAGCTAGTACAATATACAAGGATAACAGAATTCATGAGAATCTCCTTCTACAGTTATTTATAATCGCCATTCACCATTGAATGACTGAGGTCAATGCACTGATTTCATTCTTTTGGCGTTTACGTCTGTTTAGAATAGAAGGTATTTCAGAGTGGTATTTCGAAATGAGTAAAAAAAAAATACGGGTGTGTTTTTTCTAAGTAGATGTTATTAAGCATCTAGAAAACATGGAATTTTGTCAATTACAAGTGGTTGTAAGCGCAGCGACACCCCTTTTTTTTTGAGGGTGGGTAATCATCAATTGACTTCTCCCGCTCTGGGCGGAGCGGGAGGTGTCATACTTTTATTGACTAAAACCACCCGTGTTCCTTCAGTTGCCTGTTACCAAGGGTCCCGCTATCCCTTTCGGACTTCCCCGCAACCCTGGCAGGCATCGGCCTAGCGGACCCCGTCAGCAGCGACACCCCTACCGTTACGTAAAGTTTATTTTTGAAATGGCGTTATTTTTGTGCAGATGACGAACAAAATGAACCTGATCTTCGAGGCCGCGGACTTGGAGTTCGCGTCGCCGGCCACCGTGTCGCGCTGCGGCATGATCTACATGGAGCCGGAGCAGTTAGGTATATAGCTAATGGTTCTTTTGGTACTATACAGCTTATTGGTACGGAATAGTTTGTAGTAGTGAAATATCAGCTACTCAGCGGGATGGTAGTGCTACTGACTACGCAAACACATCACGAGCCTCTTATTGCGGTATATTTAATACGATTGAATAAAATCGAATTTAACGAATACGATTCAAGCCGAAAGTCAATTGTGCTCCCTGTTACTGTGTTTTTTTTTTAACTCAACCATACCTGGGTACTGGTTACGGAGATGATAAGTAAGTAACCATTTATTTACCAAAAACTTAGCCCAGGTAATATCAGTGTTGTTCCATTATGGGATGGGTATGGCTATTACAATCGAGTAAGGTCCCGGCCCTTCAGACTAGGAAAATCCTGTGTCTTGAATTACAGGGATCCTGGTGCCGTATTATGAAGTATTAATGCCACCATTTTTCCAATGTAAGAGAGAGACGGAGCTAGACAAGGCCGCTAGCACCATCCCGTTTTCGCAGCGAAATAATGATGGCATTAATACTTCATAATAATACCTCTGTATATTGAAGATATTGAAGTCCAAAGTTCTAACTTTTTTCACGAAAACAAGTTTTAAATGTTATAATTTGTTTTACCCCCTGAACTCCCGTACTGTTGCATGCAAGCACAATGTTTGTGTTACATTGCGCGCTGCCGTAAACATCGATTTTTCACACCAAAACAAAAAGTCCAGCAATATTTTTTGCACAATGTTATATAATTTGATGTACGGAATACGTAGATAACGGCTGTTATGGGTCTTGTTACAAACATGTATATAAAAACTTTTTACAAAAAAACAACAACCTACTTCCAAAAAAAAAACCAAAAAGTGAAAAAAATATTAACTTTGCTTGCGTAGTTTTTGAGTTAGCTTTAATAATTACGTATTTTTCCCACTTAGTATATGTAGATGATATCTAATTTGACTCCGTCACTGTTATTTACATAGCAGGTAGTAGTATTCGAATTTGAGTGGGGTAGGTACCACAACTAAAAAGCGAAAAATAAAAACTTTACAAAAAAAAAAAACAACCGACTTCCAAAAAAAAACACTAAAAACATGCGACAACATGCGTTTTTCTTTTTACACGGACGCTGGCTAGGAGAAATCTTGCCTTTCCGAGACGCGAGAACCAGGTTTCTTTATCTTACCTGTCTGAATCGAGTGATTCTATTCTCTATCGTATCCTTGGTAACAAATCATGCTCTTACAAACGCAGGCTGGCGAGCGTTCCTCACGTCGTACAACGTGTACCTGACTCGGAAGCTAATCCCGGAGCAATACGAACTGATCCAGGAGCTGATCGATTGGCTGGTGCAACCCTTGATCGACTTCATACAGACAAGGTGTACCACCTTCGTCAGGGTCGGCGAGATACATCAGTTCTACGTGAGTGATTCGAACATCTAAATCTGAACATATCTATACATATTATAAAATAAAGTCGCTTTTCATGTTTTTCTGTATGTCCGCGTTGTTCTTTCTAAACCACGCAACGGATTTTGATGAGGTTTTCTCCATCGTTTAGAGAATTTATTCCGGAAGGTTTATGTGTATTATACATCGATCACTAATAAAGAACTAGATACACAAACTCATGCAAAAGTTCTCTTAAAAATGTCGCCAATTGTATTGTGTGTGTGTGTGTACTTAAAATAAATATACATTAATGTAATTTCAACCTTAACTGCAATATCTAAAGTCGAATTCACAAAGCTGTTACAAAAAGCAATAAAATTTTACGACCGAGGCTCGCCGCTAGGACAAGGAATGAGTGGAGACGAACTAGAACAATATTTTTTGTTTGTACTGTAATATGATAAATGGTATTTCTAACTTCAAAAAAAGGAGGAGGTTACTCAATTCGTCGCGTGTTTATAAATATATGTATAGTATATTTTTTTTTTAATGTTTGTTAACTACCGATAACTCGAAGACGGATCGACCGATTGAGATATATGATTCAAACGGTATTACATTAGGTTTGATCCCAAGTTGGTCCTTTTTATATCAAATCCTTGTTCTGATGATGGAATCTATGAGGAATTGAGGGAACTCCTTAATTATTTAAGGCATATATTTAGCGATTTTGGTATTTTCTGTAACAAATCAGATCTTTACATTCAGAAAATATAATTTGGTAAAGTGGAACTGATGAAGAAAACCAGATATGAGCACCAGAACTTTTTTGATTTTTTATTCTATTCTATGGTGTATTACGTGTGTGTAATGATTATAATTTACGTGAATGTTTCTGGAAAATAAATAAATAAATGTGGTGCCCCTTATCACCACATTTACCTATTAATGAAACTAAATTACAGTTATTTAATTACTTATTCTAAAAAAAAAAAAAAAATTCAAAAATCTCGACTAAAAACCACAAAAAAATATTTACAATATCAAAAATCCCGCCTGATAAAAAACAACTAAAAAGTTGCAAACAAGTCACTTTTCAAGCAGTCTGATGCAGTTGGTGGCAGTTATTTAAGTTAAATTTTATTACATAGGCTGATAAATACATTACCCTCCCTTGCATCGTGCAGTCGAGTAAATAAAAAACAAAAATTAAATCTCGCATGATAAAAAAAAATAAGAACAATAATATAAAGCGTCTCCAACAAATGGAACAGAGTCAACACGCATAACCCAAACAATTTAAGTGGGCATGCGATAGTATGATTAATACGTTTAGTAAGAGTCTTTACAATTGAGCTGCTTTATATCGCCTGCTATTTATTACGACTTAATTTAAAATAATGTTTTTACGATGATTTCTTGACAAAATATCAGTATTTACAATACAGTGTTAACAATTATATAATGATAATAATAATACTTACCAAAAATATGAAATTCCATCCTTTTTTAGCGTCCTAGACGTGTGATTTTTACAATTTTTAAACGAGCACTGAGGCATGTTTACCGTCGGAGCGTTCGAATGCTACTAGACGAAAAGACCACCCAAATGTTCAAGTGGGCGGTCATTCGGTGAGGACATTTTTTGACGCTGATTGTGTATCTAGTTTTTTATTAGTGATCGATGGTATAATAAGTATTTATTTTAGTCATTGGCCAATAACATTTTATTATACTAAATTAACTAAAGAACTAACTAACTATACCAAAGGAAAACATTATATATAAAGGAAGGGCTCATAGGGCGTCAAAAAATTCTTCCGCATCGCTGTCAGCGGGAAAAGTGCCCAAAAGGCTGGCAGCATTGCCACGTTGGATGGCAATGCTGATTCTTTGACCTAGAAATTGTCCAGCCCTCTGTTCACATGAAGAGTCGACCAACCGCTTGGCGATGTCCCGAAATACTCGATGAGCAGTCGGACCCCACGGCCCTAGTGTTTCAACCCCAAACGGCTCAAAGATATAGCTACCAATGAGGTTGTTATATTTGCGCCGTTTGAGATTTTCTGCACCTGCAGCAGCCGCCCCAGCACAGCCCGCCGTGCTAGGAAGATGGGATGGCGCGAGGGTGTCGACACAGGTTGCATCCCACACCAAAGGCCTACCCAACTTCCAAGGCATTATGGTCATTCCGTCTGGTCTCTTCCCATCGTCGCGTGCCAAGCCATTGGGTTCTAAAACAGCTGGCACCCCGGCGGTGACAAGAGCCCGACGGATGATGTCATTAATGCTTGCGTGCCGTGCCAACCGACCAGCGCTCTTGCTGCAGGAAAGGCCATGGTGACCGAGGCAGTCGACACCTTCACCGCACTGGCAGCGATGCGGAGCCACGCAAGGAGCGCCCAGACGCAGACAAGTAGCGAGCCGGAAGGTGGTGTCACTCAGCATAGTGCCTATGTTGGGTGACGGTAGTGCCTGAACCCAGAGGCCCGACTCCCATTCAACCACAGCCAGCAGGCGGGCACGCTCTGCAGAATTGGTGGACGTATTAATAAGATTATTCCGTACCAACCTGCAGAGCGGCTCATCCCGTTGCCTCTGGGAAAACGGGTTCACGGGCCAATCTGTACCCGGGCAAGCCGCTTTCCAGGCGTTCTCTGCATCAGTCAAGCACGGCACTTCAGGGTCAACCTGGCAGGGGGCTAAAATTTTCCCGGTCAACTTTTCAGTGCTGCGGACAGAGGACAGGAACGCTAAGCTAATACTCGTAATTTTGCGGACGCCGAGGCCACCAAAACGGATGGGTAGTGTGGCTTGCAGCCACGCTCGGTCGTCCAGGGCCACATTAAGGATGGATGTTAGTGTGCTGCGAATAATTTGGTCAATTTTGTCCAAGAGGTGTGACTGCTTCCATAAAGGGTAAGAGCGTAGAAAATATATAAAATTTGGACCAAAACAACAGTTCAGTTTTGCTGCCAGCCTTTTGGGCACTTTTCCCGCTGACAGCGATGCGGAAGAATTTTTTGACGCCCTATGAGCCCTTCCTTTATATATAATGTTTTCCTTTGGTATAATAAGTTAGTATTAAAGTTATATACAGGGTTACTGGTAACTCGACGTATTCCTTGCAGGACGTCATAGTAGGGTTAAAATGCAACAAATTAAGCCACCAAATGTTCTACCGAAATTCAGTAGTTTTTGAATTAGTTAAGAGTTTTAGTTTTTTAATGAAAAATCCCAGATTAAACCATTTGAAACCAATTTAAAAATGATTTACGGCGCGACTGTACTGAAATTTAAGTTATTATCATAGTTGACGCCGTAGCAGACCTTTGTTAATAATTAAAAGTTCAATAATGCCTAAAACTTTGGCAAATATCACTAACATAACATTTAATTTTTTGTAATTTTTGCTATTACTTCATAAAAAATGTAGTCTAGTGCAAAAAAAAATACTACACCTGGTGTACAAATTACTAAGAAAATATCCTTGTCAAAAAAAATTAAATTAAATAAAATTAAATGTTTGGTTAGTGATATTTGCCAAAGTTTTAGGCATTATTGGACTTTTAATTATTAACAAAGGTCTGCTACGGCGTCAACTATGATAATAACTTAAATTTCAGTACAGTCGCGCCGTTTATCATTTTTAAATTGGTTTCAAATGATTTAATCTGGGATTTTTCATAAAAAAAACTAAAACTCTTAACTAATTCAAAAACTACTGAATTTCGATAGAACATTTGGTGGCTTAATTTGTTGCATTTTAACCCTACTATAACTTCCTGCAAGGAACACGTCGAGTTACCAGTAACCCTGTATAACTAAGAAATCTCGATGTTTTTTCAAGTCGTAAAAACCGTGCGAAACAGGAGCGGGTCGAGTTTTTATTAAATTAAAGTTGCACGTCGTGTCTGTCTGCGTTATTCTTCTAAACATCGCAACGGATTTTGTTGCGGTTAACACCAACATTTTGAGAATTTATTCCAGATGTTTACGTGTTTATTACATTAAATAGCTGACACCCGCGACTTCGCCCGCGTGGATGTCGGTTATTATATACTAAAACCTTAGGGTATCAATCTAACGAAAATAATAGCTAGGATTCTCTACTTGGCCCTCCCATGCGGATTTTTTTTACGCTGGAGAGGAGGTATAACGTAATTGTCAGTTTGACGTAAGAAACACCGGACCTTTTTAAGGTTACTATAAAATGAGGAGTATTTCGGTGAGAAAATTATTTACTGCTGTTTTCGAAATCTATATACATATGTATAAGTTCATAACAACTTAATTTGCTCTTATTATTATGATCAATGCGGTATTTATAATTTCTTTTGATTTAAAGATTTTTTTGTAAATTTTCATCTCAAAATCATTTTCCCACTTGAATCGAATGTGATGCAAATGATTACTTATAAAGTGTATTTTTTAAGTAAATATTGCTTAAAAGGATACGTATATCCGTGCAGTTCGGTGGGTAGACGATAGACCTATCTGTCGTATTTAGTAACTGTCCTGTCAAACAAATAGCTGTCTACATGTTATTGGGACGCATACTTTGTCATTTCATACAAATAGCTATCCATAATAAGCGATAGGCCCTCCCATCGATCGCTTGGGCCGGTAGGATTCCTTAATCTCTGATAGATTATTGGGACGTTAAAACTAAAGATAGATAGGTTTTTATATCTCCAGTACGCCAAAATTGGTGATAGATTCATTATTGGATTCACTCGTAAAGTAACGAAAGATTGTAATGCTCTCAAACGCAGCGTCGGAGATTTTCTTTCTGTTCTTTTTACCCGACTGCCCCAGAAGGCGGGTAATGTTTTTCGAGAGTATGTATGTTTGTATGTCTATTTCTTTGGCACGTTCTGTGGCCTAAACGGCTTGATGGATTTTAACATACGAGGTGTCGTTAGGTTCGTCTTAATTGTGGGAGTGTTATATAGGCTATAAAAACAAAATATATTTCATCTGCAAATACAAAAAAAAAGGGATGAGCAGGTTTTTTTTTTAATAACATCAATATTGGTATCAAATAAAAGCTAGTTATGAGTATACTCCAAATACATAATAATATAATTATTAATAAAACTAAAAAGCTTGAACTAATATAAATTATTTAAAAACCCGACTGCAAAAACCTATAACTGAAAAGAGCTTCAATGCTTGTTTTTCTCTTTTCAGTTATAGGTTTTTGCAGTCGGGTTTTTTGTTTTTTAAATAATTTTGACTTGAGGTCTCTGTTCTGTGGTACAGTCGTTCGCGCGCCTGTTCACGGTTCTGCTGGACGCAGAGAGTCAGTTCAGCACGTTGTGGCTGCAGTGCGTCTTCGTGTTCACACTGCTGTGGGGCCTCGCCGCCATCATCGATGGTACGTCACATATAACACTATCGCTTACGTTCACGCGCCTAGCTGTTCTCAGTCAGTACGGTGTGGCTGCAGTGCACCTTATCATCGTCATCCTTGATACTTATGGAACATACAGTAGTTATCAAATAACACTTCTTAATTATAACTTATGTCATTCATGACAAAGGCCAAACTCCTTTGCAACCGATTAAGGAAATGTTTATTATATACATACCGGTAAATCAAAAATTAACTTAAACTACATAATGCTAGAGTAGATAGTTGATTAATTGAATACATGGTATATCTATAGATAATGAGTAGACTGACCATCCATGAAGAAGCGCCCCACTCTTACACACCCCACGCTTACAGTACAGCGTTTGGGTAGGAGAGCGGGGCCCGTCTTGGTGGGTGGCACTATCTGTGTCTTACATTTGGTATTCAATAATAGTTAAATATAGTACTATCACATAGTCATAACGCTTCTCGCTATTTCAACTGAGCAACGAAACATCGATTATGAAACGAATCCTTATAATGTATGAAACTTATTTTTTTTAATAATAATTTAATTATAAAACTTCACGCACATGTTTTTTTTTTTTTTAACTCAGGTGATAGCCGCAAGCTCCTCGACGTGTTCCTACGCAAGCTGCTCGATGGCAACAATGCACTCTATCCGAAGCCCAAGTCCTTCAAGCTGACCAAAAATCAGCTGTTCCCTGACAAGGACACCTGCTTCGACTACTTGTATGACAAGAGGAACAATGGTACCTGGATCTCTTGGATGGAGCTGGAGAAGGAAGTTCCGCTGCTTCCTACTGCCAAGGTATGTATCATGGTCAAACTGGCTAAGAAACAGCTGTTCCCTGACACGGACACCGTCTTCGACTACCTGTGTGACAAGAGAAACAACGGCACCTGTGTCTCCTCAATCGAGCTGGAGAAGGAAGTTCCTCTGCCTACTATCTAGCTAGTACTGGACATAAGCCTCTCCAAAAATGTCCTGCTTGCATGGTTTCGGATAAAGATATTTATTTATTATTTTATTAAAACTTGATGCACAAGTACAAAAATACTGTACAAAGGCGGACGTAATGCCTGACGCATTTTCTACCTTAGGGTGATGCAGAGACAAAACATGACAGGTGCAAAACATAATTGATAGATTACTCGAAAAATACTAATACATAAATATAAACAAAATAAACTTAGTCAGGAGAAATAACGATAATATAATATGTAGAGGAGAAAACGAATCCAGCAAATCAGCGCTCCTTCCCTTTCCTTTTTGTCTTTTAAGGTCACGAAGAATATCTTTTTATAAGTCCGCTTATCTACTATTAAACCTACCTTTAAAAAAACAACCCCAAAGGGCAAAGCTAAAAAAAACATTCATCCACCGCAGTCGGAAAGTAAGCTATTTTCTGAGCCCCAAGATACAGACTAAGGGTCAGGTCAGACCGCTACGTGAAGCGAGGCGTCGCTGCGCGCACTTTTTAACAATTATCGATCTTATTTTCTTCACGAAAAGGTATAATTTCAGTGCAAGTGTTGACACGTGTCAAAGTACGCTGAGATGCGCGATGCATCAAACACCCTGTATATTATTTCAATTTCTGAAGGAAATTGCGCTATAATTTTCTAATGTCTAAAACCAAACAACACAGGTGAACGAACTGATAATCCTGACGAACGAAAACTCGTGTTTACGGTTCTTCGTGAGGAAGATGGTGCGGGCAGCCATCCCGATGCTCATCGTGGGCCCCACGGGCACCGGCAAGTCGTCCATGGTGCTGGACTTCCTGCTGTCGCTTCCCAAGGAGAGGTACATCACCAACACCATCAACTTCTCCGCCAGAACTACTGCTAATCAGGTGAGGACAATGTAAATGTACTTGGTGTAGATAAATGATTCAAAGTCAAAGTCAAATAATTTATTTCAAATAGGCACATAAAAGGCACTTTTGAACGTCAATGAAAAACAAACAAAGAAATAGAATTGATTCTAGTTGCCCATTCCAAAAGGTAGCTTTCGTATGGAGAAGAATGGGCAAGAAACTCCACCGTTACTCTTTTCAAAAATGTTTACAATATTTTGTATACATGAATTATATAATTATATGTGAAGACCATGCACCCACAATAAGATTACTGTCCCACAAAAGGCAAAAAAAAATATAAATGGAGCAATGACAAATAAATCAGTTATGTGATAGGTACATGGTGCTCACATATTTACAAACATTGTAAAAGTATACGATATTACAATATTCCTAACATCTTTACAAGTAATACTAATAAGTCAGTGCGTGATTCCAAGCAATCACAGAGTGTAAAAATCTATGACATACAAATAATAAAATATACAACTAAATTAGCAACCAGTTTGATTTTGTCCAGACTCTAAATTGTCCTATGGAGCAAGACCAGCATGTTTCCAAGCATTCTTATCCTGGATATAATCCTCTAATTTGTAATAAGCTTGTTTACAAAGTGTACTTTTTATATGAGTTTTAAATTTTCTTTCATTTAATTGCAATATATCACAAGGTATTTTGTTATAGCATTTAACGCAGTACCCCATAAAAGATGTTTGTACTTTAGCTAATCTGTAAAATGGTTGATCTATTTTATCTTTATTTCTAGTATTAAAATTATGTCTGTCACTTATTTTCTTAAATAGATTTAATTAAAGGGCCCTAGCTCGAAAGCGCAAGTACGTAACGTAAATTCGAGCGATTTTTTAACAACAATCCTATAGCATTTTAAATCTATACGGCAAGCACAATTATTAGTATCACACCTAAATATGAATAAGTCATTGGAATAAAGCCTTAAAACTAAATAAATATTATATTTCGCATATAATATTTATTTAGTTTTAAGACTTTATTCAGCCTTTTTAAGCCTTTCCCCGACGCGGCAACGAACGGTTGGATCAAAATGTTACCTACAACTTTTATGTTAAACTTAAAGGGCCAATACCTACATATTATTTTTTTAGATGCATTGTTTTTGTCGGGGGTTTAAAAAAAATGTAATTTAACTTTTATACGAAGCGTAGTAACGGAGCGACGCGATTTTTAGTATTGAGATAGATTATGGGTCGGAGAGTGACTTAGTACTGGAAATATGCACGGTTCCTGTGGGATAGCCTAAAGACGGAAGCGAAGTCGCGAGTAAAAGCTAGTTAATAATAAACACACGTAACATATTTCAGACACAAGACATCATCATGTCTAAAGTGGACAGAAGACGTAAAGGTGTCTTCGGACCTTCAATGGGCAAAAAGGTATGTAGGGCAGATTTTTTCACACAAATATGCAAAGAAGAAACAATACTTGACAGTTCTCTGGTAGGTTCACTTATGGCCTTAAATCTATTTATTGGCAAACTTAGTCTTTGTACAGCATGACCATCTCGGCATCTCCGTGCCTCGGAAAGCACGTTAAGCCGTTGGTCCCGGCTGTCATTCGTGGATTTTTGACAGTCGTTACGGGTCGTTAGAAGCCCGAAGTCTGACAACCAGTTTTACCAAGGGTATCATATTGCCCAGTTACTGTGTTGTGAAGGTCTGATAGGCAGTCGCTCCATTTAAAATACTGGCAATCAGCTGCATCCGGTTAGATTGGAAGCCGACTCCAACATAGTTGGGAAAAGGCTAGGCAGATTTGACGATCTCGGCATCTGCTAATGTGGGCCAATGCTTTCGGTAGGAGCCTATCTCGTCGCTCCATGTTTGTCTGCCGCGGTGTCGCCTAGCGTTTAATGTCGGTCCCACAGCCGGCTAGTGTATCGCCGCGATTCTCTCGCCCGTAGAGATGGCGCTTTAGTGGTGTCTAAAAAGTCATTGAGCAATTATTTGCTAGTGCGTCCTGTTCGTGGACGACCTGAGCATGCCGCAGAAGGAGTGCTACGGAGCGCAGCCGCCGCTGGAGCTGCTGCGGCAGTGGATCGACCACGGCCACTGGTACGACCTGCGGGAGATGGTGCGCCAGGAGGTCGTGGATGTCGTGAGTATTGTTATTACTCATCTGTTTGACGGAATTTCGGCCGCGGCGGCCAACCTCGACCGAGGTTAGCGAGCTACGCAGGAAATATTATAGTGCACATGTGTCTGCGTAAACACAGTTGCACGTACACGCGCATAATACATTTCGCCACTTATATTTTTAGGTCCTATGTAATAGGGGCCGAGCCAATTGCCATCAACCGAGCACAAATCCGGACTCGGTGACTGGATTTGTGCCCGGTTGATGGCAATTAGCTGCTACAGAGAAATTCCAGATGGAAAAACCCAATAACGCTTTGCCCGACCCGGAAATCGAACCCAGGGTCTCATGCTCAACAGTAGCACTTGCGACCACTAGACCAACGAGGCAGTCAAAGTCAAAATAAAAAGAAACAACACAAGCCCCCACCCGAATCCACACCAGAAGAGCCAAAATAAATTAATTAGTAGGCGTACATTTATTTTGTCTCCATCAATAGGTGTACAATTCGAAATACAGTAGTTACAAGACCAGTATTATATCTAAAATAGTGCACATGTTGGCACGGTTAATATAAAAAAAAATATAGTACGGAAAGAACACTGCAGCACCTCGTAGTTAATATTTTCGTTCCCCATAAAAGATGCTGCGATGGTTTTCCTTTATCGGTAACTTAAAAAGTCACTTACAAATGATAAATTATTATATTTCTGGAAGTAGGTTTGTACAAAAGTATTTACGTCGTTATTTAAAAAAAAAACTGGATGAGTTCGCTGTTTCTGATCTGTCTACTCTGAGAAGAAACACCGAAACAAACTCAGAGGTCACAGTCTCTTTAAAGTCCAGAGATAATCGACATAATATGGTCTCAGCTATGCGTGTCAGCGATGCTGCCACCTGGCGGCGGGTCCAACCTCATCTCGTCGCGTCTGACGCGCCACATGCTGGTCGTCACCGTGGACTCCTTCGAAGACAACACGCTGAACAAGATCTTCGTTACCATCATGGAGTGGCACTTCGCTAAGGGATTCATTGAGGCACTACAGAGGCAGGCCAAGGTATGTGCTGCGAGTTCAACATTATTTCGTTCACGTTCAACAGCAATACCGCTGGGCAAAACTTTCTACAAAATGGGTGAAGATGGACGACCCGCAGAGGCCGGCCCAGAAATATGTAGCGAGACGACCTAGATGCGTACCGCGAGGGCTGGTTCCAGGTGGCGCGGGAAAAGATTACCTGAATGGACTTAGGCAGGCTTTTAGCCAGCAATGGGACAGTATGTAGCAAGTTACAAAAAAGTATTATTACAGTTTGGTTAACTCAGAACTCAAAATTGAAAACTATGCAAATTATTCTCTATGCAAAAACTAAACCTTTGCTTATTCATCGAAAAGATAAAGTGATGTCCCGATTCATAGTAAACCAAACTATGTACAACATTGTTGGAATATGTTTCACACAAACTGCAAGCATTACTGCCAACGACATGTTTCTAACAACACAAAAACATGTTTTTACAAGAAATACGTGGCTTTAGAGACCAAAAAGAATGATCTCATTAATGAATTTATGTATTTAAAAGCTTATGCACAAGTAAAAATAACTCTACAAAGTTGGATTTAATGCCTTAAACCTTAAGGGCATTTTCTAATGATGAAAAGAATTGATGATGTGATTTTTCTCATCTTCCTCCTAGGCCATAGTAGCCGCAACAATGGAGGTATACAAGGCAGTGACCCTGCAGTTCCTGCCGACGCCCAGTAAGTGCCACTACCTGTTCAACCTGCGCGACTTCTCCAGGGTCATCAAAGGGGTCCTGCTAGTGCCTTCCACCCACATGAAGGAACTCAACAAACTGGTTATTCTGTGGATCCACGAGACATACAGAGTCTTCTATGATAGGCTGGTGGATGATTTTGATCGGTAAGACGGTAGTTTTGACCATTATAACATACGTGGCATTTAAAAAAAGCCAAACCATTGTCAAAAAATATCTTAGTCTCAAAAAACAACGGAAATTGTAAGCGTTTTAAGGTCTAGCGCGTACTGCCGTGCTTTTTTTGAACAACATAATCGGTGAAGTAATGAATGTCTGAAGTGCGCGCTCTGCGATGCAAAAAACGCATGCAGTTTATTGGTCTCCCGCTCAGTACAGTGGACCTCCCTTTGCAAATTTGCGGTGATTCAACTGGAAGTATTTTTGTATCGCATGCCATAGAGATATAAAGGAATACCGCTCACTGCAATGAAAAAATGCACCATCAAACATTAAGCAATCTATCGCAAAAAAAACGAAACAAGCTAGGAATTTGAAACTTCTGTACATCATTCCCGCTTTCTTGTTCTTCAGGCAGAAATTGTATGACCTGGTATACAAAGCGGTGTACGGCAACTTCCGGGTGCACATGGACACTGTCCTTAAAGAGATGGGGTTCATTAAAGAAGACGAGAAGTGCGGCAACAAACACGCCTGTGACATATACTTTGGGAACTACATGGAACCTGATGCTGACCCTAAGATTTACGACCAGGTGAGTTATTCATTTCCTTTTAACACTTATAGATATAAGAAAGCATTTCAAAATTATTATCAATTATAAATAGTATCCCACCTGTATCGGGAACGGGGTATATGTTACCTGCGTCAGGACTTTAGAGAGAGGGACCTTCTAACCTTTATTATTATTATAGTATCCAGACAGTCACTTAGATAAGACGCTCTACTAAGGTATGACGCCCTACAAAGAGACCGTCACATAGGTATGACGCCCTACAAAGAGACCGTCACATAGGTATGACGCCCTACAAAGAGACCGTCACATAGGTATGACGCCCTACAAAGAGACCGTCACATAGGTATGACGCCCTACAAAGAAACCGTCACATAGGTATGACGCCCTACAAAGAGACCGTCACATAGGTATGACGCCCTACAAAGAGACCGTCACATAGGTATGACGCCCTACAAAGAGACCGTCACATAGGTATGATGCCCTACAAAGAAACCGTCACATAGGTATGACGCCCTACAAAGAGACCGTCACATAGGTATGACGCCCTACAAAGATACCGTCACATAGGTATGACGCCCTACAAAGAGACCGTCACAAAGGTATGACGCCCTACAAAGAGACCGTCACATAGGTATGATGCCCTACAAAGAGACTGTCACATAGGTATGACGCCCTACAAAGAGACCGTCACATAGGTATGACGCCCTACAAAGAGACCGTCACATAGGTATGGTGCCCTACAAAGAGACTGTCACATAGGTATGACGCCCTACAAAGAGACCGTCACATAGGTATGACGCCCTACAAAGAGACCGTCACATAGGTATGACGCCCTACAAAGAGACCGTCACATAGGTATGGTGCCCTACAAAGAGACTGTTACATAGGTATGACGCCCTACAAAGAGACCGTCACATAGGTATGACGCCCTACAAAGAGACCGTCACATAGGTATGACGCCCTACAAAGAGACCGTCACATAGGTATGACGCCCTACAAAGAGACCGTCACATAGGTATGACGCCCTACAAAGAGACCGTCACATAGGTATGACGCCCTACAAAGAGACCGTCACATAGGTATGGTGCCCTACAAAGAGACTGTCACATAGGTATGACGCCCTACAAAGAGACCGTCACATAGGTATGACGCCCTACAAAGAGACCGTCACATAGGTATGACGCCCTACAAAGAGACCGTCACATAGGTATGACGCCCTACAAAGAGACCGTCACATAGGTATGACGCCCTACAAAGAGACCGTCACATAGGTATGACGCCCTACAAAGAGACCGTCACATAGGTATGACGCCCTACAAAGAGACTGTTACATAGGTATGACGCCCTACAAAGAGACTGTTACATAGGTATGACGCCCTACAAAGAGACCGTCACATAGGTATGACGCCCTACAAAGAGACCGTCACATAGGTATGATGCCCTACAAAGGGACCGTCACATAGGTATGACGCCCTACAAAGAGACCGTCACATAGGTATGACGCCCTACAAAGGGACCGTCACATAGGTATGACGCCCTACAAAGAGACCGTCACATAGGTATGACGCCCTACAAAGGGACCGTCACATGGGTATGACGCCCTACAAAGAGACTGAATTTAAATAAAATCTTTGATAAGTTACCTCCTTGGTTGCCGTGTGTTGAAGTAAAAGTTCGTTCCATTTTTAAATAACACGACAGATATGAGTTTTCATGGTAATTTATTTGGCCGCTAAACACGCCAGATATGGATTTTCATAGTAACATTGCCGGCCGCATCGTTACTTGTTTTTGACCAGTATAGCAATTTCGATTTATCTCCAAGAAGGTTCTCAAAATAATGCTCAAATTTCCAAGCATGTTTGAGAAAATTAACCTTTGTCCTTCTCCAAATGCCTGGCTATACCTATTTGTCAAATTGATCGGTTTAGTGGTCTAGGCGTGAAAAGGTTACACAGACAGACAGGCAGTTACTTTCGCATTTCTAATATTAGTATGGATTAATTAATACCATGATTCGGTTGCAAAAAAGGGATGCTGCTATCGATCATGTATAGCTCAGTCTCTCTCTCATGAACTGATATACTGACAAGTATTCCTTGCTGGCCAGGTGATGAGCTTGGATGACATGGCCGATAAAATGGAGTACTACCTTGAGGAGTACAACGTGGTGTCCTCGTCGCCAATGGCTCTGGTCATGTTCAGATATGCGCTCGACCACATCTCTAGATGCACGAGAGTACTGCTGCAAGATAACGGTCAGTATTGTTTGTTTTAGTATTACCAAGAATTATAAGGTTTCCCTCTTTTTGGGCTTTTCCGTAATCGGGTAAAAACAAAACCTCACGTCTGATTTCCCGAAAGGGTTAGTAGAATGTCCACATTTCGAGTTGTTTAATTCCGTCTTCCTCAAATCTAAGCTCGGGCTGCTGTTACCAAAAATTTTCGAATGGAACAAAATCGAATAACACTTTTCCCACCCTTTCCCCGGGTTATTCCACAAATCCCCATTATGAACTCTTCGAGACGTCAATGGGGATTTGTGGACAAAAAGGTCGGTTTCCTGGGGTCGGGGCTCAAACCATGCTAAAAAGTCATGCTTGCGAACACTAGACCAGGGAGGCAGTTCTTGCCTTCATTCAAATATATTATAATCTCAAATGCAAGAAGATACAAGTAACATTACAAATTAATAATAATAATGTATTTTTTTTTATGTGTAACATCTTTCCTCTCACTTTCCTGCCATCTGTGGGAGTGATTTCATGAAAAGGGACGGAAGTGTGAAACAGGAAGCCGGGGAAGCACGTGTTATTTGATTTTACCAATGAGCGCGCGCGGTGCTAGAGGTGGCCTTCCGGTGAGATGTCAGATGTTACACATTATATGGGACTACTGTAAGGCTCGCTCGTTTATTTATTTAAGGGGGATGCGCCAAGGTAGCCCGCGAAATTCAACGTTTCTTACGTTTTTTGCAATTTGCAGATCAGTATCAGGTTGTATGTTGATCTAAATATGATTTGCGCCCGTAACAAATATGAACTTACAGAATTATAAACATTAGAATCAGCAATACAACTCTCCAAGTTCAAAGTGCATTGAATGACTATATCATGAAATCATGACATTTGGCACTTTCATGAACTTGGAGAATTGTATTGCTGATTCTAATGTTTATAATTCTGTAAATCCATATTTGTTACGGGCAATTTGTCATTCACAATAGGTACTCATTAACTAAAGTAATCAATTGGGT
Source organism: Lithophane leautieri (assembly GCA_949152455.1). NCBI lineage: Eukaryota > Metazoa > Arthropoda > Insecta > Lepidoptera > Noctuidae > Lithophane > Lithophane leautieri. The sequence goes on from OX424467.1 coordinate 17,222,705, forward strand.
AGAAAGGTAAAATTGCCTTTATTTATCATGAGCAGGGTGACAGATATTGTAATATCAACAATTAATTTCAGGTAACTTACTCCTGGTCGGTGTGGGTGGCAGCGGCAGGAGCAGTGCCGTCAAGCTGGCTGCCAGCATCCTGGAGATGAATGTCATACTGGTTCGATTTAACATTAAATTCGTGCTGTTATAAGTAGACATTGAGACGAGTCATAATAAACACCTACACCTTTCCCATCGTTTCTGAATTGGAAATTTGAAGCATCTTAGCTGAGCACTACTTAAAGCGACTCCATCAACATAACCCGCGAAATTCAACATTTCTGTCTAGTATTTAGTGCTTAAGTAGAGTTTGATAAATTTTCAAATTCAAATTTTCAATTCACAAACCGGGTAACAACAACACTCATTAGAAGTTGAGACAGTCTGTTCTCAGCTTTGAGCTGAGAATTAACTACATCGGGTTGCATAACCCGATGTCATAATATAAAGCGATCGTGGTAGGAATACGCGATCGCTTTCTGTGAGGATACTCTGTAAGGTTTTTCCTAGTCCAGAAAGTTTATTTAAATAAAACTGAAAGATATGAACAAAAACTTATATCTGTGCGTCCACGCAGAGGTGCCTACTAATAAAGCGTAAACTGTATGAGCTTCCTATAAAGGAAACTTCATTTATTTAAGATTAGATAATAGATTGAAATACCTTTAAGGCGCTGTACAGTAAATATTAGGTCCCCACCTATGAAATCAGCGTTTTGTATGGAGAATTTTAAAGAAGTTGCATTTTTCATACTAACATTTTCTTAATTTTATTTATTTATTTTATTTATTACTTTATTTCAGACCATAGTGTCCATTTCGTTAGTAACAATGTTCTTATAGACTACTGTTAGTTATACTTAAAACTAGTCACAACAAAACATATAAAATAAAGTAAACTCAACAATCACTACCGCGCCATTCCATGAGAAATGGCGCAGCAATGATTGATGTAACCACAATCCAGCCGACTGGCGATCATCCTAAGAATGCTATTAGTGCTGCCACGCACTCTACACACCAGGGATGCGCACCTTTTACGCATCGTAGCGTAAAAGCAGTCTACGCGACGTTCAGCAAACATCCCTGATGCACTACAGAATCGCTGCAGCCCCACCAACACCCTGAACGCATTATTAAATTGGACTCGGAGGGCACTGTAAGACTTTTGAGTATAGTCGGCCCACAGGCTGCACGTGTAGAATGATGTACAATAAGACCTAAAAAGTGTAATTTTTACTTCTGTCGAACTTCGTGCAAACCTGCGAGCTATCATGTTCGCCCGCACTGCCAGCGCCCTCCGTTCCCTCTCGATGTCATCATTGTCCCTGAGGTCAGAGGTCAGCATATGTCCTAAGTACTTAAGTTTGGACACCCTACGGAGAGCTGTACCATTAAGCGTAATGCTGGGAAACATGTTACCTGTACTGTTTCCTCTGGCTCCAAAGACCATGACTTCACTTTTGAGTGGATTATATTTTAATCCGTGTTGCTCGGCATATGCTTCACAGATGGTAAGCAGTTTCCTAATGCCACATACCGATGCACTCAGCAGCACCATGTCATCAGCATAGCTTATGTTATTTACATTAATTCCGTCTATGTGGCAACCTACTCGGGTGCTACTGAGTGCCACAATCAGATCGTTCATATACAGGTTAAATAGGGTTGGCGAGGACAAACCCCCCTGCCTCACCCCGCACTCCAACCTGTACGACTGCGAGATGGTTCCCGACCAACGCACGCCATTGACCTGGTTTCCGTACCAGTACTTGCAGATGTTGATGAGTTCTATTGGTAGATTAGTGTTTTCTAACTTTTGCCATAGTCTATCATAGGAAACCAGGTCAAAAGCTTTCGACAAATCAAGAAAGCATGCGTGAACTGATGTTTGACGTCTTGTGTAGTATTTGACAGCATGCTTAACACACAAAACTGCACTTTCAGTGGATAGTCCGCCCCGGAAGCCGAACTGATTGTCATGAAGTTCAATGTGTTTGGTCAGCTGTGAGTTCAACATGCTGTCAAACACCTTCGATACCACTGTGGCAAGAGAGATAGGCCTGTAGTTGTTCCTATCTGATAGATCAGCTGTCTTATTTTTAACGATAGGTATAACAATGGTTTTAATCATCTCTTCAGGCAGATATGAGTGGCTTAGACAAAGGTTAAACAGCAAAGCCAACAATCTCGGTAAGTGGGGTCCAGCATGCTGAAGATGTTCAATGCTTAACCCGTCGTGTCCGGGAGATTTACCTCTAGTCATTGATTTGATTATCAACTTCACTTTATATAACAACCATGAACACTAATGTTTAAAACTTTTATGCACTAATGTTTGAAAACTAAGATAACGTAATATGCCACTTAGATTAAGCGACAAAAATAAGTTTTGGGTAAGTTAAAACAAATAATGGTAATTTCTGCTAACAAAATGAGGAGTCATTTTTTATGTTTAGAAAACTATAAGTAATAAGGTTTTTTTTTACTATTGGTAGTTGTCTATGATGGTCATTATTCGATATAATACCAAGCAATTGATGAATATTTTAAATCATACAATTGACTAGGATTGACTATTTGTGAGAAAAAAACACCAATTTCATAGGTGGGAACCCAATATAACAATAATGTTATGAACCTACAGGCATTCGTAAATAAAAAAAAAAAAAAAAAATACGATAAATTAACAATGATAACAAAATTCGAAAAAAATTAAACAATATTGTACTTTATCAATGTAAAAATAAAAATGCAGTCAAAAGAGAAGTATAATTATTTACTTATCTATATGCCATCCACCACCTCACAGTATCTTAAACACTAACGACACACATGTAAAAGTCCAAGCATAAATTGACTGTTCTCGTGCTCACAGATAGAAATATCTCGAGTGTACGGTCAGACTGAATGGCGCGACGACATCAGAAGGTTGCTGATGAAGGCCGGGATCATTGGGAAGCCGCTCGTCTTCCTATTCGCTGACAACCAGGTACAAATACCTTCCGGAAGTAATAGTAGAATTCTTTGCAAATCAAGTCTAATTTCAGTATTGTCTTTAACACACTATGTCTACGTTTCCCATCCACTCCCTGGTACAGGTCCACTGGAAGTAATTTCTGTTAAAATAAGCAGTAACTTTGTGCTTTTCAATCTTAATATATATATTTTTTTGTGTTTTGTGTGTATGTTAATAAATTAATGACACAAAAAAAGTTTGATCCGTAAGTGTAAGTATAACTTCACCGCTATACCGCCAAAGTGCGTTGCTGTTATCCGGTCTGGACCGTTAGGACGCCCGTACCATTATAGGCAAATGAGTCATTCCAGCTATAGCTTGTAATATATAAAAATATATAAAAAAACAGATGCGCACTAGTGTGATAAATGAGAGTGAGTTTTTGAGTGTGTGTGTATGAGAGTGTGTGTGTCCGTGTGTAATAATGTGAGTGTGGAATTGAGTATATTTATATTAACTTTAGGAATAGTAACGCATCTGCAACATCTTTGGTATTGCAGATGTCCAAAGGTGACGGTGACTAATGGAATGGCCAATATTGATTTTATTTATCCAATAACAACTGAATTGAGCTTCACGATTACTGACAAAAGCGTGCACGGAGCAGCAGTGGTAGGCCAGTGGTTTCAGACACTAATCTACATGGTCCTCACATCATCTGACCAAGATTACGTCTGCACTTTAAAAGAGTCTGTGACTTCTGAGTTTGTGCCGGTTTTTCTTCTCAGAGTAGTCAGATCAGAAACACCGACCTCATCTAGTTTCTAAAATATTTTTGACGTGTAAAAGAGTTTGTATAAACATACAGAAATAAAATAATTTATCGTAACATCTTTCATGAAATTGGACATCAGTCTTATTGATCAGGATTACAGAAACCAGCGGTTGATCGTTCAAAATGACAATCCCTTTTCCAGATAGTGTACGAAGGCATGGTAGAAGATATCAATATGCTGCTGAACACTGGCGACATCCCCAACCTCTACGGCATGGACGAGAAGGTGGAGATCCTCGACAAGATGCAGACTGCTGTGCGGGACTCGGTGAGGCACATTAAATAATAGCATTTAATCGCGGCTCGCTCTCGTGAATTATCACATAGGAACCGTGCATTTTTTCGGTATAAAATATAAATGTGGATGTACTATGGGTACACCTCTGCCTAACCCTTCGGAGATTACAGGCGTGATGTTATGTAAAGGTCAGCTGTGTGTCCACTCACTGTAATACGTCGCCAACTTTACGTATTTTATATATTTTAATGTATAAGTATTCTTTCAATTTTTTTATTGTTTTTATAGGCCCTAGTTGCGTGGATTAAATTAATGATAGATAATAAATAATAATATTATAACTCTGTTGGTCTCAGGGCAAAAAAATTGAGACAACCCCGCTAGCCATGTTCGGATTCTACGTGGAACGAGTGAAGGCCAACCTTCGCATCGTGTTGGCCATGTCGCCCATCGGAGACTCCTTCCGAAACCGCCTGCGCATGTTCCCGTCGCTCATCAACTGCGCCACTATTGATTGGTAAGACAGATATATTTTATTTGTGATTTTCTTCAGAAAGGTCAGGTGCTGCAGTACTCGCAACCGGCGTGCGTGGATGAAGGAAGCAAAAGGATCGTAGCAGGTGAAGGTCTGACTTTCACGGGAAAAAGGCTCAATGTCATACATGACAAGGTTCAAATTCCATTGCAACCAAACTTTTTAGAACCTGTTTTTTACAAAATGGTAACTTAAAAATTCATTCAATATGCCTAGCCTTGTCCCATGTATGTTGGGGTAGGGTTCCAGTCTAATCGGATGCAGCTGTATACCAGTATTTTACATGGAGCGACTGCCTATCTGACCTCCACAATCCAGTAACTGGGTAATACGATACCCCTTGGTAAGACAGGTTGTCACATTTTCGGACTTATGACGACCCGTAACGACTATCAAAGATCTACAAATGACAGCCAGGACCAACGGATTAACGTGCTTTCCGAGGCACGGGAGAGTCTCGGTATGTAAAGATGGTCACCCATCCACGGACCAACCCAAGCGAGCGTAGCTTGGCGTAGAATGTAGATACATTAATATATATTAAAATAATTGCCAACGAGAGTAATCTTTTCATCACCACACCAGCTTTTTGTAACCCTTGCGGTGTCGACATGAGAGAAGTTTTCTATAAGTTTGTCGGCTCGGTGAGCAGGTTCACAGCGTGGCCGCCCGAGGCGCTGGAGCGCGTGGCGCACATGTTCATCTTCCGCATGGAAAACGTGGACGACGAGCTGCGCCTCGCCTGCGTCGACATGTGCCAGCTGTTCCACATGACCGTCGTGCAGCTCACTGACAGGTCAGCGGCTTAGCATAATAATAAGGAAAACTTTATTCGGTTCAGAAAATATGGTACAATATTAAAAACTAGTAATACGTCAACGGAACGTGAACGAGAAACGAGATTATTCCCATATAAAATATGATAATTATAGTGAAAATGTAAATTATAATATATATAATTATATTTATATAGTGGTCCAGTGGTAGTTTATGAGTTAGCTTCAATAATACTTACGTATTTTTCCCACTTAGCCTATGTGGATTATACCTTCCTGTCACTGTTACTTACATAGCGGGTAGTGGTATTCGAATTTGTGTGGGGAAGGTACCACAACTAACAAGTGAAAAATAAAAACATTTTATTGGATAATAAAATCCCCTAGTATTCATGTTGACTTATAAACATAAACGCACCGCAATGTAACCAATGATTTTTTACAGTAAAATAAATATGAACTTGTTCTATGCCCCTATGTTTTTCCCTCTTGATGATACATCTTCTGTAGAAACACTGGAACCCTCAGAAAATGCTCAAAATTGCCTATTTAGACCGCTGTCATCAGAGGCCTATTGTAAAATTTTGACAACTATTAATGAAAAACGAAAAACATAGGGCACAGTAAATATCCTTCTTATTCAATTTATAAAATATCTTTCAAATTGGTCCAATATTGTAGGAGGAAATAGACGAGAGCCGAACCTCGAATTATGACTTTTTGTATGGAAAAAAAGACCGACCCTATTTCCTCTTAAGTTTGCTTGTAAACTTGACATGTAGGTACTCAAGCTGTCAATTAACATAATTTAATTTTGGGTCATGTGGTGTTTACCTTTAAGTAATTGATGCACTGTAAAAAGTTTGATATGCATGTTTTTAAAGATGTTAGTTTTCTAAACAGTTGTTAGTAGATCTGAATAAATTATCGTATTTATTTCAGATTCTACAAAGAACAGAAAAGAATGGTGTACGTGACGCCAACGAGTTATCTAGAGTTGATCAAAGCCTTCATGTCTCTGTACGCTATGAAAGTGGATCAGATCACCAATGCTAGGATTAGGTAAGTAAATCCATACTAATATTATAAATTCGAAAGTAACTCTGTCTACCTGTATGTTACCTTTTCACGCCTAAACAGCTGAGTACGTACGTACGTACAGCGAGCGCTACTTCCAAGTTGCTCGCAGAACTTTTTTCACCATTTTCTAATCCAGGTTTTGTGATGAAAATGATTAACTGTAGTATTCGTTACAATGCAATTTAAGCCCGTGGAAAAATGTTTCGTCAGCAAATGATGTATTGATTTTTCGGAATTTTTTGTATTTTATTCTGTCGGTTCTTTATTTATATTCGAATATAAATTGTTGAAAAATTAATATTTAAAGCAGTAAATTTCATATTTTGAGCTTACTCATTTTTTTTGCGGAGCTTTTATTGCTACCCTTTTTTTTGTTTACCAGTGATAAATTTCTAGGGATTCTAGACTCTAGGGGGTCTAGAATCATGTGCTGAATTCATGGTTACAGATTGCGCGTCGATGTCCCTGCCACACCTGTATAATAATCCCTTCCACACCTGTTTAACAATCCCTGCCACACCTGTATAATAATCCCTGCCACACCTGTATAATAATCCCTGCCACACCTGTATAATAATCCCTTCCACACCTGTATAATAATCCCTTCCACACCTGTATAATAATCCCTGCCACACCTGTATAATAATCCCTTCCACATCTGTTTAACAATCCCTGCCATACCTGTATAATAATCCCTGCCACACCTGTATAATAATCCCTGCCACACCTGTATAATAACGAACCGTACTTGCTCTTTGGTCTAGCGGTCGTTACTACGACTGCTGTAATGGGCAATGTGTGGTTGTTTGTTAGAAAATGCTTAGTAACAACGTCGGAGAAGATTTTTGCCCGGTTCAGAACATGAACATGAGACATGAGACTTATGACATAACTGGCGGAAAGTGTGCTCCTGCACTACCTATGTTACACCTCCGCTTATCCCTTCGAGGAATTTAACCCATGGCTTTATGCTTGACTTTTCCAGATACGAGACCGGTCTAGAACAGCTGGACTTCGCAGCAGGCCAGGTAGCTGTGATGCAGCAGAACTTGAGGGATTTGCAGCCTCTTCTCGTTGAGACCTCTGACAAGACCGAGAAACTCATGATCAAGATCGAACAGGATACCGTCGTGGTTGAGAAGCAGAAAGAGGTAACTGGGCTACCATGATCATTTGCAGGGCAAGTCAAGGTGACAGTTGACAGTTAGTAGAAAGGAAAAAAGAGGGTGTGTGCTTGTGACCATACAGTAGAAGTGAAAACTTAGGACTGGAGCCGAGTATACGCGATTTAGCGCCGAGTAAACGCGATTCAGCGTCACCGACTCGAGCGTGACGGTTCAGAAACAGCACAAAGAAATGAGCACATTTGAACAAAATTAAAACTAACATAAAACAAAAATATTGCGTCATGTGTGCTTCACGGCCGCGCCAAATAGATTCATTTTAGCAATAATGCCAGACACATGGACTGACGTTGAATTCCAAATGAATGGCGTCCGTAAAGGTTCATTTGATGATTTGGTGACGGAGTAGTCCAAACATTTTCATATTTTTATTATAAGCACGTTTAAAGGTTTACAGCAATCCATGACACTTCACATTCGTCTTAAAACTGCTACAAGAGTGCATAGTAACCCCTGGTATAGACCCATAGAGGACTGCTGATGGTACAACTTTTCGTTGGACGAATGTAGTGATGGTTTATTTGGAGGAAAATTAAATCATTATGTAGATGACGAAAGATTTACTCACAGCGAATACAATTTGCACTACGTTTGTACCAGAAGATTTTCTAAGCTAACTGACAACTGTCTATGACAGCGTACACACGCATAGACTTGACATGTCGCCAGTTTAAAACCTTCAACATGTAGTTTCTTGTTTCCGAAATAAGTCAATACGAATAGAAACGTTATAATGTGGCGGATGACAGTTCACATTTAATCGTGCCATATGTATAATTAGAACAGCATTTTTTAATAAACAAGCCGCAATTGCGGGCTGTCTGTCGTCACAACACACTAGGAATAGTGCAAAAACCTCGTATTCATAGTAAAACGTGTTCCACAAAGTTGCACAACATTGTTTCATAACATCATTTTGTTCAACCATTCACAAACAACTCCATCTCCTTTCCTCACAGATAGTAGGCGCAGACGAGGCCCTCGCCAATGAAGCGGCTGCAGCAGCTCAAGCGATCAAAGACGACTGCGAGTCGGACCTCGCGGAAGCGGTGCCGGCGCTGGAGGCAGCGCTGAATGCGCTGAACACGCTGAAACCCGCGGACATTACCCTCGTCAAGTCTATGAAGAACCCACCGGCCGGAGTCAAGCTTGTTATGGAGGCTGTGTGTGTTATGAAAGGAATCAAGGGGGACCGGAAGATTGATCCTAGTGGTTTGTTTTGTTTTTTAATACATACATAAACTCACACCTTCTTCTCATGGGTGTAGGCAGAAACTATAGAACGCCACCTGAGGCCCTACACAAAGTGACTTTCTATCAGCGATAACGATGATGGAAAAGGACTGACATAAGCTATCGAAAAGCTTATGTCAATCCTGTGGAAATGCTTTGTAGAAATGCTTTCGAAGCGATTGTCACTGGTCTAGGCCCTCTGTTTAGATCCTTACATACTCCTTTGCTTCGTTTACGTTCTTCCTTCGTGTGGTTAGTGACTAGCCTGTTGTCAGAGTTTTAAAGCCGCCCAAGGGCCTCAGATATGGCTTCACATAAGAAATATCTCTCTGGCATGCCGGTTTCCTCACGATGTTTTCCTTTACCGTTTTTAAAACAAGTGATAATACGCACATGAATCCAAAAAGTCATAGGTGCGTGCCTTGGATGACTATTGAGAAGAACGGGCAAAAACTCCACGGACACTCTTTTAAATCCAAACTATGTTTAAAAAATATTGACAGGTAAAGCTTTCGAGGACTACTGGGGCCCGTCGCAGAAGATGCTGGGCGACATGAAGTTCCTCGAGAGTCTGAAGAACTACGACAAGGACAAGATACCTGCAGCGACCATAAAGAAAATTAGAGACAAGTAAGATGTGCCGGATTTGTAACGCATACTAAACAATACACGAATATCCGTCCCCAGGATTTCTTTAGCACAAGCATCTATGCACTTCCAAAAAGTGAATTGACAACAATAGACTGCCGTTTGCCGGATCGCGTCACTGCCGTTTGCAGGATCGTGTCACGGCATTCAATTTTTCTTCAACGAACCACATCTATTTTTTATTTATATTGATGAAATAGTCAGTTAAAATACTGCGAGATCCTAACTAATATTATAAATGCTAAAATAAGTTTGTTTATTTGTTACGCTTTCACGCTAATACGGCTGAACTGATTTAGATGAAATTCGGCATATGGGTAGACCATGACCTAGAATAGGACATAGGATACTTTTTATCCCGATTTTCCCACGGGATCGAGACTTTTGCGGTTATTATAAAAAGTTTATTATAAACCCGCGGTGTTTGTATACCGTAATGTGTGACCGATAGCCATGTCGTTATGTACCAGGTTCATCCCAGACCGCGAGTTCGACCCGGCGGTGATCGCGAAGGTGTCGTCTGCGTGCGAAGGTCTGTGTCGCTGGGTGCGCGCCATGGATGTGTACGACAGGGTCATCAAGGTGAGTCGCAGTACTTCCTAATGAAATTCGGCACACGGGTAGACCTCGACCCGGATAGAATACTTTTTATTGTGGAACGCTAGTTTTATATTATTTGTGCCCAGTAGTACGTTCCCGTGAGGATGCATATCCGGTACGGCTCGCAAATCCGTCCATAACCTAAAGGCAGGTCTTCCCTACCATTACCGCGCCCTTGGTCTACTCCTTGATTTGCAGTGGACTCTGTAACCCCATAAAACACTCCAAGGGCTAGTGCAAATCCTGGGGTACATTCGATTAATCGAGTCTGATTAAACCACTCTGGGGTCGGAGCATTTCATGAGAATGCATGCCCGGTAGCACGTTCCCGTGGAATATATTTTCTAAATTATGTTGTTTTCCTTCCTCCACGCTGGCGAAGCAGCGGGCAAAAGCTAGTTTCTAATAAAAGTGCGACGCTCTTTGCTTTTATTGACAGGTGGTAGCGCCTAAGAAAGCCGCGTTGTTCGAAGCGGAGTCAGAGTTGCAGGCGCAGATGGACACGCTCAATGCAAAGAGAGCGCAGTTGCAGGGCGTCCTCGACAAGCTACAGGTGGGTATTGCTTCATAACCATTGATCGGAAAAAGGTGAGCTAAAATACCTAAAGTTCGAAAAAGAACAGAGACATAGTGGCGTCAAAGAACAGAGACCAAAAAAGTGGAGACTTCCTTACGACAAAATATTTTTTCGGGACTCATGTCCTGAAAAAAAGTTATATAATTATTAAAGCTGGTATGTGAATTACATTAGCTTCCGCGCCGTTCAAACGAAGCTGAGGAGATTAACTTTATTTTTTGCAAACAGTAAATCGTGCATACTCTTTTTTTAAAACAGAAACAGGAAATTAATTCTATAATTGTTTCACTTTATTAATTTTGGTTGTACTTAAGTGATGTCCCGAAACCCCGACATTAGTCCCGAAAAAATATTTTTGTCGTAAGGAAGTCTCCACTTTCTTGGTCTCTGTTCTTTGAACTTTAGGTAGATTAGCTCACCCTTTTCCGATCAGAACAGAAGAAACTATGGAATTTATTTGACAGCAACAATCAAAGCTGAAGGAAGAAATTATAACAAACAAATACGAAACTAACGAGGCAATAAATAACACGAATACCAAAAATAAAACAAAATAAGACCATTTTAAATCGAGTCGTCCAGTCGTTATTCCACATGGTTATTGTCGCTCAACGCTTGACTTTAAAGGTGATACCGCCTGACACCCTAACTTATATAGAATTATATGCGGCTCACTCTGCGTCCGGCTCTCGTCTGGCGTGGCAACACGTCGTGTTCGGGTTCGCGCCATGTCAATCGTCATCGTGAGGATGCCTCGTTGAGAGGTGAAAGATATGTCGATTTCTTACAGGGTTTTTTTATGACTGAGGAATAGTTAAGCGGAATAGGTTACTAAATATAGCTAAGTCTATTATATTTCATAATGGATTTCCGCAAAGTCACGCCTGAATCAATTAACTATGTAATGTACGGTCATGAATCCACGGACTAATTTTGGAAAGGTCGGTCCCTGGATCGTCCTTTTTAGGGTTCCGTAGTCAACAAGGAACCCGTATGTATAGTTTCGCCATGTCCGTCTGTCTGTCCGCGGCTTAGCTCAGAGACTGTTACTACTAGAAAGCTGTAATTTGACACGGGTATACATATTCATTCTTGTCTATCTCATGGTGTGGGGTGTCGTTGAACGAACGGTCGTTCAAAAATATTGTGAGTTTCTAGAAACCATTTTTGGATTCATAGATCTGTTTGCGAAATATTAAGCTTTAAAGTGCTAATATTTGTTAGAGTGTCCCCCTCCAGTCCCCCAAGTGTCCCCCCTGCCAGCTAAATGGTTGGTTCCGATATGTGAAAAAAATCGCAGCTGTAGTATATATAACTAAATTAAAAGGAAAACTATCACAGCTAAGTAGGCCCTTCAAGTTAACGAAAAATAATCGACCAACTTACATTTGCAGTTGCAAAAACTTGTTCTCCCGTACAGAAAGTATGAAAGAACATGTTTTTCAACTAAAATGTTAAGTTTGTGCTTGGGCTAAATTCATCCCAACTACAGGACCCTTCTTTGCGCGTGGTCTGACACGCACTTGGCCGGTTTGTATTGATCGATCAACCCGTCCGGCTTCCCTTCATTTAAAAGTTTATTGTAAAATGATCTCCATTTTTAGACCCTCAACGATGAGTTTGCAGAGATGACTCGCAAGAAGAAAGGTCTAGAGGACGAGATAGCTCTGTGTTCGACCAAGCTGGCTCGAGCCGAACAGCTGATCGGCGGCCTGGGCGGGGAGAAGGCTCGGTGGACCGAGCTGGCGCAGCAGCTGCAGGAGTTACTGGGCAATATTATTGGTAAGAGTTTGGTACATCTATATACATATTATAAAACAAAGTCCTCCGCCGCGTCTGTCTGTCGGCCTGTACGCGATAAACTCAAAAATGACTGCACCGATTTTCATGCTGTTTTCACCAATGGATAGAGTAGTTCTCGAGTAAGGTTTAAGTATATAATAACCGACATCCACGAGGGCGTAGTCGCGGGTATTAGCTAGTATAAAATAAAACAAAGTCACTTTTCGTGTCTATGTGTGTTCCCTTAGCTCTTCAAATTTATTACAAAGTGGATTTTGATATGGTTTTCAGTTTTACCTTTAGAGAATTTATTCCGGAGGGTTTATGTTAATAATAACTATATTGCTATGAAAATTTAAGAACGCTGAATCATATCTGCTAAATTAGCAAAGGTTTTCTTTAACGTATTTACCATAAAATACCATTAAATCTCATAACACGCAATGAGCAAAAATGGTGCTCAGTGATCCGACCTAGCCACGTTTGAAGATTATCTAATTTTCATATTGAGCGATTAATTTATGTTTGTTTATTAATTTAAGAAAAACAGGCACAATATTACAGACGTAAATCCAAGAAATTGTACAGTAAAAGTTCCATAAAAAAGCGATATTTTGCAATAAGGAAGGAAATACAATAAGAAATGATATATAAATTAACATCACGCCTGAAATCCCCGAAGGGTTGGCCAGCACATTTCGCCAGTTAAGAATAATACACGTAAAATGATGCATTGGGTTGGAGAACAAAAGCAGAGCATAATTTTTCCACCATTTTCCAAAAATGTATGTTGTGATGTGAGTGTTGTGCAATTATTTTCAATGAATACGTTGCTTGCAGGTAGTAGAAAGCAATCAGTCCCACTTTAAGGTTCCCGGTTTTTGAAAGAGAAGTATCTCATAGACAGTTATTATAAACTCTGCCGAAGCAGAGTGTTTCAAAAATGTATAAGGCTCATTTGAGTGTTCCCCTCCACGGAAATCTTTAGTAAAAGGCGAAAGATTTATACGTTTTGAAGGGAAACCAGAGATACTGTTTTAGCTCGATCCAAGCGACCCAACCAAACGGTGGAGAATCGTAACACCACGATTCATGAAACGAACGTGACGTAAGCGCACAGCGACATCTATTGAGGAATTTTGGAAGTAAACGCAACTTACTCGCAACTTTATTTATCTCACTGCAAAGAAGGGCTATGATTTTCACAGTCATCTTTTCTAGTGAATGTGTCAAAGGATACTCGTACCTAGATGGTTGACAACTTTTGCATCTAATTAATAGGGTTTCCTTTATGTATCCTTTTATGATCTCATCGCAGTGGACATTCTGTACCTGATCGTAACAATGTTTGAACTTTGAATATTCCTTTTGCTAAATGTGGTTGTCATAGGGAAGGAATATTCATTTTCTTTATCGAGCGTTTTTACAATCATCGAATCTGATCCGAATCATTATTTTATACCTTTTTTTTTTTTTTTTGAGGGTGGGAAATCATCCAATGACTTCTCCCGCTCTGGGCGGAGCGGAAGGGCGTGTCAGACTTTTACTGACTAAAACCCACCCGTGTTCCTTCATTTGCCTGTTGCCAAGGTCCCGGTATCCCTTTCGGACTTTCCCGCAACCCTGGCAGGCATCGGTCCTATTGGACCCCGTCATTTTTGCTGACATCTCTTTGAGGCGCGCGTGGAACACGACGCGCCATCGACCCGGGCCTGGTCCTTATCGGACGGCGAGCTGCCCGTTGCTCGCCGTCCGCAAGCCCGCGCCTATGGTGGCCGGAAATCCGCCTGGGATTCCCGACGCCCAGGGCGTCTCCTCGGCGTATTTTATACCTATGAGCTGATTAATTCGTATCATTGTATTAATAAACTCTGCCGAAGCAGAGTATTTCAAAAATGCATAAGACTCATTTGAGTGTTCCCCTCCACGGAAATCTTTAGTAAAAGGCGAAAGATTTATACGTGTTGAAGGGAAACCAGAGATACTGTATTAGTTCGATCCAAGACACCCAACCAAACGGCGGAGAATCTAAACACCGCGATTCAGAAACGTGACGTAAATGTACAGCGCCATCTATTGAGGCAAAGTGAACTAAACTAGTTTAGAATACAAATGAGTTTGTGCCGCCCTTTGTAAAGGAAATTGTAGCTAGGGTGTCATTACAATAGGAAGCAGTGAATGAAGGAATGTATGTATGATTTTTATGAAATATATGCTTAATAAGCACCGTATTTTCAGACCAGGCGCGCAGAGTTGCATAAATAACATATTGGTAATCACAAATGGATTTCATTTTGACCGAACAACATAAAACATGTATACGTCATGCATGTAACGATGGATGCTGGGTCACTTTGTTGCGCCACTTCTTCCCAGCTAAAGCACTAGGAAGTGGTGTGACGGGCAAGCGCTTTGGTGGACTGTCTTACGCAATTTTGACGTTCAAAAAGTGCTGATGCTCAACCTTATTTCAATGACTTTTTATTGATGTTGTTATTATCAGGTGACGTGCTTCTGGCGGCCGGGTGTATCGCCTATCTAGGCCCCTACACGGTCAACTACCGCCGAGAGATCATACAAGTTTGGAACAAGCGGACCATCGACCTGAGTGAGTCCTCACTAATATTTACTAACTAGCTGCACCCCGCGGTTTCACCCGCTTAAGTCTCGATCCCGTGGGAATATCAGAATAAAAAGTATCTTATGTGTTAATCCAGGTTATAAACTATCTGTTTGCCAAATTTCATCCAAATCCATTCAGCCGTTTTTGCGTGATTGAGTAACAAACATCCAAACACACAAACTTTCACATTTATAATATTAATAAGATATTTATTTTCAAACAAGAAACAGGATGTAAAATGACCCATCACATAGCCGTATTGTGTACATCAAACTAAGTAGCATTAGGCAAACATTATTGCTGGGAAACGACTTAAATTTTTAACCGATTTCAAAAAAGGAGTATGTTTGTTTGTTTTATATTGTGACGCGATTACTCCGCCAGTTATGAATTGATTTTGATGATTCTTTTTTTTTGTTTGGAAGGTCATGCTTCAGAGGTGTCCCCAAATAAATTTGATTAATTTTGCTTGCGTGTTTGAGTTAGCTTCATTATTTCGTATTTTTCCCACTTTGTCTATATGGACGATGTTTTAAGTTACTCCGTCACTGTTACTTACATAGCAGGTAGTGGTATGCGAATTTGTGTGGGGAAGGTACCACAACTAAAAAGTAAAAAATAAGTCGGTGGCAAAAACAAAAGTGCGCTGTTGGATTTTCAACGCTAGGCACAGTACTGAAAGTTGTAAATTCAATAAAGCTGACATTAGTGTTAAGGCTACCGCAGATTGGGGCGGGCCGCGCCCCAATGCAACGTATTGCAAAAATCCTCCTTCATCACTTTCATACCTTTTCTATGTATGAACCACAACGAACGCACACTACAGGCGGCGCGCAGCACCGCATCTTTTTGTATGAAAATGCGTTAGGCCCTTGTGACGGAAAGGGAAACAGAATGTTACACCTTTGACGACCGTGCAATCGTGCATACACACGGCGTATAAACCGCACCGTGGAAAATACGTGTCTGTCAACAAGCTTCCATATTGATCCATAAAACACTGACAGCTATGTGCTTACACACGGTGAATAAGCCGTAGATTTTCACGGCAAGAAAAACGTGTGTACAAAGGGCCTTATGCTGCGGCCCGTTGCGGTTGTAATGTACGATTGGCTTTATAAATGCTGAAATGAACCTTTTTGGCGCAGCCGTGAGGCACACATTAAGAAAACATTATTTTCTCTTTTTTTTTTTTTTTATATTCTGTTTCACGAACTGTGTCCAAATAAATATTATTCTTTCTTTCTTTCTTTATGCGGTGCTAGTGCTCCATTTCAACAATCAGTGCGAAAAGAAAAAAAAAACCCATTACTTACCCCCAGATATCCCATGTTCGGAGTCGTTCTCCCTGATCACGACTCTGGGCGAGGCGGTGGTGATCCGCGTGTGGAACATCGCCGGCCTGCCGGTCGACGCGTACTCTATCGAGAACGGCATCATTGTGGAGAAGGCCAGGAGATGGGCGCTCATGATCGACCCGCAAGGTAAAGAATGAAAGAAAATATGTTTATTACCCGACTACGGCGAAGCAAAAAGGAGGGTTATGATTTTAACCGGTATATATGTATGTTCATGTGTTCTCTCATTTCTTCTAAACTTCTCATCACAATTTGATCGAAAAATGAGGTATCGTTGGAAGTGTACGCTGGTTATAGACTATGTGACGTCACATTAAATTGAATATGACACCCACTGGAGGACAAAAAGCTAAAGTCTAAAAAAAAAGCTGGACCTAACGATGATTGTGACGGAGGTTACTTCTACTGCAGGGTTTTGGAAGTACCTACAGGCTCCCCCTCCCCCTTTTATGCCTGGTACGGGGGCCTGTAGACCATAATGGAAAACAATTAATGGCGAATGGGCGCTTTTATATGTGGCTCGAGTGTTAGCAAGAGTGAAGTTTTTTTTTCTTTATTTTATTTAATAAATTGTGTGACCTTACGACGTGTGTCAATTTTTTTTTTGTGTTTGCTCTTAATTCATTTGATCATGTGTCAAATAGATTCTGGCCCACGAAAGTAGAGGCTGGAAAACGCGCGAAATTTAAAAAAAAACAAGACTAACGCACTATATACAGGGTTACCCAGTTTTGTTATTTTTTTTTAATTCGCGCGTTTTTTCACTTGCAACTTTCGTTGGCCAGACTCTAAATAAAATATGTTCATTCTTTCAGAGCAAGCCAACAAATGGGTGAAGAACATGGAGCGAGATAACCAGCTGAAGGTGATCAAGCTGACGGACTCCAACTATGCGCGCATTCTGGAGAACGCCATCCAGATGGGCCTGCCCGTCATGATGGAGAACATCCGCGAGCACCTGGACGCGCTGCTGGAGCCCGTGCTGCTGAGGAACGTGTACAGGTCACTGATACTCATCTGCCTTTTCCCAACTTTCTTGAGGTCAGCTTCCAGTCTAACCCACTAAAATATATGCTACTATTTGTTTTCCCTCAAGACATAAACACGTTTCAATGTTGTCGTGGATGGGTTTCGGGTGACGTCTCTGACTGTGGCAATTTGTGACTACATTGTTATATTGGGTTCTCACTTGTAAGTGACAAAAACAAATGTAAGTGACAGGACAGTAGTGATAACTAGTAATAGTAATAACTTGTCCTCGTTTCGTTATGTCCAGGTCCGGTGGCGTGGACTGCTTGAAGCTGGGCGACAACATCCTGGAGTACAACCACAACTTCCGGCTCTACTTCACCACACGTCTGTCCAACCCTCACTACCTGCCTGAAGTGGCCGTCAAGGTCAGTCCTACGGATCCTCCTAGCCTTATAAAATGACATTGCAAAATGAACTTTATTTGAATGTGAAAAGGGCATATTTTTTAACCGAATTCCATAAAGGAGGAGGTTCTATGTTCGTCTGTATGTTTTTTCTTTTTGTGTATTTTCTCTATATTTTCGCCAATTGTTAACCGATTTAAAAAAAACTTTTTTAGTTCGAAAGGGTATACTCCCTAGGTGGTTCCATATACATTTTTATTTTATTAACTTAGATTGCGTAGTTTTTGAGTTAGCTTCAATGTTACGTATTTTTTCCCACTTAGTATATCTGGTCGGCAAAAAACGGGAATGGCAAAAAACTTTTCACTTTTTTTGTGTTTTTTTTTATTTTTATTGCCAAATATGCGTGTATGCGTATGTGCGAGTATGAGTGAAATGCCAGCATTTCGTCAACTATACAGTGGGATGAATGCTCTCTTGCTGTCTTTCAATAATTTATAGGTTCATTTCACTACCAAACTAATATCGAACTAGTTCAAATAATTAATTCGAATCATCTATTTCCTGGTTATCTGACTTGATTCAAATAAATTTATTTATCGTCATAGTCACAGGTGGAACTCTGTTCTTATAATTATTACAGATAGTGCCATCCACGAAGACGCGCCCCTCTCTGCGATTACTGTACTGTAAGCTGTGCGGAGTACGGAGCGGAGCGGAACGGAGCGGAGCGGAACGGAGCGGAGCGGAGTGGAGTGGGGCGCGTCTTCATGGATGGCACTATCTATACATACATTTATGGTGTACAAAATTTTAGAGTAATTTAAAATGTATTTAAACTTTATATCAATGTGTGTGTTTAATCTCGTCTTGCGACAAAATCACATCGTTTCCTCGTACGATCGGAGCCAATTAGGACGACGCCTTATGCCCCACCGTCCTGTATGTGACCAAAGCCTCAATATGTTTTTCGAAGCATTTGCAGATGTCATCGGATAAAGCACAGTCTTCGTTCCAAAGCATTCATTACAAACGTTCTTCCAGGTGACTTTGCTGAACTTCATGATAACCCCGCAAGGGCTGCAGGACCAGCTGCTGGGCATCGTGGTGGCACAAGACAGGCCCGAGCTCGAGCTGAAGAAGAACCAGCTCATCGTGGAGGGCGCGCACAACAAGAGGATGCTCAAGGAGATCGAGGATCAGATCCTAGAGGTAAACCAATACTTGAGTTTGTGAAAAACATTTAGCATATATTCACACGCCGTTGTACTGTAATATTTTATGGTCTTGGTTAATCTGAAGTTACTCCACGTTTTTTAATATGGGGATTAATAAACGCAGAGTTACTTCAGATTCATGCACTAGTGTTAATTTTGTGCCCTCGCATGCGCTCAGGCGCCAACATAACCCTCGTGCATTAATAACTCACTTTGCGCTCAATGTAACAACCTACTATTAAATGACCCTTGAATCCACCAGGTCCTTTCATCCGCCGGCAACATTCTAGAAGACGAGTCAGCGAACGTGATCCTGTCATCATCGAAGGTCTTATCGATAGAGATCGAAGCGAAGCAGGCCGCGGCCGCCATCACGGAAGTGGAGATAGACGAGGCGCGCCTGCTGTATGTGCCCGTGTCGACGCACAGCTCGGTGCTGTTCTTCTGTATCTCGGATCTGGCGAATATTGAACCGATGTACCAGTATTCTTTGGGTTGGTGAGTACTTCTTCCAAAATATTACATAACATTCAGGATGACGATTGACCAATTGTAAACACGTCGTGTTCTGGTTTGCAATTGGTCAATCGTCATCCTGAAGATGCCTGCCTCGTTGAGAGGTGAAACACGTGTCGATTTCTTACAAAGTTTTTTATGACTCTTGAAGTATAGTTAAGCGGAATAGGTTACTAAATATATCTACGTCTATTGTATTTTTTTTTGTTTGTGATAGAAATAGTTTAAGAAACGTTGGCTGTAAACAAAAAAATTATCAACAGTGTTTTGGTGAAAAATTCGTGAATCGACATTCTGACCAGATCTCACCTTTGTAACAACAATATATTTCTAGCAAATAAACGTTCGATTTGATTGAATGTTCGCAGGTTCATAAATCTGTACAACCAGGCTATCATCAACTCTCCTAAGAGCGAAATCCTGGACGACCGCCTCGAAGGACTGAACTCGTATTTCACGAGGAGCATCTACGAGAACGTGTGCCGCAGTCTGTTCGAGAAGGACAAGCTCATCTTCTCTCTCGTTCTCACACTCGGGATACTGAGAGCTCGGGTGAGACGAACTAGAAAATGTTTCACAACATAAATAAGTTTTACAGTAATAAATATTGGCTGACGATCTAGACTAGAAAAGATCGCGGGAATCCTAGTGAAGGATGCTTGTGTAGGTCATGTCCAGCAGCAGGCGTGTTTCGGCTGATATTTATGATGATACGCATGACAAGTAGCATTCCTTGAGAAAGTGTTAGTTCGGGAAAGTGTTATATTCATAGTTCTGCTGCCAAGCAGTGTTGCTAGGCACGTGCAACTTTTTTACTTTGTTTGGTGAATTCTTTTCCGTTCATGCAATTTTTTTTCAACTTGTGCTGTATCGATTTGCTTTCTCCATATTTTGTCAAGTACATCATTATTTGTGTTGACAAGGGAGATTTGAAGAAAGACATGGGACAAGGGCAGATAGATGATGATCTTATACGAATAGATAATAAAAATAAATAAACCGCTTCTGTGCTCTAGTGGTAAAACCACCCGTCTCAGACCCAGAGGTCGGGTTCGATTCCCAGAGGGGGCAAAATTTTCTGCTCGATTTCGTAGGGCTGGTTGCAAGTCCGGTTGGCTAGCTACCACCATCTTATCTAAGCCTATCGCCACAACAACAATGTTAACAGCATTGTTATGTTTCTGCAGTTAGAGGTTCGCCAGTTCCTCTGTGGTTGGGGATACCGGGTGAAGCTCGCTTGCAAATTCGGTCTGATTATCACTTACCATCAGGTGATTTGCAGGCCCAGAGCTGCCCGGCAGTAGATAAAAAAATAAAAATAACTTTAGTCCAGACCTTGATCCATATGATGTTAGTAATACACACTGTTACGCTATAAATGTAATACAAAATTATAATTCACATATCTGTTGCACTTACCTGACGCACTGGGTACATGTACCCAATGCGCCATAGTGGCGCAACACGACTTATCACCTTTTCACCTCATCACCTTATCACCTTCAGAATGCCGTTAACGCCCCCACGCACTCTGCGCATCATGGACGCAATCCTTTTTTGCAGAATGGTATTGAAACCATCGGTATGTGCTTCGGGAAACATTCCTGATGCGCTGCAGTAACGTGGAAGCCCCAACAACATTCTGAAGGCATCATTATACTGAACTCTGAGGGCGTTGTATGCCCTTTGCGTATATCGAACCCATCGAGTACACGTGTACGAAGATTGGCCAAAAGCCTTTAAAAAAAGTGACTGAAGGCCAACATATTGCGTCGGAACATGTTGGATATTATAAGGTTGTTTGTTTCCAGGGTGCGTTAGACGAAGAACTGCTGACGTTCCTGCTGACGGGCGGCGTGGCCCTGGACAACCCGTACGAGAACCCCGCGCCCGGCTGGCTCACGGAGAAGGCCTGGTCCGAGATCGTGCGCAGCAGCTTAATGAAACCGTTAGTAATGTTCATAATATTATCATCCATACAAGTCCTACCTGCAATCGAAGCCATTCCTGCTTACACCCACCCATTCTTACATCGGAACCACTCGGAAGTGTTCGCAAGGCAACAGGAGTCTCGAGGCGATCGAGACGGACACGAGTGGCGAACATCGTGGTCTCTCGACCTCTTAGGGTCAGTTCACACCAAGACGCGAAGCGACGCGCACTTTTTTATGGTCCGATACAATATCGAATTTATTTACTACATGATAATATACACACGCTGCGCAGCACCGCGTATCTCAGCCTATTTTGACACGTGTCAACCCTCGCACAGAAATTATACCGTTTCGTGAAGAAAATAAGTTCGATAATTGTTAAAAAGTGCGCGCAGCGTCGCGTCGCTTCACGTAGCGATCTGAGCTGACCCTTAGGCATGGCGGCGCACCTCACTCGTTCTTCTAGCCTCCCTCGAAACTCATTCACTTAAAAGTGAAGAAAAACCTATATAATAGTTAAACACCAATAAATCAAGATCCAGTCCACTAGAAGTACTCATTCAATAAAACTATCCTAAACTTTATACTTTTTCGTGTCGCTGCCACGACAGCATTTTAAATTTCGTTGACCCAAAACTTCGCCACTTCCACAATATACTGATAGAAAGAAAGAAAAATATTTTATTTGGGACACGCACAGGAAATATAACAATAAAAACAAACATTAAAACTAACAAAATTAATAAAATAAAATAAAACAATGTGTAGAAAACAAACCCGTGCGAGGCCAAAAAGGCTCCTATCTCAGCATAATGCTACGATATTTGAGAAATAAACAAATATCGTAGCGCTGGTATTCTGATAGGGCCCACTGTGATGGCACGGACACACCTAAGGACATAAAATAAATAAATCGAGTAAATATTAAAAAAGATAAAGATAGTAATAAATACAAATTATACAGTAAAATATAATAAAATAAATATAAAAGTGAAACTTTGTAAGCTGATGAGGCAACATGTTATCAAATATGGCCAGATGCTTATATCTAAGTTAGATATTAATGTTCTAAAGATACAATATGTAAAAAAACTCTGTCCGACCAAAAATACACCAAATCCATAAAAAATTTGCTAATTTTCAACAGAGATCATAAGTTATGATTTTTGTCCTGAAAATTACCACAAATGTACTCTCAGTACGATACTTAACAACCAAGACTCGGACTAAACTAAGAACTCCTTACTTTCGTAATAAGACGGTAAATCGTTTCTTCTTATCAGGTTGAAAGGCTTCCGCGAGCACTTCGAGAAGCACACGAGCGAGTGGAAGGCGACGTACGACCTGTCGGCGCCGCACGAGAGCCCCTTGCCCGCGCCTTTTGACCAGGTCGACGGCATCGCCAAGCTTATCATTTTCAGGTAAGTTTTAGTTTATTTATTTATTAGTCTATCTACCATTGTTGCACTGTTAGTGTTCAACCTACTGACACAATCTAAAATACAAGCCAAGTACACGCTATTATAAAGATAAATTTAAAATTTAAAAAACCCCCGACAAAAACAAAGCATAATAAACGATTTTTTTTTATAGCTAAGATCACTCTCGATCAAGTCACCTTTCAAACAAAACCAAAAAATCAAAATCGTTTCAGCGGTTTGGCAGCTACGATGGCGCAGACAGACACACAGATATACATGTTAAACTTATAACACCCCTCTTTTTCCGTCGGGGGTTAAAAAGCGTTAGACACAGCATGCAAAAACAAATTTATATCAAAGAAAAAAAAACAATAATAGTAGTGAAATGACACATCACAATTTTAAACAAGTTCTCATATAGCACAAAGTCAAAGTCAAAGTCAAAACATTTATTTCAAATAGGTACTTATAAGGCACTTTTGAATGACAAAAACGAAGAAATAGAACTGATTCTAGTTGCCCCTTCCAAAAGGTAGTTTTCGTATGGAGAAGAATGGGCAAGAAACTCCAGTGTTACTCTTTTAAAAAATGTTTTACAATATTTTATATACATCAAATACACATTATATGTGAAGACGATGCACCTAGAATAAGATTACTGAACCACAAATATTTGATTTTTGATTTTTTTGACTATAAACAAATAAATTAATTGATAGATACATGGTGCTCACACACATCTGCTTTGTAGAAAGTCACCTAGATCACTCGTACCTGGGTAACAGGCTCTTTCTAAACCTCAACTCAACCGGCTCCTGTACTTATTACCACGATCTCTTGTCCCAGATGTATCCGCCCCGACAAGCTCATCCCGCTGGTCCAGATGTACGTAGTGACAGAGATGGGCCGGCCGTACATCGAGCCGCCCCCCTTCGACCTGGACAAGTCCTACAACGACAGCAACTGCTGCTCGCCGCTCATCTTCATCCTATCTCCGGGTTCTGATCCCATGTCCGGCCTGGTCAAGTATTACATGGAGAAGAAGGTGGTTAGCTTCGAGACTATATCACTGGGGCAAGGACAGGTAAATAATTCATTTCCTCTTGTATCTGTCTGTCTTTGTTCATTCAAGACTAATGCAACTTTTACTCTTTTATTGTCTGAATTATATTGTTTTAAAAGTATTACGCAAACTTGGTAGCGTTTTCGAACAATATTTTAAAGTTTAATTCTGTGGTATCGAGGAATGTTTATAATAAGGGACGTAACAAATCCTTCTTGCTTTATAAAGACTAAATAAATATTTAAGCATATTAATTAGGTACCCTGAATATTAATGGTTTTGTAAAATTTTGGTGTACTTGCAATAAGGCTTTTCAATCTATCTAATGTCCCCGTCACGAAAACTTATAAATTTTGTAAAAATACATTCAGGGGTTCGCAACCTTAGGATCAAATAAAAATAAAAAACAGTTTTGTAATGATTTTTATTTTTATATATGCATATAATTGAAATTATGTTAACTCACACATCTATTTGCTGTCGTCAAAACCACACAAACAAACTGAGACGCATTTAAAACTCAATGAGAGCATTGACTGCGTCAGCGTGATATTACTTCAAAATGGCGACCCAAATGTGTACGTTCCATGAGTCATATGCGGTCCAGTATCACAAAACATTAGACTACAGCGCTTTATATCGCTAAAATATAACCCGACTAAGTGAAAATGCTCGTTAGGTGCGTATTACACGTATGTTACTTTGAGTTGATTGAATTTGGGATTATTTTTTGTTGAATGAATTGTTGTCCGTGCCTCGGAAAGCACGTTAAACCGTTGGTCCCGGCTGTCATTTGTGGATCTTTGACAGTCGTTACGGGTCGTCAGAAGCCCGAAAGTCTGACAACCAGTCTTGCCAAGGGGTATCGTATTACCCAGTTACTGGGTAGTGGAGGTCAGATAGGCAGTCGCTCCATGTAAAATACTGTTATTCAGCTGCATTCGGTTAGATTGGAAGCCGACCCCAACACGGTTGGGAAAAGGCTAGGCAGATGATGATGATGAATGAATTGTCGCTATGTAACTTAGTAGAAGTTCTTTATTTTACAAAATTCATAGCTTCTCGTGATTGGGGACTTAATGTATCATTAAATATTTCCACAATCATTATGTGTTTCTATTAAATCGTGATTAAATGGAAGTTTGCAATCTTTTTAACTTGTTAGTACACTTAGCTTCCCATTTATCATCCTCAGGGCCCAATAGCGGCCAACATGATAAACCTGGCGATCGTGACGGGCGGCTGGGTGGTGCTGCAGAACTGTCACGTGATGGAGTCGTGGATGGGCGAGCTGGAGCGCATATGCGCCGAGGTCATCATCCCTCAAAACACGCACCATAACTTCCGGTGCTGGCTCACTAGCTACCCGAGCACGTCGTTTCCGGTTACTGTGCTGCAGAATGGTGAGTGAACTGATGATTTAGTCATGTTTACTCATTCAATCTTTATCCACCAGATAAAGATTGGATTGGGTCCTAAAAAGATGAACAGGTATGTATTCTGTGTCTTTTGCAATCATTTCGATAAAAAATTACTTATGGGGAATTACGAAAATAACTGTCCTACCTACACTCCATTTGAAATAAAATTATTCATTTAAACAAACCTTTTTACAATCCGTTCAACCGACTTTGAATTCTATACCGTAGGTATAAGGAAGGCATTAAAAGCAAAAAAGGTTACACAATACCAACTGTCTACTGCAGCTGCCATTTGTCATACCACCATCGCAATAGTTGTCGCTGTTTGTCTCTGCATCACCCAAAGGTTGACTGGTAGAAAATGCCTACGGCATTAAGTCCGCCTCTGTACATTTATGTGCTTAAAGTATTAAATAAATAAATAAATAAATAGGAGTCAAAATTGTTTGAGCTGACTGTAAAAAAAGCGTCTTTAAATGTCTCATCTTATTTCAAATGGAGTATACCTTCAAGCAAGACACTAGTTGTTATCTACATACAATCATCAAAGTTATTCATATGACAACCGATTAGTCAATGACGTACCGATAATGGCTTTTTTTTTGTAAATTATCGTTGTATCTTGCAATTTCTTCTGCCTGCTCCTATCTGAATTCGGTACTGTTTGTAGCATTTCCTAAATAAACACAGAACCACTGTCACAATCCCTACTAGAAAACCAAGATTTTGAGACCAATTAAACTAAGTATCAACATCTCCAACTGGAAATGTGAACAGAAACTTTTTTTTAAATTATGTGTGTGTTCAATTAAAAATTTTTAGGGTTCCGTACCCGAAGGGTAAAACTGGACCCTATTACTAAGGTTATCTCCGTTTGTCTGTCCGTCTGTCCGCGGCTTAGCTCAGAGACTGTAGGTACTAGTTTGTTTCTTTATTTCCAGGTGTAAAAATGACAAACGAAGCCCCAAAAGGGCTCAAAAACAACATCTACCGCTCGTACATCTCGGACCCCATCTGCGACCCCGAGTTCTACATCTCGTGCCCGCGCACGGAGGACTGGCGGCGCCTGCTGTTCGCGCTGTGCTTCTTCCACGCCATCGTGCAGGAGCGGCGCGCCTTCGGGCCGCTGGGCTGGAACATACAGTACGAGTTCAACGAGAGCGACCTAAGGATCTGTATGATGCAGCTGCAGGTGCGTTTGCTCAATGAAAATCTCTTTCTCAGTAGCAGTCCGGAGTCTGGAGTTGTGTCCGGTTGATTGCGATAGGCTCGCACCCTATTACATGGGACTGAAACATTACTGGCGAACTATGGGTGTACTTTTAAGTGCTCCTCTGCCTAACCCTTCGGAGAATAGAAGCGTGATGTTATGTGTACACAGGTTTTGGCCCCTTTTCTATGAATTGCGCATGCTCTATGAATTAGATGACCCTAACTTTGAACTGAAATATTGTGTACTTTTTAATCACCCATAATCAGTCATGGCGTATTTATTACCATGTGACTCATAGCAGTGATAGCCTAGTGCTGTAACCGTCGGACTGCGAAGTCATAGATCTCGAGTTCGGACCCAGGGCACATGTACATTCACAAGCACTAATATGTATACATTTAGCAACTTCTAAAAGTGATTTTTTCCTACTGTATTAATTGTAATTTTATGTTGTAACGAACATAATTTGCTGAGTGTATACATAGTTTTGCTCGTGACTGTACACCTCTGACTTTTCGGATTCATGTGCGTATTGTGTAATTATCACTCGCTTCAGAAACGGTGACGGAAAATATCGTGAGGAAACCGGCGTGCCTGAGAGACATTGCACGACGGCATGTGAAGCCAAGTCAGAGCTTTAAAACTGACACCATCTGTTAGTCAATAACCACACGAAAAAGAAAGATGTTACTTGTCTGCATACATATTATAAAACAAAGTCCTCCGCCGCGTCTGTCTGTTGTCCTGTACGCGATAAACTCAAAAACTACTGCACCGATTTTCATGCTGTTTTCACCAATGGATAAAGTGGTTCTCGAGTAAGGTTTTAGTATATAATAACCGACATCCACGCGGGCGAAGTCGCGTGCATCAGCTAGATAGAAGATAAATTAAAGTAATTGATCAACAGATGTTCCTGACGGAGTATGCGGAGACGCCATTTGACGCGCTCAACTACCTCGCGGGCGAGTGCAACTACGGTGGGAGAGTGACTGATGACAAGGACAGGAGACTTTTAATGTCTCTACTCTCCATCTTCTACAACGATCAAGTTACTACTACGCCTGAGTAAGCGTGCTTTTATATTTCTCAAATTAATTTGTAAATCTGATAGTTAAACCGTCAAATAGTAGCACTATCGAGACTATGCGAGAGCCCAAGGACAGATCTTTGCCGATGAAGGTAGACATTGGATATCCTTTGTTTTGTGGACATCTGCCTTCTAACATTCTGAGGCACTCACAGGCACTGTATACTTTCCTAAAAGTAAAGCCTCATTTACACGATGCAAGTTTTTTGCCTGAGGCATACAATAAAATTGTAGCAACAACCGGTTTGCATCATCTACACTTTTTAGACGGTATAAATTTTATTGTCTCTTCAACGTAGCATGCCCTAGAAAATAAAATCGCATCATTGTGTAAATCAGGCTTAAATCCAGGACCCAATTTTAACAACGCTTTCGAGGGTAAAGGTCGTCGCGGGTACGACGAGTCGTAAGCGCGGGGACGGCAAGTCGTAAGCGCGGGGACGGCAAGTCGTAAGCGCGGGGACGGTTAGTAGTAAGCGCGGGGACGACGAGTCGTAAGCTCGGGGACGACGTGTCGTAAGCTCGGGGACGGCGAGTCGTAAGCGTGGGGACGGTGAGTTGTAAGCGCGGGGACGGCGAGTCGAAAGCGTGGGGACGGTGAGTCGTAAACGCGGGGACGGCGAGTCGAAAGCGCGGGGACGGTTAGTAGTAAGCGCGGGGACGACGAGTCGTAAGCGTGGGGACGGTGAGTCGTAAGCGCGGGGACGGCGAGTCGTAAGCGTGGGGACGGTGAGTCGTAAGCGCGGGGACGGCGAGTCGAAAGCGCGGGGACGGTTAGTCGTAAGCGTGGGGACAGCGAGTCGTAAGCGCGGGGACGGTTAGTAGTAAGCGCGGGGACGACGAGTCGTAAGCTCGGGGACGACGTGTCGTAAGCTCGGGGACGGCGAGTCGTAAGCGTGGGGACGGTGAGTCGTAAGCGCGGGGACGGCGAGTCGAAAGCGCGGGGACGGTTAGTCGTAAGCGCGGGGACGACGAGTCGTAAGCTCGGGGACGACGTGTCGTAAGCTCGGGGACGGCGAGTCGTAAGCGTGGGGACAGTGAGTCGTAAGCGCGGGGACGGCAAGTCGTAAGCGCGGGGACGGTTAGTAGTAAGCGCGGGGACGACGAGTCGTAAGCTCGGGGACGACGTGTCGTAAGCTCGGGGACGGCGAGTCGTAAGCGTGGGGACGGTGAGTCGTAAGCGCGGGGACGGCGAGTCGAAAGCGTGGGGACGGTGAGTCGTAAACGCGGGGACGACGAGTCGTAAGCTCGGGGACGACGTGTCGTAAGCTCGGGGACGGCGAGTCGTAAGCGTGGGGACGGTGAGTCGTAAGCGCGGGGACGGCGAGTCGAAAGCGTGGGGACGGTGAGTCGTAAACGCGGGGACGGCGAGTCGAAAGCGCGGGGACGGTTAGTAGTAAGCGCGAGGACGACGAGTCGTAAGCTCGGGGACGAAGTGTCGTAAGCTCGGGGACGGCGAGTCGTAAGCGTGGGGACGGTGAGTCGTAAGCGCGGGGACGGCGAGTCGTAAGCGTGGGGACGGTGAGTCGTAAGCGCGGGGACGGCAAGTCGTAAGCGTGGGGACGGCTAGCCGTATGCGTGGGGACCGCTGGTTGGCCACGCGCCACACCATGGTTTGTGAGCTTGTCCCGAGGCGAATCGTTTACGTTACGATTCCGATTAGTGCACTTGTCGGTAGGGAGTTGCATACAAAGAATACTAAACGGTTCGAGTTGATACGGCTACGATCCGTTTCAGAGTTGATATGTGTGCCTACCTTCATACTCATAAACCTTTTTTGATAGGTAGGTACTTATTACGAATAAGCTCAGTCTTGTCCCATTGGCCGCGAAGCTCTTCAAATTGTATCATTTAAAATCCATGGTGTGTTTGCCGTCAATACGTCAGGTACTCGTTCTCCCCGAGCGGCAATTACTGCATGCCGCCGTCCATGGAGTACAACTCGGTGCTGGACCACATCCGCGTGCTGCCCATGATCGCCAAGCCAGAAGTGTTCGGCCTGCACGAGAACGCCGACATAACCAAGGACAACAAAGAAACAAATGCCGTAAGAACTAGATAGTACCCACTTTAGACTCATGCCGTAAGAATTCACTTTGGATAGTACGCACTTTAAGACTCATGCCGTAAGAATTCACTTTGGATAGTACGCACTTTAGACTCATGTCGTAAGAATTCACTTTGGATAGTACGCACTTTAGACTCATGCCGTAAGAATTCACTTTGGATAGTCCATACTTTAGACTAATGCCGTAATAACTACCTTTGGATAGTACATACTTTAAAAGAACGAAACGAAAAGAAGTAAATCTAGTAATACTCAGTTTTCATGATACCGATACTCATCATATTATTATCTGTCATCATATATTTCTCTACTTAATAAAAAAGTATTTGTGACATTATGATTTAGCAGAAATAACGAGCTGTGTATGTCGGTCGTCCCGCAGCTGCTGTTCGGCACGCTCATCACGCAGACGAACATCGTGGCCGGCGGCGGCGCCGAGGGCGGCGACGGCGGCGGCGTGGTGGAGCTCACGCGCGACATGATGGAGCGCCTGCCCGCGCTCTACGACATACAGGCCTGCGCCGACAAGTACCCCGTGCTCTACTACAACAGCATGAACACTGTGCTCAAGCAGGTCACTACTAAACTGCGACTTACTGATGTGCTGTTTTAAGCGAATGGAGTATTAAGTATTTTCCCTTATACCAATTTATTTGTGAAAAACGCAAGCATGCTCCGAAATCGATTTTGAAAGAAATTGGTTGAGTAACTAAAAAGCTCAAAATGGAGGCTATGCGGGCGAAACCGTGGAGCATATACTGTTAGAAGCTCCATACACTCCATCCACTAGTAAACTTTTCAGTCTTACAAAAAGTTTGGTTGACAACCCTAAAACTCTTTGCAGCGTAGCGTTTTCTCAAAAAGGGCCTAGTTGATATACTGGTCACATGTTTATACTGTAGTAATCATGACCTCCAAAAACCTCCCCCAGGAACTAATCCGCTACAACCGCCTGTTAGCGGTGGTGAAGCGGACCCTGCACGGCGTGAACCTAGCATCCCAGGGCCTGGCCATCATGAGCGCAGAGCTCGAGGAGTGCAACAATGCCTTCATGAAGGGCATCGTGCCAGGCGTCTGGATGTCCAAGTCCTACCCGTCTATGAAACCGCTCGGGTCTTATGTCGCTGATTTACTTTCACGGTAAGTGTTGAATATTTGCTGTTTAAAATGTGTTAAAATTCATAAAATATTCCATGGCAGGATTCCATTCATACCAGCAACACTATAGCTCGCGGTAAAATAATAAAAGATGACACTTGATACATTTTAGTTTGTCCACTCTGAATAGCGCACCCCACCATCGCATTACCCATAGAAATCCGCATTATCGTGTGCGTAAATACGGTAGTGGGGCGCGTCATGTCAGATTGGACAAGCTTTACAATGTCGCAATGTTACAGTATCAAATCGTTCATGATAACAGCTTTCGAATGACATTATTACGTCGGGTCGTTACCGATCGGTGGGATCAAGTACCATAATTCCCCCATAATGCCCCTCCTCGTTTTAACCTCTCTTAAATTGAGATTTTTGCTACTTGTTTATTATGCATTAAAGTTCACTAGACCGGTTTGGCGCTGTAACAATAGGTCACAAAAAGGCTCTTAAATTAAAAAAATAAAATGTTTTATAATTTTCTCAGAAATTCGGGTCATGATCACTTCTTCGTAGTATTTCGGACAGGTTGTTTTTACAGTGTAATCTTGCATCATTTAATGCGTAAGAGTTAAAAATATTATACAGGTTGAGTTTTTATAGAAATTGAATAAACTTAGTTTCTTCTTTTATAAAAACTCGCACTCTGAAGTATTTTTTACGAATGCAAGTATTTAGGTCCTAATATTTTGATCAGTGCCTGATCCCACTATGCCTTGTCATCAGTTTATATAAATGAACCATTTACAGCCTTATTGCTGGGATTTGGTAGTAAGTCAATAAAACTTGCAAAGTTCATATATCAATTTATTTTACTATCACAAACAAGTTCACTACTCTATATTGTGTATATTATTGTTAAAGAGATGATAGTTTGGGTACATGTGTCGGACGAGATGGCAATTTTCTTATCCATTCTATATTAGTAATTTGTTAGACCATGTGTTACATTCTTGGTTACATAGCAAAGTGCAGAAATCTAATTAATAATGAAAATGAGAGGTAGTGGTTGATTTGAACATTTGGCAGTGGTTATGATTCTATCGATATATTTATAGTAGGGGAAACTTGTTATAACACTTCTTAATAATCCTAATTTAAATCAGCAATTTGTACCAACAGACGTATTCGACTCCCCAGTCGTTGGCTCAATAATTCTCTTGAATAATACATACATGTAACTAAAAATGTGCATCATGTAGGTAGCCATAACATGTACCCAAACTACGGAGGTACACAATGTTTGTACTCAGTCTGTCGACGATTGTACTTTCATAAAATGCCATGTAAAGCTGTTGCACATTTAACGTAAGCGACAGGCGGCCACACCATACAGTAGTTGGGCGTAAACATGACACATCGAGCAATAGTTTGATTTAAAAGAGTGTCCATGGAATTTCTTGCCCATTCTTCTCCATAGGAACCTACTACGCTTTGGAATGGGCAACTAGATTCATCTTTCTGACTGACCAACCCCTTGACAATTAAAAACTGCCTGTAATTGGTTTATTTGAAAGAAATGCTTTGAGTTTGAGCATTTAATGAAAGAGTATAAATGATAGAGACAACACCTACAATTCTGAACTTTTCTATAACTCGATTTGCCATGTTTATGGCCAGGTAGTGTACTTTGTTATTAATTATGTAGGGAACACTCAACACAATGGAAGCATTACCTTGGGCCTAGCCACAAGTACTGTTGATCAAGAGTCGATTCTCACATTAGTCACACATAGTCTCTGATAAGTATGCTCGTATTATACCTAATCTTACTGGCCACGATAATAGATCTATTGTTTAAGAATAATTTATCGGCAATTGTTTGAGGCAATATGATATTGTTCATGCAAGATGCCCCAAGACAGATATGTGTGAATCGAATCTTTCTTAAAATTCTATAAGATACTAAGGAGCTCAGCATACTCAACGATATAGTTGCACGTAACACAGGAAGCGAGCAATTTGTAAACCACCGCGTGCTCTATTTTGTCATGTCGCCACGGCATGCATTGAAGTGCGCTTCACACTATTACAAGTATTACATTCAGTTTGCAGAGCTCATAGAGATAACACTGGATCTAACATGAATCTAGCACAAGTATGCGATGCTCACAGTCTTTAACAATTCGACCAAATACATAAGGAGGATTTTTTGTTAATAACAACTTTAGAAAACATACATTGAACATGCAAGTAGCTAATGCACAGTTAATACATATTCAATAATCTTTAATACCGAGAGAGATGATCGCTATAATGCTAATAGTTTCAGATCGCATCCACCACTAGAAACACGTTAGTAATAACGATCTACACAGTTATATAAACTTAGTTACATAAACATTTACTATAGCACATGTGAATACTGACAGGTGATATATTTTGACACATTTCCATCGTAAAATTCAACAATAAAAAATCGACAAAGTTGTCAATAAATCTTTAAGAAATCGACGCGTTTAACCCTGATTTAAGATTTCTTATTTATAATACTTTGATATTTATGTGAATATTACTCATTGTAATAAAACTAACCTTACTTAACGTTAACAATACACACATAACTTATTTATACAAATGATTACAGATACAGATCGATACATGATAAAGTTAGTTTTATTTCAAAGTAAACTTAACTGCAATTTTGCTTAAGCAAACAACTTTGTCATGGGGCTTGGGATAGGCCTACGTTCAACACAGGACTACAACATGTTGAGGAGGATTCAACCTTCTGAGTTCCGAGCAGCCAGGTCCAGGAGTTTGTTCATGAGTTCCCCTCCGAAAGACTCCCTGTACTTTTGGCTGATATTGTTCAGGAGAGCGTAGGGAGTCTCATAGTTCATGTTTTCTATGCTCGACAAAGTGGTATCGTCATACTTTCTGCCGACTACTCTAAAGCCGTTAGCTGACATCTCGATGCAATATTCCGAATTCTCCAGGGTAGTCAGGTTGATGAAGATCCTCTGGTTGCTGCTATGCAGTCTCGGGGATATGCAGGCACTCTTCACGTGCTTGCGGATATCATTGATGGCTGCTTCTGCTTCTTGGGGCCAGGTTTTCTCGTCCAACACCTTTTCCGACATGGTAGTTTTCTGGAAAAAGGAAAATGTTAGATTAATTATTGAATATAATATGTGCGACTTTGGATATCTCTCCCCTAGATATCCAAACTAATACTATAAATGCGAAAGTGAGTTGGTTTGTTTGTTACGTTTTCACGCTAAAACGGCTGAACGGATTTGGATGAAATCTGGCACATGGGTAGACCTTGACTTGGAGAAGGACATAGGATACTTTTCATTCTGGATCGCAGATGAAGTCGCGGGAACAGCTAGTTGTGAATAAATCGGGAGATAAAATATGCATTTTTTATAATGATTGAGATTATTGTAAGAGTACTTCTAGACATCATTTTATAAAAATGATTGGCTCTACAACTACTTTCAAAACACCGAAAACGAATCACCTTTTGCCGACCACTCCATACTAATTAGTATTAATATGATTGTTCCCCTTAGCTTAAGTTTCCTACAAGATTGGGTAGACGAGGGTCCTCCAATCGTGTTCTGGCTCTCTGGCTTCTACTTCACGCAATCGTTCCTGACTGGCGTGCTGCAGAACTACTCGCGACACAATAGGATACCTATCGACCAGGTCCACTTCGAGTTCACCATCACCTCATTGGAGTCGGAGTCTGATGAGCTACCCATTTATGGCGTGTATTGCAAGGTAAGCAATTACAAACGAAGTTTATAACCTATAACCCGTCAGCCTTCAAAGCAAGAGTGAACACGCGTCTGCCTTCCGGGCACGCCATCATCAGGCGAGGTCAAGAGCAGGCCAATTTGTATTTTTTTTATTTTACCATTCATCCGATTTTAAAAACCCTTGAGTATCCTAAATCTGCTATCAAATCTCGATCACATCAAAATACACGATCAAAGTTTCTTGCCTATGGCATACCATAAAATTGCAGCAACAAATGACTGGCATACTCTACACACTGTTTAGACGGTGCAACTTTTATTCAACTCATGGTATGCCACAGGCAATTAAATGGCACCGTGTAAATCAGGCTTTAGATCTTACAACAGATTAAGATGGAGAATGACGAATCATGTTGGCATAAGATTTGACGTCAGATTTTAATGAATTGGCTATTTAGAAACTGGTGTTTAGGTTCGTTTAAACTTCTAATGCTGCATAATGCAACAGGTAAGTAGATACGGAATCCTCCAAAATAATATTTTCAATAATATATTAATCTACTCAGATGAATATCTTCAGGGTTTTCTGTCAGTTTTATACTATACACATGTATGTCATTTATTTAAATCGCATGCAGCAACCATTCCAAATGGATAAGGAGGATCAGGAACACAGCGTATTTGTATGGGTATGTCTTTTGGAATATGCGTGGGAGTGTATTATGTAGATAATAAAGATATTTTGGCGTTTAAGATGAAACGACGCTCTGGATGCATGCGTGACATGCATGATTATTACAGATTTGCACGGTTTGATATTTTTGCGTCGAACAAAATCGAAAGCGCGTATAGTCGCTCAATACATACTCTATAGCCCCACGTAGCTAGTCAAAAACCCCATGGACACCAACAGGGTTTTTTAACTCTTTTGGTATGTATTTCATTTTTATACCAAACAAAAATAACAGCACCAGTAGATTTAAGATTTCCGAATGACATTCTTAAAATATAACATAACTAACACAAATACTAACACGCACCCTCCCACACAGGGCCTATTCCTCGAAGGTGCCAGATGGAACCGCGAAATGATGCTAATGGACGAATCCTACCCAAAGATCCTGTTCGACACAATCCCTATAATCTGGTTCAAACCAGCTCTCATAGCCGAATTCAGGCCCCCTCCTTGCTACTTCTGCCCTATTTACAAGACTAGTGAGAGGAAGGGGGTGCTAGCAACCACCGGGCACTCCAGCAACTTTGTCATGTACATCACGTTGGCGACGGATTTGAAGGAAAAACATTGGATCAATAGAGGAGTTGCTAGCTTGACGCAATTGGATGATTAGTAGTATTTTGGTACTATTTTTCTTATATTTTATGTTATCTGTTTAAAAACAAGTTGCCAATCATTGGTACACATAATGGCACCTTATTTTCTAGTGGTCCAGTGGCCTAATTCTTTGACTACACTGGGGTGAAGATTGTATGTCAAATAGCGAATAGGCCTATTCTAAATGCACTTTTTGCAACTATGAATAGTCACTGTTCATCACTGTTACTTTTGTTTGCCTTGCATTTCGAAGGTATAGAAAGTAATGTTCCGGTTGTTAGTACTTTTAACTACCTACTAAACTATAGTTGTCTTCACCAGGTGACAGTAACCTACACTAATTTTCTTTCAGATTAGAACAGTCACGTTCACCAAGTACTTATCTATTACCTAACTAGCTACGGTCCGCGGCTTCGCCCTCGCGGACCGGACCCCAAATTATTTTTCTAAATTACAAGTTATCTTACAACGACAGTTATCTGCCGGTGAAAGTCCCGTCAAAATCAGTCCAGCCGTTTCGGAACTTAGCGGAACAAACAGACAGACAAAAAAAAAAAAAGTGTATTTTGTTTTAAGTACTGCATAAACTTTCATTTATATGCATATAATAAAAAGCTGTTATTTTCACATTAAAAAAAGACACTTCAATTTTATTTATTTGTACTTATAGATTTTTCATCCACACCGACTGACTTTCTAATAGAAAAATGATTGGTAGGTAAGTTCCTTCCAGGGTTTTGAGAGGTTAACTAATAAGTATTTTTATAGCTGGTCAATGTAAGGAGGTTTGAAATGTATGTTTGATTATGAAGCCAAGTCTAAGTCATAAGTTAGTGAAATTGCAATTTTCTAGCTAGACAGTGTTGTATTAACTTTTGCAACAGCCACTTCTTTCATTGTATTTTATACGTACATATATAATTGTTACCTACTGTGATATGTGCCTAGTCATAATCAAGTATTTGCCAAATAAAGATTTTTCATACAATATTATTGTTTGAATTAAGTATCTAATTACCTTCCTTGCATGATACACATACATAAACACTAAAATGTTGCAATAATTATTGGGATTTCGGATCTGGTTGCGGTTTAGAGTACATATTTGTCATATTTCGGAAATTATAATTATTATAATCATTTATTTATAAAAGGGACATGTTTACAATGAATACCTACTTACCTTAACAATTTAGAATAGAGCACAGTTGCATATTTGCTTAAACTAGGCTGGACCTGTGCTTCAGGCTAGAAAGTGCATAAATACTTATTTTAGAGTATAAAATAAAAACTAAATTAAAACTTAGGTAAATAAAAGCTGAATACCATGTTAGCGGTTCTATTTGCAGACAACGAGTAGATCTTCTGTCTGGGCATAATCTAGGGTTAGTAAATATTTAAGTATACTTTTTTTACAGCTAAAGTAATTTAATTTATAAATACTAAGATTAAATAGAAGACTATTTAATCTAATAGACTAAAATGGCCTATCCATTACCATAATAAATAAATTTGTTTAATCAGACATTATGCCAGAGACAACAATAGGATATTGCAGCAAAACTGCCATGCTAGCAATAAACCACTTAAAGCAATACCCCATAAAACATAACTTTACTATATTGAAACACAGTCATCATTTGTCTAGTATTTTCCCAACAATGTGATCGGCTTCAAGTCTTACTACACGCATCTGATTGAGTATCTACATTTTACATGGAATGACCATCTATCTGACCTCCACAACTCAGTTACTGGGTAACATGATACCCCCTAGGTAAGACTGGAACACAAGTATGAACAGCTCATTAGCGGGCATTGCAGAACAATAAGCTTCTACAGATTGCTTTTATCAATCTGTTTGTTTGGTCTGTCCATCTATAATGTTTTGGCATTTCTGAGAAAATGCGCTATTAGCATGCCATAGGCACAGCAAACTTCGAAGAGAATACATGAAGTCAACAATGAGAAATTTACAATTACTTTGGCAATATTCCAATTTTAATCAAAGAGGTACTTAGGTCAAAAAGTATTTTAATTCATATAAGTACGTATAAAGCCATATAGGAACAATCTCCATTGCCAAAACTATGAGTGCGACGTGGAATTGTAATTCTAAAAGAAATAATTTTAACCTGTTTTCTAAAAAAAACAATGAATCTATTAGTGGGAACTATTCGTTTATTGCAGGAATAACACCTTAGTCTGAATGAAACGAAAGGGTGATATTATTTTATACATACGATGATTTACCTGTGATTTAGCTTTACATTATTTGGTCTGAGCCTTTACACGACAGTAAAATTCGTGTGGCAGATTGTATGAATAGATAAAAATTTAAATTTCGCGGTAATGTTGAATTAAAGCTCACCTTTATTTCTGTAATTGATGCAATTGATGCAACAATAAATGCAAGCCTATTTATTGTTTGTAATTGTACGTTATCGCTTTCATCGCTAAGTTTTTTTAAAACACTTTGTACACAAT
The DNA here is from genome assembly GCA_949152455.1 of Lithophane leautieri. Classification (NCBI taxonomy): domain Eukaryota; kingdom Metazoa; phylum Arthropoda; class Insecta; order Lepidoptera; family Noctuidae; genus Lithophane; species Lithophane leautieri. The sequence continues at coordinate 17,261,175 of OX424467.1, forward strand.
TTGCAATACAAACTCAAATGTCAACAAAGTCAATAGATTACAAAGAGTCGATGACGTCAGCGTATTTTCCTGTAGTGTTGTTCGATAAATTCATAGACAAATCAATCAATTATTTTTTTCGAACATGCAGTTCTAATTTATTCGTGAATTTAAAAAAATGCATTTGTTCGTGACCTCGTTTTAATCAGAGTTATTTTGGTAAGTATAAACATTTCAATCATAACAATCAACCCTACGTTTTGTGGAAACTAATTTCAAGTTTTTAAGAAAGTTAATATAAAATAACGATTTCAACTCAGATAAGGTTCATCAAAAGTTGGAGAACGTATATGAATGTTATTATACGTTGGGTCAATTTAGGTTTGAACAATTAATTTATTTTTTCTTTCATTCACTTTGCCGTTAAACAATCGATATTTAAACAATCGAGGACCATTGCGTATCACTATTGATATTATTCCGTTTTACTTTTCAATCATCGGGAAACATGTCCCCTGTATCAAAATAAATCATTATGTACTTCATAATAACCTAAATAGTATAGAAATTCTTTAAAAATTATAAAAGCATTCGGTAAAGTTTTAAAATGCATTAAGCATGTACATTCTTTTGTACAATACCTAAGAACTCGCTTTCTATGCATCAGCGTAATGCGTGGAACGGAACTTTTTATTTACAATTTGTTGCTATGTAGCATAGATGGCGCGGCGAACTTGTAAACTGCGTATGCCGAACTGACGTTTTTGGTTATTTTTGTTCTCGCCTCGTGTTTACTTTAGTGTCTAATTTCGGTCCAATTGCGAAAATTCAGTTGTGCAACAACCAAAAGGTTAATATTTCGTTCATATAAGACATATCCGTACTTTATAGTATCGATCCGCTCTTCCGGACTGGGTATATGTATACATTATTATCACGTGGTGGTGTGGTGGTTTATATAATTCTTGTTTACCGCACAAGTAGAAACTTTGCGCATGTGCGTCCCGTCAGTAACCTCAAATTGTAAAGGCACGGGTTCGGCAGGTTCCGGATATCCGGGTCGCGACGCGGCGGCGGCGGTTCTCGCGGCGGTATTGTGATGTGCCCTCGTGCAAGGCGTCCGCGCCCCGCGTGTGGACAGCGTTGGTGATATCGGTCCGCGCGCGCCTGCAATGGCCCAGGCTCAGTTTACGCGAAGCTCGGAGAGCGACGCGTGGGCGCTGCTCTCGCTGAAGTCGGCGCCCCCGTCGCCCTCCAAGGTGCAGTGGGCCCAGGAGCCGGCCCCAACCGCGATCGCGAGACTCGACGGCCGCGACTTCGAGTACCTCATCCGGCAGAAACGTGTCGTGATCGGCCGAAACTCTAGTAGAGGCCAAGTGGACGTTAACATGGGACACTCGAGTTTCATTTCCCGTAGACATCTCGAACTGTTCTACGACCACCCGGAGTTCTACCTGACGTGCAACAGCAAGAATGGCGTGCTGGTGGACGGTGTGTTCCAGCGCAAGGGCTCTGCCGCCATGCTGCTACCCAAGAGGTGAGTCCGCATGCGACGCCGCCGTCTATCACAACATACATTTACATGCACTCACTAGCTTTTGTTTGTAAACAAATCATATTGTTTATGTTCAACCCACCTGTTGTATTTTTGTTTAAAAAAATCGTAGTGTTCATAACTTTGTTGACACATGTGGCTTATGTTAATCATGTTCCTAGACTTGAAATAAAGAAACATAGACTTACACCTAGCCACTTGGATATGTGTGGCTTTGCTATGAATTTGGTGTTATGATAACACACATCTATTTTTGTAGTTTGTCATGCGTGCCAATTTGTAATAATATGTCTTGTGTGCATCATTACGACATTTCTTTTCTCACACAATTATAATAAGTCAGTAGAGCTAACTGATTATAGGAAAATACCATCAAAAATATTCTTGCAAACATTCACTACCCCTTATCTAGAAGAGGTAAACAAAAACAGAATCTTGCAATTTTTACGATCAATGTCCAAGCTTAATGAATAGTTTGATAATGATTATCACTTGTAACTAATTATTTTGAGCACATTACACTTGATAAGATACATCCAATATGGTTGTAAGCTGATTGTATGATGCAATAATACATAGAAATGTGATTGTTGATTCGTTGAGATTTCGCAAGTCATTGTTACTTGAACATAATTCTGTGAGACTCACAAAATAGAGAATTCGCAAAAAAATTATGACTGCAAATTTAGCTGAATTGCTGTAAAAATATAACTTTAAATAATCTCTAAACAATCAAAACAACTAGTTATATTACATGTTGTTGACATAAAACCCTTAGTTAATGAGTTTATTCATACTATCTGTCAGTTGCATCATATTCGTCACTGCATGACATGTGGCAGTGTGGTTTTATGCAATTAAATTCTATCTTTTCTCAACTTCTCATCAAGCTGTTTGAAAGTAATTGATTGAATTCATCGTTAAGCAAGCATGAAGCTAGTGCTTAATCTAATCTTTTGCTTCTCTGCCTAACCTGCATCTCACTGTGCCATCAATTGAACATGTTCAATTAATGTCCTCTAGTTTTACGAACATGAACATCCAAGGCCATCTTTGTGTTCATTTCTATTTATAAACTAAATAAATATTGATTAGCTATAATTAAATTGGGTTCATGTCAGAACTACTAATTTAATTCCTATTTTGGATTGGCAATGATTCAAAGAGCATGCTTTTTTGTATCAAATTAATACTTTTATTAAAGACCATGTCTCTATTTTAAATACAAATTTGGCCAAAATAATGTGACATTTCTATTCTAGCCGCAAAGTCAAAATGTTTCATTTGCTGTTTTAGAATTGTTATAATTGTTTCCTTGTGTTACAATTATTTAGTATTGCTCTATTCCTTATTGATAAAAGCATCATAAATAACTCAATTAGTGGACTAATAGAGATTGAAACTGTGAGGAAATGCCCCTACACTTCTAGATTAATTTTGAATATAATGATCTTCTACCTCTTGATCAAGACAATAGGTGGCACCACTTGTCTTTTGAATAAATTCATGATGAAACAAATCATAATGCAAATTATGTATTTTTGGTTTGTAAGAAGCATAATTTTTGAGATCAGAATCGGAATGCAAAAGCCTGAAACAGACTATATCACAACTTTAAAAACATATTTTTCCAGGTGACTGAAATAATAATAATAAAGATAGATTTATATCATCATCATCTCCTGCCCCATCATACCCCCAGCGCAACATGTATTGTTCTTCCATACTTCTCTATTAGACATCATCTCGGTACTCCCCCCTCTTTTACCATATGCCCAATTCACACAGTCTATCCATCATTTCTTTGGTCTTGCCCTACTCTGATAGCCAGATAAATTGATATATAAAACCACATAAACATATGAGGCCATGAGAACCATATTGGCGTAATCCAATGGACAAGTCTTTTAAGTAGGTACCATAGAAAACAAAAACAGTATTTTTTTAAATAACTAGCACTCTTCAGAATTCATATTACTTTTATATTTTAATTAACTTAACTGGAAAAAGTCATAGAATCAATATTGTAAAAATTGGTTCGGCCACCATGGCCTCATACATAGACTAGGTATCTTAGTAATGATTCATTTGCATAATAATTTGAATCATGTGGCCTGTTCTGTTGCTAATATCAAAACCTTGGTCTCCAAAAGTCTAATCAGTCTGAGGAAGGAAAATAGTAAAGGGAAGTATGCAACAATGTGATAAATGTTTCAGGAGCTTCCATTGTTATTTAGCATAAACAAATTATAGGAATTATTAATTAACTACATGATAATTATAACATGTGGGACTGTGGGTGTACTATAGGTACATCTCTGCCTAACTTTTCTGGGAATACATGGTGATGTTATGTTATGTTATGTTATACATGGTGTGGTATGTATTATTATAATATATCTTTCTGGCCTTTTCCCAACTACATTGGGGTCGGCTTCCAGTCTAACCGGATGCAGCTGAATACCAGTATTTTACATAGAGCGACTGCCAATCTGACCTCCACAATCTACTAACTGGGTAATACGCTACTCCTTGGTAAGACTGGTTGTCAGACTTTCGGGCTTCTGACGACCCGAAACGACTGTCAAAGATCCACGAATGACAGCCGCTACCAACGGCTTAACGTGCTTTCCGAGAAACGGAGGAGTCTTGGTATGTAAAGATGGTCACCCATCCATGGACCAACCTGATCGATCGACCCGTGCGGCTGTTATTACTTAGCCACGAGCTCCTCCGCCCGCCCGCCGCTGCTCCACGAAATAATACACAAGATGAGATGATGAGATGTCAATATTTCATGATGCAAAAGTGTTCCATGTATTAGGAAGGCTATGGTGTAAACGGTTTGCTATCATCTTACATTAGTTAGAATAAAATTATTATGAATAAATTAGTTTTATTAGAATTTACACTTAGGTGTAGCAGTTGTTTTGTAAAATACAGAGTATTATTCTGGCATAAAAAATCAAAACAAAACAAAACGTATCAGCATTCTCATATAACCCAACATTCCTTTTCGAAATGAAATAATGTCTAAACATAGTTGTTTTTCAAGTTCTGATGCATAATGTAAGTAAATAAGCTTCTAAGTATATATTTATATAAATATTAGCAATGCATGAACAAACCTAACTAAACTTTTAAGTAAGCATCATAGGACCAGGAGAGTAGTGGTGGCCTACTGTTAACTGCGACTTACGAGTTGTAGGTTGTGCTTGTGAGTTCGAACCTAGCCAGGTGCTTTACTTTGTGTAAATATTTCATCACCACCACTCTCAAAGCAGCGAAGAAACCGGCATGTCCTAGAACCAAAAATTCGAAGACATGTGACATCTACCAACCCGTTATGGGCCCGGGTGGTGGATGACGGTCCACTCCCTCTCACCGAGAGGAGGCCTGTGTCCCAGCAGTGGGAACATTATAGGCTGATTATGTATAGGGCGTCATGCTCTGCAGCTTGCATCCACTAGACCAATGAGACAGTTTTGCTAACAATGTGTTTACATTATTATTTCAAAGAATTTTAATTACCTCTATGATTACAGTCCTTATTAACGTTAAGTTGAGGCTAATATTTTGACCTACCGAGTAGTAAATAACTGATTAACTTAATTAAGTATGTATACAGGTTAACTTTAATGCAGAGTTTTGTCATTGAGGGTCATTCAACTTATTTGGTTATCACATGTTATCTATTTATCTTTCTAATTAGTTGTAAACATATCATAGTACTAGGAGTTCAGTAAATCAGTTAGTATTTACAAAGTACCTGTAGATGGTACTTAAGGCCACAATGGGCTTTTCTGCAAAGCCTAAAATAAACATTATTTGGCATCAGTTTTAACATCACATAATTATGTATTCCCTGAACGTTTGGGCAGAGGTGTACCTATAGCACACCTACATTTCGTTATGTTTAAGCCCCAGCATAAATCCAGACTCAGGGCTGGTACTGAGAAATTCCAGATGGAAAAATCCAATAAAACTTTGCCCGACCTGGGAATCGAAGATAGTCTTCTTTTCTGTGCATATCCTCATCCCTCACAGGTCAAATCAGATCCTGGTCAATAATAATAAGAAAAACCTATGATATCATGATTACTAATAAATTAATTTGTTATTAAATTATGTTGAACGAGATGCAATAGATTTTTTTAGCAGTGTTTACTGTCCCTCAAAGTGTTGAAAAGTATAACTTACTTAAGTTTAACTTAACTTATTGAGTTATCCATCAGGTATGTCTTAGATATGGACCAGTAGCAGCCTTTTTTTTTTTTTTTGAGTTTGGGAAATCATCAATCAAATAACTTCTACCACTCTGGGCGGAGCGGAAGGGCGTGTCAGACTTTTACTGACTAAAACCCACCCGTGTTCCTTCAGTTGCCTGTTGCCAAGGTCCCGGTATCCCTTTCGGACTTTCCCGCAACCCTGGAGCCTGGAGGCTGAATTTGTGCCCGGTTGATGGCAATAGGCTCGCCCCCTATTACATTAGACTTAAACATATCTGGCGAAATGTTGGTGTGTGCTATAGGTACACCTCTGTCTAACCCTTCGGAGAAAGAAGGCGTGATGTTGTTTATGTTCTAGAAAATATAACTTAGTTGACAGGCGAAAGAAGTTTCTAGCACATACCTAGTAGTAACACAGTCGATGGGGTAAACTAGGATTGATGAGTCATTAACTGACTACAGTGTATTTACAAAGTAAGGGTATATTATAATACACCAATAACAGGTTAGGCCATCGCCAACATAGTACTATAATGATGGGCATTACCCAATTTAGTTGTTACTTGTAGGATGATAGACACCTGACAGCCTAATACATTCTGGGATGTTTACTGTGGAATACCTCTAATATTTACCTGTATTTGGGCCGTTTTCTAATAAATAAATATTCAATCAATTTAGGAGAACTTTTGCATATCATTGGTGACGGCCGGCAGTGTCTTCATCACCGGCAAAAATGTGCCGTATGTTGGGGGTACTACCGTCTACCGTACTAGGGCAATTTTTATCCTTTTTTAAACTCCCAAGTACCAACCTATATAATTTTCTGTCCCACTCGGCAAAGACTTTTTAAAGGTTCGCCTCTTTTGTTTACTACTGATTAGCTGACTTATATTTATTCTTTATCAATTTTATTTATTTTTTATTCTTGAGCTTGAAGAGCAAAGTAGCGACAGGTGAAGTTTGACCTTTTAAAGGCAAGTCACAAACCAAAACAGTTTTGGCATTCATGCCCAGGCTGACCTTCCAAAATTTTCCACATGCTAAACCAATGTGGGTGCTACCTGTACATTATATTTCTCGTAACGGTGACTAAGCAGTTAACTAAACATCGATGTTGATACCGTTCTTGTGGCCATGATGCGTGATGACGTCATTCACACGTGAATCACTTTTTGGAGATAGTTGAATTTCCTAGTATAGAATTCTTTTGATGACACTTTTTTTGCACTGGTTTATTGTGTCCGCTTGCACTGCAGTGTGTCACTGTGCTGTACTTTTCCTTTCATTTTTGCATTCGTAATAATCATCGGACGATATTGTTGCCAACGCGGGTAAAACCTGAATGAGGTTACAGAAACGTGGTGATTGGCACAAGAAAAGAGAGGCAGAGGAGCAGTGGTTGAACTCAGTCTGTGCCTCAACTGAAAGATGTCCCCCGCTGGACATAAGCTTCCCACAAAACATCGCCATTTTTGCAAGTAATTTTTAATTCGTTGGAAAGGGTGTATTTCGGACAATGTAAGTTGTAATTAATGACAATGTGGTCTCACATTGTCATTAATTACAACTATCATTGCAAATTACCACATAACTATACTTAGTTATGTGGTAATTTGCAATGATAGTTGTAACACATTATTAAAGTGAGTCTAATGTAAAATTATAATTTTATCGCCCTATTCGTAATCTATTCAAGTTTCCTAGTCTTTGAATGTCCTGGGTCAAGACAAACCGCTTATGAGACTGTAATCTTTAGCTGTAATCATCCCTATGGACTTTAGAGTCCCTAGATACGTTAAGAAATTAAGATGGGGTACAGAATCTCTAAGAGTCTGATTGAAATTCATTTCCTCTGCATCTGAGTCATACAATTACTTTGACCCGTGAGTTTGTTTCACCATCGTCCACCGTCTTCTTAGGGGTAGTCAGATAGGAAATGTCGACTCCGTCTAGCTTATTTTTTTTTTTTATATGACGTGTTAATTTGATTCCGGTATCCTACGAGTATTTACAGAATAAACAATTTCATTTCAGTCCTTCAGCGTAGCGAATATAAGCTTGCTGCATAGCTACTGCAATGTTTTTCTTCCAAATCATGAGACCCAAATTGTCCATTTCCACAGATACTCTTTCTCTTTATTATTAATTACTATTGGGACTTTCTTCTATGCGTTGTGTCTATCTATTCTATTTCAATGATTATCCTAGGCCTGTCGTGGTGTAGTTATGAGCTTTACAAACATGTTAAAAAATTCGCCAGCAGGCCTTGTGTTAACCCACCGCATTCTTCTTCCCTATTCTATCTATGTTTTTGCCTACATTTTCACCAAATACGGTGCAACATCAATGTCAAAGCTCCTCTCACACAATCCGACATACAAACACTTTCACAAACCAAGAAAAGCCATCAATCACAAACTCACAAATGCAGCCACAAAATGTTGTTTACTAGACATCACCATGTACAGTTGCATTAAGTATGTATGTCACATGTGGTGTTCGGCCTTGGGCGTAATGCACATGGCTATCAGAGCCGAGTCTATAAGATGGGAACCGGTGATGTCATGGTATGGGAAAGTAGGACTTAGGAACTTGCCTTGAACTTAGACTTATGAGGGGGTTGTTTTCGTCATTTTGACTTCATCATCATCATCATTCATAATTTTTTAAGCCGAAAGACGTCCACCGCTGGACATAGGCCTCCCCCAAGAACCGCCACTTCGACCGGTTCTGTGCTTCTCGCATCCAGCGCATACCTGCGGCCCTCACCAGGTCATCGGTCTACCTGGCCTTCCAACGCTACATCTTCCGGTACGCGGTTGCTCCAGAACCTTCCGGCCCCATCGGCCATCCGTACTGCGAGCAATGTGCCCTGCCCACTGCCACTTAAATTTGGCAATACTTCGGGCTATGTCGGTTACCTCGGTTCTCATACGAATCTCTTCATTTCTGATTCGATCACGCAGGGAAGCTCCGAGCATAGCCCTCTCCATTGCCCTTTGAGTGACTTTCAGCCTTCTAATGAGGCCTATTGTGAGCGACCACGTTTTATTGCCATAGGTCATCACTGGCAACACACACTGGTTAGAAACTTTTGTGTCTTGAGACACTTTGGCTTAGAATTTCTCATCTCTTTCAGTACGCTTGTTAATTATTCCTCTCTCGTTGTAGAGGAAAATAGCCAGTCAGCAAAGGGCTGGGAGATAGAATTAAGTGTCGCCACTCTAGAGACTTTTAACGCATGAGAAAGATTATATCTTAGGAATGGGTAGCAGTTATACATGTCATAGTCTTTGCAAGCTTGCGATAATCGTTCGTTATTTTTGTGGTCTGTTTATCGGTGTTCAATCTAATTAGTGGTCGACGACGACCTTCTACGACCTAGTTTTCGATTATTCATAACCAAATGTTCTCTTTTTCCGTAACCTTGGAATTCTCGTGATTTTTTTCACAGTCCATCATTAAATTACTGAAGCATACCGCTCTCAATATTCCCATCACTTAGTTCCGTGAACTTTCAATAAACTTGATTTGATTTTTTAAAGTGTAACAGGAAAAGGTGGTGTGTGATGGCAGGTGGATAAAAAGTGAAAGCACTATGAGACTACGAGGTACACATTCATTTCAAGTGAATCATTCAGTTGTTTTGTCGGTATTTTTCCTGTTTTGGGCTATTTATCATGATTTGGTTGCTGCACCTATTTGGTGCGCTGTAACTATGCAACTCTCGGAATTGCGAAGGAAACGATTCATGCGGTTTGTTGTTCAACGGACAAAAAATAACTTGATGGATTTTAGTCTAATCTAGAGGTAACGGGCAGTTTGACTAATCTAGGAAGTGTGATTAAGTACGAATAGTGGTTTGAGAGACATTCATGTTATCAATCTTATGTAATCGGTAAAACTACTGGACCGATTATAAAAATTCTTTCACCAGTAGAATGCTATGTTATCAATGTATCACTGAGTAACTTAAGCTATAATTTATAAAGATATCACGCGGGCGAAGTCGCTAGCGGAAGCTAGTGAACAATACAATTCCCTTCAGTGTTCCTTAGATAGTTTTCCATCCAGTCGCCTAGAATGGAAAACTACCCACATATTGTAAAGATCTTTGTGTTCTCACACACCTATGTTAGCTAATGTCGTTCTACGCGTCTGAATGTTTTGCTCGCTTGTATTGATAGTATTACGAACTAGGTCGCTCGAGATCTAATCTGGCTATACTATAGATAGGCAATAGGTTTCAATGCTAAATAGGTACTGTACAGCATAGACGAATGAAGCATGAATACAATATACAATTTTTCATGAATGATAACTTTCCATCCAATATCTAAGCTACTATAAAATATGCCTATACTAGGGTCATCAATAATAGTGCCCACTTTTTTATTCCACTATTCCCACTGCTGCAGTTAATACATGACATCTGAGGGTCGCTACCCCCTTTTTTTTTTTTTTTTTTGAGGGTGGTAAATCATCCAATGACTTCTCCCGCTCTGGGCGGAGCGGAAGGGCGTGTCAGACTTTTACTGACTAAAACCCACCCGTGTTCCTTCATTTGCCTGTTGCCAAGGTCCCGGTATCCCTTTCGGACTTTCCCGCAACCCTGGCAGGCATCGGTCCTATTGGACCCCGTCAAGAGGGTCGCTACCCCCTAGGTAACTTCGAGGGCTTTTTGAATTGCCTGCCAGACCAGGAATGTGATTTCACAGTTACTTACTGTCAATATCCTTAGACTTATTGCCACTTTGGGCCATTCTAAATTTCGGGTCACTCTCGCTTTGAACACTTGGGAAAAAGAGATTCAAAATTTAACTGTTTCTATCATAATCGAGAACTAGGAATGTGATTTTATTAGTTTACTTCACCATGCAACTATATCATTACGGCCAATCAAACTAAATAGGTCGTAGATTCATTCCCTGAGTACTTAACTAATTAATATTAATAGGTTATTATCGCAGGTCCATTTATCGTCTTGATGTAATACATCAACATTTGCGGAGACTCGCCTACATTACGTATTGTTTACTTCAATAGATCTATTACCCTCTTTCTCGTTAGTACGTCACAGTTCAATTAAACTGGACCTGATTTGTGCGCTATATTGTCCGAGATTGTCTGGAATTCATTGACATAGCTGCTAGCCTCGGCAAATTAAGTCTTGGCTGTCCTGGAGTAGTGTTTTATAGGCAAATTTAATGAAACAGCTTTTTTTTGGTCCTGGATATTATCATCATCTTTTTAAGCGAAAGACATTTACTGCTGGATGGATGGTGAAGCGTAGTTAGGCTGCAAGGTGGATTGAAGACCTGGTCCAATGTCTAGCAGTGGACGTCTTTCCGCCTGAATATCTTAAATAGAAAGTACATGATGCTGCTGCTAATCCATTAAATCAAAATGAAATAATCACAATTCCTATTTGAAAGAATTTCTCAATATGGTCACGCAATCGGCACAGATCCCTATCTGACCTTAGCATCACCGCTCCACAAACGGACCTGTCTTCATCCCGACATTGACACCATTCAAAGTTCATCTTACCTCATAACAACTACAACCGTGCTACTAAACAAATGTATCCTTGTACACGTGTTTACATCTCGGCGTGACGAATTGTGTTAGTGAGTGCGCTTACGCAATCAACGCGGGTGAGTGTGGCGAGCGTGCGCGCCGCGGTTGTTTGTTTTGACGGCTTGCACTTTGCAGCGTGGCCGATTGGTACCGTTTGATTAGTTGCTATCAGAGAGAGTGGGATGGAGCTAGACAGTTCTAACATTTTTTCTTTTGCTCATTCTTAGTTAAAAGTTTACTTGGTATGGCATTTCCGGATCTGTCTTCTGGCCCATTCGTCTCGAATTCGGACATGATAGAATATGATGATCTGGCCTATGGAGATCAAATCAGCAGCCGCCAACACGTAGAAAAAATTGCCCTTAGAATTACCTTCAAAAAAGCTGTGTTGTATGATTCAGGTATTAATTGTGACGGCTTTTCATACAGGCTGATTAGAAATCATACCCTTTTCCAATTTATTGGCTGGTCGTTTCTTTTTTGTATCATCAATATTCTTCAATTGCATCAATCTTCGTCGTTATGCAACACACGGCACCAAATCACGCGCATATAGTACGTCTACACATGACTCCTCTGGTTATGTTATTATTACCAATTTATACCGGTTTATTGTTACCATATTGATACCGATATACTCTTTAATTAATTATATCATTGATAATTCGGGGTGATGGGTGAATGACGTCAAGTTTAAAACACAAGAACGCTTCTGATAGGAGATGATTATAAAATAAAATATAACCAAATACTTTATATTTGCTTAACTAGTTAATTATAGTGGCAATATGGAATTAACAGGAAAATTAGATCGAACTGGTACTCGTAAGAATACATTAACATTAAAACGGAAAAAATCAGAAAGGTATTTGATACGCCTTTTGTAAAAACTAACCTAGGTTTACAGTCTCCAGTTATAAGAATGAGCAGTGAATACAATAATACTTTACTAAGCACGCCTGACTTAGATATATTCAGCGACCGGCTTCCCGGATTTAGAAAAAAAATCACGCTATCCTTGCCAAGTTGTTTTTAATTCTAATTTCGTATTTTTGTAAAAAAAAAAAACTTGTTTTGTTACTTACGTAAGTCTATCTGAGTTTTTCCTTAGTTTGTTTTAGTTTACTTTAGTTTAGTTTTGTATACTAAACTGCAAGACAGCAAGATATTGTCTAACCATTCAATGCTATGTACGCCGTAATTGTCATGTACATTAGTCCTTTAGTTATTAAGATTATTTATATTATAAGTTTCATGTATGTGATGTGACTGTGCTTTTTTTAAATAAATAAATAAATAAAACGGCTTATCCGATGAATATGAAACCTTCATAGTTGATAGGAATGATTAATAAACAATAATCATTATGTTATAGTAAACATGATTAACGAAGAAAAAACTGTACCCAAAGCAGAATTTGATTAAAAATAACCTTAAGAAACTGATATTATTGAAGATAGGTAGTCGTATTTCAGTAAACGACAGCGTTCCATTATAGTGCTTGGACAATTCATTCCTAAAATACTTACACCAAAGTAATAAGTCAGCACAAAGAACAAAAAACAGACAATTCGATAATATTACGTTTTTTATTATGAATAACTAGCTAATGCCCGCGACTTCGCCCGCGTGGATGTCGGTTATTATATACTATAATAACCTTACTCGAGAACCAGTCTATCCATTGGTGAAAATAGCATGAAAAACGGTGCAGTAGTTTTTGAGTTTATCGCGTACAGGACGTCGCGACAGACAGACGCGGCGGAGGACTTTCTTTTATAACATGTAAGGATTATGGAATTGGAATACTATACAGAAATAATTATGTCCGGAACACTTAATCAAATAATCACTTAAGTTATCACGCGTGTACGCGAGCGATGGTTTGATCAATATTTATCAATAGCTAGTTTTTATTCCAATGGCAACTTAATTGTAGGATTGATTTGAATTTAAAAAAATAATTATAATTAAAAACGTTTCTGTTTGGTACTTATTTTGGAGGAAGTATGTCGATGACATTTGAAGATTTTTTCGAATCTCAAGAGAGTTTTTTGTGATGTGGTATTTTCAGCTAAGTAGAATAATGTGTCTTTAAATTTCACTAGTCGTTTCCTCAGTTGTAACTTTTAACAAGTCTATGCTGCATATTCTTAAAAGCGAGGCTGCCGACATTCCAAACACCATAGAAGCTTCCCTTTAGCAAACTTTTTTCGACCGCAACAGTTACCAAAGCGTGCCCAAACGCTATCTCTTCCCGTATATTCCATAAGCCACGCATGCGCGGCGGTGCAGTGCCAACGTTCCGTTGCGCAATGACACACGGCCTGTATTGGTAAACAAGTGGGATCTTTACGCACCGAACGACCAGTCAACCACATTGACATGAAATGGGAGGGGAGGGGCGTAATGTTTAGTTGGTGCAATAGATAATATCATGCGGGAGGGGAAACGATCGCAATGACATGAAAACAATTAACAGGATCTAAATACTAGCCGAGGTTTAGACGGGCGTAAGACCAGGCAAGACGAGGGAGTGACTAATGAGGTCGTGTGAAGGTCGACGAAAATGATGAAAAGGTGTCCTTTCCAATGTGGCTTGTGTCGCAAAGTCAGGCTGATTCGATAGCGCTGCGTGGGACGGCTTAGGTTCCTAATGACAGGAACTTTTAAGGTTTCAATGACCAAATTGGATGAACGGTAGGGACGAGCTAGGGAAGTGGCATGTGGACACATCCTGCCTACAAGTGATTTGATTAAATATGTCAGCTTACCCTATAACCGACGAAACGGTGGAAAAAAATACCATTGGTTTGTTCTTTCCGTTTTTATTTCCAATAGTCATTTCTACGAACAAAGTACAGTATTAAATGGAATAGTCAATTTTATTTACAATCGTATCAGCCACTTAACAGCGTATTATGTAATTGTATTTATTTCCATACCTTTTAAAATTCTATTTGTTTTGATTGCTAATCGCTTCGAGTCGCATAACTTTTGAAGGTTGGCCCGACACGTTGTTGTACAATATTCATCTTTATTTGATTAATGATAAAGTTGCTGTTAGTGTAGCAGTCTGTTGTGTACTATTTATCATTAAATACAGGTTTGGCGACCTAGTAGACGTCATAGATAATGGTTCACGCTTGTCTGACCGTATGTGCCGCGACGGCGATGGTTGTAATACATAAGTTCTTATCGTGTGGACATATTATCTTGCTCATGTTAGAAATAGAACTGGAGAATGTGCGAATGTTATAAGGATACTAAAATGTCATATCAAGTCGGACGGGTCGATGTGAAATTAACTCCTCATATCTTTAGGACGAACTTTTACTATTGGATTTTCTTCTTCGTCTATAGATATTAGGTCTTGTTAATAGATGCATGATGTACACACAGCCGGACTGCCTCGATCTGTTATCAATCAGTCTTCATTAAATCTTAAATACACTAGAGTTGATAAGTATCAATCAACTATATTTGGAAGTATGCCCCAAAATAGTAGGACGATGATGAGTATGAGTAAAGTTGTAAGCATCAATATTCAACACGTTTTGGCACTCGAGATCACGCGATCGATGTGTGTAAATAAATAAACAATAAGCGGCGTTATTGGCTGAACTGTGTTTGTTAATGATGTCTCGCTCGCACGCATTTTATCTTCTTTCTTCACGCTAATAATATCCTCCTCTATCTGCTGTCCGCCTAGTACCAGTCGTGCTTCTGCTGTAGTTGCTTCACCATAAATGTTTTATCAAATGGCTATGAAAACCATAAAGTCTTAAATATTACCACCAAGGGTTTTGATACCTTACCAGGATATCTCATTGATTTAATTGATCTTCCTAAGACCAGCTGACATGTTCCTTCAGTCAGGGCCAACACCTGGTAATCATTATAGATTGTACAGATAGTTTGTTTACCTCGACGATTTCATCACATGATTCCAGACTTGACATAAGTTTGGAGTTCTGCCCATCTAAATTTTCAAAGAACATAAAGAAACATGTATATTATGTCACAGTATATTTCTGACCTTGCATTGTCAAATTTTGTTGTCTCGCTCCGTTTTGTACCTACTTCATAGTATAGACTCCTCTACAAACTGATTGTCACATTATAAATGTTATGATTACGATACCTATTGTTTGTTACTACCGGGATAGTGATAAAGTAAGGTTGACAGTCATCTGTTTTGAAGGTGTTATCTTATCAACAAGCTTGTATTGCCTTGTGGTAAAGGTTGATAAAAAAAATCTAAGATATTTTTGTGAAATTATGCTTATTCACCTTTTTCATCGAGGTTAAAGTCTTTTAATATTCTACAACGTATGACACTATGACGTACTTACGAGTAAATGTTAAGGGTTGTCAAGGTTTTATAACTAATCCAATAAAAAATACAATAGGTAGTGTTTTGTCATGTTTTTCCTTGGCACATCATGTACACGCCTTGACGGGCGACACCCCTAACCAGGGCTATCACCTACTCCATTTAACTCTCTTGTCCTAGTTTATACTCGACATTTTAGAGGGTAATGCAGATAATGGCTACAACTTTAACTGGGTTATTGTCAAGGGGTAATTTAGATAACGCCAGTCTCTTTACCAGGTCCCGTTTGAACGAATTAGGGTTTATTTACGTTGGACAGGGTTTAGATAAAATGTCCTGTATACTAGTTCTAGTTAGTATTTCTAGTGTGGCTAATATTTGCTTTGTTTTGAAGTTAAGTCGTTACGAGTATTATACTACTACTACTACTACTACTACTACTATTATACTACTAGCTTCCCCCCGCTGCTTCGCCCGCGTGGTATTTCGATAAAAAGTAGCCTATGTCCTTTCTCGGGCTCTAGACTATCTGTATACCAAATTTCATTTAAATCTGTTCAGTAGTTTCGGCGTGAAAGCGCGACAGACAGATTTATTTTCACATTTATAATATTAGTAAGGATTAATATCTACTACTTATTCCACGTCCAGTCCAGATGTACGAGTATGCTGGCTATTGCTTTTGCAGGTCTTGCAGTATTTTTCTTGATATTCCAACATGCTTCATATTGACAAGATTTGCTTTAGGCGCTCAAAAATACGTCTCTTCCGCTTTATTTCGCTTAAGAACTGCTCAAGATTCCTTTGGTATCGATCCGATTAACCGGTTTTGTTGTATAAATCATAATTAATAAATGCACCCGGTAAAAAGCAATAAACAAATGCGTTCTGCGTTATTCGAATAGTAGAATTTCTACATCTTACAAGTATTCCTGGATGCACTGATCCTTGCGCCTACGCACCGTCTAGCGAGCATGCGCTATACGGCGACATTCTACCGGTCTAGTGCATCGTACTCCAGTATTGATACGATTAGAGAACGATGTTCCTATGCGTACTAGAAAGGAATGTAGATTTATATGTCTGTTATCTGTGTAATATATACTTTTGGATGAAACTATAGGCACCTTTTCAGTCATAGATAGTTTTCTATCCATCGATTTAGGATAACACTAAGAATAATTGATGAAAGCTTTAGCTTAATTTATACGATTCAGAAGGCTTCCGGCTGACAGAATGTGGTCTTTCTTCAATACTATCATCGAAGTCTCAGTTATGTCTGATTCCGGACATTCGACAGTTTTATGACTTTAAAAACAAGAGTAAGCTTGTTGGCGTTTCTCAAACAAAGAAATATGATATTAACCGTTATAGAATACCCACAAACTCGAATACTTACGACCGTTCTTACGTATTTGCTCATACACGAACAAATAGACAGCGACATTCTACCGGTCTGGTGCATCCCGCGTAGCAACTGGCTAGGGACGTTAGCTTGAGTATATCTCTTTACTGTATGCAGTTATGCACGATGAGGAAAAAGGATTTGAGAGCTCCGGCGAAATGTATATGGAAGCATTTTTTGAGATTATGTTCTAGAATTTTTCTCCTGTTAAAACTCTCCTGATTAAATGGTAAAGTGCTTTAATTAGTAAGTGTATCTAGGTTAAGCATAATCCATGTGTATGGTGACTGGAGAATAACATTACTGTTGTGTAAAATTAAATGATGATACTAATCATTCTGTAATGCACCATCAGATTTTGCTGTAGATTATCTGGCGAAAAGAGATCTCTTTAGTCCTTGGATTTAGTTACAATCTAATCACTTCAAGGGCTTAGACACTTATTCAAGATTTGTCCAAATTCACTATCCTAGCCTACGTGCTTCAACAAAAGCGAAAATATGAAAAAGCTTTTATCATTCAACTCAATGCAGTGGTTTTGACCTCCAAAATCGCCTAATGGCATTATTTATTAAGGCAGGCGGAAAGTTTGCGGAAATTCATTGCCAAGGTGACGCTTCCAAGAAGTTTATTGACTAGATTTGTCATAGAACGGATGGGATGTAGACAGATACTCGGATTGGAGAAAATTTATGGATCCCCCTATAATCCTGGATATAGCAGACAGACAGGATATTGGGAGTTGTGGATTTATTTATCGACTGTTATCTCGTTTAGTATGAAGTATTAACCAAGATCCAGTTCCAGGAAGAATTTATATTTTAAATGGATGTCTATTTGTTTCTTTGAAGAATTTGATGGCATGATAATATGTTTTACTTGTCTTGAGATGTGTGCATCATGTTTACTTTTGAGTCCTAAGGTTTGGCCCCGATCATATGAGGACGATCAGTACTATATTTTACTGTATTATTTTGGGATCACATGGCAGTTTCATACTGCATTTGTTTTCAACCGTTTGGACGGGGGGGTGTTGACGTGTGAATTCAGATCCCAACTTTTTACCGAAAAATATCGTACAGGACAGCGCCGCCGTGTAAATGGGCCTGAGGCCTTGAAACCGTCAGCACTGTCGGCCTTGGACGTTCAATCTATTCTCCTTTGCACCTTTAGTTAGTTTTAAAGGTTACCAAACCGTTTGCTATCAAAAAGCATTAAACAAATTAGCATATTATCTACCTGTACTACTTACTAAAGAAATCCCACGTATTAGTTTCTTGACTTCAGCCCAACAAATCTTGGCCACGTTGGCGGTGGCACGTCGACGATATCACAACCTAGATCTAGCGGCGCCTAATCTGCGTTGATAAACAATACGGTATTTGTGTTCGTTGATAACGCGAGCGATCTCGTTCAGATTTTGTGTTACAGATTTGTGGCTTGTAATTGTTTGAGTTTTTTTTCTACTGGGTTTGGCTTGATTTAAAAAGGCTTCTGTTTAGTAACAAGATTAGTGTAGTAGTCGTAGTAGAAGATTAGAACTTGAAGCCTTGGGGTGAGGCCTTTGCTCAGCAGTGGGAAGATGCAGGCTAACAGTAACAGAAGATAAGCATCTTATTGACCAGGTGGCCACGCTTCATGGTTGTATCATCAGATTTTATCACTATACTTGCCGTTATTACTTACTTTGCGAATTTCTTCACATTTTCATTCATTTTCATTCATTTTTCTTTCATTTCTTTCATTTCTTTTTCTCACTTCCTAAAGGAAAAGAAACACCTCAATAGACCTGTTGTGATTCTCTAATGGATTTGGTTTATCATGTTCCCGATTAAAATCGTTTCCAGGATAAATATCTAATTACCTTTTAATGGTTCGGAAGTCTTTCAAAGTATTGATATTGTTAAGTAGGTGAAAGGCAGTATCAGTTTCATCTACTATTATATGTGGTTGTGTAGGTTTGTGAATATTATCCGCTTTGTATTGGATTTTATTGTTATGGTTCCCAACTATTAACGGCTAACACTGTCCGTGGGTGTAGTAGAAAATGGCTAATAGAGGTGTTCAATGTGCAGCTGCATTATTATGTACGCCAATTTCATTATCTTTAATTACTAATGACTTTATCAAGCGTTCTGAACGAGTCTTCCCTCCTTCATTCCCTGGCATTTTATGTAGAGTTTTAAGTCGTTTACGGGCTGATCATGACTGCAGTTATTTATGAAGCTGTAGCTGCCAGCCCCGGGTTCGAACGGGTAGTACTAAGCCCTTATCTACGGCGCACCTACCTACCTTACTCTACCCTACCTACCTACCTACATACCTACCCACCTAGTCTGGTTTTCTCTTTCATTGACTAAATTCAATCAGTGTTTAGTTACTTGTTTGGGTCCCAAAAACATCACACAAGAAAATAATTAATCATACATATTTAATTTCAAACGGGTGTCTAGATACAATTACTAAATAATATGGTGCACATGCACAATGAGAAAGG
Source organism: Lithophane leautieri (assembly GCA_949152455.1). Lineage (NCBI taxonomy): Eukaryota > Metazoa > Arthropoda > Insecta > Lepidoptera > Noctuidae > Lithophane > Lithophane leautieri. The sequence goes on from OX424467.1 coordinate 17,280,759, forward strand.
AAACGTAACGTGACCGATTTATAGAACAATGAAACGGTAGACGCCGAATACACGCTATGTTTTGACAGCCAAAGACTAGACAGCTCGCAGACAGTCAGAAATTTCTTTGAGAAAAATTTAAAAGAAAAATGCATGTTTTGGATTGCACGTGACAGCTTTCCGCCTATGATTTCATACTAGGCCGTTTGACCGCCAATTTCTACCCTACCTACAAAATTCCCCAAAATCTGGAAATTCGAAGTTTTCTTTAGAGCATATTTTGTTGTAAAAGATTGTTGTGGTCCTGCACGATGCAGGAGCTGATGGGCGCTACTGAAGGTACTCGTAGCCAAATTCTGGGCTGACTATATAAATTGCCATCGACGCGCTAAGAACAAGAAAGGTTGATGTGTGGTCTAACTGTCCAGAATGCGTGCTCTTTCTTATTAAGGATCGTCACTTGTGGATGCTGTTTTAATGGCCCCAGGAATTAATTAAAATTCGTTACTTCTCTAACGAAAGGTCGATGACTTAAACAGATGGAAATTACGCAAGGTCATAATTTTTGTTAATGGCACTGGCTTTGATTTGTTGTTTAACCGATCGATTATTAAATCGATATGGTATTTTTATTGTTTTTACAGAAAGTTTGGTTTATTTTTTTTTGTCACCATGATTTTAATGAGGAATTTCCCTGCGACACTCTTCATCTAGTGAATTAATGAATCATGTAAAAATGCTAATGCTATCCTACCAAAAATGTTTTTCGTTCATCAAATTTTCCTCTGCAAACTTTTCAATTGAGGCTTTCGGCTATTTTGTATGTGTGTATTTTATGTATTTTTTTGTAATGTGCGTTTCGTTGGCCCAGTATAAATATTCTTTCGTTTTTTTCTTTTTCATCTTTCTCTGTTGATCTATGACAAAACCATTGCCATAACGATTGCATGCGAGACAAATGCAACGGCACAGAATCGCCTGTATTTATTTACGTTTTCAGCGGTTGTACACGATCTAGGCTGAATACTAATGCGCCTTTCAACGGTTATGTAGATGAAATACTAGCTATTTAACGGCATTAAATGTTTTAGTGAACGAGTTTTTTTTTGAAAATTTGTTTTAATTGATATGTTTTTGAAGCTTTTATAAAGTCACGGTGCTTTCGGTTGCTTTTAGGTATCTTAAAATCAAAATACACAAACATTCGCACGTCATTGATAAACGTTATCACTGTGATTCATTTTTCACACGATGAGTAATTAAATCACATCTTCAAATAAACCAGTTCAACACAAAGCTTAAACAAACCCCCAAAAAGGAAACATCCGAATTTTGGTTCCAACCCCCAACGCAATCAGTGTTCGCCAGCATTGTTTGTATATCAGACGCAGCTCCTGATTTCGGTCCCAAGAACATTCAAACAAGAATCGCTTGTCACTGTAATTGTACGTACGAATCAAATATTCTTTCTGTACATAGTGTCACTGGCAACCGTGCACATCCAAAAATACGTACCGTCTGTGTGACGGCTTGCGATGCGCGACGACGACCTATTTTTGTCTCTCAATCCCGTATGATTTGTTTACAAAGGGTCCGCTACAAAGGAATGTCTCAGGATTGACATTTGTGTACGTTTTGTATGACTTGTGTCTAGTTTTTGACACGGGGATCTGGTTTGAGGAAGATATTGAGTGGATCAAAGAGATCGTTACAGCAGATGGGGTTCGACTTGAAGAGAGTCCTCCCGTTGTTGCCCTAGACAAATAATTCATGTTATGTTGGTTATCTGTATAGCATTTCAATGTAATCCAACGAAGTTCTGTTGAATTGAGCCACCAGTCAATCTATTCTTCAATAACATAGGATTAACTTCACGACTGATTTCGGGAAGTTCTTTTAAAGACCTCTGAACGTTTTTGACAAAAATTTGGCGTTCATTTTGCAATTGCAAAATTGCTGGTGGGCCGTTATTGCCGCTTATACATTTATCTTTATGAGTCTTATATCTTTATAGCTTATAAAAGGTGGCGTCATTACATGATAAAATCATACTTAGGTCATCAACTTATTTTCTTTAGGATATTTAAACATCCAATTCTTGAAATAAAATAACGAACTGCAGCTATAGGTGTGTTTAAACTACTGCGGTATTACCCACCGCAGTTAAATTAGTAAACAAATTAGGTGGCGTTGTTACCTTTCACATAAAAACTAGCCTTCACAAGTCAGGCTACGAAACAGCATGGACTTACGCATTCTTTATCCACCATGGCTTTCGCGACGGAGGTCACTGCTCCCCGGAGACGACATGACGCCACGCGGTGTCTTTATTGCCTCTCTAATGTCTGCATGGGGTTAAACAATGTGTTTTTATGTTTATGTCCTCTCGTTTTAACTATGCATTACTGTGCCACTCGAAATGGTTTTCAAAAGATCGTCCAGATATGCTGTATTTTGTGGAATCGTTTTACGGCCCAGATTTTTGGAGGTTGGTGTTCTCAGTTGGGTTCTCTTTGCAACGTGGTTTATCTCGATCTCGTGGTTTTGTTGATACAATTAGTTGGGGTATCTTAGGACTTCTTGAACTTGTTAATTTCAAGGGTTTCTCTTATAAGTTGATTCATCTAAGAGATGGTCATTGATGTGACGTCTAGACTCCATAATAGACCGTGATGTTCTTTAATTATATCAGAAAGCAGTGAAATCAATATGACACATTGCCTAACTATTTGCTCTTTATTTACACAAACATTTAACATAATGTTTGTAACGAGTCCCGCGGCGTTGACGTACAATTAAGTCGCATGCCCGGGCAAAGTGGAGCATGGCGCTGCTAAATCGAAACTAAACCCAAAATGTCTGGTCTCACAGTCGAAATTACTTTGACGATCAACCTGATCTGATGAAATACACGTGCAAGAGCTGGCAAGGATTTGCTATTTTATCATGAAGGTGTTAAAGCTGTTTTTGGTCTGAATATATCTCGGTTAGCAACAGATCCTATTATCAATCTTAGTCTGTCTGGGAGCATATGACTGTCGGCGGAGTTTGCTCAGCCTTTTGGCGGATACTTTGGGGTTTTTGCATTTTTGGCTTTAAATGGAAGCTGGTTGACGACTTTATGGGGTACGCGTTTACGGTTACAGAATAGAGAAGGTTGAATTACATGGAATGATTGTTGTAAATAAGTTAAGTGGCCGTTAACCATTTGACTATTAATCGAAAAAAAGCTATTCTATTATGTTTTCCAGGACTTCTTACTGCCAACAATAACAAACTGACTATTAAGATTGTTGGGTCTTTATTTCTTAGGATTGCCTTAATAGCACACACTCTCATCTTAGAGAATGACGAAATGCTGCCATAAATTCCGAGTCGTGTGAACGAAACCGCTGCCTTCAAGCAAGGAGCTTTAAGTAAACAAGTTTCAGACACGATGACATACTGTTGGCTAGGAAATTTTTGGAGCATCGATATAACGATTGAATGTAATTTAGCGTTATTATGCGCCAAGGTCCTTGCGACAGGACATGGGCCCCACGTGCCGCCAACTGACTCACTTCTGACGTCACTCATAAAAATAGGATATAGAATACTCTTGTAGTATTTTTTTGGTCAGCCATCCGTCCATTCATACGTCAATGGTATGGGTCGTGCGGTGCTCGTATTGTGTGCAAATTGATCGACAACTTTTGTGGATAGCTGGTGTCTGTAGGCGCGAATGGGTATTCAGGGCATGGTGGCAACTGTCATGTCGATGTGGAAATGCTGTCTGGTTTCGCGAAAGTACTACGGACTTATTCATCAACATCCTTTACTTGTTCCCAGAAAGTTTGAGTAGGGTCCGAAGGCAGATGCGCCTATATAAATATTACTCCTTTATGTTTTACTAGCTGATGCCCTCGGCTTCGCCCGCGTGGATGTCGGTTATTATATACTAAAACCTCACTCGAGAACCACTCTAATCCATTGGTGAAAACTGCATGAAAATCGGTGCAGGAGTTTTTGAGTTTATCACGAACAGACAGACAGACGCGGTGGAGAACTTTGTTGTATAATTTTATAATATGTAGTGATATGGTAGGAAGGAAGTTGATTATTTATGGGAACCGTCACTCAATTTAAATATAACGCAAGCCGATCGGAATCTACAGATTAAAATCAAAACGTTACCGAACAACCATTCATCGTAAAACGATCCACTACTTCTTAATGCTAATCGATAAGCTTCATACACATTGAAACAGATGGCGCTGTAACTAAATCTCTAAAACAAAATGCTTGTCGCAAGATTTAATGGTGGTTCTAACTCCCACAAAGTGGACAAAGTAACATGATATACAAACTCGTCCCGATCGCCTTCTAGAATTTCTTCAGAGGTCATTGGCTCATTTCCTTGTGTAGTACTGAGTCACAATTTTGGCATGCAGACATCTAGGGATGCATAGTTGGTTGATCGCACCGTCGTCCGTCAGCTATCATTTGATTTCAGTTTCCAGCCTGACTAAACTAGGTTGAATATCGCAAATTAAAAATAGAGCTACTACCCGAAAATCCAGCAGCTTTGCCCTTGTTTTCACCAACGGTACTTGACAACGTAGACCGATCGATCTGTTAGCCGCCAATTTAATCAAGAGCCTCTTGATTGGATAGTTCCACAGTATGGTAGTAAAAATTATTCGTCACACCGCGTCATTGTTTACGTTTGATGTCTACGTAAATGCTCTCTATTTTCGGAATAATACAAGGTTTAATTTAGTCCAGTACTGAAATAAACTTTGTTTTGTAAATACTTACTGCTTCACCATTTCGGGGTGAGCAGAACTAGCGTGCCAATGACTAGATACGTCTGATTAATTTGATTTATTTTCTGAAATAACTGAGGAGGCGTTTTATCATGCCCTCATTTTGTTCAATGAGTTGTGCTTCCATTCATCAAAGCTGAAAATATTACTCGCTAAACGTTTAATGTTTTCATGGGCCAAGGATTGCTGGCAAAATTTTGTTACTTAGTTATTGATATTCAATATTATCATTTTTTGTCATTATCACTGAACATAATATTTAGCTCCACAGTCTGTATATAAAATGTGCTAATTTTCTAAACTCTGCCGCTCTCATCTACCTAGAACGAGAAAATATTACTTCACTTTTCTTTTGCTTTCCGTAAACGTGATTCTGGATAGCTAGATATATAGTTTCACAACTGCTTCCATTAGTTTTTATTTCCTTGGAATTTTCTTTAAAGTAAAAGCCGATATCCGTTTTTCAATGCAAACGTAGAAGCAAGGAAAACATATTTTTCTTTGAATATTTCAGGGTAGGACTTAAATGATCAGCTTCATAATAATGTTCTTCGAAAGTAATTATTTATTTCACGATAACATGAATGAATGAATTTATATTTGAAATTTTTTATTACATTTCTCAATGTAATAAAAAATAATTTTATGCAATAGACTCTTTAATTTCAACGTTAAAACCTCATAGAAAGCATATTAGAACGATAAGAAGGAAATGTAATTAGCAACCGCCTACTTTCTTAATAAAATAAAAAAGACGTTGATAATACCATCCTTTTCTGTAGGAATGTTCGCAAATATCACAACCAGGATCCGCATTCTTCACGTAATGAGGTTTGTTCCTCCCTGAGGAAGCAGCACTAGGTCTCGGATCTTTTTCCATTAATCAGAACGGACTCAAGAGGCTTAAATATACAAGGCTTCTACCCTATTTCTGTTATCTCCTTATAAAAAGAACATGGCACAAAGAGTTTGGAAAAATGTACGACGGTTACTAAAGTTCTGACATCAGGCTATGTGCAGATGAATATGTCGAAACTATAAAAGTTCCCGTTACACGTTGCTTCGAAATTCTGACAAGTCTAACAGAGAGGTAGATATTTCGGTTCCTATTTCGCAATCAATAACGTTTGCTTCCCAAGCTTCAAAGTTCGCAACGATGTGAATCGAAGCAATGAAAGCTTTTCCCACTTGGACGTCTGTAGCTCAGACATGGACTTAATTGGATGTTGCTAGCCTTTGAGATTCTTGTTTGTGAGATGGCGGATTTTTCTTTGTGGCCAGCCTTTTCACTAGGCGTTAGGTATTGAATGCAAGGATGTTGTTTGTAGTGCGCTCGAAGCTACGTGTTAGAGCTTGGATTTATAGATGCTATCTTAGTTTATTGCTTGAGCACTTCACTTCACGAAATCACTGATTTTATTTGTCTTCAATATTAGAAACGTTTGTTACTTCAAATATCAATAATTCATCCACTTCTTCAGTCTATTTATTCGATCTTTATGCTTCATCAATTATGTACTTAATCAGTAATCCATTTTCAATCATTCAGAATATTGACAACTTTCATGGTATTTGCGTGAATATCAGAAGCTTCTAGGCGGGATATGTATTATTTATCGCGTTTCCAAGACGCATACATATGTATAAGATTTTAACTAATCATTGACTCATATTGACACACATAGGGTGACGTGGGCACGGTCATGACGTCACCATCATAGCATTGTTTACGCACTTAAGTCGGCAACCCATGGTTATCAGTTTCGCAAATAAGTATGACTTACGAAACGTGCGTGTAATTTATGTGGCTGAAATTTATATGGTGTCATTCTGGGTATTATTTTTTTAGATTACCTACTTTACTGCTTACTGTCATCCTACATTTCACTGTTGGGCTAAGGCTCCCTTGACTTAGATTAGGATTAAAAAAACTTAAACTTCTTAGTACGTTGTAGTTCTTTCGAATCTTCTTGGAAATAAGCATCGTAACAATTTTCTAACATAATTTTTATCAAATTAATAATAACTCTTCCTTGGCAGTGGGTTAAAAACAGTTTAAATCAAGCGACAAAGCGGCGTTTGTACTTTCACAGAATGCAAACACCCTCAGCGCCATCTCATAAGTGGATGTTCTTTCAATTTTTGACAAATTGTCATGCCCGGGCTTTTATTTCTGGATAATAAATGTATAGAGAACGTGCGCCTAAAAGATACACAGTGCTTTTACCAAGTACAAAGATGTACAGTATACTTTTGGATACACATTGTTCCAGACAGTGTGACCAAAAAATACACATGGCGCCGAAGCTGTTAAAGGAATTAAACTAAAGTCTGTTGTATAATCTCGTAGACTAATTTGACAGGTGCAAATGTCAAACTCCATATTGAAAAAACAAACAAAAATCACTTGAAATGTCAAATTAGTCTGCGAGATTAAAAAACAGACTTTAATCTTAATCCCAAACCAAAATATTATAGCAGTAGTCTAACTACCAGTTGTGGATTACATTAGGAACCTAACTTAGTTTATCCTGTATACTAAATATTAAGTCCTAACTTCACTTACAATTTTGTCTTTGACTGAAACATGTTGGGAAACTAAGATGTCCCAGTCGATTAAGCATTTTGGGAACTTAAACTAAGTAAGTTTAAGTACTATCTTGACTTCGTTTCGTAGGAGTAAGATTAATTTGCTTTAGACAAGATAAGACTCCAACTAAAACGCATTAGGCTAATAAGGCTCTGTTAGGCTATAAGGCTTCTTCCTTACAGCCTGGCAGATCCAAAGTCGTGCTTAGCAAGGGAATAAGTGTTCCAAAAATCTAAATTCGTTGTCTGAATGCTACAAATATGAATATTCATCTGCTAGATAAAGGTTCGTCGTCAAACGTTTTCGGTTTGCTTACCATCCAACAAGATTGCGGTCGTGACAGGCCTTGCAAATGATCCTATAGGATATCCTTTTTTTTGTGACCAGAAAATCATTTCATTCCAATTCCAAGGATTTTTTTAGAGATGCTAGACATTATCATAAATTTTTCGTCTTCATCAATGCAAGTTATTTCACTAATACCTAGACAGTATTGTTACAAATATCGCAATACAATATTTAAAACGATGTGCAATACCATCTGTACCATCACATGCTGCAAAGATCTCAGTGCTCACAAATCCATAAACTTGAATAACACCCAGAATCCAAGGCAGCCTTAGCTAACTATCATACAAAAGTCAGTTCTACGCAAATTGCATTAGAGTTACAAATGAAGTGCTGGCATTGGCAGGACAAACAGGATTCAATTTATACGACTAAGGGACGGCGATGGACAAACACGTTGGCTATGTAAATAGAATGTGTAGGGCTGTGTCGGGTTTTTATATTTTTTTGCGACTGTTATTTGAAATGCTAATTTTGACGAGATTGGCTTGTTTTCACATTTTCACTGGGCGGTAGTGAAAATGAGATAAGTATTCCCTTTTTTAATAGCACGTACAACTCTGACTGAGTATTTTAGTATCTGTTGTCTGCTATTATCTGCGCTAAAGCAAATTCTGTTTCTAGTAAAGTATCTGCGAACTAGTCCAGCCAGTCAGCAACCAGCCCAACATAAACGCCAGATCAAGAACAGAATAAAATAGATTGCAGAAACGTCAACCTTTAAAAGAAAGCATTACAATCCAAAGCTACAGACGGTTCAGATCTAACGCACACATACACAAGTTTTACCCGTACCTACCAGCCACGCACTCATTGAAATTAAGTAAGGTTGCGTCTGGTAGCGAAGGCAGTTCATCAAGATTATATTTATGTTGTTTGTGGAATTTCTGCAGATTCAAATGGGGTTTTATGGTCATTGGTGATCGAGGAAGCGATTGGATTACTATTTTGTTGGGTCTTAGTTCAATATGGAGCTGAACAATTATTTTTAAGATCAATTGTATTTTCAGAAGTATATTAACAAGCGTTGCTTAACCTTGAAGATCGACCAGTGTGGATGTGGATATGCTACTTTTGACTTCTGTCTGGTCTTCAGTGTGTTCCCTAGGGAGTTTATTATGGTTTTCTCCTGCAAATCTGGCACCTGTTTAGTGTTGACAGATCGTCTCCATATGGCATTATGGTCCTGAAGATTTACATAGCTTAAAATTAGAGTGTCTTTGTAAGCAACTTCGCTTCTTTTATGAAGTTCATACACTTTCTTCATTAACAGTAGAAGTAATAATAAATTATAAAGTTGTACCAATAAAATATACAGATACATTCGTTAAAAATGGTATCCTGGGGTGTTCCGAATTTTTTCGTCAGTCCAAAAATTTTCAATTGCGTGTGTTTCAGGGCCAGTCTTGGTTGAACGACATTTACATCGGAAAACTATAAATTTCTCCAGTAACAGGTTATTCGGCAAAATCTGTGATAGCCCGGTTGGGTATCGATACGATAATGTCAATTCAATTACTGGAGCGGGGCTGATATCATTTTCGAAGATGGTAAAAATTTTCACGGGTTTCCGAAATAGGGATTGTTATTTGTGTTGAAAAATCTTGTGATGCTTTTAAATTCATGCGTCTATTATGATTATAGTTGAGTCATATTGTGAAGCCCTTTTTGACGTTATTATAATTTGATAGACTCCAAAAATGTTGTTGCTTATCATTATTCGCCAAATCTAAGAGCTTTCGGCTAATTCCTACAGCTTCAGTAAATTCCCAAGATTCTTATTCGAGGTAGTGTTATTGAACCACTGAACACATCCTCCGTACTTAGCTCATCAAACATTCAGCCGACAGCGTGTTCCACTAAACATAAACTCGGCAACATAACCCCGGTATCATGCCGCGTGGGTAACGCAGTCTGGCTGGGGGTGGCGTCTTTGGGAGGCGTGACCTTGTAGGGCGACGACCGCGCTGACGTCACCATCCCCCCCCGCACTTCAGTCACCCCCTGGCTTCCTGTTGCCAACCGGCGTGGCGTGTAGTCGCAAAATATTTCGTTTGTAGGTTACTTGGGGAGACTTGAGTAGGGTGCTGTTTTAACCCAGGTCAATTGTTAATGTATGCGTTTTTGCTTGTTGCAGGTATGTTGGTGGTTTTGAAGGGGAGATTTGCTGGTTGAATTCAGCAATGACTATAAAGGCATAAAACTTACTTATAGTCGGTCATGCAGCACCTAAAATTCAGCCTATGTGGTATCCCGAGTATAGGTACCAACGTAATTTTCAATCACCAAAAAGCATGAGAACCTAAGTCTCTGATCACTGATCAGCAACTTAAAAGTTCTCATGTTTTTTTTTGCTAAGTTTTGTACTGCTAATTTTATTAATGGGGTAAAAAAGAACGGTGCACTATCCAATTAGTCTAGGCGCTATAAAAACTAGGAAGAAAAAAAATCTTGAGTAGACATCCATTCAGCCAAGTTTTTGTCTAGATTTTTTTTCCTCATACCAGACTACATTGTCGATTCAATGGCGAAACGTCTCGTCATGATGGGACGAGATTTTCTTTTGGCTACGTAAAGAATAAAAACAATCTCTGATTATCTCTCTGATATTGACCGTCTGAGGAAACAGCCACTTCAGGAGTTAGATAGCTGAAGTGTTCCTTCCGAATAACGATAATTACCCACCAATCCATCTACAAAGTCCGATTATAACACCATAATCCCTGCAAAGATTGATCAGTGTAGCGAAATATAAGCCTCTCTAGCTTGGTTGGCAAGTGGACCACTCTACCACTAGACTAGGGGTGCACAATGCGACCTATATCTACCTCTGACCCATTTCTGCTAATCCCCTCATCTTCACGCCATTGTTCGCCGGGGTATGACTGAATGCTTACTCTGTTCCGAATTAGATGCTCCAGTGATTCATACCTTGACAGAAATAAAACTGTGAGGGTGAGTTTTATGAAAGCTCTCGGCCAGTTTCAATATTATATCATTCGTTTTATACATGTACCCGATTAAGAGAAAAGTTAAGCTTAACTATAAAAGTATTTCTCAGTAACCCTCAGATCCCTCTTCGCTTTCATGGAGCTCGCATTAACATGAATTTATTTCACATCTCTTTGAAGGCGTACTGCCTACACACACGTGTTACTATACATGTTACACGCTTAATTGAGTAGCCCGGCAAAGGAAACAATTCTGAGCAAATACTGGGGACAATCACAGAACATTTTTGACAAGCTCGACAACGATTCTTGCAAATGTTGGAGCTTTACTGAAAGCTGGCCTAACGTACGTGTTAAATTGCCAATGTGTATTATCCTACCTCAAGCTTAATTCAGCCGGTAGCGCTAATATGAAACCGGAAGCCACACGTTCTCGCTCCGATATTAGTAAACTTTGGCAAGTATCGTAGTATAAGAAAATGCCAGTATTGGGCTTTTATCGCTTATTGGGAAGGCCACGTTTAATAGTCGACGTTAATGGACGAAAAGCGAAAATATGAAAAACAATTATATCATATAACCATTTCCTTTTAACTTTGAGTTCTGAAAATATCCTTGCACAAGAATTTTCGAGAAAGACAAACCATAAATATTATTTTACATTCTCGAGGTAAGAAACCTCTAGTCTTGTCTGAGAATGCAAGAACCTTCAAAACAGGCGTCAATGTTAAAAAAAATCAAATAGAAAGGGGGCGTGAAATATGGCTGTTATATTCAACCGACTTATAAACGGAGGAGGTTCTCAATTCGTCTGTATGTTTTTTTTGTTGTGTTGTTTTATGAATTGATTTTGATGATTCTTTTTGGTAGGTCATGCTTCAGAGGTGGTCCCAAATAAATTTGATTAACTTTGCTTGCGTAGTTTTTGAGTTACGTTCAATATTACGTATTTTTTCCACTTAGTCTATATGGACGATGATTTAAGTTGCTCCGTCACTGTTATTTACCTATCAGGTAGTGGTATTCGAATTTGTGTGGGGTAGGTACCACAACTAAATAATGAAAAATAGAAACTTTAAAAAACAAGTAAGACACCACAATCTCTACATCACCGCTTCATATTATCAAAGTCCTCCTGTTCTAAGTCGAAAGTCTGTGTGTTCGCAATAAACTCAAAAACTACTGCACCGATTTTCATGCTGTTTTCACCAATGCATAGAGTGGTTTCTCGAGGAAGGTTTTAGTATATAATAACCGACATCCTACCGGGTGATGCCGCGGGCATCAACTAGTACACTATAAAAACTTTTTACAAAAAAAGTAAGTCACCACAATATACTACAAAAACTTTTTACAAAAAAAAAACAACGACAAAAAAGTTGCTATATTAGGTATATTGTGGTGTCTTACGACTTCCACGCGAACGAAGGCGTGGGCAGAAGCTAGTATACTAATAAACTTGGTTTCCCTCAGACATAACAACAAAGTTTCAGAGTTTCGAAATTGCGACACAATACGTAATTGTTACATCTGTTTTCATTGTTTTTCCAAACTTTCCTTTAATCATGTTTTTATTGTGCTCTGAACAATTTTCAAGTTGCCATAACATCGTTATTGCTTCATCTGGAAATAAACACGAACGAGAACCTTTATTATTGTTGGTAGAATTTATAGCTATGTGGAGGGATATATTAAAGTTTATACCTACTCAAGAATTCTCTTTCAGCTTTCCTGACTAAATTATGGTCTGAATGAGGTAATAAGATACTGATATTCGTAACTACATAGCTGTACTGTTATTACATACTAACCGGACCTACACCGCCCTTTTGACACAAGACCTCATTTGTCTACTTCAAATTTAATATACCCCGACATTACAGCCACTCGTAGCAAAAAATAACACCTCGTTTGTCAAAGGTTTCCCCTCAAAATAAGTTGTTATTCTACCCCAAAATTTGCATAAGTTTGTATACGTATGACGGTGTGACTCAGATTGTTTGGGACTCCAACCCCACACCCTCTTTTCTATGGGTATTGAAGTGACTAAACTTAAGAGTATCAGGGAGTAGGGAGACTCGTGACTTTATCCATGTCGCTGTGCCGGGTATTCATATGATAAACTTACTAAGTCATAATCCTGGTAGTGTGTTGCTTATGACTATAATTAACCACAGTCTAACTATAATATCATACAATCGTCCAATTAAGCGTTATGCGGCGCGTTATTGGCAGTAAAGCATTTTTATTTTTCTGATGTGTGACTTGTTCTGTGTCAATTTGGGTTCACTATATCCTGTGGGCCGGGTATACACTAAATACAAATAAACAGACAAGATCAAAAACTGCTTGAGGTCTCCGTTGTACCTCCATTATAACATATTTTCATCTAATTCATGTGGGACGAAACAATGACTCCATTTAAATCACACTTTGGACTTCGCATTCGGTTGCTGAAGTCCAAGATACACAATTGGACAAAAACATTTCAGATCTTTCCGTTGTTACGTCCTATACGAATTTATTTTTATGATTATGTCTACGTCGTCTTATTTTATTTTGGCTATTGATTACTTTGGACTAATTATGCTCTTTTCTTTTGATTAATGAGGGTATTGCGGTTGGATTACGGACCGAAAGACCTCATCAGCCTGATGAACGTGAATAGTAGCTCCGGGATTTTGGCAATGAGTGTTTATTTTACGACAATTCTTGAAGGGTCACGATTAGAACTCTTAGACCAGATGGTCTAAGCTAGAACTAATAAGGCAGTAAACTACACTGTGAAGGACATATTTTCCTATTATTCTTGAAAATCAAGAAGATTGGATTACCAAAGAGCAAAAAAAACTTTTATACAAAAAAATTAACCGACGAAAAAAGAACTGAAAAGCGAAAAATAAAAAATAAACCTTATAGTGTAACTAAGCTCCTAAACTAATTCAAGTAACAAATTTTGAGGCGGCGCCAAACAAACAAACAAATTAATTACATAATTCTAGCGTGTATAAGGCGCCCGCCGCCTCAAAATTTGTTACTTAAATTAGTTTAGGAGCTTAGTTATACTATAAGGTTTATTTTTTATTTTTCGCTTTTCAGTTCTTTTTTCGTCGGTTTAATTTTTGTAAAAAAGTTTTTTATTTTTCACTTTTGAGTTACCATCCACTCCAGGGTACACCAGGGGGTTACTCCAGGCTAAAGACCTGGAGTTGATGATGAGTGGTTGTGTCATCAGAACTATGTATGTGTGCGAAATTTCAACAGAATCGGTTCACAGTTGATAATTCAGTTGGTAAAATTCAATCAACCCCATTTTTTCTACCTTTAGGGGTGGATTATAGTTTCCAATTTTAAATGGGACCAATTTCGAGGTATACAGTTCCCAATAAAAAAAGATTTTTTCAAATCCGTCGATTCACTACAAAGTAATGCGTGGTCATATATTAAAAAAAATATATATACGAGTCGACTTGAGAACCTCCTCCTTTTTTTTTCGTCGGTAAAAAATAATAAGAACACACCATTTCATCATGTGGAATCTGCAAAACTTTGAAGGTTATACTTACTGAGAGGAAAATACACGTCTGCTGTCCTAATTCCCCTAGCAACATGAGGATTAATGTCAACACGACTTGTACGGCCTTCCTTGGATACCGCAGCTACTTATTAGTTTATCAGGAAATATAGAAGATAAACAAAATAAGTTGATGAAAAAGCTTGTTAGACAGTAGTTTGCCAGTAACGCGATTGGTCATTGGGTTGATATTTCGATACGTGCAGAAGCTAAATATAAAGCGAGTACAACAAAAACTGTTCGAGTGTTGATATTATATATCAATATTGATAACCGTTTTCTTTAAGCTTAGCTACTTCTCCAGTTCACAATGAAACGTTGTCTTTTGTGACCCGAATCATTTCCTACAATAATATCGACATAATTGACGGACATGTTAACAGCTCTGGCAGTTCTTATGACCCAGACTGCCACCCAAAACTCCCCATCTATTTTCGCCAGACATTTGCCTGCACGACGAAAAAAATATTCTATAGCCCAACATTATAACATTGTATTCGGCGCGTCTCATTTCCTTACTTCGTACATTGTTTTGTAATTCAGCCGGTTTATACTGAAAGGGCACGGGGTGAAGGACGCCTGTTATGCTGGGAAATTAGCGATCGATACTTTGTCTGTTGCCTGTCCATGCGAACTTCTACTTTATGCTCTCGAGGATAAAGTTTATTTTTCGCCTGTTATGTAATATGTTGACCTGTTGGTTGCGAACGTGTTCCGACTCCGAACTCCTTCAATTTTGAGCGGCTGTGCTTATTATAAACGTTTGGCAACTTGTTGGCGATGACAGGGGATGCTGGTGGCATGCGGTGTTCGGATAAGTTTGGCCCTATTTATGTCACAACTGATGGTTGGCGGAAGATAAGTTGTTCTAACTATACGTCGGTAGTGTCAGAAGCAGCTGCCGTTGTAACTCAGTCAAGGGAAATAGGTTAAGCAGTTTCGTGCTGTATTAGCCCGATTGTGTTATAACGTAGTATGTTACTATTTACTGCTGCATTGCGTTTTAATTTTATTGGTGTAGTTTGTGGAAATGCTTTATTTGTTTTGGTTCCATGAACTAAAGCGTAGACATTACTATGATTGGAAGGAGATGCACAGATGTAGGAGAAACTCGCTCCAATATAATTCCGTATCCTTTATCCTGTCAAAGCATGTAAGAAGTTTCTCCTGCCAAGTCTGCAATATTGTCTTTTGCTCGTACAAAATTCGCTGAGCTCCCATCCGCTCCTTACTATGTGACGCATAACAAAAGTATATTGTTGAATCGTCGGGAATCCTAAAAGAGATGTATTCAGATGACGGTCTTGTTATACTATAACTTTGTGATATTTCAAGACATGTAGGTGGTTCTAAATATGTTTATAGATTTTCGGCGTCATATCTAGATTTGATATTGTTTATGTAGAAGTGGGTGGTAGTTATGACGTTCTGTCTGTGGTTATTAAAAGGATAATTTTGACGTGGGTTCAAATGGATAGTTCTGATGATATAGCATCTGCATATGATCATAATTCAGTTAAATTATAATAAAAAAATCCTGCCGATGACGGTGAAGTGAAATTGCACTTTGAGGAATGGCATTGGATAATGGACACAGGATATTTAAGCTTCTATTGGTTTTACTACCACCTCCTGCCAAAACTCTAAAACCTCGTGAAACAGCATAAGCCCTTAAAATAACCATAGCGTGTCTAATTACGGCTGCGGCAATTTAGTCGCAGCGATAATCGCACATGTGCGTGGGTTCTTACGGACTTGTAAACAAGCGTGTGACTATTGATTTCTTGCGAGCTGCCGGCGCTGCGACAAACACATTACCGGCTTTTGTTTGTTTGTTATTTCTGTTTTGTCGGGTAAGCTTTTATTTTCATTTTTGGACGAGAGTATTTAAAAGTTGATTGGGTGGTAGGTTCTTTATATAATTATATATTTTTGTAATTTCTTTCGTGCTGAGACTCATTTGTTTTGATGGTTTTGGTAACGTGCGTGTTTCTAAATTGTCAACTTATTTTGGACTGAAAGGGCCCTAATCCAGAGCTAATCACGCAGTATCGTTGTGAATCGAAACTCATATCGTAACAGACGATTTATAATTTTAATCGCGGGTGCCATAAGGGTCTCTCCCTGGTCCCTCTAAACAATTTTAATTGATTCTCTTACCCAGTAATTGAAATGTGTAAAATTGTCCCTTTTGTTATCAAATCCGGAACTAATTGTATATTGCCTGCAATGATTGTTACTTCCCTTCAATATTGACGAACCGGTGTTTTAAAGGGAGGCGAACGGCTTTTAGGGTCAAGACAAGCCAAATCGATGCATATCCTTCCAAATGTTTGCCTTGTGGGTTACAAGGTTGTAGTTGGCTATGTGTTGCTTTTTGAGAGCAGTACCTTCAGCATTTATTTTGTGCTTTAGCGTTGATCTAATTTGCTATTCCACATTCCACTACTTCAACTTTTGAAATGGCAGTATTAAAATAAAGTCCCTATCTGCTACTATTTATACAAAACATTAATTCATTGAATTAAATAATTATGAGCGAATTGAACTCGCACTTGGTTACGTACGACGGCGCCAATGTTATTGTACTGATAAGGAGCTGACAACGGTATCAGTACCGCTTTGTATCTCTGTGATAAGGGTTTGTATGGACATGTTGTGTTCATACGCTCCCGTATGACATCAATTTTGGGTATATTTTGCACCTGGAGGTGTTCATAAAGCTAGGATAGACTGTTCTCAGCATATACCGGCACCGTCTCTAGTAGTCCACAAAAATAGTGGTGGTCTTTGGAAGTCTTTGACGACGAAAGCATATCCGTTTGAAGACGTAGTTGAATACGCTTTGCCATTCGGTCCGGTCAAATGGTTGCCTTAAACCTATTCGGAGGTTCGGATTCTTTGTAAAGGGCAAGATACCTATTTCTAGATTTCACATTTACATTTAGACATCGAGGACTTTCGAGGCCAATAAAGCACACAGTAGGTATTAAGCTCAGCTATTCTCCTTTCTTAGTCAGCAGAAAAAACGTCCTACGTGAAAAATAAGTAGACAGCGAACGGAAACTAC
The DNA here is from genome assembly GCA_949152455.1 of Lithophane leautieri. NCBI lineage: Eukaryota > Metazoa > Arthropoda > Insecta > Lepidoptera > Noctuidae > Lithophane > Lithophane leautieri. Next base: position 17,298,076 of record OX424467.1, read on the forward strand.
TGAAAGCTAAGTGCTTCCCTCCTCAGCGCCTTTTATATTAAGCGCCATCCTTATTCATCTCCCCCTACAAACTGGTTGAGTACACCTCCCCTTTACACCTTTTTAGCTAGTGTTTACATTATCGTAACGCCAAAAACGTACACACTGTTGTCATTGGTTGATAACAGTTTGGATATCAGTTTGATAAGCGCCACAAATTCATATGTCGATACTTTTATTGTTTGTTCATATGTTTATGTTCGGGGAATCCTATCAGCCTCTGATTCGACATATTTGTTTTCTATCCGGTTTAATATAAGATTTTTTTTACGGATTGTTGGTTGTAGACATCTATGTAGATTTGTTGAAAACTTTGTACATGAATTGACTTGAATAGCCACGGATTTTTACAATATTTCGGTAATTCGGTCGGCTCTACAACAATTATGACCGTTTTCAATTCAATTTTCACAGAAACATTAAAATACATCGTTGAACTATCGTTTCAAAGAATCGGTTATTCCAATAATTTTCATTCCAATCCAAATGAAATAGCGATCAGGCGTTTCCCCGAAGCGGCGAGCATGCACCCTGCACGTTGTGCGCTGCCCGGGGGTTGCCATAAAAATCGATACTTTGTGTTTATCTACGGAACGACGTTACGGCGCCTGTAAATACAGAAATGGGGCGCTGCACTTCGTTGGCAGTAAACAAGAGTTCATCATATTCAGCCTATAATGTTCCCACTGTTCACTGCTGAGACACAGGCCTCTCTACGACATGGAGTTAGCTACAAATGCTACAATTTACCACGCGGGCCCAGTACGGGTTGTTAGATGTCACATGTCTTCGAATTTTTTGTTCTAGGACATGCCAGTTTCCTCACGATGTTCTCCTTCACCGTTTTGAGAGCAGTGGTGATGAAATTATTTACACAAAGTAAAGCGCCTGTCTGGGTTCGAACTCACGATGTACTCTACAACTCTTAAGTCGGGGACGTAACCACTGGGACTGGGCCACCACTGCTCTTCAAACAAACAAGAGTTGCTACTTGGAAATGTGCTTATGTTATATTTTTTATGATTTTGTTAAAAAATGTTTTTTTAAAATTAATAACCCCTGATATTATTTTGATTAATTTTGGTTTATATGAGACCTCAAGAACTCAAAACTAGGTGGGTAGGTTTTTTTTTTGCTTTGTTTCTGCCTCTTATGCACGTGGTATCTAACTGCCTTGTGTTAGTAATTTTCTTTTCAACCTATGCTATCTCACTACCTCTGGGCAAAGGTCTCTCCCATACAACCTCTTCATGTGTTGCCTTTTTCTTTCCTGAATTGTCATGGACGCTTCCAACTTTCCAAGTGATCACTTCAGCTTATCCTAAGCCTGCCATGATGACGACGTCTGTCTTCAGGCACCCACTGCGTGACGACCCTTCCTTCTTACTGCTTTCGGAAACTGGCTGGTCCACTTGACCCTGGGAGACTTTGAATGGTCAGACATTCTGGGACTTTGTAGAGAGTTCATCATCATCATCTGCTTAGCCTTTTCTATTCCCAACTATGTTGGGGTCGGCTTTCAGTCTAACCGGATGCAGTCATGCAGCTGAATAGTATTTAACATAGAGCGTCAGCCTATCTGTCCTCCACAACACAGTTACTTGGTAATATGATACCCCTTGGTAAGATTGGTTATCAGAGGGCCTAGACAAGTGACAATCGCTTCGAAAACGTTTCGTATTTCTCCAACGATTTTCAACCGAATTGACATAAGCTTTTTGATAGCTTCTGTCAGTCCTATACATTTTTGCCTTTGCCATAATCGTTATCGCTGATAGAATGTCACTTTGTCTAGGGCCACAGACTAGACTACTTGTTGTAGAGATTTACGCCAAAAAACCCGTGGTTACAATTTGTCAGGAATAAACCCAGTTTTTTGTTTGCTTACCTACCTAGCTAAAAGCAAGAGAAAAACAGTGTTTATCAGTTAACGTGTTATTATACAACGCTAGTTGCATATTCCAATGAGGTAAATATCTTGTTTTGCTGCAAACCTGTCTCTATTTATGCAGTGACGTCACTTCTTGTAAACATTGGCTACATTGGCTTGCTTAGAAGCGCCCATGTTGGACACACTTTATCCTCTATGGTTCTTCCTCTAACTAATTAAGATCGTGATATTAATATTTTTTTCATATGTTGTAGTTGTTTTGAAATAAGGAAGCCGACAATGGATTTTTTATTCATAGACAATGAAATAAAAAGGGCCATTCATTCAGTGTTGATAAGTAAAGAACTGCGTGTTTCGTTAACATAAATAATTAGTTTTACAATAACAACTAAGCTAACAAATAATTCTAATTTTAACATCAGATTATTATCGAATTAAAATACCAGACAAGCATAGATTTGTACTCTGTCCCCTCAGTAGTGAGTGACCACACCACAGTGAAATAAAAAACCAATGAACTCTACCCAATCAAATGATCATTAAAGCTTTAACATCAATGAATGGTTGGCAAAGTAAACAGAAAATATTTACCTTGTTCCGTTCACTCAATAGGCGATGCTGGTGGACTTTTCATAGTATTGAAAGAAAATTAGGATGATAAAAAGTCTTTGATGTCTGTTTTGAATATAAAGAGCAGTATAAGTATGTTGAAAGCTACCTCATAGGTAGATAAACAAAATGCGTAAAAAGGTTTTAAGCGTGTATAGTAACGCCCTCTTTTGTCTATAGACCAAAACTTGAAGCAAATACATAACAGATGGCAGTGTTTTATACACTGTTATGTTTGTTTACAAAGGCATAATTTCGAACTCACTAACAAAAAAAATCTATTGATTAAGTACATAGACCTCGCAACTATCACTAACGAGACACAATAGAATTTTAATTGTTATCGGCCTTCGAAAGGCCAATCAACAGTTGTGCGGACAACTGTGTGATTGTGTATACTTTTCGGTAAAGTCTATAATCGTACCTGCCTACCTTGTCAGGGAAAATAGACCAGAAATAAATACATGAAAAGTTTTAGAACCAAAACAAAAAACATATACAAAATCTACGTTCGTTATTCCGTACAAATGAATTCAATAACTTTTTCCACGTAACGTTGCGTCGCGTTGGGATGCATTGCATACAGTACTGCCGTGACGTAACGAAGTAGTAGCGTATTTGTTTTGTTTAGCGCTCAACTTTAGCGCGGGGTCAGGGATTGTTATGCTTTGAATACATTTAGATTTAGTTGTTCACGTTGTTTGTGAATTGTACAGAATAAATGTATGAATAATTAAGAAATGAAAGTTTATTTGGAATTGGTATTTGTGGTAGGTTGATGCTGAGTTTATGAACCACTGCTTTTGATTTGGTATTCTTTGAGATTCTGGATAGAATTTTCATCAAGTAATATAGTGAGTGAGAGCATAAAGAGAACTGGAAAAATATGGGCGAGGCTTTTGGCCAGCAGTGGCGAAAAAAAGGTTTAACTAAAAAAAAAAATTGTGGTGGCATAACTTGAATAATTTGGTCCAGCGTCCATTGTCTTAATTACTCGTAATCAGGACAGAGGAGCGAGCTGCGACACTACCTATTCTGAATTTTCATAGTGCATAGACTCAAAAGCATTCTTCTGTTAGCGCAGGTTCTGAAACTTCTACTACACTAGTACTAATCGACATCAAACACTACAAATTAAACCATCAATTTCGCTCGAACCATTTCTCTTTATCAGTTCAATCAAAGCAGACATTGTAACTGTCTATCTCGCGAGGTACAAGTTAAATGGGAGCCGTCCAACCTTACTTGAAATACCGACGAACACAATTGAACTTAATAAAATATCGAGGTGTACCTAGCTACAAGTTCTAGGAAATTAATCCAACATAGAATGTAGGTTTTGAATTAAATTAATATGAAGTAGCGCTGAGGAATTGTGATGTAGATCGCTGTATGTATATTCAGAAACGTTGCTGGAATTGAAGCTGTGGGGAATTTGAAATGAGGGAGCTATGTGAACGATATTTGTCTTCGTGCTATGTGTATTGGACATAACAGTCCGTTGGTAAGTAAGTGCAGAGAGGGGCTCGTGGCTAAGTTATAACAGCCGCACGGGTCGATCCATCAGCTTAAGCTACGCTACAGTTGAAAGTGTGTTACGCAATTAGGGTGTAGCGTACCTGATGCAATCGTGTGCCTAAATGCCTTTTTAAAGCAACTTTGACCCGCACAAAGTGATGACTGTTTAACTCGGAACCCAGACCACTAAAATAACGATAAAACCTTACCATCCCACAAATACCATATCTATCCAAAATAATGAGCCGTATAACTTAGTCTGGTATTTTTTATTGTCCCCACGGAACAACTGTTCAACATAAAAAGTTATTTTATCATCCACATAGTTTTTATGAGTTAATGTTCCTACGTGAGGTCCTATAAACTTGCTCAGGAGTTCGCAACACGAGTGTGTGAGCCATGATATTTTTGGGGAGAATCGTGGCTTTAACCCTTTCGGGGAGCATAGGGAATACAAGCGTGATGTTTTTAGTGATTTAGAAAAAATCGTGTTTGATCTGCTTCAGTAAGCGTGGGTTGAAAAATTCTAGGCGCAAAAACCAGTATTCCAGAAATATCAACGAAGTATGTAGAATGCCGTATGCGGTACGTGTATCTTCGAGAAATCCTATTGCAAAAGACGAAGCATTCGTGAATAAAAATATTTTAATAACGGAGTGCCTGGAAGCTGTTCGCGACACGCGCAATATAGCGTACTTTAGGATGCGAGAATGCTGAGCATGGGGACGGTAGTAGGCGTTATGGCTGCAGTGGATGTTAATGGCGGCAGATTTATTTATATGGGCCTAAAACGTGGATGGATGCCCCGGTTAACATGCCGAGTTCCCATAATGGACGCTGTATTCAAGCCCCCCATTACACGTATCTACGGCGGAGGCTATAGTAGATTTTTTATTCTAAAAACTTCTCTCTGAATAATCATGGGTTTGGGTTAATAACTGTCTGATAATTTTAACTTAAAAGTCGAAGGATTTTGACTTGAATGATCTTCATTTTGGTAAAATTCCTTTTAAATTGTGGATCGTAATTTAAAACATAGCCCCAATTAAGCACAGTGTTGCATGAATAAATGAGTCGACCTTTTCATTTTCCTCCCCTAAATTATTATATTCTAAATTGGGTCTTAAAAGGCAATAATTTAGAGCGAAATTTCGGTCAGTCTATTTCTATTTGCGACGCTTCTAACATTGAGCACCTAACTTATGCATGTAGCCAAGGCACTAAATGTGGAGTTGAGAGGTATCTAAAATAGGCTGCGAGGTGGAAATGCGGAGTCGAATCTCCAATGCTGAATTCATAGTACAAACAAGTTGGAGTGAACAGAAATGTCGACATTTCTCCGTACTACATACAGACGCGAGTTGTAAGCGGATGCATTGATCTGGATGTGAATGGTAGTCGATATGTGTGGAACAATTGTTGTATAGGAGGATGAGAAGAGTAGGCGTGTGCGTCTATTCTGAAATTGAATGAAACTTGGTCATGGAAACAGTCATTATTGCCTACAATAACAACCGCTTCATATTGTAATTCTACACTACTTATAGTCTTTTCATTCTGAATACTAAACTAATATTCTATAAACATACCTACCTACATATTGTTGGTGTATGCCCATGTTAAATTTAAATGTGAGGGGCTAAGTTTATGGTCAAAACAAATATTGTCTGCAACCTGCAACATCTATCATAGTCTATAGCTATGCTTTCACAATTTCTGTGCAAATTAAAAGCGTCTGTGCACCTAGCAGACATAACAGACTCCCCTAGCGTTCAGTTAAAGTGCATTCAGAGCGTCGCCATGGCAACAGTTCATTAGTACCTACGAGCTACGTCACAAGCGTCTGTCCGGTTATTGAATTTACTGCACTGCGGGCGCCAATGAGCGGTACACCGCCCTGTCCTAACTGTCCTATATAGCTTCAAACATAGTTCTAGGTCATTAATTTAGTCAATTATGTGGGCGTCGTGACATGACAATGTTGGCGCCCGCCTGGGCCTACCAGCTCCCACGCTGGGCGCCAAAATATTGATTGTTTAAAAATCCTTTCTTTAATATTCGTATTTTAATTCCTTTAATGCTATTTTGCTCGGCAGATTTCCAAGTTTCGACGAATATTGGTACTTGAGGAAATTATTCATGTGAATTTTTTTGGAAGACGACTTGTTTTCGCGGACTTAAAACCACTCGAAAAACAACTTATATATGATAATGTATTTGTTGACTACTATAAACATTTTTGCCTATGAAAAAGTATTTCCTGTGGATTTTTATATATTCTATTCACAGTAAAATTACTCCAGTAATGTAACGTTATTTCTTTACTTTTCAGATGCACGCTACGCTTCCCCTCCACGAACATTCGGCTGGAGTTCCAGTCGCTGGTGGAGGAGAGTGGTGGCGGGGCGGGAGGCAGTTCCGCTCAGATGCCGCCTCTCCGCATCACTATCCCCACTGACAGCGACGGACGTAGCCCGGCGCCTTCGCCTACAGGTAATACCGTCGTTTTACAGTTTGATGCAAATATTTGATGGGTATCTAATACTAATACAGAAGTGTGCAGAAAGTGTGCAGATTTACTATAAACATAAACATTTGTTGTGTGTGCTCATTCACAAAGGCTCGCAGTCCAAAAAAAAAAAAAAACAAAGAAAGAATAGATACAACCCTTAAAGCCTGCCTACATTAAAGTACGTTTTTAGGGTTCAATGACTCTTCAAAAAGTTGTGTAGGTACTAACGATTTTGATTTACCCCGTTTCTACATTTAACCCTACCCTTTTATAAACTTCTCTCATACATACAGGGCAATCGATCAATATCCAGTATTACCTACTAAATCCTTACCTGCAATGTTTTAGGCACAATAAGCGCAGCGAACAGTTGTCCAACGTCGCCGCGTGGCGCCGGCTCCTCCGGCCGAAGACACGCCGACCTCGGCCTCGTCGCACACTACGCGGCCCTCGCAGACCATGCGCGGCCCAACTCTAATGGAACCGCTGTGAGTGTAAATTACTATTGGAACATTTAGGCGAAGACACACCGACCTCTGCCTCGTCGCGTTCTACTCGGCCCTCGCTGACCGTGTGCTTGCCAACTCTAACGGAACTGCTGTGAGTACTTATACATTACTATTGGAACAGTCAGGCCGAAGACACCCCGACCTCGGCCTCGTGACCCACTAGGCGGCCTAACCCTAACGGAACTGCTGTGAGTACCTGCACGTAAAAAATATTAGAACATTTATCTGGAAAGCTCCTAGCCTCACCCACTATAACCCAGACTGTATACTGGCAGCCAACTAGAAAAACTCCGAGACTATGAATCTCAGTAAATTTTAGATACATTATTCACCGGATTCAGCAACTATCAATCAGATAATTTTGATTACTATGAAACTATCAATGAGACTTGTTTTGATGACTTTAATGATTAAACTTCGGTAAATACCATATTAGATCATCCCCTTATCTGATTTTTTTTTTTATACTTCCACCTCTTAAGAATAATTACAACTGTATCCATTGACATGTAAATATTTTTAATATCCAGAAACTGTTCCAGGCATCATCCTCAAACTCAGACTCAGGTTACGGCAGTACGCGCGACGTTCGCGAATCTCGCGAGGCTCGGGAGCCGCGCGATGATGCCAAACCTCCGTACAGTTACGCGCAGCTCATCGTGCAGGCTGTGGCGTCCGCGCCCGACAAGCAGCTCACGCTCAGCGGCATCTACAGCTACATCACCAAGCACTACCCCTACTACCGCACCGCTGATAAAGGGTGGCAGAACTCTATTCGTCACAATTTATCGCTCAATAGGTAAGTCTATTAAAATAATATGTCATTCTCATGACACCAGAATTTTGTATTGAATAGTGTGCCATGAGGTAGTCATATCATATTTGGAATGGATAACTGGCCAAGCTCAATCTTTGGGGGCAGCAGTAAGGGTGCTGACAATATTTCCCAGATTTTTTACAACTTACATTTTTTGGTAAAACAAGTCACCAAATTAGTGTTTATTTTATTTGTTTATTTAGAATTTCCAACAAAAGATATATCTACACAAACTGTTGGTTGTCAAATTTCTAGAAAGATATGATAGGCACAGTAACAAAACGCGTGAGGACAGGCAAAGTTTGCGCCCTCACGCCCCTAACCGCCGCCGCTGGAGACGCCCTGGGCGTCGGGAGTCCCAAGCGGATTCCCGGCCACCATAGGCGCTGGCTTGCGAATAGTGCAAGTCGACGATATGACATTATAAAGATCAAGTAAACTAAGGAAAAATTTAAACCTGCAACTTAATCATCTGTTTTCATTTTAATAGTGAATCTCACTATAGTACTCACACACCAACTCTACCAACTTCCAGATACTTCATCAAAGTCCCCCGCAGCCAGGAGGAGCCAGGTAAAGGCAGCTTCTGGCGCATCGACCCTCAGAGCGAGGGCAAGCTCATCGAGCTGGCCTTCCGCCCGCGGCGCCCGCGCGGCGTACAGTTCCGTGCACCCTTTGGACTTTCCTCTAGGTATGATTGGTTCTAAATCGTGCAGAAGAAACAGCTCGGATTTTCACAGAGAAAGGGATTTCCATGTTGTATGGCAGGTAACCCATTTGTAAAGCTAGGAGATTTGAACGATTGTGACTCGACCTAGAGTTGCTTGATAGCCCTGGCTGTTGAATACCACAGTGGTGATATCGCTACAGCAATAAGAAGGCTATTCGGTACCGTTTTCATGGCACAGTATATTTGTAAAGTGTTAAGTGTAAAGTATATCTCAGTAACCGCATTGCACATCTATACAAATAAATTAAATGTAAGTGTCTGTTTGTAATGTCAAAATAGCAGCTGTTACTAAATGCATATGAAAGTATGTACGATACTTATAAAAGAAATCAATATCATTTTTTTTTCTGTCTGTTTGTTCCGGCTAATCTCCGAAACGGCTTGACCGATTTTCGACTTTCACCGGCAGATAACTGATGTTATAAGAAGAAACTTAGGCTACTATATAATTAGGATCAATGCGGGCGAAGCTGCGGGCAGCAGCTATACTCCATTGGTTTAGGGAATTAACTAAAGGTAAATAAATCGTTAAAAGGGTTTTTTTTATAGATGACAGTTTCTTATTTAAAAATACGTTTTAAACAAATTAAATTTATTTTGAATTTTTACTGTATGATTTTTTAATGTACTTTTATGTTAAACTTTATAATTTATGCTAACTACTAACTACTATATCTACTCTTCGAAGATGTGACTGCTAGAGCATAATTTTTTTGTTAGATTTATAATATTTTGTAATCTGCTTATTGTAAAGAGCCCAAGACAGGCTCTCTAAACCTCAACGAATTATAACGTTGCTAAATTGAAGAGTATAACGGACGTAGCATGACAACTGAAGTGACTGGTATTACGTTTTGTCGGTTAACCTTTGACAGCTCTCTCCCGTCGTGGTTTTTTTTGTTTACCTTTGTTTAACTACCTAAACCAAAAGAGTATACTATGAAATATACTTATCATGTGACGTGTTCAGGTAACAAGCGCTTACCGATGTGCTACCTGTTTCAATTGCAAGCGAAAGTCCAAAGTTTCCGGTCAAGTGTACGATGACGGACTCATAGTTTGATCGAGACTGTTCCGAGCCTTACGTATGTGCGCGGCGAGACGGGGCAGTGCAGGCCGCTCATTCGTCCACGCTGCTTCCCCCCGCGCATTCCTAAGGCGCGGAACAGCGGCTCGGCCAATCTGTAGTTAGATATTCTCTCTCCAGTCCAGGTTTTTTAGTTAGATTTAAAGGAACTAGTATATTAGTTTCCTCTCTCGGCAGGTGCTTTGCGAGTAAAGTTGTTGCCAGATCGAAAGTCAAGAAAAAACCATAAACATATCCGAACAGGATCGAGCTTAGTTTTAAGCAGAAACAGACGTTTTAAATCAATCACGAATATTACCCTAAATGTGGGGTATACAGAGAGGTAACGGCCGGAATTGTTTATCAAAGATGCTGTTGGCAAATCAGCGTTGTGTCGAGGCACATTCTGTTGTAATCTTGTCCTCTTTTGGTTTGGCTGGTCAGTTTTGCAATTTTGTAGTGTTGAAATTTCTTCCCTGCCTCACAAACCGTTATTAACAAATCAAGCCAACACTACCTCCAATGTTTGCCTGGTTGTCCTGAACGCTCCTATTTAGATCTCCTTGTGCCTGTTGGGCCATGCATCTAAATATGAGTGTTGGAGCTAGTGTTTAGAAGGCTTTATCTTGCACGTGCAAATAAAATTACCCGATTCGTTAAGGCTAGTTTCCCGAACGAAAATTCCAGATAATTTCAACTCGAAAATGATAAATCATTCAAACCAATCATAGCACCCTACGCGCGCTGGGCAATTTGTCACATTAATTTTGCGATAATTTTCTTTTAAGAAACTAGCCGCTAGCATTTTAGCAATTACCAAAATCGTAATTTTAGTCCGTGCCCGTGTAAGCGTACCGTAACTCATAAGCATCCGGCGACATTCCCTCTCCGTCCCAGCGCCAGAGAGCGCCTCGATACAACGTGCTAGTCAGTCGTGACGCGCTAACAGTGGACGTGTGCCTCCCAGGAGCGCGCCGACGTCTCCGTCGCAGGTGGGCGTGTCGGGGCTGGTGACGCCCGAGGAGCTGTCGCGCGAGCCCACGCCGGACCTGTTCCCGCCCGAGGAACAGGACCAGCCGCTCAGCAGAGAGGTGAGGAGCATACCTTCTTTATTATATTACATCTTCGCTGGCCACAACCGTAACCAGGAAAGTCGCCAGGTGATATATCGCGTAACCGAGGCTTATTGTTGAACTGGTGAAGTGTCCTATTAAACGCTAACACGTTTGCTTCTGATGTATGTGTGGTTATGTCACATTTTATAAGCTGCAGTGTTTGTGAGGCCGTGAAAACAGCAGGACATCGCAATAGCAAGAAATGGCGCAGTATACGGAGTGACGCTCAGGCCCAGTGGAGTATGATTGTAGGAAATTATAGGAGACTGCTCTCCATACACGATGATGACTAACGACTAAGTCAGTTTTTGAGAACGCGTAGACGGATTAGTATGATAAACCTACTAAAGAAATGGAAAACCATTTCTGATGTTCCAAAAAGTTGAAACATTCAACAATATTTAATGAAAATGTGTATGTTCCCAGACGAGCCAGCAGCGGCTGAGCAGCAATAACAGTCAGTCGACGCAGTATCTGTTCCCGCAGCGCAGCGGGGTCAGCCAGAGTGCGCCCGGCTCTCCCGGTATGTACCGCTGCACCACACGTACACACAACTCTACTCGGTCTGTTGTGACAGATTGAATTAGACACCTAGCCACTGTCCTTGGATCATGATCTTGACGACTGAAATTAATAATTACGAGGAACATAGTTACCGACATACGTACATAGACATCCACATAACCCTCGTTTTATGGCTCAGTCGCAGTCGGGTGAAAAAACACAAATCGCACAGATTTATTTATTTATTTACTTTAACTAAAACGGTGAGAAACCAATTGCAATAATAAAAACTCAGCTTATAGGTTTTTTTTTATTGAACCTGTTTTATCCCACTGCTGGGCAAAGGTTTCCCCCCATAGTTTATACATAACTGCCACCTCGTAAACGTTTCAATATCATGTTAGACGTGTGTCGCGCAGGTCACGGGCTGGCGTACAGCTCGGCGGGCGGCGCGCTGGTCATGGCCGGCCATCAGATCACCGTCGTCACCAACGGGGCCGGCGGCGAGAGAGAAGGTAGGCTCAGCCACCCACCGACCCAGAGACCTGGCGATATTATATATTTAATTAAATACATAATATCGTTACTCGAGGAGGTTTTTTGAAGCATCCCAGGCGTATTATTAGGCGCGGGACATTCACAAGAGGCGAGTAACGCAAACGTGGCGATGGTGCGGCGCGGGCGTTACGCCGTTCTTTCATATTTCATACAAAATGTATAGGAGCGAGGTGCGGAACCTACACAGCTGGCGGGGCGCGGGCGCAGCGTAGGCAAAATATGAAAGGAGAGGCGCAACGCCCGCGCCGCATCGTCGCCCTCCGGCGCCACGTCTCTTGTGTATGTCCTGCGCCTTTGTTACCTCCAAATAATGAAGGGAAATTGTTCAAACATGTTTTCGTGTCCCATTACTGAGCTGTTGCTCTGATATAATTTCTGTCGTATTTAATGATATACGAAGAAAGCGCTGGTGAATATAAGCAACACTAACGTTGTGTTTATACGTTTTCAGAGAAGTACGTGGTGGGCACGACCGGCGGCAACCTGGTGTCCATCCAGGAGGAAGAGGTGCCCGCCAACGTCGTGATACACCAGCATTCGCCTTACTATGGGTATGTCATCAGGCGCTTTTAACGGAAGTAGTTCATCCCAATCGTCATAGCATCTCATTATCTGCTCTGCTTTTTCTAAACTATGTTGGGATCTGCCTTCAGTCTGTCCGGATCCAGCTGAATACATTCCCATACCATGTACACGCCAGATAATATTGCACTTTATTTGACATTCTGTCCAGGCCAATATAGAAATAAGATGGCTTCCTTTCATGCAGTGTTTAATCAGGAATTGGAATAAAAATAGATTTGGCGAATTAGTTCAAAAACTCAAGTGTTTTGTTGCGATGCGAAGTCGAAGTGACTCGAAGTGTTGCACTACAGCGCACGACAACGGTCCATCAAATCGTTCCTCCAGTCTGTTGTCCTCTTGTTTGGTGGTATTAATTTCCGTAACTCGTCCCGTTCCAGCGGCGCGTACGGCGCTGCGCACGCGCCGGGCGGCGCCGAGCTGGCGCTGGGCGACGCCGCGCCCGCCGCGCCGCCGCACAAGCGCGCGCGCCACGCCGCCGTACGTACTGCGCCCGCGCACTGCGCCCGCGCACTGCGCCCGCGCACGGCCTACTGTACTCACTATGACGACGCCTGATGCCGAATTTTATGAATGGAATTGAACGCGATCGGCACATCTAAACCGCGTTAGAGAGCTGTCAGTGTCACCATTGTTGTGGAATATTGACAGAGACGGCTCTTGAACGCGGTTAAAATATGCTGATGACGTTCAAAACCAAAAAAGTTTGGAAGTCTGTTCCAGTGGTCGTAAACGCTACTGCCGATAATGAATTCCTGGGTTCGATTCCTAGGTCGGGTAAAGTGTTATTGAACTTTTCAATAGCAGCTCGGAATCTGGATTTGTGCCTGGTCGACTAACAGGAGATTACAGGCAGATATGTAATATATGTCTTACTTATTACATCTCCAACATAGACTACACAATTACAGTTCGATTCAAACTTAATGGCGGCTCGGAAATTAAGTAATCGCTGCGCACAGACAGATAGATAAAATTGTAACTGAGCAGCGACTCGCCTCGTTTTCCGAGCCGCCCTTAACTTTGAATCGAACAGTACATGCATGTTTAAACTTTGAAGAACAGGGACATATACAATTATAGGAAACCACGTCATTCACTTATAATCTAGACCACAGAACAGAAAAAAACAGTAGAAGTCGCATATCGCTTCATTAGTATCGGAACCAGCGTACCCAAACTCACACATCTACACGTTAATTGTATTTCGTAACACTAAGAAATTTTTGGTGTGATTGGTAGTTTGACATTGAAGGAAAGTAGGAAATAATGTCAGTCGTCGCTTATTTGAAAATAAACCACAGTTGTATGACGATAGAGTTGTTTATTGTCTATTCTTTTTACGTATTTATTGCTTTTTCCGTTTAAAGCGCACACGGAACAGTTTATTGAGCAAGTTACGCTACCCGCCGCTAGATGTCACTATAATAAATGCATTCAATTTAAAGCTGTATTTCGTTATAAATAAGATTTATATTTGAGTAACGAGCTCATTACTATTCGTCCTCTTCTAGGGATGTACCACTGTCGTTGACTTATTTATCGACATTTCGTTTAATTTCCAAACAAAATAGTCAACAGTTTGAGTCGATAAATATTATTATGTTTGAAATCAAGTGTTAATATTTTATTTTAATACATACTTACGATTTATAGAAAGTATAATTAAGAATTGTTATGTTAAACTACTGATCCGATTGAAAATTATTCTATTAGACGGTTTTTATCGATTTCTCATAAAATTGATTGAAACCGGCATGTCTTAGAACCAAAAATTCAAAGACATGTGACATCTGCCAACCCGCACTGGGCCCGCGTGGTGGATTACGGCTCACTCTCTCTCACAGAGACTCTCACAGGCCTCCTGCCTGTGTCCCAACAGTGGGGAACATTATAGGCGGATTATGTTATGTATACATTTGATACAGACAATTGTCCTTAGGACAACAAAGAAATAAGTACATAATTATGTACCTACTTGGAAATGTATAATTTTTAGTTTTGGCACTGCTGTGTCGGCTAGGTATTTTTTTCCGCTTGTAATAAAAAAATCTAGTTCTACGAAGTGATCTGAGCAAATTGTACTAGTTTTTGCAGGAAACCAACTTTGCCTTCCAGTCGCTTCAATCCATTTTTCTTTTCTGTCTGGATCCTTAGGAAATCTGGAGTCACAAAATAATACGGAACCCACTTTTTTATAGGTTTGAGACTTTGTGGACGAATAGATTAGGTACCTATATCCATGTTTTATAGTTTCACATTCAGGGTTAAATTTTTCTCGGTATATAATAGAATACAGAAAACATTGTAAGTTTAAGGTGAATGCGTCAGGATAGCCCGCAAAATTCAAAGTTTCTTACGTTTTTTGCAATTTGCAAGTCAGTATCAGGTTGTATATGTTGATCTAAATATGATTTACGGCCGAATCAAATATTTATTTTTAGACTTATAATAAAAAAAATACCAATATTATAATTACCTCTAAGTTCATAAAATCCTATTGAATTACTTTTACCAGATGTCAGGAGTAAATAAAACGATATTCAGATTGTACCGACTTATATTTGAAAAGCTACTTAATATATACAATTTCGTTCTATACTGTTGATATAGGACAGCTGTGAACAATATTTACATTGACCAATCACAGATGAGCGAGTTGCTTTGGTTCGCCATATAAATATCGCGCGTCGCATCTCAGCACGCCCCGATTAATAATAATGATGATTTAAACCTTTTGATCCAGCCTGTCCCAACAACTTGCTGTCCCCCCGCCAGTGATGTCGCCCTAAGCCGAGGTTCGTACCCCACAGGGGGTGCCCTTAGCGAGCGCACACTTAATTTTAATTTAGAATAGTTTATGCCCCTGGCTGGAGGCCCTGAGTGTAGAAAGCTTAAGGCAGCCACAGGAATGTCCGGTTAAGAAGTTATGATTTCCGAAATAACACTTCAAGATGCCCTAGTTAAAAAAAAAAAAAAAAAAACTCAGCACGTTAGTCGTATCGCGCACAGCGCGCGGACGTGTATGCCAGCTGCTACAACTATTTCATGAAATCATGAAATTTTTGGATTATGCTAACATAAGGAGTTGTGTTGAATTTCGCGGGCTACTTTAGCGCATTCCCCTTAAAATATCGATAACTCATTATCGATAACGGTAATCTCTAATTGAGTAGCTAAGTGTGACATGTGCCTAGTTGGAATCTTCGAGAACAATATGTTTGAGTTTAAAAGAAAGTAGACCTTAACTTGAACAACATAAAGCCAACTTTTACTTGTCTTGTTTTAATAAAATATTATTTTTATATTTTAATCGAAATAAAATCAATTAAGACTTACCGATGGTATGATATACCTCCATTTGATAAATTTTTGGTTCTGCTATCGTGTTTACATTCTAAAACAGCACAATAGGGCATTTTTGTATTTTTTTTCCAAGTTCTTTTCACCGTGATGCTTGTAACGAGACTGATGTGCGTGATGTGTGCGCGGAAGCAAACATTTGCGAAACTCCGCAAAACTAGGGGTACGCGGGCCCCGCCTACTTGCGACTTCTACTGTTTTTTTCTGTTCTGTGATCTAGACAAATAAATAACAGCTATGATGACTACACCTGAAAAGCTTAAAGGCTACGACGTAAAAGTAGTGTGAACATTGCTCCAAGTTAGAGGCTAAATAGACAAACTTTGAGTTACCAGCTGTCGTCTAATAATTCGGATGATTTCTGTCAACTGAGAGCGAGAAGCGAACGTGACTTTGGTTTGTAAGCTAACCAAGTCTAAAGGTGCCACCAGACCGGGATCGATCGACGTCGACTTTCGGCTCAAAATTACTCCGCGGTCTATTTGCACATTTAGATTTACATAAACTTTAGGGGTATGTCTTGCAGATTTAGATCCTTGTATTAGATGATTAGCTGAAACCCACAGTTTGATAAAGACCTTTTTTTCTGACACCCTCTCCACACTTAAAAACTCAAAAGTAACATTCTAATAACAGGCTTATGACTTCCAGATATCGGAGCTGGAAGACCGGCGCGCGTATTGACGCGCCTCGCCCGCCGCGCGCGTGCGGCCCGCGCCGCGCCGCGCCGCGCACTGACGCGTCGCACGCGTCGCACGCGTCACACGCGCCACACGCGCCACACGCGCCGCACGCGTCTCACGCTCCACACGCGCCCCACGCCACTCGCGCCACTCGCGCCACCCGCGGCCCGCGCGTGCGTCGACCCATGAGGCGCCCCTCGTGTCTCCCCATGAGGCGCCCTCTCGTCACCCCATGAGGCGCCCTCACGTCACTCCATGAAACGCCCCTCACGTCACTCCATGAGGCGCCCCTCACGTCACTCCATGAGGCGCCCCTCACGTCACTCCATGAGGCGCCCCTCACGTCACCCCATGAGGCGTCCTCACGTCTCCTCACAAGCAGCCAATCAGAGCGCTCCACGTGAGCCACCGAATACAATGATCCTGTAGTTTTTTTATTTGATTGTAGAATTCTGGTGCAATATTGTACGATGATGTGTAATTGGTCTTCGAGACCCGTGATTCGTAATAAATGACAGTTTAAATAGAAGTTTCTGTTTGCTTTCATATTTTTTAATAAACAGTCCAAAAATGAGCTTAGCCTTAGAAATATACACTTCTCTGATGAAATTGGAACTGAATAAATTGCTTGGTAGGCGTTACTTAGCTTGCTTACCCTCATTGGTCGACGCACAGGATATCGTAGCAATAATAGTGATACGGAACTATGAACAATTGAGTTGTTGAACAAGACAGTTTAGTATTAGTGTCGAGTGTTAAGTTCTACTCTTTAAGTTATAAACTTTTGTTCAGTAAGACGCGAACGAGCTTTAAGGTGAAAGAATAAGGAGTGAGGTAATGATGGTAACGTTTGGCCGTTTAAATATATAATTTTGACTAAATATTAAATATAATTATATACGCTTCATTCGTGCCCTGTGAACCGGGTGCTGTACACGGATTGCATATTATAGCAAGTATCTAAGTGATATTTGTACTAAGCGGGTTTGAACCTGAATTATAAGCGGATGCTACTACTTGACCACTGAGGTCATATTTAGTTGGATATCTTGAAAACTGTAAGAGCCTTCTAAGAAGACTTTGTAAAAAAAAAAAAACATTATATATAACTGTAACTTTGTCCAAACAGGCGCTTGAACTCGAAATATAAGATTAGGCTCAGTCATTTCGGAGGTCAATCTTCACATACAGACAAACACCGAGGCTTCATTCTCTCGACTGTGCTCGATTACCTCTCGTATTGTTGAGCAAACCTGTCGTGTGTAACGATCCTTATTTTGAGTTCTTCTTTTGTATATTACGCACGCAGTACTGGGTTGCCAGCTTCGAAAATATTCAAGTATTGCCATGCTTAAATATTATGTATTTTGTAAAGAAATGTGTGTGTAAAACTTAGGGTCTTAATATTCGTAAATTAAATATTATATGAAAATGTACACTGACTATATTAACTTTTAAAACACCAAATATGCAAAGGTTAACATTATAAAGCCTAGAATCTCGAGATTAAAACAGAATACTTCTGAGGCTGGCATTTATATCTGAGGTGAGTGCAATGATAGTAGTAAAAGTTGATGAAATATTTAAATGTATGTATAAATATTACTTGTATCTAGTTTGGGGATCGACAATTGATGTCAAACGATTGATGATATAAGCGAACACGGAATCATATGAAACCGAATAATCATTGTTGTTGGTCTTCAAAACGCTCTGTTTGCCCAGTTGTCTTATTTTCTTTTACATCAATTGACGTTCCCAGGCGCTCTCACAAATCGATATACAATAGTCCAGGGTTATTATAAGAAAATTTACCGCGTATTCTGCGAGTCCAACTCGTAGAAATAAAATGTATAAACAATGTAGGTACATTTTTGTCGATTGGGTATAGAACGCACTATTACATTCGGTAATATCGACGAATAAAATATGTATTATGGGTACAGAGAAGATACTGAATGGAGTGCGCATATTCGCATTTCAGAAGTACCACAGAAGGAAGATGCATCTGTCAGAACAGAATTATATTGGTAGCACCCGTCGCTCGTTCGTCACTCCATTCGTTACTTATCTTTGTCTCGCCTGAAACACCTGTCGATATAGACACTGCGTTAGTGTACAAAAATCTATATGAAAATAATTTTATATACCTTCACGATGGTTCCTTTACAGGGCCGCGCAGAGTTTAAAGTAAATACAAAACGGTTGGGTAATAATAATATTACAATATAATACTTGAAGCTCTGTTCGATCTTACAAGGGAAATAGTGCGATTATAACCGAGTTTGTTATAAGATCATAGCGAATTTAAAAGCAGGTGCAACGGCCGGTAAAACATTAGTTAAAACAATTGTATTAAAATAAATTTTGTATAGGAAATTATACACTAACGTTTTGGAATTTATTGATAATCAATTTTATGAAAAGTATAATAATACATTGGTTAATTCAAAGCTCTTTCTTATGTATCGTGAAGGCACTTTAAACTATATTTAGTGTTATCTATTTTAATGTTCTACAAGTAACATCCATTCGCGATTTTTTTGACGAAAATATGTCGTTTTGAAAACAGTAAGTTGAATAAAACAATAAAATACAGGTAGCCATAAATACCTATATATCGAAATTAGTTCAGGAGTTTTCAAATGTAAAATATTGGATACTACAGGCTCGTTGCACCTCTCTAAAATAATGTAAAAAAAATACATTAGTACGAGCTTCTATGATTTAACTAACGTTATTTATGTACATGTATAGATACATATTGCACATAATATACAAAGGAACTGTTGACTATATCGCTTAATCATTTACACACTTGAAAATATATATAGGTATACATACTTCGTATTATAGGTGTATCGCGAACATATTTAAAAATATTAAATTAAAGACATTTTCTTTAAGCCGGCAAAAGTACCTACTGTATACTTGTGATTTAACTTAGAGTGAACAAGTTTCTTTTGTTTTTCTCTTTACTAAATAATTTCTCCCTCGGTTTAGGTGTATAAACATAATTATTATAAATAAATAATAATATAGTAATTGAATATGTAAAGTAATATTCACTAGTAGTTTGTAATATGTTATTATTATTAAATAGATAGTGTAAAAACCGCAAAAATTCTACAGTTAGTTATAATTTAGCATTTAAATATGCGTATACATGTGGATTGTAATAGTTTAGCGAGAGGCTTTCTTATGGAACAAATTTGTTTTTTGTCTTACGTACCCTGTTAATGTTATAATATCGAAATTCGATAAATACTGATCGGTTTCTAGATCGATTCGAATCATTTACGATTTCAATTTTATTTTTAACTCGGACTAATATATTACAGTAGGTATCGACTATTCTGCGAACAGTCGATCAATCTGACGATATAATTTCGATATAATATTTATCGATCTTCGATTATTTTACATTTTAGTAAAAACGACACGCCATTTGCTTCTACTAGATGGCATTAAACATATAAAATTTTGAGAGAAGCATATTAAATTATTATTTTTAGCTCTGCGCCGGTACATAGCAATGGGCAACATTGAAAATGATAGGGGTTACTGTAAAGACATGTATAGAAACTTGATTTATTGATATTATTTTAGATATTTACGTATTTGGATGGATAGCTATGGTAAATTACAGTCTCATAAGTAAATAGGTACATTACACATTACATGTATTTCAACTCACCCTGTACCCTTTCACTTACCCTGTTTACCATCAAAAATAAGATGCTACATACTTATAATACATTAAAATTTTATCAACAATTTAAATATGATCCGATTCTCTATCCAAATGTGTAAAATGTCTAGAACAACCATTTTCTGCTTGAGGCTTATCGTAATGATGCATGTCATTGTAAAGCGTGGTTTCAAACTGCGCTAAACGCCGGAAGAATAGTTGTCGATGACATGTAGACCACGCTTTATATGGTACTTTTGTAGTAGTTGAACCGTTTTTGTTTAAAAAATTTTTGCTTTAAAAAGTTCTGCTTGCATTTCTTTGATAGATTAGCGCGAACGAAATGAATTTGATGATTATTGAGTAGTTAGGTGCTTACTCTATGTAAAAGTATCATACTAAGCCTCAAATCACACATAAATAACTATTATACCGATACTCTAAAAATAAATTGAAAAACTGTGTCACCACTATTAATTCTCAGTAAACCTTATCGGAATTGATATCAGCTCTTGAATGTGGATTGAAACTACGTCTGGCCTCGAGTGCTAGCATAAACCGATCAAGTCCTAGCGACTTTAGATTTAACGTAGAGTATATAAGGCATATATATAAGGCATTTAATGCTATACTATTTCTTGTCTAAACAATGTATGCGCAAAATATAGGCGTGGGAAAGGTTCACGTATATGCGCGAGAATCAGACTGAATTGTGTCAGATTTTCACCTGTCAGATAATCTCTCTCATTACCACACATAAAAATTGTTTCTAGAATGTTCCACTGCTGGGCAAAGGCCTGCCCCATATCGTTGATTACTCAAAATAACGACTAAGACCCCAATGTATGATGTAAATTCACTTATAATCTCATGCTTAGCAACTGCGTTTGCTACCGATAAACATTTTGACATTGTGTCATCTATTTTCCTGTATTGAGTGCGTAAGGAAACCTTTTCCACATTTCTGTTTTGTGAATGTATGTAGTGAACGTACATATTGTTGTGTATATTGACTAAGATAAGAACATTCATACAAGAGATGTAAAGGATATCGGTTGTAACGACGGTTTATTGACAAATTTTAAGAAATAAACGTATTTTATCTCCTTAGGCGGTTCGTTTTATTTGATTTTGAGTTAGTTACCTGACCGGGATGCTCTTCATTGCGCTAATTATCGTCATGCGTCAGTAAACGTCTTTCGGTTCGTTCACTTCTGGACATAAGCCTCTAAGCAACGTCACACTCACAACCACCGCTGCTGCGCTGCTCGCATATAGCGGGATCCCGCGATCTTCACCAGCTATCTAATTGCGTAACTTATTTTCATAACCAATTAATACTAATTTGTTTCATTTTGACAGTTCAACAACATTCATTACGTTATTTACATTGTTGAGCAGATTTTTTTTGGAACTTATGAAGCAATGTATTTGACATTTATTTCAAAGCGATTCCAATTTGATTGATCTTGTATTCAAATCAAATCATTTATTTCTTTGCTTTTTTTCATTTATTCCGCAACTAGGGTGCTGGGGGCCAAGTCTATTAATTTACAAACGTGTCAATGGTTTCACAATTATGAATTTTTGACAGATTTGCCATACAAAATCGGTCAAAAACTCGTAATTGTGAGACCACTGACACGTTTGTAAATTAGTAGACTTGGCCCCCTGGTCATCAGGCTTCCAACTCTTGCCATTGGGTTAAAGATCCATCTACAAAACGAGGTACACAACTACCACATATGTTCCTCTCATCACCATTATCGCTCCCCATGCCCACGGGCAGCCTTATTTCATCCACCGCTGGGTATAGGTATCCACTCATCACTCTTTTGTGCCATGCTTCACATTCCTAGGCTCATTTTCATAGCTCATTTTCCAGTCGGAAAGGGGTTTGAGTAACTTTGTATGGACTAGTGGCGATGGCGTCCTAAAGTGATATCGGAGCTATTTGTATTTGAATATTCCAAAACTGTTGTCAATATTTATGTCATCAATTGTTTTTATGGTTGTTTAGAGTGATAATAAGTAAAAAACTTTCTATCTCGGTTTGCTACAGGAAATCCAAAATAATGAAGATTATGCACTATTTAACGAATCGACAAGGTGTCTTCTCTGTTTACCCGCCTACCTCAGAAAGAGGGTAATGTTTTTCGAAAGTATGGATGTCTATTTCTTAGGCACAGACAGTAGCCTAAACGCCTTGATGGATGTTAACACATGAGGTGTAATTGTGCTTTATAATATTTATATTATATTGCATTTGCAAATAAAAAAAGGAAGGGAATGTTTAAAAAAAAATTACAATAATATTGGTACCTATCAAATAAAGAGTCGATACCATATGAAAGGTTGAAATTAAGAAAATTATTTAAAAAATAAAAAACCCGAATCAAAAAACTACCAAAAGTTCCACTATATTTCAGGTTATTGGTTTGTCCCCCGCCTGCAATCCTTACAAAAAATCTGTTTATAAATGACGGCGTTCTGAGGGAACAAACAAAAAAAAACAATCGAATTGAGAACCTCCTCCTTTTTTGAAATCGGTTGAAAACAAAGTTCAATGCTTGTTTTTCTTTTTTCAGTTAAATAGGTACCTACTTATGTTTATTCAGCAAACGTAGCAAAAATCTGAACTTTGTTTACCCTTTCTTCTCGTCATTATAATTCAATTTGAAACAAGGTATTTGTTTTTGAAACAAATATTAATGAATATTAAATTGAAGTTACCACGTAGGAAAGTTGAAAAAAAATATTTAAAGAAAATGGCTGTGGTAAAAGAATGTGTCACGTGATAGAATACTTATTTCTGCTCACACTTTTAGGTTATCACACCATACATACCCACCACAAACACATAAGTAGGTATACATTTCTTTTGGGTGTATGGCGTATAAGTTATTTCTAAACTAGTGTAATCATTCAAGTTGTTACTAGTTCAAACGAAGTAGCTATCTTATCGATTGCACTTAATGCTAAAGTGCAATTTAAGTATTTGTCTTCAAACCTGACATGGTGACTTAAAATGCTACTTTTGCACCTACATTCTTTAATAGGGACGTAACTAATATGCCTCTATTTTATTAAGTTATCTCACGAGTGGAGTTATCTCACCCAATTGGTTTCGGACTCAAATAAGACCCTGTGTTCGCAGAGAGCTCGTAAAACTACGTAGTTGACCGAGCGAGGGAAGCGTCTTCGAGTCTGGCAAAACTTTTTTTCGTGTCAGTTTGTACGTACCCTACACACAGTCGTATTTTACAACCGATCTGGACATTTGGTGTACCTACAGGTTTTACGTTTTTTTTGTAATTTTTTACCATCGGGTATTTTTTACTTCCTCCAAAATGGGACAAAAAGGGGGCTACTGGATATCTCCGCCTTATGAGATTCGATTTCGATGGTTCTTTTTTTATTTGCAAGGTAAACTTTGCAGTTGCAAAAACATGTTCTCCTATACCTACATTCCGTATGAGAGAACATATTTTTCAGCTAAGTAGGTATAATGTTAAGTTTGTTCTTGGGATAAATTCATCCCAACTAAGGAACCCTTCTTGGCCGGTTTTTTTGTTTTTTATCGCATTGCACGACCCAATACACTACACGAGCTCAGCGCTGGGAGCACGGAAATTGATATAAAACCAAGCGGTCAATAGGTTAATGAGAGTCTTTGTCAAATGTTGGATAAGTACCTACTTATTAAGAAGATTGACTGTTCATAACAACATAGAAGCGGACTTTGCCTCTCGCTAGCTCTGCTAACCCGGTGTGCAAATGAAGTGTAAGATATGAATGACCCGTCGTTCCTAATGATAGCCCCATTAGTACACGGCTTATTAGAAAGTAACTAAGATTTTGTTTGTAAACAGTAGTTATCCTAACGAAATACGAAAGTGAGTTTGTTTGTTGGTTTGTTTGTTACGCTTTCACGCTAAAACGGCTGAACGGATTTGAATGAAATTTGGCACGTTGGTAGACCATGACCTGGGTTAGGACATAGGATGCAAGTGTTTTTTGCGTCGGATTAAATTAGCTGGCTTATTCCGCACTGGACCCGCGTGGTGGATTACGGCCCAGTTCCTCTCACAGACAGGCCTGTGTCCCAGCAGTAGGAACGTTATAGGCTGAGTACCTATGCGTTGTATTTTTCCTTCGCTGTTCGCGGTTGGAAACAAGGAATAGGTACCTACCTAATTATTTAGTAATTTTCTTCATGTTCGTCCTACTTTTGTATTCAACCAGATGACACAAAACGCATACCTACGGCCTCAGACCAAATAAAAAACCAAGACGGAGCGCTGCAAACAATACAGTGAAGCATGCTAAGACTACACCAAAGTTCTGTGCATACACGCTCACACACACACATTCACAACTATTTACAATGACACTACAATCAAACTACACCAAACTAAGTGCACACATGTTTACGAAACCGGCCTCACGTCACTGTTGACAGCGCTCGGTCTTGGTTTTTTTATTTGGTCTGAGCGTAATTATGGCTTGTTTTTTGGAAAAGTCCCAGTTTCTAGTTATTTCCAGTCGTTCACAGATTAAGGCAGGTAGGTACCATATAAATGCAAAGGCATTTATAACAACAATAATTATAAAAACATGACGTAGGTTTACAGATAAAATTCCTGGAAACAAATGAACCACGAACATAGGTAAAAACCAATGTTGTTCGTCAGTAGTCGTTCGTAATCTACCTATTCTAGGATCTGTTCCAGAAGGAAATAATAATAAAACTATATGTCCTTCCCCGGGATGCCATCTATTTCCTTGCCAAATTTTATCCAAATCCGTCAGTGGTTTAGGCGTGAAAAGGTAACATACAGACAGACAGACAGAGTTACTTTCGAATTTATAATAATATTAATATATGGTGTGTCCGGACACGGACTAGCGATATTCTAAATACTTAAATATAAACTATTTTAAAGTACAATTACACTCTAAGTTTGGGTCAATACACTTCCCCGCTATGTGGCAGCCATTTTGTTCTTTTGTTGAAATGTTCTTTACTTCGAGTACAAAAAAAAATCACATCTCTTCAAAGTTTTTGTCATATTGAGATAAAAATAGGCTTATTCGAATGGCAATAATATTGTCTACCGTCTGCATTACAAAGCAATGTGTTCAAAATTCCATAACTTTGAAAATAAATGTATGAAAGTCGAAAAAAATAACGATTAATTATGCAATTCAACCAATAATTGTTAATTACTACAAAAACACCCCCGACAACTTTTTTTACTAGATCGACAGATTTTGAGCTAAGCTACAATACAACATTAAATGCACAACTGTATGTCTAATACTTTAAGAGTTATTGTTGCGTATGCGCAAGCACAAAAGGCCATTGTCGGAACGCTAAACAGGAAATGATAAAAAAAAACATTAATTTTTTTTATAATTAAAATTGTTCTTTAAAATCCTTACTTATATTATAAATGCGAAAGTAACTCTGTCTGTCTGCCGCGCTTTCACGCCAAAACTACTGAACCGATTTAAATGAAATTTGGTACACAGATAGTCTAGAGCCTGAGAAAGGACACAGGCTATTTTATCCCGATATTCCCACGGGATCGAGACATACGCGGGTGAAACCGCGGGGCGCAGCTAGTAGTTTATATTTAAGTAAGTATTTAGAATATCGCTAGTCCGGACACTGTATAGTACCTACTTATGGATAAATACATTCGAATAATTGACACAACACAATAATGGTCGTTCATAAACTTTTTGATCGAATCGCGTCTTTGGTACTGTACTATTTCAATTAGTTAAACCAACGGAAGTATCAATGTGATGTACTTTATCATGAATTTTCCACTATAATACAGATGTAAGGATGAATATGTAGTTCCTGTTAATCGTAAAGCATCTTTACTGTTCGTTAGTAATTAATTATGGCTGCCAATCTTACTTGAGCATGTCTGTTCCTGCGCTTGGAATGCTTGGATAAATGACAAGAGTTAGGTAAGTATTTACGTAGGAAAAATAATGCACTGGGTGTTCTCATTACGAATGTCTCAGATGCATCCCGAAGATTATATAGTGCCACAGAATATTTATTTATTTAAACTTTTCGCACTCAAAAAAGAGGTACAAAGGCGGACTTAATGCCTTAGGCATTCTCTACCAGTCAACCAAGGGTGGTGAAGAGATTAGATGGCAGGTGCTCTGACTGTATAATAGAATACATAATAGTACGAGTATAGAAGTTTCACTTCACAAAATTATTTCAATAAAATAGCGACTCTTGCTACGACACATCAAGTGTAATTGGTCACACAGTTATATTCACCTAGAAGTTGCCTTTCTTTCCATCAGCATTTATTACAATTGAACCATTTACAGGCACTTTTGAATTGTCAAGGAGTCGGTCAGTCAGAAATATGAAGCTAGTTGCCCATTCCAAAGCGTAGTAGGTACCTATGGAGAAGAACGGGCAAGAACTCCACGGACACTCTTTTAAATAAAAAAAATTGAGGCAAAAATTGGTTACATCATTCATGTTGACATTATACAAGTGAGAACAATGTAGAAAGCACGTTAAAAACGTCCGCAATTATAAAATAAAAACAAAAACAATTCAAAAATTAAAATAAGCCATGGCAGCTAAGAGATTACTAGTCACAACTGACGGTGTCTGTTCACGAACATGACGCATGGATCAGCACCATTCAGATCAACCATTTTGAAGGGAGCTAAATGATCCAACCCTCTCATCTCCTGACTACGTTACGACCATGAATTGGCTCACCATAAATCGAGCCCACCGCGTACTATGATCATTCTCGCTTCATTCCAAAAAATGCAGAGGGCGCCTGGCCTGATTGATAGTGCCCGGTCCATGACAATAGGTTCGCCCCCTATTGCGTATCTAGCGTAACTTTGGTGTACTCTATACACGTCTGCCTGACTCTTCGCCCTATACAGGTTTGATGTTATGTCCAAACAGCATAACATCATATCTCGCCTTTAATCTTCGAAGTGTTAGGAAAAGACAGAAAAAAAACTTGTGTATTCTGCACAAACAGGAACAGGCAGAGTTATACCTGTAGTACACACCCACATATATTGACCTGCTATGTCTAAGTCGCCCACGTGTGTGCGGGGGGTGCGAGCCTATTGCCACCAACCAGGCACGTATCTAGACTAGCCTGCTACTGAGAAATTCGTGATGGAAAAACCCAACAACACTTTGCCCGACCTGGTAATCGAACCCAGGATCTCATGCTCAGCAGTAGCACTTGCACCCAACGAAGCAGTTCTTTATTAACAAAAGCAAAGACAAAAGCGAGCGGAGTAACGCTAATTATATCCAGCATTAATATTGTTAGAACTAATTACAACAGAGCTGGTGTGAATGTTCTACTTATTGATATAATGAGAAACGAAGAATAACATGTGTTCGTAATTTGTTATCTCTTGAGACTTGTGTGACTTATTATGACTTGTTTGTAGGGGTGTGCGCAGAACCGCGGGTTGATTGCGAAACACATTGTAGCAATGGCTTTCATTTTGATAGTTCAACAACATTGATAATACATATTGCGTTGATTGCGCTGACAATTTTTTCGAACATAAGAATCATTTCTAGTATCCTTCAAAATCATACAGATTGTGAGTGTGTTAAATGATTAGGGTACATATTACAGACTGTCACGAGCACACCGCGCCTTTTTATACTTCGGTTCCCATCGCAAACTATGAACTAAGCTTCATTCTCAGTGTGGCCTGCGCTTTAAAAACAATAGGTATCCTCCGTCCTTCACAGACGAAATAAAAGGCATAAGCAGGCGGGCTTGTGATAGCCTATTTTTTATTTTTTTATTTGGCATATCATCTATTGACTTCTCCCGGCCTGGGCGGAGCGAGAGTGTCAGACTTCTACTGACTAAAACCCACCCGTGTTCCTTCAGTTGCCTGTTGCCAAGGGTCTCTGTATCCCTTTCGGACTTTCCCGCAACCCTGGCAGACATCGGTCCTAGCGGACCTCGCCAATTGTGCTGAAATAAAGGGCATAAGCAGGCGGGCTTGTGATAGCCTGTGTCAGTTGGCAACTTGTCAAAAAATACTCACCTAGGAAATTTCAAATAATAATTAAAACCCTTTTTTTCTAGCAATGCATTTTTAACTTTACTTTGACTAATTTAGAGGAAATACTCGTAGGTACTGATCGGTACGTAAGCGTATAGAAATATATACTTATAGATAACTATTTAGTATGCTAAAGCATATCCCAGTGAACGTCCTTACTGACATAGCAAGCTGCATTAAAATAAGTTTACCTACCTTAAAATACACCGTCTAAAATATGTAATAGGAGCAAACAGACGGACGATCAGGGGGCCTAAACCGGCCACATTAGCCATTCCTCAAAATGCAGTTAATTTCCTGAATCCCAGCTGTCATTAGCAATTCTTATAATTTGACATAAAAGCAATTCATAATTTGTGGACGCAGATCATATATTATGAATTGTCAGTTTGTGACATTTTACGATGGTTCATAATATTTTCCTATTATGATTCTGCCAAAGTTACTGTTTTAAGACCCCTGTAGTGGGCAAAACAGGTTTATAGTAAAGTAGCCGTTGCTCGCTTCACACGCGTGGACCTTAATTATTTTTCTAAAATCAAAGTAACCTAACTTTTAACATCAGCTATCTGCCAGTGAAAGTCCGATCGAAATGGGTCTAGCCGTTAACATCAGCTATCTGCCAGTGAAAGTCCCATGGAAACGGGTCTAGCCGTTTCGGAGATTAACTGAAACAAACAGACAGGAAATTGTTTTTTGGTTATAAGTACCGTAAGTATAATTATACTTTCTTAAGCGTTTAGTAAGAAGCTGTTATTTTGACATTACAAACAGATATTTCAATTTTATTTATTTATATGTATGTAGGTTAAATATGTATGTATGTATTTATATGTACTTATAAATAATAATAAAAAATGTCAGGGATTATAACCCTGGTGTACAATGTGTGAAAGTCACGCTTTGTACATTTACAAGATAACTATAGAGAGAGATAGATTAAACATATATAATATATTTTCTATTTCGTCAAAAATTCAAAAGGCAGCGGATCTCAGCCCTCCAAATCGGCCTGTCCATTGACTTCTACGGCCTTTCACTCAGAATTCTTTCTAACAGATCGACCACAAGTTTTTCCAGTATTTCCAACCGATTTTCCATCAAGATGTCACTATATCCTACTTCACACACACTGCATAAAATCCACAAAAATTTCGCTTTTTAAAGAATATTTCTGTGGCCCTAGTGAAAAGGGATCTAAGTCCAAAAATGCAACTTTACAGGAGACGCAAAAAACACTCCGCGCTCTTCAAATTGCGTGTTCAACCTCGTGTTACATTTAAACCGCTACCAAATGAAATATATGTGATGTTTTTTATAGGTAAACAAACAATTTATGTTCTTTATTATTATTGAGTTATTTTTTATGTAAAGTTATACGTTTTTAATATAGTGACTTATACTAACCACAAAATGAATTCCTTTAGGGTATATAATAAGTTATACCCCTTCTCCCATATGTTAAATGTTAATTCACACAAGTGAAAATGGATACGCATTTGGAATGATTATGTTAATACTATTCTCAACAGAGTACTTAATCAACACCAACCAAATTAAAACGTGGGTAATTTATGTTAAATTAGATTTAAAAAAAAATTTTTTTTTCCTTTTAATAGAATGCAAAAGTACTTAAAGCTGACTTTTGTAGTTTTTTTCGTGTCAGTTTTACCCTTTTACGCAAGGCAACTTCTTTATTTTTAGAGATAGGTTTAATCCGTTTACACCAAATGATAGAGCATTTTTTTCTGATCAGCTCTGTATACTTAACTCATTTTCCACAAAATCGGACTTATACCCCTTTTCACTAGGGCCACAGATTTGTTCTTAAGATGATAGTTTATTCGACCATTGAATCCATGTTTATTTGTGAATCTATGATTCTTACAGGAATGCTTGAATTCATTACCTATTTATGACACATAAAATACCCCGAAGAGGTATGCAAATACCTCTCTTATCTCTACCCGAAGTGGTGACGGATCGCTCATAATACTTTGTAGATCTGAATAGGCCTTTAAAAGTTTTCATACTTAATCCCATCTTGCAATCCGTCCGTGTGGAATGTCCAATAGTAGATAAAATGACACGGGTATTTTTTAATGACAGACAATAAATTGTTATCGTGTGACGTTTTAACCTCATCTCCGGGGTCATTAGCGTGCTCCTAGTATATTACCGACGCCACTCCGTCTTGCGCACAGTCTGAACGGAACCTCATCAGAATGCGCGTCCTCATTTTTCTGGTCCTAAGTGTAACCGCGGTTGCACCAAAATCGTGGTCCTTCGTTCCGTCGTTCAAGAACTTTTTTAAAGAACAAAGTGATAATGTCAAGACTATCTACGACGATGCCGTCAACATGAAGGGTTCCGTCGATAACTACGTTGAAGAACAGCAACAGGTGATCAAGGACAATTTGATCAACTACGTGGACGATATTCAGGAGAATGGAAGAAACCTCATAGCCCCATCTTCTTACAATGGTGCCGTCGACACTTTTTCGGTGCTGGAAAATCCTGACGTTTTTCTATCAGTGTCTGGAATAATCACAAGAAATGGATACAAATGTGAGACCCACACCGTCATATCACAAGGCTACGTTCTCAATTTACACAGGATTCCTCGCTCCAAACATGGCAGGGAAGTGCCAATGAAGACGGTTCTCCTTCAACATGGCCTATTTGCAAGCTCTGCTGACTGGATCATGAATGGTCCTGGAAAAGGACTTGCCTATGTCTTGGCTGATGCTGGCTATGATGTTTGGATGTGCAACATAAGAGGAAACAGGTATTCCAAAGATCATGTTTGGTTCAAATCGAATTCACAAGCTTATTGGGACTTCTCTTGGCACGAAGTAGCTTTGTATGATGTGCCTGCGGTCATAGACTACATTTTGGAAACTAAAGGTGTAGATACTAAGATAACCTACATTGGACATTCGATGGGGACTACAATTCTCTTCGCCATGCTGACGTTGAGGCCAGAATATAACGATATATTGTCAGCTGGATTTGCGTTGGCTCCTGTCGTGTATCTATCAGATATGAAGTCGCCATTGAAGTCTATGGCACCAATTGCCAGCAACCTAGCATACATAGATGGGTTGCAAGGAGCTTATGAATTCATCCCAAAAAAATCAGCGCTGGGTAAGATTTCAAGCACGTGTAACGGAGAGAACATGGATTCCTTAATTTGTAAGAATATAGTATTCTACTTGTGCGGCTTTAACGAGAAGCAGTTCAATAAGACTCTCCTGCCGGTTTTCCTGGCACATTTGGGTACTGGAACATCGTGGAAGACAGCGGTTCACTTCTCCCAAGAAATACTTTCTGGTAAATTCGAGCAGTTTGATTATGGATATTTGAACAATTGGAGAATCTATGGAGCTAGCTCGCCTCCCGAATATGACCTGAGTAAGGTTACTGTACCAATCAAGTTATTCTGGTCTAAAAATGACTTGCTGTCAAGTGAGAAGAATGTGCAGGAACTTTTTAATAGGCTGCCTTCAAAACCTGAAATGTTCCTGGTTCCTGACGAGAAGTTCAATCATTTGGACTATCTCTGGGCTATCGACGCTCCTAGACTACTAAACGATGAAGTGCTAAACTCTCTGCACACGTATATGGGTGATTATACATTTTCTATAAGATTTTGAAAGAGAAACGGGTCATAACTGGTTCCCTACACTGAAAAAAAATACTGATTTTATTCGTTGACAAAAGTGAAAAACAAAAATGTTTACGCAATATTAACGAGTATCAGTGGATGATATAGGTACTTATCTAAGATCCTGGCCGAGGCTATCTACAGAATTTATGAAGAAGAAGTACCAGAGCCGCTTAGAAGATGGCTCGTCTTGGGAAGTGCTACAACCATACTTATTTATCCCACAAAATAATAAATCTGTGCTTCTGTTTGGAGTGTAGTGTCAGTGAAATCAGAGATACATTTGACCGTTAACCTAAAAGTTGGCAATGCGTCTGCAAGCCATGGTTCTGAAGGTGTCAGTTGTCAGTTGCCACTTTCCACCAGATGGGCCGCCTGTTGCCAACCGATTAAAACAAAAGTGGTGGTGAGACATATGTAGGTTATGTCCGAAAGACCTTTGATCGAGGCTACGCGTATCTGCTTATCAAGGGTAACAACAGCCGGAAGTCTCGGACGCCGCGTAACTTCCGGCTGTGCATTTAATACTAAGTATTGATAAGCCTGTGATATATTTAGATTTATTTGCAATTGTTTACAATCATTTTCTTGGTAGCCATGACCTGATTCTAGTGGAGAAGAGGTCAACTAAAGCGTTTCACGATAATTATTGATTGTAAGACAGTTGTGTCTGAGAATTGTGTAATAATTATGTATAAGTAATAAATTAATTTGTATTTCATACTCATGTTTGTTCTTTGGCCCTAAAATATTCAAGAGAAACAATAATAATACAAGCATATTTTTCATTTCTTCATAAAGACGAGTTTACAAATGTCAAATCTCCTTTAAAATCTTTCAAATTAATTTTAGCAGGTGTAAGTTATTACTAAATTGGTAAAAACATATACAATACTAGTTTTGGACCTAAGGTGGAAGGTATAGTATCCAATTGGGGATATAAATGGTATAAAATGAGTAGGACCTTCATAGAATGATCTAAAATTGATTGAAGACAAGGGTATACACACACACACAAATCAAAGCAGCAGTGCTATTCTGTAAACATCACGCCGTGAAAACTTAGGTGAAGTGTGCGTGGAGTGAGCTGTCAGTGTCATCCCAGAAGATGCTAGGGATAACATTACATTAACAATCATAATCGAGATTTTAATAATATTTTTATTCTAATTCTATTGATAATTTTGTATTATTTTAAAGCTAGTATTTTAGTGTCTAATCATTAGTACTATTTAGGGAGTTTTTAAATAAAATAGCGAAACAGATATTCAGTCAGAAACTCAATTTTGTTTTACTTACTCTTTTTTTTTCCTAGACTTGTCCTTAATACTTATAGCCTGAGGAGCGAGCGCGTGACGCACGTACCTAATTACAATAATAAAATAAAACTAAATACCTACTAAAGAAAATGCGCGTCGACATAAGTTTGTTATTATGAACCCATTGTTAAACTCTTTATTTATATACTTAAACGCAATCCCATGACCCACCATGAACTGCAAGCCAAGATTCCCCGCATCAGCGCCGCTTCCCGCTCCGCGCTACCACACTCAGTGCGGCCAAACATTCAGTGATCGCGTGCTAAAAGTGTGCCTGGCTGACGGGCCATACCTACAATTTAACCCCAAACTATGTGGGAACATACATAAAGGATGTGTGTAAATGTCATTTAAAATAAAAAGACGTGCGGGTTATATGTACCTTCTTGCCTTGTAGTTTATTGTAGGTAGATAACCTACCTACGCGTTGCCAATAATAACATAATATTCATCAAATCATCGTACATTAGGTACTAAGTTCAACCGAAATTTTTGCAACGCGCGCACAAGCTCAGTCCACCTCGCGCCGACGTGAAGTGAAGTTATCAGAATCGGGTGAAGGGAGATTCGGATGAAGTGTTCACTCCACGCAGCGCATGCGCGCTAAGCATTCAAATATAAAAAAATAATTTTCCACTGACATTTGCAACGCTCGCACAGGCTAAGTCCACCTCGCGCCGAAGTGAGGTGGTTGCTATGACTACCACGTGAATCGCGTGAAGTGTACACTTGGCGCATGCGCGGTAGGCACTCAATTTTTTTTAAATAATTTACCTCATTGACGGCCCTTTCCATAGGCCTATTCGTATTTGAGTTCA
Source organism: Lithophane leautieri (assembly GCA_949152455.1). NCBI lineage: Eukaryota > Metazoa > Arthropoda > Insecta > Lepidoptera > Noctuidae > Lithophane > Lithophane leautieri. The sequence goes on from OX424467.1 coordinate 17,332,179, forward strand.
GACACAATAATTAGCACCTATTTATTTCAATGTCTACATACAACCGTATACAACCGTTTTTGTGTAAGTAATTAACACAACAAATGCATTTTACTTTAAAGGTGAGATTGAGCAACTTCGTAAAATTTGTGCTAAACATACTTGCTTAGCCAAATTTTATAAGTTGCTCAATCTCAGTCATCAATCATTTTATTTAGTGATTGGTGTATTGTTCGTTCACCCAAATACATATTGTGTAAAAATCCGGCCAAGTGCGAGTCGGACTCGCGCACGAAGGGTTCTATCGTACCATTATTTATAAAAACCGGCCAAGTGCGAGTCGGACTCGCGCACGAAGGGTTCCGTACCATTATCCATAAAAACGGCAAAAAATCACGTTTATTGTATGGGAACTACCTTAAATATTTACTTTATTCTGTTTTCTAGTATTTTTTGTTATAGTGGCAACAGAAATACATCATCTGTGAAAATTTCAACTGTCAAATGATCATGGTTCATGAGATACAACCTGGTGACAGACAGACTAACAGAAGAACGGACAGCGGAGTCTTAGTAACAGGGTCCCGTTTACCCTTTGGGTACGGAACCCTAAAAAGCACAAAGGTAGTAAGTAATAGCCCATCATCTAGATTGGTAGACAAACCAGAGAACTAGATACAAACCTATTATCATACCTAAATATTTAAGCACACCAATAATCTAGTTATGGGTGCTAATATGATCTATACCTACATAAACACAAATTGCCAATCACTCTTGCAAACAAGAAAAATTAAAATTATTATAATAAAATTCATGTTTTTATTATAAACTGATAAAATTATGTGTTTAGGTTGATGTAGTTTTCCTGTGTAGATACTATTTTGACACACTATGTAGTCTCATAGATGTAAATTGATGCTATGTTTGTCATTCAACTCTCCTGTCACAGGTCTGCTGGGAAAAATATTTAATGATAAATCTTTATGTATTTTGGCGAAGGAACAACTTATAGAAAACTGGAAATGTATGGGGGAGACCTTTGCCCAGCAGTATTAGGACAAAATAAGTTAACTAAAAAAAAAATTGGTAGACATTTTTAACAAGTGTATATTATTAATCTGATAAATATTCTACCTCTCAGCAGATGAGCCCATTTGATCCTGCAAATTGCTAAGGCCTTAAAAGAATTGAAGACAATAAAGGAATACCGCCTCTACTAGATTTAATCACATCAATCCTGGTAAGTATTCATTATTTCACACACCTTGGAATTAAGAAATGTTTCAACTCATTGTACTCAAAATGATTGATTGAAATGAGTACTTATTATAAATAAATCATACCGCTTTGAATTCTTATTGAAAGTAATACATATTATTTAAAGTGGTTTAATTGTTTATAAAAATATAGGTACTCTGATGAGTGTAGTAATGAAATAAATTAAATAGTAATAAATGCTTACCATTATTTCCAGCGCTGGTGGCGTGCAGTCCACACACATCCAACGCCCCTCTGTTCCTCTATTCTATCAAGAAGTTGAACGTCGAGAGGCCGCTGGCTCAGTAGCAAAAATGTATTAGCAAAATTTTTTGATGTGATACAAATGAATAAATTATATTTATCTATTTATTTATTAATGTACACACTAAACACTTAATAAAGTAAAATACATAAAAATTTATCATTAGATATTTTTCCCAGCAGACCTGTGACAGGAGAGTTGAATGACAAACAAAGCATCAATTTACATCTTTGAGACTACATAGTGTGTCAAAATAGTATCTACACAGGAAAACTATACCAACCTAAACACACATAATTTTATCAGTTTATAATAAAAACATGAATTTTATTATAACAATTTTAATTTTTCTCGTTTGCAAGAGTGATTGGCAATTTGTGTTCATGTAGGTATGGATCATATTAGCACCCATAACTAGATTATTGGTGTGCCTAAATATTTAGGTATAAAAGGTTTGTCTACCAATCTAGATGATGGGATATTACTTACTACCTTTGTGCTTTTTAGGGTTCCGAACCCAAAGGGTAAAACGGGACCCTATTACTAAGACTCCGCTGTCCGTTCGTCTGTTTAGAGTCTGTCTGTCACCAGGCTGTATCTCATGAACCGTGATAGTTTTACAGTTCAAATTTTCACAGGTGATGTATTTCTGTTGCCGCTATAACAATAAATACTACAAAACAATAAATGTTTAAGGTAGCTCCCATACAATAAACGTGTTTTTTTTTGCCGTTTTTATAGATAATGGTATAGAACCCTTCGTGCGTGAGTCCGACTCGCACTTGGCCGGTTTTTATAAATAATGGTACGGCGGAACCCTTCATACGCGAGTCCACACAATATGTATTTAGGTGAACGAACAATACACCAATCACTAAATAAAATGATTGATGACTGAGATTGAGCAACTTCATAAAATTTGTGCGAAGCAAGTATGTTTAGCACAAAGGAGATGGAAAACGGTGGGCCCAAATGTAATAAGTTGAGATATGATCTAAAAAATTAGACATATTTTTTTATCTAAGAATATGAAAAATCACTTCAATTCTCAATCTGGAAGCGGAGAAATATGAGAAAGATAGTTTTCGTGAGATTATCGATTCAATAATCGATTACACAGTTACGAAAATAAAACTTTTGCACTAAACAATTAACTCGAAGTAATTAAATGCACTATATATACTTATATGCAATATAGTGCATATAATTACAGTCATATTAATAAATCAAATATCAATTAATTACTGAAAAACCAATATTATTGATTATCGATTTCATATCGATTCAAATCTCTCTTATATTTTTAGTCTATGTCACTGACATGACAGCTGACTGACATTGACACTAGACAGTTGCCGACTGTTCTTGTTTGCTCACTCGTTTAGTGTTTTCCGATGCGTTTTGAGTGCTTTCCCGATTATTCGCTTACCTGTTACCTACCTATCGCTTGAAGTCGTTGACGTTCATTCATATGATATTTCAAACATTTTCTAGTAAATATAATAACTATTAGTGCAAAAGAACACATTTTGCACTTCAGGAATCAGCTGTTAGTTATAGATTGTAACATAACCTCACTTTTACTTAATCTCTTTATCTCTTATATCTCTGTTCTCAGATTGACAAAATCCGCAGAATTTTCAGTGAAAGCTTGATAATATATAAGTTATTAATTGACACCACTTTCATCTTCTTACACCTAGGCCCATGATTGTATGTAATCGTTTCAGTCTCCTTTTACGAAGTTGCTCAATCTCACCTTTCAAGTAAAATCCATTTGTTGTTTTAATTATATAAAAGCGGCTGGATTTAGACATTGAAATAAATAGGTACTTATTATTTTGTCTGAACTGAACTCGAATACGAATAGGCCTACGGACAGGGCCGTTAATGAAGGAAAATTATTTCAAAAAAATCTTGTGCCTAGTGCGCATGCTTCAAGTGAGCTCTTCACTTCACCCGTCTGGTAACCATGGTTACTACACTTCACTTCGGCGCGAGGTCTGTGCGCGCGGTGCAAATGTCAGTGGAAAATTATTTTTTATAATTGAGTGTTTAGCGCGCATGCGCTGCGTGGAGTGAGCACTTCATCCGCATCTCCCTTCACCCGATTCTGATAACTTCACTTCACTTCGTTGCAAAAATTTCAGTTGAACTTAGTACCTAATGTACGATGATGATTAGTTTAATTCTCTTTGACTACATTGCATTCAAATGCGCCTTTTCGCTCACACTCGTCGGCTTTAAAAGCTGCTTGCCTTACCTTTCTTTGTCTAGCAGTTTTCGCCTTCAAATTGCTATAGAAACGTTTACATTTGTTGATACGAGTATATTGGTAAGTATCACGCAGATTTGTATGAAATGAAAAGCCGGCCTTTTGGGAGCACAGAGTACTTTTTATTTTGAGAGGCATTATGTTTGCGCTAATGCACTAGCCGCAGTACGCAGTACCTAGCCCCGATGTTGACCCGCGTTAAGTGAGTTGCAAGTCCGCGACGGGACGGCCGATGCGACTCAATTATTTTGTTATTGTTTTGAAATTAAATTTTGAGATCAGTATTTTATTTTCCAAGTGTTGAAGTAGTGAATTAGTTTTATTATTTAAAATGATGTGATAGTTATTGCGGCTATATCATTCCCTAAGCTTAGTAGGTAAGTAAGTGATTATAGTGTTATTTTTATCATCAAAATGTGAACTTGGAAACTGTGTTCGAAAATGTATGTAAATACATTGAGTTTTCTAACAGTACCTAAGTAACTCTTTGCATCACCGTAATCAACCCCAAATTACTGTTACTCGGATATAAAAACAAGTATTTTTGTCAGTCGAAGAATATTTATTGAAATTGGCATTCGATTGTTTAATAAGTTGATGAGTATGACAAACTTAGGTAGCTGGTGCCATGAAAGACATCAAAAGTAGGTATAGTTTTGTTTGTATGGCAATTGTAGTTTCGTTAAACCACTGAAAAACAAACCATCTTATTATTACTACATCTCATCAAGATCACAAAACAATCATTTTCGTATCAAAGATATTCTTCATACCTAGGTGTTTTTAAATAAAGATTAGAGTTGGCTATTGTCATTATGATTAATTATAAAATGTAATATCTCATTTAACATTTTCAATCGACATTTCATAAAATAAAATTCATAAAACTAAGACAATTCATATAAAACAAGTACCCATGCGTATGGTAATAGAACAACAAATCTATAATTTGGGGGCCACCTAGCGGCTTTCGATTGAATAATTTTGCATGTGACAGCGAATATGAATTTATTATGGTGAAAAGGTCCTGCTAAGCGGTGTGGTGACGCGCGTTCGCTAATATAGATGGCGCTTACGACAATTATGTACTGATGCTTGAAATAAGTAGAACTTTTCGCATTATATAGGTTTTCTAACCAAAATTATAATAATGGTGTTACCATGAACAACAAAGAAACTCCTTAAATCGCTCACTTGGCAGTTTTTTTAAATCGTAAAAAATCTGTGGGCTTGCCCTAATTTTGACCCCTAGGCACGCCACGGCACATAGTTTGTGTGGGGTTAAATTGTAGGTATGGCCCGACAGCCAGGCACACTTTTAGCACGCGATTACTGAATGCTTGGCCGCACTGAGTCACTGGTAGCGCGGTGCGGGAAGCGGCGCTGGTGCGGGGAATCTTGGCTTGCAGTTCATGGTGGGTCATGGGATTGCGTTTAAGTATATAAAGAGTTTAACAATGGGTTCATAATAACAAACTTATGTCGATGCGCATTTTCTTTAAAAGTTACTTAGTTTTATTTAATTATTGTAAGTAGGTACGTGCGTAACGCGCTCGCGCCTCAGGCCTAAGGACTAGTCTAGGATAAAAATGAGTAAGTAAAACAAAATTGAGTTTCTGACTGAATATCTGGTTAGAATAAAAATATTATTAAAATCTTGATTATGATTGTAAATGTAATGCGCGGGCATCCCTAGCTTCAGTGACACTGACAGCTCACTCCACGCACACTTCACTTAAGTTTTCATGGCGTGATGTTACAGAATCGACCGGCAGAACCCTAATTGCGTAACCCACTTTTTTTCACAATCCGAGGGATGATCCCGTATTCAACCAATAAAAATCCATAATTTTTTATTGCATGAATAAGAGGCTTTTGGCTACTTTTGTATTATTTTTTATTTTGTCATTTTTTTGTTGTCGTGGGTGCGTTTTGTTTGTGCAGAATAAACAATTTTTCTTTCTTTTCTTTCTTTTAGGGTTTTGAAGGAAATTACGAATGCATTGATTCATAGGTTTTAAAAAGTTCGATATTTTTGTGATTATGTGTGAAACTACTATGTGTGATCTGTGTGCCCTATCTCTTTCATTCCTGTGGTATAGTGAGCACGATGGACAGCGCTAGCAATAAAACACGCTATGCTACCAATTTTGAATTATATTCCTCAGCAGCAATTGGTTCGTGGATGGGTGACTATCTTTACCATCGTACTACTCAGTTACTGGGTTGTGGAAGTCAGACAGGGAGAATATCTCTCATATTTTACCGTAAGATGAGTCCTAGTACGAGGATATATCATGCCGTGGGGCCCAAACAAATAAACAAACAAACCCTTCTTGTTTGTTTGTAACGCTATTACGCTCAAACGGCTTAATGTATTTGGATGAAATTTGGTACCTGAGTAGACCATGACCTGGAGATGGACATGTGCTACTTTTCATCCTGTATAGCAAAGGAAGTCGCGGGCAACAAATCAAGAATTTGGAAAGTCTGTGGCGGTACCTACATCGCCACATTCGAACTACGCATCAAAGACCTGACGTCACACAAAAATCCTGACGTCACAAAAATCCTGCATCGCGCAATTAGAGTTTACCGTGCAGTGAACATATATACAAAAATCCAATATCAACCATTGGGCAGTTGCCCGCCAGACACAACACCCGTCTGGTAGGAGGATCCTCCCTTTTCTATGGTGGATGAGTGAACTTTACACCCTGTTCCTCATACCCCTAAATTGGTGACCCCGAATATGAACGTCAACGCAGCCTTCGTGCAACTACTCCAGCGTGACGTCATCATCATCACTCCCGCAAGCTTTCAGTGAGGCGAGTCACACAGCCAAGCCAACACCCGAGGCGTCAACGGGTATCCTGACCACCAGCATGCAGCGAACGCGCATTCCTGGTCATTACCCGCAGCCACATCACCCCGACCCACTGGGGAATCACCTCAATCAACTCAATCACCACAATCGCCGCAAACAGTTCCGACCCACTGCGAACAATGCGGCACCCGGTTCCGACTCACTGGAACCACAACTGGCACTGGCAAGCATCGCAAGATACAAGACTCAGCCCACTATCGACCTTCGGTCTCAAGAGGGGAGTGATGTGGCGGTACCTACATCGCCACATTCGAACTACGCATCAAAGACCTGACGTCACACAAAAATCTTGACGTCACAAAAATCCTGCATCGCGCAATTAGAGTTTACCGTGCAGTGAACATATATACAAAAATCCAATATCAACCATTGGGCAGTTGCCCGCCAGACACAACACCCGTCTGGTAGGAGGATCCTCCCTTTTCTATGGTGGATGAGTGAACTTTACACCCTGTTCCTCATACCCCTAAAAGTCTTTAAAAACTTAGTTGACGTGGCACTAACAACACAAGTAGGTATGCGTAACCCATATTTGCCAAACATTCAATTTGGGTCAAAAGGTCGTAAGTTTTTTCCGTAAATATCAATGTCAATAAATACGTCAATGTTATCTATTGTTTACGAATATTAGCAGATTACTTATAGGTACCTACTTATTTGTTAGTACAACATTGTTTAAATATCCGGATGTATAATAATCAACTTTTTTTTTTTACGAATCTTAGTTATACATCAATGGCCATAATATGAGGGGCTGGTGGCAGCAGCTGAATTAGAGTTGCCGAGAATCTAGTTGATTAAACTGTCTTGTCTAGCTGTTAGCATCTGGTTTTTGAAATACTTATTGGATTATAGAAGAACACTCGGATTGAAGTCTCATTCAATTCGCTTGCATCTATATAGTCATTGGCTTGTATTCAGCTGCATGCCGTTAGATTGGAAGTCGACCCCAAGATAGTCGGGAAAAGGCTAGGCATCTGATTGGATTGAAGTCTCATTATGAAGCGCCATGTAGAAGTTCCAACTTTGCCAGTAGCTTTAAAAAATATAAGAAAGAAAGAATAACGTTTATTTGGACACAGTTCGTGAAACACAAAATACAAATAACAAAATATAAAGTTAAAAAAAATTTATAACAGTAATAGTGTGCGTCTCACGGCTGCGCCAAAAAGGTTCATTTCAGCATTAATGCCAGACAGATACTGTCTGACGCTGGTTTTCTAATTAAACTTTAGGGACAAGTGAGTGAAGTATATAGGATTTGCAAGAAGGAGCCAGAGTGTAAGTGAACCCTGAGATAACTGCTAATGGAGATGTATCGAAAACAAATGATGTGCTGCGCCGACCCCATGTAAATTGAGAGCATTATGCCACTGATATACCTAGAATACATAGTTCCTTACAATTTTCTCGTACAAAATTCCCTGATGAATAAAGGGAAATCATTTTGAATTTGGGGCGGAGACGGGCAGACCCCAAATTACAGGGCCTCGCAATTATACTCGCTATGTTAATTTTATAGTAATTAATTATGTTCAGAGCTAAGGAGGAAGCAGATGTCAAGTGGTTTTTCATCATTCCATCCAGTTGGCTCTGAAAGGTTATTCGTTATATGCCGCTTTTGAGTTGAAATATAATTCATTCTTCTTGATCTTATTATTCCCTTGAAAATTGAAAGCTCACTAAGGTGGTTTACACAAGGCGGAGGACGGAGGCGGCGGCGGCGAAGCGGATAATGTGGCGGTGCGTCGCGCGGAGAGGCGGTGAGCCCTTTTGTGCCCGTGCGAATCTTCTAGAGGTGCGGCGCTTGCCCGCGTTCAAAAAAGTGCAACACACCCCCTTTTCCCACCACAGTGATCCGCGCTGTAATGTAGTGTCTCGTGTGCCATCAAGCGCTTCTGAGGCACACTCCCCTACATCGCACGTTTACACCTTTTTCTGTTTTTATTTTTTTTCTATATTTTATTTGTTATGTGCTGTATATTATGTATATTGTGTGCCTTTCAGTCTGTACTGAATAAATGTATTTTCTTTCTTTCTTTCTTCTGGGGGGTGGAGGTGGCGCGATCGAATCTCGTCCGTACGGTCGGTGTAGGTCATCAATTAATTATATATATTAATATACAAGCCAATACGTCGTGAAATCCGCTTCATCGCCTGCCGCGTCGGAGAGCGGCGTCGTGTGCTCGCCCGATGATCTGTTGTGCTATTCTGTAACCATCTCACCCTGAAAATTTAGGTGAAGTGAGCTGTTATTCCATCTGATGCTAGGTATTGACACTATTGACAGCTCACTTCACAACCTGAGTTTTCACGGTGAGAGTTTTACAGAAATCGACTGAAATAAGATTCTATCTAAAAAGTAAAACCAAAATAACGCATAATATTACTTACATAAGATTGAGCAAATCTAATCGTGACTTGAACAGTACTTATTTGAAATACACGTGGTATCTATAAAACGTGAATGTGTCATACAAATAATATAGATAAGATCCCAACCATTTTAATGGGGAAGTGGTTGACATTGAATTACAAGGTTTCTTTTCTATTCCTTTTTCTCGTTAAAAAGATGATGCTTCTTCATTATTTGGGTCACAAGTCTAAAATGACATATTTATCAGAACCACGAGAAACATAATTATTAAAGTACCACCTGATGATGGCCACTTTTTTAAATAATTGAGCTTCTATATCTTTCGGGCCTTTTCTCACATTTGGTCGCAGTAGCTAAGACACTAACCAAACGGGTTTAGGAAGTACTTGAGGTAGTAGACAGTAGCAATTATTTGTGTTTCACAATAAAAATTTCTTACCAAAAAAAAAAACAACCCACTTCCAAAAAAAGCACTAAAAAGTGAAAAATTACTTTAATTTCGGAAGTCGGTGTCTTTGCTTTGAAATTTTCGTTTTTTGCCACGGAATTCCGAAATTAAAGTTATTTTTCCCTTTTTTATTAGTGTTTTTTTTGGAAGGTGGTTGTTTTTTTTTTGTAAAAACTTTTTGTTTTTCTCTTTTTAGTTGTGGTACCTACCCCACACAAATTCTAATACCACTAGCTGCTAAGTAAATAACAGTGACTGTCAAATAAGACGTCGTCTACATAGACTAAGTGAGAAAAATAATTAATTATTGAAGCTAACTCAAAAACTACGCACGCAAAGTTAATAAAATTTATATGGGACCACACGGGAAGCACCAGCTTTCAAATACAAAAAGAATCATCTAAATCGGTTCACCCAGTCGAAAGTATTTTTAGGAGCGCAAAATGGGAATTATTAGAGGTTTAATTTTACTTTCAATCATATGTGTTGGTTTTAAAAGTATTTTTCAAAATATACACATTTGTTTACATTTTTGGAAACCAAATTGCGAACACAGAAACAAAACTAGATGAGTTTACGTGTGGTTTTCACAACTATACAGAATAATTTCATCAAGAAGTTTTAAAACTATTTTTGCATCACTCGAGCGAAGCCAGTGCGGGTTGATAGTTATATTGGTTAAGTAATAACGCCAGTATTTCCCCTAGTATTATGTTCTTATGTGAAGTATCGTTGAATCATACTTGATACTGGCCGATGGAAATACCTATCTGGAGTGGCTGATATTGGTCCACCGATCGGTCACATGACTCATGCGTATGAGTCGGTATGAGAGGTACTTTTCAAATTATAAAGTAATAATTTAGCCTATAATTTTCTCACTCACTCTCCTCTATGTGAGAAGGACTGGGATCTACTACGCAGGCCCTAGCACATTTACGATATTTTTTTTACGTAAAGCCATTATTAATTAATTGCAATACAACTCTGGCATCATTGTTATAAAGTACTGGCTTCAGCCTTCGACTTCGCCCGCGTGTTTATTGTTGTAACATATAATATATCCTGTGACACTCGGCAATACTGTTGCTTCCCATTTGTGAAAGAATTTTCGGAATCGGTTCAGTAGTTCCGAAGATTACCCCATACATACACCTCATTTGATATATAAAATCAATAAAAAAAAACTATAAGTACCTACTCAATAAGTAAAAAGTATTAAAAATTAAGCTATGACGGACAAATTAATGTTCATGTATACATGGTGCTAACATATTTGCAAATATTGCAACCGTAGACGATTTTACCTTTATGAATTCATAACTCGTATACGTGATGTGTTTCTCCAAGTTGTTCGAGTAACATAAGTAATGAATTCGGGGCATGCATTCACCATTTGTGACACTTAACTGTTTTCGCTATTTGGATAGACAGGGTCATGTTAGAGGGAACTATTCACATAAACATGATAGATAGGCTATAGAACGACTGATGCCCGAAATTAATAATTGATCCTGTGCCTGCGTGTATTTATGTAACACCCTAACAGTAGCAATGGATTTCATTTTGTTAGTTCAACAACATTATAATTGCGTTATTTACGTTGTTGAGCAGACAAATTTTTCGAACATATGAAAATGGATTAGCAATGTCCTTCAAAATGATTCAGATTGTGATTGAAAGTAGTTCGCAATTGGGGTGCTGGATTATTTTATACTGCCAGCACTTTATATTAATAGTTGACCGCTGACTGTTCACACTGCTGCCGAGAACCACTAGTTCTTCACTATTTTGACGACAGCTATCAAACAAAATACTCGCTCAGCGGCGCTCGCTCGACTGGCAGAACACACGCTGATAACTCTCGCTTGATACAAACGCAAACCAGAAAGTGACTGGGCAGTAATTTTACTCGTCGCACTCGCGCACTCGCTCATAGTCCACAGAACTACACACTAGCTGGTCGTTCCTCGCCAACCCGTTTGTAGTTGCTAGCTCTACTCGCAAATCGTCGTTGGTGGGATTATATGTTCAAAAGTCCTGACTCTTCAACTTAATTGATATTGAAATAATAAATTGACTTTTATTTTATTTGCTTATCAGTTGCAAAGTGTAATGATAAACTTGAAGGGACAGACTAACCATCCGGCGGTAATCCAAAAGATTCCCATTGGAAATAGATCGTTATGGGACAAAGGGTTCCCAATCGATTGGGAACAGAACAGATGCAATTGGCAACTAATCGATTCATTTATTTTACGGTTTGTTGTGAGTGTTGAAACTATTTCTAGTTTTGTTGTCGATATGTAATGGGTGGTCACCCATCGAGAAACCGACCGCGGCAATCGTATACCTACTGTTTTATGTATATGTATTATTGGTTTTTAACATTTTCTGGAGTTTGGTCCAGGAGTCCTACTAGTTCTTAACATAATCCTTTTGTCGCCATTTCGCTGGATGTTCGTGATAATGTGACAGGCGGACGGAACGTTTTAAATGAGCTTGAATCGCATCATACAACGCCATCCATTCAACATTCTCATGATATTTCGCTTTAATATAAATGCAACTAGCGTTTGTTATTTGAATTGCAAGAGTAGCTAAGAAACATGAAGACAATTTTAACATTGTGTTTGAGCTGACAAACTTTGCATATATGAATTTTTATTATTTTACTAGCTGGTACCCGCAGCTTCACCCGCGTGGATGTCGGTTATTATATACTAAAACCTTACTCGAGAACCCCTCTATCCATTGGTGAAAACAGCATGAAAATCGGTGAAGTAGTTTTTGAGTTTATCGCGGACAGGACGACAGACTGACGACATGTTTTATAATAATGTAAGGATGTAATGGTTGATTTTGTAAAAAACTTCAGGTTTGTTGGTCTAAGGGGCAGTTGAAAAATCTAGCTGAGGTTACTTACTAGATATCAACGCGGACAACGTAAGGACTTTTACATACCATAAACTCAAGCCTTCTTTCTTCCCATGGGGGTAGGCACATACTATAGCAAGGCTCGGATACCGGTAAAATTTTCAAATCGGTATGATGTACTTGACGCAAAAACCTTTACATTTGGTTTCGTTCGCAAATACCGTTTTTTTTAAACCGATATTTGCAAGAGTATTATATAAAGGTTTTATCTGACGGTTTTATCACACAAAAAGAAGGGAAGACTGACCAAGTAAAGAAACTATCGTGAGGAAGGGCAAACTTCTTTAACTGAAATAGTTAACTCTCGCTGCGGCAGGTTCCTTCTGTGCATGAGATGAGGTATTTACCGGTGGGACAGGACAGGCTTAATAACTGGGCCCATTCCAAGTAATTTACCAACGTTGACTCCCGATTGTATGTTTTGGTCAAACATCACGCCTGTATTTCCCGACAGGTTAGTCAGAGTTATTTTTAAGTCCCATGTAATAGTGGGCAAGGTTATTGCCATCAACCGGGCACAAATCCAGACTCCGAGCTGCTACTGAGCAATTCTAGATGGAAAAAAGCCAATAGGTAACACTTTGACCCAGGAATCAAACCCAGGACCTCAGGCGCTCAGCACTAGCGCTTGCAACCAAGACTAACAAGATACGGGTACCCAGGATAGAAGATTGGTTAGCGACGAAACATCGATACACGATCATATGCTCAGGTAATTAAAAAACAAAACACTCTACATGTCGCACTTGACGTGTAATCAGTACTTATAATTACCGGTATATAAACGTAGTGCTCCCACCACACGAGGACGTACGTATCAACCATGGAATTGCTACAGCTGTACGTGGTGCTGCTAAGTTTGTTCGCGACTGCTCTGGCGTGTGACCTGAAACAAACAGATGCCGAAATTGCTGCCAAGGCTGCGGTGGAAGCATTCATTAACGACACCAAACCAAGCATCAACAGCAGGTACAGATTGCTCTATCATGTAGCTCCCCCAGTCGGCTGGATGAACGATCCCAATGGATTTTCTTACTTTAAAGATAATTATCAACTGTTTTATCAATATTACCCTAACGAGACGTCGACGGGTCCTATTCACTGGGGACATGTCGTAAGCCCGGATCTAGTGACGTGGACACAAGAGCCAGTTGCATTGCTACCGGAGACGGAACAGTGTTTCTCAGGCAGCGCGATTGAAATAGACGGGACATTAGTTCTTATGTACACTGCTCACATACAAATAAATGACTCGTTCGCTAACGAGACGCAGTACCTAGCTTTCAGCAACGACGGTGTTATTTTCAATAAATACAAAAAAAGAAACCCAGTTATATCGTTTTCGCCCAATAACTCTCCCGATTTCCGGGACCCTAAAGTATGGAAACATGGAAACTACTACTATGTCGTATTGGGTAGCAAGCTGAATGGACAAATGCCACAGATTTTACAAAGGGGCCGAGTACTGCTGTACAGGTCATTGGACATGGGATACTGGGAATTTGTTAGTGTGTTGGGTGAATCGAATGGTGATCTGGGCTACATGTGGGAGTGTCCAGACTTCTTCGAGTTAAACGGAAGCCATGTCCTGCTTATGTCTCCTCAAGGTATATCTGCAGAAAACAGGACAGGTGACAGGTATCAAAACCAGCATCAGACAGGATACATCATTGGAAGCTTCAATTATACAACAGGCAGCTTTGTAGAAACTGTACCTTTCCAAGAAATTGACTATGGCCATGATTTTTACGCAACCCAGACAATGGAGAAAGACGGCAAAAGGTATCTAATCGCATGGATGGGATCGTGGGATGGTATCTTCCCGGAGCGTGATGATGGCTGGGCAGGATCCATGACCATTGTCAGGGAGTTGACATTAAGGGGAGATCGCATCTTAATGAAACCTGTTGAAGCGATCACCAGTCTTAGAAGACCAGGTGCAGTTTTTAACGGAACCTTGGTATCGGATGGAACTATTACAGCACTTAACAAAAGCGGCGAATTAATTGTTAGTTTTAATTTGAGTCAATCGCTTAGTTTGACCTTTCGCGGTGCTGATGATGATGGGTTGGTCACTGTGGGCTGGAGTGAAACTACTAGAAAAATTTCGTTAGACAGGCTTAATGGAACTTTGCCAGACGTTAGACAAGGGGAATGGCGTCCCGTTTCTTCAGAATCCTTGAGAATCTTCTTAGATGCTAGTTCGATAGAGTTGTTCTGTGGTGAAGGTGAAGTGGTGTTCAGTTCCAGAGTATATCCTAATGGTACGTGGGTTGTATCTAATTCGGGTTCTCAAAACATAGCCGTAGTAGCATACGACTTGAGGAGAAGTGTCCCTGAAGTCCCATAAATTGTTATTTCTTTCTGTACTTTTAATTTCTGTTTTATTTGAGAAAATTATTGTAATTTTTTAAAAAGGTCTTTCTTGTTGTCCCAGGGTGCTTGCAAAAAGACGTGGGTCCCGTAAAGACAAGTCGGTACCGACCGGTGCGGGTAAAATAGCCCCGGAATAACTTATGCGCTCACGCATAAAGAAACAAGTAGAAAAAAAGTTTCTATCTAGCTATCTGTGCCCGCTGATTTATGCGAATACCCATATATTATAGTGGCTAAACTATTTTTGATTATTTGACCTAATTAATTAATGTTTTGCTATATTTATTTTTGATGGAAATCTGCCTGTATACTTGAATTTTTATTTTCAATCTACTTTGCTCATTCAATTTTCAATTGAGTTCGTTAATGTAAGCGTTTATAAGGCTCAGGAGTTTTATTGATAGTATATTATTTTGTCTTAGTTTTATTTTATTTTTTTCGTGTATCACCTTAAGTTTCCCTTGGTAGAACTTTTATATGAAAGACGATTGCAGAGCATCTAAGCATCAGAGATGCTGTTACGCCTCATTAATCATCATCCTTAAATTTATCAGCCCTTGTTCTACAGCCCTTATTGATTTACATGTACGGACATCTTCCGTCTTAAAAAACTAAAGGATAAATTCAACCCATACATACCTAAACACACTACACACTCACAGAACCATTCGTAACTACTTTCTTCAGGAAACAAGGGAAGGGGCTTTGGTGGTACGCCCCAGTGCCTTTAAAACATTTTAAGGGAAGTTGCAGCTGAAACTGTTGTTGCTGTTGCAACTGGTGAGCGTGAGCCCTGGGTTCGATTCCCAGGGCGGGCAACGTTATATTGAGTATCTCCGTGTGGAGTTTCTTCAGCTTGGAGTCTGAAACTGTATGCCCTGTTTTTCTTCTTTTCGTGAGGTTAATGACTGACGTGGTGTCAGAATTGTAAAGCCACCTATGGGCCTTTGAGTTGGCTTCACATCCCGTTGAGAAATATCTCTCAGACAAGCCGGTTTCCTCACGATGTTTTCCTTCACCGTTTTTGAAGCAAATGATAATTACATATACAATACGCACATGAGTCGCCTCGCACTGCTTTCAAAAAGGTGAAGGAAAACATCGTGAGGAAACCGGCATGTCCTGGAACCAAAATTTCGAAGACATGTGAGTGACATCTACCAACCCTCACTGGGCTCGCGTGGTGGATTACGGCCCACTCCCTTTCAGGGAGTGCCTCATTGTCTCAGAGAGTGTTCGACGCCTGTGTCCCAGCAGTGGGAATGTTATAGGCTGATTATGTTTATGCTAGGCACATGAATCCGAAAAGTCAGGGGTGCATGCCTTGGGTTTGAAGTCGATACCAATGAATGTGCCCTGTTAATTGAATGGCAATAGGACGGGTTCCTATAAATATATAAGTATCACCTCTGCATAACCCTTCCAGGAATACAGGTTTGATTTTATGTTGTTAAAGTTGTTCCCTTGCGTGCCACACTCTTTCATTTGCGGTAGTGAGCAAGTCGTGGCGGGTGCTACTACGAGTAGGTCTTATGCCAGGAGATCCAGGCGCGTTTGCAGGACTAGATTTTAGCAGGCTTTGCTTGTCTCAGCCCAAGATTGGGGAGAGGGAGCCAAAGTTCTATAAGTAAGTCATATTGGCTGTTGCCTGTTTGAATGAGTTTAGGGGGGGAGGGGGTATTGACCCCTGTGACCCTCCAAGACAGCGCTTGAGCACAACATCGGCAGTGACGTAGTGACGGAGTGGAGTGAGAGCCGTAACGGAAAGTCAGTCTGCATCTCCCCTAATCGATGGTGTTTTCATTTACCTATAAGATTTTATACTATACAGGGTGTTAAGTTAAATGGGACATACTTTAAGGGAGTGTACTTCAGCTTTTTTTTCTTATTTCAGAGTTGGTCCCGTTGTAAACACTCCCTTAAAGTATGTCCCATTTAACCTAACACACTGTATATTATAAAATCATAATGTGTCCCTCATTTAACCTAACTCCTTATAAGTATACTAGCACTTTACCAACAGAATTTCGAAGAATTCTTATTCCTTGTGTACATCATAAAGGTCACATCACTAACTCATGAACGTTAGTGAGTGAGTGAGTTAGATCTTTTCTTTTTTTACATTCGGGGTAGATTTTTGAGACAGGGCAGTAAGGTCAGGTACATGAACTGTGGTAGCTACAGGAATACGTCTTCCTTACGAGACTGTCTTTTTTGAGTAATTGCAAACTACATTCACAGATTTTTGTTATCAGCTTAAAAAACGTGAACATTCACGTTTTTTTTTATGATGCCATTCGATGCAGTTTCGTAGAAGGACCAACTGAGGTAAGAGTAAGTACCAGAAAAGTCACAAATCGCACAAAACTTTTCCCATAGATTCCTTAATTTGCTTAGTACATTGTACATTTTAGAACTAACGATATATTATTCTATATAACAATACTAGGTACATTTATCTTCGTATAGGTTAAGTTCGAAAAAAAAAGATAAGCAACACTGCTTAAGGAAAACAATATCTTGTAAAATAATACAAATGGGTACCTACCTATTTGCGTTATTTTCCTTGTACAATTTATTTTTATGATCAAAATTTATGCTTATGTTTGACTGAATGTTGTTGAACTGTTAAAATGAAAGATTAGTCTTAATCGGCTACGAAAATAAGTGACGCAATTAGATAGCTTGATTAACACATAGGGTGCTGTTAACTGTGTCCCGGTAGTAAGTTCCCGTGGGATTTTTTCTGACATCCACGCGGGTGAAGCCGCGGGCAAACGCTAGTCATTTATAGTTCACCACACTAACTTCGGAAGGAACGCATAACCACGGCATTAATTTTTTATTTCATGTCTTCCACACCCAACATTCACTTCCATACAAATACATAGCCAAAGCTCATTATTGACGATTGACAGCGAAGCCGTTGTGGACATCAAGGGGATTATTTACGAGTATAAGCGTTGCTTAAAGTTAAGTAATGTTTTGCAACAACCGCATGTATAGCACATAATATCAACATAACAAATAATTATGCCAATTCTCATCTCTGCGATGTCGTCCAATGTTATCTCGCCTTTAGTAAGTAAGTAATAATAATATAAATAACTACGCCTTGTTATGTTATGCCATTCATTGACATCAACTTCGCACAAAGTTGCAACAGATTCCTCTCAGACCAACACAGACATCATTAACGTCACAGGGACGAGATAAAATCGAGCGCATTGACGTGCGTTATATCATCATAATATCACAAACAAAACACTTGAAATATCTTATCACCCCAAAAAACTAGTATATAATCAGATTACCACACGAGACGATATATCAATCAGTCATGACTTTTATAAAGTTATTCGTGGTGTTCCTCACTTTGGTCGCCACCGTTCATCTAAAGACGATTAAAGAAAGTGATGCGAAAGCAGAATTAGAAGCATACATTGAAGAGAAGAAGGCAGAAATCAACCCCAGGTACAGACTTCACTACCACGTGGCGCCCCCTGTGGGCTGGATGAACGACCCTAATGGATTTTCATACTACAAAGGAGAATACCATCTGTTCTACCAATTTTACCCCTACGACAGCCAGTGGGGGCCGATGCATTGGGGTCATGTGGTGAGCCCAAATCTTGTGGATTGGAGGCAACTTCCGACTGCCTTGGTGCCTGAAAAGGAACAGTGTTTCTCAGGAAGTGCTATCGTTAAAGATGACACCCTGGTCTTAATGTACACGGCACACGAATTAAAGGACGAAGAACCTTTCTACAATGAAACTCAGTATTTGGCGTTCAGTGATGATGGCGTGGAATTCTACAAGTACGAAGGTAACCCAGTTTTATCAAGTGCACCTAACGGATCCCCAGATTTCCGAGATCCTAAAGTATGGAAGCACGGTGACCACTGGTATGTTGTGCTTGGGAGCAAGACTGACGATGATAGAGGCAGAGTATTGCTTTACAGATCCTCAGACATGATCAGCTGGGAATTTTTAAGTGTCCTAGGAGAATCTACGGGTGAAATGGGCTATATGTGGGAGTGTCCTGACTTCTTCGAGCTTAAAGGAAAATACATCCTTCTGATGTCACCCCAAGGCATGACCCCGCAAGGAGACAGATACAAGAATACTCACCAAACAGGTTATATCATCGGAAGTTTTAATTATGAAACTTTTGAGTTCTTGCCCGAAATTAGTTTCCAAGAAATTGACTTTGGTCATGACTTCTATGCCACTCAAACTACTGAAGAAGATGGAAACAGATATCTGATCGCGTGGTTTGGAATGTGGGAAGTCCCATATCCTGAGGATGTCGACGGCTGGGCGGGAGCCATGACTATCTTCAGAGAACTCGATTTAGTTGGGAACCGTATCTTGATGAAGCCTGTTGAGATGATGACCAGTCTGAGAGAGAAAACAGTGTGGGATGGGAAGGTTGCAGAAAATGTTGGTATACAATTTGATAAGACTGGAGAGTTACTGGTAAGTGGAGACTTGAGTCAAAGCATAGAGTTGGAAATCAAAGGTAGCAATGGTGGCGGTCAAGTTTCACTGCGATGGGACCCTCAAGTCCGTAAAGTTGTGGTAGATAGAGAAGGAGATGTCAGACAAGTGGAATGGCTTCCTCTGGGTTCCAAAGTGTGGAGGATCTTCTTGGATGCTTCTTCTCTGGAGCTGTTCTGTGGTGAAGGCGAGGTAGTGTTCAGCACGAGAGTGTATCCCGACGGAGGCTGGCAAGTAACGAATCTAAGCCCCCAGCCTCTAGACGTTGTAGCTTATAAATTAAGTAGAAGTGTTCCTGAATAGTGTGTACTTTGATGTTAGTAGTTTCTGGGGAAAATTCGGTTGATCACTTAGAAAACATTTTGTGATGATTATTGTAAAATTCTCATATATATATAGTATATAGTATACATATAGTATAGTACATACATATAGTAAATCATTATTTTTTGATAATGTTTAAGTTATAATGAAAGTATTATTTAGTTTGTATTTGCGTGTTTAATTACAGAATTGTTAAATAATTTTATTTTTAATTTACTGTACTTAGATATTTCATTTTGTTACAAAGAAATTGCAAACGGAGATTTTGAAACGTCA
Source organism: Lithophane leautieri (assembly GCA_949152455.1). Taxonomy (NCBI): domain Eukaryota; kingdom Metazoa; phylum Arthropoda; class Insecta; order Lepidoptera; family Noctuidae; genus Lithophane; species Lithophane leautieri. The sequence continues at coordinate 17,352,084 of OX424467.1, forward strand.
AATCCCAATTTGGTTCACTCTATTGAGCTCAATTACTAAGCTAAGTTGTGAATATTAATAAAAATTAACAGGACTGTAAGAAATATTTTCTTCATAATTAATATTATTTACATTTACATTATGCAACTTATTATACTAAATTAACTATAAAACAAAAACTAAAAGGACTACCTAACTATACCATTAATATAAAAACAAAGGGACCCTTAGGCGTCGAAGTATTCGTCCGCATGATCATGATCTTAACTGAGTTTGGTTAACTATCTACGTTAGTACTATGACCTAGGCCGATCTGATATCAGATTAGACGATACTGATATCAGATCGGCCTATGTTCAGAATTTTCTCTTCGTGAATAAATCAATCCTTGAGGGGTTGAAACTGAAATGTTAATTTGAAATATCTATATCCTGTATCCAATTTTCAACTGATTTTGAATACCAAAATTGAAATACTGTACTCTGATTTTGAATTTGCTAGACTAAAATTACATTTAGTGTCTACATTAAAATAATCTAGTTACCGAGTGACTCACCAAGGACCACTGAATCATTCTCTGTAGGAGGACCTTCACGTGTCGTGTTGTCTCTGTAATATTAATTACTAGCTGCGCCTCGCGGTTTCACCCGCGTAAGGCTCGATCCCATGGGAATATCGGAAAAATCGGAAAAAATATCCTATGTCCTATTCCAGGTCATGGTCTACCCCTGTGCCAAATTTCATCCAAATCCGTTCAGCCGTTTTAGCATGAAAGCGTAACGAACAAACAAACTCACTTTCGCATTTATAATATTAGTTAACGTGTTATTTATTTTTTATGTCTATCGCAGCTCGCATCTATCGTTTTGGCTTAGCTAATAAAGAATCAGAGTTTAGGTATACGAAGTGTAGTTGAATTAACTGGAAACCTCGTAGGTACTCATCATTATGAACACCAACACTCAACACCTTGAACTATAGGACTATTGTTATTTGTATACGAAGGACCAACTTAGTATTTTTCAAAACAACCCCTATGTTTTGTGGTGTTGAAGTTTATAAACCAGGTCAAGCGTGAGCCGGACTCCCGCACGAACGGTCCCGTACCGCCGCGCGGTACACCTGCGTACCAAAAACCATTGTAGTTAATTAGAATGTCCTTGAAGAATTAAGATCGAGAAAAAAACGCCGAAGAAGTCACGTTTCTTGTACATAAATAACAACATATACCTACCTTATTAATTAATAAAATTGATTTAATAGCTCGTTTAAGGAAATGCTTATAAAAAATTTTACACACAAAATATTTCTTCTAAACATACTATGGCGCATATATCTCTGTTCTGTTGTTATAAAATATTTTTTATAACGAGGTGAAGAGGTGAAAGATATTTCAAGACGAAGCGATTAGTAAAAAAAAAAATTATGCCTAAATGCCTATCATAAAAATAATTATGTTTTATGCAACAACCTTCAATTGAATACTATGTAAACTTCCGCAAACCAGTGAACTATTGCAGATTATAGTTTTAGGTTATTTTTAGGGTATCCCCTACTCGTAAAGTGGGGATGTTTTGTTTTTCACGTCAATCCTATGGTGTGGGGTATTGTTGGAAAGGTAAATAATGGGAGTTTGTGAAAACCATTTTTGGATTTAGGGACCCGTTTGTGAAATATTAAGCTTTAAAGTGCTAATTTTTGTTAGTCATGTGTTCCCCCCTGTTAGCTAAATGGTTGATTTTGGATATGTGAAAAAATTCACGGCAGTAGTATATATAACGAAATTAAAAGGAAACTATCACAGCTAAGTAGGCTCGACAAGTTACCGAGTAATAATCGACCAACTTAGCAGTTGCAATAACATGTTTTTCAAGTACAATGTAAAGTTTGTTGGATAAATTCATCCCAACTACGGAACCCTTCATTGTGCGTGGTTCGACATGCACTTGGCCGGTTTTTTTATTTTAATTTTATTAGTAGTTCGCAATCCGATTATAGTTGGCGTGCAATTGTAACGATGTATGTAGAACCACACGAAGCAGTAGGTACTAAAAAAAGCTTTACTGTATCGAATTTGAAAACGAAACTCAGACAATATGACCACATAACATCTCGATATATCAAAATATTTCCATTTCAATAAATCTCAATCGTTTAGTTCTGCACATGACAAGTTGCAACGAAATATTTTACATTTTTGTATGCGCCCGTGAGCGTGACGCTATGCGTTAATCTTGTTCAAAAATCTTCGGAAAACATGTCGCGTCGGTTTCAAATAACGATTTTTCATTGGTTTGGGGCATAAAAAACCCGTTTTGGGATAACAATGAACTAGCAAAACTTTACAGATGTACGTAATGGATATCGTCTCAAAATAAGATAAAACAAAAAAATAATGCGACATTTTTTTGGGACATACGCCCGCAAGTTGTGTAGTTATCCTAGTACTATCTATATCCTAATTCCAACTAATATTATAAATGCGAAAGTGAGTTTGTTTGATTGTTACGCTTTCACGCTAGAACTGCTGAATGGATTTAGATAGACCTAGAATAGGAATAGAATAGAATAGAATATTTATTTGCGTAAAACATGGTATACAGGGGTGTTAAATACAAATTGAGGCACAAGCATGTTTAGCTAGGATAAAACATAGCATGCAAAATTTTAAAGATAAGTTAACAACAACAATCGTTTTCTAACATCAACATTTTTTATCTATAAATTCTTTTAAATTATAAAAACTACACTCGAGTAACCACTTATGAAATTTAATTTTAAATAATTTTGTGTTTAAAGCCTTCAAATGCCTTGGTATTTTATTATAAATGCACACACACATTGCCAAGCAGTTACTATTGTATTTAGACAGTCTAGGCAAATCATTTAACACTAGTTTGTATGGATCTCGTCGGTTCCGAGGATTGACATCATTTGCAGTCTTAAATAGTTGCTTATTTTTCATAACAAACACACATATTTCGTAAATGTAAAGCGACGGTAACGGTAACAAACCAAGTTTTTTAAATATTGGTCGACATGAGTCGTCAGGCTTAAGTCCACAAATTGCTCTCATGCACTTTTTTTGAGCGATAAATGCTCTTTGGAAGTCAGTGCTGTTACCCCACATTATTAGTCCATAACGTAACAACGTTTCGACGTACGCGTGGTATGACATTACAGCTGTTTTTATATTAGTTACATTTTTTACACGTTTTAATGCATAAACAAATTTATTAATTTTAGTGCTAACATTGTCTATGTGCTCTTTCCAGTTAATGTCTTTATCTATTATTACACCTAAAAATCTGGTACGCGTTACTTCATTGATTTTATTAATATTGAGTTTAATGTCATTTTTGGAATTATTTGATCGATTAAATTGTATGTAAACGGATTTGTCAAAATTTATCATCAAATGGTTAATGTCAAGCCAATGCAATAATTTGTCAATTGTATTATTAATGTCAAGTTCATGTTCTGAAATGGTATTTAGTTTTTTATTAGATGTCACTATAATAGAAATATCGTCAGCAAATAATACGCATTTATGGTTAGTTATTTTTATGATGTCATTTATATAAATGAGGAATAATATTGGGCCTAGCACACTTCCCTGTGGAACGCCATATTTATTATGTTTATATTCCGATGAATAGGATATTATTACATTATTTTCATTTTTTTTATTGATGATGACACATTGTATTCTATTGCTTAAATAGGACGACACCCACTGAAGTGCCGGTCCTCTAATACCAACAGCTTCCAATTTTTGTAGCAATATGTCATGTGACACCAGATCGAAGGCTTTCGATAGATCAAAAAAGAGGCCTGTAGTTATATAATTATTATTAATATTTGAAAGTATAGCTTGCATGAGGGAAAAAATAGCTAACGATGTGGACTTATTCTTTTGGAATCCAAACTGCTGGTCACTTATAATATGAAATTTATAGCAAAAGTCAGTTAACCTTTTAAACATACATTTTTCAAAAATTTTAGATAATATGGGTATAAGAGTTATAGGTCGGTAATTGTTGATGTCACATTTATCTCCCTTCTTGAATAAGGGCTTTATTAAAGACAGTTTTAATTTTTCAGGAAAGGTGCCTTGTGAAAATGACATGTTTATTAAATGCGTCAGAATACCAGTCAGTTCGTTGCAGCATGCTTTGACGATTTTTGTGTTGATCTCATCATAGCCCTCCGACCTAGTGTTGGATAGAGACATTATTTCCTGTCTTACCTCGTTAACCTCCATTGGTCTAAGAAACATAGAGTTGACACACATACTTTTGAGGCGGTTTTGGTTTGTGCTTTTTTCCCCTTGTACATGCCATACAGGACATACTTTTATCCCGATATTCCCACGGGATCGAGTCTAACGCGGATGTAAACTTGTGGAGGTTTGCTAGCTAATGTAATTATACCATGTGTTCGTGTTTCTATAACTTATTTTCGTTAAAAAACGTGAATAGACTTTGACCAACAATGTCTCCATATTTCCATAGCCAGTTAGATCTATGGTCCGATACAAAACAAAATAATGCAATGACGGGAAGGATACAAGTCTTCAGAAAGTTCAGGTGTGAAGTTCTCGCAACCAGCGTGCGTGTATGTTCAACTTAACGAAACAAAAGGAGAATGTAGAGTGCTCACAAGATAAGTCAGCGCGCGGCTGAAATCGGAACTTATTAGTTTCGATTTTAGCCAATTCCGATTTTCATTTGTTTATGTAAGGTCAAATAACGTATAGAATTGTTTAATTGATTAATATGAATATAATATTAATGATCAACAAAGATTGAATAAAAAAAATTACATTATAGAATTAAGCTCGCCAGCGCCAATAGTCGCGCGCAGACTTATGTTGCAAGCACTTTAAGGATCGTAGCAGTGCAGTGGTGGCATTCTGTAGTTACAGCTCAATGGAAAAAAGGCGAAAGTAAATGGGAAGAATACCTATCTGACACTACGGCTTGGTGATAGACCTTTTTACACTTATTATATCCTTTTCTAGATAACAATTTGTCATGGATAAAATTATTATGTACCTTCTTAATAGCTTTGTAAACTTACCAAACATACAGACAGAATCAGTTTGTAATGTACAGTAACTACAACTATTTTCATAACGTCCCTCGGCAAACTTCGTGTTTCGTCAGTCGTCGGATTTCTATCAGTTGCCCTTTGCACTTGGTGCAGAACGGACGCTCTCAATCGACTTCCAAGTCGTGAAACACGAAGTTTGCCGAGGGACATTATGAAAATAGTTGTACTGTATTCTGTGGTCCTGGTGAAAAGGGATCTAAGTCCAAAAATGCAACTTAACAGGAGACGCAAAAAATACTCCGCGCGCTTCAAATTGCGTGTTTGACCTCGTGTGACATTTAAACCGCTACCAAATGAAATACATGATGTGATGTTTTTTACGTAAACAATTTATGCTCTTTATTATTATTGAGTTATTTTTTATGTAAAATTTCGACTTTAAGATAGTGACTTATACTAACACAAAATGAATTCCTTGAGGGTATAAAATAAGTTATACCCCTTCTCCCATATATTAAATGTTAATTCACACAAGTGAAAATGGATACGCATTTGGAATGATGATGTGAATACTAATCTCAAAAGAGTTACTTTGATTTTTCCCTTTATTTTGGTGAAAACGGATTTATGTCATGTATTTATGTAAAATACTGGTATTCAGCTGCATCCGGTTAGACTGGAAGCCGACCCCAACATGGTTGGGAAAAGGCTAGGCAGATGACGAATATCACATTACTCACTAAACCACTTTTAAGTAACAGGTGTTGTTGTATTGATAAACACCAACCAAGTTAAAACGTGGGTAATTTATGTTAATTTAGATTTAAAAAACATAAACAATATTTTTTTTTCCGTTTAAAAGAATACAAAAGTACTTGAAACCGAGTTTTGTAGTTTTTTTTGGGGTCAGTTGGACCCTTTTACATAAGGTAACTTCTTTATTTTTAGAGATAGCTTAGATCCGTTTACACCAAACGATAGAGCATTTTTTCTGATCACTTCTGTATACTTAACTCATTTTCCACAAAATCTGACTTATACCCCTTTTCACTAGGCACAGTATTAATGTAGGGGATTATATAATCTTTTACTACTGCAATGGATGTTGTAAGAGATGACTTAAGAGCGATAGTAAATAGATACGACGATACGTTCCTTATGAGCGCTGATAACAACATTTATCGACGTAGATAATTTTCGAGTCGAACTCAGATAGGTACGCTTAAGGAAAACAAGATGAAAAAATGTTTCGTCAGGTATTCGAATTTGACCATCTAAAAGTGAAATAGGAAACGTGAGATGATGTGGATTCGTGTATCTTTACATTATTATAGTACAACAAGCTTTTGCCCGCGGCTTCGCCCGCGTGACGGTCGAAAATTATCCCACGGGAACGTACTCCTGGGGTAAACCCGTTCAGCCGTTATAGCGTGAAAGCGTAACAAAGAAACTCACTTTCGCATTTATAATATTAAGTTCTTATCTTCGTTGTGTGTGATTACTTTTAAGGAAGTTTCCAGACAAGAACACGCGCACGATGCGGCTGGCACAACTAGCAAACTATAGAAGGCTAAAGACAGGCCACAATTCATTGAACACTCCCCACTTAGGTGGCCAAGTAGTCACCTATTTCTTTTTATCCCGATATTCCCACGGGCCCGTTTATACACTACAGAAGAAATATAAGTGAGAAGGACGATTTAAAAAAAGAAAAATATCATACTAACTTCTTAGGTCCGGACCTAACACTAAGGGTTCTTGGAACCCTATTAAGTAATGTAACTTGGGGTACTTGGGGTCTTGTTTAACCCAAACTTTTACCCCACAGCCCCTTGAGTGCTCCGATACCATACGTGGCCTGTTCCATATTTATCAGTTCACTGTAAACAAATTATAGCGACGATGTTAGTTTTGCATTGACTTGTTACGGGTGGATTTCAATAACGAGTTTATAATTATGCGTTACAACTAAGATTAGGAATGACGTTGGGCTATAATGTGACGTTTTAGCAAAACAGCTTCTCGATTACTCATTTTGGCGTAAAGTCAATGAGATATAACAAAAACAAATAACAAAAACAGATATAACAACGTCGGATAACAACAAATTTCCTTTGCAATCCGTACCTTTCAAGTTACAGTTCTGCACAACTTGAAGCAACTATAGTCTCTATTTTAATGTTATTGGCAAGGTACGTTATTGTTAACAACATTCCATCAGGCAGGTCATTAGCAACCCGATGTCCTGACTGAACGAACAAATGTATTCTCGAACAACTACGCATAAGAGATAGATTATCCGCAACCTGTTACCAAAGGATTCTCGGTTACTTTGGTCACATTGCCTGTCGGGAACCGGTCAACCTTGAAAAGCTGGTGGTGATGGGCAAGGTACATGGGAAACGAAGTCGCGGCCGGTTACCTAACCGCTGCACAGTGGATCGTCCCCATAGAAGAGGTTGGACGTAGGCAGATTGTGAAATCAAAGTAGATATTAAAACTTTATCAAAAATCTACAAATATTGACCTGAGACTTTTTCTAATTCGACTCGTATTTCAGGAGAAAATCGATAAAAAGTGTTTTCTTTGGAAATGGACACTTAAACTCCCCCACCACCTGAGTGTTTAGAGTAGTCGTTTCTATAATTGGTATCTACCTACTAAGTGCCATATTTTGTCCAAAGACACTTGGTGCCCCAATGGTGCCCTTTCTGAGATACAATTGATAAAGGAAAATGACAGCATTTTTTTTTTAAAGTATCTATTTTGTTTCCACTTGCTGCCTACGACAACCTAGGGACGATCCACTGTGCGCTGGATAGACCAAGTAACCCTCACTGGATTCTCGGGACACGACCTTCAGTAATGAAGTAGGTACGCTACCAAGAACAAAAAGTCTTGACTGATGGAAAGTGATGATGATTAATAATTATATAATCAGCCCGTTATAGCCCCTGCGAGGGTAGTGGGAAAGTCCGAAAGGGATACCGGGACCTTGGCAATAGGTACCTGAAGGAACACGGGTGGGTTTTAGTCAGTAAAAGTCTAACACGCCCTCCCGATCCGCCCAGAGCGGGAGAAGTAATTTAAGGATTCCAAACCCTCAAAAAAAAAAAAACCCATTATAGCCGAGGCGGGCTCTGCTCTGTATTTTCTTCTCTTGTCGTAACAGAACCTGACCTTAATTTACAATACAACTATCTAATAAAGTACCTACCAACACACAAGAAGGTACATGAACTATTCAAGAACGTGTGTTCCCATAATAATTAGTTTTCATATGTAAAATTGGAGCTGACTTGTGGAAGGAGGACGCTGGTATGTTACCCTAACATTTGCATTTCAGCCGTAGGGGTGAGCTGATTTTGAATACACAATGAGCCTTAGATAATCTTGAGGAATACGCCTATCGAAGAAAAGATACCAAGGCTTTTATTAAACATGATGAGGACTTTTGATAAACATTCAGACTTCCTCGTATACATTCATTTTGCCTAGTTGGTGTAGTGGTCGCAAGTGCTACTGCTTATCATGAAGTCCCAGGTTTGATTCCCGGGTCAGGTAAAGTGTTATTGGGTTTTTTATCTGGATATTCGCGGTTATTTGAGGATTTTTGACAGTCGTTACGGGTTGAAAGTTCGAAAGTCTGCCTACCTGTCTTACCAAGGTGTATCGTATTGCCCAGTTACTAGGTTGTGGAGGTCAGATAGGCAGTCGCTCTATGTAAAATACTGGTATTCAGCTGCATCCGGTTAGACTGGAAGCCGACCTCAACATAGTTGGGAAAAGCCTAGGCAGATTATTGGAGACAAGGTGATCTATTCAAAGATTTGAAACAGAAAGGAAATGTTTTTATCAAAGACGTAAATAATAATATAAAGATATTGCTGTACAATATTGTTATACAACCATTGAAACTTATAAAAAGCAAAACTGTTTCTATTTCATTTAAAAATAATAGTGCCTAAGCATAGAAGTCTGCAAAACAATAATAACAAGTTGTTTGTCAAAATAATCCTTATCACATTTATGATACTTTTTATCCAAGTACGTTCCCGTGGGATAATTGCTGACCTCCATGCAGGTGAACCACGGGTAGAACTTAGAACAATAAAATATAAAAAAAACATGTTTGTCTCTTCTTGTTCTCACACACTATTGTCTACATTTCTTTCTCATTTCTCCTTTCGCAGGTTTGCTGGAAGAAATTTCTTAAGAAATAAGCAGTACCTTTTTACTCATATTATAATTAGGTTGTATCTCTATGTATTTTACTGTGTGTATATAAATAATAAAATAAATATGAATCAATGAATGAAATGCACCGACCCCAGCGTGGCTTAACCAGACTCGATAAATCGAATGAACCCCAGGATTTGCACTAGCCCCTGGAGCCTCATGGTTCATGGGGTTACAGAAGCCATTGCATATCAAAGAGTAGACCGGGGGGCGCGGGTAATGGTAGGGAATAGACCGTGCCCGTCGGGATATGGAAGGATTTGCGAGCCTACCGGATATGCATCCTTGAGTAAGCAATGGACTAGTGGAGAGACGGGTAATATTTATCTAAGGATGGGCATCTTTTTACGACGACGCCGCCAGTTGGCTCCGTTCCATTTTCACCGTTGAATCCATTGGCGGAGATATGCTTCGTTCTCGGCTCTTTTCTATCTCCCTGCTGTGCTGTGTTACACTTTGCTGTTTTCTGAGTCTTTGTCCAAGGACTCGCTGCTGTCCGTTTCAGGTTTCTTGTATATCTCGCTGGCTGCTTTCGTGATCTTGTATCGGTCTTCCGCCATATCCATCCAGAAGTTGATTTCCTTGTTGAAGCACGCCATGTCCTGTCTTAGGTTGTCGTTCCATGCGTAAATCGGTCAGCCTACTCTCTTGGATTTGGCCTTGTACTGCATTGCTGCATATAAAAGGTGTGGTTTGCCGCGTCTGTGAACATGTGCGAGATAGCACGTCCTGTGTTTCTTGATGTGTTTCGTAACAGTTTTTACTTCTAAGATTTCGTGCATTTACTTTTGTCTTGGTTTATTCCTAGCGAGGTTAATCAAGTCTCTCATGATGACTCTCTCTGTCAGGATAGTTCAAGTCCAGCTTCACCGGTGAATCTTTTGGCGGGGTTAAACTGCTTTCTCGATTCTTTTCTTCTTAGTTCTGATGTGTTTTCAGCAGCACTGTTCAGATCGCGATCGGCCCGATCCTCGTTGTTTATGTTCAGCTCCGTCGCCGTACAAGTTCAATCTGTAACTCGCCGCTGCTCACCTCGGGTTGATGCGATTGCAAATAATATAGTTCGGAGTTCGGAATTCGGCTCAAGTAATTAATAAGACCCCGACAAAAATCTCGACCCGCGTCACCCGAAATATTCTTTTCTGTTCATAGTTACATCGCCGACACCCATAACCAACCACTTTCAAAACAAAATCCCGCGCACAAGATGACCACCTCTGTTACCCCCAGGTTCTATAATAGCGTCCATGCGCCTTTGCTGGCTTTCCGCGATAGTACTATGGCGGGCGCGCATCGCAAGGTCTATTCCCGCCTGCAGCGTTCGGCCACTATGTAACGCTTACCCATGCTGATCAACCAATAACATTGCAGCATCAGATTTTTGTTGCGACCCCTTTCTTGTAAATGAAAATAGCGCCCAGGATAGAGTAAACTTAAAAAGCGTTAAAACTTGATAGCATCCGTCATATTTGTTTTAAATTAGCTCGAGTATAAGCCCTTTTCAAGGATTGCACCTGCAGACAGCAGTTTGAGTGAATGAAAATCAAAGTAGATATGTCATATTCTACACAATCTACAGTTTACACTTTCACTGTCAGAAAATTTGTTGAGATGCCCCGTTGTGGCATTCTATAATATACCCAAATAGTGAGTATCTTAAAAGTTTAAATACCAATTGCTATGCGACCTAAGGGTCGGTGCGGGCGCCTACATCTGGCGAAGGATATAGGGGCTGCGGAATTTTGTTTCCAAAGCCGTTAGGTATTCGTGCCCAAGACAATAAGAGCAACACTGACCACTCACAAAAAAAAGGTCACTTGAACTGAATAACGATTTTGGAACACAATCACCTACGCATTATATCTTAAAGTTGGGTACATTATTTAGCCAATTAAACCTGTAGTGACTTAAAATGACGGAATTATGGCGTGTATTTTGCAGAGAGGAGCAAGTCACTGTAATATGGAAAGATCTCACCAGATTAGCCTGCAGGTACACTTGGCGACCACCACTACCATCAAAACAAAACACCAACATCACTTTAAAAACTCAGTATCATTAAAAATAATCCATGAAACTACACATTACACAACACGCACCACCCGATAAAATACCGATTTTGCAGAGTTCGATTTCGCTGGCAAGCGAGGGGCGCTTGCCACATGCCACTATCATAAAAAAATTACAGAGAGCGTCTCCGGCACAACCGTCTTCGTTGACTGCTAAAGACCCAATCTATATAAATAATAAAATAAATAAATAACAAAACAAATTATTTAAAAAACAAAAAACCCGACTGTATAAACGTATAACCGAAAAGAGAAAAACTAGTATTGAACTTTGTTTTTTGTAAGGTATTGCAGGCGGGGACAAACAAAAGTTACACCATTGCAGGTTATTGGTTTGTCCCCGCCTGCAATACCTTACATAAAACCAAGTTCAATGCTATATGCTATATGGTTCAATGGTCGGGTTTTATGTTTTTTTAAATAATTTGTTTTATTTCAAGCTTTTAAGTTTTATTAATATATTTGGAATTAACTCATTACTAGATTTTATTTGATACCAATATTTTTGTAATTTATTTTAAAAAAATGCTTTCCCGCCGTTTATTTTGGATTTTCAGATGAAGTATAAAAAATTTTTATAGCCTATGTCACTCTCACAATTAAGACAAACCTAACGACTCCTCATAATTATGTTAAAATCCATCAAGCCGTATAGGCTACAGAGCGTGCCAAAGAAATAGACATACATACATACTCTCGAAAAACATTACCCTCCTTCTGGGGCCGTCGGGTAAAAATAGTAATAAACGGTAAAAAAATAGAATCGACAAAAAAAAAAAAAGATTTGTACTGTGCTTTCGACGGCTTGAAATCATCTCTTTTGATATAAAATATTTGTGAGAGATCTCATTTCGAGACCTGCTCGCTAGATTTATTTTTACTTTCAAAGTATAAAATTCAAAATTAAAATTCTCTGGTTTGGTATTTGAATAATCTTGATCTTTTAGCTGAGTGGCAAAGAAGATTTGTAATGTATCGAATTGAATGTATAGAATTTTGGTATACGGTGTAACTTTTATTTGTCCCGCCTGCGATACCAAAATTCTATAAATAGTAATGCTTGTTTATCTCTTTTCATTTAAGTACGTATTTTTTCAGTCGAGTTTTTTTGGTTTTTAAATAATTTTTTAATCTTTTGTATAGATTCTTTTATATTTCTTGAATATGAGAACGTTGTACGTCACAAGGCTAAAAATATTCTACGAAACAACAGTTTACAAAGACTAGATTTGTAGACCATTTTCTATTTTGTTTGTTATGTACCTGGTACTTGTTGATAGGCCTACACTGTTACTTACTTGGCCATGGTTACTCTTTTAAAGTTAATTGGCTTTTCCAATGATTTCAAACTGTAATTTTTCAATTATTTTTAAAAGAGTTTCTTGCCTGCCGAATCAATTTCCAAGCAAGTTCTCGGTTTCCTTGTGTCCGCGCGAACTCTTTGAGTTTTCTTTCCGAGAATTCAATATCCTGACACCGGAGGTTCTGGTTTACTCAAAAGGGCTCATTTTGTATTTAATTATTATAGACTACGGCTATAAGGGAATGTTTTGGGTTCTATATTGAAAGTAACCGGAATGTTGGTAAACTTATTCGCAAGGAATTATAATAAAAACCAGGGGGCCTAAACCGGCCACATTAGCAATTCCTCTAAAAGCAGTTCATTTCCTGAATCCCAGCTGTCATGAGCAATTCCTCTAATTTGACATAAAATCAATTCATAATTTGTGAACTATTTTACGAATCTCCATAGAAAACTATCAAACAGATGAATTATTTCGTAATATGAATTACACGCATTATGAATTGTCATTATGTATTTTCATATTATGATTCTGCTAAAGTGACCGTTTTAAGTCGCCAGTTAATGACTATAAAGACTGGCGTGGCTCTACTATTGCTTTCACAAAACTGAAGACCAATTCCGGTTAGTAATTAAAACGACGGTCATACCAGTAGGCTATTACTGCTCTCGGTGAGAAGAAGCGAGTCGTAATCCACCACGCGGGCCGAGTGCGGGTTGGTAGATGTCCCATGTCTTCAAATTTTTGGCTCTAGGACATACCGGTTTCCTCACGATGTTTCACCTCACCGATTTGAGAGCAGTGGTGATGAAATATCTTCCACAAAGTAAAGCGCTTGTCTGGGTTCGAATCTACGACCTACGCCGAGTCGCGGTCGCAAGTCGCCGCCGTTATCATTGGGCCACCACTACTGTACATATTACATACTAATCCCATGCTTCTCAGCGACAATCAATGCCAAAAACATGTCAAAAATACATAGGAACATATTTTTGGCAGATTGGAATTGCCTCTCTTTTGGTACTATTTAGGTGTGTATCTCTCCCAAATGTTGGAGCAAACAAGTGTGATGTAATGATATCATAATATATGATGTTTGTAACTTTATAAATCAGATTCAGCTAATTCTAGACCTTTTACAAAAATACAAGCATGACCATACTCTGTCAGCACAACATTTCCAAAAAATCTGTCTTCCTGAAAATAAGCTATTCATCAGATCTGAATAAGCGAATTGGCGCGTGAAAGAGCTCAGGATCAGGACGTGACTGGTAGGATATAGTAGTTTATACAAAGAAAAATGTTTGCGTAATTTAACGTGAAATCCATTGATTTCACGCTAAACTACGCAAACATTTTTACATGTTTGAGAATAAATAAAAAAGAAAAAATATTTTTTGCAGGCTTTTTTTACGATGGATTGGAAAAGTGGTCAGTTCTTTGGTAAAGTGTAGTTGTTTTTTCAAAGGTAGCCAACGGGACCCTATTACTATACTAAGGCTATCCGTCCGTCCGTCTGTCTGACACAGGCCTCGATCTTTTGATAACACTTTGATCTTGAGGTGGCCTACCGTAGTACGGAGTTTCAATGAAGTAAGATGCCAGCTAGTTCTGGGGGCCGAGTTTACTAATTTACAAACATGTCAGTGGTCTCACAATGATGAGTTTTTGACAGATTTTGTATGGCAAATCTGTCAAAAACTCATCATTGTGAGACCGACAGATTTTCCATACAAAATCTGTCAAAAACTCATCATTGTGAGACCACTGACACGTTTGTAAATTAGTAGACTTGGCCCCCTGGTTTGTTACCAGAGACGTGCTGCTATCTGTACTAAAGTGAATTTATCCAAATCTAGTTTTTAGGGTTCCGTACCCAAAGGGTAATACGGGACCCTATTACTAAGACTCCGTTGTCTGTCTGTCTGTCTGTCCGTCTATCACCAGGCTGTATCTCATGAACGGTGTTAGTTAGACAGTTGAAATTTTCACAGATTTCTGTTGCCGCTATAACAACAAATACTAAAAAATAGAATAAAATAAATAATTAAGGGGCTCCCATACATCAGACATGATTTTAATGCTGTTTTTATAGATAATGGTACGGAACCCTTCGTGCGCGAGTCCGACTCGCATCTGGCCGGTTTGTTCAAATCTAAAGCAAAGGAAATCTAAAGCAAAATGCGATACTAAGTACTTTCGACAGCTTAATTTAATGATTAAACACACCACAGAACTGCCGTACACACAGAAACCAGAAATAAGGACAAACTCCAAAAAACCTCGAAACATCGAAATTAATAGGACAACAATAGAAATTCTAAGACACGATGGAAGCCTATAAAATGAACAAAATATGCCTCTTTGATTGGTACGTTTAATAGATTCTACCACCTCTGGTAGAGTTTGAGAGACTCGAGAGACTGATTAAATTCTAATAATAAAAGATTTTGTTATTCGTTGTTATATTGAGGATTACGTGGAAATATACAACACAATTACAATCTTATTATTACAGTAACGTATGGTCTGTTCAAAAAGTATATTATGAAATTGTAAACATAAACAGGTTACATTCTTACACAATCACTCACTAAAAGGAACTAGTAACACCTTTACCTGTATTTAGAAGGTTTCAACTTTATAGCTTTTCCAACAATTATTGTTTGAATAACATTATTAAATTTTAATTGACATATCATCAAAAATTTAGGTTATTGAATTAATATAGTCAAGATGAAAAATATATTTTAAGGTGGTTTAAAATTAAAACGGGTTCAAGTATTCAAATAATCAAATCAAAGCGCTCAATTTGCAAGCGGCACTACAATTTTTGTATACGTTTTGTATACAAAAGATATCTGACCACTATAGTCTGTTCGTTATAACATACTCGTAATTGATAATAGTTACTTTTGTTTATATGGATGTTTTTCACAAAACTTGATCCTGATTTTTATACATTGAATACGGTGCAAGTAAGCTTAAGAATAAATCATTAGGCTCATGTCTGGAGATTCTCGTGGTCCTGGGTTCGATTCCCAGGTTGGTTTGGGCTAAGTGTTATTGGGTTTTCCATTAGAAATTAAAGCAGTACGAGTCTAGATTTGTGCCCGGTTGGTGGCAATAGGCTCACTCCCTATTACATGGGACTTAAATATAACGAGATGTGGGTGTATTATTGGTGCACCTCTGCCTAGCCTTTCGGGGAAAATGGGGGTGATGTTATGTGTTGTTGAAAACTATCAGATATAGTTATCGACTTTTCAGGGTGACATGACCATACACTACTCTTCAACATATTTCTATGTTTATATATCCAAGGTACAATGTATATTTTTCTCGGAGTTTGTGAGAAATCTGTTAATCAAATTACATAGGCAAACTGTAGAAGGCAGAGATGAAATGTATAATATACGAGTACGTGGTACGTCTCTATCAAAACAAGAACGAACGAGAACGCATTCTAGTGATGTGACAAAACCATATTATCCGACTTCCGAAATTCAAACTGGTATGTTACCGAAATCGCATTTTGTAATAATTTGGGATGTTATTGCTAATAATCGATTGAGAAAAGCGCTTAACTTATCTGTTTCATACCGCACTAGGTATGGACCAGCACTCTAATACGTAACACACCATCAATCACAATCTGAATGATTTTGAAGGATATTGCGAATCCATTGCTTCATAAGATAAGATAAGATAAGATCATTTATTTGTCCAAAACGTGAGTTTACACACACATGACATGCAAGATGTTACAATTAAATTATATCACAGTGCCTTAAAGGCGTACAAATGTAAATAGGTAGGTTATTATGTAGGTACATAAACATCAAATAATTATAAATTTATCGATACAAATAATTAAAAATCCAAATGAGAAATTAAAATGTACTACAGAATAGTGTCATCAAATCAACTCATAATAGATAATAAAATTAGTCAATGTCAAAGTAATTAGGAATACACAAATTAGATATTTTTTTTCTCAATTCAAGAATTCAATATATCATAAAATTTTTCATAATACTTCATATGTTCGAATTTGTCTGCTCAACAACGAAAATAACGCAATGAACTGTCAAAATGTAAGCCATTGCTATTGTGAGTGTGTTACGCAATTACCCCATAGATCTGCCTATAGAGGAAAACCGGCCATAAGTCTAAAGGTAACCTATATAACAACTTGAAAGAAACTATCCAAAAATATTTTAAAGTCGGGTACTTATTATCCACTTTCGTCAACGATTTAATTTTGCCATAAGTTAAATAAAAGCTAAACACGTATTAAACTATATTTAATATCCGCGTATCCGAGCTCCCATCCCTACCAACCCTATCACTCCTCTTATTGAATGTAACGATGTGGGACGACATTGCAAATGAAATACAAGATGCCTCGTATCACCGTCTATTTTATTACACTAGTGCACAAAATAATACATTTATGTTGTAATGTTGACGTTTGTTTATTGTTTATTATAATACTTGATGTTGTATGTTGTTTTTGTGTCATTAGTGGCTCTTTTTTGTTTTTGGGTTTCCGTACCTACACAAAGATGCTGACCGCATTACTAAGCCTACCGTCGACTGTCTGTCCGTCTGTCACAATTTCTCTTCAACCGTAATAGGTAGACAGTTGTCATTTTCACAGAATACGTGTTACTATGGACCTCTATCGCAAATAAAGCAAAGCCGAGAGTAAAATAACAAGTTAATCAATATATTAACATTAAACCAATTTTAGTGTTTTATTGTTCTGTAAACAATTCAGTTTCGTCCTCTTTGACGATACTCGACATTGTTCTATCGATGATGTCTGTCGACCAGCGTGTGCTACGCGATATTTTTTAGTTATACTCAATCTACATAGCCTTTTCCCAATTATATTGGGGTCGGCTGCCAGTCTAACCGAATGCAGCTGAATACCAGTATTTTACAAAGTCAAAGTCAAAGTATTTATTAGTGTGATTTTTTTGTGATACAGTAGGTCTTATAATTAGGTTATGGTAACTCAAAAAACTACCCATTAGGGTATACACTATTTAACAATATAAGAATTTAAAATCGACATTAGGTTCATACAAATTAACAAAAATTTCAATAGTTAGAATAGGTACAATAAATTTTTATAATATTTAAACATTTAGAATACAATTCATTATTAGATATAATAAATATTCAGAACACAATAATATGTCAAGTTTTGAATTATCAAGCATAAATACATAATTATCATTTAGTTTATAACATTTTGTCAAGAAGGAATTCGTCAATGGTGTAGTAGCATTCTTCGATAAACAAATTTTTAGTCTCCGTTTAAATTGTGGTAAATTTAAATCTTTAATGTCATTTGGTATTTTATTGAATATTTTCGGAGCCATGCAGAGGATGCTTTTGTGCATAAGGGCGGTCTTTGAGGCTCTTAGACATAATTCGTGACGATATTCTGGTCGTGTCGATCTACAGCGTTGCTCTGAAGCTTTTTAAACAGTTCACTATTTTTCTTGACGAACAATGCGGTCTCGTATATGTCAAGACAAGGTAATGTTAGTATTTTCAGAGCTTTAAATGCGGTTTGCAACTTTCCGTTGGTTTAAGACTACGTACGACGTAATGCACCTCTTCTGTGCTTTAAAAATGTTATTTTTCTCGCAGGAATTTACGTGGAGCGACTGCCTATCTGACCACCACAACCCGGTTACTGGGTAATATTATAAGACCTGGATACTGGTTGTCAGACTTTCGGGCGAATGACAGCCTTCTCCTTTTAGAACTTGATTTTAAAAACAACAACCTACTTCCAAAAAAAACAAAGAAGTCGGTTGTTTTTTTTCTGTAAAAAGTTCTTATTTTTCCCTTTTTAGTTGTGGTACCTATCCCACACAAATTCGAATACCACTACGTGCTCTGTAAATAACAGTGACGGAGTCAAATAAGATTTCGTCTACATAACTACGCTAACACTAAGTGGGAAAAATATGTAATTATTGAAGCTAACTCAAAACTACCCAAGCAAAATTAATAAAATTTATATGGGACCATTTCTGAAGCATGATCTACCAAACAATCATCAAAATCGATTCATAACTGGCGGAGTAATCGCGTAAAAAAAAACATACAGAAGAATTGAGAACCTCCTCCTTTTTGAAGAAGTCGGCTAAAACTGAGGAAAAGAATCAAATTGTACTTGGACATACATATAAAAAATTTAAGTCACTTCGTGTTTGTCTGTATGTCCGCGTTGTTTATCAAAGCCACGCAACGGATTTTGATGAGGTTTTCACCATCGTCGTTTAGAGAATTTATTCCGGAAGGTTTATGTGTATAATACGTTACTATTAAAGTTACATATAACTAAGAAATCTCGATGTTATGTCAAGTCGTAAAAACCGTGCGAAGTAGTAGCGGGGCGCTAGTCCTTACATACAAATTATAAAATAAAGTCTTCCGCCGCGTCTGTCTGTTTGTTCGCGATAAGCTCAAAAACGACTCCACCGATTTTCATGCTGTTTTCACCAATGGATAGAGTGGTTCTTGAGGAAGGTTTTAGTATATAATAACCGACATCCACGCGGGCGAAGCCGCGGGCATCAGCTAGTTATAAATAAAATCATATCGCTTCTAGTGTACACCGGACCTGTGCTTTTTCCCTGGGATAAAAAGACGCCTGTAAAAGGCTCTATTGTTTTAATGTTTTTTTCCCTTCATTCATTTTAAGGACCTTTCCAAGGTCTGCTGCTCTGGAGGGTAATTAGTTTTAAAGAAAAAAGAAAATCTTTTGAGAAAAATGGCGACAGATAATTTAGAATTAATTAAGAGAATAATTAGTGAAATTAAGGATGTGATAAAGGGAGAAGAAAGCATTTTGGTTAAAGGATATATTTCAAATACGCTGCTTAATGGGCCGGCGGAGCATCGGACGCTACTACAAATCGAGTGCTACAAATGTTGCGCTAGTGTGCCTGTCGGAGCGATACACACAGCTACCGTGTACTGTACGACCACGCACACATTGGCATTGACATGACATTTGCTTGACGCGATAGCACAACTAGCTATTGAAAATTTGTGATAAACTTGGATATGTTCCGTAATACCTAAGATAAAAAGATGGATGAAAATTTAAGGTTTTTTCAATTTTTTTTCGCTAATTTGTAACTTGATGATGTAAGCTATGTTTCTGCTGAAACAATATTACAAATATTGTTGTAGGTTATACAGAAAAAAACAAGATGAAAACATGTCATTTGCGCTGTAAAAAAGTGCGAAATTCAATTCGCTTAAACTTACGCTTAGGATACCTACTGATAGATAATATAGTATGCTAAGAATGATACTGTCAGTTTAGCGACCGGCGAGCAAGAGGCAATGAGTTCCATTCCCGGACTTGGCGCTTAACGATTGACCTAGTACAAAAATATTTAATCCAGTTGGAATGTCAAAGATAAATGGTATTCGTTCTAACTCTTGTTAATCAAGTCATGACGTAGGTATTTGAATAAACAAGTCGTTTTTCTTAATTTCCAAAAAATTTATACTCCCTTTTTTCTCCCATTTCTAATGAATTTTAGTCCAATTTAGTGTCCAAATTAAAACCTAGCGAAACATAAAAGCCTACTAAGTTAGGTAATTTAATTTCACCTGCAAAAGTTCTAAAGTTAGTAATAAGCATAACTTTTATTATTCAAATTAAATCTACGTTTAATTAACCTTTATTTCAAATTCATTTTACTTTTTAAACAACGTTTCTGAACGAGGTCGAGTTACAAGATGGTTCTCATGTTATAATAAGTGTAGGTAGGTGCACAATTATTTAAAAAAAAAAAACTTTGTCTGGAGCCATTATTTGAATACTTGTTTGAATAGCTTGGTAGCTATTCAAAAAATCGTAAAAACGATTACGATTTGACAAAACATCGAGATTTCTTTCTTGATTTTTTTATTGTTAGTTTAATATTAATGTATTATACACATAAACCTTCCGGAATACATAATCAGCCTATAATGTTCCCACTGCTGGGACACAGGCCTCCTCTCTGTGAGGAGTGGGCTAGTTGTAATTCACCACGCGGGCCCTGTGCTGGTTGGTAGATGTCACATCTCTTCAACTTTTTGGTTCTAGGACATGCCGGTTTCCTCACGATATTTTCCTTCACCGTTATTGAAGCAAGTGATAATTATTCAATACACACATGAATCCGAAAAGTCAGAGGTGCAAGTCAGAGGAGCCTTCCGGAATAAATTATCTAAATGATAGTGAAAACAGCATCGCAGTCCGTTACGTAGTTTAGAAGAACCACGCGGTCACATCTTAGAACATACGAAAAGCGACTTTAATCTATACAAGTATTATAAAACTACATTGAATATTTTTGCAAAAAAGTAATTGCTACGAGGTGTGGAACGAGTCTGATGCGGAAAATACAGCTTTTAGAATAATTTCTGTAACCTGCATTACTATTCTGTTACCATCTCACCGTGAAAACTTAGGTGAAGTGAGCGTGGAGTGAGCTGTCATTGTCATCGATACCTACTGATGCTAAGGCGGTGACAGTTCACTCCAAGCTCACTTCACCTAAGTTTTCACGGTCTGTTTTTTTACAGAATAGCACAACATATCACCGTGTAAACTTAGGTGAAGTGAGCGTGGAGTGAGCTGTCATCATAACGATACCTACTGATGCTAAGGCAGTGACAGTTCACTTCACCTACGTTTTCACGTTGAGATGGTTACAGAAGAGCAATGCTGTTCATTTTTTCTTTCTTTCAGTGTTAAGTGTCAGAGTGAAGTTAGGGGTCAGAGTTTTTATGCCGGCCATGGGCCTCTGACCTATCTGACTACTCTGATAAGAAACACCGAAACAAATTCAGAGGTCACAGTCTGTTTTAAAGTTCAGACATTATCCGGTCATATCATGAGTGGACCGTGTGATGTAGATTAGTGTCTAGTGTCTACAATGGTCTTTTGCGGAAAGAACCACACATATATGAGTGGGCCTGTCCAGCCAGTGCTCGCATTTATCAGTAGGTTACTATACTTGTACTTCTACCATACTTGTCTTCTACTCCTACGATATAATGTAACAGGGTCGCTGACTCGATGCAGCGATGCTTTTCTAACACTGAGTGGCGGCTCTCTGAGATAATCCGGCGACAGAGAGACGGCAAAGGGTAACGTACTGAAGGTAAAATTGACGCGAAGCCGGTTACCATGGCAGCGTACTATCAACCTCAAGTTTTTGTATACATTTTGACATTGATAGCATCTTTTATGTAGCGTTATGGTCTTTTTTTGTAGTTCAAGTGTTACTATGATAAGCTGTGTGCCCGGAGCCGATGCCAGGCGGGCGCTCACATGTATTGGTCCAGGTGTCGTATTATGAAGTATTAATGCAACCATTTTTCCAGTGTGAGAGAGAGACGGAGCTACACAAGGCCGCTAGCACCATCCCGTTTTCGCAGTGGAATAATGATGGCATTACTACTTCATAATACTACCCCAATACTGTAATTTCGATTTACCGCGACGGTTGTCAAAGAATGTTCGAAGTTCCAAGCGTGTGTCAGATGATGGAGGAGGAGGCAGAATTAAAGTACTATATGTATATGTATATGATATTCCTCTAATTAGTAAGGTTTCGAGTGTCAGAATGGTTACTAGTTATTTACTGTGTATGAAAGTATGTATCTATATAGTGTTTAAGGAAAGGGTTTTATGAAGAAAAGCACAGAAAGACAAGACTAGGCATTTATTTCAATTAGGCTTGTCGGTTAAATACGGTAATGAGAACACTAGTTGTCCGTTCCAAATCTAGGTCATCATGGTGAAGGACAAGAAACTCCATGGCAGCCAATTTAAAAGTATTGGATCAACACATATTTACTTCAGAATAAATCATTGTTATCACATTAATCTCTGGGACTATTTCTCAAAGTTATAGTAACTTATCAACGGGAAGAAACAGAACATGAATATTCTCTAATTCAATTTAACACATTTAACCATAAGACATATTATAACACATACAGAAAAACATATCTATCAGCAATAATCAAGAAATATGATCAATTAATTTACGTGAACATTATAGGTAGGTAGTCCATCTTTCACCACAGTTGTATCAAAAGAAGATCCCGAATTGGCGGGTACACGTATTTTATAGTCTCCCAATATTGCTCAAGTACATCTAACATTGCCGCCATTTTAGACCAATCGCAGATGGTCATAGATTATTGTTTAATAATCTCTAACATAGTTAATAATGAACAAATCTTATATAGTGGAACCATCTTAAAACTTAATACGATAATTTAGCAATTTAGTATGTACTTATTTGATATCGAAAAGTAAAATCAGATAAGTTATTGACATCAACTTAAAGTTAGGAGAATCGTTTGAAACTACTTGTGATAATATCATATTAATTATAACTTGATCATTTATACTCTAAATTAATAAACATTTGTTTTGGTTATTCAAAAACCACAAATCATAACATAAGTTTGATGACCTACTTTTCGTCTAGAAATCGCTGTTTTTGATAATAGTCTTTTCAGTCACAATAAAAACCATTAATATAGAAAACGTATACATCAAAATAGTATATAAAACCAAGGATATATTTTAAGGACATTGTACAATTTATAGTTCTGTTATCATAAAATTTTAGGTAAAAGGAAATGTTTTTGTATTTATTTAGACCGACTCACAGATCACAGGTTTCGTTCGGAATTGATAGTTCATCTAGAAATACTGCGAAAGTTTAGATTATGAATTAAATCGAAGATTAATTTTACGTAATGCTACATATTTCTGACACGTGCTTGAGAAAATAATGTATTTATTAAATATGACAAACTATCTGCCGGTTAAAAAGGTTGCCAAACTTGGCTATTAAGTGATTTTGTTATACTAAGCTGAATGGCGTCACTGAAACATCACAGTTTTTCTGACATTTGTTCTGGTACCCTCTCTATCATAAATCTTTATGTTTTGTAGAGAGTCTTGCTGAAGAAAACCTTGACACGGTGTCCGCAATGATTCAAGACTGTAGAAGCTACGTCGTAGCCGTGATGGCGTCACGCCTACGCAAGCTACGCCGGTGTCGTAGCAGACCAAGCAGCTACGCAAAAGGTCCGTGGTAATGGTGTATTATCAACCAAACCAGCTAAAATTGTGTTACATAACATTATGGCTGTTATCCCAGAAGGGTTAGGCAGTGGTGTACCTATTATATAGCACATTCACATTTCCAAGTCATGTTTAATTAAGTCTTATGTAATAGGGGGCGAGGCAATTGCCATCAACCGAGCACAAATCCATACTTCGGACTACTAATGAGAAATTCCTGATGGAAAACCCAATAACGTTTTGCCCAACCTGGGAATTGAATCCAGGACCTCACTCGGAGTAGTACTTCTTGCGACCACTCGACCAAAGAGGCACTCCAAAATTGTGTTATTATAATGAAAATTCATTCATTTCGTAAGCCTTCATTTTTCTTTCTGAAATACTCTCTTATTCTTCCTCAGAAAAATACAATTTCTCAGTAATGAAAAAATACCTAGAAACCTCGAAACCCCAGTTTTTTTATCCACAAAATAAACAATTGATCGTTATCACAATATGGGGTGATATCATCGACCCTAATCATTCGCGAGCAGACATTAAAAGATGGCAGGCGATGAATAAATTTGTATTAAATAGCTATTTTATTTTGAACTAAACAACTTTCATTGTGTTTCACCCCATGTTGCGCTACGAATTTATACATACTATAACAGAATGGTTGAAATCCTACGATAAAATTGAACTTACATTAACCAGAATATGCTAATGAAGAATCTGTAGCCAATCAGAACATACAACAGTTAATCAATCATTAACACACACACAAACACAAACACACACATTGTGCACATCCAACCCCCACATGCATACACACACGCAAAGACTACACATACCTGAACATCCTACAACAATTTTGCAACACCTTAGAACCTAAACTATTCTTTTCTTTTTAATGATGTCTCAACATTGTAGTTAGTAACCCATGGGAAGTTGCGAGGTAACCTCATCACAAATACACACCCCTTTGCAAAAAAAAACGGACACCTTAACAGTCATTGACTTTTCTATGGATAATATTTTTACTATTTCATTAACATAAATGACTAGTAATTTCTTATTATCAATAAGAATATCATTTTTTGGCTACACTCCTCTTCCAGTAGCGCTACAATTTTACTAGCTCTTATTGCTGTTTCTGCCATTACAATCCATACAAAGATATCTGTTTTAAGCCACAATAAGGCTGAATTATGCGACAAACATAAATTATTCTACTAAAAATAATTAGAAGTTAGTTTTAGTTGCCAGGATAAACTTATAACCGCACACCTGCAAATAGTTAGTAAAAGTCAAAAACTGAAAAAGGGATTATTATTGTTTTATACAAAAGTTTCGAATTTGGAATTAACATTTTTTCATACCCAGACTGTTTATGAAGTGCCAGTAACATAGTTTGGCTATTAAAACCTCTTTACAACTAAATGATTACCAATAATGTAAAAAAATCAAAACCGCCCGTTTTTTTTTGCAAAGGGGTCTATAACTTACCAGGGCTGCCTCAATTTTGTGCTGTAGAACGATTGTATGAGAAACATTTTTTATTTTTTTGTTTTTGTGATTTAATTGGAATTATTAATAGCTGAAGAGCCTTACAAGATATAAATATATTTTCATATTTTTGCCAATATCGAAGTGTTTAAGAGTAAAGAGATTTAAGATTCTATTTTTAAATGTCTTTGATTAAGAATCAATTATCATCATTAAGGTTTAAGAGGAAATAGGGTCGGTCTTTTCTCCGTACAAAAAGTCATAATTCGAGGTTCGGCTCTCGTCTATTTCCTCCTCCAATATTGAACCTATTAAAAGAAAGATATTTTATAAATTGAATAAGAAGGATATTTACTGTGCCCCATGTCTTTTTTTTTTTCATTAATAGTTGTCAAATTTGTACAATAGGCCTCTGATGTCAGCGGTCTAAACAGGCAATTTTGAGCATTTTCTGAGGGTTCTAGTGCTTCTACTGATAATGTATCATCAAAACGGAAAACATAGGGGCATAGAACTAGTTGATATTTATTTTAATGTAAAAAATCATTGCTCTAAGGTCATAAACCAGAGAAAATAGGCGAGTGCGTTTATATGGAGAGTAGACTGACCCTATTTTCTCTTAAGCCGACCCCAACATAGTTGGAGAAAGGCTATCCAGGTTATGAGCATCATTGAGGTCTCAAGTCTCGAGAAAAGCATCATTGGGCCATTAAAAACCGGCCAAGTGCGTGTCGGACGACGCACAATGAAGGGTTCCGTAGTTGAGATGAATTTATCCCAAGAAAAGTTGAAAAAAATTGTCTCAGTACAATCCAACTGCAAATGTAAAATTGAGAGATTTGCCATATTATTTTAAAACCATAGACTTCTTAAAGGTTTTCCTCTTCTCTTTATAGTTGAGCTAAAGAATTGAAAATACAGTATAAAGTAATTCGAACCACCTTGAAAAAACAACCTTCCCAGAAATAAAACCTGTGCTTTCTGCTCCGTATCACACAATACAACTAAATCCATCCGTTGGAGTTATTCGGCGCCATTACAGGGCAGGAAACCTGACCAAGTTAATGGCTTATGTAATGGTGAAAACCTTCGTGACCCACATTCCTCGGAATTGTAAACAAATAGCTGGATGTATTTGTAAATAATTATGTGGTGGGATGCTTTATTTTTGCTTCTTTGGGAAGGCTATACTCTATCCTAACTTCCTAAATAATATCCTGACTTCCTAACTATAATATTATTTTATTTTATTATTACATTAATATTATAAATACGGAAGCGAGTTTGTTTATTCGTTTGTTTATTAGTTGTTACACTTTCACGCTAAAACAACTGAACGGATTTAGATGAAAGGCACATGGGTAGACCATGACCTGGAATAGGACATAGAATACTTTTTATCCCGATATTCCCACGGGATTGAGACTTACGCGGGTGTAACCGCCACCCTTTTCGTTATTTTGATTTAAACGTATAATAAACGCCGTTATTTCACGATGAATACAAAAAAAAACAACCGACTACAAAAATAACTAAAAAAAGTGAAAAATACGTTTAATTTCGCAAGTCGATGTCTTTGCTTTTCAATTTTCGTTTTTTTTTGTGTTTTTTTTGGAAGTCGGTTGTTTTTTTTTTGTGAAAAGTTTTTAATTGTGGTTCCTACCCCACACAGAATACCACTACCTTCAATGTAAATAACAGTGAAGAAGTAAATTAAAATGTCATCTAGATAAACTAAGTGGGAAAAATAAGTAATATTGGAGCTAATTCAAAAACTACGCAAGAAAAGTTAATAAAATTTATATGGGACCACACGGAAAGCAACAGCTTTCAAATTAAAAAAAAAAAAACATCAAAATCGGTTCACCCAGTTGAAAGTTCTGAGGTAAAAAACATTAAAAAAAAAAAATACAGACGAATTGATAAAACCCTCCTTTTATTGAAGTCGGTTAAGAAATAACTAAGCTGCAGTAATTTCAAAAATATTACACAATAACTATTGTTATTTTGCCGTTATTATTCTAATGCTACAGCTAGTGGAGTAAAGATGATTGCAAAGTTTTCTAAATCAATTCAGCCTAATATCGACTACAAAAAATCGATACGACTTTTGAGACATGGCGTATAACAACGGTTGGTGCCTTGGTGAATCGAATATCAATATGCATAATAGCATTTTGCATATGATAACATCTTTATCTTAGGAGTTAAGGCGGATTCTAGTGTTAACTGCTATACTGACTTAACTGCCCCGTTGGTCTCGTAGTTGCAAGCGCGACTGCTGAGCGTGGAGTCCTGGGTTAAATTCCCGGGTCGGGCAAAGTGTTATTAGGACTTTCTTAGTAACCCGGAGTTTGGAAGTTGGCGGTGTGATAGGGTATGCCACGGAAAGCACGTCTCTCTCCGGTTGCGCCGGATTGCCGTTCCATCGGACTATGAGAGTGAGGGAAGAGAGAGTGCACCTGTGTCTGCGCACACACGTGTACACTATAATATCTCCCGCGCCGAATGCTGGTCTCCGTTGAGATTGGCCGCCGTGGCCGAAATACTATCTAGAGGACTATATGTATACTATAACTGACTTGGAATTGACCGGACGAATAAGATCTG
Source organism: Lithophane leautieri (assembly GCA_949152455.1). Taxonomy (NCBI): domain Eukaryota; kingdom Metazoa; phylum Arthropoda; class Insecta; order Lepidoptera; family Noctuidae; genus Lithophane; species Lithophane leautieri. Next base: position 17,379,971 of record OX424467.1, read on the forward strand.
TATGGTTACGGATGAAGAATAGGCTCGTCACCTTCTTGTAGGGAGCAGTGGTGGCCCAGTGGTAACGGCCGCAACTTACGAGTTGTAGGTTCGAACCCTGACAGGTGCTTTTTCATGTTAACCTACACTGTCCCACTGTTGAGCAAAGGACTCCCCCAAATCTTTCCAAACATCCTTTTCCAGGGCCACCTCGATCCAACTCTTGCGGTACGCTGACAGACGCTTTATTTTGTGTAAATTATTTCATCACCACTGCTCACAAAACGGTAAAGGAAAACATCGTAAGGAAACCGGCATGTCCTAGAACCAAACATTTGAAAACATGTGACATCTACCAACCTGTACTGGGCCTGCGTGGTGGCCAGCCCACTCCCTCTTGCTGAGAGGAGGCCTGTGTCCCAGCAGTGGGAACATTATAGGCTGATCATATTGCATGTATTATGTTATCCTTATCCTTACATAGATATTATAAAAGAAAGTCCTCCGCCGCGTCTGTCTGTCGTCCTGTTCACGATAAACTAAAAAACTACTGCACCGATTTTCATGCTGTTTTCTCCAATGGATAGAGTGGTTCTCGAGTAAGGTTTTAGTATATAATAACCGACATCCACGTGGGCGAAGTCGCGGGCATCAGCTGGTGTAATATACACTAAGAGTAATGTAAACTAATGTTACTGGTTTCTCTGTGTAATCCTTTAACTAAGTTAATTGTGGTAGTAGCTAGAACAACCTACATTGCAAGAAATATTAATTTTGCGAGTCGCCGATTCCTACAACTATCTTTTGTAACTGAGTAGCTTCCCATCGCTACCGGAAAAAGTTCATAAAATTTCAGCCCAACCCCTGCAGCTTCAGGAATATGTTTGAATAAAGCCTTTTTGCTCGTGTTTTTACACCTCGAGGGATACATGGTACCCTCATATTGGACACTTGTTGAATACAGGTAAATCGAAAGGAAACTCTATTCCTTTTACTATTTTCGAGTTTCACGAAAACTGAGAGAAAATATTTACATTATTATTTTGAAAGGGTAAAACCCGCTTTTAGAGATGAGTGGGCAGCCGATCGTCTCCCAAGTGGTCTTGGTTTAAAATAGGTAGACATTACGTGTCAGGTTATGTCCACAAACAACTGATAATATTAATAATAATGTACTAAAAAACCGGCCAAGTGCGAGTCAGATTCGCGCACGACGGGTTGCGTACCATTACCTAAAAAAAATCATGTCTGTTGTATGGGAGCCCCCTTACATATTTATTTTATTCTGTTTTTTAGTATTTGTTGTTATAGCGGCAACAGAAATACATCATCTGTGAAAATTTCAACTGTCTAACTATCACCGTTCATGAGATACAGCCTGGTGACAGACGGACAGACAGAGAGATGACAGACAGCGGAGCCTTAGTAATAGGGTCCCGTTTTACCCTTTGGGTACGGAACCCTAAAAAGGACGTCTGCCAAGTAATAATGTGCCGTATAAATAATTGTTGTATTAACACTTTTTAATTATTATTTTTTTTAACAAACGGCGCCTCATTTTTTTACAACAGTCAGAAATTATTTAATCATAATTAATTTCATATAATAAAATCTCAGTAACACTTGAGCTAGCACTTAACATTTAATTTCAAACATTTAATAGCCAAGCAATTAAGTAACTCATTTAATTCTCCGTGCCACAATAAATTGCTATTTAATTAAGTCACGTACACTTTCCTCAAAGAAATGTCACCTATTTTTCGACAAAGTTTTTGTCGAACTAATTCAAGTCTAAAGACGACACGCACTTGTCTTCATTTTCGTCACATTAACCTATTTCGCTCACTTAATCTTTTAAGGGGTGGTCACACGGGCAACTAAAGTTGCGCAATTGTGGGGTAACTATGATGACACGGCGGATTGGTATCACATCGGACAATTTATAAAAGTGTGGGTAGAGGAATTGCGCCTGTGTTTGCGCACACACTATAATTTCTCCTGTATACCTACTTGACTATTCTCCATTGAGATTTACCAAAATTCGATTAAGAGGTATTATTTATATTGACACGGCAACACCGTGCTTTAGACGGCGATGCTAAGATTGTAGCTATTTTATTATTGCTAGAGAACCACCACACTTTGTTGAGCGATATGGAGCAACTTGCAAGCAAGACATGTTGCGCCGACCACAAATAAATTGGGATGAGGGCAAAAGAATGATGGTGACGGAGCATCTTAGTAAACTCGGTTGCTCAAGTAATTTTTCTACTAGTGTCGGCAACTGGTGTGGGCGGTCGGGCGATGGAATGCGACGCGACGAGGTGGGCCGAAATTTCACGAGGACGAAATCGCGGGCAGAAGCGTTAAGTTCTTTATAAGATTGGCCATGTAAGCGGAGCTTTACAGAGAACGTTTCTAACGCGTGAAGGGTAACGATACGTCTTGCGCGAATTAACCCTCCATCCTGTTCAAGATCAAAGAGTAAGTAGTCTGTAAATTAATTATAATACTTGCTAATTACACTAGGAGGAGAGAGAAAATCTTCATACATGATTTCCCAAAAGATTTGGTGGAACTCGGTGTTCCAGTAGGATCTAATATAAACTTAAAAGTTAATTAACACTCCTCATTGTTCATTCATACATTTATTAGAATCATCAAATTGACTCTTAATTATCCAAATAGAATCGCTTTATATTTTTCGGATAAGGCGCGGTACTTGACTCGTCACTTGGCATAGTGTAAACAGTCAAATTTAGTACAGTGCATTAGTGGTCGGCAACAGGACGAAGCGCGTATAGGTCCTGTTTTTTTGTGACATTGTAATCAAAATGGCAGCCAACTGGTCCGAGACCACAACAATGCAGTTTTTTAATGAATATTAAGTTACGAATGTTTATGGAACTGCAGAAGCCCATTGTATAAAATTAAAAATGGCAATCCATTTGCGCCTCCTATAATCGTTTTGGTTAATTTATTTATACAACATTTATTTTCCATTTGCTCCGTAATAATGGAGAGAATTTTGCGCAAAATCGCACGTACTTGTCGTCGTTGCTCGTCGATCGCGATGGAGAATATGAGAAATGCCACTTGACTCGATCTACTGTAAACAGTCACTGTCCAGGCGCTCGCCACTCGCCACTGTATCTGCACTCATGTCTCGCCACTGTCCTTGACCAATGTAAATCGAGCTTTTAGTGAAGAATTATGTTTTCGGTGTTACAGATGCCTGTTTAACGTAATATTCATCTCGCACGATAAATGTAGGCGTTGGTTGTCGCTGAATGGGGTTCTCGTGGAACAATCCCTCTGGACCTGTGCTTTCACAACACTCCGTGGTCCGACAGATCCTGACACGTTATCTTTATATTGAAAAAAACTGTTTCTAAAACCGATTATGGTTCAGTAATGTATGTGAACGTGATATATTTATTAAGATAGTAATAGCTTGCGTTCTTATTTTAAAAAAAACAGAAACGTTTTATTCAGACTGTTTAAATGTTCATATTTTGTTAATACCAATTATTACATTATCTTAAAAGTATGTTAGATGAGAGAGATAAATTAATGTATTAATATAATATTAATATAGAAATCAAAAAAAATATATTGAATACTTATAAATTAAAATTACAAGTATATAATTGAAAATAAAATAAAAAAAATTAAAAATTTACTTGAAAACAAACATAGAAAATAGACTAAAATGAAAATAAAATTGAAATTAATTATTAAATTAAATTAAATAAAAAAAAAAAAACAGGTAACATACAGCCGGACGAACCTTCTCAGAGCTGCCGATACTAATAATGCGGTAATGCTTTAGAAATACTATAAAAAATGAACACCAAACACTCAGGTACGATCAGCCACAAAAGTCGGCTCACAGTTCAGTGTTTTTAATCTTATTTATTGTATTAGGCAAAGTATTCATAATTTTTTTAACTAATGTAAAGTTTAAAGAGTATCTATAAACTCGCTAAGACTAGGTACTATTCTATTATATGAAATGCTGAAATTATTTATCAAATCATTTTGCATTAATTTATGTGCTAAGTAACTGTACCAGTGTCAATCGCCTTTTGTTGCTGACCCGACTTATCTAGTATTTATATAAATTTTTCCCGTTTCTCTATAGTCACAGCGCAGAACGCAAAAACGCTATAACTACGATTCTATTTGCTGTTACACAGAATAACAATGTCAGAAATGTCACGTTTGTATTTTATTTTTGGGCACGAGGTTTTTAGCATCTTTTATTTTCTATGGTTTGCAAATATTATTGCCAGTGTAGGAAAAAAATCGGTATCGATTTAGTCCATTAATTTATGCATAAAGAATATTTATTTCCCCGTGATGTCGGTTGCAGGTATCGCGTGCCCGGCGCCCGGAGGTGCCACTCGGACTTCACGGATAGAAAATAAATGACATGAGAACTTAACTTGATATCAGTAGGTACTAGAGTACGCGCAAGATTATTCTGCGCGCGACTGGTGGCGCTGGCGTGCGTAACTCTGTACTGTAATATTTAAAATATTAGATCTATATTAATAATTTAATCTTAATTTTACCTATTAATCTTATATTAATTAATTAAATAATTTTGTACCTACTTAATTAGACCTTACATAATCGACAAGACGGCGCGCGGCGGCATACGATTAGTTCCGATTTCAGCCGCGCCGCGCCTATCTTGCGAGCCGTCTAGGAAGAGAACTGTATTGATTGCGGGGATTTCTCACAGACGAACATAGCTTTAAACTCAGGTTCAACGTCTGCCAAACCGCCATCTCTTTCAAAAGATGCACGGTCCTGGATGCCCCTCAGATTGTTAGGCTGGCCACTACTCCAGTCCTTGAACACGTGTTCGAATCTCTCACCTGGAAGAAGTCAGAATTCTATTAATATGGTACCATGAAAGATGACAAGGGATTATATTAATATACATAGGTAGACAAACAGTAGCTCCTTTTTAGGGTTCCGTACCCAAAGGGTAAAACGGGATTCGGGACCCTATTACTAAGGCTCCGCTGTTTGTCTGTCTGTCTGTCCGTCTGTCACCAGGCTGTATCTCACGAACCGTGATAGTTAGAGAGTTGAAATTTTCACAAATGATGTATTTCTGTTGCCGATATAACAACAAATACTAAAAAACAGAATAAAATAAATATTTAAGGTGGCTCCCATACACCAAATTTAACGTGATTTTTTGCTCGTTTTTGCGCGATATTGATAACGGCAACAGGTAGCCGCTTGAAATATTCACAAAATATTTAGTTATATATTCTTTAGAAATAAATAATTAAATTAAAATAAAACAAATATTTAAGGGGGGCTCCCGTACAACAGACATGATTTTTTTTGCCGTTTTTATAGATAATGGTACGGAACCCTTCGTGCGCGAGTCCGAATCGCACTTGGCCGGTTTTTTGTGTTATTGGTACTTTTTATTATAAGCCTCTCTCTTTAAATTCGGTCCTTCAGTGCTAAGAACAGAATATAAAAAAAACAAAAAATACATTGGTACTTAATGAAAATGGTGGTTACCGTTGCAAGACGATGTAAATGGCATGGTGTATGGGTAATTAAAATAATCTAATACCGTGAATAGTGGTCCAAGTGCGATCCTCGCCCCAGGCTCTCAGACCTACGTGAAAACAATCCCACAGCTCATCCGTCGCACGAGCAGGGAACATGTCCTTAACGATGCGCGCCTCTTCTCTGTCGTTTAGGATGACCAGGTGCCCCCCCTCAGACGCACATATCCCGTACGCACGGGTCCAGGACTGTATCTTGTGATGTACCTTGTAACAACTGCCTGTGTACCGGTTGAAGTGATATTCTGAAATAAAATTAAAATAACATTTTGAAGATTATAAACCGGTCAAGTGCGAGTCGAAATCGTGTTAGAAGAAGGAAATGTATCTAGGATTTTTTTTGGGCCGGTTGATCTGATTACGTTTAGTTGTAAAGGATTTTGGCTGCTCAATATTATCTTATAACTCTATAAATTCCGGATTCGGGAAACACATTTTACTAGCCCGCACATCGCACATATTTTTTGGTTTTGCCCGAGAATACGTCGACGCTAAAGTCGGAAAACTCCAACAATTTTCAGGAATATTATGGTTCAATGTTTGAGTAGCTACTAGATAATTCACTTACCTTTATCAAAGGTACCACATTCGTTCGTCGTCAGATTGTCGTGTTTCCTGTAACATATGAAGGGACGTGGGTCCTCGCATGACGAGGTAGACATGTGATACTCGGTGTCATTGCTGACCAAAGTAAGGCAGTCACCGGTATCAGCTCCACGTGGACCCCATTTTATTTCCATGTCAGACAGTGACACTCCTGGAAAGTACAAGTCAAAATTTCTAAAAATAATCGCACTATTAATGTGTAGGATAGCGCTAATTTTATTACAAATTGTTGCTAAACTGAATGTTTTCTTAATTATTAATCTTAGAAATAATATATTCTTATTTATTTACTTATTCATATATTATACTTTATTATACACCACAAAAATATATAACAAAAAGAAAAACACTACAAGACATACTAAAAAAACCAAATAAAAACAAAACACAAAAAAATAAAAGAAATATACTTCTATTCCGTGATCCACAGCGCAGCAGCGTCTAGAGACCGACTTCAAAGCCGTCATTTGTGTCGTAGTGCGAGTAACCGATAATAAACAACGAACGACCAGTACCTAATGTTAATCATCACTCCATTGAATTAACACTATACTTATGAACACGTATGTAAGCACATTCGTGTTCATAAGTATAGTGTTAATTTTTAATTACATAGTTAGTCCTTTTAGTTTCTTAGTTAATTTTGTATAATGAGTTACCAAATGTTTATATCTTAACTCATAAAGTAAAAATACCCAAACTAGAAAAAAAAATGATAATTTCCAAATATTTAACAAAAGTTAGACTGACCTTCCACAGAAGCGAAGTGTCCTTTAGAGTACAAATCATGGGTTCCCAGGAAAATGTGACCATTCACACCAAACTGTGTCACCTGTGTGTGAAGAGCATTAGCTAGCTCTTTGTTTAGCGGAGACGCCAACACCGCGCCTGAAACAGAAGAAACACACATTGATTTATGAACAGTCAGGGAAATTAGTTGTTAAGCAAATTGACACCATTTTTGCCATGTTAAAGTCATTTCATACAGCGGTCAAAGTATGATAGTTGTCATTTGAATATAATCGACAACGAAGCCAAGGGAGTATGTAAGGATCGTAGCAGGTGGCTTTCTGTTGTTTCTGCCTACCCCCATAGTTTATGTTCTTTAGAAAAAATAGCGTAATAATAAAACTTAAAACTTTCATCATTTTAACATTGTTTATAACGTAACTTGTAAGCATGTTCATCGCGCACCTGCAAGATATCTAATTACGAAGGTGTGTATTGTAATAAAATGTTGTATTATAAGCAAATTCTTAGTTACGAACTTAGTGCTGTTAATCAGAAATGTATTTAGTTATGTTATTATTGAATTGTAGAATAATGAAACAATGTTGTACAAAAAACCTTTTTTTTTGTGGGAGAATAGTGTAAAGGAACGCTGACGCTCGCAATTTGTATTGCGAACCTCAGGGGGCCTACCACCACGGCTTACAGCAGTATTATTTTAATCTTACCTTGTAGGGGAAAGAGATGGAGCTATAACATCCTGTAGAGCTTCATCTCTTTCCTACACTGAAGTAATATTAAAATAATACTGCTGTAAGCGGTGGTGGTAGGCCCCCAGTTGTCCTGTACCCCGCAATAAAGATGGGTGCCTTTCGATCTTAATACAGGGTGTTTGGTGCATCGTTTGCCAAATGAAAATGGTTGTCAAAGTCAAATAATTTATTTCAAATAGGCACATAAAAGGCACTTTTGAACGTCAATGAAAAACAAACAAAGAAATAGAATTGATTCTAGTTGCCCATTCCAAAAGGTAGCTATCGTATGGAGAAGAATGGGCAAGAAACTCCACCGTTACTCTTTTCAAAAATGTTTACAATATTTTGTATATGAATTATATAATTATATGTGAAGACTATGCACCCACAATAAGATTACTGTCCCACAAAAGGCAAAAAAAAATATAAATGGAGCAATGACAAATAAATCAGTTATGTGATAGGTACATGGTGCTCACATATTTACAAACATTGTAAAAGTATACGATATTACAATATTCCTAACATCTTTACAAGTAATACTAATAAGTCAGTGCGTGATTCCAAGCAATCACAGAGTGTAAAAATCTATGACATACAAATAATAAATGGTTGATAGGAGGGGCCACGGACTATCTCTTCGGGCCCCACAAAAAATTGTTGCCCCCACGGGATTTTTTATTATACAGTGTGTAAGGGTAAACACCGTTGTCACTCAAACCATGGGTACTTGACTTAAATATAAAAATTAATGACCCAGTAACAACAAACAAAAACCTTATTTTCATTAAAAGATTTTAAAAAGTTCCTTTCCGCCGACACCGTCAGCTAATTCATGGATATGCGCCCGGTCGCCGCCCGCTACCTACCTACACAACACATGAATACACATACATAACCTGTGATGCAACTTTCCCTTCATACTTCATACCTGGTTTACTACTGGGAAAATACCATCCGCGGTTTGTGATCGTTGTCATTTAATTCTTGAACCGGTTGAAAATGATACGGATGTTGATGATCGATGTGGAGAAGTCTCCATACTGTCCAGTGGGAAACATTAAAAACACGTGCCGCCCTCCTGGTACTTTCCTCTGGCTGCTCCGCGAAGACATTCAGGATACGTTCTTGCAGATCAACCGGCAGCTGCTGGTTACCACGACCCTGAGCGTGGGCCGGCACGGTGAACTGTCCGTAGGTAAACATTCTCTGTGTAGCCGCCAACATTGTTTTACGGCTTGTTACACGTTGTCTAGGGAATAGTTCGGCGTACATCCTACGCGCCTCGTTCAGGTTATTACCCGCGATGGCGTAAAGCCGTACTATTTCGGTAAACTGTTCATTTGTGTAAGACATCCTTACGTGTAACTACTACTCACAAACTACAATTATTATTGTTTACGCGCGAGAAATGAGCGGCGGCGCTACGACGTTGCATTACGTGCACTCGCTAGCGAGACAGCTGACTGACTGGAGTGAGGTAAGAGAGGGGAAGGGGACGCGCGGACGTGGCGTGTTCTTCGCGCCCGCGCCGCGCTACCGTGTTGAGACACAAGTTCGTTGCCCTAGCCGCTAGCGCATAGGGTGAAATATTCTTGTGTTAAAAGGAAGATTATCCTTAAAAAAAAAAAGTTGTATTTTCCATCGATTTTACGTTCTATAAATGAAACCAAACCACTGGTTTCAAGGTTAAAGATGTTTACCCTAACACGCTGTATATTTTTTTTATAACTTAGATATGAACCAGGGATTTTGCGGATGCAGATTTGTTCACATCCGCGGATCTTAAGATATTTTCACAAATGTCTCTTTGCGCCGCGGTGGCATTGTAAATATAATCTATTAGCTGCAGAAATCTCGCATAGCTCACAATGCTCACTGTATCGAAAACTGAAATGTTTATACAATCAATAAGCGAGACTAAACACGTAATGAATTGATTTACGAGAAACTAAATGAACTAAAAAACTAAAAAATAACCAATGCGTCGGATCTTGTCACCGAACGAAATCTTCGCTGTTATTGGTCAATGAGCACGTGCGTACGGCACGTGCCTGTCGCCGGCTCCGCCCATTTACTTTCTGTGATACATCCGCATCAATTATTGCGGCTGCAGATTTCCAAATTGATGCGGAAGCTTCGCAGTTGCGCAAAATCCCTGATATGAACTACTGCTACCCCCATTTGGGTACACTAGCCGAAGTTCCCGTAAACCCACGACAGCAGTTCCAAACAGCCTGATAATCAGTGGAACAGTGCAACTTACCTTCATAGTGACATCTCAGGAAGGCTTCCTGCCACGTAGCGGGGATCACGTGCAGTTTGAGCCAACCACCCGCCTCATTGTTGAACAAGTAGTCGGGTTTGCAGCGCACAACTACTGGATAACAAAGATATTAATTTTATAATAACTACATAATATTAATTATACATCATGCATATAGCATGTATGGGAAGGCTGTGGTACAGACCATTCAACTGAACAACTTTCTCCATGGGAACAATATTGTAATTGCGAAAAAAATATCAACTGTCCCATAAAAAATTTCAATACTCACTCGACCCAAATGTATGGGACGGCTGATTATATAATTACTTATTTATAATCCATACTATCCATACTAATATTATGAATTCGAAAGTAACTCTGTCTGTATGTTAACTTTTCGCGCCTAAACCACTGAACGGATTTCAATAAAATTTGACAAGGATATAAATGGCATCCCGAGGAAGGACTGGCTACGTTTCATCTTGGATTGCAGACGAAGTCACGGATAACAATTAGGATATTTATATAAGAGAGTATATTGAACAATTTATGTATTTTGAAAACTAGCGTCATATAGAATTAAACAAAAGTTGTATATATGTACTCACCCGTCACTATCAACAAGTATGATAAACAAACAAAGTATGTCTTTAACATTTTTGTGAACTGTATCGTTTCACTGCCCAAGTTGTAATGTGTTAAAGTTAAACTAAAGTTATTACCTATATATGTACCGTTTACTTATCTTGAAGTTAGCCGTCTGTTGTAATATTGTATACTAGTCGTGCCTGCGGCTTCGCTCACGTCACTGTGTATTCTATTGGCATTATAAGTTAATCGGAACGGGAAGCCACTTCCTCTACAATACCACATCGGATGAATTTGTTTTAAACTAAATTTACGTTACGAGGTAAATCTTGGATTTAAGTGTAATTATAAACGAAAGAAAATAGTTGTAATTTATGATCACCGCTGGTTCCCGACAGTAGCTGTAAGCGTTCATATCACCTCTGAAGCATGACCTACCAAACAAAAAACGAATCATCAAAATCGATTCATAATTGGCGGAGTAATCGCGTAACATACACACAAAAAAAAAACATACAGACGAATTGAGAACCTCCTCCTTTTTGAAGAAGTCGGTTAAAAAGAACCTTAATTGTAATTTCTATCACTTCTTGTAAAACATGATCAGCTGATTGAAGAATAATAAAAAACACGCGTTACTGAAAAATAGCTTGAAGTAAATGTAATGAGTCAAATGCTGTATATCCGCTTTTACGCGAGACTTCCAAATTACTTGTTTGCATAATCATCAGAGGTCGGAGTAGGTAGATTGATTTAAGGTCGTTGACGTCAAACGTAGAGGATAATATGGATATGCCTCCAAAATACCGGAACTTCATATTTATTGTGATATTTGTTCCGGAATTTTGAAATTAGCACGAATTTGTGTTTAAGGTGATAACTTATTTTAAATTTGCTCCATTGACGTCTACAGATGTTGAACGATCATTTTCCACATATAAATGGATATTAGACGTCAAAAGGAATACTTTAAAATTAGAAAATATTGAAAAAATTATGATTATTTATTTTATTTGTATTAACGTTGAAAGCCAAAATATGGAAATTGTATCCGATGCGGATTCAAAATAATTTATTTATGTTTTTGTTTAATTAAAAATAATTTTTCATTGAATTCAATCAATCATTCATATAATAAACGATTTTGTTAGCCTATCTGTATGTTTTTTATTTTATTCCATAATTCCAATTCCGGAACTTTTTCCGGTACTTCCCGCACATTATGGATAAAATGGCATGTCCATATTATAATATCTTGACGCAAGTATATAAAATCAATCTACCTACTCCGACCTCTGATAATCATGCATAATGCGTACAATGTTCCCACTGCTGGGACACTGGCCACCTTTTGGTGAGAGGGAGTGGGCCATAATCCCCACGTGGGCCCAGTGCGGGTTGGTGATTGTCAGATATCTTCGAATTTTCGGTTTCCTCACGATGTTTTCCTTCACCGTTTTGAGAGCAGTGGTGATGAAATAATTTACAAAAAGTAATGAAAACGCCTGTCTGGGATCGAACCTACGACCTACAATTCGTAAGTGTCGGCCGATGCTAGTGGGCCACCCACCACTGCTCTATAATTGTTGCATAAGGGGATGTGCTAATGCAGCACGCGAAATCCAAAAGTTCATTTGTCTGTATCGAATGACTATTTCATTTGGCACTTTTATGAACTTAGAGAGTTGTATTGCTGATTCTAATGTTTATAATTCTGAAAATCCATATTTGTTACGGTCGCGAATCATATTTTAATCAACATACAACCTGATACTGACCTGCAAATTGCAAAAAACGTAAGAAAATTTGAATTTCGCGGGCTACCTTGAAGCTTTCGCCTTATTTATATAATTTTAAACATTAAACAGTTATTTGTTTTTTTCTTTCTATCTAGTTTTATTCTTTTGTATTTTACATTGTTGATTGCTATAATTAACAACTTTTCTTATAAACTATGATTTATAACGCCGACGTGACTTATCGTTGTTGGACCAACATAATGAAAGTTTAAAAAACAGGTGAGCACGCCGATTGTCCCACGTTACATGAATAAAGGACTAATGATTCATGTCCGTGTCTACTTCGTCACTTTGTGAAAAATAGGTGTCACTGTCTTTACACAACGTGGCATAATATTAGTAAAAATAAAGAATCCTATGAGTCGAATAATATAAAAAAGCGAATTTCGTATAAAGTGCAGTTGACTCTTTGTACTTTGCTGCCGCCGATATTATTGTCTTTTATTGATGTTCTGTTACAAGTTGTCGTTTTCAAAAAAAGCTTGTATGGTCTTCACAGGCATTTGTTTATATTTTTAGCTATTGGCTGCTGAATAAAATGTGTCACAACACATTATTTAAAGCTCGATTCCTATAAACAAAAACGAATCATTTTGCTTACCAATGGTAACATTTTTTATTGCCAACTAGGGCATATAAATAGTTTTATAAGCAAATTTTACCCATGATAGCTACTTCCATATGGGAGGGTTTACTATGCAAAGTTTATGAGGTCTTTGCTTCATTATTGGTAAAGATACAAGAGTCTAAATTTTAACCAAGAACGGTCTGTACATTATAGGAATCGGCCATCAAACAGCGGTAGCGGAAAGTTTGTGCAGTTGTCATTATGTTTAGCGGCTGGAGTTCGTCACGCTACTATTTTGTGTGGTAATCAATCAAGGATTTGTGCAGCGTCATTGCAATAACGGTCGCCGCCATCGTCCTTATGGTAGGGACAGTAATATGATCTCTTTTCTGCTAATACTGCTTGCTTACTTTTCAAGCTGTCAGTGAAACCTACTGGTTTTTTATCCTCGAAAAAATAAATAATGAAAAAGACAGCCATAATTTGTGAACTTATCAGACTTTTAGTTAATTTCTGTAGAAATATTTGAAAAATCATAGAAAATAGATATAAAAAATGGACCAAGTGCGAGTCGGACTCACGAAGGGTTCCACACTACCGTAAAATATTTAGCAAAAAACGCGTGTCTTGTATGTATATAAAATAAAAGGGAGTCCCCTTTCATTTTGTTTTATATTTATTTATTGATAAAGCGGCAATATAATTATACAATCTGTGAACATTCCAACTGTCTACGTATTACGGTTCATGAGATATAGTCCGCTGACAGACAGACGGACGGACCGATAGCGGAGGCTTAATAAAAAGGTTATGTTTGGCACCCTTCGGGTACGGAACTCTAAAAATATATGGAAACATACGGCATCTTTATTTAAAAAAACTTGTTACACATTTTAATGTCACACGGCACAGTTTGCAGTGTTTATTATTTAAGCTTTCCAATTTTCCCTCAAAAGTCAATCAGGCAATCTAATTCATTTGACAAACAAGTCTGTGAAATATAAAAAAAAAAAAAACATTATTTTTATTATTTAGTGGGCTATGAACATAATTATTTAATAGGCAAACCATTTGCATTAGATTTGTAAACATAGGTAAATTATATTTTATAAAATAAAAATAAAAGTAACATCCGGTAAACAGATGGGTGACGGTTGATCTACTTCGGATCCTGGGTCATGTGTATAACCGCGCCCCATGTAGGTATAACCCGTTAAAATTCCCAATTGAAAAAAAAAGGGGGCGATTTTTTTTTCTTTTAAAAAAAAAACACATAAATATACTCTCAGTATGATTCTTAACAACACCCTCACGGATCGGACAGGGTTTTTGTAACACGCTGTATATGATAGGATTACAAATAAATATATTTTCACCAGTCACAATTAACAGACGGTATTCCTCCTAAACAAAGTTGGTATAACTTTATCGATGTGCATTGTTATTTTATAGCATTGTCTCATTTTTTTTTTTTAGTTTGAGCACGTTTTATTGAACCTACCTTGTTTTTTCATTGCATCATGTGGGGTCAGAATATTTCGTAGTATTTCTTAGAAACATTCTACTCTAGGCAGGTACTGCGCACGCGCTACAGTATTAAGGTAAGCTTTATGGGCGGTTGATGGTTTGAGTGCAATAGGGGGCCGGCTGGTGCCTGGTTATGAAGTATTAATGCCACTATTTTTCCAGTGTGAGAGAGAGACGGAGCTAGATAAGGCCGTTAGCACTATCCCTTTTTCTTTTATAGTCATTGGGCCGGACCACAAGTACCTAGCGGGGCTGCAGTGAAGCGAGGTTTTAAAAAAAAAAAAAAAACTGAAAATATAATAAACTCCTTCTAGTCTAAGAACTCCGAGAGTGCAAAAAACTGAACAGAGTGCAACAAAGCGAACAGAGTGCAACAAAGCGAACAGAGTGCAACAAAGCGAACAGAGTGCAACAAAGTTCGCAGGTTTTCGTTTGTGGCGACAATATTATCACATCATAAAAATCAATCTGCTGTAATGCAATCAAACTATATTGGGGTCGGCTTCCAATCTAACCGGATGCAGCTGAATACCGGTATTTTACACGGAGCGACTGCCTATCTAACCTCCATAAACCAGTAACTTAGTTGTCAGACTTTCGGGCTTCTGACGACCCGTAACGACTGTCAAATATCCACGAATGAGAGCCGGGACTAACGGCTTAACGTGCTTTCCGAGGCACGGAGGAGTATCGGTATGTAAAGATGATCACATCCACGGACCAACCGCGGCAAGCGTTGCTTAACCTGCTGCATTAACCCATGCGGCTGTTATAACTTAGCCACGAGGATTATAATAGTTATTTATGCAACTATTATAAAGGGGTATTAAAACACAAATGTGGGTTATCACATGAGTGTTTTAATACCTAATTATTTACACTAGCATACAAGATTTTATCTACACCCATGTTATGAATCCTCTATAAAAGGTTCTTTGTAATACTAATATCGAACAAAAAATGGCGGGATACAACGCACTAGAATTCGAATTTTTAGAATTCGAATAAACTACAAGTATTATTTTCAATGACTGAGTTTAGTTAGTGGAACGCGCCTGCATGACAGTGTTCTTTTGAAATGAGTTGCATTATGAAATTTAGTACAACATTATAACACCCGTTTGGATGATATAATGGTTACTATGACACTGGTTGTTTTAATGTTGGCAATAAGTTAACTGTTTCAGAAACTTTTATAGAGGATTTATAGCATGGGCGAAGATAAAAATTTTAAGTGTTAATCCAGGGCGGCAAAAGGACCCACTGTAGGAACAAATAATCTTATCGATTGCTCAAACACAGGGAAGACTTATTGGTCTTTATTATTTATGTAAGTATGAAAATCCCGAATCACGATACCACACAGTATATAACTGCATGTT
Source organism: Lithophane leautieri (assembly GCA_949152455.1). NCBI lineage: Eukaryota > Metazoa > Arthropoda > Insecta > Lepidoptera > Noctuidae > Lithophane > Lithophane leautieri. The sequence goes on from OX424467.1 coordinate 17,395,776, forward strand.
ATCTCCAGTTCAAACATTACAGCTGCAGCAGTGAACCGATAGGTACCTACAGTGCACCCACGCGACAATGGTGAACATATATTTTGTTTGTTTATCATACTTGTTAATTGTAACTGGTGAGTGCTTTAATATTATATTATTATTATTTACAAAAGGAAACCATGATTGTGAAGTTTAAGAAAAAAGATTACTGAATTAAAATGGAAGAATTTTATACTTACGACTTCATTGTCAGTGCAAATTCAGTGAAATTTATTGTTATGCAAAATTGCGACCAACTTAAATTGTTCGTGTATTGAAATTACAACAGACTGCCATTATCTGACAGTTGTATGAAATGGATATAGCACGGTAATACGTTGACGTAGTGTGTCAATCTGCTTCCCAATTCATTTACTTAGCAACTTTCTTACATATTATAAAACTAGCTCTTTGCCCGCGACTTCGTCCGCGTGAATTTCGTACTTTCCTCTAAAACTTCAACAAACACCTCCACCCAGCCCCTTTGAAAGATAGTTTATAAAAAATAATATTTATGGTCTACCTTTACCCCTTTTACACCCCGTTAGGAGCAGATTTTTGAAAAAACCCGTAATGTTTTTTTTTATTTTAAACCGACTTCAAAAACAGGAGTAGGTTATCAATTCGTCTGTATTTTTTTTAAATGTTTTTTACCTCAATACTTTCGACTGGGTGAACCGATTTCATTGATTTTTTTTAATTTGAAAGCTGGTGCTTCCCGTGTGGTCCCATATAATTTTTATTAACTTTGCTTGAGTAGTTTTTGAGTTAGCTTCAATAATTATGTTTTTTCTCCCTTAGTCTATATAGACGAAATCTCATTTGATACAATCTACATCCTATCCATCCATCAATCTATTTCCATAGTAGGTAGTGGTATTATAATTTGTGCGGGGTAGGTATCACAACTAAAAAGTGAAAAAAAAAAAAAAAACTAAAAAAACAAAACTACAGACTTGCAAAAAAACACTTAAAAAATGAAAAATAAGCAACGACACCTACTTCCGAAATTAATGTAATTTTTCAATATTTAAGTGTTTTTTTGCAAGTCGGTTGTTTTTTTTTTGTAAAAAGGTATTTTTGTTTGAAGTACTTACTTAGTACCGACCGTACCGAGTTTCGAGTTATGTTCTATGTTACGGGCTTGGTTTCCGCACTTAGTCCCTAAGGTGGACCATTGTGCGTGGGCCATGGCGGCCGTTGGAGGTTATTCCAACCAGCCCAACTCCCTCTAGAAGTTAACTAAGTCTCCTGGTTTGTACAGAACCTCCGTGTAAGATCTGGGTGACCCGAGGGTTTCGGTTCTAGTCTGGGTGACGCCCGTGCATTCAAAGAGCACGTGCGCGACGGTTTCCTCGGCCTCCATGCACGCGCTGCATAGAGGACTGTCCATTATGCCTATTGTGTGGAAGTGTTTGTTCAGCGAGCAGTGTCCTGTGATGGTCCCCGCCACCAGACGCAGGCTATTCCTGTCCAGGCGTAACAAACGCCTGGTTAGCCTGCCATCCAGTGATGGCATAGCTTCCTTGGACTGCCTGCAGCCCGGTACCGAGGACCACCAGTTCTCCGCTTGGGTATGGGTGAACTCCTAGAGCCACCTGCGTATTTGATTGAACGGGATGGGTACGATGGGCTCGGGCCCACAGACTGACGTGCTAGATGCTCTTCTAGCAAGCTCGTCTGCTGCGTCATTGCCCAGCGATCCACTGTGTCCTTTAGTCCATTGTAGCGTCACTTTGTTGCGACCGGAAACCGTTACTCGTTCTAGTGCGTTGTGACATTCTAGTGTAAGCTTCGAGGTAATAGGTCTAAATCTGGGATTTTTCATTAAAAAACTAAAACTCTTAACTAATTCAAAAACTACTGAATTTCGGTAGAACATTTGGTGGCTTAATTTGTTGCATTTTAACCCTACTATGACGTCCTGCAAGGAATACGTCGAGTTACCAGTAACCCTGTATAATACTACGGCGCACCTACCCTACCTACCTCCCTGCCCTACCTACCTACCTTACCTACCTATACCTACACTACCTACCCAACCTACCTACCCTACCCTACCTACCTACCTATCCTATCTACCCTACCTACTCGTACCTACCCTACCTACTTACCTACCCTACCCTACCTACCTTCCCACCTACCTGCCTACTCTACTTACCTACCTACGTACATACCAATCTACCGAATATCATCAAAAAAGCCATTCCGTACAGAATGTATGAGAAAATTAGTTTCCTTAATTATTATTTTTTCGTGAATTTTTCCTATGTTTTAATAGTTATTCTGGTATTCTGGGTGGAGACAACCCCAAAAAATTTAAGATCATCAAAATCGGTCCGGTGGCTCTCGAGTTATAAGTGCTTAAACAAACCCGACTTTGTTTTATATACAGGATTAAACTTGTGATATCTTTCGAATAGAATGTCCGAATTGAATAATTTAAAAAGCTATATAAAGGTATTTAAGCAGTCTTGAATATGGAGTAATTTATTTTTTTAAGGATTAGTACCGAGATACAAATAAAGAGCATTTTCTAGCGGCGGTATTTCCATTATAAAAAAAAAAGAACCCTTATTTTGCCTATAATAGTTAGACACATGCTATCGCGACACTTTTTGTTAATAATGATGTGTTCTGCAAAGTCGTAGTACAGTATTTTATTCTATCATCAATAGTTTTCGCAGCGCACGCGATGTAAAGAATATTTTTGGTAATTTTTTTTACACCTTGGGTTACATTATTGGAGTTTAAGTAAGGATCCCTAATGTTTTTGAAAATATAATATAGCCTATGTCACCCGGGGATAGTGTAGCTTCCCAACAGTGAAAGAATTTTTCAAATCAGTTCAGTAGTTTCGGAGCCTATTCAATGAAAACAAACAAACAAACAAACAATCAAACAAATCTTTCCTCTTTATAATATTAGTATAGATATAGATAAAGTCCTCCGCCGCGTCTGTCTGTCGTCCTGTACGCGATAAACTCAAAACTACTGCACCGATTTTTATGTTGTTTTCATCAATGGATAGAGTGGTTCTCGAGTAAGGTTTTAATATACATATAATAACCGACATGCACGCGGGCGAAGTCACAGGCATCAGCTAGCAAAGATATAAAAAGGATTTTCCAAATAAAAAAATCTTCTCGTATCATTCTTTCTTTTCCAGATGTTGTGCGATGCAAGCCTGATTACTTGTTCAACGTTGAAGCGGGTGGCTGGCTCAAACTGCACCCGACGCCCGACATTTGGGAGGAAGCCTTCATTCGATGTTATGATGAAGGTAAACTCCGCTGATTCTCATAAGTTTCGACAATTCGAGACAAAAAGGTAATGAATGCCCCCGAGCCAATTCCTGAATAATAATTTTAACCATTACTAAGAGACAGTTCCCAAAAAGGTAGGTAACCAGTAAGAATTGTGAATGTGAGGCATATGTGGGTCACGTTGTTTTTCAGTGTGTTTTAATGATTGTCTGGCAGTTTGAATAGCTTTATGCGGCCAGCCCAAATGTCCTTCCTTTGGTATTATTCGTCGGGTCGTTTAGCTCCTTAAGTTTTGAGTTGAGCTGCAGCACGATTATTGACAAATCTCAAGTATGTTTGGTTGTTTACTCAAAACACTATTTCACTAATCTTCATGGTCCTCACATGATCTGACTAAGATGGTGTTTGGACTTAAAAGTAACTGTGTCATCTAGTTTTATAAATATTATTGACATGTAAAAGTGTTTTACAAAGTAGAAAACCTACTTATATAGAAATAAATATAATTTATCAAGACAGCTCGTCGGCCACCGCCTCCGCTGCGGCTCCGCTCGCATGTCGCAGGCAGTGGTGCAACCAATTTAGCTCGAGCATGCGGCGCCGCTCGCTTCGCTCATTCATGTGCAATGTAGTGTCATACATATCTCAATGTGTGTAATGAAGACAAGTATCTCATGTTACAGGCGCGGTGTTGGCGTCGCCGCTAAACAAAGAGCTAGCTAATGCTCTGCACACACAGATGGCACAATTTGGTGTGAATGGTCACATTTTCCTGGGAACCCATGACTTTTACTCTAAAGGAGACTATGTATCTGTAGAAGGTAAGTCAAAGTTTTATTATTTATTTATAATATATATATATACCTACTATGTATAAAACATACAATGAGCGGCCTTATCGCTTACTGCGATCTCTTCCAGGAAACCTTGGAATGGACAGTGATTGTTATTATATTGTTAATTATCTTCAAATTGACATTCAATAAGATTAATGTTATCTTTTGACGTTCGAAAAGTGCTGATTCTCAGCCTAGTTTGAATAAATGACTTTTGATTTGATTTGATTTGACTTGAACGACTCAATAACAAAAATAATAAAATTCATACATTCATCTCGTTACCTGCTATAGGCACCATGTATAGATATACTATATTGATAAAACGAACGTGGGGGGTTCGTGGCTAAATAATAACATCCGCACGGGTCAATCAAAGGTTAAGCTACGCTCGCTACAGTCGGTTCGTGGATGGGTGATCAATCATAACATATCGAGACCCCTCCGTGCCGTGGAAAGCACGGTAAGCCGTTGCCGTTGATCCTGGTTGTCATCCGTAGATCTTTGACAGTCATTACGGGTAATCAGAAGCCTAGAGTCTGACAACCAGTCTTACCTAGGGGTACCGGGGTACCTTGTTACCCAGTAACTGAGTTGTTGAGGTCAGATAGGCAGTTGCTCCATATAAAATACTGGTATTCAGCTGCATCCGGTAAAACTGGAAGCCGACCCAACACCAACATAGTTGGGGAAAGGCGTATTGATAAAACGTACGTACGTCCAAATTGTTACAATTTGTTAGGAATAAACTTTCTTTTTGGGTTCCGTACAACGGTAAAACAGGACCCTATTTCTAAGACTCCGCTGTCCGTCCGTCTGTCTGTCTGTCTGTCCGTCTGTCACCAGGCTGTATCTCATGAACCGTGATAGTTGACAGTTGAAATTTTCACAGAAGATGTATTTATGTTGTCGCTATAACAACAAATACTAAAAAACGGAATAAAATACATATTTAAGGGGGCTGCCATATAACGAACGTAATTTTTTTGCCGTTTTTATAGATAATGGTACGGAACCCTTCGTGCGCGAGTCCGAGTCGCACTTCGCCGGTTTTTTGTTTTCTTTTGAACATTGCGAGATGTTGTCCGCAAGGCGAGCACACATCAACGCTGCGACTAGCTTGCATTATTTAAATATTTTTGGCGTGTATGTTCCAGGAGTGCCACTGTCCGACATGGAAATAAGATGGGGTTCACGTGGTGACGGAGTCGATACTGGAGACTGCCTCACTATGACCGTCGATGGACGCGCGTATTACTCGTCATGCAAGGACCCACTACCTTTCATATGCTACAGGAAACTCGACAACCACACGATGAACGAATGCGGTACCTTTGATGATGGTAAGAACGTCTGTTTATTTCTCAATAAGAAATTGGTGGCGAGATGATCTGGACGCGTACCGAAGGTTGTCTAGAGGTGGCGCGGGAATAGAGTTTCCGGATAGATTCAGAGGAGGCCTTTGCCCAGCAGTGGGACATTTCAGGAATAAATTACAAGGATTTCACTTACTTGAGAAGATTTTTAGAACTTTTTATAAAAGGTAACCATAATAATTTTATTTTGGGCATTCTGTAGATCCTATTGGTTAGTTTTTGGCACGTTGATACGATATTTCAATTAGATACGTTATGTGGCGTCACTAAAGTGTTGTAAATGATCTGACGCACTCGACGCGAACAACATTGCGCAAACAGCTTGCGCTGGGGCATCAATTTATATTTTACAGTTTAACTAACAGTCTACTCTTAGCCTAAGGTATTTTTCGTACTGTTTTTGTGCTGTATTGTTTGATTATCAGTGGTCAAGAGAGGTGGGTTGTTTTTTTTTTTATTTAAAGATAAGATTCAAGTCTTAGCAGCATTTATTGTAAGTAGGTTTTGTTAGAACGAAATAGAATTTGTTATATTTGAATCTTGCTGCGCTTGATTGATCCATTAGAAGTACCATGGTAAAAAAGACAGGTATCGTCAGCATAAAAGGAATAATAATATTTTATTATAATGCTCTGCAATAATATTAAAGTTGTATTTTTTATTTTATTAGCCATTTTTGTCCCACTGCTGGGCAAATGCCTACCTACACTTTTTCCATCTGCCTCTGTCCAGAGCTGCCAAATACTAATCTTTATTAAACGAGTGTAGGTCATCCCGCCATCTCCGTCTGGGCCTGCCGCGATGTCGTTTGCCATTAAGCGGGACCCACTGGGTCTTAGTTTGGCCCATTGGTCATCTGATCATGTCATTTTATTTAGTAGAATTAAATACGCCTAATACCTTTATATGCATACTACAAACATTATAACCTTAAAATATTTCAGAATATCACCTCAATCAGCAAACAGGCAGCTGTTACAAGGTCCATCACGAGAGACAGACTTGGACCCGTGCGTACAGGATATGTGCATCTGAGGGGGGGCACCTGGTCATCTTGGATGACAAAGAAGAAGCCCGTATCATCAAGGACATGTTCCCTGCTAAGTCGGAACAGTGGGAAAGATTTCACATCGGTCTAGCAGCCTGGGGCAAGGAGCGCATCTGGACTACCATTCACGGTATGAGATAACGAGGTCACTGCCTATTAATTTGTCACGCTCATTTTGCTCCTTGGCTTTAACGCTTTTCCCATTCAGTACAGAACATAATTTATTAAGAACCTCTTAGTATTTTTGTCTCTTTCAGGTGAGAGAATAGAACATGTGTTTAACAAATGGAATTCCGGACAGCCTGACAATAGTAAGGGCATCCAGAATCGAGGAGGCCTCTTTTGGAACGGAGAGTTAGACGACGTCAGTGCAGCTGGAGGAAAACTCATGTTCGTCTGTGAAAAATCTCCTAAATTGAAACGGTTTGAAGCCTTACCGACGACGCTATGCACGGAAAAATGAATGAGATAGTGTAATGTTTGCGATGAATTACAGTTCATCGTGAAGTTCCTCGTGTAACCGAGATGTTTGTATGGTACTTTCTTTATCATCATTAAAATAATTAAAATAATACTGAATTATTTTCTCTGCACCTTCGTTGTTATCATAATTATTATCTGGTTTTATTGAGGAGTTCTTATGGCCAACTTTCAACTCCATCATCAGACTCTGGACATCGCCTAGTATAACAATAGCACTTGTCAATACATAACCAATGAGTCCAAACACGATGGTGCTTCTTGTTTGATTGAGAGGAGTTGTGTTGATTGATTTTATTTGAACTGACAGCGTCTGTTCATGAACATGACACGTGGTTCAGCTTCATCCAGCTCAACAATTTTGTAGGGAACCGAATGATCCAATACACGCGAAACCGATCACACGATGTGCGAGGAATTTAAGTGAGCATGACATACTCTCAACCGCCATGGTGTTTCAAGTCAACATACATCATAATAACATGATAAACGGCTCCATGGTAGGTACTCACACTTACAAAATTCAAAAAATACTTCTATATTATACAAAACTAAAGTTTTCAATGTATTTGAGAGATGAATCAAATGACAATGACCATTTATGCCCTAATCAGTTACAGCCAATCCATATATTTAAGTATCTTTCATTAATTCAAACTAGATTTAAGATAATAGTCTAGAGTCAATCAAAGACCATGTTTAAAATGGAATAAAAATAAATATTATTTGTAGTTCCGGTTACATTTTCGACTTAATGGCGACGATATGTGATAGATTACACCTCATTTCGTTCATCGGCCTTCGGATCGTTCCGTCGGCCGAGCTGTTGTTTACATCCATTCCTGATCCCCGTGCATAGTTGTCACAAACCTCAAACTTTACCCACCATTTTCAATCAAACACAGGGCGTCATAATTTAAAAACAAAAAAAAACTACGAGAGGAAATATAATATTTATAAAAGTCAAAAGTTTTATGTGATACGGTTCAGGGGCGGGTCAGCTGATAATATTATAATAATAAAAGGTCCGTTAATCTCCGTCCAAGACATTACAACTTTGGCAGTGAAACGATACAGTACTGACTCAAAAATGTCGAAGACATATTTTGTTAGTTTGGTATTCTTGTTAATTACAGCGGGTAAGTTTATTTTTATTATTTTATTTTCCAAATAATAACAAATATTACTTAGCTTAAAATAATTATTAAAGAGATCTGGCTTTTGTATTGTTTGTTTATGTTGTACTAGCTTTGCCCCGCGGTTTCACCCGCGTAAGTCTCGATCCCGTGGGAATATCGGGATAAAAAGTATCCTATGTGTTAATCCAGGTTATAAACTATCTGTTTGCCAAATTTCATCCAAATCTCTTCAGCCGTTTTTGCGTGATTGAGTAACAAACATCCAAACACACAAACACACAAAATACACAAACACACAAACTTTCACATTTATAATATTAGTAGGAAGTAGGATAGTAGGATTGCCACCGACTTCCGAAACTAATATTATTTTTAATATATGCAGTCGCTTTGTCGAAAGTTTCTTTTTGATGGTTGTTTTTTCTTTAAAGCTTTTTTCACTTGGTTGTTATGTTTTCATCAGTCAATCGAATTCAGTTTGAAATTCCTTATATTGAAGCTATACTTACTCAAAAAAACCGCAACCGAAGTTAAAAAATATAATATAATGGCAACAAAGCGCGGATTTCCTTTGCAAAAAAAAAATCGGCCTATTAAACCACGGAGTAATCGGTGTAGGTACACACGGCTACATATCAAGCATTTCCAGTATAAGCTGACCTCGCATTGTACGTAAATCCTATACAATGCGAGATCAGCATAAACTGGAAATGTATAGCTTGATGTGTAGCCGTTAATGTTAATGTACACATTAAGGCGAAACCGTCAGGGTAACCAGAGAAATTCAAATATTCTTACGTTTTTTATAATTTGCAGGTCAGTATCAGGTTGTGTGATGATTTAAATATGATTCACAGTCGTATCAAATATTTATTTATTGAATTATAATCATTAATACAACTCTCTAAGTTCATAATATTACCCAATTGAATGACAATTTCATGAAATCATGACATTTGAGGCCAATTCTAACGTAAGGAGTTGTATTGCTGATTCTAATGATTATAATTCTGTAAAGCCATATTTGTTGCGGTTGCGAATCATTTTTTAATTAACATAAAACTTGATACTGACCTGTAAATTGTAAAAAACGTAAGAAAATTTGAATTTCGTGTGTTAACTTAATGCATCCGCCTTAATGAAAACAAAAACGAATTGCATCCTTAACCTCTTTTTTTGAAGTCTGTAAACAGAAATGCCGTTGGTTTTTTTTGTGTTTTTGTCAGTTACGTACGCGCTGCTCCTGGGTTCGACTCCTAGATGATATTGTTTTTTTAATTTAAGAATTTCTTAATATTTTTTCAAATTATTTAATTCATCATATTTTTAAATCAGAAGCTGTGCGGAGTGAGTCCGATTACTCGTTCAACTATCAAGCTGGTGTCTGGCTCAAATTTCACATGACGCCTAAAACTTGGGAGGAAGCCTTCCTGATATGTCACAATGAAGGTAAGATGCACTTCTCTTATGCTGTCTGCCCGGCGCGGTCTCTCCTGCAACTCATGTAGCATGGTCTCTGTTGTATGTTCTCATCCGGTAACACGGTGCGTGTAGAATTGTGTGCCGCCTCAATGTGATCTTGAATTGGTCGACTTTGCTGGAGCAGGCTGCGCCACTCGATTCGCTCGCGCACGGGCAATGTAAACATCTCAATGTGTTATGTTGCAGGCGCGGCGTTGGCGTCTCCGCTAAACAAAGCGCTGGCTAATGCTCTTTACTTAATGACACGAAACGATGTGAATGGTAGCGTTTTCCTGGGAACTCATGATTTATTCTCTAAAGGATATTTCGCCTCTGTAGAAGGTTAGTCTAAATGCCAAAATATTTTCAAATTGAATGTAATACAGTCTTGCTGCAAAAAAATATTCTAATGACGAAAAATAAAATTCCTCCTAGTGTACAAAAAAAAAGTATGAATGGCTTTGAATAGTTTTCATTGTAAATGCTTTTGACATGTGTGTTCAGTGGCGGATTTATACATTTGCCGCCAGTAGGCAATTCAAATGCCGCCCTTACTAACCTCTACAATTCGATACCCTAGTTGATAAACATATTTATTTAAAAAAAATTCTCAATGAAATTGCAACTTTATGATTTGTGCACTATCGTCCTCATTACATCAGCTTTTTCCGTAATTAGTATGATTGTGTATAACTAAGGGATTGATGTGTCAGACTGTCAGTTCTGAAATTATGTTTACAACCCACGATATTACACAAGACATAGTTTTTGGGTATATTTCTGAGCTAAGAAAGGCTCAATCATGTACCTGCAGTACCTACTTGATATAAGGTAGGGTAAGGTATGCTTTAAAACTATATTATGTACACAATATGTACACAGCTTACACAAAATAATGTACATTCGGAAAACGTTGATAAATATTATTGCACTTACAGTTTAAAAACAATACGAACAAAACTTATTAAATTATCTGTTAACAATCTGGTTGATGTTGACAATGAAATGAATTATGGTATGAAAGTTTTACATTACCTGTTTGCGCGATTTTATATCCGTAAAATCATCAATTATATCGTCGTTTGAAATCTTGTTCATTAGTTCAGACTCTATGCACAAAAGAGCTAAGAAGGCGTTTTGCCAAATATGACTACGTAGGTAGATTCATAAATACGTAGTACAAAATAAAATATTTAAGTGGTGAAACATATTATTTCACGTTGATTGAATTGTGTGTGGGCACCTAATAATACTTATATAATAACGTCTTTTATTTTATTTCTGTAAGACAATAAAAAATCTTGGACCAAATTTGCCGCCCCCTAAAATCTGCCGCTCTTGGCTCCAGCCTGCTCAGCCTGCTGGTAAATCCACCACTCTTTATGTTCCAGGAGTACCATTGTCCTATATGGATATAAGATGTGGCTCAGATGATAACGTGGTCGATGCCGAAGACTGCCTCACAATGTCCGTCGATGGACGCGTGCATTACTCGTCATGCGAAGACCCACTACCCTTCATATGTTACAGGAAACTCGGAAATCAAACGATGAACGAATGTGGTACCTTTGATAATGGTTAGTAATAATAATTAATAACTAGCTGTTGTCCACGACTTCGTTTGCGATCCAGGATGAAAAGTAGCCTATGCACATCTGAAAGTCATGGTCTACCCATGTGCCAAATTTTATCCAAATCCGTTCAGTCGTTTTAGCGTGAAAGCGTAACAAACAAACTCATTTTCGCATTTGTTTAGGTACGTGCAGTTCTTGTTCCTCTCACAGACTACTGCCATTTATCGTTCTGTCACTTGTACTGCCACTTATCGTACTTACGGTATTGTCATTTATCTTAATTATCACTTACGTAACGAACCAACAGTGGATCCATTCTATCAGTAATGGTTTCGATATGAAAAAAGTATAAATGAAGAAGATAACAACGTTTCTTGAAATAATTATGTTACATAATATCATTTTGTTCTTAATTTTTTTCAGAATATCATCTCAAAGGTACAGACAACTGTTACAAGCTACATCAGGAGGAAAAGACTTGGTACGGTGCGTATAGTACATGTGCATCTGAAGGTGGTCACCTGGTCATTCTGAACGACGCTGAAGAGGCGCGCATCGTCCGGGATATGTTCCCTGCGCGTTCTGGGAAGATTGACCGCTGGGAACAATTTCATATAGGTCTAGCAGCCTTGGGCAAGAATCGCACCTGGATTACTATTCACGGTATATGACCTTGACATTATCCCCTTTATTCATAATCGTTGCTTAAAGTTAAGTACCTAATGATTAGCGACTGTTTAACCATACATTTTTGACGTTTGAACGTCACTTAACTTTAATCATCGATTATGAATAAACCCCTATAGTAAAACCCACATGATGACTGACTGCTCCAGACCATAGATATTAATTACCATCGTAAATAATAGCCAACAACGTTGCCAGCAGTCCTGCCTGCCTGCATGACTCCATAGAAAGGTTTTGACAATGGCGGTGCGAGTCTTGCGTTCTCTCTCTCACAGACTCGCCCGCCATTTTCTAAATGTTATCTATGCTACGGGTTACGTAAAATTGAATCTTTTACGAAAATACGAACAATAGCTTTACAGCCATCGCACACACATAATCAGTATTGCTATTCTATAATTATTTCCCAATGAAAACTTAGGTGAAGTGAGCTTGACGTGTCACTGCCTTAGTAGGTATAAAATGTGCTATTCTGTAAAAACCTCACCGTGAAAACTTAGGTGAAGTGAGCTAGATGTGAACTGTCACTTCCTTAGCATCAGTAGGTATCGATGACAATGACAACTCACTCCACGCTCACTTCATCGAAGTTTTCACGGTGAGATGGTTACAGAATAGCAATGCTGATCGGCATCACCTCACCTCATTGGCACGTCGTTAACCAGGTGTCAACCCAACGCAAGCACTTAGCCCGTTCGGCTAAGCACCTCCAAGGCGTCGCCGGCGAGATGAAGGTAGCGTCGACCCTACGTAGGCAAAACGAACGCCTCGCCACAAGCGGGGCGTTGACCTGCCGTAAGATCTCTCTGGTCTGCTCGCCCTAAGAGCGTCGCCCCACCATAAGAGCCCCACTTACGGGGAGCCAACCCCCTGACGTATGCTGCTGACGTATGTTCATTTACCAACTGATACCGATCCGAAACTATACCGTAATGGTGCGTTGCAGTATGGAGTTTCATAGGAAGAATCCTGGATGACTCGAGTTGAGACGTTGCTGATCCCGTGCCGTACTAAATTACTGTGCGTTAATCTTTAATGGGTTTATAACAAGCAGTACAGATACTAAAAGACTTATCCCTTCCAGGTCAGAGGATAGAAGATGTTTTCAACGGTTGGGATAACGGGCAGCCTGACAACCTTGAGGGCGTCCAGAATCGCGCGACTTTCCGCAGACTGCATGGAACTTTGGATGACGTCGCCCCTCATGTCAAAGCTATGTTCGTCTGTGAGAAATCTCCTCATTTAATAACATCGCTTAACAATGAGGAATTGTACGCTTCAATCCAATAGCGTTCAAACGGCGCGGTGGCGCTACAAATTACATGTTATACGCAAAAAATTAGAATGTTAGGTAAATAATTATAGTAGATAGTCGAAATCGAATTAGTTCTAAGATCTGTTCAAACAGTCGTAAGAGGATAATTAATCTATTTATACAAATGTTTTAAGTTAAATAATAAAATATAAAATATATGAATAAAAATTAATGATTGTATCAAAAGTCAAGGCTTGCCAAAGGGCGATGAAGCGTAGCGTATTGGGTATTACGATCAGCGACAGAATACGTCATACCACGATAGGCGCCAAAACAGGAATCGTCGATGTGGGCAACAAGTCAGGCTGGAGTGGGATTGGGCGGGCCATGTATGTAGGATGCATCGGAACAAATGAGCTAGAGTCGTCACGCCGAGGAAACGCTGGCGTGAGGACTTAGAGGCGTTTATGGTTAATTGACCTGAGAAGGCAACACACGGGGAGGAGTGGAAAGCCGTGAAGAAAACCTTTGCCCAGAAGTGGGACTATACAACATGAAAAAAAGAAGAATAGTAAACTAGAAAGTGACTGAGTTTTTCACACAGTTACTTATTTAATCCTGGAAACATGTCTGTCTGGATAATGAAAATTTCAACAAATGGCCGTAGCTTGAATTAAGATGTGCCAGCTAAGAATAGTGATAGGAATGGCACTAAACTAATGTCGGAGACGACAAGAAACATGAATCTCGACTAGTATATTTGTACATTAAATACGCTGTCTAATGTATTGTGATAGTTTTTCAATTAGTACAAGATACAGGTGATACTTTCCACTGTCAAGTACTGTATTTGTACCTATTGCACAATATTTGCTTATCCATAATTGATGGAAAAATAACAGCAACACTGTTTTTCGAACTAATAATAATAATTGATAGGATTATTTAGTAGCGTAGTGTGGCGAGGCTACCGCTAAGCTACCGGCCGGCCGCGCGCGTATCCGAAAAACACCGAAGCTAATTAAAATGTCCTTGAAGCCTCAAGGCGATCCGTTATGGTATCCCGCGAAATTAAAATTATCGTACGTTTTTTGTAATTACTGCATGTCAGGGTCAGTTTTCCGCGACCGGAACAAATAATTATGTATTTATAGAATGATAATCATTAGAATCACAATACTTTTATTGAATTAAATGATTTTACTTTGACTCAATGTGACGTAAACAATATTACCAATCTCCTTTTTTTCCAGTATCCACCTCATTTCCGTATCATCACGTAAAAGTGTGATACAATCATATTTTGTTTACTTGTCGATCACAAGATGAGCAGCAATGTTGGCAAGCTGCCACCTGTCAGTCAACAAGAACTATGTATATTGGCCAACTGGTAGATATCTCACTAAGACGATTAATTTAGAATTAATCAGAGCTAATTAAATGTATCAAATCCATTGTTGGTGTTTGAGTGAATGAAAGTCATCATCATTTCTTCCCTTTATTGTTAATTAATTGACATTATGTTCTTATAATTGGCCCACATAGAAAGATTATAATGAGTCAGACGTTGGATCAGCTATTGATCAAGAAGTAGATCTTGTCAGATTCAACGTCTGCTTATTTGATTGCTAGATGAGTTGGGTGATCAGTGGGCATCAGTGGACATCAATCGCGACATTGGTGGCGTTTTTTTAAGTTCTCAAAGTGCAGGTTTATGGACACTTTGGACACTCCAACATATGGGACATGGTTTGGTCAGGCGCACCGCATTCGCACTGGGTGTTGGTTGGGGCAATTCTCTCCATTCTATAAGATTGTGCTTGCATTAAGTCCGCAGTCGATTGATTGCTTTCCATATAAGCCACTGCAGGTCATGTCCGGGTGGCAGGTGTTGCTGGGGCTGGACGCAGTGAGGTGGGTGCTGATTTTCCCAAAACACAATCTATGATAATAAAAGCCAATTTCAGACCATGTTCATGATATCTTTCTTTATTTTTAAATCAGCAGTATTTTAGATTACAGGTTACGTAATCAGAGTTAAATTAATTAATGATTTTCAGCCCTTCTCGCTAAAGATTAAATCAAGAGGCGAAATTAAAGTCAATCTAATTATAAAGCAAATAGAAATTACGGTTTGAATCAATTAAATACAATGATTAAATCGTATTTTATCGGGAACGAGCGAAACAAACCGTACTTGTAATACAGTACAGCCGATGAATCATGGCCGGTTCAAACATTGCGCAGAAGGCTGCGCAATACAAATTTGTAAGAACCAAATGGTGACTTAAGGCGAGTGTGAGTGAGAGAACATGCGCGCAAGTTCATAGTGCCTATGTTCAGACCGGCCATGATCCATCAGCCGTTCTGTTCTTGTTATTCAATGTCAACGTACCGCTATCGCGGGCACAAAGTAAATCAATTAACTGAAGGAATTTTGAAATTCACGTCCGTGTTTTATTTGAATTACGTAACGGTTGGGAGAACCTTTTATGATAATTTGAAAATTTTGTTCTGTATTTACAATTGTATATTTAATTGAAATTGTCACCTAGAGGTACAGTAGACCATACGTCTGTGGTAACTCTTTATCTTTAGCTGGCTTAGTGTAGTACGGAGTTTCCATAGATTTAAGATACCAGCTTATAATGGTCTTGTTACCACTGACTTGCGGCTTACTGTACTAATAGTCGTACAAATTGATTTTGTCGTAACAGACAGAGTAGGTACACTTTTATTGTTCACTAAATAAAGGAAGAATAAAGAAAACCATAATCACATTATTAAATAAGGATCATACAATGGACAACCTTAGGATGGACAGAAATTGCACGATTGAGTAATCCTAACTAATATTATAAATGCGAAAGTGAGTTTGTTTGTTCGCTTTCACGCTAAAATGGCTGAACGATTTTGAATGAAATTTGGCACATGGGTAGACCATGACCTGGAGAAGGACATAGGAGACACACACACACACACATACAATTTTTTATCCTGGATCGTCGGTTCCCATCTGTAAAACATAATTATGTAAATTATAGTAAAGGTAAACCTGATTAAAAGAACCTGTGCCATATATTTATTGATTTGATTATTCATCAACTTACATTTACCATTACAGGATAACTCAATGCGATAAATGTGCTTATTTTAACTTAATAGATACAAACATCTATAACTTTACTAACTACAAACAATGAATTCTTGTGAATTCACTCAGACAACAAGAATAAGTCCGTCTCACTCGCTATGTGGTTGAGCGTGCTTAGTGCACGTGTCAGCGGCGCCTCCCTTAAAAGTTACATTTGCTTGCATATCCTCATGTAGGGAACAGCAGATTTTTTTGTATACGAAGTATTATTTCTATTTCTATGGTCCTATGTATATCCGCGGTGGTGAGTAGTCACACACTGGCCAAGCTACTCCTCCCATAATTGTACGAAGCGAGACTACACACCTAAGATATCATCTCATTTATTTCTGGTGCAACTAGCTGTATCTGACACGGCAATGCGGATATCATGCCATACTTGGTCGATGGCAGTAATTCTGATGTGTCTCATTGCTCTCCGATTGATTTAATACCAGCCAAGTTGTTTCAGATCGTTTCTATTTGGATTTAATTAGATTATACAAATTAATCTAATAATTATTATGCTACTTGTTTGATATTGATATGATAATTAGGGCTTTCTTTTTTGCATCCATTTGATTTTAATCGTTTATTTCATTTAATTCGTACGTTGTTTGGTTTTTTTTTAGGAGGACTTCCGACTCCTGAAGTATGAGGTTATAAATTCGGATGGTTTTTAGTAGTAAAGTGTATTTTGAGAAGTCAGCCCGAGGCTCTAAATTATGTACAATATTGTCTAGTTATAGAATAGATAATAAGTGTAAGTAAACCAGTGAGACGGCGCCCGCGCACGTTACTGACTGTCAAATCTTTTCACTGCGTTTCTTGTGCTAACTTGTGCTGGATTTCAGAATGGTTGTGTATCTATAAAAACAGTTTATAATTTCATTTTGACGTTAACAAAATCATTAAAAAAAAACAATAAAATGCATAACCAACTCGTTTTTTCAATTCAATTAAAATAGAACAAACACCGATTTTTAAGAGCAGACAATGAATTTTTTTTAAATTAGTTATTTTGACATACAAATTAAAAATAACCGTCAATCAAACTTCGTAGTGTACTGCTTGACATTTTACGTTGATGCTTCACGTCAAGTTGAACATGAATGGAAGATACATCGGATATCAGGCATACGTACGGGTGATTGACAATCTCGCATGACTACATTCATCGGTACTTTGTTTATTAATAAACTTTTTTATACGTGTGTTTAAGAGCAATAAATAGCTAGTTAATCAATGGATAATTAACTAAGCATGGCGATATTCTATTGTCTGCATTATCACCTGTATCATCAACACGTACTGAGGCCCTAGACAAAGTGACATTCTATCAGCGACAACGATGATGGAAAAGGCAAAAATGTATAGGACTGACATAAGCTATCGAAAAGCTTATGAAATCCTGTTAAAAGTCGAAGTAGAAATACGAAACGCTTCCGAAGCGATTGTCACTTGTCTAGGCCCTCTGATTACTGTAAAACCATCTACTAAAAGAGTTCAAGCTGATATTAAAAAAAGAAATAGTACTTTCCAATCGATCTTAAATCACTCCTTACTCATTACACCCTCGGAAAGACACATCATAAGTTTCAAAATAATTAATGACAGACAGGGAAATACATTTAAAGAAGTCCATGTGATAGAAGCGTAAAAGTAGATAATAATAATATAGTTGGCGCATGAACCCGTTGCGACAGCACATGGACAGAAACAAGAGGGTCGATGTACCAGTTGTGCGCCTGATAAATTAATTTGTGTGTACAATTTATTAATGGGTACTATTGTTTTATGAGATCTTTTGTTTCTTTCTGTTTTAGTTGAAGGTTTAATTAAGATGAGTTTCTGTATTTAATTCGTTGCGACAGTCGGCTTTGAGTTTATGTAAATAATTTAGTAACTATAGGCAAAAGTGACTGACAAATTATGGGTATTTTAGACTAAAGACACATAATTTCCCCGGCCAATACGGAATAGACACATAATTAGCCGCATAATTGACACGGGAAATTACCGTCTTATAACTTATTAAAAAACAAGGTGTATCTTCGGACATAGGTTGAGTGTTTGTGAAATAGATTAAAAATCTAACGTAAACCATAATTTCTGTTTAATTTTAGTAGGTAAGTCATGTGACAGTTTTTGAGCCATCAATCAGATCATCTACCCTACGATCTAAAGATTGAATGTGTCGCTACAAACAATTTATTTATGTACTACCTTGATCATGCTTTCGTAGCCCTCTCCATTCATAATGTGTCGTGTTAAGGGCTGATTGCATCACTATAAGTTAAGACTACGCTGGAAGTTTAACTTTAGTTAAAGTGGCTGTGAGAGGAAGTAGTGCGGCGCGACTCGAGAGGGGAAAATGTGTAGTTCTGGACTGCGATAATCTGTGCCTATAATAGTTGATGATATACCATAAATAAATACTATCAAAAAGCGTTTTACTGTAGCCTAAATTGTGTCCCACAACTGGGCAGCCATACAACATTGAATGTTTGCCGAAAACAAGCAACGATTTGTTTGTTGTTAATTTGGTTAACCAATCACAACAGCTAAGGAACAGATCAAAATCTTATTAAGACTTTAAGAACGTAGAGATACGTCTGGGACTAAAGACAACTTCTTTTGCGAACCCAGAAATAATATCTATTGGATTCAGGCTGAATTTTCCTAAACTTTCAATACGTTACCTTAGCTGAATTTAGTTAAGGTCAGTTGTGTTGTTGTCTATTCTGTAAAAATCTCACCGTGAAAACTTAGGTGAAGTGAGCTAGGAGTGAACTGTCACTTCCTTAGCATCTGTACATGTCGATGACAATGACAGTTTAAAGAGTTTACGGTGTAAAGAGGTTAACGTGCTAACCTGACAATTGACTGTTGATTGCTTGTTTAAAATTACCCATTAAGAGTGCAACCGGCCCTTCTGATTGACCGGTGAGTATTGGTTGTCGAATAACGCCCACTGGCTTCTAAATCAATATTAATTGGCTCAGTGTATTAATGTTCTTTGTATTGAGTGATTCAGCGCCCATCCGAACGAGACGTAGTGAGGTGAGCTCGCTATGTGTCCGTGATCGTTCCTTAGTGACCAGTGCTAGTCGTGATTGTGTTCAACAAGGGATTTTTGTACTTGCGGATTTCTTGGAGATACTTCTTTTACTGTTTCGCGGCAGTCGGGTAAAGGATTCTGTTTTTTGAATATTTTTTTTTTAGATAATAGACCCCTTCTCTCTCGCTCCATGTAAAATACTGCATCCGTTTAGACTGGACGCTGACCCCCTGGGGAAAGGCTAGTCAGATGATGATGGACCTCTACTATTTTATTTATATTATGATTAGTGCTATTTACAGTTAACATTGAAGGTTTATGATTGAAAAAGTTTTTTGTTCAATAATTGCGAAGCTGCTGGGGTATCTTTTATTGTGATCAATGTCTTAAGGTACTGTCAACTACTAAATTTTATAACCGCCAACTACTAAACTACAAAATGTATGTGCGTGCGCTGATAAGTTGCGCGCGAAGCGGGGCCTGAAGGGGGGGGTGCGCGGGCCAAACAGATCGTGACGTAATAGCACTGCAGGGATCTAGCGGTTAATTTACAGTAGGTATTTCGAATTGGTTTACAATTTTTGTTTATACCTCCATAGAAATAAAACACTAGTTTTCTTGTAACAAGTGTAATTAAATAATATTGAATATTAATTGAATTCTAGGTACAGATCTCCAAGGTAAACTATGGGCTTCGGGAATCATCGTCTATCTTCGGAAATACGAACGCGCGATGATGAGATCTGATATAGAGGTCCTAGAACCATGGAAGCGCTTTCCTATTTTGTATAACCATGGTTACAAACAACATAATGGATAATAAATTCTATGCAATTCCTAAAAACTTTTCAAAACGTTTGCGTGGCAAATTGACGATCTGCGACTGGAGTAGGCTAGATTAATTTGGAAACTCGATGATTACCGAAGCCCATACTTCTTTTGGTTTACCTGTATATTTATTTTCGCAGCCAAGCACAATGCTGAAAGCAATAGCTTTGTCCTGGTTTTAAGGGTATGGTGCACCAATGTTAGGTATAAGATACTTACCTTTGTCTTATCACCATTTATTCAGTTTAAAAGTGCAAAAAACCCTATATGTTAATTACAATTAGACTCATCAGTGCCTTAAAAATTATTTCAGTGTTCATTTATTGAAAACATAACATCTATTATGTGGAAATATTTTCTGAGACCAACTTAATTTCACATCTAAAGATTATTTAGGGCAGTGAAATTTATAGGTAAAAATCCTATTAAAAAAAAAAGATGATCGCCTTTTTTAATGAATGATCTTCTTCTTAATTTCTGGTCGTTTTAAAACCAGCTGTATGTTAAAGTTGGTTTCGGTAACTTACGACACCCCGATTAAAAGGGTAAGGTTAGGAACTATTTATTTATACAACGTGTAACGGAATAAACACAAGAGCTCATACGGGGTGTAATTAGAATATTAAATTATAAGACTAAAATAATATCTGTAATTTAATTTAACTTAACCACACCTTAAATTAACTATTTTATTTAACGCGCACTACACATAGGATAGCTATGAGCGTATTACAAATTTGGTTATGCATTTAAATAGGCTTTATTCCTTTGAGATAATGCTTAAATTTCCTTGAATAAAATATCTCATTACACTTTTTTTTTTTTTTTTTTTGAGGGTGGGAAATCATCCAATTACTTATCCCGCTCTGGGCGGAGCGGAAGGGCGTGTCAGACTTTTACTGACTAAAACCCACCCGTGTTCCTTCATTTGCCTGTTGCCAAGGTCCCGGTATCCCTTTCGGACTTTCCCGCAACCCTGGCAGGCATCGGTCCTAGCGGACCCCGCCAATTGTGCTGACATCTCTTTGAGGCGCGCGTGGAACACGACGCGCCATCGACCCGGGCCTGGTCCTTATCGGACGGCGAGCTGCCCGTTGCTCGCCGTCCGCAAGCCCGCGCCTATGGTGGCCGGGAATCCGCCTGGGATTCCCGACGCCCAGGGCGTCTCCAACGGCGGCGGTTAGGGGCGTGAGGGCGCAAACTTTGCCTTTCCCTCACGCGTTCCGCCTCCTCCTTCGCGAGCATTACTGCTTCGCAGAAGGAGGTGACGGCTTCCCATGCCCTCTCGCTCCGTACCATGGCCTGAACCAGGGCCGGATGCGAGAGGTCACCGCCGCCAATCGCCTCCGCGAGGACACGGCGGTGCTCCGCCCAAGCAGGGCATACCTCAACCGTATGCTCCACCGTGTCCTCCGGGCGATCCGCACGGGTGTGTAACGGTTGATATAATAACAAAAAATCTAACGTTCACTTGACCTAATTTCAGTTAATATACTTTTGTTTAATATAACGATCAGTTGAGATAATGAATTGTTGATATAATTTCATTTTATCTAATTTCTTATGATATAATAAACATTTCCTATAATGCACATTTGACATAATATTCATGTAGTATATTATTCATTTACTATTATAATATTCATAATCTCTAATAACTTTTAATATAATTTAGAAAATCTGATACGATTTTAAACGCCTGCTAGTATGGTGCTGGCAAAAATGCATCGCATAAGCATTAATTGCTACAAAAGTTTGCTTTTATGCGTGAGGTGGGTAGACTATACACGAATTTATTATTTTTCTTACTGTCATACAGTTACAGCGAAATTATTCATTGTGTGGCTATTGCAATCTCGATATTTGTTTTAGATTTTAAAATGACTACTATTAATTATAGTACATTCAAAAGTTCTAAAGGTGGACTAAAACTTGCTGTAAATGGATACATTTATAACAAAAACAGGGAAGTGAAGAATAAAGTTTATTGGATTATTGGACTTTAGGGCACCCCGACTCGGACAGGTTAGGTTAGAAGGGGATGGCGGGGTCGTGTGAGCGAGCGAAGCGAGCGAATAGACCCCGCCATCACCTTCGTGGTTATTTTTTTATAAACCATCCAGAAGTAGGAGCCCCGCCAAGCGGGGCTCCGTCGACCAAGCCCACCCTCGACCATGCATTGAATATTTTAAGATTTGGTTAGGTGCCATTTGAGTTAGGTTAGAACTGTGACCATTAAACATGAAAATTAGGTCAAAAGAATGTTATATAAAAAGAATATTATACATATTGAAAATTATATAAAATGAACGTTATACTAAATGTTTTATATTAAATGAAAATTATATCATATGAAACATTAGGTCATATGAAATGAGGTTATATGATTTTATAGCATATGAAAATTATATTATATGAACGTTATTTCAAGTGAAATTAGAGCATTTGTTATTATATCATACATTACACACCCGATCCGCACAGTGGTGACACCCGGGCGTTTCCTCCCGCCTAATCCTACACAGGTACCTCCCGAAATATCTCATTACCCTGTTATGACGCAGTGGTTCTAATTTCAGTTAAATAAAAGATTTTCTCATGAAAAATTAACATATATAAATAATGATGGAAATCGATTCAGAAGCCGATTCTGAGCAAACTACTTTCAGGTCTTGCGCTTATTCCGTTACACGTTGTATAATATAACGTAACAGCACACCTGTATTCCCCGGAGGGTTAGGCAGAGGTGAACCTATGGTATACTAACATTTTGCCAGTTATGTTTAAGTTTCATGTAATAAGGGGCGGCACTACTTATTTATTTCTACTACTTATTAATTGGATTGATATACTTTATCACTCACCTTTGTGTTATTTTCAATCTAACATTGAGCTCATAATTAATTATTAGTAATTAACATAATTTATAATAGATTATTGATCAATGGTATGTTGTTGATGTCAAGATCATTTGTAAACAAAAACTATGTTTAGAGTTTAACTTTATGTACCCGTTGTAAACGGACAGAAAACTAATTCCGGTTTTTCCTTTTGAGGGACGGAACCCTAAAACAGGGTGATTGTAAATTAAAAAAATAGGCAGAAATGGGGACTGCCGACAGAAGTGCAAACTTTAAGCTGGTATTAACGCCATCTATATTCTATAGTAAAGCACTACTGAATCCGTAAGTTTTCTTCCTACCAAAAATGCAACATTGCCTTGCCTATCGACTTTTTTGTCTGCAATAAATGTTGTTTTTTTTTTAAATCGCTCAACGCGCCTAGAGTAGTTTTCACTTCAAAAAGAAGTCATAGAATGCGCGGAAAAAATATATTTTTCGTTTCTTTTCCAAGGTGTATGCTTACCTATAAGTCCCAGATATTATGATCCTAGAAATAAATAAGATAGTAACTTAAACAACTTCTCAGGTCCACTGCTGGACATAAGCCTGTCCCAGGCTGCGCCACAACACCTGTCCTCCACCTTCCATATCCAGTCTGTATCAGCCACCTTTTTTTAGGTCGGTCCTTCTAGCTTAGAGGCTTCTCAAACTACGCTTGCCGATACGCGCTCTCCACTCCAGAGGCCCTGGACAAAGTGACATTCTATCAGCAATAACGATGATGGAAAACGCAAAAATGTACAGGACTGACATAAGCTATCGTAAAGCTTATGTCAATCCTGTTGAAAGTCATTGTGGAAATACGAAACGCTTTCGAAGCGATTGTCTAGGTCCTCAGGACTCGTCTGCTCGACAGGCCATCCGTCCTTCAACAAACATGCATTCTGCTTGCTTACTCTGCAAGCTATGTCGATTACTCCGGTTCTTTTACAGCTTCTTAGCTTCAACATCAGTTAAAAACCTTCAACTGTTTTTGGAAGTAGAAACAGCACATTATTACATAAACATTTGATTTATTATTATTAGATAACACACTCATAATAGCTTCTGCCTCTTAAAATTCTTTTCAGAATGATCTGGCTCAAGTCATCAATTCTATAATTTGTCATCATTTTCTTCCTTTGAAGTTGGGCAGATGTCCAAGCAATGTCGAACGGTACATTGGCACTAATCAGACGCCACATTTATAACTACTTATTGCGTTGTTTATAAATATCACTCCCATTATTGTCATTAGTTGTGAATGAGCTAGAAGATTTATATAAAATATGTAGTGTATTTTTGGTAGTTGACCAATTTTCACCTTTATTACTTAAGCCATAAGAGTGAAAAGTGGTCAACCGTCATTGTACGCGGTTACACAGATATTTCCGCTAGCATCTTGCTGTTTCGTAGAGGCCACAGTTCTCGTAGCTAGCCCGTGCTACGCCGTAGCTCTGCTCGTAGCGTTGGTTTTGTGAGCTACGCGAATTGGGTGCTATATTATATTTTGATAATATTCTAACGGATACTTCTAAAAAAATTTTTTTCTATGTTAAACCTAAATATTTGTGAAAAAAAAATTTTTTTTTTTAACGCATTGAAATTACTTTACAATTATGCTGTTGTTACTTTCAAACGAAAAGTAAAATCCCACAGGAGGAAACAAAGTATTCTAAGTATCTAATATGATAATCATTACGATAATCCATCTCATTGAAAGACTCTAACGATGTTAGAAAATACCCGACAATTTTTTTTTTTTGTAAATATTATAATTTTAATAATCATGGACTTGGTAGTATATCAAAGACGGTCACTCTCCTTATTCCAGTAACTGCCTGGAGTGAGGAATGTAGGCCGGCCTTATGTTAAACAGGCTCCATCTTGTATATCGACCTTTAAACAGTACGGCTAGAGAACTAGCGGTTTTTGATCGCTCCGTCTATGATTATTCTTCTCTGTCGTAAAAGCTTAACGCGAAATGCTCATGTGATGAAATTCATAAGTGGGTACATTGATAATGTAATTGCTGGCATAAAAATTAACTATTAAATGTGGCAGTTAGATTCACGTTCCGCATAACCTGACATTACGCAGCCGCAGCCGGTAGGATCCGAACCTACGCTCCTACTAGGAATCTAATTTCGAATCAGAAATAATAGCTTATAAGCTGTAATAGCATGACATATTGCTCAGCGTTCTTGAGATACTTAAGGCGAAAGCTTCAAGGTAGCCCGCGAAATTCAAATTTTCTTACGTGTTTTGTAATTTGCAGGTCAGTGTCAGGTTGTATGTTGATTAAAAATAATATTTTCACCCTTTGGTTGTTACCACATTATGCTAGTTAAGGTTGGTTGAATCGCCAGAGTAAAAATAAAATAAAAAATCCTTTAATAAAATTAGGCTGACCAACAGTTTTTCAAAGTCAAACTGCCAAAGTGCTGATACACCACTAGCATTTTAGCTGGGAAGATGAAGTGGCAGAACAAACTCCCCAACAACACATCTGTTTGTGTAGTCAACCGCTCACTTCGTGGCCACACCGGTCCCTGCCGGCAGCGCTCACAACGCTTTGTTTCATGGTGGACTTCACAACATCATTTATATGGATATTATCATTAAAATCAACCGCCCCCATGTTTGGACCTAATTGGCTTGTCAAGTTTGTCCGGAATCTTCAAACATGGTTTATTTGAAACTTCGTTTTCTTTTGCGTATTTTTCGTGTTAGTATTATTTCAGTGATTTATATGTACAAACGTAACAGGAGAAATAAATTCCGGGGGTATTTTTAATACCCGGCATGTGGTTTTATGTTTGTTATTTTATACACGCTCCAATTAGTTAGAAAAAAAAAACTGGTCGTTATTTTTGTGTCAAATTGAGTTCGCTTCGAGTCGCTAGAGGTTAGTTAAAAGTTTTTTCTTCATTTTTTGTACATTTTGAGTTGTAAAAAACACCGTGGATCTCGCTTGTTTTGGGTTCTATTTTCAGATTTTAGTAATCTCTTCTGGCGATTATTTTAAATGTTTACTAGATTTTTCACGCGAATTAATAAAATAGTTCAGCTTGGAATGTGATCACTGATCACTAACTATGTATTTTTTTAACCTCTGTTTCTCAATTTATAAGTAAATTGATAAATATTATCGGAAAACAAACTGAAATTGACTAACATTTAAAATGTTAAACTGTCCAACCACTTTCTGAAAATCACAGCAAAAAAAAACAACAAATAAGTCCCAGCACTAAACATTGAAAAAAAATACGCGCAACAAACTCCTGAGCACCTCATTTCTATCTTTCACTTACTTAATTTCTCCCTTCCCTAGGGTAATGCCACCAGATATGGCGATTTCAATGAGGCACACGAAGCTGAAGGCGGAGGAGGCGGCTCTCCTAGCTGGCGAGCTCAATAAACCCTCGTGGGAGTCCAGGAATGAAGGTATCCACGAGAGGGTCAGCTTTGAAGATACCATCTGGGGCTTCGACTTGGCCGGCGGAATATTTTATAAAACTCCCTTGAGAGTTACTTTTGTAAGTATAAAGTTAATTGTGCATATATTTTGCGAGGTCATCCTTTCCCCTCTCGATATCGATGTCCTTTGATCTGAAAGACGATGTAGACCTTTAATTTGGAGTTGAGCTGCACGATTACTGACAAATGCGTGCACTGACTGGACAGGTCTACTCAATCTGTGTGATTCTTTCCTCAAAAGACCATTTTAGACACCAATCTGCATGGTCTTCACATGGTCTGACCAAGATTATGTCTGGACTTTAAAAGGGACTGTGACCTCTGAGTTTGGTCCGGCCTATCTTCTCAGAGTAGTCAGATAGAAAACGCCGACCTCATCTAGCTTATTTTTAATATGACGTGAAAAGTGATTCCAATATACAGATTAAACTTTTTTCATTTAATTGTTATTTATCTATTCATACGGCCTACCCTGTTGGTATAGTGAGGTTCTGGGTTCGATTCTCAAGTCAGGCAAAGCTTTATAGGGTTTTCCATCAGAAATTTCTCAGTCCTGGAGTCTGGATTTGTGTCCGGTTGATGGCAATAGGCTCGCTCCTACTATAGGTGCACCTCTGCCTAAACCTTCGGGGTTTACAGGTTTTGATCTTGATGTTATGTTCAAACAGGTGAAACCGGACAGCCGAGCGGAGAAGGCGGGCATCAGACTTGGAGACAAGCTGCTGAGGATCAACGACCTGGACACCTCGACCCTCACAATACAGCAGGCACATGACATCATCATTGAGTCGGGCATCCATCTCAAGCTGTCTGTTACATCGTGAGTACTTTCTTTTTATGCACTAAATATTTGTTTTATTTAAGCAAAAGCGACCTCAATTTACACATAATCTTCCAGCATTCCTGCGATCGGAAAGTAGATAAAAGGACATGTAGACAATCTATGTAAGAAAATAGAGAGAGAATAAAAAAAACTTAAAATATGACAAGAAACAGATATCAACGAAAACTATGACTTTGTTTTATACTATTTATGAATATAAATAAATAAATAAAAAATAAATCATTTAATGCAGATAACTAAATCCATACATTCCTATTTAAAAAAAGAAAAAGAAAACATTAAAAAAAATATGTATATAGCGTATAATCAATTGATAATGTTCCCACCGCTGGGACACAGGCGTCCTCTCGGTGAGAGGGAGTGAACCGTAATCCACCACTTGGGCCCAATGCGGGTTGGTAGAAGTCACATGTCTTCCAATTTTTTTGTTGTAGGACATGCCGCTTTCCTCACTGTTTTCCTTCACCGTTTTGAGAGCAGTGGTGAAGTGCCAGTCTGGGTTCGAACTTACGACCTACACAACTCGTAAATTGCAGCCGTAACGGCCACCACTTCTTTGCATTTATGGTTATAGATAGTTCTAATTATGCAAGAAATAACTCATGAACCTGTGGTGTGGTTCTGTCTAGCGTATGGTCACAGCATTATGCTGTGCTGTGGAAGACCGGAGTCTCCTAACACAGGCATTGTTTGCTTAAAAGGAGACTGCCAACACTAAGCCCTTTTTGTAAACTGAAGCATAAATAAAAAGTTTTTAATTTTAATTTAATTATACTCAGCGATCGCCGTTTTGCTTGGATATGACGCATATTTTCACCCTACTTTTTTTTTTGGTGTTTTTTCTATGAGTCATGTCTTACCGCAAATAATACACTCATATTAAGGTCATATACTCAGCCAAGCCCTCTGTTTACCAGGCTATATACTCATCACTCGAGTAGGTAGGCTCTTTAGAGCCAGTCCATTTCTCTTTATTAAATTCCAAAATTTGAAAAAGTGCTGACTATGATAATGATTTGTGTTTTCTTCGCAGGCCCGATGATGAAGAAGATTCTTACTACTGTTACGAAGATCCTCTTGTAAGTACATTACTAGATTTACTTACCCTCTGTCACAAAACAATAATATTATAATTTACGCACCAAAACGTTTGTGACCCGTTATGAAAATTTGCGCTACGCCAGAAAAAGGCAACACTATGCAGTGTATCTCTATCTCGCTTTGTTATTGTTGTAGATATTTGGGTGGGGTTTCTCAGTAAGATATTTTGAACAATATTGTGTCGAGATTTAGTTAAGTTTCCACTTAAATAACCATTTCCTTTATATTAAGTGGGTGACACGTGGAATTCTGCGACCTCTTCGCAAGCAGTTATTAAATTTGTGTAAACATTTCCATAGTTGAATAATTGTGTCTATTCGAAGAGTTTAAGGTTATTAAAATTTTCTTAAAGATTACTTGTAAATACGATTTGTTTAAATCAATAATAACTAAACAGCGTGAGCTAACCGGTCTGTTTTTTAAAATATACGGAATGATAGAAGAAGAGAATTGCAATTGAATGAAAGAAAATTTAAAACTCATATAAAAAGTACACTTTGTAAACAAGCTTATTACAAATTAGAGGATTATATCCAAGATAAGAATGCTTGGAAACATGCTGGTCTTGCTCCATAGGACAATTTTGAGTCTGGACAAACTCAAACTGGTTGCTAATTTAGTTGTATATTTTATCATTTGTATGTCATAGATTTTTACACTCTGTGATTGCTTAAACTCACGCACTGACTTATTAATATTACTTGTAACAATGTTAGGAATATTGTAATATCGTATACGATACAATGTTTGTAAATATGTGAGCACCATGTACCTATCACATAACTAATTTATTTGTCATTGCTCCATTTATAATTCTTTTTACCTTTTGTGGTACAGTAATCTTATTGTAGGTGCATCGTCTTAGCATATAATTATATAATTCATGTATAAAAAATATTGTAAAACATTTTTAAAATAGAGTAACGGTGGTGTTTCTTGCCCATTCTTCTCCATACGAAAGCTACTTTTTGGAATGGGCAACTAGAACCAATTCTATTTCTTTGTTTTTACAAATAAATAAATCTTATCTTATCTTTGTCATTGACGTTCAAAAGTGCCTTTTATGTGCCTATTTGAAATAAATTATTTGACTTTGACTTTGAATCAAAATTTTTTGGCAACAGATCATGACACTATAAAAGTAAATTTAAAAAAAAAAGTTTATATAATGCTTTCAAGACTATTCGTAGACAGTATTTATCTATATATATAAATAAAAATGAAATAATGTTCGTTGGTAAGTGAGAATATTTGAGAACGGGTGGACCGATTTGGCTATTTTTGTTTTAAAATGTTCGTAATAGCCTGAATTAGGATTTCAGGAAGGAAAACTTAGAAAGTTCCCTGGAAAATGTTAAAAACTTAACATCCGTTTGTCTATGGGATTTTTGTAAGACAACGTCTGACGGGTCAGCTATATTTAAATAATAAGGAGGTGTGGGAGGTGTGTTATCTGTCATGCATCAGATTTGATCTCGAAAACTTTAACTTAGGATGATCTCAGTAGTTTTGCGTAATGATTTAAAAATAAAAATCGTCCAAGTGCGAGTCGGACTCGCGCAAGAAGGGTTCCGTACTATTATCTATAAAAACGACAAAAATATCACGTTTGTTGTATGGTAGCCCCCTTAAATATTTATTTTATTCTGTTTTTTTAGTATTTGTTGTTATAGCGGCAACACAAATACATCATCTGTGAAAATTTCAACTGTCTAATTCTCACGGTTCATGAGATCCAGCCTGGTGACAGACGGACGGACGGACGGACAGTGGAGCCTTAGTAAAATAGGGCCCCGTTTTACCCTTTGAGTACGGAACCCTAAAAAATGTTTTTTTAATTGTTGTGTTGGACAAATAATCATAGATAATTCTCTCCTTTCAGATCGATGGCTACGACAGTGAGGAGGAAAGGCGAATTGAAGAAGAGAAGGCCAAGAAAAGGAAGGTGTGCGCAAGAGTGGTACGTACTATCACAATTATTAAATACTGCTTTGTCGAAAGTAAAATAGCCGCTCTTATACAGTGTGTCCGGACTTGGACTAGCGATATTCTAAATACTTAATAATAAACTATTTTAAAGTATTATTTGAATGATTTTTTTTTTTAATGATATTTTTTTTTTTGTGATTTCCTGTTTTGTGTTCCGACAATTGCCTAGCAAAAAGCACAAATATTGCGAATATACTATGTTCAAAAAACAATAACTCTTAAAGTTTTAGACATACAGTTGTGAATTTTATGTTGTATTGTAACTGAGCTCATAATCTGTTGGTCTAGTAAAAATAAAAAAAAGTTGTCGGAAGTGTTTTTGTAGTAATTAAAAACTATTGGTTGAATTGCATAATTTTTCATTATTATTTTCGACTTTCACGTTTTTTCTCAAAGGTTATGGAGTTATGAACACATTGCTTTGTAATACAGACGGTAGACAATAATATTTCCATTCGAATAAGCCTATTTTTATCTCAGTACGACTAAAACTTTGAGAGATATGATTTTTTTGTGCTCGCATAGAGAATATTTCAACAAAAACTTTTTTACAAAAAACAAACAACCGACTGCCAAAAAAACACTACAAATTGAAAAATTACTTTAATTTCGGAAGTCTTTGGTTTTGAATTTTGGTTTTTTGCCACCGACTTCCGAAATTAAAGTTATTTTTCAATATGTAGTGTTTTTTTTAACCGGATGCCGCTGAATACCATTATTTTATATGGAGCGACTGCCTATCTGAATTCCACAACCCAGTAACTGGGCAATACGATACCCCTTGGTAAGACTGGTTGACAGACTTTCGGGCTTCTGACAATCCGTAACGACCGTCAAAGATCCACAAATTACAGCCGGGACCAACGGCTTAATGAATCAACCTGTGCGGCTGTTATTACATAGCCACGAGCTCCTTCCGTAAATAAAACTATCCTAAAATATTATAAAACAAAGTCCTCCGACGCGTCTGTCTGTCTGTCGTCCTGTACGCGATAAACTCAAAAACTACTGCACCGATTTTCATGCTGTTTTCACCAATGGATAAAGTGGTTCTCGAGTAAGGTTTTAGTATATAATAATCGACATCCACGCGGGCGAAGTCACGGGAAACAGCTAGTTGTGAATAATATAAAAAAAAAAATGTAAAACAATTCCATCAGGGACACGATAACCGTAGGCATGATAAATAAAATACTCAGAATAATATTCATTCAAATATTTGTAAC
Source organism: Lithophane leautieri (assembly GCA_949152455.1). NCBI lineage: Eukaryota > Metazoa > Arthropoda > Insecta > Lepidoptera > Noctuidae > Lithophane > Lithophane leautieri. The sequence continues at coordinate 17,427,463 of OX424467.1, forward strand.
AGTATGTTCAAAAATTACTTTGTTCGTTCTATTTTTGATATTCGTTATTTGTTTTAGAGAGAACATTTTGTATATTTATCATTCATATAAAACTTCTGGGCAAATATTGCCGAACAAGAAATAGCCATAACGAAACAATTCATCAATCAGCTCTTTATTTCTGTTGATATTAATTTACAAAAAAATTATTAAATTGATTCTATAGCCGAGAGACTCTCTACTGTTACGATACCAGTTCTTACTAAACAAGCAAAGAAAATGTTTTAATAATAAATTAATCACTTTTCAGAGTCACTTCTGGAGTTTGAAATGGCCATGGGTTAGTAGGAGAAGATTTATCTATAGAGAATCCAACTGTTTTATGGTGCCAAGCAAATACGAAGATGGGCGCAGGTGAGTGAAAACAAATATCGATAAACAAGAGGGCATTTATATATCAAAGACATTAATGTAGGGACTGCAAAAATAATCTCGAGGTAAAACAAAGTGATTGTCATTCAAAATTTAATAACAAAAGCCTTAATCGAGAAAACATTCAAACAAAGCACTCACAGGTGGTATTCTTGAACTACATGAAATTGATATTGTGTTTAATTTAGCTTGCCTAGTAGTTCATAGTTATAAAGATATTTTTATTCAAATTCAATTCAAATTCATTTATTCATCAAATATAAGCTAACAGTTAATACCAAATCGCTTATATCTATGCTAATTCTACAAATATTAAATTTTTTAATTAAACGTTTATAGACTAAACAACTCAACAATTATTTCTTCATAGTTAAATAAATATACACATGTTTAGCGATTGTCCTTTGAGAGTCAAAAAATTAATCTGCTTCAGGAATATATTTTAGAAAGTCATTTATTAACTTAATTGTTCTAGCAGTGGAAGTGGTGTTGGTTTGGGGAGCACGCCATGTAGGCGGGTAGCTTTTGTGGTACAGTAATCTTATTGTAGGTGCATCGTCTTAACATATAATTGATGTATACAAAATATTGTAAAACATTTTTAAAAGAGTAGGTAACAGTGGAGTTTCTTGCCCATTCTTCTCCATACGAAAACTACTTTTTGGAAGGGGCAACTAGAATCAGTTCTATTTCTTTGTTTTTGACGTTCAAAAGTGCCTTTTATGTGCTGAATTGAAATATATTATTTGACTTTGACTTTCAGGTATTGTAACTATTCACTCATGTTTTGTTTTTAGCTGGGACTCCGACACTGACTCTGATGGCCTAGGAATTTAGGATCAACATCAATCTATCAACAAATTGTCATCTAGCGCTTGTAAAGGTGCCAGCAGTACAATCATTAACACCTGCTCCGAAACCTTGTGATCTCTAAACCTTTCAATTTATGCATTATGTTATGCACCTAAATAATGTACCTTATAACACTTCTCTTTCTAAATTAGACTAAGAACCAGACCCCACTTGATAAAAATATGGGTTTTATTGCCCGTTTAAGGGACAAGCAAACTTTTAACATGAATTCAGCAGATAATTCTGGACCTCCCAGCTTAGGAGATTTTCGTCGGTTATTAAAAAACAACAATTCTTTCATACCATAGTGCAATAACTTTCAAAATATATGGAACATCAGCTGATTCTTTTTATAAACCGTCGAATTGCAACACTGTTTGATCTGGAATCGTTCGCTAAATTATTGGTAATAGTTTGCATGTCGATATCTCTTACACCCTGTATGTTTCGCACGTAGTAGTCCTTTTTTCTTAATTCGTTCTGTATTGTAAAGTAAACTTTGTTTTTTTTTTCCCAGGGACAAATATCCTCCTCTACCAGCACTGCGATACACCGACGACGTTATTCACTTCAGTAAAGATGGAAATCCAGGAAATCAAGATAACACAAAACGTATACCTTCATTGTGGGAAGTCAAGGAACAGGCAAGAAAGGAAAGAAAAAAACGGTTAGCAGAAAGCAAAGCCTCAAGTGACGTGACTGGTGGAACCGATGCACTAGTTAGTGATATGACTGATGATGAAGATGAACCGGTTAAAGAAGTTAGAGTCAAACATACTCAAAAGTCAAATAAGTCTAAAAGATCGACTTTAAAAGTAGAACGACAGGAAACAATAGATGAGTCGAAAGAAGAGGAAGAAGTTCCCAAAACTGAAGAAGTGATTGAGGAAATTAATGAAGAACAAAATGAAGAAGTGAAAGAAGTAAATGACCAAATAGATGAAGATCTAAATGACGAAATTGACGTAGGAGTAAATAATGAAATGAATGAAGATAATAACGAAATAGACGAAAACAACAATGCAGAAGTGCAGAATGCTGTAGATGATGACAGTATCGAAGTGAACGGTGAAATCAATGATGACGACGTATTAAATGAAGTGCTTGGGAAAACTGGTGACAGTGCGTCTAGAAGTGAAGAGGACAATAATATACTAGATACTATTTTAAGTGACGACGGACAGAATTTGGAAAATTCTGAATCTAACAACGAAAGATAAAGGATCCATAATCTTTTTACATGTTTGCTCTAGCCAAGTCCTTTGTCGGATAGGCATTGAGTGAAATTCGCGGACTAGATGACAATAGTGTAGAGTTCATTCCACTTGTGATATTGATTAATACTGCTGCTCAATTTTTATTATCATCTAAATATTTAGCATTTATCATGATTACGAAAATTAATTCATATTAGTTAATCATTCCTTATTAAAAAAAGCTATAAAAGACGATGTCGAAACTTTTGATCTTTAAATATATTGTGATTAGTGTCATTACAATTGGTTCAATGACTAATTGGAATTCCGGTCATTCGATCGTGAATTTGAACCCGTGCCAGGCCTATTGTTATAAAGACACCTGTGTAACTAGTTGTAAATTAACCGCAGTTAAAAATAGTACAAGTGCAATAAATCGTTATGCTAATTATAGATTTAAATCGGAATAGCAAGGTTTACATTGAAAATAATTGTGAAATAGAAGTAAACTCTGAATCTCAAATTATAATCTAACAGAAAATTTCTCCGGAGCTGTTTTATTTCAACATCCAATAAATAATGCCCAAAATTATGAAATATATAGTTAAAAATAAATAATGTTGCGATGAAAGCATTTGTTTAATACATTCTTTTAAGTCGTTCCCTCACCGGGAGCATTCGCCTGTAATATACCAATCCACGAATCCACTGTAACGGCTAGGGCTTTGCAAGTAGACAGCACGTCAACTCTGTAGAAAGATATTTGAAACCAGCAGGATATGTTAATACATAAAAATGAAATACGTAGATGTAACACGGCTAGGTCCCAGGTAAACGTTCCATTACAGGCCAATGCTCCCGGTGACGGATCACCATTATGTTTAATCGAATGTGTAGGTAGCATAATGCTATAATAATAACTTTATCCAACATTGAACAAATCTCCATATTTTTTATCTCTGGTCGGTCGCCTTTTTTACCATAATATAATTTACCTTAATGAAGAATTATTATCTTGTTGTTTTATTTAGTGTAATGTTGTTTTCGTATGAAATGGCACGTAAATGATTACTTTATTAATGGTTTGTTTTGTAAAACCTGGTCTGAAGCTGTGAAATTCCTTATCTGTTGATGCTCCATTGGTTTCAACATTTAGATTCGTTGAAAGAGACCGTGTCCAGCTTTTGACTCGATTAAAATTGAGTTTTATTTTCAATCGGAAATTGTACGTCATTAGTTGGATTAAAAATTCTACTTTTATCATTTGTTGCTAGAATACTTTTTACGTTTTACGCATTCTTTGAAATGTGTCGAATGGTCCTTTGTAGGAGATGAAAAAAATACTCAAACAATACGTAATGTGACAATAATTTATAAACCAAACTTAATGTCAATTGGATTATGATGATGGTTCCGTAGTTGGGGTTAATGTTTACGCATGCACAGTAGGTATTGTTTTTATCAACCGCAAAAATAAGTTTGTATTTCATAATTTTTTTGGAAAACTATTAAAATAACTATTTCTGCGGTTGTAACAGAACATAATATCTCAAAAACTACTTATGGCATCCCAAATTACACTCACTTTTCTAGTATTAAGAAAGAGTTTCTGAGCTAAGCCACAGACAGACAGACGAACGGACATAAGGGTAAACTATAAAGGTTCCTTGTTGACTACGAAACCTTAAATTTTAGATACGGTGGGCATCTCCTATCCGACTATTAGGAGAAGAGACGCCGAAACAAACTCAGAGGTCACAGTCCCTTATAAATTCCAGAGACATCTTGGTTAGATCATGTGAGGACCATGTAGATTGTTGTCTGAAATGGTCTTTTAAGGAAGAACCACACAGGTTTCTGTGGTCATCTGTCCAGTCACGCATTTGTTTAATTAATAATAATTAATTGATATCAACAACTGTTCAATCAATATTTCGCAGTAATCGATGATTGACCAAGTTTCATTGATCAAGTTAACTTAACCCCTTCTTGGCTGGAGTAATACGAATGATTACTCTAAGGCCGAGATTTATAAACGTTATTTAGCGTAAACGTTTTTTATTTCTGCTTGAGTAGTTTTCAATTCAGATGTGCTAGCAGACATGGCAAATTACTAAATTTATTGTTATGTGTTTCGTAATGTTAATTACTTTGCCTATTATAGTATAGAATCAAGTTCTTCTAACTGACAGACAGCTATGCTGTTGGGGAATTTATTGCGCCATTTCTTCATAGCTTAAGCACTAGGATGTGGTGAAGGGCGGGATTTTAACGTTCAAAAAGTGCTGTTTCTCAGCTTAGTTTTAATAAATGACTTTTGATTTTGATCTTTAGGCAAGCTTTATTCCTGTCATTGTCGCACAAGTGCCAAACTACAAGTACATCCAAAGCCAAAAACATTAAGTCCGCCCTGGGAATCGGACCCAGGACCCCATGCTCTACCGCTGAGCATGAGTTCCTTATGACCACTAGACGAACGAGGCAGACTTTTTATTTTTAATCTAGCCTTTATTATAAGTATCCGTCAGAAAGCCAAATAATAATAAAAGAATAGAATAGAATACTCTTTATTATGTACACCATAAAAATACAGATACAAATGCGATATAAAAGCGATGTTATAATTAATTCCTATTGAAATTGCGTCTTTCCCAAAATTAATATTGACAAGTGTTAATATAGAACATGCTATATTGTACTACAGGGTGTGGTAGAACTGTATTGTACTACAGGTGTGGTAGAACTCGGCTCCTATTTGATAGCGCGCCTTCTACAATTTTATTTCATAGTCCTTTTTTGCGACTTTCGTAAAAAATATTTATGAGTTAGAATGTAAATATTTCATGTACAAAATGTAAGAATATAAGGTAAGGTAAGGTAGATAAGGTTATGTAATCTGTTTGATTTATGTGTGACACGTAACACGTGTGACTCCGGATTTTTTATTTGTCTGTCTGTGATGTCTTTTTATTCCCTTTTTAGTTGTCTTTTTTGTCGTAGTTGGGGTTTTAGTTTTATAATTTAAATTTTTATTTAAGATTTTTGGGGTTATATTATATATATTTTTGAAATATGCTAATTAAGCCCTTTCATTTGCTACACAACATGGCCTCATATTTTATTTTTACTAGCATATGATCTTATGTCCTCTTGAGGGCGCTATATTCAATTTAATGTGACGTCACATACCCTTTAACCAGTGGACGATCAAGACGCTTCCAACGATACCTCATTTGTTAAATTATGATGAATAGTTTAGAAGATATGAGGGAACACATGAACATACATACATACCGGTCAAAATCATAACCCTCCTTTTTGCTTGGCCGTAGTCGGGTAAAAATTACACACGACAATCCCCCAAATTGTCTGCCCTTCATCACTTCCTCGTGCTTTATCTGGGACGATGTAGTGGCGCAACAAACAGTACAGCTGAATGTTTAGTATTTGAACTAGATTCTATACAATAGTATGCAAAATAATTTACATTACTCAACACAAAACATTATAATAATTGATTTGCCATATGTCACTATCAACTAACACACGCCAACGCGTAAACAGAACTTAATAACCAAATAAAAGCCTCCAGGCATACAGGTCGTGTCCGCTTATATGTATTATAGCCAGGTATGTACCTATGGCTGAAAATGGCTATAATCCGACAGATTGGCTTATCGTGTCACTTTGATAAACATTTCATTTCCCTGACTGTGTAATTTCTCCCAACAAATCTTTGGTTACTGTTGTCTCGGACGTGACACAATCTTCTTATCTTCAGTCCCAAATAGGTAACTATTATAGTTGGACGTGACTTTGTAAGGCCCTAGGTGTTATTACAGGATTACAACTTCAACCAATTAGTGTACTCCTGTGTGAGTTGTGAGTCGTAACTATGTTGATCGTAATTTCGGGTCGTGTATAAACAGAATGCGCATTCCAAAAACACCACTCAGAAAATTAGCTCCCTTGAACTCAAAAACGATATTAGAGCCCCTAAACTTACTAATAATATTATAAACTAGCTGCGCTCCGCGGTCACCCGCGTAAGTCTCGATCCCGTGGAAATATCAGGATAAGAAGTATCCTATGTCCTATTCCAGGTCATGGTCTACCCATGTGCCAAATTTCATTTAAGTCCGTTCAGCCAGCGCTCAGCAGTAGTGTGAAAGCGTAAAGCGGTCTACACACCAAAGCCGCTGACCCGGCGGCATAGCCGCCGGGCTTAGTGCCGGCGGGTTAACCCGGCGGCTTCAGAATGTCCAAGCCGAACGACTTTGCCGGCGGCAATGCCGGCGGCACGACAGCCGCGGCATGTGGTGTTCTAGTAATTGCCAAATAGTCGTAGAGATTGGACGTGTGTGTTTCGAATAATTCAGAAGTAGTATTTTCAGTACCTAATTGACATGGAGGAGGACGATAACAGTGATTTAATAATAGCAATTTGTGGAGTTATTAGCGGTGGATCCCTCAACACACGAAAGTGTTGGGTTAGGCCAAGTTTAATGAGTCGCAATAAATACAGTACTTGTCAAAGATTAAGTGATTTAAAGGAAGACGACTTGGTTCTATACAAACCCATTTCTTTTAAGACTTTCCTGTCATTAACCAGTACCGACTTTGAATATTTACTGAATATTGTTGGACACAAAATAGCTAAACAAGACACAAATTACAGAAAAGCAGTTTCACCAGTGGAAAGATTGTCAATAACGTTAAAATACCTAAGCTCAGGAAATTCTTTTAGTAGCCTGTGCGACGTCTTTAAAGTATCTCCTCAACTAATTTCAAGCATTATTCCTGAAGTATGTGATGCTTTAGTTGAAGGACTTTCAGATTATGTGAAAATTCCAAGGAGTCAGGAAGGATGGAGAGAAATTGCAGATGAATATTTAAAAAGATGGCAAATACCCAATTGTCTTGGGTCAATGGATGGGAAACACATAAAACTTCAATGTCCCCCAAAAAGTGGAAGTGATTATATAAACTATAAAAAATATTTAGTGGTTTGTAGGCAAACCATTTACTATGATAAATATCATCAGTACCCGCACCAGACTTATTTGAATTATCTTCTTTTTTTTTCTCTTGGTAATAATGACTAGTTAATTTTTTTATCTTTCTCTCGATTTCCGGAACATCAGTAGCAAATTCACTGGCAATTTCATTAAATGCGTCGTAACGCTTTGGCCGGCTTTTGTAGTCACGGTTTTTTGGGTTCCATAATATTTCTTTTAAATGATAGAGGTCTATTAGTTTTATAACTGTTGCATCGTCCCACTCCATATTGGTTAGTTGATAAAAAATAAAAGTGCCGACACTTCACAACAACAGAGAATGAATAAGTGATACGTCACTACTCTATGAAAGCCGGCGGGCAACTGACTGAGTGAGTGGAGAGGGATGCCGTCGGCATCGGCATGCTGCCCCGCCGGCTTACCCGCGCGGGCGCAAGCCGGCGGCATGATTGTACAAAATAAAGCCGGCGGGTTGGGCCGGCGATCCGTGCCGCCGGGTCAGCGGCTTTGGTGGGTAGACCGCTTAACAAACAAATAAACATACAGACTCTCTTTCGCATTTATAATATTAGTTAGGATGCGAAAGTGAGTTTGTTTGTTTGTAACGGATTCACGCTAAAACGACTGAACGGATTTCGATGAAATTTGGCACACAGGTAGACCATGACCTCGGTTAGGACATAAGCTACTTTTTGCCAACCCCTACGCGGGCGAAGCCGCGGGCAAAAGCTAGTCCGTGTATACAAATAATAAAGCTGAATAGTTTGTTTGTACACACTAATCTCTGGAAGTCGGATTTGAAAAGTCTTTTTGCGTTTGATAGCCCTTCTTGAGGAAGGCTATAGGCTAATAGCATTACGCTACGCCCTTTAAAAGCCGAGCAAAAAGAAAAAAAGATAGAAAGAACGTTAAGCGAAAACAAAGTAATAGCGCGGGCGATGCGACGCGATGCTTTAGTATATTGAGGTGTATTACGACTTCTACTTGAACGAAGTCGCGGCCAGAAACTAGTCTAAAATATTCCTGAGATCTATAATTAGCTATCGCAGCTATCTAGGACATCAGAGGTCGAATTAATTTCATTTACGTTTATATTTTCAACTGAACATAACCACATGCATTGCACATGTAAGCGGGCACGCCCTTTATTATTATTTTCGTTTTTATTTCTTTTTAAAAACATTATCTTTACATTTTTAAATATTTTATAAAGAACATTAAAAAAACATTTAAAAATATAAAAACTAGTAGCCCATCGGCATCAGGATCAGGGTCCAAGCTGCCGGTGGTCAGGGCTCCAGAGAAAGGAACCTCCTAACAATGCGAGCCGTGTCCAGGAGTACCGCTTTCTGAATCAAGCCCTTAATCCAGCTGCCCAACGAGAGCCTCCTTAGGTGTTGATCGAGGCTCTTGGCAATTAAGCCATTGGCTGATACGACTATCGGCACAATGATCGCAGAGTCCATTATTATTATTATCTTTATTTAGTCAGACTACAATGGTCTATAGTCTTAGTAACAAAATAGCTTAACCTATGTTAGTACTTAATAACTAAAACAGAACGGGTCCGGTTCGCAAGCGCCCACACTAGCTTTATGGCTGGAGGCTTTAATTTAGGTATTATGTTCTGTTTACGTTTTTATTTCTGTTTGAGTATAGTTTTACAATGTTTTTATTGGTAGATAGCGTGTGCTAGCTGACATAATGGCAATTAATAATATTATTTGCCATATTAAATGATATTATAATTTAATGTTTGGTGTTTTTTTGTTTTGTTACTTATATAATCAATGATAAATGATAAATATTTTATTTTGTAATATTCATCCACATGTTCTACCGACACATGGTCATGCAAACCACATTTTATTAATGCATATTTAAAAGGTATAACAATTTAAAATAATGGATAATATACGGACAATTTAAGTTGGCAGTCAATCTGGTAAACAATTAATTTCCGTGACTTTTCTTCTTCTTTGTCGGTGCACTCTTGACAAAGCGGGCGTGGTCGTCAAGTTGCAGTGAGATATCGGACAGCCGTGATTTGCCTGACGATACGACGCCAACCTTCTCTGTCGGCTGTTACATGTGTGCATTCGTGTAATGAGCCGCCCACTGCGGATTTAATCTGGTCGGTCCATCGTATGGGCGAACTGCCGCGTGCTCTTGTTTCTTCGATCTTTCCCTGCACTACAAGACGTTCTACGGAATCGTTTTCCCGTCGTGATACATGTCCAAAGACTTGGAGTATTCGAGCCTGTGCTGTAGTCGATAGACGCTGCTTGATGCCGAGTTCTTGGAGTATAGATGTGTTGGTGCGAAGTTCTGTGACTTTATTTAACCTCAAAAATGGTTTTGCATACGTTACTTACTTCCCACAAAGTACCTTATAGTACCTACTCCGGTCTGTCGGTTCCTCGTCCTATAAGGTTGCTCTTAATTAACGTCCAACGTCCCCTGAACAAACCAAATGTCGGGTTAAACGGCACTTTGACGTCATCAGAGCTCCGGCGAGCAAATATTATTATTACGTGTCTGCTCTGAACAAATTGATCTTTTTATTTGTTCCTTGTTTTAGGGTTCCGAACTCAAAGGGTATCAACGGGACCCGACTACTACCCGGCTTCGCTGTCCGTCCGTCTATCACAGGGCTGTATCTTTTGAACCTTAATAGATATTTGCAATTTTCTCAGACTGGTACAAGTACTTCTACGGCCGCTATATTTTTTTTTTTCAAATTCAATACTTTAATTCGAGCCAAGACTCATAAAGAGTAGGTAACATTTTTCTTAAAGCTACGTGTTAGTAAACAAGACAATACAGTGACACATGTTAGAGACAGCAATGAATTACGAGCATATGTATAGGGGCAGTCCACTCTGCCAGCTATCATTTTCAGAACCCTGTTGGGGCTGGCCATGACCTGTGCCACCATTGATGCAGCGCGCTTGCGCATTATTGTATAAAAACAATCTACACGCGCCGCCACAACGATCTCTAATGCACTGCAGCCCCATCAGTTTCCTGACCGCATTATTAAATTGACCACAAAGGGCTCCACACGATGCCCGCGAATACTTTTCCCACAAGCTGTATGTGTAGAAGGTGGTACAGAATGCTCTAAAGAGCTTCACCTTAATGTCTGTAGCACAACGTGCAAACTTGCGGGCTAATAAATATATATACCTATATATAACAATAATAGAATTAAGCTGAAAATTAAAGGTATATACTAGTATTGTACGATGGTACGGAAACTTTGTGAGAGGGTCCGACTCGCGCTTGGCAGCTTTATTTTCGTGAAACTCTATAGTTGTAGCTGATTGGGATGTTTTTCTCATGTTGTTTGTTGATAGGTACGTCTATTGTCTATGGATAATTTTGTAAATCATGTTTGGCTGAGTTAGCTGTTTACCTTTATTAAACACTTTATTGATCAAGATATAAATACTTTATTTCACATAAACCTACATGGGCATTTATGAAACGTCAGAAGCTAGGTGTACGGGCCAGCAAGAAACTACACGGTTACTCTTTTAAAAATAATTGGCTTTTACAATATTTTCGAATTTAAGTGTTAATAGACAACATTACAACATCAAATAACACTAGTAGGATTCCCAGTGTTGTGATGACTGCGTCCTCGTCCGTCGTCTTACAAGATTATAAAGATACCTAGTAGGTACCTAAGCACATACTTAGCGTCAATCGGTAAGATTTTGATCCAAATCGCCCGTTACGTATTTGTGTGATGCATGTGTGTTGCATAATGTTGTGCTCATGTTTGATAAGACAGTTTTTTTTTTCTATTTTGTAGCTATCTTAGGGCCTGTTCAGACGATACGCGTCCGCTAAGTGAACGCCCCGCGCGTCAGCATCCTCGTCTAACTCGCTTTGAATTAGTTGTATTTTCTTATGAGCCATCAATAGATTTCAAATTGCATTTACGCGAAAGCCGGGAGGGTGGAGGCGGCGCGGGCGCTGTGAGATTGCGACCCGTGTACTACGCAATAGCTATTCGGGCGCTGAGCGTGCGCTTGTACTTTACATCCATAAAAAATGCACGTTAAGACAAGGGACTAACTATTAAGTTCCAAAGTTTCTGAGGAGGGAGCGAAGAGCGAGCGCTTTAACGCCGGAAAATATCACGCATGTATGAACGCCGCCTTAAACTGATTATATTATTTGTATCAGTCTTTCATTGTAATTTAAAAAAAAAAACTTGCTTTTCGAATCAAAGATAACGACATGGTACACCATGATTTTAAGTCGCCATCTTCAATTACATACATCTTTATTATAGTAATCTCTTGTAACCTTATTTGCTGAAACGAAATCAAAGCCTTGAACTTACTAAAACATCTCACTCACAAAAAAATAGAATGTCACCGCAGCACACATAACCACCTGAAACCAATCTATTTCGTATAATGTATGTTCAAATGGACCATAAACCGAATTTTGTGTTCAAAGACTTTCGAAGAAATAGCTGGGCCTCAATCAAAGTCTTTGATCACAGCCCTGTTTCCATGAAAAACCTATGAAGGTGCCAAGCGTTACTAAAATTGATTGGAAACACTCAAGGACTTATTTTTATTAGTATTTTGTGAGGTATTCTATTGAGAGCGCTATTTGAAAATGTTTGTATGAAATCAGTATTTCTATTAGTGCTAGTTTTATGTTTCCTTTTGAATATACTAGACTAATGTTTCGAAGTAGGTATTAATATTTAAAATCCAAAAAAATGCTGCTGTACGTTGTCTAAGAGAAATAAGATTGACATTTTATCCATGACTTCGTAGCACATGCGAACTGCAGTGGCCTATCTCGAAAGCAGTGAATCGATTGCGTACCCAAAAGAAGCTACATAATTTCGCGAAATGGGGCATTAGTGACTCATCCAACATACAGCGCGAGTGTGGTGCTCCTGAACAGACTATGTAACAGACTCTGCTAATAGTGTCCCAAATGTCTGTCCACACTTGACGATCTGAAGAAAGACTCTGACACGGCACTAAACGTGGCCACCTACTGGGCCCAAACAAGCAACAATAATGTAAAGAGAAACGAAAAGAAAAAAAGAACATACAGACGAATTGAGAACCTCCTCTTTTTTGAAGAAGTCGGTTAAAAAGAAGCTCTGGCTACATGCTACGGCGTAGCAGTCGTAGCCAGAGAGCCTGCTACGCCACCACTTAAGCAGTTTTTAAGTAGAATTTGAATTCCTCAGAGACAATTATTATTTGAAACAGTCTTATAAAATTTTCAATAGTTTGCATTAGATAATAAGTTTATTAACATAGGTATAAGTTGTCTCTTTGTTTTACTAACCCATATGGATGTTTCTTATCCGAAGTAAAGATTATTTTATTTATTTATTAGCCATGTATGAAGGGTACTTTTAAAAAAGAAATAAATAAAATATACGAATAACATGCGTAACATTTTATGTTGTAAATAATTAATTATTAACATACATTACGTGGTTTATAATTGAACTATTCGTATTTGATATCGGTATTTGCGTAGGTAATATAAAATCAATTAATATGCCAATCACTGAACATGCTCAGAATGTGCGTAATTACCTAATTACAGTGATCGAGGTCACGAGTGAGATTATTATCAAAATTAACGCAATCATATTACTATATGTTTCGCCTGTTTCCACCTAAATGGGTAAGCAGAAGTGTATTTCAACGTATTTCTGAAGAGCGTAATTACATAAGCTACCTTTATGTACAGTGTGTTCGAAAAGAGCGTGTCCGTGAATAAATAATAACACCCGCACGGGTCGATCGCTGTGTTCAGTTCGTGGACGGATGACCGGTCCCGGCTGTCATTCGTAGATCTTGGACAGTCAGAAGTCTGACAACCAGTCTTATCAAGGGATAACCTGTGACGTTGCAAAATGACATCTTAGGCGACATCTAGCGGTAGAACCTTGTAGCTCAAGAGTTTCTCGATACCGAAGACAAAACGCTGTTACTGGGTTTTGATAATTATTTTGATGTTAATTAAATATTCGAAATTAATTATCATACAGATTTAATCACCCAAATTTTATAGTCATGCAATGTCTGATAAATTTAAATAGAATATATTATCATAGAATTTCACAAGTGGACTGTCACTTGTGTCAAACAATTATGTTTAGGCTGTGGAGAGATCTTTCTCGAAGGTCGATGAAAAGGAGTCAGGTCTTTGGTCCTGCGTGTGTGACGAGAAGGGTATTTCTTCCCGATCCTGGTCGATCCTACGCGACGATGGCGATTAATCAGGTATGCTATTTGAGAGGCACCAGTTCGGTGTTGATCAGACTGTGTCCGGCCAATAATCTTATTGGAAATATATCATAGATGTTGTTTCAGTAATAGCCGAACCTGTCTGGCTGTTTATGTTAGCCTGAACTGTTGCGAACGTGAAAAGACGTGACGCTCTGGTGCCGTCCCGTGGTCTGGTGAAATAGCAGTTAGTCCCGACTAGTGGCGGGTAGTGTGCTGGTTGACCCGGGCTTTGGCAGTTATGAGGTTTGATCCAACGAGTGCTGGCAGTGTGGCCATCCCTTGACATTGGAAGGCCTTACCTATCCGGTACCTCGTGCGAGATAGTGTCGCTGCTCCAGGTAACGATTAGCGTCATCGTTTTCTTCCGGACGTTCCCGTAGGCCGCGTGTTCGTGGGAACACAGAGTTTCCTCTGTGTTCCATGCCAAGGGACTTGATTCCGTCAACTGAGCGAGAGTTCTCAACTGAGTGAGTGAGAGTTACCATCTGCAAGTTATACTAACTAACATTTAATTTATTGTAGTAGATCCTTTGAGAGAGTGATACCCACGTGACCATTTTCAGAAAGTCATGTCAGAGTGTTTAAGGCTTTCATGTAGTGAATTAGGTAATAAGACCAGTTGATATAAATTACATGTGTTTGGTTGTGTTTCTGGGTGCTTTGCCTAAATGTCATATTCCTTTTATGAGCACAACCATAATAGGTCACTTATTATTCGATTGAGCTAGAAGTTGTTAAGCGTTCATCTCACGAATCCTCACAAGCGACCTGAGCTTGTTGTATTTAGTCTCATACTTGTATTTCCCCTAACACACCTTGTTACGGAGACGTGGTGTGTTAGAGGTTAATACCTTGTAAAGATTGGGAAAGTTCTATATGTTTTAGTGGCTTGCCACAAACTTTGTATACCTTTGTTATTGTTATATTTACAATAAACTTTGTAAAGTGTAAGAAGGTAATTGTTTAATTGGTTCTTTCCCCAGCTATTTATACCTAATAAATTTACTTTAGCACGGTCTGTAAGGTACCGGGTTAAAAACCCAACTGGATTGTGGAGGTCAGATAGGCAGTCGCTCTATGTAATATACTGGTATTTAGCTGCATCCGGTTAGACTGGAAGTCAACGTCAACATAGTTGGGAAAAGGATAGGCAGATTGATATCGAAATTAATTTATGTAGTAAGTAGAGGGACTCTTTGCCTAGAACACTTCGAGACAAAAGAGTCCTTAGCTACAGTAGATTTTCAGGAAAAAGCATTTCTCCCGAAATAAGTGCTGCGCAAGCGGCGCACCACGCCACGAGCAATGTCAGTACTCGCATTCAAAATGACCTAAAATATCGCTTGATCATGCTACAAATGTGTGAAAAAGTATAAGGCATTCATGAAGAACTAGATAAAGCGATATACACTCTTGCGAAATGTGGGTGTACAGCACCGTGTGTGTGTGTGTGCTTGTGACAGCACTAATATGTAAACAGTTAGCAACTTTTAAAAGCGATTTTCTCCTACTGTATTGATTGTAATTTTTATGTTTTAACGAACATAGTATTTCGGAACCCATATTACGAGTATTATGAAATAGTTATCATCTCATGGTTGCAATCGTTATTCCACGAGAAAATTGTTATTTATTTTGCTGAGTGTATACATATTTTTGCTCGTGATTGAACACTGTGTGTGTTAGGTAGGTACACTTGTACCTAAACCTGCGAGGATAACAGGTATGACGAGTTTTATTTATCGCTTTGAATTTTAATTATGGCAAGTTTGTAAGTGTGGTTTAGGTTGTCATACGATGATTGCACCTAAACTTTAATTGTAATTCTAAGATTGTACTAACATAGATTCCCATCTGTTGTTGAAACTTGGGAAATTATCGGCAATCGATATTGCTATCGGCTCTAAGATATCTCGGTATATATTTGTTTGAATTGCTTTTAGAACTCAAACGCGAAACTTCAAGTAATTATTGGATCCAAAATTGTCTAAGACTTGTGCTTCTTAACGTTATTGGAGAATCAGTCATTGAGAAGAAGTAAAATTGAAAAATAAAACCGATTTAAATTCATAACATCACGCCTGTATTCCCCGAAGGGTTGGGCAGAGGTGCACCTGTAAACAGACATTTCGTCAGTTATCCTACCACCTCAAATTGCTTAGCATGATCCTCCGTTATGCCGAAAATACTGCAGCATTAATTTTGAAATAAATATAATATGTAAAAGTTGAGGAGCTCGTGGCTAAGTAATAACAGCCGCAGGGGTTGATTCATCAGGTTAAGCTACGCTTGCCGGCGTTGGTCCGTGGATGGGTGACCATCTTTACATAACGAGACTCCTCCGTGCCTCGGAAAGCACGTTAAACCGTTGGTCCCGGCTGTCATTTGTGTATCTTTGACAGTCGTTACGGGTTGTCAGAAGCCCGAAAGTCTGACAACCAGTCTTGCCAAGGGGTATCGTATTACCCAGTTACTGGGTTGTGGTGGTCAGATAGGCAGTCGCTCCATGTAAAATACTGGTATTCAGCTGCATCCGGTTAGACTGGAAGCCGACTCCAACATGTTTGGGAAAAGGCTAGGCAGATGATGATGATGTTAAAGTTGAGGATTGATGCTAGGTCCTATGATTGACGAAATCACGATTACATAAAATTTTCTTGATAGAAAAAAATACCAAAGTTACCTCTCAACCGAACTACGAGTATAACCCGCTGGTATTCAAAAAATACTTCAAATTAGATCATGAAACTTTGCATACTAACGGAACTAACTGTGTAGCAGGTCTTATGTTTGCCTTTTTGGTACAAAATAATTAGACATCTGTAGCTAAATTAGGCGAATGCCTGTATTTCGGCTATCAGCGTCAAACCCCTCAAATAATAAACACTTAAACATAGCCATGAACGAGATATGTTAAAATTTTCTGGATTAAAACTAATAAAACAAATTGTGATCATAAATAACATAATAATTCGATAAAAGATTTTTTTTTCCAGAAAATGACAGAAAAAAATAACTTGAATACTTGTTTAGTTCGTGTTTTTGTAGCTGCTTCCTTTTTCATTAAGCATCAAATCCGTGGTTCAACGCCTACATAAACGCCAAATCAATTGAAATCAAAATCAACACCAGATGCATTTGAAATTAATTAATTCAGTGTGATAGTTCAACGAATTCGTTTATAACAATTATCACAAACGAATTCGTTAAACTAACATATAATCACGTACCTAATCATAATTTATTTTAATTTTATTGAAATAGCCACAATATGGACGAAAAATATCAGTGGGATATTTAGTAAAAGTTCATAGACCGATTTTGTGAGAGGCTGTCTGAAATAAAATAATTATTGTTTGGTCTGGACAAGTGATGTGGGTTGATCAATTGTGCTAAAATGAGTCGGCTTAAAACAAAAAAACTAAAATAGATGAACGTACCAAAAGCTATTTATAATCTCCGCAGGCGCGATTCTTTAAGGAAACTGTTTAAGGATATAAACATCATGACGGTACCTTGTCAATATATCTATGAAAACATCATGCACGTAAGAAAAAATTTACATCTTTTTAGTAAAAGAGGTGATAGACATAATTATAGTACTAGAAATAGGGACCTATTAGTTCAACCAGGTTTCAGACTGGCTAAAGTAGACTCATCTTTCATGGGGTACTGTTTAAAATGTTACAATAAAATTCCTCCCCACATACTTCAACTGAATGAGTCGAAATTCAAAACTTGTATAAAACGCACACTATGCAGGCAGGCATATTATAAGTTGGAGGATTACATCTCTGATAAAAATGCTTGGCTTAATGCTGGTCCTGCTCCACAATCACAACTAACTAATTAACATTTGAAAATACTGTTGGAGCTGCTGAAGATCGGAAGACCATCTTGCATTGTATAAACTCAATCTCCTTTGTATTATATAATTGCATAGCACAGGTGTGAGTACTATGTACTATTGAGCTACCATTTACCGGGTAATTTGTCTTTCATTGACTTGAATGTGCCCTGGCGACTGGGAATATCATGGCTCACTGAAATGTCTCGCTGATGGTGGCGCTTGTGTTGGATCATTTAGCTCCCTTCAAAATGGTTGAGCTGAATGGTGCTGATCCATGCGTCATATTCGTGAACGGGCGCCGTCAGTTGTGACTGGTCATCTCTTAGCTGCCATGGCTTATTTTAATTTTTGAATTGTTTTATGTAATAATTGCGGACGCTTTTAACGTGCTTTCTACATTGTTCTCACATGTATAATTTCAACATAAATGATGTAACCCATATATTGTAACAATATTTTGATTTAAAAGAGTGTCCATGGAGTTTCTTGCCCGTTCTTCTCCATAGGTACCTACTACGCTTTGGAATGGGCAACTAGCTTCATATTTCTGACTGACCGACTCCTTGACAATTCAAAAGTGCCTGTAAATGGTTTAATTGAAATAAATGCTTTGAGTTTGAGTTGAGTTTGAAATTATGTTTCTAATATTTTTATAAATTCTAATATTAAATTATTATGTTAAGAAACAAATAAATAAGAAAAAAGAACTACGACAAAAACGCCAACTAAAAAAGTATAAACAAGACGTCGATATCGTTGTTTTTCGGTTTCAAAATCAGTATATTTTCTTTCACATAAACCTACATGGGCACTTATGAAACTTCAGAAGCTAGGTGCACAGTTCCCATTAATATAGTTATTCAGAGAGAGAAGAGCCAGCAGGAAACTCCACGGTTACTATTTTAAAATTAAATTATATTTTAAATTGGTTTTTACAATATTTTCGAATTACAGTGTTAATAGACAACATTACAACATCAAATAACACTAGTAGGATTCCCAGTGTTGGGATGACCTCGTCCTCGTCCGTCGTCTTACAATATTATAAAGATACCTAGTAGGTATCTAAGCACATACTTAGCGTCAACCGGTAAGATTTTGGTCCAAATCGCCCTTTACGTATTTGTGTGATGAATGTGTGTTATATAATGTTGTGCTCATGTTTGATAAGACGGTGATTATACAACTCTGCACAACTCTTCGGGGATGTATGTATATTTTAACATTTAAAAAGTACAGGCGTGATTTTATGTTATGTTTAAATGCTCCGTAATTACATAAAAGCATAACAAACAATTTAAAATTATTCAAATCTCAAAAAAACTTCGCGCACCTTACCTTGAATGTAACAAATTAAACGACGTTGATACAGGGTGCTCTCCAGCGGACGGACCGGAAATGAAGGGTCCAGGAGAGGCTGCATCCGGCGGCCATATTGGATTGTCTCGCTTCCAAGCCGGGAGAAAGGAAAGGCCTCGTTATGCAGCCTCATCGAAATGTGAGGCTATATACAGGTTGTATGCAAAATTGAACTATATTGGACTTGGAAATTGTGAAGCTGCGTCCTTGAAACGTGATTGAAATAGAAATATAGTGATTTATATATAAACGTTGTTATAACTGATTTATAGTAATTAGCGACTGTTTAACCATAAATTTTGGACGTAAAACGTCGCTAAACTTCAAAGCAACGTACATAATTAAAAGGACTCTGGACTCTGGACTTCGAAAATAGAAATGGTTTTTAATTTAAGAGGCTGTAGGTAAAGAAAAAAAAAAAGACCCTCCCCTTCTTCAATTAAAAACCATTTAAAATATTATTTAAATCATTATAGGTACTTACGTTTTATGATTTAAATAATATTTTACTTTTAATACAACTAAGGCTGTTTTTGTAAAAAAAATAACCTTATTACAGGTATAGTAAAAAGCTACTTATAGCATTTAACAAAGCTGGTTTTCGTAAAAAGGTTTTCGGACTAATTAATTGAATTTATTTCATCCAATTAGTTCTACTTTAGTACTTGAATAAAATCTTTTCAAAAAGTTGTGACAGTTTGTAACAGCCTGTATATATAATAATTACAAGGGTTTTTGCATTACAACCCTTTTGCATAAAGATAAAGAAATTACTGAGGGGTATAATGGGATAAAAGGTAAGTAGAGAACGCTATGTTCTTATGAATGTCAGTTTGTGCATTATTATTTTAATTGAATTGTCTATTTTTCGTTAACTGTGGGTTATTCATTGTTTTACAATACGTAATCCAGTTACTCACATTATGCAAATAGTACATTAAAGTACTCATCATCATCATTTCAGCCGAAAGACGTCCACTGTTGGTCAAAGGCCATCCCCAAGCACCGCCACTTCTGTGCTTCCTGCACCCAGTGGTAAAGTACTCAGACTATAGTTTTTAGCATTTTTATCTTTTTGTCTGGAAGTATGTTCCAGATTGGCGCAAGAACAGCTCAACGGGTTTGGATGAGATTTTGCACAAAGATAGTTTATAACCGGAATAAACACATAGGGTTCTTTCCATGGTAGTACTTTTCCGTAGGATATTATCCGACATCCGCCCGGGCGAAACCGCGGGAAAAAGATAGTAAACTCTAAAATAAACACGAAACCCTCTTTTGTTTATATGTTCTCATATTTTTCTTGTTTTGACAGACATTACTTAATTAATTCGTTAAGAATACATTATCTCGGAGTTCGGGGAGAAAGCCCCAAAGTAAATTATTTCCCAGACTGTTCTGAAAAGGCTTCTGAGAAGGTTTACACGATTTTTTTTGTGATGGAAGATAACACAATGAAAATTATAAGTACAGTCACGGACTTTAATTGATGAGCCACTTGGCACTGTTCTTATTTTAGCCGTGTAATGCAAATCGGGCTTAGTCGGTTATACTCGTACATCCAGACACGGAAAGTTCATATTATAGAAGAAGAACATTATATTTAATATCTTTACCGGTTGGCTAGCCTGAGAGCCAGAACTACAAACTTGACAGCAGAGTGACTACCCAAAGTCAGCCAATTGCAGGTCCAGCAACCGTAACCTAGTGACGATTGTTTTAGCGTAGCCATAGTAACGTTAGCGTACTGAGAAATTTTAATAAGTAGTCATTTCGAGAAATTCGAAAATAACGTCTCTGACATCGACATTTCAACTGTCACTACCTTCGGATAGGTTTTCAGAATTATCGAATTTATGAGCTCTGATTCAAAGGAGGTCAGTATCAAAGAGATTGGATAAACATTGTATTTATTTATCATTGAGAACTTATTAGTCTCTATGGACAAAACTATTTCCGATTACTAGTAATTATTTGTCATCTTGTTTAGGATCATGCGATTTAAGTTCGTGTTTAATCGTGTAATCTTGTGAATGCATGAAACTGCAAAATTGAAAAGTTTGAAAGTGGCTCATCAATTAAAGTCCATGACTGTACTTTTACCGGTAGAAGACTTAGACTCGTTGGCCTAGTTGTCGCAAGCGCTACTGCTGAGCAGGAGACCCTGGGTTCCATTCCCAGGTCGGTCCGGCAAAGTTGTAATGAGTATTCCTATCAGAAATTTCTCAGTAGCAGCCTGGAGTCTGCATTTGTAGCCGGTTGATGGCAATTTTACATGGGACTTTTTACATAACTAGCGAAATGTGAGTGATTACAGGTACACTACTGTCTAACCGCGATAACGAAATTAAAAGGAATACTATCACAGCGAAGTAGGCTCTACAAGTTAAAGAATAATAATGGAGCAACTTACATATGCAGTCGCGAACATGTGGCACTTGGCCGGTTTTTACTGTAATTGCTAGTTATACAATTCACAAATTCTCGAGTTTTCTCAAGTACAGCACACGACTTATTTTTCACACCACCTCCGCCACTGTGTAGAGCACGCGCGAGCCTTTCTCAAAGGGTGTGAATTAAAGTACTGAATCTTATTACTAAAATTTTTTTTTTTTATAATTTGAAACTAAATAATTTTAGGGGTATTTAGGTTTTCACTCGTGCATTAGAGGAGATGCCTTAACCACTGAGCCATTAAACGTATTGTTTAGTAATTCAATTATAATATAATATAATATCACCCACGTATTTCCCGAAGGTCTAAGCAGAGGTGCGTTATAACCATGCGTAGCGTATTCGCGTAGCGGTTATCTGCTACGACGACGTAGCTGCGTAGCAGAGACATAATGACGCCCGCTACGTCGTAGTCTCTTTATTGCAATAAAATACTTTTAGTTTCATAATTTATTATTCTACTAGCTTCCGCCCGCGGCTTCGCCCGCGTGGTATGCCGATTAAAAGTAGCCTATGTCCTTCCAAATTTTCAGAAAAACCGTTCAGTGGTTTAGGCGTGAAAAGGTAACATACAGACCGACAGACAGACAGAGTTACTTTCGACTTTATAATATTAGTTAGTATAGATGTTTAGAATAACTAGCTGATATTAATCGTAGTTTTGAATGCTTGACGTTTTGTGATGCTAAACATACCCAGTTGATATTAGAAAAAAATTGACAGCTGTCAACTTGACGGAACCCACAAAATGGAAAACAAATGAAGATCGAGGATATCGATCCGGCATTGATTTATTGTGATATTGGTGATCCCCTTGCAGTGCAGTGAGTTGATTGATATGCGCTCGCGCCTCACCTACTCGGTGGAACGTCGTTTACATTATTCTATCTGATCAGAGACTTGTGATTATTCAGAATATTATTGACTTTTATTTACGTACATCTCCTCGCCCGCATACCACTCATAAGAGATAATAAGACTGTTTCTGATAATGACGTAGTATTGCCTCTATCACAAGTGGAATTACGAAGAAATAACAGGCTCCACTTATCTGCGCGTGAGAAGCTTCAATAACTTTAAGCGTATAGATGTCTTTAAGTAAACGTTTGTACCACGCTGATGGCACTAGACTCGCGAATTTTTTTTTTTCTAAAGTCTGTCGTCTTGACACCTTATGAAATGAAATGATTTTATTTTCTGTAAATAGGTTTGTACAAACACTTTTACAGGTCAATAATATTTTAAAAACTAGATGAGGTCGGCGTTTCCTATCAGAAAGACCGAAACAAATTCAGAGATCTTTTGTAAAGTCCAGACATAATCTTGGTCAGATTATGTGAAGATCATGTTGTGTCTGAAATGATCTTCTGTGGAAAGAACTACACAGTTGAGTGGACCTGTCCAGTCAGTGCACGCATTTGTCAGTAATCATGCAACTTTACTCGGAACTCAAGGAGCTCAACGATTACTTGAAACACGTTGCATACCATGTTTTTTTTTACATAAATGCCTTATGTATTCGTCCAGATTGTCGCATATAAAGATGCGGCGTCGTCCGAAGCAGGAAATCAACACAGATAAGACAATACATATCTTGCTTTGGTTTATTATTTTTGGAGATTCTGCTTTGGCTTTTCCACTATATCCATCTAAGTAAGCTATCCCATCATACGGACTGTATAGCTATTTTATTTAGCTGTTTAAAAAATATTCTGCGCGGCATACAGGCTATTTCAATCGTCGTCATTAACTATGAATCGATAGATCTTCAAGGTTAAGCTGCGCTGGCCGCGGTCGGTCCATGGATGGGTGACCGTTTTCGATATAATTATTGTTTATTAGAAGTAATTGAATTTCAAGTAATTTTCGTTTAATTTAAAGAAAAGCAATAAAAATAAATGGTCAGTGATTAAATGAACCAAATCGTTCATGGTGGATTAATAAGCGGAATTTTCCAGCCCCGGAAGTTATATTGGAATTTTCCTATCAAACAGAAAGTAGCAATTAGTCCGCCTCCACCTAATACATATTATTATTAATAATTCATCGACAAATAAAAGGAATACCATAAAAATATTCTTTGAATTTTTTATCATTTTGGGTAACGAAAACATAGGATTAACATATTATTAATTAAATTCAGTTTGACACGAAAACATCAACATCCATTTAGTTCGACTATAAAAATAAATAATTTACATATTATTAGAATCAAAATCCAAAAACATTATTTTTATAGGATTAACATATTATTAGAATCAACATCCAAGTTCATGAGTTTAAGCTGAACTAGTTGAGGTCAGTTTGTGGATGGGTGAAGAATTGTGTGAGGGGAGAAAAATAAACCAGAGATGATTAATTTAGTAAGAAAAAATCAATGAACAAACAGAGAAAATATTAGTAGAAATAATACTTAATAAATAAAAATAAAAGGTTGTCGACATGTCGAATGTGAGGTTGGCTTTCATTGTGCCGATTGTCGTAACGTCCAATGGCCTGATGGCCGAAAGCCTCGACCAACATCTCTCGAGGCTCTCTCTATGTTCTCTATGTTATGGGTTTGGTTTCCGCACTTAGTCCTTAAGGTGGACCATTGTGCGTGGGCCATGGCGGCCGTTTGGGGGTTATTCCAACCAGCCCACCTCCCTCCAGAAGTTAGCTATGTCTCCTGGTTTGTACAGAACCTCTGTGTAAGATCTGGGTGACCCGAGGGTTTCGGTTCTAGTCTGGGTGACGCCCGTGCATTCAAAGAGCACGTGCGCGACGGTTTCCTCGGCCTCCATGCACGCTCTGCATAGAAGACTGTCCGTTATGCCTATTGTGTGGAAGTGTTTGTTCAGCGAGCAGTGTCCTGTGATGGTCCCCGCCACCAGACGCAGGCTATTCCTGTCCAGGTATAACAACCGCCTGGTTAGCCTGCCATCCAGGGATGGCATAGCTTCCTTGGACTGCCTGCAGCCCGGTACCGAGGACCACCAGTTCTCCGCTTGGGTATGGGTGAACTCCTGGAGCCACCTGCGTATTTGATTGAACGGGATGGGTACGATGGGCTCGGGCCCGCAGACCGACGCGCTAGACGCTCTTCTAGCAAGCTCGTCTGCTGCGTCATTGCCCAGCGATCCACTGTGTCCTTTAGTCCATTGTAGCGTCACTTTGTTGCAACCGGAAACCGTTACTCGTTCTAGTGCGTTGTGACATTCTAGTGTAAGCTTCGAGGTGATATAATTCTTCTGTAAGGATTGGAGAACCGAAGCGCTGTCGGAGAGTATCCGTATATGGGTGCCCGTAACTCGAGGCTCTCGTTAGGCGGTTGGATCAAGGGCCTGATTCAGAAGGCAGTACGCCTTGATACGGCTCGCATTGTGAGGAGGTTCCTGTCTCTGCAGCCCTTACCACCGGTAGCTTGGACCCTGCTTCCGACACCGGTGAACCTCTATTTTTTATATTCTTAAATGTTATTTATATTATCATTTTAATTTAAGAAATATTTAAAAATGGAAAGAAAGTGTATAAAAATAATAAACGGTATAACTAATTCAATACCCATCACGAATGTGAAGTTTCGCTAGCCAATTTAATAAGACCCTGTAAATAAAAGTTTATCTTCCTTGAACTGACATACAATTGCCCTTTTTCATTCCCGGGTGGAGGATACTTAACTGCCTAACCACCTACCCATCTTTTGCAGACGCAAAGTGTCACATCTGCAAATTAATCACGTTAAGCAAGCGCCTAATTTGTTTAAAATTCGCTTAGGCCTGGGAACATTTGATTACAAGGGTCGTCCGTCCACCGGCCCATTACGCTTGTATGAACAAGGCCTTATCTAGTTAGAAAGTAATGACACTAATGACAGACGAACGTCAAATACAGATGCGTAAGTCGAAGGTATATTTATGTGTTTTTGAGCTGTTTTAGCAGTAGTCAGCTAACACAGACACATGAAAACAGCTGTTTGTCTATTCTGTAAAAATCTAACCGTCACGTGATAACTTTGTGTGGCGGGATCACCGTGATAACTTTGTGTGGCGGGATCTACATTGCCACATGCTAATTACGCATTACATGCAAAATCCTGCATCGCGCAAGCAGTGTTTACCGCGTGAATAGCATTCATACAACGTCCTAAAATCAATCGTCGGGCATCGGGCGGTAGCCCACCAGACACAACACCCGTCTGATCGGAGGATCCTCCCTCTTCTATAGAGGATGAGTGAATTTTTCACCCTGTTCCTCATACCTCTATAATATAAGTGAAGTGAGCTTGACGTGAGCTGTTATTATTCTACCTGTAGTGCTATTCTGTAAAAATCTCACCGTGAAAACTTAGGTGAAGTAAGTTGTCAATAGTGTCATGCCTAGCATCAGGTGGAATGACAGCTCACTTCACCTGAGTTTTCACGGTGACATCCAGAAACGTGCCCAGAAGACTGGCAGCATTGCCACGATGTATGGCAATGCTTCCTTACATATTATAAAACAAAGTCCTCCGCCGCGTCTGTCTGTCGTCCTGTACGCGATAAACTCAAAAAGTACTGCACCGATTTTCATGCTGTTTTCACCAATGGATAGACTGGTTCTCGAGTAAGATTTAAGTATAAAATAACCGACATCCACACGGGCGAAGTCGCGGGCATCAGCTAGTTCTTATATAAATTTATTATCTTAAAATCCGAAGTTCAGAAAAATAAATAAAACCGTTTTACAGTAGACTGTCAAAGAAAGCCAAGTTACAAGGTTGATTGAACTTTCGTGCTTAAAATAAATAAATTAACTTCAGATTCTTGTTTATTCTCTCATTAGTGTAAGTTAAACAGTAAACAAAAGATTAAGCAACGATTAATTATATCATGTGAGGAGCGAAGTTTCAGGATTTACGGTTATCGCGAGAAACACACAAACCGTAAATTATTTACTTTAATACGTTTTTGGATATTACAAGTAAGACCATCTGTCGCGAGAGGGTGCTATGTAAATATTATAATTTGGGAAGATAAACGCTGCCTAATATGTACATTACAAGATAGCTTATGTTAATTTGCAGTGAAGGAGAAAACCGACCAAAAAACATTGACTTGATCAATGTTATCCTGATCCTAATCTGAAACTCAAAACATTTATTAGTCAATTCAACCAATGACAGGCACTTTTCAACTGTCAAGGAGTCAGTCAGAAAGAAAGATAAAGCTAGTTGCCCATTTCAATGCGTAGTAGGTTTTTATGGAGAAGAACGGACAAGAAACTCCATGGACACTACATGGCCACAAAAAATCAAAATCAAAAGTCATTTATTCAACCAAGTCTGAGAATCAGTACTTTTCGAATGACGTAAAAATCACCTATGACAGTCTCCTAAAACACCCGCCCTTCGCCACTTAATTAATTCTTCAAGGACTTTCTAATTAACAACAATGTGTTTTGGTCCGCGCGCGGCGTGCGCGGTCATACAGGTTAAATATGACTTTAGCTGGGCAGAAGAAGTGGCCTAACTCCCCAGCAGTACAGCTGTCTGTTAGCAAAGTAAAGTTATAATTTTTATAAAACATATGAAAACATTTTCCTGTACAAGGCAGTGCTCGCGGCAAACCTGTCTAACGTGAAACATCGTTATAAGTTAGTAATTAATAAAATAACAGCTGCTCGAGCATGTGACGTCACGGCGAGCGCACGCGTCGCTCTGGGGTAAGCAAAGTACGAGTAACAAGCACAACTGCAGTTAACGCAACCAAGTTATAACTTGAATGTGGTCGTAGTGATAAAAATGTTGTTTTATGTTTTGTCTACCAATAGTGTTTATATGCGAAGTAACGAGCACTGTTGCGGAATTTTCTTATTTCTGTGGCGGTCAAAAAATGGTTGGCATTGGTGCAAGTTCGTCATGCGACTTTTTAAATACCTATAGTGTATGTGTAGTTATTTGTAAGTGATTATTCTAAAGTTTCGAATGAAGTGAAGGTTTATAATCTAAACCTAACCAAGCTTAACCAAACCGACTAAAACCAAAAATAAATTGACGACATTCTGTCTCACATGTGAATAATTTTGTCAAATGTATGTGTAATTTGCCCAATGCCAACGGAAGCAGAGAACAATGTAGGTACTAAATTATACTAAAAATTCCTCTCAAAAGCGCGGGTACCATTATATTCAAATTAGTGCCACATTTCCATAAAAGAAATCCAAATGTACGCTGAATATGTAACTTAGCCCAGACTGGCTGGAAACACACAAACATTTTATAATTCTAAATAAAACCTTAAAGGATCCAAATTGAATCAGTTTCGTTACAAAACGCGTCGATCTGCGACCAGCCAGCCAGTCACAGGCCTTTTAATCTTTCAGCACTTTGTCACACTGATTGCGATGGATTACTAAGCTACAGAACTAGATAGGACTAGATTTTGTGAGGGCTTTTGTTAATTAGTGAATAGGGGAACTATTTGAGACTGATTAACATTGTACGGAAAATTCCATTGAAATAAATTGGCAACTACCTACCAACCCTGGATCATAAGTCATCCTAACTTAATAACTTAGGTGTTAATTGGATATGCGCGCGCTCCAGCCGGTTATTCAGAGGTCACTTTGATAAATGCTATCCAGAAAGTTGGTTATAAAATAGACGTTGTCCATTAATTTAAAACTTGATGAGGTTGGTGTTTCTTTTGTAACTACCTTGAGAAAAAACACCGTGTTTTAATTTTTCCTATAGGTCATTTTTTTGCAAAAAGAGCGACACTAATTGCGATAAGGAAGAAAACTCGAAATATTTAAACTGTCAAGTCTTTATATGGGGCCAGTGATGTAGATATTATTTGTCACAACGAGGTATCACATTCTTCTGAATTTAATTGAGTAAGTCTACCTACTTGCGTTATAATATCTTTATTTATAACGCAAGACATGTCTGATATTATTGCATTCTAAGAAGTGACACGTTTTGGTGTTTCTTCGATGTCAAATATGTGTGCTGCCTCTTTTGCATGCCTTCCACAAATTATGATCATGCAATCAGATATGATTGCTGAGCTGTCCATAGTAATATATTTATGCTCTTGACTGTACATGCATTGATCGAGGGTTTTTTAAAGCAACTTATTTTTTTTCGTTATAGCAAATTATTATTCATAAATAATTTATTACGAAAATCTAATAATAAGAATAAATATTTTATTTATATAAATAGTAAAAAGCTTTGCAAGCCTTTCGTTTTTAATTGTGCAAGAAACAAGGGCTTTTTTATTTTTTTTAAATATTTTTTCGGTAATTTCTTGTCATCCCCGATTACTTGTTGATACCGTGACCCCCCCATCGCGGCTGCATTCTTTGTAAATTTGTGAGTTATATCTTTAAATCGTTGTTACCACTCACAGGAGTGGCGCCTCTAAACCTTTTATATCAGCAATAAAACCATCACTGCTCTTAAAGTCGTTACTTTTTATTAGTTACACTTTAACTGTTCAATGTAAAGTAATACTGATTATTTCAAGACTTTTATAGCGTGGTTAGACGATGGTTCACTTTTATGGGTCTTTGACAATCTTTGCTCGTGTAAAGTTTTATTGAA
The DNA here is from genome assembly GCA_949152455.1 of Lithophane leautieri. Classification (NCBI taxonomy): domain Eukaryota; kingdom Metazoa; phylum Arthropoda; class Insecta; order Lepidoptera; family Noctuidae; genus Lithophane; species Lithophane leautieri. The sequence goes on from OX424467.1 coordinate 17,456,460, forward strand.
ATATGGTTTTGGAGGTAATTGTGGATACTGTGGTTTTGGAGGAGGAGCTCGTGGCTAAGTAATAACAGCCGCACGGGTCGATTCATCAGGTTAAGCTACGCTTGCCGGGGTTGGTCTGAGGATGTGTGATCATCTTTACATATCGCGACTCCTCCGTGCCTCGGAAAGCACGTTAAACCGTTGGTCCCGGCTGTCATTTGTGTATCTTTGACAGTCGTTACGGGTTGTCAGAAGCCCGAAAGTCTGACAACCAGTCTTGCCAAGGGGTATCGTATTACCCAGTTACTGGGTTGTGGTGGTCAGATAGGCAGTCGCTCCATGTAAAATACTGGTATTCAGCTGCATCCGGTTAGACTGGAAGCCGACCCCAACATGGTTGGGAAAAGGCTAGGCAGATGATGATGGTGGTTTTGGAGGTAATTTCCAGCCAGTAATGGAACAAACTGGAAAGAGCTGAAGAGTCACGGAATATTCAGGGCTATACTGTACACTGTACATATTTTTTTTAATAATTGGCTGTTTATACTTTTTTATTTTTATTTCTTGACGGCTTCGTTGGTTTAGTGGTCGCAAGCGCTACTGCTGAACATAAGGTCCTGGGTTCAATTCCCGGGACGGGCTAAATGTTATTGGGTTTTTCCATCTGGAATTTCTCACTAGTAGCCGGTATACCTCTGCCTAACTCATCAGGGATTAAAGGCGTGATGCTATGTGTTCTGTTAACAAAAAGCCTTCCAAACTGTAATTAGGAGGCATTCGATAGGCAGTGAATGTTTTAAGTCCTAATTGCTTAAGACCAAAATAGTGCTGATATACAAACTTCGAAATTCAGACTAGGCTTGCAGAAAAAGTATGGGTGTGTCGATATATCGATATTTTTAGTTCGATATATCGATATTTTTAGGCGATATTTATTATTTCATATATCGATGTTTCGATATAAAATACCAAGTATCGAAAATGTATCAAATAAGCTATATTTCCAATAGCAACACCGTTGTCGCCACTGACTAAAACCGCTGGAATTCAGAGCCGTAAAAAGTAAACTTAGTAATTTAGTATTTAGGTACAATATGAATGAAAAACAAATATAATTGAAAATCCCAAATATTTTTCAAATATTTAATGATAAAAAAAAAATGAAATTTATTGATAATTTTTTTTTCGATATATCGAAATCGATATTGATATTTTTCTTTAATATCGATACGATAACGCACTTCTTGCATCCCTAATTTAGACCACGAATATACCACCAAAAAAAAGTTTTATGAATTCTCGCTGGTACGACTGTTAGCCCATACAATCCAATTACTGGACAAAACCTTCTCATAATGTTATGAAAATTGGAACAAAATTGCAGTTTGCTCTGCCATCTTCAGACAATTCCGAAGATAAATCCAGAGGGAGCCACTGTAGAATGAAAATTATATGCTTCGATGTCTGTAATGTCTCGAGGGTCATCGTCTAATATAAATTGGAATAGTAGTCCGGACTGCAAGTTATATTAATATCTAAATAGCATTTTCAAAGTAAGACAGAAAGCTTATACATAATTTGTTGCTTATAAAGTTAAATGGTCTTTACATGTCATTGTCATTGTAAATATTTCTCCACCTTGGTAGGTAGTCTCCAAAGACGAAGAAATAGTTCATACTATAAATAAGGGGGCTCAAGGCAAACTAATAACACCCGCACGGGTCGATCGAAGGTTAAGCTACTCTTGCCGCGTTGGTATCGTGGATGGGTAAACATCCATTACATAATATCGAGGCCCCTCCATGACTCGGAAACCACGAAGCCTTTGGTCCCGGCTGTCATTTCTAGATCTTTAACAGTAGTTATGGGAAAGTCAGCAGCCCGAAAGTCTGACACTGGTTGTCAGACTTTCGGGCTTCTGACTTGAGGTCAGATAGGCAGTCGCTCTATGTAATATACAGTAAGCTGCATCTGGTTAGGCTGGAAGCCGATGCCAACATAGACAATAACAGATTTTTTGGTTTTCAAAGATTTTGCAGAAGCTTTTGTTTATAGTATCTGCCTAGCTTATTCCTTTAAAGAATCATATACAATTCCAAACGAGGAGCTCGTGGCTACGTAATAACAGCCGCACGGGTCGATCCATCAGGCTAAGCTACGCTTGCCGGGGTTGGTCCGTGGATGGGTGACCATCTTTAAATATAGAGACTCCTCCGTGCCTCGGAAAGCACGTTACGCCGTTGATTCCGGCAGTCATTTGTGGATCTTTGACAGTCGTTACGGGTCGTCAGAAGCCCGAAAGTCTGACAACCAGTCTTACCAAGGGGTATCGTATTACCCAGTTACTGGGTTGTGGAGGTCAGATAGGCAGTCGCTCCATGTAAAATACTGGTATTCAGCTGCATCCGGTTAGACTGGAAGCCGACCCCAACATAGTTGGGAAAAGGCTAGGAAGATAATACAATTCCAAACGACCCAATCCAAGGCCGTTTGGAATTGTCTACGATTCTGAACCATGAACTTTGGAACATCTATACTGCTAATAATACGACTTGAAGAGTTTGTTTTTTTGTTTGAACGCGCTCATCCCTGTAACTACCAGTCGGATTTGAAAACTCATGTTTGCATTCGATAGTCCAATTCTTCAGGAACGTTATAGGGTATTAAACATCATGACATAAACCACAGGCGTCGAGCAAAAAGAAAAAAAGTCAGGAATAACGCTAAGCGGAAATATAATAATTATGTATTAACGCGGGCGGGCGATGCAATGCGAAGTGGTAGGTCGGAGAACAAACAATTTCTCCCGAACGAAGCCACGGACAGAAGCAATTAAGAATTACATTCAATTACGAGGAAAGCTGATCGTATATAATAGCAATTAATACTATTATAATTACTTGTATCTGCTTGTACCGAATGAAAATAAAATGAGAACGAACGATACTACAGTTCGTAACGGAATTCCAATATTAAATAAAACTCCATGCTCTGTACAATTAAATTTTATTTGGCACTGAATCAGTCGTTTTAAAATGAACCTTACGTTACACAGTTAAGACTCCAAATGGCACTTCGTTGTTTTTAACATTAAAATGCACTGTATGATGGCACAGGTACACGTATCACGTTTCTGGTAAATAGTTTTATTTAAATACATTTTATTTGGATGTAAATGTAGCGGAAATAATGTTTAATTTTAGGACCAATGTAAATCAAAATGGCTAACCATCTTTGTCATTAAACCAATATTTGGACCAAAGATTCGTGTTTTTAAATAAATCATAAATAGTTCTGTAAAGACTAATTTACAATATCACATACAATGGACGTACTTTTCATTATAATTTTTACAGATTTCTATGTTGTATTCCCAAAAATAAAAGTCAGATTTAGAAGTCCTTGCCCATAATCTGAACGTACAATATAATACAATAAACAAAATTATTGTTATTATATTTTGAATAACCAATACATACTACATAGCTGACCATGTAGTATGTATTCGTTATTCAAAATACAATAAACAAAATGTAAATAATTTCTTTAGATAGGGCAGAATACTTTCTATTTATTATTTTCATAAATTCAACTTTTTTTGCATCTTCATCTTTTTGTATGCTTGTTTCTGTATGAAATAAACCGGTTTTTTTTCTTTCTCTCTTTTCTTTATCTGGCATCTCTATGGCACGATTTCCATCACTTTCAAATTGAGCTCCAATAAAAATTACACATTAATTCGTAGGCACAAGATTAGAATTCACTAAGGCACGGTCTCCTCATGGGGGTGTCTTCCTGGGGCTCGGTGGTGGAATGCAACTCCAGGTTGTAACGTCTGTTGTACCAGAGGAGCACCACGATGCAGACCAGGCAGAGGATTATGAAGAACACCAGCATGAAGAGGAGGTAGAGCTGGAAAGAACAGATGATCAGGTTTGAGTGCCAGTCGCATGGTGATTTTATGTGGTTTTGGTCTCGGGTATGGCTTGGGGATAGAAGGGGCTTGTGGCTAAGTAATAACATATACACAATAAATGATTGAGCTGGATAGTGCTGATCCACGTGTCATGTTCGTGAACGGGCGCCGTCAGTTGGGACTGGTCACCTCTTATTTGCCAGGGCTTATTTTTAATCTTATATTTTGAATTGTTCTTGGTTATTTTTTGTTTTATATTGTTGTCATTCAAAGAAGCAACAAGAATACTGCACCCAGGATTTTGTAATATCTATATCCATATTTAAAAGAGTGTCCTTGGAGTTTCTTGCCCGTTCTTCTCCATAGAGATCTACGTTTTGGAATGGGCAACTAGCTTCAACTTTCTGACTAACTGACCGACTCTTTGATGGCACGGTTTGATCGATTAGGTTGAGCTACGCTTGCCACTGTTGGTCCGAGGATGGATGCCTCGGAAAGCACGGTAAGCCGTTGGTCCCGGCTGTCATTCGTGGATCTGACAACGAGTCTTACCAAGAGGTATCCTGTTACCCAGTTACTGGGTTGTGGATATCAGATAGGCAGTCGCTCCATGTAAGTCAGAAATATGAGAAGGACAAAGTAGGAGAACATTGTTAGAAGAACGCAGATTCTTAGTGAAGAACATAGATATTGGAAGTGAGACACAAGAAAAGAAGGAAGGAAAGAAAGAAAGAACGAATGAAAAATAGGTTTAGGTTTAAAGAGGAGTTTGAGTTGAGAACGGAGATAAGCGTGGTCAAAGCACGCAAACTTCTTTTTTGGCTAATGGACATCCATTTGAGCTCAGACCTATACTTCGACACATGGTCATAATTTCTTAAGGTTGAATATGAAACGGATACAGTTTTTGAGTAGTCTGTCAAGGTTATCCAGCAAAACTGCATTTAAGTCAAAGTAACACACGTCACCATAGCCGATGATATAAAATGTTTGCATCTGGTAAGTCCCTGAGGCGATTGCGGAACTTTCTTCCAACTGCCACTAAAACTGCGCTTGCACAATCCCTTTTACTTTACATCCTTGACTACGCTGATGTCGGTTATCTTGATCTCACTGAGGCACAACTAGATAAACTTGAGCGACTGCAAAACTTTTGCATAAGATTTATATTTGGCTTGCGCAAATATGATCACATTTCTGAATTTCGTACAAAGCTCAAGTGGCTTCCCATACGTCTTCGCCGGAATTCTCATATCTTATTTCAGCTTTACAGTATTCTGTTCAATCCTACAACCCCCTCTTATCTTAAAGAACGGTTCAAGTTCCTTCATGACACACATAATAGATATCTGAGGTCATCGGAAAACTTGAAACTAGAAATGCCGATGCATTCGACCAGTTTTTATGACAAGTCCTTTACAGTTCAAGCAGTACGGTTATGGAGTGCCTTGCCCGTGTCTATAAGGCGTGCTCAATCTTTGTCCACTTTTAAAATTCTGGTAAAAAAACCCTTCCTCTCTCCTTAAACATCGTCATTAAATATAGCTCTTTCCTCCAGTTTCATGTTTATTATTGTATTGTTTATATATATATATATATTTATGTAGATAAGTATATGCTTTATGTATATATGTATTTATTGTATATGTAAATGGTACACCACTGACTACCTGCAGTATTATCTCTTCTTCTTCTCCTTCGCGCTTTAATCCATCCAAAGGTTGTCTGTAAAAGATCGCTTTTAGCGATAAGACCGCCCATTGTGTCACCCTATGTTAAATTTCTACATTTGTATCTGTATTTTTTATGGTGTACATAATAAAGAATATTCTATTCTATTCTATTCTATGATAGGGAAAATTAAAGTCTGCACAAGCATAGTTTTCGTCTACATTGTTCAATATCAACGCATACGTTCAAGCGAATTTTGTAAACTACGTTGACTGAAACAACAAACATGGGATACACTGTTTTCTTTTAATTAACAGGGGATCCATCGCCAGGCTATCAATCAATGAATTTGATAAGGATAGTGTCAATAAACATATCGACTCAGATTAAACATAAACAAATCTGTGACTATAACCTTGTTCAAATTATAGCCAAAGTAAATAATAGAGAATATTACTCGGCTAAATAATAACAGACGCACGGGTCGATCGAAGGTTAAGCGACGCTTACCGCGGTCGGTTCGTGGATGGGTGACCATCCATCAAATGTCGGGGACCCCTCCATACCTCGGAAAGCACGCTAAGCCGTTGATCCTGGCTGTCGTTCTATTTTTCTTTTATATTAATGTTTTCCATTATGTGAATGTGAGAACGATGTAGGCTTAGTGGACTGTAGATTTGTTGAACATTTTCTATTTTGTTATGTACTTACCTGGTACTTGTTGAAAGGCCTACACTGTCCTCCCATACCTAATAACACTGTAATTCGAAAATATTGTAACAGCCGTTTCATAAGTGCCCATGTAGGTTTATGTGAAATTTTTTTTTTTGATATGCAGGTCAAATAGGCATTCGTTCCATGTTAATGTAAGATCTCAATGTACCATATACTGAGAAATAAAAATAAATAAATACTGGTATTCAGCTGCATCTAGTTAGACTGGAAGCCGAACCTAACATAGTTGAGAAAACGCTGGAGAGGCAGATAATTAATGCAGAAACTTAAGAATCAAGCTCTCAAACCACAACAAAATATTAACATAAACCACATATTAATTTTCAAAGAAAACATATTTACGTAACCTTCCGTTCCCGCAAGCTCCACATGAGCTCAAAAATATTTATGTTTCCCTTAAGTTTAAGTTTTTCTTACTCACTTAGTTAATCCAAGTGGGTAGGAAAGATAACATTTCATAATACGGAGATTTCGTAATGAAATGAAAATATTTGTGTTTGGAACTTGTATTTGTTTTGAGAGGCCTCTTAGGCTATGTTGTGTGTTTACGGAGTACGGTTTATTTATTTATTTACAGACATAATGTCCATAATGTATTAGTATTACTTAACCTATGTTAGTTAGTTATTAAAGCCTATGTTTTTGTTGACCTTTTCGTAGGCTTTGGGACCTGTACCGGCGCTGATAAGGAAGCGACTAGCTATCAATGAGTGACCCATAACGACTGTCAAAGATCTAAATATATTGAGAGCCGGGACCAATGGTTTAAACATGTTTTCCGAGGCATAGTGGGGTCTCGATATTTCGATGGTTGGACGGTCACCAATCCGCGGACCGACATCGCAATATCAGCAAGAGTTGTTTTTTTCTTTATTCTTAAATCAAAATATTTTATTTCACATAAACCTACATGGGCACTTACGAAACGTCAGAAGCTAGGTGCACGGTTCCAATTGGTCATTTCCTATGGAGAAGAGCCGGCAAGAAACTCCACGGTTACTCTTTTAAAAAATATTGGCTTTTACAATATTTTCAAATTATAGTGTTAGTAGGCATGGGAGGATAATGTAGGCCTTTCAATAAGTACCAGGTACTTAATAAAATAGAAGATTTTCAATAAATCTACAGTCCACTAAGCCTACAAATTTCTCACATTCACACTATACAAAAAAAATCTGTATAAAAGACCTAATTAAACAAAATTTATTAAAAAAGTAAAAAAATGATACCTTTATTTGTCCAAAGTGGTATGTCGGCCTCATCATAATTTAAACTAATCTAAACTAAATCTACAAATACAATATACAAATTAAAACCTTATTACCACAAAACCGTGTTTACCAGTTGTTTAGCCTAAACATCTTTTAAACATGACATTTCTGTATGGACTTTAAAACTGGCATTAAACACGCGTTGAACAAGTGTCTAAGTTTTTGTGGTTATGTCTAAACGTACGAGTAGTCGAGTAAGTAGGTTTGCTATCTCAGGTGAAGCGCGCTAAAACTTTACAGTATGGACCGATATCATGCTCATTTACTTTTACCGTAATCAACGATGCCTCTTTTTCCTTACTTTTCTTATTACTCTCCATAAGTAGATGGTGAACATCTTCAAACGTTCTGCATAAAGCGTTGCTTGACCTACGATCGAGCCGTGTGGCTGTTAATATTTTGCCACAAGCCCCTATCTACCTACCCCGCAAAGGACCCGAAAACTGTTGGTATTTGAAACCATAGGTACTGACCTTAGACCAAATAAAAAATCAAGACGGAGCGCTGCGAACAATACAGTGAAGCATGCTAAAACTACACCAACGCTCTGTGCATACACGCTCACACACACACATTTACAACTATTTACTATGTCACTACAAACAAACTAACCAAACTAAGTACATACATGTTTACGAAACCGGGCTCACGTCACTGTTGACAGCGCTCTGTCTTGGTTTTCTATTTGGTCTGAGGTACTGACTAGGAAATTATCAAACTTAATCAGCATAATGCACCGCGTGCGGGGCCGCACCAACAGCCTTCTGAATACCATATTGGGAAGGGTTAAGCGTCCGGCTGTGAGGCACTGGAATACCGTCTGTCCGTCCACAGATCCGGAGGTGCCCTTTATAATATTAAATAGCTCAATAATTGTAAATAATAATAATAATTAATACATAATAATGTACTAACAGTCATAAGTACCCTTTTACTAACAATGTATGGAATGTAAATTGATTCTGAAAATAAATGATTAATAGTAATAACAGAATTTGTCAAATTATTGTATTCCTTTGTTATTAGAGAGATTTTTGACTAAACAAAAAACATCAATATCAGTGTATCTGATTGAAAATGATATTTTGGAGTCATTAGGTCCCGAAGGCCATATGGCAGTCGCTTCACAGAACATGCACTTCTTATCATTAACGGTCGCTAAGTACTGGTTGAACAGTATGTGAGTCATCGACACGAGAAGAAGAAAATGTATCACCCATAAACAAAAAATCACGCCTGCTTCCACTGGGGGTAAGCAGACATTACAGAACGCCATCTGCTACGATACTGGCAGACGCGCTAATTTGTCACTTAAAAAAAAAAAAAAACAATCAATCTGCCTAGCCTTTTCCCAACTATGTTGGGGTCGGCTTCCAGTCTAACCGGATGCAGCTGAATACCAGTATTTTACATGGAGCGACTGCCTATATGACCTCCACAAACCAGTAAAAAAATAAATAAATAAAAGCCTTTTAAAAATCGAAGACACAACAGCTGTTAAAGTATTTTTTCTCAAACATGCTTGGAAATTCGAGCATTATTTTGACAACCTTCTTCGAGATAAATCAAAATTGCTGTACGGGTAAAAAACAAGTGACGATGCGGCCAGCAAAGTTACTATGAAAATCCATATCTGGCGTGTGTAGCGGCCAAATAAATTACTATGAAAACTCATATCTGTCGTGTTATTTAAAAATGGAACGAACTTTTTACTTCAACACACAGCAACCAAGGAGGTAACTTATCAAAGATTTTATTTAAATTTCGAATTGGTTTGCAAATAGAACAAAGAAGAAACAAATTAACATATTGGCGCATGAAAAATGATAGTTATTCGTCATTGATTCTGGAATTTCTATTTAATTTACTCAGTTTGAATTTCCGCGCGTTGTTTGAGAAAAGTACTATACAAGCCTTGGCCGCAATCAGGAATTGATGGACTCACGCATGAGTGCCTCGGCTTCGCCTCGGCCCTCATTTTCACGATCGTCCATCAATTCCCTTATTGCTGACCGCGACAGTAATGTACTATAGTAACTCACAAACTTGTACCAAGAAAACTATTGTCATACTCAACGAGCTTCATCCCTACATTTCACGACCACGACACATCAAAGCTGAATTTCCCTTACACCCCTATTTCAACAACACAACACTAAACTTGTCACCACATGAATAAAACACGACCGAATATAAAACTACCAATCGACACCACACATCAAATAACCAATGACCTATTTCACTTCGCCGGGTAAATACTGACGTCATCCCATGCAAAAACAACCAGGACGCATGCGTTAACAAAAACAATTGAATTGAAACTGGATTACAGAAAAACTAAAATTCGATTTTTGACTGAGATTTTTTGGGAAGTATGAGAAATTTATGGGTTTTTTATTGGTTGGTTAAAAAATCTTACCCCAAAGTAGGCAAATATGGGATACAAATGTGACATGGTGTCCATATAACCACCGATGGGGTACTGAGCTATGGGGGACGGCAATCTGCCAAGTGTTTACGCAACTCACCCCTAGGAATTAACATCGATTGTATTTTTTCTCGACAAACTTTTATATTTGCGCAACTCTATAAAAGTAGGGACAGTTACATGATTGTGATTGAGGTTAAGCGGCGGAGAATTAGGTCAAGAACTGGATGGGTTGTTGGAGACATTGTTTTCATTATGTCCATGTCTAGAGATGTCTCTATTATGATTGATTTCTTTTATCTTACGGAGATAATATTTGAAATTCTTTTGTTTAAGTTTCTGGGCTAATGTTATTAAGATTATGCTGTATACTTAATTAAGCGACGAGAGTTCTTTTGTTTTACGTATCCATCTCATAGTGACCCAGATACTAACGGACTAGTTTCTGAGACACAATGACGCGGGATCAACGTCCACGTTCTAGAAAAGTAAGTTTATTGCATCATAATATCCGTTTTCTTCTTTTGATTTATAGTGAAGAAAACTTCTTAAAATGTTCAGAAATCGCTAATACAATGAGCAAACGGGGATACTTTCCTTTTCTATTTTGTATATGTGAGAACGTTGTAGGCTTAGTGGACTGTAGATTTGTTGACCATCTTCTATTTTGTCAAGTACCTGGTACTTGTTGAAGGGCCTACATTGTCCTCTCATGCCTACTAACACTGTAATTTGGAAATATTGTAAAAGCCAATTATTTTTGAAAGAGTAACTGTGGAGTTTTTCCGGCTCTTCTCAATAGGAAACGACCAATTGGAACCGTGCACCTAGGCTTCTGACGTTTCATAAGTGCCCAAATATTTTATTTTTGAGATTACTGATATCTGTGAAGGACAATATCGCGAGGAAACCTGGACTTGGAGTTAATATAAGTCTGAAATTGCCAACCCGGCTTGAGCAAGCGTGGTGATCAATGCTCGTGCCTTCTGCGTATGAAAAGAGGCCTGTACCCTGCAGTAGGACAACAATAGCAAGAGTCGGAACCGGTTTAAAAAATACCGGTTAACGGTTTTCCTGCGATTTTTTCTAAAGAACGCGAGCGGTTAGAGAACTTTTTTGTAACCTATATTAACCGGTTTATTCGACGAACAGCATGTCGGTAAAAGCGTTGCAACTTGTGACTACTCCTGAGGATGCCACGATGAATAAAAACTGTCGTATTAACCGGTTTTTATTGCTGTAAACCGGTAAATCCGAAAAACCTTTATATAAGACTCTTCCAAATACCGATAAAAAGAAACCGGTATATGCGAACGAAATCGAATGTAAAGGTTTTTGCGTCAAGTACATCATACCGGTTTAAAAATTTAACCGTTATCCGAGCCTTGAATAATAGGCTGTCCTTATCCTTACATATTATAAAACAAGGTCCTCCGCCGCGTCTGTCTGTCGCCCTGTACGCGATAAACATAAAAGCTAATTAACCGATTTTCATGCTGTTTTCACCAAAGGATAGAGTGGTTCTCGAGTAAGGTTTTAGTATATAATAACCGACATCCACGCGAGCGAAGTCGCGGGCATCAGCTAGTTATATTATGAAGGTTGGTATCTGGTGGTTGTCTTTTATCTGTATGAATAGAAGCCTTAATCCTGCGGTAAGACAGTTACAGGCTCCATCATCGAGCCTAGTCTTTTCTTCACTATGTTGGGGTCGGCTTCCAGTCTAGTGCGGGAACCGGCATGTCCTAGAACCACAAAATCTAAGACATGTAAACAAAAGAAAGAAAGAAAATACGTTTATTTGCGGCAAACATGACGCTAACAGAGGACAAATAAAATATCCGAAAATAACAAGTTGCGTGAAAATGCGTCACATTCACGCAAAACGGCCATCACTCATCATAATGCTGCGACCCTATGCGAGACAGAGCCCCAGCGCTGGTTTTCAGTGACAGCCGGCGTTGACGTCATGACATCAAAAGGTGCAGCACATAATAAATAAACAATAACAATATAAGAAAAAAAAAATACACTAAGTGACACACATGTGTGACATCCACCAAACCGCACTGGGCCCGCGTGGTGGATTATGACCCATTCCCTTTCACAGAAACAGGAGGCCTGTGTCCCAGCAGTGGGAACATTATAGGCTGATTATGCTAATTTACAGGAGTGACTGCTTATCTGACCTCCACAACCCAGTTACTGGGTAACATGATACCCGTAGGTAAGACTAGTTTGGGTCAGTTTTAGGCCAATAATAGTTATTACACTTCAAGCTTCTTATGTAAGTAATAAATAGGTTCAGCATGAGAAATGTAGTGTAGGGAAATAAACTGCATGTTTTATTCGGAGCTGGTTTCTTTGTGTTATGTAAATTGGACAAGCATTACCATGTTGTAAGTAATGTGAGGAGATTTATGGTAAATACATAAATGTCTACATAAACTTTAGTTTCAAATAGAATGCGGAAAATATTTTTGGTGAATTATCTACTCCATTAAAATGTAGAGAACATCAGGGTTGGCGTTATAGTGAAAATTGATTACTTTCATGTCAAATGAAATTATTATTTTTTAATAGGTACATAAACAGAAAGAACCCTTTGAATTCAAAATTTACACGAAAATAGAATTGGTTCTAATGTCCCCATGTAATGTCTAATGTGTGTAATTCCCCCCCCCCCCCCAAAAGGTATGAAGAAGAATAGGCAAGAAACTCCACAGATTTTTACAATATTTGTATACTTGAATTATATAAATATATGTGAAGACAGTGCACCTAGAATAAAATTACTATACCATAATCAATATTTTAGTATTTAGTATTAGAGTGGAAATACCAGGAGGGGACGCCCCATATAGTTCCTTTATTGGTGATGTTCTTCAGAAAGGTCAGGTGCGTAGTACTCGCAACCGGCGAGCGTGTGTGACCAGATGTACGAACTAAGCAAAAGGAGTATGAGGATCATATTAGCAGGTGGCGTGAGTTTATGTATATATGTATTAAAAAACAACCGACTTCAAAAAAAAACACTAAAAAAGTGAAAAATTACTTTAATTTCGGAAGTCGGTGGCAGAAAACGAAAATTGAAAAGGAAAGACACCAACTTCCGAAATTAAAGTAATTTTTCACTTTTTTTGTGTTTTTTTTGGAAGTCGGTTGCTTTTTTTTTGGAAAAAGTTTTTATTTTTCACCTTTTAGTAGTTGTACCTACCCTACACAAATTCGAATACCACTACCTGCTATGTAGATAACAGTGGCGGAGTCAAATATAATGTCGTCTACATAGACTAAGTGGTAAAAATACGTAATTATTGAAGCTAACCCAAAAACTACCCAAGAAAAGTTAATCAAATTTATGTGGGACCAACTCGGGAGTATACCCTTTCGAACAAAAAAATAAATTTGTATATCGGTTCACAATTGGCAAAAATATCGATGAAAATAGGCACACAAATAAAATACATACAGACGAACATAGAACCTCCTCCATTTTGAAGAAGTTAAAAACTAGCCCTCAAAAGTAACCTAGACTTTTTTGTAAAGTTCTAGATCGATTGATAGCTGCAACATGAATATTCTGCAAATTCGACGCCACCGATACAGCGGGTATTAAATAAGTGTTAACCAATTTAGTTATAAGCCCGAATTCTATTAAAACAGCTACTCAAAATTAATTATATTTGTAAAGTCTCAGTGTTTCCGTATGCTAGGTTTATGAGTAAGTCCAGGCTAATTTGAATACATTACTGAGATGCCTGGAGCCTTGCCTTCGCTTTAGTTATCTAGTTTAAAAAAGTAACGTTTTAATTTTTCTAAAATATACGCTCCCTCGTTGCGTTCTTAAATTTTTCTAATATTACTCTCGGATTCGCTCGCTCGTTGCGTTGTATACATGTATTTTTTTTTCATGGGAGCTACTCAGACATTTTCTGTGTTTGTTACTGAGAGTATACACTGATAATTGTTTAAGCATAGAGTAAACTTGTTTGTAGAGGTAAAACTCGCTACGCAAAGAAAAAATAATAAAGATACTGTTGCGGTACCTACATCGCCACATTCGAACTACGCATCAAAGACCTGACGTCACACAAAAATCCTGACATCACAAAAATCCTGCATCGCGCAATTAGAGTTTACCATGCAGTGAACATATATACAAAAATCCAATATCAATCATTGGGCAGTTGCCCGCCAGACACAACACCCGTCTGGTCGGAGGATCCTCCCTTTTCTATGGTGGATGAGTGAACTTTACTCCCTGTTCCTCATACCCCTAAAATACCTTCATGTTGACTAGTTAAACAATACTTTTTATTCATATAAATAAAATAAACTTTACTAACTGTTGCCCGCGACTTCGTCTGCGATCCAGGAAGAAAACTAGCCTATGTCCTTCACCAGGTCATGGTCTACCATGTGCCAAATTCAATAGTTTTATCGTGAAAGCGTAACAAACAAAAGAACAAACTCACTTTCGCATTTATAACACTAGAAAAATACAAAAACAAAAAATAAATTCAACATTACAAAACATACAATGGGTGGCCTTATCGCATTCTGTGAACTCTTCCAGGCAACCTTGAAATGGACAGTGATTGGGTACCTAGTAAATAAAGAAGAACACCAAAATATAAATAGATAAAAACCAAGTTAAGGTTTTTTGTTTTATGATGAAAAGTCGATCCCAAAATGGCGGCCATCGTAAATCACGCGGCGATCCGATATTTACGAGTTTACGGGACACGCACTATTCTATCTATTTTATTTTCTTTTTATTCTTAAGTATATGGGTAGATAAAATAGTGCCACCTTTGAACCTAGGCTGGCAGGTTTTATGTTCTAGATTGGCGTAGTGGTAGGCTCTTGTCTGTAGGGCAAAGCCCTCTTCACAAATAGAGAATACACGAGCATTGATAACAAGTACCACTATCACCATAAGAACCTATTTTTGTTGCCAAGCAGCGTGTTTTCTTTTAAAGCTTTCGAGTTTCGGTGTCGTCACATGAGACATTATAGTTTTGTCTCTGGGATCGCAATTCAGCTGGTAAGCCTCAAATTGCAGATATTATTATCTACTCTAGAGGTATGACGAACACGGTGTACAGTTCACTCATCCTCTATAGAAAAGGAACGATCTTCCGACCAGACGGGTGTCGTGTCTGGCGGGCAACTGCCCAACGATTGATTTTGGAATCTTGTATATATTGATCGCGCGGTAAACTCTAATTGCGCGATGCAGGATTTTGTGTGACGTCAAGTCTTTGATGCATAGTTTGCATGTGGCAATGTAGATGCCTCCACAGTACAGACCGTGGTGTCCACTTCTACATCAGGAGCATCGCCTAATTGATTTCGGTACCTTTAAACACTAACGTAAGTATTTTTTTGGAACATATGTGTGCGACAAAGTCAAAAATACTCACCCATCCGCCAACTCACCTTAACTTGCGCTGTCTTACCTGCCGTTAAAAAGGCACGAGGGTCCGATTTTTCCAAAAAGGTTATATTATTATACCTCTAAGACCTAGAAAAATCCGTGCCAGAAAATGTCAAAAATTGGCACCCATCCGCCATCTTACTTTGACTAGCGTTGTCTAACCTAGCAGCTGTTAATAGTCACGAGGACACCATTTTACCAAAAAGGCTATATCATTAGACCTAGATATTTGTAACAGACACACAGCAGTGACAGTCAGCCATTAGGTCTGAAGGTGTCGTAAATTCCAATTTGAGACGTACAGATATTTACGAGCATTCGGGTATATTTTAAATTTTTCTTATTTCTTGTTGCCACCGCACCTGACCTCGTTACTCTGGGTAACATTTGTTACAGCCGAAGATATATGAATCTTGATTCTCAAGATCCATAGCACATATCATATCAATTCGGAAAGGGATCGTCACCGTATCGCTTTTCGCCTAGCCGTAAAAATGGCGTCAACCTAACGTAAGCACGTAACCGAAGGGGACCAGCAGCTCCGGTACATCGAATCGGCTACAGCTAGGCGATGCGACGCCGCGCTTGCGGCTCGCCGACTGAAATTGAATGACAGCACGTGTGCGGTGTGGCTCTGGCAAAAATAGTGTGCTGCAGGCAGGGCAAGGGCGGACGAAGAGACGCAAGCGCGGTGACAGAGAGGCGTAAGCGCGGGGACGGCGAGCCGTAAGCGCTGGGACGACGAGCCGTAAGAGCGCGGACCGACGGTTGACCACGCGCCACACCGCTATTCGTGAGCTTGTCCCGAGGCGAATCGTATATAGGAATCACTTTTACAAGTCATATTAAAAAAAAAATAAGCTGGTTGAGGTTGGCGTTTCCTATCTGACTACTTTGTGAAGAAAGGCCGAAACAAACTCAGACGTTTACGTTACGATTCCGATTAATGTACTGTGTTGTGCAGTAGAGACTTTCAAGAATACTAAACGGCTCGAGTTGATACGTTTACGATCCGTTTTCGAGTTGATATGTGTGCCTTTAGTGATATAGTCACTTCATAAAACTATCAAAGAATGGCACTAGTGATTTGAATATACGGACAATTTAAATTGGTAGTTAATTTGCTTAACTACATAATTTATTTCCCTGACTTTACGTATACTGTTACGTATACACAATTAGCAAAATTGAATTCCTGTCAATAGTTAGATGTTATGCTAACTTACAGAATGACGGTTTAATCATGTTTGGTGGTATTTATACTATGTGTTGATTCATTGTGCAAGGTAACTTAGAAAATGATTTTAATGCAGTTTATCCAGTTGGTTGTATGTGTACTTATGCGATGAGGAGCTCGTGGTTAAGTAATAACAGCCGCACGGGTCGATCTATCAGTTTAAGCTACGCTTGCCAGGGTTACTCAGTGGATGGGTGACCATCTTTACAGGAAAGCACGCTAAGCCGTTGGTCCCGGCTGTCATTCGTGGATCTTTGACAGCCGATATATTTTCTTTTAATCAGTCAAACAGAAAAACGAGTGAGGTTGTCAAGTTATGCAGAAAAATTCAAGAATTATGGGAATGCATAATGTAAAAAGCGAGCTCGAATAATTTTGCACAATTTCGGATTCGTTACATTTTTCTTTTGACCATTCGTACCGAAAAAGGGGTTACTTTGTCGACTTATTCAGAAAACTGAAGAATTAAGAGAATATTTAATGCAAGAGGGAATGAAGCGACCTCTACAATGTAAAAAAATCAATCTGCCTAGCCTTTTCCCAACTATGTTGGGGTCGGCTTCCAGTCTAACCGGCTGCAGCTGAATACCAGTATTTTACATGGAGCGACTGCCTATCTGACCTCCACAACCCAGTATCTAGGTAATACGATACCCCTTGGTAACACTGGTTGTCAGAATTTCGGGCTTTGGACCTCTACATTGTAAGCAGGGTGCTTAAAATGTAGAGGTATGTAGATGTAGAGGATGTAAATGTAGAGGATGTATCTTTCATACAAAAATAGCAAAACTTGTTTTTTCGACCTATACAGAAAAGCTGAAATTCATTTTAAAGCACCTAAGTAAAAGTAAGACAAAAGTTTCTGACCAGTGTGTGCTGCCAGTGATGAACTATGGTGCTGAAACTTCTTCGCTCACAATGAGCCTCATTAGAAGGCTTTAAGTCACCCAAAGGGCAATGGAAAGGGCTGCTCGGAGTTTCCCAACGTGGTCGAATCAGAAATGAAGAACTCCGTAGGAGAACCAAGGTAATCGACATAGCCTGAAGTATTGTCAAAATAAAGTGGCAGTGGGCAGGGCACATTGCTCGCAGAACAGATGGCCGATGATAAATTATAAAGTATTATAAAACGTTTAGGTTTTTGGATCTAGACTTACCTGTTCTAATACTAAGAAACAAAAATTAATAAATATTAAGTTTATTTTTGGAGTCGCCCCGCCCCCCTCTCTGTCATCCTACGCCCCCCAATAGGGGCGCGCCCCACCTCTTAGGAAACCATGAGTTAGACAGAAAACCGAACCCAACATACGTTAACAAAATGAAATGAAAATTGAATAAAACGTGTGGAACGTTTTCTCATCTCGAGTGATAGCAGCGTAATCTGTAAGTGATCTTCATCGCTGTGAACGAGAACTCTATAACCCCTCAAAAGAAATTGAATTGAGAATACAGAGGTTGCTTTAAATGAGAGGGGTGTGAACGAAGTGCGTGAAAAACATAATCCTTCCTTAGCAGTCGGGTAAAAAATAAAGCAATAAAAACTAAAACCCAACTATGACTAATAAGGTGTAAACAAGACACCACAGACAGACAAATTAAAAATCCAGAGTCAGACGTAATCTGTTCGATTTATATTTAGTTTTTATAACTTTTTTTTAATTGAAATGCTTTTCGGGTAATTATATATATATATATTTAAAATGTGCTCATTAAGCCCTCTCATTTGATACCCAATATGGTACGACAAAAAAATTTGTTTTTTGATCCTTACTTTATGTCCTCTAGAGGGCGCCATTTTTAATTTGACGTCACATTGCCTGTAACCAGCGGACGATCAAGACGCTTCCAACGATACCTCATTTGTCAAATTGTGATGAGTGGTTTAGAAGATAGGAGGGAACAGATGAAAATACATACATACATACATATACACCGGTTAAAATCATAACCGTCCTTTTTTCTTCGCCGTAGTCGGGTAAAAAATATAATAGAAAATGGAGTTGGGTGAGCTTTCTTTAATGGTAGTTATTGATAAAAGTATGCGTAATTTTAGTGAGTTACAGGAAGGTAGGTTTTATGGTTCCAAAACTTATTTATTTGTATTTTTAAAACCATAAAACGCACTTCCGAAGACAATATTTTAGACACCATTGACGTAAACATAACGTAAGGTAGGTAAACAGCACTATAAACGCATTTTTCTTTTTTTCTTCTTTATACAGAGAAATTGTACATTATGTACTGTCGCGGCCAGCAATAAGGGGATTGATGGACGATCATGAAAATGAGGGCCGAGGCACTCATGCGTGAGTCCATGAATTCCTGATTGCGGCCAAGGCTTGTATAGTACTTTTCTCAAACAACGCGTGGAAATTCAAACTGAGTAAATTAAATAGAAATTCTAGAATCAATGACGAACAACTATCATTTTTCATGCGCCAATATGTTCATTTGTAAAATAAAAGGAATTGCTAATGACAACTGTAAATTCAGGAAATGAAATGCTTTTAGAGGTATTGCTAATGTGGCCGTTTTAGGCCCACTGTGTACACTGACTCTGCGCTGACCAAGAAAAAATCTTGTCTGTGCTAGACCCGACGCACTAAATTGCTGCGGTGCGGAAGGGGGGCGGGGGGTTTTTGTGCCTAGATCTGACAAAATAATGGTCGTGTACATGATGAATTGGTCCTATCTGCAGCAGACACTTTGAAATTTCTTAGCGTGTACAAGTGACCTCACTGTACTGAATATAATACTGCCAGCAAAACATTGTTACTCTGGCCCTACCTCAGCCAATTCAAATAGTCCGCTCTAATTCAAATCTGTCATTATCTGTCAGCCGCATAAAATTATCCTGCCGCGGCTTTATGTAGTGTTTCAATCTGCTAAACAATATGATCATTTGCTGTACAACCCTCCTGATTGTAGAATAATTTTGTCAGCCAGTATATTTACGAAAAATTTAATCGCACCATGCATACATTTGTTATCATGTCCCATGGTATCGCCTGGACACGCCCGTATAAGCACTTGAGCTATGAATATGGGACAGACAAACAAACGCAATGTGTGCTTAATATTATCGAGAATGGTACGCAAAGGTCTCGCAGCAAACAAGCTGCACTATAAATAACGGACCGTAATGATTCTTTATGTGGATTTGTCTATGAATATGAGTGCCAGGGGTTAAGTGCGCGGTTGAGGGTTCGATTCTATGGTTGTGTTAAACATATTTGTTATTATATTGTTTTAGTTTTGTTTGGGTATATTGGTAAATATACGCTTATCGGTACCTAATTGTTTTTATATGTAGTATGAACGAATTTATTGATAAAAAGGTAACAGATAAATAAATATGACAACAGATTTATCATTATTATTTTATCGTAATTCTACTAATAAGACCTTGTCTATGTACCGTATTTTCAAGCAAATAAATATATCAATATAAAATATAAATATATATTTTTTATATATATAATATAACTATTATATAATAATTATTATTTTTATATTTAAATAAATATATTCTTTTATATTACTAATTTGTTAAGCAGGTAGTGACTGTGGCGGAATATGTCCCAAAAAACCTGTTATCGGTTATCGTGGCGGTCGAATGGTCATTCCGAATGAATGAATTTCATATCGGCGTCAATATTCAAACATATTGAATACTCACGATTTGTTCACACCCACGTTTTTCCATTGATAAAACTGTAGGTTACTCCGAATAACCCAAATACAAGCAAAAACATTCAGTCATCCGAAAAAATCGATTAACTGACGCTTTCACGGCAAAAATTAAATCCCCACATTAAGCTTTATAAAGCTATAAATCAAAGAGCTATGAATTATTGCCCTGAGAGTGTTCTACAATAAATATGTCGTATGTTTTATGTGTGTGTGTGTGTGTGTTAGATGGGGTGTCTGTGTAAATTGTGATTAACGACTCTCAAAAGCGACTACAGATGTCCCACTTTTACAGTTGGAAGGCGTCGTAGGCGTTAATTTTATGTGCCATCTGTAATGATAAATTAGGGTGAATTTGGAGACAATTATGAAAGAGGAAAAACGAATATGAGGAAATATTGAAGCTAGCATTTTTCAGCCAAAGACGTACTTTTTTTTTATTGACCCCAACCCCATTGGAAGTACATTTAATTTTTTTAAAGTCAATCTTCTTACTAGAGTATCTTAATTTGATTTATTTATTTTTTATTTATTTATGTATTTATTTATTGTTTCACAAACTAGGTGACATACATGCTTAGTACAAATTTATGTGTAAAAAATGAACAGATGATGTACTGCTGGTACTTAAAAAAGGAAACCCTGAGCTATAAGTACCAGCTGCCCTTAAGTGCAGTTGTAATCATAGGATATTTTAATTGTATAAGTTAGCAAATCCGCATTCATAACAAACAGAACCCGTAATTTAATGAAAACTGGTGATGTCAATAAGGCTCAAATCGCCCTAACAAAAAATATCCGTAAAAACAACTTCATCGATAAGTAGTATAAAAACAAGTGTTGTCTAAATGCTCGTAACCAAGCTACGTAGCTGCTACGGCGTAGCAAGTACTGCTACGCAAGCTACGCAGCGCTCCACAGTCTTGTATTGTATTTATTTATTTGTTAAAATAGTTAAAGAAATACGGATCTTATGTTTGATAAATAGAGCGTTATGTTATGCCAGGAGGCGTACAAATATGGTGTGTAAGTCTAGCTGAGTAGGTAATACTACAAATTAAAATTTACTAAAAATATTTGAAAATCATGCATAATTATGGTATTAAATTAGGAAATAAATTAAACAATTACATACTATTAAAAAAACTACTTGGATTTTTTGTGTGGACAATTGACACTTTTGTATGTAGCTGTTATTTAATTAACTACATTTTAAAAGTAAACTTTTAATGACCGAGAAAAGTAAAAGAAGTAACCAGTTGATACACAAACATAGGTACATAAACTCAGACCTTCTTTCCATGGGGGTAGGCAGAAACTACAGAACGCCACCTGCTACGATCATAACATACTCGTACTCTGTTTGCTTAATTTACATTACTACACGCACGCCGTCGCCGGCTGCGAGTACTACGGACCTGGCCTTTTTGAAGAACAACTAATACAGTAACTATGTCCTTCTAGGGTGTCCCCCTGGGCGTTTTCACTCACATCTGCCTTGTAAACACCTTTTATTAGTCCCTTTTCATTCAATCAGTTAATCTTTTCATAAAATGCGTGGTGTGTGTATCTTCACTACATGTTATAAAACAAAGTCCTCCGCCGCGTCTGTCTGTATGTCTGTTCGCGATAAACTCAAAAACTCCTGCATCGATTTTCATTCTGTTTCAACCAATGGATAGAGTGGTTTTCGAGGAAGGTTTTAGTATATAAAGTATGTAATAACCGACATCCACGCGGGCGAAGCCGCGGACATCAGCTGGTTTATTATAAAATGCGAAAGTGAGTTTATTTGTTACGCTTTCACGCTAAAACGGCTGAATTGATTTGGATGACATTTGGCACACGGGTAGACCAGGACTTAGGATACTTTTTATCCCAATATTCCCACGGGATCGAGACTTACGCGGGTGGGACCGCGGGGCGCAGCTTGTGATATTATAAAGAGAAACGATTTGTATTTTTGTTTGTAATTAATAAACTCAAAATCAACTGGATCGATTTTTTAAATTCTTTCACCAGTAGAATGCTATATTATGACTGAGTAGGCTGTTTATAAAGATACCACGCGGGCGAAGCCGCTGGCGGAAGCTAAGTGCCATTAGTCCTTTGCCGGTAAACTTGGTTATGATTATCTTTACGACTTTTCGCTGAAACGAATTTAAATCAGGCAATTGTAATGCTAAGTGCGCCAGCAATAATCGAAGTTTGATGTCTCAGGAAATAAATTCAAAAGTCTTGAAATAGAAGAACATTGGAACTCGTTCAGAATCGCGTGAGCAAGTCAGGTCACGGCCACCGACATTATAATAACGTGTTACGCTACGTTGAGCAGATAGTGTTGGGGAATTTAGATGGTTTGCGAATAGATACGACAGCTGTCAAAATAAGTTGGAAGGGAGGTTGGATTCTAAAAAAAATGGTATTGTGAAAGTCTGACGGTGGAATGCATGATTTGTAGAACCATAATAGCTGCTGAATTTGCTAAAAAATAGAAATTTTCACACAAATAGACACTTTACGAACGCCAAAATTACATACGACGGCTCTAAAAACCGCCCTTCACCAATTCCTATTGCTTTAGCTGGGAAGAAGAAGTGGCGCAATAAACTCCCCAGCATGTTGTTTCTATCAACCCCCATGGAAATAAGGCGTAACGATTTTATGTAAGTACTTATAAGTAAATATGTGTAAATTGCCTAGATAGGAAAACAGTGCATCCCACATCCCCTTGACGCAAACCCATTTCTTTATTGTTAGAATAACATAATATAGTTACAGAAACCATAGGTACTCTTTACTTTAACTAAAAAATAATATTCACCCTAATATTAACCGCAAACATGCTTCAGCATTTTCCAGAAAAGAAAAGCCAGTACCTACCATGCATTTAAACTAACTACCTCCATACCGGTAACGTATACCAACATAATTTCACATTTTGGGCATTATCAAAACATGCGCAGAATGGCTGGGGTAAGCTTGTATGGTCGGCAAGAAAGTCGTTTAATAAACGTTTTAATAAATTATTGGTTAGACTGTTTGTATCTAACTGAGCGAAGATTTGATTAATTACGTTCTTCTTCGTATTATTTAGGTTTTACATTCCACCATCCACATTTTCATGTTAAATTAAAACCATCAAGAAAAGATAAAAAAAATTGTGAAGAAATCTGAAAAACTGCAAATCATCATCATCTGCGTAGCCTTTTCCCAGCTATATTGCGGTCAGCTTCTAGTCTAACCGGACGTAGTTGAGTACCAGTATGTTAGATGAAGCGATTGCCCATCTGACCTCCACAACACAGGTACTGGATAATACGATACCCCTCGGCGTGGCTGGTTGTCAGACTTTCGGGCTTCTGACGATCCGTATCGACTGTCAAAGATCCACGAATTTCAGTGATTCACGAATGTCAGGTAGGACCAACGGCTTAACTTGCTTGCTCGGGCACAGAGGGGTCTTGGTATGTAAAGATGGTCACCCATCTACGGACCGACCGCGACAAGCGTGGCTTAACCTGATTGATCTGCTATTATACTTAGCCACGAGCCTCACTTAATATTGAAAGATGCGTGGTTAAATATAGGTATTTGATTTGATCTTTAATGTTTTCATCAAACAATCATGAGCGCCAAAAAAAAAAGTTTAAACGTCAAAGTAATTCTATTGCCAAGTCTTTTCAGCAATGTTTTTGCCGACCATACGTTCTGAACTGTACCTATGTATTATCGTGTGCTCACCTTAATGTAATACTTGCACATAGTTTGGAAATGTTTATAAGCTCAGTTGAATACTAAAGAGTGGAATAAAGTTGTTTCGGTGAAGAATTAAACGTCGTGAGGAATAAATATCTTAATTATACTAATAATAAAGTTGAATAGTTTGTTTTTTTGCGGATTTGAAAAAATCTTTTTGCAATTGCTAGTCCATATCTCGAGGAAGGCTTAAGGCTATTTTACTTCACGTTAGGAGTACGCTTAGGACTCGAGCAAAAACAAAAACAGAAAAAACGTTAAGCGAAAACGAAATAACAGTGTGGGCAGGCAATGCGATGCGACGCGGGGTGGGTCGAGGGAACAATTCAAAATTATCACATATAATATTCCAGGCAGGACCTTGTAAAAAGTGAACTCAAAATAATTCCTAATTTGGCCTAACTTCTTGTAATATCTAGACCAATGTTTCAATAAAAAAGTTTCAGCGAATCAGAAATTCCAAGTGAACTAATATTTAATTTTAGATTTTATTTGTGATGAAATCTTAAAAGGTTTGAAAAGAGATGAAAAGAGATGAAGTTTATTTATTTATTTAATTTAGAAGAGTTAGGTACCTATGTTTTTTTTGCTGTAACCTGGTAAAAAACGATACCGAGCAAGTTTAGCGGCCTTTTTTTCCTGAAATATGATTTGAGCTCGTATTGATACTCAGTCATGGATGAAATAACTGGGCACGCTCGTTCCGCATCGTAGACCTCATCCATCGTTTCCGACATCGTTTTATTTTATATTGTGTAGTAGTGTTTTGTTTTGTTTGTTAGATTATATGTTAGGTTTTATACCTGTGTGTGATATTCATTGTAAATTGTAAATATTCGTAAGTCATTTTTAGCGGCGGATGTTTCCTGGACATAACTCTATTTACCAACTTTGTACCTACCATATCCTACGAATAACGGTCTTTGAAATCCAGGTGAAATGCAGTACTACACATTACAACATAACATCACGTGAAGTTACCCGAAGGGTTGGGCAGAGATGTGCATATAGTACACCCACACACAAACCAAACGCAAACCAAACGCAGGACAATTAGGCGATAAAAAAAAAAAAGTAAATAATGTACGTTAGTCTTTGTTTTATGTTTGGCAATGTGCCAATTTGTTATATTTATTATTCAATAGATTAGCATACTAATTAGTGGTTCTGTAAGAGATGGTATAAATTTTGAATTCATCGAAAGATTTTCAGAAATTAGTTCAAAGAAGACCGGCGTGAATTTCATAGTAATGAAAACCTTCAATCATATATTATTAATTATTCTATCCATACTTATATTATAAATTCGAAAGTAACTCTGTCTGTCTGTCTATATGTTACCTTTGCACGCCTAAACCACTGAACGGATTTCGACAAATTTTGGCAAGGAGAAAGGTAGCATCCTGGGGAAGGACATAGGCTACTTTTTATCGACATAACACGCGGGCGAAGCTGCGGGTGGAAGCTAGTTAATTCATAAATACTGCAGTGTATTGCGAGCAGACTGGACAGCTTGTGTGAATTTGAAAAATGGAATCGCTGCTATGAACTTTCCACATCGGTGTTGAGTTTGTAGCAGGGATTCTCATGGTAGTGTTAATATATGTGATTAAATGAACTTCACTAACAATTGAAATGTTGTTAAGAAATATTGTTACTAAAGTATTAAAGTATTAATTATTGTTACTAAAGTATTATGTTAGTTGTTGATTATATAGGGTGACTGGTAATTAGTGGCCGATGATTAAACACGTGACTTTACTCACATTATGATCAACTTTTATTTATTTAATTTCAAAATAATCGGATAACAGAGATCCGTAGCGTTAGTAAAGAACCTTATACCTAGTGTTAGTATATACATAAATTGGAATTTCAGTACAATTTGGGTATGAGTCATTTTGTAAAGAAGACGAGACCAGTTTCTCAACCGGTCATCTTCTCCACAAAATGCCTAATAAAAGGGGAAAACACATTCTCAGTCACTGTTTTTAGAATGCTGTTGCCACTGGCCCGGGTTCTAGCTGCCACAGACGCTATTTTCTTCCGCACAATTGCGTGGAAGCCATCAGTACGGGTCTGCGTAAACATCTCTGACGCACTACAGAACCGGGGCAGCCTCAAGAGCATTCTAAAAATATTGTTGTACTGGACGCGCAGGACATCTAGCGACCTTTTGGTATAGCTGATCCACAGACCACCCGTGTACAGACCCTGACAGTACGCTTTGAAAAGCGTTATTTTTACCTGGTCCGTGCAGCGGGCGAATCTACGAGCTAACATATTACCGCGGACCGCCATAGCCCTGCGCTCCCTCTCAATATCCACATTGTCTTTCAGGTCGTCGGCAAGCATATGTCCCAGATATTTGAATTGTTTTACTTTTCTTATGCTCAAGCCATTTAAGGTAAAGTTAGGTGAATAATCCGTACACTTACCGGCGACCCCAAAGACCATGTACTCACATTTCTTCACGTTATACACGAGCCCATGCCTAGCCGCGTAGTCCTCGCAAACTTTCAACATCTCACCAATAGAACCTGCCGTCGGGCTCAGCAGCACCATGTCGTCTGCATAGCTGATGCTGTTAATATTAACACCACCCACCCGACAGCCAACACGCATGCTGCCGAGCTCGACTATGAGGTCATTCACATACTATGGGAAAAAAATCTACTCTTCCCTAAAAATGTAGGGAAGAGTAGATTTTTTTTTTCGCTACTTCAGATTTGTTTGATTTGATTTGTTTGGTTTGTTTGAACGTAAATACGTTCGCATAACTCGACCAAATGTCAGCGTCAGCTGATTGTTTTTTTCGCGATTTCGGTTTGTTCCCATAGTAAAAGTTGTTCATAATGATGTGTAAAATGACCTCTTAAAATATTTCGTGTATGAATAGATACACCTTAACACTACATATGTTTTATAAAACAAAGTCCTCCGCCGCGTCTGTCTGTCTGTCTGTTTGCGATAAACTCAAAAACTACTGCATCGATATTCATGCGGTTTTCACCAATGGACAGAGTGGTTCTCGAGGGAGGTTTTAGTTAAAAATAACCGACCCCCCAAAGCCGCGGGCATATATAAATAAAACAATAAACAATTCTAGGTTCAACTTACAAGAATGGTGTAGGACGAACGAGTGGGTATTACTTACCGCTATATATAGACCTCTAGGCACCAAAGTATACACGTACTCAAGCATGTTCACTTACACGTGTCTCAGTGCATTGTTGACTGAAGGCCTCGTGTTCCTCATTAGGTGGTCATAGTGCTTGAGGCGGTGCACGTTGATATTAAGAGGCAGGAGCATTTATTCTAAAAGTGGGCAACGTCACAAATAGATGTCAAATATTCCACTGTTTTGATTAATTTGGCAATATTAATATAAAGAAATATGAAATATGGATACCTCTGGGCTCAAAGGGCGTATAGCACATTCTTTTTATTGTGCTATACGCCCTTTCAGCCCAGAGGTATCGAATTGGCTAACTAGCTGTCTAGAATATTTTAGTCAAATTCAAATTCAAATTCATTTATTTCGTGAACACAGAGTATATATAGAAGGTGTACATAAGATCCGAGCTGTGTCCCACCAAAAGGCATACAAAATATCAAAAGTTTTTTTGGTCGGTACAATCACTAAAAATGTCAAATTAAATAAAGTTAAAAGAACAAAAAATACAAAATAAAAACAGTAATGTCACTAATTCATTAATACGATCATAATCAAAAATATTGATTATGAAATGCAATAAATAATATCATAACACCAAATTTTTTGTTTTAGTTGTAAAAAAGGATATGGAAACTTTCCAAATGCCTTTTTTACACCTAAAACCGGTTACAACTTAAATTCAGCGTTATAATTGCATTTCATTATTAATATTTTAGTAAGTTAGCGATATTTCATAGTTCCATACAGTATATTGCCAAAATAATCAAAACAGTTAAATATTTGACAGTTATTTGCGACGTTGCCAACTTTTAGAATGTGATCATATAAGTGAATAGAAGCAAGATAGACAACTTCTTTGAACTTAAAGGCTTCGACACACTGGTGTCTCGAAGTATAAACACGATAGTAAAAACCATTTCTTTTTGTCAATTCGAAAGTTTTGATGGATGAATGTCTGATGCCTGAGTTGTTAATGCCTGGCCTCTCATGCACGAAGTTGTGGGTTCAAATTCGGGCAAGTAACTGTATGACTTTTTTGAATTCATGTGTACTTTCTCGGTTTATCATTAGACTGGTATGGTGAAGGAAAACATCGTGATAACCTAGGCTTTTAAAAGTTTGAAATCACCAACCTGTCTTGAGCAAGCGTGGTGCTCAATGCTCATGCCTTCTTGGTATGAGAAGAGGAGTTTGCCCAGCAGTGGGACAATTATAGGATGGTATTATAATGGGTTTATAATCTTTGGATGTCAACCCGCAATCATAACTCTTGTATCAATCTGCCTAGCCTTTTCCCAACTATGTTAGGGTCGGCTTCCAGTCTAACCGGATGCAGCTGAATACCAGTATTTTATATGGAGCGACTGCCTATCTGACCTCCACAACCCAGTAACTGGGTAATACGATACCCCTTGGTAAGACTGGTTGTCAGACTTTCGGGCTTCTGACGATCCGTAACGACTGTCGAAGATCCACGAATGACAGCCGGGACCAACGACTTAACGTGCTTTCCGAGGCATGGAGGAGTCTCGGTATGTAAAGATGGTCACCCATCCACGGACCAACTCCGGTAACCGTAGCTTAACCTGATAGATCGACCCGTGCGGTTGTTATTACTTAGCCACAATCATACCTCTTGCAACAGCGTAAAAAATACGCTAAAGCTTATTCACAAAAAAATGCGGAATAATCTAATATTGTAAACAGGTAAAATCGTTTTTTTTTTTGTTCGAAATGTAGCTATTACCGAGTTATTAGAGACTAGCTGCCCGCCCCGGCTTCACACGGGTAGCACTAAGTACTTATCTACGACGCACCTACCCTACCTACCCTACCTACCTACCTACCCTACCTACCCTACCTACCTACCCTACCTACCTACCCTACCTACCCTACCTACCTACCCTACCTACCTACCCTACCTACCTACCCTACCTACCTACCTACCTACCCTACCTACCTACCTACCCTACCTACCTACCCTACCTACCTACCCTACCTACCTACCCTACCTACCTACCCTACCTACCTACCCTACCTACCCTACCTACCTACCTACCCTACCCACCCTACCTACCTACCTACCCTACCGCGAACGGGATAAAAAAGTATCCTATGTCCGTCTCCTGGTTCTAAGCTACCTCTGCACCAATTTTCAGCCAAATCGGTTCAGTAGTTTCGGAGCCTATTTAATGCAAACAAACAAACAAACAATCAAATCTTTCCTCTTTATAATATTAGTATAGATTACCATCTCTGGAAGTACTGATCCGATTACAATACCGACTAACTTATGATGATAATGCTATATGATATCATCGCGAGCAGAAGTTAGTAACCCTTATGAAGTGACAGTGTAACGAAGTAGTCTGGAAAACAATGGTCATATTTTTTGAACAAAAAGTGGGATATAGTTTTGTTTAAGTTTCATTGTAGTAGTTATGTCGGGTTTGCCCGATTAGTGAAGAACTCGTGCGGAGTTTTGAGTCTTAGTGAGGTTGTGTGTCTATTTAGTCGAGCAAACATTCAAGTTAATAAATATGGAAGTTTATTATTCGGAGATATAAATGTAAATCATGGAATCATAATCATGGTTAGACCTGCTGTCTTTTATGAATCAGAATGTTGGATCACAAAAGGGATGAATGGAAGGCAATTGCTAGCAGCTGAGATGAGAATGCTAAGAGGGTGTGTGGAGTTTCGCGAATGAATGGAATAAGAAATGAGTACTTAAGTGGAAGTCTGAAAGTGATGCGGAGGAATGAGGTAAAAGTAGTGAGAAAAGTTTTGAGTATGAATGTGGATGGCTATAGGAGTAGAGGAAGATCAAGGAAGCGATGGATGGACTGTGTGAAAGATGATATGGCTTGAAATGGGGTGACTACTGAGATGAGGAGTAATAGAGAAGTATGGAAGAAAAAGAGATGTTGCGCCGAATCAAAATAAATTGGGACGAGGGTGAGAGAACGATGATGATGTATCATGTGTCTTAAGAAGGTAGTAATCCACATAAAATACAATAAACGCAGATATATTTAGTAACCTAACCTAACTATTCCTCAAGAGTTATAAAAAATCCTGTAAGAAATCGACACGACCTATTAACAAGGTATCCTCGGGTTGACACGACATGTTGCCAGGCCGAGCGCTGGACGCTTTGTGCGTCCAGCGCAGCACGTCGTGTTCAGGTTCGCGACTGGTCAATCGTCATCCTCAGGATGCCTAGATTACTAAATATATCTGCGTCTATTGTATTTTATTTTATAATGAGTTTCCGCAGTCACGTCTGAATCAAATAATTATCGTAATCCACATACTTAGTCATTATTTAATTCATCCAAATGTGTAAATTATAGAAAAAAAAAAACACGACAGCGCTGCTAAAAAACGAAAAAAAAAAAAAAAAAACAAGTTGATGAAGTGTCATTGCAGTCTGAGGATCGTTCTGTGGAACACTTTTTAATCTAAGAGAATCTATGCTGTTTGGGATGATGTAAGGATTCTAACAAATACCCCATCATCCAAATCTGTTCGGGCATTTTAAAGTTATGGTGGAACAAAGAAACTCACATACATACGAGTACATGCATGAACCCTGAAAACATTACACTTCTTTTTAGGCTGTTACCAGAGTAACCATTGGTTCCGAAGGTTTATCTATCTGAAGTTGTCCCAAGAGCATTGTGGAGCTGTTCTTTCAAACATTTACTTATTCAAGGTTAAGAACTGAGAGCCCTTTCGAAAAAAAGGTTCGCGCGCCCGCCCGTGTCAAACCTACATTGAGCCTTCAACTAAATGGAATTTAACCGTCACATCCTACTCAACCCTTGACGAAAGTGGTTTGTAATTTTAACAGTAACCATGACTATAGTTGTAAATAAACCGTTTTAAACCAACATCAGTGGTTGAAAAACCGTTTTAAACCAACATCAGTGGTTGAAAAACCGTTTTAAACCAACATCTGTGGTTGAAAAACTGTTTTAAACCAACATCAGTGGTTGAAAAACCGTTTTAAACCAACATCATTGGATGAAAAACCGTTTAAAACCAACATGTGGTTGAAAAACGTTTCAAATTTGTTTAAAACGGTTTTTAAACCACGGATTTTGGTTTAAAACGTTTTATTTACTTACAGCCTTAAACCAAAATCCGTGGTTCAAAAACCGTTTTAGTTTAAAAAGGGTTTTTCAACCACGCATTTTGGTTTAAAAACGGTTTATTTACAACTATACCCATGACTGACACAAGTATACTCTGTTGATCTCCTCCATACAAATATATTGGATGGACTGTGTGAAAGAGGATGTGGCTAGAAAGGGGATGACTACCGAGATGACGACTAACAGAGAAGTAGGCATGGAAGAAAGAAAGAAAGAAAATAAATTTATTAGACCCAGGTAAGCACACAATATTTATACAAAAAACAAAGAACATAAAAATAGTACTGTGCGCCTCACGGCTGCGCCAAACAGACAGAAGAAAAGACATTTTGCGCCGATCACAAATAGATTGGGATAAAGACAAGAGAATCATGGTGGATTCTGTTGATCTTCTCAATGGAACTTGATTTTTTCTCAACAACTTAAAATTAAATAACTAATTAACTTTATAGCATAGGTAATCTTAACTAATATTAAAAATGCGAAAGTGAGTTTGTTTGTTTGTTACGCTTTCACGCTAAAATGGCTGAACGAATTTAGATAAAATTTGGCACATGGGTAGACCATGACCTGGAATAGGACAGAGGATCGAGACTTACGCGGGTGAAACCGCGGGGCGCAGCTAGTAATAACATAATCAGACTATAATGTTCCCACTGCTGGGATACAGGTCTCCTGTCTTCGAGAGAGAGTGGGCTGTAGTAGATGTCACATGTCTTCGAATTTTTGGTTCTAGGACATGCCGGTCTCCTCACAATGTTTTCCTTTACCGTTTTTTAGAGCAGCGGCACGCAGGTGATGAAATTAAGTATTTAAATAAAGTAAAGCGCCTGGATGGGTTCAAACCCACGACCCCGCCGACGGAGCCGTTACCACTGGGCCACCACTGCTCCCATAAACTTCTATTTAACAATCCAATTTCTCCTCAGCAGGAGTATCTTGAACTAAGACAAATACAGGCTGTTTTTAACCGACTTCTTCAAAAAGGAGGAGGTTCTCAATTCGCCTGTATGTTTTTTTTTGTGTGTCTTTGTTACGCGATTACTCCGCCAATTATGAATCGATTTTAATGATTCTTTTTTCGTTTGGTAGGACATGTTTCAGAGGTAGTCCCATATAAATATTATTAACTTTGCTTGCGTAGCTTTTGAATTAGATTAAATATAGCGTATTTTTCCCACTTAGTACATTATGTGGACGATGTCTTATGATACCTCGTCCCTGTTATTTACATAGCAGGTAGTGGTATTCGAATTTGTGTGGGGAAGGTAGCACAAAAAATAAAAACTTAAAAAAAAATAAAACAATCGGAAGTCGGTGGCAAAAAACGAAAATTGAAAAGTAAAAACACCGACTTGTTGTAGTCTTTTTTTTGGAATTCGGTTGTTTATTTTATTGTAAAAAGTTTTTTTTCGTTTTACATTCCATCTATATTTTTTATTCCTTTTGACTGAATTTTTCCTTTCACACAGGAGTGACAGTATTAAATAAATTAAACAAGCAACACCAGACGTGTATACACTTTTGTCCTCATTTTAAAATATGGCGGCTGCACTGTTAGTGACACGTCCCGCCAACGTAACGTCTTCATAAAAAGGAATACGTTATGTTCTCATTAGTACGAGTTTCCATAAGGCACGTAGTGTTTTGTGTTTCGCAGAGCTTGTGTGTGAGATTGGTTTAAATATCATTAGGTGCTACACCTTTTTTTTTTTTTTTTTTGAGGGTGGGAAATCATCCAATGACTTCTCCCGCTCTGGGCGGAGCGGAAGGGCGTGTCAGACTTTTACTGACTAAAACCCACCCGTGTTCCTTCATTTGCCTGTTGCCAAGGTCCCGGTATCCCTTTCGGACTTTCCCGCAACCCTGGCAGGCATCGGTCCTAGCGGACCCCGTCATTTTTGCTGACATCTCTTTGAGGCGCGCGTGGAACACGACGCGCCATCGACCCGGGCCTGGTCCTTATCGGACGGCGAGCTGCCCGTTGCTCGCCGTCCGCAAGCCCGCGCCTATGGTGGCCGGAAATCCGCCTGGGATTCCCGACGCCCAGGGCGTCTCCAACGGCGGCGGTTAGGGGCGTGAGGGCGCAAACTTTGCCTTTCCCTCACGCGTTCCGCCTCCTCCTTCGCGAGCATTACTGCTTCGCAGAAGGAGGTGACGGCTTCCCATGCCCTCTCGCTCCGTACTATGGCCTGAACCAGGGCCGGACGCGAGAGGTCACCGCCGCCAATCGCCTCCGCGAGGACACGGCGGTGCTCCGCCCAAGCAGGGCACACCTCAACCGTATGCTCCACCGTGTCCTCAGGTGCTACACCTAGGAAAAATATATTCATTTAAGTACATCAGAGTTTCAAATAACAAAAAAAAAAAAAAAATATATATATATAATAGAGCGTTTATACACGTACTTACTTACAAAAAAGGCAATAAAAATTAAAAAAATGTATTTGAAGAAATATTTTAGGCTATACATTGGCTCGTACACTAAACGTGGGACTCACCAGAACCATGCAGATTACAGCTCTGTCAACCCTTTTGTAGATAGTCGTGATGCTTTGTCTATGACCCCAAATAAAAAATAAAGGTAAAGTGTTTGATTGGCTCTTAGACAGGTGTTTTTATTCCGTCAATGAATTTTTAAATCATACTTATTATATTGTAATTTAAAATCTTAATAATGACATTAGTACTTTGACATTATTATGAATTTTTGAACATTGTAATTTTAATTTTGACATTATGATTTATGTACCATAAAAGATCTCAATGTACCATATACTGAGAAATAAAAATAAATAAATAAATAAAAAATTCGACGCATTTCCTGTCCAATTCCCTACCGACACTGCAATAGGTCAAGGCCGTCTATTCCATCACGCAGGCCCACACAGGCCCGTATCCTACATGGTGCTCAAGTATTTTTCTCTGTCATTCTGTATTTGACGAGATTCGTATTTGAACATTGTTCTAGATTGTGCGGGTCAAGGAGACAAGAAAAACAAATGAAAATGAATGAAGGAACAGCAAAAGTGAAAATATTAAAAACAATTTACCTGCGTTTATTACATTAAATAATTTATAATTATATTAAAACGTGAAGCAAAGACTTTGTACCCCTTCTTACGGAAATAACGCGGCCGGATGACTATGTTTGGCACAGTTAAAGTTTATATGGAGAAGGAGTGCAGAAAGCTAATATTTGTCGTTAGAAACAAATGAAATTAAATTTAAAAAAAAACATTAAACATACTACCATGCGTTTGACACACAATAATGACATGGCAGGATAGAATTAGTATGTACTATCACGGGATCATGGAATTAGTATGTACTATCACGGCAGCATAGAATTAGTATGTACTATCACGGGAGCATGGAATTAGTATGTACTATCACGGCATCATAGAATTAGTATGTACTATCACGGCAGCATAGAATTAGTATGTACTATCACGGGAGCATGGAATTAGTATGTACTATCACGGGAGCATGGAATTAGTATGTACTATCACGGCAGCATGGAATTAGTATGTAGTTATACATTATGAGTTATAGTCTAATTTCAACCACTGGGCGACCACTAGTTATTATATATTTATGATCATCATCAACATCTTCATTATTTCAGCTAATATGTAATGTAATTAAAATTGAAAACAACGTTTATATTTTTTCATCCCATCTATTCGAAAAGGACGACTTGGTTCGCCTTTAAGTGCACCCAAAGGTGGTGTTTTCTATAAGAAACTTAGCGGGCAGTAATGAGTTTTTAATCCTCTTTATAAGTGCGCGGCAAAGAATAAGTGCGCCGCAATTATCTCTGCCGCGCACCTTTTGAATTTGGAACATCTTAGTGTTCAGCGCCAAAGAAATTGTACGCAAATATTATTTGAATCAAGACTGGCTGGTACGACGGCCCATCGTAGCGCCGTGTGGGTACTGGGAAGTGTTAGGACCGACGTAAAATAAAATCAATCTGCCTAGCCTTTTCCCAACTATGTTGGGGTTGGCTTCCAGTCTAACTGGATTCAGCATTTAGAGATTGAGGAACAGGGTGGAAAGTTCACTCATCTTCTATTGAAAAGGGAGGATACTCAGACCAATCGTTGGGCAGTAGCCCGCCAGACAAGACACCCAGTCTTGTCTGGCGGGCAACTGCGCAACGATTGATGTTGGAATTTTGTATAATGTTTATCGCGCGGTAAACTCCCATTGCGCGATGCAGGATTTGTGTTATTTACTACACAAAAAGATACATAATATATCGGAATAATTACCACTTCCGAAATTAAAGTAATTTTTCACTTTCTTGTGTTTTTTTTTGGAAGTCGGTTGTTTTTTTTCTGAGTTTATTTTGGACATTACTGACATCGGTGAGGGAAAACATGATGGGGAAACCTGAACTTGTAGTTAATAATTATAAGCCTGTAATAGCCAACCCGTCTTGAGCAAGCGTGGTTAAAATATAAGGCGCCTTTTATTTTCTCATAGTGGGTGATGAAAAGTAGAGTGTATCTCTCGGGCGCAAAATATATGTTTGGCACGGGCGACGTACTTTGAATCCCTCGCTACGTTCAGGATTCTACTAAAGAACCCTCGATACGCTCGGGATTCTACTCTAGAATCCCTCACCTCACTCTGGATTCAAAAAAGCGCCCTCGCCGTAAAAATATTACTTTGCTCCCTTAAGATACAATCTACTATTATCACAATAACGGATTATAGAATACATATTGTTGTTCATTGTAATTACTTTACTCGCAACCGGCGGCGTCCGTTTATGAAGCAAAATTAGTATGTCATGATCGTAGTAGGTGGCGTCCAGTAGTTTCTGCTTACCCCCATAAGAAAGACGTGAGTTTATGTATAACTTATGTTTTTACTTTGGCGGATTTTTCAATTTACTGATATTTTTAACAACAGAACAACTAGCAACATAAAAATCCTTGACATACTCATTGAACTTTTTAAAAAGCAAAGAAAACTATCAATATAAAGTGTTTTGCCCCATTAAAGCTCCTATTTTCGTAGTAAAGTTTTGCAGAAAATCTTCGAAAAAACAAAAATACATAATGACGATAACATAGGTAATATTGCCGAATATATATTATGACCTCATATTTAAGATGATGTGATGTGACCGGCGGTAAATCACTCACGCAGCCGCGGCGGCGTGAGTGATTTACCGCCATCTCAAAAGATCCCTCTTTCGTAAAAAGTAAAAAGATACTTTTCTCGGGTATCATTTCCACAAATTTCCTGACGTCCAAACAATATTTCATTAGATAAATAAAATATACGTATTTCGTTAAACTTTTTGTCACCACCATACGTCCAGCCGATTTTTCTTCCTCTTTGTAAATCTCACATCGCCAGTTGTTGATTGGAGGGCAAAGCGAGCAGTCGTGCGTCGCGTACCCACTACCCAAGTGTGTCGAAACGTCCGAGAAATTCGAATTTCAAATCCGGGATTTTGTTTTCTTGCGAGTGAATTTTAAATCGTACGTATTTATTTGAAGTGGTCTTAATTAAATTAAAAGTGCAGTGAGTGTTTTAGTTTTTTTTCTGACTGGAGTGGAAGTTGACAGCGGTCGTTACTGGGGACTTCAATAGGATGTAATGTAAGTAATTAACCAACTTTTATTGCTGCCCGAAATTGGTCGCGTTTGTTTTATCTTTATTTGGATATTCGAAATACGTGTGGACTTTTATTTTGAAAGGTTACGCATAATTTACGACTGAGTTATAGGTTTTTATTCCCAGTCTACTAATTTAAATTGAGTGTTTTAAAATCACGGTTTCACGTAAATTGTATGAAGAAAAAAAATCTTTCACGAAAAGGTTTAATCATTACTTAATCGTATAACTAAAGTTTATTTAAAATGCAATACAGAATAAAATTACAAAATCAAAATTTAAATGCAGTTTCAATTAAATGTTACAGATTTAAATACAGTACATACAATTTATGTAATGAGAATAAATTGGGCTTCAAAAATAAAAAAAATTATCGTTTTATTGCAAACAAGAATAATTTAACTAATTTAATATTTAAATTTTTACGATTCCTTTCAAAACTGGGGCAAATTTTGTGTATTAAATAACGATGGTGTGTTTTTCAAATGAAGATTTTAATTGAAAATTACAAAAAAAGAGTAGGCGAAGAGTTTGAGCAGAAACTCGCGGTTGGATTTAATCAAAATTAAAATGTAAACAGCAATTTTTTTTTTTTTTAACTAATGCCAAGATCAAAGCTTTTGATAACTTCTATTGAAGTATTTGATCTTTTGAATTGCGCTGGATTTTTTTTGTGTTTTTTCATCAACCATTCATATACACTGAACCAATAGATACTGTAACTACATGAACACAATAATTATATTTAACGATTGCACAGTAACCTATGAACAAACTACCGATATAAAAACTATCAATTCCGTTTTCGAATAGCCCTGCGGAACCCCAAAAAGTTTATCTGTTCCAGTGTTTTTCCTTAACGCAATCAATCCTAATAAAATAATCATTAGCGTTGTATTAATTGATTATACGTTCGCAATAAACTTTGTGAGTGGGAGTACGAAACAAGAAAAGATAATGGACCAAAATTAGAGTAAACGAAAGTCTAGGGTTTTCTTCCTGGATTTTTTTCCATATTTTACCGACTTCGGATTTTTTTCCATATTTTACCGACTTCGAAAAAAGGAGAAGTTTCTCAATTTTTCGCGTCGGAATCTTATTTTTTTAAATGATTATGTCAATCAATGTGCCTTGCCTTTTCCCAACTATGTTGGGGTCGACTTCCAGTCTAACTGGATGCAACTGAATACCAGTTTTATATGGAGCGGCTGCCTATCTTACCTCCACAACCGAGTAACAACTGAGTAATACGATGTATTGAATGACTATTTCATGAAATCATGACATTTGGCACTTATATGAACTTAAGGAGTTGTATTGCTGATTCTAATGATAATAATTCTGTAAATCAATATTTGTTGCGGTCGCGAATCATATTTTAATCAACATACAACCTGATACTGACCTGCAAATTGCAAAAAACGTAAGAAAATTTGAATTTCGCGGGCTATCCTGAAGCTTTCGCCTTAACCCTTAAATTGATTTCGTCCGTTTTATAGGACGCAGTGTTTACACGCACACAGAG
This sequence comes from Lithophane leautieri, assembly GCA_949152455.1. Taxonomy (NCBI): domain Eukaryota; kingdom Metazoa; phylum Arthropoda; class Insecta; order Lepidoptera; family Noctuidae; genus Lithophane; species Lithophane leautieri. The sequence goes on from OX424467.1 coordinate 17,495,089, forward strand.
ACTGTTTTAATACTCTTAAGCGCTGCGAGGGGGCGGAACAGCCTCGAACTAGCTATCTCTTTCGCGCGCGTGTATGTTTCATTAACGAAATGATGAACGGTTGCAAGTAGAAATCATTTGAAAAAGTGCAACGGTCAGATTTGTTTACGCTCCTGATAAATTGGATAATAACTGTAAGTATTTGGGTTGTTTTGTTTATTATCTTACATTATTAGTTAGAATATGAATATAGGCATTGTATTGTGATATAATTTTTATAAATATTTGTGTAATTAGAGTAAAAACTTGGTTTATGTCTTAGTGTCCCATAAAACGGACCTTGCCAACTTGAACTATTAACTAGGGTATTCTTTGACTGTCCCATGTAACGGACATTGCCATTTAGGCCTTTTTGTAAGTGGTCCTTTTGACTGTCCTATGAAACGGACATCGCCAATAATTTGTGACTTGCAACGTCGTCGTTACTAAATAGTATTTTTTACATTTCTATTTTATTTTACAGTAACATGGCTTGGCGATCGAAGCAAATCTTGGCACTTATACCTCCGGCGGAATCTGAAGAGTCAGACGTTGAGTCTGATGACGATTTAGAAGTCAACGTGGGGCGACGTGAGTATTTTCACAATGATAACAGTGATTCATCTTCGCCACGTACCATATCTCCGGTATTATACGACATATTAGATGATCTCAGTGACAGTGAAGACACAAATGGTCAGAATTATAACGATCACGAACATGTTATTGCTGCAGAACAGCTATTAGAGACTGCGCAAGATGAATCTCCACTCCCCGGTAGGTCTTCAGCTCCAGTATCATGTTACATACCAGAAACACCTTCACCAATAGTTGCTGCATCACCGTCTTCTAGTTTTTCTAGACCTACACCATTATCAAATATGGCAACACGTCGAACCAGACATACCGCAATCATAGACTCGTCACCTATGCCTCCCCCAGCGACAATGGCACCAGTGACTAAGAAGCGTAAAATGAAGCAATTAGATTTTGTATTTAAAAAAAGATTATATACCGGATCCGTACATACATTAGACTCCACCAACTTCAAGGAACGTCATGAGATCCTTAGCCCTATGCAGTATTTTCAAAAATTCTTTACCAATGAGTTACTCGATTTCATAGTTGAAATGACAAATTTATATTCGGTACAAAATACCGGGAAATCCATATGTGTGACTCGAAAAGATATGGAAATATTATTTGGAATAGAAATCATGATGGGTATTGTAGACTTACCGGCAGTCGAAGATTACTGGAGTGCTGAGCTGAAGTATGAGCAGATTTCATCTGCCATGTCCCTTAAACGATATAGATCTATCAAACGCTACTTGCACTTTTGTGATAATACGAATGTAGACAAAAATGATCGTTATAATAAAATTACCCCTGTCATGGATTATGTTCGTAAGCAGTGCTTGAAGATAGAAGAAGAACGTTCATTCGCAATCGATGAGATGATAATACCTTACAAAGGCAAAAAAGCTGGCAGCAGAAGGCAATACATGCCAAAAAAACCAAACAAATGGGGATTCAAATTTCTGGTTCGTGCTGGAACTTCAGGCATGGTGTATGATTTCTTTGCTTACGATGGCGCAAACACATTTCGAGGTGTCCAATTTAGTGAATGGGAAGAAGACTTTCTTGGGGTTGGAGGTAAAACAGTTCTCCGGCTATGTAGAACCATTTCTAATCCAATTCTAAGCACAGTATACTTTGATAACTGGTTTACGTCGCTTGAACTCATATATTATTTGCGTAATGAGATGGGCATTTTGTCTTTAGGGACGTTACGAAAAGACAGATTGCGAAATTGTAAGCTGATGACTGACAAAGCTATGATAAAAAAGGGACGAGGAACATTTGAGGTAGTATGTGATAATTCCAAAAGAATAGCCGTGACAAAGTGGATGGACAATAAGTGTATTCATATAGCAAGTTCGTTTTGTGCCCAAAACCCAGTGACTACTATAGAACGATACGACAAAAAGCAAAAGAAGAGAGTCCTTGTACCCTGTCCAAATGTAATAAAAGTGTACAACACACACATGGGCGGCGTCGACATCGCTGACATGTTGACTGCTTTGTACAGAATTCGCATGAAAACAAGACGTTGGTACATGTCGATATTTGCCCAACTATTAGACATCGCACTTAACAACAGCTGGTTACTACATCGTAGAGACTGTGCTCAACTAGGTGAAAATAAATTGAGCCTAAAAAAGTTTCGTGTGCAGTGTGCTCTTGCGCTTATGAATACCTGTACAAAATCTAGATTCCACGCAATTACTAATTCACCTAAACATGCCACAATAACAAAACCGGTCCAGCCGAGACCTGTGGATGATGCACGGCTAGACTGTTTCGATCATTTTCCAATGTTTACGTCACAGGGCCGGTGTCGTCTTTGCAAAAATGGTAAAACCATGATTATGTGTACAAAATGTCAACAAAGACTTTGTTTAACTGCCAAAAAATCTTGTTACCTAAGATTCCACAAGGAAAAGTAATTAATTATTTTATGTGTATGGTTACAATTTTATATTATGTTATTTTTTTCGAGAAGTTGAATGTTTTGTTTTATTTTTTAATTTTATTGCAATTTTAAGAACAATGTTGTTTTAAATTTGAAGTTTTCGTAACCAAAATTATTTTGTTGATTTCTTTAAAGTTTTAACTAATATCTTAAGACGTACTCTTTTAAAAGACTGATTCTAGAATGTTCCTAATTATATTTTGTCGTTAATTGTTAATTATTATGTTGGCAATGTCAATTGTGTTCATCTACCATAACTGCACATATAATGGGCAATGTCCGTTTTATGTGACGTACTTTCACATACCATAACTGCACATATAATGGGCAATGTCCGTTTTATGTGACATTAAAAAACAATAAAAAAAAATATAAGAATTTTGTTTTTTTTTTCTTTATCCTCTTTTCTATCCCAATTCCAACCCAAATCCGAAATTTGAACATAAAACACCCAAGGAATCTAGGGGTGACAATTTAAGGGTTAATAAAGACATTACATTATAATGTTATAACAAGTGATTGCGAATTTAACATTAAGCGAATTCAACATTGTAGGCCAGAAGAGAAATAACTTTGTATATAGATAGAAAGGGTTCCTTTTTTGTTTTAACCGACTTCAAAAAAGGAGGTCCTCAATTCGATTGCATGTTTTTTTTTCTTGACTTGATTGGTAATACAGATGTCGTCGTCCAGGGAGGTCTAGGAAACGCTGGCATAATGACTAGAGGCGCTTATAGGAAAAAGTTTGGAGAAGACAACACACAGGGAAGAGTAGAAAGCTGTGGGGGAGACCTTAGCCCAGCAGTGGGAGAGAACACAGGTTGAATCCAACTATACATATTATAATTTAAGGCGCCCTTCGTGTTTTTCTGTAGGTCCGCCATGTTCTTCTAAACCACGCAATAGATTTTGATAAGATTTTCACCATCGTTTAGTGAATTTATTCCGGAAGGTTTATGTGTATATAATACTTCACTATTAAAGTTATATATAACTCAGAAATCTCGATGTTTTGTCAAGTCCAAAAACCGTGCAAGCCAGGAGCGAGTTGCTAGTATTGACTATAATAGATTGATACTTGTAAAATTGTGGAGTAGGTAGGTAGGAGGTATTTTAATTTAAAGAAGGGAGATGCCATTTTCTTTATTTTTATGTGTTTACAAAACCGCACTATGACATTATACCTTACCCAGTCAGTTATTTATTAATTCATGGCTATTTAATAAATAAATATGCGTATGCTGTAACGCAGGTAACGCAGCACAGCACAGCACAGATTTTGCAGGGTTGGGCAGGCGAGGCAGACGTACAGCGATATGTTAAAACCTTATCTGAGGCCCTATGTGAGTTACTTTCAACCATCTCGACTTTACGCATCGACCGCGTTCGGCGCCCCGATTGGTCCTTTACCACTGAAGGCCAGTGAAGGGCTTAACGGAGCGCGGAACGCGGTCGATGCGTAAAGTCGAGATGGTTATTAAGTAACTCACACTAGGGCCTCTGATGACAATGTCCTTACTCGTCATAAAAGTTGCTAGGCGATCTATCAACAGGCATACCTAGCTATCTATATTAATATTATAAAGCTGAAGAGTTTGTTTGTTTGTTTGTTTGAACGCGCTAATCTCAAGAACTACTGCTTGGAATTGAAAAATTATTTTTGTGTTAGATAGTACATTTATCGAGGAAAGTATAGGCTATATAACATCACGCTACAACTAATAGGAGCGGAGCATAAATGAAAAATGTTGTAAAAACGGGAACAATGATTCCTTTTTGAGAGCTTCCGTTGCATGCGCTGCGTAAACGGTTTAAGTTACGCAAATATCATGTATGATGGAATTGTTCCTCTTTAAAAGTTGTAAAAAAAAGTCTGCGGCAGCATATATCTATATTCCCTACTCTAGAGAGGAGTGGATGGGCACACGCAAATAAACTAATTTTTAATGCGATGAAAAGCCTAGCATTTATTGTCCTCATTCGTTTCATCTGCACAAAGGACCAACACACCTAAAGCGTCAACGTTCGTGGTCCTTACAGGCCTCTTAACCTCATTTGTTCGACGTGTAAAACAAACCTAAATTAAACCTCCACGTTGATGCGAATCATATTACTCGGGAATATTCGGACATTTTTCGTCATTATCATGACCTGGAATAGGACATAAGATACGTTTTATCCCTATATTGAGACCTATGCGGGTGAAACCGGGTGGCATAGCTAGTTATGAATAATGAGGATCGGTCTCAATTGACACCAATAGACACCAATAGACACCTCAATAGCCGAAAATGACTGATTCACAACAGCCTCGTTAAAACACAATTTAATAATTTACATTGATCCCATTTGGGATGTCCATGTGTCGCGAACACTATCCGTCCGTAGCAGTTATCGGTCCGTTTCTATGGAACTTAAAGAAAGAAAGAAAGAAAAATATTTTATTTGGGACACGCACAGGAAATATAACAATAAAACAAACATTAAAACTAACAAAATTATTAAAACAAGTAATAAAATAAAATAAAACAACGTGTAGCAGAGAAACCCGTGCGAGGCCAAAAAGGCCCCTATCTCAGCATAATGCTACGATATTTGAAAAAAATAAACAAATACCGCAGCGCTGGTATTCTGATAGGGCCCACTGTGATACCACGGACACACCTACGGACATAAAATAAATCTAGTAATAAATAGTAAAATTAAAAAATTAGTAAAGATAGTAGATATAAATATAAATTATTCAGACGGACCGATCTCTGGTACAACGGACTCGGATCTGTGGGACATACAAATATTTGAAGTGATTATGGAAGGCCGATAATGGGGACAATCGTATGTTGGATTTACGAGTATGTGAGATTTAATACTGGCCGTAACCATACAACCTTTTGTTAGGTGAATGTCACAATTCTACACTGTTACGTATAAAGATTTTTTGACGTTCGAATGAAGTTGACAGGGGGGCACTGTTGCCGCTGTTGGCAAAGATTTGTGTAATTGTTTAGTGAAATGCATTGAAAAACGATGGTAGTTCCGATTTTGGCCACGCGTCAAAAGAACATTGTAGCGCTATACTTAAATACTTTCGTGCTAGTACCAGGCATGTGTAATTACGTGTGATAGGCTTTACTTGTATTACATTTTGAAAAGGAGCGGTCCAAACCTACTTGCCCAGCCAGTTTGGAATAAATGATTTTTATTTCTAAAAAAAAGTTGATAGTACATTACTGCCGCGGCCTGCAAAAGGCGCATGCCAAGGCACACATACGTGACTCCATCAAAGCCTGGTTGCGCCAAAGGCTTGTATAGTACTTTTCTCAAATAATGCGCAGAAATTCATTCTAAGTAACTAAATTACAAATTCCAGAACTAATGATGAACAACGATAATTTTTCAGGGGCCAATATTATGTTCATTTGTTTCTTTTTAATTTAAATAGCTCTATTTGCAAGCCAAATTGAAATTTGAATAAAATCTTTGATATGTTACCTCCTTGATTGACATGTGTTGAAGTAAAAAGTTCGTTCTATATTAAAATTACATGGCAGATATGGATTTTCATATAGACATTTCCAACCGGGTGGTCGCATGTATACACAGTACAGCATTTTCGATTTATCTCGAAGAAGATTGTCAAAATAATGCTTGAATTTCCAAACATGTTTGAGAAAATTTAATATTATACCTTTTATGACGGACATTAACGAGTAATAAAATTAATGTTTCCAAACAAGTCGCGTAGGCCTAAAATAAATACGTGACTAAAGGATAATTTCCATCCAGGAAAGTTCAGGGATAACATTTTGTTATTTATTAAGATTTGCTTTTGCCCGCGGCGCGGCTTCACTTCAGTATAACTACATAATTGCGATTCAAGTAATTAAACCTATGACGGAAAACTACAAAAAAAAAAACTTCTAGATTAATACAATATTTTTGGAACCTTTAAAACATTTCCATAAAAATACATTTAGATCATCTCCAATTCATCCAGAATTAACAAAACAAAAGTTAAAAGACAATTAGCCTCAAGCTGTCGTCAAAAACGAGGTAGAAAATCTACATAAATGAAAATTGTTATTAAATTGAAACATTGTGACGAATATTAATATTTTGCTGAAAGAAAAAGCTGTACCCCTGAATAAAAATATGCCACCGAATTTTTTGGATCAGACATGATTTAATTTGCGATTTTTAATAAAGATATTAATATGTTCTCGATCTGTTGAAATATTAAGGGACAGTCAGTATGAACAATTGTTTAATAACAATGGCAGCCGGATAATACAATTAAATATTCGGAAGTCATGAAAGCTTGGTATGAAGATAATGAGAAATTATAATTTACAAAATGTCGGGAACAGGGTATTATGGAAACGTAACTGCTGCATATTTAATAATAACCGACAGGTGACAGTTGACATTCGACAATCCAACAATTCGCAAGTATTCATTTTCTATTCTGATAGGTACCTGGTAGTTGTGGACAGGCCTACATTGTCCTCCCATACCTATTGACAATGCAATTTGAAAACTAAACATTCTAAAAGGCATTTATTTTTAAAAGAGTAACCGGTGGAGTTTCTTGCCGGCTCTTCTCTAGACTAATTGGAACCGTGTACCCTAGCTTCAGACGTTTCATAAGCGCCCATGTAGTTCTATGTGAAATAAATTTATATTTTCATTTGATAATGAATGTTTACTCGATTCTATTTGGTTGCTTCGTCCAAACCAAAGGGCAGTGAAAGAAACGAACCATTTTATCTTTGTCTATCATCATCATCATTATTATCAGCCTATAATGTTCCCACTGCTGGGACGCAGGCCTCCTCTCTGTGAGAGGGAGTGGGCTGTAATCCACCACGCGGGCCCAGTGCGGGGTGGTAGATGTCATATGTCTTCGAATTTTTGGTTCTAGGACATGCCGGTCTCCTCACAATGTTTTTCTTCACCGTTTTGAGAGCAGTGGTGATGAAATTATTTACATAAAGTAGCCTGTCAGGGTTCGAACCTACGACTTACAACTCTTAAGTCACGGCCGTTACCACTGGGTCGGCACTGTTCCTGGGCCATCACTGCTCATTGGGCCACGACTGCTCACTGGGCCACGACTGCTCACTGGGCCATCACTGCTCCTAGGCCACCACTGCTCCTGAGCCATCACTGCTCACTGCACCACCACCGCTCCTGGGCCACCACTGCTCCTGGGCCATCACTGCTCACTGGGCCACCACTGCTCCTGGGCCATCACTGCTCACTGAGCCATCACTGCTTACTGCGCCACCACTGCTCCTGGGCCACCACTGCTCCTAGGCCACCACTGCTCCTGGACCATCACTGCTTCTAGGCCACCACTGCTCCTAGGCCATCACTGCTCACTGCGCCACCACTGCTCCTGGGCCACCACTGCTCATTGGGCCACGACTGCTCACTGGGCCATGACTGCTCACTGGGCCATGACTGCTCACTGGGCCATCACTGCTCCTAGGCCACCACTGCTCCTGGACCATCACTGCTCCTAGGCCACCACTGCTCCTGGGCCATCACTGCTCACTGCGCCACCACTGCTCCTGGGCCACCACTGCTCCTGGGCCATCACTGCTCACTGAGCCATCACTGCTCACTGCGCCACCACTGCTCACTGCGCCACCACTGCTCCTGGGCCACCACTGCTCCTAGGCCACCACTGCTCCTGGGCCATCACTGCTCACAGCGCCACCACTGTTCCTGGGCCACCACTGCTATACATTGTCGATGATTACATTTTATCACAATAACTTACTGCTTACTTATTTACATTCAATTTGTAACGTTAAATGCGCAAAACATAGTTTGATCAGAATAATGAGCAGAATCAATTAAAGCACTTTTTTAATATAGGTCACATTATTCATTAAAAAACGTTGGCGTGTCACTTTAATAATAGGTCAAGCCATCATATGCGCAAACCTGTCAAAATAGGTAAACAAACACAAATTGTTGTCGACCAATTTTAACTTTCTCATATACGGGATAATAATAGCTTTTATTTCAATGCAAATACGAATCTTTCAAAACTTAAACAGCACTTACAATTTTTTTAATGTTTTTTTCTCTCTCTGAAATAGGTCAATTGAATTAAAAATTAGTTGGCGTGTCTGTGGTTTTGCGCATTTAACGTTACACGTTGTATAATTACGACACCTATCCTTATCAGAGCTTAGTAACATAGCAGATATCACACTTGTGATCCTATAAACCAGTAGCGTGTCACCCTCCTGTCTCAGTCAACAGAAGGGACGACCCTTTTCACTTACTAAGCTGTGTTTAAGTATTTGTATAGTAGCTACTATCACAGATGGGAGGTGTAAACGGCTAATGGATTATGTAAAGGGGAAAGGCAATGTATCTGATAATAGCAAGTTAATGTCATTGCCCTTATTATGAATGTCCTAATGTCCGGACCTTGAACATGGTAAAGTAACAATGTGTCACTATTTTATTTTTATATACTACAAAATGATACTAAACATGTGTTCTAATTAGCTTTTTACTTTTCAAAAAGAAGCACGGTGAAATTTATGTTTTTTAATGACACATCAAAGTATTGTAACTATCTACAATACTTTGATTTCAACCGTGGAGTTTCTTGCCGGCTCTTCTCCATAGGTAACGACCAATTGGAACCGTGCACCGCTTCTGACGTTTCATAAGTGCCCATGTAGGTTTATGTGAAATAAAATATTTTGATTTTGTCTCAAATTCAGCCGTACAAAACCCATTTTTTTTACAGATATCGGCTTGTTTTCGAGCTCTAAGGTGGTGAAAACTAGACTAAACCCTAAACTCAATTCAGATGTCGAAATTCAGGAGCCACCTTACTTACACGTCTTATAACTTTTCAAGGGTTTTACTTCAAAATCCTGAATCGGGTCTACAAAATTACTATGCTACTAAATATTGGAAGTACCCGTGTTTGAATATGAGACATTATGGCTCCTCAATCCACACGAAACCTTTTTTAGAAATATCTACTCTCCAAGTTACTACATACTTCTAGGACGTCACTGACTGATTGCAATCTTGAGGAAACTTAGACGGAATTAATCTGAAATCGCCATCTCGCGATGAGTGAGCGAGATTAATGTGATGCTTGTTCCTTCTCTTTATGAGAAGATTTTAATTGTAATTATTGTAATTTTTCAATTCAAGATGACTTTATAAAATTAAGCTCTATTCCTCGTCTAATGAAAAGCAACTTTAGGGTGATTTGAAATTAGAATTACGGGTTTAAGTATTCAAATAGTCAAATCAAAGTACTTAATTTGTAGGTTATTGACACTAGACACTGTCATCCACAAACCTGTTTTCTGGTCGGTTTGATTATATTTTCATCAATTTTTTTTGTCACAGATTATAGCTATGCCCGCTATAAGCAGCAACAAGGGCTATCAAAAACACTACTCGCTCAGTGACCGTCACGACGGGCAGAACACTCGCTGAGAGACCCACGCTTGTTACATACGCATACCCGTGAGTAATCATCGTCACCGTCCCGCACTAGCTCCTCGCCAACTCGTTTTAGTTGTTAGGTCTTCTTGCTTCTCGGTCGTCGGCGCTGGGGCAAATGCCTTAGCTGGTACTTGTTGACAGGCTTACACTGTCCTCTCATACCTATTAACACTGTAATTTGAAAACATAGTAATAGCCATTTATTTTTAAAAGAGTAACTGTGGAGTTTCTTGCCGGCTCTTCTCCATAGGAAACGACCAATTGGAACCGTGCACCTAGTTTCGGACATTTTATAACTGCCCATGTAGGTTTATGTGAAATTAAATATTTTGGTCTTGATCTCTCAAACTGCCACCGGCCGACTCGCAAACTACAAAGCGTGGGTACGCAAAACGATTCTTAATCTAGGGTTGATATAATCTAATTGGGTTTACACGATACCATAACCGAGGTCGACTATTGATGGAATATTAATGAGGAGGCTACGCAAGCGACCGCCATCTTGGTTCTTGTGTTAAATAAGTTTAATTTAAAGTGACGGTGTGGCTGATGGCTCTTCAGTGTGTGGTTTGTGTTGTGACGCACTTTACATTACGTTGGTTGTTTAACATCAATCCTAATAGCTTATTTTGTTTTAATGTTCTGTTTGATTTTTGTTATTTTGAAGCAAGAAGATGTCCCCACTGACCAATAAGGACTGGACGTATGTCGTTGAAAAGCACTTTTTATGCCTATCATTCGTTACTATGGCGGTCAATCTCAAATCACTGTGGGAAAAAGTTACAGTTGAAAGAAAAACTTGTGTCACGTGTACCTATAGTACACCTACATTTCGCCAGTCATGTTTCAGTCCCATGTAATAGGGGGCGAGCCTATTGCTATGGGCCAACCAGGCACAAATCCAGACTCCGGGCTGCTACTGAAAAATTCGAGATGGATAAAACCCAAAAACACTTTGCTTGACCCAGGAATAGTATCCAGGACCTCGTGCTTAGCAGCAGCGTTTGCGACCACTAGACTAATGATGCCGAATATTTCTGTTTTTTTTTTACTAGAGCGCAAATGCCTTTTGAATAAGATAGAACGATTTATAATTTTGCTTACTTAGTGCGTGTAGATTTTCTACTATAATAGCCCAGGTTTCTTCTCATTGTTTCCTTCGGTGTAGGTCAGTGGTGTGTTAGATTAACTTAGAGAACGCTACTGCTGAGCTTGAGGTCGTGGGTTCGATTCTCAGGTCGGGCAAAGTGTTATTAGGTTCTTCCAAGAGGGATTTCGCGGAGTATGGTTTGGTGCCTGGTTGATGTCAAGGTTTCTACCTAATCCTTCCAGTCAAATCATATTATGGGAGAAATTATGTTATTAAAATGGTGTTATTATATATTAAGGCTCTTACATACTGGGGCGATTCGTCGCCCGAAGCGACGCCGTGAGAAATTGTTTTGTTAAAATTCGCGTCGCGCGACGAATCGCCCCAGTATGTAAGAGCCTTTATGTTACTTCGGTACCTACCTGCTTGCCAAGTTTTGTACCCACGAAAATGAAGTGTTTTTACAAGCCAGTGATAGTAAAAGTTGTGGCCAAACGATCAATTTTTAGTGAAATGTAAAAAAAAACTTGCTACCAATCCTCATACATTTGTTAATAGATAAATAGAACTCATTATTATTACTCAATATTGCCTTGCTTAATATATGCCAAAATTAATCCACAATTGCACAACTTATTTATCTACTTCTTTCATATTAAGGGAACAGTGGCTTATCACCAGAGATCGGAATAGGTAGAGTATATTTACCTAAAGTTCGAAAAAGAACAGAGACAAAGTGGAGACGCCTTACGACAAAATATTTTTTCGGGACTAATGTCCCGGGTTTCAGAACATTACTTAAGTACAACTAAAATTAATAAAGTAAAACAACTATCGAATTAATTTCCTGTTTCTGTTTAAAAAAAAAAGTATGCACGATTTCTATTGTTTAAAAAAAATTAAGGTAATCTCCTAATAATCGTTTGAACGATGTAAGTAAGCGCAGAAGCTAATGTTATTTACATAACAGTTTTAATAATAATTTATGTGATGGCCCGAAATCCCGACATTAGTCCCGAAAAAATATTTTAGTCGTAAGGAAGTCTCCACTTTTTTTGTCTCTGTTCTTTGAACTTTAGGTAGATTTGCTCTACCTATTCCGATCACTGCTTATCACTGATACCGACGTCAACCAGTTCACGTAAAAAAATTCACAGACCATTTTTTTTTAATGTGTAGTATTTTTCTCGCTTTTCTGCAATCTGCGGGAGTGATTTCGTGAAAAGCGACGGATGTGTGTAACAGGAAGCCTACCTGAGAAGCACGCTCTATTTGATATGACCATTGACCAATGAGCGCGCGCGGTGCTGGAGTTCTCCGTCAGAAACGACCTTGACGAGGCCCCGCCCCTTTAATGTTGCGTATTACCAAGGTGAGATGTCAGATGTTACACATTATAATATGTGACTACTGTTAGGCTCGTTAGGGTCAGTTCTCATCGAGACGCGAAGCGACGCGCACTTTTTTATGATCCGATACAATAGGGAATTTATTTACGACACAATATGGTACACAACATGTTGGTACCCCAATATAGTTGGGAAAAGGCTAGGCAGATGATGATGATGGTACACACGCTGCGCAGCCCCGCGAATCTCAGCGAACTTTGACACGGGTCAACCCTCGCACTGAAATTATACCTTTCCGTGAAGAAAATAAGTGCGATAGATGTTAAAAAGTGCGCGCAGCGTCGCGTCGCGGTCTGAGCTGACCCATAGTTTCAAATTTGGAACGTTTTTACACAGTATATTTACACAGCATACTTACATAGTATACTTACACAGTATACTTACACCTTATACTTACAGTATACTTTGGTATACTCTGCTTTTACTGTGTAGACACATCCACGTGCATTAAGTACACATTCAAGGCCAGTCCATACAAGATATTGCTGTTATTTAAGCTGTTGTTCGCCTTCCAATGCAAGTTCTAAAGCCTTACAAAAGAGTAATGACCCATTGTAGCGCTCAATGTCTCAAACACAGCCATTACTCGCCACTTATGTGCAATAACTTTCTTCCTGACTGTACCGAATGCAGCTAAAATGTTTAAAATGTACACTTCAGATTTAACATAACAAACATAAAATCCCCCCTTGTTTCCCCGAAGGGTTGGGCAGAGGTGTGCCCATGTATAAAAATCAAAAAAATCAAAATATTTTATTTCACATAAACCTACATGGGTACTTATGAAACGTCAGAAGCGGTACACGGTTCCAATTGGTCGTTTCCTATGGAGAAGAGCCGGTAAGAAACTCCACGGTTACTCTTTTAAAAATAATTGGCCTTTTACAATATTTTCAAATTACAGTGTTAGTAGGCATGGGAGGACAATGTAGGCCTTTCAACAAGTACCAGGTACTTAACAAAATAGAAGATGGTCAACAAATCTACAGTCCACTAAGCCTACAACGTTCTCATATTCACAAAATAGAAAAGAATCTATATAAAAGACAAATAATCAAAAAGTAATTTAAAAAAAAAACCTATTTAAACCAAATGGCGTGATTGCTATTACAATTATAGTAGGTACATTTCGTCAGTTATGTATAAGTCCTACGTGATCGGGATCAATTGGGCCCAACTATACCATAATCATAAAAAAGTATTCTATTGCTCTCGGCAATAGTACTTATTACTTTCTATCAGTGAAAGAAATTCTGTAGGTAATCGGATCAGTACTTTCAGAACTTACCTCTTACAAACAATCAATTTTACCTCTTTTTACTATTAGTTCCGTTACTGGGTTGTGGAGGTCAGATAGGCAGTAGCTCCACGTAAAATACTGGTATTCAGCTGCATCCGGTTAGACTGGAAGCCGACCCCAATAAAGTTGGAAAACAGCTAGGCAGATTGATACTATTAGTTCAGAAAATTCAGCTTTCCGCAATAAATATTTCGTCTGACAGACATGGTGATTTGGACAATATAACCATACCGCCATAATAAGGTTATTGTGAGTCCCATGTCCCATGAACGGGAACCATTCAGTGGCTAAATTATAATTACAGTACGGCCGAGATGATCAGACAAAATAAAAATACCAAGACAGACTGTCAACGGTGCTCTGATGCCGGTTTCGTAAACATGTGTGCACTTAGTGATTTGTATTTTGATTATAAAAGTGTGCGTGGAGCGTGTATGCACAGAGCAGAGGTGTAGTTTTGGCATGTTTCACTGTAAAGTTCGCAGTGCTCTGTCTTGGTTTTTTATTTGGTCTGAGGGACGACGTATCGTGGCCGGTCTGAACTTTACGTAAAACGCTGCGCAATATCGAATTATAGGAATCAAATGGTGACATGAGACGTGTGTGAGGGATCGAACATGCGCTAAACTTCGTAGTGCCTAAGTTCAGACCGTCCATGGTTCATCGTCCGTACTGCAAGTGGGTATATTTTCTGTCAGCTTTTCGGATTCTTCGATTCACTCAACTAAAGCTAAAAGAATGTTTTATCCTTATCTGCTAACACTCAAAAGGTTCCAACACTTTTTATTAACCACGCATCGTTTTCCCTCCATCTTACAGCGAGTCACAGGTTCGTAAACATTACGTTTTAATCAAACGTGTATTCCGAATTCAAGCGTGAATTTCTTCGATGGTACGAGTATATGCGGCACGCTTATTGGTGCACGGATTTCGAATCCTCGGGATTAAGATTGGAGTATTTCGAATTTGGAATGGGAGAAACGTTTAGTATTGGTTACATGTTCTCGTCTTGGATTTCGAATTTCGAATATCTGTGTTCGTTGAGCCGTTTTGTAAATAATTCGGTGTTAATTTGTAACGTGTGCGTTCCGTAGGTATATTTCGGGTACAGTGTGTTTTATTTGAGAATCCAATTTGTTTGCATGTTTAGATGGTATGTATGAAATTATATCTCAACAACGAAAATGTAACACACAGCTAAAATGTGAATCAAATAAAAGGTGAAAGGTTTTTACAAGGAAAACCTATTCAAAAATGTGGACAAAAACAGACAATAAACTTACTGACAGTTTCAGAAAGGGAAGCCGACAGAAATCTTGTTATAGTCCTATACATGTAACAGGAAAGAAATAAAACTACAATCCTACAATCAATCCGTTGCCCTGACTACGGTATTTTTGAATTCCCGAATCAATATGATATGGAAGTAACTCATTCTTTTATCGAAGCTAACCGCAGGATCCTGCTTGCACGATATTTGTTCGCAAAGATATCTTATGGGCGGATTATGTTCTTTGCTCGCGTTTCATTCAAATCCTCTTTAATATATGCGCTGAAGAAAATGGAGCGATAACCCTAACGTTACTTAAGTACTGTTATATTGTGCTCTTGAAAGTGTTGGTTGGGATTTGAAGGTCACAATCGTCACGCCTGTTTTGCCAGGGTAAAGTCACCGTAGACTGTACCTTTGCCTAGAAGATATAGTATAAAATCAACAAGAATGCAATCGCATTTAATTATAATCGTATTTTGTTTAAGGTGGATGCGCCAGGGTAGCCCGCGAAATTCAAATTTTCTTACGTTTTTTGCAATTTGCAGGTCGGTGTTAGATTGTATGTTGATCTAAATAGAGATCGAGATTTCATGAAATCATGACATTTGAGACTTTCATGAACTTAGAGAGTTGTATTGCTGATTCTAATGTTTATAATTCTGTAAATCCATATTTGTTACGTGCGCAAATCATATTTAGTTATCTAAGTGGGAAAAATACGTAATTTTGAACCTAACTCAAAAACTACGAAAGCAAAGTTGATAAGATTTATATGGGAACACCTCTGAAGCATGACCTACCAAACAAAAAAAGAATCATCAAAATAAATTCAAAATTGGCGGAGAAATCGCGTAACAAAAATACAAAAAAAAACATACAGATGAATTGAGAACCTCCTCCTTTTTGAAGTCGGATAAAAAATAATTCACAGACAACCCATAAAACCCATAAAACCAGGATAAATAAAATGGCTGTAGTCAATTCACCCCACCAATAGAACTACTTTTACAGTTGTGGCCGTCCTACAGCAAATTAATGTCACAATTTGAATGTGAAAAGAACGGGAAAATGCATTTTCGAAAACCGATAAACCGATATTTATAACGCAATGAAGTGCATTAAAACGTAGTTTGCCGTCATTAAAATATTTATTTCGTGGTTTTTTTCTCAGCTTTGGGACGTACGGACTTAAAGTTGATGTTTTATTTGTATTGGTAAAAGGATTTTTATGAAATACAATAGACGTAGATATATTTAGTAACCTATTCCGCTTAACTATTCTTCAAGAGTCATAAAAAACCCTGTAAGATATCGACACGTGTTTCATCTCTCAACGAGGCATCCTCAGGATGACGATTGACCATTTGCAAACCAGAACACGACGTGTTGCCACACCGAGCGCTGCCTGAATCAATTAACTATCTAGGATTTTTATGTTTAAAGTAATAGGAAAGGTTTATTTTAATGCTTTTTGTAATACAGTGGTACTTACGATAGATCTGTAAGGATATTTTTGTTTCTTTGTGAGACGGCCTTTAAACAAAAATATCTCCAAAAAATTATGATGAATAAAGAAATGAGAAAGAAACAGATAAATATGTTGCGCCGATCCCAAATAAATAGGGCAGAGACAATTAAATTTTAATTAAATTCATTTATTTCAGGTCCTTGACCCATATTACATACAAAAACAATTTAATGTCACAATAAAAATAAAAAAATTAGAATATACAGTAACGCATCATTACACAGTTCCACAATGACAAATCAAGCACCCGAAATATGCCTTCTACAACAGTGCCCAACGTAGGGGCAATCCAGCCGCTGAGCAATCATCGCCAGGACAGTGTTGGAGCTAGCCCGCACCCTGCGCACCAAGGACGCGCACCGATTGCGCATGGTGTCAATGATTTCTGAAAAGAAAAAAACCCTAGGCAGCCAATGGGGACTGCCGACAGAAGTGAATAACAGTGGTTTGTTTTAAATTTAATTGTAGATAATTATCACAAATTAAAATTTCGAATTTTTTTCATTTAAATTATTAATTAAAATAATTTCAGCCGAAAGACGTCCACTGCTGGACATAGGCCTCCCCCAAGCACCGCCACTTCGACCGGTTCTGTGCTTCTCGCATCCAGCGCATACCTGCGGCCCTCACCAGGTCATCGCGCATCGATCCAATGATGATGATGAATTAAAATACTGTTAACATTAGCAAGTCGGTGACGAGAACCCATAACCCCTATCAAAAATCGCTCAATTTTTCACTTGAAAACTTCTTTCAGAACACCTCCCTATTCTAATCCCAACTTATTATAAATGCAAAAGTGAGTTTTTTTTTTTGTCTTGTAACGCTGAAACGGCTTTGGATGACCATATTTGATAGACCATGACCTGGGTTAGGACATAGAATACTTTTTATCCCGTTATTCCCAAAGGATCGCGACTTGTGCGGTGAAGCCGCGGGACGTAGCTAGTATACCTACCTACACAATAATATAGGGTTTCTTTGAACCGTATTGTTAAACCCCAGTCATCGTCCTAACTAAAATTAAAAGTGTTCTTCTCGCTTTAAAGGCAATAAAATGTTTATCTTTTTATTAAATCAGAAACATCTTAGTGTGGGTAATCCTGGGTTTAGATAAATGAAGACACGCTTTATGTTAGTTATTCCGTTGTCTCTGCCACAGATCGCAATATTCCCTTTTGTTAAATTATTCTTTATTTTACGTTTCACGCGTGGCTCTTGAAGATAAAATCCGTATTTTTTCTTTGAGTTATTGTGATGTTTTGTTTGGGGATCAGTCATGGGACGTGACTGATTGCATTTGCTTTTGTAGGGAGTGTGTTATATTTTATATTTTATTTTATAAAAAAAAACAAAATAATTATTTATTATTCGGAATTAGTGCTCGGTTGACGGCCTTATAGGCTCGGCCTCTATGGGACTTACTACTATGTAACTTGTACACTAACCCTTCGGGAAAACGAACGTGGTACTTATAGAGATAGTTTGATAGACTATTCTTTTTTATGTAGGTACATCAGAAAAGTTACAGATATAAATGTAGAAATCTTATATAGTGTAATTAAAAATCTGAAAAATGTAGGTAGTTACACAAAATATTGAAAAACAATTCAGTAAACAAGCCGATTCAAAACTCATTTATTTAAGAGGTGGATCAGCATTTTATGAATAGCAAATCTAACAATAAACCAACCGGCTCTTTCTCAAATCATGGAAATAAAATAAAATTAAAAAAAGCGAGCACTCCTAAACACAAGCCTGTTTCGCAAAATACTTTATTTTCCATTTATTAATTTACTAAATCCTAACTGTCCTTAACATCAAGGTATTTTGGATGAAAAATAAGTGCTATTTGTATAAATTACTTTTGTATTGGAAAAGGGCTAAAGCAGCTTAGCGGCCACCGTATAAAAGAAAAACGAAATAAATCATATTATTTGAGTCCCTTGAGAAAAATAAAAAAGGTATTTTCATACGCGCTGAGATACTAGAAAAGGAGATCCGTTGATAAAATTAATAATGCAAAGTACATTTTTAGGGTTCCTTTTTAAAAGCGGCAAGAAACCCTATTGTTGTTAGGACGCTTACATTCAACGTGGACCGCTTTAGTTGCCATGCAGACAAATAAACAAATGTATCCTTTATACGCATGGTGCCCCCTGCCGTTTGATCCCAAAGCGTGCCAACGAGACCCTATTACTAGTTCCATTGTCTGTCCGTTCGTCTGCCACAGGGCTGTATCTTCTGAACCGTAATATGTAGACACTTGAAGTTTTCACAGTGTGTACCTACTACTATGATCGCTACAATAAAGTAAAAAAAAAAAAAGTAAAACATTTGATAGGGTTCCCATAGAAGAAACGTTTTTTTACGAAAGTTCTAGTATTTTTATAAAATATGTAGTATTAAGGTACGGTGATACAGAACCCTTCGTGTGCGAGTTCTACTCGAATTTGGCCGCTTTTTTGTGCGTCTCTGGCTAGGAATAAGCTGCTTGTTCAATTTCTATGTTAGTTAGAGGTGAACCAGTTTAACTAACCGGAAAGAGAAAAGGTTTAAACTAGGGATGTGACATAGTTCATCTTAGCGGAAGCGGTGGCGGAGGTGGAAAAATAATTGATTAAAAAGTTTTGGTCAATATTTTTAAACTAGATGACGCCAGCATTTCCTAGCTGACTGATCCCTGAGAAGAAAACCATAATTATGGCGATACAAACTCATTGTGAGTTTGGTTCGCTTCCCGTTTGAGGACCTATTTTTTGAGCATATAGCACCTAATTTTTGTCTTCGCCATTTCTCTTAAAGTCCAAAAGTTATAATAATTATTGGGATTTTATGTGAGTCTAATAATGCAGGGCATTACAGCAGTAACCGGAGTTCTTCTCCAGACATCAGACTGCATAAATCTATATTCACTAAAGGGTGTCATACATCTGGCGGGCGGCGCCACGTAAATCAAAAGCGTCTGACATAATGCCTCGCCACCTTATAAATTGTACTTTACTCGTCTTTTATGTATGAAAGGGAATATTTATTATATTATGTCCAAGTTCAAGCTGGTTCTATGTACCTAGTTCTGCAATAAAGTGTTACTCCATGTGTGTTATTTTTTTATGAGGGACACGCATTCTTATATATGTTTATTATAGAGGTTAAAGTGAATTTCTATGTAGAAACTAGTCGTTCGATTTCAAAAATTGTAAATAGAAAAATAAAGAATTTCACAGCGTTGAATTTTGAAAAAAAAAATTGCCTTGACCGTAACCTATAATGAAACAGCAACGTAACATGACAACAGAAGGACTGTATTAATTCAAAAATGGAAACCCAAGTCACATACATTTCTACCACCAGGTGGCGACACGCTAAACATTTTGATAAACACAACACTTTCACTGATAGAAAGCTACATTATTACCGAGTGTTATAATGAGATGTTTTTTATGCTAGGTTGACTTCCACGCGGTGAAGTCGCGGGCAGAATTAGTATCAAATAAAATTACAATGACCTAGGTTTAAGTCAAGCCAGGCAATTGTTGCTGACTAGGTATATTTTATACGTATTATTTTACAAAATAATCTTGTCACAAGAATCTATCAGATCATGTATTTATTACTTCTACTAAATATGTAAATCCTAAATAAATAAATAATATAAAATAACTTTCAGAAATTTATTTTTCTTTGATTAATGTTTTAAGCATGGCTGCTAATAAACTATTTGTACTGTCAGCGTCTGCCAAACCAGAAAACGAAAATATCCCTAAAACTTCTAATGAAAAAGTTCTAAACCACAAAATATGCGAACTAACAAAGCTTTCAGTAACCCAATTCCCAAATAAAGACTACCTATGCATCATTACGTACCTAACTCACCAAGTAATATCGTATGAATCTGGCTTTTCAGCGACTTTCTTCCATGCCCAATACCGTTTTTGCTTCAGAAGAGTATTCTGAGGATCCCTTTTCACTCATTCGACAATAGTGTGAGTATTTATAAGGACCGGAGGGTCTGTTGACCTCTGAGGGTCCTCGAGAGGGGTTCGTATAATGGGTTACACAAGCGTGCATACGCTTTTATGGGTGGTGGGTAATCCAATCGTGTTTGGTAATGATTTTTGATGGTTTTTGGAAACGGACAAGGGTGGGGGGGTGAAATCACTTACTTACTTATTTAACTTTTAACTAATGAAAATCTGACTGTATTCTTTTGATTTTCTGGCATCCATTGAAGCATTGAAGAGTTATTTTTTTATATCTGAAGCTTTTCATCAGGTATTATTCACCAAAGTGTGACCTCCAAGGAGGAAAATAGGCTTGTAATTAGAAAAAAGAACCGACCAAGTGCGTGTCGACAATGAAGGGTTCCGTAATTGTAGTTGAAAAACTTGTTCATCCATACGGCATTTATGTGAGAACAGGTTTTGGTCTCTGAAGAAAGAAAATACGTTTATTTGCGGCAAACATGACGCTAAAAAAGGACAAAAATGCGAAAATAACAAGTTGGGGGGAAATATGTGTCATATTCACGCAAAACGGCCATCGCTCAGCATAATGCTGCGACCCTATGCGAGACAGAGCCAGCGCTGGTTTTCAGTGACAGCAGGAAATGCAAATATAAGTTGGTCGATTATTACTCGGTAACTTGTAGAGCCTACTTAACTGTGATAGTTTTCCTTTTAATTCCGTTATTTATACTACTACCGTGAATTTTTTACATAGGTATCCAAAACAAACCATTTAGCTGGCAGAGGGCACTTGACTGTCACAAAAATGAGCACTTTAAAGCTTAATATTTCGCAAACGGATACGGAACTCACACAACTCAATATTTTTGAATGACATCCCACACCATGGAATATCCGAGAAAAAAACCACCCCGATTTTACGTGTAGGGCAGGTACCTTAAAACATTATGTAACACAACATTCAAGGAAGAAATCTTTTTTTTTAAATTGGTTAATGAATCCTTCACTACTGACGATACTTAGAATGTACTGTAGATATTTTAATTTTTTTAGTTGACTTTTTTGCCGTAATTGGGTTTTAGTTTTTAACCAACTTCTTCAGAAAGGAGGAGGTTCTCAATTCGTCTGTATGTTTTGTTTTTTTTTTTGTGTTTATGTTACGAGATTTTACTCCGCCAATTATGAATCGATTTTGATGATTCTTTTTTTGTTTTTGTAGGTCATGCTTTAGAGGTGGTCCCATATATTTTTATTAACTTTGCTTGCGTAGTTTTTGAGTTAGCTTCAATATTACGTATTTTCCCCACTTACTATATGTAGACGACGTTTTAAGTGAGTCTGTCACGGTTATTTACATATCAAATTTGTGTAGGGTAAGTACCTCAATTAAAAAGTGGAAAAAAAAATATTTTTACAAAAAAACAACCGACTTCCAAAACAACACTAAAAAGTGAAAAATAAAAACATTTTACAGAAAAAGTCGGTGTCTGCTTTTCAATTTTCATTTTTTGCCAACGACTTCCCAATTTAAAGTGATTTTTCCCTTTTTTGTGTTTTTTTTGGAAGTCGGTTGTTTTTTTTTTGTATCATAACTTTTATTTTGCCTTACCTTTTACCCTCATGAATGACGTAAAGAGAATCTGGACTGGAACATTTATTATTTTCCCATTCTTTATCAATCTCGAAAGACAAATGGCAAAATAAAAATGATGAAATCTTTATCTTTCTATTTTTCCTTTCTTCGTTCACCGTCGAATTTCATGCCAAATCCTTTGAAAATACGGTTTTTGGAGCGCATCGTTTCCTATCCAGGTACTGTCAAGTTAGTAGGAGCATTAGGGGCGGTAAGCGGCCGGATATGTGTCATTAGAACTATCGATAACTATCTCTGTGATAGTCAGATAGTACCTACAATTATCGTTAAGATTTAACTAGGTAGATAGATAGGACGTCTTCTTAGGCGGTTTAGGGTTTGGTTAACGATAAGGAATTGGCTTAAAAAGTAAGATGAATGATAAAAAATTTCATTTTATTTATGCAATGCCATGAATATTTACTTTGTAAAGTATTATATTATTTTAATTATTGTGAATGTGAAGACAATGTGGATCATTCTTTTCTATTTTATTATTTATTTTTCCTTAGTTTTAATTAATCATAGTCTGGCAGTTTCAGTAATTTATGCGGTCTACCCTAACGTCCTTTCTTTGGTATTGTTTTTCAAATCGTTGAGTTCCTTAAATTCGGAGTTGAGCTGCATGATTACTGACAAATGCGTGCACTGACTGGACAGGTCCACTCAATCTGTGTGGTTCTTTCCTGAAAATACCATTTCAGACACCAATCTACATGGTCTTTACATGATCTGACCAAGATTATGTCTGGACTTTAAAAGATACTGTGACCTCTTAGTCGGTTTCGGCCTTTCTTCTCAGAGTAGTCAGATAGGAAACGCCGACCGCAACTAGTTTTAAAAATGTGATTGACGTTTAAAAGTGTTTGTACAAACCTAATTATAGAAAGAAATTAATCATTTATGATGATGAATTAATCATTTATGATGATGATTTATGAGAAATTTCTCTTCAGTAGATTACGCTTAGGGCATTCTCTTTTAAGCCTTATCTTGCCTTTTTTTTTTTCTTTACTCGCTTCCTAGTAGAACCGCTACCCGTGCCCGGAAAAATAATTAATTGAGTCGTTACTGGGTGAATGAGTACATAATATCTCCTGTTTCATATCTATGTAATAGGGAGTAGGATTTCCGACTCGCGAATAAATTCAAGAGTAATCTCTAATATGCAAGAAGTTGTTTCAAATCGAGGATCATGAAATAGACTACTTGCCATATTACCATATACGATAATAGGGTAATCAGTCCCAACATCATTGAACTCAATTATTGAATATTTTTAGATCAGCGTATTTTTTTAATTTGGAGGGGCACGAGGCTCATTAATATCAGCCGCACTGGTCGATCGACCAGGTTAAGATACGCTTGTCCACATACTTAAGTGTACCTAGCCTTTTCCCAACTACATAATAATATGTTGGGGTCAGCTTCCAGTCTAACCGGATGAAGCTAAATACCAGTATTTTATATGCTGCATAACTGACCTCCACAACCCACTTACTGGGTAATACGAATACGATACCCCTTGGTAAGACTAGTTGTCAGACTTTCGGGCTTCTGACGAGCTGTAACGACCGACTGTCAAAGTTTAAGATCTACGAATAACAGCCGGGATCAACGGCTTAAGGCCGTACACTACCTCAAATTGCTTAGCATGATCCTCCGTTATGCCGAAAATACTGCAGCATTAATTTTGAAATAAATTAACGTATGTTAAATTTGAGAATTGATGCTAGGTCCTAAGTTTGGCGAAAACACGATTACATAAAAAATTCTAGATAGAAAAAAGAATCCAATTTACCTCTCAACCGAACTATAAACCACTGTTATAAAAAAAATACTTCAAATTAGATCATGAAACTTTGTATAATAACTATAAAGCAGGTCTTATGTATTTTTTTTCAAATTACCTAAATTTTCACCGTAAAAAGAAAACCTAAACTATTCGAGGTTTTTAGAGTCACCAGCACCCCTCTCCGTCTCTCTCTCACTCAGGCCGCGAATAGTATGATGCGAGCGAGATAAAATTTGAGGTAGGGTAGGGCTTTAACGTGCTTTCCGCGGCACGGAGGGGTCTCGGTATGTAAAGATGGTCACCCATAGCACGTAGCAGTCTAGATACAACAGTAAAAATATTCATGAAGATACTCCATGAAACATGCTAGCATCCAGTAGATATATCTACGCCAATAGTAAGCTGAAGTCACGCCTGGTAGATAGAAGTTATCTGCGGATCGTAAATGCGGCGCATATCAATAGGCTACGGGTTACGGGGCATACCTTTGAATAAATTTTGAGTTATTTGTATTACATAAGGTGTGCCATGTGGCGCAGTGGTTTTATTGTTATTGGGTCAGGGTTTGATTACCGTGTACGGTAAGGGTTTATGGTTGAACTGTTTTTTATTAGAAGGCAGTATTTTAGTTTTTTATAAGTAATTTTACGGTTTTGACCTTTATATTTGAACGTATTAACTTTGTAGTAGGTACTAGTAGAGAATTTTGAAAACTATTCATCGTGACAACGAATTTTTTTTGGACCTTGTCTAATCTGCAAGGTTACTCCAAGATTTAATATAGTGTTTATTTCATAAAGCTTTCTGCATTATTTGAAACGCAAAGAATCGCAAAGGGAATGTGAAACATAAAACAAATTCAAGATATTTAAACAAAAAAACGAAATATCGTGGTATCTCAGGTATATAGTTTGAAGCTTTGTGCAAACTGGCGCGATATCGCGGGCATGACATGCAGCGTAACCCTTGTCACGCCCGCGATATCGCGACTGTTTGTGGGCGCCTTACATTTTCTTTTTCAGTACCTACCTTAAGTAGCACCTACTTAGTTAAACATTCATACTAGGTCTTATTTCTTCATATGATTTGTATGTGTAATGGCTCCGTCGACACTATGAAATCCTAGTGGCTATGACCATAAATGTTTATTTATACGCCTAATTGGTACTTTACTGCTGCGCTAATTCAGGAATTTTAAGGTGCGCACAGATTGACTCTCGTTTTGATAACTAATAGTGTGATTAAACCGTTTTGAGTTGATCTATACATACAATTTTTCTTTTCTTTCTTCTATAAATCGCGTTGATGAAACATCTTTGTTAAATACAAGGATCTTGTATTATTTAAAATATTTTATCTATTTAGTTTTTAATTATGTAGATATAAATATTCTTATTAATTTTTATGAACACTGGTTTTGATTCTTGCTATCATTGCTTTAAACTAAAAAAAAATGACGCGTCAAGAAATGATTGTTAGGACCAAAAGCACTAAAATAATACTTTAGAACACGCTTCGGTCCACTATTTACCTTTCGTCGGGTTAATTAAATAAATTTAAAGTTTGTAAACTCGGAGTTAAGTATTTAAAATTGGAATTCATAATACACTTTACTTTCACAAAAAATAACACATGGTTAGTTATCCTGACACTTGTGTTTTTTGAGTTGGGAACAGTCCAATCGAGTCCGAACAAAAACGAATGAACGAGCAATGAACGGAACTCTTCTCTTTCACACTAGATTACAAAATTCTTTCTTGTCTTTGAATTTTATAACATGACATTTTATTATAAACGTATTGTATTGGCATCGTTAGTTCACGTTTGCGGCCCAGAGTTCATTATGTCTGATGTAAAACGTGTAATTTTAGTCGTTTAAGTCACTGATAAATAAAAACTTGAATTGTTTCAAGCTAATGGCAATTATTATCATGCAAATACAACATACAAACAAAAGAAGGACTTGTAATTGTGCGAGTACTTTATTGTTCATAATTTTATTTAATAAAAAGAGCACATTTTGTTTTTCGATTCAAAATCTTCTATTGAAAGGGACAAACCCTTTGTGAATTATACAGATCATTCTGCAAACCTTCTATTAACCTAACAATTTTTGCTCCACCATTGAACATATTCAATAATTTTTTCGTCATCATCAGAAAACAACAGTTCATTGATCATTGGGTTATTATGATACAAAATTACGGAACACAATATAAAATACAAAATAAGTTTTCAGCTGTACCTCTTACCCTCAATATATTACATTACTAACAATAACCCAGACTTTATCGAATTAACCCTATCACATGCGTGGGTTAAATATTTAAAAGTTTAACCTTACCTTTAACCCTTGGTGGTGCAAGATGAATTATTTGATTAACCCTGAATTACATATCTGTTAACTCCGAGTTATTTAGGATAACCCACGAACGTGCGTTTGGGCTTTAGAGTCTCAGATGATAAGCTTCAACAAAATTACTTAGACAGCTCTAAGTTTCCGCTATCTTATTGTTCTTGGGCTTATTAACTACATTTTTCGTAGTTAAATCCAACAAAATCAACGCCAGCCATTACAAAATCAATCAAATCGAAACTCACCTTAATAAATCCAAAATATCAACTGCTTAACATTCCATTCGGCTCATAAACTGTCAACTGTACGCCATACGCCACAGCGTATTGTTATATTTGGCGTAGTGCCAATGATATGTCATTTAGTGCCGTATTGCATTGTGGGTACAACTACCGCTGTTCGAGTGTAGCTGAAATACCTTCTGTTTCCTCAATTTACTGTAAACTTTTGGAGGATGTAACTACTAGTTACATAGCAAAAATCACGGCTCTGTTTTCCGAAGGGTTAGGCAGAGGTTTACCTATTATAGTACACCCACATTTCGCCGGTTATGTACTCCTATGTAATAGGGGGCTAGCTTATGGCCATCAACCGGGCACAAATTCAGAGTTCAGGCTGCTGTCGAGAAATCTCTTATGGAAAAACCCAATAACACTCTGTCTGATGCTCAGCAGTAGACCCTGTGACCTCTAGACCAAAGAGGCAGTCAAAATGATGTAAATATCTTAATTACCTAAATATTACCCCTAATTATTCAATTTAATTAACGACTAACAGACAAAAACTCCGACGACCATATTCACAGGCTTCTATGTCAACTGACGTACTACATAGTACACTTCCAAAAACATAATGAATCCGTCCATATTAATAATCGTCATTTATATCATTACTAGCTTCCGCCCGGGGCTTCGCCCGCGCGGTATGTCAATACAAAGTATCCTATGTCCTTCCTCAGGGTGCCATCTATGTCCTTGTCAAATTTTGTCGAAATCCGTTCAGTGGTTTAGGCGTAAAAAGGTAACAGGCAGACTTACTTTCGAATTTATAATATTAAGTATGGATATCCCTCAATGTGTGATTGGTAATTAACTCCTAATCAACAATCAATGGTGGAAGAGGGAATGAAGGGAAAGCACTGGTGACCCAGTGGTAACGGCCCCGACTTACGAGTCGTAAGTCGTAGGTTCGAACCCAGATAGGCGCTTTACTTGATGTATATAATTTAATCACCACTGCTCTCAAAACGGTGAAGAAAACTCATCGTGAGGAAACGGCATAACCAAAAATTCGAAGACATGAGTGACATCTAGCAACCCGCACTGGGCCCGCGTGGTAGTTTACAGGCAGCCCACTCCATCTCGAAGAGAAGAGGCCTGTGTCCCAGCAGTGGGAACATTATAGGCTGATTATACAACGATCGAACCAACATCCTCCACGCAGACATCGTTCATTCAACACCTATTTATAATCAAGTTAAACTCCAATATGAACTCGTCTATTTATAAACCTCATGGTTGACATGTGACGGTTCGTAGTTGTCGAATGGTAGATTACAGTTACGACCTACGAGTCGTTTGTAGTTGCTGCCAGGAGAGATCTGACACGCTCGTTGTCGCCTTTCACGAGAAGCGTTGACACTTTATGAAGCAATCTTTGGTTGGTCATCCTTGTATTGTGAAGATTTTGTGTTGTACTATACGGAAGTGAGTATTTTGATTGAGTTTCGGTCATGTCAATCGATTATATTTTGGCCAAATAAACATATTGTATTGCATGGCAATGCTGCCAGTCTGTTGAGCACTTTTCCTGTTGACAGCGATGCAGACGAATTTTTTGATGGCCCTTTGGTCATTTCTTACTTGTACATTTTATTATTATTAAGTATTTTTAGTCAGTAATTAGTTGTTTTACATTTTTTTAAATAAATAAAACAATAATTATTAGCACAAACCTAAAAAAAAAAAAACATTCAACCTATGTCATCCCACTGCTGGACAGGATATATTTATTTTCCAACACCCGGTTCTCCGCCTTTTTGCATCTGCTCTAGTTAGGTCAGTATAAAGTTATTCATATTATGTTTATCACCATGATCATCTTTACATACCGAGACTCCGAGACTCCTGAAGTCGTTGAGCTCCTTAAGTTCTGAGTTAAGCTCCACTATTACTGACAGATGCTTGCACTGACTGGACAAGTCCACTCAAATCGCTGTGGTTCTTTCCTCAAAAGACCATTTCAGACGCTAATCTACATGGTTCTCATATGGTCTGACCAAGATTATGTCTTGGACTTTAAAAGAGACTGCGACCTCTGAGTTTGTTTCGGCCTTTCTTCTCAGAGTAGTCAGATAGGAAACGCCGACCTCATCTAGCTTATTTTTAATATTTTATAATATGACGTGTAAAAGTGATTCCAATATCCTATTTACAGAATAAACAATTTCATTTCATTTCATTTCCTCCGTGTCTTGGAAAGCACGCTAAGCCGTTGGTCCCAGCTGTCATTCGTGGATCTTTGACAGTCGCTACGGGTCGTAAGAAGCCCGAAAGTCTGACAACTAATTTTCCCAAGGGGTATAGTATTACTCAGTAACTAGGCTGTAGAAGTCAGATAGGCAGTCGCTCCATGTAAAATACAGGTATTCAGCTGTAACTGGTTAGACTGGAAGCTGGCAGCTGGCAACATAGTTGGTAAAAGGCTAGGCAGATTGATTGATATTATATGTTTATTAAGATTTTCTAGATTTAAGAAAATGAACTAAATTATTTCTAAATGCTTCGCAGGTTCTTCGGCAATACAATCTAGATCTTTAGAGATCTCGTATGTTGCGAGATCTCGAGTCTTATTTCGAGATTCAATCTCGTGGGAAGAAAATCTCGGTCTTGAATCTCCCTCTTTTGAGATATAATGTAGATAGTATTTTGGTCTACAAATCCCAACAGATCAGGGGCTTGATAAATACAGAATTCAGGGAATAATATTCTATTGATAGATCTCGTCTAATTAGTGAGTGAAACTAAGGACCAAAACAACTGAAACCTCATTAATTATTTCTGTATCAATATGAGCAAATACCCACGCGGCAAGGAAAGGTCAAAGCTCAGTCAAGTATTTATCACTACTGTTACAGCAAGTAATAAGATTCAAGTTATCTGTTAACTTGGCTTTAAAGAGGTAACCTTTTGAAGCGAAACCTTAAAATTGTTAACTAGACTGGAAGAAAATGACAAACAAATGAAGTAATTATTTGATCTTTGAATTTGTATTCATCATTGCAGTAATAAATGATTTCCTAATTACTAGCAGTTGCCGGCGACTTCATCTGCGATCCAGGTTGAAACGTAGCTTATGTCCTTGTCCAGGTCATGGTCTATCCATGTGCCAAATTTCATCCAAATTCGTTGAGCCGTTTTAGCGTGAAAATAATATATCAAATACGTAAGTCCTTTGCAGCTCTAAATCTGTCTCTAATCAGTATTTGTACCTACAACATAATAACAACAAATAACATTTATTATTTTAGCAAAAAAGGTAAGTAATACTCCACATAAATAAAAATTGAATTCCACCGAACATCAATAATTCCCAAAAGACTCCCCTGATTGATAAAAGGATTGAAAACAATGCAAATAATAGATTCCATGATATTCTATTTGTCAACATAATTTATATTTTCCATCAGAATACAAAATCTCGTGGTATTTGTACTATAAGACTGTTACAAATGTAAATAAGTACCGACAGAGGTACTGAAGATACGGCATTGATATACGCCTCGATTTCGAATCGAATATGGCTTTGCATGAAATTCGGGATATTATGTCAAACTCGATTTCGAACATTGTTGTGTCAGTAAAATAGATATGTGTGATTGGGATAGTGTTTCAAAAAAAAAGGTTGAAACCTTTACAAAAGAGAAAACGTAGACTCAGCGTACCGTATTGTTTTTAAGGTTCCGTACCTCAAAGGAAAAAAAGCGAAACCCTTATAGGATGACTTCGTTGTCCGTCCGTGTGTCTGTCTGTCTGTTTATTCTGGCTAATCCCCGAAACGGCTGGACCGATTCTGACGGGATTTTCACTGGCAGATAGCTGATGTTATAAGGAGCCAATTAGGCTACATTAAAAGAAAAACGCGGGCGAAATTGTCTTACATATAATAATATCTCCAATAACCAATATCTCAGTATTCATCCTCTTTCCAGCTGTATCATCTGTCAGTCTGTTCAGTGTGATATGAATAAGCTCATAGATATACACAGCATTATGCATCCAAGCCACGTTCGTGCCCTGAATTGCCCTGAATTCGGTACGGTCAGCATAAATCATCCTTGAAAATCCGTAATTTATTTACGTGTGCCAAAGAATTTAAATTTAAAGGAGAGCAGTTTGCCGTCCTTTCCAATTACATGTATTTACTGTCCTATTTAGTCTGACTAAGAATCCATACTAATATTATAAATTCGAAAGTAACTCTGTCTGTTTGGCCGTCTGTCTGTATGCTACGTTTTCACGCCTAAACCACTGAACGGATTTCCAGAAAATTTGACAAGAAGATAGATGGCATCCTGGGGAAGGACAAAGGGTACTTTTTATTGACACACCACGCGATTAATTTTTATTTTATCATGTTTAGACATCGATACCTTGGTTCGTGGACGTCTATGGCCAGCAGTGGACATCTTTCGGCTGAAATGAAATGACATCGATACCATCACGTCTGCGTACTTCTGCTTACCTATGTATATAAACTTAAGTGTTCCATTTTAGTTATCACTACATAAAAACAAAGTCCTCCGCCACGTCTGTCTGTCTGTCTGTTCGCGATAAACTCAAAAGCTACTGCATCGATTTTCATGCTGTTTTCACTAATTAATAGAGTGGTTCTCGAGGAAGATTTTAGTAGATAATAACCGACATCCACGCGGGCGAAGCCGTGGGCATCAGCTAATTATTAATAATAATTCCACATGTTGGCCCCATGTGCTTAACTGCTTAATGTTTTCAACCTGAAGGAGGTTTTAAACCCGGGCTCGACAAGAGGCTTATAAAAGTGACACCTGAATGTTTTTGCAGAAAATACACTTTAAAATTATTTTCATACAAACTGCTGGTTGTCCTCGACTTCGTGATCCAGGATGAAAAATAGCACACGCCCTTAGCCAGGTCATGGTCTATCTGTGTGCCAAATCCGTCTAGCCGATTTTGCGTGATTGGGTAACAAACAAAACAAATTCACTTTCGCAAATTATATGTATGTCGATAAAAAGAAACCTATGTCCTTTTCCAGGTCATGGTCTACCCCATGTTCCTTTCATCTATATTCGTTCAGCCGTTTTAGCGTGAAAGCGTAATATAAAACAAACAAACTCACTTTCGCATTTATAATAAATAAATAAATAAAAATGTTTTCAACACACTTGCTCGTAAAGTGTCTCTTATTGAACCACTTTTAGGTTCATAATGCAGTGTATTATGAAAGCGTGCTTTTTACTTTATATTACCGCACTAGTGCGGTAATGTGCGCCACAGATTACTATTTACTAGTCGGAGTTATGATATGGCAGTATGGAATTAGTAAGTAGTATCATGGCAGCATGGAATTTGTATCCAATAGAAATTGTTCTTGGTGAAGCTTTTTACCAAAGACAAGCGCTCAAAAGCAGGTTTTTATTTAAAAAAAAGAACAATAAGCAAACCAGTGGCGTTTAGTTATGGTAAAAAAAAATCCCATGCATGCTCATGGGATTTTTGTTACCATAACTAAACGTCAGTGGGATACTATACATTGAATTAATATGAACTATACTATTAATAAATGAGCATTCTGTATTTACACCCGAGCAGAGACTTACGCTTTTTTCCGGTAAGACCGCGGGTGGCACGCGCGCAGGCCACTTGACCCGCCCTGATGAACCGCGCTGGCCTGGCCGTGTGCCACCGCGTTCGCGCGGAATAAAACTCTATCTGTACTATTAAATAAGGGTTTATATCGTCTGTGGCAATTTCATTCTATATTGGTCACTACCCTAACCCCATTTGCGTTTTATGTATTATT
This sequence comes from Lithophane leautieri, assembly GCA_949152455.1. Lineage (NCBI taxonomy): Eukaryota > Metazoa > Arthropoda > Insecta > Lepidoptera > Noctuidae > Lithophane > Lithophane leautieri. The sequence continues at coordinate 17,527,552 of OX424467.1, forward strand.
AAAATTATTATATTTTTATATAGGCTGTTCAGCGGTATTACCAGTACCTTTATTTACACCCACGAACGTATCGCTAGCGGAAAAACAAAACCACCCGCCATTTTCCATAAATCTTTGTTAACTTTTTTGTTGTGTGGTTAAAATTATTATTAAAAATGTCGATTTCACGTAGGGGAGAAGAGCATAAATAATAATAAATAGATTTGACTGCGCCATGGTACGTTTAGTTATAGTATTTTTTTTTTCATATTCAAATCATATTTTTTTGTATAGGCTGTCTAACGCTTTTGCCAGTGCCTTTATTTACACCTATGGAAAAACAAAACCAGCCAGCAAGCCATTTTCCATAAATATTTATTATCGTTTACGTTGTGTGGTTAATTAATAACAAAATTACAAAATTTTAAGTATTGTCACCAACCGACATAGAAGTTTTTAAAAGAAACTCCGGATTGTCAGTACCTCGAAAAAGGTCAGTTAAATTTTATAAATCTATCATCTCTATAGTTACGTTAGTGTAGCATAAGTTCTTACAACAAGTCTGTTTTTTTCCCCGCAAGTGTGTTGAAAAACGTCGTATGAACCGCCGAGTGTGTACAGCCGAGGCGGTATTATTCGGGCGAGCCAGAGGCGAGCGCGATAAGGTCGCCTTATCGCGCTCGACTGTAATATCCAATAGAGCACACTCGTATCACAATGTACTATTAGTTCAATGACTAATAGTATTTATACATATAGATATTATACATATAGATAATATTGTTTTTTTTTTTAATAACCAATGTAATATTATTTCGGAATAGGATTGTTTGTTAAAACGCAGATAAAATAGGTTATTCCGTTTTTGTTTGTTTTCATTTACAATTTTATTATTGTAAATTTTCTGTAATGTCATTTTATCAGCCCACGCATCTCCAAAGTCTTTTAACCTCAAATTTATAGGTTACAGAGCAGTCACCGGCCAGCTTTCAATTTATTTTTTATCGCCTAAGCCTAAAATTATTCATAGAACTTTAAGTACTAAGCACTTGTTGAACAAGTTTTTGTTAATAGACTTCAAAAAAGGTTTCAAGGAGACTTGTTTGTTTTTTTTTTTTGTATTTCTCTCTTTGTTCAACCTTGGAGTTTGTCAACCGCTTAACCGGGCTATCCATGCCTTAATAAATTAAGGCCTCCAGACGGGGTATAAAACTTATAAACTAAGAGACTACACGCTAAGGGCACGTCCTGTGGGGTACGGACCTCGACTTAGGGCGTCTCTGGAGGAAGACAGCAAGGACAGACTGAATCAGATCATTATAGGGACGAATTTAAGGTAAAACGTGATCCTTAGGTTCATATAAGTGCCAAATGTCATGATTTCATGAAATAGTCATTCAATGCACTTTTATGAACTAAGAGAGTTATATTGCTGATTCTAATGTTTATAATTCTGTAAATCCATATTTGTTACGATCGCGAATCATATTTTAGTCAACATGCAATCTGATACTGACTTGCAAATTGCAAAAAACGTAAGAAAATTTGAATTTCGCGGAACTAATTTATCAGTGGCGCGGGCTGGCTCGAGCACGACCCCGGCTCGAGGCGGCGGCAGGTTTACTTATTGAAAATGCGGCATAATTCATACTTGTTTGTCTATGTGGACATAATCTGTCTCTTTAGGAGACGAGTTCTAACTTTGCTAAACGTAGCCTTTTATCCAGTTTTTGTATTTTAAACTTTATTCTGGTAGATGTAAAGCTCTCTTACCAACATTAACAAGTAAGTCTCATACATTTTGGTATTTGGAACTTGTAACATTGTTGAACTAAAGTTCTAAATTAAGAAATTGGCTCCCTGGTTTCAACCTAGGTGTAAAGTTATATCTTGTTTTGAAATAAGTTTCGGCTACTGGAAAAAATCCTAGTGAAAATGGTTGTTCCACTAGGAATTTTGTCCCAAGTAACAGGGGGCGAGCCTATTGCCTTCAACAGGGCACAAACCCAGCCGGAGTATGGGTTTGTGGGTTTTTGCTGCTACTGAGAAATTCCAGATAGAAACACCAAAAAACACTTAACCCGATCCGGGAATCGAACCCAGGATATCATGCTCAGCAAAAGAAAGAACGAAGAATAAGAGTGGATGTAATGTATGCTTTCACAAGCTGAAGTCGGAAGTACGAAATGTATTTAATTGCAACAGTTCCTCTGCAATGGTTCTACACCATTGCAGAGGTTACATTATTTTCTCAAACATGCTTGGAAATTCGAGCATTATTTTGACAACCTTCTTCGAGATAAATCAAAATTGCTGTACTGGTAAAAAACAAGTGACGATGCGGCCAGCAAAGTTACTATGAAAATCCATATCTGGCGTGTTTAGCGGCCAAATAAATTACTATGAAAACTCATATCTGTCGTGTTATTTAAAAATGGAACGAACTTTTTACTTCAACACACGGCAACCAAGGAGGTAACTTATCAAAGATTTTATTTAAATTTCGAATTGGTTTGCAAATAAGAAACAAATTAACATATTGGCGCATGAAAAATGATAGTTATTCGTCATTGATTCTGGAATTTTTATTTAATTTACTCAGTTTGAATTTCCGCGCGTTGTTTGAGAAAAGTACTATACAAGCCTTGGCTGCAATCAGGAATTGATGGACTCACGCATGAGTGCCTCGGCTTCGCCTCGGCCCTCATTTTCACGATCGTCCATCAATTCCCTTATTGCAGGCCGCGACAGTAATGTACTAATTCCATCTCCTTACTAAACTTTTAAAACTAATTACTTAGCAATATTTTTCTACGCGTTGTTACTGCTGTTTGTTTTTAAATTCTTTCCATAATAACACAAAACCGTGTTTATTAGTTGTTTAGCGTAAACACCTTTTAAACATGACATTTTTCACACACGTTGAATAAGTGTCTAAGTTTTTGTGGTAAGGCCCTTTGTAACTAAGGGTTGATTTAATAATCAGATTATTTTTATCCGAGGAATAAAATATTTCGGTTTTATTGCTTTTCTATCTGTTATATAATCATTATCATGTCAAACTTTCAAATTTATTTTTAGCTATTATCTGACTACCGGTCAAAATCATAAACCTCCTTTTGCTTCGCCGTAGTCGGGTAAAAATAAGTCCTAATGTTTATTCAGCAGTAGCTATAGTTGAAATAATAGATTGGATTTTTTTTCGTCATGTAAAGTCTTAAAGTTTTACAAGCGTAGCAGGGCTCACACTCATTGAAGCTATACAAATGTATTCAGAGGGCCTAGAGCACAAAAGTGTGTCGTAAACGTTTGGGAAATGCACGGATCAATTCACCTGGGTCAATTTACACTGGCCACTTTCCTGAAACTTGACAAAACAAAAAACAAGTTTGTTGTTCTTTAGAACAAACTGCAAGTCTACATAACTTATTAGGTGCGTAAGTGGTCTTCGATTGTTTAAGTGTGTATGTATTCTTAGTAAGTATTGGTTTCATTTCTTTTCTTTAAATTTTTATGGTGTATCAATCCAAAAACGAAAAAAAAAATCTGCTTTTCCCTAAATTTATGTTCGCATAGCTCGTCAAAATGTATCCCAACAGCTGATTTTTTTTCGCGATTTCAGGGTTTGTCCCATAGTGAAAGTTGTTTAAAATGATGAGTACAATGACCCCTTAAGAGATTTCGTGTATGAAAAGATACACCTTATATTGGTAGGTATACTTAATCAATCTGCCTAGCCTTTTCCCAACTATGTTGGGGTCGGCTTCCAGTCTAACCGGATGCAGCTGAATACCAGTATTTTACATGGAGCGACTGCCTATCTGACCTCCACAACCCAGTAACTGGGTAATACGATACCCCTTGGTAAGACTGGTTGTCAGACTTTCGGGCTTCTGACGACCCGTAACGACTGTCAAAGATCTACGAATGACAGCCGGGACCAACGGCTTAACGTGCTTTCCGAGGCACGGAGGAGTCTCGGTATGTAAAGATGGTCACCCATCCACCGACCAACCCCGGCAAGCGTAGCTTTACCTGATGGATCGACCCGGTGCGGCTGTTATTACTTAGCCACGAGGTATACTTAATGCGTGTATATAATTTCAATCAAACTTGCCTGAAAGGGTTTGTTAAAATTCCTTCTTTGGAATAAGGAATCAATGTCTTATGCTGTTATCAGATGCTTCACTTTTTGTTCATTTATACCTTTCATTCGGAATCTTTCACTTCAAGTGAATCATCTGTGGGCCTAAAACGGCCACATTAGCAATTCCTCTAAAAGCATTTCATTTCCTGAATTTCCAGCTGTCATTAGCAATTCCTCTAATTTGACAAAAAAGCAATTCATACTATGTGGACCATTTTACGAATCTCCATAGAAAACTGTCAAACAGGTGAATTATTTCGTAATATGAATCGCATGCAGATCATATTATGAACTGTCAGTTTGTTGCATTTTACGATGATTCATAATATTTTGTTATTATGATTCTGCTAAAGTGACTTTTATAAGCCCCCAAAATACAAAATGAATTAAATTCAAAAATTAATTCGTTAGTGAATCAATCCATTGACTTTGTATGTCAGCATTAGGCATCTTTCACTCGCGCTTCAAATGATCGGAAAATGAAATGAAACGAGCAGATTAATTTTAATGTCGATGTAATTTTATCGATGTCGTGTTAAAGCCGAATAAAATAAAAATGACAGGAACTATAGAACTCTGCACCTTTTGCTTCGTTAACGTTCATACATCTGGTGATACCCACGCGCCGGTTGCGAGTACTTACGAAATGAAATTGTTTATTCTGTAAATAGGATATTGGAATCACTTTTACACGTCATATTATAAAATATTAAAAATAAGCTAGATGAGGTCGGCGTTTCCTATCTGAATACTCTGAAAAGAAAGGCCGAAACAAACTCAGAGGTCGCAGTCTCTTTTAAAGTCCAGACATAATCTTGGTCACTCTTATGACCTTCTAGGGACCTACCTACCTACTACGCACCTGACCTTTCTGAAGAATATCACCAATATGGTCACCAGCATGTCCTTCCAGTCCCCTTCCAGCGATACTACTAACATCTGCCTTAAAAATACTTTTGTTATTCGCCTTTCATTTATCGTCTCACACGTCCAAACCATCTAAGCATACTTTTCAATTAAATAAATCTGAATAAACATCAAATTATTTTGTACCTCCATTCATTATTTTTCCATCTATTTTCATAGTGCATGTATTATTTAAAACTAGGCTCAAAATTGAATCTAATTTACAACACAATAGAGGTTTCTAATAATTTTCTAATTTAGTTTGCAAGTCTCTGTAAAGTTCCGCAACTTAGTTTGTTGTTGTCAAAGCGTTTTAGTATACTTAAGAGCTTAGACCTTAGTTCTGTAGGGCTCTTTTCTTGAAGCCACAGCCTTACTTTAGTTACATACGCATCATCGTGGTCACCTGCACCCTAATTGCGTAACCCACTTTCTCTCACAGTCCGAAGGCAGTTTTGTTTTGAAGGAAATTTCTAAACCATTGGTTCATCAATTCGGATAACAATAGCATCAATATTTAGTAGAAATTTCTACTAAATATTGGCGTACTCCAACATCTTACACATTGAGTATTTCAAAAGATATTAATAAAATAAACATTCCAGACGTCTGAATTGAGGAAGATTTTTAATTTTTCTGTCTATGGTGTCTGTCTTGTTTATACCTTTTTAGACGTAGTTGGGTTTTAGTTTTTATTACTTTAATAAAAATAAAAAAATCTTTGGGTGTTGTAATATATATTTTCGAAATGTGCTCATTAAGCCCTTTCATTTGATACCCAACATGGTACGATAAGACATTTTTTTTTTAAGTTCCTGACTTTATGTCTTCTAGAGGGCGCCATTTTTAATTTAATGAGACGCCACATAGCCTATTACCAGCGGACGATCAAGATGTTTCTAACGATACCTCATTTGTGATGAGTGGTTTAGAAGATAGAAGAGAACAGATGAACATACTTACATACATACATACATACATACATACATACCGGTCAAAATCATAACCCTCCTTTTTTCTTCGCCTTAGTCGGGTAATAACTGGGATGTGGTTAATGAAACATGACAGTTAACGTCATTGCGTGGGAGAGTGGGGTGGCAGCGTGTTTACAACTTGAGGCTTTGATTAAAGCAAATAAATGAGAATTACAGAAAAAAAATGCTTAAAATGTAAATTGACTGAATATAAATGTAGATTTTTTTATTTTTTTTCGCTCTTTTCTGTTCCTTTATTAAAGTCAGCAGTCTAAGACTTATAGTAGTTATTTCTTTATTAAAGGATTCCTTAAGTTTGTGTCCCGCTGTGTTAGAAGGCGTAATACCTACTAAGTTTTTGGGACTAATCAGACACTCTCTGAAAAAAAAAAACGTTTTGAATTTATGAAGGTAAAATGCAAGTCTGTTGTTTCGTTTAAACATTCTTAAATGTCTGTAAAAGTTATAAAACTAAATTTAGCATAAGCATAATCAGCCTATAATTTTCCCACTGCTGGGACACAGGCATTTTCTCTGTGAGAGGGTGTGGGCCGTACGTAATCCACCATGTGGATCGGGGCCCAATGCGGGTAAGCAGATGTCACATCATGTCTTCGAATTTTTGGTTCTACGATATGCCTGCTTCCTGACGATATTTACCTTCACCGTTTTGAGAGTAGTGGAGATGAAATAATTTATTCAAAGTAAATCGCCTGACCTACAACTCGTAAAATGTCGATTTATTTGAAAAAATTATAATTACTAAAAAGAGATAAAATAAGATTAGCATTCTAGGGTTAATTAGCTAGTTTTGTTACATAAGTTAATATTAATAAAATCACCCTAAAACAGCGGATGATCTTTTGTTTGAAAGAACACTTAAATTATATTATTCCAACATTATTCAGAACAAAAGACAAGTACTTTCTTTGTGTATAAAAACTTCTACATACGGTATATAATACCTTATACTTGAAGTACTCATAAAACTTAAGACACAAAGCAATAGATACTTAAACCACTAGCAGACAGAGTCGATTATTATTTGGCAGTAAAGTTTTTCATAACCTCTATGAAAGCTTGTTAGAGTAAGATTCCTTTTTAAATATTAGTATCTTGTTCTGAAGAACTCTAATATCTATGAAAAGATGAACATAAAAGATTGGTAGGTACTTGAGTTTAGACTTTCCATATCTTGTTTTAGATTTTTATTAAATTATAAAATTGCGGAGAGAAGTTATTCTATTCAATTTTCATGAATTAGCGCGTATTTTTTAAACGAAATTGTATTTTCTAAATCAGAATTGAATTAAATGGTTGATTTCACTGCGAAATAATACTGCAGTGTCTTTCAGATACTTTGTTCGTTTTTGAGTACGCGACGTAATTTACAAGGTTCATTTAAAGTTCTTGCGAACAAACATGTATCTGTTTTTGAATCTTTGGCAGAATTATAATAGAAAAATATTATGAATCATCGTAAAATATCACAAACTGGCAATTCATAGTATGATCTGCGTGCAATTCATATTACGAATTATTTCATCTGTTTGACAGTTTTCTATGGAGATTCGTAAAATGGTCCACAAATTATGAATTGCTTTTGTATCAAATTAGAGGAATTGCTAATAACAGCTGGGAATTCAGGAAATGAATTGCTTTTAGAGGAATTGCTAATGTGGCAATTTTAGGCCCTCAGGAATCTATAGAGAAGTATATTTTATGAGAATGTAGTTTTCGAACAGATAATTGAAAATGTGGTGAGGGCTAAAACCGAGAATGGGCCGAGTGGTTAGCCACTCCATACTAAATAGCTATTTTTTATATGGTTATGGGCATGGCCTTTATCTGGCTCTGATATTGCAAGCAGTATTCTCTTGGACTGAGGAATGATAAGACCACGTTTCGGTTTAAAAAAAGGTGTAGTGACAAACATTGAAAAGAATATATTTAGCTGGTTTGGTCCCGTTGAAAGGGTGAATGAAAAGCGACTAACAGAAGATAGATGTGAATGGAAACGTCGGGAGGGGCGCCTTACAAGGACATAATAATACTGACCTTATTAATGGCGTTCCTCAAAACGGACAGGTTTGTAGTCCTAAAACCGACATGCGTGTATGACCAGAGGGGACATTGCGTAACACACTAACAGTAGCAATGACTTTGAATTTGACAGTTCAACGACATTTATTGCGTTATTTACGTTTTTGAGGAGACATTTTTCGAACATTATGAAGCATTGGATTCGCGAAAACAGACAAAAATAGCCGACAAAATGATTCAGATTGTAATTGGAAGAGTGTTAAGTAATTAGGGTGCTGAATAAGTGAACGTAAACAATGCAGAAGTATGTATGGATTAAAGCAGGTAGAATCATCCTCTTGACGGTTATTAAATCGCCACCCTGTTCATAAGAAATAAGAAACAAACAATACAACAAAAGAAATATCTTAAAACCTTAAAGAAACTACGAATAGGAACCACATGATATTATAATATAAAGGCTTATGGTGACATAAAATTATGTATTTTACGACTCAACCCCCTTTATGAGGGAAATAATGACAAGGTTGGGACATATAAATATTTGTGACAGATGGGTATATCAGCCAAACTGGTATTTAGTAGGTATATTTTATTCATGAATTGTTTGTTCTTTGTTAATAATTAAAAGGTTTTTCCGGCTGTTATTATAAGTAATAAACGAGGGAACAGAGTGGGTATGGAATACCTATGCTACGTTAAAATAGTAACGTTGTTTTTCTTGCATAATTAGGTACTTGAATAATTAATACTTTCGTCATACCTATGGTAATTAAATTGTGTGATTGTGAAGATCATACCTTCGCAATCACACAATTAATAAAAATATTATAATTATTTAGAATATGCTTTTTTCATTTGTTTTTTTATAATTATTTTGACAAATCTTAACAACATAATAATAATTAAATATGATATTTTTTTATTAATGTTACAGTATGAAACTGTATCAACCACAAAAAAACTGATAATGAAGAACCACTTCTTCTTGAGTTTTTCTGACAAAGGATGCTGCTGGGAAATTTTACAATGAATGATTTTAGAAATCCTTTTAGACAAAAAAATTGTTACATAATCACGAAAATGTTACGAAATCTAGAAATTGCTAAAGCCATACCACCATCCCAGAAATTAACACCTAGTCTTCAATAAAATTGTAAGATTGGGGGAACCAACCAAACTACGTGATTGAGTTTCAGAAAAATAACATCAAAACGTTTCCTGTTTCGTTTCTATCTAGAAAGAAAGAAAGAAAAGAAAGAAAAATATTTTATTTGGGACACGCACAGGAAAAACAAACAATAATAAAAATTAAGTACCTACGTAATTCAAAAAAAAAATAGAACAATTTAAAACTAACAAAATATTTAACTAACGACCTGTGCGAGGTCAAAAAGGCTCCTACCTCAGCATAATGCTACGATATTTAAAAAATAAATACCGCAGCGCTGGAGGCCATGTCTACTTATTTACAAACGTGTCAGTGGTCTCACAATGATAAGTTTTTGACAAATGTTGTATGGAAAATCTGTCAAAACTCATCATTGTGAGACCATTGACACGTTTGTAAATTAGTAGACTTGACCGCTGGTATTCTGATAGGGCCCGCTGTAATGCCACGGACACGCCTACGTCAATACGCCAATAAGCCAATCACAGTAAATAATTTAAAAAAAAACTGTTGATGGAGTTATTTCGCGTGTACTTGCAAGGCTGTCCAAATGTGGTTATTGAATGGATACTTTCGTAACTTTTTTAAAGGATACAAAAATAACAAATAATTACGCGATTGTTTATCTAATAGGTACAGGTGACTTTATGTAACCACATGAACATATATAATTTTCGGTAAATGAATTGCAGGTTGAGATAATCTATTAAGTTAATTTGTTCGATTCGTTTCGTTCGGAGTCGTTTCTTGTTGTGTTAATAGTATTAACACCAATGTTAATGTTATTAATAATGACTGTTAAAGAAAAAAAAGTAAACGGCGAAGAATTAATTCTATTTCTAAAATGTGGGTATCTAATTTTGTAAGAAAACAAACAAAAATTGTTCTCTTACAAAATTAAGTTGAAGTTTTAATAGTTTTAGCTTAAAAGCATTTCTAAAACAACGTAATAAATACGAATATTTATCAATTTAATAATTATTTTTTCTTTTGTTACGGTTCAAACCCTTTTTCTAAAAACATTACAGTGTGATTCTTTTTAATGTGCACATATCGAAAAGAGCATAATTCAAGCATAGATTCCCATCTATGCTTAATTATATCGACGGCAAAAAAATTCAATTTTTTTTAAATTTTTTTTTATGGTATTTTAAAAAATGTTGTTCGCTACTTTGTAACTTTTAAACTAAACTATCTATCACGGTGAAACATAATCCGTAATGATTGGAAGTAATTAGACGTCCTCATAAAATGAAAATTGTGGGAAAAAACTTCCCTCAATTGAAAATAAACATGTTTTTTTTTTAGCAAAAATCGTTTTTTTTTTCATCAATTTATACAATAATCTTTAGACCGTTTTGTTTACACTGGCGTCACAAAAGGGTTTTTTTATAAACAAAAAAAAAAGATTTAAAAATAAAAAAAATCCGTCGATAAAACTATGCATAGACCTCATTTCGATATGTGCAGGTGCACATTATAAAAAATCACACTACGTCTCTATTTTACTGACACGAAATTATTCGAAATCGAGTTACATCATCATTATCATCATCTACAGCCCGACTTCACCCCCTTCTGGCCATAACCCTTTCTTCTCTCGTACCAATTCCCACACTCCTGTGCCAGCCAAATCAAGTTTGCCACATATGTATTATCCTGAATTCCATTCAGACAGCCCTATTCGAATAGGAATTGAGGCGTATCAATAAGCCGTATCGTCAATACCTCTGTCGGTACCTACTTATTTACATTTGTCACAGTCTTATAGTACAAATACCACAAGATTTTGTGTTCTGATGGAAAATATAAATTATGTTGACAAAAGGAATATTGTGGAATTTTTTATTTGCATTGTTTTCAATCCCTTTGTGGATGAGGCGAGTCTTTTGGGGATTGATTTTCGGTGGAATGTCAGTTTTTATTTTTGTAGGGTATTATTACAAAATAATAAATGTTGTCTCGAAGATTTCTATTGTTGTTTATATAATGGTTATTATTATTTTGCTTTATTTAAACAATCAGTAGCGGTGGCTCATAGGTTTACGAAGCCGTTTCATAAATATATACTGGGCTTAGGTTGAAACTTATTATTTGTCGATCTATGGCATCACCTAAAGTTATAGATAAATATAGCGAGGGAACCTAAGAAGTTCCCTGCCATGAGTACGTGTTCTTTCATATGAAATTGTCTATCGCTAGTGCAGGGTGAGCAAGCGCAGCGGTCAATACTTACTCATTTCTTCTCTATAAAAGAAATGGTTACCATCCAGAGATTAACTTTATCCTGTTCTTAACTGTTACAGTTAAGTATTCATCATCATCTGCCTAGCCTTTTTCCAACTATGTTGGGGTCGACTTCCAGTCAACCGGATGCAGTTGCTACTGCCTATATGACCTCCATAGCCCAGTTACTGGGCAACATCGATAGATTATGGTAAGACTGGTTGTCAGACTTTCGGCTACTGACGACTCGTAACGACTGTCAAAGATTCACGAATGACAGTCATGCTTTCCAAGGCACTGAGTTCATGGTGTGTAAAGATGGTCACCCATCCATTCACCAACCGCGACAAGCGTAGCTTAACCTGTTCGATCGACCCGTGCGGCTGTTATTTATTACTTAGCCAAAAAAAGCTTATTAGTTACCGTTAAGTATTATTAAAACTTTTACTAACTTCAATTGTATTCTTAATAAACCTTCTCTTCTACAGGTCCATTCTATTTTAACAATTCATTAAGAGAGGTTCGTGCCGACACATATGATATCCGTACAGCAAACACAAATAATCATGTAACGAGATAAAATTTCACATTTAATATTCACGAACGCCCACATTGATAACGTTGTTCCAACAAAAAAAAAGATAAAACATCGCTTTATTTACTTTTCTCAGAATTCTACGCATTAGTTTTTGTGTTTGGATTAATATGTATGATTTTAGTGAATGATAGAGCCTTTGATAATAATAATTATGGTGTTTGGACTCGTTTCTAAGCACTATTTGGTTTCAAAACCTCGCATATATCAATGTGAAATTATTGTTATTAAAAATGTGAAAGTACAGTTTCTTAGAAAAGCGGTGTATATCCTTACATATTATAAAACAAAGTCTTCCACCGCGTCTGTCTTTCGTCCTGTTCGCGATAAACTCAAAAACTACTCCACCGATTTTCAAATTGTTTTCACCAATGAGTAGGAAGGAAGAGGAAGCTTTTAGTATATATTAACCGACATCCACGCGGGCAAAGCCGCGGGCATCAGCTAGTGAAGTATATAGGGTGACTGGTAATTAGTGACCGATACTTAAACACGTGACGTTACTCGTCATTATGAACACGCACTGACTTATTAGTATTACTTGTAAAGATGTTAGGAATATTGTAATATCGTATACTTTTACAATGTTTGTAAATATGTGAGCACCATGTACCTATCACATAACTGATTTATTTGTCATTGTTCAATTTATAATTCTTTTTGCCTTTTGTGGGACAGTAATCTTATTGTAGGTGCATCGTCTTCACATATAATTATATAATTCATGTATACAAAATATTGTAAAACATTTTTGAAAAGAGTAACGGTGGAGTTTCTTGCCCATTCTTCTCCATACGAAAGCTACCTTTTGGAATGGGCAACTAGAATCAATTCTGTTTCTTTTATTTTTCATTGACGTTCAAAAGTGCCTTTTATGTGCCTATTTGAAATAAATTATTTGACTTTGAACAACGTTAACTATGGAATTGTTCCCGAATAAAAAACATGTATCGGGGGACCCCCGTCAGGAATGAAGTTCCTTCTCACGTAGGATTTAAAACAAAAACAAATTTTTCGCAGCCGCCATCTTGGATTCACATTTTGCCCAAAATCACATTTCTCTCTCTGACAGTGCAGTGTATTCGGGCCGATGTGTACAATTTTATCCCACGACACTGTAATCACTTTCCTCTTTTCTTTTGTTTCTTTTCTACCGGTTATCTCTCTCTCTTTCTCTCTCTTTGAATTAGAAGAAGACAGTCGCAAGTATGAATGCTTTTAGCGTTACATTTTCTGAAAGTTAACGGGCCGCGTAAAAGAACTTCGTTCCAAAAATCTGCTGTTTTCTACATTTATGTTCGCTTATCTCGTCAAAATATAGGATGCTGATTTTTTTTCGCAATTTCAGGTTTGTTTTGGTCCCTTATTACAACTAGTTCATAATGATGAGAAGTTACGTGTTTAATTATCGGTCACATTACCAGTCACCCTATGAACAGTGTGTTATTCATGTAATAAAATGTAAGTAAAAACCTTTTTAAAAACAAGCTTTTAATTAACTAAAAAAAGCAGATGCCAACTAATTAAACATTTTTCATTTTACTGCAAATAAAAAATGGGTAATTTACAAATATATCGTGCAAATTTTATTATTTATGGAGCAGAAAATTTTAAGCCACGCAGTAAAATTATGACTTTTTAATGTTGAAAACTGTATTCAGCGACAAAGTTTTGTGATTTCAAAATGTTTTACTTACTCTGAATGAAATAGGTATAAACTAAAATGCTGTTGAGTTTTCTGGGATTTGTTTTATATACACCCCTTTGCAAAAAAAACGGGCGCCTTAACAGTCATTGGCTTTTCTATGGATAATATTTATATTTTTACTATGTCATTAGCATAAATGACTAGTAATTTCTTATTATCAATAAGAATGTCGTCTCGTGGCTAAACCCCTCTTCCAGCAGCGCTACAATTTTACTAGCTCTTATTGCTTTTTCTACCATTACAATCGACACAAAGATATCTGTTTTAAGTCACGATAAGGCTGGATTATGCGACAAACATAAATTATTCTACTAAAAATAACGAGAAGTTAGTTTTAGTTGCTAGGATAACCTTTTAACCGCAAACCCGCAAAAGGTTAGTGAAAGTCACAAACTGAAAAAGGGATTATTATTGTTTTAGACAAAAGTTTCGAATTTGGAATTAACTTCTTTTCATACACAGACTCTTTATTAAGTGCCAGTAACATAGTTTGGCTATTAAAATCTCTTTACAAATAAATGATTACAAATAACGTAAAAAAAATCAAAACCGCCCGCTTTTTTTTGCAAAGGGGTGTATATAAAGTATTTTTGGATCACAGAACACACACATGGAAAATATACAATTTAAAGTGCCTGTAATTAATTAAATTGAAATAAATGCTTTAAGAGTTTGAGTATACACCTCTGCCTTGCCCTACAAAAACTACATGCGTGATGTTATTTTAGATATTTTAAAAATATTGTTCAAATGAAAATGATTGAATCTTTGTTTGTGATACAATTCCCCAAAGATAGAGTTACAAATCTTATAAAGTTCGATTCACAGATATCAGTGAAGCCACAGTTCCGACACAGTTCCGATACAGTACTGGTACTGTGCAAAATATTCTTTCATACATTCTCTATGAACGCATCCCCACTTGTCAGTGTCAGTGTCTAAGTGCCGACAAAGTGAAAGCCGAGTAAGTGTATGAAATAATATTTTGCACGGTGCCGGTACTGTGTCAGAACTGTGGCTTCACTGATATGTGTGAATCGACCTTAATGGTTAATATTACGGGAAAATATTAAATCAATATTCTTGTTGGGGGCAAGCCGATTGCCATCAACCGGGCACAAATTCAGACTCCAGGTTGCTACTTAGAAATACCTAATGGAAAACGCCAACGAATTTTGTTGCGTTTTTCACCATCATTTAGATAATTTATTCTGGAAGGTATATGTGTATCATTAATATTAAATCTAAGATCATAGAGGGCGGGCGTTTTGAGGAACTGTCTTACGTAATTTTGACGTTTTAAAACTGAAAATTCTCAGCTTAATTTAAATAAAATGTCTTTTGATTATTCTAATCTTAGATTTATAAAGACGATGTTTTGTCAAGTCGTAAAAACCGTGCAAAGCAGGGGCGGGTCGCTAGATTCGCTAGTCATCATCTGCCTAGCCTTTTCCCAACTATGTTGGGGTCGGCTTCCAGTCTAACCGGATGCAGCTGAATACCAGTATTTTACATGGAGCGATTGCCTATCTGACCTCCACAACCCAAAAATTGGGTAATACGATACCCCTTGGCAAGACTGGTTGTCAGACTTTCGGGCTTCTGACGACCCGTAACGACTGTCAAAGATCCACAAATGACAGCCGGGACCAACGGCTTAACGTGCTCTTCGAGGCTCGGAGGAGTCTCGATATGTAAAGATGGTCACCCATCCACGGACCAACCCCGGCAAGCGTAGCTTAACCTGATGAATCGACCCGTGTGGCTGTTATTACTTAGCCACGAGCTCCTCTACACTACAGCTACAGTTCAGTTTGCTACAGTTCTTTAAGAGTAGGTACATATTGCTCTAAGATGCTATTTTAGAAAAGTGTAATTAAATCAATAAATAATATTAATATTTAATGAAATTAAAATATTTTAATAAAACGAATACGAGAAACCGTATAATATGTGTGTTAAATTAATGTCGCCATTAAAGCGGCACGCTGTATACAGCATGTTCATTTTAAAATGGAGTCTAACAGGTTCTCGTGTAGTTGCAGTACCTAACTCAATTTGTGTGTAACTCAATCAAGATGGCAGACTTATTGCTAATAATGTTATTACTACACAATATACTCTGCTGTGCACTGTAATTACGTAGGGGACACTTTTATTCTGTTTAGAGTTCATTTATTTATAATTAGTTCCAAACCGCGGTTTAACCCACGTAAGTGTCGATCCCATGGGAATATCCGAATAAAAAAATAATAAAACTTTAAAAAAAAAAATTGACCGACTTCAAAAAAAAACAAAACATAAAAGGACTACTGTACTAAAACCAAAAGACAAAAGTACTTCTTTAATAATAAGAGAAAAATAAAAAAATAACTTTGATTTCGGAAGTCGGTGTCTTTGCTTTTAATTTTAGTTTTTGGCCACCGACTTCCGAAATCAAAGTTATTTTTTTATTTTTCTCTTATTATTAAAGAAGTACTTTTGTCGTTTGGTTTTAGTACAGTAGTCCTTTTATGTTTTGTTTTTTTTTGAAGTCGGTCAATTTTTTTTTTAAAAGTTTTATTATTTTTCCATTTTTTGTGTAATTTGATTTTTGTAATCACCATGGGTAGACCAACTAAAGGAGCCGCCCGCATGAAGAAAAACAGAATTAAAGAGACTAATACTGCTGAAAAAGAACGCCTATCTAAGAATCGCAAACGGAGTGTCCGGTTCCCAAGAATCACCGTTAGCTCTTCATGCTAGGTTATCTCAGATGAGAAATTACATGCATTCTCATTTGTCGCAGGAGTCGCCAAATGATAAGATCTGCCGACTCAATCTTATTCAAAAACGATTAAGTGGCGAGTCGTCTGAACAGCGCAAGTATCGTTTAGATGTTATACGAAACCGGCTGGCTCATGAGACTCCCGTGCCTTCTCAAGAATATAAGGGTGAACACTATACATTTGCTTACACTGTATAGTTCCCCTCATCATCACATTATAAGGTGACCATAATCAGATCTGTAATGTCACTTACAACTTATATGGTTGCAAAGTTCTTATCAATATAAATGAATTAAGTCCAAACACAAGGTAATTACTGTGAACCGTTGAGGAGTTCCGTTAATCGTCCTTCGTCTTCATCATCAGACCCTTAACGACAGTCACAACCCATCCAAGTGTAAGGTTCTTATCAATACAAATTAATCAAGCCCAAACACAAGATATCTGCTGTAAACCACTGAGGAGTTCCCTCGACTGTCTTTCGTCTTCATCATCAGACCCCTAACGACAGTCACAACCCATCAAAGTGTAAAGTTTTTATCAATACAAATTAATCAAGCCCAAACACGAGGTATCTGCTGTAAACCATTGAGGAGTTCCCTTGACTGTCTTTCGGCTCCATCATCAGATCGACTCCAGACCTTCATAAAATTGTAGTGCTGTAAAATACTTAATGAATAAATTAAGGAATGCACTAGTTGCCCTTACGATTTTTGAAAGTTCCCCTCGATTTCTCTAGGATCCCATCATCAGATCCTGACTTGGTGACAATGGGACCACCTCAGAAGTATAAGTTTTTGAACAAAAAAAGATTTTTTTAAATCGGTTCACAAACGGCGGAGTAATCGGTGAACATACATAAAAAGAAAAAAAAAAAAAAAAAAAAAAAAAAAACAATCATCCCGAACATAGTACCTCCTCCTTTTTTGAAGTCGGTAAAAAGTATCCTATGTCCTATTCCAGGTCATGGACTACCCCTGTGTCAAACTTTATCCAAATCCGTTCAGTGATTTTAGCGTGAAAGCGTAACAGACAAATAAACAAACAAAATCCATATAATATATGGATATTATATATAATATACTAGATTCCGCACGCGGCTTCGCCCGCGTGGTTTATCCATAAAAAGTACCCTATGTCCTTCCCCAGGATGCCATCTATCTCCTTGCCAAATTTTGTCGAAATCCGTTCAGTTGTTTAGGCGTGAAAAGGTAACATACAGACAGACAGACAGAGTTACTTTCGAATGTATAATATTAGTATGGATATAAATTAGGATAGTTAGGATTATTGGGGATATTTCTGCAGAGCTGTAGTGCCTGGTTGATGGCAATAGGCTTGCCCCCTATTATGTACATGGAACTTAAACATAACTGGCGAAATGTGGGTATACTATAGGTGCACCTCTGCCTCACCCTTCATAGAATACAGACGTGATGTTATGTTATGTTATTTCTGCAGTAAAGCAGCGTTGCTATGTTCTGTGGGCCTAGCACGAACAATCTGCCTAGCCTTTTCCCAACTATATTGGGGTCGGCTTCCAGTCTAACCGGATGCAGCTGAATACCAGTATTTTACGTAGAGTGACTGCCTATTTGACCTCCACAACCCAGTAACTGGGTAATACGATACCCCTTGGTAAGACTGGTTGTCAGAGTTTCGGGCTTCTGACGACCCGTAACGACTGTCAAAGATCTACGAATGACAGCCGGGACCAACGGCTTAACGTGCTTTCCGAGGCACGGAGGAGTCTCGATATGTAAAGATGGTCACCCAGCCACGGACCAACCCCGGCACGCGTAGCTTAAACTGATGGATCGACCCGTGCGGCTGTTATTACTTAGCCACGAGCTACATAACTAGCACGAACGCGCGACGTAAATGTAATGTAAATATGAACGATTTTATAATTGAAAATACTCGTTTCGCACGTAATATTTATTTAGTTTTAAAGCTTTATTCATATCAATGGATGATACTGACTGTGCCAGTTGTAAAAATTTAAATCAAAATGCATAATCTTCTTTTCTTTTCGTGTGGTTAGTGACTAACCTGGTGTCAGAGTTTTAAAGCCGCCCAACGGACTTTGACTTGGCTTCACATCCCGTCGAGACATATCTCTCTGCATGCCGGTTTCCTCACAATGTTGTCTTTCTCCGTTTTTTAAGCAAGTGATAATTATACAATAAGCACTTGAATCCGAAACGGGGAAGGTGCCAGAGAAATGCATAATTATGCGTATAGTCGTATTTTCCATCCTAAATCGTTTATTTCCCTAGCTGTATTTACTTACCCATCTAATTAAAATGAAAATACCAACATAATTATCAAAACACTTGTTTCTTTCCACTCCTCAAAAAACAAGGTGAATTTTTAAATTAAACGAGTCACATTGGACTTAATAATCAGTCAATTACTTTCAATTTCTTTGACAAAAAGTAATAATACGTCCTTTGATTTGTAATAAAGGCCTTTGTCAAGTTCTTTGTCAAAAATACAAAAGGAATGTCAGAGAGTAGAAATATTTTACTTGCAAAAGTACATTTATTATTTAGTTGAGGTGAATTTTGTTAGGGTATGTACACATTTACGGACATGTTTGTGCATGCATTAGTTGAGGTTCACTGCTAAAATGGGCATCTAATTTTGATTTGTGGTTTTCAAAGTCAAAGTCAAATGTTTAAGGTTAGTTATAAGGCACTTTCGGACGTCAAAATTTCCAAGAAAATTGATGAAGCGATAAGACCGCCCATTGTGTCACCCTATGTTAAATTTCTACATTTGTATCTGTATTTTTTATGCTGTACATAATATAGAGTATTCTATTCTATTCTATGAATTTATTCTAGGCGCTCCTCCCAAAAGGTTGTTCGTATGGTCTGGCATATGCGGCATATGCGGCATTGTATCCCCTGATTTAAATTTAGCAATTTATCCCCATATCGACGCCTTAGAGTGAAAATCTCGTAAGTGTAAAAGAACTAACTTTTCAGGAAGAAGAAAAACTGCGTGCTGTAAAAATTTTGTACGGCGTCTTTTATGTGTTTTTATTAATTAATATCTACTATATTAATGTTAATCAATAAAAAAAACATTAACTCTAAGGCGTCGATATGCAAATAGTAACTGACTGGCTTAAATATAACTGGCATAATGTGGTTGTACTATATGTACTGCTGCCTAACCCTTTCGGGAAACAAGGCGTGATGCTATGTTATGTTCTTGAACTTGTGGCGGTATCTACATCGCCACATCCTGACGTCACACCAAAATCTTGACGTCACATAAATCCTGCATCGCACAATTAAAGTTTACCGTGCAATGGATATATATACAAGAACCCGATATCAATCGTTGGGCAGTTGCCCGCCAGACACAACACCCGTCTGGTCGGAGGATCCTCCTTTTACTATGGTGGATGAGTGAACTTTACTAACCCTTTTTTTTTTTTTTTTTTTTTTTGGTTGGGAAATCATCCAATGACTTCTCCCGCTCTGGGCGGAGCGGAAGGGCGTGTCAGGCTTTTACTGACTAAAACCCACCCGTGTTCCTTCATTTGCCTGTTGCCAAGGTCCCGGTATCCCTTTCGGACTTTCCCGCAGTTCCTCTTACCCCTAAAATTTATGATTTGAATCATTGATGTGGACATACCCTTATAAAACATAGCACTAAAAAGATAAAACAGCACTAGACAACGTTATACATGTGTCTGTGTATAGTTTGGTGAATATAAAGTGTAACAGAGGAAAACAGCTCCTGTTCCTATTACAATATAGTTTGTTCTCGTGTTAAGCTAGTTGTGAAAAGCTGAGATAGTAACTCATGGGTAGTGTGACAATGATTTTTTGAGCTATGTTTTTTTTTAATTCTTGTTGTGTTTTTGTTTGGTTTACAGACGTTTTCACTTTAGCTAGGTTTCCTGTGTAACGGTGAATGGTCACACATAATAACAGCTGTCCCAATACAGAGCGTTTTTTGACACCATTATGTCAAATAATGGTGTAAATGACAGATTTTTATGACAGCCGCGTCGGAACTGCTTTCCTTCGAAAGCAAAGCTTTACATTTTGGTTTTGATGATTGATTGTGGTTACAATGTTTATTTAAGTTAAACTCACAGGGACTTCACTCACTCGCAACCGGCGTGCGTAAATGACCAGATTTATGAACATAAACGTAGCAAAAGAATTATGTAAGGATCGTAGCAGTTGGCGTTTTGTAGTTTCTGCCTCGTGGGAACAAGGCATGAGTTTATGTATGTATATGTAGGTAAAATAGCTTATTCTGTGTACTGTGTAATCTGGTCAGATACGCTCGTAGGCATCTGACGTTTCTGAAAAACATCACCAATAAGCTCACTATATGTCCTTCTAGGGCGTACACTCCCGGCGTTTTCACTCTTGCTATTTAGCTAATAAGATATTTTATTTGCATAGAAATAATTTCTTCAAGTATCATGAAAGCTCCACGCAACCTATTTGTCTCATCTTGTGTAACTTGTATGCCTAATGTTCCATGTCTAATCCTAGAAACAGTAATACATTATCCGTTGATAAATGTCTAGGATTTAACAAGATTGGATAGCCTAATTCAATGGCTGAAGTGTAAGTAAAGAAACTACTTACTTTGATTTATCCTAACTGTATAGATTACTATATTAGACGTTGATTTACCTTTTATTGGATATTGATTAATATTCATCTCACCAAGATTATCTCAATCTCAATAAGATGTAATCGTAGACCACAAACGGTAGCAGAGATATTGTGATTTAATCAGAATTTAACAATGATTGTAATTAATCCCGGAAGCCTGATAGGGTTTAGTCTATCTTTGGATAACGCTAGTAATATAAAGAACTATTGATTTTAATTTCTGTAGTCTCTAAACTGATGATGATATAAATTGATAGTCATCACTGATTTGAAACGTTACCCTTCTTCACCATTTTACGCCATTTATTCCAACCCACAAAAAACACACAACATAAAACTACAACAAACCCCTTCAAAAGTATTATTTATATAGGTACTTAAAATCAAATCAAATCAAATATTTTATTGGAACAAAAACAGGTTCAATTATTTTTTGTTTTTTTGTTTCTTAATAGCTACATTAGTTTTAAAAATACTTTCACTGTTGGGAAGCTACAGTATTTCCGAGTGACATGGATATGTTTTATATAGATATATTTTTTAAGTTCGTATGGGGGATAGGCAGAAAAAATACTGTTTAAATTAAATTATTTTAGAAAAAGTCCCAAAATAATCCAGAACTATGGCGCTCCTACACTTGAAACGGTTTGCGCTGTCATTGTCAGTCATTACACTCGCAGACTCGTTCTGTCGGACTTTTGAAGTCGACTCTATTATCTCCATCGTGCTGTTCCACTGAAAATGTCATAATTTTACCAGATATTTTGTTTTTATCTTATTCTATTCGTCCTGTATAACTCCATCTCTTTCTCACACTGCAATAACATTAAAAATAATACTGCTATAAGAGATGGTGGTTGGCCCAGGTCACAATTTAATGGACGTTTATTTGTTAATGAAAATACGAAATGTTTGCAGCAAATCAATCTATTGGCAAATTATTATTTCGTGGAAACAGTATTTCGTAAAGGCACAGTACATTAAAGTAACAGTATTATATCTCAGCAGTGACCTTGAAATAATTACCTACAGCCGCTCGGTAGCTAAACCTTCCGCGTCCGTGCGTAACTGCCGCGCACTCGATTCTGTTGTGGACTGATATACACTGAGATTTCGAAGCGCGTCATTGCGGCCGTTTTCTATGAAGATCATCATCATCTGCCTAGCCTTTTCCCAACTATGTTGGAGTCGGCTTCCAGTCTAACCGGATGCAGCTGAATACCAGTATTTTACATAGAGCGACTGCCTATCTGACCTCCACAAACCAGTAGCTGGGTAATACGATACCCCTTGGTAAGACTGGTTGCCAGACTTTCGGGCTTCTGACGACCCGTAACCACTGTCAAAGATCCACAAATGACAGCCGGGACCAACGGCTTAACGTGATTTCCGAGGCACGGAGGAGTCTCGGTATGTAAAGATGGTCACCCATCCACGGACCAACCCTGGCAAGCGTAGCTTAACCTGATGGATCGACCCGTGCGGCTGTTATTACGTAGCCACGAGCTCCTCCAGCTTTCTATGAAGATATAATACTGTTACTTATTTATACTGTGGTAATAGCTACCGTTCTGCCAAAAGGTAGATACTGTTTATTCTCATGGGTTTGATGTTATCAAATTAAACATTGAAGAAATAACTTTCTCTCGGCCAATTATAATGTTTTTTCTAACATCTGTCGACTTTGAGTCTAATATTATTATGCGTTTGAATTAGACATGGGACGGGTAACGGGTTTGGCCGGGTACCCGACATTATTACCCATTACCCGGCTGGATCCGAAAAAAGTGATCCAAACCGGGTACCAGTCCTAGATCTAGTTTGAACTAAATCAACCGCAAAGTATTCCCTAGGGTAATATTCTATAAGTTTTCCCATATCTCAAGTTTCAACTTAACTGCAACTTAAAATGTGCAAGATTGAACTTAACTATCGAAGTTCAGCGGAGTATAGGAAACGATCAAAAAGTTATGTGAATATAATATGAGGGTAACTTTAAAGAACATGTCTTGGGGATGTTTACCCCGTGGGGAAATGTAGAAGCCGAAGATTGAAGAAGCTGTGTTTATGAATAAATGGTGAACTAAGTTGCTGTGAGAGAATTCATTATAGTCTCGTTCTTTAATATAAATATTATTTACTTTGCAGTTTACCATCCCGGTCTGTGGTTGATCTCCTTGTTTCCGAGTTTGTCATCTTCTGCTTCTTGTATAAATTATGCAAACACTGTTTACATATACCAGAGCTACACAATCACTCACTTACATCCTTCGTTATTAATGCATCATAACACTCATCATTATATATATTGTGCCATGTTAAAATTATTGCGTAACCTAACTATGCCAAACTATAAATGTCAAAACGTCAAGCAACTAGTTTTTATGACAGCTGCGCACACAGATTGCACTATGCCTGTGGCGCGTGAGTCGGTGACGGAACGAATGCTGCCACCATAAATAGGTATTATATTTACTCGTATGTAAATTATTAACTATTACTATAATTGGGTTTTACTGTACAATTATTATTTTTCATTTTATTATTTCTTTTTAAATACATAATCTTTACATTTTTAAATATTTTATTTAAAAAAGATATATAAAATTATTTTGTTGTTATTTATTTATTTATTTATATATACTTTATTGTACATCACAAAACATAACAAAAGGAAAAAAAAAAACACTACAAAATATACAATGGGCGGCGGTTATTTTACTGTATACTGCACCAATTGACCAATTGACGTCATCATGTTAACGCCGGCTGTCACTGAAAACCAGCGCTGGGGCTCTGTCTCGCATCGGGTCGCAGCATTATGCTTAGCGATGGCCGTTTTGCGTGAATGTGACGCATATTTTCCCCAAATTTGTTATTTCTCGTGTATTCATATTTTCTTAGCGTCATGTTTGCCGCAAATAAACGTATTTTCTTTCTTGTTTTAAAAGAAATTACGGTACATCATATTATTGTAAGAGATTATAATAAACTAGCTGATGCCCGCGACTTCACCCTCGTGGATGTCGGTTATTATATACCAAAACCTTACTCGAGAACCACTCTATCCATTGGTGAAAACAGCATGAAAATCGATGCAGTAGTTTTTGAGTTTATCGCGTACAGGACGACAGACAGACGCGGCGGAGGACTTTGTTTTATAATATGTAAGGATGATGCACAATCCTTGTTATGGTAGTTTTCTCATTATTCTGCATAATCAGCCTATAATGTTCCCACTGCTGGGACACAGGCCTCCTCTCTGTGAGAGGGAGTTGGCTGTCATCCGACACGCAGGCCCAGTGCGGGTTGGTAGATGTCACATGTCTTCTAATGTTTGGTTCTAGGACATGCCGGCTTCCTCACGATGTTTTCCTTCATCGTTTTGAGAGCAGTGGTGATGAAATAATTTACACAAAGTAAAGCGTTCGAACCTACGACCTACAATTCGTAAGTCGTAGCCGTTAACACTGGGCCACCACTGCTCCATTATTTAGGTAGCGACAGAATTATTAGTTGATGGAGTCTACTGACTTTTTTATTAGTTTCGGGCCCAAAAACTCTATAAAAATAATTGGTAAGTATCTATAACTATAAGATCTATAGTTAGTATTTTATTTTCAGAGTAAATGCTGGGGCTATGTATTCTTTGATTTACTTTTATCTTTACTTACATATTAGATATATAAAACAAAGTCGCTTTTCGTGTCTGTTTATGAAACTGTTAGTTCTTCTTAACTACACAATGAATTTTGGTGCGGTTTTCCCCCAAAATGTAAAGAATTTTTTCCGGAAGACTTCACTAACATTTGACTTAGATTTAAGTAGCATTGAAAAATCGGTGTTTACACATGTCACCATTTTCACATATCACCACAAAGAATTATTGTTTAGTTCGTCATTAATTAATTCATTCGTCATATCCCATACATTTAACCAAAATGGCGCCACTCGAGTTTCAAAATGAACCCAAAATTAGCGTTAATTTAATAACTATTCATAACATAAGAATTTTGATCCTGTTTGCGAATTTCGTAAGTGTGTGACGTCACATGTTTGTCCAACAATGTTGACTCTGCCAGTATTTTTAGATGGATTATATAGCTCTTTAAAGAGGGCGTGGCGTTTTGAAAAACACTTTTACTGTTTGAAGAAGTGTAGTTGGTAGTTACTGGTTGGTATACCTACTGAAGAAAGAAGTTTAAAAGAAGTTTGAGTTTGGTTTTCTGGTACGGTAGCTATATAATGAAATGATTTGGTTTGGTTTGTTATGGTATGAAATTAAATGGTGTTTTTTGTAGTGAGACACGATAATACGAATAAGAGACGATCATGTCAGTATGTCTGGAGTTCTCTGAGATGAATGTATAATTTTTGTCTAACATGTTTCTAACTTCAGTCCGGCCGACGAGAGAATTCTCAGTACAATTGGACAGTTTCTCATTTATAAGGATCAAATTCACAAAAGACATTCGTTAGTATGAAACTGACAGGTGTTAAGGAACGTACTCTCTCGACGCGACGGCCGGCCTCTAATCGAAAACAGAAGTAATGTAAATGGAAAACAAAAAATCTGTGGGTTCACTGTTCATTGTCTATAATCCTAAGTTTATTTGTTTGTTTTTGCGCTTTCACGCTAAAACGGGCGAACGGATTTGGATGAAACTTTTTATCCCGGTAGTACGTTTCCGTGGGATAATTTCTGACATGCACCCGGGCTAAGCCGCGGGCAAAAGCTAGTGATTGGGTGACTTCTTATTTACGCTAAAGTTATCAAAATACGGTAGTGCTTTTTGCATATTTTTTGTGATATATTTTTTTTTATCAATCGTCTATAAGGTTTATCCTCAATCCAATTGTTTCACTGACTGGTGAAACTCTTCAGTTGCCAGACGTTTTTTTTCGTGGCTACTACTTTAAGTTTTCTACATAAACTTATCCAACACCCATAGCAGGATTTTCTATACGCGACCCTTGATTTAACGAAACAAAACACTTCATTAAGTACTTGGGTAGGTGCCTTTGTACCAACGAGCAGACAGACACAGATGTTACGTTTAAATCCAAGGAAGACGAATGAAACAACAAAACCACATTGCATTACCATCCCTACAAACTATTAAGTAAAACAACCAACTCCTCGCATGTCTAATTTCACTTAACCATGTAGAAACTCCTTAATTATCTCCCACAGAGCACTTCCTTGTTTTCACACAAGGCAGCATATTGGCACAAGTTGCTTACAAGTACCTAACGAAGTCTCGGGAGTACCAAAAGTATATATAATTATGTATATAAGTGTACTCATCAATCTATCACTCAGAAAGTTAGATAGTTCTGACATCATCAACCGATACTCGTAACCAACTTTTTGCGGAAACTTTTGCTATTAATTCAAACTGGACTGGATGGTTGGACTGTGTTTATTTGCGACACTGCTGTGACATTCAAATTACATATAGTGTCGCACGTAAAACACTATTGTAATTAAATTATTGTTTTAATTATAATGAATTTGATTATATTGTAGGTATTTGATTATTTTGATGATTTTTTGATTCTGGGGCATTTTCTGATATGGGTTATACATATTATCTGAAATAAATTATTTTAATTTTTTTTTAATACTGTAGCTTTGGCCGCATTTGGGTTATACAGTATCGTAAAAAGAAGGTACATAAATAAAGTTTTTATTTGTAGGTTTCGTTTGGGTTTCAGCAGCCATACTTAATTAAAAGTAAAGACAGGAAGGTGGTCAATCTCAGAGTTTTGTAAAACTTTATCTCACGCGTCGGGTCTTCGCCTTTCGCCTTTTTGGGTCTTATTTTATTTTATTTTCTTTGGGACAACAAACAATTGCGTAAAAATGCTTAATACATTTAGGTAATAACGCAACCAGCACCGTTATCCACAAAATAATATAGTAAAAAACTTAGTTAGGTACAAGCAAACTTAAGCAAACAAAAGATTTAACTATTGTAATGAGATTTACACAACACTTAGTAAAAGGTGAGACAAACTTTTATCAACCGACTTCGAAACCTATCAGATCCAAACTAAATTTAAATGCGTCCATTTCGGAGTAAGCCTCATTGGAACAGAAAACCTTCGAAGTCGGTAAGAATAAACAAGCAAATCTGTGCATTATGAGGAACTGTGAATAATTTTTTGACAGATATGTTTCTTGAATTGGGTAAGTGACAAAACAAACCAGTCAATATCAGCAAAGTTATCGTTGTAACTTTTCATAATCTTCTTACAGTTTATATTGAATCCAGACTTTTTAGAAAAAGGAATCTACGTCTGGGCTCACAAAAAATGGTCAAGTCTGGGAAAAATCTGGACAGCAAATCTAGTCTTTCTTCGTAGTTACCAAGTCATTAGGCCTTGTAACTTAATTATAAACCCCTTTGTAAAAAAAACGAGCGGTTTTGATTTTTTTACATTATTTTTAATCATTTAGTTGTAAAGAGGTTTTAATAGCCAAACGATGTTACTGGCACTCAATAAAGAGTCTGGGTATGAAAAAAAGTTAATTCCAAATTTGAAACTTTTGTATAAAACAATAATAATCCCTTTTTCAGTTTGTGACTTTTACTAACTTTTTGCGGGTTTGCGGTTAAAAGGTTATATATATTATTCTCGTTATTTTTAGTAGAATAATTTATGTTTGTCGTACAATCCAGCCTTATTGTAACTTAAAACAGATATCTTTGTGTCGATTGTAATGGCCGAAAAAGCAATAAGAGCTAGTAAAATTGTAGCGCTGCTGGAAAAGGGGTGTAGCCAAAAAACGATATTCTTATTGATAATAAGAAATTACTAGTCATTTATGCTAATGACATAGTAAAAATATTAATATTATCCATAGAAAAGCTAATGACTGTTAAGGTGCCCGTTTTTTTTGCAAAGGGGTGTATTATGTTGCTTTGTATTAAAGAATATAAAATGATTTTAAAGAATATAACATTATTTTTGAAGAGAGGACTGCCAAAGCAAAAACGAATGTATTGTTTCAGGAATGATATGAACGGAAAGGGAGCAAATGATAGCATACGTAACGATAGGAGAATGGAAGCAGAAAATGCTGCACAGACCCCAAGTAATATGGGAAAGGGGCAGAAGATTGATGATGAAAATGAATTATGATAGTTATAAGTGAATCAGCACTGAGGAACCCAGCCATTGGTTTAAAAATATTATAGTATGTGTTGCCAAGTTATGGAAGGTTGTTAAGAGGAAATAGGGTCGGTCTTTTTCTCCATACAAAAAGTCATAATTCGAGGTTCGACTCTCGTCTATTTCCTCCTCCAATATTGGACCAATTTGAAAGATATTTTATAAATGGAATAAGAAGGATATTTACTGTGCCCCTATGTTTTCCCATGAGCAATAAAAACCGGTTAATAATTCAGTTTTTATTCACCCTCACACGTAGTCACAAGTAGCAACGCTTTTACCGACATGCCGCTCGTCGAATAAACCGGTTAATTTAGGTTAAAATAAAGTTCTCTAAACGTTCGCGTTCTTTAGAAAAGCTCGGAGAAACACCGTAATAAACCGGTATTAACTGGTATTTTTTTAAACCGGTTTCAAGCCTTGCATATAAATCATCCATAAAACGCAAAATTCATAAGCTTTTTTCTCGAGAAATAAAAATTATAACACTGAGCAAAGACTATTTTTTTTTTTTTTCCCTCTATCTGCAATCAGCCCTCGCTTTAATCAGATTGGTTGTGTCTTCACTGGCAGTTGGAGATTGTTCACATCCTGCGATGCGTCATCTCGTTATTAGGTTTATTAGTTGGTTAGATTGACGCTATTCGTTCTGTATGTAGAGTCTGACGACTTTAGTAGTGTCACAGCGAGTTCACTTTTATGTCGTTGGAGTCTTTCCTTATAATTCTTGTAGGACCTTTCTACAACCTCCTTGATAAATGGGATTTGTAGGTACTTATGTACTTCAATGTTTTTTGTGAACCAAGGTGCACCACTTAAGGTTAAGAAAAAAGACTTATTTAATAATAGTATGGTTTCGATTATTACTATGTTCGTAACAATATAAAATATCTATGAATACATACTTACATAAACTCACGCCATCCTCCAATGGGGGTTGGCAGAATGCTTAGAAAATCACCTTTGAATCTTGCGTGTGATATATTTTATCCTCGAGAGTGTTACATTATTGCAGTTTGATTATAATTGACACAAACACGTAATCTCGCACTGAACTAAACTGTTACCGGTTGTATAAGGTATGTCCAGAACGTAGAAACAGGAATATTTCCAAAATTTATAAATAATCCCGCTCAGAATGAAAACTGTAACATCTCTGTGCGAACTATGTTCAAATTACTTGGGTACTGGCATGTCCAATGTAGGACACCCGTGTTAGCTCCAAACTGTACAAATGCCTAAGTGAAAGTACCTACTTTTAAAGTTGTTAGCGCAAACTTACTGGGTGAATTAATCGTTGTGTTATGTAATATATTAATTAATTAAATCTTTTATTTCGGATCTTATAGTACATTTGGTTAGTATACACACGACTTTAAAACTAGTGTTAGTACTTACATCTACCAGAAAAACACAAGCTATTAATTACTACGCCACTGTGGCCTGTAGGCGTATCCAATGTCCCAGTATGGGGCTATCCCACATAACAGCTATAGTTTTCAAGATGTTGTTGGGGCTGGCGCGTACCCTGCGCATAATGGAAGCGCAACGCTTGCGCATGATGTCGTGAAAGCCATCTATTCCCGCCTGCGAACATGCCAGAAGCACTGCAGTAGCGCGGCAACCCCATCAACACCCTGAAAGCATTATTGTATTGAACGCGCAAGCAAAACATTATTGGTTGCGAAGCTTTATTGGTTATTAGTAACAGTTTACAGATAAAACTAAATAAATATGAACATTGATACATGTTTACCATCTTTACATTCCGAGACTCCTCCGTGCCTCGGAAAGCACGTTAAGCCCAACGGCTTGGTCACGAATGACAGCCAGGACCAACGTCCTGGCTGTCATTCGTGGATCTTTGACAATCGTTACGGGTCGTCAGAAGCCCGGAACTCTGACAACCAGTCTTACCAAGGGGTCTCGTATTGCCCAGTTACTGGGTTGTGGAGATCAGATAGGCAGTCGCTTCATGTAAAATACTGGTATTCAGCTGCATCCGGTTAGACTGGAAGCCGACCCTAACATAGTTGGGAAAAGGCTAGGCAGATTGATTGATGAACATTGATACCTCGATAAGAAAAGCTGGCTAATCATTTATGAATAATAAAGCGTTCCTCTAGAAACTCCTTGAAAGCTTATATCAATCATTTACACGCCTTATAAATCCTTCTCATGAGAAATACATAGGAAGTTCTTTGTTTTACGAAAAACACGCCACCATTACAAACAAATCCCAGTGGTGCGTAGCTAATGTGAAAAACGTAAATATTTTATTCCCATTTCGGTACGCAAAAGTAGATACGTTTAGAAAAAAAAGGGTTGACGTGAAAATAGTCAGTGTTTTTTACGAAACAGAAAATTGAACGATTTATGTAGAAAACGTAATTTTGTTTTTATAAAAATAGATTTAAAAACATGCAACCCACCTTTATTTGGAGATTTTTATTGTCGTTTTAATTTCATTCAACTGACAACGACTCGTGTTGTGGAGGATTAAAATGTCTGTACGGATACTTTGCCAGCGGGCTTTAAGATTTCAGCACTAGCAAGTATTAATTACCTTATTATATTTTGGCAAACGTTGTATCCGAATGGATTTTTTTGGCTAATTTAGATTATTCATTACGCTCGTTACTAATAATAACCATCGTATATAATATAAAAGTCACACAAATTAATCCGCTAATACTCTATCAAAGTCAAAGTCAAATAATTTATTTCAAGTAGGCACATTAAAGGCACTTTTGAACGTCAAAAACGAAGAAATAGAACTGATTCTAGTTGTCTCTTCCAAAAGGCAGTTTTCTTGTGGAGAAGAATGCGCAAGAAACTCCACCGTTACTCTTTAAAAAAATGTTTTACAATATTTTGTACACATTAATTATATAATTACATGTGAAGGCGATGCACCTAGAATACGATTACTGTACCGCAATAGGTAAAAAGAATTAAAAATGGAGCAATGACAAATAAATGATGAGATACATGATGCTCACCATAGTTACAGACATTGTAAAAGTATACGATATCACAATATTCCTAACATTTTTACAAGTAATACTAATAAGACATTAGTGAGCATTCAATGGGAATTAAGTTATTATCTACCTTCTCATTAGGAATTATTCCCATTCAAAAGGAAAATATATCTTCATCTTCATTCATGTCAGCATAAATATAATGTAATAATATTTCATGAAATACAAAGTATTCACATTAACGAACGTAAATAATGGATGACACATCTTATGCGTACCAAGCTAATAATAAAATTATACGTATTTCTTTATTTCTGGACATCGTGATTTTTATGCTACAGTCACGGGTAAATTTAAGCATGTTTTCAATTCTCAACACTGAGGGGACGACTATAAAGTTACAAAATCGGTTGAAATGTGATATAATTAATAAGGAGACGAGGAGAAAATTGCTGTAGAATTTTAATATTTAGAAATAATTTTGCCCTCGCCTGCTTTAAACGAGAAATAATAAAGTAAAATACACAGTAGTTATATTAGTAGTTCTGACACACCTTGAATAGTTTCTGAAGCTATTCTCGTCTTCCTCAGAGAGAAGTTATTTTATACTGAATACGAAAAAAAGCAACACCACACATCTACAGTAGATAATAACGTCCAATACAAAACTTTTCCAATAATATCCCTGAACACAAAATAAATAGAGTTTGAAGATATCCCCACTTAAACAAACAATGAGAATACCGGCAAACTTTGTTTTATTATTTATTTGTTCCTGTGTTGATAAAATTGACCTACTTGAAGTTATTATTAGTTTTAAAGAAACTAATAATAAGACATTGCTATGGTTTGTTTCATTTTACAATGTGAAGTTTTTTGTTGAAGGATGCTGGGTTGTTTTAGTGGCAATTGAAAATCAGTCGCTTGGAAACGCGTCTATCCTCTATCACGCCACGCCGCCGTTGGGTCTTGAATACTTGATTGAACAAAGATTGAAGAGAATGTGGAACGATAGGTGGCTATTCGTTTTTTAGTGCGATTATTAAAAAAAGACCTGTGTTTTGAGTTTCATAGTTTGTTTTATCTACACCCATGCTATAAATCCTCTATAAAAGTTTCTGGAACAGTTAGTTTAATGCCAACATTAAAACAGCCAGTGTCATAGTAACCATAATAACATCCAAACGGGTGTTATGATGTTGTACTAAATTTCACAATACAACTCATTTCAAAAAAAGAATATTGTCATGCAGGCGCGTTTCTCTAACAAAGCTCAATAATTAAAAAAAAAGAACATATAGGTTATTCGAATTCGAAATATTCGAATTCATGTGTGTCGTTCCCTCCATTTTTGTTCGATATTAGTATTGCAAACCTTTTATAGAGGATTCATATCATGGGTGTAGAGATAAAGTCTTGTATGCAACTGTAAATAATTAGGTATTAAAACACTCATGTGATACTATTATCACACTCGGCTTCGCCTTGTGTGATAAACCCACATTCGTGTTTTAATACCCCTTATTATATAGGTATCAGTTGCATAAATAACTATTATAACATGAATCTTAAAACTTAGCGGCTTTGTAGACAGTCAGGTAATTTTGATTATCACGGCTGCATTTATTTGAATTTCTGCGCATTAGTTATTAAAAATAGGATAACTTTATTGAAATACCACACTTTTCCTAAACCAAATTATGTTACTTTTCAAAACCCATATTAAGAACTTCCTTCCCCACTTAATCGAAAACTCTGAATATAGCAGCCATAATTTTCTTTTAACACTCTGTATCTCGGTATCCAGCTGAATAAATCTCTCACGTGGTACACAAGCTACTTGAAATAGAAACTACACCGGTTTCAGCTTCCCACGGGAAGTTTGTTTTTCCAAGATAAAATGCACCTCATATTCCTCTCACATAGTAAACAACATGCAACGATTTTCGAAGCGAAGTAAGAAAACATTTCATTTCCAGGATGTTTCTCGAATTTACACGGTTATTGAATCTGTGGAAAACCTGACTTATCTGTTTTTGAGGATATTGAGAAAATGCGAAGGAATCAGGATTTCATATGGATATGAAATGAATATTTAAAAGCACCTGTTTACTTATATGTCGACAGAAACATAGCTCAGCAGGTTTTGTCGACAGAAGAATAGACAAAATGACAGATAAACAATCACAATCTATCATTTTGTCTCTATTCCTTCGTCGACAAAACCCATTTCTACGGTGGTCATGCTCCGCGTGCAGGAAAGGGATCTTAAAATAAATACTTCAAAATTGCAATCCTCATAATTACCTTTCAATAATTTCATTGTAATCTTGACGTAACTAAATAAACAAACGATAAAAACAACAAATTGTCAAAACATTACACTTAAATTCTGTTTACGTTCAAAACCTTAAATCGTCTTTAGAATATAAATGAAGGGAAGATATTTTCCCAAAATCCCAAACTTACAAGACCGTAAAGGACCATTTACACAATTCAGTAACCTTGCCTCGCACGTGACCCTTAGAATTATCTACAAATAAATTGTCACGTTTGTTACAAACCAGCTTATTGATGAGTGTTCTTCAGAAAGGTCAGGTGCGTAGTAAGGTACTGCGTGTATGACCAGATGTAGGAACGAAAACGAAGTAAAAGGAGTATGTAATAATGTAGCAGGTGGTGTTCTGTAGTTTCTGTCAACCCCTATGGGTAGAAAGTGAGTTTGTGTATATACGTATGTTTGTTATAAACCACCAAAATTGAAACAAAGGTGTAACTCGGAACATTTATAACCCTGATGAATATCAATTTATTTTAATAGGGCGAATATCTTGTCAGATTCTTCTCAGTAGGAGACGATAAATTGTGACCGCGAAGTTAAATTCAGATTTAAGCCGTCTGAAATATTGAGAGAAACAAAGTAATAGAATCTCTTTGAATCTTTTGAATTCAAAGTCTTTGGATATTGTTTAAAATCAACCGCTAATTTACGGCCGTATTGTTAAAGTGAGACAAATCAAAATAGAAACCTTAATATTGTTTTATTTGGAAGAAAAAGCAAAAGAGATTTTTGCCTTGTTTATTCACGACTGCTATATAAAAACATGATGGTTGTACGAGTAACATATTAATATCAATATAGGAACAGAGTAACATATTTGATTACATTTCCCAACATGTCGTATTCAATGGGAATAAATATTATCATATTCCCAGAAGCAGCGTTTCATGGTTGAATTCAGTGGTAATAAAGTAAGGTACACTAAGTAATTTCGAAGTAGGCTATAACTTACGTGTTCCTACTGAGAGATACATTATTCAGAAAAAAGATTATAAATATTAAAATAGTAATTTAAGCCTTTATCCTTTTAAAGAGAAAAAAGCACTCAAAAGGTCATATTATATGCCGATATTAATGTGATAATCTTTAATCATGAGAAAACGGAAGGCACTCACATTAACATCACATTTTTATCTGAAGCGTAGCGGATGGGAATAACTCGATATTTCTTCCCAGCGATGGGAATCGATTTATTGCCGTAGGTGGTGCGTTGACAGATTGCGGGCAATTTAGCTATATGGATGTCAGTTACTTGTCGACCACAAGACGTATTGTTCCTATTAGATTTACGATGAAGTTTATCATTCGGTTGAATTATTATAGACAAGGGATGTTTGTCAATTCGATGAAAATAGTCTGAAAAGATAATGTGGTAGGAAATGTCAATAGGTTCGCCCACTGTTACCTAGGACTTAAACATAACTGGCGAAATGTGGGTGTACTACTAAAAGTACACCTATGCCAAACCCTTCGTGGAATACTAGTGTTATACGAGTATGTATGTGTACCTATAGTTGGGAAAAAAAGGTATACCTATTTAAAGAAACTGTAATATCTTTTGAGCATCGTTCGCAAGCGTAAAAGCTCACACGATACACTACTACACTGAATATTGCTTTTATATTGCTCGCTTGACAAACAGATTTCATTGTTCAGAGTACCTACACTACCTACCTACCTTTAGGTATTAATATTAGCTTCTATGAGAGTACTGAAGTAGTCATCTTTCATATACGCTGGAATATGTAAACTTTCATGACGCTATCTTTGAAACGACTGTCTTTTGGTGTAGTATTATGAAGTATTAATGCCATCATTATTCCACTGTGAAAACGGGATGGTGCTATCGGTCTTGTCTAGCTTCGTCTCTCTCTCACACTAGAAAAATATCGATAAATAGGTGTTTTCATTTTTTTTAATAATAAATATATTTGTGAAGTTCAATAGTATTTGTTTTTTATTCATGTTTATACCAAACGAGGAAAAAAGTTTACTTTTTACGGATCTGAATTCCAGCGGTTTAAGTCAGTGGCGACAACGGTGTTGCTATTGGAAATATATCGTATTTTATACATTTTTGATACTTGATATTTTATATCGATATATCGAAATATTAATTATTGCCTAAAAATATCGATATATCGAAAAATATCGATATTTATCATTATTTTTTGTTTCCCTTTTATCGAACACACCTACAAGAATGGAGATGGTAGCGGCAGAGAACATGTTTCTTTTAGGAAATATTGAACTCGTTGGTTGGACTGCCTGGTTGGTCTAGTGGTTGCAAGCGCTACTGCTGAGTATGAGGTCCTGGATTCGATTCCCCGGTCGGGCAAAGTGTTATTGGGTTTTTCCATCTTAGTAGCAACCTGGAGTTTGGTCCTGTTGATGGCAATATGCTTGCCCCCTATTACATGGGACTTAAAACATAACTGGCGAAATGTGGGTGTGTATAGGTACACCTCTGTCTAACCCTTCGGGGATTACAGGCGTGGTGTTATGTAATGTTATGAAATATTTAACTGATCCCCTAAAAACCTATTGACTACCTAATCATGGAAACTTTTTTTAAATTAATGAACCTCTAAAAAGTTTAGGAGTTCTACTGACGCAAGCTTTTTTAAAATATTTTAGTTTTTTAAATCTCTGGCCTTTTCTCACAGTTGGCCGCATTAACTAAGCTAGAATACCCTGACCAAACGGGTTAGGTTAGGTTGGAACTGTCACCAAACACGTGCGAGCCGAATTGGTCGCAGAACTGTCTAAGCTGGCGCACCCCTACCAAATGCGTTAAGTTGGAATAGTGACCAACCGTGTGGTCGTAGTTACATTTTTGGTTAGTATTTTTAGGACACCAAAATAAGAATTATTTGAGGATCACAAAGAAAAAAAATTATTTGAGGCTCACAATAAAAATAAGGATTATTTGATGCTCACAAAAAGAGGAGCTGTAGGTCCCATGGAGAAAGTTGTTCAGTTTGATGGTCTATGTCACACCCTTTTTGAGCACACCTTTCTAATACACCCTGTAAGTATAAGAGTAAACAAACAGAGTGATAAGTAAACACAATCATGACAGACTACACTGGTGTCAATGACTCAAGATATCCCATTCACTTCACGAAGTTTATGGTGCCATAAAATTAATGGAGAACCTTCAGTGTGCTTCAGAGGTGTCGATCAAGTGCGATAAAGTCCTGACACTAATAATATTTTCATTGTGATGGTATATTCTTGGTGGTATTTTTTTATTATATATTGAGGCGAATGCCCTGTGTCTAGATCCATCTTGATAAGACAACAGATAGAGGTTGCGTGTATGACAAAAAGTGGCCAAGTGCGAGTCGGACGCGCACGTGAACAGACGATTGTATGGTGATACGGGTTCCATACCACCGTACAATATTTAAAACACTTTTTTAATTTTAATACTTTAATTTTTTTAAACAATTTCTTGTATAGGGACCCTTAACTAATAATTTTATTTTGTTTTTTTTTGTTATATCGTGTGAAAGTTTCAAGTGTCATACAGCTCTGTGATGGATGGACAGATGGACATCGGACTCTATAGGGTTCTAAAAATGGTGATAGAACTTCATGTTCCTTAAAAAAAATTGGAATGATGATGTGGCGTCATCTAAATTAAGAAGTAGGTTAAAAAGCCTTCTTTTAGAGAAAGCCTATTATAGCACTGACGAATTTCTGAATGATAAATCAATCTAATTTGTGTATTCTTAATTACTTTGACATTGACTAATTTTATTATCTATTATGAGTTGATTTGATGACACTATTCTGTAGGACATTTTCATTTCTAAATTCGAATTTGGAGTTGTAATTATTTGAATGGATAAATTTGTAAATATTTGATGTATATGTAACCTACCTTATAACCTAACTATTTATATAATGTACATCGACAAGGCAAAATATGACTGTAATATAATTTAATTGTAACATCTTGCATGCCATGTGTGTGTATACTCATGTTTTGGACAAATAAATGATCTTATCTTATCTACAACGCCACATGCGAACTACGCATCAAACGCGAAATCCTACATCGCGCAAGCTAAGTTTACCACGAGATTAGCATATTATATAACTTCCCGATATCAATCGTCGGGCAGTTGCCCACCAGACAAGACACCCGTCTGGTCCGAGGATCCACGGAAGGATGAGTGAACTTTACACCCTGTTCCACATACCTCTATAATGACATTGAAAAATTTTCATTAGATTTGCTTGTCTTTAAAATAAATAGTGTACCTATACGTACGTTTTCACAGCTTTTGATGTCATCTGCCCGCAGTATTATTCTGCACGAACTATCAAATTCACTTATGCATGTATCCGCAGTAAAAATAGAGTTTTTATGCTGACAACAGCTGGTAGTGCCAATAAAGAATAATTCAGTTCTCGATATAGCCAACCTACAATTGTATTGGCTGAACAACTCTTCATCGAATGACATATAAAATTTTACGAATCTATACTAATAAAATAAAGCTGAAGAGTTTGTTTGTTTGAACGCGCCGATCTCTGGAAATACCAGTCGAATTTGAGGAGCTCGTGGCTAAGTAATAACAGCCGCACGGGTCGTTCCATTAAGTCAAGCTACGCTTGCCGGGGTTGGTCTGTGGATGGGTGACCATCTTTACATACCGAGACTCCTCTGTGCCTCGGAAAGCACGTTAAGCCGTTGGACTCGGCTGTCATTCGTGGATCTTTGACAGTTGTTACGGGTCGTCAGAAGCCCGAAAGTCTGGCAACGAGTCTTACCAATGGGTATCATATTGCCCAGTTACTGGGTTGTGGAGGTCAGATAGGCAGTCGCTCCATGTAAAACCTGCACCCGGTTAGACTGGAAGCCGATCCCAACATAGTTGGGAAAAGGCTAGGCAGATTGATTTGAATCATTCCTTTTGCATTTTCTAAAGTCCAATTCTTGATGAAGGTTATACTCGTAGGCTATTAATTTAACATCACGCTACGACCCTAAGAAGCCGAGCAAAGAGAGAAGCCGTCAGAAAGAACGCTACGCGGAAACGAAGTGATAGCGCAAACTTGCGATGCGATCCGACGCGATAAACTTTACGCAGACAAAGTCGCAAGCTAGTTATTTATAACTAGCTGCGCCCGCGGTTTCACCCGCATAAGTCTTGATTCCGTAAGAAAATCGGGATAAAAAGTATCCTATGTCCTAATTCAGGTCATGGTTTACCCATGTGCCAAATTTAATCCAAATCCGTGCCGCCGTTTTAGCGTGAAAGCGTAACAAACCAACATACAAAAAATCTAATCTTTTCTCTTTTTACATTAGTTTATGTACAGGAACGAGAGACATTTCAGCTTTGTATATGGAACGCAATGCTTGTGGTATCGCAGATGACCTTAGGACTTAGTGAGCCTTACCACGAGGTTGGTTGCCTGTTCGCTTTTCACCAATCCTTATCCTTACTTAATATTATAAATGCGAAAGTAACTCTGCCTGCTCTGCTTTGCTTCTGCTCTGCACGCGGGAGGTCACCGATGAGGTGGACCGATCAAATAAAATCCGTGGTTGGAGGCCCTGTAAATGAATGCGACAGACTGTCATGTAACAGAACCAGATGGAGAGAGATCGTGAAGCGGGCAACGACTACACCTGCGATTGGAAAAAATCATCGTGACCACGACCGCTCTGTCAAGAGCGAAGTGAAAAAGAAGAAGAGAACTCTGCCTGTCTGTCTGTCTGTCGCACTTTCGCGCCAAAACTACTGAACCGATTTGAATGAAATTTGGTACACAGATAGTCTAGAGCCTGAAAAAGGACGTAGGCTACTTTTTATCGACATACCACGCGGGCGAAGCCGCGGGCGGAAGCTAGTAATACATAAAAATAATTGAACATGACCTTTCCATCTCCTCACTCAAGATCGTAAAATAAAGTCCATAGGCCTACTTACATCGCCAGGGGATAAATTAGTTCAGCAATAAAACGTCTGTAAGAGATATATGGAAATGTTTTCAGTAGAACAGTTTCCTCAAGTAAGCCCATTGAAGGATATTCGGCAGTCTATTATCATTATTGAGAACGGGCTTAGTAGCTATTTTGAGAAGGGTCTATTTATTATTCGATTTTTTTTAAGCGTGCTATAAACCATGTCTTGAGTTACCTAACTAAAGGTGAAAGAAAGCGCGGTGTTTAGTTTTCATTTTTAAGGTTTTTGCTATTGTGTGGCTTAGGAGTTTGTTGTACACGGAAAATTAAATTGTAATAGTACATTTTTGTGGTATAGGGCCCTACTTTCCAATTTTAAAACCTTTCATTAATAGTTATTTATGCAACTGTTTTATAATAAGGGGTATTAAAATTATTTACAGTTGCATACAAGACTTTATCTACACCCATGATATGAATCCTCTATAAAAGGTTTGCAATACTAATATCGAACAAAAATGGTATCCCTCCATTGTTGTGGACGTACATGAATTCGAATTTTTCGAATTCGAATAACCTATAAGTTTTTTTTTAATTACTGTGCTTTTTTTGTGAACCGCGCCTGCATGACAATGTTCTTTTTTTGAAATGAGTTGTATTATGAAATTTAGTACAACATTATAAGACCCGTTTGGATGATATTATGGTTACTATGACACTGGCTGTTTTAATGTTGGCAAGAAGCTAACTGTTTCAGAAACTTTTATAGAGGATTTATAGCTGTAGATAAAAGTTCTTTATTTGTTTCATTTAAATTCTGAATCTTGCGACGATTGTCACTTGTTGTTTTAAATAACATAACATCACGCCTCTATTCCCCGAAGGGTTAGGCAGAGGTATACTTATTAGTACACTCATATTTCGCCAGTAATCTTTAAGTCCCTTGTAATAAGGGGCGAGCCTATTGTCATTTACCGGGCCCAAATTCAGATTCCAGGCTGCTGCTGAGAAATCCCAGATGGAAAAACCCGATATCACTTTGCGCGACCCGGGAATCGAACCCATGACCTCATGGACAGCAGTAGCGCTTGCGAACGCTAGACCAACGGGGGACTCAGATGTCGTCACGTAATGCATTATATTAGGTGTCGCCTTGCGGCGCCGGCGTCGCATCGTGTACATGAAGCCAATATTACATGATGATGTCATGTGACATCTAATGTAATGTAAAAAGTAGGCGAGCTTGTGTTGAATGTTAGATGTGCTGAACATGATATTTGTTGCAACGATTTGTGGATAATAAATCTGTGTGTTCGTTTGTTTTTGAGTTAGTTGGGACTTTAGAAACTGTATATGTAATTTATTCAAGATTTCATACTCTACAGGGTTCACTGGAGACTTTTTCGTTAGTGAAACTCCCGTCAGGCATTTTTCTATTTGTCAATTTAGTAACTGAAAAGCTTCTAGCAACAAAAACGATCAATTATTCATGCTTTATTAAAAAAATATTTTTTACAAACTAAAGACACTAAAAAGTGAAAATAGTTATTTGTGCAACAAGAGAGCAAAGTTGTTTTTAACTTTGGTCTCGTGTAACACATACAACTTTTCACCTCAGCAGCGAGAACATATTAGTTATTAGAACATATTAGGGGAACATAGTAGGGGCTTAACCGTATAGTTCGGAAGCGCCCCCGATTGGACCCGAACACATAAACCTCCGCCGGCTCGGTAGCGGGTCCCGTTGGACCCCAGAATGACGACATACGACACCCTAACTTGATTATGTAAATGGGTCAAAATCACCAAGGTGGCAAATTCCAAATTCTGTTTTATGATGAATTTACCTAGCAGCTATTACTTTGATGATCAGCCTAAATGATCACTAAACTTATGTTTAGACAATATTTACGTTGGCAGAGCACAAAATTGATTAATACTCTTGTAATTTTATTTTAAAAGAGAGCTATCGCTGAAAACAATTATTCCGGGAACGTTTTTGTGAGGTTTATAATAATATAAAAATATAACATAAGTATTTATTTTTTACCTTGTTCAATAACGGATTTAAGTTATTTATATACAGAAATTTAAAAAATGTAATGAAATTGCCAGTAAAGACGTTAAAAAGCAAAATATAGTGCAAATGGAGCTAATTATGACTATTTCTTTGTCTAAATTATCTAAATATGAGAAATATCGCTGTCTTATATATAAATTAACATGCTATAGTTATAAGAAGTTCACCTTATTTTAATATTACCCGGGCCTTTCTTTAAAATATCTAAAATAATAATGTGTTATCTGTGATTTTAGTGATGTTCCCGGAAATGATGAGGTGTTTGCGGAATGATGCGTGTGTTCCCTAAGTGACGATATAGATACAATTTAGGTTTATAAAATCATAAGCAATATTTTTGTACATCGTACTTATTTATTCATTTTGGCATAAGGTTCTTAACTAACAAAAAACGTAACTTTACAGTCTTTTACTTGCTGTACACAGCTGATTAGAAATTCTTAATAATCATATTAAACTTTTATTACTTATATAAGTTTACTTTTCTAGCTTTTATTACAGATTTCAAAATCGATGTACTGGTTCTCTCTTTTGGCAAAAAAGTCTTAGCCATATGAAGCAATTTATATTTCGCTACCACGTTACCGCTTACACATTTAAAAATTTGTTAGCGGTAACGTGGTACCGAAATCCTACTAATATTATAAATGTGAAAGTTTGTGTGTTTGTGTGTTTGGATGTTTGTTCCTCAATCACGCAATAACG
Organism: Lithophane leautieri; assembly: GCA_949152455.1. Classification (NCBI taxonomy): domain Eukaryota; kingdom Metazoa; phylum Arthropoda; class Insecta; order Lepidoptera; family Noctuidae; genus Lithophane; species Lithophane leautieri. The sequence goes on from OX424467.1 coordinate 17,569,939, forward strand.
GCTGAACGGATTTGGATGACATTTGGCAAACAGATAGTTTATAACCTGGATTAACACATAGGATACTTTTTATCCCGGTAGTAGGTTCCCATGGGTTAATTTTAGACATCTACACGGGCGAAGCCGCTGTCAAAAGTTTGTATCATATAAATTTGTCCGACTTGGTTAATGATGAACCTTTATAGATAGAAAAGACCCTTAAGGAAAACCAGGAAGACCGACAGGTATTCAATCAAGTCATATTTCCCCGGTCTTCTTACTTCGAATACTATAAGATTTATTTTCAGTACATCGAAAACACATAATAGTCTTACATACTATGCCTCAGTAATAATTCAGTAATATGAATTAGAACTTGAAACAAAACATACCTATATACAAAGTCGAGTCATTAGAATTGACATTGCAAATTTAAAGTTCATTTTATTTTAATGATGAATCTATATACAAGGCAAGGGTGACTGAGATATGACGACAGACGCACAGCCTAAACCGCTGGTCCTAGAGACATGAAATTTGGAGGATGTGTTCTTCATGAAGAGTAAGGTTCCACTAAGGAACGATTTTTCGAAATTCCACCGCTAAGAAGGTGAAACCGGGGGATTTCGTTAATATTAAAAATCTTATTCCTTGAGTTAATAGACTTGAAACTTGGCACGAATACTTATCTAAGTAAATTATAAACTTTGTCATTTTTAGTTTTTATAAACTACCCCCTAAACGAGGATGGGGGGTGTCAAAGTTTGTATAGAAGAATTTTAATGTGCTGTCCGATTAACTCGAAACTCATTATTTATACTTGAAACCAAAAATAAGGAATAATGTGCATTAGGATTTTTCAAAAATCTACCCCTAACGGGGTGAAAATGGGTAGTCTACGTCACAGCTCAAACCGCTGAACGGTTTGGGCTGAAATTTGGCACACAGATAGTTATTAGGACATAGGCGTGCACTAAGAAGGGTTTTCTGAAATTCGACCTTTAAAGGGGTGAATAGAGGGATTTCGTTTGTGTGATAAATCTTATTCCTTGAGTTAATAGACTTGAAACATGGCACGAATACTTATCGAAGTAAATTATAAAGTTTGTCATTTTTAGTTTTTCTAAACTACCCCCTAAACGAAGATTGGGGGCTGTCAAAGTTTGTATAGAAGAATTTTAACGTGCTGTCCGATTAACTGTCCGATTAACTCGAAACTCAGTATTTATACTTGAAACCAAAAATAAGGAATAATGGGCATTAGGGTTTTTCAAAAATCTACCCCTAACGGGGTGAAAATGGGTATGCTACGTCACAGCTCAAACCGCTGAACGGTTTGGGCTGAAATTTGGCACACAGATAGTTATTAGGACATAGGCGTGCACTAAGAAGGGTTTTCTGAAATTCGACCTTTAAAGGGGTGAATAGAGGGATTTCGTTTGTGTGATAAATCTTATTCCTTGAGTTAATAGACTTGAAACATGGCACGAATACTTATCGAAGTAAATTATAAAGTTTGTCACTTTTAGTTTTTCTAAACTACCCCCTAAACGAAGATTGGGGGCTGTCAAAGTTTGTATAGAATAATTTTAACGTGTTGTCCGATTAACTCGAAACTCAGTATTTATACTTAAAACTAAAAATGAAGAATAATGTGTATCAGGGTTTTTCAAATCTACACCTAACGGGGTGAAAATGGTTAGTCTACGTCACAGCTCAAACCACTAAACGGATTGGGCTGAAATTTGGCACACAGATAGTTATTAGGACGTAGGAATCCACTAAGAAAGGGTTTTTGGAAAGTCGCCCTTATTCCTTTAGTTATTAAACTTGAAACTTGGCAATACTTGCCACAGTAAATAATAAAGATTGTCACTTTTAGTTTTTTAAGCAATCCTTCACATAGACGAATAACGGGGTGGCAAAGTAAGTAAGTAAACATTTTTACGCGCTGTCGGATTAACTCAAAACTCGGTACGGTAGGTACTAATACTTAAAACAAAAAAATTTAAAGTACGTGTTTCAGGGTTTTGTAAGTTAACAACTGACTTAACTTGAATAATACCTTCATTATGTAATGATACAATAATATTTAAACCACCGACTACATAATTATTATCATTATGTTGTAGCAGCCCGCAGATATGTTTTTCATCAATAAAAAAACGGAAATATTGCCCGTGTTGCGGAAAACGGGATACATAATAAAATAGTAACTAAGTCAAAACTGTACATTAAATACTTTGAAAATAAGTAATTAGTGCGAGGTGTGGGAATGATGCCGAAAATATATTTTTAAGTATTTTTGTCCGTTTGTCTGTTTATTTGGATGTTTGTTCCGGATTGGCGCAAAAACGGCCAACGGATATGGATGAAAGGCACACAGATAGTTTATAACCTGCACCCTAATTGCGTAATACACGATCCACAATCTGAATCAGTTTGAAACAAATTTCTTATCTATTGATTCATAAGTTTGAAAAAAAAATCTGCTCCACAACGTAAATAACGCTATGAATGTTGTTGAACTGTCAAAATGAAAGATTAGTCTTAATCGGTTACGAAAATAAGTTACGCAATTAGATAACTGGATTAACACATAGGGTGCTTTCAATCCCGGGCGGTAGTAAGTTCCCGTGGGATTTTTCCGACATCCACGCGGGCGAAGCCGCGGGCAAAAGCTAGTATAATATAAGTTAAAATCCAAAGAGGGATCTCTTTGGATTTTTTTCTTAAAGTACAGGCCTTTTCTTTTAAATGCGCAGTCAGTACTTTGTTGAATAAAAGATTCTCTTGCGCATTTCAGGAGGTACGAGTACGTCGACATTTTTATCAATGCGTCAACTTTCGTGTTAGGAGTTGTTGGTACCCGTACTTTCTCTTTTTTCTCCTGTTTTCCTTTTTCTTTTCTTCTTAGTCTTTTCTTTCAAGTTTCATATTTACGTTTTATGTTAGCAATTGCTTTCTCTTATTGTTTTATTTTACGGTATGCTTTGGCTCTATCCTTCCGACCAATTTTTCTTCCCACTGTTCTTCTTACTAAAGGTGCTGCAGGTAATTCATCTTCAGAATGGGGCGGAGTATTTTTTACTATACTTGATATTGCCTTCTTCTTTTTTCTGTATTTTTTATGCTTCTTTCCAAATTTTTATCTGCTTTCGCTTTTCTCTCTCAGATCTCTCATCTCATCAACGATTCTAACTTTCTTTTCAGCTTTTTTTTTCCTGATAGTACGCTCTATCCTTAGCCCTTTTTATTACTTTCTCTTCCTCCTTCATCTTATCTAAAAATTTCCTTTTCCTGGCATTGACTTTCTCTCATTGTCGCAAGTAAGCCGAGCTATTTATTTTAACTTGCTTTTTCGGAAGTTTTTTTATTTTTTTCAGCCACATGAGACTCCATATTGTTAAAAAATATTAAACATATATTAAAAAATATGTTAGCACAAAGTACGCTAAATTAATTAACCAATAGTTATATTATCAGGGCGCGTTTATTTGAAAAAGTCATTTCGGGAACGTCATTATCATTTCGAGAACGCTCCGTCAAGTCCGGGAACGGTCCCGAAATGACTTTTTTAAATAAACGCGCCCTTTTTAGACGACATCCATCTTTGACATCATGTTCGGCTTTGTCATTGTAAAATATTTCAGGTTACTATTTGTTATAAAACTCTACAAAACGTATTTTTCAATATTCCAAGTTAAGAAACGCATTCCCGGTGTGATGACGTATGTAGTACGCTCTATAAAAATAATGAATTGAAAGATACTTACCACTTATTTTCAATTGTTTTGGCGAAAACCCTCTCGACAGCCGTTTGTTTACAACGTTCACATCACTGTACCATACACAACTATAGGTTGCATTCAAAAACTGAATTTTTACTGAGAATCAAAATTGCGTTCAGCAATTGCGTTGTGCAACTAGAATCAATTCTATTTCTTTGTTTGTTTTTCATTGACGTTCAAAAGTGCCTTTTATGTGCCTATTTGAAATAAATTATTTGACTTTGACTTTGACTTTGACGTTCACTAAAATGACGCTTACATTGCCGGACACAATATTTTGACTTGATTTTCATTAATTTCTTTTCTTTCTTTAATAATAACCATAGTTAATTGATATAGGATAAAATTGTAGGCCATTAAGTAAGAAAAACTTTTCACTTTATTTTATTTTATGAATATTTCCAAAGTTAGTTTCTGAAGATTGCTACATAGGACGCGTTCTCGAAATGATTTTTTGTAGTTATTTCTTCAAATAATAATTATTGTGCTTTACTTTTGCAGTAAAAAATATTATGTACAGTTAATATGAACAGAGTTATATAATATTTACAATAACGATTTGTTTAAATAAACTAAATTTAGACATTTATTTGCTGACAAAACTAATTCTCCGCCTTGGTGATTTTGACCCAAATATTCAAAATTATGTAAAATTGTGTAAAAATTAAAATCTTATAAATGTGCGTTAACTTAATGAGTTTTTATCAAACTCTCGCTCTTTCATTATATCTTTTTTAATTAGCGCACAAGTTAATTAATTTACCTTATATAATTTAAGACTGTCAATACGATAATCGCCATTTTGATGGCAGTGGTGGTCGCGGCTAAAAAATATAAAAATTAGACATTTCGAACATCCAAACTCGGTGGAGTTTGGATGTTCGAACAGTGGCAGTGGTAATACATCATTATATTATTTGACGAATTCATCCATTGTTCAATTAATTAAATATTGGTAATGAAGTTTATCCAAAGTCGAAGTTTCGCGCCAATCGTGCGTGTTTTCATTTTTACTTTTCACAAATATCACTCATACACATGTAGATACGATTTAAAATGTGACAAATATTATTCAAAATATTATAAACAACTTGACAATGCCCAGATCTTAACATAATATACGAACACAGGTCCAATAACACGTATTATTAATTACCACTACTCAGTTTGTGTTTGTGTTCAAAATCGCTGACCATTTTTTTTAAATTGTAATGATGTCCGAAAGCGATTATGCCAAACGATTTTTTTTTCAATTTTGTTCTTCTCGATTTATTGATAAGTCGAATGTCGGAAATCGATACATGGAAATTAAAATAAAATTGTTTTAGGCATTAAATACAACAAGCATTGTCTATAATAATGAATTATACTTTTCTAATGTAATTTTAATCGTTTTTTTGACATTTTATTGAAACCTATATTTATTCTATTGTCTCAACAGACAGGACATACATAACCGGGATAGGTAGGTGTTATTAAATTACGCGCCGAAATGTTTCATTATTTGAATTTAAATTCGGAATCCGGATTTTATTTTTGATATTTTCTGATAGTTTGCTACAGAATGCCCAGTATACAGTATTTAGGTAGGCTTAGCAAAATTTTAATTAATAGACAGCAAAACCTTGTTGTTTGAGGTGCTGAGGTGAAAATAACTTTAATTTCGTTTTTGCTTTTAAATTTTCGTTTTTTGCCACCGACTGCCGAAATTGAAGTTATTTTTCACTTTTTAGTGTTTTTTTTTTGAAGTTGTTTTTTATTTTTGTAAAAACTTTTTTGTTTTCTCTTTTTAAATGTGGTTCCTACCCCACACAAATTCGAATACCACCTGCTATGTAAATAACAGTGCTGGAAAAAAATACAGACGAAATGAGAACCTCCTCCTTTTTGAAGAAGTCGGTTAGAAAGCTCGTCCAATTATTTTAAGTAAGTCCACGGATAAAACTGAAATGAAAAAAGTAAGACTTATTGTCTTCAAAAAAATCTCCCAGAAATATTTAAGCTCAACCAACCCTGGAAAGAAATGACAAAAGACACGCCAAATTAAACAGCAAAAATCCTCTTAAAAATATATTGAAATAAAAGCAAGAAAATAAATAGGTATCTGTAAATGTCGCTCAAAGGCCTTGGGCAAACAGAAAACAAACGTCTCAAAATCGTTTCTCTGCTGTAATAACTTGGGACAAACTGCCAATACGTCGAAAAAAACAATGTTGTTATATTTTGATGTTATTTTACGAAACACCGGTAAGGGCTTGGGTAGATTGACGCGATTATCGCGCGGCTGTCGAACTTATCGCAAGTCATGTCAGAGTTTGAGTGCTCAGGAAATTAATGGAATGATTGGAAACGCGGTGTGGGTACTACAAATTTGGACGAAGGTCGCTTTTTAATTTCCCGCTTTTAACGCGTAGTAGATTTATACGGTGAATTATCAGGGTTGTGAAAAAATTGTAAACAATGATGCAACTCACAGCACACGTAGAATAGATGAGTATATTTTAAAGACACGTTAATTATCATTTTTGCAGCGGGACATTATAATAAACAATCTTATTAAACTCTAAAAATATATAATAATTATAAAATGTTGAACTTCCGGCCCACCTAAGTTGGCTAATTATTTATCTGTTTCATTACGTTAAAAGTATTCTATAAAACAAAAAAGTAAAAAAATCAGGAAGCAATTAATTTTGTTACCGCCAAAAAGTCAACGTCACATCTCAATTAGTTTCGCCTCGCGACAATCTACCGTCACCCTAATAGAACAACATTTCCTGCCTGTCAACAGTGGAAACGACCCCACTCCGAAAACAGCCCTCTCCAGCCCTCAGTAAATAAAGACAGTCCTCTTGTCTGGCCTTTGGCGGACTTAAAAAGACTCTTGAGAGTAAAATATTTACACATATTTTGTTCTTGTTTTTTTACACCATTGTTAAAAAGTGTGTTTGAAATCTCAAAATACTTCGCGCTTTTGTCCCTTTTCACTTTGGGGCGCCGAAAGAGTGGGTCTGCGATTGTCCGAAAAGTGATGCTCGAAAGTCTCTGAAGATTTTCCTCTAAAACTCGCTGACTGAGAATGATTTATTATTTCTATAAAATACGAGAAGTAGTTTTAGAGGGATAACTTGTGGAAAAATGTTGTTTAACCCTGAAATGTGAGTGAAGGAAAAAGGAATGTAATCCCTTTAATTTGGGAAGTATTTTCTGTGAATAGAGGGGGTCAGCCGTGAGGTAGGCTGTGGGTGACTAATTTGGTGTTACAGGGAGGTGTAGAAAATGTTTAATGAGGGAAAGGTGGCGAAGGCAATGAATGGGACTTTTGGTTTAATGGCTTAATGTTAAGGACTCTTAAGTACCTACCTAACTATATCAAAGCACTGTAATTTTGCTGGACCCTAAGTCGGAAAATAAATGTAGAAATAGAGTATTTATTCCACAACTTTTGTTATTGCACCTACCACTGTTTGTCTCTGCATCACCCGAAGGTTGAATGGTAGAAAATGCCTATGGCATTAAGTCCGCCTCTGTACATTTGTGAGCTTAAAGTATTAAATAAATAAACATGTTAATTCCTCTCTTGTCACTAATGTTAGTCCCACATGATTAAAATGAAGGAAGCATTTAGTTAAGCTTGACTAACTGGTGAGATCAAGCCATATCCACAAATTTTTTTGTCTACTTCTTACTTGTAATGTGGACAGCTAAATTGCCCTTTTTTCCTATTTAATTGTTAAGGTCGGCTATCCCCCGAATACCTTAAACACTTCTTAACATCTTGACGATTTGAATTTGTAGTTTTTAATGTGGAAATCGGTTGTCATGGTTGTTAGGAGGAAAGTTTTAAGAATTAATGTCGATGGCTATACGAGTAGAGGAAAACCAAAGACACGTTGGATGGACTTTGTGAAAGATGATATGGCTAAAGTGGGAGTAACTACTGAGATGAGGAGTAATTAATAGAGAAGTAGGTACGGCAGAAAAAGATAAAGACACTTACGCAAAGAAAGAACACAAATACAAAATATGCGTTAAATCCACGCAAAACGGCCATCACTGAGCATAATGCTGTGATCTAATGTTAGACAGAGCCCCAGCGCTAGTTTTATTTAGCGACAACCGGCGTTGACGTGATGACGTCGACCGGTGCAGCATACAATGAGAAAGATCTAATTTAACTAGCCTGTATTGTCCCACTGCAGGGCAAAGGCCTCCCTCTCCCTTTTCCACATAATTCTGTCTCTTACTAGTGCCGGCCAGTACCTACTTTGGTAGTCAATCACGTTCCGCTAACTTCGTCTTGGCCTGCCGCAATGTCGTGTGCGTTTAGGGGGCCAGTCGGTGTTTATCTTAGCCTATTTAAATTTACATAAAAACCCTACAATGCCTTGCACGTCCAGTACAATAAAGGATCTTACATACCTTGTCGCGCGACGCGATTCTGCGATATTATATGTGTAGTACAATTTCTATGAAAACGCGCGCGACACTACACGCAGGAGCGATTGTCGCGCCGCGAAACAGATCCGCGCGATTCGCAGCGTTAATGTTTTAGGCTTTGTTTCGGCTCCCTCGATATTGCAGTGCATGTTTGCTGACGCCAGCGTAGATTCTGATAGATGCCAGACTTCTACGTAAAAAAGTTGCGTCTGTGGTGCGACGAGTACCCGCCCGAATAGCGTCCTAAAGATGATTGTCGAGAGAACCGATACTGTCCTGCTCAGTAGGTTCACTGAACTTCATGTGATGCGAGACTGATGAGCATACTGTGCAGCGGTAGACGGTGTGTCTAGTTTTTGCTTTATACTTTATAATTACTAACATTAGAAAGCAACATTCTTGTTACTAACAAACTTGCCTTGCTTATGGACTTTTTGTCTGAAATAAATGATTTTTATTTATATTTCCATTTTATTTGTCAGTCTCACGAGAATGATGATGACCTCGACCTACCTTTGATATATCTTTATCGTAGGAATTCTTATCATGATATCATATCCTACAGTATTTTTTTAACATTTATTAGTCCATCAACGTAAAGGCTCGTGCAAACTGGCGACAGGCAGCGCTACCCTTGTCGCGCCCATGATATCGCGCCTGTTTGTGGGAGCCTTTACTCTTCAAAATTAGCATTACCAACACTAGATACCTACTACTCAAAAACAGTAGGTATCAGCAAAAAGCTCTCTTTTCAAAATTGACCATTCAATTAAAACTATAATGCTCCGACAGCGCAAACTTAAGTACTAAGCCAGTTGGTTTAAGAAATCCAGTCCGATTTTGTTTGGTCTAAGACTCTAAACCCAACGGCTTAAGTGTCTCGACCGAAGCTCAAGTCAATAATTGACTTACCGGAGTAATTTTTAACGAGAAATACGGTTTCTTAGCAAATAAATATTACATTTTGTATGCGATCTCTTTTCTGATTTTGCATTTTTATGAAATGGAAATGTAAGATGGAGTTCAAGTAGTTTATTTGTTTCTGTTGCGTCGGATGTCATGTTTGAGCTAAGAAACTACATTGCTTCGTAAAAGTCAAAGTCAAATCATTTATTTCAATTAAGCACATGAAAGGCACTTTTAAACGTCAAAGAGTACGATAATATAGTGTGATAATGTAGTTGCGATTTAAATAATCTTATGAAAAATGATTATTATTATCTTATTCTATCGTTAAAGGATATCTAGTTACTGCTGACATAAAATTGCAGCCAAAAGTTTATTTAAATCGTTTGTTTGTATGAAGGCCAAGTTAAGTCCCCGACCCTTGCTCGAGCGCCCGCGCCGCTGAACCTGTAGCTTTATAGTTCCTAAATAACCACGATCCGATCCAGCCTGTACCTTGGAGCTCCCGAGGTCTGTATCCTGGGGGTAACCTTAGCGTGTAGTTGCTTGGTTTATAAGTTTTCTACCCTGCTTCGAGGTCTTTGTTTATAAAGGCACCGACAGGATAGCCCCCCGATAAGCAGCCGACAACGTCCTAGGGTGACCTGCGATATGCCACACATAAAAACGTCACGTAAAATATTTATCTGTAGTCACGTGTAAAAACCTGATAAAAGTTAAGCACGGATATATTTATAACATCAGACTCTTCCATTAAAAATAATAAGATTTAAACCTGAAACTACCTACCTATAATTCAATCCCATTAAATCTTCGCCACTAAACATTGCAATTCTCGTAAACCGCTATATTTATCAGTTGTTTTCAAACATTATGGAAGTCATTTCCTTTCAACCAAGGTTCACACTCTTCGCTGATCAACAAATCTTCTATTTTATTTTGTCCCTACAAACTGTAGGTAACTAGCTATGCACGTGGCTCTGCTTGCTATAAAAGCTTCTAACCAAAGAGATTTTTTGTTGGTTATTTCATGAAAATTTGGACATTTAAATAAGTGTGGATAATTAGCGGTGGTGGCCCAGTAATAACGGTCCCGACTCTCGTGTCGCAAGTCATGGGTTTGAACTCAGCCAGGCACATTACTTTGTGTAATTTATTTCAAGACTACTACACTAAAAACGGTGAGGGAAAATATCGTGAGGAAACCGGCATGTCCTAGAAATTAGAAGAACAAACAATTCGAAGACATGTGACGTCCACCAACCCGCACCGGAGCCGCGTGGTGGATTATGGCCCAATCCCTGTCATAGAGAGTAGGCCTGTGTCCCAGCAGTGGGAACGTTATATGCTGATTATGAGTGTGTATAAAGAAATAAGTATAATAATAATAAGCGAGGAGCTCGTGGCTAAGTAATAACAGCCGCACGGGTCGATCTGTCAGGTTAAGCTACGCTTGCCGGGGTTTGTCCGTGGATGGGTTACCATCTTTACATATCGAGACTGCTCCGTGCCTCGGAAAGCACGTTAAGCCGTTGGTCTCGGCTGTCAATCGTGGAACTTTGACAGTCGTTACAGGTCGTCAGAAGCCCGAAAGTCTGACAACTATTCTTACCAAGGGGTATCGTATTACTCAGTAACTGGGTTGTGGAGGTCAGATAGGCAGTCACTCCATGTAAAATACTGATATTCAGCTGCATCCGGTTAGACTGGAAGCCGACCCCAATATATTTGGGAAAAGGCTAGGCAGATTGATAAAGAAATAAGTAAAGAGTGCGTTTATGTTATAAAGAAATAAAGAACACCATTTATTTGGACACAGTCCAAAACTGGGCTAAGCCCAATAAATTCGCGCTTATCCCAAAAACTACAAGAGTTATTCACATTTAGGGCAGTTCCAACCCTTCATATACTACATAGGAGATATATTTACCATATTGTGGTGTGAATGTGGCCGGTCCCGTTTATTACTTGTCAGTTTACAGCCCGTTAGTAAGACCCGAGATAGTACCGCTATTTTATAGGGTGTGTGAAATAATGTTTTTTTTAATGAGACAAATGGTCGCTGGTTTATAACCAGCCGCTGCTGGTAAATGGCTAGAGGGGCTCGTGCCTGAGCGATAACAGCCACACGGGTCGATCAGATCCACGGTCAGCTCGTGGATCAAACTAAGACTCAAACTCAAAGCATTGACTCTCAAACAGAGACTTAATTTTGCACCACACATAGACCTGGTTTCTTCTAGGGTTCGTAAGCTAATGTTTACTTTTAAAAATCTCAGACATATAGCAAATTCAGACTTATTAAAAAAAGTTTATACCGCACTATGCCAATCGCTTTTGGTCTATTGCATAACATGCTGGGGCGGTGCATGCAAAACCACATTATTAAAACTGGAGCGTGCTCAAAGAGCGCTGCTAAAAGTTAGTGCTTTTCTCCCTTTCTTGCATCCCACTACCCATCTTTATCAGATGTGTGAAGTATTAACGGTGAGACAGCTTTTCATACTCCACACTATTATAAGGATGCATGGTCTCCTGACCTACAATCCTACAGTTTTTGTACACAAACGAAGAAAGCATTCAATTTGCGTATATAAGGCATGCCACACGCATTTTGCACAGAGATTTTTCAATTTCTTAGGTGGCCATATGTATAACAAAATTAACCTAATGCTAAAAATATATCCGCTTACTAAACAAAAATGTATAAAAGTGGTTACTGAATGGCTCCTAAGTCTTGACTATGCCAGTACGGAAGAAGTTCTTAATATTCAAAAGTAGAATCTACTCGCCGGATCGCACCACAGAATCTCTCACATACCACTAACACAACCTCTCACACATTTACACAAACACACTCACCCACACCACTACACACCCTCATACCATTACACACCTACACACCTACACACGCACACACATCACTCTCTTGTCAAGCTCAATACAATATTTCTTTACTTATTTATTTAAATTTAATTTTAGTTTCCTATCGCCGTTTTTCTTTTGAATTATATGAAAACAATAAAGAGTAAATAGTGTATAAAAATTTAATATTTTACACTCTCCTACATCTTTTTGGTCTAATGTAGCAATTTTATTAGTGTTGGAAATGTCCTAAATATTAATGTTCAGCTTTTGTATTTTAATTCACTATAGAAGAGTACTGACTTCTGAGATACAGGTTTTACCTAGTTTGGAAGTTAGGAGTCCATATAGTTAAGCTGCCTAATTATTATATTATAAACGTGTGCCTTAGTTTTAAACAGATATTTTTGTATTAGGCTATATATAATTTTAGTCCAAATAAACGTTATGTTATTTTAATTAAACCATTCACAGGCACTTTTGAATTGTCTAGGAGTCGGTCAGTCAGAAATATGAAACTAGTTGCCCATTCCAAAGCGTAGTAGGTACCTATGGAGAAGAACGGCAAAGAAACTCCACAGACACTCTTTTTTTAAATAAAAAAAATGATACAAAAAATGGGTACATCGTTCATGTTAAAATTATACATGTGAGAACAACGTAGAAAGGACGTTAAAAGCGTCCGCAATTATAAAATAAAAACAATTCAAAAAATTTAATAAGCCATGGCAGCTAAGAGATGACCAGTTACAACAGACGGCGCCCGTTCACGAACATGACGCATGGATCAGCACCATTCAGCTCAACCATTTTGAAAAGAGCTTCAAAATGGTTGAGCTGTATGGTGCTGATCATCCATTACATATCGGGAGCCCTCCATGCCTAGCTGCTATTATTCGTAGATATTGCGACAGTCGTAGTCCAGGAGCCTAAAAGTCTGACAACCAGTCTCATACCTCTACCTAACCCTTCGGGGATTATAAGCGTGATGTTATGTTATTTTATTTTTCTTAGTGGTGACCAGCCAGAAAAGCTCCAAGCCCGGTACTTACCCAAATATTTTTGGACTCGACCAGTGCCTTTATTTACGTATCCCGACCTCGTCGCCTTAAGGGGGATGCGCCAGGGTAGCCCGCGAAATTCAAATTTTCTTACGTTTTTTGCAATTTGCAGGTCGGTGTTAGATTGTATGTTGATCTAAATATGATTTGCGCACGTAACAAATATGGATTTACAGAATTATAAACATTAGAATCAGCAATACAACTCTCTAAGTTTATGAAAGTCTCAAATGTCGAGATTTCATGAAATAATATACCTTAAGAGCTCGTGCTCAAGGGCTCAATGACGAAAACGTACGTAACCAAAAATACCGCCTGTCATACAATAATTTATGGGTGTATCAACATAATCTTAGAAGCATTTCTTCGTAGTTATTGCGCAGTAAATCAAAGTTATAGTAGGAAACTATCCCTGATTTATGAGCCAATAATCTACTTCTGCAAACTTGATAATAAGAAAAGAAAGTAACTTCGTATAACTTTGTGAAGTGGTCATTTATTGTTAGTTTTCTATTGATATTCTTGAATAGTATATAGCAATATTTTGGTGGTTTCATATTGATTTAAGTACCTGCTTGCAATAATTGTGATTTATTTTAAATCACTTCGTAAATTCAAAAGGTGCGTCGAGGTGGGAATGAGCAAAGAATTCGGAAAAATTGTACCTAGTTAGTCACTAAGTTGAGATTTCAAAAGAGCATTACAGATAAGCAGTAGATACAGGTATATCTCTGCCGAAACCTTCGAAGATTACAGGCGTGATGTTATGTGTATAATACATTTTTTGGTAAAGTTGATTCAGCGGGTCTAAAATAGCCACTTTGGCAGAATCATAATAGGCAAATATTATGGATCATCGTACAATGTCTCAAACTGACAATTCATAATAATATGATCTGCGGGCAATTCATATTACGAAATACCTACTTACGTGTTTGTGTAGTGGTAAAAACTTTAGTGTGATGTTTCACATATCTATTACGCATGTACCCTAAGTAATGAACATGAAAATGTGTCCACATCGTGTTTTAGTATTAATAAAGAAACTCACATACGTACAAATGAACCCTGAAAACATTACACTCCTTTTTAGGCATTCGTGTAAAAACTAAGCGTCAGCTGACGTAATGATCGTTTGTCTAAAGTTAAGTTTATGAATTTTGTGGCGGCTTTATGTATAGGCGTAAGCATCAGGGTAGTCAGCGAAATTCAAATTTTCTTACTGTTTTTGGCTATTTGCAGGTTGTATGACGATGTATGTTGATCTAAATAATAATTCGCGGCATTACCAAATATTTCTTATAGTATTTGATACGGCCGCATAAATCATTAAAATCATCAATACTTAATTGTTTTAAATTTATTACTGTTTGTGTTTTTTTTATGGTTATTTTTATTTTTTTCATTTTGGAATAAGTAAAAATACCTTTTATTTTTGCTATTTTATTATGAACTAGCTGATGCCCGCAGCTTCGCCCGCCAAATTATATACTAAAACCTTCCTCGAGAACCACTCTCTCTATCCATTGGTGAAAACAGCATGAAAATCGGTGAAAAAGTTTTTGAGTTTATCGCGAGCCGGACGACATACAGACGCGGCGGAGGACTTTGTTTTATAATATGTAAGGATTATGGAGTGAATTTTCGGTCACTCCTGTTCTTTCATTTGAACGTTCTTATAAAATCTGTTCTAATATGTTTTGCTCAAATTATTTTTTTTTCTTTTTCAGATCTTCGCAAGAAAGTCCGGTAAGTGGGTCAACAGGCGGTGACATTTTTATAACAAAACAAACTTCGGTTTGTTATTGAAATCACGTAACGTCCGAACAGCAAAGATGACAGTGTTTTAACAAAATTTATTTCCAAAAGTAAGTTTGAATGTTATCGTTGTTAGAGGAGCTCGTGGCTACGTAATAACAGCCGCACGGATCCACCAGGTTAAGCTACGCTTGCCGGGGTTGGTCCGTGGATGGGTGACCATCTTTCCATACTGAGACTCCTCCGTGCCTCGGAAAGCACGTTAAGCCGTTGGTCTCGGCTGTCATTTGTGGATCTATGACAGTCGTTACGGGTCGTCAGGAGCCCAAAAGTCTGACAACCAGTCTTACAAGGGGTATCGTATTACCCAGTTACTGGGTTGAGGAGATCAGATAGGTAGTCGCTCCATGTAAAATACTGGTATTCAGCTGCATCTGGTTAGACTGGAAGCCGACCCCAACATAGTTACAATAAATTAAAAATGGCGCCCTCTAGAGAACAAAAAGTCAGGAACTAGAAAAAAAATATTGTTTAATCGTACCATGTTGGGTATCAAATGAAAGGGCTTATTGAGCACATTTCAAAAATATACATATTATAGCCCCAAAAGAATTACAAAAAAAAATTAAGTATAAAAACTAAAACCCAACTACGACTGAAAAGGTATAAACAAGACACCACAGACAGACAAATTAAAAATCCGGAGTCACATGTAATCTGTTTGATTTATGCCCTAACACGTGTGACTCCGGATTTTTAATTTGTCTGTCTGTGGTTTTATTTTATTAATTATTTTTTATTATTATTAATTATTTTATTATATACTTTATTTTTTTTTAAATAACTGTGCCTCTTTTTAACTTTCTGGATTTTTCTCATAGTTGATCACAGTAACTAAAAACTCTGTACACGCACACTTGTTCTTCCACCTTGATATACAAGTGTGCGTGTACAGAGTGATTCTTTAAAACTTTTATATTTTTTTAAACTTTTTATTTGAGTTTTAATATATATTTTTTTGACGCTTTACTATTTCGTGTTAACGCCCTTTGTTAGTTAGCAAACTGTATTAGAAATTTTAATTATATTTTTTGGGAAACAAAAAGGGAAATATATAATGCTTTAAAATAATACAGCCCTGTGGTAGATGGCCGGGCAGACAAACTGCGGGCGTAGGTTTACTAATAGCTTGACGGGGTCCGGTAGGACCGATGCCTGCCAGGGTTGCGGGAAAGTCCGAAAGGGATACCGGGACCTTGGCAACAGGCAAATGAAGGAACACGGGTGGGTTTTAGTCAGTAAAAGTGTGACACGCCCTTCCGCTCCGCCCAGAGCGGGAGAAGTCACTGGATGATTTCCCACCCTCAAAAAAAAAAAAGGTTTACTAATAGCGCCCCGTTTTTATCCTTTGGTTACGGAACCCCATTATTAAGATCTTTCAAACATTTCTTATTCGCAGCCAAACAAACTCAATCTAAAGTAAAAGTCGACGCTATCGCATATCTAATATACTTTCCTGGTCTTTGTCGCGACCAACTTTGAGAACTCGGGGACACCATTAATGTAACTCAGTGTATGAATAATGAATGATTTCATTCTGCTCAGGTTTCTGTAGGGGAGAAGATACATGTCAGACTTTTGTAGGGCCCCGCGACTTAATTGTGTAACACACTAACAAACAATTGCAATGTGATTCATGTTGATAACTCCACAACAGTCATTGCCGGACGCAGAATGAGCCATACCACCCGACAATCTCACATAGGATTACTGCTCGGTCCAACTCGGCGTGGCATCACGCCGTGTTCGGGTTCGCGACAGGTCAATCGTCATCCTGAGGATGCCTCGTTGAGAGTTGAAACAAGTGTCGATTTCTTACAGGGTTTTTTTATGACTCTTGAGGAATAGTTTATTTTTATTTTATTTTATTTATTTGGCTCACCAACAATTGAATACACTGATACAATGATATGATACATCCAATAGACTTATGAACTAGTGTACCAATTTCTTATAGGTAAGCACATCATGCATAATTATTGAAGTTGAACGGCTACTAAATTAGGTGATGAGTATACTCACCGAGAGAAGAAAATCAAAAATTAAGTAAAATTTAAATTTAAAAGCAATATTAAAATCATTATAAAAATCATTATATAAATAAAAATGCAAACAAAATTAAATTAAAAAAACAAAATCAAAATTGAATCAAAACGTAATTAAAATTAAAAACAAAATCAAAATTGTTACACAAAATCAACACTAATATAAAAAACAAAAATATTTTCACAAGTGTTCGTGCATAATACTTCGGAACCTGCCAAGTGAGTCCGAGTGTATGTCGATAAGGTCACTGTGGCTGTTTCAGAGCTTACATAACCGGGGTATTGGAGAATTAGCACCAAGGACAGTTCTGCGAAGAGGAGGACATAAGGGGGTTATAGGAGCTCGTGGGCTTTTTGTGAGTACACGGAATTTGATCTTACTCAGCAATTGAGGACAGTCAATTTTGCGTCTCAGAATTTTAAATAAAAATAACGAGTCCAATAAATCTCTTCTCTTCTGTAGAGATATCATATTGAAATGCAAGAGCCTCTCCTTATATGAACGTTTCTTCTTAGCTATCCCGGAGGTGTATGCTAAGTGCCACAGAAACCGTTTTTGAACCCTTTCCAACCCAAGTGTGTGCGAGGCATAGTGCGGTCTCCATACAGTGCTGCAGTATTCCAACGAGCTACGCACCAAACAATTATACAATACAATTTTAGTCTTATTGCGACGAAAACAGGTAACATTTCTTAAGACAAATCCAAGCATTCTGGATGCTTTTTTAACTACATTTTCAATGTGGGGTATAAATGTTAACTGCCTATCGAACAAAAGTCCCAAGTCCCTAATCTGTTCCACTTCCTGAACTACGCTGCTGCCAATGTGGTAAGTAGATTGTGTTAATTTTATTTTCCTGGTGAATTTCACATGGTAGCACTTGCTGGTATTTAAGCTCATATCATTATCATCACACCACTTTACTACCATGTCAATGTCTCTTTGTAGCAACTCAACATCAAGACTTAATTCAATCACTCTGCAGAATTTTAAATCGTCCGCATACATATAGCACTCAGAATACTTCAACTCATTGGCGAGATCATTACCGAATAGGTTAAATAAAACTGGGCCAACATGTGAACCTTGCGGGACACCAGATGTAACCCTGCAGGAGTTCGACTGGTAGCCATTGAGAGCAACAAAGAAGGAACGACCATCAAGATATGATTCAAACCAATTAAGAAGGGAGCCAGTGATGCCGTAAGCAGATAATTTATGCAGAAGTATATTATGAGGGACGCGATCAAAAGCTCTGCTAAAATCAGTATATATTACGTCAACCTGTTTCCCAGAGTCAATTGCATTCGTCAGGGTCTCCGTAAAAGTCACCAGGTTTGTGCATGTAGATCTGGAACTCACAAAGCCATGTTAGGAATCACTTAGGTACAGTTTCAGATGGGACTGTATGTAGGGACAAATCAAGGATTCAAAAATTTTGCCAAGCGTAGACAAAATTGAAATTGGCTTGTAGTTACTTACATAATTACGATCGCCACACTTATGAATTGGCACTACTTTAGCTGTCTTCCAAACATTTGGGAATATGCCGGACGCAAGTGATCGATTAAATATTTGTAATATAGCTACCAGAGACGAAGCACACAGCGAGACAAAATAAGGAGGGATTCCGTCGGGCCCAGCGCCTTTTCGACGATCCAGAGACTTCAGTTTATTGAGCAAGGCATCAGTCTCGATTATGGGTGCTGTCAGGGGTAAACTATAAGCCAATATTTTCTGTATGTATTCTAGTTAAGCGGAATAGGTTAATAAATATGTCTCTGTCCCTTGAGAGTATATTAAGTCAGGAAAAAGTGGTTAACACCTGATCGTATCGCCAAATTTAAACTCTCAGACCAAAACTAGCCGGTCTGTCTCGAAAGTAGGCAGATACTACAGAAAGCCACCTGCTACGATCCTTACATACTCCTTTTGCTTCGTTTAAGTTCATACATCTGGTCGTACACGCGCGCACGTTGTGAGTACTACGCACCTGACCTTTCTGAAAAATATCACCACAAAAAATCGTTCATATTCCATCTTCTCGTCTCTCTCTCCTTTAAAACATAACGATTCGTTACGCAAATTTATTCAATAGGTCGGAACAATTTCTTCGTGATTCCCTTGTTTTTATGACGGTAGTATCAATTTGTTGCGATCTAGAGCGACGTCAATGTTTAACACTGCACGTTCTTGTGTAAGCGTTCTCATATAAAATGGTTATTGTATTTTTTTTCCCGTACGCGTTAGCGTCGCGGCGCGGCGTTTGCTTGACAGTCTTGCCATATTGGGAGTTTTGCGGGATGTTGTAAAATGTTTTATAGCATAGGTAGTCTCTGTTAAAGACTTGGGGTTTTACGAGTTGTGTTTTGGGAGGAGGGGTGAGCAGCAAAATGCTCGAACAAGCTCGAACACATGCCACAAAGAATTTATTTATTTATTTATTTATTTATATATACTTTATTGTACACCAGAAAATACATAGCGAAAATAAATATATACAGAATCATTAAGAATCATCTCTTGCATGTTATTTTGAACCCTAGTTTAGCTGCTTTTTAGGGTTCCGTAGTCAACAAGGAACCCTTATAGTTTCGCCATGTCCGTCTGTCTGTCTGTCCGCGGCTTAGCTCAGAAATTCTTAATACTAGAAAGCTGTAATTTCGTATGGGTATACATATAAATTACGCCGACAAAGAAGTATGTTTTTTTTAGGGTACCTCCCCTACACGTAAAGTGGGGATGTTTTTTTTTTCTCGTCAATCTCATGGTGTGATGTATGGTTGGAAAGGTCATTTAAAAATAATGTGAGTTTGTGAAAACCATTTTTGGATTCAGGAATCCGTTTGCGAAATATTATGCTTTAAATTGCTAATTTTTGTTAGAGTCAAGTGTGTCCCCCCCCCCCTTACAGCGGAAAATGTTAAGTTTGTTGGATAAATTTATCCAAACTACGGAACCCTTCATTGTGCGTGGTTCGACATGCACTTGGCCGGTTTTTAGTTAATTAATTGAAATGAAAATTGCTCAAGTATTTGGCTGCTCTTTCTTCGCTGATCCTTAGTGTGTTTGCCTTTCTACAAATTCCATTCGAGTTGGTTTAAAAATGGAGGAGATACAACAAGTAACATTTTACTCAATTTTGACCGATGGTGACTAAATAATTCAATGTATTTTCATGCCACTGCCCATTTAATGAAGAATTTGCACAGATAAAACGTTAGGGAATTTGCCGCCACGTTCTGATTAGCCACACGAAATTAAAACAAATCGACACACATCAGTACATATTTGTAGATAAAAATTATCAGATGTTGGCAATCTACCGACAGCGAATATTACTTCGGCAATAAGCTGGCAAAAAATAATCAGTGGGATTGTCAAATTAGGCACCGATTCCCGAAAAAATAATGAATTTAAAATTATTGTTATTTGTATCACAACTTCTTTATGCATGTGGAGTTTACCTATAAGTGATTGTTGCACTATTGTATATACATTTTTGCATGGTATTCATAGGCAAGTGCAAACAATTGTTGGTGAACCAAAATTAAATAAATAAATAAATATAAATCACAAAATGTGTGATCCTCAGAATTTTCAGTAAATTCTTTTTTTAATTTACCGTTTTGTTGGGGTGGTTTCGTTTTGTTTAAATTTTCAAAGGAATAATGAATAATCATGTCATTTGTTTTTTTTTTAATTTTTTTATTGGTTCTTGGCTAAATAATTATAATCATCCCGAGGAGTTGTTCCCAATTATAATAAAATACAAATGACAATCATCTCAGGTCTTCAATCCAATAAAATGCCAATGACATCACAGGTCTGCAATCATAAGTGAGTTAAAATTAAATTCATCTATCACACATTATCGTTCGTATTGTTACTGTCGTATTTCTTAGAATAGTATAATGGAAGCAATCAAGTACGGCATCGGTTGCCATGTCAACATTGTCAACCCATAAAAGTACCTAGTAGGTAATCAAAGAAGACAGATTATTGGAAATAACCAATCCCATACAAAAACCTGTAATTTTTATCTTCGCCAAGCGACTCGTAAAGCTTGTCTACTCAGAAAATGCGGTAATGGGTTGCATCATTTTAAAGGGTACAATCAACAAACTTTAAGCATGCTCACTTAGAAAATATTTCTGTGGCAGCGCAGCTAGTGACAAACCACACCCCTTCCTTGTTTCGCCCAATTAGATAATATGTAATTGTGTATTTGTGTGGGTGTATTCACACAAATCCATATATTCTTATTGTGTTTGTTACACGCCCTGCAGGTGTAACAAAAACATTTAGCCATTGGTCAAAACTCATGCATTGGGCGATCGAGTCGTGACCCGTGCTACGCGATTATCGCCTTAAAGGTGAGCATGCGGAAGATTTGTCGACTTTACCTAATCGTTTTATTTTGCCGACTAATTTCGCAATTATAATTTACATTAAACATTCTGTAGGTACCTGCTGCCTCGTTGATCTAATGATCGCAACCGCTATTGCTGAGCATGAGGTCCTGGGCTCGATTCCCAGGTCGGACAATCTGTCATTGAATTTTCCTATCAGGAATTCTCAGTAGCAACCCGGAGTTTGGATTTGTCTCCGGTGGATGCCAATAAGCTCGGCCCCTATTACATGGGACTTAAACATACTTGCCCAAATGTGGGTGTACTATAGGTACACCTCTGCCCAACCCTTCGGTGAATACAGACATCATGTTATGTTATTTAGAACTAACTGAGCCCCGCGGTTTCACCCGCGTTTTTCTCGATTCCGTGAGAATATCAAGATAAATAAATTCTATGTCCTATGGTCAGGTCTACCCATGTGCCAAATTTCATCTAAATTCGTTCAGCCGTTTTAGCGTGAAAGCGAAACAAACACACGTGAACGAAAAAATTTAGCAAACAAACACGACGACGCGACGTGTCGGATGCCATGTCAACCCATATTACGAGGAATGGAACAAGCATGGACGACCAAATATAAAAAATAACGATTCCAATACATAAAAACCGGCCAAGTGCGAGTCGGACTTGCGCACCTTGGCCCTTGGGTTCCGTACCATTATCTATAAAAACGGCATAAAAATTAAATCACTATCGACTCTTTAGTCGCCCTTCACCTTAACCGAATGCAACTGAATACCAATATTTTACATGGAACGACTGCCTATCTGACCTCCACAACTCAGTTACTGGGGAGCATGATACCTCTTGGTAAGACTGGTTGTCAGACTTTTTGGCTTCTGACTACCTGTAACGACTGTCAAACACACATTAAAAGACTGGGAAATGTTTAACTGATCGTCTGAAAATTTATTAAACTTCTAATGAAGTACGTTTTCGTAAATTAATGAACCTCTAAAACCTTTTTGGGCTTCTTATGATGCATACTTTTTTAAATAAATGAGCTTCTTTCCCGCCTTTTCTCACAGTTGGTCGCAATAACTGAGCTAGGGTACCCCGACTAAATGGTTTAGGTTACTCGTAGGTTAGAACCAACTGTGTCCAACCGTTACATCCCAGTTGGTCGCAGTTATTTGGGTATTTAATATTTTTAAGACCCCAAAATAGGAATAATTTGAAGTTCACAAAAAGAGTCGCAATCATTATAATTATTAAAGCGTTCAATCATATTTGTACGAAAGCAAAATGGGAATTATCGTCATGATATTATAGTCCAAATTATAAAAGATC
Organism: Lithophane leautieri; assembly: GCA_949152455.1. NCBI lineage: Eukaryota > Metazoa > Arthropoda > Insecta > Lepidoptera > Noctuidae > Lithophane > Lithophane leautieri. The sequence continues at coordinate 17,592,550 of OX424467.1, forward strand.
GGGGCCACGGCAGTGCTTTCGCCAAGTCCAGCAAACACAAACAAACAAAGGCACAGTCGTACCATTATTTTCTCGACAACCTTTTCTACGTGAAGCCTTGACATCTTCCTTTAATATTCGCCGATAAAAAGATTAGTTATAATAAGATTAGTTACAAGGTAATCAATCTTCGGTAACGGTTATTATCCATTTTCTTCGCATCATAATTTTCCTGATATCAGACGCCTCATATTTTTACCCGACTACGGCGAAGAAAAAAGGAGGGTTATGATTTTGACCGGTATGTATGGTATGTATGTATATAAGTATGTTCATCTGTTCCTTCCTATCTTTTAAACCACTCATCACAATTTGACAAATGAGGTACCGTTGGAAACGTCTTGATTGTCCGCTGGTTATAGGCTATGTGAAGTCACATTAAATTAAAAATGGCGCCCTCTTGAGGAAATAAAGTGAGGAACTAAAAAAAAAAATTGTTTAATCGTACCATGTTGGGTATCAATTGAAAGGGCTTAATGAGCACATTTCAAAAATAAATATATTATCAACCCAAAAGAATTTAACAAAAAATTAAGTAATAAAAACTAAAACCCAACTACGACTATAAAGGTATAAACAAGACACCACAGATAGATAAATTAAAAATCCGGAGTCACACGTAATCTGTTTGATTTATGCCCGCCCTAACACGTGTACTCCGGATTTTAAATTTGTCTGTCTGTGGTGTCTTGTTTATACCTTTTTAGTCGTAGTTGGGTTTTAGTTTTTATTACTTAATTTTTTTATTTATTTAAGTCTTTCATTCCAGAAGTAAAAATAAATGAATTCAAAGTGAAAAAAATGAATTAATTAGTGAACCGATCTACCGATTTTGAAATTGGCATTCGTCATCTTTCACTCGCGCTCCGAATGATCGAAAAATGTAATGAGTAATGAAACAAAAAAGAACATTGATTCGAGTGAATCGTTCACTTGATTGAATAGTCTGATATCAGCTTTATCCCAATTTATTCGGTGTCCATTTGCTTCACACAGACCTGCATTGCTATTCTGTAACCATCTCACCGTGAAAACTTAGGTGAAGTGAGCGTGGAGTGAGCTGTCATTGTCATCGATACCTACTGATGCTAAGGCAGTGACAGTTCACTCCAAGCTCACTTCACCTAAGTTTTCACGCTGATTTTTTTACAGAATAGCACAACTGTTTACCTTACCTTCAGGATATAAATAGGAACATGATAAAAACTTCCAGTTCGAAGCTATTGAGCGTACTCGTATGTGGAACGAAGACAAACAGACTGTGACGCTGATATTGAGTCGGTTTGTACCTATTTAGATAGCTGTGCTTACTTAGCTTCATGGTGTTTCCGAACGAGGGTGAACTCTACCCAATGAGGCTATAATTATACAGGTTCTAATTAAAAATAATAATTGAAGATAACTTATACAACGTGCCGCTATAATGGCGACATTAATTTAACACACGGCTAGTGGCCAGTAAACATAAAAATTATAATAAAATAAAATAATTCGTAAATTGAAAAATTTAAACTGTCAAACTAACTAAATAATAAAAACATAACGAAAATTGAGATCACTCTGTGTAAAAGATTCATTCATGAAGCTACCTACCAGCTGGCTTACGTTCTATCGGTGAGTTCCTTTGTCGGCATTATTTCTAAGAAATTGTGCGGCTTTCCTTTTATTCGCCTACATATGATCCATGACCCCGGCAAATTATTACCTCTTCGCTACAGTTCTTTAAGTACAGGTTGCTCCAGGATGATAATTTAGAAAATTGTAAATAAATCAATAAATAATAACGTTTAATGAAATTCACATAGTTTCATAAAACGAATACGCGAAATCCTATACGTGTATTAAATTAATGTCGCCATTGTAGCGGCACGTTGTATACTACTCCATACCACAGATTACTGAATAGTTACTACGTAACAGATACTTCACTCAGTAGAAAATTTCCAATACCTATTACGATAATTGCCTACTCCCTCGCGTCAACAACCACTGTATGCTAAAATGCGCCTAAATGCTCAAGCGTACAGCAGTGATTGCTTCGCACCGCGTGATTCCACAGTAATCGCAGGGCTGCCTCTTCGATAAAATTAAATTAACATAACTTTTTATCTATGTTATTGAGAACTGTGAATATGTTCTGACTTTTATGTGGCAGTTAAAAATTTTATCATTTATAAAATATTTAACCAACTTAAAAAAAAGGAGGCGATCAGACATACAGGCCAAACTGAGAAGTTTGACTTGTATGGTTTGTAGGTATGTATGTTTGTGCGCGATAATCTCCCGTTTGCCTAAACCGATATCGATGCGGTTTTCAGAAAAGGATTTGTTACATTTAGGAGAACGTTTTAAAATAAGTATAATACTTCTTATAATACTTCGTACGAACGAACAGCACTATTAAAATTGAACGGCGTGCGCGCGCTTCGCTTGCGAAAACCGCACTGAATTTGATCCGCCGGCGGACCGAGACCGCTCGGCTGGGCGGTAGGCACTTATAGCGCGCAAGTACATGGAGTGACGGAGGCCTGTCCATACACTCTACTACTCTCTCTCTCTCTCTATACTCTCTGTTACTTCCTAAAGGTGTCTTTAGAGTTATACTATAGTCGATGGCATATCGAGTTATATACAAGGCGTACCTATTTATTTTTACCCGACTACGGCGAAGAAAAAAGGAGGGTTATGATTTTGACCGGTATGTATGTATGTATGTTCATCTGTTCCCTTCTATCTTCTAAACCACTTATCACAATTTGACAAATGAGATATCGTTGGAAGCGTCTTGATCGTCCGCTGGTTATAGGCTATGTGGCGTCACATTAAAAATGGCGCCCTCTAGAGGACATAAAGCTAGGAACTAAAAAAAAAAGTGAGCACTCGGACCCCATGCCCCTAGGGTTTCAACCCCTAACGGCTCGAAGAGGCGTACCTAATTGAAATAACTGAACACCCGAAGAAGGGTTATTTTATGCATAATTATGAACATCTTTTACTATGAGACCAACCCCGATATCGCAATAGAAAAAAACAAACCTACTCCATAAATTTGTTTCCATAACTAAACAAAATGTTGGGAAAAGCTAATATTTTTTTCTGCGATTTCAGGTTTCATCCGATAGTAATAGTTGTTCGTAATTACTCCTAATTACGAACAACTATTACTATGGGACGAAACCTGAAATCTTGTCCTCCGACAAGGATGGTTTCAGGGTTTCAATTAGTCCAATTACAACTTGTAGAAACTTGCTCTTGATATTCTCCACGGCTTCGCCAAACCCTTATTCATTTGTTACTTCAAATACAGTCAGTCAAATGTGTTTTAAACCTTATCATAGTCTTAAACGACGGCCCAACAAAAGGAGAATTTAGTTGTTTAAACTTTTGAAAACCGGGACTCGAACAACCAATCATATCAGATAAATTAAATCTTGACTATTCCTGACGGATAAATGGTGGATGGCTCCATATTAAATAGTGAGGCCCATTGCCCACGATGCTGCTGAAAAGTAAACGTGTTACAAACTCATATTAAGAATGAGTAGCGAGAATGTCAAACCGCTAATATTATTTCAATGGCGTGATTTGAGTTTTTAACACGTTACATTTGAGTAGCGTCGTGGAGGACGAGCTTTACACCCGGTTTTGAATAAAAATTAACGTTCAATAAACAGAGTCTGTAATACCTACATTTATTTCTATTCTACGGCAGGCATTTATTTTATCTCTATACGCGTAGGATACCACAGTATCCTAGAAAAACGGTGGCCGCCACATAACGGCAGCAGTGACGGCTGTCATGATAATGATAGCACCGGGGTTTGACTTTACGTTGTCAAAAAAGGCTCTCTAGGAAAACACACCAACTTAGTTTCATAAGTAATGGGTCAGTGATGTCATTCGACGGTAAATTGCGGACGGCATGTGGCGGCCACAACAGTCTTTGGAAAAAAAGCTTGTAAAAGTATTTCACTGAATTATTCTTTACGAGAAGCAGTTACCTTTACTTGCCCGGGTCGTAGAAAATTTCATTACGTAGAAAAATGTTCCAGAAAACTGTTTGGCATTGTGTTCAGACAATAACGCAGGTTTATTTACTTTTAGAACTAGATGGCAGTGCCAGCCTAGTGGAACTACTACGAGAGATCTAGCTTTTCTTGTGAAGCTTCTAGAAAAATTGCTGCAGAAATGTGCTTATTCCTGGTTTTATTTTTACTGTGTGTAGCTCGGAGTTTAATTTTCAATCATTTTTTAATACATTTTTGTATGGAATTTGAAAATGCTTATTTACAATGTGTGTTTTTTACTATTAAAACTGGTCTTTCTTTATTTTTCGAGTGGTTAGTGACTAACCTTTTTTTTTTGAGTGTGGTAAGCCTTCAAATGGCTTCTCCCGCTCTGGGCGGAGCGAGAGGGCGTGTCAGACTTTTACTGACTAAAACCCACCCGTGTTCCTTCAGTTGCTTGTTGCCAAGGTCCCGGTATCCCTTTCGGACTTTCCCGCAACGTTAGTGTCAGAGTTTTTATGTCGTCCATGGGCCTCTAAATTGGCTTCACATGCCGTCGAGAAGTATCTCTCAGGTATACGGTTTCCTCGATGTTTAACTTCACCGTTTTTCGAAGCAGGTGATAATTATACAATACGCACATGAATCCGAAAAGTCAGAGGTGCGTGCCTTGGGTTCGAACTCGAGACCTATGACTTAGCAGTCCGACGGTCAATTTTATACTACACACAACTAAAAAATATATTTCATCTATGACAAAGTCAAAGTCAAATCGGTTATTTCAAATACACATAAAAGTTTCGCTGTGTTTCTAATGGGCCAGAAATTCCACCGTTACTCTTTTAAAATGTTTTACAATATTTTGTATATTTATACTTGCAATTAAATTAGCAACCAGTTTAGAAGATTTTGTCTAGACTCTAGATTGTCCTATAGAGCAGGGCCAGCATATTTCAAAGCATTCATACCTTGATTATAATTCTAGTCATATGTTTAGAGCAATAATTACATCTAATCTTTTTATTTTTTGTACTTTTTCTAAACCCATTTATTTAAAAAAAGTACACTAATTTCAGTTGTCCTGTAATTATCATAACAATATTATTCCCTTAAAAAGCGAGGTTTACTTAACATTTTATTCGCGTAAAAAAATGAATTTTTTGTTCCATGAAAAGTATAAAACAATCATATTCATGTGTTATTTTTATTTACAGGATTTGGTACTGTCTTTTTACAAAACATGACACATACGTACTTATATGCAAAATGGTAATGTCGTTGATCATTTTTTTTTTTTTTTAATGGAAGCGTTTTTAAAATTATATCTGCGATGATGTCGCTACTCAGATAGACTATTTTTGCCCAGTCTTGTGCACTTCTATCATGTCCACGTCCATAAAATTTATGAAAATCCGTGCACGTTATAACGTTAACTATCGTGGACGGAAATTTAAAAGCGTCTTCATATCTTTCCATGCATTTATTTTCCCTGTGCTATCGTGATGCTGTCCACGATAATACCGCCACGTTAGAAATCATAAAAGCGTACAATGGCTTTATTGCACGACTCTGGCTTTAGTGCTAGATCAAACAGAATTGTTAAGTCTGGACAGTGAAGAATATCGACCACAACACCACCTCTCCCATTGTTCTTGATGGTCGTCACCCAGCTGTTCATCTACTGTAGGAGACGAACAACTGTGTGACGAACATCAAGAACATTCCTTACAAGGACACAGAAACACGGATCAGGGACACATGGCATAAGGAGTACTACCATGTCAAAGCGGCTTACGCCTTTAATGAACTGGTGTGTAACGAGCTTAAACAGCAATATTGGATATTGAGATGCCGTAATGAGGTGCGCAAGATATCGAGAAACTGCGCCTTTTATAAGAAACGTGAAGCAGCACCTCTAATATCGGTTATTTGCCTGATGTAAAACTTGACTATATATACTATAGCCGACCAACGCTGGTTTGGAAAAATTTGGTACTGTGGATGTATCAATTGTTTGCTGCAGAGAAAAGCGATGGGTTGCACTGTTCACATGTAATGACAATTCGAGTAATGCACCCAGGCCCGGACAGAGACGTTCTAGGTATTGACAATAAATGGAGTTACTCGTATGTCAGTGACTACCAGCTAAAAATACAGTCCACTAGATTTTTTTTATAACAATAAATAAATAAATTACACAGTATTAATATCAACTTCCTTTAATATTTTATTTTTTCGGTCAAATCAAATAATAGGTTAAGAACTGAATTATTTAATAAACTAATGTTTTTGCAACATTATATTACTGTTAATCTATTCACAACTTATATCGACGAATATGTATGTATAGGTACACTTTTTTCTTTTTTTTTTTGAGGGTGGGAGATCATCTAATGACTTCTCCCGCTCTGGGCGGAGCGGAAGGGCGTGTCAGACTTTTACTGAATAAAACCCACCCGTGTTCCTTCAGTTGCCTTTTGCCAAGGTCCCGGTATCCCTTTCGGACTTTCCCGCAACCCTGGCAGGCATCGGTCCTAGCGGACCCCGCTAATTGTGCTGACATCTGTTTGAAGCGCGCGTGGAACACGACGCGCCATCGACCCGGGCCTGGTCCTTATCGGCGCCATAGGCGCGGGCTTACGGACGGCAAGCAACGGGTAGCTCGCCGTCCGCAAGCCCGCGCCTATGGTGGCCGGGAATCCGCCTGGAATTCCGATGCCCGGTGAGGACCTGTGTCAGGCGGAAGGTGAGGACGCCGTGGCGCCTCTCCAGCCACTCCTCAAAGAGGGGACTTATCGCCGCAATTGTGGCGTGCCCAATGCATAGGTACACTATCGCTTGGATTTCATGCAAAGAATATAATGTTGCCGATAGGTTTTATGACACCATATTTCAACGAATAAAAAGTGTGGTACTAAGTTTTGAAGGCCCGTGTATAATCATTAACGACGAGACTAATATAGGGTTGAGTTTACACGCGAATAATACAGTAATCATGCGTTGCATAATGAACTGTATAACCTGTAATGTCAGTAAAATTATTTTCGTCAATATATTTATAGCCGATATATTATAATATTAGCATCAATATGAATATATTTAAATTTAGAAATAACGATTACCGTCTTATTCGTTGCGGGTGTGATGTGAAATATATTTACTTCAGTCCTATATTATATGTTTTTTTATTCTAAGCAAAATAATCCTTGATCAATATGTTGAAGCTAAAAGTAAAGTAATGAATGAGAATGGAATCTCGCAACACAATCAATCATAATTTTAGGTATTATTTCACAAAATCTGTTACATTCACCGCCGACGAGATTAATTTCATCTTACAACAGATGGTGACGATTACAATTTGAAAACTCCTAATATAACATTAATTTATAAAGTGGAGGAATATTTTATTATGATCCCATTGAAAAATACAATAGACGAAATACGATAGATATATTTAGTAACCTATTCCGCTTAACTATTCCTCAAGAGTCATAAAAACCCTGTAAGAAATCGAAACGTATTTCACCTCTGAACGAGGCATCCTCAGGATGACGATTGACCAGTCGCGAACACGACATATTGCCGCCGACGCAGAGTGTGCCATATCGCCCGACACCCCCACTGCGTCCACCGATCGGCATGGCGACACGTCGTGTTCGGGTTGGCGACTGGTCACTCGTCATCCTGTCGTCATCAGACTGGGCATAACTACCAGTGATAAAACACTTACAAAAAAAAAAAAAATGCTGCGTAAAAGTTTTTCATTTAATTTGTTTATGTTTACAAATTACAAGCTAAGTGGTTTTAAATAGAATGTTGTTAGGGCTTATCTTTTGGCATTAACTTCAATATACTAAATGAAAACCCAAGAAGACTTTTATGAACCTAAATCATAATGAATAAGACTCATTCATTCCTTTCAAACACGAAGCTCAAGCGTCTTTACCAACAAAAAAAAAGGAATCCAGCCTTTTCATCTAATTGGCCTTCAAATGACCATTAACAGGCAATTCCGGTTACATCGCTCTGAAAGCAGTGTGGCATATATCATTATTCACTTTATCAAACGACTCGCTAGTTCATTCCTTACATCTTGCATCTGAAACTAAATTACGTCTCAATTTGCACAGACATACAGTCATTTGCCAGAACATTCAGTTATGCTATTCAAAGGAACATGAGGTTTGCCATCAAAACTACATTAGTTACATTTGTGTGGCATTAGTACGAAAATTTTCTATTAAAGAAACATAATTTAGGTTTCTTCTAGGTTGTTAACAAAGGTATAGAGGTATATAGCCTAATATGTATTTAATGTGTTCTAAGGGTGAAAAAGGGGAAAGTCAGTGCCTTGCCTAAAATATCAAAATAAATTCTATTAAGATCAACTAGACACCGGTCTTTGACAGCCAACATTTACTTCACACAAATGCTGTACATTTATGTGAAGTAACCTCTGTGGAAAAATCCTCTGACATTAAGTCCGCTTCTGTAAGCGGATTTAATGCCAGAGGATTTTTCAACCAGTCAACCTTTAGGTGACGCAGATACAAACAGCATTTTCGTAATATTCTGTAAATTAACCAATCAACTGACCCAGCCCGATATATAAGAACGATTGGCACCTGTGTCCCTAGTGAAGGTAACATGGCTACACGCTTTTAGATTTATCTCCAGAATAGTTAGAAATACGTACGTACCTAAACTGCGACAGATGCACCGTACGTCAAATATCTGCTGTATCAGGGATGCTACACACTTGTTCGGGTGGCGTGATTCGGAACAGCCGTGCGGTAAAATCGAATATTTATTTATTTATTTGCCACTTAGGTACATTAATATGTCACTTAAATTTAAATATATGTTTTACCGCCCGGCTGTACCGAATTAGCTTACCGAACAAGTGTGTATGAATGCTCAGACATACAACAAGTGCCCATTTTCCATTACAGCGGGCCGAGTTTTCTATGCCTCCAATACGTACCCCACCTCGTAAACAAGAACAGCGTGAATTTAACGAAATCGTAACACTCGTTTATCCTCCATTGTTTTTACGACGTCTATAAACGTCGGACGAACGATAATTTTATTCATCCTTAATATCCGTCGGACGTTAAAATGAGACGCAAAAATTGATGGTGTGTCATCCGATACGGATTTGCTAACGGAAATGGTGTCAAATTATTATGATACTGTTGTTAAAATCGAGACAAATACGAAATTTATCGTCCATCATTTGGTTTTTACCCTCAATTATTAGGATTACGAAGACAACAGAGCACGAGAGGCTGTTAGAGGCGGCATTGTCAACACTTTCCATACAAACCAAGCATGTCACCGTTTTCTCGCATTACGACATATAGACTCTTATTTTAAGAGGAAATAGGGTCTGTCCTCTCTCCATACAAACGCTCTCGCCTGTTTTCTCTCTGGTATATGACCTTAGAGCAATGGGTTTTTACAGTAAAATAAATATCAACTAGTTTTCCGTTTTGATGATACATTAGAAAATGCTCAAAATTGCTTGTTTAGACTACTACCATCAGAGGCCTATTGTACAAATTTGTCAACTATTAATAAAAAGAATAAAAACATAGGGCACAGTAAATATCCTTCTTAATCAATTAATAAAGTATCTTTCAAATTGGTCCAATATTGAAGGAGGAAATAGACGAGAGCTGAATCTCGAATTATTACTTTTTGTATTGAGAAAACACCGACCCTATGTCCTCTTAAGGCAGTCCGTGACAGAAATTGTGCGCTCAACGCACATTCAGCGCTACGAATTTGATTAGTACTGTCGTCTCTAGACGCCGTCGGCGCAGAGATTCCGTGTTTTGTGACCAAGATTTGAAAAAGCCGAAGAAACTTTATCAAACTTTAAATATCGCCTTTGGGCTTACAAATTATCTTCACTATTTTGTTTAGAAGTTTTGACAGCAGGACAGACGGATAGACAGTTTTGCGACAACAATGAAGATGGATAGACAGGCGAAAGATTTGGTTAGTAAATGATTACTTATTGATTGGAAAACAAGATGAAAATACTTGGCTTTGTAGGAACACGATTAGTTACGGTCAGCTGATGATTTAACGATACATAGAACCTTTTCATAATAATAATTAATTGTTGTCAACGTTACTGCCATTTAAGGTTTTCATGAAAATTCACACCACCAGGTAGCGCCACTTTGACAAGAGGTCTTCCATTTTGTTCATTATTCATTTCATTAATTCGTTCACCATTCAGTAACGACTAAAGAATTTAGCGCTTTGACACTGTTGACAGGTGCCCGGTCCTGACGTCTCAGTGCTGCCACCTAGTGAACTTCGCTTCAGAAAACCCTCCGATTAACGAGAAACTAGAGCCAGGCCTCCGTCACTCCATGTACTTGCGCGCTATAAGTGCCTACCGCCCAGCCGAGCGGTCTCGGTCCGCCGGCGGATCAAATTCAGTGCGGTTTTCGCAAGCGAAGCGCGCGCACGCCGTTCAATTTTAATAGTGCTGTTCGTTCGTACGAAGTATTATAAGAAGTATTATACTTATTTTAAAACGTTCTCCTAAATGTAACAAATCCTTTTCTGAAAACCGCATCGATATCGGTCTAGCCAAACGCGAGATTATCGCGCACAAACATACATACCTACAAACCATACAAGTCAAACTTCTCAGTTTGGCCTGTATGTCTGATCGCCTCCTTTTTTTTAAGTTGGTTAAATATTTTATAAATGATAAAATTTTTAACTGCCACATAAAAGTAAGAACATATTCACAGTTCTCAATAACATAGATAAAAAGTTATGTTAATTTAATTTTATCGAAGAGGCAGCCCTGCGATTACTGTGGAATCGCGCGGTGCGAAGCAATCACTGCTGTACGCTTGAGCATTTAGGCGCATTTTAGCATACAGTGGTTGTTGACGCGAGGGAGTAGGCAATTATCGTAATAGGTATTGGAAATTTTCTACTGAGTGAAGTATCTGTTACGTAGTAACTATTCAGTAATCTGTGCTAGAGCTAGGAACTAAAAATGAGTTGGCGAGCATTGAGCCAGCGAGTGCGCGACAGCGACGAGCGATTACTCACGTATGCGTATTCACCAAGTGTGAGTCTCTCACAGATTAGTTAATTGATTCAGGCGTGACTTTGCGGAAATCCATTATAAAATACAATAGACGTAGATATATTTAATAATTCCGCTTAACTATTCCTCAAGAGTAATAAAAAACCCTGTAATAAATCGACACGTGTTTCGCCTGTCAACGAGGCATCCTCAGGATGACGATTGACCAGTCGCAAACCAAAACACAACGTGTTGCTCCTTGATGAGGCTTGTCGTTGCGACAAACGAATACTCGCTGGCAGTGTGAACAGTCAGCTGGCAACTATTAATATATTAATAAGTACGAGTATCTTATTATATACCTTCTTTTACTTACACGGGACCTACACTCTTTTGTACGTTCCTTGAGCGAGAAAATCGTTGATAGCTAGCTAGTCGCTTCCTCGTTGGCGTTGAGACAGGTGTCAAATGTGGCAAAGTCCAAAAGTGATTAATATATTTTGTAAGGCGATTTTACTCAAAGGATTTATGTCAGGATTTCCAGGTTTTGCGTTTTAAAATTTGAAAAGATGGCAGTCGGGTTATAAAATATGGATATTCAGCTATATTATATATTTATATCGATCGACACGAACATATTTCGGACAATAACATATTACTAGATAAACGCTTCTATCTTAGCCAAATTCAAAGTCAAACAAAACATTAGAGTTCTGTAATTTGTACACAACAGATATACAAATACTTAACTTAGCTCTCACAGATTGCATTTCCAACTCAAATAAAACGTTTAGGAGAATCAAACTTGATAAAAGAGTTGAAGTTAGAGCGAATCGCTTTGAAGTTCCTAACACAATCACAACTAGTGATTACACTGTGTAGAATTATAGTTAAAGCTTGCACTCAGTTGAATATGCTAGAACCACTGTAAAATTAAAGGCATTTACTTAATCGAACCTCTAATAATTCCTATTTTGCGCTTCTTAGAATATTATTGAGGAGCTCGTGGCTACGTAATAACAGCCGCACGGGTCGTTCCATCAGGTTAAGCTACGCTTGCCGGGGTTGGTCCGTGGATGGGTGACCATCTTTACATACCGAGACTCCTCCGTGCCTCGGAAAGCACGTTAAGCCGTTGGTCCCGGCTGTCATTTGTGGATCTTTGACAGTCGTTACGGGTCGTCAGAAGCCCGAAAGTCTGACAACCAGTCTTACCAAGGGGTATCGTATTACCCAGTTACTGGGTTGTGGAGGTCAGATAGGCAGTCGCTCCTTGTAAAATACTGGTATTCAGCTGCATCCGGTTAGACTGGAAGCCGACCCCAACATAGTTGGGAAAAGGCTAGGCAGATGATGGAGAATATTATTGAACACTTTTGAATATTTTTGCCTCTTTTTAGGAACCACAAACAATCCCTTACGAATACCATGTCAATATATACTTACGAATACCTAGTCAATATCTACTTACGAATACCTAGTCAATATCTACTTACAAATACCTAGTCGCCAAGACTCATTTAATATCATGCACTGCTGAAACTTAGCTTACAAATGACAGCTACAATGAACGACTCTAAGAAGAAACCGTATGTAGTTGCGATATGCCAATTACCATTTCCATTAAAAATGTGATTTCTAATAAATCAATCTACCTAGCCTTTTCCCAACCATCGGTCGGATTCCAGTCTAACCGGATGCAGATGAATACCAGTATTTGTATATTTTTTTTGGCGTATCTTAAATCTCCTTCGCCCTGTGCGACTGTTATCATTTAGCTACCAGTCCTTTCTATGTATGATATAATATGATTTTTATTAACAAGATCATAATAGATCGATTTATTTCCAAAGGGTGAGGTATTTAAAGCCGAGGTTCATTCCCGATCAAATTAAAAATGGATGAGTTGTTGGCGCGACACTATTCTCGATCCGATGTTCGTGGAAATTTTTCTCTACAAATAGAATGCTTTTGCCTCCAATAGACACGTTCTCCTATACAAAATATCTAAGAAAATAGCAGTCTTTTGTACGGGATTGATCGTTATAACGATCCTCCTACTGCGATAGGAGCGAAATAAATAAAGTAGCTAGATGGTGTAAAATGATTACATTATTTGCGACAAAAACGTGCGACTGATACGACGTTGAAATGAGGTTGGCGTCTGTTGATCGTAACAAAGAAATGAATTTCACTTTCATCATCATGATCATCCACAGGCCGAATTGTCGAATCATGCGGACTGAAACATGTGTGTAACACCCCTAAAACTTTGTTAAGCAAAGACTCGTTAACCAGTGTTTGTATTTCATTTGCTCCACACAGGAGTAATGTAGCCATCGATATGCTAACTGCAAGACTGATACTAGCATTTAGTTTGAGGCTCCCCTTACTGTCGAAGACACACATTAATGTGTCGAACAGTATGTAGATGGCGGCTGCAATTAACTGGAACTGCAAGCTGGTATATATTGCGGCCTGTCGAACGTGTCCGCTACAGGGCCCCAGATGTACACAACTATATTGTGTGTTAGGATACAAACAGACGTTCTAAAATTGTTGTAATTATTCAGCCATGATGACCCCTTTGCAGGGACTAAGCGTCTGTACACTCCTTCGAGGCCAATTCTTCAAAAAGGTTGCCTAGCTCATCCCGCCCTTTACTGGGCCTGCAGAGATAATATATTTTGGGCTCCACTCAATGGTGAGCTTCGACCAAAATATTTCCCCCCTCCAAAAAAACGAAAAAGTCCATTAAAACTATGGGAGGAATACGAGGTTTGCGTTTATAAAACCTAATTCTCAGGGTAATCTCACCCTTGTACATAAGCTGTCCTTGTAACTTATATGTGAAATCAAGTGTGCGAAACAAAATGCCAAAAAGTCACGCAACAACAACTACCTAAAGTTTTTTATTCGAACCCCAACATCATGAAATACCAGACACGCCACGTAATACCCTCATTCAGACTTCCAACGCAATTTTCTAGGAAAATGCCTAGCTACTAGCTAGCCTTTTCCTGACACTAAGACAATTACAAGCTGATATTGTTAAAGTTCCACAACAATCCCTAGCGACCATAGACAATACGGTTTTATGAAGGAAAATAAACACTACTTGATTGTACGTGCCCCATCGCCGTCCTGTGGTAAGCCGGGCCCTGGGAGCCGCCTTGGAACGGACAAATGTACCAGAGGTCGAAAACCTTAGGCTATTAATATTTAGGTCTTAGGAAAAAGAGAGATTATTTTTTTTGTCGGGTGAGAAATTATTCTATTGGAGAGCTTGCTTTGTTTGAGTATAGAATCAATAATAGAATAGAACAGCCTTTCTATTTTATTCCAGTTAGCACAAGCTTCTTTTCATAAGGAAATAGAGCGAGTATTGTTGTTAAAAATTGCTCTTGCAGGATATTTTTTTCAGGTGTAATGTTTTTTAGGTTTGCGTTGTTTCCCTAGTCTATATGCAGTTTTCTTTCACCGTAATTCAAATCAAATCAAATCGTTTATTTCAATCCATAATGTACAAATTATAGGTGGTAAATAAGAAATAATAGAAACAATTACGGACCTCCGATTTTGTTAAACTGAAAGTCAAATTGATACTTGTTGCATTATCGGCCGATAGTTATCCCACTGCTGGAATACCGTCCTCTGCTCTATGAGAGGGAGTGGGCATTGATAAGTTTATAATTTGAAACCAAAACCTCGTTCACACAATCTATCTCCAAAATATTATTATCATTTTCCATTTTTGCTCAATTTATGTTAATTGTTTTATCGATTACATTAGCATTTTCATTCAATGCACGTCTGCATGTCTCAGGAATACAAATAGTTTCTAAACTAGATAGTCTAAATTGTTCTAGCCATAATCCAGACTTTGCAATGACTGGCGATAAACCCTTGATTTCAGATATTTATGAAGCTTTTTCATTAGTGCTATTATTGTTTTTACGGTTATGCTTGAGATATTGACATTTAACGGATACATCGTTAAATGGAGAAGATATTTATGTAGTGCCAGTTAAAAGTTGTTGGTGTACAGACGGATTTTATGGCTAGTAACCAAACTTATACCTAGCTAGTAAATTAGACGAAATCTTAATATATGTTAAGAAGTACTTATGTACAGTTACAGATGTTTTAACGGAAGCACGGTGTTTTTATAAAAATCTAGCAAAAGCATTTCAGTTCGCATTTTCGAATAATCTGAATGATTATCGTACTAATTATGTTAAGTATTTTGGCAGAGTGCGTGTTAATGGATGTCGCGTCATGTGTTCGCTTTTTTGGTTCCAGGCCATGCCGGTTACAACGTTTTTAACTGACTTCAAAAAGGGATGGGGAGGGAGGCGATACACCGTTTTCTCCGTGATTAGGTACTGAGACAATTTACGTGATTCTATTCTTTTTTGGTACATGAAGCTCGCGGGGTGGTTCCTTAATTAATTATAACTTTGCTTAGCTAGTTTTTGAGTTAGCTTCAATATTAATTCACTTTGTGTATGCTGGTGAGTTATTAAAAGTTCCTTCCGCTGTTGTTACATACCAAGTAGTGGTATTTGAATTTGGGTGGGGTAGGTACCCCAACCAAAAACAATAAAATAAAGTAGTGTTTTAAATGGAGCCGTGATGTTAAGAAAAGCATTTCACAATGAATTAATGCCGATATCTCTAGGCCACCAGTATAAACAACTTTTCAATTTCCACACATCCTTATGTAAACAGTATTAGGGGTCACGTCATATCTGCCGCATAGAGAAATGGTGCAATTTTCCCTAAGGGTCCTGGGTCCGGACCCTCGTTGATTGAGTATGTATCCACATGCCAAACATGGTAGTGATGAGGCTGACCCAGTTATTAAATCGAGTATAGTTTGTAGTCGATTTACGGAACGACAAGGACACGGGATTGGACTGTTTGTTTTGTAAATAGAAAGTTTTATGTAATACTAGCTGCGCCCCGCGGTTTCACCCGCGTAAGTCTCGATCCCGTGGAAATATCGAGATAAAAAGTATCCTATGTGTTAATCCGGGTCATAAACTATCTGTTCGCCAAATTTCATCCAAATCCATTCAGCAGTTTTTGCGTGATTGAGTAACAAACATCCAAACACACAAACACATAAACACACAAACACACAAACTTTCACATTTATAATATTAGTAGGATGTTATGTAACGATGTTTTATTATTTGCGGATGTGGGGCGATTTAGTTTGATATGTTGGATCGGTTTGTTAATTATAAACTATGTTCACACTGTGAACTTTTGATAGAGAGCTTTCGAAAACCAGTGTTCACGTGGTTGTGAAAATTCCGTTGCGAGTGAAAAAGTCGTTTGCAAACTAATTTAATAAAAATATTCATTCAAAATAGCAGTGGTCGTTGGGACGACGTCACCAAAAAATTCGCATTCATTTGTTTTTACAAAATTATCGCTCAAACATTGACACAGATTGAATTTCGAAGGTCCTAGGGCCGGACACTACTGTTATCATAAGTTTGTCTTCATTGGCCAAAACCTTCAACCAAAACCTTTGCCTTTTTCAATTTGACAAAAACCCTCACAAATAATATTCCAAAGTATTTCTAAAGGTCTTTCAAAGGGTTTCTAAAGGTCTCAAACTCTGAATAATAATTATTTAATATAAGTATACCTACATAACGGGCAATTCGGGCGAGATTTCATTTGAAGGAAGCCTCCGTAACTTATCAGGCTTCGGTTCAATTATAGAGGGAACGTTTTCCAAGTTGTGGAATTAACAGATGTTTGTTTTTGTCATTTTACTTAGGAATGGCAGAAAATTAAATAAGATTTATGGAAGATGTATCGTGTGGGTCTAGTTGGTAAGGACGCATGTCATCACGCTTGTCCCGTTACTGTCACAATTATTCAATGTTTGTTATTTCATAGCAGCCAGAAAGAACATCTTTTAGAGTGTAAGTGTACACAAAATTAAGTAATACTACAAAATTACCATAACAAAGTAATTTTTAAACGGGTAATAATTTTTACAACTATGAAATTTTAAACATTGGGGAGATTATTATGATCAGTTGTAACAAATCACGGGCAGTAATTATAATATTTTCCGGCAGTTGGTAGCTTAGTGTGACAGCAGTAAACTATGAACAGTACTAGTGTGTTCTTCAGTAAACAACAGTGCCTTTTTAAACTGCTGGCTTGTTTCACAGGGATATTATAATAGGTGCACTAGAATTTTCTTTTGTATCACGAGTGCATTAACAACCTTAAAATGCAGCGCAAAAGCTACCTGGAATAGCACCCAGATTATATAATAAGTTACCTACCTGACTCCATAAAGTGACTAAAGATTACGAGCTTCAAGAAAAAATTATCAATGCTCCTAATGCATAAATGTTATTATACTGTAAATTAATTTCTTAATGACAATAATATTAATATAATGTGACTAAGTAATGAATGTGTGAATTTTTGTGTTGTATAATTTGTTTATTGAATTCTAAACTATTGAATTTGTAAATAATTAATAATTTATAACGTTTCTGAAATTAATTTTAGTATCATTGCACTTATCTGTAATCATATAATTTGTACGCCACTGCCAAGACAACTGAATTTCTTTATGAACACCAAATGTATGTACCTTTGTTAACAAATAAATATTCATTCATTCATTCATAACCCATGAACCAAAGAGAACCAGTCTATAGTCTATCCAAATATTTAATGGATGAAACCTACGCATAGCGCTGGAACCAATCGTTCCAACCAAGCTTCTGAAATCAAACTATCCAAACTAGCATGCTCCACTAAGAGTGAACAGAAATTTTAATCAAAATCCAGCAAAACCAGAGAAAAGTTTAACCAAAAAATTTCTACAAACTTCTACATTACTTAATTAAAACCACAAAACCGTTTCACGGACTTTAGCAATTAAATCAAAACGAGCGAAAAACAGTACAAGTTTTCTCTCAGAAGTGTACAGAATGTTAACGTTAAAATATATAAAGTATTGCAAGAATTTCTTGACCCTCGGGGATGTTGCGAGTTGTAAAAGAAATAAAACATCTAGTTTTTATTGAGCAAGACTCTCCGAACTTGCGGGGGTTTGTGACTTCATTTTAAAGATCTTTTCGAGATTCTGAAATTGAAATGGTACAAATATTTTTGGTTTTTTAGCTCTGATTGATATGAAAGTAATTAATATGTGGTTTTTTTTGGAACCGCGAGACTTTATTACTGACACTTGGAGGTCTGTCTGTATGGTCGTTATATCATCTTCACATATAATTATAAATGTTATAATAAAATTAATGTAAACAATAGTACATTACTGTCGCGGCCTGCAATAAGGGAATTGATGGACGATCGTGAAAATGATGGCCGAGGCGAAGCCGAGGCACTCATGCGTGAGTCCATCAATTCCTGATTGCGGCCAAGGCTTGTATAGTACTTTTCTCAAACAACGCGCGGAAATTCAAACTGAGTAAATTAAATAGAAATTCCAGAATCAATGACGAATAACTATCATTTTCATGCGCCAATATGTTAATTTGTTTCTTCTTTGTTCTATTTGCAAACCAATTCGAAATTTAAATAAAATCTTTGATAAGTTACCTCCTTGGTTACCGTGTGTTGAAGTAAAAAGTTCGTTCCATTTTTAAATAACACGACAGATATGAGTTTTCATAGTAATTTATTTGGCCGCTAAACACGCCAGATATGGATTTTCATAGTAGCTTTGCTGGCCGCATCGTCACTTGTTTTTTACCAGTACAGCAATTTTGATTTATCTCGAAGAAGGTTGTCAAAATAATGCTCGAATTTCCAAGCATGTTTGAGAAAAATATTTTACAACATTTAAAAAAAGCAATCATGGAGTTTTTTACCCATTCCTGTCCATACGAAACTATGTTTTGAATGGGGCGCCCAGAATCAATTCTATTTTCTTGTAAATGCAGCTTGCCATTAATGATTTGATTTTGACTTTGAGTTTGACTTTTGCCAAAAGACTCATTCTCAGTAAGTAACTGTTAGTTTTCACTTCAGATTGTGTGTTGTTGACTGAGCATTGGCTCAGTAAATCTCGAAATATATTTCGAGGTTTACCTGTTTTCTTCGTCTTCAGGCACCTGTCCCACAGGCGACGAGGAAAATACTAGCTATCAACGACTTTCTCGCTCAAGAAACGTACAAAAGATTAGAAGTCCCCATGAAAGTAACAGAGATTCATAATATATTAGCTGATCACTGACTGTTGACACCGCTTGCGAGTACTCCTTTGACGCGCCGGCAGGAACTTTCGAAGAGAGTACTCGCTCCGCGACCCTCGCTTGGCGGGCAGAACCCTCGCTGAGTGACCCACGCTTGGTACATACGCATATCAGCGAGTAATCGCTTGTCGCTGTCGCACACTCGCTGCTCGCTCTCAATTCGTTTTTAGTCGCTAGCTCTGCTCGGTTCTCGTTTATCATCTGTGTGACAACTGACAAGTCCCTTACGGTACTAAGAAACTTTTCTAATCTGATCGATTGCCTTTGACTAGCATACTACGAGTACCTATTGTAATTTTCTAATATCGCACGGAGAATCAACCTATTTCTTGAAGGCCTTAACAGAAAAATCTTCTCAACTTTATAAATAACTATCTGATGCCCGTGGCTTCGCCCGCTTGACAAATTATATACTAAAACCTTCCTCGAAAACCACTCTATCCATTGATGAAAATAGCATGAAAATCGGTGCAGTAGTTTTTGAGTTTATCGTAAACAGACAGACGCGGCGGAGGACTTTGTTTTATAATGTAGTATAAAACAAAGTCCTCAATATTATTGTCCACGAGCTAAACCAGGCTTATCATGAAATTAACCAAGTTTCCAGATTTTATTATTTCTAGATTAGACCTCGGAGGCCTATAAACCTGGGTCGCCTTAATAGATGGGCTAGCTTTTGTACCGTAAGTCAGTAATCCGCTGTGTTGCTCAAACTTTTATTGAAATTGGTCCTTCGAGCCGGATTCTGTTATCTTTATTTGGGCTCAGTCAAACAATATCGAGATAATACAGGGATAAAATAGGGTAGGGAGGATAGGGATAGGATTTAAAACTATTTATTAAATGCGGATAAGATTGACTAATAATAATTATTATTACAAGCATACATTTTAAAGCACAGTTTTTAAAGTGGAACTCCATGGTTACCCTTAAACCTACTTAGCCTTTTTCCAACCATGTTGGAATTGGCTTCCAGTCTTACCGGATGCAGCTGCCTATCTGACCTCCACAACCCACTGACTGTAACGTGATACCCCTTGGTAAGACTGGTTGTCAGACTTTTGAGTTTCTGACTAACCATAACGACTGTCAAAGTTCAACGAATTACATCTGGGACTAATGGCTTAACGTGCTTACCCTGAACTCGTAGTTAACCCATTTAAATAATTAATGGTAAGCTATCTTCGCTACTGCAATATGAATTAAAACAATGTTAAGATACATTGCTCAATTAGCACGAACTGGCTTTAATTGTAACTTAGGTATGCAATAACTGGGGAAATGTCGGTGTAGTTACTATAGATACTATACACCTCTGCCTATCCCTTCGGGGAATACTGGCGTGATGTTATGATATGTTAGGTATGTAAGATAGTTAATTGATTCAGGCGTGACTTTGCGGAAATCCATTATAAAATACAATAGACGTAGATATATTTAGTAACTGGCGCTGGACCCAGACGACCGTCTGCGTCCAGCGCTCGGTGTGGCAACACGTCGTGTTCTGGTTTGCGATTGGTCAATCGTCGTCCTGAGGATGCCTCGTTGAGAGGTGAAACACGTGTCGATTTCTTACAGGGTTTTTTATTACTCTTGAGGAATAGTTAAGCGGACTTATTAAATATATCTACGTCTATTGTATTTTAGGTATGTAATTCAGCTGCAATTCCGAATTGTGTTCTGTGATTTGAAAGCATTATTTATTGTTTTTTTTTTTTTTCGGTAAATTACTTTATTGGATTGTCCTACTTCTCATTATTGAATTCGGTTTTTCTAAGGGTTATTATATCACTTTTTATTTCATTAGGAGTTTTGACAGGGACACTGCCATCAACAAGTTTTTCTAAAGTAGTTAAGTAATAATAAATCATAATATTATTATCCATACCGTACTTAGTCGACTTAAATGGATACCAGTCCCATTATGATTATTTAAGTTGACTTCTAAAACTGCATAACTCTTATAACAATAAATTTATTGGCTTTATTGATCAAGAAACTACGTGAATCTACATAATATCGCTCTATCTAATGATGCTGCATAATGGACAGGAAACAAATAAAAGCAGTTTACATTAAAATGTAGGTTCTGTTTTATTTTAATAATGAAAACAACCTGTTTTACATTGTTATATTTTTAATAATTATATATCTAAAACAAACACAGTAGATTACTTTGAATACGTAAATCATTATTTTGATTTGACAATAATTTACGTGCAAGTTGTGCAAATTTTGCCCTGCACAAGGTGTCAAGTACCTGACACATTATTTCTCGTTGTGTCCCAAATTAACATATAAATTAATACAATTTGGACCGAAAATGTACCACTGCAGATGCCGCAATGTACAGTGTTTTGTTGGATACTATGTTTTAAGTTTAACAAAAATGACTTGGCAAGGTTTTTTGTTGTAGATAAGTTAGTGCCAGAAGGAAGAATTCTGCAGGGAATTGTGACCAGTCTTTAGGAAAACGTAATAAAATAAAACAAAATTTATATATATCCTTACATATAATAAAACGAAGTCCCCCGCCGCGTCTGTCTGTCGTCCTGTTCGCGATAAACTCGAAAACTACAGCACCGATTTTCATGCTGTTTTCACCAATGGATAGAGTGGTTCTCGAGGAAGGTTTTAGTAAATAATAACTGGCATCCACTCAAGCGAAGCCGCGGGCATCAGCTAGTTAAAAAAAAAAAACTTAACAAATATGCTTCCCATAGGTATAGTACAGGTATAGGTTTTGTTTTATTGCTTATTGGGCCTGCTCTTGCCTTGATGTCGCCGGGTGGATAGCGATGGATGAGGTCTACGATGGAACGAGCGTGCCCAGAAGATGCCTGTTCACTCTTGCTTTGAAGGCTGACGGCTTAGATAGACTTTGATAACTTTGCAAATTTGTCCGGAAGAGCCTAAAAATATGGCCTTAATTAAGGTAACAGCTGTTTTACTTAGTACCAACCGAATTTTTAGGCTGAGCATAATTATTATCTATTTCGTTAGGTCAACGGCTAGGTTTCTGGATAAATTAGTATTTTATAAAGTGTGTTGCTGGCAGTTTTATGAGACATTGATTATTTTTGAAAAAAGACACTTTATATTTGACATATAAGAAAAAAATATTGGAATAAAATATTTTCTAAGATAATTTCAGTGTTTTTATCTGAAACAACTGGTTTCAGATAAAACAAAGTGCAATACCTCTTTTTTAGCAGGTCATTTTCATTCATTATTAGTTGCCATGTCTTCCAATTGTTGGACATACTCCAGCAATTCCAAATTCAGAAATTCACCCCGAGTCTGGGAAAATTTGCTTGCATTTCAATATCAAAGTGTCCATTATTTTTTCTTGACAATTTATTTATTAAAAAATGAACTTTCTTTGGAACGGCGGTTGTTTAAAATGCAACGTAAATAGCTGACATTTTCCGTGTTGTGTTTCATGACGCCATTTCTTTTCCTAGAATTTTCCCGCGTTCTGCACTTCTACGGCGTGGGAAAGCGTTCGCATTCAGCCTCCGATAAAAAAGTGTAACACTATTCACACAAAAGTGCTTGTATTGAATACTGATAAGTTCTTTTTGAAGTGTTTACGAATATTTTATTTCTATAAGAGCGGTGGGGAGCAGGAGTGAATGGAAAGTATTTGGGGCTAAGTATATCGTAAGTGAGTCAAAATATAAAGTAAAATTCCTTTCAATATAGAATCAGAATCTTCTATACCTACTATATATTTTGGCTGGTGTACTCAGCCACTTTGGCAAAGCTTGCAATTATGCTAATCTTATGGTTTACATTTTGAGAACAAGGGCAGTTTTCATCGCAAAGGTAAAAGTTAAATGAAATTCTTAGAAGGTTTTATTGAAATAACCCGGCTCGGTACTGTAAACTCACACTGCCTATTGCGTCCTTGAAGTACAGTATTATACCCGTATTTCTGCTTAGTTGGAGATGTTCACAAGAATATACCAGCCGGTATTATAATAATTATTATCGTAAGAAATACAGTTTTAATTTACTTTTGTATTTTTTATTATATATTTTTTATTCCTCTAATGTTAGTCTTTTATTTTAGGTCCGTAGTAGGGCTGTCTGACTGTCCGTGATATCACAGCGGGCCCTATCAGAGTAACCAGCGTGCAACGCTACGGTATACGTGTATTTTCAAATATTGCAGCATCGCGCTGAGACAGGAGCCGTTTTGGCCTCGCACAAGTCTTCCTTTATTTGTTTTCATGATTTTGTTACGTTTAATGTACTTTTTTATTGTTGTATTTCGTGTACGTGTCCCATTTTTTTTTTGTTTTCTTTATCTTTCTATACCAGCCTATTCTGTGTCACTTCAAAGCAACTGCTGCCTTCCATTCCTTCAATTATTGAATTTGCTTTTTGATGTTGTGGCCCTTAAAAAATATAATTAAGTATGGATTCTTAATGATATTTTAAATACGAATGTAACTCATGTCTGCCTGTTATCGTTCCCAGCTGGATATCAATGAAATCTGGCATAAGGTAGATCATGGCCTGGATGAGGACTTTAGATCCCCTCTTTTTATCTCGGTAGTACGTTCCCGTGCGATAATTTCCGACCTTCACGCGTCGGAATCCGATTTCACAAATCCATTTAAACCAACCCATATTCTACTGGGCCTCCCACGTTTAAAATTTTCGTCTCAAAACATAAAATTCAAGTTACCGAACCAAGAAACACTCAAAACCTCTTGAAGAGTCGTCGCACTCAGTCACCCGCCCTGAATACGTCCTTGAGGCTCCGGCATCGGTCGCCGAGGTAGGTATAGAATCTGTATCGAGGTGGGTTACTCGATATCTGTGAAGCACCTCTTTGCATCGGTACGCTGTGGGGCAGATGCAAAGTATACCTCTTTATTTTGCATCTGCTCTACAGCTTACCAATTCTGGGGAAGGTGAAGAAAGGATTCTGGGGAGCGTTTGGCCGATTTTCAATAGAGAATCTTAATTCAATTACAGTTTTATTCTTGTGGACGCAGTAAGGGGTAGGTATCGTAATAAAGTTCGGAATGTTATAAGCCTTTTTTAGTTTTGGAAAGGTTTATGGTGTTATAATTATGGAACTGTTCTCGCATCCCGCGCCGCGTCGCTGCCACCAAGAGCAGTTCCATATAAAACTATGCATTTTGAACGCGACGCTCCTGCGCCACTGACGCCGCTGCCCCGCTGTCGCTTCCACCGAGAATACGGTCTTAAATCCGGCCTTAGATCACTATGATTTTGACCGACTTGTGTGGCCGGCAACCACCCAAAAGCAACCTTATCATCAGTGATGCAAAGTGATACTTAAAATAACTAGATAGAAAATGGAACTATTGGATTAAAAAAAAACTCTTTTATAAAACTTCGTCCACGATATGGGATTATTCCACTAATACCCATTTTCAATCCCCATCAATGAGGATTTGTGAACTTTTTGTCGACAAATCTCCATTGACAACTCCATATAGGTCATAATGGGGATTTATGGACAAAAAGTTCACAAAGATTGTGTTACAGAAAAAGTTCAGAAAGAGTACTTGTGCGATAGTCCTTTATTTAGACTAAAAAGCTATTAACTGAAGTCTTAGTATATGCCCCAATCAACTTTCCATAACCATCACACGATAGATATTTTAAGAGATAAAAAAAACCTCTTTTTTTTGTCCACTAATTCATTCTTTACCAAACCTATTATTATTACGGACTTAGACTTAAATAACTAACATGTCCATAACTCGGACCTAATAGCCTCAGTTATTTTTACGTGGGCGACGAAAAGGTCACCATAAAAGACACTAATAAAGAAAGAAAACCCTTTAATAAAAAAAAAATAGAAGAAATTGAAATAGGCTGGAAATAAAGACATATTTTTTTTAGACCGTAGATGGGTTGATCCATATTATTGCTCCCTCGGGTTGAAAAGGTCAGATCTAAAGATGTTTCATGAGTATAGTCCTTTTAATTCACAACCGCGGCTCATGTCATTTTTAGGGTTCCGTAGTCAACAAGGAACCCTTATAGTTTCGCCATGTCCGTCTGTCTGTCTGTGTGTCTGTCTGTCTGTCCGTCCGTCTGTCCGCGGCTTAGCTCAGAGACGGTTGGTACTAGAAAGCTGATATTTGGTATGGGTATACATATAAATCACGCCGCTAAAGTGATAAAATATTTTCAATCCCATGGTGTGGGGTGTCGTTGGAAAGGCCGTTTAAAAATAATGTGAGTTTGTGAAAACCATTTTTGGATTCAGGGATCCGTTTGTGCAAATTTTTGTTAGAGTCAAGTGTGTATGTCCCCCCGCCAGCTAAATGGTTGCTTTTGGGTGTGTGAAAAAATTCACGGCAGTAGTATAATATATAACGAAATTAAAAGGAAAACTATAACCGCTACGTAGGCTCCACAAGTTACCGAGTAATAATCGACCAACTTAAATTTGCAGTCACAAAAACATGTTCTCCTATACATTTTGTATGGGAAAACAAGTTTTTCAACTACAATGTTAAGTTTGTTGGATAAATTCATCCCAACTACGGAACCCTTCATTGTGCGTGGTTCGACATGCACTTGGCCGGTTTTATATTATGTGCTTGTTATAATGTGCGCAATTACCAACTGTTCATGCTTAGGTGTAGTTGTAAAAATAAGAACACCTAAATAATAATTATGTATTAAATACCTGAAAAATAAGCCTGTACAAACATACATACAGAAATAAAATCATTCAAAATCAAAATCAAATGTTATTTATTTATTTAATCAGCACTTTTCGAACGTCAAAATTACATAAGACAGTCTCACAAAACGCCCACCCTTCACCACTTCCTAGTGCTTTAGCTGGGAAGAAGTGGCGCAACAACCTCCCCAGCAGCACAGCTGTCTGTTCAGTTAGATTTATCATTTATCTATTAAGTGACAAATGTATCCTGGAGACAACGCAACGGTAGGACACGTAGGAACGTACACAGGCGTGCACCGCGGGCAAGTTTGAGGAAACCACTTTGTTTGTCTCGGGACGTGCCATCGGCGTCACCCAAGACTAATGCACGTTCCACTGTACGGCCCCGGGACTTGATAGAAGTACTGAGCAGACACTCCGATCGATTGTAGTTAGCAACAGTCTGATTATAAGCCTCAAACTGATGATTAGACCAGATCAGACTACAACGCTTGTCCATATTTGAAACGGAGTAAAAATAAAATAAAGAAGGTGTGTCGCAGGGATGCTTTTCTTCCACAGACATACCCAGTGACATTCAGCGATGTTACAAGCGGCGTAAGTATTATGGATACGGGGCTTTAGGCGTGTAAAATTAAGTAAAAACCCTAAAACTAACATAACATAACGACTGTAATCTACGAAGGATTAGGCAGAGGTGTATAGTACACTCATATAACGCCATAACTTATTTTACTTTAAAAGTAATTTGGCTTTTACAATCATATTTGTGATAAATCGATTGTTACAAAGTCTATGTTAA
Organism: Lithophane leautieri; assembly: GCA_949152455.1. Taxonomy (NCBI): domain Eukaryota; kingdom Metazoa; phylum Arthropoda; class Insecta; order Lepidoptera; family Noctuidae; genus Lithophane; species Lithophane leautieri. The sequence continues at coordinate 17,619,413 of OX424467.1, forward strand.
AGCAGCTTAAATGTCTGCTGAACTCAAACAATATAAAAGATCAATACATAGAGGCTATGTTTAATCAATACTAGTTTGAATATTCGTCAGAACTCGACAAACGCAGGATGTATGTCCGGGTAGGCTCTTTATTCCCTCCATTTTTTGGAGAACCGGATTTCCGGCACACCACTCATCTAATATTCTGCCCAGTTATGCAGACAGCAGGACGTTTGCCCAGTACATTTTGTACGAGGAATTTTATGAAACAGTTATTTTCCTATGAACGGAAATGTGTGGAATTAAGGCTTGCCTCAATCAATCAATCTGCCTAGCCTTTTCACAACTATGTTGGGGTTGACTTCCAGTCTAACCGGATGCAGCTGAATACCAGTATTTTACATGGATCGACTGCCTATCTGAATTCCGCCACCCAGTAACTGGGCAATACGATACCCCTTCGTAAGCCTGGTTGGCAGAATTTCGGGCTTCTGACGACCTGTAACGACTGTCAAAAAATCATGAATGATATTTTATCGTTACCGGTATTCCTTTAGTGTTAAGGGCACGAGATCATATAATACCTCCATTTGTGCATTTTCTATACAGATGTCACTAACAATAAATTTTAATACATTATTTCCAAAATTACATTTCAAATACAAATTAAATATCGACAAAGCGACATCCGATCCAATTGATTACGACGTCAACTAGCTAACAAGAAGACTTCAAACTAAATTAACTTCTTTTGTTCAGATAATAAAGATGAAATTTTAATAAAGGGCCGTTGTTACCCTCGTCTCCGTAATAGACAACGAATTGATTAATGGTACAAGTTAATTGAGTGAAGGTAAATTTGTTCTGTGTAGAGATTGTTTTTTATATGTAGGGTCACTAATGGGTCAAAACAATTTAGTGGGTGACTTCGTAGAAGCGGCGACTAATGCTTGTGACTTCTGAAAACAAGTGCGTGTCAGACCACCCACAATGAAGGGTTCTGTAGTTGGGATGAATTTACCATGTTTTTTTAAGACCATAGACTTCTTATAGGTTTTCCTGTAATCTATAAATATAGAACTATTTTGTAAGAGGGTGTGGTCCGTAATCCGCCACGCGGGCCTAGTGCAGGTTGGTAGATGTCACATGTCTTAAATATTTTTAAAAGTATTTATTTTAAAATTATTAAAAAATATGTATTTGAGATCCTCGCAACAAGCCCTTTCATTTGATGTCACAGGTCACAATTAGCAAAAGTTTTTTTTTTTTCTAATTGGCGCTTCAACATTGACCCCATATTCGAAATTCATTTATTTTTGTTACACGTCCGTCTTTAGGTCACAAAAATACATATTTCTACCTTTCAACTTAATAGGTCCATTGGATTCGGAAAAAAATTGACTGTGACAGACGGACAGACAGACAGACATACGAGTGATCCTATAAGGGTTCCATTTTTTTCCTTTTGAGGTATGGAACCCTAAAAACTTCAACTATCTTGTCAGTTCATCTTAGTGCTGTCAGCCAGCTCTATGGTAACAATTTGACTTTGAAAAATCCTTACTAAAAGTTTCGCATAGTTTGTATGAACCATTGCACAAGACAAGCGGGCCGTTTTGTATTAAATTGCGATACCCTGCGACCTGTTGTGGGTGTAATGTACGCTTGGCTGAAGTGTGGTTAACCATAAATGTAATTTAAAATATATTTTTTTGTTGTTAAAATTAATTGAATGTATGCTAGATTATATAAGAGGCTCTATGGCTCGCGGTAGGTTAATACAGAGTAATGTTACATACATACATCAATATAAAACAAAGTCGGGTTTTTTCAAGCACTTATAACTCGAGAACTCTTGGATCGACTTTGATCGATGATCTTTGATTTGTTGGATTCATAAATTCTGTATAGAATGGCTTTTTTCATGATATCTCAGTAGATAGGTAGGTAGGTATGTATGTATGTAGGTAGGTAGGTAGACAGGTATGAAGGGTAGGTAGGTAGGGTAGTTGCGCCATAGATAAGTACTTAGTGCTACCCGTGCGAAGCCGGGGCGGGCAGCTAGTAACCTTATAAACCCACATCTTCTTCCCATGGGGGTAAGCAGAAACTACAGAACGTCACCTACGACCCTTACAAAAGGGGTATGCCTTTTGTTTCCGTACATACACGCACGCCGGATGCGAGTACAACGCAGTAACGTTGTTGTGTTTTTCAATTCATGTCACTACATCTTCTTTTAAACTGCAACGTTGCCTTATCACATCATTCCGCAGACTATCATTATAGTTACACTACACACATTATCATTACAAGTAATTATGGAGAAAATTTGCCAGTCCACGCAACACTTCCTTCATGTATCTTCCTTCTAATAAAACTTGATCATTTTGATCTCGAATCAATTAATAACATGATCAACTTGTTCAAAAGACTATCCTTCTAATTTAACTTAACTGTTGATAACTATATTATAGGTACTTACCTCAATGATTAGATAGAATTTACTAAATATCTAGCCCCAGTTATATCCTAAAACCAAATGAATGTAAATTATAGAGTACCGTTCACGAACGAATGAAATTTATTAAATTTAACCCCAGACCAAATAAAAAACCAAGACAAAGCGCTCCTACCTCCTCTTCACCTAGGTATAAGTTTGTCCATAAACCTGTTGACACATTCCAAACAGGCACACTTTTATGCAAACAAATTAGAAACACAATCATTTCCGCCCCTACACGCACATTAATTTGATTACAAATGAACATACTGTCTATAAAATCACTTGCTCAATTGTACATGTGACGCCCGCCGTGCTGTTTTGATTCAAATGTATAACTCGATGCATACGAACTGGAAGCAAATCTTGTTAGAATGTTGTGCGAGAGATCTAGATAGCGTCTGTGTTTTATAATGATGTTACTAGAAAGTATGTCAATATGGAATCCGCAGTGACTGTGGAATTTTGTATACATTCCACAGGATGTTTTGTCGAGTCCCGGCTGAAATGATGTAAGATAACGACTGGAATATTTTGTATTAAGCTTTACATTATAATCATCAATTTAAAAGAGTAATCGTGGAGTTTATTCTCCATCAGAAACGCCCAAATGGAACGGTGCACCTAGCTCCTGACGTTTCATAAATGCCCATGTAGATTTGTATGAAATAAAATAATTTGAATTTGAAACAGAGTAAGCTGGCTAAGTAATTACAGCCGCACGGTTCGATTCATCAGGTTAAGCTACGCTTGCTGGGGTTGGTCCGTGGATGGGTGATCTTTACATATCGAGACTCCTCCGTGCCTCGGAAAACACGTTAAACCGTTGGTCCCGGCAGTCATTTGTGGATTTTTGGCAGTCGTTACGGGTCGTCAGAAGCCCGAAAGTCTGACAACCAGTCTTGAAAAAGGGGTATCGTATTACCCAGTTACTGGGTTGTGGAGGTCAGATAGTCAGTCGCTCCATGTAAAATACTGGTATTCAGCTGCATCCGGTTAGACTCGAAGCCGACCCCAACATGGTTGGGAAAAGGCTACGCAGATGAGATGATGAATCAGAGTAAACTCATAGTCGTTTCAGAAATATTTCATAAAGGCCTTCCATGCCATTGGGTCATCAAATCAAACTACACAGCATTTATTTCAATTAAACCAATTGCAGGAACTTTTTAATTGTCAAGGATTCGGTCAGTCAGAAAGATGAAGCCCATTCTATAGAGAAGAACGGGCAACAAACTCCACTGACAATCTTTTGTATCAAAACAAATGCCTGTATTGTATGTTTTTATCATCTCCAGTTGATTCTGTGCACGAGTTTTTTAAGGATTACTAGTCATGTGGATATTCTAGGCACTGTGGTATAGAGGTCACCAATTACTACTTTTGCGTCAATAGTCAGACGTATCGGTATTCTTAGTATCATTATAGTATCAGTATTCTACCAAGGTAGCTGTAAATTTTGGACTAGTTATTATCTAGGACAAGAAAAAAAAGTTGTTTAGCATAATATCTTTGTTTATGAATGTGGATGGCTATAAGGGTAGGGGACCAAAGATATGATGGATGAACTGTGTGAATGATAGGGTGACAACCGAGATGACGACTAATAGAGAATTATGGAAGAAATTGACATGTTGCGCCGACCACAAATGAATTGGGATAAAGAAAAGAGAATCATGACTGATAAAGCATATCAACGCTAGAACAATTTGACTTTTAATACTACCTAACTTACAAACATTTCTTTTTTTCAGGTTGAAAAACTCTAACCATCAGTCACAAAATATTGAAGTCCCTTGGAGTCACATGTGGGATCCAACCTCTCTGCTCATTCCGCTTGAAACTTGGCGTGGTAATAACTAAACAAGTAAGTTTTTAACTTCACGTGACCATGGGCTGGCCTATTTTTTGGCCAAAGAATCAGCATTGCAATACGACTGCCAACCTTTTAGCCACTTTTCCTGTTGACAGCGATGCGGACGAATTTTTTGATGAACTGTGACTATTTCCCCCCCCCTTTTTTATGTACTTGTTTTATTTTAAGTAGTACGTAGTATTATTTTAAGTCTGTAAGCTTTTAAATTATATAAATACGTGTCTATAAATAAAAACACACCTACTTACTTATACAAAAATAGACTGCAGTAAGTTTTTAATCGAACCATTTATTACTTTCTAGCGACCCGACCCTGTTTAGCATGAGTTTACGACTTTACAAAATGTCGATATTTCTTTATTGTAGGCAAGTTCAATATTAATTTATTATTCACATCAAAATCTGTTGCGTAGTTTAGAAGAACAACGGGGTCACACAGACAGACACGTAATATAAAGCGACTTTAATCTATAATAATGATTGTATTGATTTCAAAAGTTATAAAGAACTATTCTGTGATGTTATTTACAGATTTAATCAAATAAGATGTTGTGAATTCCAAGCATTTTCATTACAATATTTTTTTCAAAGAATTTTAATAAAAAATCAAGTAGATTTATTTTTAATGTTGGCCAGCACTCAGTCACCACTTAATTTATTATTTCAACATCGTAAATGAAAATGAAAATTCATATTGTATACTTACTTTCAAGTTTTTCAACTTCACCCTTACTTGATTCATGGAACACCTACATTGAATTGATAAGTAGTAAGTCAATTAAGTTATATTTGTAAGAGTTGAAATTAAAGCGTGGGTGGCGGGTAGATGACTTTTTACTTTTTATTCACCTTCAAGGAACTTCTAAAGCGTTGGGGAGATATTAGACCAATCTAAACTGACATAATGCAGGATAGCGATTTGGTCACCCACAACAACAAACCTCAAAAGACCATTGCAGCCACCAATCTACATGGTCCTCACATGATCTGACTAAGATTATGTCTGGACTTCAAAAGAGACTGTAACCTCTGAGTATGCTTCGGCGTTTCTTCTCAAAGTAGTCGGATAGGAAACGCCGACCTCATCTAGTTTTTGTAATATGATTGATGTGTAAAAGTGTTTGTCCAAACCTACTAACAGAAGTAAATTAAAAAGTAAAGTATCATTTTACCCATCTTATGAACATAGAGTAAGTTGTAACTTGTTAAAGCCATAATATTCGATTCGTGAAAAAAAAAACAACATTTCATGCCTTGATGCTTCGAAATTATATGTCTAATAGGTATACTATAATATGGTACAGGATTTTTTAAAAAGAATTTACGATGAGTTTATTTATTTATTAAAGAATTCCAACTTAGCTTAAAGGCTCTTACATACTGGGGCGATTAGTCGCGCTACGCGACGCCGCGCCGCCGCATTGTTCGCTGTGAAGTTTTCTCAGAAATTGTTTTGTTAAAATTCGCGTTGCGCGGCGAATCGCGCCAGTATGTAAGAGCCTTAATACACATTCAACATTGGTTTACAAAAGTACTAGCTGCGCCCCGCGGTTTCATCCGCGTAAGTCTCGATCCCGGGTCGAAAAATAGATTACGACCGTTTCTCAGACGTACCGAAAATACATATAAAATTTCAAAAAAATCGTTCCAGCCGTTTCGGAGAAGTATGGCAACTAACACTGTGACACGAGAATTTTATATATTAGAGATAATATAATAGGTATATTATATTATATAGTTGGGATAGTTAGGATTTAGGAAAGGTATTACTGCTCATTTATACACAAATTATAGGTGTACATAACATTTAGACAGAAGCTGCTTACAAACTAAAAGTAAAATAGTATATAAAAAGTAAGTAAGTTTATAAGTTTTATACGGAAAGTGGTTTAGTATGATGGATCACACCTTTGACGGATGCTGATAATTAAATTGCCACCCTGTATACTGAGTACTGTACAACTGAATGGATATCATCTCACTCGAAAAAGGTCATCAACCTCATTACTCGTTTATTAATAGGCCATTAGCATTTTCATAAGAGCGTGATATTATACAACGAAGTTTATTTTTGTACATTAAAAATATCTTTACTCCCGAACTTTGTCCCGAGTTTTTCAAAGTTCGAAAGTAACTGTTTGATGTTTAAGATATTTTTTGACATTTTTACATTTAATTGGGTCTGGTGTGAATATGTCGTGGTCCGGAGGTTATTAACTTAGCTTTTACACAATGACATTATGTTCGATAGGCTACCACTGAAATAAATAGCAGTTTATAAATAAAAATTATTAATGTTGTTCGTTTGTAAGAACATCGCTTGAGAACGGCTTGACCGTTATTTTTTTTTTAATTTTAGTAATAGTCTGATTTAAAAAAATTGTTTTTGTATTTTAAAAATTGGTAAAGTTGTCCAGAAAATTGGAAAATTCCTGGCGGAAAATAACACTGCCCGACCGGGAATGGAACCCAGAAGCTCATGCTCAGCAGTAGCGTTTGCAATCACAAGATCAACGTGGCAATTAGTAAATCTAAAACACCTTGTGAAAATAATCTAAAGCCCACATATTGAAGGATAATATACTATACAGAGAGAAAGAATAACGTTTATTTGGACACAGCTCCTGAAACACAAAATACAAATAACAAAATAAAAAAGTGAAAATATTTTTTTAAACATTAATAGTGAGTGCCTCACGGCTGCGCCAAAAAGGTTCATTACAGCATGAATGCCAAATAAATGCTGTCTGTGGCTGGTTTTCTATCTCCATATAGTTACAGGTGAAAGTCATCAAGTCGTAACTGTCATTTTATAGACGAATAACTCCTGTACCACGATGTTATGTCAAACTATAGGTAGTTTACTGCATAGTCCTGCACTTTTATAACTTGTTCACGGATCGTATTCTTTGGAACAAGGTGATTGAGTACCCGTATAGCTTTAATATTTTTGTCGACATAATAATATGGTAGAATGTCGTAGTGTTTTTCCCCGACTGCCCCAGTAGGAGGGTAGTGTTTTTCGAGAGTATGTATGTTTTTATGTATGTCTATTTCTTTAAGAGGTGTCGTTAGGTTTGTCTTGTGGGAGTGACAAAGGCAATTAAAAAAAAAAAAATCATCTGCAAATACAAAAAAAACGGAGGGGAAGGTTTTTTTTTAATTACAACACTTATGTGTATTAAATAAAAGCTGGTTATGAGTATATTCCAAATACATAAATATTAATAATACTAAAAACCCTGAAATAACATAAGCTATCGAAAAGCCTATGTCAATCCTGTTGAAAGTCGTTGTAGAAATTACGAAACGCTTTCGAAGCGATTGTCACTTGTCTAGGCTCTCAGATCAAATATTACAGACATTGCGCACTGTAATGCTCGGTTCTCGTCACTCACTGATGTGATGCTCGAATTGTATCATTACAGGTTGCGCACTGCAATGCTCGGTTCTCGTCACTCACTGATGTAATGCTCGACTCTGAACTTTAAATTACAGGCGAATGCTCCCGGTGAGCACTTTCAAACTTTGTTAAACAACTGCAGCAAAAATACAGGAGGTTTGGAGAGAAAGGAGAAACAGAAATATACGCCACGCCACGTTTATATAAGGGTATACATATTTCCCGACAGGGAAGACTGACAGGCGTTCACCCATACACAAGCGGAGAACTGGTGGACTGGACAGGAACGGCCTGCGTATGTGATGGGGACCATCACAGAACACTGCTCGCTAAACAAACACTTCCACACAATAGGCATAACGGACAGTCCTCTATGCAGGGCGTGCATGGAGGATGAGGAAACCGTCGCGCTCGTGCTCTTTGATGAACAGATTAGAACAGAAAACTTCGGGTCACCCAGATCTTACACAGACGTTCTGTACAAACCGGGAGATATAATTAACTTCTGGAGGGAGGTAGGCTGGTTGGCGCAACAACTGACGGCCGCCATGGCCCACGCACAATGGTCCACCTTGGACTGAGTGCCGAAACCAAAACCTAAACCTATAAAATATTACAGACTGAGTTGCATAGAACCTTCATAAACTATTTCGCCAGATAGGTTCCTTTGCATAACAGAAGTCCAAAGTAACAGCCCAGACTCACCCACTGCAGGGTAGGTTTACGCCTTTCATTTCTTCAGCCATACTGCCCGGTTCTATAGAAACTATGACTATAAAAAAGTTGCAAATCTCTCACTTTCCTTAACGTATCTACAACAAGAAAGTGTGCATAAAAATACAAGTAGTTTAATAATATTAAAAAAATCACATTATATGCAGTCGCCTCGACATAATAACATACTAAATAAATGGCTCTTAATAAATTCTCACGCGATATCTAGCTGTAAGAAACAACACATTTAGGAGCCCGGAAATGGCCAAAGTGGCTATAAATATACAAAATATGAGAACACTGTTTTGGAAAAACTGAAATTTATTCATGAGTCATTTTATAGTCCATAAAAATGTTTCAGGATGAATATTTTTGACCTTGAAAACTATGGCACATTTCTACATTCATACTTATATTATAGATGCAGAAGTAAGTCTGTCGGTCTGTCTGTTTGTTACCTTTTACGCTGAAAGACTTAACTGAATAAAGAAAAGATGAAACACAAAACACAAGCAGACGAAGTCGTGGCTAAAAGTAAGTTATATATGAAAACAAATGAACACACAGACTCAGTTCAGTTTTTCCGTCTATTTTGAATAATACATAACGTAAAAAAAATCTATACCTAATCATTATTCGCTTCGCTGTACAAATTCTACACATACAAACATTATTTTGTATGAGACTAAACGAATATGTTTGTTGGCATAACAAAATTATTCGAGTTTCTCAAACAAATCTGTGGCGAGACGGGACCTATGTAAACTATGAAAGCGGGTCAAATATGCCTTTACTCAGTGGTTTAAAATTACTCGTTTATGTCTGGTACTACTTTCATCTTTGTTTTTTTTGGACCTAGGACAAGGCAGATTTGTACTACACCTTATAAAATTTCCTATCTTTACAGACGCTGTCAGTTTTTGTTCTTGTAGAACGTATTCATAATATTCAACGTACCAAAATTCCCCCAATTACATTATAAATTAGCAAATTTTCTGCAGAGGTCGTATTGTTATGACCAGGCGACACCCGCTAGACGACGGCGGCCCGCGCCCCATGTAATAAACCGGTAAAATTCCCGATTGAAAAAAAATGCGGCGATTTTTTTTTCTTTTTTCCAATACCAAAACCACATAAATAGACTCTCAGTATGATTCTGAACAACACCCTCACGGATCGGACAGGGTTTTTGTTACACGCTGTATACAAAACCGACCTAAATCAGAATTTAGCTTTCATAAAGCATTATATCTCACAAACTATAGATTGCGTTGATATTTATCTGGCGTGAGGTTTAATTACCACAGCTTTTTTTTCGTAAGGAAACCTCACGGGTATCCTCCGTCAAAAAGTTTTGTCAGACTCCTACCGATGAAAACCGCCAGTATTCTCTCTACTATCATAAGTCGGGGGCCCGGGGGATACGAGTACTTGTTCATTCGCCGCACTCTAGACTTAGTTATATGGCTCTAGTAGTAGACAGTCCCAGTAGCTCGCTAGCCCAATCTAGTAAAATGGGGGATAAAACATCCCAGCGAATTGCAAATGCGGTGTTCCTGACTAAACCATGTCCCATAATGTTGGAGTGTCCAAAGTTTCCACACACTTGTACTTCTGAGAATCTAAAAAATGCCACTGATGCCGCGATTGGCGAAGTTTCCTTCTGGGCCCAATTACTCGTTCAACATAATACATGACGTATTTAACATTGAAAAGAAGTAGAAGATTTGACCTGCTGACGGCAGCGCTGTTGGTGGCAAAAAATGCCAGGTGTCACTGTTAGTAGTTTTGTTAGTTTTTCTTTCAGCCACCGAGTCAGATAAGTTCGTGACACTTTCATTATAAAAGTCACACGAACATATTTGACTTGATTTTTATATTATGAAGATAAATCACAACGTCAACTTGGTTACTATATTTTTATTCAACATTATCCTGTTCACCCGAAAGTAATTAGAATGGGATTAGCAGGTACGATAGATCATAGGATTATCCTTCGGGAAATTGGCAGATAGATTCTACGTGTATGTACACCACCAAGAATCTAGTGCTAAGATCGTGCTGTCCCCTACTAAAGCCTTGCTTAGTTTAGCCACAGACGAATAGCTCAACAGGGCTTTGCACTTAAGACGTTTGGATCACCAGGGTTTGTTCTAAGCTGCGGTCAGACACGTATTACTCAGATTAGCTACTAACTTGTAGCCAACTATTGTGTGGATCGTTGTTAGGGCATCTAGTGTTGACATATTTGATTCTACAGTGATGATTTAATAGAACACCATGTCCAAGAAGGGTTCGAAAGTTATGAGTTAAAAAGTCTCATGTAATTTGGGGTGAGTTTATTGCACAGAATAATACAGAATGCGCATTCCGCATTTTAGTTATGAAGCTACAATTACACGGTGGGCTCGCCTTGTCGGGCTAATTCATAGAGCGTAATGTAATCCGAAGATAAGAGTTACACGATAGAAAGAGAGGCAACTTCTAGATGAATATAACTGTAGGTAAATAGCGCTGTGCGACCTAAATTCCACTTTGTTGAGTCGTGGCAAGAGTCGCTTTTTATTTAAATGATTTTGCGAAGTGAACCATCTGTAGGTACTAATCTGTGCCCCGGGCTACTTATGAGAATTGCTTGGAAACTCGAAACCCGCCCATACTGCGCACGGATTTTACGACTTGACAAAACATGGAAATTCCTTCATTATATTACCCACTTAAGTTTAATATTAATGTGTTCTGCACATAAACCGTCCGGAATAAATTCATCTTTAAGAAATCTGTATCAAAATCCATTGTCTAGTTTAGAAGACGAACATGGTCACTCAGCCAGGCACGAAACGCGACTTTTATAAATCCTTATTAATATTATAAATGCGAATATAACTCTGTCGGTCGGTCTGTCTGTCTGTCTGTCTATCTGTCTGTCTGTCGCACTTTCACGCCAAAACTACTGAACCGATTTAAATGAAATTTGGTACACAGATAGTCTAGAGCCTGAGAAAGGACATAGGCTACTTTTTATCGACAAGCCGCGGGCGGAAGCTAGTAGTTTATATAAAAAAAATACACTTTTATTGCATGTCATTATTCTATGGTTATTGGGATAATTTATTTTTGAACATGTCTGTTATGAAAATCAAGCGAAAACGAATTCTGCGCATCTACGATTCTTGCCAAGTTACGTGCGGCTGTATAAAGAGGTAAAATTTCATCCAAATTCGTTCATCCGTTTTAGCGTGAAAGCGTAACAAACAATATTAGGATATCATCACCCACAGCCTGTCTTCACCCACTGCTGGGCATAGACCTCTATTTTCTTGTGCCAATCCCCACGCTCTTGGCCCATCGTTATACATCAGGTGAAAAGGTCCACATTTAGGGTTCCGTACGATAAAAAGTGAAACACAACTTTTATAAGATCACTTTTGTGTCTTTCCTTCTGTCACAGAAGTTTTTTATTGTTTATTTCCTCAATCCTTTGATATATAGGCACAGTATAAATAAGTCACAGTATTATGTCTTCATAGAAAACGGCTGAAACGACGTGCATCGAAATCTCTGGGTATACCAGTAGGCAACAGTATCGCGGCAGTTACGCACGTATGCGGAAGGATTATATTTCGAGCGGTCGTAGCTAATTGTTTCAAGGTAACTGCCGGGACATAATACCTACTGAAGACCTACTGTTACTGTATTATACTGTGGTAAAAGTGGCCATTTTTTACCGGAAACCATGACAATGTCCGTAATATTCCTGTTACACAGTTGATGATCGCAACAATTCAAATATTTGCTCATTTGTCTTTCGAAATTAATTATGAACCTACACTAATTAGTCCTCACACCGTTTGTGGTTTCATTGGAATACATTCACAAATCATTAATTTCTATTATTTTGCACTTTACTCACGTTCGATACTGCTCTAATATTTGAATAATAATTTAGTTATATTCCCGGAATGCGAATATAATAATTATATTATTATTAATCAGTTTTAATAAGTGTAGAGAGTATTTATCAAATAATCTATTTCATTAGAGCAACAACATATTTTATATAAAATATGTCAATTTTCTGATATTGGTAGAGATTTTATGTTCAAAATTCCTGGATATCATTATGATTTTCAGGAATTTTTGTACATAAAATTGACAAATATTGATTTATGATTTGAATCACTGGAGGAAAATTGCTGAAAATATCATGTTTGTCATATTTATTAAAGTAAAAGTAGTCAATTTTAATGATACCTACCTATCATTAGAATATGTTGCATTGGCAACTCGTAGTTGAAAGTAACCTTTAAGAGAGTGATTCGTGTCCCAATTCCTAGATTCATGTTTTACTAAGGTTTTATCCAATATTATTATTAGGTTCTCCATTAGGTTTTTCTCCGAAACACTTAGAATACATATTCCATTAAACGATGTATAGCTCTTGAAGAAACTTTGTAACGTAACGTGTTCAGATTACCAAGGGTAAGTAGGCGGGTTGCTAGTTTATTAAAATCAGATATATCGGGTGTAAAAATACACTTAACGAAGCCAAAAGTCACTTGTTATTCCCGTCATTGTGATTTTTTTTTTCGTTTTGTACCATACCTGGGAACCTTCTGGTTACGGAGATATTGAAGGTCAAAATTCCAACTTAAATACCCCATCAAACTCTGAACCGTTGCATGCACCCATAAACACCATTTTTAGCGTTCGTTACGTTGCGCACTACCTACGTAAACAGCGATTTTTCGCACCCAAAATAAAAGTCGGTCCAGCAATTATTGTTGTGCAATGTTACATAATTTGAAGTACAGAATGCGTAGTTGATTGCTATGAGATAGTTCTTTTTACCCGACTACGGCGAAGAAAAAAGGAGGGTTATGATTTTGACCGGTATGTATGTATGTATGTATGTTCATCTGTTCCCTCCTATCTTCTAAACCACTCATCACGATTTGACACATGGGGTATTTTTGGAAGCGTTTTGATCGTCCGCTGGTTATAGGCTATGTGACGTCAGATTAAACTAAAAATGGCGCCCTCTAGAGGACATAAAGTCAGGAACTAAAATAAAAAATTGTTTAATCGTACCATGTTGGGTATCAAATGAACTGGGCTGGCTTAATGAGCACATTTCAAAAAAATATACATTATAACCCCAAAAAAATTAAAGTAAAAAGGTATAAACAAGACACCACAGACAGACAAATTAAAAATCCAGAGTCACACGTAATCTGTTTGATTTATGCCCTAATACGTGTGACTCCGGATTTTTAATTTGTCTGTCTGTGGTGTCTTGTTTATACCTTTTTAGTCGTAGTTGGGTTTTAGTTTTTATTAAGTACTTTATTTTTTTTTATATCTAAGATATGTCTATTAAGATACGTAGGTAGTTTAAGTTCTATTTGAGTAATGTAAGATAAATCCAATCCAAAGCTATATTTTATCCCAAATCCCTTCTAAAGGACGTACGTTTACCTACCCTTAAATTAAACTTAGATAATGGCAAAGATATTCAGAGCATTAAATCTAAAATCGTCGGACAACATGACAGACCAGTAATCAAAGAGCTATTAAATAATTATTATTTAACTGTTATTTGAAAAACCATTCGATATTTTTGCCATCGACACGCTATTATGAAGTATAACTAAAACTTTAAAACCGTACATAGCAACAGATTTACAGAATCGATTTCATCTAGCTCCCAAACTACATACATTTGTGTATCTACGTCTACATATATACGTAAGTACAATATATTGGTAATGTGGCAACATCTGTCTCGCATTTAGTATTCGTCTGGAGTCGACACATCGCATGTAAGTACCGTCAGGAGCAAAAATATGTGTACAATCAAAGATTTTCTGCATTATAGTACTGCAGTATTGTGATACAGCATCTAAACAGTCATATCGCGCTCAGACCAGTGAGGCGCCAATGACGCGTGCACTCCGCACTCTCAACCTCATAGCTAATGACACGGACCTATTCTGTTGTTCTCTGATTGCGTTCACAAAGAATGCTTTATTTGTAATAAGTTACAAAGTGTTATCGGATAAGAGTTAGATAAGTACACTATCGCAATAGGTTACCCTGTAATGATAGATGTAAATTGGAAATAAATAAATAAATAAAATATATTTTTGTGAATTACATCACTTTCAACAATTGAGACAAACTACGAAAAAATCCTTTTAACTTTCATCTTATTCTGCCTCGACTTTTTAAACATCTTGGGATCGGATTTGGGGTATCCTAGTCTAACCAGACTTGTTACTAGTTAGTGTAATGACAGTTATTATTGATGCTAATTATAATATAAGGAACTTGATTTCTTTAAAATATTTGTATGCCAGTCCATGGCGAGACATGTAGTTGATAGCCCTATTATTAAGACCATTACTGTACCATGTTTAAATGCAAATAATATAAGTTATATTTCACATACAGCGGTTGCCTATTTGACCTCCAAAATAATAATTATTGGGTAACACGATAACCTTTTGGTAAGACTCGTTGGTCTAGTTGTAACGATTTACTCCTAAACGATTGAAATTATAACGTGTATAAAAAACCTTATAAATTTATATCACCTTATAAATTTATAATATTTTTGCACACGTAGCTAGGCTTTTGTGAATTTAATGACATCACAGTATTTGAACTGAAGGTTAACAGGAAACTATGCGCTGTTACAATTTTTGGCATGTCGTAATTTTATCGTGGGCGTCCGGCATCCAGATAATACAGGGAAGTAAAATGTAAGTAGGTATGGAAATATAATGAAGAAGCTTTTAAGCCGTCCACAATAACGTTATATCGTTCACGTATTTCCGATTTTATGGCCGTGGACGTCCATTATTACATAAGAAATTATAAAAGAAATTTAAAAAGATTTTTTTTTTATCACTTTAATTTTATACACATACGTGTATCCTTGACTGTACCTATCCTGTATTATGCATGTGCATAACTGAGGCCACGTACCCTCTAGAACTCTAGCCAAGTAACGGAGATACTTACGTAAGTTAATACTTAAAGTGAGAGAGAAAGTTGTCAGGCTAGATGAGCTAAGTTTCAAAAGCGTAAAGTGTGGAGCTCAATTTTTAAGAGATCTAGTAGTTGAAAGTCCTTGTAAAATGGAACGGGATTCGGTAACTTAAAGTCCATTTTGAAGGATCTTGTTGGATTAGTGCTAAGTTTGTAGATGTCTACTTATTGCGGGCTACTATGCCCGCACCGACAGTTGTGGTGATGTTTCAGAGACGCTTCTGTCGCATTAATTATATATTTATTTTTATTCTATTACGATGTTTTAATAATGAGTTGTATTATTAATATGGCAAATATTTAATGTAATATTTTGTATTTCTTTATTTTGTAACCAGAACGCCCGCGTTTCGAGTTATTGTATAACTTCTTAATAAGTCGAGATTTTGGCAGAGGCACCTCTTTAGGTCATGAACTACCCGAATGTCAAAAAATCTTTAGCGTCTAGAGCGATTTAGAGACTAGAAAAAAAACACAAAATCAATTGTGAAGCTAGAAATGTAGTTTCACGATTGATTTTTTTTGTAATATTTGAATAATTAGTTCCGGATATTACATACAAACCAACTTTTACCTCTCTAGAATATTAGTATAGATGAAAAGGATGAATTATGGAATATCTATAGAAAATATTTATGTAATTCTACTTTAAACTATAAGCTCAGAGTTTTCAACTGAGTGTGATAAATCCCGTATGAATCAGAGCGCTCTATATAATACTGCAAACGAAGGGCAAAAAGATATACACATTGTGATGGCAATTTTGCAATCTGTTCCGCTATTGATACGTTTTCATCTCATCACGTGATGGAAAGAGCTATAAATAAGCCCGGGGCAACCAGCTAGGCAATTAATAAAAATAACATGGCACGCAATAATCGGGCTAAATAGATCAACCTTCATCACTTGGGAGCAATAATACAAAAATAATGGCGCTAATTAGTGTTTATTGTAACGGCAAGCAGATTTTCATCAATTATCAGAAAAATTAATGACAACGATATTGATATTCTTTCGTTCACACGGCTATACATTTCCGGTATAAGCTGACCTCGCATTGTACGGAAATCCTATACAATGCGGGATCAGCAAAAACTGGAAATGTATAGCTTGATGTGTAGCCGTGTGTACAACGTATCATTAGTACTCGTATTCGTAGGTGCTACATAAGAGTACGAGTACTAATGATACGGGCTCGTGGCTAACTGATAACAGCCGCACAGGTCGCTTGCCGCGGTGAGTTTGTGGATGGGTGACCATACCTTACATATCGTCCCTCCGTGCCTCAGTAAGCACGTTAAGTCGTTAGTCCCAGGTGACATTTGTAGATCTTTGACCGTCGTTACGGGTATTCAGAAGCCCAAAAGTCTGACAATCAGTCCTACCAAAAGGGTATCGTTTTACCCAGTAATTGGGTTGTGGAGGTCAGATAGGCAGTCGCTCCATGTAAAATACTGGTATTCAGCTGTATCCGGTTAAACTGGACGCCGACATAGATGAGAAAAGGCTCGGCACATTGATTGATAGAATGTAATAGCACCTATAATTTTGTAATTTTTCTGTTAAACCAGTATTGATAGAAATTGTCAAAATACTTGACAAATCTTGGAAGATTTGATCCTAATGTCATACACATTTGTCAACAGGTTCATAGTTTAGAACTCTAGATTTAAATTAAATAGAATCCAAAACCTCAGAATTTGCAAAATCGACGAATAAAGAATCGGTTTAATAATTATTGTAGATACATCATTTGAATGTGTCTATTAACAAATTAACAACGCTCATTTTACAAATAATGGTATTACATAAAACCAATGAAGCCGTGCTGCAACTGACAATAGCGTACATTGAAACACGCACTTGCATTAGCCTCCCACACATCCATTAACAACATACACACCTATTACATTATGCATACAGACGACGCCCGAACTCACATTTACCAAAACGTGGCCGACATTATTCTATAGGACATAATATACAGCCCCATTCAATGCATGCAAAGCAACACGCTTGTAAGCCTAAAAGGGGTGAGCAGGGGTATAGTACATCTAGATATCGTCAGGAAAGTTGTAAGTCCTATGAATGAATCGAGGGCGAACATATTTACCATAAACCGGTCAGCAGGCTGTGACATATAATTTTGTTTTGGAAACGCGTAATAGTACTTAACCCGAGCCAGAGATGACAAGACCAAAGCAAGTTTGCTTTTGTACTGCTTTTTGCTTTTCTTTTTGAATTCAGGGTTTAGTTGTTATCAAAGCTACGGTTTCCTAGAAAAGCGGAGGCCGCCACATAACGGCCGCTGTGACGGCTTTCATGAAAATGATGGCAATGACTTTACGGTGTTAAAAAGCGCTCTAGGAAAAAACACAAACTTGGAATAAATAAATATAGTATCAGTGACATAATTCGCCTGTAAATTGTGGACGCAATGTGGCGGCCACCGCTCTTCTAGAAACCGGTAGCTTTACCCATGAACTCTCATACGATATTTAACTGTTAGAAATCCTTCATTTTTTTATTTATTGATATTGCCCATTGCGCCCCCGCGTCCTATTTAAAAGCGATCGTCGCGTGAATAAACGAACGTTCGAAGTTTTTGTTCGGTGAACCTGAACGCGTGGTCGCGCCGACAGAGGGCGCTTTCCGGTGTTCCGAACAAAAAGTGACATTATGCACGCGACCGATCCCTTATTCGCGCGACGATCACTTTCAAATAGAACAACAATTAAAAAATAAGTGAAGTTTTAGAATTGAGGCATAACAAGGGCATAACAACCTCATCCTAAAATCCTAACCCTAAAATGTTAACAGCTACACCATTCAAAATTCCTGATGTCAAGTCAGATGACGCAATAGTTCTTGGACATGAACCGTTGAGAGTAGTAACGAAGTTAGCTAATTACTAAGGTCCTGTAGCCGCCAACTTTGATAGCGTTTGATCGATTAATGACGCTGATGTAGCTACGGATGTTTGAGATGTATTATTATTTCCTATTCCTGTGATGTGGGATGTTAATGGATTGCATGATGTTCGTAATATTGTTATGGTTAATGTTGTTATTTATTCAGGCCAGATTCTGAAAGAAAACCATAAATAGTGCATGTTGTGTTAGCGTATTACGTACTAAGTACTATTAAGGAAATTATTTAAAATGTATTGGGTAAACAATTTTTGGCCGACCTAAATAAATAAACATGTAAGCATTTGCACATAGAATATTGCCATGTTGTTTGTCGTTTGTCCACATAATTTATGAGTGTCAACATCAAAGCCCAAGTTTTCAATTTCAGTTGAGTGAGTTGAGTATTCAATTTCAAAATTTTAACCTAAAACGTTTCAACTATATTCAGTTCAGTGCAGTCGCAGTGACTTCAAGTATATTCAGCCAACAAAGTAGTGCTTTTTACTTAACTCAATTTTGTCTAAATTGAAAATCCTTACACTATCCATTACCATAAATTAAATGATTGGTTTTCTGATGGCGCTGCTTCTTACCTTACTCAATTTAAAAAAAACATATTTGATGAAACAAGAATTTTATTAACTTGAAAAGGGAAAACACGACGAAAATTTCAATAACAGAAATACACTTCATAACGGGAAGGTGGAAGAAAAAAAACACAATTTCCGAGAAAAAATCTTGACCGAAGAATGACGGATCTGTGAAATATTCGTAGGAACTGGGTCATTAATTATTTTAAATTTTACTAACATAGCTTTATGTATCTACCTACTAACATAATATGGACTTGTACCAATCATTGTGTGCTTGGTCTGAAAATAAACAATTTCATTTCATTTTTCATGCCAATTTTATAGTACCTGACATGTTGCTGACAGCATCAGCAGAAACTCAACCTTTATTCAAAGAAAATATTTCATCAGAACATTGCGAGTCTAAATTATGCAAGATTGCATGTCTGGCATCTGCCATGTCCATTTAACTTCTCGAACTTCGCTCAATAAGTTTATAAAGTACAAGCTTTATCTATTTTTTATTTCAAGATGTTTTTTTTTCTTCTATATAACAGTTTGAAGAATCTCATTTCTTTCAGTTTCAAGAACATCCCCATTTTGTAGACTTCTAAAAATGTTATCTAGAGAAGAGCGTGTAGTGGAACATTTTGTACAAATGGATCGTTGTTTCAACCAACGAAACCTATATGTCTCTGGGGAAATATCTACTATTCGGTCTGAAACCGAAGGAAAAATAATCAGAACAGTTAGACAGAGCCTTAGGAAATGCAATTTGTCTCTAAATTGCCTTTTAAGGAACCGTTACATCCCAACAAGAAGCTAGCAGATACTTTATATTCGAAGATTATCATTAATGCGAGCTGTATCATGAAACACGCCTACTAATTCGAGTCAGTGCTGGTACGGTTCGTACCATCTATTGAAATATATCGCCCGATGAATATGCAAATCTTCTATATTAATTTGCAAATACAATCTTAAGGTGAAATAGGAAAATACCGACCAACTTTTCTTTCTTTCTTCAAAGCTCTGAGATATTTTCCTCATTCGAACGTTTGTAAGCTACCTTCATAATATGTATTGTGTGAAAGTTCCAGTTAAAAACATAGTAGACAAATACAGTAGCACAAATAATCCAACTCCGCATTCCCATCAATCCAACATTATTGACTTATCCAGAACACGCGATCATCCTGTCCTTCAAACGTAATCCCAGTTTGCATATATTTTTGTGCCCACCGCACCGACAGCGCTAAGCCGCTTCAACTGTAATAACAAGAAGATAAATCATGATGGGAATACGTCGCTCTAAGCGATGCTTTGCCAATCTAATCCAGCCCGATCATCGATCAAACAATGAAGGATTATCGAAACTCTATTGCGATTCGCCTCGAGTTGGTAGTGGCGGCGGGTAGGGGAATAAAGTAAAATACATTCTGATGGTAATTCATGGATTTATATTGTAGCCTTCATAGCCCTCGATTTTGGGTTTCTGAAGTTTATAGCCTGTATCCTAAAGATTATGGAAATTGTTCACTGTTTTTATTATGTCGGTACTTTGCATTATGTTCTTTTAAGCCTTAGTATTAGTCGATAGCTCCTTGGTCTCTAGTAAAGGATAAGCCATTTTTTTCTTTAGGTTTTGTCGAGTTGAATAAATGATGGTTTCACAGCTTTGCTTTAGCACAAGGTTGCTCAACCACAAGCCTGTGGACCACCCATTGGCCTGCCAACGCATAGGAATCGACCTGCCAAAAGCTATCAGCTGGTCATAGCTAGTGTTTTGAGAACATGTCCAGGTCTAAAAAATATTTTTTCAGTATATTATGAATTGTGCAGAAATGCGTTCTCAATTATCCAACAATAAAACATATTTTCGACGTGATTTTATTATGGACCTCAGATTTGTCTCCAAATATTGTTATGTTGTTAGCGTATAAAGTATAAACCTCTTCAAAGGATTCACTGAAGTTTTTTTCTTAGAATATTAAAACTATGGTTAATTAACTAAAAGTATTGTTTAACTTGAATAGCTAGGTATCTACCATAAATGAAGGGAAGTTTTATTTATTAGACGGCCCGCCTGTCAACTCAAAATCAAAAAATTATGCCCCATCTTTAAAATTGGTTGGGCAGCCTTGTTTTAGCATCTTCCTGTAAAATAACAATATTTATCATCTCAAAAATATTTATATCTTTCTCAATTTCAGAAACAATAAAGAAAATTCAATTAAATTGTTTGTTATTCTATCAAGAACGGCACTGGATAGCAAGTGCAACAGGTGAATCGCTCATTCGCTGAAGCTTACCGGTTAGGCCACGTACCGTACAAACGGTTGGAAATAAGGTTATTTCCATCACAGTACAATTAACGCACATGGTTCTGTATAAACCAGTCCATATATAAACTCTTTGATATCGGGATTCTACTTCGAGTTTTTGAAAGTTTTGATTCATTACCTTTTAGTGTTGATTTGTTTATTTGTAAAGGTGTTTCTTTAAGATTTATAACACGATCCCACGTGGTTATGAATGAAATAATATGTATACCTAGTGTAAACATTTTTGTAGCATGGCATGTGAAAAGTGCTCTTAGCACACTATTTGTGGAAAGTTTTCATAGTGCTTGTATCCATCTCTACTGTATTAAATCTATTGCATCTGATTATTCTGATAGTCACAATAATCATTGTCAAAATAATTCGGCTTCCAGTCTACCCGTATGCAACTGAATACCAGTATATTATCTGATCTCCATAACCCAGTAACTGGGTAACACGATACCCCTTGGTAAGACTGGTTGGTTATTGGATGTTATTATGTTGTGGCTGGATGATTGAATAATTTTATTGTAAGTAGATTTATTAATATTTTACATGAGTAATAAAAAAATTAGACCGTTTCTCTGCCCAAAGCTTACATGGCCTATTTAAAAAAACCCACGTTGTCAAAGAGATATGTTACAGAATTCACCTTTGACCCTCGTCTATGGTTATGTTTTGCCAAAATGCCTTGGGCTTAAAATCCCTTGGTAGCAAACAACTAAGAGCCCTTTAAGAGAACATGACATGTAATCATCTATTTACATGTAATTATCAGAGACATGATTTTTATTTATTTATTTATATATACTTTATTGCACACCAGAAAATACATAGCGAAAATAAATAAATTTAACACTACAAAACATACAATGGGCGGCCTTATCGCTTTCTGCGATCTCTTCCAGGCAACCTTAGAATGGACAGTGATTGCGTGGACATAAAAAATGGGGTTGTCGTTGGTTAACCCATGGGAACCTACTACCGGGATGAAAAGTATCCTATGTGTTAGTCTAGGTTATAAACTGTCTGTTTGTTGTTGTATATATATATATACAGGAAAAGTTTTTGACCAGTGCGCAAATTTTTTTTGGTGGTTCAATATCAGTAATAGAACACATTTCCATTATTTATTCAATACTTGTTTTTGTTTTTTTATCCTACTTAAAATCAGCAAAATATGGACACAAACTATTCGTAATAATATCAATGGGCGCGTGCGGCGGCCGGCGCACAGGCGGCGGTGTTGCACGGGGGTGCAACCCCCTCCCGGGCGGCAGGGCGGCGCCGGGCGCTGTGGCCGACAGTTCGCTCATCGCACGCGCTGTCGTGTGACGTCGCGTCTAATCGCTTTCCCACGCAAGCGCCGCGCCGCACGTGTCGTGCTTGTACCTACCGGTCACGATGTCGGACTTCAGTAACCGCGAGTTTTACGAGATGGTGCGAGTGTATGTACTGAGTGGTGAAAGTTTGCGAGTAGCTCGCAGAATGTATGCGACGGAGAGCATACCTCGAATGCGAGCCCATGGAAGCCTTAACCCCGCGGTCCCTAATGAAAGGACCATTTTAGCGGCCACTCAAAGGCTACTTGATCACGGACAGTTCAGAACCCCGAATCATGCACGAGGGTCTGGCAGACCCCGACTGGCGATCGAAATCGAAGAAAGCATTTTTGATTTCTTTGAGCGAGATCCAAGGGCCAGTAACCCATGTAATTACCTACGCCGGCGAATCGAGCGAGCGCACAGCTGATAGGTAGGTAGGTATTTTCGCGCGTTCCGCTTCGCCGCGCGCCGCCGCCGGCGCCGGTTAGCCATACAACCACTTTTAAAATAAACATCTTTCGTTAACGATTTTTTTTTTTTTTTTATGAAGACGCATCAAAATAAAAAAATTATGTTTAATAAAACTGGTTTAAGGTTAATATGTCAAAATTTCCGCAGTGGATAAAAACTTTTCCTGTATATATAATATGCTATATAATCCTACTAATATTATAAATGTGAAAGATTGTGTGTTTGTGTGTTTGGATGTTTGTTACTCAATCACGCAAAAACGGCTGAACGGATTTGGATGAAATTTGGCAAACAGACAGTTTATAACCTAGATTAACACATAGGATACTTTTCATCCCGGTAGTAGGTTCCCATGGGTTAATTTTCGACATATACACGGGCGAAGCCGCTGGCAAAAGTACGTTTCATATCAATTTGACCAACTTGGTTAATGAGTCAGTACCTTTATAGATAGAAAAGACCCTTAAAGAAAACCAGGAAGACCGATAGGTATTCAATCAAATCATATTTCCCCGGTCTTCTTACTTCGGATACTATAAGATTTATTTTCAGTACATCAAACACACATAATAAATAGTCTTACATACTATGCCTCAGTAACAATTCAGTAAAATGAATTAGAAGTTGAAACAAAACATACCTATATACAAAGTCGAGTCATTAGAATTGGCATTGCAAAGTCAAAGTTTATTTTATTTTAATGAATCTATATTAAAGGACAAAGTGACTGAGATACCAACGCACAGCCTAAACCGCTGGTTCGAGAGACATGAAATTTGGAGGGTGTGTTCTTTATGAAGAGTAACTTTCCACTAAGAAACGATTTTTCGAAATTCGACCTTTAAAGGGGTGAAAAGGGGGATTTCGTTTGTGTGATAAATCTTATTCCTTGAGTTAATAGACTTGAAACTTGGCAGGAATACTTATCGAAGTAAATTATAAAGTTTTTAATTTTTAGTTTTTCTATACTACCCCCTAAACGAGGATTGGGGGTGTCAAAGTTTGTATAGAAGAATTTTAACGCGCTGTCGGATTCATTCGGTACAGTAGGTACGAATATTTAAAACAAAAAAAAATTAAGTACGTGTTTCGGGGTTTTGTAACTTACTATCTGACTTAACTTTAATAATACCTTCATTATGTAATGGTACAATAATATTTAAACCACCATAATTATTATCATAATTTGTTGCAGCCCGCAAATATGTTTTTCATCAATAAAAAAAAGGCAATATTTCCCGTGTTGCGGGAAAAAGGATACATAATAAAATAGTAACTAAGTCAAAACTGTACATTGAATAATTTGAAAAAAAGTAATTGGTTCGAGGTGTGGGAACGAATCTGATACCGAAAATATATTTTTAAGAATTTTTGTCCGTTTGTCTGTTTGTTTGAATGTTTGTTCCGGATTGGCGCAAAAACGGCCCAACGGATATGGATGAAAGGCACACAGATAGTTTATAACCTGCACCCTAATTGCGTAATACACGATCCACAATCTGAATCAGTTCGAAACAAATTTATAATCCATTGCTTCAAAAATTTAAAAAAAAAAACTGCTCCACAACGTAAATAACGCAATGAATGTTGTTGAACGGTCAAAATGAAAGATTAGTCTTAATCGGTTACGAAAATAAGTTACGCAATTAGATAACTGGATTAACACATAGGGTGCTTTCAATCCCGGGCGGTAGTAAGTTCCCGTGGGATTTTTTCCGACATCCACGCGGGCGAAGCTGCGGGCAAAAGCTAGTGTGTGAATAAAATTATTATTTTTGACATTGTCATCCTTTGACCAAATTAACTTTTTTACACGAATATTTCGACCTGTTCAAGTGTTTGCACTTAATTTACCCTCTAGCAACGGCTTAATGTGGAGGAGTCTCGGTATGCACAGATGGCCACTCATCCAAGGACCAACCAGCAAGCGTAGCTTAACCGAATAGATCGCCCTGTGCGGCTGTTATTACTTAGCCACGAGCCACTATTCATTAAAATTATTTTTTCTTCCTCTACCTTTCTATCTACCAACAGGTAGAGATTTACATAGATGATTCATTTTCAAATCGATAGGTACTTATACAGTTTAGCTACGGTTCCTAGATGAGTGGTGGCTGTCATGAAAATTATGGCAGCGGGGTTTTAATATACGTTCAAAAAACGCTCTCGAGGAAAACACTACAGCTTACTTACATATATAACGTTTCAGTGACGTTTTTCGCCGGTGAATGACAGACGCTATATTGCGGTGGCCACCGCTCTAGGAAAAGCTTTACCTGCCTACAGTTCCAGTCGTTTTTTGCTTTTCCCTATAGCACCCAGCAAGCATTTTTTGCACCAAACTAACAGTTGAATAATTATGAAACAGTTTTTTGCCAATTCCAATTTTCGCTTCAGGAAATTGCAAACATTCTATTTTCAGCGTTCTCCGGTACAACAACTACCGTATTTGCAGATTTTCAGTTCTATTTCAGTTTTTGTCTGAAGCAAAACTGGGGTTAACAACGTTAGTGAGATTATTTGAGCTGTAAAAGTTTACACAAGAATACGACTTGTTTGTCCTAACACATCTCAATTGTGTACAGATTTTCACTGAAAAGTACCACCAAAATAATACTACGCCTGGATTCCCCGAAGAGGGCAGAGAAATTCCAGTTGGAAAAACCAATAATACTTTGCCCGACCCGGGAATCGAACCCAGGACCTCATGCTCAGCAGTAGCGCTTATGACCACTAGAACAACGTGGCAGTACCACCAATTCTGTCGCAATTACTAACCGTTGTAACTTAGTAGGACATTTTTACTAATTGATCCCATTTTCTTTGCCTGTTCAGAGCCCAATTGTGGTAATATATATTTTTTTGAATCTTTACTTACTAATTTCTAATGAAAACATCCTCTTTAATAATCATAAATATTACCCATAAAACCCATTGACCCCATAACTTATGGTGCCGAAACGTGGACACTCACAGTACGGCTGGTCCATAAATTCATGGATATGGAACGGGCTATGCTTGGAGTCTCTCTGAAGGATCGAATCCGGAACGAGGTGATCCAGCAGAGAACCAAAGTTGTCGACATAGCTCACAAAATAAGCAAGCTGAAGTGGAAATGGGCCGGTCATACTAGCCGTAGAACCGATGACCGTTGGGATAGATGCGTTCTTGAGTGAAGACCGCAAATCGGCAAATGTAAGGTAGGACGCCCTCAGGCAGGTGGAGCGACGACCTTCGCAGGGTGGCTGGTAGCAGCTGGATGAGAGTTGCCGAGAATCGAGCTGAATGGCGTGCAATTGGAGAGGCCTATGTCCAGCAGTGGACTGCTGTAGGTTGTTGACAATGTAACCCATTAGACCATATTACATGCTCATGGTGTAGCTGAGTTGAGCTAAACTATTCGCTACTGACAAATGCTTGCAGTGACTGGACAGCCCCACTCAAATCTACGTGGTTCTTTCCTCAAAATACCATTTCAGACACTAAGCTAACGCACTAAGCTCGATCCTCACATAATCTGACCAAGATTATGTCTGAACTTTAAAATAGACTGACCTGAGTTTGTTTGCCATTTCTTCTCAGGGGTAGTCAGATAAGAATTTTTTGATATGACGTGTAAAAGTGATTCCGACATCCTCCTCATTTACAGAAATAAACAATTTATATTAGTTTTGTATCTGTATAAAAAAAGTTCTATATCACTAGTTTAGTATGAAATATGCACAACAATATAATTAAATTAAATTCAAAAAACGTTCTGTTCGTTATAAGCAAGCCTGTTGTAACGATTAGTAATTTCAAATACCCAGCTCCCACGATAAATTGCACACCAAAATTCTGATTTACATTTCCTACATACGCCTGGTGTTAATGTACCTACATCAGTAATAGCTTCATACATCGCCGTGCCTCTAAGCATCTTCGATTACCTCGCTCGCATCATGCATGATGTACGAGACGTACATAATTCTTGATTGGAGCCGACTTTCCTCGTATATAAGGAAATACATCAACAACAAACTTCCCTTATATATTTGGCCGAAACCCGAGAACCGTAGGGAAATAACGGAAATATCTGGGATAAATAACTGTATTGGAGGAGGCAGTGTTACCTATTGTATGACGGATTAAAAAAAAATCTTGCTAAATTTGCTTTGTGCTGAAAAAAGAAGGTTTGTAATTTCTGGATCAATTAAATTAAGTACAATTTCATTAGTTTCGAAAATAGTTCCCGCTGAATAGTGAATTCAATAGATAGGTTTTAGCCTGTAATAACGGACTTAATTATGGCGATAATTGTACAGAACTATCTTGAACCTGATAAAAGGCTAGGGAAGCAGAACTCAGTTTTATAGATGTATGATGATGGATGGATTTTAGAAGACATAGTTCTGGAGTGGAGACCGCGTACCGGAAGACGTAGCATTGGAAAGCCTCCCGCAAGGTGGACTCACGACCTTGTGAAGGCCGAAGGAATCCGCTGGATGCCGCAAGCACGGAACCGGTCGAAGTGGCGGTGCTTGGTCCCGAGGCGAGGCCTATGTCCAGCAGCTGTGCACGTCATTCTGCTGAAATGATGATGATGATAGTCGAGTCACGCCAAATCAATAAAGATTGTGAAACACTCCACAAAATTGTACTCAATCTCCCAGCAGAGCATTCTGAACAGACTCAAACTTTTGAGTGGTAAATATGATTCTACACCCAAATATGATACAGGTACCAGTTAAATACTATAATATCTCAAGCATACTCTAAGTTAAAGCTCTATTTTCGTACATTATTTACTTTTGGCCAGAAATTATGATATTAAAATAATAAGACAAAAAATAAAGGTTATTTGCTTAAGAGTTAAAAAAATCTTTCCATAACCTCTAATTCTTTGATACTCTTACTACCCGCTGACCGTTTCATTTTCATCGTACATCCATCTGTAAAAACTTCAAGAACCCTTCCTTACACAAACAAACAGATCCGAATCCAATTAGCAACATCAACATACCTTTAAAAACCTTTTCAATCAACAGACACTATTTTGAACCTTACGAGCAAATAATACAGTCTAATCTTGCACTAAAGTGTGGACCTAAGTTTGGGGGCACCAAACTAATTTGGAACTCACTACTTTGTCGATAAAATTTAATTCAGCAGTGACTAATTTATAATTTGCTATTCTAACTTGAACCGTGTTATTACGAGAAATTAGGTTGATTTTGAGAACAGTGAATTTGAAATGCTGGTTCCATCTCAATTAGGCTCTTGGTGACTGAAAACAGAATTAACTTGATTTAAGTTTTCAGATGCATGAACTTTGAATAAGTTTTTATTCAACGTAATTTGTTCTGAACATATAGAATAGCATATTCTTGTTTATTTTTCAAGACACTAAAATTAAGATAATATTATATGGGAATACAAGAATCAGACAAACATGACTTAAACGCAATATAAATGATACTATGGAGTAAAAAATAGACAAGATAAGGTAAAATGAATAAAAAAATAGTAAAAGACGAGCACTTTAAATATAATTGAAACAACAATGGAATTCTAACTTATTTAATATTATAAATGCGAAAGTGAGTTTGTTTGTTGGTGTGTTTGTTTGTTACGCGTCATGCTAAAACGGCTGAACGGATTTCGATGAAATTTGGGACATGGGTAGAACATAACCTGGAAAAAGACATAGGTTACTTTTTATCTAGATATTCCCACGGGATCGTGACTTATTCGGGTGAAACCGCGGGGTGCAGCTAGAATAAAATATTTCATGAAGCTCAAATTTTGAGATTACTCATATTTATCAAATACCACATCTCAAAAAGAAAGATAATAATATAAAACTTTTCATGGGTACTCTGAGGGATTAAAAATATGAGTGTTATTTGTTCCTCGAAACAAAATCACATCATTTCCCCTAGGTGTCGTGAGATACGACTAAGTGATTGCATCAGGTGTTTCGTTACCAACATCTATGGTACTATAACGTAATACGATTATCTTTTCGCACCCCAGGGTAATGGAAAACTAAAAAATTCAAGAGTTGAGCTGATAATGGAGATGGGATTGTTCCAAATTGGTTTTAACATAATTATGACTCTCGTAGCCATGGGACATATACGAGTGGCGAGGGCGTGACGATTGTGCGGCGCGGGCGTTGCGCCGCTCCTTTCATATTTCGCCTGAGCCGCGCCCGCGCCCCGCGCGCTTCTTGTGTATGTTTCGCTCTTCATCGCTCCTATACATTTTGTATGTAATATGAAATAACGC
This sequence comes from Lithophane leautieri, assembly GCA_949152455.1. Classification (NCBI taxonomy): domain Eukaryota; kingdom Metazoa; phylum Arthropoda; class Insecta; order Lepidoptera; family Noctuidae; genus Lithophane; species Lithophane leautieri. Next base: position 17,648,815 of record OX424467.1, read on the forward strand.
AACATGAGCCGCGGAAAGCCCGCGCCGCGTTATGCCTCGCCTCTTGTGTATGTCCCACGCCGAAAGAAACCAATTCACTTTCATAAATTAGTCGGAGACGCCATTTGACGGTAAATTGCAGACGCAATGTGGCGTTCACCGCAGTCTTAGGAAAGCATTTATCTTTATAGTTTGTGACGATATAAGTTAAGAGAAAGATTGGAGTTAATGATGATATCAAACCGTTTAATAAACACTCTAAGAAAGCACGTTAACACGAAGCAATTTGTTTACCTGCTACATACTATAAATATTAAAACAAAAATAAATTTATACTAAATAATGTTTATACCATTCCCCCTCTAAAAAGCTTATTTTATTCATTGAACAAAGTGAATAAATAGCACTTTTAATCACTATTTTCGTGTTTGAATTCAGAACACACCAATATAGTCGACTTCCATCTCAATGCTGTACAGCCTCCTGCGAAAAAATACTCGAAATTTGATTGTTCGACATTTTTGACATGAAGTTTAGCATTAGAATAAAAACTGTTTTGTGTTATTTGCTGTCATTAGTAAATTGGCGCTATTTTGAATACTGTAAGTTTTACGAATATATTGATTAGTGTTACTTAATAATAATTTGATTGAAAATGCATGCCAGTGTTGAAGAAGATGTCGTGTTAACACCTGAGTTTATGAAAAAGGGGGTGGCGATATAGGTAGTAGAACACTTGTTACCCATCAATCACGGCTGCTTCACATCAAAGCCTACGATAAGTTTTGCAAATGGAAAAATGTAAATCTAGCATCTGGCACCTTTTCAGAGTCTGTTTTTCTAACTTATATTAATGAGCTGTAGAAGAATAAGAAATCAAACATTACGGAGTATTTATTCTACGCTACGGTGTAAAACACAAAAACAGTTCACAACAAAACAAGGCATAGAATTGCCATAAAAACATACTCGAAGTTGCAAGCCTACCTTATAAGGCTATCAGAAGGCTACAAACAGAATTTTTTAGAATAGAATAGAATATTTATTTGCGTAAAACATGGTATACAAGGGTGTTAAATACAAATTGAGGCACAAGCATGTTTAGCTAGGATAAAACATAGCATGCAAAATTTTAAAGACAAGTTAAGCAACAACAATCGTTAAAATAAAAAGAAATAAAAAAACATCAACATTTTTTATCTATAAATTCTTTAAAACTATAAAAACTACACTCGAGTAACCACTTATGAAATTAAATTTTAAATAATTTTGTATTTAAAGCTTTGAAATGCCTTGCCTTGCCTTTCTTCGTTAAATGACTACTTTGCTTAAATCCTTCTTTTTCTCGTAGTCATGGTATAAAGTATAGTATGCAACTTTTGAATAAAACAAGGATTTATATCGAGGGCCATGAATCACTCGCGTCGCTCAGGATTCTAACACTTGAATCACTCCCTACAGTCATGATTTAATCATCATGAATCATTCCCAACGGTCGTGATTCACTCGTTAGAATCCTTCACTTGCTCGTGATTCATTTGTCGCCCTCGCTTTAAATCCGTCCTTTATTCACTAATTGCATAATATAGGTACTATTACAAACTAGAAGTTTATTATTGGACAAATTATTTGCGTTCACCAGGCAGTTATATGCTCCATCATATTAGTTTTGGGGAAAACACAAAAATGCAATAGTTATATAAAATACTAGCTTCCGCCGACGGCTTTGCCCACGTGGTGTGTCAATAAAAAGTACTCTATGTCCTTCCGCAGGATGCCATCTATCTCCTTGCCAAATTTTGTCGAAATCCGTTCAGTGGTTTATGCGTGAAAAGGTAACATACAGATAGACAGACCGACAGACAGACAGAGTAACTTTCAAATTTATAATAATGCGTGAAAAGGTAACATACAGACAGACAGACCGACAGACAGAGTTACTTTAGAATTTATAATAATTATTAGTATGGAAGTATGGTTAGTATGGATTTGAAATTCTCTGAATTTCATATTAAGAGCTACAACTAACTAAGCCATAGCTAAGACGAGCTTGTGCCGCAAAAAGAGGTACCTCTTTAGGTCATGAGCTATTCGAATATCAAAAAAATATTTGACCTAGGTCTTGACCCCCTTAAGACCTAGGCCAAATATTTTTTGATAGGCGTGAAAATTGATTCTTTGTTACAATGTATAGTAGATATTTTGTGTTACGAGTACAATATAGCCTTTTAAGCCTCGTAAATACATAGGCTGGTGCTTGTATCTAATGGAAGCAGGTAGGGACTAAAGAAACCTTTACATAATATGTAGGCTTCTTTGTCTTCTTCACGTTCATACATTCTTGCTAATAAAGCTTCAATTACTTCATAGTTTTGGAATCTGGCCAGTGAAAAATATGTTTGTCAATAACGTTGCTATTAAATAGGATGCCGAAATTTTCTAAGAATTTACCTAAGAAGATTTACTACGTAATTAGTCTGACTCTAGCCTTAATTGATAATTTAACGAAGTGGATCCAGCCTGTGACAGACAGGGACATGACAGACGAAAATTACGATCCTGTAAAGCTTTTCGTGTTCCCGTATTTATTTCCTTTCAAAATTCAAAGGTCCAATGTTTTCATATTTTATAAAATTTGTACTGAACTGCGTCAGGCCTTCTGACGCAGTTCAGTACAAATTTTATAGAGGCAAAGGAAAGATTAATAATTTCCCGCAAAATTGTGGATTGGGGCTGTCTAACGATTTACCAACCGTTACTTGTCGAAATCCAAAACGAAAAAAGCAAGAGTAAGTATCTCATACGTTTATGGTTTTCGTGGATAAAATTTTCGTGCCTATTGTAAAGATAGAGAAATTAATTATTTAGCAAATCGACAAGCAACTTAAATTGTCTGTACCTACAATGTGCAAGTAATTGAATTAATGCACATTATGAAAGCAGTTTTTTTAGAGCCGTTTACTGAATCGATTTGTAATTTTTTATTTTGTATCCCAAAAACTGTTAAAAATACGTAAATTACAGTCATTTCCGTTGTACAGTCAAAACAAACCAAAATGGACGAAGTGGCTACTAATCCAGACCTTATACGCGACTGTGTGCGTGTGTTGATTTGAAATATGAACACAATTTTCTCCCACAATCAGTGTAACTAATTTAATTATTAATAAACAATATTTTTTATATAATAGTAAAAAATCTGTGGATTGTGATTCCAGATACCACCAAAGGCCCCAATTAAACTATTGTGTTATGAATTTTCTAATTGGGGTGTTTGGTGGTGTGTGATAAATCCGGGACATGTTTTATATTCAAAACACAGCTGTCATTCTTTGCTATAGCACGGAAAATTGACGGAGTGTGTCAATTTTATACACAATTATTTTTCTTGACTATATTTCGTTGGCATAGAAACAGATTATAATCAGAGAGAAACAGGCTGGTACCTAATTAACTTCGTAGGTATAGTAAAACAGTCTAATAGGCATCGATTACAGACAAACATAATAAACTAAATGGTGATTAATAAATAAATAAATAAACAACCTTTTGATTCGTCTTGGTAATAAGACCCGGGCCTAAAAAAAACTTAAAATAACTAATTACGCACAGTATTCTGTACAACGCTGTGTGGGAAGATACATACCGTGTTTTTCTTTAATTCTGAGATGAAAGTAGAAATAATTTGAAACTACAATACGTACGGTAAATTGTATCTATCCATTACGTTTAAATTATGTTTTATAAACAGTCGGGGATTTGGAAAAATATGTAACACCTGGCTACTCATGCAATTTGTACGCTGAACTTATTTCTCACGAATACATGGAAGAGGTGAATTAGAATTTGTATCAAGGCAAATATTTATATACAAAGTCTTCAGATATTTTCTATTTCCTGCGAATTCATCTTTGAGTATGAGAAAATTGTAATTATTGTAGTCTCTTACCTGTCAGGTTCCAGAGCTAAAATTGATTCTAAAATTAGAAATTGTTTCTTGCGTTGTTACAAATCGTTGAATATGAAAGAATACACGGGACTGAGAATCGCAGATATTTTCTCGGAAGTGGGTCCTGAATATTACAATACGTTTTAATTTTGTCCAACGCGGTAATTTAAAACAGAAACTGACAGAATTATAAATGTCGCGCATCGTCGTGATTTCAGGTATTCATTTGCCAGAAAGTTTATTGAATTTTTATTCACCAACGGTATAAATACATTAAAAATTGATTTAAGTAAAAATGTATTAAGGAAATGTATTGCTGCTAATTTATATACTAGTGATAGGTGTAAGTATTACATTACTAAATAAAAAAAAGACTTTAAAGTTACTCAAGACACAAAATAATGATCAAGAGAAGGTTTTTAGTTGAGAAGTAAAGAAACCACAAATCTTGAAATTAATGTAAAAATAAACTTTTTCTTGAGGTAAAATTCAGAGGAAATTGATACAAGGCACAATGCTTCCATTCTCAAAAGATTACTACGGCCAAACCAACTTTTTTGCACGCATATTTATGAGAAAAGTTTCTCGTATACCAACCGGGGCGTCCCAAAAAATATTCTTTTATAGTTACTGGTGACACACTTCATGATCTTGTCATAAATCAGTCTCTTTTCAGCTGAAAACAAAAAACTGAAACCTTTCCCTAAGTGATTCGTCTTGTCTGGGAATTGGAGATATAAATCTATACCCTCTAGACTTCTCCCGGCCCTATTACCGGGCCTTCGGAAACAGACACTTTCCTTTTTTATTGCGATCAGACAGACCACTTATAGGTACACCCATAATATGTTTATTATTCTTTACAAAACGATGTGCACATTCATCCTACAATGTTCCCACTACTGGGACAAAGGCTTCCTCTCTGTGAGAAGGAGTGGGCCGTAATCCACCACGCGGGCCCTGTGCGGGTTGGTACCTAGATATCACACATGTCTTCGAAGTTTTTGGTTCTCGGATATGCCGGTTTTCTCACGATGTTTTCCTTCACCGTTTTGAGAGCAGTGGTGTTGAAATAATGTACACAAAGTAAAGCGCCTGTCAGAGTTTGAACCTACGACCTACAACTCGTATGCCGCGGCCATTAGCATTGGGCCACCACTGCTCTCAAAACGATGTGTAAAGAATATCTACCTATTATAAAGCTGAAGAGTTTAATTGTTTGTTTATTTGTTTGTTTGTTTGAACACACTAATCTCAGGAACTACGGGTTGGAATTGAAAAAATCTTTGTGTTGGATAGTCCGTTTATCGAGGAAGGTTATAGGCTATATAACATCACGCTACGACCAATAGGAGTGGGAGCATAAATGAAAAATGTTGCAAAAACGAGACCCTTTTTGAGAGCTTCCGCTGCGTGCGCTGCGTAAACGGTTTAAGTTACGCAAATTTCATGTATGATGGAATTGTTCCTCTTTAAAAGTTCTATAAAAAAAGTCCGCGACAGCATGTCTATCTTTTAAGATTGACTCACTATAACATTTTTTATGGTAATCAAATTTGTTGGAAATTAATGCATTATTTGCGAAGGAGTTTTATCAACATAATATTAATTTTTATTCAAATAAATAGTTTATTTCAAGTTATTTATTTATTTATTTTATTATTTATGTACAAACAGTAAAATACATAGAGATACAACATAATCATAATATGAGTACAAAGGTAGGAGTATAGTTTTAACATCAATACTTTTTAATTCATTCGAATCGGATATTTAATTTCGAAGTTATCACGAAATGCAATACGCGAACCGTTCGACGCCGGCGGCGGCGCCACGCCGCGCCGCCGCGACGTTCCCTACTCTAGAGAGGATAGGATGGGCACACGGGTAGATCATGACCTGGAATAGGACATAGGATACGTTTTATCCCTCTATTCCCACGGGATCGAGACCTACGCGGGTGAAACAGTGGGGCACAGCTAGTATGTTTATAAACATAACATAACATCACGCCTGCTATCCCCGAAGGGTTGGGCAGAGGTGTACCTACTTACTAAATAGTACACCCACATTTCGCCAGTTATGTTTATATCCCATGTAATAGAGGGAAAGCCTATTACCACAAACAGGGCACAAATGGGGAAAACCCAAAAATACCGTTCCCGAGCCTGGAATCGAACGTGTAGGATCTCATGCTTAGCAGTAGCACTTGCCACCACTAGATCAACGAGACAGGTTATTTTTATTATGTCCGATAAGCAAGTTTATCTACTCACAGATTTATCCATTAAACCCAAACTATAGAACATTTTAAACCACTCAAATCCCAACAGGAAAATTAAAAGCTTGTCTCAGAACACACACTCAACTTCCCATCAATTTCAGCCAGCAATAACAAACAACATTTTTACTGAGAAAACTACTTGTTTCATCACTGAACTATTTCGGTTACTGACACTTTGATATGTAGGATCATAAATAAATCTTTCGCATGTAATAAATATGTAAGTTAAAGATACTAACTAGAAGTCAACGTGTTTATCTAGGTCGGATTCTTACGAAGCGAGTCATTTGATGTTAAAATTATGTATGCTATGGTGTCCCAATGTGTGAGTGGATGGCGTAGGAACTAGCTTACAATGATGTTGACATCCATAAAGGGGCTTCTTTAGTTGAGCATATTGGTTGATGCTGCCATTAATGTTTTTGGTTATTTCAATCTCGAAGACTTTTTTTTTTTCGATTTGCCGTTCGCAACTCACTCGATGTTAAAACATTGTTTTTGATGAGGCGAGACAGTCACACAGACAGACAACTTGAACGGATAGTAACTATGCGGTTACTACAAAAAAGTCATCTAAATAAACCTATCGTCAATACCGAAAGATAAATCTGTAGAATGTTTAACTCAATTTTTTTATGTGACTCAGTTGCTTCACTAATATTGTACTTAAACTTCCTGCTACACGAAAAGTCTTAAATAACAAATCAAAAGCACAATAAATCGATCTTGGCAGATCCACGTCAATTTATTTGTAAAAACCCCCGCGCCGAGTCATAATGCATATTAGCAGTTCATTCGTATAGGAGATGAGAAAATATACTGGTGGTCAGATATTTTGAGAATAATCTTGGAGATATCTTTCTTGTTGGCTACGAAGAATTATTAAGTTCTGCATTTGTGTGGCTTGTTTATGATGCTACTATAGATCTTATTGATTTGTAGCTGGTTTGAATAATAATTTTATTAATACCATACATTTTAGAACATTTAGGTATATAGATAAATGTGACTTACAAATGACGTAAATAATTCCGAGGATTTTTATTTAATTCTTCAAGGACATTCTAATTAACTACAATGGTTTTTGGTACGCGGGTGTACCGCGCGCGGTCATACACAAAATGATTATATAAATATACAGAGCTCAATGTTTAATAAATTTTGTAATGATCTGAGTACGATAAAAAATTAAAATCTTATTTGCACATAGGTTACATAGGGTAATTATTTTGATGCATTTTTTTGTTTCAGTATTTAGAAACATTAAAAATATAAATATCAGAATCTGTTTGAAAATATCTGCAAAATAAGTTAACCGCAACTTATCCCAGGTGAAACGAGTGAACCTGTTCCATTTGGTCGTCCCGTTAAATATCTTCCAGTGTCTTCATCCAGTCACACGTCATGTGAATTTCCTCGTTTACTACCCGAGGTTACGTCTCAAATGTCCATTGAGACACCTGCGATTATGTGCAAAGAATTGTTAGATATTTATACGAGGGAACTGATATCTCTCATAAAATTTATTTCTAGAGGATCATTACTGAGCACATGAGTTAAATTGAGGGTATCGACCTAAGAATAATTAGACGTTTATAAGTGCTCACTAATGAATGAGTTTAAAGACCTGGAAATACTTACATTATACCAATAAACCCAATCATATAGATGGACAAACATAGAACGTTAAAAAAAAATGTTGACTTTGAAGTCAAAAATAGTCAATCAAATAATTTTACTGAAACATTTACTACCAAAAACTAAAAAGCGAGATCGAGTCACTTTTAATAGAATCAGCAGTTTTTTTGATCACCCTTCACAAAAGCGATCATTTGATCGGATGGCGCGGCGCGTCGATGGCTTTATGCGAAAAAATGCAATTCCCGTAAAGTGCAAGCTACGTCAGCACTTTGGAATTTCATACGATTTTATCTATTGTAGTGTAGGAAATGGGTTGAACGTGATCTTTGTTCCATTTCATATTTCTCGTCCTATTATCCTCAGGTGAAATGACAGATTTTAAAATTTGTTTATAAAGATGGTACTTTATTTGGATGTCTTACTAAACAACCACATTTTTATTCGAATATTCATTCATCATTCAATTTTCTATCATTTTACTTATACATTTCACGACATGATAATTATTATATTAATGTGATCAAACCATTCCTAGCTCTTACAATCTATCTTTGAAAACACTTCCGAAACCACTCAACGAACAAACACGTGAACTAATATTCACAAATTTGTTTTCATTACAAACAACAATTATAAATTTTATTCCGCATTAAGAGAAACGATCAACAAACCCGTTAATTATAGCACATAAACAAGGACAAGCAATTCTCTGAATAGCCTCATGAGTGGGTACGATAAACAAATGAAGTTCGCCAATAGATTTCAAACTATTCGGGATAGCCATTTTGTAAACTTAAACAGTTTATAATCCTCTTATATGGGATTATAATATATGACGATTGTATTATAAGTTATTCTTTGGTGAACAGAAGCCATTTCAGTTTTAGGAAAAGGTAAGGATGATAATGCAAAAGAAGAAACCCCGGTCAACGAAGTCATTTATTTTATGAGAGCTGTTGTTTTGTTGACCACATAATGACAACCAATTAAGATTTAAAGACAACATCATCATTGAACTGACTTTCATAAACATTGAAGACCCTCCACGGTAGCATCCTATTCTAGTGCTAAACTTGTTATTACACTAAAATCTTTGACTGATATTATACATGACGATTAAATTTTACAATTAGTAATTAAATAAACAAGAATTTCGTATTTTCGTTTCAACTACGCTCCCTATAAATGACATAGGAATAAACTTTATTCTGAAACACTACATGCATAATTTTGTAACAATAAAACATAACATAACGCCTGTATTCCCCGAAGGGTTGGGCAGAGGGTTTGTAACAATAATACGGTATCATAAGCCCAATGTTTTGAATATAAAGGCATCTTGATTATGCGCATACATTATGTTCTTCATGGGATTATAACTTTCCTAAGTAGGAATACAAAGCTTGGAATTTTCGGACTCTGTTCTTTTTATTGAATGCTGGTAGGATAGAGCAACGAACTTTCCAGGGATGCTGCTTCAAATTTTGCCTTCGCAATAAGTTTTTTTCTTCTTTTCTTTGAAAGGGTTTTTCGAGACTGTTTTGACGATTGATTGTGACTTCTACCGTGAGAGAACAAAAACAAAATGGGAACTTATTATTTTTAGCTACCTATATAAAAGGACTTCACATATTCACTGCTAAATAACCGGTCAACTGCAAGTCGGACTCCTAAAAGTACAGTCATAATTTCTCTCTCTTCATTTCATCTCAATTCAATTCAATTTTACCATAAACATGGACAATTTTCGTTATAAAATCAGATATACAAAGATGAGCTCAGATTCATAAATACAACTAATGAGCCTGTCAAAATACTAGATTCATAAATAAGTTTTACGGCTCCACATGAATTTACTTACTAAAAGGATATAAAATGCAAGTAGTTATGAAGATAAATATTTATGAAGAAATAAAAACGGAGTGCCTGATTCAAATGATATGCTTAAAAAAAAAAAATGTAAATCAATGTTGCTGGGATTTCTTGCTTTAGGAATTGTCAGTTTCAAATATTACGTTTTTGATAAACATGAAGATAAAGAAAGTGAAACTGAAACTAGTACAACCACTTGAATAATTTAACCGTTAACGAAACAGATTACAAGAAACATTAAAACAGTTAATCCCAAAGACTCAAGAGACAGCATAACTGAAATAAACTCAAAGAAACAAGACCCAGTTACGATACTAATTCAAAAAGTCTAAATTGTCCCACGAACTTACGATCAAAAGACTCCAGACTGTATTTCTTAAAGACATTTAATGGAATAAATCTGATAGATACTTCAATAAATTTACTTAGAAAATACAGTTGAATTTTTTACCAACGATTCTTGTAATCTTGTAATCTGATTGCTCCAATCGATTTGGGAGGATATCTGAAGTAGAAAGATTGCCTTAGGTAGCAAGATCGGAAAGATATTAGTTATCTTGAAAGTTTGGGGACTGTTAAGGGTTTTGATAGTCGCTAAATGATATAAAATTCGTGAAGATAACGATGCTGATGTAACTTTTTTGGAAATTCATTACCACATATAGTTAATGTATAAAAAACCATATTAAACAAAAATATGAACCAGATAGATCTATATTTAATTATAATGATGATAATGTACAAGTAAAAGAATATAGAAAATAAAGTATAAGTTGTAAAAGGCGAGAAAGAAAAGGGTTATGATGCCATTTATGAGGGAGGTCCGTAAACCGCTATAAAACCCTAAGTAGTGGAAATATATCCCTTTTATGTAATACTTATTCAGAATGATGATAAGTGGTTGTGAGACTCTTTCCTGCCTACATTATCCTAGTAATAATTTTATTACGTTTCACAGTTGAGCATTACCCGAAGGCTTCTCACGATAACAATACACATTAAACATGTATGTATGTGTGTACACAGCAAAATATTAAATTTGACAGAAGTATGAATGCATGTGTGTACTGTAATAATATATACACAATAAGGATTAAACTATTCTTAATTTAGACTAATCTTTTATGCGTAGTGTAACATTTTAAATAGGTAATCAATTTTTTTTAAGTACTTCCATGTCCCTTCGGCGCCATAAGCTACAAAGCTTTAAACAAAAATTCGAACCCCAATTCGGCAACGGATGAGAAAATAATAAAACCGCACACTGGCTGTGCAATGATTTTTAGCAGGTTCCGTTTTCAAACCGTTCAATCTTTGAATAGTTTAATCATTCGCTTGTCTAGTTCCGTTCAAAATACGGAAACTTTTTCAAAGAAAATTGAGATTTTCAGTAGCTTCGAAATAGAATTCTGGCCCATTAAATGTTACCGTGCTAAATTCAAGTAGACCAGTAAGAGCAGTGAAGTCATTTACAAATGATCCGGGACATTAAACATGCTATAAACATAATGCAACGCAACGCGAATACTCAATATAAATTCCTTCACTCATAGCTGTGGTACATGGAAATCTTTATGAATATCAGTTATAACGACAGCCATTACGTGGTTGCTTCATGTCCATTTAAAGCTTCAAGAATTTACTTTAAATTTTATTGCTCGTAAATATTGAATTTTCACCTTACGCAGAGATGTATGTTTCGGCCACTTTGTGTTTGCCTATATTGGCTAATCTGTTTGCTGAAACTAGATTGTTGAAATATTCATTTTTGATACGCTCCTTGTATAATAAAAATTAGCTGCCGTGAATTAATACTTGGTTGGATAGTGGCGATTCACAACCTTCGACGATTTTGTGGTCGATTAAATTTAGTGGTTGCATCAACTATGCTATTTATCTCTTATGTCGTAATATCCTGTCTCCTTGAAGAAACTGACACTACCATGCTAATACATACTAGAAGTTAAAGTTTGTTAAAGTTTAGTAGATTAGTTTATATTTTTTTTACTTTTGCATGCCCACTGCATATATACATGGCTGAACCTATTCCTTATATCACCTTGTACTGACATATTTGCAAAATAAAATATCTTAATCTTTATTTTATACAAGGATCTATGAAAGACCAGACATGTTATCACAGTCATCGATATTTTATTACTGCATTACCAAAAATAATTATGATAATTTAGGGCTGAAAAACTGTCTTTCAGTTTTGTTTCATGCGGAAAGATTATTTTTCCTTGTATGTTTCGAGCTATATGCACAGACATCTCTACCCTAGTATTCAATATAACACTTTACGAACTTAGTTATTATAACTATTAATAATTTTATAACTCCTTGTGGAACCCCTTATTATACACACCCAAATGTTCAACTAGCTTCTACTGAAACACATCATAATTTGTTTATTGTACCAAACAGCTTTGATCTGCGCCACCTACTCATTTGTCTTTCACAGTATTCCGGGTTACTCTTTCAACATATCAAGAACATCTGGGATTATTGTCTCGAATATTTATAACGTTCAAATACATAACATAACACATCACGCCTGTAATCCCATAAGGGTTAAGCAAAGGTGTATCTATAGTACACCCACATAACGATAGTCATGTAAGGGGCGGGCCTATTGCGTTTAACCGGGCACAAATCCATACTACTGAGAAATTACTGACGGGAAAACCCAATAACACTTTACCCGACCTGGGAATCGAACCCAGGACCTCATTTTTAGCAGTAGCGCTTGCGAAGACTAACGAGGGAGTAAACAACTAACCGTTTTTAATTTACTGATGTTGTGTAGAATATTTTTACTGATAGATTCAATTTTTTCGCCTGTTCAGAACCAAAGGGCGCTAATTATATTTTTGGAATCTTTATTATCTGATTTCAAATGAAAACATTCTCATTCACAATCATAAATATTGGTTTCTATAAAACCACTAGAACAAGGCAGTCAAGTAAAGTTAAAAATATTAATTTATATAATGTCAGGAGCATTGGGTTTTTAAAGTAAGTACTTACTATAAACGCTGATGCTAATTATTCTAGGTTATCTAGTGTCTCCTCATAAACGTTTCATATTTCTTGTCATGACGGCACGCAGCTTTATGCTAACCTTGGGTTCGTACTTGATATTCAGTGTATATCTTTAAAAAAATGGGTTCTTGTTTTAGAGATAGAATACGAGTCGTGATGCAATTAGCAAAACTAAAATTATTCATTGGTTACTTCCAAGCCATCCGTAATATTTACGAATAGATTCAAACACTCATTTGTCACACTTTCAGAGTCTATTTATTTTAATAGTTAATTTAAATTGCTTCATAAATAACGTTACTCAAAAACGCCCAGTTTATGATTAATATTCGCAAATATATTTAGTTTAGTAACGAATTATTCTCTACAGTTCAAATACTGTTGAGTTTTATTCGTTACTAAACAGCTGTAAAATCGACATAATAATATCTACATAATAATGTACGTATTATCTACCGCTGCAGAGCCAAGTTCTCCTCTTATACACAGAAGGAATGAGCAAATTAAATAAAGAAATAATCCATACTAATATTATAAATTCGAAAGTAACTCTGTCTGTCTGTCCGTCTGTATGTTACCTTTTCACGCCTAAACCACTGAACGGATTTCGATAAAATTTGGCAAGGAGATAGATGGCATCTCGTAGAATAACATAGGCTACTTTTTATCGATATACCACGTGCGCGAAGCAGCGGGCGGAAGCTAGTAAATACTATAAATGCGAAAGTGAGTGTTTGTTTGTTAAGCTTTCACGCTAAAACGGCTGAACGGATTTGGATGAAATTTGGCACAAGAGCAAACCTTGACCTCGAGAAGGACATAGGCTACTTTTCATCCTGGATTGCAGACGAAGTCGCGGGCAACAGCTAGTAATATTATAAATGCGAAAGTGAGTTTGTTTGTTTTTGTAACGCTTGCACTTTAAAACAGTTGAACCAATTTGGATTAAATTTCACATAGGGGTAGACCTTGACCTGGAAAAGGACATATTATTGTGCAACTTTTCATTCTGCAGGCGTAGCATGGCGCTTTCTATTTCTACGAAGAATAGACATAGCTTTTTCTATACAAAGTGACATTTCGTTTCTTCATTTTTGACATCGCACCGTAGAATCCTTCTACAATCTGTCATTTTGTCTTTCATTTATATCGATCTTTGTCTAGGTCTTTTAATATGTAGACTATTTCAGAAGTAAGTTTTCTATCCTAACTGTCAAAATCACACTGACAACTGAAATTTGTCTAAGGAAGTGAAGACAATTTGAAACAAAACAAAGAATTCTGAGTCGAATTATGTAAAAGAGTGAATTTCGTTAAAAGTGCAGTTAACTCTTTTTCCTTTGCTGCCGTCGTACTGTCTACACGGAACGTCATTTTTGTCTACTCTTCCGTCGACAAAACGGTGCTCATGCTACGCCTGCTGCATAGCAGAAGAAGTTGCGGGCAACAGCTAGCTAACTATAATTCCCTGTTTCCTCCACCGATGACAGTAATGTTCAAGATATTCACAGAAACTACATAATATTATGAATGAAAAAGTCATATTGGTACTTGCCCGGATTTGAACCCTCAAAACCTCGTGCGTGAGAGGCGAGGCCTTAACTACTGGGCCATCATCATGGTAGACTGTACTGCATGTTTGTACTGTTTCCTTATGGTGACTTATCTTCACCGTCAGTCAGATCGCAAACTGCACATCTGAAATTCACATTTATATTATCATGTACACAAACACATTGTTATTCAAAATCAAAAATCAAAATATTTTATTTCACATAAACCTACATGGGCACTTACAAATGTCAGAAGCTAGGTGCACGGTTCCAATTGCTCGTTTCCTATGGAGAAGAGCCGGCAAGAAACTCCATGGTTACTCTTTTAAAAATAATTGGCTTTTACAATATTTTCGAATTACAGTGTTATTTGGTATGGGAGGACAGTGTAGGCCTTACGACAAGTACCAAGTAAGTAGATAGAAATGCTCAACAAATCTACAGCCCTTTAAGCCTACATCGTTCTCACATTGACAAAATGGAAAAGAATCTATACAAAAGATAAATCTATACTAATATTATAAAGCCGAAGAGTTTGTTTGTTTGTTTGAACGCAGTAATCTCAGAAACTTCTGGTTAGAATTGAAAAAATCTCTTTTGTGTTGGATCGCCATTTATCGAGGAAGGTTATAGGCTATATAACATCACGCTACGACCAATAGGAGCGGAGCATAAATGAAAAGTGTTGTAAAAACAGGAAAAAATATTCCTTTTTGAGAGCTTCCGTTGCGTGCGCTGCGTAAACGGTTTAAGTTACGCAAATATCATGTATGATGGAATTGTTCCTCTTTAAAAGTTCTAAAAAAAAGGTCCGCCACAGCATATGTCTATTATGTCTATCTTTTAAGGTGACTCACTATAACCTTTTTTTATGGTAATCAAATTTGTTCGAAATTAATGCATTATTTGCGAAGGAGTTTTATCAACATAATATTAATTCTTATTCAAATAAATAGTTTTATTTGAATAAGAATCAAGGGTATTTATGTAGCAGTAAAATACTTTTTAATTCATTCAAATCGGACATTTAATTTCGAAGTTATCACGAAATGCAATATGCGAACCGTTAGACGCCGGCGCCGCGCCGCTACGTTCCCTACTCTAGAGAGGAGAGGATGGGCACACAAGAATAGGACGTAGGATACGTTTTATCCCTATATTCCCACGGGATCGAGACCTACGTGGATGAAACCGCGGGGCACAGCTAGTAAGATAATAAAAATAAAAACCTAGTCAAACCAAATGACATGATTGCCATTACAACTGTAACAAATCTAAACAATTATCATGTACACAAAAGCCACTAAATAAAGAGTTGAAACCAAATTATAGACTATTGACTTAATTTAAACCGTCATGACATCACCACAATATTTCATTTACAAATAATTCACGTCTTGTACATTTGTAACAATCCAGATCTCCCGGCAAAGACGACAGATTGCTCCAACAACAAATTTAGCAATTCCTATTGGTGTAGCGTACAAACATAACATACCTATGTCATATCTTTTGTTATTACTGTCGCCATCTTGTGCCGACACAGCCTTGGGGTTGTACTTAAGATTCCGGGGGTTTCTTTCAAATAAAACAAATGATTCTGCTAACGTTTCTTACTGAGATGTTATGAATGGTTTTGACGGAAAAAGTATTTTTTCCATCATTGTTAAAGAAAACATACCTAGATGATTTAAGAATAAGTTTAATAAGGTATATTTTTCATGTAACTTGATACTATAAGATGAGCCCTTTCAAGTCGTTATTATCTATAATATTTTATCTATTATTATTTGCAGCCACGGCTTATTTTAATTTAATTTTTTATTGCTTTTGTATCTTTTTAGTATCCCAATCTTTTAACGTTCTTCATTGTTCTCACGTGTATTAATTTTAAAAGAAAGAAAGAAAATACGTTTATTTGCGGCAAACATGACGCTAAGGAAGGACAAATATGCGAAAATAACAAGTTGGGGGAAAATATGCGTCACATTTACGCAAAACGGCCATCGCTCAGCATAATGCTGCGACTCTGTTATTTTTACGATAAATCATTAATATAATAAGGTTACATTATTTTTTGTAACCATATTTTTATTTAAACTTTTTATCTATCTTATCTATCTATATAATTATCTTAAAAGAGTATCCGTGAAGTTGCTTGCCCGTTCTTCTCCATAGGTTACCTACCGTGATACCGTGGTAGGTAACCTATGGAGAAGAACGGGCAAGCATCTTTCTGGGTCATTGACCCCTTGACAATTCCAAAGTGCCTGTAATTTGTTTATTTAAAAAAAATGCTTTTACTTTGAGTTTAAATTTTAAAACATTGACTTGATCTACAGAAAAAGTTATTAAGATAAGCGCTACCTATTAACAAATCATGCGTAATAAAAGCAAAAAAATACGAAAACTTTGGTAAACTTTCAAGTTTCCAAACAAAAATAAAACAATATCAAAGTCATATCAATCGTTTTGTTGGCGACCTTAACAAACAACCGCTCGATATAAGGACTTTACCAAGAGTTGGTTTCGGCTGAGTCCCAAAAAATCTTGAAAAGTTGAAGTGAGATTTAAGGTTTTTACCTGCCTCAGCAAGATAAATAATATCTTTAGTTTTGGCTGAACTAAAGGCATAACAATTAGAACTTAGTACAAATGTTTAAGAGATAAAAGAAGTCCCAGAAACTTTACAAAATTCAACCAAAGACTTTGAGCCCACAAATATGTTTATAAAGGGAATACTTACGTTCATTCGCCAATTTTAGTTGGGCAATACTTAGTCGGACTGTTGTGTGATCATAGTAACCTAAAATACAAATGTAAAATAAATTAAAACTTTTATTCTCTTTCTAGGAGTCTGGGAGCTAAATGCCAAACATTTTGTTAGATATTATAACAATGTGGAGCAATATTAAAAAAATCTGTTACACTAAATAAGCTTCTCAACAAAACTGCTTCAGGCATCTGAAAGTATTCCTCAGTTTTACCATAATGGACTTTTTATGAATACAAAGAATCGTTTGTGTAGAAGATCAAACATTACGATCACATGTGATGTGTTGTCGGAAGCAGGGTATTACACGGCAAAACAGAATAACAATCAAATGGAACGGTTCCTAAATTGTAAATTACGCGAAAAGTAAAGAAACAATGAGAATAAATTGGGTTGTTAGCAGAATGTAAAGAGAAAAACATTTTGATAACGGAGAAAGTTTGAAAAAGTGATAATTTTTCATGTTTTTACACAATCTCACAGGATTAGACGAGAAAGAACAGTAATAAGACTTAATTATCCCAACTCACAAATGTTAGTCCATGTATCTTTAGTTTTATTGCTACAATAAATTGGTTGTTCTCGAAAAAAAAAAAAAAACTTTATTGATTCCAAAAAGGACACCTTTGGGCAATATATATTTAATTCAATATGTTTTCTCACACGTAAAGGTACTAGACAAAAAGAATGAAATGTACCTATTGGGATCGTTCCGACCAAAGAATCTAGACGAAAAAGTAGAAAAGACACATTCAAGGGCAATAGCTTTCTTCATAATATTATATTAGCACAAGATTACGACACTCTAAGTGGATATCGAATTATTATGTGTGAGCCAAACCTAGTCAAATATAATGAAAGTTCTCTACTAAATAAATAATACAATTTTATTTCTCTTTGTTTCAGAAAACTTCCAAGATATGAAGAACTAAATCCATAATCTACCAAGATGGGGACAGATGCAACAGAAGACGATTTCATGAGCATATGCCTCAATCTGACGAATGAGGAAGCGTTGCTTGGAGGATGCAACTACAGCAGTGAATACGAAAATGGAGAACTACTGGAGACAGTCGTCTCGAGGGTTGTCCCCATCTTCTTTGGCTTTATCGGAATTGTTGGATTAGTTGGCAATGCTTTGGTCGTTCTTGTCGTCGCTGCCAACCCTGGCATGAGATCCACCACAAACCTCCTCATCATCAACTTGGCTGTCGCTGATCTGCTCTTCGTCATCTTCTGCGTACCTTTCACGGCCACTGATTACGTCATGCCACGATGGCCCTTCGGGGACTGGTGGTGCAAGGTCGTCCAGTACTTCATAGTTGTCACAGCTCATGCCTCAGTCTACACCCTCGTTCTCATGTCTTTGGACAGGTTCATGGCTGTAGTACATCCTATAGCTTCCATGTCTATCAGAACAGAAAAGAATGCTTTACTAGCCATAGCCTGTATATGGGTGGTGATATTAACCACGGCTATTCCTGTGGGTATCTGCCACGGGGAGAGGGAGTACTCCTACTTCCATAGGAACCATTCATCCTGTGTGTTCCTTGAGGAGCAGGGATATAGCAAGCTGGGTTTCCAGATGTCTTTCTTTTTGTCTTCGTATGTGATTCCTTTAGCTTTGATTAGTGTGTTGTATATGTGTATGCTGACGAGGTTGTGGAAGAGTGCTCCGGGGGGGAGGGTGTCTGCGGAGAGTCGGAGGGGGAGGAAGAAGGTCACGAGGATGGTTGTGGTCGTCGTTGTAGTGTTTGCTGTTTGCTGGTGCCCAATACAGGTGAGCTATTATGGACCTTTCCACATTTTCACTTTCTACTACTTTCTATTTTTTTTCTTTACGGTAGCTTGATCTTTTGGTACCTATTATTTGTAATCGTCTTAATGATTGTGTAAGCTTGATATAATTATGGTGGCGGTCTTAAATTATGGAATATGCAAGAGTTTAGCAAAATAATTGGTAAGTAACTCTGTAACGAAATTAATTAGTTTTATTATTTATATGCCCTTCTCAGTTGTCTCATCTACAAAAGATTATAATTATAATACTTTCTGGAATTAGCACAGAAGAAAGAGCAATTTGTATGTCCACTTTATCAGTTCCTTTTTCTTTATCATGAAAAATCGTTATATTTACTGAAGCATCATTCTCTTCCCTCCATAATTTAACTTAATTGCCAATTAAACGGATTCCTCAAAATGATCTTAAATAGAAACGAACCGTTTTCTGGAATCGTCTTACAGAGATATAGGCTTTTACGAATGGGTTCCTTTTAATCGGCTTATTGTAAATACTCTTTCATTGATTGACTATATAATTATTATTATTATAATTGAAAAGACTCAAAGGGTCGGGTATACATATATCCATTGAAATATGGTAGTAAGATAGTCTAAGAGCCAATTTCACCTAAGAAACAGAACGAGACCAACACATCAAAACTACGTTCATGAGCTGTCAGTGTCAATATTCCATAACAATGATGACACTGACAGCTGCACTCTTGATAGTGGTTTAGATGTGCCAATCCTGTTCAGCTTCATTGACGAAATCTGCCCTAATTCTGTATATAAAAATCTGACTTTCAATTATTACATCTGACCTTCATCTAATTATGTAATTCCAAACCAATTTACCAACACGTTTACCCTGAAAAACAAAAACCTAGAATATTTTAGTAAGAAATACCTACCAGACTCAAGTAGCTAAGCTTTTTATTCCAAGTAATAAAATCCGACCCGGAGAAGGAATGTCTATAATTAAATTAGAAACTAGTCGTAGACGGGCATAAATCCAGGCCGGATTTCAGGGTAGCGTTTAGTGTGACTAATGGTCTTGTAGTCGGTCTTATTATCGCCTATATTTATCTTCTTCATTATCAGGTTAAGTAGACATTTTGGGTGGATGAAAAGACTATTTTCTTATACGTGTATTTTGGTTTTCTGGTACAGGATCAAATAATCTATAGTTTTTGATATGTAAAATCTTTCCACTCGCTTTCCTGCTATCTGTTGGAGTGATTTCGTGAAAATGGACGGAAGTGTGTAACAGGAAGCCGGGGAAGCGCGGTGTTAGAGTTGGCCATCAGATGGCACCAAACCATTTTCAGAGAGGTTGATACTGTCAGCCAAGAAGTCAGATGTTACATACTTATCATAATATGCGACTACTGTAAGCCTCGCTCGTTTTTTTTTAAAGTGAGGATGGAATTAATACAAAAACTGAATCATGCTTATTTGAATTCTCTGTTAGTGCTTATAAAGAGATAAGATTATTCCTTAGCCTTCTTTTATCCAGAAATTAAACTTGTTATATTTCGCGACTGCTCTGTACATACCAACCAGTAGTACCCTGGAAAATAATTAGTGTTGTTGCTCCAATATTTGTCAGGAGACATTTAATATAAACTCCTTACTTCCAAAATCAATTATAAATTCGATCGGCTTGGTATACAAATAATTTGAAAAGGTAATTTTCTCAAATTATTAACTCATAATAGCCTTGTTCAACAATTTTCAACGTTACCTGTTCCAATCAATTATTTACAGTATTGCAATTATATAAGATGGCAGATATTCAATTAAAATTCTGTCTAAGGGATTTAAATGAGTCTCTAATGGCCACTTAAAATTAATAAAGAGGAACTTAATGATGTAAGTAATAAATAGGTTTATTATCAAGAATTTCTTGTTAAAGTTACCGGACCCGATCCGCTACGACCCGCCCCGTTCCACGCCCGACCCGCTCACGCGTTTCGGTTGCTGACATCCTCACCGTACTGCCGTCCCGTCCCACGCCCGACACGCACCCGCCTTATGTGTGTGTTGAGCTTTAATGTTCGTTTTTGATCCTGTTTTTAGAGATTTTGTAAGAGAAGGCAATACACAAAGAGCAATGGAAAGCTATGGGGGAGATCTTCGCCAACCTTTGCCCAGCAGTGGGACAAAACAGGTTGAAATAAAAAAAGGATTTTGTAACAAGATTGTACTTACTTATCATGCTTTAAAATAGTTCCCCTTTTTGGTTAAGTACAACTTGAAAGGTCAAAAGTAAAGCAAGGCTTACCAAAAATATAATAGGACCCTAATCACACTAATTTTGTGAGACACGTAATTATAACCTCTTTCTTCGTATCGAAGGGTCATAATTCTTTAGCAACATTAATAAAAACCACTTAAAGGTCGACCACTCCACACTAAAAACAACCCATAAAGATAATCAAGCAATTAAAATGAGCAAATGTCGGATTACCCTTAATGTTGTCGCTAAATAATACCGGCGCTATACTGTTGGAACTAACTTAATTAAGAGGAACAATAGGGTCAAAGGCTTTACACAACAGATGTATAGGTTAAGAAAGAAGCCTATTAACAAATTTGTCTCAATTTATATTCCTTTGAAGTTGAATTAGGGCTTTGTTTTAGGTATCAGATGACAGAAACAGTTCCATGAAATTCGAATAAATTTAACACGTTCCATGCATCATGAGCAGTATCTGCCAGGGTGCGGAGCCTAAGATAGCAGTTCTCACTGTGATGCGGTGGGGGTTTCTATAAGATATTTCGATATCAGATTACCGTATTGGTTATATTTGCTTTTAAATTAATTCTTTGAAGGCTGTAGATAGGGTGTCCCTTAAATTTCAAGTTCTTTTTTTTTACGCTTACCTTCTTAAAAGTTTCCTAATAACCCAATAAGCTCTAGAAAAAAATATTAGCCCGCTTTATGAACGATAACCCGTGCCGACTTGCGATTTTAACTTGTTCATACAAATTGCGCGGGTACTGCACTGCGACCTGTAACTACGTGTTTTATTTTTCATTTCATACGTGATTTTTAAGATTATATTATTAGCACGCTGTTGTTTATTGCATATAGTTGTCGGTTGAATTACAGAGTGATAAATTAAATATTTTCAATATGGGCTTGCCTAGCCATCACATAAATAGTGTAAAATTATCATACATTCGAATAGTTTCCGCTGTCTGGCGTTACAATATTCGCGAAGTCAAGCCGACTGTCAGGGAAAGTGCTAATATTGTGATTAGGAAGTGCATAATATTTTGGAAAAAAGCAAGAATATCAATGGCATTTCCTAACTGCGCGAAAAAACGTCTTGATTAATATATCATGTTTGGAGAGAACTGCAGATATTTTTAAATAAAACTCAGGAAACTTTTAAGAAAAAACGCGCGCAATGAACAGAGATGTAGACAAAGACGATTAGACGAAGAGGAAAGAAAACTAAGACAAAGAGAGTTATTGGCTGTCGCATCTACACATAACTTGGAACATCCACAAGATTCAGACGAAGATCAGATTCTGAATTTTGAAGTCAGCTTGCCAGAGATTTCTTGCCCTGAAACAAGTTTGAAAAAGGTAGAAACTAAACCTG
Organism: Lithophane leautieri; assembly: GCA_949152455.1. NCBI lineage: Eukaryota > Metazoa > Arthropoda > Insecta > Lepidoptera > Noctuidae > Lithophane > Lithophane leautieri. Next base: position 17,671,307 of record OX424467.1, read on the forward strand.
TCGCTGCTTTAGATCGATGCCAGCTAAGCATAAAGGATTCCGTTACATTCTTCATGTGGTCGTAGAATCGTTTGGTCTCAGCAGAGAAGATTTCCTCAATAGCAAATCCTCGATCAAGCTAATTCGTGTTCAGATGAGAAAATCAATGGCAGAAGCAATAAAAAGTAACTTTCAGAACAATGTACCTGACGTAGTAACAGTCCGTTGGGATGGAAAATGATGACCAGGCTGAATAATCGAAGTTCAAACGAAGAACGCTTGCCAATTATCGCTTCATTTTCCGACAGAGAACACCTTCTTGTAGTACCAAAACTATAGAGTTCTTCTGGTAAATATCAAGCAACAGCCGTCTCAACTGCCCTCTATGACTGGAACCTTAGGTCCAAATAATGTGGTGCAATACAACAGCTTCGAATACTGGCCATTTCAATGGAACTTGCGTTCCTTTGGAGCTGAATTTATAAAGAGAATTGTTACCTACTTTTTGCTTGTCGTCATCGTGCCTATGAGTTGTTGATTGTTGTTATTTTATGTTTAAATAAAGATAAATATTTATCTTATTTCATTTTGTCTTTTACTCACTTCATTTATTGCATTTTTATTAATTTCGTAAGACTAACCAAATAAGAGACAAAACACGATTTTTGATAAACTTTGTGGCTCGGTCGGCACGGGTTGCAATCATTCTAGAAAGGAAAAAATTCATATTTAAGTATGGTTTTGCATTTATAAAAGATATAGGGGGTATGCATTTCAAAATTCGAAAAATATTTTTTTTTTTCATATACGGGACACAGTGTAGACCTTACAAAACAATAAGCTTATAATAATTACCTACTCGTTCCACAGAACCAAACTGAGAATCATAACCACACATTTCAAAGAAAGCTTAACCATGTTGGTACATTATTAGTTCTTCTATGACTAAATTGACATTGTTTTTAAATCATAACATAAGATAAACTCACACCTTCTTCCCATGGGGGTAGGCAAAAACTAGGTACAGGACGCCACCTGCTACGATCCTAACCAACTCCTTCGTTTTCGATCATACCTCAGAGCCAATCGGAGCGCCGAACGCGGTCGATGCGTAAAGTCGAGATAGTTAAAAGAAAATCACACTAGGGCCTCGGATCATATACGCACGCCGGTTGCGAGAAGTACCTAGTTCTCGCAACCTGACCTTTCTGAAGAATATCACCACTGAGGTCACTATATTTCCTTCTAGGGCGCCCCCTCCTGGTGTTTCCACTAACATCTTCTTTTTGAATACCTTTTGATTCGCCTTTCACTTATTCACTCAACATGTCCTAACCATCAGGTATAGTTTGATTGTATATGTGTGCGTGTATGCACAGGGCGGAGGTGTTATTTTGCTATCTTTCACTGTAAAGTTCGCAGCTTTTTTATTTGGTCTGAGGCTACAACAAAATTGAATAAGTAATTTCATTATGATTATTTCGTATTATATTTTGGGAGTAGTCTTAGGCCATTAATACTACTACTAAGCTCCTTAATGCTATTGAATTAGAGTAGCCAATACCGATTACTTCATCTTTAGGTATTAAGTAGGTACTGATCAGATTTTCTTTTTGGGGTGTTCATTCATTAACTTTTCCAGCCTCCTTCTTTAGCTAGGTCCTACGGTTCAACCAAATTACGCTTATCTCGCGCGCTCTCTGTTGCTCAGTGACACGTCGAGCGGTGTGCGAGAGAGAGCGCGTGAAGTAAAGTTCGCGATAACGCGACAATGTAGCCCTGGCATACAAGATATGTATTTCTCAGAAGAATTAAAAATTCACTTATAGAGAAAATGTATCAAAATAGGGTGTAGCTATATATAAAATATTGCTACATGTATCTTTTACAATAAGACTTTTATCTCGACTTAATACTTTTATCATGCTAAACAAAACAAATCAGAAGTAGGTAGTTTTACGGAATGAACAACAGAATTTTCAGCGGTACGGGTGGCGCATTGCAACGGTAAAAAAGGCTAGAAACAAAAAAATAATTAATATTTTTCTTTTTAAAACGAACTAGCGTGCAAGCAAAGATTTATGTAGAAGTAAGAATGAATGTAAGAATTTGTATATATGGATAAATTTAGTCTTTTGATTGAAACGCACTTAAAAAGCGACCAAGTGCGTGCCAGACCACACAGAATGAAGGATTTACTTGGGATGAATTTATCCCAAGATCAAACTTAACATTGTAATTGTAAAACATGTTCTCCCATAAATTCCAACTGCAAATTAATGAAAGTTTGTACGCAATATTGGGCGATGTTATTTTAAGATGTTCGCGATTTTACATACCTACTTCACAATATTCTATCTACCAATCTGTTTCACTATATGTGTATGTTGATCCAGCCAGTCACTGCAATATGTGGTTTTGTTTGACGCCAAAGCATTTAATTTAACCATTTTCAACTCTCGGAATTGAAACGTTCTGTGTTTTAGGAGCTTTTACCGATACAAATAACGTGCTAAATACATTTTGGACATGGATACACAGTATGTACCAACACAAATTAAATTAAATTAAATTATTTATTTTTATAGACAACAATGATCCATTTATGTTAGTTGGTTAGTTACAAAAAACTTAAAAGCTATGTTAGTGTGTTTAAGTAGGTACTAAGCTCACAGAAAAAACAATATTTACATACAAAAATGTGAATTCACCTGTTCTAATGAATCACTCCTGCCTAACCAACACCTGCATAAAGTGATTCATTATCGGTGAGTCAAATTTGTTCACTAACTTCTTCAGAATGCTATTAGAACTTGACCGCGTTCTTTCTAATAGCGACGCCGTCTTCCTCCTAACCATTGCGTGGAAGTCAGGAACATGCGCCTGCGCGAACATGCCAGAGGCACTACAAAAGCGCGGCAACCCCAACAGCATTCTGAAGCTGTTGTTGTATTGGACTCTCAGGGCGTCCATTGATTTCCGCGTATAGCTGACCCACAGGCTGCTTGTGTAGAAGGTCTGGCAGTAAGCCTTAAACAACGTTATTTTAACCTCGTTACTACAACAAGCAAACCTGCGGACCAGCATATTGCCTCTCACAGCGAGCGCCCTACGCTCACGCTCGATATCTTCATGATCTTTAAGGTCCTCCGTTACATAATGCCCTAGGTATTTTACTTGTTTCACCCTTTGCAGGGGCTGGCCATTGAGGTTCATAATTGGCTCGTATGACTGCTTTTTACCTGAGGCCTTGAAGATCATGAAAAGGCTCTTTTTACAATTATAAACTAGGCCGTGGCTAGCAGCGTACCGTTCACAATATTCTAAAAGCTCTCTTATGGAGCCGGCCGTTGGACCCAGCAGCACCATATCATCTGCGTAGCTGAGGTTATTGACGCAAACGTTGTCCATCCAACATCCGACCCGTTTACTACTGAGTCCAGCGATCAGCTCGTTGACGTAAAGGTTGAAAAGCTTGGGCGAAGTTAGCCCGCCCTGTCTCACCCCACACTCCAACCCATACGCCGCAGAGAGTGAATTATTCCACTTTACATAGTTCACTTGATTACCATACCAGTACTGGAAAACACGTATAACTTCAGCTGGCACGCATGAGTTAAGGAACCCCAACCTACCAATATTAGCTTTGTCAGACAATAAGTATTTACTAGATTATTATTTCCCAATTTCCCCACTGCGCGATCAGCATTTATAATTATCTAGAACATGCGTCAATCTGATCACGCTGTGCATGTACTACGTTAGCAATTAAGTTAGTATATAAGATCAATATTTTGTTAGATTTAATTAATTACTGTTTCGCTGTAACTCTGTCGGAATAAAGTTATTTTTAAATACTTCCGTTGTCGCTTACTTAATTGGCGCAGCCGGTAGGATCTCTGTAGTCAGTTTGCCGTGTATACAATTCTACGTGGAGTAGCCGACGTCCGTGTCTACGGTTTAGCAGAGATCGCCGAACAAATAAATTCATTAAGAAGCCACTTCGAGTTACGGAAGAGGACCAGCCACAGCAGTAATTCAGGGAGCATGGAGCTAGCTGCGGAATTGTGAGTAAATCTTTTTCACCTTCCTCTCAGCTCTTCCATCTATATCCCAACCTTGTAATAGTCTATGTGTTTGTGTATTACTAGGGATTGGACAACGCCGTAATAATATTTGCATAGATTTTAATTGTACTAATATTTTAGAGTAGTGATAGTTTAGTAGCACATTAGTGTGATTTTTTTTTCTCCGCGTTGGTTTCTTTCATAACTTTTCACAATGGAAAACGTAACCCGTGTCCCACAGGAATTGGTTAACATCATACCAATATTCAGCGGCGACACTAGAATGTTGCCTTTATTTATAAAAAAATGTGAATACATTTTGTCTAAGTTCTTAGGAACCGCAGCCCAAAATGAATATTTATTTCATGTAGTAACAAGTAGGTTATCAGGCGAAGCAACCAGTTTGGTAGGCGAAAGAGAAGCTATAGGTACGTGGGACGAGCTGAAGAAGTTGTTAAACCAACACTTCGGTGATCCACGCACAGAGGATTGTTTAGCAATGGAGTTAGAATCGTGTAGAATAAATAAGGGTGAAAGTTATTTAGATTTTTGCCATAGAATACAGCGGATGAGAAGTGTTTTATTTGCTAAAATATCAGAAACTATCATTGATGAATCTCTACGTAAGGCAAAGCAAATCATTTATAGTAACAGAGCAATGAATGCTTTCTTGTTTAATTTACCGCCATTTTTAGTTAGATTAGTTCGTTTGCGCGACGTCACAACGTTAGAGGATGCATTAAAAATAGTTTTAGAAGAACAAAACTTCCAGGCAGTCTATGAGTCGAAAACAAACGACAGACGTAATTTTAGCAGAAATAACAGACCCAATTTGCCAAATAACCAAAATGCAATTGAATCTAATAATCAAAAGAAAGATTCACATAGCATATCAAGTACACATGTACCGAATAGTGCTACAAACAGCACATTTACACCGAACAATTCGCATCAGCCCAGACATTATAAACAACATAATAATATTCAAAGAAATCAAGACAATTTTAATCGTACAAACAACAATAATGCGTCACCGCAGTCAAGTAGGTCATTTGTTCCGATTGCACAACCGAACCAACAGTTCGCGGCACATGCATCGAGCACGCCGTCTTTTGCAGCGCAAGCATCTACGTCGGGTGCGAATACTGATGTCACCATGCGTACTGCAAGTTCACGACGTGTTAATTACATAAATAATTCTAATAATAATGAACAGAGTTCAAGTTATTCGTACAATGAGTGCCAAGAATTTTCTCCTGAAGAACCCGGGGCGGGAAATTTTTGCATAACGGCCTCTACCCGAGAGAACGAATAAAATAAATTGTAATAAACGCTTAAATTTACCACATATAGTTATACCAGAATTAAAGGCAGTTTTTATGATAGATACGGGGAGTGTTAGATCGTTTATAAGCCCGTATATAGCGAATAAATATTTTAAAAATTATTTACAGTATGAACCCTTCGAAGTTGTTAGCACTCACGCATCGAGTGTTCATAGTGAAACGGCTATTATTCCATTACCGGTTACCTTTGGAAGTCAAGAGTTCCATAAGTTTTATGTCTATAGTGTCGACGATAGGTATGATGGGTTAATAGGTAGCAATTTGCTGAAGCAATTACAGGCAAAGATTAATATGGAAAATCAGATACTACATTTAAAAAATACTGATATTCCTATCATATATTCACCACCTATGAGAGAGATATATAATCTACCATCTCGTAGTGAACTTAGAGTAAGACTCCCAGTCAACGTACTGAACGGGGAAGCTGTGTTAGATTTTAAGCAATTTACGGAAAGGATTCGAATGCCCGCCGCATTAGTTACGTGTATTGAAGGCTATGCAACAACTGTTATTCAGAATGGTAGCCATGAAAATAGAAAATTAGTAGTTACGGGACCTTTTCAAGTGGAACCATACATACAGGACCCATCTGTTAGTGTTAATTTCATAGATAATAATATAGAAGTGGACAGCTTGCTAACAAAGAATTTAGACAAATTACAGTTAGATCATATGAATTCAGAAGAACGAACGGTTATTGAGGGACTTTGTAAAGAATACAAAGATATATTTTATTGTGAAAATATTCCGTTAACCTTCACAAATCAGGTTAAACATAGAATAAGAACAAAAAATGAAGACCCAATAAACATTAAGGCACATAGATTGCCACCTATTCAAACAAAAGAGATCAGTAGTCAAGTCGAGAAAATGTTAAGGGATAACATTATCCAGGAATCTCATTCTCCCTGGAGTGCTCCCGTACATTTAGTGCCGAAAAAATTAGACGCGTCAGGCCAACAAAAATGGAGGATGGTAGTTGACTATAGACGGCTCAATGAAATCACAATTGATGATAAATACCCTTTGCCCAACATTAACGATTTATTTGACATGCTAGGTAATAGTACATACTTTACAACTCTCGACTTAGCTAGCGGGTACCATCAATTAGAGGTTCAGGAGAAAGATAGAGCTAAAACTGCGTTTAGCACACCTTCAGGTCATTATGAATTTAACAGAATGCCGTTTGGGTTAAAGACCGCACCCGCAACTTTTCAGCGAGCGATGGATAACGTCTTACGAGGCCTTCAAGGCTTACATTGCTTAATATATCTCGATGACGTCATTATTTTTTCTAAAAGCTTGCCTGAACATGTAGAAAAACTTAGAGCAGTTTTTGACCGCTTCCGTCAAACAAATTTAAAAGTTCAATTAGATAAGTCTCATTTTCTTAGAAAGGAAGTACTCTACCTAGGGCATACTATTACAAGTGAAGGTTTGAAACCAAATAATGATAAAATAGACGCTATTCTTAGGTATCCTATACCGGAAACGGTTACACAGATTAAAAGCTTTTTAGGACTAATCGGTTATTATAGGAAATTTATCAAAGATTTTGCCAAAATAACTAGACCATTAACCGCTTGTTTAAAGAAAGGTCGCAAAATTGTAATTAATGGGGAATATAAAGAATGTTTTGAGACATGTAAAAAGCTTTTAACAAATGCACCTTTGTTACAATTTCCTGACTTTAGTAAAACTTTTATTTTAACCACGGATGCATCCAATTTTGCGATCGGGGCTGTATTGTCACAAGGAACGATAGGCTCAGATAAGCCTGTAGCCTATGCTAGTAGAACCTTAAGCGACACAGAAGTAAAATATAGCACTATCGAGAAGGAACTTTTAGCCATAATATGGGCAGTTAAGCACTTTCGACCGTATTTGTATGGTAATAAGTTTACCATATTTACAGACCATAGACCATTAGCTTGGCTGTATTCATTGAAAGAGCCCAATAGTAAACTCACGCGATGGCGGTTAAGGTTAGAAGAGTACGATTTCGAAATAAAATATAAGAAAGGCCCTCAAAACACGAATGCAGATGCTTTATCTAGGATTAAGATTAATGCAATTGACGACGATTTAGATTCAATATTCGTAAATATAGGAGATAGGCAGGAACGTATACAAAAAATTATAGAAAACGAATTGCAAGACCCCGAAACTCCAATAGAAACGATAGAACTTTCGGATTCTGATGATGGGGTCACTGCCAACTCAGTTTCAAATAGAGAACACGAAGGCATTCCTAGTTTAAACGAAGCTGTCGATACTAAACCAAAACAGATTTTAATTCATTCATGGTTTAAAAATAAATTAGACGTAAAAGATATTTCAAATAATAAACAAAAAATTCTCGAAGTTCACTTACCGACAAATAACGATATATTAGTTAAAGACTTTTTGAAAGAGTATATTGATCCAAAACATAAGTACTTTATATACTTCGAACACACATCTTTTAGAAAAACTTTTTCAAACATGGTAATTAAGTTATTTAAAAAGGATTCAGTTAAGTTAACCGAGTAAGTAAGTAAGTAAGTAAAGTAAGTAAATTATTTATTTGCGTAAAACATGGTATACATTGATGTTAATATTATTACAGTAGCTCAACATGTTTCGCTAAGATATAACATAGCATGCAAAAATTTATATTTTGACAAAAGGAATCAACATCTCACATCCATAAAATCTTTTAAACTGTAAAAATTACATTCAATAAGCCACTTGTGTAATTCTAGTTTAAATTTTCTCGAGTTCAATATTTTAAAGCGACTTGGTATTTTGTTATAAATACGTACGCACATTGCAAGGCAGTTTTTGTTGTATTTCGCAAGTCTTGGCAAATCATTTAATACCAGTTTATGAGGATCTCGTCTGTTTCTGGGATTTACATCATTTGCTGATTTAAATAAATGTTTCTTGTTAACTACAAATATACATACCTCATATATATACAGACATGGTAGAGGTAGCAGACCAAACCTCTTGAACATTGGTCTACATGAGTCATCAGGTTTAATACCACTTATTGCTCTGATGCACTTTTTTTGTGCGATAAACGCTCTATCCATATTGGTACCATTACCCCACATTACGAGACCATATCGCAGTAGCGACTCAACATAAGCATAGTATGACATAATTGCAGTTTTTATGTTAGTTACGTTTTTAACTTGCTTCAGTGCGTATACAAATTTATTGATTCGAGTGCTTACATTATCTACATGTTCTTTCCAGTTAAAATCTTTGTCTATTATTACGCCTAAAAACCTTGTATGGGTTGCCTCTTCGATTTTATTAATATTAAGTTTTATGTTGTTTTTATTATTATTTGATTGATTAAATTGAATGTAAACGGATTTATCTAAATTTATTTTTAAATTATTCATGTCAAGCCAAAGCAGTAATTTGTCTATTGTATTATTTATGTCAAACTCATGGTCAGTCTTGTTTTTCTTTTTATCTGATGTCACTGTGATTGATATATCGTCGGCAAATAATATGCATTTATGATTGGTTATTTTTATGATGTCATTAATATATAAAAGAAACAATATTGGACCAAGCACGCTTCCTTGCGGAACGCCACATTTATTTTGCTTATATTCTGATGAGTATGGTATCATATCTCTATTACTGTTAATTTTACTGATAATGACACGTTGCTGTCTATTGCCTAAATAGGATGATATCCATTCAAGTGCAGGTCCTCTAATCCCAATAGTCTCTAGTTTATCCAACAATATGCTGTGCGACACAAAATCGAAGGCTTTTGATAAATCAAAAAAAAGTCCCGTAGTCAGATGATTATTATTAATATTTGAAAGTACTGCCTTCATAAGAGAGTAAATAGCTAATGATGTGGATTTCTTTTTTTGAAATCCATACTGTTCAGTACTTATTATTTGGAATTTATTGCAAAATTCTATTAGCCTTTTATACATACATTTCTCATAAATTTTTGAAAAAATAGGTATCAATGTAATTGGACGGTAATTACTAATATCACTTTTATCTCCTTTTTTAAATAACGGCTTAATAATTGATAATTTTAACCTATCGGGAAATGTTCCTGCTGCAAAAGACATGTTTATTAAATGGGTTAAAATACTAGTCAATTCATTACAGCAAGGTTTTATGATTTTAGTACTAATTTCGTCATAGCCCTCTGATCTAGTGTTGGACAGGGACATTATTTCAAGGCGCACTTCGTTTTCTGACATTGGTTTAAGAAACATTGAGTTGACATATCTATTTTGCCTATAATTTTGAACAGCTGGATCTTGCGGTGACGTTTGCGTCAAATTCACGTAATAATTATTGAATGTAGAAGCAATTTCTACAGGGTCTGTAACTACAATACCATTTAATTTTATTGCATCTATATTATCTTTAGGGGTGGTATTTTTATTTATTTCATTTTTGATGACAGTCCAAGTGGCTTTACATTTGTTATCTTGTGTTTCAATATATTTTATGTTCGCATTCTTTTTTGAGCTGTAAATACATTTTTTAAGCATATAGGAATATTTTTTATATATTAATTTATTAGAATTATTTTTGTTTTTATAAAATTCATAGCGTAATTTTCGCTTAGTTTTGCAACTTTGTCTAAGACCTTTACTTATCCACTTTTGCGTGTTTTTAGCGGTACTGTTGACCCTGACTCTTACCTTAGGAAAACAGAGATTGTAAAAGAGGCACCACAGATCATGAAAATCATTAAAGGCAGAATTTGAATCTGTGTTTATATATATATCAGACCAGCAAAGACTTTGTAAGCATTCCCGGAATTTTCGGATATTATCTAGGTTGTAATCTCTTTTATAAACGTAGTGTATTGTTGCTTTTTGCGGTACATTTTGAGAAGGAAAGCTAAGCATTTGTGCTGTATCATGATCTGAGAGGTGTAAAGGTAGTACGGTTGCAGTAGCATTGGAAATATTGCTCAAAATATGATCAATACAAGCCAATTTACGTGTGGGAACATTTATCAGCATTTTCAAATTATAATTATTACATAAGTCTTGTAACTGATTTGTAATGTTACCTTTTTTTAGTGTATTTATATTCAAATCACCAGCTATAACTATATTAACTTTAGACTTGTATTTATTTATTAAATCGTGCAAAAGTTTGTGTAATTTTAATAAAAACTGTGTTGGATCAGATTTAGGAGTGCGATAAACACATATAATAACTAATTTACCACACATTAATTCTATTCCACAGGCTTCAAACGTATTTTGAGTGGCGTAGGTTTTAACTATTGACAATTCTTTAGAATTTAGCTCTTTTTTTACTAATATACAGGTGCCACCCCTTTGTTGTTCTCTACAGAAGTTAGTAGCCATTACATAATTATTTATTTTTACATAATTGTCCAAACCTTTTTTTATAAAAGTTTCAGATAGGCATATTACATCTGGGTCATTATTATCGTCCTTTAGTTCTTGAATGGTTAGTTCTAGTAGTTCTTGTTTGGATAGAATACTGGCGATATTTTGATGTAATATTTTAAAATAGTGCGATTTGTTGGTGGCTTTAGGTACGAAAAAATGAGTCGCTCTTATTTATGACAGGAAAATAGTACGGTATAGTTCCTTTCCTAACCTTCGTATTGGATTCCGTAAAGTTATTGCTTTTAGGATACTTAACAGTTTCAATGCGACTTTGTTTCTTAAAGTAGTAGGGAATTGTCCCTTTTTTTGTTTCATGTATACCAATGCTCAATTTGAAACTTGATTTGCCACTTGCTATTCTCTTTCGAATTTCACTCGGGTTCAAATATTTATCATTATAGTCATTACAATCTATAACAAAATTAATTGACTTACACATATCAGACAATTCGGTGCTTATTTGGTTTACAAAGTGACATTTTTTATACTTACTACATACATTTTTTATAGAATTGTTTAATTTATTGACATTGAGGAATACATTTTTTACGACATTTAATACAATTACAGTGTTACAACTAAATATATCCAATATATTTTTCAATTGAGACAAGATAATATTTATGCTACGGTCATTTTCACCTAAACAAATTACAACTTTATCGTCTGTTGTTAATTTTACATTTCTGCAGTTGGATGTTACTTCGCTACATGGTGCGTTTGGTTTAGTTTGAGCAACGAGTTGATAATTTTCATATTGTGAATTTACTCTTGAGTGTGATAAGGCGGCTGCTAAGCCAACGCAACGTTGAGTACCGAAAATATGTATTTTCTTCCTAGAAATCAGATTTTGTACTTGCTTGGCAGTGCAAGTTTTAAAACTAGCCGTATTCCGTTTCGGTTCTTCAATGGAAAGTTCGCAGGTATTCTGACTCTGTATTAATAATGTAATACGTTCTGTAAGAGTTAGAATTTCTTTTTCTGCAGTCCTTAATGCTCTTGCAGGGTTAGGATTTCCTGTTGCAAGCGTAATATATTTACGTGATCAGTAACTTCAACGTTCAATGTGGATGACGATGGAGAGGATGGCGTAGAATGCACGTAGTGTTGTTGTGACAGGGCTTGCTTCTTTTTCTTGGAGCTTGTACCCGGATATCCGAATAAAGAGGAAGAATGACATAAGGATTTTAAAGTATTATTTTCTGTACATAACTTTTTTATTTGTTTATGTAGTTCGGTATTTTCTAGCAATATATTTCCCAGTTCATTCTCTGTGCTTTCCAACTGAAGTGTAAGTTGAGCTATTGTATCCTTCATTTCTGAGACTGATACCAAGTCAGTTACAGTTCTGTCAACACTCCGTGATAGTTTATTGGGAGTATTAAATGACTCGTCAGGCGATTCGCAGTCGGTAAGTATGTGAGAGTCAAATAATTTTGTACTACTTTGAGTTGAAGACAGACGTTTCGACGTATCATCGACTAGATCTTTCTTTGTCTTCGATGTTTGTTTTATTGGCGAAGGTGTTTTAATATAATTCTGCTTCTTTCGTACGGTAATATTGGAAGCTCCGTCGGTATTAGAATATTTTTTATTTCTAATACACACCTTACACCTCCATTTTTTTTTCGCTTCTGCATCTTTTAGTCGATAAGTAGGTTCTGGATAACCGTCGCAATCAAACTCATATCTATTATCACAGGCGGAACACAAAGCAGTACTTTTTATGTTCACATCTTTTTTACATTTATGACATCTTACCAGTGATGCCATCTTGCGGACGGTTTTGCTATTATTGCAAACTTAGAAGTAGACAGCCAACGTTTACTCGCCGGAACCAGGAGAATCAATATTTAAATTCCAAATATTAATATTGGAGACCTTCGAAAAGTATAAGTTAGTACTGAGGTTCGAACTCGCGACCACTCGATGGGGCGGTGCTTGAACGGCAAAAGCAGATAGCGCCTTACACCTCTGCGCCACTTGAACAGTTAATGGTTCTGTCGAATTTATTGAGTCCTTGCCGCAAATCAAAGATCACTGGATAGAATAACAATGACTGTACAAAATTACTTTTGTATGTGACCGTTGAGAATTTAAATCACTCTATGAGTCACTTTTTCACTTCGTTTTAATTGTTATTGTTTATTTAACGTTTTTTTGAGATGTTGGGATAAAATAACTTAGTGAGGTTTGTTTTTGTTTATTTATTGCTGATTAAGTCACTTTTATGTTATTGTTTTGGAACACTTGAAGAATTTTAAGTTTTTTAGTCTTATTTTCACAGTTTTTATGTTAAATTTTTAGATAACACTGTCACTTAGTTATTAGTCAATATTTTATAAGTTCAAAAGGTTTTTATTCACTTTTACACACTATTACTATTTTTAGATTTTTTTTTTTAACGGAGCACAACGTATGACGCGTCGTTACGCAGAGGACTGCTGGGACACAGCAGTGAGTGTACAGAAAGAGTTATAAATTTGACAGGATCTGAAGAAGATCAAAAAGAAGTTATTTTAAAATACCACGACGGGAAAACATGTCATAGAGGTATTAAAGAAACTTTAACCAAACTTAAAAGACATTATTGGTGGGCAAACATGAAAGAGACAGTCACGGCAATCATAAATGCTTGCGAAACATGTAAACGCATGAAATATGATAGAAAGCCGATTAAACCCCACATTCAGTTAACACAAACCCAGGATGCCCCTTTTCAGGAAGCTTTTATGGATTTATTATATATTGAAGGGAAATATTATTTAACTATAGTGGATGCATTTAGTAAAATAGCACAAGCCATAGAGGTACCGAATAGGAGTACACCAGAGATAGTTAGGGCATTGATTAAATATTTCAGCATGTATGGTCTGCCTAAGAAAATTAGTTGCGATTCCGGTACAGAATTCAACAATACTTTGATTAAAGAAATGTTAAGCTTTTACAAAATTGAACTTCATATTGGGACGCCAAATAATCCCAGTTCAATGGCAATAGTAGAAAGGTTTCATTCTACCATTATTGAGATTTATCGTATAGCAAAATACGATAAAAGCGATTTAGATACAGCATCAGTTATGACTTATGCCATCATGGCTTATAACAACACCATACATTCAGCAACAGATTTTACGCCTTTTGAACTAGTATTTGGTCACACTTATTCCGATAATGTATTTAACGTGGATAGAGAGAAGAACTTAACTCAGAAATTATTGTTAGATCATAGAAAACGCCTTAAAATACTCTATGAATTCATAACAGAAAAAGTAGAATCCGATAAAATTAAAATAATTAATAAAAAAGGTGGCGAAACGACACCGGTACTCGAACCAGACGATAATATTTACATGAAAGACACTAGGACTAGAAAAGCTAAAGAAAAACCTCGATATGAAAAAGCGAAAGTAATAGGTGAAGTTGAAAGAAATATAGTCCCAGTAGAAGTAAAGAAAAGGAAAACTAGAGTAGCCTTAAAAAATGTAAAACGTCCTCCACAGATCGTGCCTGGTACTTCTGGTACTAGTGGTGCCAACACTCACGCTGGACCTCCAAAACCTCGGTCAGAATCCGGGGATAGCAGCGATAAAGCGGGGAGTAGCAGTGAAGAGGAATAGTTATTGGACAATATACAAAAGTGTAGATTTAGAATCATTACACTTACAAATAGATAATAATATTCGGGATTTTATTAACTTGAAAATTAAAATTAAGGAAAATAGTCTTAGTAACGAAACTATAGGAATAGAAAACCAAATAGAATATCTTATTAAACTAACTAAGGATAGATTTTTTCAAATCTTACCTTTCCATTATAGAAATAAAAGAGCCTTGTTTAATCCATTAGGCTCACTTGTAAAAGCTATCACAGGAAATTTAGATGAAGATGATGCAATTAAATATGATAGAGAAATCCAAATGATACAGAACAAAGAGCATGTGGTCGAACGTAAAGTATCATCAATGCAAAAAGCTTTTGATAAATTAGTAAATGACTCTGAAATAATAAATTCAAATATTAAAAACTTGGGTTTACATACCAATGAAATGGAAAAATTAGTTGAACATGAGTTCAGGTTTAACAAACTTTTCCAAATATTAAATACTATGTATCAAATTTTAAATAACTTTCGGACCTGTTACGAAAACATACAAGAGATTGAAACGGCAATAGCCTTTAGCAAACTGAATACATTGCACCAATCCATTATAAATAGTACAGAATTATATAATACGTTAGAAGTCATTGCTAAACATGCTAGAACAATATACCCAGTAAGCAAACATAATTTAATAAAATTAGAACGTAATATCATACTTAAATCATATATAAATAACAACAAGTTAGTTTTTGTTTTAGAAGTTCCCCTAATAAATAACGAAACATATAATTATTACAAGGTTATACCCATCCCTATATTCCATTCTCCAAATACCTTTACAATAACACCCAAATATCCTTACCTGATGGTGAATAGATTGAAATACATGCCCGTGGTAAGCCCATGTACTGAGATTGAAAATGAAAAATTTCTTTGCGCTGAAACTAATTTAGCCCAGTTTCCAACCGAGACCTGCATTGAACAAATATTGCTTATGAAGAACAACTACAAAAACTGCATACAGAACCATATTGAAATAGAAAAAACTAAGATACAGAAAATAACCGACAACCAATGGTTGGTTTACTCAGAGGAAAATCTCATCATCACCGAGAATTGCAATACAGAAATCCTGAAGTACACTATTCTTGGGACCTACATCGTGACACCTGGCCAACAATGCGAGACACAAATAGGCGAAGTCATCGTTGCCGCCACCACAAACACTACAGTTTCCAGTTTCCAGCTGCCATTGATCCAGATGCCAGACCTACAACAGGACATTCAGAGAAGATCAAAGAAAGTGGATTTAAGAAATGTGGACTTCAGTGATGTGAAAGAAGTGTTACAAAGTGCAAAATTTAGTGAAATAGACGATACGACACAAACAGTGACAATAGAAATTAGTATATGGACCATCTTAGAGTATGTGGTTATTGTAATAGCAATAGTTATCTTTATAATGTATAAATTTCAGTTCATAAACTTTTGTCGAAATTCTCCGAAACCGTCTGCGACACCTTCGGATAATTCCTCTCTTAGGGAGGGAGGAGTTAAGGAACCCCAACCTACCAATATTAGCTTTGTCAGACAATAAGTATTTACTAGATTATTATTTCCCAATTTCCCCACTGCGCGATCAGCATTTATAATTATCTAGAACATGCGTCAATCTGATCACGCTGTGCATGTACTACGTTAGCAATTAAGTTAGTATATAAGATCAATATTTTGTTAGATTTAATTAATTACTGTTTCGCTGTAACTCTGTCGGAATAAAGTTATTTTTAAATACTTCCGTTGTCGCTTACTTAATTCATGCTTCCTCGAGCTTTTTCCATAATATGTCATAGGAAACGAGGTCGAAAGCTTTAGAAAGGTCGAGGAAACACGCGTACACAGGCGTGCTTCTGTCAGTATAATATTGGACAGTCTGTTTAAGACTCAATATTGCGCTTTCAGTGGAAAGTCCAGGCCTGAACCCGAACTGTGCGTCGTTTAATTTCAACCATTTGTTGAGAGTTTTATCTAACAGACTGTCCAATACTTTAGCTAGTACAGTGGCAAGTGATATGGGTCTGTAATTACTTACATCAGATACATCACCTGTTCTATTCTTTATGATTGGGACAACTAATGTGTCCATTAACTCGGGAGGAAGATAAGAGTGACTCAAACACAAAGAATAAAACATGGATAACACTCTCGGACAGTGCACACCCGCATGTTTCAAGTGCTCGATGCTGAGACCGTCATGCCCTGGAGACTTGCCTCTGGCCATTTTCTGTATTGCAGATGATACTTGCTTGGCTGCAAAACGAATAAGAGGGCTATTGTGACAGATCTCAGCATCGACCATTGATTCAGATGGCCCCTAGCGGCGAGGAAACGCGAAAGTGGTTTAGGAACGTGTTCGCTATTTCCACTGGTGTACTGCAGCCCGCCACAGTCACCGGCAAAGCCGGCTTAAGATCAAGCCTGGATGTCGACTTCCAGAATCGGCTAAAGTTCTTGGACGATCTTTGAGATGCTATTATGTCCATTTTTATTTGATTTTGATGATTTTGGCACCATTTAAGCTTGCCTTTAAAAACCCTTAGACTTTCTCGCATTTCTTCCCAAACTCTGCCGGAATTGGGTTTATTGTAAGACAACCATGACTGATACTTAAACCTGGCTTCCACGTGAGCAGCGCGAACATGCTTATTCCACCCAATAATACGCTTTTTTCCTTGCGACTGAACACCTTTATAAGTCTGTATGGCAGCCCTAGTCAAAATACCTACAATATCTTGGTACATTATCTGCAAGCCACGTCTGTGTTCTGCATTATCACAAACTTTGTCAGCACAATTGGAAAAGAGTTTCGGAAAATGCATATTCTTAAACTCAGAATTACATAATTCACAAATATAATAAAAATAATAAATATAATTTACAAATATTGAGCTAAATACATTTTAGACATAGGTACAAATAACATGTTGAAAACTTTTAGGACATAGATAGATATGAATGGTGTGTATAGTAGAACAACTACTACTGTTATTCTTGAGAAATTATGTGGTAGACAACGTATACAAGAAGATACAGTGACAAAAATTTAAAAGATATATGGTTTAGTCATGTTGAGAGGATGAATGAAAGGCGTATAACGATAGATATTTACAAGGCAGTTGTGAGTGCAAACGCCAGGAGGGGACGCTCTAGGAGGTATATAGTATACCTTATTGGTGATGTTCTACAGAAAGATCAAGTGCGTAGTACTCGCAACTGGCGTGGGTGTGTGACCTGTTTATGAAAACTTACAAGTCTACACTTTCACAAGTTACCTAGAACGCTAATTTTCCTTAAATTCATAGCTCATCTCCATATTCATAATCAGCCTTAATCTTCCCACTGCTGGGACACGGGCATCAGGCCATCTCTCTCTTTTGACCACATAAAAAAAAAGAAAATCGAATTTAACGATTTATTGCAGTACTGAGCACGACACTTGTAAACTTGTAAGACGGAATAGAGAGTCGCCGGACACTCTCAGGATTTGTTATGATTTTCTACAAGTTATAACTTACAAATAATTTTTTCTCAAACATGCTTGAAAATTCGAGCATTATTTTGACAACCTTCTTCGAGATAAATCGAAATTGCTGTACTGGTAAAAAACAAGTGACGATGCGGCCAAATAAATTACTATGAAAACTCATATCTGTCGTGTTATTTAAAAATGGAACAAACTTTTTACTTCAACACACGGCAACCAAGGAGGTAACTTATCAAAGATTTTATTTAAATTTTGAATTGGCTTGCAAATAGAACAAAGAAGAAACAAATTAACATATTGGCGCTTGAAAAATTATAGTTGTTCGTAATTGATTCTGGAATTTTTACTTAATTGACTCAGTTTGAATTTCCGCGCATTATTTGAGAAAAGTACTATACAAGCCTTGGCCGCAATCAGGAATTGATGGACTCACGTATGTGTTCCATGGCTTCGCCTCGGCCCAAATTTTCACGATCGTCCATCAATACACTTATTGCTGGCCGGGACAGTAATGTACTATTTGGTATACAAAATCACAAATAAAAGTGTAAAAATATACGTACTTGTGAACTAAATAGTGACATTTGGTAATACAAGGCTTGTAAGTTTTGATAAACAGTGCACAGATGTATGATCGTAAACAAAGCATAAGGACTTTGTAAAGATCGCAGCAGGTGGCGTTCTGTAGTTTCTGCATACCACCAAAGGGAAGATGGCGTGAGTTTATGTATGTTATTCTTGCTCTATGGCAAAAATTACAGTAAACTTATCTGCAATTCACGTATGTATGGCATTGGTTAGTTAGGAAAGGCAAAACTTTTTGAATATTTATATCTACAATCTGGCTTGACCCTTTTTAAAGGATTTAATCCAAGATTATACAATAACATCGGCGTTATGAAATGTGTTCGCGTAAATGGCTTACAGGATAAGGACATCATTATTTATAAACCGCCGTAATCTGGGCTCTTATACTTGAATTTCAAACAAAATTAAAGCTATAATCAATTTAATAAATCGGAGGAGCTCGTGGCTAAGCAATAACAGCAGCACGAGTCGATCGATCAGGTTAAGCTACGCTTGCCGGGGTTGGTCCGTGGATGGGTAACCATCATTACATACCGAAACTCCTCCGTGTCTCGGAAACTGCGTTAAGCCGTTGGTCCCGGCTGTCATTTGTGGATCTTTGACAGTGATTACGGGTTGTCAGAAGCCCGAAAGTCTGACAACCAGTTTTGCCAAGGGGTATCATATTACCCAGTTACTGGGTTGTGGAGGTTAGATAGGCAGTCGCTCCATGTAAAATACTGATATTCAGCTGCATCCGGTTAGACTGGAAGCGGACCCCAACATAATTGGGAAAAGGCTAGGCAGATGATGAATCAATTAAATACATAAGTCTCCGAATTTGACATAACCTGACCAGGTCAGGACATTACTCGTGTGTTTTGGTCACTTTCGAAAGAGACTCATACAGATATCATAAAAAAAATGTTTTTAAGAAGAAATCTGAAAGTGGCACCAGCGGCTGAAAAGTTGTGTAGAAATCGTTTGTCATGGACGTATGAGCATGTAAAGCGGAGGAGTGAGGTAAATTTCATGAGGAAAGTTTTGAGTATGAAGGTGGCTGACTATAAGAGTAGGGGAAGACCAAAGAAACGATGGATGGACTGTGTGAAAGATGATAATGCTAGAGCGGGGATGACTACCGAGATAACAACTAATAGAGAAGTACTATAGAAGAAAAAGATATGTTGTCATGACCCCAAATAAATTATGATAGGGACAGCGGAATGATGGCACAGATGTGAGTGACAGATAATGTTCCTAATTTACGGCCGTTTGCAGAGTTCTCTTATAATATAACGGGTGTAAAACGACACTTAACGAAGCCGAAAGTCACTTGTTATTCCCGTCATTGTGATATTTTTTTTGTTTTGGACCATACCTTGGAACCTTCTAGATATGGTGATATTGAAGGTCAAAGTTCCAAGGTTTTCAGACGTTTTAAAGGTTATAACTTAATTTTAAATACTTGTATACTGTACAAACCCTGAACCGTTGCATGCACCCATAAACGCAATGTTTTACCTGCGTTACGTTGCACACTACCATAAACAGCACATGATGTTTTTTTGTTCCTGAATTTTAAGAGTGTTAATATTACCATCTTCTGTTCCAGATAATCCTGCTAGTCAAGGCGCTGGACGCGTACAACATCACGTACTTCACAGTCACCGCACAGATAGTGTCACATGTGCTCGCGTACATGAACAGCTGCGTCAATCCCGTGCTGTACGCCTTCCTCTCTGAGAACTTCAGGGTCGCATTTAGGAAGGTGAGAATCTATAATATTACTATCTTCATCAATATTGTGAAGCTCTCTCAGAACTTCAGGGTCACGTTTAGGAAGGTGAGCCTTTTAAATATCTTCATCAATATATTGTGTGAATGAATTATCTATAACAGGGGGCCTTAACCGGCCACATTAGCAATTCCTCTGAAACTAGTTAATTTCCTGAATCCCAGCTGTCATTAACAATTCTTCTAATTTGACATAAAAGCAATTCATAATTTGTGGACCATTTTACGAATCTCCATAGAAAACTATCAAACAGATTAATCATTTCGTAATATGAATTACACGCAGATCATATTAAGAATTGTCATTTTGTGACATGTTACGATGATTCATAATATTTTCTTATTATGATTCTGCTTAAGTGACCGTTTTAAGCCCCCCAGTATCCTACCAGACTTCATACATGTGTGAAGCTAATTTCATCGTACTTATGGCGTCTAAAAAATGGTGGCTGAATTAATAGTGTTTTTTTTTCACCGGTCTGACTGAAGACTTAATGATGATTTTGTCAGCTGTTGGTCCTCAGTTCGGTAACAATCAGGCTATTGCATATTGCTTTAATAGGTATATCTCTGCTTAGCAATGTCAATACGTGATATTCTTATCATTATGTCTTGCAGAGACAGTCATGCGTGGGGCATTATTTGAAAGGCATTGCCAAATAAATAGTTACCCACCATTCGCCATCTTTATTCTTGTCAAGAAAACTAATAATGCATTCCTTTTTTAACGCACGACTAATTTCCACCATCTTTTCGAACTCTTCCGAAAAACAGGAAAACCCATCCGATGAATAAGATAATAACATACCTATAGCTAGTCTTATATTATTTTCTGTATTCAACGAGCCATCAACTTCGCAAGCCATTAAGCACAATCACTTTCTGAATATTAATGGCGTGCGTGGTCTGAATACTTACAGTGAATTATTCAATTAAAATGTATTATTAATATGTCGTTTAATCTCCATATTCATTAGTGGAGGGAATGAGTTCTACTGTATAGAGCTACATAATAAAACGAAAAGGATAATGAGTGAAGCCATAGTGTGATATATTCTATATAGGTACAGATCTCTTAGAAAAAGTATGCGTTTCTGCAATCAAGAAATATGAATGCGTAATGACTAGCGGCCAGCTTCTTCATCAAAAGTAATGCCAAAGTAACAGTCAACTGTTCTTTTGCACTGTTCTATTTTCAATCCTCGGCGCTGAGGCGAGGATTGTAAATCCAATAGCGTGAAAGAACAGTTGACTGTTACTTTGGCTGTTACTTTGATGACGAAACTGGCCGTAAATTTATTAGAAGAGCCGCAAGGAAGTATTTTTTATTTTGTATTACCATGTACACAACAAAATTAGAGATTAACATCTCTATGCGACTCCGGAATATTTTTCAGAACTTATGAGTGACAGAATAGGTAACCCGACAGAAATAAAACTTCGCTCATGATGGTTGCACTACTACAAAGCGCGGCAGTACAAAACTTACAAATTTTGTTGGGGCGTTACTTGGTAGCATGACGTTCGTGATAATTTGGAAACACGAAGATTACCGAAGCGTATACATTTTCTGGTTTAACTGTAGCTACCTACATTGCATCTCGATTATACAGTAGTCACTAAAAGTATCGTCACTTGTTAATAACGCATACATACCTATAAATTTTGTCAGCGATTAGTGTTTCATAGCCATACGAAATACTCCTTAGGCACAGCACATCTGAGACACGGAGAACTCACTGACACGAGATCGCCTCCTGCATGTAACAACTGCCACTAAGGTCACCAGGGTTCACTTCTATTTTTCATGTGAACTTTTCCTACCCAGTCGAAATATATCCATGAACACTTGTAGCTGAAAAAACGGTAACAGATATGTAACAAAATAAATAAAGTAAGTCGAGCAACCAGAGCAAAGTTCAGCGCTGAGGTGAAGCAAGGTCACCGGCTGACGCGAGTTTGTTATTGGCGTATAAATATTGATGGCGGGGAAACAAGCGCTTATTTGTGAAACGACACGATTCATAATATGAGGCGACAGCTTCGTTATAAAGTTGGGAGAAGAGTGTGGATAGCTATAATCTAGGAGTCGTGAAGACTCGAGTGAAAAGGTTACGTTTAGGTAAGCGTGCATGTAACGTAGTCATATAATGGGCCGCGCGTCTGTGGTAACACTTTGACCTGGAGCTGGTCTAGCGTAGCGTAGTTTCAATAGAAGAGGCCAGGTTATGCTGGTTTTACTCCCACAGACGTTGCATAATGAGTTCCGGTTATGAGGTCAGTTTGCAAGTCAGTTCAGTCACGAAGACTTTTCACTGATTTAGGGCACACGGCGGTTTCTCTTGCGTAGTCAAGTAGCACTGCTTTTTTAAGGTAGTATACGAGCCTATCTATCGCGCAGACGACGCACGTTACGTGAAACGAAAGTATAAAATACGCCGTGTGCATAGGAAATTACTAACTGAACTGATTTCAAATGTATTCGTACAAGAAGGCCTGGCCAGGCCGGTGACAGAACTGGCAACTCGACTCACTCGTGTCAGGTGGGATAGTTGTGGCTTATTCCAATTACTTACAGAAAAAGAGAAATATAGAAAAGTGTTCCAAAATAAATCTAAGTACCTGTTCTAAGGTTACTTAATATTGTTATTAGTGGTATTATACTGCAGTAGAGCTAGTAAAAGAGTTTGTCCAGGAAGTCTTAGATATCATGATCAAATTGCTAGTGTTTCATAGCCTGGGTGAAGGTTTAATAAATTCAATATATTAAACTTTTGTTTCAAAAAATCTGAACTATTAAAAAATACTCATCATCTGCCTAGCCTTTTCCCAACTACGTTGGGGTCGGCTTCCAGTCTAACCGGATGCAGCTGAATACCAGTATTTTACATGAAGCGACTGCCTATCTGACCTCCACAACCCAGTAACCGGGTAATACGATACCCCTAACACTACTACCCGAACTATTAAAAAATATTAACAGGTAATTATTATTGCTAATCTGAGCTTTAACGCCCCCGGGAAGTCCACAGGCTTAAACTTTCGCCAAAAAACCGAAGAAACCTGGAAATAATTAATTCCATGATTTAATTAAAAATCTTCCCCGCTAAGCTTTTATCTCCAGGCGCCAGGTTTATTATCCAAATGTTTAGGTGAGATAAAATTTTACTTAGTCTCTTAGAGATGGTTCACACTTATTCGGCTCGCCAAATTCGATTCGGCAGTATTTGTTAAACAACAAAGCCGACCGGAAGCAATTACTACACATATTTGGCTTTCAAACCGCTCATACCCATCGGGTTTCTCCGTTCGTCATCTACCCTCGCTGAATCATGTTCGAGTCAGCTCGGGACAATTCGAGCTAATCCGAGCGGCTTTTTCCCGAAAATATATTATCTACTTATATTTGACTAGCTTCCAGCCCGTGACTAGGATCGTCCGCGTGTTTCTTGATCCCCGATTCACCCCGTCGCGTCGCATCGCATCGCCTGCCTACGCTATTACTTCTTCTTCGCTCAGCGTTCTTTCTGACTTTTTAGTGTTCCGTAGTCAACAAGAAACCGTTATAGTTTCGCCATATCCTTCTGTCTGTCCGCGGCTGAGCTCAGAGACTCTTAGTACTAGAAAGTTGTAATTTGATATGGATGTACATATAAATCACACCAACAAAGAAATAACTAAAATCATGAAAAAAAATTGTTTTAAACCTTCTCTACTCGTATCGTGGTGATGTTTTTTTTTTCTCGTCAATCCCATAATGTGGAGTGTCGTTGAAAAGGCTGTTTTAAAATATTAGGAGTTTGTGAAAACCATTTTTGAATCCAATTATTAGTCTAGGTATAGGTTTTACCGCCAGGCCGTGCCGACCTGAACCAGTGTGTAGCACCCCTTACAATTTTGCCTGGCAAGACTTTTATATCCGAAGCGGGATGACGAACACCTGTCTTTTGAATGTATATTGGAACCGTAAAATCTAGGTATTGATCAAGTTCTGAAGTCACAATACTGTTATTATGGTATATCAAAGAATGGATTCAATCCGAAAGAGGTTAATAAAACTGATTTGACTTTTATATACTAGCTTTTGCACGCGGTTTCGCCCGCGTGGAGGTCAGAAATTATCCCACCGGAACGTACTACCGGGATAAAATGTATCCTATGTAATTTTCCAGGTCATGGTCTTCCCATGTGCCAAATTTCATCCAAATCCGTTCTGCCGTTTTAGCGTGAAAGCGTAACAAAGAAACAAACTCACTTTCGCATTTATAATATTGGTTGGGATATATATGGTATAAGTTTTCATACACGAAATCTCTTAAGGGGTCATTGTACTCAGAAAAAAATCAGCAGTTCCCTACATTTATGTTCGCATGTTCGTCAAAAAGTAGGGAACAGTTGATTTTTTTTTCCCGATTTCAGTGTTGGTCCCATAGTGAAAGTTGTTCATACTGATGAGTGCAATGACCCCTTAAGAGATTTCATGTATGAAAAGATACATCTTATATACAACATGCCGCTACAATGGTGAGATTAATTTAACACACTGGTATAGGGCTAGTGGCCAGTAATCATAAAAATATAATAACAAAATAATTCGTAAATTGAAAAACTAATATTTTCAAACAAAATAAAATAATAATAAAACAATAACCAAAATTGGGATCAGCGTAAGCTGGCTTACGTTATATCGGTCCGATCCTTTGATGGCATAATTTCTAAGAAATCGCGCGGCGTTCCTTCAATTATCCTACTTTTTGCACATTATTCGTTTTAATTTCATTGATGCGATGTTATGATTCGTGACCCCAGCAAATAACCTGTGCGCTACAGTTCTTTAAGATTACAGGCTCCAAGATCCTATTTTAGAAAAATGTAAATAAATCAATAATTTTAATACAACTAATATTCGAAACCGTATATGTGTGTTAAATTAATGTCACAATTAAAGCGGCACGATGTATAAAGTTAGGACTAGCTTCTGCCCGCGACTTCTTCGCATAGAAGTCGTTAGGTGCACCATAGAGGTACTAAAATAACAGCCATTTTTATAAAACTCTCTCAGCCCACGATCCACCGCATCGCATCGCCCGCCCGCACCACTTTGTCTTTAAACATTATACCAATACTTAAGTACTACAACCGTCCCGAACCGTTCAAGAATATCCCTTAAGGCTGTACCCTACCTCAGATTTTATCTCGCTCGCACCATACTACTCGGGACCTGAGTGAGAGCGAGACGGAGTGGGGCGCTAGCGGGTCTTAAGCCTCGAAAAGTGTAGGTGATTGGTTTTACGGTGAAAATAATGGTAATTAAAAAATTTAAAAAAACGTATGACCTTCTTTATAAATAGTTCAGTTGTTATGCAAAGTTTATGATCTAATTTGAAGTATTTTTTTAATACCAGCGGATATAGTTATTTTTAGAGGTAACTTTGGAATTTTTTTCAATCGAGAAAATTTTATGTAATCGTGTTTTCGCCAAACATAGGACCTAGCATCAATCTTCAACTTTAACATATATTTATTTCAAAATGAATGCTGCAGTATTTTCGATATAACAGAGGATCATGCTAAGCAATTTGAGGTAGGGTGCGCACTTAACACAAACACGCAAGCCCCACAGATACCGAAGCCCCATTAGGAAAATCCTTTTCTTTTATTGCTCTCATTCTCAGATCATTTCCTCGCTGTATGAGAACAAATATCCTATAGCATAAATAGCCCTTTCATCTGATAACCGATACAAACACAAAAGAAAAACATGCAGAAGTTACATTTCACACTAAAAATACTGAAAAAAAAAAACAATAATTTAATATTATCGTTTCTTTTTTTGATGTGACCCAATTACCCTTCGCGGTCAATTCCTTGGCAATCATATAAACAAGGTTTAATTAATTTATTATCGTGAAAAAAATCGGCTGTTCCATTTTTGTGGAGTTATGCGAACATAAGGCTCAATTTACTGAAACTGCGGAACAGAGTGGAAGCGAATTTCTGTAACGATATTGTACATAGCAAAATGAACTTTATGTCAACAAACAAAATAGATACGAGCCTGTTACTGCGGGAATTTCCGAAAGTGCGCGAGAACTCACCAGAAGACGCGTGACGTTATATTTGAGTTGTTTAGTTTGTGCGTTAAACAGTATTGACATAAAGTTCGTTATACTTTTAACAAAAAAAATCGCTTGATTTCCGTTCCGGGGCAATAATATAAATTGAAACCTACATGAGCGGCGGTTTGTTTTACTCGGTATTGGTCCCATAATAAAAGATGATATATATTGATGAGTAAAATTGCCCCTATCCAGAGATCTGATCCAACTGATTTAGGGGTCAAATCCTTTTCAGTCACAGTTCGAAGTAGACCTTCTTTCATCCCGTCCCTTTCCCTAACCTTAATTTGATTGGTCGTTAGCCATAAAACCCTCTGGGTATCGCAATATTCCCTCCACGTCCTCAATAGCACCAGCTTTCTGCCGCGGTTTGCAAATGTCCTTTTTTTCTTTATTATTTTAACAGAGGGACATTTAAGGATCAAATTATACCCATTTGGGGGGTGAATGCTATGGGTTTTAGATTGGTGTTTATGGCGGCTATTGTCCTCTTCCTTAAGCCATTTGATCTATTTTCTGTTAGGGTAATATATCTGTTAGGGTGTTTGCTTTAACGATATTATCTGCTATGGAAAAGTATTACCTACTTTAATCTGTTGAAATAATCTTTAACCGAATTCGAGTAAAAGAATAGTTTATGAATTCGACGTTTCTGTTTAATTACTGCCCAAGGACTGACTTTTCGGGGAATAATTACCATGGTTAAACTTTCGTGTCTTCTTTGGCAACAGCCAAGTTTGAGATAGAAATGTCATTATTTTTACAAACTTTTTATTAGCTTGCTCTGTTCGTATGTGTTTCCGGTTACTCCAATTATCATCCATTTTTCAAGCACTTCCTGGCATCCGATTGAGCTGAAACTTGGCATACTTATATAATTAACTAGACATTTTGAAAAAATGATACCATGGAGGTGGTCTGATGATGGAGCCGGAAGTTGGCCATAGGAACTCCTCAATCAAACAAGCTAGCACCAACGTGTTTGAACTCATTGTTTTAAAAAGTGCTTTGACACTAGGTGGTCTTCTTCAGGGTCTGATGATGGAGCCGGCGGTGGCCACGGGAAAATTATTTTTATATAATTAAAAGCTTGTTTAAAAAAGACTTTTACTTATATTTTATTTATTTAAATTACACAGCTTCCGCTAACATTTTTAAAGAACAAAAATGATGCAATTATCTCCCCTACTTCCCCTCTTCAATAACCAGCGCATGCGCACAGTAACTTCCAAGGTTCCAGTGACTTTATTCCCCTGAAAACAGTTTCATAAATAATATTATTTCCAGAAAAAAAGCCGATTAAAGAACAAGAAAATAAATGTTTATTGGGAATTCTTCAGCAGCCCAAAATAATGGTGAAATGTGTTTCTTCGCTTAGTCCGAAGGGAATGGTTTTATTCATGTTCAATGAACATTGAGGGATCTTCAAGTAAATTGTACTTTGTTTTTTTGTTATTACAAGCTTTATTTTATATTCGAGTTGGAAGATGTAATATAAAATACTTTTCTCTTTCAAAACGGTAATGGTGAGTTGGTACTTCGGTGAGGGTCTTCGCCTGACATATTGAAAATTCTATTGTCTTAGTTGCGCCATCGCCATCTTTTAAATATTTTTGATGGGCTCGCTTTTGACCACTTAATAGTAAGAGATAATGCAAACAAATTTGATGCACCTTAAAAGTAACCTAATTTTCCAAGACCTGACTACCCTCAGGTTATATAGCTATCGCAAAACACATTTAAGAATATAATAATAAAAATAATACCATCGGAGTGATAAACTCATACATTATCAACCTATTATAATGTTCCCACTACTGGGATACAGGCGTCCTTTCGGCCGTATCCCACCACGTAGGCCCAG
Source organism: Lithophane leautieri (assembly GCA_949152455.1). Taxonomy (NCBI): domain Eukaryota; kingdom Metazoa; phylum Arthropoda; class Insecta; order Lepidoptera; family Noctuidae; genus Lithophane; species Lithophane leautieri. Next base: position 17,699,609 of record OX424467.1, read on the forward strand.
TGCGGGTTGGTGGATGTCACATTTCCTCGAATTTTTGGTTCTAGGACATGCCGGTTTCCTCACGATGTTTTCCTTCACCGTTTTAAGAGCGGTGATGAAATAAATTTACACAAAGTGAAGTGCCTGTCTGGGTTCGAACAACTCCAAAGTGGGGGCCGGTACGACTGGGCCACCACCGCTCACATAAACACTCATCACCTCCTAAATATCTCTCCGCTATGATAAAGGCATGAATATGAGCGTGAATTAATTCAACAGCTTTCCGTCACAACTTGTTTCCGCGCTTCGTGAATTAAGTAATCTAGCATGCATGCTGTGACCCAATTCATCTTGCATGTCCTAACTAGTGCAGACCTTATACTTCGGAAACATTATACATAAAAGCGGTGCGATATCACCACTCTAAAACTTCAGCCATTTCCTTAAGAAACTCTTCGGGTAATGTCGCTGGTTTTGCGATGCAAGACGGTTGGGCAGTGGTTTTACGACTTGACGAGTCGGACGACAATTGGTCATGTCGACAGATTGTTGACCAATTGTCATTCAAAGTGTCGGGGATTGTATAATGGAAATGGACCTTATTACATGACTGTCGTTTGCTCTGTGGATATCTATTTCGTGCTAATTGAAGCGGATTTATGGTCTTCTAAATGTCAACTGAGGGCATAATCATGAGAGAGAATATTGATATAGCTACCGGATCTGGTACACTCATGCGGAAGACATTTCCGTGAAAGACACATGCGCGAACTCACTTGCATGAAAAGGCATACCGCGAATGAACTTTTGCGCGAAAGGACTTAGAGCACTCATAGAAAAAATGCAAGTTATATTAACAGTTAAATGAAACCAAACTAAAAATGTTATAATTTTTCTTTGCAGATAAATCAAGAAAGAGAGGGAAGAAAATTAGAGATGTCGAATTATTTTGAACTAAAACTTCCCCTAAGATATTAGACAACACCTCAAAAATGCTACTCACTCCTGGTTTTCAAAAAAATATATCAGTAAAACTTTTGCCAAACCATAAGTGCGGCGTTGATTGGTGGTCCGGAATAACAGCAACCAATCATAAGTGACCATGAGACATAAAAATTCGAATTGGCGATCTAAAACTAGGGGTTAATAACATGCTGAATTTTTAACACGTTGGGCCGTTGATACTTTAGTAAAATAGTTTAACAGGTCTAATTTTCCGTCTCTATCTTTTAATGTCTGTTAAAAAAAGAGAGTTATATTTTTGGCGTAGTTTAGTTGATCTGAAACAACAACAGTAGTAATGTAGTGAAACGTGTTACTAAGAAACTAATCAGTTTTTCATATAAGTCCGTTTTCCTTGTTAGAGGCAATTATTTGTGCTTATTACGCCCAAGTGGCATAAGGAAATACAGTGAGGAAACTCACGTTACTGTCCTTAATTAACTTGTAATTTCTGTGTATATGTCGCAGGGTGATTTGATCATTCGACTTTTAGCGAAAACCTTAAGGACATTGTGAAAGCCCGGATAATTTTAGAAAATGGTGCAATTTTTTCTGCTAGCAACTTAGAACTAGCGCTCGCCGACCGCTGCTGCGGCACAACTCGCTTCACTCGCTTCGCTCGCTCGGCTCGCTCGCGGTTGGTGGCAATTGTAACCTAAGCTAACCTATTTCACCCAGTTCAATATGCCGAATCATACAATCTGCCTGCGACTAGATAATTACACATGGTGAAAACATTTCTGCGGCAGATTGTATGATTCTTTGGCACGGTCAATGTTGTATGGATTACTATGAAAGCTTTTTGACAGATACGTTTTTTATAGCGCGCAGTTTATATACCCTACCGCGTAAAGAAACTGTGCCTTGTATTAAGGGCCTTAGGCATTTTAACTTTGTCATTGAGGTAGGCAAACATATTATGTGTCAAAAATATTAAGTTCTATTGGATTAGGTCGTAGTACACACGGCTACACATCAAGCTATACATTTCCAGTACAAGCTGATGTAGCATTGTATAGGATTACCGTACAATGCGAGGTAATGTGTAGCCGTGTGTACATATTATGCGTTCAACTAAGCATGGTCTGGAAAGGCTTTTGATACTGGGCCGGGTGGAAGGAAAACGCGTTCAAGGCAGAACACCGGCAAGATGGCCAGACGCGATCAAGAAGGGTGTTAGAGGCAGCATCAATCAAGCGGTCCTCACTGCAGAAGACCGCATAGCTTGGAGATGTGTCATATGTGGTCGGGATCCTCAGCATTGAGGGAACGACGTAGAAGAAGTGTACATACCTCTTTAAGCTGCCGACTATCAATCACTTCATAAAGAACTATTATTAACACAGATACCTATAATACTTTTAAATAACTTGAATACAGAAAACCACTTGTTAATCTACCTCAACTTATCGCAATGAATCGTTCGATCAATAGAGGTTAAGTAAAGGTTATCACGGTCAGCTGACAGATGGGTGACCGATAGCTTTTGATACTTAATACTTTGATTGAGTGGTAGTTGACTTGACAGGCGTAAGGGCAGCATTTTGTGTATCGAAACTTTTGTGAATGTGAGGAATCATTGACCTTTACGGGAGTTCGTGACCTTTAGTGTTGGACTAAAGGGTACCCATTTTATTACCAGCTTGAAAATGTCTTCTGTTGAACAAGAGGCTCCGAATAGACCCACATTCAGGACCTTGCATTTAAAGCTGCGAGTTGAAACTTATTTCCAATTAGTTGTTGCCCGCGTCCATGATGAAAAGTAGCCTATGTGCTTCTCCAGGTAATGTTCTAACCATGTGCCAAATTTCATTCAAATCCGTTCAGACGTTTTAGCGTAAAAGCGTTACAAACAAACACTTTTGCATTATTTTATAATCTTAGCTAGGATGTCGCTTTCAATATAATGTTGGTTTTTGAATTGATCATGGACCCCAATTACTAAATATACATTATATTAGTTGGAGATAGCACCAGTCACTAAACACAAGCAGTTCTTTCTGGATAGTGACAGGACTGTCATCATCTGCCTAGCCTTTTCCCAACTATGTTGGGGTCGACTTCCAGTCTAACCAGATGCAGCTGATACCAGTATTTTACATGTAGCCACTGCCTATCTGATCGGTATTGACAGGACTGTAATGGGCCGAAATTATCCTAACATTATAAATGAGAGATTGAGTTAGTATGTTTGTTTGTTATGGTTTCACGCTAAAACGGGTGACGGATTTGGCTGAAATTTGGCACATGAGTAGACCATGACCTGGAAAAGGACATAGGCGCTTTTTATCCTGGATCGCAGACGAAATCGCGTGCAACAGCTAGTAATAAAATAAAATTATCGCATATTTTTTTAAGGTGCGTTTCGTTCTAACCTTAGTCTTAAATATCTTGATGATTCCAAGCGAAATAATAAAGCATCTTATCTCTTCTTTCGTGTGGTTTGTGACACTGATGTCAGAGTTTTAAAGCCACCCATGGGCCTCTGACTTGGCTTTACATGCCGTTGAGAAATATCTCTCAGGGATGCCGGTTTCCTCACAATTTTTTTCTTTACTGTTTGTGAAGCAAGTGATAATTATACAATACTCACATGAATCCGAAAAGTCAGAGGTGAGTCGTTTCTCATTTTTGCCATACATAAACTATAGGTACCATAATACTACTCTTATTTTACAAAGAAACAACTAAATCCCCAGTATTTTAAAGTCACTGTAATTATTTTACAAACAATTACAAGAATCTTTATCGGATGCTGATCACTTATCTCCCGAAGATTAAAGGGAATAACTGGGTATAATTTGATCTGGCATTCTGGCAGGTTGCCAGTTGCCAGTGTTAGTTCATAACGCGAGTAGATGAATACCAGTTAAACTGCCACCGTTTAAGATATGTGCCAATAGCGGGTAGTTTTGAGTTTTATTATGAAGCCTTGGTGACGTTTTGATTGATAAAGTGCCTACTTATAGAGTGGTAATGTATTACTTGTATTAAATATAAGTGCTCCGGCACACTAGGCAGCCAAGTAGCAACAGTCAGGCTGCGACAGCCGGAGTGTTAGCGCCATCTGTGCCTCGCTGTAGGCAGCGCTGGTCAACATTTAAATTCTCCATCGGGGCTGTCAGTGTCATCGGTGGTCGGTAACTTCCTCTTCCGCCCAACTCACTTCTCTTCAACGGGTGGTCTCTGGACGGTCGCGCAGCGCAGCGTCGTTCCTATACGTTTATTTTTTAACCTTTCTCTGTACTTAACCAAATAAATAGTTTCGAATTTAAATAATTATTATCTTTATTGAAAGCACCCGCTGCGTCCCGCACACACGCAAGGAATACACATAACACGGAGTATTGAGAAAATTCTTGGCTACCTAAAGCGCGGTTTGCAATTAGATATTTATGTTGGATTGGCTGCCGCAGCCAGGCAGCCTAGTGCGCGCCTGCCCTAAAAAAAAGGTTTTCAACATAATACACATCACATATAATATGTTTTATGTTTATGTCTTTACATATCGAAACTCCTCCGTGCCTCGGAAAGCACGTTAAAGCGTTGGTCCCGGCTGTCATTTGTGGATCTTTGACAATCGTTACGGGTCGTCAGAAGCCCGAAAGTCTGACAACCAGGCTTGCCAAGGGGTATCGTATTACCCGTTGAGCTCCTTAAGTTCTGAGTTGAGCTCCACTATTACTGACAAATGCTTGCACTGACTGGACAGGTCCACTCAAATCGTTGTGGTTCTTTCCTCAAAATACCATTTCAGACGCCAATCTACATGGTCCTCATATGGTCTGACCAAGATTATGTCTGGACTTTAAAAGAGACTGCGACCTCTGAGTTTGTTTCGGCCTTTCTTCTCAGAGTAGTCAGATAGGAAACGCCGACCTCATCTAGCTTATTTTAAATATTTTATAATATGACGTGTAAAAGTGATTCCAATATCCTATTTACAGAATAAACAATTTCATTTCATTTCATTTCATTTCAATTCATTTCATTTCATTTCCCAGTTACTGGGTTGTGGAGGTCAGATAGGCAGTCGCTCCATGTAAAATACTGGTATTCAGCTGCATCCGGTTGGACTGGAAGCCGACCCCAACATGGTGGGGAAAAGGCTAGGCAGATGATGATATAATTGTTTATAATAGTTTTCGGTCGAAAAGCTAGTTTTTGCCAATTATATCAGCTGCGGAGCACTTGATGGACGTCAGACCAATATATGTCAGGCGCGCTGTGTATTTTATAAAGCTTCTAGAATAATCTAGAAGCTTTGCCCTGATTGGCTGAACGGATTGTGGCGGGAGCGGTTCGTAATAAGTTCCTGTTACAGGTTTATAAAAACAACTACAACAAAAACGCCAACTAATAAGGTAAATAAGACATCGATTCGATATCGTTTTATTTTATTCTGTTGACTGTACAAAGTCCACAGCCTTTCTTAATAAAGAAACACCCTGTATTCTTCCTATATTAAAAGGTCTTGTTTGAACGTTCCTCCAAATATTATAACAGTGTAAGAAAACTCCAAGAAATCTATTCTACGCAAAAGAAATATTTACTCAATCAAACGAAATGAGAAAAGTGGTGAGACAGCCATTTTTTACCCAATAAACCTAGTAATTAAGCATATAATCATTATATACTTACAGCCATAATCGTATAAATGTTTCACTTCTCAGAAAACATACAAGCATTTGGGCTTTTTAAGGAAATGAAAAAACCTTTCATGTTTCAAAGCTGGTTTTATAAAGCCAGAAATGTATACCAGTAACTTGCACAAAAGTATTATAGAATACTAGCTTCCGCCCGCGGCTTCGCTCGCGTGATATGTCGATAAAAAGTAGCCAATGTCCATTCTCAGGCTATAGACTATCTACAGACTCTCTACTAGACTCTCTACACTATGTACAGGTGTACAAAATTTAATTAAAAATTGGTTCAGTAGTTTTGGTGTGAAAGCGCGACAGACAGAGTTACTTTCGCATTTATAATATTAGTAAGGATAAGCATAAGCATAATCAGCCTATAATGTTCCCACTGCTGGGACACAGGCCTCCTCTCTGTGAGAGGGAGTGGACTGTAATCCATCAAGCGGGCCCAGTGCGGGTTGGTGGATGTCACATTTCTTCGAATTATTGGTTCTAGGACATGCCGGTTTCCTTACGATGTTTTCCTTCACCGTTTTGAGAGCAGTGGTGATGAAATTTTTTACACAAAGTAACACGCTGGGCTAAAACCCACGACCAGGAACTCGTAAATCACCCGTTACCACTAGGCCACCACTGCTCTTCATACTCCGCTCTATAATAAATTAAAGTCGCATTTTGTGTCTGTCTCTGTGTTCTTCTAATTTACGCAACGGATTTTGATGCGGCTTTCAACATCATTTAGATAATTTACTCCGGAAAGTATGTGTATAATACCTACATTAATATTAAACGTAAAAACCGTGCGAATCAGGGGCGGGTCGCTATTATACCGTAATTAAAACGAATTTAATATTTGAGGAGTGAAACTAATTATGGATTCCCAATTTACAAAACCCAGCCCGGTAACAGAAATATCAGAAATATTTATGATAAGAAAAACGCTTTCACGTAAAATACCTAATAGTTTTATTAACAAACTGTTTTAAAACCTTCCGCCATTTTTTAGCAAAAAATCGACGTGTCTTGTTTCAAGAATATTCATTATGTCTATCTACTGACAGATTGTTTACACCAGACCTATACGGTCAGTGACCGATATAAGATGCAATGATGGCCTAGTGGTTAAAGCCTCGCCTCGCATGTATGAGGTTGTGTGCTCAAATCCGGTCAAGTACCAATGTGTCTTTTTCAAGTCATATGTACTTTCTAAGTTTATCTTGGCATCTTACTGACATCGGTGCCGGAAAAATATCGTGAGGAAATCTGGGCTTACAATAGTTTATATAAGTCTGAAATCGCCAACCAGTCTTGAGCAAGCGTGGTGGTCAATGCTCGTGTCTTCTCTGTTTCAGAAGAAGCCTTTGCCCTGCAGTGGAACAGTAATAGGATGATATTATTATTAAAATTACTTCCAGAATATTTTCAAAGAACCAGCGGTGTGCATAGTTGCATATCTCACTAACAGTAGCAATAGCTTTAATTTTGACAGTTCAACAACATTCATTGCGTTATTTACGTTGTCAGGGCTGACAAAGGACGATGGGCAAAAATGAATGGGACGCGTCCCCAGCGACCAATACTAACCAGACATAATTATGTCGTTGGAAAGCTCTTTTTATGCCTATCATTAGTTACTCTGGCGGTCAGTCTCAAATCATGGAGTCGAGCTCATCCCGCTTTACTCTGTTTTACTCTAATAAACGATTTTTTGCCACCAATGATTTGAGACTGACCGCCGTAGTAACTAATGATAGGCATAAAAAGAGCTTTTTAACGACATACGTCCCATCGTTAGTGGTCAGTGGGGACATTCTGTCGCATCATCATGATTGAAAGAATGGATTGAAAGTTTGTTACGCAATTAGGGTGCTGGTAACCGCCAACAAATTTTACGACTTTTGGTAAGATAGGTGGTTACATAGTAGACCATTTCAAAAGACCATTTCATACACTAATCTACATGGTCCTCAATAAGGCCTGACCAAGATTATGTCTGGACATTAAAAAGACTTTGACCCGCGAGTTTGTTTCGCCATTTCTTCTCAGGGGTAGTCAGATAGGAAATGTCGACTCCATCTAGCAATATTTTTTTTATTTTATGATTCCGGTATCCTATTTACAGAATAAACAATTTTTATTTCATATATATAGAAGCCTTTGTGGATACGAGGCTACTGTTGGGAATTTATAGTTCGATTGAATTTGGAGATTAAAAGGTTTCGCCGTGAAAACGCGTGGGATTTAAATTGGAACTTCGAAATTGCTATTTTACAATTCCATTCGAATATGTTTGTATTAGGTACCATCAAGGCAGCCCATATCTAACCATTTTAAAACAAAATCCCTTGAGCACGATGACCACATCTGTTTACAGCCCCTTTTTGCGTCAACCAATGAAACAAAAATTTCGTTTCTGTTTCTTTGGCGTTCGTGTGTTTTGTAGGCTCTAGGGTGATACAATGATCACAGATATCAAACCAGCCTTTTCGACCACTTGGAATAGAACAAAAGAAACAAATTAGATAAAGTTTTTAATTTTAATGGTATTATACAACATCATACATTGTTTTTTTTTTGCAGCGTTAGATTGTTTTAAAATGTTTCTCACGGTTCATGAGTAAGCTCCCAATTTAACTACCTACTCGAAACTGCTGTGTTTACAAGGGTGATGGTAATTAGGCACATTCCTTGAAAAGGGTTTATGACTAGAGTTAATTTAAAACAAACATGACAGGGGATTATCGAAAATTTTGCGCTTTTGAAGTTTTATAGAATTTTCCGCCTCTCACACTAAAACTGATAATAATGAATTGTAAGAAATCTACTCCACCCTGGACACTACATTAATACTTTTCTGATTGCAAAGAAACCCATTCATCAAAAAAAACCCATAACCTTGTCCCGATCTTGCTTAAACTACGACCGAACGATATACCATTAATATTTATTTCCATTGAAAAAAAAACGCACCATCTCAGATGGCTTTTAAATGTCTTTCTTTCATTTACAAAAACAAGGGACTCTGAACCTGTGATGCTATTGGTTGATGAGATTTCTATAGCGGCCGAGCGCTACAAGCAAAAATAGTCCTTACGGTGTATAGATTTTTGTTTCTTTGATAAGATAAGATAAGATAAGATAAGATAAGATTTATTTGTTCAAAACATAAGTATACACACATTGCATGCAAGATGTTACATTAAATTATAGCACAGTCATGTTTTGCCTTGACGGCGTACAAATATAAACAGATAGGTTATTTTTATTAATAGGATATAAACCTCAAATACTTATTTATTTTGTCCATTATTCAAAGCAATTAACATAACAAATTAAAACTTCTTCAATCAAAGTATAATAATAATACCACAGAATAGTGTCATAAACTCGTCATCGAAATGGACAATAAAACAAAATTAGCCAGTCAAGAGTCAAAGTAATTAAGAGATAAACATTTACATATTATTATTACACAAAAGTCTGATTTATTTATTTAATATTATACATAATGTCAATAACGAAACACAAAAAATAATAATATTAAAATAAAATGACAAATAAAAAATAAAACTATATCAATACATTGTCTTTTAAAAACTCGGAAATACTATAGTAAGCTTTTTGAATTAGTAAGTTCTTAATTTTTTTCTTAAATAAGTTAACATTTAATTCTTTAATGTGTGGCGGAATGTGATTAAATATATTTGGCGCCATGCAGAACACACTTTTATGCATCAGTGCTGTATTGGACTGTCTTCCACATAATATACTATAATCCCGTCGACTTCGGGTATTCGTATCGGATAGCTTCTTAAAAAGCTTTGGGTTTGTTTTAACGAAGACCGCAACCTCATAAATGTATAATGAAGGGAGTGTTAATATTTTATTTTTGATAAAATATGGCTTACACGTATCAGTACTTATTAGTCCAAACATCGCTCTGAGACACCTTTTCTGTAACTTAAAGATTAGTTCTCTATTACACGAGTTGCCCCAAAAAATAACCCCATATCTTAAGATTGAGCCTACGATGCCATGATATGCAGTGAGCAAAGCTTCGGTACCTAAGATCGAAGACAGTTTATAAAGAGCATAAGCAGATTTGCTTATTCTTTTGCTTAATTCCTCTGTGTGCACTTTCCAATCCAGCCTTTGATCTATGTTTAAACCTAAAAATTTGGTAGTACCTACGCTTTCAATCACTTTGCTACCGTGTTCTATTATCATATTAGATGCCTTTGGTCGTTGACTGAACAACATTAGTTTTGTTTTATCAACATTTATCCTAAGGTTATTATTATCTAGCCATGTGATTATTGATTGGATGGTTTTGTTAATTTCATTTTCTAATTGTAACTCGTTAGTGTTATTAATAGTTACTGTGCTGTCGTCGGCAAATAGTGACATATGATGAATGGTTACCTTTGGTAAATCATTGATATAAATTAGAAATAACAGGGGACCTAGGACACGCCCTTGTGGTACACCATACTTAATTAATCGTTTATTTGATCTAAATATTAATTCGGATTTAGTCTTTGGATCTATCTTCGAAATTTCCACGTATTGATTCCTATTTCTTAAATATGATTCTATCAATTCTAAAATAGTGCCTCGAATTCCATAAGCTTCTAACTTCTTAAGCAAAATCTTGTGGTCCACGTAGTCGAAGGCTTGGGTCATATCGCAATATACGGAACACACTGGTATTCTGCTGTCAACATTTGCGATGACTGTATTCAACCAATCGTAAACAGCCATGTTAATCGTTTTATTTTTTCTGAAGCCTTTTTGTTCCTCAGTTAAAATGTTATATTTTTCAAAAAAATTGTAAAGTTGTTCGTATATATATTTCTCAAAGACTTTTGAGAAAATTGGTATGAGCGCAATCGGTCTATAGCACTCCATGTTTTCCCTATTGGTTTTTTTGAAAAGTGGTTTGACTACAGCCGTTTTGAGATTGTGTGGAAAAACACTAGTTGTAATACACAAATTAACAATATAACTTATATGGACACTAATATAATCAGAAACATATTTAATAATTTTTGTAGAAATACCATCGTGTCCCACGCTATTAGTATTTTTGAGGGATTTAATTATATTCTGTATGTCACCAAAAGTACTATTAGGATAGTACATGTGTTTGTATTTTCAGTATTTTGTGTAGGTTTTAGGGTCTATATTACGGCGTGGGCACGGGCAGTAAGGTATTAAAGTTATTCCTATTTATTTGTAGTAACTTGTGTATTAGTTTTTACTTTAATAAGTACAAATGTTTAGATTGTGTAAGTTCCTACAGAATATTTTTTGTGTGTAAAATTGAAACGAAATATGTACTTATGATAGGTACCATATAAATATGATACAATCACGTGGTTTGGCTGTGAAGGTATGCTTGCAGTTTGGCCACATCCTGGTAAGCATAGGTAAGCATAATCAGCCTATATCCTTCCCATTGCTGGGAACCAGGCCTCCTCAGAGAGAGGGAGCCCCTCTGTGACAGGGAGCGGGCCATAATCCACCACACGGGCCCATTGCGAGTTGGTGGATGTCACATGTTTTCGAATATTCGGTTCCAGGTCATGCCTGATTCAAGATGGTAACGACTCAGAAACGCCTAGCCCTGCTCATCACCACTTTCCTAAAATTAGAAACAAGAAAATTTCTTATTTCGAAAAACAAAAGACGGTAGCGAATCTAGAATTTATTTTTATGAAGAACAAGCGTAAACAATCGTTGCTATAAAAAGTTAACATCGCAAATGATAGACATGAGTTCATTGGACGAGAAGCGACGTTTGTTGAAAGAATCCAGTTGAATGAAACTGATAATTCAAAGGTATCTTAAGCTCTGGCCACACTCAGTTTGGCTAGAGCATTTTTTGTATCACTAGGGGAGATAGACTTGAGTTGGTTGAAAATGGTAATGAGAAAGATTAATTCGTTTTATGGGTTATCTTTTTATTTTGATGTTTTGTAGCTTCGTCTTAGAATCTGTTTTTACAAACAGATACTTCAATTATTTGTATGTATAATGTATGTATAGATAGATGTAGATAGATGTCTTGATTAAAAAACATGCGGAGCAGTCTTTGGGGACTGCCGATAGAAGTAAAAACCAAGTAACATTTACTCATTTCTTCAAGCGTTCGGTGACGATGACGCGAGTTCCATGATTTTTGTTCACCCAAAAATGCTCAACGCGCCTAAATAAGTTTTCACTTCAAAAAGTTTGAATTTGATGAACGGGAAATGAGCATGCCTTTCAAAGTAATTGAACTTTTCGCCTTTGGCGTATCTTCTCTCATGCATATTGATACGAAAGTAAATTGATGAATGGGGTTTCATAGCAAACAATACTTTTAATGATATCAAACAAAGTAACATTGGTATAGTTTGAAGAAATTTTTGAATTTCGGTGCAGAATGTACATACACCCATAAACTCACGCCTTCTTCCCATGGGGGTAAGCAGAAATTACAGAATATTTTTTTATTATTTTGCTTCCTTCAAACATCGGAGGCCCTAGTGCGAGTTTCTTTTAACCATGTCGACTTAACGCATCGAACGGGTTCGGCAATCCGATTGGCCCTTCACCAGTGAAGGTCAGTGACCGGCCAATCGGAGCGCCGAACGCGGTCGATGCGTAATGTTGAGATAGTTAAAAGAAACTCACACTAGGGCCTCTGGTCATACACGTACGCCGGTTGCTAGTACTACGCACATGACCTTTCTGAAGGACATCACCAATCAATCTGCCTAGCCTTTTCCGAACTATGTTGGGGTCGGCTTCTAGTCTAACCGGATGCAGCTGAATACCAGTATTTTACATGGAGCGACTGCCTATCTTACCTCCACAACCCAGTAACTGCGTATTACGATACCCTTTGGAAAGACTGGTTGTCAGACTTTCGGGCTTCTGACGACCCGTAACGACTGTCAAAGATCCTCGAATGACAGCCGGGACCAACGGCGTAACGTGCTTTCCGAAGCACGGAGGAGTCTCGATATGTAAAGATGGTCACCCATCCACGGACCAACCCCGGCAAGCGTAGCTTAACCTGATGGATCGACCCGTGCGGCTGTTATTACTTAGCCACGCTGCTGAAGAACATCACCAATAAGCTCTATAATTATGTCCTGCTAGGGTATCCCCTCGTAAATACGTTTTGTTAGTCACTTTTCATTCATCCTCTCAACATGACCAAACCAACTCTTTTAAATTTTTGTCATTACCTACACTGCAACATTGCCTTATTACATAATTCCTCAGCCTGTCCTAAAATGAAACTAGGTCTTGTAACAAATAAAAAAAACGACTCCGCTACTGAATGTGGAAGTTTGAAATGCCGACGTATGTTATTTCTAAAGTACAGGATCTCGATGTACGCCAGTTTAACCTTGATAATATGATTTAATCTATTTATTCGTACTCTTAGCGTTTTGTCTCATCCTACAACACATTATTCTTTGTCTAAATTTGCTTTTACACAAAGCAATTAAAAGCTCTGTCATCTGAACAATGCAGCCATGCCGAGATTGTACAAGTTAATGATTGCTTCAATTTATTGCATTCACTGAACAATTAAAATGCTTACGAGTTAATGGACCTTAAAACTGTTTTCATCTAATGAAACGAGAAAATAATTGTGTGTTTCGTTTAACTCCAACTGATGACAAATGCAGTTCTTCAAAGTAAATCTCTGAATTTGTTAACTTAGAACTCCCAACAGCAACAAGAAAAATGACTTCGATATTTCACTTTCACCCCCGTAAACTTCCGAAGTTATTAAATAAACTTTCATTTGTTCGCAGGTAATGTACTGCCCGCCCCCCTACAATGACGGGATGTCGGGTCGCCCCCAGCCCACCAAAACTACCCGGACGGGCAACGGGAATTCTTGCCACGACATCGTCTGAAACTCAGTCAAGAACAGGTCACGTTACCACACCAAGGACCAAGCGACGGTAGTGTGAACGTTCCCTTATATCCCGAGAAATGGACTGTGAATAGATTATCTCCGATGTAAATATTTTTGTTAGATGTAATAGATGTATACCTAAAATTGTTATGTAGAAAATTGTATTACTTCTTATTACATAGAACTGTAATATCATTTTTTTTATAGTAATTGTTCATTTTCTATTTTTTTGATGTCTCTGACACACTTCTATATTCCGAGCCCCAATATGGAAGTGCGTATGATTAATCGAAAAATAATGTAAATATTAAAATTATGTTTACTATTTTATCATGTCTCCTAGTTTATGTAATAAAAATTTTAGTCAAACTAAAATTTACGAATTAGATATTAAAATGTATAGTTAAAACATCGAATTATACGATAGATTTAAATGTAAATAAAATTTTAAAAGTTTTTGTAATTATCGAGTTACATTGAAGTTGTAATCTTTGACTGTAAATTACATCAAACTATTATATTATAGTATTTAACTTTATAACTAATTAAATTAATAGCAAAAAACTTAGTTTGAGAATACAAAATGTTATAAATGTATATAAATATATATGTCAAAATTACATAAATGTTATGTTGTATTAATTTTAAGTGAATTTATGTAAAACGCTTTAAAGTTATTAATAATTAAATGTTTTGATAAAATGGCGTTCATTTTGTTCCCGGTAATCATAATTAATTAATATTTAATATCTTGTGTTCGAATTTATTATTTATAATTAACAGATCAATGTCTACGATATAGTCTAAAATGAACATAAAAAAATGGAAATTGGTTAATGTAAAGTAAAATGTTATGAAAGTTAACTTAAGATTCATGAATAAGATATCTATGCTTATGTATTATACAATTACAAAGTATTAATAATCTGCGGCGAAAAAAAAACATAGCTCTTGTTTATAGGTAACAGGAATAATCCTGAAGGTATAATCCGATTTAATTCAATAACAAATCTATTTCCATGGCAATTAATCAAGATTAGGGCGAAGGAGCCCCAGATCTAGCAATGGTCATTATGAACTGATATTACTTCATAAACTCACTCCTTTTCCCATGAGGGTAGGCAGAAACTACAGAACGCCACCTGCTACGGTCTTTACATACTCCTTTTGCTTCGTTTACGTTCATACATCTGGTGACACATGCTCGCCGGTTGCGAGTACTACGCACCTGACCTTTTTTTTTTTTTGAGGGTGGGAAATCATCCAATGACTTCTCCCGCTCTGGGCGGAGCGAAAGGGCGTGTCAGACTTTTACTGACTAAAACCCACCCGTGTTCCTTCATTTGCCTGTTGCCAATGCCGCCAATCGCCTCCGCGAGGACACGGCGGTGCTCCGCCCAAGCAGGGCATACCTCCACCGTATACGCACCTGACCTGAATAAAATAAAGTTAAAAATCAAAGGGTTAAAAATATGTAAATTTTGATGTCGAAACGAAACAGGTTTGAACGCCAGAACAGAGTTGCCAACTTATAAAAAATAATATTTCTATTCCATTCTATTTTTTGATAATGGCAAGCAGTATCGATGTCGACAATTCGCGAAATGTCAGAAGTGAAATAGAAAAACAATAATTATTTATTTAAATACAAATAAAACACACATAGGTACACACAGTAGGTAGGCACACACATACTATTTATTTATTTATTTTATTTTATTACTTTTAAGAAGGCTTACAGACTAATTACAAATAATAGGTGACAACAAAACATTATCAAGTTGCTAATAACAAGCCTCCACACATATATAACATATCGATTATTTAAAGCCGAACAATCAGCAATTTCACAATTAAAGTACCTATTACAGTAGGTACAGACGCCAGCACATCAAGCTACTCCAATCCGCCAAACCTTCCCAATCAACATTGATCCTTATTCTTTAGTTACATAGTTGAGAATACACATACATTACCCATTTATACATTAGATAAATAAAGTTGTAAACAATATCCGTCCACAAGATTTCAGCCTCAAGTTTTAGCTGGCCAATCACGGAAGAGCGTGTCCAAAAACATAATATACGCACTACAGTGAAAGCTTTGTCCAATAACGATTTATAGTAGTAATAAATTAGCGTCCGGTAAAATACGGACTTATTATAGTACCGGACAATTTATTGCCACTAATGAATCTGTCGGAAGTACTTAGTTTCACGGCTTTATGTAGGTAGGTACCTACATAGATATAGTTCGGAGTTTCTATTAAGTACTTTTAGCTTGATAAGGGATGTTCTTCAGTTTTGTTCAAAGCTTTCAAGGCAGACACATAACAACATCACGCCTGTGTAGGGTGGTTATGGTTAGGCACAGTTGCATCTTTGTACACTCACATTTTCCCAGTTACGTTTAAGTTCTATGTTATAGGGGGCCATCGACTGGGTACAAATTCAGACACCGGCCCACTACTAAGAAATTCCAGATGGAAAAATCCAATAACACTTTGCTCGACCCGGTAATCGAAACCTCCTGGTTTCGATTACCGGGTCGAGCAAAGTGTTGGGCAAAGTAGCTCAGCAGTAGTGTTTGCGTCCACTTTTGCTGCACATAGGATTAAAATCGTTTTCTAAATTGAGGCGATTTCTGTTTGCTTGTTATTTGAGCCATCGACGAAATCCTTAACTCGTACAAGAAGGAGGTTCCAAATGGAATCACACAGTTTAAAGTTTAGCAACAAGAAAATATAATGTATTCTAAGTACAGGGGCAACTAGAATACATTCTATTTTCTTGTAACGAAACTACTTTTTAGAAGGGTCCAAAATGTAGTTTCGTATGGAGAAGAATGGGGAAGAAACTTCACATTTATTTACTCATGTTTAACTCCATTTTGTATACAAGTACAGGAAATCCGACATTTATGTAAATAAATGGTCCTTTGATCAAACGAAGCTATTAATTGCAATAGACTTGCTCTCTATTACATCATTGCATAGGATTTAAAAACATAACAGCTGATGAAATGTGGGGGGTGTAGGTACTATTCAATACCACCCAATATCTCTTCGGGAAATCTGTTTGATTTTCAACTCTCTGCTCAGCGCCAAAAGTTAAAAATCCAGCAGCGCTCTTTCATGTAGGTGTCACCTAGTGTTAGTGAAAACAAGCATTTATGTACTGTAAATTCCTCGTCGTCAATCGTATATGAGCTACATAACTATTACTTTATGGCTAAAAAAATATAGGTAAAAAAGTGACTATACCTAGAATTTCATAAATAGTCAAAAACTTTTCACAAAATGATCAAGGAACAGCTTTATAAATATTTATTTCTTCTCCTCCATTTCCGTTACTCAAACACCTTAAAAGTTGAACCGAATTTTGAACCCGTGACCTGACGATACAAACTGCAAAACTGTCGAACTACAGAAACCGATAAAATTTTACGCTCGACATAAATTTAATTAAAGTAGGTACTGTAGGCGTTTCTCGCGTGACTTTTGGAAATCCGCCAAAAGCTGAACGATAAAAAATAACGACAATGCATTCGTTTGTAGCTGCATTTCAATGAGCTGATTGTGTTTTGGTAATTTGAAGTTTGAGACAGTTCGGCTACTAGAGCTTTCATTGCCCCATTTTTTGTTGTAGGTAATAAAAGTAGTTTTCTCAAACATGCTTGGAAATTCGAGCATTATTTTGACAACCTTCTTCAAGATAAATCGAAATTGCTGTACTGGTCAAAAACAAGTGACGATGCGGCCAGCAAAGTTACTATGAAAATCCATATCTGGCGTGTTTAGCGGCCAAAATAAACACTATGAAAACTCATATCTGTCGTGTTATTTAAAAATGGAACGAACTTTTTACTTCAACACACGGCAACCAAAGAGGTAACTTATCAAGGATTTTATTTAAATTTCGATTTGGCTTGCAAATAGAACTGTTTAAAGTAAAGAAGAAACAAAAGAACGTAGTGGCGCATGAAAAATTAGAGTTGTTCGTCATGTATTCTAGATTTTTTATTTATTTTCTCAGTTTGAATTTCCGCGCATCATTATTTGAGAAAAGTACTATACAAGCCTTGGCCGCAATCAGGAATCAATCTCCTTATTGCTGGCCGCGACAGTAATGTACTATTATCGTCAGTCCTCGTAATCAACCTTGCAGGATGCCAATATATTTTTTTAAACAGTTTTCCGTACCTATTAGATAGGTAATTTATGTCGGTAATAAGATTGTTTAGATGTAACGCAAATGCAAAAGCACAAAAAAAAATTGGCTCTAATCATTTGTAACATCTAGGAACCCATTGTTCGGTTTTTGCAGCTTTCACTCCAAGAAAATGGCGATATCTGTATGATCACATAAAACAGCATCTGTTGAGCAGCTGGAAGCACTTTAAGTAAGTCACGGTAAGCTAATATGTGTTCCTCAAAACGTAATGTGGTGCTATCAAAGAAGGTTCTTTCGAAATTCCGAAGCTGATCTGCGTG
This sequence comes from Lithophane leautieri, assembly GCA_949152455.1. Taxonomy (NCBI): domain Eukaryota; kingdom Metazoa; phylum Arthropoda; class Insecta; order Lepidoptera; family Noctuidae; genus Lithophane; species Lithophane leautieri. The sequence continues at coordinate 17,717,649 of OX424467.1, forward strand.
TTCTGAAAATGACCACATAGTTATATTTACATTAAAGCCTAATACACGGTGTGATTTAATTGCCTGTGACATACTATAAGTTTATTTATTTATTTAAGGAAAAACAAACAGTAGCACAATAAGATACAGTCATAATGTCTTAAATATTACATTTTAAACAATTATGCTAACCACTACGTTCTCCACAGTTTCAATTTAAAGTATTTTAAAAAATTGTACCGTCTAAACAGTGCTGTGTAAAAGAAGCAAGACAATTTTTTTTTTGTTCAGTAGCTATAAATACTTCTACAATATTTAACATAACATAGAGGCCTCCTTTTAAGTATAAGAAATACCTGTGTTAGGAGACCCCGCTCTTCTAAAACCATAACAATTATAATATAGGAGTGAACATACAAAATAAAATTCACCTTATATCTAGGAAGGTGTGCGTATGTATGATTTTGTGTGTCTCTATGTGTGTGCGTATATCTGTGTGTGTGTATGTGTGTACTTGTGTGTGCGTATGTGCCTGTGTGTGTGTTGTCGGTTATCATGAAATTATCGCATAATACTTTGTAAAAGAGCTTCAATGTCGTCATAGCTCTTGCATTTTAACCAGTCTGTTAAAGATTTCTTACAATCTCCATAAGTCATGGGGTAAATATTTAAAAGTTTATTCAACTGGTTGTAGATGGAACATATGTAGTTTCAATGTTATTGTACCCCTTGTGGGATCCAATGGGGATTAAAAGTCCGAAATAATTAATATTCCACCTAACATGGCGCCCAAAATCTATGATTATCATAAAATTCCCCGTAGGTACGTACCTAATGGATTTATATTAGTCATCACGAAACCACTCGAATCGCAACAATTAAAGTAAAGTGAAATAATCGTGCGCCGATTATGTAATTAAATGATCGTAATCGACACGTCAATTTAATATTACAACGCTTTTCTTTTGTTTTATCGTCCCGTGAAATGACAGAAAAAGTTGGTACAGTGGTCGTTCCGTACACACGCGATGCGATTAACAGTCAGGGATTTTTTTTTGTTGAAATTGGGACCATGCTAGAGGGCTCAGTATTAATACATAAAATGTATAATTTATAGCGAACGTTCCATTGGGTGTCCCACGACAACTCCCGACTTTTTGTTTTTTATCAAATGGATACTCTACGTCAATTTGCCGTATTACAGCGATTTCATACAACTAATAGAATGTAATTTGAGATTTATTTCGTACGAGCGATTTAAGTTGGTAGTCGATTACTAGATAATACATTTGCCTGACTTTACGTACAAACAGTGAACTTCATGTATAAGAAAATGCATCATCCCTTTATTTTATTTTCATACTAGCTTTTGCCCGCGGCTTCGCCCGCGTGGATGTCGGAGAAAATCCCACGGGAACTTACTAACGCCCGGGATTGAAAGCACCCTATGTGTTAATCCAGTTATCTAATTGCGTAACTTATTTTCGTAACCGATTAAGACTAATCTTTCATTTTGACAGTTCAACAACATTCATTGCGTTATTTACGTTGTGGAGCAGATTTTTTTTCAAACTTATGAAGCAATGGATTTGAAATTTGTTTCAAACTGATTCAGATTGTGGATCTTGTTTACGCAGTTAGGGTGCAGGTTATAAACTATCTGTGTGCCTTTCAACCACATCCGTTGGGCCATTTTTGCGCCAATCCGGAACAAACATCCAAATAAACAGACAAACGGACAAAAATTCTTAAAAATATATTTTCGGCATCAGACTCATTCCCACACCTCGTAGCAATTACTTATTTTCAAAGTATTCAATGTACAGTTTTGACTTAGTTACTATTTTATTATGCCTTTTTCCGCAACACGGGCAATATTTTCGTTTTTTTATTGATGAAAATCATATCTGTGGGCTGCAACAACATTATGATAATAATTATGTAGTCGGTGGTTTAAATATTATTGTATCATCACATAATTAAGGCATTATTCAAGTTAAGTCAGTTATTAACTTACAAAACCCTGAAAAACGTACTTTATTTTTTTTTGTTTTAAGTATTAGTACCTACCTGCCGTACCGAGTTTTGAGTTAATCCGACAGCGCGTTAAATTTTAACTTACTTATTTTGCCACCCCGTTATTCGTCTATGTGACGGATTGCTTAAAAAACTAAAAGTGACAATCTTTATTATTTACTATGGCAAGTATTGCCAAGTTTCAAGTTTAATAACTAAAGGAATTAGGGCGAATTTCCAAAAACCCTTTCTTAGTGGGTTCCTACGTCCTAATAACTATCTGTGTGCCAAATTTCAGCCCAATCCATTTAGTGGTTTGAGCTGTGACGTAGACTACCCATTTTCACCCCGTTAGTGGTAGATTTTTGAAAAACCCGAATACACATCATTCTTTATTTTTGGTTTTAAGTATAAATATTGAGTTTCGAGTTAATCGGACAGTGCGTTAAAATTATTCTATACAAAATTTGACAGCCCCCCAATCCCCGTTTAGGGGGTAGTTTAGAAAAACTAAAAATGACGAACTTTATAATTTACTTAGATAAGTATTCGGGCCAAGTTTCAAGACAATTAATTCAAGGAATAAGATTTATCACACAAACGAAATCCCCCCTTTTCACCCCTTTAAAGGTCGAATTTCCAAAAACCCTTCTTAGCGCACGCCTAGGTCCTAATAACTATCTGTGTGCCAAATTTCAGCCCAATCCGTTTTAGTGGTTTGAGCTGTGACGTAGACTACCCAATTTCACCCCGTTAATGATAGATTTTTGAAAAACCCGAATATACATCATTCTTAATTTTTTGTTTTAAGTATAAATACTGAGGTTCGAGTTAATCGGAGAGCACGTTAAAATTCTTCTATACAAACTTTGACACCCCCGCATCTTCGTTTAGGGAGTAGTTTATAAAAACTAAAAATGACAAACTTTATAATTTACTTAGATAAGTATTCGTGCCAAAACGTCAAGTCTATTAACTCAAGGAATAAGATTTTTAATACAAACGAAATCCCCCGGTTTCACCCTCTTAGCGGTGGAATTCCGAAAAATCGCTTCTTAGTGGAAACTTACTCTTCATAAAGAACACTAGCCTCCAAATTTCATGTCTCTAGGACCAGCGGTTTAGGCTGTGCGTTGATATCTCAGTCACCCTTGCCTATATATTCATCATTAAAATAAAATAAACTTTGACTTTGGAATGTCAATTTTAATGACTCGACTTTGTATTTAGGTATGTTTTGTTTCAAGTTCTAATCCATATTACTGAATTATTACTGAGGTGTGGTATGTAAAACTATTATATGTGTTTGATGTACTGAAAATAAATCTTATACCTAGTATTCGAAGTAAGAAGACCGGGGAAATATGACTTGATTGAATACCTGTCGGTCTTCCTCGTTTTCCTTAAGGGTCTTTTCTATCTATAAAGGTACTGAATCATTAACCAAGTCGGACAAATTTATATGAAACGAACTTTTGCCAGCGGCTTCGCCCGTGTAGATGTCGACAATTAACCCATGGGAACCTACTACCGGGATGAAAAGTATCCTATGTGTTAATCCAGGTTATAAACTATCTGTTTGCCAAATTTCATCCAAATCCGTTCAGCCGTTTTTGCGTGATTGAGGAACAAACATCCAAACACACAAACTTTCACATTTAAAATATTAGTAGGAAGTAGGATACAATAGGGTGAAGATGCCTATTATGAGATAGCCGCCAAATATGAGATAGCAAGGTATTGGCTAAACTATTCACGGCAACCGCTTGGTGCTAGTATCGCCGGAAGCGTCATAGCAACGATTCCAAATGTGTGACGGTGCGCACCAGCGGCGCTCTTAGATCGTGGGCATGCGAATTTTTGCAGAAGCCGAAAAAAAAATGATGAATATCTTAGTAAGAGCTAACAACTGCAGGCTTACATTACTAAAAACTAACCTCAAAAATTTGGAAATTTTCACATTATCGTAATCCTCATCATTGGCAGCCTTCTTCCACCCACTGCTGAGTTTAGCTCTCCTCCCTTTTGTGCCATGCTTCCCTGGTCAGTACAAGTCACATCTGAATCTAACCTGCAATCTTCTGTAGATCGCCCAACCACCAGGGGGCCAAGTCTACTTATTTACATAATTTTAAGTTTTTGACAGATTTTTTATGGCAAATCTGTCAAAAACTCATCATTGCGAGACCATTGACACGTTTGTAAATTAGTAGACTTGGCTCCCTGGCTATTGGTCTGCCAACACTCGTTTTACCATATCTCGGCCACCAATGCTTTAGGGCTCTGCTCCACCTGCTGTCACCACGTCTAGCCAAGTAGCAAATTTTCAAATAAAACCATTAACCCTTCGTAAAGTGGATCCACGCGAGACACAATGGCTTTTTAATTGGTTCTTTAATTACAGCATTGAACCAGTTAAATGACTTCTGTTCGTCAATAAAATAATACAAAAGCGATCCCCATAGGCAAATTGTAATAAAACCGTAATTTGTACCCTCAGACAAATTATTCAAGATAAGGCATGTATTACACAAGTCCGGTGTATAAAATTAGTAAAGTTCTAAGCAATCGCGTGCCTGATATAACCCGATAACTGAGGAAATGAAGCAACGTTCTATTGTAATAAGTTCTCGACGTAACATGCTACTATGTAATTTATTCTGACGTTTTTTTTTCTTGTGTGCTATTTATTTTGTGGTCGACAAGTTTTTCATGTAATTGTGTCAGTAACTGCAACTTGTTTACAAAAACACTTAGAATAAAGCATAAAGTCGACCGTCCACAGCTACGTAGGACGTGCACGGAGACCCGTTAGCTGCGAGGTTCATTTGTTTGCCAGCCATGCATCCGTGCGTACATGACCGTGAGTCGATCTTGCCTAAACTTTAATACGAAGCTAAGCTAAGCTCATACGTAGCTTTGTCGTTTGCTGCTGTAAAGCGACGGCTTAAAACTATCGGTAGGTAAAACTAAATCTCATATTCGAAGTAAGTACTTTGAATTTGTCAAATATTATAATAGATTACCCCTGAAACACCTGCGTATATAATGTATGAGACGAGATTACCTAAAAAATGTGTGGTACGCTTTACAAAAACGTAGCCTCTTTGTCATTCCTCAATGACGTAGAGGCTGACATTTGCTATCAGCAGTACAGGTGCTGAAGAGGTCTAGATATTGTGTAACAAAGCGTTTGCTGACAATATTTTGTCTCAGGCAAATCGCTATACTAAAATATATGTACCATTTTCATTACGTGATGTACAACATCACGCATGTAATTTTAAGCATACAAATGATTTTGCTTGAATAAATATATAGAAAAATCATCCTGTAGGTATCCAGACGAAGAAATGTAAGCGTATTCAAAGTTTTACATAAAATACATACAACACAAATTGTAACATGGAAGAGATGTCAGTGACATAATGATGTGGATATGTTGTGATATACAATCTCTCCAATAGCCAGACATGGATGAGAGTTGTCGAGGATCGAGCTAAGTGACAAGCATTTGGAGAGCCCTCTATGCCTAGGTGATCTGTTAGTAGCTGATGTAGATAAAAGTATCACCGTCTGACGCCAAAGTAAATGTATTGTCGCTGCTTCGGCGTCGTCATCGGTTTTTTTGTTGACGTGCCCATTGCCGGTGCAGTGGAAAAACGGCGTATTACATTCTATTGCCACGTCATTCTATAGTTTTTATTCAGCGTAGCCATACGATTAATAGACGTGAAAATTCAATTAAATTGAAAGGTGAGTAGACGCCTGAGCATCGAGCGCCAACATGTCAGGATGATTAATTGAACTTTGTAACTCGAGTCTAAAAATCAATTAGTTTCGCTTCAGTCGGCCTGAAAAATAACCTTCTATCAAGGTAGAAAAAATAATGTTGTGAGAAAATTAACTACTGAATTTTTGTACTTAGCCATGTCCGGAGATTCATTTTGGAGGTGAGTTTAGGTACGGGAGTAATTACCTATTTTATGTTATGAACTACTGCGTTGAATATTTTGTGTGGGTAGGACAATCAGACATTTTTATTTCTTCATTGTAGCATAACACTATACCTGTTTTCCCAGAAAGGTAGGCCCGCATTTTGCAAGTTATCCTACTAATATTATAAATGTGAAAGTTTGTGTGTTTGTGTGTTTGGATGTTTGTTCCTCAATCACGCAAAATCGGCTGAACGGATTTGGATGAAATTTGGCAAACAGATAGTTTATAACCTGGATTAACACATAGGATACTTTTTATCCTGGTAGTAGGTTCCCATGGGTTAATTTTAGACATCTACACGGGCGAAACCGCTGTCAAAAGTTCGTTTCATATAAATCTGTCCGACTTGGTTAATGATGAACCTTTATAGATAGAAAAGACCCTTAAGGAAAACCAGGAAGACTGACAGGTATTCAATCAAGTCATATTTCCCCGGTCTTCTTACTTAAGATTTATTTTCAGTACATCGAACACACATAATAGTCTTACATACTATGCCTCAGTAATAATTCAGTAATATGAATTAGAACTTGATACAAAACATACTTATATACAAAGTCGAGTCATTAGAATTGACATTGCAAAGTCAAAGTTTATTTTATTTTAATGATGAATCTATATACCAGGCGAGGGTGACTGAGATATCAACGCACAGCCTAAACCGCTGGTCCATGAGACATGAAATTTGGAGGGTGTGTTCTTCATGAAGAGTAAGGTTCCACTAAGGAACGATTTTTCGAAATTCCACCGCTAAGAGGGTGAAACCGGGGGATTTCGTTAATATGAAAAATCTTATTCCTTGAGTTAATAGACTTGAAACTTGGCACGAATACTAATCTAAGTAAATTATAAAGTTTGCAATTTTTAGTTTTTATAAACTACCCCCTAAACGAAGATTGGGGGGTGTCAAAGTTTGTATAGAAGAATTTTAACGTGCTGTCCGCTTAACTCGAAACTCAGTATTTATACTTAAAACCAAAAATAAAGAATGATGTGTATTCAGGTTTTTCAAAAATCTACCATTAACGGGGTGAAAATGGGTAGTCTACATCACAGCTCAAACCACTGAAAGGATTGGGCTGAAATTTGGCACACAGTAATTTATTAGGACATAGGCGAGCATTAAGAAAGGGTTTTTGGAAAAATCGAGCTTTAAAGGGTCATAAAAGGGGGGATATCTTTTGTATGAAAAATCTTACTCCTTGAGTTAATAGACTTGAAACTTGGCACGAATACTTATCTAAGTAAATTATAAAGTTTGTCATTTTTAGTTTTTCTAAACTACCCCCTAAACGGGGATTGGGGGCTGTCAAATTTTGTATAGAAGAATTTTAACGTGCTGTCCGATTAACTCGAAACTCAGTATTTATACTTAAAACGAAAAATGAAGAATAATGTGTATCAGGGTTTTTCAAATCTACCCCTAACGGGGTGAAAATGGGGAGTCTACGTCACAGCTCAAACCACTGGACCGATTGGGCTGAAATTTGGCACACAGATAGTTATTAGGACGTAGGAATCCACTAAGAAAGGGTTTTTGGAAAGTCGCCCTTATTCCTTTAGTTATTAAACTTGAAACTTGGCAATACTTGCCACAGTAAATAATAAAGATTGTCACTTTTAGTTTTTTAAACAATCCTTCACATAGACGAATAACGGGGTGGCAAAGTAAGTAAGTAAATTTTTTTACGCGCTGTCGGATTAACTCAAAAATCGGTACGGTAGGTACTATTACTTAAAAAAAAAAAATTTAAGTACGTGTTTCAGGATTTTGTAAGTTAACAACTGACTTAACTTGAATAATACCTTCATTATGTAATAATACAACAATATTTAAACCACCGACTACATAATTATTATCATTATGTTGTAGCAGCCCGCAGATATGTTTTTCATCAATAAAAAAACGGAAATATTGCCCGTGTTACGGAAAATGGGATACATAATAAAATAGTAACTAAGTCAAAACTGTACATTAAATACTTTTAAAATAAGTAATTAGTACGAGGTGTGGGAATGAGTCTGATGCCGAAAATATATTTTTAAGTATTTTTATCCGTTTGTCTGTTTATTTGGATGTTTGTTCCGGATTGGCGCAAAAACGGCCCAACGGATATGGATGAAAAGTACACAGATAGTTTATAACCTGCATCCTAATTGCGTAATACACAATCCACAATCTGAATCAGTTTGAAACAAATTTCTAATCAATCAATTGCTTCATAAGTTTGCAAAAAAAATCTGCTCCACAACGTAAATAACGCTATGAATGTTGTTGAACTGTCAAAATGAAAGATTAGTCTTAATCGGTTTCGAAAATAAGTTACGCAATTAGATAACTGGATTAACTTAACATAGGGTGCTTTCAATCCTAGGCGGTAGTAAGTTCCCGTGGGATTTTTCCGACATCCACGCGGGCGAAGCCGCGGGCAAAAGCTAGTATTAAAATAAATCTATTTATACGTTAGGGGCGAGACTATTGAAAGTAAACGGGAATGAAGAATGTTTCAATGGAAAACCTAATAACGCTCTGCCCGACAATCGTGCTTGTGACTACTAGTTCACAGGGTAAGTCTCAGTTATTATTTTGTCGGCAAACAATGCCCTCGATGTTGCAAGAATACCTATATTTTTCTGAAAGGTAAAACTGCCTTTTTCCACTAGTTTGATAGCTCTAACTATCTATTTCTTTTGTGTTAGGACCCGAAAACATTTAAAATTTGTCTTGACACTAATATTTTTCTCCAAGAATCTAAGCAAGAAAAGCTTTTATTTTCAAATCATCATTATCATCAGCCTAACGCAGTCCAATGCTGGACAAAGACCAAACCACTTATTGCACTTATTGCACGCCATTCTACTCGAAATTTTCGGCAACTCTCATCCAGCTGCTACCAGCCACCCTTCGAAGATCGTCGCTCCACCTAGCCTGAGGGCGTTCTGTCTTACGTTTGTCGATTCGCGCCAACGGGCATCGGTTCTACGGCTAATATGGCCGGCACATTGCCACTTCCGCTTGCTTATTCTGAGAGCTATGTCGACAACATTGGCTATCCCGGATCACCTCGTTCCAGATTTAATTCCTCAGAGAGACTTCAAGCATAGCACTTTCAAATGATTACCAAGAAATATTTCATCAATCTAAGATAAAATACTAGACTTTAACCGGCTCCAAATGACTCTATAACTCTGTCTGATAAGGTATTATTTATGAATACTTACTATAATACTATAATATATTTTCGAGAAGATTTTTCTCGATAAAATTACGAATCTTTCTCAGACGAAAGTGTATAAATAAGTTCGTTTGTGTCGCTTGACTGGTTACCTTAAGTATTTACCTAGTTTTGGGAAACATTCTTTAGTATATTGAAATGAAATATCTTTCATGAGAAAAATGATTAATTACCTACTTCTTAATACGTTCGAGAGACAAATCAATATTATTACCCAAGTGCTACTGACATTTTTTGTCACCATGGAATATGACGTCATTGTGGAATACTTTTTTATTTTTCCCTCGTTCACTTTTTTTGATCATTCAAACAAAGTTATATTTAGTTGGAATGTTTTGACGGCTGAAATACCTTTTTTTTTTTTTTTTTTTTGTTTGCGCTGGGAAAAAATGCATTACGCATACCCTCCCATCGGGGGATGGGAGGGGTATGTGGGACTCCCCGGTCTGACCCGGTATACCCACTAAAATAACCCAGCGGCATTCCCGCTTCGTCTTAGTGGCGGGGGACTGGGAAACCGGCACAGCCTTCACGTCCAGTCCTCCGCCGACGATCGCCCTTCATGGCGGGCCCCTCACGCCCTCCCCGTGGGGAGGGGGATGGGCCCGGGAATGACCGACGAAGGTGGTGACGGGTGCAATGCGGGCGAAGGCACCCCCGTGCCTGTCACCCGCCCGTCACCACTATAAGGAGGGAGAGGACGGCGCCCTCTCCGACCCCTTCTTCGTCTGCGGAGCGGCGCAGCGAGAGGGTCGTCCTCCCGCACGCGCTCCGCCTCCTCCTTTTGCGAGATTACGTCCTCGCAAAAGGAGGCAACCGCCGCCCAGGCCTCCTCGCTCCCCAGCATGGCGCTGACCACGCCGGGAAGCGAGAGGTCCTGTCCAATCACCGCCGTCAGACCGCGGCGCAGCCCGGACCAAGCTGGGCACACCTCGAGGGTGTGCTGCGCCGTATCCTCCGCCGCACCGCAGTCGTGGCAGGCCGCGGTCTCCTCCCTCCCTATCCGGCACAGATGCGATCCGAAGCAGCCATGGCCGGACAACACCTGCACCAGACGGAACGAGAGGAAACCGTGGGACCGCTCGAGCCAGCCGCGCAGGACCGGACCGAGCGCGTCCAGCGTTCGGCGGCCAAAGGCGGCGTTGGCGAGGTCCTCCGTCCAGTGGAGGACGACGGCATCCTTCATCTCCCGCCGCACGGCCTCTTGCTCCTCGGCGACGGGGCGCTCACCGAGCGCCTTCCGGCGCGCCTTCCACTCGTACACCCTGGCGAGCACCCAAGCCTCCAACTCCCAAGGAGGGGTGCCGGCCAGGGCGCACGCCGCCGAGAAGCCCACCGAGCGGTAGGCCCTCGCCACCCGCAGTGCAATGGCCCTTTGGGGCTTGCGGATGGCGGTCGCATTCTCCCTCCTGTGGAGGGAGTCCGCCCAGATGGGGGCCCCGTATAGGGCCATGCTTCTGAGGATGCCGGCATACAGGCGCCGGCATTTCGCCTTTGGCCCCCCCAGGTTCGGGAGGAGCCATGAGAGGGCGTCAGCGGCTTTCAATAGGCGCGTCGACAGCCCGCTGAAATGCGGACCGAAGCGCCACCTATCGTCCAGCACCAGGCCCAGATACTTCATCTGGGGCTGGACCCTTATCCTGACGCCCTCTACGACGATGTGGGCGTCGGGAGGGCAGCGCTGCCGAGGCCCGCGAAAGAACACGGCCTCGGTCTTGTGCAGCGCCACCCTCAATCCCAGGCGGCGGATCCTCTCTGCAACCAAGGATCCGCCAGCCGAGGCCAGACAGGCCGCGTCCACAAAGTTCCTCCCCCGGGCAGTGAGGAGAGTGTCATCCGCGTAGCAGATGACACTCGTGCCCTGGAGGAGGGCTCCCCGCAGGAGCCAGTCGAACCCGATGTTCCACAGGGGCGGCCCCAGCACTGACCCCTGCGGAACACCGGACTCTGCGCCGTACCGCCTCACCGTGGCCGTCTTGTCCGCGAGGAGGACCTCTCGGTCCTCCAAGTAGCTGGCCAGGAGGTTCTGCAGGTATTGGGGCACTCCGTGATACCGAAGCGCCTCCAATATCGTCGAGTGGGGCACGGAGTTGAAGGCATTCGAAATGTCGAATGACACCGCCAGCACTCCGTCCCCCGCCTCCACCGCCTCCTTCACCTGGCCCTTGAGTAGGGCCAGCGCATCGATCGTCGAACGCTCTCGACGGAAGCCGAATTGGGCGTCCGACAGGTCCGGCCCTACCCCACGCAAATGGCTATTAAGCCGGGAGGCGACAATCCCCTCGAACAATTTACCGACCTCATCGAGCAGGACGATGGGCCGGTATGCCGAGGGCGAGTCCACCGGGCGTCCCTCCTTTCGGAGGAGGCATAGCTGCCCCTCCTTCCACAGTTTCGGGAACCTCCCAGCCGTAAAGCACGCGCTGAAGAGTTCCCGAAACCTGGTCTCCATTTGGGAGGCGGCGATCGCCGCCACCCGTGCGGGGACACCGTCCGGTCCGGGGGCCGTCTTCTTTGCGCGGAGGCTGAGAACCCCCGCGTAGAACTCCGCCGTCGTCACCGGGGGTACTTCCTCCTCCGGAGGCGGAGCCGCCCCTTGCGGGGGATCCATCGTTGGTGGGGTGAAGTCGGTCCTGCGCGGAAACAGGGACCGGACCACCCCATCCAGCAACGCCGGCTCGAGGGTTTCCGTCAGTGGGGGACCATACGGGCGCAGCTGGTTCCGCGCCGCTTTGTAAGGTCTCCCATAGGGGTCCCTATCGAGGCCCTCCAGCATCTCGGCCCTCGCCGAGTCCTCTGCGGCGAACATTGCAGACTTGAGGACCGTCGTCGCCTCTCGGTAAGAGGCGTATAGGCGGTCCTCTTCTGCCCGGACTCGGTTTTGGGCGCTGCGCCGTCGGCTTCGCGCGTAGGCCCTTCTAGCCGCCACGCAGGCGGCCCGGAGCCCCGCCAGCTCCTCCGTCCACCAATAGACGGCACGACGGGGAGGCGGACGACGAGACCGAGGCATGCTGGAGTTGCACACCTCGGTCAGGGACCTCCTGAGCCGGACCGCTGCGGCGTCCACGTCCAGGACCTCAACAGGAGGCGACAGCCAGTCCTGGAGAAAGGCCGCCTCCTTGGCGGCCTCCCGGTCCAGGCGAGTGAGTGCCCACCGCGGGAAGGGAGATTGCCCAGCACGGGCCATCCCACCCCCCTGGGTGGAGATGTCGAACCGCACATATCGGTGGTCCGACAAGGTCTCCACCATCTCAACTCGCCAGTTGACGACGCGGGCGGCTAGTGCAGGGGTGGCAAACGAGACGTCCACCACCGACCCACCCTGTTGCCGCACACACGTATGGACCACCCCCCTGTTGAGGAGGGACACACCGCATGAGGCCGCCCAAAACTCGACGGCGCGTCCCCGGACGTTGCAACCGGCGGCTGGGTTGCCCCAGGCAACCGACTTGGCGTTCAGGTCACCCAACACCACGACCTGGCGTGGCGCCGCCCTCCCTACGACTGCGGTGAGGATCTCGAGGAAATCCTCAAAGTCCGAGAGAGGGCGGTTTGGGGAGAAGTAGACCCCCACCAGGGCCATGTCTCCCCACGCGGCGGCCACGTATCCCGGTCCCCTCTCTAAGAGCGAGAGGGGAGGGGAGTCTGTGGAAGACCGCGAGACCAACGCCACCAAGCCGTCTCGGTCACCCAGCCAACGGCCAGGGACCGAGTAAGGTTCGGCGACCACCGCCAAGTCCACCAACCACTCAGCCATGGTCTGCATCAGCAGATCCTGGGCTGCCCTGCAGTGGTTGGTGTTCGCCTGCAGTATGCGATGTTCGACCCTATCCATCAGTCGGACATCGCACCCTCCTCCGCTGTCGCCGTCGCAGGAACAACGGTGCTAGCGGCGGCAGCAGGCCCGGTCGGCGCCTGCGCTTTGCCCCGCTTTGGGGGAGGATTGCAGTTCCTCCCCTTCATAACGTGGGCTGCCGGGCAGCCACGGGCGGCACACACCGCGCAGTGCGGCGTGGCGGCCCCGCAGGAGGCGGCTTTGTGGCCCTCCCTGCCGCAACGGTAGCAGGCGTCCGTTCTGTCCACCATGGACGGACACAGAGCCCGGGTGTGTCCGATGCCGAAGCACCGGAAACACCGCAGAGGCTGGTCCTCGAGTGCCCGGACTGCACCCGAGCTGAACCCGACTATGATCCGCCCCTTGGCAAGGATGGCTTTGGCAGCGGCGATTGGGCATTCGAGGCGAATGGTGCCCATGCCACCGCGGCCGGGCCTTATGTCCCGACCTTGGACCGCCGCGACGCCACAGCCTCCCATCGCCGCGACCGCCGCCACCACCTCCTCCTTGGTGACTGAGTCATCTAGCTCAGACACCTCTATGGCCGCCGACTTGACCGGTCGGGCCACCTTGGCCGAATCTGCGATGACCTCCTGCAGCTTGGCTGCAAAGAGGTCCGCATGGGCACTCCCCTCTGTCCCCGGGAACTCGAAGATTCGAGCCCCGGCTTGGGTCCGTCGGCAAGACACACTGCCGATCCCCAGCTGGGTGGGATCGGCATTGGCACGCGCCCGCACCAAAATAGACGCGTACGTCTCCCCTCGCTCCGCAGCCTCCGCGGTGAGCGTCACCACGACGGCCGCGGTTTTTGGGGGGACCAGTTTCTTTTTTCCCTTCCCTTTCCCCTTCCCCTTCCCCTTTCCCTTGTCGGTCGTCTGGGACCGGCTGGGAGCGGTGGTGGCGGGGGCGACAGGGGCTGCCGTCGCCGACTTTTTGCCGTTGCCCTTCCCCTTACGGACCACTTCCGTCCACTCGTTGGACGGGGTGGTTGAAGGGAGAAGGGCGTCTTCCGCCTGGGAGGAGGAGGACGGCCCCGGGTCGCAGCGCCTCTTATCCGCTGCAAGCGGTGGTCGGAGGCGTTTCTCCGGCAAGAGCCGGTCCTCAATGCCTGCTAAACAGGCTCTTGTGAAGGCCCTCTCCTCAATTACAACCTTGCGGATGATATCCTCAAGGTTAGAGGAGGGGCCCTCCGCCGCAAGGCTCGTCTCGGCTTGTGGTGGTGGCCGGGCCGTGGCTTCAGCCAGCTTCTGATGAAGCTGGCTGACCTCCGACTGCAGGCGATCTATCTTCGCCTGCATTTGCCGCGTCTCGTCAGTGGCCTTCCGCCGGACCAGCTCCGCGACGACGCCACGCATGCTCGCAGCCCGGCTCTTGAGGGCCTTCTGGAAGGTCCCCTTTAGATTTGAAGATTTAGAGGCAACCTCCACAATCTCCTCTTCGTCCTCCTCCGCCATCCTCTCCAGCTCGGCCAGAGAATGGTCTGCGTAGAGAACACGGGACGCACCGTACCCGGCCCTGGCCCGAGCGACTTGCGCCCGTTTCTCTTTTGCAGCGACCCGCTCTTCCAGCTCTTGCTGGAGCTGCACCCGCCGAGCCAGGTCCAACTGGCGTTGGGCGTCCGCGAGCCCAACGACATGGGTATCCGCGGCCGCCGTCGGCTTTTTTGCCTTCGGCAACCTCGTCGACCCAGAGGCCGAGGAGCCCTCGGACCCTCTTCCTCGGACCCGCTTTCGCGACCGAGAGTCGTCCGCATCCGACACAGTCATAAGCGAGTCGTTGTCGGACGACTCGCTTATGTTAGCCCCTCCAAATAAGCTAGCCGCAGACGGCGCGCGGCTAGTCTCTGACGCTGAAGTGTCGGAGAGGCCCTGAGAAGGGCCTTTGGGTTGGCCCTGAGAAGGGCCTTTTGGTTGGCCCTGAGAAGGGCCTCTGGGTTGGCCCTGAGAAGGGCCTTTTGGTTGGCCCTGAGAAGGGCCTTTGGGTTGGCCCTGAGAAGGGCCTTTGGGTTGGCCCTGAGAAGGGCCTTTTAGTTTTAAAAATCGCCCGCAGGCGTCTCGCTCCGGTTTTGGCATAGCCTCCGCAGTTTCGTATTCCACAAGGCAGGGTTAAAATGAGCTACGAATTCACAGTGCACTTTGGCCAACCCAGTCTGCCACTCCGTTACGGTGGTCAAACTGGGTCGTTTCCAGGGGACGCGACGTGGACGCAAGCACTGTGGGGGGTCCCCCACGGCTGAAATACCTACATTAACTTTTCGCAACTATATTGGGGTCGGTTTCCAATCTAACTGGATGCAGCTGTATTTGATCCGCCTATCAGACCTCCAAAACCCAGTTACTGGGTAACACGATACTTCTTTGTAATACTAGTAGTCAGATTTTCGTGTTCCTGACTACCCGTTACGAATGATAGCCGGGACCAACGGCTAAACGTGGTTTCCGAGTCACGGAGAGGTTTCGATATGTAATGGATGGTTACCCATCCACGAACCGACTGCAGCAAGCTTACATTACCTACTGAACAAAATAATGTGTTGTAAGTTTTACAGGGAAGTTATTAATTAATAACTTTTAATGGTTATAAAGAACATAATCATTAAAAATCAGAACGCGGTTGAAGCCGCGGCTACAACTATATATTATTTCTTTATTTTTCGATCATGAAACACATCAACCATACAATTCTTAATTTTCCATGATGATCAATGTATGACCGTGTGGTATTGTTGACTGTCTGCCAATTGTAAAAACAATTCAATTCCAAATTCCGAAACTAGCCTGAGTATTTGATTGTCTTACATTAGTACCTGCCCAAAGTATAGCTACTTATTTGAGATGACATTCCGAACGGGCTTAGTGACTTTTCCACTGTGTCTGAGTCTATCCATAGTTTGGCCCTTCATATGTAGCTGTTCAATAAACGGAAGATGATCCCATGCACCTGTCCGCCGATTGTCGACTCTTATAATAGTACCTACTTTTGAAAACAATGACATCTTCAATTGTCCAATGAGTAGATTCAAAAACCACACCCGCTACTCTGTCCATACATATTATAAAACAAAGTCCTCCGCCGCGTCTGATACAGATAGTATTCAATAAAAACCATATGTGTATCCATTTCTGAAAATCATTATCAAACTCACTAAGGTCATAATTATTTTATATTAAATATGTAATCTTTATCCAAATTTTAATTTTATCAATGCTTATTACACTAGTTACTGCACGTTCTATTACTAAAATTGCTATTTTTTTTTTATCAACATCGTTGTAGGTTTATTACTAAAACTTGATTTTGTTAAACCTGTTGTAAGTATATATTATAATGTAAGTGATTGCTGTTCCTTTAAAAAAAAATCTGATATGAAAAATGGAAAAGAGAGTACCTACATATGTACACACATCTAAGTACTATTGCGTGCCGAAAAACCAAGCAATAAATCCAAGTATAAATCCTTTACACCATCCAAAGAAGCCACAGGTGAAGCCAAAGCAGCGAAACGTATCCAGTTTCCGAACGGAACAATAAAAATAATCCACTATGTGTGTAGTTCCAACGCAAAGTTTTTTAATATCCGAGTTCCATCGAGGTTGAGTAATAAACTTACGCAGGATAGCTATTAACTTGATAAGAAAACTCGAACCAATAAAATAGTTGTTTGGATTTATTGATTAAAGAGTTGGAACTTATACAGGCCATGTATTTCTCTTCTATTCCAGAGTGAGTCAAGCTAATTCCGAATTTAAAGAAAAATACTTTTGTAACAAAAGTCTTTCAACAGGATTGACATAAGCTTTTCGATAGCTTATGTCAATACAGTACATTTTTGTCTTTTCCAGCATCGATATCGCTGATAGAACTTCACTCAGTCTGGGCCCTCTTGTTGCCGAATTAGCGTGAACCAGTCATCGTTTTACGCAGTAACTGGGTTGTGGAGGTCAGATAAGCAGTCGCTCCATGTAAAATACTGGTATTCAGCTGCATTCGGGTATACTGAAACACGCCTAAATATTTACATGCATGTTTACGCTTCTATCACAATAATCAATGTTACCATAATAATACGTAATAATCCATATCCATCCATAAATATATCCATATTTCCATAATAATACGTAACTTTGTCTGTAACTTTGTCTGTCTGTCAGATATTAAATTCGGCAGGTAAGTAGGCTTATAACCTTTGTTAGGAAGGACATTGGATACTTTTTATTACGTTTACATTTACTTATTTCTGCTTGAGTACATATAGTTCTCGTTTTATTTATTTTTTTGGGTGGTATATTGGCGTTTGCTAGCTGACATATGGCTAATAATTCGATTTATATTTTATGTTACGTAATGTAAATGATTTTGCATACTTTTGTATAGAATCAATTGTTTCTAACTGAACAGACAGCTGTGCTGCTGGGGAGTTTGTTGCGCCACTTCTTCTTCCCAGCTAAAGCACTAGGAAGTGGTGAAAGGTGGGCCAAACCCCGATCCCTTAACTTAGGATTTTTCAATGCCAACGGCATTCAACGCCAAAGAGATGAGATCGCGGAATTCCTCCGCGACCATCAGATAGATATCCTCTTAGTACAGGAAACATTCCTCAAACCCCATAAACGGAACCCTTCTATCGCAAACTATCGTATAGTTCGCAACGATAGAACCCGTTGTCACAAGGGCGGCACCCTTATATATTACAAAAAGGAACTCTATTGCATCCCAATAGATCCTCCCTCTCTCTCTCGGATAGAAGTCTCAGTATGCCGCCTAGGCATGTCCGGCCATCAGCCGATCACCCTAGTCTCTGCTTATCTCCCTCCCTATTCCTCCGCCACGGAGAATCCCCAGGAATTCTCCAATGACTTCACCGCCCTACTCGGCTTGAGTGACTCCGTTATTATAGCGGGTGATCTCAACGCTAAACACCCGGCCTGGAATTGTTCCACTACCTCCGTTAGAGGGCGACACCTGTTCGACCTCTCAAACTCCCATAACTTCGATATCATCGCTCCGATGACTCCCACTCATTTCCCTCACGAACCCAGTCACTCCCCCGATATCTTAGACATGGCGATCCTTAAGAACGTCAACCTTAGGTTAAACTCTATAGAAACGGTGCACGAGCTCACCTCTGACCACCGCCCAGTAGTCATGAAACTGGCCCCCCGCATAGGTCTCCCCGACCCCACCCAACCCCCTGCCACCAAGAAGGTAACGGACTGGAGGAAAGTAGGCGAATTGCTGAAATCCAACACGTCCCCCCAATTGGACTCTATTCCCGAACAGTTCGATTCTGTCGCCGACACGACGGCCGCGATCGACTCGCTCACGGATCACATACAATCGGTTTTGAACGATTGTTCAAGGCAAGTTCCAGTGGTGGACGACCACCGCTTCAAATTGCCGGCCGATGTGCGTGATCTGATGACCGAGAAGAACGCGGCCACCCGTGCCTACAGCAATTTCCCATGCTCCGCTAACAAATCTCACATGCGCTACTTACAGCGTAAAGTAAGGACACGCATTGCTGAGTTGCGTGAAGCGGGTTGGGACAAGATGCTGAGCGATCTCGAGCCCACTCACCAAGCTTTCTGGCAACTCCAGAGAAATCTCCAGTCCCAACAGGGCGCTTCCATGCCCCCCCTAGTCCGTCCCGATAAGACCATAGCCTTCGACGACTCCGACAAGGCGGAATGCCTAGCCGATAGTCTCGAGGCTCAATGCTCGCCTAGCTCACTGCCTGTAGACCAAGCTCATCTCGATGAGATTGACGCTGAAGTCGAACGCAGAGCATCTCTCCCCCCCGTCGAAGACCCCGATGATCCACTGCCCCCCATCACTCCTGATGAGGTGCACGAGATCATCAAAGGTCTTAAAACGCGTAAAGCCCCCGGCTCAGATGGACTCACTAATAGAGTGATCCAACTTTTCCCCGCTCAATTAATAATGCTCTTGACCATCATCTTCAATGGTGCTCTCGGCAATAATATCTTCCCCCAGGCATGGAAGGAAGCCACCGTTATAGGTATCCCCAAACCCGGCAAGTCCAAATCCGATCCCTCTAGTTACCGTCCCATCAGTCTGCTCAGGGTTCTCGGTAAAATCTATGAGAGGCTTATTTATAAGCGTCTCAGAGACTACGCCGAGACCAAGGGTCTCATCCCGAACGAGCAATTTGGGTTCCGCACTCAACACTGCAGTATCCACCAAGCCCACCGCATAGTCGAGCATATAAGCGAAAGCTTTATGCGAGGCCTAATGGTGGGGGCGGTGTTCTTCGATATAGCGAAGGCGTTTGACAAAGTCTGGCACAATGGCTTATTATACAAGCTATACCAACTCGGTGTGCCCGATCGTCTCGTGCTCATCTTACGAGACTTTTTGTCAAACCGCACCTTTCGCTACCGCATAGAGGGCGCCCTATCCTCACCCCGTCCCATTCGCGCAGGTGTCCCCCAGGGCTCTGTCATATCCCCGCTCATCTTCACGCTGTTTACTAGCGATATTCCCAAAAGTAGAAAGGCACAGTTGGCTCTGTTCGCAGACGATACGGCCATCTACTTTAAGGCCCGTAGTCCCGTTAGGATTCGCGACACTCTCCAAACCTCAGTCGACAAGCTCGGCGAATGGTTCAGGAAGTGGCGAATCGAGGTCAATCCCGATAAGAGTCAGGCGGTTCTCTTTTCCAAACCGCGTACGAAACCCACCCTCCCCGAGCCCATCACCATGTTCGGCAAGCCGATCCCTTGGGAGAAGCGAGCCAAATATCTCGGTGTAGTCCTCGATGACCACCTCACTTTTCAAGAGCACATAAAGCAGGTTCGCTCGCGAGCCGCTTTCGCTCTAGGTAGGCTTCACTCCGTCCTAAATGCACGTAGCAAATTGTCACTTAGGTGCAAATTGCGTATCTACACTGCGTGTATCCGTCCCATCATGACATAGCCGGTGCCGTCTTTGCCCACACTAGACCCCGCCATATTCATAGGTTGCAAACCATCCAGAACCGATTCCTCCGTAGAGCTACCGATTCCCCCTACTATGTCCGTAACGAGATCCTCCATCTCGACCTTAAAATCCCCACGATAGCTCAATTCTTAAAACGCCTCTCTAAGCGTTTCTTTGACTCCGCCGCCAAACATCGCAACCCACTGGTTGTCGTGGCGGCCAATTATACCCCCTCTCGCATTAGTCATACCCGCCGTCCGAGGCATGCTCTCACCGACCCCGACGACCCCATAACTCTCCTCCAGGAGAGCAATAGGGCCACCAGTACGGTTCTTAAAACCAGACGCCGTCCTTCATTCCGACCTCGACGTCGAGGACCTCCTCGACCGCGACCCCGATCTAACAGGATGACGACTCATCCTACTCCTCCCCGACCCTTGTCTGTCGACGGTGAAGCGCCCGCACAGGCGGACGCCGAGCCGCCAGTAGTAGTAATAGTTAATTTAAACTCCCCGATCCAGCCTGTCCCCACTAGCTGCCCTCCCCCCAGCGACGCCCTAAGCCGAGGTCCGTACCCCACAGGGGGTGCCCTTAGCGAGCCGTCGTTTAGTTTATAATTAGTTTTAGATTAGTTTTTAAATGCCCCTGGCTGGAGGCGCTTTGAGTTAGTATCATAGCTTAGAGCATCTTCGCAGGACAGTCCGGTTAAGTAGATAGTACCCTTTGTGGTAAAACCTACGAGATGCCAATCATAAAAAAAAAAAAAAAAAAAAAAAGAAAGGTGGGCGTTTTGGGGGAGTCTTATTTAATTTTGACGTTCGAAAAGTACTGATTCTCAGCCTAGTTTGAATAAATGACTTTTGATTTTGATTTTACGGTACTACGTTCCCGTGGGATTATTCCGACCTACACGCAGGCGAAGCCGAGAGGAAAAGCTAGTGTAAGTACCTACTAGTCGATCCAATTCAGTTTTAGGTGAGACAACTTTTTCAATATCGCGCTGAACCTTTAGCGCAGAGCTATAACAGTTTAGAACCGTGCTGACGAACGAATACTGACTCTGGCAGACGCAACTTGGCATTTTTTTAACCTGGTAGGTGAAGGGTATAATCCTTGGTCGAGTGGTCTACCAAAACTATGCTTTTACGGTCTGTTGCTTCAACACCCTTGTCAACAGTTGGCCTAGTCATTTTGCCAGCACGAATAACTAATTTCAATCATTAATGTTGCCTACCCACTTCGTTGCTCTGGTAGTTGCAAGTGCGTCTGTAACGGGGTCCTGAGTTCGATCCCAGGTACAGGCAACATGTTATTGGTCTTTTCCAATGAGAATTTGTCAGGCTGGAGTCTGGATTTGAGGCCGTTTGATGATAATTTCAGCCACCCTCTATCAAATGTGGTATTACTATACACATTAGAGCTCTGCCCAACCCTTTAGAGAATTAAGGCATAATCAAATTTTATAATCATGTTGGTAACTAAAACAGTAATTAGGGAGGTAAAGATCGCCGGTCAAATTGAACGTGTCACAACGAAACACCACAATATTAATTACAATTTCTGATGTTGTTTGTACTTAAGGGACTTAAGGCAGGTTTCTCATTCATCATCACAACTGACACAAATGTCAAGTGTTATTATTTTACAATTTGGTCATTATTTTGACCTTTTGGTAAAGATTCAACCCGCCCCGCCGCCGCCGGTAGACCGCGACCAACGAATTGATATTATTTTTTCGAACGTTCGTTGCAACATTTTCAGTTGCACAAAAATTTATAACCCCAATAAAAACATAAGTTATAAAACTAAAACCCAACTATGGCAAAAAAGTCAACAAAAAATGTATAAACAAGACATCACAGACTCACAAATAAAAAATCCCGACTCACACGTAATCTGCTCGCCCTAAAACAAACAAAACCTCTATAGTATTAGATTTTTTTTAAGTTTCCGTACCCAAAGGGCTAAGGCTAGGGCTATGTCCGTCTGTCTGTCCGTCCGTCTGTCCACGGCTTAGCTCAGAGTCTGTTGGCACTAGAAAGCTATAATTTGGTATGGGTATTACATATAAATCACGCCGACAAAGTGGTAATAAAAATCGTAAAAAATGTTTTTTTAGGGTTCCTCCCCTACTCGTAGTAGGGATGGTTTTTTATTTTCTTGTCGATCCCATGGCGTGGGGTATTGTTGGAAAGGTCGTTTAAAAATAATGTGAGTTTGTAGAAACTATTTTTGGATTCAGGGATCCGTTTGCGAAATATTAAGCTTTAAAGTGCTAATTTTTGTCAGAGTGAAGTGTCCCCCCCCCCTGCCAAGTAAATGGTTGGTTTTGGATATGTGAAAAAATTCACGGCTGTAGTATATATAATGAAATTAAAAGGAAAACTATCACCAGTACGTTGGCTCGACAAGTTACCGAGCAATAATCGACCAACTTAATTTTTCAGTTGCAAAAACATGTTCTTTTCAGGATAAATTCATCCCAACTACGAAACCCTTCATTGTGCGTAGTTCGACATGCACTTGGCCGGTTTTATTTAATAAATTAATAGCTATACCACCAGCGATCTAACGCATTCAACCTTAGTGAATTAATTACTATACTTCCATCTCTCTCTCTCTCCACACAATTATGATCCAATATTGAATAGTTGCATCCCTTTTTTGTTATGAAAACGAACGATGGAGTGTTCAAACAGAGTTTTAATTGCGTTCATTCAGAGATCGTGGATCAAGATGGCGACCTAACAACTCCTATGATTAATTATGTAAAATCTAATGAATATGTATTGAGAAATTAATTATTTCTCGATTATAAAGCTTGGAAATAACTAAAGTGTTTTTGAAAAGTCTTCGAGGACGAATATGGTTGCTAATGTACTTGAATGCTATTTTCAACATTATATTATTAATAACTGCGCCCCGCGGTTTCACTCGTATAAGTCTCGAGCCCGAAGGAATAACGGGATAAAAGGTACCCTACGTCCTTTTCCAGATCATGGTCTACCCATGTGCCAAATTTCATCCAAATCCATTCCGTAATTTTAGCGTGAAAGCTTAACAAACATACAAACAAACAAACTCACTTTCGCATTCATAATATTAGTTAGAATTTTAGATTATCCGTTGGAAAAGTCATCAATTTAGCCGATATCAAAATATTTTTACATAAACTCACGATTTTTTCCCATGGGGGTATGGAGAAACTACAGAACGCCACCTGCTACGATCCTGGCATACTTCTTTTGTTTATTAATTTACGTTCATCTGGTTGTACACGCACGCCAAAAGGTATTTTATCTTTATATTAAAATTGATACACCAATTTATCTAAAATTTCCATCTCTTTTGAACCAGTAAACCAGAACCGAATGCTCACCGATTAAAACGGTCACGATCCACCAATTAACGCGAGAATTTTTGGCATTTTCGAATAAGACCCGTTCCATTTCGCCTAACAAATGGACCGGCATTTGGACCGTTGTTCTGAATAGCAGCATACACTATAGGTACAGATAATAATATAATTCGGCGAATGGAGAAGTCGAATATGAGTCGTTTTCTGATAAAAACATAATTAAATACATACCGTGCGATACGAGATACGCAGGGTAAAGGCTCGTGCAAACTGGCGACTTTATTCGAGTTAATAACTCGAATTAAGCATAATGCAAGTGCTATGAGGGAGCCATGAGCATAGCGCTGATTTTCAGTGGTCACCTGAAAACGTACGGAAGACAAGTCATGACGAACTGGTAGGACCATATTGATTCGCTTTCGAATAGGAAAGTGCGGGTTCGAAACTTTTAAAAGCCAATGTGAAGGTTTTTCAAATACTAATCGGCATTTATTTTGGTTACTAGTTTTTACGATGAGAGAATAATGGTATCGCGAGAAAACCGTATTTTACTAAGTGACATATCGCAAACATGCAGACTGGCGCAACTTGTCACGCGATATGTCGCGTGGCGATTCTGCGATATTATCGCCACGCAACACCTTTCACACGAGCGCGCCGCGATATCGCGGGCGCGACAGGCAGCGCGACACTAAAGGAACATTTTGTATGGCGCCGCATCGTTAACGCGACGCAACAAAAGATAGTATCTCAGAGAGAGTTTTCATAGAAATGGTTCTACGGATATATATCGCAGAAATAAGTATATAATTATCGCAATATCCCGTCGCGCGGCATATCGTGCCGCGCGGCATGTCGTGTCAGTCTGCACGAGCCTTAAGGTAGTGATCAATGCTCTATCCTACGTCTTCGCCCCACAGTTAGTTAACGACAGGCAGATCCTAAGACACAAACATTAAAGGCAGCAGATAGGCCACCTTTGCACAGTCACAGCCACTAGAGCGGACAAATAAGAATTACATAAATGCGGCAGGAGCCATTTCTAAGAAGAAAGGATGGCAAAAACACGCCGTGTTGTCAACAACCTTAGACTAAATTACTACCTACTTAAAACTGTCTTATCTTCTACCAAGGTCTTAAAACTTCATCAACGGCGAAAACTTCAATAACAAGAGACACAAAGCCTTGGCAACTCTTCGGAGCGATCTGTCAAAATCACAAAGTCGTTGTTAAGTAATAATCTTTGTTTAAGGCCCTACTCTACCTCTAATGCTTAGCATGATCCTCCGTTATGCCGAAAATATTGCAGAATTAGTTTTGAAATAATTATTATGCTAAAGTTGAGGATTGGTGCTAGTTCCTATATTTGACGAAAACACGAATACATACATAAAATCCAAAGTTACGTCTAAACCGAACTATAAACCGCTGGTATTAAAAAATACTTCAAATTAGATCATGAAACTTTGCATAATAACTGAACTAACTACAAAGCAGGTCTTAAGTTTTTTTAATTTTTTTATTAGCATTATTTTCACAAAAGCAATTATCTGAAATATTCGAGGCTTGAGAGCCGCCAGCACCCCACTCTGTCTCGCTCTCACTCAGGCTGCGATTAGTATGGTGCGAGCGAGATAAAATCTGAGGTAGGGTACGGCCTTAAAAGCTCTACTTCTGGTCCACTCAAGATTTCGCCTTTCGGTTAATTTCGAAACTTCTTGATGAAGTTATCAATATTAACCTTCTAACTAAAGGGATAACAGGTTAATAATTTCGTTAGGTTTATAATCAAAGGTAATTTGCGCTTAAATTCCTCATGTTTCATAAAAACAATGTCGTTTGGAGAACCAAATAATTTGATTTACATTGTTTTTTATTTTTGTTTAGCCTTGATTATTTTCTAGGAATAATGAAAAGGTTAACCCTAGTATAAAATACTAAATAGATGGGCGTACTAACGTAATTATAATAAGCGTTTATCTATTTATGTACACAAAACATAATATTTTCACAATTGGTATACATATTTAAATGATAAAGATTTTATCTATTGCACAACTGTGTACATTATTTTTTATTTTAAACAACATTTTTAGGTTCATCAGTGTACCCATGTCGGGTAGGCAATATTATTAAAAGAAATTGAAAATTATAACATACTTGCTAACATTAATTTTCCCAAAAACTCATACAGATTTCAAAATACATTATCAATTTTACTAACAGTTTACTTTTAATTTGTTTTAAATAGACATATTTACATTGAATTGCCTTAATTGTATACACGAATAGCAGTAACATAATACGGTACTTATATAATAAATAATATTTACACTTCTATAGGTACACACGGCTACACATCAAGCTATACATTTTCAGTATAAGCTGACCTCGCATTTTACGGAAATCCTATACAATGCGAGATCAGCATAAACTGGAAATGTATAGCTTGATGTGTAGGCCGTGTGTATGTGAAGTATATAATTATTATGTAACTCAATTTAGCTGGGGCCGACTGGATGCGGAAGGCGGAGGACAGGGTGTTGTGGCGCAGCTTGGGAGAGACCTATGTCCAGCAGTGGACGGCGATAGGGTGAATTGATTGATTGAATTTAATTTGACCCAATTTGGTGTGTTAAAATACAGCCAACTATCAAATACACTAACTGAGAGTAACCTCTACTTAACCATTTAAGTAAGTCTCGAAAGTTGGTAACTTAAGAACCCAAAGCCACAAAAATAGTTTGTCATTTCATTTTCAAAGACTGTATTGTGTAACTTTTGGCCCTGACCCTTTATTGACACTGACCCATTGTGGCCAGCCGACCGTGATAAGTATCCGGCCATTACAAATAAATGGCTAACTAGGGCCCGCGCAGGAAATCTAAGGACAAAAGTAACGAAAGAAAATAGTTTCGTGAAACTAGATTAAGTTGTGTAGTTAGTAAATAGATTGATTACTGTACATTTGTTGGTTTTTATTAAAGTATTTTTTTTTTTTTTGTATTTTGCCAATTTTAATAATCAAACAAATGTAATTCTAACGTTAAAGACAAAGGGAAAAATGTATACATAAAGGAAGGGCTTATAGGGCTTAAAAAAATTCTTCCGCTTATCTGTCAGTGGGAAAAGTGCCTAAAAGGCTGGCAGCATTGCCACGTTGGATGGTAATTCTGATTCTTTGACCTAGAAATTGGCCAGCCCTCTGGTCACGTGAAGAGTCGACCAACCGCTTGGTGATGTCCCGAAATACTCGATGAACACTCGGACCCCACGGCCCTAGTGTTTCAAACCCAAATGGCTCAAAAATATAGCTACCAATAAGGTTGTTATATTTGATTTAGAGCGAAATAGAACTTCAATTCTCTTGCTGCTCATCATCTGCCTAGAATTTTCCCAACTATGTTGAGGTCAGCTTCTAGTCTAACCGGATGCAGCTGAATACCAGTATTTTACATGGAGCGTCTGCCTATCTGACCTCCACAACCCAGTAACTGGGTAATACGATACTTGGTAAGACTCGTTGTCAGACCTTCGGGCAGCCACAAATGACAGCTGGGACCAGCGGCTTAGCGTGCTTTCCGAAGCGCGAAGGAGTCTCGATATGTAAAGATGGTCACCCATCCACGGACCAACCCCGGCAAGCGTAGCTTAACCTGATGGATCGACCCGTGCGGCTGTTACGTAGCCACGAGCTCCTCAAAGAAAACTCTCTTGCCGCTATGGGTAGAAAATAAAAATAAAGTGATATTACAAAAGTTCCTTACATACCTAACATTGTCATTATAACGCCGGCATTCCCCGAAGGGTTAGCCCGAGTACCTATTTACACCCACATTTTGCCAGTTATGTTTAAGGCGAGCCTATTGCCATCAACCGGACACAAATCGAGACTCGGGGCTGCTACTGAGAAATTCCTGACGATAATAGTTATTTATGCAACTGTTATATAATACCTAATTATTTACAGTTGCATAATAGACTTTATCTACACCCATGTTATGAATCCTCTATAAAAGGTTCTTTGTAATACTAATATCGAAACAAATGGCGAGATACAACACACGTGAATTCGAATTTTTAGAATTCGAATAAACTATAAGTTTTTTTTTTTTATGACAGCTTAGTTAGTGAAACGCGCCTGCATGACAGCGTTCTTTTTTTGAAATGAGTTGCATTATAAAATTTTGTACAACATTATAACACCCGTTTGAATGATATAATGGTTACTATGACACTGGCTGTTTTAATGTTAGCAATACGCTAACTGTTTCAGAAACTTTTATAGAGGATTTAAAGTATGGGTGTAGATAAAAAACAATAACACTTTGCCCTATCTGGAAATTGAACACAGGACTGCATGCGTTTGCGACTAGGCGACCACTCTAGACTTCTTTAGTTAGAAAAGAAAAGAAAACAAAGTTTTTTTTTTTACGGTCGGAACCCTAATAAACAAGATTTAGTCAAATATAATGCACACAACAGATTTTAATATTTCAGTTTTATTTGTCTCTGATTTTCGTTATTTGAGGCTACATCTATGTCAGTGTAATTATGGCTTAATACACCGATAAAAATTGGTGCAAAAGATTCATAATAAGATACAATGGCTTTTAGATACAAATAAAAATTCAGCATGACGAGAAAATATTAAATATTTAAACAATTTTATTTCAGTGGTTCTACCTACCTAACACAGCGTGTCATTATATTTTACAAACGTTTATTTTTACGACAACTTTTTCTCAGTCTTTAAGACCTCCAGACCACCTCCAGACCAGACACAGACCATAAGCTCTTTAATTAGGTCCAGAAATATCGTAAAACTCCAACACAATACCCGTATGACTATAATTAGAAGCACAAGGCATTCAAAGCTGCCGTTAAAACTTCTGAATACAGATACACACACACATACGTTCACTTGATAGAAAATTTCGTCACTGTTTTAACCATCTCGAAGACCGACATCAGTCGCAGCAGGCCCATATAAGAAATATGAAAGTCCCACTGACATTTTTCTTCCACCTTGTACCTACATTAGATCGCCTGACTGTCTCTCTCACACACTCACCCACATAAACACGCACACACATACACACACCCCACACATACTTCCGACGCATTTCCAGATCATTGGAGCAATTATAGTTTAGAACTAATATTGCTTCAGAGTGGTATCCGGCACTGAAAGTTAACAACGTAGTTTAGACAGAACGGAACCGTTTTCTGGAAAATTCATGAAGCTGTTTGGATAAGAGGGTGAGAGCAGTTCTAATTTGATCCAGTTTTGTCTGTTATTTGAAAATAGTAGGTTAATATCCTACTATGTAATATTATAAATGTGAAAGTTTGTGTGTTTGGATGTTTGTTACTTAATCACGCAAAAACGGCTGAACGGATTTGGATGAAATTTGGCAAACAGACAGTTTATAACCTGGATTAACACATAGGATACTTTTCATCCTGGTAGTAGGTTCCCATGGGTTAATTTTCGATATCTAGACGGGCGAAGCCGCTGTCAAAAGTTCGTTTCATATAAATCTGTCCGACTTGGTTAATGATTCAGTACCTTTATAGATAGAAAAGACCCTTAAGGAAAACCAGGAAGACCGATAGGTATTCAATCAAATCATATTTCCCCGGTCTTCTTACTTCGAATACTATAAGATTTATTTTCAGTACATCGAACACACATAATAGTCTTACATACTATGCCTCAGTAATAATTCAGTAATATGAATTAAACCTTGAAACAAAACATACCTATATACAAAGTCGAGTCATTGGAATTGGCATTGCAAATTCAAAGTTTATTTTATTTTAATGAATCTATATTAAAGGGCAAGGGTGACTGAGATATCAACGCACAGCCTAAACCGCTGGTCCGAGAGACATTAAATTTGGAGGGTGTGTTCTTTATAAAGAGTAAGTTTCCACTAAGAAACGATTTTTCGAAATTCCACCGCTAAGAGGGTGAAACCGGGGGATTTCGTTTGTATTAAAAATCTTATTCCTTGAGTTAATAGACTTAAAACTTGGCACGAATACTTATCTAAGTAAATTATAAAGTTTGTCATTTTTAGTTTTTATAAACTAATCCCTAAACGAAGATTGGGGGGGTGTCAAAGTTTGTATAGAAGAATTTTAACGTGCTCTCCGATTAACTTGAAACTCAGTATTTGTACTTAAAACTAAAAAAAAGAATGACGTGTATTAGGGTTTCTCAAAAATCTACCATTAACGGGGTGAAAATAGGTAGTCTACGTCACAGCTCAAACCGCTTAACGGATTGGGCTGAAATTTGGCACACAGATAGTTATAAGGACCTAAGCGTGCACTAAGAAAGGGTTTTTAGAAAATTCTACCTATAAAGGTTTGAAAAGGGAGGATTTCGTTTGTATGAAAAATCTTATTCCTTGAGTTAATAGACTTAAAACTTGGCACGAATATTTATGTAAGTAAATTATAAAGTTTGTCACTTTTAGTTTTTATAAACTACCCCCTAAACGAGGATTTGGGGGTGTCAAAGTTTGTATAGAAGAATTTTAACGTGATGTCCGATTAACTCGAAACTCAGAATTTATACTTAAAACCAAAATAAAGAATGACGTGTATTAGGGTTTCTCAAAAATCTACCATTAACGGGGTGAAAATGGGTAGTCCACGTCACAGCTCAAACCACTAAACGGATTGGGCTGATATTTGGCACACAGATAGTTATTAGGACCTGGGCGTGCACTAAAAAAGGGTTTTTGGAAATTCGACCTTTAAAGGGGTGAAAAGGGGGATTTCGTTTGTGTGATAAATCTTATTCCTTGAGTTAATAGACTTGAAACTTGGCACGAATACTTATCTAAGGAAATTATAAAAAAAAAAAAATGTAATTTTTCTAAACAACCCCGTAAACGAGGATTGGGGGTGTCAAAGTTTGTATAGATGAAGTTTATTGTGATGTCCGATTAACTCGATACTCAGTAAGTATATAAACTTAAAACGAAAAATAAAGACTAATGTGTATCAGGGTTTTTCAAATCTACTCCTAACGGGGTGAAAATGGGTAGTCTACGTCACAGCTCAAACCACTAAACGGATTGGGCTGAAATTTGGCACACAGATAGTTATTGGGACGTAGGAATCCACTAAGAAAGAGTTTTTGGAAATTCGCCCTTATTCCTTTAGTTATTAAACTTGAAACTTGGCAATACTTGCCATAGTAAATAATAAAGATTGTCACTTTTAGTTTTTTAAGCAATCCGTCACATAGACGAATAACGGGGTGGCAAAGAAAGTAAGTAAAAATTTTAACGCGCTGTCGGATTAGTTCGGTACGGTAGGTACTAATACTTAAAACAAAAAAAAAAACTGCTCCACAACGTAAATAACGCAATGAATGTTGATGAACTGTCAAAGTAAAAGATTAGTCTTAATCCGTTACCAAAATAAGTTACGCAATTAGATAACTGGATTAACACATAGGGTGCTTTCAATCCCGGGCGGTAGTAAGTTCCCGTGGGATTTTTTCCGACATCCACGCAGGCGAAGCCGCGGGCAAAAGCTAGTTTAATATAAAAGTTGACTAAGATAATATCATCATTACCTTCTATATTATATGAAGAGGTCCTTGCTCTGCTGTGGGACAATACTAGGCAGCAGTTGTCTCAGGGTCGAGTTGTCGGGGTCGAGTGGTCGGGGTCGAGTTGTCGGGGTCGAGTTTTCGGGGTCGAGTTTTCGGGGTCGAGTTGTTGGGGTCGAGTTGTTGGGTCGAGTTGTCGGGGTCGAGTTGTCGAGGCCGAGTTGTCCGGATCGAGTTGTCTTGAGGTTGAATTGTCCCGGGGTCGAATTGTCGCGGTCGAGTTATGCGGGTCGAATTGTCGTAGAATCACCAGTGGCTTAAAAGGCCTTTAATATTGACCTGGAAATAAAACTAAAAAGACGAACTGACCGTGTTCTGTAATTGTTCAGAGGGCTTAAAACAGCCACTTTGGCAGAAACATAATAGAAAAATATTATGAATCACGCTTAAAATGTCACAAACTGACAATTCATAATCTGCGTGCGATTCATATTCCGAAATAATTCATTTGTTTGACAGTTTTCTATGGAGATTCGTAAAATGGTCCACACATTATGAATTGCTTTTGTGTCAAATTAGAGGAATGGCTAATGACAGCTGGAAATTCCAGAAATTAATTGCTTTTAGAGGAATTGCAAATGTGGCCGTTCTAGGCCCCCAAGACGACAGTTACAAAGTTGTTGACAGTCCATGTAGAACATAGACAAGTTTAACTGGGACCAACTTAAATGCTTGAAATGTCGAGACACGAGTACAAACTGTAATCATCCCAAAACTTTCTAAGTACCTACAATCTAAATGCAGCCAGCGCAGGATTTGAAATAATTGAAGTTTAGAAGTAATTAGTTCGCTAGTACCTTCCTCATTGCATTGCATCGTTGACTTTCTAGCAATTAATTCTACTATTTGTGAGGAAAATGTGGAACCGAGTAGCTTGATTAGAGCGATGTCCCATTAGTGCGTTGCGTTGCGTCGTCGCAACGGATAGACGCATTGTATGCCACACCTGCGTTGCTACGACTCACGACGTCGCAACGCAAGAGGCGGACGCACGCACCCAGTCAGTCTCCACAATGGATCGGAACAGTAGTGGATCACTGTCCGTCGTCGCAGCGGAGCTCCGACAGCGCAGCGCATCACCCTCCCCCCGCTTCGTCTCTTGTCCGTCGATCCGTTGAAACGTCGCGCGCGACGACGCAACGGTCTAATGGGGCATGTCATAGAAAATATATGGAAAACGACGCAGCGACGACGCTGCGACGACGCAACGCAGCGCAACGCACTAATGGGGCCTCGCTCTTAGCGGATAATAGCGACGCGAATTGGTAAACGTAGCGTAGGATGACCCCGAGCTAAATGGACCGAGTGTCAGACTGGATGTGGAAAAATACATTTTTGTTACGGTTGCGAATCATATTTCATACACCATCATCTGCCTAGCCTTTTCCCAACCATGTTGGGATCGGCTTCCAGTCTAACCGGATGCAGCTGAATACCAGTATTTTACATGGAGCGACTGCCTATCTGACCTCCTCAACACAGTAACTGGGTAATACAATACCCCTTGGCAAGACTGGTTGTCAGACTTTCGGGCTTCTGACGACCCGTAACGACTGTCAAAGATCCACAAATGACTACCGGGACCAACGGTTTAACGTGCTTTCCGAGGCACGAAGGAGTCTCGATATGTAAAGACGGTCACCCATCCACGGATCAACCCCAGCAAGCGTAGCTTAAACTGATGAATCGACCCGTGCGGCTGTTATTACTTAGCCACGAGCTCCTCCAATCAAAGTAATCAAGCTCCTCAATCATATTTTCATACATACAACCTGCCAGTTGCAAAAAACGTAAGAAAATTTGAATTTCGCGGGCTACGTTAGCGCATTCCTTATCAAACCCTATTACCTACTTGATTTTCATATTCATTCGCAGATGCTGGCAAGGATTTTGTATAATCCATACAAATATTATAAATTCAAAGTAACTCTGTCTATCTGTCTGTATGTTACCTTTTCACGCCTAAACCACTGAACGGATTTCGACAAAAATTGTGCAAGGAGATATTTGGCACCCTGGGAAAGGATATAGGCTACTTTATATCGACATACCGCGCGGGCGAAAGCTATAATTTTCATAAATTAGGTAATGGGATGATTGCTAACTGACCTGCACAACCCAATAACACTTAGAAGGTTATTCGTTACGGTTCCTCAGAAGCCCGAAAGTCTGACAACCAGTCTTACCAAAGGGTATCGTATTACCCAGTTACTGGGTTGTGGAGGTCAGATAGGCAGTAGCTCCATGTAAAATACTGGTATTCAGCTGCATCTGGTTAGACTGGAAGCCGACCCCAACATAATTGGGAAAAGGCTAGGCAGATGATGATTCGACATTGTAACTTCGAAAACGGTTGATAAAAAATTGTCTAAGTCTAAGGTCAACTAAGAAAGAAAACTTTAACATAATATTATGCTTTCTGGCACGGACTTATCACGATGTGTAAAGAATTGCTTCATCCCCACATTGATCGTGGTAAACTTGGAAGGTTTGTTTAAACTTGGAGATCAATCGTTAATCTCAAATAGTTGTTAAATCCTTACATATTATAAAAGAAAGTCCTCCGCCGCGTCTGTCTGTCGTCCTGTACGCGAGAAACTCAAAAAGCTAACTAAAGAAAGCTAAGCTAAGCTAAGCTAAGCTAAATGCTAACTGTAAGAACTGTCTTTTCACCTGTGACAAACAATAAATAAATGAATAAATGAAAACTACTGCACCGATTTTCATGCTGTTTTCGCCAATGGATAGAGTGGTTCTCGAGTAAGGTTTTAGTATATTATAATAAAAGACATCCACGCGGGCGAAGTCGCGGGCATCAGCTTGTTAGTTATAAAGAGTTATCTCTCCAGAGGATGGCATTTTCATCCTCTCAAAATTTAAGAATAAATAGAATTGTTATTGTATTATGATGAGGCAGAACGCAGACGTAATAAATGACATTTTCATAAGAAAAGCATACCAGACATCATTGACGCGAAGGTAAGATATTTTGATATATGTACATATTTATCGTTCCTTCGTTACAGGCCTTTGTAGATTTTTTGAGAGCACTTTACATACTACGATAAATACACTGGTTTTAGTAAATTGGTGCACTTGTAAATGGTTTCGTATTTTCTTCGATTATTATGATGTCCTTTGTCCAAGCTGTTACCATTACTTCAACTGAATCTCTGCTTCATATTTCTAACTGACCGACTCCGTAACAATTCAAATGTGCTTGTAAATAAATTAATTGAAATGAATGCTTTGGATTTGAATTGAATGAAGTGACCGCTGTGTGCGGTAGAAAATTCAAGCCCAAAATTAATTAATTATTTTTCGGTAATGTATAATAATTTCATTGGAGGGGTTTGTGGCTAAATAATAGCCGACTCACGGGTCGATCGAATACTAAGCTACGCTTACCACGGTCGGTTTGTGGATGGGTGACCATTCATTAGATATATCGAGACACCTCCATGCCTCAGAAAGCACGTCTCTTTGGTCCCGGATGTCATTCGTAGATCTTTGGCATTCGTTACAAGTAGTCAAAAAGCCTGACAATCAGTCTTACCAAGCTGATTACCAATGTATTTAGCTGCATCTGGTTAGAATGGAAGCCGACCGCAATAAAGTTGGGAAAAGGCTAGGCAGATTGATTTTAGAATATTTTCAGTGTCCCCGATTACCGAGGACATGACACAATACTCTAAAGTTTCGAAGGAACACATTTAGATAATAGCGCAGTGTTTAAGTATTTCCAAGCACATAAAATATTAGTTCTCTAGATTCATTTCCCTTTGTAGAACAAAAAATGACAAAAAAAGTGAAAAATTACTTTATTTTCGGAAGTCGGTGTCTTTGCTCAAAAACTACGCAAGCAAAGTTAATCAAATTTATATGGGACCACCTCGGAAGCATGACCTACCAAACAAAAAGAATCATCAAAATCGATTCACAATTGGCGGAGTAATCGCGTAACATACATAAAAAAAACGTACCGACGAATTGAGAACCGCCTCCTTTTTGAAGAAGTCGGTTAAAAAAAGCGTCAGTTCTAATAAAACAAAATATCATTTTCTAGGGTTATAAACCAGTTTTTCTAGCGTAATGATTTGTATTCAAGATCTCAAGGGTCTCAAGATGTCTGCTCAGTAATCCCTAGATTTACTTGCTGCCTAGTATTTGTAACAAAGGTACGATTAAAAAAGGGGGAGTTTTATTACCTTCGTTAAACTTTCCTGTGTAAGGTTTTGTGGTTATTGTTTATCATTAAAACTGATCCCTTTCTTATGCGTCTGATTCTAATATTGTTTGTGGGCATGGTCCAGAGGTCCATGGGCGGCTTTAAAACTCTGACACCAGGTTAGCCACTAACCACATGTATGTATGATTGTATTTTGTTGTATTTTTTTTAATAATCGTTGGTTTTTATATTAGTTGTGGGAATCATAAGATAGAAACAGTGTAAAAGCAGAAATTTGTTAAAAATTTACCTTATTCCAAAAAAAACTGTTATAATCCTACTTGAATAATCTCAGATAAAAAAAAGAAATAAAGAAAGAAAGAATAACTTTTATTTGGACACAAACAGAAAAAGAAAAAAAAGCAGACTACAACAAGAAACAGACAACAGAAAGAAACAGATAATTTTATTGCACAAATATCAACTTACACTACACAATGCTAATTAAAGGTTAGCATTGTGTAGTCTAAGTTGATTTTTGTGATCAAACACAATTTAAAGAACTTTCGTTGAGCCTGTGGCCGTTAAAGCCTAGATTACTGGCGATTTCAATTAAATTAATCCTGAAATTGCTTTGTTGTTTCAACGTTTAAGATAGAATAGGTATCTATTTGTGTTTTAGTGAATTATCGAAGTGTCTATCTCTCAAAGGGATTAATTCTGAAGAATTAGACTTGCAGGACTTAGGCCCGGCGGCGTCCACGACGCTACTCAAAGCTAACATGCTACCAACTCAATTCACCAAAGAGAAGCTGAAAGTTGGTGTAGGTAGATAACTAAAGGTAAACAAAAAAAATCAAGTGACGAAAGAGCTGTCAAGGCGTCTGGATATCTGACTAAACGTAATACCTGTCACTTCAGCTGTCATGGGACGTCACCGTTATGCTCTGCAATTTAGCAACGTTATAATTCGTTGAGATTTAGAGAACCTGTCTTTTTGGAATCCTAACAAATTTTAACAAATTAAAATTATTACTAGCTGTTGCTCGCGACTTCGTTTGCGATCCTGGATGAAAAGTAGGACCTATGTCCTTCTCCAGGTCAAGGTCCTATGTGCCTCAAATTTCATCCAAATCCGTTCAGCCGATTTACCGTGAAAGCGTAACAAACAAACTCAGTTTCGCATTTATAATATTATTAAAGTTAGGATTAGGATGAAAAAGTTTAACTAAAAGATTTTGCTCAAGCAGTTACATCTACGAAGAGTAGTTTAAGAATAAATGATAAAGTTTAGGCAGTGTATAGAGTGCCGCTAGCGGCATTCTATCACTATCGGAGAAAGTGCCGCAAGTGCAAAAATAGCCAGTTTATTTTGGGGGTTTGTGGGATAGTGGGAATATTATGGTTGGGGAAGATCACGTATAATACTTTACTGATAATAACTGTTAGCATAAGTCTCGTACCCCTTTAACAAACTTGTGGCGGTACCTACATCGCCACATTCGAACTACGCATCAAAGACCTGACGTCACACAAAAATCCTGACGTCACAAAAATCCTGCATCGCGCAATTAGAGTTTACCGTACAGTGAAGATACGAGTATATACAAAAATCCAATATCAATCATTGGGCAGTTGCCCGCCAGACACAACACCCGTCTGGCCGGAGGATCCTCCCTTTTCTATGGTGGATGAGTGAACTTTACACCCTATTCCTCATACACCTAAAAACTTATAACATACCGGCAAAATAAGACTTACTTTATACGTATAAATAGCCTTTCAGGGAAAACAGGAATGATGTCTTGCAATCGTCATGATTCGGAATAATTCGGCCAACGATTCGGCCAACTCTTCGGCCAACCGGCCCGGCTGTGCCGAATCATGGCAATGTCGTTTCGTATCCGTATCGTAAATTTTAAAACCTCTCTTTGCCAAATAGCTCGCTTGTTTGCGAACAATGTAACCTTAATTTTGGCTTTATTCACAAATTGTTAGACATTTAATAGAATAAGTCAAATATTTTTTGCTCAAATTAATTATGTTTTCGTCGAGTTTCGAGTTACTCTCATTTGCATAGGGCATTGTTGAGTCGTGCTAACTTTAGATTTAATTTTAGAAGAATTTTGTAATGCTACATGATTATAAATTGCTTAGCATAATCAGGCTATAATGTTCCCACTACTGGGATACAGGCCTCCACTCTTCGAGAGTGCATAGGCTACCACGCGGGCCCAGTACGGGTTGATAGATGTCACGTCTTCAAATTTTTGGTCCCAGGACATGCCAGTTTCCTCACGATGTTTTCCTTCACCGTTTTGCGAGCAGTGGTGATGAAATAATTTACACAAAAGCGCCTACCTGGGTTTCCACCCAAGACCTACAATTCGTTAGCCGGGGCCGTTAAGACTGGGCCACAATTACTTTTAAAAAAAATAACCTACAACTCCTGCATCGTGTCTCTCCCAGATCTCTGACCATTGGCATATTTCCAGGGCACCACTGAACAGTCCAGTACTAGACACAAATATTAGCACTGCTGATTGTGCAGTTACAACCAATTCTTCTTCATATATTTCGACCATCTTCTCTAGCCATGTATATTTTCCTCTATTTTTACCCGACTGCGCGACATTAAAGACAGCATAAGGAAGACTGTTTCAAAATTTTAACACACTAAAAGGTTGTAATTAAAAATATTGAAAAAAATTAAAACCAATCAGGCAACCAATAAGTTCACAAAAAAACTTGCTTTACAACAATCAAAATTTCAATGTGTTTTGTAGGAGTGTTTGACATTGACTTGACACTTGTTTGTTTGTTGTCATAAACTGTCACGTCATCAAACCAAGCGCGCCAATTGGAGGGCGTTTAAATAGCCAGGGTCGGTTGGATATTTAAAAAAAAAGTACTCTAAATTGCTTTTTTGCCGTCGAATTTTTTTAACTATTATTTGGCGATGTAAACTATCGAATAAAAATGTAAAAAAAATACATGCATAATCCCTATTCTTTGAAGTCCGTCATATTATAATAATCTTAAATTCCATTTTTGTAATCTTTTCTTTTGTTTTTTGTTGTATTTATCAGAAATATAACATTTTTATTTTTATTTTATTTGTCTAGGCTCTACTTTTTACTATCTATCGCAGAAAAGTAGTATAATATCTCTGTCATTTATTTCCAATTTACATTATTATCTTGATAAAACAACTTTGCAAGAAGCACCTGCCCTTCAATAGCAGTGATAAATTTGCCCCAGATAAATACAATGCGTTTGTCATATTGCCATTTAATGTCTTTAATAATAATTGAAGCCTTTATTATTGTGATAATAAGGTAGGTAATTAGGTCAATCTCTTGACCTGAAGATCAGCATAATGTATTATGGAAATACATGGACACACTATGCTTAAATTATCGATATGTTTCATTTATTTTCTTTCTCAGTCTTAATGATGGTTGGCATTTTGAGTACTGTATGCGGCCTACCCAAATTCCCTTTCTTTGGTATTGTTCGTCGAGTCGTTGAGCTATACGATCACTGACAAATACTTGCACTGACTGGACAGATCCACTCTTTCTGTGGTTTCCTCAAAAGACCATTTCAGACACGGATCTACATGATCCTCACATAATCTAACCAATATTATGTCTGGACTTTAAAAGGGAGTCTGAACCCTAAGTTTGTTTCTCCATTTCTTCTCAGGGATAGTCAGATAGGAAATGTCGACTCCATCAAGCTTATTTTTTAATATCTTTTAAATATGAAGTGTAAAAGTGATTCCGATAATTCCGGTTCCTGAGATACAGCCCGCTGACAAACAGATGGACCGACAGACGTACGGACGAACGGACAGCAGATGGTTAGTAGGTAACAGGGTTCCAGTTTGGCTACCTTCGGATACGGAACCCTAAAAAGATCATAAAGCTTTTTATGATCTTTTTCCTACTAAAGTACTAACTAAGTACTTCATCTAATAACGCATAAACTTACCAGCACATTTATCTCTAGAAGTTTCAATTTTTCTGTTAAAGTTATTACTTAGCTTTAAATAATTTTGAATGATTGGTTTGAATGACAATGATTTACTCGTACTTATCAATGAAACTTCGATACACACATGGAGAGACTGTGTTATGTTATCGTCGAAACCATGCAGTTATACAGGAAAAGTTTTTATCCACTGCGGAAATTTTGACATATTAACCTTAAACCAGTTTTATTAAACATAATTTTTTTATTTTGATGCGTCTTAATACAAAAAAATTAAAAAATCGTTAACGAAAGATGTTTATTTTAAAAGTGGTTGTATGGCTAACCGGCGCCGGCGGCGGCGCGCGGCGATGCGGAACGCGCGAAAGTACCTATCTATCAGCTGTGCGCTCGCTCGATTCGCCGGCGTAGGTATTTACGTGGGTTACGGGCCCTTGGATCTCGCTCAAAGAAATCAAAAATGCTTTCTTCGATTTCGATCGCCAGTCGGGGTCTGCCAGACCCTCGTGCATGATTCGGGGTTCTGAACTGTCCGTGATCAAGCAGCCTTTGAGTGGCCGCTAAAATGGTCCTTTCATTAGGGACCGCGGGGTTAAGGATTCCATGGGCTCGCATTCGAGGTATGCTCTCCGTCGCATACATTCTGCGAGCTGCTCGCAAACTTTCAGTACATACACTCGCACCATCTCGTAAAACTCGCGGTTACTGAAGTCCGACATCGTGACCGGTAGGTACAAGCACGACACGTGCGGCGCGGCCCTTGCGCGGGAAAGCGATTAGACGTGACGTCACACGACAGCGCGTGCGATGAGCGAACTGTCGGCCACAGCGCCCGGCGCCGCCCGGGAGGGGGTTGCACCCCCGTGCAACACCGCCGCCTGTGCGCCGGCCGCCGCACGCGCCCATTGATATTATTACGAATAGTTTGTGTCCATATTTTGCTGATTTAAAGTAGGATAAAAAAACAAAAAAAAGTATTGAATAAATAATGGAAATGTGTTCTATTACTGATATTGAACCACCAAAAAAAATTTGCGCACTGGTCAAAAACTTTTCCTGTATACATATAAGTCCCATATAACAGGGGGTGAGCCTATGGCCATCTATGGCCATCAACCGGGCACCAACCACTCTGGACTGCCACAGGGAAAACACAAAAAAACTTTGCCCGACCCGGAAATAGAACCCAAGAACTCATACTCTGCAGTAGTGCGTGCGACCACTGTACCAACGAGGTAGTACACCAAAAAACCACATAAAATTTTTAAGGTCATCCGATAACTTAAAGCTTAAAATGCCAATGCATTCCACAACTTTCCTCGACAAATCCTTTGCCGTCCAGGCCGCTCGTTTGTGGAATGCATTGCCAGTTCAAATAAAACGCGCGCAGTCGTTAATAGAGTTTAAAAGACTCGTTAAGGAACATTACTTGTCGTTGTGATATTGTCTTCGTAACTGTGTAATTATCTATAGTCTTCATTTATTTTTTCGTTGCTTATTTATTTATTTCCTATGTATGTATTATTTAGGATATGTATGTATATGTGTATCTATTTTAGTATATTGTATACTTATTTTTTATTTTTTTGCACCTACGACAGCCCCATTTTATGTCCAGGCAAATCACTGTCCATTCCAAGGTTGCCTGGAAGAGATCGCGGAAAGCGATAAGGCCGCCCATTGTATATTTTGTAGTGTTTGTTTTTTTTCCTTTTGTTATATATTTTTGTGGTGTACAATAAAGTTTATATAAATAAATAAATAGTCATGTCCATAACAGCAATGCCATAAAACGTTTCCATCCCGTATAGTGCAGACTGCACAATGCTATCTACTTAATCTCCTTTTACACCTGGAACAACAAATAAAAACGTGAAACAAACATTTAACTTCATAAAATAGTCACTAAACTCGCGACAATCTAAGAAGTCCGTTTTGACGTTTCGTTCTCGTACATGTAATAAAACGTTATGCCTTAAGAATCAGTTTTAATCAATGTAGATAAGTCGTCGATTACAAACTCTCTTAGTATGTTTTATCGATATGTCTCGAGAACCAGTTTATAAGAAACCATTTTTTATTTTCATCGCTACACAAAGCATTTTTATAGCTGTCAAAATGGACTTCTTAGATTGTCGCGAGTTTAACACTATTTTACTCTCGCCTTATATTCGTCTGGTTCACATTAACGCCGATATAGAAATACCACATAAAAGGGTTGTAAAGAAGGTTTGGTCTATTCAATCATCATCAGCCTAGCTTTTTCCCAATTATGTTAGGGTCAGCTTCCAGTCTAACTGGAAGCAACTGAATACCAGTATTTAAAATGAAGCGACTACCTATTTGGTCTGCACAACCCAGTTACTGTACTTCTGTAAAAATGAAATTCTGTTCATAAGTAAGCGCATCACTTGAAAACGGGACCAATTTGGTAAATCTTTTTTTAAATGTTGGTTACATTCCGAAAATGTTTTCTAGGAAAAGAAAATTTGAAAAAGTCACCTGAAAAATTTTCAATTTCGGGCAATACTGAATGTTCCTTTCATAAGGGATTTTTGTCAATTGTTTGGATAGGACAGCGTCTGTGGGGTCGGCTGTTTATAATAAATATATACAGGGTTACTGGTAACTCGACGTATTCCTTGCAGGACGTCATAGTAGGGTTAAAATGCAACAAATTAAGCCACCAAATGTTCTACCGAAATTCAGTAGTTTTTGAATTAGTTAAGAGTATTAGTTTTTGAAGTAATAGCAAAAATTACAAAAAATTAAATGTTTTGTTAGTGATATTTGCCAAAGTTTTAGGCATTATTGAACTTTTAATTATTAACAAAGGTCTGCTACGGCGTCATCTATGATAATAACTTAAATTTCAGTACAGTCGCGCCGTAAATCATTTTTAAATTGGTTTCAAATGATTTAATCTGGGATTTTTCATTAAAAAACTAAAACTTTTAATTAATTCAAAAACTACTGAATTTCGGTAGAACATTTGGTGGCTTAATTTGTTGCATTTTAACCCTACTATGACGTCCTGCAAGGAATACGTCGAGTTACCAGTAACCCTGTATAATATAATGATAATCATCATTTCAGCCGAAAGACGTCCACTGTTGGACATAGGCCTCCCCCATGAACCGCCACTTCGACCGGTTCTGTGCTTCTCGCATCCAGCGGATTCCTGCGGCTAGGTCATCGGATCGGTCATCGGTCATAATGAATAATGATGATATTTGGTTGACCTATAACTTGTTTATACTGTAAACACACCTACGTAAGTCTCATGGAGGTAGAATATAAATATTGCCTCCGCTATGCGAAGAAACAGAAACGTGGACACACCGCTATGTTAAAAAAATACTGATCAGAAAATACCACGTCAGTCAGGAAAACTAATTAAAACCTTTATAAACCGGCCAAGTGCGTGTCGAACCACGCACAATAAAGGTTTCCGTAGTTGGGATGAATTTATCCAACAAACTTAACATTGTAATTGAAAAACTTGGTCTCCCATACAGAATGTATAGGAGAACATGTTTTTGCAACTGCAAATTTAAGTTGTTCGATTATTACTTGGTAATTTGTGGATCCTACTTAGTTGTGATAGTTTTCCTTTTAATTTCATTATAGACAACTGCTTTGAATTTTTTCACATATTCAAAACCAACCATTTAGGTGGCAGGGGGCGGGACTCTAACAAAAATTAGCACTTTAAAGCAATATTTCGCAAACGGATCCCTGAATCCAAAAATGTTTTTTTTATAAACTCACATTATTTTTAAACGACTTTTCCAACGATACCCAACACTATGGGATTGACAAGCAAAAAAAACGTCTCCAATTTACGTGTAGCAGAGGTACCCTAAAAAAAATATTTTAACGGTTTTATTTTACCACTTTGTCGGCGTAATTTATATGTATACTCATACCAAATTACAGCTTTCTAGCACTAAGATCTCTGAGCTAAACCGCGGATAGACAGACAGACGGACAGATAGATGGACATGTCGAAACTATAAGGATTCCTTATTGACGTTGTACGTAACCCTATAAATGGTTATCGAGGATAAAACGAAGTATTCTTTAATTAAAGTTTAGCTGGTTGTCTGAAAAATAATTATTGGATGCATTAGAATAGAATAGTTCTTTATTTGCATAGAAAGTAGGTACAAGTTATAGATGTTAAGTTTAATTTTGATCCTTATACTAACTACCTTAACTAAGGCATGCAAACAGATTTGAGCTATAATAATAAAGACTCATTTCTTATATATTATTAACTCATTCAATCAGATCAATACAAGTTTACCATGTCATGATTGAAATAGGAAATACAATACAAAATGTCTAGTTTAATAAAATGGGATTATAAATTCGTCAAGTTTGAGGTTAATACAGTTAAATTAAAATATAAATGATTTGGTACAAGTCAGAAGTACAGAGTTGTCATTAAACAGAAAATATGTCAATTTCGTCTAGAATTTTGAATTTCGTCTTCCTCATTTACATAGTTAGGGTTGTTTCTAAGTGCCTATACACCATTCATAAAGGAAACGTAACGATGCTGCAAATATTTACTTACCTACTCTTAAACATTGCCGAAAATTGCATGTTACAAGAAATAGTTTGGCCACTAAAATAATATTTGACAGTAACAAAAATGCCGTTGGTGTAGAGTTTGTAAAGAAAGGCAAGACTATTACTGTTATAGCGAAGAAAGTAGTTATTATCAGTGCTGGACCTGTCAAGTCACCCCAGCTTCTTATGCTATCAGGCATTGCCCCTAAAGAGCATTTCACAGACACTGGTTTTCAAGTGGACCTGAAGTGTGAGGTGACGGATGTAAATCAGTTTTTACCGACTTCAAAAAAGGAGGAGGTACTATGTTCGGATGATTGTTTTTTTTTTTTTTTATGTATGTTCACCGATTACTCCGCCGTTTGAGAACCGATTTAAAAAATTATTTTTTTGTTCAAAAGCTTATTTTTCTGAGGTGGTCCCATTGTCACCAAGTCAGGATCTGATGATGGGATCCTAGAGAAATCGAAAAAAATAAAAAAATAACTTTAATTTCGGAAGTCGGTGGCCAAAAACTAAAATTAAAAGCAAAGACACCGACTTCCGAAATTAAAGTTATTTTTTTTTATTTTTCTCTTGTTATTAAAGAAGTACTTTTGTCGTTTGGTTTTAGTAGAGTAGTCCTTTTTTGTTTTGTTTTTTTTGAAGTAGGTCAATTTTTTTTTTTTTAAGTTTTATTATATGTTATACTTTGGCGTGTGTGTATACATAAATAAAATAAATTTGTGTAAGATAATAATAATATCGAAAATTTCTCTGAGAACAATATTAACGAAATAATATCTAAAAAAAACTCAAATCGACTA
Source organism: Lithophane leautieri (assembly GCA_949152455.1). Taxonomy (NCBI): domain Eukaryota; kingdom Metazoa; phylum Arthropoda; class Insecta; order Lepidoptera; family Noctuidae; genus Lithophane; species Lithophane leautieri. Next base: position 17,762,195 of record OX424467.1, read on the forward strand.
TCAGTTGATCCAAATCGCTACCAAGCTACTACAGTAAATCTCATCCAGCTGTTCATTAATTAACTGTATAATTGGTCATTAATAAAATATCAAGCCTACTATAAAATCTATCACGAATAAGATGGATTGCCCAGCTCCTATACGTGACTGATCAAGGCACTGCAAATGAATTAGTAATTTGACGATTCTTTAGTCGCAAATCAATCATGATGGACACATGTGCTAATATTTCAAAGTCAAAAAGTCAAAGTCAAAACGTTTATTGCGAACCAGCATTTGCAGCAGTTCTTAGAACAAAAATGGCGATTTGAAATTAAAATAATTAAAATAAACTTCTTTTCTAGTCGATGGTAAATACATGTCCTATACTATTAAATGAGCAATATTTGTTTATATATATATGGTATTGTATATATTTGTAATCACGTTCTCGAAAACCGCTCTATGGATTTTGATAAAAGTTGCAATATAGGGGTTTACGGGGGCAAAAATCGATCTAGCTAGGTCTCATATCTGGGAAAATTCGTTTTCTTTATTTTCACCAGAGCAGAGCTCGGTCGCCTAATGTTTAGAGCAAGATGGCTACCTTCGAATAATGACATGGCAGCATGGAATTAGTATGTAAACAAGTATGAACTATACTATATAATGAGCATTCTCTATTTCAGGGCAGAGCTCGGTCGCCCAAGTACTATTATGTTAAATGAATTGGGCCCAGTAGGTGGGCACGCCAATCGCGGCAAAATTATGAAATATAAATGATTTAATTTTACAATATTTTTTAACTTTGTTGTATTAATTTGCTTAGGTATTTTGGCTATATTAAATTAAATACAGACAGATGGTATCATTTTTATCATGTTGGCTATCCTTTTGCTACATATGTGCTTTACTAACACACATCTGAATATATGAATTTTGGTCATAAACAACTAAGTTACATATTATATATAACTTAACTGCTAATCTATGATTTAATAGTCGGAGTATGGTCTATAAAATTGATCACCATTTTCTTAGACCGTGTGACACCATAAAAAAATATTCAGCTCATTTAATTTTAATATCCAGCCAACTGTTCCTTTTCAAATTGTGATTTCGGAACTGTTCCGTTATAGTCACTGAATATATTTATGTAATACTAGACTATGGTGGATCGCCGTTCGATCGATGACATTGAACATTCAGGCCTATCCTCGATCAAGAACAATTTATTTATTTGCTATTTTCATTCGATGTCGATCGATGATGGGACGATTGTCCTTATCATAATTATGACTATGATAAGTTGAATAATATAAGGTGTAAGGAACGAATCGACGCGCAAATTGTTACCTAGCAACTATGTGCGCATTACACCTTGTATGTTTGAGGCAATCAACATCGACTGCTCGACGTCGATCGACCGCAGTGTGGTTGCCTTTAATTTGTTCCACAATTCTGTATGCTAATTAACTTGCTTGTGTTTTCAAGATGTCATGTTTGTTAGAGGCAATACAGGCCGAAATAAGCTGGAGTTGAAACTTTTAATTAGATTACTCTGTACCAACTCGCGGTATAGTTGCGATTCCGCTAGTCTTGGTAATTGAAATTTAGTTTAAAGAAGTTGTTTATTTGCCGACCGCGAATAAATTGGGATAAGGGCAAGAGAATAATGATGATGAGTAGAATTAGTGCGAAAACATTAACTTATAAAAAAAAAATAACCGATTACAGCTAAATACCAGTATTTTTCAGTTATTGGGTAATACGATACCACTTCGAAAATTACCTCGGGTAAAAATGTATTTTTAAAATAAAGGATAAAATCATAAAATACTTAACCGATTTAAAAAAAACTTTTACTTATAGAAAGCTACCTTATCAGCCAGTAACACTTTATTTTCGAAAAATTGTTATTATGTAACCAAAGGGGACTGAGAAAGAACCTATGTACGATATCCGTTACTTTGAAGGCCAGGGCGAGAATTAATGTCCTCCAAAAGAAGATTGAATAGAAAGGGGTAACACGTTAGTAAAAAAATTATTATGCTAATTTGTAAGCAACTGGATAAGAGCTCAACGGTATAATTCTCACCTGAAGGTTGAGTGTCACACATAAATTCAACAACTAACCCACCAAGACAATCCAGCAACTTGATGGAATATTGTCCTACTTAAAGCCTCAAGTACGCCGAGCGTATAAGCATAATAAGTATACTTCAGAATGATGATGGGAAACAGGCATGTCCTAGAACCAATTTGAAGGCATGTGACATACGCGCTGGCACCGCGTGGTGTATTACGGCCTACTGGGATCTCACAGAGAGGAGCCTAGTTGTGCCCCAGCAGTGGGATCATTAAGATCATGATCTTAGCACCGTTCAAATCGGTCAAATATTTGTAAAAGATGACACGGCTGGCAGTTATCTAATTAACTCGGGACACGAGCTATGAGTTTATCCAGGACACAGTAATTTTGTTTGTAGAATGTCTAGTTCTGTCTGGCTGAGCTGTCACAATGATCTATCACCAGTTCTATTATAAATAAAATTATAGGCTGAGTTTTCAATGTCTCCTTTTACGTAGATATTGACAGGTTAAGGTGATTGATGAGCTGGTACCTTCTTTATTATTTATTCCCAAGAATTTCTTAAGAATATTTGGTACTAACAACGTGATGAGCGGTTTTCAAAGACATATCTTTATTCATCTTACAGAAAGGTTGTTTTTTTCGGTTGATAAAGTTTGATCTCTAACCACGTGTCCTGATATAAGTGATCGTCACACGAATACACGATCGTCGTGATCATTTGTCACTCATTTGTGCGACGATACATTCGGGTTCGCCGAACAAAATGATTGCAACGATCGCTTATTCGCGGGAAGACCGCTTTAATTAGGAAACGACTTTACAAGGCTGTGTTGGCCTTACAAGAGGAGTAAGCCTTTTGCAAACAATTCGTGAGTTTAACTTGAAACTTACTTTGTAGTCTGCAGAATAACCAACCATGAATGCTACAGCAGTGATAGCGAAGCTGATGAAGAACCAAGCGGCACTGTTGATAATCATACTGTTGGAGCTGACTGGCTACCTGTATCTACCACCAGCTTTGCTGAAGCGTATGTCTTCCAAAAATATTATTCGCAAAGCTTAAGTTTGAATATTAGACCAACGATTATTTATTTTTATACCACGGACAAGGTTATTTAATATTTACAAAGTATAGATATTTATTAATTTTCATTTAAGAATACAATTTTGAATGTGGGCAAACAGCTTTAACAGTTCTCTTTGGCAAACGTTCCAGAGACGACCTTCCTAAGAAAACAGATTGTATTGTTTGTAGATACGTGGGCAACTTTATTGAAGCCGAAAATAACATGAAAAGTTTGGATACCTCACCGCCACTACAAATCCTTTCTTTCATAATACTATTGAATGCAAAAATAAGATTAAAATAAAAGGAGCTTTATTTTTTGAGCGAACATTGTCATGGGTCAATCAACTATCAAATTGTTTCCCTTTCTAGCTGGTAATAGTTTCAACTACATCGTAATCGGGGGTGGAACAGCTGGTAGCGTGACAGCCACCAGGTTGGCTCAGCGGAAGGTTAACGTGCTGCACATGGAAGCTGATCAGGATCCTCGCTTTGGAAGTGTCGTGAGTATAGTTTAATTTCCTTTTGTATCATTAAAGTGTGAAGCCGGTAAAAAACTTTATTATTATTACCCAATCTCTGTACCCACTGGCTTTCCGTGGCTTTATCCACTTCTGTGGCTTTGTCCACACGACAGTGTTCATTATTAAAATGATGAATTCATTGTAGACATGTAGATATTCAATCTACTCAACAGTTATTACCGCTACTGAGGGAACGAATTAGAATAACTCTTATATTTCTTTTACAATCTGTTTCCATAAACATATTTTTTTACTATAGACACCTTCTCATATGACCGCGATTTGAATGATTTTATCAAGTACATATGCCATTATTTAGAAGTTGAAGATTCGGAAGTTTTCAAGAGTCTAGGAGCAACCATGATAGTTCTGACAAAACCAAGACGTGAAGTTTTTGAAAAGGGAAGCCGGGAGTACTGGCAATGCTATACACATGATGGTTAATCTAAGATACTATAACGGGACCTGTGCAATGGTCTGTAGTAGATAGTAGACTACGTATCCATGGCGTGAACAGATTAAGGGCAGATGCCGACAAACGTAACGGGCAATATTTTCTCTCCAGTAGTCATGATTGGTAAAAAGGCAGCTGATTTTATAATATAAGATGCTGGAGCATATAATGATGTCGAACATGAGTAAATTAAGATAGATCTAATAAAAAATATGCCATAATTTACTTGGTTACTGCTTGATCAATTATTATCGTTTATGTTTGTTTGATTGATTCAAATAAAATGATTTTAAAGCCATTGTGATAATTATTAAAACATCTGTTTCAATAGTTGGCAGAGCCCTAGCTCTACTAAAAATTATTTCTTTAGAAAACCCAACGTGCAATATTTTTGTCCAAAAGTAAATACTAGTGTTTCAAAAATCATCTGGATGCTAGAAATAAGTCTCGTGTGCTAACAAATAATTAATCAAATATTTCATGCATTCTTGCATGGAATGGAAACGGGAAATAGTAAAAGAAGTAAATAATATAGTAATGATAGTAATATATAAAAAATATATATAATAAACTATATACCGGAAAATCCAACAGAAGTTTAGTTGTGCATCCATGTTGGATGCTCAATCTACACGCCAAATCTACGAGCCAATTTAAAAGTTTATCGTGAAAAAAAATGTTATTTTAAAGCATTCTCCCCGTCAGATTGTCCCAAGGATTGTCCGCTGTCAGTCCAGTAATTGACTGACATCCATTTTAGTTATTTCCCAAGTAGCTTTTATATTGTGGTTTCTGGTTTTAAAATGTGTCAGCTTATTTCTTCCAATAAATTGGGATACGTGTAAATGAAATTCTGATGTGACAATACCAATAATTTTGCCAATGTTGCTTTAGAATAATGTTCATTGTTAGTCTCAATCGACATATTATTACGGCAACGGACAAGTAAGATGATAACAGATATAGAACCTTCTTTGGGCATTAGGCGTCATTATTAGAAATATGATTCATTACGAATATAGGTCAGATATGTTTCTTGTTTTGAAAAGAAGAATAAAATCTAAATCAGACTTTTAAAACCTTCAATATTATGTCACAACACTGATGAAATAAAGCTTATGCAAGCAGCGATATGAGCAAAGAAGAGCATATATCATGCGAAGGCTTTGCTGGTTTCGAGTGCCTTGGATATGGCAAAGTTTGTCCTGGTTTTTGGTGGGGTGTCGGTAACGGCGGGTATTGCAACTTTGTTGTATCTTAGATTTGTTTTAAAGTAACACCTTATTTCATTACTGTGAACTAAGCATTGGAATCAGTGGTCAACTTTGTAACTGCTGCAAAAATTAACCAAATAATGAAATCTAGAAACTTCCAGTAGAAAGTAAAAGAAGTTATAAAAGTCGATATTATATGACAGTTTTCTTCTTATCTTATAGTTTTCCTACTAATAATTTCTAAGACAGAGTAGTTCGTTTTCGATTTTGTATTTGTAATGATTGTGAAAATGTACATAACTTAACTGTTCCAAACAGGTTTAGACAGCTGACGCTGGCTTTCAACAAGTTAACGTGGTCACAGATAAACTTTTGCCTGATTACTTTACTTCTTTGTTTTAGCGTAAAGTTTTTGTTTGTATTTGTAGTTATTTCATGACTAGAGCATGGATATGTTTTTTTAAGTTTGAACATTTTACTTACATTTTTTATTCTATATTGACATAGCTGTTATGACCTTGCTTTTCGAACGATATTATTGCAATAGCTACAACTAACGCGCCGTGGTTCAGACCAAGGTGTTGGTGGGCGCGGATTTTTGTCAGATAGCACATTACATTGTCACTAATGACAATCAAATGCACTGTCTTATATAAGTCCACGCCCACCACTGCTTCGGTGTGAATAGCACATATAACTCCCCTCTGTCACTCAAACCACACCTCTTGCAGAACGTGGTTGAACTTTTGCGAAGACGGATATTGTAACAAATTACTTTTGTCATTTTATCATAACATCAGGGTCGTGTGCAACGTAGCTTTTCTCTTCTACGTATAGAGGGAGTAATGAAGAATCATATTTTAGAGGAAAATATGATACTTACTGTCGTGCCAAAAAGTTACAATGCTTGCAACATTGTTATGGCTTACAATCATTAGTTTCATTTCTCATATTTTTAAAACTGTGCTAATATTTTCGGCCTACGACTTCGTCCGTGTGAAATTTCTTATTTAACATAAAAAAAATCCTATGACACTTGGTAATACTGTAGCATCCCATTAGTAAAAGAATATTTGCAATCGGATCAGTAGTTCCGAAGATTACATAATTTGTTCTTTGGGCCCCTTAGTGTTTCAAAATCAAATGTGTGTTTCGATATAAACCAACTTAAAGCAATATGTTTCCACTGTCAATATTACCACACGACAGTTTCTGCTGGATATCAGTGTGAAATAACTTCCGACAGCCGCTGCATGAGACCGCGTCTAATCTAGTTGCCAGCTGATAGGATGGAAATGTGTTTAAATAAATTACCTAACGTAGAAACACTTCTATGTTATATAGGAAACAAGGAAAACCAGACAGAAATTCAGTGTGGATGACTTAGATAACGACAGAAGATGGAGAAGACAGTTATGTAGCTAATCTCGTAATACGGAATGCGGTTTAATTTTCTTGACGTACCAAAATTGTTGAAGTATTGCCAAACTTGAGTGGCAGTGGGCAGGGCACATTGCTCGCAGAATAGATGGCCGATGGGGCTGAAAGGTTCTGGAGTGGCGACCGCGTACTGGAAGACGTAGCGTTGGAAGGCCCCCCTCAAGGTAGACCGATGACCTAGTGAAGGCCGCAGGAATGCGCTGGATGCGAGAAGCACAGAACCGGTCGAAGTGGTGGTGCTTGTGTATCACCTAAATAAAGTTGTTTCGGATCGTTGTTAATGCATATTATAAGATAATGAACACCTTCGATGGTAGATTAATTAGTAGCAAAAATTTAGTCTTGGCTTTAACCGTTTGAAAGGTACTCCATTCTACCCTCAATGCATTCTACAGCTAATTTACCTCACGTACAAAATCCCCAACTAATGAAAAGTTCAGCCACGAAAAAGGAACACAAACCTAGCGTTTAATTTGCATTTCAAAGGGCTCCAATAGTTCTCCTTGTAGGTACATACCACAAAGATGGAGAATTGTCGAAAGACGGAATCTATTCAAAGTAGCCGACAGCGGTGAGGAGGGTTTGACCTAAGATGAGAGAAACAAGGTACAGGTAGATAAATTAAGCTGGCGTTTCATCGGTAATGTGCGTGGGAGCGAAACTGGGCTGTGAAACAATGTTTTATTTTTGCCAAAAAGTATTGCAGAAAAAACAGGATGTCTGAAAACAAGGCTTGCAAGGGTTCAGGGCAAGGAGTACATTCTTTGGTCTCTTTTAGCAGGCAGCCAACGATGAGTTCAGATAAATAATTCTTTGAATAAAAAGTTTATAAAAAATATTAAACTTATTGTTAAAAAAACACAAGTGGATATAGCATGATAATTGATAGAAACTTATAAATTTTCAAGGAACTTGCCAAGGGAATCTCTTATCTAAACATAAGTGATGGCTGGACAGCGAATAGATAATCAAAACAACTCAATTTCAGTACATAAAATGATTTTTATATTCTTAAAACATTCTCTTATGATAAAGGTGACCCTTTTACCTTTATTGGCCGATTCCTAAAAACACGGACCGTTATCGGTTAAAATTAAGACTTGTATCTTTACCAACAATAAAGCAAATACCTCATAGCTTTTCATAGTAGAAATAGCTATCACAGGTAAAATTAGCTTAAGAATCTATAGTATAATTATGTCCAGTTTGGCTATAAAAAAGCTACCATTGGTAAGCAAAACGATTCATTTGTGTAAATAGGAACCGAGCATAAGAGGAATAGAAGATGATATTTCAATTTAACACGACATAATATCACGCCTGTTATCCCCGTAGGGTTAAGCAGAGGTATTTTTAGTTAATTTAAGCATTGATAAATCTTTTACCATATCACGCTTTCTTCCAAAATCATCGTCTCCAGTCGTAATACCATCTCATTTATTTAAAAGCAAGCTATGTAGATTGAGGTTTTCTTCAATTCGGATGTTTGTAATAAAGTATTAAGTTGTTACTATAGGAAGTTTTGCAAATATTTAAGCAGTTTCGACTGAGGAATTCAAAATCTCTTTGAAAAGTGTAGTTTCAGAAAGACAAATGTTAAACGAAAGGACTTTAAATATTTGTAAGCATCTTGGTGCACTACCACCCGCTGTATGGAATATGTTTCATATAAACCTAGCCGTTAAAGAGCTTAAAACGGAACGTAAAGTGAATAAGCTCTTAATGAATATTTCGGGAATTCAGGTCTGAATTAGAAGGTGTGGCTTTGTGGCAAAATTTATCATTTTCATTTAGAAGTTGGCGTTATAAATGGCTTTATAATTTAAACATTGTGGCTAAATTATAAAGTCATATATAACGCCATTAATGCCCGAAAAGGTTTCACCCTGAAACCTTTTGACTTTTAAATGTTACACAAAACTCACACAAGTGGAAATGTTCCATACTTAGGTGTAGGTATGCCTGAAACATACATTAAATTCAGAATCGGTTTAAAAATACACAGCAGTTAACATCATTGTATGTACTTCCATTCATAAAAAACCTTCAAATTGTACCCCCTCATTCTCTAAACGCCATATCTTAACCCTTATTTTAATCGAATTTCAACCTACAGCTACAAACTTTAATGTTGAACTTTTATTGTCACTAACAATGAGTCAGGGAGTGAGTAAGGACAAGCAGATACAACAACACAATTAAGGTTTCAGTAAGTCCCATGTTTACATGAATCACGGTACAGAAATACAAACCGTTGGGGACAGGAGCTTGTGCAAACAATGGGAAGAATTTACTTTGTAACAAAGATATTTATATTTGGAATACGTCATGTTTTGTTAAATGTCGTGAGGAATGTTTTGAGCATGAATGTTGGATGGCTATAAGAGTAGGGGAAGACCAAAAAACCGATGGACTGTGTGAAATTTAATATGGCTAGAAAGGGAGTGACTCCCGAGATGACGACTAATAGAGAGGTTTGGAAGAAACAGACATGATATATATATACAACGTGTAACGGAATAAACGCAAGAGCTGATACACCCCAATTAGAATATTAAATTATAAGAATAAAATAATATCTGTAATTTAATTTAAGTACATAGAAAAATATTATAATATTATGATCTCAATTATTGTTAAGAACTTAATTTTAAAAATTGTTTGAATTATATAATGTTTCTGTTATTTTTATATAAAGAGTTTGTAATTTTATACTTTTTGCTGTGCCCTACAGGGTCCGTAATTGTAATTTTAGCTTTAAGCCATTGTAATACCTTATCTACATTATGGAATGCAAATAAAATATGAATATGAATAATTAAACCACACCTTAAATTAACTATTTTATTTAACGCGCACTACACGTAGGGTAGCTATGAGCGTATTACATATTTGGTTATGCATTTAAATAGGCTTTATTCCTTTGAGATAAGGATTAAATTTCCTTAAATAAAATATCTTATTACCTTGTTATGAAGCAGTGGTTCTAATTTCAGTTAAATAAAAGATTTTTTCATGAAAAATTAACATATACAAATAATGACGGAAATCGATTCAGAAGCCAATCTGAGCAAACTACTTTCAGGTCTTGCGCTTATTCTGTTACACGTTGTATATTTAGGAAGTATGTTTGTATGTATGTAAGTGTATTATCATATTATTTGTTTTATTTTATTAAGTGAATTGTTTTTGATTTTATGTATTTTACTTTCTCTTGAATTTTACACACGGTGTCTACATCTCTTAGCTACTTTCCTATCGCAGGTGTACTGGAAGAGATTTCTTTAGAAATAAGCATTACCTTTGTACGTTTTTTGTTCTTTTATTATGTGTCTGTGTACATAAATGGTTAAATAAATTTATAGAAACATGTTGCGCCGACTATTAATAAATTAGGATAAAGGCAAGGGAATGATGATATAGAAAAAAAAAAAGAAAGAAAAATTGTTTATTCTGCACATACAAACCGCATATTACAAAAAAAATAAACATAGAATTCACACATAATTATAAAGTAGCCAGAAGCCTCGTACTCAAGCAATAAAAGTTTGACAATTTTATCCATTGCTTGATGTCAGGGCAAAGACAAAGACAACTTAAATTGTTACTTTGTGTTGCGACACTATCAACAAACAAACAATCAAAACAAAAACAAAATGCAGATTGCAGGGTAGAAAAATAAATACTTTTGTAATAAACAAACAACAATAACAAGAACAATTAAGCCGTGTGTCGCATTTGTGCAAGAACAGGTCGTTGCTCAGCAAAATGCTGTGACTTCGAACGACCCTATCGTCAACACCGCTGCTTTTCAGATCATCAGTGACTACCTCTTGATCTATCTAGAAGTCACGTTTTAATGCGAACCAATGAAAAGACGGATTGCATGAAACATGGCATTGGCGAGGAAGCAGAAGGACAGTCAAATATTGCTGATACAAATGTACGGATCAAACAAATCAAATTTATTTCTGAACCAATTTTTTTTACATTAGTTGGTGATTGGAGCCTCCTATTAAGCAAGAAATGCCTGTGTTAGGAGACTCCGCTCTTCCACAGCAGTATACAATTTTTTCAGTACCATAGATATAAACAATATGAGTGACTGTGTGTGTGTATGCGTGTGCGTGCATGTGAGTATCATTTTGTGTGTTGCAATAGTTCCTCTGTGCCTGCGTAATTTAGTGTCTTTATCCAATTTGTTATCATTTTTTTACACTCGTGTAATTGGTTATTATGTATATATAATATCTTTTTATTAATCCTATTATAAAGTTGACATGATAGTTTACTGTACTGAATGGCAGCAAATTTTGTTTTTGTTTGTGGAACCTGTGCTATGAGATCCTTACGTCTTCTTGTTATTTTATTAGAATCATACGGTAGATTCTTATGGATAGGAAATACAAATGCGCTATTCTTACATAAAATTCAATTTAGTTAAAGAGGGATGATTATTTGCCAAGCAACACTTGCCATCGGGAAGTTTTTAATTAAGTTACGATCGAATAGCGCTCTTCTTGGCAAGCCCCGTCTTCAACCGCATTATCACTTTACATTATATTCTGATAATGGATATGCAGGCTACTCTCACAATATTTATTTATATACTAATGATTTCTGACAACACCAAAAGCCGACCCCAACATAGTTGGGAAAAGGCTAGGCAGGTGATGATGACTTCTGACAACACTCCACAATTACTACCAATAGCTAATTAACATTATAATATTTAAACAATTATTAATTCAACACATTATAATTATGTTATCAATAAAACTTCCTGCACCACATTCACCTATCCCACTAAACCTACATTGGTGATTAGTCTCCTATATTTTTAAACACAAGCAATATCTTCAGAAGCACTCAATTCACGCCCCAAGCTTTTAGGAAAATTAATGTTATAATGTACTTTTTAGTTGACTGTATGACCGCGCGCGGTACACCCGCGTACCAAAACCCATTGTAGTTAATTAGAATGTCCTTGAAGAGAAGCTTCACTTTCCTGATTTTTTATCAGACCCTGGACACCACCTTGGGCTAAAGTTCTTGTCAAGACACAACCAACGTGTTCAAACTCAACGACGCTATCATAATTAGTTGAGGAGTTGACGATGCCCATCTTCGGGCTCCATCATCAGACCAGTTCCATCATATTTTGCATTGTCACCGTAGTTATTATGCAAAGTTTCAGCTCAATCAGATGCCAGCTAGTGCTTGAGAAATGGATGACAATGGGTGTAACTGGAAACAGATACGAACGAAGCAAGCTAATATAAAGCTTGTAAAAATGTATTTTTTTTTACCGAAATATAACATTCACTTCGACAACACTGTCAAAGTACAAATGATTAATATTGTAATAAACTTTTAAATGTACCTATTTTCCGGCAACTGAATGTATTATTTTACTTTGGCAACTCTTAGAAATAACGTTATGATAAATAATTGTTACCGTTATTTGTGGGTGGAGAAAAAGTCATTATGAATGGTAATAAAATGTCTTTTAGAGCCAATAGTCGATAACTAAAAGTTCTTTAACATATCCAACACGTGCCTACTTCTACAAAAAAAACGACAAAATTCGCTGTTTCTGCTGTTTGTTTGCTTTTATTATTATTCAAGGGTGGTTTCACCAGCTAACGCAGATTTACCTTCATATAACACCTTATAGGTAATCCAATCACGTTCCGGTCCGGTGTAGATGAAACTTTGTGTGGGAACTTGAGCTCCTGAAGATACTTCAATTGACTAACTTAACCTAACTTGGGATGATTAGTGGCTGTGATACACCTTTATTATATCTTCATGCCCTTTTTATTTTGTGGTGTGAGATGAGTGGATAAGTAGTGTTTACTTTATCCACTTTAGATATGTGCGTGCACATGTTCATGTAGCCAACTAGTTTATAAGTTAGTATCTTTAAGTTATTAAGTTGTACTAACATAGGCTAAGTTCATACTAACACTATATGGAGCTCTTGGTCTGAAATAAAATATTTGAATTTGAATTTAATGGATAGCCAAGGTTTAGGACTGATTGTTGAGAAAAATTTTGGTCACACTAGGTACAACCAACCCAATAACCTTGTTCGCCGTAGGAATCCGCTGGATGCGAGAAGCACAGGGCCGGTGGGTGGGCGGTGCTTGGGGGAGGCCTACGTCCAGCAGTGGACGTCTTTCGGCTGAAATGATGTATGTTGAGGTAAAACCAACAACAACCCTTTGTACAGGGCGAAGAGATCTGTTTTTGAAGTTATTTAAAAAGTAGCCTATGTCCTTCCCCAGGGTGCCATCTATCTCCTTGCCAAATTTTGTCGAAATCCGTGGGAGTGGTTTAGGCGTGAAAAGGTAACATACAGACAGACAGACAGAGTTACTTTCGAATTTATAATATTAGTATGGATAGTATGGATTAAGTCATGCATTATGTCATGCATATGCTCGATTTCAGAGAAAAACGAATGCCTACCTACTGTATTTTTCGTTTTTCATGCTTTCCTTTCTAGTATGATAAGTACCATGAATAGGATTATGCAAGTATTTTTTTTAGAAACCTATTCGATACCTTCCGTCGTCTGCCTACCCTTTTCCCAATTGTTTTGGGGTAAGGTTGCTGTCTAAACGAATGCAACTGAATACCAGTATTTTACATAGAGCGACTGCCTATCTGACCTGTACAACCCTGTTACTGGTTACCGATACCCCTTGGTAAGACTGGTTATCAGACTTTCGTGTTCTTGACTACCCGAACGACGCGACTGTCAAAGATCTACGAATTACAGCCGGAACCAACGGAATTGACTTGCTTTTCGAGACATGGAGGGGTTTGCATAATGGATATGGACCCATCCATAAACCGACCTCGGCAAGCATTGCTTAAGTGGTGTTCCTTGATGATTGACCCATATGGCTGTTAAAACTTAGCCACTAGCCTCAAAACCTAAAACTACAAATAAATTTAAAAAATAAATATATTTTATTTACATTTCCTTTTTCTAATCAGTTACCTCCAAGCACTTCAAAAGTCTTGTATTCAAATTCCCAAACAAACTTCCGAGAACGCGTTCAGCATTGAAATACACTTAACTTCTCGAATCACAATTGGCACTGGTTCAAAGTTACAGAAGGACTGAGCTTTAGCCGAACTGTAAGTCGAGTTTGGAGCTAGGAAGTTGGGCTAACTTGATCATGTTGTCAATGAGGTGTATGTTAAGGAACACAACTGATTGGGCCAATTGAAACGAAGAGGTGACTTTCGATGTGGCTTGAGACAGTGTTGTGTTGTGTATGTGTGTGTCAGTGTTGTGCTGTGTTGTTGTTGTGTGGGTATGTGTGTGTTGTGTTGGTAGTTTTGTTATTCGGGACTAAACAAAAAAAGACAAGTACTAGCAACCGATACCTTTTGGATTTTGTTTACGTTTCAATATTGTATAGCAAGTCATGTTGGTCCATGCAAATTAAGCAAGCTATAATTAATTATCTGGTAGATTGTTGTTTATTCGATAAGTTCATCTTCATTAACTTAGTTCCAGAGATTTTATACCATTTGTTTGCCGACGAAAATCATAATTATGTAGTTTTATCTAAATCACGGCGAGTTGTATTGATGAATGGCCATCCATTCTGACTACGTCGTACTTTAAATTATTGTGAATGTGAGGACTATGTCGGTAATTTTTTTTTCCTTTTTCAGTTTTTAGGGTTTCGTACCCAAAGGGTAAAACGGGACCCTATTACTAAGACTCCGCTGTCTGTCTGTCTGTCTGTCTATCCGTCTGTCACCAAGCTGTATCTCATGAACCGTGATAGTTAGACAGTTGAAATTTTCACAAATAATGTATTTCTGTTGCCACTATAACAACAAATACTAAAAAACAGAAAAACATTAATATTTAAGGTGGCTCCCATACAACAAACGTGATTTTTTTGCTCGATATTGATAACGGTAACAGGTAGACGCTTGAAATATTCACAGAGAATATAGTTATATATTCACTTCAAAAACAAATAATTATAATAAAATAACACAAATATTTAAGGGAGCTCCTATACAACAAACGTGATTTTTTTATTGCCGTTTTTACGGAACCCTTCGTGCGCGAGTCCGACTCGCACTTGGCCGGTTTTTTATAATGATGATCTGGCAGTTTGAGTACTATATGCGGCCTACCCAAATGCCCTTTCTATGGTATTGTTCGTCGACTCGTTGAGCTCCTTAAGTTCTGAGTTTAGCTACACGATTATTGACAAATGCTTGCACTGACTGGACGCTTAAATCTGTGTGTTTCATTCGTCAAAAGACAATTTCAGACACTAATCCACATGATCCTCACATACGTCTGGACTTTAAAAGAGACTTTGACCCGTGAGTTACTTTCGCCATTACTTCTCAGGGGTAGTGAGATGGGAAATGTCGACTTCATCTATCTTTTTTTTTTCAATATGACCTGTGGAAGCTATTCCTATATCGTATTTACAATTTCATTTCATAGTGGTTTAACTTAACAGAGCGTTCAAATGTAGTGATTCTTTTCATCCACAAACATAAGGTAGTTTTAATAAAAAACCGGCCAACTGCGAGTCGGATTCGCGCACAAAGGATTCCGTACCATTAAAAACGGCAAAAAAATCTCGTCACGGACGGACGGACGGACAACGGAGCCTAAGTAAAAGGGTCCCGTTATACCCTTTGGGTACTGAACCCTAAAAATTAGGTATACTCCCTCCATTGAAGAGGCTTGACTACTCATACATATTCAAGCTGACTTGAGCCTTCAGTGATTGATGTTGTATTCATAGTCCAGCTTGGATCCATATGGTAGAAAAGATCGCCGGGTCATTTAGAAAAGCGTATACAAAATCGAGCTTGCTGCTATCTCTAATTCTCATTAAATTGGGTTATATAGGTAGGTACCCTCTTTCATGAACTTATAAAAAATAACCATGCCGTGTAGACCACGTGGTTCCATTCGGCATTGCAAAAAATATGACCACACCCATTATGTTTTTTTCAGTATGTAGGTACCTACGTCGACCTATGTTCGTTGCTATGGCAACGGTAGTGCCATAGCAACTAACAACGGCGGTGCGCCATCACTCAGCACGCCCACTAGACACACGCGCACGCATCAACTTTCAAAATCCGCTCCGCAGTCCGCCTGCGAGATGCGCCGTCACTCAGGCTGAGTCCTGAGTGACGGCGCATCGTCGTTGTTTGTTGCTATGGCACTACCATTGCCATACCAACGAACCCAAAGACATGACATTGTAATAACGTCCTGACAGAATATTAAATCAACGATTCATTCGTGTTTTTGAGTGCATTTTTCCAATATAAAGTGAAACTTGTTGCTTTCGAATAATACTCATTGTTATAGTGTATGGATAACATAGTAATGAATGAGGATTATGAATTGATTTTTCGATCTCTTACGTATACATTCATACAAAGTTATCGCAGCATGTATAATGAGAAACGTCAAAACTATCCGCCACTCCGCCAGTAAAAATCAAAATACGCGTATACGAGTAGATGAGCGAATCAATGAGCGTGAAATGCGCGCGCCCGCTCGCACTCGGACAAGTTCGAACATCTCGAAAAAAAAATGTATCGCGCCGTTCATTCCGCCTGCGCGGTGCACCGTCACTCAGGACTCAGCCTCAGGACTCGGCCCGAAACGTTCCCACGGCTGAAACACAGGCCTCCTCTCTGTGAGAGGGATAGAGAGGCCTGTGTTTCAACCATGGGAACCTTTTAGGCTGATTATGCTAAGTGAAGTTTCAATGTACTGGCCATTGTTCTAATATATATATATATTTTTTTTATTGTTCCGTAGACTAAATAACTTAATTAAAGGCTGTTCAAAGAACAGTTAATAAATAGTTAGTGCTTCAAGAGATTTGTTAGTAAGACATCTTCTTGAGGTCGCAGATGGCATGAATGTCATTGCAGGAGTCTAATTTAAAGCTAAGAGAATGCTTCAGACGTCTCGAGATAAGAACAAAGAAATTGTACACTTAGTTTAAATAAATTCGAATCTAATTTACATACGTAATGAACTGAACAATTTATTCAATTTATGTAACATAGTCTGAGAATGTACTTTATCTCTTTCTTGTGGCCTAGCCCACTCGCAAAATTAACAACATCCATACTATCAATTTCAAACTTTATGCTATTGGAATAAAATACAGTTTAATAAAATCCCGAATACAAACTTTTAATATGTAGGGAAAACTTAATGTCCCACAAAACTGTTTAGTGCCACATAAAAGAAGCTTTTCGATTTAAAAGTGTTTGATCTTCTAGATCGTCATTAAATTTGTTAGTGCAAAATCATTCAAACTCAAACTCAAACTCAAAGCATTTATTTCAAATAAACCAATTACAGGCACTTTTGAATTGTCAAGGGGTCGGTCAGTCAGAAAGATGAAGCTAGTTGCCCATTCCAAAGCGTAGGTTCCTATGGAGAAGAACGGGCAAGAAACTCCACGGACACTCTTTTGAATCAGAATATTATTACAATATATTGGTTACATCATTCATGTTGAAATTATAAATGTGAGAACAATGTCCGTCCGTAAAAAGATAAAAAAGAAACAAAACAATTCAAAAATTAAAATAAATTAAAATAAGCCGTGGCAGCTAAGAGATGACCAGTCCCTACTGATGGCGCCCGTTCACGAACATGACGCATGGATCAGCACCATTCAGCTCAACCATTTTGAAGGGAACTTAATGATCCAACACACACGCCACCACCAGCGAGACATTCTTCTAGTAACGAAAATAAGGGCGACTGTTTATTTCTTGAGTTAGGTAACTTTGCATTTTAATACTTTTATGGAAAGGTGATAAAACAGGTTGTTTACAATCTATTAAAGTACTGTAGTTTTAAAGATTAATGGGTCTTCTAATGTCACTTAGGCTATAGGTATTGTGATCGACGACTTCTCACCTATCGAAGCGCCTTTTAGGAGCTGGCCACACAGAAGAGACGTGAGACGAGGACGGGACGCAGACGCGGCAATAGTATGCAGATGGAAAAGCGACCCGCCTGCGTCTTGTCTTTTCTATACGATTTGTGCCAGATGCAGTCTGCGTCCCGTCTCACGTCTCTTCTGTGTAGCCCACGCCTTACATTGAAAGTACCAGGGCGACTGAGTTCTGCTTGGGTGAAAATAGAAAAAACGTCCCGTCTCCCGTCTCTAGGTCATAGCTAGTCTATGTCTGGTAGTCCCAAGACTCATAAGAGTCTGTCCTAATAAACAGTAGCACAGTCTAGCCTGTATTCCCCAGAAGTTATTGCGAGCAGCAGGACTGTCTATTGTGGAACTAGTTGTTTGTCAAAATAAGTTATGGAAGGCCAGTGGTAATAATAGATGGGATGACATAACTTGGAGGAGGCTTAGTTCTTTAGCAGTGCGTGAAACTTTGTAGGTGTTAGTATGCTTAAAGAATCCTAACTAATATTATAAATGCGAAAGTGAGTTTGTTTGTTACGCTTTCACGCTAAAACGGCTGGACAGATTTGGATGAAATTTGGCGCAGGGACAGACCATGACTTGGAATAGGACATAGGATACTTTTTATCCCGATATTTCCACGGGATCGAGACTTGCGCGGGTTAAACCGCGAGACGCAGCTAGTTAAATGTAAAAGTAATGTGCCGACCCCAAATAAATCGGGATAAAGACAGGAGGATGATCGTAATTTGATAATTAATCAATATTACTTAAATATAACACATGTAAGAATTGACATTGACGCCTGACTATCTTATCTACCAAATTAATTAATTCTTCCGCCAATCCAATTACCTTTATCTCTACTTACCACTGTTCTGTTAATATTCTACAAATTAGCGATTGAATTAATAAAAATCCATCGTGTTTCAATTATGTCAACTGACTGGCCGTTAATGGCAAGGGTTCGGATATGACAGTCATTCATTCTAAAAACCGGAAGGTGCCCTTTGTGAGCCCGACAGCCGCGTGTTTGCACGACAGCTTTAGGATAGCGCCTTAGGATACCAGGTAAAGGCCCTTAGTACACGGCACGGTTTCTTTACGGTACGAACTATAAATCGCACCGTATAAAAAACGTGTCTGTGAACAAGCTTCCATAGTGATTCATACAACACTGACGATCATGCCTACACACGGTGAATAAACCGTAGTTTTTCTCGGCAAGAAAAACGTGTGTGTATAAAACTAAAACATATTTCGCTGCCCTAGTTCAATAGAAAGATATCTTGAAAAAGTATGTTTTGAGTTATTCATACTTTTATGATTTTACTGTGACTAATTCACTTGTCGTTATTTGAAATGTGGTTGATTTATTTAAATGATAGCTTATTTTTTTATTATTATTTTCATATTAAGACATTTCAAGAAGTCTCTGTGTAGAAATAAAAGAAAAGTAAAAATATTCCTGATCACTCTAGATATCGTGAGATGCCAGAATCTTGAACTAGTTTTCGGCAAAAATATGCATAAATGTCTCAGTGAGAAGGCACTTAGGTTGCGTTTCACATATATCCGATTTTTTTATCAGAAAGAAGAGCAAATGTTTTACATGATACAAAACTTATCTCAATTTGGACATTTTTAAAGATATCTTACTATTGAACTAGGGCAGCGATTTGCAGTTCGTGTTCGTGTACATATTAGTAATGTTCCGTAGGTCTCCATAATAATAAGTCCAGTACATCCAACACCCACGGGACAGGTCCACCCGAATCATCACAGAACTTCTTTGTCCATTGGCATATGAAATAGCTCATTGTAGTTAATTAGAAAGTCCTTGAAGAATTAATGAAGAGTAATGAACAAAATTGAATGAGTTCTGAAACTCGACAGGCGTAACAAATTCAATGAAACTTTGCAGCATCCTACATGTTTGGCTGCTCAGCGTATTGGGCGATATGGGTTTTTTACAGGGAGGAGCTTGGCTGAAAGAAAAGCATTTTTGCTGAACTGGGGCCTTTTTGGTGCAGCCGTGAGGCACACTCGCCTGATAATGTTCTACACGTTTGCACTTTTTATTTGTTCCTTTATTTTATTTTGTTATCTGCTGTATATTATGTATGTTGTGTGCCTTTTAGTCTGTGCTGAATAAATGTACTTATTTTCTTTTTAGTCTTGTAAGTAGGTACTCTTATCCACCACGCGTCTCTTCAAAGTTTTTTGAATCAGTGATGATAAAAACAATATTTTTATTGCCCTTGTTGTTTTTATATGGTGTACAATAAAGTGTTTGATAAAAATTATAATTTATTGATAAAAATCTTAAACTTAAGACAGACAATGTACAGGCTAAACAGCTAGGCCTTTACACAAGAGTTTCTTATATAAAAAATTGAGCAGTAAGCAAGATATTTTGAAAATTCATCCCCTAAAAATAAAAAGAGGATGAAAATTTGTGTGAAAATGTGTAATTTTTGACGATGGGAAATCCCAAATAAAAGTGCGCGTGTAACCCAGTAACGTACAACACGTGTGTCGAAGACTATATCACTTGAGCATTTCAGGTCCTTACTGAAAATGTGAATTAAGGCGTAAAATGATTTCCATTAAAATGGGTTTGTAAAATAGACCTGTTAATAAAATCCTACCGATGATAAAAATGTGAAAGTTTGTATTAAGGATGTTTGTTAATCAATCACGCAAAAACGGATTTGGATGAAATTTGGGTTAACTCATAGACTAATCCCGGTAATACGTTCCTGTGGAATATTTTTCCGATCAACGTGGGTGAAGCATTTTTTAATAAAGGCTTCAATACGTCTCTGGTGAATTGAAAGCCATTATCCGAGGAAATCCTTTATATCCGAAATATTCGATAAATTTAATTATGTAATTCTAAATAATTCACGAGAATTTTAGGATTAGAACCCTTCCTTAATTTATAGCTTCATAGGGTTTTTAACCGATTTCAAAAAGGAGGAGGTTCTATGTTCGTCTATATACGTATTTTTTTTGTGTATGTTCATCGATATTTTCGCCAATTGTGAAGAGATTTATTTAGTATATCAATGGCTTCAAAGCAGAGCGCAGTAACACGAAGTTTTTCGACTAGATTCTACAAGCCTAATCAAGGACCGAACTGTCATTAAACGCTTGGTATCGAGGGGGACTCGTGGCCAAATAATAACAACCGCTCATTAAGCTACGCTTGCCGCGGTCAGTTCGTAGATGGGTGACCATCCATTACAATATTAAGACCCCTACCGCTGGTCCCAGTTGTCAATCGTAGATCTTTGACAGTCGTTACGGGTAGTCAGAAGCCCGAAAGTCTGACAACCAGTCTTACCAAGGGGTATCATGTTACCCACGAACTATGTTCGAGGTCAGATAGGCAGTTGCTCCATATAAAATATTGGTATTCAGCTGCATCCAATTAGACTGAAAGCCGACTCCATAGAAATATAAACAAAAAATATCTATGGCCGACCGCAACATAGCGTAAATATGACCATGTCTCTGCGCATCGATCGCTTCTAAAGTGGTTGCCCATACGTCAGCGCAGAGAGCAAAGGGCGCTAACCACCTTGTTTTCGTTTCTTGTCTCTCCCTCTTCCCCTAGTTATCTAGCTCCCCACTTTCAGTACATTTGCGCCAACCACAGTAGAAATCTACGTTCATCAAATAATCGTCTTCTTCATTGTCCCACTCACCGTACTGACTTCATTCACTCTTCCTTCTTCGTTCAATCTATCTCTCTGTGGAATGCGCTCCCCGTGGAAATCAGGATGGCAACCAACCGATTATCCTTTAAAGTTAAAGTTCGAGAGCACATTCGCAAGAAGCTGGCAGTATCATCACAACGGTAATGTTTTCCCATTGTTTGTCTTATTTGTTTTAGTATATTCGTGTAGTTATGTGTATTTATTTGTTCTTATATTTATATATATTTAGGTATTTAGGTTTATATTTATATTTATTTTTTTAAATAGGTTAACGTATTTAAATAATATTTATTCCACAATTTTCGCTATTGCACCTACCACTGTTTGTCTCTGCATCACCCAAAGGTTGACTGGTAGAAAATGCCTATAGCATTAAGTCCGCCTCTGTACATTTATGTGCTTAAAGTATTAAATAAATAAATAGTTGGGAAAAGGCTAGGCAGATTTTGTGGTTAACTTTAGATTTTCAGAGTACGAACATTACGTCAAGCTGTCTCGACAACTATTATTCTCTGTGTTTTAGTTTATATAACGGATTTAAACAATAGCAAACTGCCTGCGAATTGTTATTTGTGTCCTTCAATCTATTCCGAGCCTTCTTTGTCAGATTCAGATGTTATCAAATTCTGTGAGGCGTGAAAACAATGTACCAAATGGAAAGATTCACTTTTGTCAAGCTTCTTCTTGGAAGGTTAAATACCTTCCAAGAAGAAGTCTTTCAAAACTGATGACAAAAGCCAAGGCGATTTGAGTGGAAACGCCGCCCGCCGCCGCCGTCCGGCTACAAGGACATACATTGTGGCGATTATCACATTAATTGAAACCACGTATTCCATAATACATATTTTAGACATAAACAATTTAAATAATAAATAACTATTAACATTCTGGGAGGAGCTCGTGGCTAAGTAATAACAGCGGCTCAGGTCGATCCATCAGGTTAAACTACGCTTGCCGGGGTTTGTCCGTGGATGGGTGACTATCTTTTCATACCGAGACTCCTCCGTGCCTCGGAAAGCACGTGGTCCCGGCTGTCATTGTCATTCGAAGATCCTTGGCAGTCGTTACGGGTTGTCAGAAGCCCGAAAGTCTGACCACCAGTCTTATCAAGGGATATCGTATTACCCAGTTACTGGGTTGTGGAGGTCAGTTATGCAGTCGCTCCATGTAAAATACTGGTATTCAGCTGCATCCGGTTAGACTGGAAGCCGACCTCAATATGGGTGGGAAAAGGCTAGGCAGATGATGATGATTCTAACTATGGGAACTTTTCATTAGTTTTTTACCCGACTACGGCGAAGAAAAAAGGAGGGTTATGATTTTGACTGGTATGTATGTATGTAAGTATGTTCATCTGTTCCCTCCTATCTTCTAAACCACTCATCACAATTTGAGAAATGAGGTATCGTTGGAAAGCGTCTTGGTCGTCCGCTGGTTATATAAAAATGGCGCCCTCTAGAGGTCATAAATTAGTCAGGAACTTAAAAAAACGTCGAGTCACACGTAATCTTTTCGATTTATGCCCTAACACGTGTGACTCCGGATTTTTAATTTGCCTGTCTGTGATGTCTTGTTTATACTTTTTTAGTCGTAGTTGGGTTTTAGTTTTTGTTACTTTAATTTTTTTAAAGTATTTAACAACATTAAATTTCATTTGTAATTATTTGGTAACCATGTAGTTTGTGTTGAACTGTTTATACCATCGCCCCGCACGTGTCTAGTAGCTTATAATTCAAGGGAGGTTTAATGCGTGTCAATTTACGCTATTTATTTTGTTTGAAAAATTCAGTTTTCTATTTTTAGTAAAATTGTTTATTTTACTATTTAAACAGACTCATAACAACTTGTAATAACCGCTGTACTATTTAATATGAGTAGGTAAGTTATTTTGAGAACCTTCCATCCTAAAAATAAATTATAACACGACATAATATAAAACATAACTTATTTACAAAATGATGATATTGCCGGTAGCGAGGCCACTTTTTCATTCATAATTCTTTTGTAACAGGAAAAATGTTTCAAATCACGTTTGTAAATACCATCTAAGCTCATAACATACTGTCGAATTTTCCGGAAAGAGAATATTTGAAAGTGTATTTTTATCTTAAGACTGTACCCTACCTCAGATTTTATCTCGCTCGCACCATACTACTCGCGGCCTGAGTGAGAGCGAGATGGAGTGGGATGCTGGCGGCTCTCAAACCTCGAAAAGTTTGGTTAATTGCTTTTTAAGGTGAAAATAATGGTCATTTCAAAAAAATAAAAAACACAAGACCTGCTTTATAGTGAGTTCAGTTATTATGCAATGTTTCATGATCTAATTTGAAGTATTTTTTTAGCACCAGCGGTTTACTATTCGGTTTAGAGGTAAGTTTGTTTTTTTTTCTATCGAGGAAATTTAATGTAATCGTGTTTTTGCCAAACATAGGACCTAGCATCAATCCTCAACTTTAACATTATATTTATTTCAAAATTAATGCTGCAGTATTTTCGGCATAACGGAGGATCGTGCTAAGCAATTTGAGGTAGGGTAGGGTATTAATGAAGTTATGGATTGCCTTGTTGGTTCAGTTGGCGCAAGCGGTGCTGGTGAGCATGTGCTCCTGGGTTCGTATCTCAGGTAGGACAAAGTGTTATTGGATTTTCCATCTGGAATAGGGGACTCAAAGAACTTATATAAGTCAAAAGACTCAAGAACTTAAAAAACTCAAAGGACTCAAAAGACTCAACACCACTCAAAAAACTTGAAGAAGTTATGACTCGTGAGACTATCAGTCCTAAGTCTTGAAAGTCCCGAAATAAAGACTAAAAGACTAAAGTCTTTTACAAGACATTTAAAATACATTTATTTTCTTTTGTAGGCCTCTTATACAAAAAAAAATATTCATACAACAAACAGACAGATTCTTCGTCCACCATCTTAACCTAACATGTAGATGGCTCAGTTTCCCCACAATTTTATTTCCCATCGTTCCTTCATAGCCCCTGGATTATTCCATAAATTCTGCTGCATGGGGTAGAATTAAATAAATACCCTCAATAAATTAAGTCACTATAAGCTGCAGCAAGATTACGGAATGCCAGATAAATGGAGCCAAAAATGAACGGTTTAGACGTCTCGGCGGCGCGGCGTCCGTTGGAATTCCGCAAATGTTTGATACAAGTTTTTTTGAAAAATGCCTCGCCATTCTTTTCGAAAAGGAAACTGTAATATTATGGTTAAATGAAAAATGCTTCAAGTTTTTTTACTTAACTCTCCCCTTACTATGGTTGCGACCGTTTTTGGGTTCCGTATCCAAAGGGTAAAACGGGACCCTATTACTAAGGCTCCGCTGTCTGTCTGTCTGTCCGTCTGTCACCAGGCTGTATCCCTTGAACCGTGATAGTTAGACAGTTGAAATTCTCACAGATGATGTATTTCTGTTGCCGCTATAACAACAAATACCAAAAAACAGAATAAAATAAATATCTAAGGGGGCTACCAAACAACAAACGTGATTTTTTTGCTTGTTTTTGCTCGATATTGATAACGGCAACAGGCAGACGCTTGAAATATTCACAGAATATTTAGTCATATATTCACTTTAAAAATAAATAATTAAATTAAAATAAATCAAATATTTAAGAGGGGCCTCCCATACAACAAACTTGATTTTTTTGCCGTTTTTCATAATGGTACGGAACCCTTCGTACGCGAGTCCGACTCGCACTTGTTTTAAACATAGCACAAGAAGCAATCATAGACCGTACCTACGGTGCATGAACATAATTTTTTATTCGCCTTTATCGACAGATTTAACGATTCAAAATCAAAAATCAAAATCAAAAAGTAATTTATTCAAACTAGGCTGAGAATCAGCACTTTTGGAACGTCAAAATTACATAAGACAGTCCCCCAAAACGCCCACCCTTCACCACTTCCTAGTGCTTTAGCTGGGAAGAAGAAGTGGCGCAACAAACTCCCCTGCAGCACAGCAGCTGTCTGTTCAGTTAGAAACAATTGATTCTATACAAAAGTATGCAAAATCATTTACATTACGCAACATAAAATATAAATCTAATTATTAGCCAAATGTCAGCTAGCACACGCCAAAATACCAAGAAAAAAAAAAAAAAAAGATTTTATTCATCAAATATGATACAACAACCAGTACCAAAGAATTAAATCGTTTTATTCGCCCATTCGCCCTACTGCGTCAAAAGATGGCCGTGTTCCTGTTTCATTTTTATAACTCTGACACACAATGTATGTAACATGCAGCCATGGAAACGGGTGTGGGAGCTCCCTCTTCCCAGTATTGATACTTTTCGTGTGACGGTGAGGGCAAATCTTACAATTTAAATCTTTGACTGCCCATCGATGATTTTCGAGTGTCTTCGCTTTTTTACGAGTCATCAAAGATTGCTGCTGCGAGAAGCTGCTGAGTGTTACTAATCCCATTTACACTTTTTCTGAAACAAAGATATTATTTGGCCATCAAATTAAAACCCACACAAACACTAGTCAGTTCCTCTGAAATGCAGTTATAACCGCACTGAACGAGACTCTCGAAAAGGAGTAGGAATTTCATCATGTCCGTGGTTTCACTAACGAGTGGTTTTAATCAAGTGAACTCAGCTCAGCATAATACGTATTTAATTTGGCCGAAATTCGTAGAGCTATACTGTAATAGGGACTGTAGCGCGTTGGGTATCCTAAATAATGTTTAACAGAATTTTGGATGTGTTACTTAATTGGTGATGTTCTCCAGAAAGGTCAGGTGCGCACCCGCAACAGGTACGTACTCGGTACTCGCAACCAGCGTGCGTGTATGACCAGACGTATGAACTTAAACGAAGCAAAAGGAGCATAGCAGGTGGTGTTCTGTAGTTTCTGCATGTCCCATGGGAAGAAGGCAAGAGTTTATGTAAGCGTTACTTAAAGTGGGTAAAGTTGGGATGTGGTTCATCTGATAATGATGATGTTACTTAATAACCCTGTATTTTATGGTAAGCTGTAGGTAATAGGAACTTATTACGAACCGCTCCCGCCACAATCCGTTCAGCCAATCAGGGCAAAGCTTCTAGATTATTCTAGAAGCTTCATTAAAATACTCAGCGCGCATGATATATTGGTCTGACTTCCGTCAAGTGCTCCGCAGCTGATTATGATTTGCGAAAACTATCTCTTCGAACCAAAACTGTTATAAACATATTATATGTGAAGTGTGTATGTTAAAAAGCTCATTATTTTTATTTAAAAAAATATTTTTGTTTTTAGAAAATAGGCCTCAAAACATAGTCCTTTCACAGTTATTTTTCCTGTGACAGCAGCAACCCAATAGCAATCTTATATTCACGAAAATAAAGATCACTTTGCTATTGACACTGATCAAAATAAAAAGTAAATTAGTGTCAAAGGACTGCACCACTTTTTGTACGTCTTATGAAGTTTTCACTTCAAAACTGTCATTTTCCAAACGGCGCAGTATATCAACCTCCGGGACACTGCAAAATTGGCAAGGGTGTAGAAAAAGCTACGACGCAATATCACACATATTCATATTAAATTCTAAGGAAGAACCAGGAATGCCGTAAGTACGTACTTCATCACACCTGTGGAGACGTTAACGAGCAGTTATAGCCGATGGATGCGCTCCTGCAATGCTTCTGGTTTCAAAATACTCTATAAGCAACGATGACCAAGTATCATCAGGTATGACGCTCATGCGTCTTCAGCATAATCAAAGTATAACGTTCCCGCTGCCAGCTGGGTCACAGCCCTCCTCTGTGTGGGAGGGAGTGGACCGTAATTCACTAAATGCCCAGCGGTGGTGACGCAAACTTAGAAGCTTTTAGCTTATAATGCTTGCAGACGTTATATTCTAATGCAGCACACAGCTGTATCATCGTTAAGTAAAACTTTAAAGCTACGGACGATACCCGACATATTTCAGAAAGGGTCGATAAAATATTCAGAAAATGCGAGTCATAGAAATTTTCGCCGATTTGAGTAGCACATGAAATTGGACTAAGTAAATAATTAAACCAACCTCGTTACTTCAGAAGGTATTCACTACGCTTTCACGCTAAAACGGCTCAACGGATATGGATGAAATTTGGCACATGGGTAGGCCATAACCTGGAATAGAATAGAAGATACTTTTTATTCCAATATTCCCACGAGATCGAGACTTACACGGGTGAAACCGCGGGGCGCAGCTACTATTTTTATATTTGCTCTTGCTTTTTAGGGTTCCTTACCTAAAGGATGCCTGACTTAAAACAAAATATATGCGGGCTTGTGCTCTAAACATAAAAGATTCCCAATGTAGGTAGGTAACAACTATATTTAATTTAAAAACAAAACAGTTCTGAATAAAATCCTACCTGTGAGCGGAGTGAAAACTATTCCAATACGAAAGGTATCGATTAATTATTCGAATCACCTGCCCCCGCATACCATTAACTGTGCGATACGGATTCCTTCGTGTAAAATCAATTGCGGACTCCATTTAAGCGGAATGCTTGAATTTATAAGGGTGGCTTTCCACAGCACGTAAAATCACGAACTCACGACGATGTCACGGCAGCAGTGAGTGGCACAAGATATGAGACACCTTGTGGCTTGTGCTCAATCACACGAACTGACAACCCAGTAACTGGGTAATACGATACCCCTTGGTAAGACTGGTTGATAGACTTTTGGGCTTCTAACTATTCGTAACAACTGTCAAAGATCTATGAATAACAGCCGGGACCAATGGCTTAACGTGCTTTCCGCGAGGCATGGAGGGGACTCGATGTGTAATAGATGGTCACCCATCCACGAACCGACCGCGGCAAGCGTAGCTTAACCTTCGATCAACCCGTGTGGCTGTCAATATTTAGCCACGAGCCCCTCTCACATTGCCTAGAGTTTAATTCGTCAAGGACTTTCTAATTAACTACAATGTCATTAGGCCCGCGCGCGGCGTTTGGTAGCTTAGCGGTTAAATATGACGTGCTGTAATTAGAATATGAAAAATAATGAAATTACTTGGAGTTTGACATTGTTAAAATAATATGGTTCTAAAACCGAAGACTACCAAATCTACATAATTCATTTGTATTAAGATACCTCCCGTAAAATAAACTAGAGTTCTATGCAAATTGTAATTAAGCATTGTAATTACGTTTAAACCAGCCAGCTTGCATTCATAATTGCTGAAATTGAAACTCTGAATTAGCAGTTAAGTACATTAATTAAGACTTGATAACTATGCACTAAATTCAATTAGATAGCTTAGCTAGTAAAACCGTCTGTGGTATAGGCATTTCAAATAATTGACGTAACAATCACATGACGAATTATGAACGTTTAGAACTATATGTATTTACTTAGTAAATAATAATTGTCGTAAAAATTGTCTCCATTGAACCACTAGATATCAGAGGGCTTAGACAAGTGACAATGGCTTCGAAAGCGTTGTATTTCTACATCGACTTTCAACAGGATTGACATAATTAAGCTTTTCGATAGCTTATGTCAGTCCTATACATTATTGCCTTTTCCATCATCGTTATCGCTGATAGAATGTCACTTTGTCTAGGCCCTCAGACGCGTCACGCCCCCATCTAACCTTTTTCGGTAGCATAAGGCATACATAAGGAAAGAAAGAAAGAAAGAAAGAAAATAAGTTTATTTGCGGTAAACATGACGCAAAAAATAAACACAAAAAAAAAAATACAAAAGGTTGGGGGAAACATGCGTCACATTCACGCAAAACGGCTATCGCTCAGCATTATGCTGCGACCCTATGCAGGACAGAGCCCCAGCGCTGGTTTTCAGCGACAGCCGGCGCTGACGTAATGACGTCGACGGGTGCGGCACGGGTGAACCATTATTATTACCCAATAGAATACACAAGTGACGAATATACTATACATAAACTGGGTGTGTAATGTATGATATAATAACAAATGCTCTAATTTCACTTGAAATAACGTTCATATAATATAATTTTCATATGCTATAAAATCATATAACCTAATTTCATATGACCTAATGTTTCATATGATATAATTTTCATTTAATATAAAACATTTAGTATAACGTTCATTTTATATAATTTTCAATATGTATAATATTCTTTTTATATAACATTCATTTGTCCTAATGTTCTTTTGACCTAATTTTCATGTTTAATGGTCACAGTTCTAACCTAACTCAAATGGCACCTAACCAAATCTTAAAATATTCAATGCATGGTCGAGGGTGGGCTTGGTCGACGGAGCCCCGCTTCGCGGGGCTCCTACTTCTGTATGGTTTATAAAAAAATAACCACGAAGGGGATGGCGGGGTCTATTCGCTCGCTTCGCTCGCTCACACGACCCCGCCATCCCCTTCTAACCTAACCTGTCCGAGTCGGGGTGCCCTAAAGTCCAGATTGCATCCAATTTCTACTGGTTACAATAGTTGAGGGTGGTAGGTGTATGAGATTTTCTAAATTATATTAAAAGTTATTAGAGATTATGAATATTATAGTAAATGAATAATATACTACATGAATATTATGTCAAATGTGCATTATAGGAAATGTTTATTATATCATAAGAAATTAGATAAAATGAAATTATATCAACAATTCACTATCTCAACTGATCGTTATATTAAACAAAAGTATATTAACTGAAATTAGGTCAAGTGAACGTTAGATTTTTTGTTATTATAACAACCGTTACACACCCACATAAACTATACTTACATAAAAAAGATAAAAATAAAAATAAATAAAAGAAATTGGCAAACTTATCGGTTAGGATATGAAAATATCATCCTCCGTGTTACGTTTTATGTAGTGGCAACATTTCGAAGCGTCGTAAGGCATACATCGTTCCAAGGTAAGGAGGCCGGAACCGGAACTAACGTCGCCATCTTGTTTTGTCAATACACAATCTGTGCCACAATTTCACAAATGCAACGCATCCTGTCAAAGTCATTTCGGCGCCAAAATATCCGTCTATAATGCGTTTCATCAAATAACTCCTTTGCAGTAATGTTAGTTTCACTTTTAATTTTTTTAAACGGACGTAGGTATTAGTTAGCGGGTAGCGTATTCGTATTGGCCCTTCAACAGTGTAGCCAACATTCCGTCAAAGAAACTTTATATATTGAAACGCACTTTAGCACTCTTTAAAATCATTCACATGTAATCAGAAAAAATATGTTCTCAACCTCTCGTATTACATTAATTTGACTAAAAGTGCTGGTCAATTAATTTTGATGACTGACTATTTTTAATAATAATAGTGTGTACAAGTTTATTAAGAAAGGGGGAGAAATAATCATAGGGCATTAAAAACTTCGTCCGTATCGCTGTCGATAGGAAAAGTGCCCAAAAGACTGGCAGCATTGCCACGTTGTATAGCAATGATAATTCTTTGGCCAAAAATTAGGCCAGCCGTTTGGTCACGTGAAGAGTCGATCAAACGCTTAGCGATGTTTTGAAAAACTAAGTGGGCACTCAGATCCCATGTCCTAGGGTTTCAACCGCAAACGGCTAGAACATATACGTCCCAATAAGATTATTGAGGTTCTCTGTACCTGCAGCAGCAGCCCCGGCACAGCCCGCCGTGCTAGGAAGATGATGGGGTGGCGCCAGGGTGTAGACACACGTTATATCCCACACCAAAAGGCCTACCTATAATTATTTTCCCCCTTTCTTTTACACTTGTACATACTATTAATATTAAGTATTTTAAGTCTGTAAGTTTTTAGATTAAATTCCTTAAGGCCTACACTACCTCAGCTCAAATTCATTTTTTATCTCGCTCTCACCATACTACTCGCGGCCTGAGTGAGAGCAAGACGGAGTGGGGTTCTGGCGACTCCAAGCCTCGAATAGTTTAGATAATTGCTTCTTACGGTGAAAATAATGGTAATTAAAAACAAGTCCTGCT
Organism: Lithophane leautieri; assembly: GCA_949152455.1. Lineage (NCBI taxonomy): Eukaryota > Metazoa > Arthropoda > Insecta > Lepidoptera > Noctuidae > Lithophane > Lithophane leautieri. The sequence goes on from OX424467.1 coordinate 17,793,586, forward strand.
TTGTAGTTAGTTCAGTTATTATGCGAAGTTTCATGATCTAATTTGAAGTATTTTTTTAATACCAGCGGTTTATAGTTCGGTTTAGAGGTAACTTTGGATTTTGTGTGTTCATGTTTTCGTCAAACATAGGACCTAGCATCAATCATATATTTATTTCAAAATTAATGCTGCAGTATTTTCGGCATAGCGGAGGATCATGCTAAACAATTTGAGGTTAGGTAGGGCTTTATACCAATAAAATACGATGACAACACTATTTTTAAATATCATTCTAATGGTGGTAGTAAATATCATAATCCAACACAAATTAAGCAACACAGCCCGCTACAATACAATCCCTACTCCACATAATCCTCCCAGTACAAATATATTCTTTTTCCTTAACTAAAAGGTTTTTCTTGGAAAGTGTATTGCGACCGGTGAATGCACCTGTACCGTGAATGGGTACTTTAAGCTCAGAATAGAATCCCATAATGTGCTCAGATGTTGAAAAGAAAACGTCGGGATTGCTATTAAAAAATATTGTGAGATACATTTTTATTTTCTGTTGTATTGTATGGAAAGAATTGAAGGAATCAATGCGGTTTATTGTAAACTGAGATACTTATAGTGATTTGGTCATCATTATTAATACAATATAATTATAAGGCAACCTGTGGTTGAGCATGGTGATGCTGAATTAAGTAAGATCTTTTATCTACACCCATGCTATAAATCCTCTATAAAAGTTTCTGAAACAGTTAGCTTATTGCCAACATTAAAACAACCAGTGTCATAGTAACCATTATATCATCCAAACGGGTGTTACAATGTTGTTCATTTAAAAAAAAGAACGCTGTCATGCAGGCGCGTTTCACTAACAAAGATCAGTCATAAAAAAAAAAAGTAGTTTATTCGAATCTCAGACCAACAAAATAAGAAAGACGGAGCATTACGAACATCAAAAGTGAAGCCACCTTTTTATCTATGTGTGTGTAAAAAGGGTTGTCATTTGTTAAAGTTTTTCCCTATAATTTGGGGAATAATATTTTGGGTAGGATAATATTGTACGAGTAAGATATTGTTGAGTATGGTATTGTACCTCAATTGATAGGAAGGATTCCGAAACAAAACCATTTTTTTTTTACATCGCAAAATAAAATAACAATTAAGTACAAAGTGCATTTACATACAGCCCTATCGTCAATGGCTACATGAGCCAAGTCTGGTAAGTCCTACAAAAACAAATACAGGAGTAATGGCAGCTTTTGATTAAAACCTTAGGAAGATAAATGAAGAATTAGGACATACTTGAACAAACGTACAGCCAGAACTTTGTGAAATTGAGTTATCAGCAATTACGTAGGACTTTGGAAATAACATCTAAAAAATAAAATTTGGGACAGTACTATTTAAATTAGCTAGACTAAGCTGAGAAACTAACTAAAATAAAATAAAAAATACAGTCTCGGGTTTAATTACAGTTTTGATAAAATCTTATTTTTGTTTTTAAATTTTATATACCTTTTTAGGATATCCGCTTTTGATCACACGGCGAAGGCCATGATTAGTTGAATAAAGGTCATTATTATCAAAATGATCGGAACAAACCACGCTGATTTTCGATGGCAGCCATTCTGGATCATTCCGACTATTTCTTATAGCTACTATCCATTTACTTTTATTTTCAATATTACTTGGAAATCTAAAATATTAAATACATAAAAAAAACAATTACTCGAACTAAAAAATATCGAACGGGGAAATTTCAAATCATATTATGGCAACCCTCGCACTTTAAATGTCACTGTTTTCGTTCGTTCATTCGTTCAAGTTTTTGTTCCAAGTAACCTAAAATTCATAGTTAACTAAATTAAGAAACGATGTTATTTGAAGTACTTACATGTGAAAAGTGATTCCGTGAGACTTTTTATGTGATTTGCTATTGTTTTTACAAGTTTTCACTACACAAGAAGGCATAATTCTTTTTTTTTATTCAAGTTTACTAGACGACGACTCGTGACGTACTAGGAGCGATGAGCATAGTTTTAGTGTAGATGTGTGCGTGAGCCTGTGTGTTCACTTGCAGGAGCATAGTTTTGTGGCTACACGTTTGATGTACGTAGTGCTCTGTCTTTCTTTTTTGGTTGGTCTGAGATTCGAATTTATTAAATTCGAATTCACGTGGGTTGTATCCCGCCATTTTGTTCGATATTAGTATTACAAAGAACCTTTTATATAGGATTCATAACATGGGTGTAGATAAAGTCTTGTATGCAACTGTAAATAATTAGGTATTAAAACACTCATGTGATACTATTATCACACGAGGCGAATACCCCTTATTATATAACAGTTGCATAAATAACTATTATTTTTGTACTAATCATGTAAAATTAAATCGCTTTGGAGCAGAAAATATAAAAAACATTGAGGTAATTCAGAAGTTATACGGTAATAAATTAAAATCACAAAACATAGACCACGTTTATATAAAAAATATATACGGATTTCGGAAGACTTTTATAATTTGGTAGGTGTTACAAAATTAATGGCGTGTGATGCGAAATTAATGTCGGGTTTTCAAAGTGATTGATTTATGCGTATGTTTATATAGTAATTTCAGATATAAGTACCTACTGTACTGTATACAGTCAAGTGTTTAAAATAAATACAAAACTTTCTCTTCAAAATTTTTATATTTTACTAGCCGTAATGATTATTCAGACTATTAACATTAAAGAAAAAACGAAAGAAAGAAAGAATTTTTTATATCTTTTTTCACACAAATGAAAACCTCGTCACTTCTATGATTCAAAATATTCATCAATTGCTTGGTATTATATCGAATAATGACCATCATAGACAACTACCAATAGTAAATAAACCTTATTACTTATAGTTTTCTAAACATAAAAAAATCCTTAAAAATAACTCCTCATTTTATTAGCAGAAATGACCACTATTTGTTTTAACTCAGCCAAAACTTATTTTTGTCGCTTAATCTAAGTGGGATATTAGGTTATCTTATAAAAAATGATTTGATATTTTTTATAGCTAAGAACAGTCTGGATCATTTCGCCTTTCAAACAAAACCAAAAAAATCAAAATCGATTCAGCCCTTTGGCAGCTACGATGGCGCAGACAGACACACAGATACACTCGTTAAACTTGTAACACCCCTCTTTTTCCGTCGGGGGTTAAAAGTGATATAATTACATATAAATTACCGTGACAAGTCATCTTAATTTTTTCTATCTTTCGTGATTTTGAAGTTTATATTTACTTGAGGCCACGTTACAAGTTACTTAGACCACCATTAGTAAAAAATTACCGAATTTTCTTGTCTAGAACACAACTAACTTGTTTTTAATATTCGTCTAATTTATTAATCCTAAAGTTTATTTGGATATAAAAGAAACTACTGATAATAAAAACCGCTTTTACTATCAGTGACCAAAGGCGGTTCCTGCTTTAATAAAATATTACTTTTTAATTTAACTTTTTTGCAAAGAAGCAAACAACGAAACCTGTCGTTGTAGTGTATTGCTATCTCACAGCATTACGATGAGAATGACAAGAACAGACATTTTATGAAAAAGTGGATAGGGTTTTCTGCCATTGTAGTTTCTGGCAACGAATAGACATAATCAACACTTTCCGTTATTATGTGTCTCTGACTGCGATCTCAAACCGAGATCTCCTAAGATGCTTATCAGGTACATATTTTTGCGTTATTTCTGTAATACTGTAGCACAATACATCTGTCAAATTACAAGTGTCAAAGTCAAATTAAAATTATTTTATGGGCTTGTCTCGTTGGTCTAGCCTTCGCAAGCGCTACTGCAAACCGTGAGGTCTTTGGTTCAATACACAGGTCATGTAAATTATTGTTGGGTTTTTCCATTTAGAAAAATCGTTTTATTTATATTTTTTTAATAAGTCTATCTGCCTAGCCTTTTCCCAACTATGTTGGGGTCGGCTTCCAGTCTAACCGGATGCAGCTGAATACCAGTATTTTACATGGAGCGACTGCCTATCTGACCTCCACAACCCAGTAAGTGGGTAATACGATACCCCTTGGTAAGACTGGTTGTCAGACTTTCGGGTTTCTGACGACCCGTAACGGCTGTCAAAGATCCACGAATGACAGCCGGGACCAACGGCTTAACGTGCTTTCCGAGGCACGGAGAAGTCTCGGTATGTAAAGATGGTCACCCATCCACCGACCAACCCCGGCAAGCGTAGCTTAACCTGATGGATCGACTCGGTGCGACTGTTATTACTTAGCCACGAGCTCCTCCTCGAGCTCATATATTTTTAATAAGTATTCTACACAAAATTATATTAAGTCAAATCGACGGGATCAAACGAGTCGACAATGCGGAGAAGCGCGAACGGTTGGTTTCATATACTTAAACTTATATTTATGTTCGAAACATGTAGTTATAGGATTTAAAAACCCTTTACAGTTTGTTATCATCCAAAGAAGCCGTGATACTATTTCGGTTACACGTCCTTACATATCACAAAACAAAGTCCTCAGCCGCGTCTGTCTGTTGTCCTGTACGCGATAAACTCAAAAACTACTGCACCGTTTTTCATGCTGTTTTCACCCATGAATAGAGTGGTTCTCGAGTAAGGTTTTAGTGTATAAGAACCGACATCCACGCGGGCGAAGTCGCGGGCATCAGCTAGTTGTTAATAAATAAAAAATATAAATGTATTTTCTTCCTTTCTTGTTTATTACTAAGATACCATAGCATTAAATAAAATTCCCATTTGTAGCATACACGTTTGCTCATGCCTACAAATTCAGCGGATAAGTACGAATATATCACATCACAACAGTAATAGCAGACAGTGTCATAACTCGTGATGTCGACTTGTAACGCAAAACCGTTTGATTTATGTGAATACATTTTTATTACGCTGACAAGCTCCTAAACGTGGTACACAATATACCCGCATTTTGCGTAACAGTATTTTTTGTACCAAATGGCGGAAAGATGATAATTTTTTACGTGGTAACCTATTTGCATCTTATTTGTTTCTTGGTTGGCTCAAAGTGCAAGGTCATGCATGGATAATAATACCCTCAGGGCATTTTTTGGGGTCTGAAAGGTCGGTTTGTAAAGACTCCCGCGGGCCTCGAGAGCGCCCAGATCGTGATTTGTTTCATTCAAAGAACTGCTAGGTAGCTTTCTACCTAATAATTGATTTTTGTTATTCATGAGATGGTGACCTTGACTTCAGCCGGAAGGGGAACTGCTGGATGTGTACTGGCAAACAAACTAGCAGCTGCAAACCATACTGAACCGATGTTGGAAGCTGGAGATGATGAACCCTTTCAATCCTCTGTAAATTCCAATATTTCAAAAGTTGTAGGTTTGTGCAGCTGGTGTTTTATAGTTTAATTTATTCATCTGAAAAATATTTCAGTTACCAGGAACCGTAGTATACTTACCGCAAACCGGATTGGACTGAGATTATACGGCCGTTCTAGATAAATACTCTGGAAGATGCCATCGACAACCAGCCATAGCTGTGCCTGTCGGTAAAGTTCTTAGAGGATCCAGCTTTATCAGCTTAATGCTCGGGTTTAGAGAAATTATTAACGACAACCATCAATGGGCCACCGCAGCCAACGACTCTTCCTGGGAATATAGAAACCTACTTCCATACTTCAAGCGAAGTGAAAGACTTCACAGTCCAAAAATTTTCAACTGTCCCACCGGCAGTTGTCGAGGCGTTGGAGGTACTCCACCGGATTTTGGTGAGGAAGGAGGAGCAGGAAACCGGGATCGCCCAAGATAATAGCACTAATATCAAAGATTGTCTAAAAGCATTCGCAGATATGGGAAATGAGATAGTGCCAGATCTAAGTGGTAGGCATTCTGTGGGATATTCTCGAGGATTGTATTGTACTATACATATTAATTAAGTAGGTACACTTAAGTAGGTAATAGGTAAAACGGGCTGGTATCCGCAACTCCACGTCAAAGCGCGTATTTTGCGTACGGGTACACTTAAGTAATTAACATAACAATTCACGCCCGTGTTCCCCGAAGGGTTAGACACGTGTACTTTCGCCAGTTATGTTTCTCCCATGTAAAAGGGGACGAGCCTATTTCCATCAACCAGGCAAATCCAGATACGGCACGAATCCGGGCCGCTACTGAGAAATTTCAGTCCAATAATACTTTGCTCGACCCGGGAATTAAACCCAAGACCCTCGTGCGCATCAATAGCGCTTGTGAGACTACTAGACAGAAGAGGCAGTGCTATCGGTAGTGTCCGTTAAATATCAGTTGCAGAACTATCACAATCTACTCACATGAGTTACATCTAAGTAGTATCTAATACATTCATCACATCCAAGTAGTCGTTTACTTGTGTGTGTAAGATGTGTTTCCCTATTTATCTCATAAATAGATCCACGTGCTACACTACAATGCACGTAGTCAAGGTGATTTATTCAGCCAAACCTACACCAAACATAAAGCAATAAGGAAATATCAGGCTATCAATATACAGCGAAGGGTTACCCATCCCCCGATTTATGAACACGCTTCATGACTCTAGTGGTTTCTCTCCAACAAACTGTTTTAGACCGTAATATACCATGTACTTGCCTTCCAGATGTTTTTGGGCCCGACCCTCGATATCATGAGCAGTTTTGGAGTGTTGATGGGTTCGGCACCCTTTTCGCTTTTCGTGTGATACTGTGTTTATTTCTATTTCGTGAATTATGTCACAGATTGTGGATTTGTTTATAAGGATTTATGTAGGTTTTTTAGTGTTTGAAGGTCTCCAAATTGGGGATTTATTCGAGCTTAAAATGCATAGTGATGCTATGAAAGCGATGGTTGTCAAATTAATGACGTTGGGATTGTATATTAGGGTTTCGTACGACCGAATGAAAAAACGGAACCCATATAGGATCAGTCGTGTATCTGTCTGTCACAGCTAATTTGCTTTGAATCTACTAGACCAATCTTGGTACTTACATAGTTAAGTAAAATGAACTTTTGTGACCCAAATACGGACGTATAACGTTAAATTAATGAATTTAGAATCTTCTCTCTTTGAATCAAAATAAATGAATTTGGAATACCGGGGTGACTTGTAGGAAAATTGCAAATAGGAAAATTTTAAAAGTGCTAATTACCAAGTCCTATTGAAATGCCGACCCATATCATTCCATTGAAAAATACAGGATCTAACAAACAACTTTTACCACAAAATGTCTTTCAACAAACAATTTTCATGACACTCTTGAACCCGAGAGAAAAAATTAACAAAAAAAACACGCGTATAATTTGGTGAATTTTCTCAGAAAGATCGGCAAACGTGCCGTGAGTATTTGAATATTCCTAATAAGGGTCGGCTATTTATAAAACCTTTGTGATTTCGGCTATTAGAGATAATCTTCTAATTTGTCCCATCTTAGGTCCAAGACATCATTCAGATGACACAGAAGACAACTGCTTCTATTACGTTTCAACGCGTTAATTTTCTACTCCATTGCTTAACAACATACTACATACATAAACTCACCCTTTTTTCCCATGAGGATAGGTAGACACTACAGGACGCCACCTGCTACGATCCTTACATACTTCTTTTGCATCATCCATGTTCATACGTCTGGTCATACAACGTACCTGACCTTTATGAAGAATATCATCTATAAAGTCATAAAAAACCCTTTAAGAAATCGACGTGTTTCACCTATCAACGAGGTATCGTCAACACGTCGTGTTGAGGTTCGCGACTGGTCAATCGTCATCCTGAAGATGCCTCGTTGAGAGGTGAAACACGTGTCGATTTCTTACAGGGTTTTTTATGACTCTTGAAGAATAGTTAAGCGGAATAGGTTACTAAATATATCTGCGTCTATTGTATTTTAAGACCAAACCATCTTAGCATACAACCATGCTACTACTCTTTTGATTTTTTGTTATATCTTTTAAACATTTATTTTAATTGTTAAACAACCCATGTTACAAATAATAAGCCAATCAACAAGACGGTTACAGTGGGACTGTCATTTGCGTGTGATATGTATGAATTTGGTCCGCTTTGTTGGGCTAGTGGTTACAAGCGCTCCTGCAGAGAAGGAGGTCCTGGGTTCGATTACCATATTGGGCAGAGAGATATTGGGTTTTTTCATTAGGAATATCTCAGTAGCAGCCCGGAGTGTGGATTTGTGCCCGGTTGATGACAATAAGCTCACCCCTATTACATGGGGCTCAAAGGGGATGCGTTAAGGTAGCCCACAAAATTCAAATTTTCTTACGTTTTTTGCAATTTGCTGGTTCTAATGTTTATAATTCTGTAAAACCATATTTTTTACGACAGCGAATCATATTTTTGTCAACAAGACTGACCTGCAAATTGCAATAAAACGTAAGAAAATTTAAATTTCGCGGGCTGAAGCTTTCGCCTTAAACATTACTAGCGAAATGAACTTAGGTCTCCAATGGATATTGTGCTGATTGGGTTATCTACTCTATTAGCCACATACGCTGCTACTAACTATAGTTAATGCATGTACTACATACAAACGTACCAATAACCAGTAAACTAACTTTTCGCATACAAATGGTTAGTAATAAACTAGCTCTAAATTAGTCTTGTTAGCTAAATTACTTTCGTTAAGTAAAGTTTGTAATTGGGAATTTATGTTGCGATGTGTTTTCAAACCAATATGTTCTTTTTACAACGTTGCCTAGCGGTGTCAAATTGCGACTTTCACTTGCGACCATTCTTACAAGGCAGTCAAAAATAATCACATGAAAAAGAAAACAACTATAAACTGAACTGGCACATCACATTTTGGCATCCATAGTTGACTAGTGATTTAAAAACTCAAACTCAAAGCATTTATTTCAATTAAACCATTTACAGGCAGTTTTGAATTGTCAAAGAGTCGGTCAGTTAGTCAAAAAGTTGAAGCTAGTTGCCCATTCCAATTCATAGATCTCTATGGAGAAGAACGGGCAAGAAACTCCAAGGACACTCTTTTAAAAATGTATATAGATATTACAAAATCCTGGGTACAGTATTCTTGGTGCTTCTATATGTGAGAACAATGTCAAACGAAAAATAATCAAAAACAATTCAAAATATAAGATTAAAAATAAGCCCTGACAGATAAGAGATGACCAGTCTCAACCGACGGCGCCCGTTCACGAACATGACACGTGGATCAGCACCATCCAGCTCAACCGTTTTGTAGGGAACCGAATGATCCAACACACGCGCCACCATCAGCGAGACATTTCATGGATCATGACCACGTTCAGAGCAATCTGAACACTCCTTGTGTAAGCCAGAGCTGATGCTGCGTCGGTTATTGGCCATTACTCTGCAAATTGACATATCATTCACTACTATTTTGTGATCTATTACCACAGGTTTCTTTAAAAAATCCAAACAGAAATCACCATTTCTTCAAAATAAAAACAATATTTCCTAAATACTAATTTTTAACAGTAACAATTTTAGATTGTGACAGTAATCTTAGTATTAACAGGTTTACATTCAAAAAAGGAACAAATTCCGTGGATTAAAAACACGAAAGTATTCAACCAAATCAGGGAGTCAACTCGGTCATGTCCTTCGTTCCTTTTTTCTAATTACTGTCAAAACGTCACTCGAACGGAACGAAGGTAATTCGATCATCATTCACTTGATTCGCTTTCCAAGAAAAATATTACCCGCCAGAGTAAATACGCGACACAGAATTTCCCTATTTTATGGGGTACTTAGAATTAGGGCTTATTCAAACGGACCTCATCGCAAAAATCTGGGCAAGCAGTGGTTACGTATGAATAGTGTCAAAACCATTCCACTTCCTAAACACTTTTTTTTTATACTACCTTTATTTAAAAAAGATAGAGTTTGAATATAATATAATTATAATTATAACTTATTTTATCTACACCCATGCTATAAATCCTCTCTAAAAGTTTCTGAAAGAGTTAGCTTATTGCCAACATTAAAACAACCAGTGTCATAGTAACCATAATATCATCCAAACGGGTGTTATAATGTTGTACTGAATTTCATAATGCAACTCATTTAAAAAAAAGAACATTGTCATTCACGAGCGTTTCACTAACAAAGCACCGTAATATAAAAACGAAACACATTCGAATTCGAAAAATTCGAATTCACGTCGTACCGCGCCAAATTTGTTCGATATTGGTATTGCAAAGAAACTTTTATAGAAGATTCATATCATGGGTGTTGAGAAAGTCTTGTATGCAACTGTTATATAATAAAAGGTAATAAAACACTCATGTGATAAACCCACATTCGTGTTTTAATACCCCTTATTATATAACAGTTGCATAAATAACTATTAGTTTATTGTTGTGAATATCAAAGATGGGAAAGACATTGTGAAATATGTTATTCATCTTTTTTTCTCGCTTTTTATTATTATGGACGTGATTTATGCAGACTATACCTATTATCCTGTTTCAAGTCGACTACGAAACATGTTGTTCTGTAGCTTCTTGCTACGCCGCGTAGCAAGGCCACGTAGCGTTGTCTACGCGTTGTGACATCCGGCTACTCCGTAGATACTTAATAATGATAATCATAATATTAATTTATTAAAAGCCTGAGTTGTCCCACTGCAGGGCTAAGGCCTATCTTCTCTCTTTCGACTTTTCCCGGACTACTGCGATTGTGGACCGAACCTTTAAGTACTAAAAAGTATAGAGAAGTATAGGCAAGAAACTCCTTTTAAAATGTTTTACAATATTTGTATACATTCGGTAATTATAATTGTACGTAGTGACAATAAATCTGCCTAGCCTTTTCCCAACTATGTTGAGGTCCGCTTCCAGTCTAACCGGATGCAGCTGAATACTAGTATTTTACATGGAGCGACTGCCTGTCTGACCACCACAACTCAGTAACTGGCGGTAATACCCCTTGGTAAGACTAGTTGTCAGACTTTCGGGCTTCTGATAAACCGTAACGGCTGTCAAAGATCCTCAAATGACAGCCGAGACCAACGGCATAGCGTTCTTTCCGAGACACGGAGGAGTCTCGGTATGTAAAGATGGTCACCCATCCACGGACCAACCCCGGCAAGCGTAGCTTAACCTGATGGATCGACCCGTGCGGCTGTTAGTACTTAGCCACAAGCTCCTCAATTATACGTAGTGACGATGTACCTAGAATAACATTACTATACTCAATAGGTACTAAGCATTAAAAATTATGCAATGACAGATAAATTAATTATGTTGATATATACATGGTGCTCACATATTTACAAATATTCCAACCGTAGACGATTTTTCCTAACATGTTTAAACAACATACGTTCTTAGTCGTAAACAATATAACCAAGGTATTATATTTAGGTCAACATAATAGCTTCATCTTGCTTTATAGCTTCACACAACATATTCTAACATGTCTGGCCATATTTTTGTAACCAGATATTAATGATCGACCAGCTTGTGATCATAATATGAAAACACTAGCTTTTGCCCGCGGCTTCGCCCGCGTGGATGTCGGAAAAATCCCACGGGAACTTACTACCGCCCGGGATTGAAAGCACCCTATGTGTTAATCCAGTTATCTAATTGCGTAACTTATTTTCGTAACCGATTAAAACTAATCATTCATTTTGACAGTTCAACAACATTCATAGCGTTATTTACGTTGTGGAGCAGATTTTTTTTTTCAAACTTATGGAGCAATTGATTAGAAATTTGTTTCAAACTGATTCAGATTGTGGATCGTGTATTACGCAATTAGGGTGCAGGTTATAAACTATCTGTGTGCCTTTCATCCATATCCGTTGGGCCGTTTTTGCGCCAATCCGGAACAAACATCCAAATAAACAGACAAACGGACAAAAATACTTAAAAATATATTTTCGGCATCAGACTCATTCCCACACCTCGTACTAATTACTTATTTTCAAAGTATTTAATGTACAGTTTTGACTTAGTTACTATTTTATTATGTATCCCATTTTCCGCAACACGGGCAATATTTCTGTTTTTTTATTGATGAAAAACATATCTGCGGGCTGCTACAACAGAATGATAATAATTATGTAGTCGGTGGTTTAAATATTATTCTATCATTACATAATGAAGTTATTATTCAAGTTAAGTCAGTTGTTAACTAACAAAACCCTAAAACACGTACTTTACATTTTTTTGTTTTAATTCTTCAAGGACATTCTAATTAACTACAATGGTTTTTGGTACGCGGGTGTACCGCGCGCAGTCATACAGGTGCCTACCGTACCGAGTTTTGAGTTAATCCGACAGCGCGTAAAAATTTTTACTTACTTACTTTGCCACCCCGTTATTCGTCTATGTGAAGGATTGCTTAAAAAACTAAAACTGACAATCTTTATTATTCACTGTGGCAAGTATTGCCAAGTTTTAAGTTTAATAACTACAGGAATAAGGGCGACTTTCCAAAAACCCTTTCTTAGTGGATTCCTACGTCCTAATAACTATCTGTGTGCCAAATTTCAGCCCAATCCGTTCAGTGGTTTGAGCTGTGACGTAGACTCCCCATTTTCACCCCGTTAGGGGTAGATTTGAAAAACCCTGATACACATTATTCTTCATTTTTCGTTTTAAGTATAAATACTGAGTTTCGAGTTAATCGGACAACACGTTAAAATTCTTCTATACAAAATTTGACAGCCCCCAATCCCCGTTTAGGGGGTAGTTTATAAAAACTAAAAATGACAAACTTTATAATTTACTTAGATAAGTATTCGTGCCAAAATTTCAAGTCTATTAACTCAAGGAGTAAGATTTTTCATACAAACGAAATCCCTCCTTTTCATCCCTTTAAAGCTCGAATTTTCCAAAAAACCTTTTCTTAATGCACGCCTAGGTCCTAATAACTTACTGTGTGCCAAATTTCAGGCCAATCCTTTCAGTGGTTTGAGCTGTGACGTAGACTACCCATTTTCACCCCGTTAATGGTAGATTTTTGAAAAACCTGAATACACGTCATTCTTTATTTTTGGTTTTAAGTATAAATACTAAGTTTCGAGTTAATCGGACAACACGTTAAAATTCTTTTATACAAATTTTGACACCCCCCAATCTTCGTTTAGGGGGTAGTTTATAAAAACTAAAAATGACAAACTTTATAATTTAATTAGATAAGTATTCGTGCCAAGTTTCAAGTCTATTAACTCAAGGAATAAGATTTTTAATATTAACGAAATCCCCCGGTTTCACCCTCTTAGCGGTGGAATTTCGAAAAATCGTTCCTTAGTGGAACCTTACTCTTCATGAAGAACACACCCTCCAAATTTCATGTCTCTAGGACCAGCGGTTTAGACTGTGCGTTGATATCTCAGTCACCCTTGCCTTGTATATAGATTCATCATTAAAATAAAATAAACTTTGACTTTGCAATGTCAATTCTAATGACTCGACTTTGTATATAGGTATGTTTTGTTTCAAGTTCTAATTCATATTACTGAATTATTACTGAGGCATAGTATGTAAGACTATTATGTGGGTTCGATGTACTGAAAATAAATCTTATAGTATTCGAAGTAAGAAGACCGGGGAAATATGACTTGATTGAATACCTGTCGGTCTTCCTGGTTTTCCTTAAGGGTCTTTTCTATCTATAAAGGTTCATCATTAACCAAGTCGGACAGATTTATATGAAACGAACTTTTGACAGCGGCTTCGCCCGTGTAGATGTCTAAAATTAACCCATGGGAACCTATTACCGGGATAAAAAGTATCCTATGTGTTAATCCAGGTTATAAACTATCTGTTTGCCAAATTTCATCCAAATCCGTTCAGCTGTTTTTGCGTGATTGAGGAACAAACATCCAAACACACAAACACACAAACACACAAACTTTCACATTTATAATATTAGTAGGATTATGAATCATCGTAAAATGTCACAAACTGACAATTCATAATATGATATGCATGTAATTCATATTACGAAATAATTCATCTGTTTGACAGTTTTCTATGGAGATTCATTACATTGGTACACAAATTATGAATTGCTTTTATGTCAAATTAAAGGAATTGCTAATGACAGCTGGGATTCAGGAAATGAATTGCTTTTACAGGAATTGCTAATGTGGCCGGTTTAGGCCCCCTGATCGTATTAAAAGTTTTATTACGCCAGAGATAACAAATATCATCGGCCATTAAAATCAGTTCAATATTTTCCTCGTAAAAATGTACCAGACTATCATTAGTAAGAAAACTCCAAGGTACCTTTCTTAATCCTTAAATCCTGTAAAATTGATTAGTACTCCGCGTTTTCAATTAAACAAGAAGGTAGTTTGAAATAAATAAAGCTCTTTGTAGCTCCGACAGTGAGAAATAAGTTACTTTCTTAGAGGGTAAATTAAATAATTTATTTGAAAGGCTCCCGCAGACAAGCGCGACGCGTCTCTGGTGGAACAATTTCTATGAAAACTTCACGGCAATTTATTCTACAGGTATCGCGTCGCGTCTGTTTACGGGAGCCGTAACACATTCAACGACACTGGACGAGACAATAGAAGTTTTATTGCTATATCATCTATGGGCGTTTAGTGTCCCTCAAAGTGTTAAGAAGCGAAAAAAATAGAACCTTTTCATCACGACGAGCTATTGTCGTTAAGCTTGTGGCAGTGTGGAAGAAAAGTAATTAAAACCCACACACACACACACTACATTCAAAATATTTTATTTCACATAAACCTACATGGGCACGTATGAAACGTCAGAAGCGGTGCACGATTCCAATTGGTAGTTTCCCATGGAGAAGAGCCGGCAAGAAACTCCACGACTCATTTAAAAATAATTTACTTTTACAATATTTTCGAATTACAGTGTTATTAGGTATGGGAGGACAGTGTAAGCCTTTCAACAAGTACCAGGTGAGTACATAACAAAAATAGAAAATGTTCAACAAATCTACAGTCCACTAAGCCTACATCGTTCTCACATTCATTAAATGGAAAAGAATATATATAAAAGATAAATAAGATAATAAAAATAAAAAACCTATTGAAACCAAATGACATGATTGCCATTACAACTGTAAGAAATCTGAATAATTATCATGTCCACATAAGCCACTAATAAAGAGTTGAAATTAAATTGTAGGTATATAATGTCAAATAATAGGATTATTATGTCAAGGTGAATATAAATTACCATTACCCCTGTATTCTAAGAGGGGTAGGTAGAAGCTACCGGCACACCCATATTTCGCCGTTTTAAGTACCATGTCATAAAGGGCGAGCCTATTGCTAGTAACAAGACACAGATCTAGATTTCTAGATTCATAAACCTAATAGCACTTCTCCTGAGGCCTTAGTGTGAGTTTCTTTTAACCATCTCGACTTTACGCATCGATCTGATCTTGATGATCGAACCTAAGTTCCACGATCAGCGTTTCTGAATTAATAACCAACGAGCCAGTGTAGTCCATTCAGTTGTGCTTAGAAACAGTTTGTCGACTATTCTCCCCGCATTTAGGTCCGGACTCCACCAAAGCGGAGACGAAACGAGAGGAGGATAAAAAATGTCGCGCATAAAACATACAACATGTCATGTCAACATGTGTTGTCGTTGTTTCAGAAATGTGTTGATGACAATTTTTTTTTTTCACTTTTTCTATTTTTGTATATACAACTTGTTTAAAGTGTAAACAATAAACGAAACTAGTGGACACAACATGAATACATGTTTTATATCTTGGTGTGAATGATGGGTTAGCCGACTTGACTTTGAAGTTTCAATTATATCACAGAACCCTCAACCTAGGCTAAACAATCAAGTCCCATGTAAGAACCAAGTGGAACACAAATTCACGTCCACTAGGTGATAACCTCCAAGAATTTCCTTGGCTCCCACATTGTATTCGCAAGCGTGTCAGCAAATTGAAAACCACATACTCGTGCCGGGACTGCATATTGGAATGAATAGTCTCTAAATCTGGGTTAGACCTGAAGATGGATGAAATAGGACATAGTTGCCAAATGGGAGCGTCGAATCTTTAAGGTGGATTCTTGGCAGGGAGTCAAGAGTTTGCGGCTTCGAGGGTATAAAATGTGTACTAGAAATGGCTAAAAGGATATTTATCAAGCTTGTACCAAACTGTTAAAGTGTTTCACCTGTATTATGGAAGCCTTCCTTAAGTAAACGGAAGTGAATAGACATCTTCTGGATATATAAGGCTATGTAAAATAGTCGAGTATTATTATTTTTATAATCCCACAGCTGGTTACAAACCTGTTCATCTGTATGTTGCCAGTAAGACTTTCTATCCGTCTATTTATGTCTCCGTATGCCAGCAGGCGTAGCATGGCGCTTTCTATTTCTACGAAGAATAGACATAGCTTTTTCTATACCAAGTGACATTTCGTTTCTTCATTTTTGACATCGCACCGTAGCAATCCTTCTACAATCTGTCATTTCGTCTTTCATTTATATCGATCTTTGTCTAGGTCTTTTAATATGTAGACTATTTCGGAAGAAATTTTTCTATCCTTACTGTCAAAATCACACTGACAACTGAAATTTATCAAAGGAAGTGAAGACAATTTGAAACAAAACAAAGAATTCTGAGTCGAATTATGTGAAAGAGTGAATTTCGTTAAAAGTGCAGTTGACTGTTTTTACTTAGCTGCCGTCGTACTGTCTACACGGAACGTCATTTTTATCTACTCTTCCGTCGACAAAACGGTGCTCACGCTACGCCGGCTGATCATTTTTATTTCTATCTGTTTTGCTTTTCATTTGTTGTAACAAACATGTTTCTAATGGCTGATAACTAACTTTTTCTGCATCAAACGGTTATTCAATATTAATATACACTTCAAAAAGCCTAGAAAAATATATATAAGGAAAGCGCTTTCTAAGTTTCAGGAAAGTTAAACTTAAACCCAAGAGAGAATAAATAAAAAATAAAAGTGTAAATAAGTAAGCTGCTTTTATTCACATTTATTATGCAATAGCTTTTAGCTCGTAGTGGGCGTTAAGTTATTAAAGACCTCTTTCTTTATTCTTTAAGATTTATTACTTTACTTATGATAAGTATCATCATCTGACTAACCTTTTCCCAACTATAATATTGGGAGTTAACTTCCCGCCATTTCAATGAAGACCTGCCCATCCACGGACCGACCTCGGCAAGCATATCTTCACCTGCGATCGACCCATGCGGCTGTTATTATTTAGCCAGGAGCCTTTTAGGAGTATGTGGAACAGGGTGTAAAGTTCACTCATCCACCATAGAAAAGGGAGGATCCTCCGACCAGATGGTTTTTGTGTCTGACGGGCAACTGCCCAACGATTGATATTGGATTCTTGTTTAAATATCCAACGCGCGGTAAACTCTAATTGCGCGATGCAGGATTTATGTGACGTCAGAACTTTTGTGTGACGTCAGGTCTTTGATGGGTAGTTCGCATGTGGCGATATAGATACCGCTACAGCCTATTTATGCTAAGAACTCCGGAATGTAAAATATATGGTTATGTGAAACCATTAAAAGGTTAACGTATTGTATTTGGTTCTTTCATAACATTTATTAGTTGTATGACTATATTTGTAGAGTTATTTTGAAAGTAATAACATAATTATTATTTGGATAGTCAAATAAATACTTATGGGTAACATAATCACGGACAAGTATCTTATGGCCGCTTTCACATAAAGACGTTAGTAGCGCGACAGAAGCACATTCCTTCACATTTTAAAACAGTACGTCTGTCTGTCTGTCTGTCTGTCCGTCTGTCACAGCCAATTTGCTCCACATATGGTCGGCATATGTATTTCTGCGAATAATGTGAAGGAATGTGCTTCTGCCGCGTTACTGTCGCGCTGCTAACGTCCTAATGTGAAAGCGGCCTATGGATTTGTTCTACTACAAAATACGTTTATTGTGCTTCACTCTCCTAATTTAAATTTGTATTGAATTGTAAAATGGCAAAACAAGCCATTAATGACTTGAATGTGCCCTGGCGCCTGAAAGTATGCTCACTCAAATATCTCACTGATGGTGGCGCATGAGTTGGATCATTTAGTTCCCTTCAAAATGGTTGGTTGGATGTGGTTCTGATCCATGCGTCATGTTCGTGAACGTAAGCCGTCAGTTGGGACTTGTCATATTTGATCTGCCACGGCTTTATTAATGCTTTGAGTATGAGTTTGAAGCACATATTTATGATACTTGTCAGTGAACACAATTGATCCATGTAATAAAAAGATCGCGTCCTGTAGAATTCTAGAATAAACAACACATTCAGACTTATAAAAAACAATATAATACCTAATTAACAGCAAGGAATAATGTACCTACCCAGACAATAACATTAATCCTGTAATTTATAAATCTCTTCTATCTTCATGAGCCCCCAAAAGTACAAGAATTTCCTTTAAACCCGTGAGAATCTCATTAATTATTTAATCAGCAAAACTACTGGAACTGGGGACAATAGTAATAAATTGTTTGCACAAACAGTGGCTGTATACATAATTAATTGGAGATATACTACACCCTATACCACACCTCAGCTGTGTTTAGATTGCCGCGTGAAAACTGTGGTTTGGAGTTGGGATACAATGGGGGGAAAGACGCGTTTCAAATTATATATTTATTTTGCAATGAATGTGGGTACAAAATAAGATGTTAACATTGTTAGTTAAAGATGCACCTATAATACGCCCACATTTCGAATCCTAATATCCTACTAATATATAATATAGTATTATAAATAATATAATAAATGTGAAAGTTTATATGTTTGGATGTTTGTTACTTAATAAAACAAACGGCTAAACGAATTTGAATAAAATTTGACACACAGATACGAAACGTATTTTCTTTCTTTTTTTCTTTTCTTAGATAGTTTATAACTTGGATTAACATATAGGATACTTTCTGTCCCGGGAAGACCACGCAGACGAAGTTGCGGGAAGAAGCTAGTAAGATCATAAATAACCAAGCAAATAAACACACGAACGCGGTATCATGCGTCAGTCTTAAAATACCCATAGATGCTTATTACGGGATTACAGGAGCTCGTGGCTAAGTAATAACAGCTACACCGGGTCGATCCATCAGGTTAAGCTACGCCTGCCGGGGTTGGTCGGTGGATGGGTGACCACCTTTACATACCGAGACTCCTCCGTGTCTCGGAAAGAACGTTAAGCCGTTGGTTCCGGCTGTCATTCGTGGATCTTTGACAGTTGTTACGGGTCGTCAGAAGCCCGAAAGTCTGACAACCAGTCTTACCAAGGGGTATCGTATTACCCAGTTACTGGGTTGTGGAGGTCAGATAGGCAGTCGCTCCATGTAAAATACTGGTATTCAGTGACAGTGACCCCAACATAGTTGGGAAAAGGGTAGGCAGATTTATTGAGTTGCTTATTACGCGCTCAGTGTGCCTACTGCCTGACCATCGCTGCGCCGCTGCGCGCTGGTGACAATTCTCCACAGACTGTTAGCATCTCGTATATAAATGTGCCTCGACGCATCTGAGATAATTTGCTAACGCCAACTGTTTGGAGTGCTTAAGTCAATTATTAGCGATAACAATAAATGATTGAGGATTAGATTGTATGTCTGCGAATGTCAAAAAGCAAATGTCGTATAAAGTTGTTTTTTTTGACCTCGTACACTGACTTATTGATTGTATTTTTTTTAGGAAAGCCGTCTACTTTTGCAATGTTTGTAAATATGTCATTGTGAGCACCAAGTTTTTTTTTTTTTTTACCTTTCTGTGCTGTATTAATTTTATTCTAGGTGCGTCGTCTTCACATATAATTATAATTAATTGTAAAACATTTTTCAAAGAGTAACGGTGGAGAGTCTTACCCATTCTGATCCATTCGATACTACCTTTTAGAAGGGGCAACTGAATGAGAACAGTGGGGTAAGTGCGTAACACACTCACAATTACGATGTCTTTTATTTTGACAATTCAACACCATCCATTGCGTTATGAACGTTAGCCGACGAATCTTTCAAAAGCAATTTATTAGGAATTTCTTTAAGGCTCCCACAAACAGGCGCGATATCGCGGGTGCGACAAGGGTTGCGCTGCCTGTCGTGCCCGCGATATCGCAGCAGTTTGCACGAGGCTTTAATCCTCCGGATTGTTACGTTATTGGGATGCAGGTGCGTGGTGGATAGACTTTATCGACTGAATTGCAAGCGAGCATGGACACGCGGGACAAGTTTGGAACAAGACTGGAAAATGCGGTAATTTGGAGGCTTTTCCGACAAATGGACTGACGTTGTAGGTACATAACCGTGACTTCTCTTAAAAGGTTCATTTGAAAATCTACGTGCGACAGTATCTGAAATATCATATAGTTTTGCTAATTCTTTTTGGTTTATACTTTTGGGAATCTGTTTTTATACAATCTTGGTTACATGTTCTTAAAGTAGGTAAAGCACCATTTGTGTAGTATATTACATAATCATTGAGTGAATAAAACAGTTTAGTTTAAGGGCCTACCCTACCTCAAATTGCTTAGCATGAGCCTACGTTACTGCAGCGATAATTTTGAAATAAATTTGTTAAAGGTGAAGATTGATGCTAAGTCCTATGTTTGACGAAAACACGATTAAGTACATACAATTTTCTCTATAGAAAAAAATTCTAAAGTTACCTCAAAACCGAAATATAAACCGCTGGTATTTAAGAAATACTTCAAATGAGATCATGAAACTTTGCATAGTAACTGAACTAACTATAAAGCAGGTCTTCTGTTTTTTTTTAATTACCATTATTTTCACCATAAAAAGCAATTACCTAAACTTTTCGAGCCTTGGAGCCGCCAGCACTCCACTCCATCCCGCTGTCACTCAGTCCACGAGTATTATGGTGCGAGCGAGATTTAACGTTTGCGTAAAAATCCATACCTACTTCTGAAATTCTTTTACGCTAAGAGTTGTATAATTCCCGAGTTTTTTAAACCCCTACAAAAGTAAAAACATTATTGATTACTTTTCAAAGCCAGCTTACACAATGGATAAGGAGAGGGGAGTTAAAAGAAATGTGGAGTGTGTGCCTCACAATACGTTACCGCCATACTTGTTCACGACTCAAGATTGAATGGAGTGTTTACAAGACGACAAGTTGTTAACATGTTTATCACAATCC
This sequence comes from Lithophane leautieri, assembly GCA_949152455.1. Classification (NCBI taxonomy): domain Eukaryota; kingdom Metazoa; phylum Arthropoda; class Insecta; order Lepidoptera; family Noctuidae; genus Lithophane; species Lithophane leautieri. The sequence goes on from OX424467.1 coordinate 17,814,725, forward strand.
TTGGGTTATTTTGAAAATCATTTGGGTATAGAATTTTGTGAATTTTGTGACTAAATTTTACCAGGAGAATGGGCCTGAACTAAGCAAAAGAAGAAGTTATGAAGTTCTGTGTTTTCTCATCATCATCTGCCTAGCCATTTCCCAACTAAGTTGGGGTCGGCTTGAAGTCTAACCGGATGCAGCTGAATACCAGTATTTTACATGGAGCGACTGCCTATCTGACCTCCACAACCCAGATACTGGGTAACACGATAACCCTTGGTAAGACTGGTTGTCAGACTTTCGGGCTTCTGACGACCCCGAAAAACTGTCAAAGATCTACAAATGACAGCCGGGATAAACGGCTTAACGTGATTTCTGCTTATAAAAAAAAAAACAAAATCAACAGTCATTTATTCAATCTAGGCTGAGAATCAGCACTTTTCAAACGTCAAAGTCTCCCAAAACGCCCACCTTTCACCACTTTGTGTTTTAGAAATTCAGGTCAGGTGCGGAAGTGCTTGCAACCGGCGTGCGTGTCTGACCATGTTATCCAAGTACATTTTCTGATCTACATTCGCTTACATTTACATCAGAAACTGAAAATTTGCACCCCTTTTCAGTAAAACTTCATTTAGTAGGATCTGCAGTGCAGGCAGGATTTTAACACTGACAAATGACAGTGCGGATACAGAAGTGAGTTGATAGCATGTTGATAGTGATTTTTTACTGCAATAGTTTGAGAAATCGCATTTTAGACACGTACTGACAATGAAGTGTTCGTAAATTTTTGTTGAGACACTTTTTTAGGGTGCCGTACATCAAAGGAAAAAACGGAACCCATATAGGATCACTCGTGTGTCTGTTTGTCCGTCTGTCAGTCGATCACAGCCAATTTGCTCCGAATCGAATGGACCGATTAAGTACACATTTTTATTTCTGTGACCCAAACACGAACGTGTAATGTAAACAAATGAATTTAGGATATGGGGGTTACTTTAAGGGGGCAAATTAGAAAATTATAAAAAAAAAGTTTTGCAAATTGTACTGTGTGACATATCAAACTAAAGGTCTTGTTGCGTGGATCTCAAATACATTATTTATTATTGCACTAGCTGATGCCCGCAACTTCGCCCACGTGGATTTTGGTTATTATATACTAAACCTTACTCGAGAACCACTCTATCCATTAGTGAAAACAGCATGAAAATCGGTGCAGTAGTTTTTTAAGTTTATTTAGTTTTTTTAAGTTTTCAGGACCACCGACAGACGCGGCGGAGGACTTCATTTTATAATAATGTAAGGATTAGGAACAATATTGTTACACATTTGAAAATGATATTTCAATATAAAGCTAATGACTAAAATGTTAAAAAATTATGTGTCTGAGATAACAAAAGGAAATTCTATGTTTTTACTTTACGTATTTTATCAGTAATGCTTGACTCAAACAAATCTCAAAAACGATCTAAAAACTCTTTTATCTTACTCTATAGGCTGGGGCCCACATAAGAGAGGTTTCGTTGTTCCTGTACAATCCGTAAACAAAATCACTCACCGCGTCTGTCTTTGTGTCTGAACGCGATAAACTCAAAAACTGCCGAACGGAATATCATACGGTTTTCACCAATGGACGGAGTGATTCATGAGGAATATTTTGGTGTATCATTCATTAAGGCTTTTTGTGCTTGGTTGATGGCAATAGGCTAATCCCCTATTACATGGGACTTATACATGACTGGCGAAATGTGGGTGTGCGTATCTCTACTTACCCCTTCCGAGAATAAAGTCATGACGTTATATTTTACACACACATGACGTCAAATCAAAGGCGACTTACCAAAGACACACGTCTGCTCCGGATACTGATACGTTGTCAGCTGCAACGCCGTCAGCACTTTGAGAGCACCCTGCATAGTTGTCACAGTCGCCACAGCAGACGTGGCGTTTATAATCCATGGTTGAAGGATTTCAGACTGTGGAGATGGTTCATTATTTATTAATGTTTTCTTTCTGAACGAAATATACTTTGCAAGAGCAGAAGAGGGAGAAGAATTATATTCAAATAATTTCTAATAGCGTTTTGGTCGCTGCTTCATATAAAAATATATATTTTAGTCTCCATTCTACATGCTATTCTGCTTTTATTCTTCTTGTTTTACGTTTACTGGATTTTCTTCTTTTCTTTATCTTAAGGCTCTACCCTACCTCAAATTGCTTAGCATGATCCTCCGTTATGCCGAAAATACTGAAGCATAAATTTTGAAATAAAAATATGTTAAAGTTGAGGATTGATGCTAGGTCCTATGTTTGGCGAAAACACGATTACATATTCTCTACAGAAAAAATAATTAAAGGTACCTCTAAACCGAAATACAAACCGCTGGTATTAAAAAATACTTCTAATTAGAACAAGAAAACTTTGCATAATAACTGAACTAATTATAAAGCAGGTCTTACGTTTTTTTTAAATTACCATTATCTTCACCGTAAAAAGCAATTACCTAAACTATTTGAGGCTTGCGAGCGGCTAGCACCCCACTCTGTCTCGCTCTCACTCAGGCCACAAGTAGAATGGTGCGAGCGAGATAAAATTTGAGGTAGGGTAGGGCCTTAATACTGAGATAAAGATCACTAAAGACATCGTTAGTGACATTTATTTGAAAACTTATGACGAATTCTTCTAGTTAAGAAAAGTAATATTGTGTTCACTTACTTGTATGTCCCTGTGTTTGTACTAACTTATTTGACAAACCCCTTGTTTGCGAATAAAGCAGGTTCTAGTGAGACTTAGCACGATTTTTCAGCAATTTACGCTCCATTGGCTATCTTCCTTCATTGTCATAATTATCATTGTCTAGACTTTAGAAAAGAAATGCTTGAAAATTAGAATAAACTACATAATTTCTTTTTAGGGTTCCGTAGTCATCAAGGAACCCTTATAAATAATTTCGCCATGTCCGTCTGTCTGTCCGTCTGCCCGCGACTTAGCTCAGAGACTCCTACTACTAGAAAGCTGAAATTTGGCATATTAATCACGCCGAAAAATGGTAAAACAAAAAAAAAGTTTTTTAGGGTATACCCTTACCTACACGTAAAGTTGGGATCGTTTTTTTTTCTCGTTAGTCTCATGGTATGGGGTATCGTTGGAAAGCTCGATCAAAATTATCCTGATTGTGTAAAAACCATCTTTGGCGAAATATTAAGTTTTAAATTGCAATTTTTTGTTAGAGTCAAGTGATCACCCTTTTTTTTTTTTGAGGGTGAGAAATCGTCCTATGACTTCTCCCGCTCTGGGCGGAGCGGAAGGGTGTGTCAGACTTTTACTGACTAAAACTCACCCATGTTCCTTCAGTTGCCTGTTGCCAAGGTCCCGGTATCCCTTTCGGACTTTCCCGCAACCCTGGCAGGCTAATACGAATTCGTAACCTTGTTATATGAAAATCGATTAAAATTTTTAGAATTTCTAGAAAGAAGTTTGCAGCAAGCATTGAACCTTTAAATAAAACTTCACATATCGTCATCACACACCATTAATTTATTAAGTAAGTAAGTACAAAACTCTTGATTTACGAGACCTTGACCACCGCCTGCCCGTAAATGTCACCTTTAAGTATACCCGCAAAGACATTTACAACGTTTTCAAAACCTTCAGTAACATGTACCTTGGCCTTCAACTGCCCACTCCTAATCCATCCCGTCAGCTCGGCGAATGCCTCAGGCCAATTTTCCATCCATCGGAAAGCTAGAAATCCTTGAATTTTGAGTTGTTGTTCCAAGATAACCGGCTGTAGAATGTTTTCTTCGAACTTATTAGAAGGTTTCTCTTCGCGAGCATTAATAGCCTCGCAAAGAGCTACTCTCCCGTATGACTTCATAAGACTCATGATGGTATAGCTTAGCTCTCCGCCAACGTTATCAAAAAAGCACTCAACCCCCTTTGGAGCAGCTTTTTTTAAGGCTACAGCGATATTTTCAGTTTTATAGTTAAAGGCTTCATTGAAGCCAAGTTCTTTCTTCAACCACTTTACCTTGTCATCGCTGTCCGTTAATCCTATCACATTACAACCTTTGATCTTCGCTATCTGCCCAACGATGGACCCAACGGCCCCAGCAGCTGACGTGACTACCACTGTTTCGCCTTTTTCAGGTTTGCAGATTTTGAGGAGTCCAAAGTAAGCAGTAACACCCGGTATACCAACGGCTCCAATACCCAGAGATGTAGGTAGACCTTTTAGATCTGGTAGTTTATAGACACCAAAGTCTACAAAGGCAAGATCGCTGCCCTTTGCGTTGGTGTCAATTACACAATGGTCACACCAGCCTCGGTGTGATACTACGCGGATGCCGACAGGGTAGTTTTCGTTTCTCGACTCTAGAACTATCCCGATTTGGTAACCAAATTGGTCGTACGGTAGTTTATATTTGGAGCTGTACGCATAAAGATAGGGATCCACACTGATCCACTCCACCTTGACGAGAATATGTTTATCACGTAGCTCAGGCAGTACGTAGCTCATGACTACGTAGTCGTTTCTCTGCGGAAGTTCTACAAAACGTTTAGCTACGATAAATTTTTTTGCCCTAATTATCATGATTGTTTCTTCGTCTGAAAACAAGCAGAAGTTTACCTTAAGAACGAATGTTTTATATTTCGTGACTAATGTACATTACGTTACGTACGTAATAGTATCTATGTAGTACGTAGTGGTCCTCTACTCTGAGATGGCGGAAGGTAAACGAAAGCATAGCGGTCAACATCTCCGCTATAAGGATGTGTTCAAGAGGCATCTAACCGCTTGCGCTATTGATCCAACAGGTTGGGTGAGGCTCACTTCACATAAGTCGTCTTGGCGCTCTACTATTTACGAAAATGTAAAAACTTTCGAGAAAAAGCGACTTGATACACTAGCCGAAAGACGCCAAATATGTAAAGAGAAACCGAAGCCCTCCTGTACCTATACCGTTAACTCTGCCGGGCAACTCTATTACATTCGTTGTAAACGGGTATTTAAAACAAAATTCGATCTGGCGAGTCATATGAGGGCATTCGCTAGGAAATAATAAGTTTAAAGGGTTGCCGTTATCGAAATCGATAAGGAGAACTACGTTTATACATTACGTTATTGTAATTGCCCGCATTAACAAATAAATTAGTTCTTGATAGCTAACTCGAATTATTTAAAAATAGATGTAGATATTTTAAACCGTTTCTAATGACTTTACCTTCCCAAAAGCAAAAGTTAAATCATCATTCTATGCATTTATTTGTAAACATACGACAGTATTTCGTAAAATATTAAGTTAGAATAAAATTACTTATTAGTCTATTAGGCTAGATTGTAATCAATTACTAAGAACTTAGTTATACAAAAATACGGTACTATTTTTAATCAAATTATTTATTTGTTTCTACTTACTTTCTCGATAACGCGTTCTTGTGACTCAGATAGACGCACTGTCTTCGCTCCTACCGTTAGTGGCTTGTTCTTATATCATTCATAGATTAGCTTTGTTCATTAATATCAAGTACATAACTGTAATACGGTAGTATTATTAATTGTAAAATGCTATTATTCTGAGAATGACTTTCTTAATGATACTGACTTATACAGGGTTACTGGTAACTCGACGTATTCCTTGCAGGACGTCATAGTAGGGTTAAAATGCAACAAATTAAGCCACCAAATGTTCTACCGAAATTCAGTAGTTTTTGAATTAGTTAAGAGTTTTAGTTTTTTAATGAAAAATCCCAGATTAAACCATTTGAAACCAATTTAAAAATGATTTATGGCGTGACTGTACTGAAATTTAAGTTATTATCATAGTTGACGCCGTAGCAGACCTTTGTTAATAATTAAAAGTTCAATAATGCCTAAAACTTTGGCAAATATCACTAACAAAACATTTAATTTTTTGTAATTTTTAGCTCTAAAACTCTTAACTAATTCAAAAACTACTGAATTTCGGTAGAACATTTGGTGGCTTAATTTGTTGCATTTTAACCCTACTATGACGTCCTGCAAGGAATACGTCGAGTTACCAGTAACCCTGTATAATGAATAATTTAATTTAATCTGACATAAGTAACAAATTTTGACATTGTTTCAAATATTATAATTATTTAATATTATTCCTATTGTATTGAAGATATTTAAATTAATGTTTTATCATAATGAATGTACCATGCCCACTATTGTTTCAACTGTTATACCTTAAAAATAATTTATCATGTCATCATTGCTATTCGTTTTATATTAATTCACTCGTGTTATAATAATTTTACATACCTAATATAAGGTAGATTGTACAAGGATCACCCGTGAACAATTGTTCACATCTTATTTATTGTACCTGCAATCTATGCAAATAAATCTTTACTTTAATTTCTTATACGTACTATTATATTCTCTGTACTACTATATTCCCGCGGCTTTACTCGTATTGCAGAATTTAATCAGTAGCTACTTTATGGTGAAGGCTAGTGTAAAAAACTTTAACAAAAAAAAACAACCGACTTCTAAAAAAAAACACAAAAAAAGTGAAAAATAACTTTAATTTCGGAAGTCGGTGTCTATGCTTTTCAATTTTCGTTTTTTGCCACCGACTTCCGAAATTAAAGTAATTTTTCACTTTTTTTGTGTTTTTTTGGAAGTCGGTTGTTTTTTTTTGTAAAAAGTTTTTATATTTCTCTTTTTAGTTGTGGTATCTACCCCACACAAATTCGAATACCACTACCTGTTATGTAAATAACAGTGACGGAGTCAAATAAGATATCATCTACATAGACTAATTGCGAAAAATACGTAATTATTGAAGCTAACTCAAAAAATTCTCAAGCAAAATTAATTACATTTATATGGTACAACCTCGGGAGCATACCCTTTCGAAAAAAAAAAAACATTTGTAAATCGGTTCATAATTGGCGAAAATATCGATGAACATACAAAAAAAAAACATACAGACGAACATAGAACCTCCTCCTTTTTGAAGAAGTCGGTTAAAAATCCAAGGAGGATTAAAAATGAACCAATTAATCTTTAGTTTAGTAACGTGGAAAAAGACGTCATTACAATTTAAAAAAGAAAAGTAGTAAAATATTGATCATAATCACAAATTGTAGAAGTTTTCGCAGTTATACAAAGTAAGAAATGTATATTATTTACATAATATTTACAAAAAACAGACTTTATTTTAAAAAAAATTGTGTCGTTAATTTGCCATTAATATTTTATATTCGTTGCCTGTAGCTGTAACTGTATTGTGCTGGGCCTAATCTTATTAATAATTGACCATTGTTTATTCTTAAGAGTTTGATAAAAGATTTGTTGATAAAAAATAATTATTATGCAGGTATGTAGGTACATAACTTTATTTAGAGCAACGAGGTAAGCATTTTATTTACAGTATTTCAATAATGTACATTATTATAAATCGAACACTAAAATAATAATAATATGTACAAGTATATAAAAAAGGGGGGGGTAAGACAAGACATCGCCAAGCCGTTGGTCGACTCTTCACGTGACCAGAGGGCTGGCCTATTTTTCGGCACATTTCCTGCTGACAGCGATGCGGACGAATTTTTTGATGCACTATATTGTGATTATTTCCCCCCCCTTTTTTATATACTAGTGCATAACTTTTACAACTTAAAATTAGCACCAAGCTAATAATAACTACAATTGAGCTTGGGAGCGCCCTATATCCCACCATGTTTATTATTATTGGCACATAAGCGTGATGTCACATCACGCCGGTATTCCTTGAAGGGGTAGACAGAGTGGTATACACCCACATTTCGCCAGCTTTGTTTAAAGTGCCATGCAATAGGGGCCGTGGCTTTTGTCACCAACCGGGCACAAATCCAAAGTTTCCGACATAGCTCACAGAATAAGCAAGCTAAAGTGTCAATGGGCCCGCCATATTAGCCGTAGAACCCATGACCGTTCGGGTAGACGTGTTCATGAGTAGAGACCGCGAATCGGTACACGTAAGTTAGGACGCCTTCAGGCTAGGTGGAGCAACGATCTTCGCAGGGTATAGCAGCTGGATGAGAGTTGTGGCGAATCGAGCTGAATAGCGTGCAATTGGAGAGGCCTGTGTCCAATGGCCTATGGCCTAATGATGATGATTGACACAAATCCAGACTCCGGGGTGCTACAAAAAAGACTCCTTAAGGAAAATCCTACCAACTGTTTGCCCGACCTGAGGATCGAACCTAACTAAACAATCCCGCCTGCGACCACGAGATCAACGATGCAGACACACATGTATCATATTGGCAATTGATTTCCTTAGCTCAACTGAATTTGAGTCTGACTCCATAAAGCTCAAATTGTTTACATTTTACAAGTCTTCTCAAAACAGATGCTTCAGCGTAAAATCTTTTTATGTTCGTCTAGATACAAGACAGTTTAGTCAAAAGCTTTTTTTTTTTTTAATATTTTGGATGAAAATATTATAGAGAACGGAATCGACGCGCCAGCTTCCAGAGGCAGTAATACTAATAAAATTCGTGGAGCGGAAAGTGCGTTGAGCGCACAACTTCTAACCCGCCTTCAAAGCCAAGATTTTTGTAATGATAAACCCAATTACTCGTTCTTTGCCCGACCCAGGGGTAGAACCCAAGACACCTCGCTCATTAGTCGCCTTATGTATTAATAGAACCTTACATCATGCAGGTTGGCAGAAAAAATGTTCTCGTTGCATTCGATCACTCAAGTGAATTAAGAATATTGTTAATGCGGCGCTTGTTTTTTATATAAAAAGTTTTGTGTTAGGCGCGTAAAAATGAGCACGCCCTCTTAACATATAAATAAATATAAATTTTGCCAGTGTAGTGAAAAGATGAAGATAATTTTGCTTACACACCAAATAGCTTGTTCGACTGTACTAAATCTAACGAATTGCAATAAAACTAGTCTTCATTAATCGTCAAAAAGCATACACTAAAATAAGTAATAAATAATTATTATCTCACTTTTTTAAATATAAACGTATGTCAAAACATGCTATAAAAACCACAACATGACATAAACTGCCCACGTACAAATAGGTCCTCGTAAACAAGACCCAATCTATTTCATACCTCGTAAAGTCTTGCCAACAATGTCTGGAAGACGGTTTAAGTAATTGTTACGGGAACATAAAGTAATTTAGGAACTAATTTTATTGTGCTATGTCATTACAACGGTTGGATATAGCAGCTGGGGTAAATGGTATACAATTAAGTAGAATAACAGAATTAGATTTTAATTGATTGAAATTACCTACAATAAGGGCTCCGAGCTTAGCAAGCAGTTGGTACTCCTGCCAGGGTTGCGGGAAAGTCCGAAAGGGATACCGGGACCCTTGGCAATAGGCAACTGAAGGAACACGGGTGGGTTTTAGTCAGTAAAAGTCTGACACGCCCTCCCGCTCCGCCCAGAGCGGGAGAAGTCATTTGATGATTTCCGACCCTCAAAAAATAAATAAAGGGGCTTTTTGTTCAATTTAAGGATAAAAACAGTTTTTATGCTTACAGACCAATCTTGATAGTACCTACCTATTCATAATATTGAGAATGTTTCACATTGATACAAGAAAAACTTCATTAGTTTTCGAACTGATACGTGAACCAATATTTGGTCAAAATGTGGAGTGATGTGTGCTTTGGATGTGGAAAGTCTATGCTACGTTTTACAAGGCGATGACTGATGATTACCCAACCTCAAAAAAAAGAAACTGTTGGTACTGGGATCAAATAAAAGGCGTAGTGTAAGAGAGTGATGTAAAAGAAATTATTAATTAGCGCACTCGCGACTAAAAGTAGCTACAAGTTAGTTGCCTGTATACTAAGTAGCTTGTTCTACTCTACATGATTGTAACAGACCTTCAGTGAGGATATGGAACGAGCACCTCGATATGGTGATACAGCAAGCATGGCGATGCTTGCTCACTGCATGTTAGCGATTTCTGACTTACAAAGTCCAAGTCTACTACTGTCTTTCCCTTATTTTTTGCCGGACCCTATTTAATTAGTTAAAAAATCGCATTTCTACTCGAGAAGAGGGTCCAGTAACATTTGAGCCAACACATAATATCATTCTAAATCGTATACATAAACAGAATCACTCATATCGCTATGGTATTTTGGGTAGTATTCAATTTCGAATCTCAGACCAAATAAAAAACCAAGACAGAGCGCTATCAACAGTGACGTGAGGCCGGTTTCGTAAACATGAGTGCACTTAGTGTAGTGTAGTTTGACTGTAGTGTCATTGTAAATAGTTGTAAATGTGTGTGTGTGTGAATGTGTATTTTGATATGTTTGCGAATGAATGGAAGATGATACTGTCAGAATGTCTGAATTTTTGTGAGAAGAATGCATGACTGTGTTAATTTAATTACATGTTTAAATAGTGTAATTGGCTTCGGCCGTTCTATTTAAAATAAAATAAATATAGCTTTGGTTTAGTTTTAGCATGCTTCACTGTATTGTTCACAGCGCTCCGTCTTGGTTTTTTATTTGGTCTGCGTTCCGAATGCGTTTCTTCATTACGGTTAGTGCAAGTGCACTAACGAAAAGTGCTACAAAAGCAGATATAAAAGAACCGGCTTTTAAAAATCTTCATTTTTCACCATCACTATTGAGAACGTTTAGTGCCACTAAAAGCCTTTAGCGAAAAGCGGGTGTCGTCGCGGGCATCTGACTAAAAATATTAGCTGCACTTTTCCTAGGGACATTCTGTGCAAGTCTGCAGTTAAGAGCAATAACATGAGAGCTTTACGGTAAGTATTAGATTTAACCCCAAACGTTGCATAAAGTTAATGAATAATTACTATTTCATAATCAGCCTATAATGTTCCCACTGCTGGGACACAGGTCTCTTCGAGAAGGAGTGGGTCTGGGTTGTAATCCACCACGTGGGGCCAGTGCGGATTGGTAGATTTCACATGTCTTCGAATTTTTTGGTTCTAGGACATGCCGGTTTCCTCGCGATATTTTCCTTTACCGTTTTGAGAGCAGTGGTGATGAAATTATTTACACAAAGTAAAGCGCCTGTCTGGGTTCGTTAATACTGTTAAAAGTGTTTGCCTTTACAAATTCTATTATTTTAAGATTTTGCATTCCGTAATGCCTAGCGCGCACTACTATCCGTTTTTGGAGTATGGAATGGGTGATCAAAAATGTATCGGAACTATTCATAAAACTTCCATCTTATCTGTACACCTACATTATAAGCAAAAAAAGACTTCTATTTCTAAACCGTTCAGCAAGCAACTTATTAATTACGTAACTTAGTACTTATAAAAATAGTACGTAGTATTTCATTTATTGGAATAAGTTGTCCAAATATATTCATAATAATGTTGTTTGTTGTTGACACGTCCCAGTTTCTGGGAAAAACTAACACGCTTTTGCTTTCAAATTAAAATTGTTCATCTGATGACCGCGCCTACATTACAGTACACAAATAGCTCACATTTCAGGGAATTTTCTGAAATGTGAGCTATTTGTGATATTGCCCGAGAGTGCTTTATTTCTGTAGACGAATTCTGGCTTTGTATGATAACAGGCTAGTTGACAATTAATTAAAAACCGATAGTTATTTTAAATAACATTACGCATGTATTCCCCAAAGCAGCATAGACAGAGGTACGCGCTGTACACTACCTGTACAGTGTACGTGTATACCCATGTTTCGCACCTACCTCAGACCCATAGGTTCAATTCCCAGCTGGGGATTTTTTTCCTGTTCAGTTTGGTTGGTGGTAGGGTTTGTTCTAAGTCCGCTTGGCTATATAGCTACCATCGTCCTATCCAACTCTATCGCCATAACTAGCATTGTTGTGTTTCGGCAGTTAGAGGTGAGATAGCCAGTTCATCTGAGGTTGAGAATTCTGGCTGAAGCTCGTCTGATCATCACTTCGATCAGGTGAGACGGAAGCCCAGAACATACACGTAGAGGTTTAAAAAAAACATACTTTTCCCAACCCGGCGATCAAACCTCAGCATTCACGCATTTCACTACTAGACCACCGTGGCATTACACTATCTTATCTACTTCCCAGGGATAATTTAGATTATAAGTTCTATAATTATTACCAATGTGTTGTCTACAAATGTATAGGTAGGTACATAATTATGAATGATAAGAAAACATTAAAAAAAAATCATAATTAAAATTCCCTCAATTTTCTTGACTTTAATATCTCAGTCTATTATTTCCTTGAGCATATCTTATCTTTTTTTTTTTCTGCGATTTTAGATACTCAGTAGCATTTTTAGGTAATTGGTGAAGTGGCATTTGGAAAGAGATATTTTGAAAGAACATTTTTGACATGTTAAAAATATGACAAATGTTGAATCAGATTTATAAACTTAGACGGAGCAAAAGTAATACGTATTATGATAGCACGTGTAGGCATTTCTGTAGGTTATGCCAACCCAAACGGGTAAAGGATTGAAGGTTTTTGAAGTGAAACCTTCTTCAGGCGCTTTGACCGATTTTTGGTGGAGGGAAATATTATGGGTTCGCGTCACCAACATGCTACATTTTGCTCATTTCATTGTATTAAGTTTTCACTTCTATCAGCCTGTGACTGTCTGTTTTTTTATTCTTTATTTTTTGAAGCTATAAAAGCGTTATCACTGACGATTTGCCCACTTGTTTCCAGCGAAGCGATTTGTGAACATGCTCTCCGGGGGTGTGAAGCGAGCTAACCGTGACCATGCGACGTTTTCGCCGCGTTATCATAATATTTACACTCTCGCTTGTATTATTGTTCTCTGTTGTGCTCTTAGGTCAATCACTCTCATTCCGCAAACGCGGCGAACTCGTTGCGCACACATGGCGTGCACGCTATGCACACTCAGCGAGCTCGTTAAACAATCGCCTTGATGGAAACACGCTCGCAAATCGTCAGTTTGATATGGCCCTAAATGTCCCACATGATGTTAAGCGGTATATATAACATTTTCTCTTACCAATTATCTCCCTTTACCACTAAGCAATATTGCGGCACAAACTATCAATACTAAGCGTTGTTTACTTTATTTCATGATCCAATACAATTTTACGATAGCTGTACGTATTTTAGATCTCCTGGGATTTACGACAGTGTTACTAAATGCAAATGATCGGGAATACCACTGATCGGATAGAGCGTAAAGTTTATTGGATCCTAGCTTCTGCCCGCGACATTGTTCACGTGGAAGATGTAAGACACCACATAGTCATAAGAGAATGCCCATAAACCACATGGCTTTTTCTTCCATACTTCTTTATTAGTCGTTATCCCGGTAGCCTTTCTATATCATCTTTTACACAAGGCACCACAATATACAAAAAAACAGCCGCATTTTTATAAAAAATCTCCGTATACTACGTTTGTAGTTTTGGTCTCAGCAGCCAAAATATACAGAGAGTCAGGGACTGGTGACGCGGGAGCACAGCCGAGAAATAGAGTGCAAACAACGTGGGAGCCAAGACACACCCTTGCTTCACACCACTGGTTACGTGAATTGACTCTGAAAATTCGTTTTCATGTTGAACGTCGCCGTCATACCGTCGTGAAACTGACGAATCATGTTGACGAATTTCTCAGGACATACAGCCTTTTTCAACAGTACACACAGAACAGTGTGTGGTACGCGGTTAAAGGCTTTTTCTAAATCAACTAAACACATGTACTGATGACGGTTTTGTTCTAGGCTTTTCAAAGACAAAATCAAACAACTCCTGGATTTGCTTCACTATGAAAATGCCACCAACCGCACCTCTGCCAGCTCTAAAACCACCCTAAGGCTCTAGAAGTATTCGTTCAGCAACATTTGCCAAGCGAGGATTGATGATATGCGCCAGTACTTTCCCAGCAGAAGACAAGAGGAAGATGCCCCTGCAGGAACCACAGTCGAATAATTTACCTTTGCCTTTATAAAGTTTGCAAATGGTGGCATCCTTCCAGTCTTGAGGTACCACTTCGATTTCCCATACCTTGAACGCTAAATTGAAGAGCCTACTTTGTATATGTGGGGCACCATATTTATGGACCTCTGATGGTAGGCAATCCGGGGCTGGTGTTTTGTCATTCTTCAATGTTTTGACGATTGACATGAACTCCTCAGCTAGGTGTTTCTCAACGGAACTGCATTAGTCATCTATTCTGCGAGCAATTTCCACTGCCACACAAGTTAGGCAATTCTTCAGGCTATGTCGGTAACCTTGGTTTTCCTTCAGATCTCTCATCATTTCTGATTCGTAGAAAAACTCCAAGCATAGCCCTCGCACTATTTTTCTCTGACTTCAGCTTTCTAATGAGGCCCATTGTAAGTGACCATGTTTCAGTGCCCTAGGTCATCACATCACTAAGTTTAAGTAGGACTTAATTGCTTACATCATCAAAGCTATCTTAATGTCACCAAACTCCATTTTCATTACAATAATTACCTACCTGTTTATGTGCGTAGTATTGCAGTATAATTAGCAACAAATTAATCACGAAGCCGCATAGTATGAAGACAATATTGTAACCGGTAATTGAAATCAGGAGTAGACGAGCTACATAACTGAGCATTGAGCAATCAACCATCATTCATTTAGTGGACAATATTGTGATATCTTCACTTCCCTATTTTCAACAGTTGGCATTATTTGAATTATTGGGCTACGGAGATTTTTCTGCTACTTTCTCGGTCTGCCACAATTTTTTATCCCTCTACTTCAAACTGCTTGATGAAGTTGTGCCTACACCATTGAATCATATATCTACAAACACAAGAGATTGTGTTTGTAGATATGTGATTCAATGGAATGTACCAAAAAACATACCAACAAATGAATTTGAATGATTATGATGGTATGATTTTTGGTACATTTTACATGAGATCTTAATAATAAATAATTATTTCCTCAAAAAATCTACCTTAAAGGTACTCTTTCAAATAATTAGTAATTATTATAAAAAAGAATAATCAACAATGAAATAATTACAATGAAACACAACATAATAACAGAAAAAACAAGCCAAACATTAATAATCCTTACTTCCTTACTAATATTATAAATGCGTAAGTAACTCTGTCAGTCTGTCGCGCTTTCACGCCAAAACTACAGAACCGATTTAAATGAAATTTGGAACAGGGGTATACCGTGACCTGGAGAAGGACATAGGATTTCTTTTTATCCCGATATTCCCAAGAGATCGAAACTTACGCGGGTGAATATTATAAATGCGAAAGTGAGTTTGTTTGTTTGTTACGCTTTTACGCTAAAACGGCTGAACGGATTTGGATGAAATTTGGCACATGGGTAGACCATAACCTGGTGAAGTACATAGGCTACTAGAGACTTATTCTGGATCGCAGACGAAGTCACGGACAACAGCTAGGTGAGTATACATATAAATAATGAATGGAAATAAAGATAATAAGTAATACATTGTCAAAATTAAATAAATATCAGTTTTGTTTTGGGAACCTGACTGTTGCTTTCACCGACTTGCATCAATTTATGTTTTATTGTGGCGTTCAGTGTCCCGCAACGTGATAATTGCAAATGCATATTATATAACATTCATTCATTCATCGTTTTTAACCTACCTCCTAAAAGAAGAAGGTTCTATGTTCAACATTAAGTATGTTTTTTTTTTAACGTGTTTTCATCGATATTTTCGTCAATTGTGGACCGATTTTGAAAATTATTTTTTCCTTTGGTAGAAGAAGCTTGCGCGGGGATCCCATAGAAAAAGTTTGCTGAGGTCGTTTTTGAGTTAGCTTTAATAATACGTATTTTTCCCACTAGGTCTATATGAATGATGTTATAAGTTCCTGTCACTGTTATTTACATATGACGTAGGTTGAACAATAACTTTAATTTCGGAATTCGGTGGCAAAAAACGAAACTAAAGTGATTTTTTTTATTTTTTTATAATAAGTTTTGTAGCTTCGAGGTTGCCCGTCTATATCCTCCAAAGTCACATAACAGGAGCCACACAAAGATTGACATGTTTAATAATAGTTAAACTATAATGATATTCCAACTTTATGCATCAAAGAAAACTTTTCCTGTGAAAATAAATGGTGCAGACGCAGAGGTAGTCGATCCACAAAGCACAAAGATTGGCATGTTTAATTATGATTAAACATGTTTTCTTTGATGTATAAATTTGGAATATCGTTATAGCTTTTGAACCAATACCGGTTTGTTAGATCTATCGAACACCTTTGAGAAACTTACGATATTTTACTTTTAGGTACAATAATTTGTCAGACTCAACATCCTTTCACAACCAGTATAAAAAACATGTTTTTAATCCAAACAGAGATGTCTTTAAAAATCTGTTCCATCAACTGGGGACCATCTATGCGCCCGAGTGCCTATCACACACTGTCCCCAAGTTCGTTAAGTTCAACGAGCTGGGCCCTGTTTATCAAAAGTTACAAGTCTACACGTTCACAAGTTACCTAGAGTGTTAATTTTCGTTAAATTCATAGCTCATCTCAATATTCATAATCAGCCTTAATGTTCCCACTGCTGGGACACGGGCATCAGGTCGTCTCTCTCTCTAGACCACATTTTAAAAAGAAAATCGAATTTAAACATTTATTGCGGTACTAAGCACGACACTTGTGAACTTATAAGACGGAACGGAGAGTCATACATAAAATCCGGAGTCATACATAATCTTTTCGATTTATGCCCTAGCACGTGTGACTCCGGATTTTTTATTTGTCGGTATGTCGATAAAAGTAGCCTATGTCCCTTCTCAGACTCTAGACTATCTGTGTACCAAATTTCATTTAAATCGGTTTAGTCGTTTTAGCGTGAAAGCGCGACAGACAGACAGAGTTACTTTCGCATTTATAATATTAAGTAAGGATATTAGTAAGGATTAATATTATCTAATAGCAGAGATTACATTATATTTCTAGACGGATAATATTACTTTCAGGCCAATAAGCAACAGTAAAACATACTTTTCTTTACCTCCTGGGGTAGTATTATGAAGTATTAACGCCATCATTATTCCGCTGCGAAAACGGGATGGTGCTAGCGGCCTTGTCTAGCTCCGTCTCTCTCTCACACTGGAAAAATGGTGGCATTAATACTTCATGATATGGCACCTGTTGTCAGTAACAAAA
The DNA here is from genome assembly GCA_949152455.1 of Lithophane leautieri. NCBI lineage: Eukaryota > Metazoa > Arthropoda > Insecta > Lepidoptera > Noctuidae > Lithophane > Lithophane leautieri. The sequence goes on from OX424467.1 coordinate 17,831,832, forward strand.
CAGTAAGTAATGTTAGGCATACAAGAAAAATCAAAGCAACAAAGGTCAATCAATAGATTTTGATCAGATTGCCCGTAACTAATGACTAGACAGACTTTTTTATTTGTAGACTTCATTAAGCTGATATAAAGAGACAATCGCTAAATAAGATGTACTTATGTACTGGGTCGTCTGGGGCTGTGAAACTAGCGAAATATAATTGAGGCGGAAAGTTTCTGAAAACCTGATTGAGAGATGGTAGCTGATGATGGAATGATATGATAAAGCAACGGTGAGGTTTAAAATAAGATGTAGTGACAAAAATTGAGCATGCGGGGGGTGCGAGCCTTTTGCCATCAAGCGGCCACAAATCCAAAGTCCGGGCTGCTTCTGAGATATCCCTGATGGAAAAACCCAATAAAACTTCGCCCGACCTGGGAATCGAACCCAGGAGCTCATGCTCAGCAGTCTGTAGCGCTTGTGACCACTAGACAAGAGACGCGAAAAAATTGAGTTTTAGTACCTTCCATTACCCCGGTGTAGTTAGAGCCACATTCTAATGCCTAAATAAACTACCCAAAAAGACCTGGTTGGACGACGCTTTATTTTTGTTCTTGTGGATTAGAGTCGAAAGAAAATCATGTATCTTCCAAGCAAATATTTACTTACTGTTTTAGGGGTATGTGGAACAGGGTATAAAGTTCACTCATCCACCATAGAAAAGGGAGGATCCTCCAACCAGATGGTTGTTGAGTCTGGTGGGCAACTGCCCAACGATTGATGTTGGATTATTTTATATATGTCCATCGCGCGGTAAACTCTAATTGCGCGATGCAGGATTTATGTGACGTCAGGATTTTTGTGTGACGTCAGGTCTTTGAAGCGTAGTGCGCATGTGGCGATGAAGATACCGCCACACTGTAAAGGAAACTAAGTACATAACAATTTATTATTGATTCATTATTATGGCAAATTGGCGTCAACAGGCACGGTTTCCGATTCATTTGTTTACATGTTCGGAAGATACTTTTGGAACAGCCCATAGTTGCCTACGAGTAACTTCATAGTTCATGCCAAATGACAAAGTGTTCGATGGGTACCTTCTCTATTAAAAACAGTCATGGAACCAAGATGGCTGACATAACCTAACTATAGCCCTAATTTTTTGTAGACGCATAGGAGAGGGCAACATGAGAATTTTTTCTTTTCGCTGACGTCGTCACCAAACCTTTTTTTGTGGAAGGGAAGGACCAAAACGCCAATAAATCATGACTATCGGCCTATCGACAAATAAGTTCGCGCTGAAACGCCATAAAGAGGGTAAGTAGCTGTCATGGTGATAAACGGTGGCGATTTTATTGATATTTAAGATAAGTTTTCATGGGAAGTCATGGGGTTTTTTATTATCTTTGCTTTACTTTGAGTGGCAATCATTTTAATATTTATTTTAAGAATGTGTTATCCTTTACCTGTCTTAACTAATATTATAAATACGAAAGTGAGTTAATTTGTTACGCTTTCACGCAAAAACTGCTGAACGGTTTTGGTTGAAATTTGGCACATGAGTAGACCATGACCTAAGTTAGGGCATAGAATACTTTTAGCTCGATATTCTCACGGAATCAAGACTTATGCGGGTGAAACCGCGGAGCGCAGCTAGTTTAAAATACAATAAGAAATAGGTACTTCTGTTAATTTTAGATTCCTTAATAATATAACGATGAGCCCTTAACAACTAAAAAGTGACTGCCCTGCAGTGGGACAATAATCGTTTTGTTTATGATACGACAAATCATTATAATACATTTTTCCACTTTAGAATCTTAGCTATCGTGGAAAAACCTTCAAAGGAGAACGCAAAAGGTAGAAATAGCCACTTGCACCTAACTCAGTTCAGACCACAGAACTAGATTAACATAGAAAATTCAGCAACCCTCGCTTACGTAAATCTATTTATTATTTAGTTCTGCCACAGAAAAAAAACAGCAGTAGACTCAAACGATAGGCATGATGCTCACGTTGGCAGTAACTCTCAAGCATTGATTCGATATTATTATTGTTTTTCTTTTTATTGATTCAAGAAGAGTTTGTCTTTGCTCCACAAAACCGTTTCCACGGGTTTTCTGTGGGAACGGAGCATAAGTACAAAATTAAAGTAAATACCCATCACAAAAAAACATCAATTTCAATCAAAAACTTGCAATAAGATTTAAAATGTTAAATCATTCATTCTATAATGTTTTTCTTGGTTTGATTCTATTGGCTCCCAAGAAGAGACATTATTAATATTCCTGTCTTCAAAAATCTTTTATCTGCTCTAACAAAAGAGATATGACCTAAAACCCTAAAACATTTAACAACTTAACCAAATCAAACATCATTGTTATTTTACGTACTAATCAATATTTTACACTAACATACACTAATTATCCTAATACACTTACCTAAATTACATAAAATTAAATTAATATCAATTACATAATGTCCAATGAAAGGTAAACCATTTCACAAATAAACTGTTGTCAGAGATTGTTCTCAATGTCAGCTTGAGTTACTGCAAATTGTATCGAATTGATACACTGCTTTAACATATTCTGTGGTCATTGAATTTCCGACTAAAATAGACCAAGAAACCGATCCTAAGCTTAAGAGACGTATGTTTATTGCAAGCCGTTCCTACCTCCGATTTATTTTATCCTGAGACACTTGTTTCACCGCCGACGATTAGCGAAAAGCGATTAGAGCTAGCAACGAGCAGCGAGTGCGCGACGGCGACGAGCGATTACTCGCTGCTATACGTATGTACCAAACGTGAGTCTCTCGGCGAGTGTTCCCCCCGCCTAGCGAGGGTCACTGAGCGAGTACTCTCTTTGATAGCTCTTGTCGGTGCGACAAACTAGTACTCGCGGGCGGTGTGAACAGTCAGCGTTCAACTATATATGCATCTCTTTTACTTACACGGGACTTAATAATCTTCTTGAGCGTGAAAATGTTTGATAGTTAGTCACGTCCTCGTGGGACAGGTCCCATACCTTGGGTACTTTACTTAGTAGGTAGATTTTTATTAATTTTCTGGCACCTCTTTTTGGTATCCTGCCTTTTCGCCGAAAATTGTTTGGCAAATTATCACTTGCCAACCAACGTTTCGCCGATGTTTCACTTTGACAACTAACGATTAGCAATTTTTTGTATGACAACGTTTCATTTAGTAGAATTATTGTTAAGCTGATTATTATAATGACACAAAACGTTTTGGACATTTATCATTTGTCAAACATTTCACTAGACCACACAACTATTAGACGAATGTCGTTTTGTCAGTGTTCCCTTTTCATACATTGATATAATGATAAAAAATAAACTAATTTTTACATACATTTTTTATTTAAGAATCTCAAAAATAACATTTAACCTTTAATTTGGCAGCAATGTAGAGCAATAATTACAGCAACCTTATTTAAAGTTACGATAGGTTAGGTTAGGTTAGAGTATGACTGAGGGGCGAGCTCAGTCCGGGGGTAGACCTGACGTGTTATGCGGATGACACGCTGGTCACTGCCCGGGGGAGCTCGCACAGGGAGGCAGCGTTGCTGGCGACGGCTGCGGTCTCACGGGTGGTGAGCCGCATACGTCGCCTAGGCCTGGAGGTGGCCCTCTGCAAGTCGGAGGCCATGGTGTTTCATGGCCCCCGGCGGGCGCCGCCATCCGGCTCACACATCGTGGTCGGGGGGGCTCGGATCGCTGTCGAGTCTACCATGAAGTATCTAGGATTGGTGCTCGACAGCCGGTGGGACTTCGGGCCCCACTTCCGACGGCTGGCGCCCAAGTTGCTGGGCGCTGCTGGGGCGCTGTCAACGCTGCTTCCCAATCTGGGGGGCCCGAGCGCCGCTTGTAGGCGGCTCTACGTGGGGATCGTGCGATCGATGGCCCTTTACGGGGCCCCGATCTGGGCGGCTGACCTGACGGCCGGTAGTATCGCAGTCCTGCGCAAGCCGCAGAGAGCGATGGCCGTCAGAGTCATCAGGGGGTATCGCACGATCTCCTACGAGGCGGCTTGTGCACTGGCCGGATCCCCGCCCTGGGACCTCGAGGCGAAAGTACTCGCGTCATCGTATCGGTGGCGCGAGGAAGCGAGGGCGCGGGGTGAGCAACCGATGCAGCGACACATAGAGCTGCATCGGTCTCAGCTTCGCGAGGTCCTGGTGGCGGAATGGCGGGAAAGGCTTTCACGCCCTACCGCCGGCCTCGACATCATCGAGGCGGTCCGGCCGGTGCTCGAGCGCTGGCTCGGGAGGAGGCACGGCTCCCTGTCGTTTCGGGTGACGCAGGTGCTCTCGGGGCATGGTTGCTTCGGGAAGTACCTGTGTCGCATTAACAGGGAGCCGGATGCCCGGTGTCACCACTGCGTCGACTGCCGGGAGGACACGGCGCGGCATACGCTGGCAGAGTGTGCCGCTTGGGAGGAGCCACGCCGTGCCCTCATCTCAGAAGTAGGCAGTGACTTGTCGCTGTCGGCTGTGGTGAATGCCATGGTCGGCAGCGGGGAGTCCTGGGACGCGGTGGTCTCCTACTGCGAGACGGTCGTCTCGCAGAAGGAGGCTGCGGAAAGGGAGAGGGAGATCTCGTCCACTCACCCGGCCCGCAGCAGGCGCACCGGGCGTCGGCGGAGGGCGGATAACGCCCTCTTCCAGCCCCCCTAAATGGGTCCAGGGGTGACGGACTCGGGGACGTCCGTCGCCCCCCACACATCAGGACCCGAGGTGGCGGCGCGTAGTGTTCCACGCGCGCCCCTCTTAGACGTCACGGGGGGAGTCAAACACCTCACTCCCCCCCCTGACCCGAGGAGGCCCGCAGTGGCGGGCCGGCACCAGTCGGGGGTTGCGGAAGATTCTTACGTTCCCGCGACCCCCGGCGTAGGTGTGAGTCGGAACACCGGGGTGGTTTTTAGTCAGTAAGAGTCTGACAGACCCCTCCGCCCACCCCAGGGCGGAGGACATCCATGAGGATTTTCCACCCCGGAAAAAAAAAAAAAAAAAAAAAAAGGTTAGAGTATGACAAACAACGCACGAGCCGAGCGAGCGAAGCGAGCGTGCCGCGGCAGCGGCCGGCGATGTGCCAGAAGCGAATCGCTTTTGTAAAAGGAAACAGTTAAGTTAGGTTAGGTCAAATTAAAGATAAAGTAAACAAAAAATATATATAACAATAACTACCTGTATATAATTTGTCCCAAATGAAAATGGCATCCTTGTAAATAAATTTACCAGGATATCACGATGATCAATTGTCAATGAGTCAATTTATTTGTACTTACCTACATTGTCATAAAAATAAGTTGCGCTTACCCAAATAATATTGCCTACATAATTATTAAAAGAAACCCTACTAGATATGGAAAACAAAACACAACTAAATGAATATTACGCAAACTAAAACATTCTGCTACTTGAAAGTTAGCATTTTAAAAAGTGCCATTATGAAAAGCAGACCAAACGTACAGTTGGTAACTGTGAGGTTGGGAAATAAAACAAAATTATATGATAAGTTGGCAAATGATTATTCGGCGAAATAAAATTCTGCGAGACGTTAGTTGCCAAGTGAAAATCTGGCAAACAATTTTCGGCGAAAAGGCAGAGAACCCTGAAATTTGGTTGTGTGTTAGTAATCGATTTATTCCTATAATGAAATATACATATTGTACCAAAATTGCTGACAGTCTCAACATGAAACTGCATTTTTACAAGCTTTACTTTCTTTGTCATCTATTTTTTATGCACTTCCTGGCATCCGATTGAGCTGAAACTTGGCATACTTATATACGGTGACAACGCAAACATATTTTATGATGCCATGGAGCTGATCTGATGATGGAGCCGGAAATTGACCATGGGAACTCCTCTACCAAACAAGATACCACCATCGTATTTGAACTCATTGTTTATGTATTGACAAATGCTATTACACTAGGTGGTGTCCAGAGTCTGCTGGTGGAGCCCAAAGGCGGCAATGGAAACTCCTCAACCAAACAAGGTAGCACCATCGTGTTTGGACTCGTTGGCTTTATCTTGACAAGAAATATAGCCTAAGATGGTATCCAGGGTCTGATGATGGAGCCGTAAGGTAGTCACGAGCACTCCTCAACCAAACAAGATAGCCCTGTTGTGTTTCGGCCATTTAGATTTGTTTTGACAAGTAGGTACGTTAGCCCAAGGTGTAGTCCAGGATCTGATGATAAACCTGGAAGTTTGCCATAGGAACTCCGCATCTAATTAAGATAGCCTCCTTGTGTTTGGGTCGGTTTGTTTTGTATTGACAAAAACTATAACCAAAGGTGCAGCCCAGAGCCTGATGTTGGAGCCGAAAGATGGCCTCAGGAACTCCTCAACCAAACTAGACAGCCCTGAAGTGTTTGGGTTCGTTCATTTTTTCTTGACAAAAACTATAGCCTAAGATGCAGTCCAGGGTCTGATTATAGAGCCAGAAGGTGGCCACAGGAACTCCTCAACTTTACAAGATAGCCCTGTTGTGTTGGGCTTCTTGGATCTTGACAAGTACCTTACAAGTAACCAGATATTTAAAAATTCTAATGCTAAAAAGTGCAATATAAAACATGGGTGGGGCGTGAACGTCCTTCTTACACTTCAAGATACGAGTAAGCCTCAAGCTTTTAATAAAATATTAAAGTTCTATGTTTACGTAAGTTTGATTTAATACTTTTTAGTTCGTTAAAATATTGTTCTTGAAGGGATTTTTATTTATATTTCATTTCGGGTTTATTCGAATAGTGTTTTCTCATTATTTCTTGGAACATCGTGACCTTTATTATTTAAATGTCAGGGGCAATAGTTTCTTACATACGTCTTCTATTTATTCCAACAATGCGCAGACGGTGCCAATATGTTTAAGTAGGTACAGTCAGGTTCAGATGTGGGTGATCTTCATTTTGTTTTTATTACTATTTTTAACCCCCGACGGAATAAGAGGGGTGTTATAAGTTTGGCGTGTGTATCTGTGTATCTGTCTGCGCCATCGTAGCTGCCAAACGGCTGAACCAATTGTTTTTTTTTTTTTGTTTGAGCGAAAGTTGACTTGGTCGAGATTGTTCTTAGCTATGATTCAAGAAAATCGGTTTAGCCGTTTGAAGATTATCAGCTCTATTCTATTTGATGAATGGATGTGAGTATCTTCCACAGGTCTAATCGATTGGAAATTCGGTTACTTCAATGATATGAAAAGAACATAGTAACCTTGAACTGATGGAATTCATCTTCACCAGGAATTTGCAGGATACCCAACTCCGTCACCAACTTACAGCAGAGGTATCGTTTTTGGGCTCATTGGAAAGGAGGATTTATAAATATAAAAATATAAAATAAAAGTTAAATTTAAAAAACCCTCGACAAAAATTTATTTTACATTAGCCGTCCCCTGACGCGACGCTTGGATCAAAATATTACCTACAACTTTTATATTAAACTTAAAGGGCCAAAGCATATTATTTTTTTACTTTTTAGATGCATTTTATTGCTGGGGTTTTTTTTTTAAATTTAATTTCTACTAAACATTGTTTATCTACGAAAAATTGCTATTTTTTGGTCTGAAACTACGATTAAGGGTTAACAGTAAACAACAAAACCAATACTGTACTGTATTAAGCACAAGATTTGACTAGAAATACACAGAACAGATAGGTAATCAATATAATTTAGGTAATCTATTTTTTTTATAATTCTGTCAAAACCACGCAGATTCAGAAAAAATAAAATAAAGGCAGGGTCACTTTTTTCGTGAACTGTACCCAAAACGATCCCATTTGTTATCAAACCTTCAGAGAACTATTTGTGCGAGATGTTTTATCTATTCCTTTAACAAAGTTTACCAGTATCTACATGATAATGAAGACGTATAGGAAGCTTGTGTTAAATCTGGGATCCATATTGACTCAGCTGTACCAGTTCTAAGGTTTCGAACACAATTTCGTACTTAGTTGGTCGTGTAGTTTGAGGCACATGAGTAGATAATGCTACAGAGACCAAGTGTGGTACAGTCGAGCTTCATCTCTCGTATTCGCTCGAACGAACAACACATGCCTTGGTAAGAACTAAAAACAGTAGGTAGCTGCAAGGCAAGGCACTAGTGGACAGGACACTTGGCTAGACGTCCTGATGGCAGGTGGGACAGAGCCCTAAGGCCCTTTGTACACACACATTTTCCTAGCCGTGATAACTTCGGCTTATTCGCCGTGTGTAGGCACAGTCGTAGTGGTTTGTTAATATATAGATTCGTATAATAACATCACTCCTACCTACCCCTGAGAGGACTAAGGTGAAAGTAGAAATGTTTAGTACAAGAACCAGATTTTGAGTTATGTCGTAGTTATTTAAGTGAATGGTGCATTTTCTATGGCAATTTTGTATGAATTACTGCAATTTGTCAATGTCTGTCGAGACAGGTAGTATATTGATTCAACATTAATGATAACAATATACCTAATATAAAAGTGTCCATAATGTCCATACACTTTAGAATGGGCAACAAGCTTCATATTTCTGACTAACCGACTCTTTGACAATTCAAAAGTGCTTGTAAACAGAATAATTCATTAATGTACTATGGCGGTATAAAAATTAGATTCTTTACCACACCGTGTGCAGTAATCTTAATTTTAAAGTTGACACATTATCATATTTATCATACTGACATTTAACAAAGAAAATAGGTTTGAGTTTTGAATCATCGGCCTTGAGACATAGATGTGTGCATACAATTATGAGCCTTAAGGTGGTAAACATTCACAGACCATGACCGCATGTGAGAAATTGTCTATAGCACATTAAGATGATGCTCGGTCTCTGTGGAATATCTACTCTTGTTCCAGAGATTTGAGAGAAATAGACACTTGGTGTCTCAGGTTTCTATATGCGGGTAGGAATGGCCATTGTCATTAAGGTAGCTTTGAAAACATTGGGGTGGCGTAATTAAAGCCAGGTGATTTGGTGTAAAGTTCTGTGAAATCAGATTTGAAATGTTCAGTTCAAATTAAAATTGAACTTTATAGCTTTCTATAACTTTGTTTTATTTATGTTTGAATAGTTGAACTGAAACTATTGCAAATATTTATTGTAAGAGTAGTAGTAATTAGTAATAGTTTCTTAATGCAGGCACAAGCAGGACGGGGTACCTGGATGTTGCAAGACTCCTTACCCCTCGTTTTTTTTTTTTTTTTTTTTTTTTATAACTATGGCATCTTGAAGTGTGATTTCGGAAATCATAACTTCTTAACCGGACTTTCCTGTGGCTGCCTTAAGCTTCTACACTCAGGGCCTCCAGCCAGGGGCATAAACTATTCTAAATTAAAATTAAGTGTGCGCTCGCTAAGGGCACCCCCTGTGGGGTACGAACCTCGGCTTAGGGCGACATCACTGGCGGGGGGACAGCAAGTTGTTGGGACAGGCTGGATCAAAAGGTTTAGATCATCATTATTATTAAACGGGGAATTTAAAGCTACGTGCTCAGCTACGGCGCGGGCTGGCACTACTTCATCGGACAAGGGACGGGGGGGTGAATTTAATAATCGGGACGGACGCGAACGTGTTTTGCCTCGACGGCGAGGTCGGAATGACGGGAGGCGTCTGTATTTGTGCACTGTACTGGTCTCCCTACTGCTCTCCTGGAGGAGAGTTATGGGGTCGTCTGGCTCAGTGAGAACATGCCGCGGACGGCGAATGACGCTAATAGTGGACGTGTGATAAGTGGAGGCCTCGACAACCAGAGGGTTGCGATGTGTGGCGGCTGAATCGAAGTAACGCTTTGAGAGGCGTTTGAGAAACTGGCGGATTGTGGGAATCTTTAAGTCGAGATGGAGGATCTCGTTACGAACATAAAAGGGAGCTCCCGTGGCCTTTCTAAGGAATCGATTTTGGAGTGTTTGCATCCAGTGAATGTGATGGGGTTTTGCATGAGCAAAGACGGAACCCGCATAGGTCATGATGGGGCGAATGCACGTAATGTAAGTACGCATTTTGCACTTGAGTGACAATTTGCTACGTGCATTCAGAACTGAGTGGAGTCTACCTAGAGCGAGAGCAGCTCGCGAACGAACCTGCTTTATGTGCTCTCGAAACGTGAGATGTTGGTCCAGAGTTACACCTAAGTATTTGGCTTGCTTCTCCCAAGGGATCTGCTTGCCGAACATGGTGACTGGAGGAGGGGGGGGGGAGGGGCCAACCGCCCCGCGGTTTCTGAAAGAATACCGCTTGACTCTTATCGGGATTGACTTCTATACGCCATTTTTGAAACCAGGCGCCAAGATTGTTGACCGCTCTCTGGAGAGTTATGCGTATATTATCATTACTAATACCCTTGTAGTAGATGGCCGTATCGTCTGCGAACAGAGCCAACTGTGCCTTACCATGTTTTGGGATATCGCTGGTGAACAGCGTGAAAATGAGGGGAGATAGCACGGAGCCCTGAGGGACGCCCGCGCGGATGAGTCGGGGGGAGGAGACGGCTCCTTCGATGCGATAGCGGAAGGTGCGATTCGTCAAAAAGTCCCGTATTATGAGTACGAGACGATCTGGCACACCGAGTTGGTATAACTTGTATATCAAACCGTTGTGCCAGACCTTGTCGAATGCTTTCGCTATATCGAAGAAGAGTTACCCCGCGTTCTCTCCGCGTCAATTTATATAAAAGAGCGCGCAGATCGCTTACTCTTGCTGATACGCGATCGTCGTTGTGTTCATTTGTTCATCTCGGAAAACTGGAGAGCGCCCTCTGTCGACGCGACCTCGCGTTCGGGTTCGCCGAAAAAAATGAACGCGACGACCAACTCGCGCGTCGATCGCGTTGATTATGACGCGGCCTTAGTGTACCTACCTAACAAGGTCAAATTCTTGATAGTTCAAAAACTACAAATAAATGTTCTAATAATCCTACTAATATTATAATTGTGAAAGTTTGTGTATTTGTGTGTTTGTGTGTTTGGATGTTTGTTACTCAATCACGCAAAAACGGGTGAATGGATTTGGATGAAATTTGGCAAACAGATAGTTTATAATCTGGATTAGCACATAGGATACTTTTTATCCCGATATTCTCACGGGATCGAGACTTACGCAGGTGAAACCGCGGGGCGAAGCTAGTATTGAAATAAATGCTAGTATTTGTCCCGTCCGTAAAATTTTCTTTAATTATCTATAAAATATTTTTCACATCGAGCATGCTAATAGGTATACTTAATAATTATTTCTTATTCGTATTGTCTTTGTTGAAAGTCATGACCGCTACTAACATCAACTTTAAGTAATTAATTTTGAACTAAATAGGTACCTAACTACTTAAAAGAAAACAAATCTCAATCTTAATTTCTGGGCGAAATTATGGCCATAACTCTTAAAAATTCAAAACTTTGTTCATTTTTTCTAACAGTTAAAGCAGACACAAATCATTTTGTTTCACTTTTGAGAAACATTTGAAGCAAATGTTGCAAGAGTAGTGGTTTTACTTTTTTGTTTTCTTTTAATTTAGGAAAGTAGTAAATTAAAATAAAGTAAGATAAGTATAGATCGTCCCTTCATTCAACTTGCATAATCAGCTTATAATGTTCCCACTGCTGGGACACAGGCTTGCTCTTTGTGAGAGGGAGTAATCCACGACGCGGGCCCAGTGCGGGTTGGTAGATGTCACATGTATTCGAATTTTTGGTTCTAGGACATGCCGGTTTACTCACGATGGTAGATGTCACATGTATTCGAATTTTTGGTTCTAGGACATGCCGGTTTACTCACGATGTTTTCCTTCACCGTTTTGAGAGCAGTGGTGATGAAATTATTTACACAAAGTAAAGCGCCTGTCAGGGTTCGAACCTACGACCTACAACTCGTAAGTCGTGGCCGTTACCACTATGCCACCACTGCTCATTCAACTTAATTAAAATTATATCACCATATTTTGACGTACCTATGAATGTCTACAGTAGTTTTTTATTGTTACAAAAAAGGCGAATTTTACCAATGACACTGAACGCGGTTTAGATGACTGTGCTGATTGCGTTCCGTTTCATAAGTGAGATTCGCCCTAAGTTCGTTTGTCCATCGCACCTATCACCAGGACGTCACCGCAAACGAGATGACGGCGCCGAAGTAGCGATACGTACATTTACTAAGGCCGCGTGTCCTCCGTCACCCGAGTGCCATCATCCTGGCAGCCGATTATTCGAGTACTAGCGCGATGCTAGAACTTGTTCCGAGATTGTGACAGGCCGATGTGTCAGCAATATTAAACACGTCTGATCTTGTCCACACATTGCCGTCACACCGGTGCCGTTCACCCGGCTTTTGTGTTGTCTATCATAATTCATAACATACTGCACCGCCGAGATTGGTCTCGGTGGACAAACGATCGCCGTCACCAGGACGTCACGTTCGGCTCGAATAATCTCGTTTCTCGGTGACGTCTTGGTGACGGTTGCGGTGGACAAAAGCCCCAAGGCTGCCATCAGACGGACTGCATTTCAACTGTTTCAACTGCACTGTAACTTCAAATTTGCAGTTTGAATGCATTTACAAGTTCAGTTTAGTTCAGTTACAGTTTGCATTACGAGTATTGCAGTCGTACTAAACTGCATTCAAACTGCAAGAATGCAGTCCGTCTGATGGCGGCCTTGGTCGATTCGATTCGGTTGGTTATCAAAGAGTTCTGGAGGAGAACAAACAGGTAATTTGCTATACTGTACTAGAAAATACAAAAACACTTACCCAACCCATTACTGAAAAGTAAAAAGAACGATAAAGAGCCAAATGCCGCAAATAAACTCCACGTGAATTTATATACGGGTAAACTTTTTAACTTGATCGCATTAAGCGTTTAGTATTCAGCCCCAGTCTCCGATACTTTAACATATGATGCGGTTGCGCTGGGACCATAAATTATAGCCCGAAACTAAATTATTTGCAGTTCTCGAGTTATTTATATTTTTAGTAGGTACGCGTACGTCACTAGAATTTATAATGTTACTATGGTGTCGACAACTGTTCCTGCTCATTCCTTGTCGTATTTTCATAAGAGGTTTTCAGGTTTCTGCAAAAACGAGACAGACGCAACAGTAACCTCAAACCTAAAAAATTGCAATTTATTCGATCCTAAAAATTCTCAAATATCATTTCATTCGATATTCATTTATTGGATTCCTTAATATAAACTCAGACCAAAAAAAAACCAAGACAGACAGTGACGTGAGGCCAGTTTCGTGAACATGTGTGTACTTAGTGAGGTGTAGCTTGATGTAAGATGTAAATGTGTGCGCGTGAGCATGTTTGCACAGAGCGGAGGTGTAGTGCTTGCGGCATGTCCCACATACGGCACATAAATTGTGGAGCGCAGTCATAGCGCAATAAACAATACTACGTCCATACGGAATTCGACCAGCACGCGTAGTATGACCACCATAGAAACGGGACAAAACGGTTCTTCCGTCGACAAAACCCGTTTCTACAGTGATCATGTTACGCGTGCAGAAACCCGTAGCTCATCAGAAAATCGTTGAGCCAGTAAGTTAGGCATCTGTCCCGTTAATTAGGCTCCTCCGACATGGAAGCGAATAAATAACGTATGTAGTACTCGTACGAAAATGGCAAAATAGAAACCGTACGGGGATAGATAATTTATTCAATGATTTTATTTTGAATAAATACATACATCCAGTCGTTTTTTCATAATATCTAAACGCCCAAATGTCTGTTCATGAAATTTTACGCGGTCGTTTTAGTTGTAAATCGTCGGGTTGGTCCCACTCCCGCACCGAAAAACTATTTCCAAAATTGAATAATAAAGGTTCTCCAAACAGGTTATATATTTAACATAATATGAAACTGCAATGCATTAAGCAGAAACCAATTTATCAGCCTAAACGCCAGCTGAGGCCCTTGCACGAACGCGAGACGAGTAAACGTAACATAAATTCATACTATTTTAATAAGAAAAAACTTTTTCCAAAAAAAAAACCGACTTGTTTTTTTTTAGTAAAAAGTTTGTATTTTTCACTTTTTAGTTGTGGTACCTACTCCACACAAATTCGAATACCTGCTATGTAAATAACAGTGACTAAAACGTCGTCTACATAGACTAATCGGGAAAAATAGGTAATTATTGAAGCTAACTCAAAAACTACGCAAGCAAAGTTAATAAAATTCATATGGGACCACCTCTGAAGATGACCTACCGAACAAAAAAAGAATCATCAAAATCGATTCATAATTGGCGGAGTAATCGCGTAAAAAACACAACGATGAATTGAGAACCTCCTCCTTTTTGAAGAAGTCGGTTAAAAATACAACTAACACTCTAGGTTACTAGGTTAACATTTTAGAGATGTCAGCATAATTGACGGGGTCCGGTAGGACCGATGCCTCTCAGGGTTGCGGGAAAGTCCGAAAGGGATACCGGGACCTTGACAACAGGCAACTGAAGGAACACGGGTGGGTTTTATATAAATGCGAAAGTGATTTTGTTTGTTTGTTTGTAACGCTTTCACGCTAAAACGGCTGAACGAATTTGGCACATGGGTAGACCATGACCTGGAATAGGACATAGGATACTTTTATCCCGATTTCCCTCGGGATCGAGACTTACGCGAGTGAAACCACGGAGCGCGGCTAGTTTTTTAATAAATCTACCAATTATAAAATAGTTTGACTTACGTTAGGTTCCTACATTTACTCCGCGCGGTCGTGCTAGACCCACAGAGCAGACCAACAAAATTTCGTATCGCGTACAATCTGTTACATCCAAAATATCAGGACCACAATAATATTGACGCTATCACACTCGTGATTTATCAATGTGGTCCATACGCGGATTCTTTTTGATTTATGGATCGCTCGCCACCCGAACGGAATGCTGATGAGCTACAACATATGAAATATTGGCTAGTACTCGATTTATGTTCCTGAATTTGATAGTTTTGATATTAAATCATTAAAACGCCAAAAAGTTAATAAATTAAATACAAAACTTAGGCTAAAAAATCTAAATTTAATTCAAGAATTAAAGAAGTGTAATAGTGATTTACAACTATGTAATACTATGTATGATACCGACACTCAGCACCTACAGAATGAATTGCTTGTTAGGGAATATGCTCTAAAGGATATCTTTAGTAAATATGAGGCTACTCAACAAGACCTGAGTAAGCGCTTGCAGGAGGCCAATGAGTTGGCAGACCTGGTCAAGTTCAATGCGGAGATGTATGAGTCTCTGACAAATAACCTCTCTTTTAGTTGTGCCTGCTCCCAGGTGCCCCAGCCTCAAATTGTTACACCCACACCCTCAGTGGCTCAGTCAGTAGGTAGCTGTATGGATGATAAATTGCATAATTTGGTTAACACAACATACATATTTTCGGACAAACTTGGACAAGGTTTTGGTAGTGTGTTTAATCAGTGTTCACAACAATATGTTATTAATAATTGTTTACCCGGTGCCAGTGTTAGCCATTTAATAAGTAATATTAGATTGACTAAAATAAACCCCAGTTCTACTGTTATATTACTGTATGGGGATAGTTTAAAGGTAAGAAAAAAAGACATAATTGAATGTGTCCATTTGATGTTACACCTCAATGAGACCAATAATTGTAAATTTATTTTTTGTGCTTTGCCTTATTCTCGTTATTTGTCTGATGAGGAAAATAGGCACATTTATAATTTAAATATGTTTATTTATAATAGGACATGTCGTCACAGTGACGCTATTTTATATTTTGATTGTAATCAATTTATTACTGATTACAAATTAACAAATTATAGAATGTATTTGCCAGCTAGTAGTAGGAGACAAATTGCTAATCTTTTAGCATACAATATACATAGTGACACCGGTACCTGTAGGGTACCATCGATTGCTGTTAGTAGTAGTACTAACACTAACTTTGATACGCCTTGTAGTTTAAACTATTAGGTGCGACAACGGGTGAGCCGCATACATTGAATGTTGTACATCAAAATATGCAGGGTCTGTCCGGCAAAGAGCTAGAGTTAAGTTTATTTATGGAGAACTATGATGTTCAGGTGTTATGTTTGACTGAACACTGGTTGAAAGAACATGAAGTAGTGTTTATCAATGATGATACTTGTACTGTACAAAGTGCGTTTGTAAGAAAAAGCGCTATTCGCGGTGGATCTTTAGTTCTTGTTTCAAACAAGTTGAAATGTAAACAACGTTTAGATTTAGTTAATCTGTCTATCGAGCGCACTATTGAGTTGTCTTGTGTTGAACTCGAGCGATACATTATAATTTGTGTTTATAGACCCCCTTCTGGTGATTTTATTCGTTTCGAATCAGTAATGGAGGATTCACTCAATAGGTTAAAAGCAAGTAATAAAAGTATTATTTTGTGTGGAGATTTTAATATAAATATTTTAGATGTTACTCCATTAAGTATTAGACTTCTTAATATGTTTAGGTCTTATAATTTAATTAACTTGTTTTTTGAACCTACTAGGATCACGGCATCTTCGTCAACTTGTCTTGATAACATATTTAGTGATTGTGATGCCAAAAATAAATTAGTGTTAAGTGACTTAACGTCTGACCACTGTGGTTTAATAGCTAGCTTCCCTATGGCATTAAATAAAAAGCCGCATAAAATAGAATGCAGGCCTTATACAGCTAGTCGTTGCAATAAGTTTAAAAATAATATAGCTCATAAAATTACTCCATCTATAGTAGAACACGAGAATCCTAATGAAATATATGGAGCCCTTTTTGATGTTGTGCAAAAAGAGTACCTATCAACTTTCAAGACCAAAACTATTAACATTAATGGCACCTCCGTTGGCTTTAACCAATGGGCCACTCCAGGTATTTATAAAAGTAGAGCGAGACTATACGAGTTATATGGTTTGAAAAAATACAGGTTTGATACTCCTTTCCTAGAGTATGTCAAAAATTATTCAAAATTATTTAAAAAGGTCAGTGTTTTTGCCAAATCTAAATTTTTAAGCGATACAATAAAAATTTCCAATAATAAAGTAAAAACCACTTGGAAAATTATTAACAATGAAACGGGTAAATCGGTTAAACAAGATAAACAACTTGAGATTATGCTTGACCACAAATTAGTTAATAAAGCAACTGACGTAGCTGAGGCATTTAATGAGTTTTTTGCCAACATACCTATAACTACGACTCGCTCCTTAAATTCGTCCCCGTCTAAAGCTGAAAACCTTTTGCACGGTAGTGTGTCTAAAAGTAGTCGCTTATTTAGCTTCGAACAAGTAACGCCTCGCGATGTAGTTAATGTTTTTAACACACTCAAGTCTAAAAACACTGGTGATTACTGGGGCATCTCTATCAAACTTTTAAGTAATATAATAGACATCGTAGCCCCCTATCTAGCTGTTACTTTTAATAAATGTATTGATCTAGGAACTTTTCCTGACCTCATGAAGAGCAGTAAAGTCATACCATTATTTAAATCAGGTAATAAAAATGACGTTGGTAATTTCAGACCTATTTCTATCCTACCTGCATTTAGTAAAATATTTGAAAAGTTAATACTCAAGCAGTTACTAAGACATTTTAATTTAAATAGCCTCCTTCATAATGAACAATATGGTTTTACAAAAGGTCGTTCGACAACAGATGCGGGTGTTGCTCTGCTGAAACACATATTTAACGCATGGGAGAGCTCGCAAAATGCTATTGGGGTTTTCTGTGATCTCTCCAAAGCCTTTGATTGCGTGCACCATGACACGCTTTTGCGTAAACTACATCATTACGGTGTGCAAAATGAAGCTCTCAACGTTTTAAATTCTTATTTACAAAATAGGTTCCAATGTGTAGATGTTAATGGTGTGAAATCTTCCGAGCTACCAGTTCAGTTAGGTGTACCTCAAGGCTCCATACTGGGTCCATTCTTGTTCTTAGTGTATATCAATGACTTACCATTCTATTTAAAGGGTGTCTGTGAAGTTGTACTGTTTGCAGATGATACCTCTCTTATTTTTAAAGTAGACAGGAATAGGCAAGATTTTGACGATGTAAGCAGTGCACTCTCAATGGTAACGGATTGGTTTACGACAAATAACCTAGTTCTCAATGCCAAGAAAACGAAATGTGTAAAGTTCGCCTTACCGAATGTTAGAAATTTAGGACCCAACATCGTCTTAGATAAAGAGGTGCTTGAAACTGTAAACTCGGCAGTTTTTCTGGGGATAACAGTAGATGCCAAACTTCAGTGGGGCCCACATATATCGAGCCTAGCGGGGAGGCTCAGTTCTGCCGCTTACGCCGTCAGAAAAGTAAGACAATTCACTGACGTTGATACTGCTCGGTTAGTCTATTTTAGTTATTTTCACAGCGTTATGTCCTACGGTATTCTGCTGTGGGGCAAAGCTGCTGATATTCAAAATATATTTGTGCTGCAAAAACGAGCTGTTCGAGCAATTTACCAGCTAGGTGCCAGAGTTTCTCTGAGAGATTTTTTTAAAGAGATTGGTATTCTCACGGTGACTTCACAATTCATCCTCGCCAACATCTTATATATTAGGCAAAATATACACTTATACACTAAAAACAGTGATATCCACAGTGTTAACACTAGGAATAAGGACAAACTACGAGTTCCCTTTCACCGGCTTCATAAGGTTCATAACTCATTTGTTGGACTTGGTATAACCTTCTATAACAAGCTACCCTCTTCTTTGCTAGATTTGCCTTATAATGCGTTTAAAGCAAAAGTAAAATGCAACCTTTGTTCAAAGGCGTACTACTCTATTAACGACTACTTAAATGATAAGAGTAGCTGGACGCTGTGATTAACTCAAGACAATGTTTGTGTTCTTTCTCCAGAATTAGCTTATCCACTGACAGGTTATATGAGTTCATATACATTTTTATTCTATTTTATTTGGTCTGTTTAGTCAATTTATTTTTAATTTAATTTATTGTTGACATAATCTACTCATTACAATGTTTTCTATATGAGTTGTATTGCAATATGTGGTTAGCTAGCGACCTCAACAATAATTGATAATTATATTTTTTTTTGTCTGAGCAACCAGCAGCAGGTTCGTCATGCTCCCTTAGATGTCACTGCTTGCGGTAGCGTCGGGGGTCGGGTTGTCTCCTTCCCTCAAATATGGCGAGGGGGGTAATGGCTGATCTTTGCGTTATGCTCGTGAACGGGTGCTGCTTGTGGTGACTGGTCGTCTTGCTGATCTCGGTTTTGTTAATGTTATTAGTAATTAACTTTTTATTTATTTTACTTCGATGGTCCTAGTTTATCATGTATAACTTCCAGTTACAGCATTAAATGGCTATATGTAAGCGGGCACGCCCTTTGTGCCTGGAGGCTTTTATTTAGTCAATTTATGTTTACATTTACTTATTTCTGCTTGAGTACATATAGTTCTCGTTTTTTTTTTTTTTTTGGGTGGTATATTGGCGTGTGCTAGCTGACATATGGCTAATAATTCGATTTATATTTTATGTTACGTAATGTAAATGATTTTGCATACTTTTGTATAGAATCAATTGTTTCTAACTGAACAGACAGCTGTGCTGCTGGGGAGTTTGTTGCGCCACTTCTTCTTCCCAGCTAAAGCACTAGGAAGTGGTGAAAGGTGGGCGTTTTGGGGGACTGTCTTATGTAATTTTGACGTTCGAAAAGTGCTGATTCTCAGCCTAGTTTGAATAAATGACTTTTGATTTTGATTTTGATTGTTATTTTGAGTTAGTGAACAAAGGTCTAGAAATGTTAGCAGCTTTAGAACATACAAGACATGATAAATGTATGGTCATTTAGGGGTATGAGGAACAGGGTGTAAAGTTCACTCATCCACCATAGAAAAGGGAGGATCCTCCGACCAGACGGGTGTTGTGTCTGGCGGGCAACTGCCCGACGATTGATGTCGGGTTCTTGTATATATGTCCATTGCACGGTAAACTTTTAATTGCGCGATGCAGGATTTATGTGACGTCAGGATTTTTGTGTGACGTCAGATCTTTGATGCGTAGTTCGCATGTGGCGATGTAGATACCGCCACAGTCATATGGTGATGTTTTTCAGAAAGATCAGGTGCAGCGTAGTACTCGCACCGGCGGCAGCGTGCGTGTATGACCAGCACCCTAATTGCGTAATGAACGATCGGTCAGAATTGGAATCAGTTTGAAACAAATGTCTAACTTAACCATAAAAATATTAAAAAATAGGTCTAATCCATTGCTTCATAAGTTTGAAAAACATCTGCTCAACAACGTAACTTACGAACTTAGCAGAATAAGTAGGTAAGGATTGTAGAAGGTAGTGTTCTGTAGTTTCTGCCTCATGGAAGAGGTGAGCTTGGGGTTAAAAAAGAAAAAGATACTTACATAACATTTTGTTGCCTTCTACTGATCCTTTGTAAACGCTATAGTAAACATACAAACCGGCCAAGTGCGTGTCGGACCTCGCACAATGAAGGGTTCCGTAGTTGGGATGAATTTATCCCAAAAACAAACAACATTGTATTTAAAAACATGGTCTCCCATGACTCCCAAACATCGTAAACATCCCGGTCAATTCTCCAACTGCAAATGTAAGTTTGTAATTACATTTTTTCTATGTGATAAAACTATTTTCTTGATTTTTCTACTTTACCCTATATGGTTTTATTTATTTGTGAGTATCAAAATATATCGCTTAAATATAAAAGGCCGTATTTTTTTATTGCGTTGACTTAGAAGCTTGATTTTTAATGCTATAAGGGACCGTAGACCTACCTATTTGAGAAACGTTTACGTTCTCACGTTCAAGTTTCACGTTCCTGAGAAAAAGGGGTCTTGATAGACTGACGGGCAGACAGACGGACGGACAAGTTGCAAATATTGTTATTATTTTTAAATGATCTATTTTTTACACTTTGTGATATCAATATTCAGTTTATTCAACCATTGGATAGGTATAGATAATAATCGACTAATCCTCCATTTTCCTCAATGCTATAGACCGGAATGTTTCTGCTTTGTAAACCGTGTCCCGACTCCGAACACCAATACAAAGATTTAGCCGAACTGCCGAAACGTCCGGCGATAAAAATATCACGTCTAGCCGAAATCCAATAACAATAGAAAAGGGTTGGTCGCCGAGAGAAACTTGTGTTTTCTAACTAACATTAGGAAAATATTCATTAATTTACTGAACAGTTTATGTACACACATATATACAGACTAGAAGAAACGAACAGAAAGATGCGTATTTAAAAGAGGTGATGCTTTTTAGGGTTCCGTACCCAAAGGGTAAAACGGGACCCTATTACTAAGACTCCGCTGTCTGTCTGTCCGTCTGTCACCAGGCTGTATCTCATGAACCGTGATAATTAGACAGTTGAAATTTTCACAGATGATGTATTTCTGTTGCCGCTATAACAACAAATATAAAAAAACAGAATAAAATAAATATTTAACGGGGCTCCCATACAACAAACGTGATTTTTATGCCGTTGACGTTTCATAAGTGCCCATGTAGTTAAATGTGGCATAAGATATTTTGAATTTAGAATCTAATGTGCACTAACGGAAAAGCGCGCAGCACCGCACCGCAGCACCCATGGTGTGTCCTCCTTACAGGTACCTATCTTCCAAAATTCATTACCAAAAGTCCAGATTATTTAGTAATTACTAGTTGATTAAACATACATAACAAGTCATGATTTATCACCACCTCGTCACGGGCTATACGAGTGACTGCCTCCAAATAGTCGCGGACTGAATGTCAACCTTTATTATTTACTCAATGTAATGTATGAATGAGTCGAATGTGGACGAAAATATACCTTACCTACCTTACCTTATATACCTTTTCATAATTGAAAATGAAAGAAGTATATTCAGACTCATTTCTTACTTCTTATTAACGTAACTACTTTAGCTAAAATATTCCTATGACTTAAGGCTATGACTATAAGTAACGGGTGTAAGCGATGGCATTAGCGAAGCGGGAAAAGTTTAGCTTTGTAGAAAGTCAAGAGAATCAATTTTTAACAAAAAAAATCGAATGTTTTCTTTGACCACTTTTCTGTATTTTAATTTCCAATGATAAGAAAGAAGAAATGAAATGAAATTTATTTATTTGCCAGAATATAGGTACTTGCATTAACATAGTTTTTTTTTTAGTCTCACTATATTCGACTTATCAGTCGTGCAAATATTTCTAGTTGGTACATGCATAGGTAATAAAAAATCAATCAATCTGCCTAGCCTTTTCCCAACTATGTTGGGGTCGGCTTCCAGTCTAACCGGATGCAGCTGAATACCAGTATTTTACGTGGAGCGACTGCCTATCTAACCTCCACAATCCAGTAACTGGGTAATACGATACCCCTTGGTAAGACTGGTTGTTAGACTTTCGGGCTTCTGACGACCCGTAATGACTGTCAAAGATCCACGAATGACAGCCGGGACAAACGGCTTAGCGTGCTTTCCGAGGCACGGAGGAGAGTCTCGGTATGTAAAGATGGTCACCCATCCACCGACCAACCCCGGCAAGCGTAGCTTAACCTGATGGATCGACCCGGTGTGGCTGTTATCACTTAGCCATGAGCTCCTCATAGGTAAAAATAATCATGAAATTACATCAATGTCATTACAATAGTTATACAAATCATAATAATAAGAAGCGTGTTGTATGATCTATTTCAGTTTAAAACTTTTTTTTTCCTTTTTTATAGTATCACAGTTTCACAGTTGATGTTATCTTATTTATATTATTACAATCTAGCCAAGCTAGGTAATAAGTAAATTAAAATAGTTACTTAATATAATGTAGTAGTTTAAGTTATATTTAAATTATAAAAGTTATTAAAATTAAGTAAAAATTAAAATTAAGAAATCGTCCATTAACGCGTTTCTTGTTTTGTCTTTCTTAGTTTTGAGTTGCATTCAAATAACTTTAAGATTGTCGAACGTACGTCCGGTAGTCAAGAAAGAAAAGTTTTAAGAGAAAGAAATATTTTTCTCAAAACTCAGGCTGTGGACGTGCCTTCGAACTGTCACTAAACAGTGCTTTGTTGTTACAAACACCTTCAGATTATATTTAATAATAATGGCAGACAATGGCCCATGACAAGCTGCTAGCTACTAGCCCAATTACAATAGGAGTCACCTGTACTTGTGAGAATCTAAAACCCTTATTTTTTGGCTTCGCCACAGTCGGGTAATAACTGCGTCTGTAGCCGGAAATCTCGTATCTTCATGTCGTTATCCCAATTTGTTTGGGATCGGCGGCTGCGCAGCATGTCGTGTTGCTCCATGAAATGTCTAATTTAATCTTTCACGCAAATCCATCCATCACTTCTTTGATATTCCTTTATTATTTTTAACAGATTTCAAAGGAGGTTTTTATGTTCGTAAGTACTAAAAAAAAAAAATTTCACCGATATTTTCGTCAATTGTAGAACGATTTTGAAAATTCTTTATTCATAAAAATTTTTGGCAGAGAAAGCTTGCGCAGTGGTCCCATTTAATTTTATTAACTTGGGTAGTTTTTTAATTAGCTTCGATAGTACGTATTTAATTCACTTTGTGTATCTTAATGATGTCATAATACTTCCTGTCACTGTTGTTTACTTATAGCAAGTTATGGTATACGAATTGGTGTGCGGTAGGTAATATAACTAAACAGTGCAAAATAAAAAACTTTTTACAATAAAAAAAAAAACAACTGACTTCGAAAAAAAGCACAACAAAGTGAAAAATAACTTTATTTCGGATGTCGGTGTCTTTGAATATAGTAGATATAGTAGGTATTAATTTTTTTATCCACCGACTTCCGAAATTAATTGTTTTACTTTGTAGTGTATTTTTTTGAAAGTTGTTTTTTTTTTTTTTTAAACATTCGTACTCAAGTGAGTCACTTGGAGATACTTAGAAACTGTTATTACATTCAGATAGTTTACATTTTGGTCAATTGTTATATGTATGAATGTTAAGTAATGTATATAAACAGAGCTATTGTAAACGTATCTGTATGTTTGCTTTCTAACAGTCGAGGACATTTCGAGTTAGACAGTAGGATGCAGTGCACCAAAAAAATATTCGGGATGTTTGCTTGTGTTTGTTTAACGTTCTTGTCTATTGCAACTGGTAAGTATTTTACTTATTAAAACATGATCTTAATTTGGGATTTTAAATATTTATTTCATATACATTAAAATGCTTATATGCAATATTTAACATAACTATTTACTAACAAAAACAATAGGACACTTACAGCGTTTTTCCATCGCCACCGTCAACGGGACATCAACGAAAAACGAGATTATTCGAACCGAACGTGACGTCCCGTTGACCGACGTGCGGTGGAGACGCGGCTTTAGGCTTTAGGGTATTCGACCGCATCGCTGTTATCCGGACGTACCCAAAAGACTAACAGCATTGCCACCTAAAATGCCAATGCTAATTCTATGTCCAAAGAACGAGCCAGCCCTCTGGTCACGTGAAGAATCAAGGAATTCTTTTTATAACATTGTTTTGTCTAGTTAAAAATCGTCTTACATCTAATCAGGCATCGTTTTGTCTCAATTTAAGTTTTAACTAAGAATATACCAAATACAACATTCAACATTTAATTGAACATTTACTCATTACTGAGATGGTCATTACTTATGAAAAAGTTTAAACTTTTTATATTCGGAATTCGGATTCTATAATTATTCCGAATTATTATTGTACCTAATAAATAAAAATATTATAATTTGCAGATTTAGTCCAAGGTGTACCTGATTACTCATACAACATGGTTGGCTGGGTCAAGCTGCACAAATCACCCGCAACTTTTAAGGAAGCCTACCTGACATGTTACTATGAGGGTAAGATCACATCTAGAAAATAATATTTTTAGGGGATACAATCAAATCTGCGTAGCCTTTTCCTATGTTGAGGTCGGCTTCCAATCTAACCGGATGCAATTGAAAGCCGGTATTTTACATGGAGCGATAAGCAGTCGCTCCATGTAAAATACTGGACTAAAAGGCTACGCAGATTTGATTAACGGCCACAACTTACGAGTTGTAGGCCGTAGGTTCGAACCCTGGCAGGCGCTTTACTTTGTGTCAATTATTTCATCGCCACTGCTCTCAAAACGGTGAAGGAAAACATCGCGAGGAAACCGGCATGTCCTAGAACCAAAAAATTCAAAGACGTGACATCTACCAACCCGCACTGGGCCCGCGTGGTAGATTAAAAAGCCCAAAAGCCCACTTCCTCTTGAAGAGAGGAGGCCTGTGTCCCAGCAGTGGAAACATTATAGGCTGATTATGACTGCCTATCTGACCTCCACAACCCAGTAACTGGGTAATACGATACCCATTGGTAAGACTGATTGGCTAAAACTACATCAATTAGAAGAAAAAAAAACTAAATTTAAAGCAGTTTCATTATTGATCTCAAAGATTTAAATCGTTAGATTTGCCTTCACCGTACTTCACCCTTTATTGTGCGTGGTTGGACATGCACTTGGCCGGTATTTTGTACCTAAATTCTAAGCCAAACTTAAAGTTAATAACCATTCGATTATATTTTAGGAGCTATTCTAGCCTCTCCGATCAACGAAGCCTTAGCAGATATCCTTGACGAAAACAAGAAGCAGACGGATAGTTTACTTTGGATAGGAACACATTCTTTGTTCTCGGAAGGTGATTTTTTATCCGTAGAAGGTAAGTTGATTCCAGTACTAATATTAATGTTGGTGTGACCGTCGCGCGTCGGACTGCCAAGTCATAGGTCTCGAGTTCAAACCCAAGCCACGCATCTCTGACTTTTCGGATTCATGTGCGTATTGCATAATTATCACTTGCTTTAAAAACGGTGAAGGAAAACATCGTGAGGAAACCGGCATGCCAGAGAGATATTTCTCGACGGCACGTTAAGCCAAGTCAGAGGCCCTTAAAAAGGCGGCTTTAAAACTTTGACAGCAGGTTAGTCACTAACCACAAGTAAAGAAGAAGATCAAAATCAATCAATGTGCATAGCCTTTTGCCAACTATGTTGGGGTCGGCTTCCAGTCTGACCTACCACGAAGGTGGGGGCAGAGTTTGTTACATTCAGCAAGTAACTGCCTCGCACATGCGACTGCCGTGCTGTCTGAGCTCGATCTCCAGGTCGAACACCGATGTCAGTAATGTCCAAGATAAACTCAGAAAGTAAATGAATTGAAAAAGTGATATTGGTATTTGCCCAGGTTTGAAACCTCGTGTCTGAGAGTTGATCCCTTAACCACTCTGGGCCATCGACGACATTCTCGATTCCCGATACGATGAATTCTCATTATAAGTCTTGTTTGTCTGTTTCAGGTGTTTCTCTAAATGACATGCCGATTTCTGTCTCTTATGGATCCGAGCCAGAAGAGAACTGCGTCATTTTGACTGCCAATAGACGAGCAACAACTACAAACTGTACAAGGGTACTACCGTACATGTGTTACAGGAATCGTGGAGGACAGCCAGTGAATTTTGCATGTGGCACCTTTGATAATAGTAAGAATGATTTGGTAAAAAATTATTCTTGTCACAAACTGAATAGTTTGTCAGTCTTGAAAACACAGTGAGTTTTCAAGACTGACATTAAAATTTGATATTTTGGTTGGCTGGTAAACAACCAGGCAGCTTTTCTGATGGCGGCTGACAAAGCTACTCCGGTATCCATAGTTAATCACACCAGCAGCGCCCAAACCCTTCGAACCAGAATAACGACCATATAATATCCTGGAGGATATAAAGGTCTTCAAAATGATACCATTCTGGTTTCGATAGGACTAAAATTAAGGGTAGATGTTTAACCCTTTTAGAGACACCTTTTTGATGATTTCGCATAATTTCGTTCAGAAAATGCTTGATTGAATTTCACCCTTTTTTTAACTCCTCTGATTTTTAAGTACATAATGAAATAAAGTCATTTTCAATGCGCCGGAAGGTCATGGGACCATTAGGTCTGTGGATTACTATCCTATAGCATTTTGGTTAAATTTTTTACGACAAGCACAATCAATATCGCCCATAAATAAGAATATAGTTTTAAAACTAAGTAAATAATATATGTGTGAAGCGAATACTTTCAATGGCAAAATCGTTCGGTTTTACATTACGTTTAGTTCGTAAGTTATGATAATTATGCTAACTCCTGTCATGTTTTCAGAATATAAACTAGAACCCCGTACAGGAAGCTGTTACAAGCTGCACGAAGATCGTCAAGATTGGTCACGTGCCAAATCCATATGCTCCGCTGAAGGAGGGTACTTAGCAGTCATCAACAATGAAGAAGAGGCCAATATTCTAAAGAATATGTCTTCACGGAGAATCCTCAAAATTTCCAAGTTTGACGACTGGGAGCCAATGTTCATAGGTCTTCGAGATTGGGATAAGACAGGCACTTGGAGTACTGTTCAAGGTATGTATTAATTTAACAAGAAAACCTTAGTTTTTGTTTGCCCTAACCCTGAAAAGGGGTCTACAATGATCCCCTCATCATTATGAACAACATTTAATCACGGAAACAAAAAACAAATCTGCTCCATATACAAGTGTTGGGAATATGCATGTATTTTATATATTTTTTTTATTGAATAGTATACATCTCCAAATAATAGTTTAAAAAAATTCGACGGCAAAAAAGCAATTCAAAATACTTAAAAAAAAATTAAAAATATGCAACCGACACGGGCTATTTAAACGCCCTCCATTTGGCGCGCTTGGTGTGGTGATGTCACAATCTAGGACAACAAACACAGAGCACTATGACAACAAACAAACAAGTGTCAATTGACAATAAAACTGACAACTGACTGACTGAATCGCAACCACTCATATAGCACACATTGACATTTTGATTGTTGTCCTAGATTGTTACGTCACATCCGCTCTCGCGTCGCTTTTCAAGTATTTGGATTTCCCACAGCTTTTTGCCACTTTAAAAAAAATTATTTCTTGCTCAATAAGAAATATTATTAAAAAATATTGATTGAGGCATTAATTCTGAAATAATATAGTTTATTAAAAAAATACTTGATTCTTATTTGAATCACATGCATATCCCCTAGCAGATTTTTTAACCATTTCCCAGTATGTTAGGTTCGGCTTCCAGTCTAACCGAATGCAACTGAATACCAGTGTTTTACATGGAGTGACTGCCTATCAGATCTCTACAGCCCAGTTACTAGTTAACACGATACCCCTTTGTAAGACAGGTCAGATTATTAGCTATAGTTATAAGATGATGATTTCATTTCAGGTGACACTATAAAAAATGTGTACCACGTTTGGGGATGGGGCCAGCCGGATAACTTGCGTAAGGAGCAGTATTGCGGTTCCCTGTTAAAGACGGGCAAGCTTGATGACACCTGGTGTGATGTTAAAGCCATGTTTATGTGCGAAAAAGACCCTGCTAAGGGACGATTCGAATATCCAATTTCTATAAATCTTACGGAGCCCGAGCCGGGCTTTTTATCTGCGGACCCGGAATCCGCTGAAATTATTTAAGTTATTAAAGCATTCATATTTTCTAAAAATTGTCTTATTTAGATTTCTAACATTCATTTGGTACTTTATGTGCACCTCTGCCTAACCCTTCGGGGGTTACAGGTGTGATGCAGATGACTGATGACAATTGGACATTGACAAAGCATTTATGTCGTAGTAGTAATTTGGATGATTTTCGTAGTCGTGTTACCACTGATATGCGTTTCACAGTACAGTACGAGACTAGCCCAAGCTCTTATCTAGATAATAAGTAAAAAGCAATCTACCTAGCCTTTTTCCCAACTATGTTGGGGTCGGCTTCCAGTTTAACCGGATGCAGCTGAATACCAGTATTTTACATGGAGCGACTGCATATCCGACCGCCGCAACCCAGAGCCTTGGTAACGCGGTATCCCTTGGCTGTTTGTTACACTTTTGGGTTTCTGACTACTTCTAACAACGGCATAATAAGTATAGATATGACGTAATGGATGATCACCCATCTCCGAATCGACCGCGACAAGCGTAACGTGCAGCTGGTATTTAGCCCTAGACATAAGTAAAACCAATACCAAATATCACATTGAAAAGGTTATTGGATATTACCGTAAACGTCGACAGCGCTGTTCGATATGAAAACATTTCATCCCACAGTAAATTAAAGCATAGAATATAATTATCTGAATATTGGTTAACCAATCGACCTAATTCAGTGGTACTTACCAAATAATTAATTATTTTTGTTTACCAAAACAGATAATTACATAGCGCAGATGGTACTAAAATATTGCAATACAATAAATAATAAAGCCGCGCATATAAAATGAAACCGCTTTGAAAATAAATGGTTGTTTTATAATAATTATGCTCTGGAGTGTAATTAATTAACCAACATATCCCCATTATGTAAACCTGCACTGTGGGTGCAATTACATGAAAATTATAAATCCTTGTTAATAACTCAAAAGGGCGAGTAAATTCGTGCGAATAACCAATAAGCCGTTTCTGTTTCTATGATCGCGGGTGTCCTGTTCTACGTTGAAAGCCCGTTATTCGATGTTCTTTACATTTAACACGTTTCCTCTACAGTATTTAGTTATCAAGTCCGATATACGTTGTCCCCTTCTACGCACCATCGTGCTGCGAACACGCTCGCGTTGACATTACGGAGTTAATATGTAGGTAGACTGTGTGTAGGTGAATCTATTAAAACAACATTTAAAACACTACATACATATAATTGTAAGTTGACCAACTATCGAACGACCAATATAATATTAAGTATTAGCTAATGTTTGCGGCTTGGCCCGCGTGGATGTCGGTTATTATATACTAAAACCTTACTCGAGAACCACTCTATCCATTGGCGAAGACAGAAGAAAAATCGGTGCAGTCGTTTTTAAATTGATCGCGAATAGGACGACAGACAGACGCGGCAGAGGACTTTGTTTTATAATAATGTAAGTTGGACAATGTGCGGGCTAACATGTCACTATACCTATTGGTATACTCTGCGATTTAGTCGGCCAACTTAAAATTGTATGCGTGAGGGAGCCCTAAGGCCTCTTCAAATTCTAACATAATTCCTAATCTCGTACCAGTTCTTACCAACGAGATGTGTGCCTACTTGCAAGTTACCCCAGTTAACTATCGAGGTCGTTTCCTTTCTAATAACAGTGTCTCATTAGCTAACAGGACGAAGTTTCACTGGTTTAACAGAGAACCAACTAACCTAACTAGCTTTTGTTCACGACTTCTCCTCCCCCTTGGAGGTCGGAAATTATCCCAGGGGAACATACCTACCTACTACCGGCATAAAAAGTATCCTATGTTAGGACATAGGATACTTTTTATGCCGGCTCAAGTCAGGTTCTATCCGCGTGTTGCGGAAGATTCTTACGTTCCTGCGACCCCCGGCGTAGGTGTGAGTTGGAACACCGGAGTGGTTTTTAGTCAGTAAGAGTCTGACAGACCCCTCCGCCCACCCCAGGGCGGAGGACAACATTGAGGATTTTCTACCACGGAAAAAAAAAAAAAGGTTCTGCCCGTATATCAAACATGTGTTTCCGTTCAAATCCGTTTAGTCGTAAAGGCGCAAAAAGTAACAGATAGACAGACTACTTTCGCATTAGGGATGTTAACAAAAAATATGCAACGTTATGCGCTATGACCGGATATAAAGTATACCTACTTACAGTAAAATTACGAACTTCCATATTTTTTTATTCATAAAAATATATCATAAAGCTTTTACGTAAAAGGCCGTGGTATAATCTAATCGCTTAATCTGTATAATTACAAACTCACCCTATAATTCATTATTAAACACTAATTATAAAAAAAGCCACTTTAATTCCTGCATGACTCGCAAACACATTTTGGAGGCATCGATTTAAAAAGCCATTTTATTTTAATCCTCGTATCCGTCAACAGTTGAGGCGATAGTGTTGTGAACTTGTGATACTCAATATCGATAGAAATATAACAATATTATTCTTCATTGGAATTGATGAAAAGTCGTCTACTGAAATCGTATTTCCAAGTGATTCTACTGATGCCAGTTAGACTGGGAAAACTAAGGAATTGCTTTAATAGCTACACACTACCTATTTCGGAAATTACAGCTACTTGGGTATTTCAATTTTTAAGTTTTTATAAATCAGCCACGCATAAGCAACTCTATTGATTGTGCAGACACATCCGAAGACGTCTTAACAAATAAAATAATAAAAACCACATTCTGGAACTTGGCTGCCAACGAGTTAATAAGAGCTATCTGGAACCACGTTTATACAAATTCGAATCAATTCCAAGCACGTCTTTACTCGAATCCACATGCTGCAGCAAGTTCAAAAAGTGCTTTAAAAACTTTAGTCGTGCACGAAAAGTGGGAAGTAGCTGGCTTGCTGGAAGATTGCCAGTTACGTACAAGCGGCAAGGCAAGCCGTTGCTATCACTTGATTGTAAACTCGTTCGGAATGTTAAGCAACTGTTACAGAAGCGGTTTTAGTAACTTGGATTGGGTTAAAGTTTTAAAATAAAATTCTATGAGCTTGAACCGTTATGAAATTGTTTTGGCCGTTGTGCGGTTGGCGTTCAGGTAACTAGAGATTTTCAGATTATAATCTTACGTGATCTTACCTACCATTCTAACCCAGAACAACTAACTTTAGGTTACAAATGTTTGATATAGGCAATCGCTCTGGCATTGAAATCTTATTGTGTTATTTCAAAAATAAACTAAATCTTGTTGTTTTAACATGCACATACACCAGTAAACAAAACTATCGAATACTTTCTAAGAAGAATTTTATATATGATTTATATATAAAATTCTCATCAGAATACACACAACTTACAGTATCGATAAAATTGAAGCCCGTCTCTACTGCGGGCTAAGTTGGATGAAAAGTTCGGAGCACGCGGCGAGACGAACTCTAATTATGTTTTCAATCAACGTCACTGAGATCTCGTGAGTCGCGGCCATACGCGGCGGAATTATTAAATTATATTCCTATTACAATTATACAGAGTGCAAGGGACAG
Source organism: Lithophane leautieri (assembly GCA_949152455.1). Lineage (NCBI taxonomy): Eukaryota > Metazoa > Arthropoda > Insecta > Lepidoptera > Noctuidae > Lithophane > Lithophane leautieri. The sequence goes on from OX424467.1 coordinate 17,863,843, forward strand.
CCCTTCGCAGACTGATGGGATGAATTCAGTATATCATACTAAGACGACCGGTATATGAAATTATTTCAGGAATGTTATAGGAATCTAATGAACCTGATGTGTTTCATTACCTCACGCGCATTGTATCGTTACCTAGGAAAAACTCACGTAGCCGCACTCCCCGTGGCGAGGGGGCGCGCTCGCGCCACGTATCATTGAAAATTCTGAGCTTCACGCGTCGTTCGTTAGAGTATTTTAACATCCATTGCTAGTTTTTTTATTTTAGCTGTTTTATTTACATAAATGGAGTGCTGCGTAAAGAGAATGTAATTTTACATTGATATAAAGTAGTAGTAACTGAAAAAACGATTAAAAAAATGAAAACTTTCCTGAGAAAATTTCCGGTGAAAAGCGATTCAAAAAGGAAAAACTGAACGCCCGCTGTTAATTTGCGGAAAGCTGTCCCTTACACCCTGTATGGCCTGTTTTGTTATAAACTTATGATTCACATACTTGTTACTTGGAGACATAAGCGAATGAACTTTGTTGATCACTCACAATTCTTTTAAAAAAACGCTAGGACTTTGAAATTGGAAATTATATCTCACTTATTGACATAGGTAGATATTATTATTCTGCTTTACCTACACATTAAAAATAGGATTATACAATGCTGTGATGATTCGTAGTTTCAGGAACCCAATTTTCAAGGATCACCAAATTCCGATAACAAGTCTAACCTCCTTATTTCCCTGTAATTGAACAATGAAAATCACATTTATGTAAGTAAAATACTGATATTTAAGAAATAAAGAAAATACATTTATTTAGCACAGACAGAGAGATAAGGTTTAGCCGGATCTGGTCAATTGAAAACCAACTGTTACTTTAAAAAACCGGCCAAGTGCGAGACGGACTTGCACACGAAGGGTTCCGTACCATTACCTATAAAAACGGCAAAAAAATCACCTTTTTTGTATGGGAGCCACCTTAATTTTTTTTAAATTCTGTTTTTTAGTATTAGTTGTTATAGCGGCAACAGAAATACATCATCTGTGAAAATTTCAATTGTCTAACAATAACGGTTCATGAGATACAGCCTGGTAACTGACGTCAGACAGACAGACAGCGGAATCTTAGTAATAGGGTGCCGTTTTACCCTTTCAAAATCAAAATCAAAAGTCATTTATTCAAACTAGGCTGAGAATCAGCACTTTTCGAACGTCAAAATTACATAAGACAGTCCCCCAAAACGCCCACCCTTCACCACTTCCTAGTGCTTTAGCTGGGAAGAAGAAGTGGCGCAACAAACTCCCCAGCAGTAACTTTGGGTACGGAACCCCTGAAAATAGGTTTGAAGCAATGTAAAATTCAACCATCAAGCATGACTTGCGGCATTAGAGCCCGTTAAACTAAACTCGCTAAAACAAAATCCACTTATCCCACCCGGTCAAATCATAAACAACTTCCGGGTATTCACGCTCGCCCGGATAATCACAGTTACCCGGATAAAGGTAGATACATTTTGCCGGCAAACATCATAACGTATTTGCTCTCGTCACGCAATGTTTGGATTAACTTGATAATTGTTTGTTTTGAGGCTAGTGAGGTTGATTTAAGCTCGTTTCGTTCACAGGTTCAGTGTTATGTGCGAGATCGTTTTGCTCGGGAGATTTTCCCGATTTTGCGATTGCATAACCGTGTGATGTCAGCTTTATGCGGGTGTTAGTGCGCATGGCTTTGACCTGCATACCTGAATCTACTATTTTGGCCAAACATTGACTATGTTTAGAAGGTTTCGACTTGAATGTGAATGGTAGTGTTGATGTTATTAGTAAAAAGTGATTAATGATAAAAGATAACGACCTTATCAATCAATCTGCCTAGCCTTATCCCAACTATGTTGGGGTCGGCGAAATACTGGTATTCAGCTACATCCGGTTAGACTGGTAAGTCTAACCGGATGTAGCTGAATACCAGTATTTTACATGGAGCGACTGCCTATCTGACCTCCACAACCCAGTAACTGGGTAATACGATACCCCCTAGTAAGACTGGTTGTTAGACTTTCGGGCTTCTGACGACCCGTAACGACTGTCAAAAATCCACGAATGACAGCTGGGACGAATGGCTTAACGTGCTTTCCGAAGCACGGAGGAGTCTCGGTATGTAAAGATGGTCACCCATCCGCCGACCAACCCCGGCAAGCGTAGCTTAACCTGATGGATCAACCCGTGCGGCTGTTATTACTTGGTCACGAGTTTCTCAAAGATAACTGCCTTATAAGTATTAATAAATAAGACATTTTATTATTTCTGAACCACTTAGTAATATTCAACTGTGATTAAGCTAGAATAGTTGGGTACTATTTTTCATATATTTAGGATAGAATTCTAACAAAAGCTTTTCAATAAAAAACCTTATTTCAAATACACTGAAAAATATTTTTATTTCAACAGTATAACGTCGTTCATAGCTGTCAACAAAAATGGCGGTTTCGAGATATTCGAGACGCCCCGCGTCGCTGCAACTGACGTTTATACGATAAAGCGAATATCTGTGGGTGCTTGTGTATCGAAATTTTATGTCACGATTTGCTTTTGACAATATTTTTCGATAACGTTTTTGAAGTGGAAACGGGAAAATTTAAGAAATGATGGTTCTGTCGTTAAAAAACAGACCTTGAAATACATAATATTTGTCAGGCATACTATTTTGCATAGCTAGCATCGAAATAATCTTATCTACGGAAAATATTGTTGCAGCAGGCTTCTTTTTAATCCGTTGGGAGAATACTTACCCGTTACCTAATATTACTCTAATGATCGTAATCTGATACCTACAGGCTATCGATAGATTTCCTTCTGCTTTACCCATCACTAGCCATTTTGTACTTCCTATTGAAACATATATAAGTAATACTGTTTCTTTAATTTGTGCAAATTATAATATAAAATAAAAATAAATAAATACAGGTTCATGTTCAATAAATTAATTATTGTCGCTTTGTCTTACCAAGGGGTACCGTATTACCCAGTTACTGGGTTGTGGAGGTCACGTCGTCGTCGTCGGTGGGCGTCTATACGCTCCATGCAAAATACTGGTATTCAGCTGCATCCGGTTAGACTGGTAGCCGACCCCAACATAGTTGGCAAAAACGCTGAGCAGATTGATTTTTGTTTGGGTAAAAGCCGATCGGCGTAGCCGACCCTAACATGATTAAGCTAGGGCAGATGCCGAACGAAGTACCGGTACGAGCCGAATGAAAGCCGAATATTTGTATCGTGTAGCTACAAATTGTTTCGGGTCGGCGTTTTTTCAACAAATACTGTCGCATCGAATGTGCAAACCCAAACATGTGTCGCGGCCAAATGCGAGTCGGTCTTGCACACGAAGGGTTCCGACCACCGTACAATACATATTTCTAATAGTAAGTTATTTATCCCAAAAGGTACAAATTTGGTACATGGCATCTACGTCATAGGCAGATTCAAACCTTTGTGAGAGCTAGAGTCTATACTGGGTTCCGGACTTGTATGACAGATCTCCAGGCTCACACCTTTAAAATTCTTTAACACCTTGAGCCCCTTTAATTTTTACTTTATTTTATTTGTTGTTATAGCATCGATAGCAGAACATACTCTGTGAAAATTTCAAGTTTAATTCTTCAAGGACTTTCTAATTAAACTACAATAGTTTTTGGACCGCGCGCGGCCCGGCCGCGGACAAAAACAGCCCTGTGACAGATGAACGGACGGACGAGTACCGGAGTCGTAATAGAAACCCGTTGGCACCCTTTGGGTACCAAATCCTAAAAACGTGCCTAAGTAAATAGGTACTCCAAAATACTAGAAACTTTAAAAGAACTCGTGTACCTACCAGCTCTAGGAAGAGAAGTCATCATGACACAAAGGCTGCATGTTTTATGAATGTGAAGTCTCAGAGTGGAGTGTCGTTGTCAAGTAGTGTGGGTACCTCCTTTTCTTTCGTTTTTGTAACACGCTAGTGAACTACCCATTACGAGTACGTTGAATGTTAAGCAATGGGGGAATAATGACACTCTTATATCTACTGAAGATGTTTGTATGTTAGGTTAGGTTAGGTTAGATAAATATGATTAATTTACATAAATATTATTAATATAAACAAAAAACACAAAACACACACACAAAAAAACACACAGAATACATAAAAATATGAATATAAAAATATGCACATAAAAAAAACACAAAAATATGTAAAAAATTCTCACATATTTTAAAAGTAGTCGTGGTCGGTGTTGCCTATCCAACTTCTGAAAAGAAACACCGAAACAAACTCAGGTCACAATACCCATCTTTTAAAATCCAGACATTTTAAAGTCTTGGTCAGATCATGTGAGGACCATGGAGATTAGTGTCTGAGATGGTCTTTTGAGGAAAGAACAAAACTGTCCATCAGTCAGTATAGCTGCATGCATTTGTCAGTAATGGCGAACCAGAAATTCTCCAAATTGTGGTTCTTGTAAACAAAGTCAACCCAGAAAACCATTACCTAATGAGAAGGAGAGGTATCCACTGCTGTACAGATAAATAATTATAAGGAACACTTAACGTTGACATCAAGAAGTAACTTTTCTAATAATTAATTCCGAGTGTTTCAAGAACTTTCATTCAAAATGTCCTAGTTTTCAGCTTTTATAATGTAAATATCAGTTGAAACTTCGTTTTTCATAAATAATGCCTTGACATTCTTTCACTTTTCTCGTAGGTAGATACTTATCCAGATAGTGCCTAATTACAGAATATCAGGGACCATAAAACACGACGATACGACGTCGCATCGTAGCACTTTGTGACCGACGTAGTTAAGTAAGTATGTATTTGAATTTAAAAAGACGCTATCCAGATTTGAACCAAACTCACACATCAGAGACAATGCCTAACCCTAAACCACTGTGCAATCACGTCATTCACACACAATGTGAAAACCTTCAAATATCATAATATAACATCACGTATTTATTCCCCGAAGGGATAGGCAGACGTAGAACTACAGAACACCTACCTAAAATACGACAAAACTTGTCAAACATAAACCTATGTTCACTTGAGAGTCTTACAAAGATAAATAAAGAATTAAACAGTTACTTCATAATGTTGTCTCAAAAGATCCCAAAAGTTGTGAAAGTCTCTTAACAAAGCTTATAATGTGTAAATATTGTATAAGATACACAGATGGTGACGGGAGATTCAAGTTACGAGTGCAGCCGAGCAACGAAACATGAGTGTTGCTGGCACAGAAACAAATGAAAGACTGCGATTGAGTTTCAAGAATACATTTTACATTAAAGCTGGATTTACATTACGAAGCTAGTTGCGCAAACTTAATCAGTAATAGTTTTACTTGTATAAAGATTATTATTTACAAGTGAACCTATCAATGAATAACTACATAAGTTTGCGCAACTAGTTTATTTTCGTAAAAATCGGCAAAATGTTTCTGTCGGTGAAGCCCGCACTTTTGGGATTTTTTAATTTTAAATTTTAAACTCCTCTCATGCGTCATGTCTTGGGCCAAACTCTCAAATTGAGAGTACCTAAACCCTTATAAGTTACCCGTAGCAGGTGTTACAGGTATCTGAGGTAATGTTGATAATATTAAGTTTAGAAGAGCATCTTGAATATTAAGTTTAGAAGAGCATCTTGAATATTATTTCAGGTTACAGTGTGAAGAGGTTTTTCTAAAGAAAGTTGGTAAGTGTGTATTAGTCATGCTTGCGGGGCCAACATGGCCAGAGATCGCACAAAACAGAGAGATTTGGAAGGAAAAAGGGGAGGTCTTTGCCCAGCGGTGGGGTACAATATAGGCTATTTAAAAAAACACGCAGGTAAGTGGTTCTTGGTGCACTTGCGACCAAAAACGAGGCCAAATAAAAACGATGTAAGTTGATAATTATGTATAATGGTTTTTAAATATGATTTTAAATGTTTGCTTAACCATATTTATACACAGCACGCAAGCGCTACTGCTGAGCACGAAGTCCTGGTTGCGATTCAGGTCGGGCAAAGTGGTAATCGGCTTTTCGATCAGGAATTTCTGTCGGTGCCCGATTGATGGCAATAGGCTCGCCAATTATATGAGACATAAAAATAACTGGTGAAATCTGGGTGCCCACAAAAGGTACACCTTTGCTTAACTCTTCGGAGATTACAGGCGTGATGTTATGTTATGTGTTGATGATAATAGTAAAAGTGACAGTGTTAATGGACTTTTATTGCTTTTATATTATAATCGCTTAGATCCTACTGAAACATCGAGTTCCACCAAATCCTTTGGGAAATCATGTAAGATTTTCTCTCTCTTCCTAATTTTCCTTAACATTTAATGTAATTAATTTGAGGACTCCTTTTGATCTTGAAAAGGATGAAGGGTTAATTTGCACAAGACTTATCGTACCCGTCACGTGGTACAAACAATCTCTGTAATACTCGACATAAACGGGCAATTTTTATACAAGCAGTTATTGCCGGCAACAGTTGCCGGCAGTAATAGATAAATTACTGGAGCAATTGAGTCTACTAAGTCGCTCCACCATCAACATTCTCTTGTCCTTACACAATTTATTTGGAGTCAGCGCAACATGTCGTGCTTGTATGTTGCTCCACATCGCTTAATAAGGTGTGGCGGTTCTCTAGCAATAATAAAATTGCTACAATGTTAGCATCGCAGTAAATAGCACGGTGTTGTGACATCATTAATAATATCCTCTTGACCGAATTTCGGTCACGGCGGCCAAGTATAGGTAAGATATTATAGTGTACAAATGTGTGTGCAAACACAGGTGCACTCCCTCTTCCTCTTAATCTCATAATCCGATGGGACGGCAATCCGCTGTGACCACAAGTAACCACAATTAAGCAACTTTAGTTGCCCGTGTGATGACCCCTTAAAACGTTAAGTGGGCGTAATAGGTTAATGTGATGAAAATTAAGACAAGTGTGTGTCGTCTTTACACTTGGATTTGTTCAAGAAGTAATTTGTCTAGAAATAGGTGACATTTCTTCGTGGAAAGCGTATTTGACCTAATTAAATGGAAATTAATTGTGGTACGGAAAATTTATGAGTTATATATAATGAGATTTTACAAAAAAATATTGTTTACTATAAAACGCCCCTGGTTTGCCTATGGTAATTTTTTTAGGTACGTAAATTATAGTGAAATAGTGCATTACGATACAAGAGTGCTGTGTTGGTCACACACTCGGCTCCCATATCGCGCGAGCCAGTTTCATACGACGCTTTTCAACACACTTGCGAGCAAAAAAACAGACTTATAATGTTATTATGTTTTAATTATTGAAACAATTAGTAAAAGTACAATTCTCAAAGTTATACCGAACAGTTTTTGTTGGCATTTTGGCATGAAGTCTCTTTGATGTGATTTAATTTAAAAAGTACAACTCTGCTCTTGTGAACATAGAGAATGCTTATTTAATATTATAGGATAGTTCATACTAATTCCATGTAATTATAATATCCCACTGACCTGCACAAGGGATTTTTTTTTCTTAACTAATCGCCCATGATTTGCCTATGGTATTAAAAAGTTTCACCAAAGTCAATTTCTATAGATGTATGGTAGGTATGGAATTAGTAAATACTATAATTGGTAACATGGTATTTGATGTTGCCATGATAGTACTTACTAATTCCATACCTACTGCCATGTCATTACTCCGACTAGTAAATAGTTATCTGTGGCGCACATTACCTTACTAGTGCGGTAATGTAAAGTAAAAAGCACGCTTCCATAATACACTGCATTATGAACCTAAAAGCGGTTCAATAAGAGCCACTTTACGAGCAAGCGTGTTGAAAAATAATTAATAGTAATCTTATGAAAGTAATAGCTTGCAGTAATAACAAATGAAGAGAAAAGCGTAATGTTTCGGAATAAAGCTTTTTTTTTAGTTTGGCCGATCTTTTTCACATTTAGCCCAAAAATGTATGGACAGTGAATGATCTCCTATGATCTTTAATAGATTGACGATGGCTATAATATTCTTTTTCTACACTAAAAGAACAAAAATCACGACCCAGCATACATTATAATAGGTAAGTACAAACTTCAGTACGGCCGGCCAGCAGGGATTGTTCATTTATATTCGTAAGACGTTAGAACACTATTTGACGTGTATTGAGCACAGGTTCGCAAGTGAGCTAGGATACCTAGCAATCAGTCGATTTCCCCAAGGGCTGCAAAGGTCAGACGACAACCACGGTGCGTAAAACCTGCTGTTTATTTATTTAAGAACACAAAATATATGACGGCCTCAGCGATGGCTGAGCGATAGTGCCGCCATAATCTCGATTCGGTGTTACAGACTCCATAGTGCAGGTTTACAATAAAACACGATGATACAGTAAATCAGTTAGTATTTCACTTTCAGAATAATTATCACAGTAGGTACAATACTAATAACGTTCACGCACTGCTTTCTACGTTCGGGCAAACCGACAGTTTCGCATAGTAGAAGTGGAGGTCTGCATCTGTTCGTTGCCCTCACAAGACTGCCTCGTCGTTCAGCCACTTCCCTTAACACGACTCTGTCCACGTGCCGCCCCACTCCAGTGAGCGCGTCACGGAGTTTACCCTCACCTTAGTACTACAATAATCAATTGAGAGACTATTATCGCTCAAGTTTTATAATCTACGACATATATTATTGTGTTTGTATCCACAGGTACCTTGAACTGGTCATCATTCTCCCGACTGATCCTAATGTATGTAGTGTCGGCGCAACATGTCTTTTCTTCATCATTTCCCTTTCTAGACTGACTATTTCGTTGATCTACTGGTCGCAAATGCTACTGATGAGCATGAGGTCGTAGGTTCGATTCCCCGGTCGTGCAAAGTGTTATTGGGTTTTATTTCTCAGTAACGACTTTGAGTGTGGCTTTTTTCCTGGTTGATGGCAATTGGTTCGCCCCATAATACATAGGACTTAAACATAACTGGCGAAATGTGGGTGTAGTATAGATGCACCTCTGCCTAACCCTTCGGGGAATACAGGCGTGATGTTTATACGTTTATTTTCTAGCTATAATATCATCTTTCACAACAGAACATTGACCGTTTCTTTGGTCATCCCCTACTCGTATCCACATTCATACTCAAAACTTTCGCTACCACATTTTATTCACCCCCCCGCATCACATACCGTGTCGACCGATTTCCGCACAACTTTTCAGTCACCGGTGTCACTTTCAGTTTTCCTCTCGAGTTGCCCCTAAACTTGTAAAAAAAGAAAAGAAAAATAGGTTTATTTGTCACAGAAACACATGCATACAAAAAGATAACAGTAATTAGCAATATTAAACAAAATATAGATCTAAGTACAAATGTGAGATCACGAGTATACAGATAAATAGTCGGCAGCTGCACGTCATGACTGTGACAAGAAGGCTTCCACTCAGCATGTTGCTGCGCTATGGGGACCCACAGCACAGCGCTGATTTTCAGTTGTACGAATGGTATAGCAATTTTTAAGGGTTCTGTTTGTAATATCCTCGACGCATCACCAATCGGACAGATCCTTGTGGGATCCTCCCACCATCCATAACTTGTTTACAGCCGTTAACTTCGAAACCTCTTATTCAATTCCAAAAAAAATCAGTATGACACTACCTTGACATCATATTTCCCGGCTGATTCACTGAGTTACTTATTTATCTTTACCATTTGTGTATCTCTTTGAATCCATGTTCCCATTCTACAGTGATCGTTTAATACCCAAGGCAGTAAACTTTATATACGCAGACTATCACTCTATGCAAACAATAATTGTAACAACACAGTCTCATAACCAAAGTCGTCTAAATAGATTTAAATCTGCCGATAAAACCGTGTTGTCACAGGACAAATACTGTTCTTCACAACCAAAGATTTAAATCGTTAGATTCGCTCGACCGCGTCAAAAGATAGCTAAGTTTCTGTTTCATTGACATGGGAATAGTAAGGTGTCGCTCACTCATACTAAAAACCGTATCTATCGTGAGATATATGAGCTCACTCCTCCGTGTGCACTTTTTCGCGGCACCTTGGTACGGTGAAGGCTCATCTAACGATTTAAATCATAACAATTAGTGTTCTTAACGACTAACCAAACCATTTTTCTCATAGTACACTGTCTAAACCCCATCTTAAGCCGTACGTCACCAGTTCGTACAAGTGATTAACTGAGCAACATACAGTGTTGGCTATAATTCACAAAGGCTATGCATCTGGTCTGGCAATTTACCAAATAGCCGGTGAGTGGCGGAAATATACGGGAGGATATTGTGGGCCTTACTTTTATTTTATATAATAAATAGTTAATTCTATCATTTATAATTTTCCCACTGTTAGGCAAAATCTATTCATTATAATTCATGGAAATTAATTGTTTGTCAAAAATACTAATAACTTAAAAATTTCCATTTATATGCAAATCAACCTGTCATTCTTTAACAGCTGTATGAAATCACTATAAGAGGCCAAATTATCGTTATGTGTCAATTTGATAAACAACAAATTTTCCTGACTTTTCCATGGCACTGAAAATACATATAGGTAGGTATTACTGTCATCACTTACCCATAATTAACCGGGTAATACTTAGTTAGGTAAGACCAGATGTGAGACTTTCGAATTCTTCTGACAACACATTAGACTAACAGCTCAGTTTAACATCGCAAATTGTTCCATACGTCGCGTCGCGTCGCTTTACTGTTGTTGTACAAACCCTTTTTAAATCGACATAATTATATACATATTATAATTAAAGTGTCTTTTCTTCTAGACTAGGCAACGGATTTTGATGGGCTTTTCACCAACATTTAGAAAATTTATTCCGGAAGGTAAGATAATAAAGAAATTTCGATGTTTTGTCAAGTCGTTGTAACCGTGAGAAGTAGGGGCGGCTCTAGGGGTTTAATATTAATATAAATATTTTCTCTCAGTATTCGCGAAACTCACTAGCCCACACACTTTTATTTGAATACATAGTAAAAGCAAAAGAACTTCCTTTCGATTTACCTGTATTCAACAAGTGTCCAATATGAGGGTACCATGTATCCCTCGAGGTATAAAAACATAAGCAAAAAGGCTTTATTAATTATTCATGAAGATGCAGGGGTTGGGCTGATTTTTTATGCGTGCAGATAAAAAAAACTCTCCGTTATAGAATTGTTTCCGTTTACGGTACGGAAAAGATAGTTGTAGGAATCGGTGACTCGCAAAAATAATATTTCTCGTACTGTAGGTTGATCCAACTTCTATCACAAGCATTTTAAGCTTGTATAGTTCAGTGGTCGGACTGAGAGTGAGGTCCTGGGTTTTATCACCCGCTTGAGTAAAGTTACGAGTAGAGTTTTACATTACGAAATTCTCAGAATTAGCACAGAATCTGAAATTGTGCCTGGTTAATGGCGAACCCTCCCATCCCCCAATTACATGGATATAAATAAAATGTGAGTGTAGAGTGTAAGTATGGGCAGGCATAGGTAAATATCCTGTGTCTGCCCCTTTACGGAATACAGGCAAGGAATGTTGTGCACTAAAAAGAGTTAAAAAAAAAAACTACATTATATAAACTTTTATTTAAAAAAAATATAAAGTTCGGTGATCTTATTGGTGATGTTCTTCAGAAAGGTCAAACGTGCGTGTATCATGATGTATGAACGTGGGCGAAGCAAAACAAGTATAAAAGGATCGTAGCAGGTGGCGTTCTGTAGTTTCTGCCTACCCCCATGGGAACAAGGCGTGAGTTTAATGTTCTAAAGTCCACGCACCAATTATAAGCCCGTTTGTTTCAGTGTTGGGTTAAAATACGATCTCGTAGTTATTGAGGAGGTGACAATCTGATTTATAAGCTGAATATATCTCTCGCTTTGATCACGTGTTAATGGGTTTAGGAAATGGTACTCCGGGGAATTGAGCTCATTGTAGTGATAAATAGGTATTTTGGGTCGTATCATTTCATCATTGGCCAGTAAATTTTCTCTTAGCGAATTGCGAGCCTTCTGATTACAGCTATAATGAAAAAAATAAAGTATAAAATCTAAAACACAACTACGACTAAAAAGGTATAAACAAGACACCACAGACAGACAAATAAAAAATCCGGAGTCACACGTGTTAATAAATCAAACAGATTACGTGTGACTCCGGATTTTTAATTTGTCTGTCTGTGGTGTTTTTTTTTTTTTAATTCTTTTGGGGTTATAATATATATATTTTTGAAATATGCGCATTAAGCCCTATCATTTGATACCCAACATGGTACGATTAAACAATATGTTTTTTTTAGTTCCTGGCTTTATGTCCTCTAGAGAGCGCCATTTTTTATTTAATTTGACGTCACATATTAACATATATACATATATACATACATACATACATACATATATACATACTTACATACATACATACATACATACATACATACATACATACATACATACATACATACATACATACATACGTACGTACGTACATACATACATACATACATACATACATACATACATACATACATACATACATACATACATACATACATACATACATACATACATACATACATACATACATACATACATACATACATACATACATACATACATACATACATACATACATACATACATACATACATACATACATACATACATACATACATACATACATACATACATACATACATACATACATACATACATACATACATACATACATACATACATACATACATACATACATACATACATACATACATACATACATACATACATACATACATACATACATACATACATACATACATACATACATACATACATACATACATACATACATACATACATACATACATACATACATACATACATACATACATACATACATACATACATACATACATACATACATACATACATACATACATACATACATACATACATACATACATACATACATACATACATACATACATACATACATACATACATACATACATACATACATACATACATACATACATACATACATACATACATACATACATACATACATACATACATACATACATACATACATACATACATACATACATACATACATACATACATACATACATACATACATACATACATACATACATACATACATACATACATACATACATACATACATACATACATACATACATACATACATACATACATACATACATACATACATACATACATACATACATACATACATACATACATACATACATACATACATACATACATACATACATACATACATACATACATACATACATACATACATACATACATACATACATACATACATACATACATACATACATACATACATACATACATACATACATACATACATACATACATACATACATACATACATACATACATACATACATACATACATACATACATACATACATACATACATACATACATACATACATACATACATACATACATACATACATACATACATACATACATACATACATACATACATACATACATACATACATACATACATACATACATACATACATACATACATACATACATACATACATACATACATACATACATACATACATACATACATACATACATACATACATACATACATACATACATACATACATACATACATACATACATACATACATACATACATACATACATACATACATACATACATACATACATACATACATACATACATACATACATACATACATACATACATACATACATACATACATACATACATACATACATACATACATACATACATACATACATACATACATACATACATACATACATACATACATACATACATACATACATACATACATACATACATACATACATACATACATACATACATACATACATACATACATACATACATACATACATACATACATACATACATACATACATACATACATACATACATACATACATACATACATACATACATACATACATACATACATACATACATACATACATACATACATACATACATACATACATACATACATACATACATACATACATACATACATACATACATACATACATACATACATACATACATACATACATACATACATACATACATACATACATACATACATACATACATACATACATACATACATACATACATACATACATACATACATACATACATACATACATACATACATACATACATACATACATACATACATACATACATACATACATACATACATACATACATACATACATACATACATACATACATACATACATACATACATACATACATACATACATACATACATACATACATACATACATACATACATACATACATACATACATACATACATACATACATACATACATACATACATACATACATACATACATACATACATACATACATACATACATACATACATACATACATACATACATACATACATACATACATACATACATACATACATACATACATACATACATACATACATACATACATACATACATACATACATACATACATACATACATACATACATACATACATACATACATACATACATACATACATACATACATACATACATACATACATACATACATACATACATACATACATACATACATACATACATACATACATACATACATACATACATACATACATACATACATACATACATACATACATACATACATACATACATACATACATACATACATACATACATACATACATACATACATACATACATACATACATACATACATACATACATACATACATACATACATACATACATACATACATACATACATACATACATACATACATACATACATACATACATACATACATACATACATACATACATACATACATACATACATACATACATACATACATACATACATACATACATACATACATACATACATACATACATACATACATACATACATACATACATACATACATACATACATACATACATACATACATACATACATACATACATACATACATACATACATACATACATACATACATACATACATACATACATACATACATACATACATACATACATACATACATACATACATACATACATACATACATACATACATACATACATACATACATACATACATACATACATACATACATACATACATACATACATACATACATACATACATACATACATACATACATACATACATACATACATACATACATACATACATACATACATACATACATACATACATACATACATACATACATACATACATACATACATACATACATACATACATACATACATACATACATACATACATACATACATACATACATACATACATACATACATACATACATACATACATACATACATACATACATACATACATACATACATACATACATACCGGTCAAAATAATAACCCTCCTTTTTTCTTCGCCGTAGTCATTAACAAGTCACAAAAAATAAATTTATTTACATAAATAAATGAATTCGCCGTGCTTGGCAAACTGATTCGTTATAACAGTTTTTCTGTTATTTGTTTTCGCGATATCTATAGGTTTTTTTTACCCAATACAAGCGCTCTGTTGGATTTTTAACGCACTGCTCAGCGCCGAGAGAGAAAATCCATCAGTTGGCTTTGATTAGGCATTACTTTTAGGTGGCGCGTAGTGTAACTACTATAGAACCACAAAAAAAAAACTGCTGTTCCCTACATTTTAAAGAGTTATGCGAACATAAAATGTTAGGAACAGCTAATGTTTTTTCTCGATTTCAGGTTTGTTCCCACAGTAAAAGTTTTTCATAATGATGAGTAAAGTCACGTGTTTAAGTTTCGGTCACATTACCAGTCACCTTATATACTTAGTTTTAACGCTAAGCGTATGCTGAGACGCAGGTGACGCAGCACAGCACAGTACAGATTTTGCAGCGCAGGGCAGGCGACGCAGACATAGGCCGCGAGTCGCATGCTGCGATGGAGCTACGCAGACACGTTCGCGTCCTAGCTAATACAAAACATAAGACGATTGCATCAAAATTATGAATCAGCGTATGCTGACTCGCAGGTGACACTGGTCCACACAGCGCAGATTTTGAACGTACTGGCAGCTGATCGTCACTTGTTTTCGCGACGCAGTCAAGAGGAAATATGGTCGGTCCCCTCTCCATACAAACGCTCTCGCCTGTTTTCTCTCTGGTTTATGACCTTAGAGTAATGAGTTTTTACAGTAAAATCAACAACTAGTTCTACGCCCCTATGTGTTTCGTTTTGATGATAATATGTAGAGGCACTAGAACCCTCAGAAAATGCTCAAAATTGTCTGTTTAGACCGCTGTCATCGGAGGCCTATTGTACAACTATTAATGCAAAAAGAAAACCATCGGGGCAGAGAAAATATCCTTCTTATTCAATTTATAAAATATCTTTCAAATTGGTCTAATATTGGAGGAGGAAATAGACGAGAGCCGAACCTCGAATTATGACTTTTTGTATGGAGAAAAGGCCGACCCTATTTCCTCTTAACGAAGCAACGCACGCGCCGCGCAGAAATCTGGCTCTACAACCAGACGCAGAGCAAGACAGACACATGTCTGCGTCCCACGTGCCTGCGCCGCAGCTGTCAGTACATTCATACATTACAAAATCTCTTTGCCCTAAATAAATAATTCGCTTCATGTCAGTTTTGTCAACAACACTTCTACATTGGCTACAATGATGATGACGGTATGACATTCAGAAATGGTCATACGTTAAGGTTTCAAAAAGTTCCCAACACCTGTGCAGGAGTCGAACATCAAGTAAGTAAGTAAGTAAGTAAGTAAGTAAAATTTTATTTGTTTAAACATGGTGTACATGGATACATTGCATGCAAGATAATAACAGATAGGTACAGAAAAGTTCTAACATGTTCAGCCGCATATCGTGGCGTACAAATTGGTAGGAAGAGATGGTGCATAGACCGTGACAATATTCATCAAAATTACATTATAGAAATTATTTAGATACTTATTAAATCATCATTATTTATTAAAGATTAGGTATCATTACAGTTCAGCAAGCATATTTTTTGATAAAATTAAATGTCAAAGTAGTCATAAAATAAATTAGTCAATAAAAATATGAATTACTGTCATTAAAAAATCAACCACCCTTTAGTCGCAGAACAGCATGACAAGTATAGCCTAAGCAGTCCTTTGTCTGTTATAACCTAAAATCACGCCTTGTATCCCCGAAGGGTTAGGCAGAGGTGCACCTATAGTACACACACATTTCACCAGTTATGTTTAAGTCCCATGTAACAGGGCGAGCCACTGGAACAAATCCAGATTCCGGGCTGCTACTGAGAAATTCCGGATGGAAAAACCCTTTGCCCGAGTCGGAAATCGAACCCAGGATCGAATGTTCAGCGGGAGCACTTGCCACGACTAGACCAACGAGGTAGTCTGTTATTAATCATTCCAAATTAATCAGAAACACAATGATAGTTGTTTAGTCGAAAATAAAAGTCGAAAATAAATCGCCTTTCATCTTTTAATAGCAGCAGTTCATTAATCATACGAATAATTAGGGTCGATTAAATCACCCCTATTGTGATATCGATCATTTGTTTATTTTGAGTATGATAAAATTGAAGTTTCGAGGTATTTTTTTCATTAAAAGAAGTGTATTTTTCTGAGGAAGAATATTTCAAAAAGAAAAATTAAGGTTTGTGAAGTAAATGAATTTTCATTATAATAACAATAAGACAGCCTCACACACACCTCATTATCACAGACCTTTTGTGTAGCAGCTTGCTCTGTTACGACACCGTAGCTTGCGTAGGCGTGACGTCATCACGGCTACGACGTAGCAACCGTCTTCATCATTACGTAGACCCCGGCTAAAGAGTTTCTTTAGACTTTAGACTATCGCTCTCATGGAAGCCATCTATAACCATACAGGCTCTCTATGAAATCTACAATGTCAACAATCCTGTGAAGAAAAAAATCTCTGAAATAACTTTTTTAACATCAATTGAAAAAAAATCTTGCGTGTCTGCGCGTTATTGAGAAACTATGAATACGACCACCAGTTTCCTTTTGTAATTTTTCAGTTTTTTTTTTAAATTAGAAATAGCAAAATTGTTCTTAAATACCTAAATATAAAACGTGATTTATAAATACTCCATGATAAGTTCACATAGCTCTATTAAGAAATAACCTCTATTAAATGTAACCTTACCTTTCAAAATAAAGGCAAAATGTAACCTTACTTTTTAAAATAAAGTTTTAATGTATCATTACCTTTTAAAATAAAAGGAGCTCGTGGCTACGTAATAACAGCCGCACGGGTCGTTCCATCAGGTTAAACTACGCTTGCCGGGGTTGGTCCGTGGATGGGTGACCATCTTTACATACCGAGACTCCTCCGTGCCTCGGAAAGCACGTTAAGCCGTTGGTCCCGGCTGTCATTTGTGGATCTTTGACAGTCGTTACAGGTCGTCAGAAGCCCGAAAGTCTGACAACCAGTCTTACCAAGGGGTATCGTATTACCCAGTTACTGGGTTATGGAGGTCAGATAGGCAGTCGCTCCATGTAAAATACTGGTATTCAGCTGCATCCGGTTAGACTGGCAGCCGACCCCAACATAGTTGGGAAAAGGCTGGGCAGATGATGACCTTTTAAAATAAAAGTTACTATTAAAAAGCATGCTTGTTTGTTAGTACACACGGCTACACATCAAGCTATACATTTCCAGTATAAGCTGACCTCACATTGTACAGAAATCCTATACAATGCGAGATCAGCAAAAACTGGAAATGCATAGCTAGATGTGTAGCCGTATGTACGTAGCATGCTCATTTACATCGTGCTCTCTCCGTGAGGCACACATTATTTTCATTTATTTTTTATTTTTTTGTATTATGTGTTTCAAGAACTGTGTCCAAATAAATGATATTCTTTCTCTTTCTTTCTTTCTTAGCGAGTGGAAAATGATCATTCTCTTTTCTTATAGGTACTCAAGCGAATTGTGTGCCGAAACTACTAGCATCTGCTTGAATTTAGCATGTTTTTGTGCTACCATTGCATAGCATTGTGTATTCTGGGCTATAAAATGTTTTAGACCATGAGGTTTAGAGAAAAGAAAACAAGTTTCCATTTGTATTCAGTTTTATTTTAATGAACATGAAAAAGGCGGCAAAATTACCTCTTAACACAAGGAACTTTAGTTCCCGCTAAACTGTGATTCATCGAAAACATTACAAAATCTCATAAATTTTTCCGTGCACGGTGGTAAGGCAAATCGTTTCGATTCAGGAGATTTTTCGCAGACGAACATAGCTCTAATCACTTCTGATCCGATGTCGTCCAAATAGCCGACCCTAAGATACGCCCCTCGATCCTGGTTGCCCTCAAAATTGTAAGGCTGTCCGGGATTCCAATTGTTGTACACATTGTTTATTCCGTCACCTGAAAGAGCAAGGCGCTGACAAGATCGAAAGAGCGGTCACTGCCAAACAGCATAGAACCCTTGAACCCATATGCGCCATGTTGTCAAGACATCAAGATTTAAGTGCACATCTAGGGATAAATTCTCTAAATGAAAGCGAAAACCACAGAAGAAATAAATAAACAAACACGGAAAGCGCATTTATAAAAAACGTTTTTATACCTTGAATAGGTGTCCAGATGCGGCTTTTGCCCCAGGCACGGAGACCTATGTGTATTTATTCAAAGGGGTCAGCATTTTTGGTAAAAACTAGAAACATTTCCTTTACGATAAGGGCCTCTTGTTCGTCATTCAGGATGACCAGGTGACCCCCCTCAGATGCACATATCACATAAGCATCGGTCCAACTCAGCTTCTCGTGATGGACCTTATAACAGCTGCCTGTTTGCTGATAGAGTTGGAATTCCATTTTTTTTTTTTTAAACCTTTTTTTTAATGTTTATATAATATTGGGCAAAAAATAGTAACTTTAACATTATTGAACATTATATAATAAGTTTTGAGTTGAGCTACACGATTACTGACATACGTATGCTTGTACTGACTGAACAAGTCCACTCAAACCTATGTGGTTCTTTTTTCAAAAGACCATTTCAGACACTAATCTACATGGTCCTCACATGATCTGACTAAGATAATGCTTGGACTTTAAAAGAGGCTGTGACCAGTGAACTTTTTTCGGCCTTTTTACTCAGAGTAGTCGGATTGGAAATACCAAACTCATCTGGTCTTGAAAACATTTTTTTTTTAATCTGTGAATGCGTTTTTTCATACCTACTTCTGAAATAAAATCATTTATAATATAACATTGCGCCTGTCCTCCCAGAAGGCGTATACATTTTCAAGAAAAAATTTGGTCACATCGAATAAAGTACTAGCGTATGTCAGTGCATGAGATAGATAACTTTCTTACCATCATCAGAAGTGCCACATTCGTTCATCGTTTGATTATCGAGTTTCATGTAACATATGAAGGGTAGTGGCTTCTGGCATGATGGGTAATACGCGCGTCCATCGACAGACATAGTGAGGCAGTCTCCAGTATCGACGCCGTCACCACGTAAACCCCATCTTATTTCCATGTCGGACAGAGGCACTCCTGAAACATACACGCTATAAACATTTGCAATCAAAACTTATCAAAAACTTAATGTGTAGGCTAGCAACAACAAGGAATTTTATTTTACGTTATTAGAAGCTCGAGCGTTTTTGTAGTCAGAATAAGCAAAGATAATTTTAGTAAGCAGTTCAATATTAGCTACATTAATCCAAATTATAATGCACCAATTTGAAAATATTTTGCATTAAGTCTGACCTTCTACAGAGGTGAAGTGTCCTTTAAGGAATAAATCATGGGTTCCCAGGAAAATGTGACCATTCACACCAAACTGTGCCATCTGCGTGTGAAGAGCATTAGCTAGCTCTCTGTTTAACGGCGACGCCAGCACCGCACCTGTAACATGACACTTTGACATTGCACATGAGTGAGCAGAGCTTGCAGCACCTCGCTCTGTCCAAGTTGACTAATCTAAGGTCGAGCGCGCCGGGCAGGCGGCGTACCGTGTTACCGCGTGAGAATATACAATAGGATTCGTAGCAATCACATCGTCCATCTCTTAGCACGCAGTGAAACGCTAGAGCATGCTTTACTAAAAGCCACACAGTGTACTAGCATACTAATTAATATTCTACGAGTGTTACCGTCATTGTGACATCTAACGAAGGCTTCCTCCCACGTTTCAGGCGTCGTGTGCAGTTTGAGTCAGCCACCCGCTTCAAAGTTGAAGGTGTAATCAGGCTCGCATCGCACAACGTCTGGATGGTAAAAATTTATTATGAAAGTGTTGATTAATTATTCGCAAACGTACCAAACATGCAAATAATAAGAAATTACATACCGAAAAAAACAATAGCATCTAGGAGTCAAACCCAGGAGCAGCGCATATGGAACTGAATAAATCTCAACAGACTGATCTATTACTACCAAAAAGAATGATGAGAGAATTCAACTGTTCTTTTTTATGAATGTGTCGACACTGATTTTTCCGTAAAGGCCAATAAACGTGATTCTTTTTAATTTGGTAAAGGAATTCCGCGCGGTGGACCCATAACTTCAGTTGAGTTGTTTTGGAGTGGGGTACCACAACAAAGTGAGCAAAACAACCGTGAATTAGAAACTTTCGAAAAAGCGACTACAAAGTGAAAAATAATATTAGTTTCGAAAGTCGGTGGCAATACAACAATCAAACAAAAGCAAAGCCAGATTTTTTTGATCAACTTTTTTGAAGCCGAATGTTTTTTTATTTCGATAAATTATGATGAAAAAAAACTTACCCACTACAATTAACAAGAATGACAAACTAACAAAATGTGTCATCAACATTTTTCTGTAGGTACTGTGTTGTGTCACTGCCGAAGTTGTTATGTCTTGGACTGAAGACAGACCTTTAAATACAATACTAGCTGACCCGAATCACATGAACTTTGTGCATTTTAGTCATAAGTATAAAGATAATAATTATTTACTTATCCTATTAAATATTTATTGCCTCTCGTAATTTTATTTTGGTTAAATTATCATATGTCTCGCGTACTTTCCTACGTTATTTTTATGGGGAAAACCGATTGCAATAAGTAGAATAAACATCTTAATTTAAATATTTTAACCTAAAATAACATGACGGCACCTCAGTATACCGCACAGAGTTCCAATCTAAGGCGATATCGATATCGCGATTGTCACGTTGATTGGTTACTCATTTGTTTAGAAAACTGGAAGGCGCCCGCGACCGACACCGCGTTTGGGTTTACCGAACAAAAATGATCGCGACGATCGCGTATTCGCGGGACTATCACTTTCAATTTGGACACGGGGTATGCAGTCAAACTTTTGTATTGAAGCAAACTTTGCGACCCGGTAGTGAAAGCGAATCATTTAAGGCATTATTTACTGGTCCCGATACAGGCACAGTGTATCTACCACAAACTTGCGATCTATTTCTTATAAAGACTCGAGCTGCAACGACAGTCCACTATAACTCGCGCCATTAAGGAAAAGATTCTTTGGCAGCCAAACAAAAGAGCTTATTACTGTCGGTCATTTTTCTCCCACATATCACTCGCAAAGTGCGAGTGAGATTACCGCCGCCATTTTCAATTCTTTTCTTTTGACACGGGTTAAGTGTATGATGATCATACTCTTTTCATATAGGATAATCATACTCATGCTAGTTGCGTGCTATTATGTACCTAGCATATTCTGCTTTTGTGCTACCACATAGTTTGGTGTATTCCGGGCTATATAAACTGTTTTATTTAAACATGGTATCAACGAAGGTTAAGAAGAAAGAAACTTTCCATTTGTATTCAGTGTTATTTTAATTATTTTTATGATCATGACGAAAGGGCCAACATAACATCTCGGTGACACAAAGAACATTACTAGTGCCCGATAAACTGTGATTTATTGCAAACATTACACAATCTCATTAATTTCTCCGTGCACAGCGGTAAAGCTTCAAACCGTTTCGATTCAGGTGCTTTTTCACAGACGAACATAAGATTGACTCCTGCTATACTGACGTCGTCCAACTTCCCGTTCCAAATATAAGCCCCTCGATTCTGAATTCCCTGATAATTATCAGGCTGGCCGGATTCCCACTTGTTGAACACATGTTCTATTCTCTCACCTGAAAGAGACAAACATATTAATTCGGTTCTTTACTGTAAGAAACGAACATAATAATTAAGTTCTGTACTGAAAGGGAAAAGCGTTAAACCCGTGGAGCATAACGAGAGTGAAAAATTTAAAGGCAGTGACCGCGTTATCTCGTACCGTGAATGGTAGTCCAGATACCCGCCTTGCCCCAGGCTGCTAGACCGATGTGAAATCTTTCCCACGGGTCGGACTTCTCGGTACGAGCAGGGAACATGTCCTTGATGATACGGGCTTCTTCTTCGTCATCCAAGATGACCAGATGCCCTCCCTCAGATGCACATATCCTGTACGCACGGGTCCAGGACTGTTTCTCGTGATGGACCTTGTAACAGCTGCCTGTTTGCTGATTGAGGTGATATTCTGAAATATTTTAAGAATATAATGTTTGTATTATGCATATAATAGATAAATTATTAAATTATATTAAGAAATGGCAACTTTAATTTTATTGAACATTATTTATCACAACATTCTCATATGCTGACGATACCGGTCTTTTTTACCCGACTGCCTCAGAAGGAGGGTAATGTTTTTCGAGAGTATGTATGTATTATGTCTATTTCTTTGGCACGCTCTGGAGCCTAAACGGCTTGATGAATACGACATACGAGGTGTCGTTAGGTTCGTCTTAATTGTGGAAGTGACATGGCTATAATTTTTTTTAAATATTTCATCTTTAAATAAAAGAAAAGGAGGGAGGGGTTTTTTTTAAAACAAATTCTACAATACTGGTATCAAATAAAATCTAATAATGAGTCAATTCCAAACATTTATATTAATATTATAAAACAAAATCCTCCGCCGCGTCTGTCTGTCGTCCTGTACGCGATAAACTCAAAAACTACTGCACCGATTTTCATGCTGTTTTCACCAATGGATAGAGTGGTTCTCGAGTAAGGTTTTAGTATATAATAACCGACATCCACGCGGGCGAAGTCGCGGGCATCAGCTAGTATATATATTAATATATATATTAATATAAAATATATATATTAATAAAACTAAAAAGTTTGAAATAAAACAAATTTAAAAAAATCAAAAAACCCTACTGCAAAAGCAACTGAAAAGGGAAAAACAAAGTTAAAAAACAAACCAATAACCTGAAATATGGTGTTGCTTTTGTTTGTCGCCGCCTGCAATACCATCCAAAAAATCATGGTTATGGTCTACCACTGTGCCAAATTTCATCCAAATCCGATCAGCCGTTTTAGCGTGAGGGCGTAACAAACAAACTCACTTTCACATTTATAATATTAGTTAGGATGGCAGACTTGCAGTGCATCTTGCTGCTAGATATGCACTTACCATCATCAAAGGTTCCGCATTCGTTCATCGTGTGGTTGTCGAGTTTCCTGTAGCATATGAAAGGTAGTGGGTCCTTGCATGACGAGTAATACGCGCGTCCATCGACGGTCATAGTGAGGCAGTCTCCGGTATCGACTCCGTCACCACGTGAACCCCATCTTATTTCCATGTCGGACAGTGGCACTCCTGGAACATACACGCCGAAAATATTTTAATAATGAAAACTAGTCGCAGCAATGATGTCTGTGCTCATCTTGTGGACACCTACATTAGCTAGGACGAGATGTTCAAAAGAAAAAGAAAAAATGTTATTTCTGCACATATTGTAACAATATTGGGACGTACGCTTTATCTTTTAAGAAGAAATAGGGTCGGTCTTTTACTCCATACAAAAAGTCATATTTCGAGGTTCAGCTCTCATCTATTTCCTCCTCCAATATTGGACCAGTTTGAAAGACATTTTATAAATTGAATAAGAATCATGACTTTTTGTATGGAGAGAAAGACCGACCCTATTTCCTCTTAATTATACTGAATAGTAAAATAACAAGCTAAATGTATTAATTTTATTGTTTTTGTTATTGTGTCGTTCAAGATAACATTAATCTTATAGCTCGTCTAGACTGGCGCGATATCGCGGGCGCAACAGGTCGCAACCCTTATTGCGCCCTCGATATTGCGCTAGTCTGGACGGGCCGTTATTGAATGTCAATCCGAAGATAATTATCAAAACATTGACTGACCTTCTACAGATACATAATCTCCTTTAGAGTAAAAGTCATGGGTTCCCAGGAAAATGTGACCATTCACACCAAACTGTGCCATCTGTGTGTGCAGAGCATTAGCTAGCTCTTTGTTTAGCGGCGACGCCAACACCGCGCCTGTAACATGACATGACAAGAGTGAGAGGTCTTGATAAATGATATTTATTTCTGTAAGTATATTTAAACAAACATTTTTACACGTCAACAATATTTAAAAAAACTATACATGTTTCGGTACCTATTGCCTATCCGACTACTCTGTTAAGAAACACCAAAACAAACTTAGAGATCGCTGTCACTTTTGACAGAACTGTCAAATGAGACAGTGCAATCAATTTCGATTATACGTGTGTAATAATTATCCCACAAGTCGAGTTGGCACGGGGCAAGCTTTAAGGATTGATTTTTATTAACTTGTTGCATCGAATTGACGAAACATGAGAGAATCAGCGGAGTTTACCTTCATCATAACATTTAACAAAGGCTTCCTCCCAAATGTCGGGCGTCGTGTGCAGTTTGAGCCAGCCGCCCGCTTCAAAGTTGAACAAGTAATCAGGCTTGCATCGCACAACGTCTGGAAAGGAAAGAGAGAATATTATAATCTGTACTCGTGACTTCACTTGGAACCAATAAGTATAAGTATAGTATAGCAGTAGATAATCAGGCCATAATGTTCCCACTACTAGGATACAGGCCTCCTCTCTGTGAGAGGGAGTGGGCCCAGCGCGCGTTGGTGGATGCCACATGTCTTAGAATTGTCTTTGAACCGATGAGTATAAGATTTTTTTTATTTGGAAAAACCATGTTATATTAATAATCTTTAAGTTCAGTTAGGGAAATTAATTTGGAAGCAAACACATCACTGACACACGTCAATTTGCCGTGTAATAACCATTTCATACAACTGTCAGAGAATGTTAGTGTTTTGTAATTTGAATACACAAACACAAAAAATTTAGGTTAGTCGTCAATTTGCTTAACAAATAATTTCACTGAGTTTACAATGAACAATAAAACAGTATAAAAATCCGTATTTAAATCTTTTTTTTTGTTTAATTTCTATATATAATATACTAAAGTACTCACCAGTTACAATTAACAAGTATGATAAACAAACAAAATATATGTTCACCATTGTTGCGCGGGTGCCCACTGTAGGTACCTATCGGTTCGCTGTTGCAGCGAACTAATGTTTGAACTGGAGATAAAATGCAGTTTTATACTGAGCGGTACCGTGAATCGAAATGAGAGATGAGCGTCGGGTAAATACCCAAAAGGAAAATATCAAGGAAAATTCTCATTTGGGTAAATACCGAGTATTTCAAATAAAATATTTTATTATAGTCCCCGCGACGGCGACGTCCCCGTCTCACAGGCGGGCGCTAATGGCTGCAACACGGCTTAAATAAAGAATGTAGCTGTAAAAAAAAAAAGCATCATTTATAACCAGTGATCGGAGTAGGTACATTGAACTGGGGCCATTGATCCGAAACGTATATATTAATATAGACATTCCTGCGGAATTGGTGGATTATTAAAAAAAAACCGGAACTTATGTAGGAATTGTATTCTGCCAGAGTGGAAGGAGTTATTTGATGATTTACAATCCTCAAAAAAAAAAAAGGTAGGAATTGTAATAAAATGAGCAATATTATATTCTTCATATTTTTTTTAACGGCACAATTTCACGATTTGACAAAACCCAATGACCAATCAGAACAAAGGATCATGGGTGGTACAATAACCAGTTATCAGAACAATGCGTACGCCCGCCGACGACATGCCAGGTAGCTCACTCGTTTACTTCGGTTCGTAGAGTGCGCATCTTTGTTTGTTACTGTGTTGTGAAAACGTTACTTGACCCTGGCTTGTGTACATACTGACTTCTGGAATCTGCTCTAAACCACGATTTGGCTCGAATATACGGACTCAGATTTTTCACTATTGAATTGGATCTACATATTTAAACCAAGCTTTGGTAAGTAATATTTTACTAGTTACAAGTAGTATAAAGCATGTTTGGATGTACTATAAGAATATTTTTAGTATTGTGTTTGTTTGCTTAACCTGCTGAACATACCATGAGTCTTAATATTGTAAAATCTTTAATAGAGTATGAACCAGTGAGCTTAGTGCGAAACAAAATTATGATATTCTAGTAATGTAGTCGCAATTCAGCTAACTCCACTACTAACCGACATTTTACTGGAATCCGTATATAATTTGAGTGCCCTGTGTCCTACTTGCAATGTATTGGTAAAATAAATTACTATAGGCCTTATCTACTTCTCTACAAAATATTCATGCTCATATCGCAAATGAATAACTAGGTTTTTATTACAAAATTTTATCCGTTGTGCTTAAACGCTCTATTCTTAGGACGTCATTATTTTATTGTTAAATTAACTTTCTCATAATGTTTGAACCTATATTTTCTGAATTACAATTTTGGATCACGTATTCAAGTCAAAGTGGAAGACGTGGTAATTTACTATGTGATACGCTCAGCCATACAAAAATGCGTTAATTTTAGATTTTGCAATTTAAATCATAGAAAGCAAATCTGTCTTTCTTTTCAGTCGAGTCACGATACATTAAAAAAAAAATAAGTAAAAAAAAATGTTTAAGTTAATTTTTTTTATTTTGCAGATAAATGTACTAAAACCTAAAAAATAATTTAATGGATACAGTCATGGTTACAAATAAAATCGTGGGGCATGTCTAATATCTACTTACCATGACTGTATCCATTAAATTATTTTTTAGCTTTTAGTACATTTATCTGCAAAATAAAACCATTAAACTTTAAAATTTTTTTTTACTTATTTAATTTTAAGTTTTTATTTTTCATTCTTTTTAATTCGTTGAGTGCCTCTCGTGTTAAATAATTATTCAGGTTTCTTTTGTTTTTTGGGTACTATAAAACAACATCATCCAACATTTTGTAGCGGCGGCCATCTTGAATATTTATTTTGTATAGTGCACCATATTTTATTTAACAAGCCCTTTCATTTGATACCCATATTGATGGGATTGAAAAAAAACTAAGTTGTCCGCCATCTTGTAGCGGCAGCCATTTTGGATTGACAATAATATTGAATATACATAATTGTATTGTCACCAGAATCAAAGGCGAATACCAAATTTCAGATCAATCGGTTGACAGGAAGAGGGTGAAATTTCAATGACTAAATTTGATCCACGAAAAATAAAACAAACGGAGTAAGCTAAATAAAACCATTTAAAAACAACAACTACTAAATAAAATGTAATTTTTTCATGTCTTTGTTTTAGGTGATATACGAGGTTCCATCTCTTCAACAGAGTTCAGATATGGCAAACGTCAAGGCTGAAACTGTAGAAAAATGGATATCCGGTCATCCCGAACTACTTTACGATCACGCTAGTGGTACAATATACTGTTCCAAATGTGAAAGCCATTTGAAAACCATAAATAAAGGAAACGTTAAAAGACATATCGAAGGAGCAGTACACCAGGGAAAGTACAAGCGGCCCGAAGAGGAATTTTATTTCGATCTTATAAAATTTCTCATTTTGTGCAATATTCCGTGTCTCAGATGA
Organism: Lithophane leautieri; assembly: GCA_949152455.1. Lineage (NCBI taxonomy): Eukaryota > Metazoa > Arthropoda > Insecta > Lepidoptera > Noctuidae > Lithophane > Lithophane leautieri. The sequence continues at coordinate 17,892,823 of OX424467.1, forward strand.
AAAATAATACTTTTCAAGATTTCTTTAAAAAATATATGTGTAGTACCTGTTGTTGTACGTGTACTAATCGTACTCTGCCAGATGAATCACAGTTACGGAAAGTTTACTTGGACAAGTTTGTTAAGAATAAAATCAATTCGATTCGGCAAAATTATAAAAATGAGAAACTATGGATATCATTAGATGAAACGACAGACTTTTTAGGTCGCTATATAGTCCATTTTTTAATAAAACCATTACATCCTAGCAATTTGACTAGACCTTATTTGGTAGCATGTAAAATGCTAACTGTAGTTAATGGACAAACAATCACGCAATTTGTGTTGGAATGTTTGGAAAACTTTTGGGAAGATTCTTTTGAATCGAAGGTAGGTAACATTCTTGTCCTCTGCACTGATAGCGTTGCATATATGCTGTCTGCAGGACGAAATTTAAAACAATACTTACCTGAAATTAAGCACGTAGCATGTTTGGCGCACTCTCTTCATCGCGTATCTGAGCAAATTAGGTTAGAATATCACGATGTTAACATTTTAATAACAAATGTTAAAAAGGTATTTTTGAAAGCCCCAAGTAGAGTCAAAATTTTAAAAGAAAAATATCCAGATTTGCCGCTACCTCCCCAACCAGTTGTTAGAAGATGGAGCACTTGGTTAGAGGCAGCATTTTATTACGCTTAAAACTTTGAAAAAATAAAAGAAGTATTATCTTGTTTAAGCAGCTCTGATGCGGTATCTATTTGAGAGGCAAAAAATATTATAGAAAAAGAAAATTTAAAAGAAGATTTAAATTACATTAAACACACTTATTTTATAATTCATATGTCTTTAAAAGAATTGCAAAAGCATAATTTATCGTTGACAGATTCACTTTTAGCATTTGACGACGTCAGAGATGCTATAAATCAGTGCAATTCAGAAAATATAAAAAATAAAATAGAGCGTGTTATGGAACGAAACCCAGATTTAGACACACTTAGAGAATATAGTGAGGCCATTGAAAAAAATGAAGCACATAATTTAATACCTTTTTTTAAATTTGCTCCTTTGACATCGTCAGATGTAGAACTGTCTTTTTCCATTTATAAATGGACTTTAGATGTTAAAAGAAATAGGTTGAAAATAGAAAATATAGAGAAACTCATAGTTATATATTTTAATTGTAAAGATCAGGATTACCAGGATGCTAACATTGTAATCGATGAAGATTAAAAATGTGAATAAATTTAAAATGTACATATTTAACAATAAACAATGTTGATTTCTATCTTTTTTATTTATTCTACCCCTTTTTTTTTGGTCCTAAAATCATGAAATGAGTCCTCTCGCCCAGAGTGGAACAGGAGGGACTGTCAGACTTCACTGACTAAAATCAACCTGTTCCTTCGTATGCCCTTTACGTTTCAGAGTCGTGGTGCATCCTTTGAACAGTCTCACGACCCCAGCAGGCATTGGCCCTCTATGGGGCCCCGTCATTTATTCTACCCTTAATGTAAATTACCATGACCACTATGAAAATATTTAAATTTAAGTGCAACAATTTATAAAAAGTTCTAGCCATAAAAGGCTAAAAATAAAAAATAAATATTAAAGCTTCGATCGGAATTCGATTGTTTTTATTATTCAACAGATAAATAATGAATTAATTTAGTTTTGATACCTTCCTTTAAATTTTGAATTGAGTACTAATAATATCACTACCAACATTAACAATATTTAATTGAATCCGGAAATACCGGAATTACTTTCCGGAAAAATGGCTTATCCATGTTATTCTTTCTGTGTGCATGTATGATACAAGTACCAAAAATCAATCTACCTACTCCGATCACTGTTTATAACACAAAAGCAATCAAAAATAAAAAATAGTTACAAAAGAACCTAAAGTAGGTATAACAATTTATTATTTAACTAAGTTAATAATAATTATGATAATGAATGTCGAGCGAGTGTGTGAAACTATACCAGAAATGGAAGCTGTATTAATCACTCCACTAGACGTAGCCAGAGCAGTCCGTCCGTTACCGAACTGGAAATCACCGGGACCGGACGGACTGCACAACTTTTGGTTAAAATGGCTAACTAGTTCACACACTCGCCTGGCATCTCAATTCCAGTCATCCTTAGAGTCTGGGTCGCTACCACAGTTTCTAACAACAGGCGTTACCCACCTGCTCCATAAGTCAGGTAGCCCCGCGGAACCCAAGAATTATAGACCAATCACATGCTTGTCGACGGTCTATAAACTTCTTACATCCATTTTAAGAGTGAAAATAAACATACACATTGATAACAATTCAATAATGTCCGCCTCTCAAAATGGATGTAAGAACGGGTCCCGCGGTACTAAGGAGCTACTCCTCATCGACATGGCCATAAGCCAACAGGTTCGTCGATCCCGTAAGGACCTGTCGACATGCTGGATAGACTACAAGAAGGCCTACGACTCGGTGCCACATACATGGCTCATGAGAGTGCTGGAGTTGTACAAGATTGATGCAACTCTACGCACCTTCCTTGAGTCGTGTATGAGGCAATGGAGGACGGTTCTTCGCTACCCGGGATGTCGACAGATCCAAGGGATTGATGAACCTGTATGGATTAAACGGGGAATATTTCAGGGCGACAGTTTGAGTCCGCTTTGGTTCTGCTTAGCCCTGAATCCTCTAAGCACACTGCTGGAGGATTCAGGCCTAGGCTATCGGCTGAGGAGAGGTGGTCAGGACATATCTCACCTCCTCTACATGGATGACCTGAAACTCTTTGCTCCCAACGAATTGCGACTGATGGAGCTACTGAAGGTAACTGAAACCTTCAGTAACGCCATCAGGATGGAATTTGGTGTGGACAAATGTGCAGTCATGCATGTAAAGGGAGGGGAGATTATGGAATCAGAGGGAAGTCAACTTTCGGATTCCATATACCTCAGGTCCCTCTCCTCATCCGAAAGCTATAAGTATTTGGGTATGTCGGAAGCGTTAGGCATCAATGTTGCTGACATGAAGCAATCGTTGAAGGAGCGCTTCTTTGGCCGCCTGAAGAAAGTATTAATTAGTCTTCTCTCAGGCGGAAACAAGGTGCGCGCCTTCAACGGTTGGGTCATGCCGGTTCTAATGTACTCTTTCGGCATACTCAAATGGACTCAGACCGAACTCGAAGCCCTGGATAGGAGGGTCCGTACACTGCTGACCGCAAACCGGATGCATCACCCACGATCATCGGTGATGAGATTGTACATCCCGCGGAAGAGCGGGGGTCGAGGCTTTTTAAATGCGAAGACCCTCCACAACCGCGAGGTGTGCAATCTCCGAGAATATTTTTTAAAAGCCAAAGAGGGTATGCACCGCGATGTGGTGGCAGTGGACAAGGGACTCACCCCGCTCTCCATGGCTAAAGAGAACTGGCGCAAACCTGTGGTACTTACTACAGAAGACCGCAAGGAGGTATGGCAAAGCAAGGAGCTTCACGGGCGCTTCTATCGGGCTCTTCATGAGCCCGGTGTAGATTTCTTAGCGTCCGTATCCTGGCTACGTTTCGGTGACCTCTTCGGGGAAACTGAAGGTTTCGTCTGTGCAATTATGGACGAAGTTATCTTGACGAATAACTACCGGAGGCATATTATGAGGGACGGGACGGTTGACGTGTGTCGGGCATGCCACCGTCCGGGTGAGTCCATCTGACATATTATCTCTGGTTGTTCCCGTCTGGCTAACGGTGAGTACTTGCACAGGCATAACCAAGTAGCCAGGATTATTCACCAACAACTTGCCTTGAAATATAAACTTGTGGACTCTGAGGTACCGTATTACAAGTATGTGCCCGACCCAGTTCTCGAAAATGACCATGTTACATTGTACTGGGATCGGTCTATCATTACCGACAGGACTATTGTTGCCAATAAGCCTGATATAGTAGTGATAGACCGATTAGCGCGCCGCGCAATGATAATCGATGTTACCATCCCACATGACGAGAACCTTGTGAAAGCTGAGAAAGAGAAACAAATAAAATATCTCGACTTAGCACACGAGGTTGTCGACATGTGGAATGTGAACTCGGCTATCATTGTGCCGATTGTCGTAACGGCCAATGGCCTGATGGCCAAAAGCCTCGACCAACATCTCTCGAGGCTCTCGTTAGGCGGTTGGATCAAGGGCCTGATTCAGAAAGCAGTACTCCTTGACACGGCTCGCATTGTGAGGAGGTTCCTGTCTCTGCAGCCCTAACCACCGGTAGCTTGGACCCCGCTCCCGACACCGGTGGACTTCTATTTTTTATATTTTTAAATGTTTTTATATTTTTATATTCTAATATTTAAAAATGTAATTTATAAGTGAATTAATGAAATAAACGAAATCATAATTATGATAACATTTAATTCCTATTATTTTATTAAAACATTTAAAATAAAATGTCTGTGTTTGATTGTGTCTGGCGGGCAACTGCCCAACGATTGATGTCGGGTTCTTGTATAGATGTCCATTGCACGGTAAACTTTAATTGCGCTATGCAGGATTTATGTGACGTCAGGATTTTTGTGTGACTTTGATGCGTAGTTCGCATGTGGCGATGTAGATACCGCCACATCACTCCCCTCCGGAGACCGGAGGTCGATAGTCGATAGTCGATCGAGTCTCTTTATTAAGTACCTTAAGTAGTCACGGGCCTATCCAATTCAAGTGTTCCGACGAAAAGCCTTCTATGTCGGACTCTTTGTAAACTTTGATTACATATAATATATTTTTTTATATATGTCGTGGCACAAGACGATTGTGTCAACTCACACCTCGTTCAGTTCTTATCAGCGTGAGACGAAGGCGTCACGTCAGTCACACCTCGTCTAACTCTCACGATCGCTGTGTTCTTTGTTAGCGCGCAGAGCTTATTGATATTAAATAATTAATAATTGTTTCCGAATTGTATGCAGGAGCTACGTACGGTTTTTTTACCGCAACACATGAGCTGTGTTCCCGAGATATATATAAATAGAATGCTAGAGACTTGATTTCTAGTCTTAATTTAATAAAAATTAAGCCAAAATTCAATTTTTGAAGTGAAACTTCTTAGGCGGCCATTCGATAATTGAGAATGAATGGCACATTTCGTTACATGAGAGAGAAGAAAGATATCTCTGTTTCCTTACTAAATCTCTGTTATTTTTAATTTTATTAGAAGCACACGCATTTTATTTATATCTGTCATCCTTGAGACTTCGTTAGCAAAAACTGGAAAAATGAGTTTAATAGTGGTACAGACAAGTTTTAAAATGTTTGTTTTGTTTTTGTTTTTATACATCAAAAAGGTACACAGTTTCTCACTTAAGTAGGATCTATAATATTTTTGAGAAGTAAGTAAAGATGGGAGGCTTTTGCCCAACAGTGGGACAGTACATTATTAAGCTAAACAAAAAAAAACGAGCGAGCCTTACAACAGTCGTATGATGTGTAACATTTGACATCTTGGCATTTGATTTTGATGATTTTGATTTTGGTACCAACCTCTCGGAAAATGGGTTGGTACCATCTGAGAGCCAACTCCAGCACCGCCCGCGTTCATTGGTCAAAACAAATAGCGAACGCTCCCCCGGGTTTCTGTAACACACTTATGGCGCTTCTAACGAAATCACTGCCACCACAGAATGCAGGAAAGCGAGACGAAAGATGTTACTTGATTTGTGGTGGCGCAAGTTGGCCTTAGAACAACTCTAAGGTCACACATGCAGTCTGCTAACTTCACGTAAGTCGCACGTAAAGTACATAAAGTACAGCTAACTTCAGTTCAAGACATTACTACTTCGGCAGTGAAACGATACAGCACACAAACATGATAAACATAATATATTTGGCTTTATCATACTTGGTGTTACTGACGGGTAAGTTTTTTAATAATTGTTTATTAACTAGCTTCTGCCCGCGGCTTCGCCCGCGTGGATGTCGGAAAAAATCCCACGGGAACTTACCACCGCCCGGGATTGAAAGCACCCTATGTGTTAATCCAGTTATCTAATTGCGTAACTAATTTTCGTAACCGATTAAGACTAATCTTTCATTTTGACAGTTCAACAATATTCATAGCGTTATTTACGTTGTGGAGCAGATTTTTTTTTCAAACTAATGAAGCAATGGATTTGAAATTTGTTTCAAACTGATTCAGATTGTGGATCGTGTATTACGCAGTTAGGGTGCAGGTTATAAACTATCTATGTGCCTTTCATCCATATCCGTTTTGCCATTTTTGCGCCAATCCGGAACAGACATCCAAATAAACAGACAAACGGACAAACATTCTTAAAAATATTTATCTTTTCGGCATCAGACTCATTCCCACATCTCGTAGCAATTACTTATTTTCAAAGTGTTCATTGTACAGTTTTGACTTAGTCACTATTTTATTATGTATCCCTTTTCCCGCAACACGGGCAATATTTCCTTTTTTTTATTGATGATAATCATATCTGCGGGCTGCAACAACATATGATAATAATTATGTAGTCGGTGGTTTAAATATTATTGTATCATTACATAATGAAGGTATTTCAAGTTAGGTCAGTTATTAACTTACAAAGCCCTGAAACACGTACTTTAATTTTTTTTTGTTTTAAGTATTAGTACCTCCCGTACCAAGTTTTGAGTTAATCCGACAGCGCGTTAAATTTTAACTTACTTACTTTGCCACCCCGTTATTCGTCTATGTGACGGATTGCTTAAAAAACTAAAAGTGACAATCTTTATTATTTACTATGGCAAGTATTGCCAAGTTTCAAGTTTAATAACTAAAGGAATTAGGGCGACTTTCCAAAAACCCTTCTTAGTGCACGCCTAGGTCCTAATAACTATCTGTGTGCCAAATTTCAGCCCAAACCGTTTAGCGGTTTGAGCTGTGACGTAGAGTACCCATTTTCAACCGGTTAGGGGTAGATTTTTGAAAAACCCTAATGCACATTATTCCTTATTTTTGGTTTTAAGTATAAATACTGAGTTTCGAGTTAATCGGACAGTACGTTAAAATTCTTCTACACAAACTTTGACACCCCCAATCCTCGTTTAGGAGGTAGGTTATAATAACGAAAAATGACAAACTTTATAATTTACTTAGATAAGTATTCGTGCCAAAATTTCAAGTCTATTAACTCAAGGAATAAGCTTTTTCATACAAACGAAATCCCCCCTTTTCATCCCTTTAAAGCTCGAATTTTCCAAAAACCCTTTCTTAGTACACGCTTAGGTCCTAATAACTATCTGTGTGCCAAATTTCAGCCCAATCCGTTTAGTGGTTTGAGCTGTGACGTTGACTACACATTTTCACCCCGTTAATGGTAGATTTTTGAAAAACCCCAATATAAATCATTCTTTATTTTTGGTTTTAACTACAAATGCTGAGTTTCGAGTTAATCGGAGAGCACGTTAAAATTCTTCTATACAAACTTTGACACCCCCCAATCTTCGTTTAGGGGGTAGTTTATAAAAACTAAAAATAACAAACTTTATAATTTACTTAGATAAGTATTCGTGCCAAGTTTCAAGTCTATTAACTCAAGGAATAAGATTTTTAATACAAACGAAATCCCCCGGTTTCACCCACTAAGCGGTGGAATTTCGAAAAATCGTTTCTTAGTGGAAACTTACTCTTCATAAAGAACACTAGCCTCCAAATTTCATGTCTCTAGGACCAGCGGTTTAGGCTGTGCGTTGATATCTCAGTCACCCTTGCCTTGTATTCATCATTAAAATAAAATAAACTTTGACTTTGCAATGTCAATTCTAATGACTCGACTTTGTATATAGGTATGTTTTGTTTCAAGTTCTAATTCATATTACTGAATTATTACTGAGGCATAGTATGTAAGACTATTATGTGTGTTCCATGTACCGAAAATAAATCTTATAGTATTCGAAGTAAGAAGACCGGGGAAATATGACTTGATTGAATACCTATCGGTCTTTCTGGTTTTCCTTAAGGGTCTTTTCTATCTATAAAGGTACTGAATCATTAACCAAGTCGGACAGATTTATATGAAACGAACTTTTGCCAGTGGCTTCGCCCGTGTAGATGTCTAAAATTAGCCCATGGGAACCTACTACCGGGATGAAAAGTATCCTATGTGTTAATCCAGGTTATAAACTATCTGTTTGCCAAATTTCATCCAAATCCGTTCAGCCATTTTTGCGTGATTGAGGATCAAACATCCAAACACACAAACACACAAACTTTCACATTTACTCGTATAATATTAGTAGGATATTAAGACATTCGAAAATTATTTAAGTAAATCACATCTTATTTCCCCGAAGGGTTGGGCAGAAGTATGCCTGTACTCCTGTAGTAGATACACCCACATTTCGCCAATTATTTTTAAGTCCCGTGTATTAGGGGGCCAACCTATTGCCATCAAACGGGGAACAAATTCAGACTCCGGACTGCCACATTTCGCCAATTATTTTTAAGTCCCGTGTATTAGGAGGCGAACCTATTGCCATCAAACGGGGAATAAATCCAGACTCCGGACTGCCACATTTCGCCAATTATTTTTAAGTCCCGTGTATTAGGGGGCGAACCTATTGCCATCAAACGGGGAACAAATCCAGACTCCGGACTGCCACATTTTGCCAATTATTTTTAAGTCCCGTGTATTAGGGGGCGAACCTATTGCCATCAAACGGGGAACAAATCCAGGCTCCGGACTGCCACATTTTGCCAATTATTTTTAAGTCCCGTGTATTAGGGAGCGAACCTATTGCCATCAAACGGGGAACAAATCCAGACTCCAGACTGCCACATTTCGCCAATTATTTTTAAGTCCCGTGTATTAGGGGGCGAACTTATTGCCATCAAACGGGGAACAAATCCAGACTCCGGACTGCCACATTTTGCCAATTATTTTTGAGTCCCGTGTATTAGGGGGCGAACCTATTGCCATCAAACGGGGAACAAATCCAGACTCCGGACTGCTACTGAGAAATTCCAGATAGAAAAACCCAATAACACTGCCCGACCCGGGAATTGAAACCAGGACCTCATGCTCAGTAGTAGCGCTTGGCCACTAGACCAACGAGGCAGTCAGTCGCAAGATGTCATGGGTATCGATATAAATGATATGATACAATAAACAAAATAAAGTAATATAAACTAAAACCCAACTACGACTAAAAAAGTATAAACAGGACACAACAGACAGACAAATAAAAAATCCGGTGTCAAACGTGTTAGGGCATAAATCGAACAGATTACGTGTGACTCCGGATTTTTAATTTGTCTGTCTGTTGTGTCTTGTTTATACCTTTTTAGTCGTAGTTGGGTTTTAGTTTTTTACTTTAATTTTTTTTTAATTCTTTTGGGGTTATAATACATATACTTTTGAAATGTGCTCATTAAGCCCTTTCATTTGATATCCAACATGGTACGATTAAACAAATTTTTTTTTAAGTTCCTGAATTTATGTCCTCTAGAGGGCGCCATTTTTCATTTAATGTGACGTCACATAGCCTATAACCAGCGGACGATTAAGACTCTTCCAACGATACCTTATTTGTCAAATTGTGATGAGTGGTTTAGAAGATAAGAGGGAACAGATGAACATACATATATACATACATACATACATATATACATACATACCAGTCGAAATCATAATCCTCTTTTTGTCTTCGCCGTAGTCGGGTGAAAAGGAGTTTATTTGAGGAAATATCAGTTCAAAAAATGAGTGTTTTTCTGTAAACTTCACAGACGTGATGGGTTACGATAAAAGAACAGATTTTCAAGTAACAAAACTACCAACGCAGATCCCAAAAAAAAAAACTTTTTAGACCCACCATGTCTTCGGGAGTTTCGCTAATTAATTTCATTTCACCCTGTAGGTACATGTAACCATGCAAGTAGGTACGAATGTGACTCTTTCGTGTCATATGTACTCTCTGAGTTTCTCTTGGACATTACTCACATCGGTGGAGGAATGACATCGTGAAGAAACCTGGACTTATAGTGATTATACATAATTCTGAAATCGCCAACCCGTCTTAAAAAACCATGGTGATCAATACTCGTAACTTCTCTGTATTTAAAGACGCTTTTGCCCCGCAGTGGGCAACAGTAAGCTGGTATTAATATTATGTAAATGCTATGCCTCTTATGAATAAATTCTGTGCATTGCAGCTATTCAGACATTGTTAAACTGGGGGCCTAAACCGGCCACATTAGCAATTCCATTAAAAGCAGTTCATTTCCTGAATCCCAGCTGTCATTAGCAATTCCTCTAATTTGACATAAAAGCAATTCATAATTTGTGGACCATTTTACGAATCTCCATATAAAACTGTCAAACAGATGAATTATTTCGTAATATGAATTACACGCAGACTATATTATGAATTGTCAGTTTGTGACATTTTACGATGATTCATAATATTATCATTTATGATTCTGCTAAAGTGACTGTTTTAAGCCCCAGCGTCTAAACTTGTAGTGATAAATCTACTTCTGGAGTATAAAATGTGTATAGAAGACATTTACAATAACTGAGGAATATTGAATACTTACCTACGTTCGCTTATATCGTTGTTATCCAGACGTTGTACGATGCAAGACTGATTACTTGTTCTACTATGAGGCGGGTGGCTGGCTCAAACTGCATACGATCCCCGCTACGTGGCAGGAAGCCTTCCTGAGATGTCACTATGAAGGTAAGTTCCTCTATTCATCTGGTTGTCAGGCCGTTTTGAACTACTATCGTGTGTTTACGCAAACTTCCTCCCATTAATTACATACCGAGAGGGTTACTTGCCACGAAAAGCACGTTAAGCCGTTTGTCGACTAGTCAGAAGCCCAAAGGTTTGACCAATTGACCAGTCTCACCATGAGGTATCGTATTATCAAGTATTTGGTTTTGGAAGTCATATAGGCAGTCGCCCCATGTATAATACTGGTATTCAACTGTATCCGGACCCCAACATAAACATAGTTGGGAAAAGGTCAGGCAGATGACGTAATGCGATAGTCTTTTATTTTCTTGCAACTAAAATCTTGTGTGACTGGTTTATGGGAGTCCCCGCCATGTTATCGGACGACGGGTCCTGCAAATAAACAACAAATTCATTATCGCCTACCTGTACGACACTAGTGACCTCAGATATCAAAGGTCAACGGTAGGTAACCACTATCGAAAGAGAATTCAAGTTCTATGTATTCTAGGTATTAATAAGTAGGAGATAAACAAAAAACAAAAAACGTAACCAAATCTATGATAATAGGTGTAACTCATATGTGGTAGATTTGTTTTTACGTTTTTTTTTTCTGCAATATTCTGACCGTGGAAACGTCCTGTGAGCTGTCATTCAGCTCACTTATACTTCCACGGTGAGACTTTTACAAAACAGGTCGTTACATCTTAATGTGGCGTGTTACAGGCGCGGTGTTGGTGTCCCCACTAAATAAGCAGCTAGCTAGTGCTCTTCACACACTGGCGACAAAATCTGATATGGATGGCCAGATTTTCCTGGGAACCCATGATTTGTTCTCTAGAGGTGATTTCGTTTCTGTTGAAGGTTAGTCCAACTTTTACTCAATACTTTTTTAATGTACCTAGATGACTAGCTTTTGCCCACGGCTTCGCCCGCGTTGATGTCGGAAAATATCCAACGGGAACGTACTACCGGAATTAAGTAAACTATGTGTTAATCCAAGTTATAAACTATCCGTTTAGACGGTTTTGCACCAATCTGGAATATAATACATCCAGACAAACAGAAAAACGTACAAAAACTCTAAAAGCTACATTTTCTGCATCAGACTCGTTCCCAAACCCCTTATAGTAATTAGTTTTTCTCATAAATATCCAACGTGCAGTTTTGACTTCGTTACTATTTTATTTTATTTTACACTGGCTGTCAAAACTTAGTACCACACTTAGAAACTCCAACACTAAAATTGCAATAACTTTTAAATTACATTTTATAAAAAAAAAGGATTACAAAAAGTTTTTTTTATTTTTATAAAACCTTTATAGCCGATAACCGCCTTTTAAGGAAAGGCTAAACAAAAACACATTATTGCTACTTTTGGCTCTTTTTGTTTCTGTTTTTTGTTTTTACATTAAGTATTTTACTTCTTGGTCGATGAATTTTGATACAAAAGTCAAGGTGTAAAAAAAAAAATGTAAATAAGGTGTAAAACTGTAGTTATAAATGTGTTTTGAGTTTTTTGCCTGTAAGTTAAAAATGGCTTTTTTATTTGGTTTAAATTAAAAACGTTACTTATGTATAATGTATAATAAACTATAATTTCCAAGATAGCTAATGAAATTTGCTATAAAACGTTTTTCATTTGAAAACTCTGGCTTCTACAGAGGAGAAATTGCAATTTTAAAAGTGTGGTACTAAGTTTTGAAGGCCAGTGTATTATGCATAGTCCTAGTTTAATTATATTTGTCCATTATTACTGTTTGGGTACACCCGAACTTAAATATGGCACATCAGACTTATAAAAAGTTTGTCAGAGTAGATCGTCGCCTCTGTCATTATCAAGATAGTACATAGTATCTCCATGGTCACTATAAAGGGTGGTTGGTGGTGCATCCTTCTCTAAAAATGAAAATGGTGGATAGGAGTGGTCATGTGCTATCTCCTCAGGGGATGAATTTATCCCAAGAACAAACTTTACATTGTAGTTGAAAGACTGTTCTCCCATACATTCCAACTGCAAATGTAAGTTTGTACGCACAATAATGAGAGATTTACCATGGTATTTTAAGACCATAGACTTCGTATAGGTTTTGCTGTAATCTATGAGTAACGAACCATTGTTTGTATTTTTTGCAAAGTTTTAGGCATAGTAGTTTCGGAGATAAGGGGAGAATAGTCAATGTTCATTTAATTTCTTAATATCTTTAAAAATGTCTATTATAAAACTATTAAAAAAAAATAAGATCCTCCCTATAAGCAAGGGTTCCGTTTTTTTCCTTTTGAGGTACGGAACCCTAAAAAGAAGGAGTTCACTTTCTGAAAACACCACGACCCACAGCCACGCTATTCATAAATGCGTGGTTGGCAAACAAACGCACAATGAAATTCCGCCTTAATTATTAGATTTTCAAACCTACCGAGCCGGCCCTACACGTATCAAGGCTGTGATTATTTTTCATTGCACCTAAATGTTTTGTCGTGTATGTTCCAGGAGTGCTGCTGTCCGACATGGAAATAACATTGGGTCAACGGTATAACAGATCCGAAAACGCAAACTGCCTCACTATGTCCGTCGGTGGAAATGCGAATCAAATGTATTACGAGTACTCACCATGCACGCACCCACTACCGTACATATGTTACAGGAAAATCGACAATCTAACGATGTTGAACGAATGTGGCACCTTTGATAATGGTAAGTTGTCGATAATAATGCTGTCTATGCCGATCTATTAGAGGAAGTTCATTGGTATAAAACAAACATGATCCAACCATAATGTCTGGACTTTAAAACAGACTATGACCTTTGGTTTGTTTCGGTGTTTCTGCTCAGAGTAGGTTTGTAGATTTGTAGACAATTTTCTATTGTTTTAAGAATCTTTTTAACAGGCCCGCACTGCCCTACCATAGGTACATAAATAGATATGGTGCACTATGGTACTTATTTTACTGTTTTACGGAGGAGCTCGTGGCTACGTAATACCAGCCGCACGGGTCGATCCATCCGGGTAAGCTACGCTTGCCGGGGTTGGTCCGTGGATGGGTGACCATCTTTACATACCGAGACTCCTCCGTGCTTCGGAAAGCACGTTAAGCCGTTGGTCCCGGTTTTCATTTGTGGATCTTTGACAGTCGTTACGGGACGTTAAAAGCCCGAAAGTCTGACAACCAGTCTTACAAAGGGGTATCGTATTACCCAGTTACTGGGTTGTGGAGGTCAGATAGGCAATCGCTCCATGTAAAATACTGGTATTCAGCTGCATCCGGTTAGACTGGAAGCCGACACCAACATAGTTGGGAAAAGGCTAGGCAGATGATGGTACTTATTTTACTGTAATTAATTTAAAAGGCTAACCGTGGAGTTTCTTGCCGGCTCTTCTCCATATGAAACGACCAATTGGTGGCCATGTAGGTTTATAAGAAATAAAATATTTTGATTTTGAGTTGTCGGATAGAAAACACCGCCCTCATCTAGTTTTATAAAAAATAAATTGACATGTAAAAGTGTTTTGAAATCCATTTTTAACCGACTTTTAAAAAACGAAAATTGAAGAGCAAAGACATAAGTTTAACGTGTGTATCTGTGTATCTGTGTGTCTGCCTGTTCCCTCGTAACTGCCAAACGGCTGAACCGATTTTGATTTTTTTTGTTTTGTTTGTAGGTTGACTTAATCGAGAGTGTTCTTAGAGCTATGATTCATGAAAATCGGTTCAGCCGTTTGAAGATTATCAACTCTTTTCAAGTTGACGAATGGATGTGAACATCTTCTATAGGCCTAATCGATTCGAAATTTAGAATTCTGTTTCTTCAATGATATGAGACGAATATAGTAAACCTTGAACTGATGCTGCAGCATCACCTGGTATTTGCAGGAAAACCAACTCCCTCACCAACATTTAAAATTTAAAAAACCCTCGGCCAAAACAAAGCATTAAATTATGTAGCTTTTAGATTAATATTAAAGTTGTAGGTAATATTTTGATCCAAGTGTCGTCGTGTCGGGGCACGGCTAATAGACGCTTTGTGTCTGTCGGGGTTTTTTTAAATTTTAAATTTAACTTTTAATTAGTGTTTTTTTTTTGGAAGTCGGTTTTTTTTTTTGTATAAAGTTTTTACTGAAATAAATATCATTTAGTTAGACCGATGCTACATTAAATGACCTTAAATAGGTGGCTGGGACAGACTGGATGTAGAAAGCGGAGGACAGGGTGTTGTTGCGCAGCCTTCGAGAGGCCTACGAGTATGTCCAGCAGTGGACTGCAAAAGGCTGAGTTGATTGATTCAAATATAATTTTTCATAATTCTTGAAATAATTATGTATTTCAGAATATCACCTCAATCAACGTACGGGAAGCTGTTACAAGGTCCACCAGGAGAAACAGACTTGGTCCAGCGCGTACAGGATATGTGCATCTGAGGGGGGGCACCTGGTCATCCTAAACGACAGAGAAGAGGCGCGCATCGTCAAGGACATGTTCCCTGTTCGAGCTGGAGATGTTAACCAGTGGGAACACTTCCACATAGGTCTACTCGCCTGGGGCGACGACCGGACTTGGACTACTATTCATGGTAAAAGACTATTTTTAACAGACTTCAAAAAGGAGGAATTCGTTTTTTTTTATTTGTATTTGTTACGCGGTTACTCCGCAAATTATGAATTGATTTTGATGATTCTTTTTTGTTTGGTAGGTGTTCAGAGGTGGTCCTATATAAATTTTATTAAGTTTGCTTGCGTAGTTTTGAGTTAGCTTCAATAATACGTATTTTTCTCACTATTAGCCTATTTAGATGATGTTTTAAGTTCCCGTCACTGTTATTTGCAGCCTCATTTACAAGGTGCGATGTAATTGCCTGTAAGTTTGAGCAACAATAGAGTTATTTTTTTTTACATACATTTTATTGTATGTCACTGGCACTACCGGCAAGAAACTTGCATCGTGTATTTTTAGCAGAGTAGGCATAAGCCTTCTATAACTCGTTATTGAAATTGTTTTGAAAATGGCGGTGTTTTATATGTCTTCTCATCTTACAATATTACTGTATTAAATGTGTGAGTAAGAGAGAATGCATTAGCGTCGCCAGTTTCAAAACAGTTTTATAATGTCACGGGCTGTGTATGTGTTTAGTACTTGCAACTATGTTTGACTATGAACGTAAACGAAGCAAAAGGAGTACGTAAGGATCTTAGCAAATGGCGTTCTATAGTTTCTGCCTACCCCCATGGGACAAAGGCGTGAGTTTATGTATAGATGATACGTGTAGATCTCTCCTAAGGAAGTTGGGGAAACAATTGGATTGGGTTACATTTCGACTTAACGCAATGTGAGTGTGGATATCAATGAAGCAATACAGAGGTCGTACTATGACGTGATAGAGCCATCATTTTTACAGAGCAAGAGAAAGATGGAGCTATACACGACGTATAGCGCTATTCCTTTTCTACATTTATATCTAAATTTTTTATGGTGTACATAATAAAAAGTTTATTAACATTATATTCAATTCTATTCCTTTTTTTAAATAGGAAAATGATGACTTTAAAATTCGGCACCAGATACTTTAGAAGGAGAAGAGTAGGCAGGCCTTTGCCCAGTAGTGGGACAACTCGGGCTAGTCTAATAAAGAATACTAATTAGATTCGTTACCTCTTTCAGGTGAAAGAATAGAAGACGTATTCCACGATTGGAACCCGGGACAACCTGACAACTATAAGGGCAATCAAGATCGTGCTACTCTGCTCAGAGCCGGCACTTTGGATGACAACTATCCTAGTAACAGAGCTATGTTCGTCTGTGAGAAGTCTCCTGATTCAATACGGTTTGAAGCTTCACCACTAGCCATTGAGGAGAGGTCGCAATATGCACTCGACCAGCCCTTTAGTTATGTCCATCAAAATGTATAATATATTGCCAAATGACATTAGAGAAGTAGGCAAAACAAATATATTTATTAATAAACTGAAAAAAAAATTGGAATCAAAGTCATACTACTCAGTAAAGGAGTTTTTGGATGATAAATCGACTGCAAAATAAAATTATTTACCCTCATAAACACCAAACATTATGAAATATATATAATATGGGATATAGAAAATCAAATATAAATATGAAAATATGAATACATAAATAACAAAATATTTTAATAATAATGAAAATACTTATACTTATTAATTTCATAATAATTACCTAGATTATTCAATACATAAAATAAAAATAACTAATATACTATACCTATTTATACTATCCTAATAATATATTACCTACATAATTAAACACATCTAATAATTTATAATAATATTACATTTCTGCTTAGCCCTCTTCCTCTCTCCTAATGTTGCTGTGCCCGACAGGGTCCATATCGATCTTTTATTTACTGTACCATCTATGTAACATATGGAATGCAATAAAAAATTCAGTATTGAGTATTGAAACCTCAGCGGACAGCGACATTAATAACTAGATAGATTTTAGATAAACAAATACAAAAATGACTGTTTTAAGATAAACAAATACAAAAATGATTGATTTTTTCTTTTCACACCCGCTTCCTTATTTCCGGAACCTTTCGAATCGAATACCGGCGATCTCCTTTCCTTCTCATTAGGTAGATGACAAGTGACTATAACAATGTTTCATCAGTGGAATACTTTACGTCTGGTGGAATGTGGGTTGAAGTCTTGGAGATACTATGCACCTCCACATAACCCTTCGGGAACACCGGGGTGCAGTTATGTTATATACATATGTAATTATACCTACTTTAGTACGTTAGACGTTGACGCAGAATTTATTAGCTCAAGAGTATGACGTCAGTTGACAAAACATTTCCCAGACACTTCACCCAAAACACATTATTGTTTAAGACAGACATTTGTAAATGTTTCACAGTAAATTAGCCCGTCAACTTTCGCGAGTATCCATCAAGAGATATTGGGAGTCCTCGCGAAAAGCACTTTACATCACCACAAATGCAATTTTACCATGTACGCGTTAAAAGAAAGTTTCTTTTGTATTGTGGAATGTTGGTACCTATATTTTGAATCCACAAGCCTGAACAAGTTTAATACTTTTTTGATTCTTGAATATTCGAGTGAATGTGATCTACTGTAAGTTGCTTATCATGTCTGATGTCAAGTGACATTCATCTTGGTTTATAATTTTTCAACACTGAGCCTGTAAACAATGGATGTGGGTTTACGGTTGTCTTACCGTATATATAGCTATAGTCGGACTGATGCAAGGTGAGACTCTGGCTGGGTTTAAAAATTACACAAAGTTGCAGTCGCTTAGCAATTGCTGGAGCGGTCGTGACCCAGACAAGGCCCAGTGGTAACGGCCCTAGCTTAAGAATTGTAAATGGAAAAACAAAAACATGGTCATTAAAACATCACACGGAGCACAAAACCAGAAACATCATGAGGAAACTTGTGACATCTATCAATCTGAACTGGGCCCGGGTGGTGGATAACAGCCCAATCTCTCTCACAGAGAAGAGGCCCGAGTCCCAGCAGTGGGAACGTTATAGGCTGTTTATTATGCTCGAGCATACGCACGGGTGGGCTCTTCCTCAGCAGGACAGATATCGTCGACGTCTGCGACATGCTCGCGACTTCTGCGACATGCTCGCGACTTCCGCGACATGCTCGCGACTTTCGCGACATGCTCTCGACTTCTGCGACATGCTCAACGTATTTTGATGGAAAGCAAACGGATAGACCATAATACATGACATGGATTAGGTCATACGATGCTTTTATCCCGGTAGTATTGACCCGTGGTACAATTTCTAAACTCCACGCGGGTGAAGCCGCGGGCAAACGTTAGTTGTGTCTTATTGACCGTAGTAGGGGGGCAGGTACTCTCTGCCTGTCTCTGTAGGGCACAGGATACACTTCACCATCATCTGCCTAGCCTTTTCCCAACCATGTTGGGGTCGGCTTCCAGTCTAACCGGATGCAGCTAAATACCAATATTTTACACGAAGCGACTGCCTATCTGAACTCCACAACCCAGTAACTGGGTAATACGATACCCCTTGGCAAGACTGGTTGTCAGACTTTCGGACTTCTGACGACCCGTAACGACTGTCAAAGATCCACAAATGATAGCCGGGACCAACGCTTTAACGTGCTTTTCGAGGCACGGAGGAGTCTCGATATGTAAAAATGGTCACCCATCCGCGGACCAACCCCGGCAAGCGTAGCTTAACCTGATGAATCGATCCATGCGGCTGTTATTACTTAGCCACGAGCTACGAGTATACACTTCACCATATCATATAGAAGTAGTGTCATGGCACCCTAGTTTGCCAGTTACCAAGAGTCTCGCTTCCGACCCTCAACCATTGCATCACTCTCTATTGACGGAAGTCTTGGACTTTTTGCGTCTGGATAAGGCTGCATTTTCTTGTAAATAGATTTGCGTAAATTTTATTGCAGACTAGCTGCGCCCCGCGTTTACAGCCGCGTTAGTCTCGATTCCGTGGGAATATCGGGATAAAAAGTATCATAAGTTCTATTCCAAGTAATGGTCTACCCATGTGCCAAATTTCATCTAAATCCATTCAGCCGTTTTGACATGAAAGCGTAACAAATAAACAAACAAACTAACTTTCGCATTTATAATACTATACTAGGTGCCCGCCCCGGGTTCGCTCGGGTAGCACTAAGTACTATATAATATAAGTATCTACGGCGCACCTACCCTACCTACCTACCATACCTACCTTTGTATACAAATATTTAATAAAAACTGTAAAAGTAAAATCATACTATACTATCTTCGTAACCAGAAAGGTCCCGGGTATGGTCCAGTACAAAAAAGTAATCTTAATAACGCGCGGCAAGAACAAGTACAAGTTAAGGGAATTTTTACACCAAATTATGTTTTTTTTTTTTTATTCTTTTTTAATTAGGGACTTTTTAACCGCAATGCGTATGACAGTCCCATCATTCCCTAAATAAATAATATCAAAATACACACTCCTATGGATTCAAACTATGATATTATTAGAAAAATAGAAAGTATCTCTGTCTGCCTGTTAGCTTATCTTGCCTAAACTACTGAACCCATCGTTATGAAAGACAGTTAGGAAGCCGAGGACCTGGTAAAAATGTGACATAGACTGCCTAAAATTATTTATTTATTAACTTTAAACGGTTAAAGACCAGTTACAATAATTACAGATAGACAGACACACATAAGTATACATTATACTATATAAAATACTATACACATACAAAAAATAAAGTTTAGATTATTATTAAAAATAATCTTTCATGAATCCTTCTCACGGTACTTCTGACACGCCAATAAAATCTTCGTCCATTCATCCGCAAACATATCGTATGTTGGATTAAGTGAGCCTGATTGCGTGCTTAAGTGCAGCCAGATTGCGTGATCATTAAGTGCGGCCAGATTGCATGATCATTAAGTGCGGCCAGATTGCGAAGTACTGGGATAAATATATTATAAGAAAATTATGAAATAAAAAATTCACGCAGACCAAAGTCTTTAGCAACAACTAGTCACCAATAAACGTAATATCAAAAGTAATCACATATTGGTTTATTACAAATATAAAAGTAGTTTAGTTTCTTACCAAGTAAATTAATTTAACTGTCCCAAAAAAACAAGTAAGTGGGTATTTTTAAAACACAATTTTCAATTGAAAAAGAATAAACAGACTCTCTTTCAGCATAATTAAGTGGTTTAAGGCTGATGAAAACCCAAAAGAAATTTTAGACCAGGTTAATAAAATCCCTTCTAGGATCCATATCCAGTATTCTAAGTCCCCGGACGCAGTATGCAGTCTCCAAAATGGGCCGTACATATTTTAAACACTATTAACCCTTGCCGTTCACTGAAGACCTCTCTAAGCCGACTCAGAATACAAGTTAGAATGAACCTTGCGCTGCCGTTATAGAGTCGAAAATCCTTCAATTTATAATCAGTTGTTTAGATGTTCTCAAAATTAAAGCTTCAACGAACTCAAGGAACGTCGTCGCATAGCTTCGAGATTCTTATTGATTTTGCATACATGAACGGATTAGTACAACACAGTCGGATTCCAAAGCTTTGTATAGCCGGCAATGTATGTGACTTCATCTAATAAGGTGGCATGCGCCTGTCGTTTGAACCGAGTTCGCTATTTCTTTTACGTAAAACTTATTATTCAATTAACGAATTTCTTAATGACCGAATTATTGACTAACATTTTTTCTTTAATTATTTTAATGTAAATTATATGACCGTAATAATCATGTCCAATATTGAATGTACGAGTAGTATGAGATTCACGGAAAACTTGACATGCTAAAAATTGACATGTTTAAACTTATTTTTACTTTTATAGACTTATGAAAATTGTATGACCGTAATAATAATATGTCATAATGGTAACACCGTAGTAATAATAATTATGGACCTATTGTATTAATTCATGTAAAATTAACTAAAACAAAAAATACAATGGATAAGAGTGTGACTGTATTATTAATTTTTTTAACATAGCCATTAATAATGACATATTAATATATTTTTTTAACATAGCCATTAATTTTGACATTTTAATATTTTTTTTTAACATAGCCATTAATAATGACATATTAATATATTTTTTTAACATAGCCATTAATAATGACATATTAATATTGTACACCATATGGGTATGTTACAGTGATACATAATGCTAACTGTAAGAACTGTCTTTTCACCTGGGACAAACAATAAATAAAAATGAATAAATGTATGTGTTTGTTTGATTGTTTTTTTGTTGCGAATAGCAAACGAAAAAAACCTTTATACCTGTATTGGAAGCAGCAAAAATTAAGACTGACCTATTCTGTAATGTATGTATACAGTTGGTAAGAAACGTACCTGATTGTACCTCCGTTGAAATTATGTGGAAATTCCTCTAAGCAAGTCACTAGTTTCAAGTATCTGGGCCACTGGGTAATAATGCTTTCAGGGTGTTGATGGGGTTGCCGCGCTACTGCAGTGCTTCTGGTATGTTCGCAGGCGGGAATAGATGGCTTTCATGACATCATGCGTAAACAATGCGCCTCCATCATGCGCAGGGTATGCGCCAGCCCCAGCAACAGCATCCTAAATGCTATATAAGAAAAAAACTGACTATGCATGTGAGTACCATCCAGGCAAGATTGAATACGTAACTTTATATCTGTCTGGTAGTTTGAGTATTTTTAGGGTAAAACGGTAAAAAAGGGTAAAACGGGACCCTATTATTAAGGCTTTGTCCGTCTGTCTGTCTGTCTGTCCGTCCGTCTGTCCGCGGCTTAGCTCAGAGATTGTTGGTACTAGAAAGCTGTAATTTGGTATGGGTATACATATAAATCACGCAGACAAAGTGGTAGAAAAAAAAAAATTTTTTAGGGTCCCCTACACGTAAAGTGTGGACGGTTTTTTTTTCTCGTCGATCCCAAGGTGTGGGTTATCGCTGGAAAGGTCGTTTAAAAATAATGGGAGTTTGTAAAAACCATTTTTGGATTTGGATCCGTTTGCGAAATATTAAGCTTTAAAGTGCTAATTTTTGTTAGAGTCAAGTGTCCCCCCCACCTGCCAACTAAATGGTTGGATTTGGATATATGAAAAAATTCCCGGCAGTAGTATATGCATATAACGAAATTAAAAGGAAAACTATCACCGCTACGTAGGCTCCACAAGTTACCGAGTAATAATCGACCAACTTAAATTTGCAGTTGCTAAAACATATTCTCCGATACATTCTGTATTGGAGAACAAGTTTTTCGACTACAATGTTAAGTTTGTTGGATAAATTCATCCCAACTACGGAACCCTTCATTGTGCTCGGTTCAACATGCACTTGGCCGGTATTTTATATAACCTACGCAATGTCCTGCAGATCTGGTAGCGTCGTGTGACGGATCGTTGAGCTCCCTAAATCCTAAAATAGGGTTGAGCTACACGATGACTGATGCATGCATGCCGTCTGTCGGGACAGGTCAACTCAAAACTGTAATGGCTCTTTCTTCAAAAGCCTCTTCCAGACATGTCCCACACTTAAACACACATAAAATCTCAACAATGTTTGGACTTTAAAAGAAACCATGACCTCTGAGGTTGTTTCGGCATTTCTTTTCAGGGATCGGTCAACCAAGAAAATTAACGTGTAAAATTGTCTTATGATCTACTTAATATAAACATCATTACGTTTAATTTTGATAGGTGGGACAGCCCCATACTGAGACATTGAATACGCCTACAAACTATGTATTATTACGCCACAGTGGCATTGTCAAAATAGGAGGATAGTGAAAAACGCATCAACACACGGAACCTTCAATAAAGAATTTTTAAATAATTTTATTATTAGGAATTTAAAGAGGATTACCTACTAAGAAGTAGATCCTCCCTCTCATTTTGCCTCTCACTGGCAGAAAATGATCTTATTGACAATCATTAGTCAGAAAAGAAAACCGAATAGTATTCGGTATTCGTAAACTCAATGTCATTCAGAACATTGGAAACGTTACAACGTTCTAATACTAGAATTTTAAAGTCTAAGCTTTTGACGATATTCATTAAGAAACTAGATAGCTCAATAAGAAATTTGTTTTAATTTCTAGATGTCGTCGATCAAGTCTCTCAACAGCTCTAGTATCGAGCTTTCTTCGCATAGTGATAGAACCGGTGACCCTAAGCCTCCCAAGGACAATGAAGTGTTCAGTGACTTTGGTGATGAAGCCTGTGGAGAGCCAGAGTTCGCACAGCATATCTTCCTAGATTTCACTCCTGATGCGGAGATAGATAACGAAATTTCACAGAAGAAGATATGCGATTTTTGGAAATTCATCAACGAAACGCCTGAGATTAAGAATTTGATGGTGAAGCCGGTATGTCTAAAGTTGAGCTTAAAACAGCAGCCATTTATTTTAATAATTTACTAGCTGTTCGTGTCCGGCGTTGCCTGGGTGAATTACATGTCTCTATCTCCAGTTTATTTTTATTCAGATTTTCATACAAAAGTACCAATTGGATTCCCCAAAAATTTTCTTTCATTCAAACTTTGTCCTGACAATTACGAAAACAACAAAAATAAAAATCGGTCGAGCCATTCTCAAGTGGTGATCTTTCATACATGGGGCAATTGATTTTTATTTCTATAGATTTAATAAATGCCATACCTCGGGTCCCTGGGACCTTTGGAAATACCGGGAGCAGAAGCCTTATAATTAAAACCTGTGATGTCCCACTGCAGAGGGAAAGCATTTATTTATGAGTCATCATTTTTATAACTGTAATCCCAGGTTCACCACCATCAGTTAAAAAGTATTATTGGTCGGTTATTTCATCCTACAATGTCAGTACAAAAATACTCTGTACGATTGAATGGCCAGTAAAGATGATAAATTGGGCAGTTAGATAATAGTTCGACAGTTCATAGGTTAATGGTAATGTGAGACTGATTGGGTCCGTAAGCGATATCTTTATGTGACGTAGATTTCTATTTTGGGGCTAATGTGTTTGTTTTGGTATTAATCAGTGCGATGAAACAAGCTTATTTACTTAACATAACATAACATCACGCCATTAATCCCCTAAGGCTTAGGCAGAGGTAGCTATAGCACCTCTACCTACACCTGCATTTCACCAGTTATGCAAGTTCTATGTATTGGGAGGCGAGCCTATTGCCACCAACCAGGCACAAATCCAGACTGTCTTCTAATTTTTTGATTAGGAAAAATGGGATGTTCCAAAGCCGACAGCAACTTCTGAGGAACCAGAAGTCGTCAAGGAAGAGAATGTTATAAGCATGGCCAAGACAGCCTGTTCCATGCTAGAAATAGTCGAAGAAAAAGGTACGACTGAAACAACTGATTGATTCATGTTGAAATGTAGTAGCATTATGACCATAATCATAAATCTCGACATCTTATAACAGCCACTGGTTAATATAATACACAAACCTAAATAGAGACAGGTGTCTGATGTACGGATCACCCTCCACCCACCACCAGATGGCTCTCGTGAACAAGACATTTTATTTTTACAAAAATTTAATATGTATAGAAATAATATTGTATTTAGCATGCGTCTCATCTTCATACCTGTGTTTTGAAATTATGCGTCTCTGCTTAGTCTTTCCAAAAAGGATACCTACTAGGGGTCTTCAAAAAAAAGTGATAATGAATATGACGCAATTATCTGTTATTAAATATTATATAATTTATCGACGTAGTCACCTTTCAGGTTTATAGACTTAATATATCTTTTTTATAAACCTGAAATTCCCTTCCTAAAAAAAAAACTTATTCCTGATCCCTTAAATCGTGTAAGGCGGCGACTACTGCGTCATCATCTTCAAATTTTTGGCCCCTGAGGTGTTCTTTTAACCACGGAAATAGGTAGAAATCACTCGGACCAAGGTCCAGTGAATATGGAG
The DNA here is from genome assembly GCA_949152455.1 of Lithophane leautieri. Taxonomy (NCBI): domain Eukaryota; kingdom Metazoa; phylum Arthropoda; class Insecta; order Lepidoptera; family Noctuidae; genus Lithophane; species Lithophane leautieri. The sequence goes on from OX424467.1 coordinate 17,917,920, forward strand.
GAAGTCCCATCGACTTGAATCCAGCTTCTTGAATGGCAGCCATCGCAACTCTGGACTTGTGCGCGGGGGCGTTATCCAGACAGTCCTTTATATTGAGTGCCATTAGTATTGCATTGTATAATTCTTGTTTTCTCTTTTGGGTCACTCCATGTAGAATACTGGTAGGTATTCAGGTATTGTTTGCTTAAAAGGAGGCTCCAAATTCTTAAGCCCTTTTTCGTAATCTGAAGCATAAATAAAAACTTTTTATTTATTTAGTTTATTCAGCTGCATCCGGTAAGACTGAAAGCCGACCCCAACATAAACATAGTTGGGAAAAGGATAGGCAGATGATTGATCATTCTTGTTTCATATTTCGTGTTTACAGAGCTGATATCCCGGGCGTTTGAAAGTCAGATGCCGCAATCATACTGTTCCTTGGGCTCTCGAGAGTACAAGCAAAATGAGAACATTCGGCAGAAGAATCGTAAGTTGTAACATTTTTAGCTTAATTCTTTCGCAGATATTAATAATAAATAAGTCCGTAGTCCTGTTTAATTAATTCTATAGCCAATGAGGTTTCATAAACACATACATAATCTCATGCCTTCTTCTCATGGGTGTTGTAGGCAGAACGCCACCAGCTACGATCCTCATACTCCTTCTGCTTCGTTTACGTTCATACATGATCAAACTCAAACTCAAACTCAAAGCATTTATTTCAAATAAACCAATTACAGGCACTTTTGAATTGTCAAGGGGTCGGTCAGTCAGAAAGATGAAGCTAGTTGCCCATTCCAAAGCGTAGGTTCCTATGGAGAAGAACGGGCAAGAAACTCCACGGACACTCTTTTGAATCAGAATATTATTATAATATATTGGTAACATCATTCATGTTGAAATTATACATGTGAGAACAATGTCCGTCCGTAAAAAGATAAAAAAGAAACAAAACAATTCAAAAATTAAAATAAATTAAAATAAGCCGTGGCAGCTAAGAGATGACCAGTCCCTACTGATGACGCCCGTTCACGAACATGACGCATGGATCAGCACCATTCAGCTCAACCATTTTGAAGGGAACTTAATGATCCAACACACACGCCACCACCAGCGAGACATTAAAGTGACCATGACATACTCTCAGTCGCCAGGGCACATTCAAGTCAATGAAAGACGTACCTAGTAAATGGTAGCTTTAAAGTACTTAGGTAAGTACATAGTGCTCACACACATGTGCTATGCAGTTATACAAAACTAGGAGATTGAATTTATACAATGTAAATAATTATAGTTTTTACAATCTTCAACAGCTCCAACAATTATTTCGAATGCTAATCAATTAGTTTATGCGCCCTGTGGAGCTTGACCAGCGCTGAGCCAAGCATTTTTCGCCATTTTTAGCCGATCATACACGCACGCCACCAGTTGCGAGTACTATCTACATTGTACTTTTTGTTAGTCGTCTTTCATTCATCCTCTCAACATGACCAAAACTTCTAAGCATATTCTTTCCATACGTAAATAATTTGTTTTTTTTGTTATGAGTAGGTATGCGTAATAAAATGAAGCCTGAGACATTGGCTAACCCAAGAAAAAATTTATACTACTGATTAAAGGTGATCGTCCACTGGTCGTACCGGCCGCAACACATGCACGGTACGCAACGGATTTGGTTTATTTTGTATGAAGATATTATGAACCGAGTGCTCGATGCAAGCGGTACCGATAGTGGACGCAGTGCTATATAAATTCATACAAAGCAAAACAAAATCTGTTGCATGCCGTGCGTGTGTTGCGGCCGGTGCGGGCGGTCGTGAGCGCGGTGGCAGACAGTTGTAATGTACTATTCAAACTATTATTTTCAAATACTCTTGTGAAGGCCGCAAAAATTCCCTGGATGCGAGAAGCCCTGAACCGGTGGAAGTGGCGGTCCTTGTGGTTGAGGCCTATGTGCAGTGGCCGTCTTTCGGCTGAAATGATTATGACGAGTACAAATAATGCCTTTCATCTTTCCAGGTGTCCCCGTAATCTGTAAATGTACAAAGATTTGCAAGCCATGCCCTGTTAAAAATCCACCAGGACCCTCCCTCTCCAAAGCAAAGCAATTGTGTACGGAATTACAGGACTGGGACGATAAGCATCCGAGGTAAGATTTATTCTTATCAGACTACAGTGTATGTACGTATTGTACGTGTTTAGGTACACTCGAAAAAGTTGGCGGTTAATCAGTTTTCATCCTCACGCCCTTAGTATTATGGTTGAGAGTGGTCAACTCGACTTCCTAAGCTGATTTCAACTAATGAAGTCGTGTCTGGATTACTCTTGGTCCAGACTGCTTAAGGCCGTGTGACGTAATATGGCGGGCATTTGTCTCAACTTTTGTGTCGTTTATTCACAACTACGTTACTAATTAACGCGGAAAAGTTCGCTCAACATCGCGTCGTTTAACAACTTTGGTTTACCAACGTATACGAACGAGCCTGTCATCTTGCCAGTATTTCCAGATGGGGAGAGGCACATAGTCACACCTTGATTTCGCCACTTATGTTAAGTTCTCTATACATCGACAGGGCGAGCCTCGGTCATTAATCTGACGAGAAAGAGACCTCTTTTTTTTTTTTTGAGGGTGTAAAATCGTCCAATTACTTGTCCCGCTCTGGGCGGAGCGGAAGGGCGTGTCAGACTTTTACTGACTAAAACCCACCCGTGTTTCTTCAGTTGCCTGTTGCCAAGGTCCCGGTATCCCATTCGGACTTTCCCGCAACCATGAGTTTGTTTGGGCCTCTCTTCTCAGAATCAGATAGGAAACGCAGACATCATCTAGTTTTTAGAATATGGTTGAGGTGTAAAAGTGTTTCTACAAACCTACTTACAGAAATAAAATTATTTTATCATTCACTAGCATAAATCCAGACTTCGGGTTGCCACTAAGAATTTATTAAAGCACTGCCCGACTCGGGAATCGAATATAAGGTCCCACGCTCCGCAGTCGTGCATGTGACTACAAGACTAACGAGGCAGTAATGCTCCGCACTATTTGGCAACGTCGCGCGCTGCTATACAACGTTGCTTTTAATTTAGAGCGTTACGTGTGACAAGTAAAACCTATTTAATTAAAAAAAAAGTAATAAAAACTAAAACCCAACTACGACTAAAAAGGTATAAACAAATCACAGACAGACAAATTAAAAATCCGGAGTCACACGTGTTAGGGCATAAATCGAACAGATTACGTGTGACTCCGGATTTTTAATTTGTCTGTCTGTGGTGTCTTGTTTATACCTTTTTAGTCATAGTTGGATTTTAGTTTCTATTACTTTTTTATATTATTATTTTGGTTTTATAATATATATATTTTTGAAATGTGCTCATTAAGACCTTTCATTTTATACCCAACATGGTACGATTAAACAATTTTTTTTTATTTCCTGCTTTTATGTCCTCTAGAAGGCGCCATTTTTAATGTGACGTCACATAGCCTATAACCAGCGGACGATTAAGACGCTTCCAATGATACCTCATTTGTCAAATTGTGATGAGTGGTTTAGAAGATAAGAGGAAACAACTGAACATACTTACTCGTACATACAAACATACATACATACCGGTCAAAATCATAACCCTCCTTTTTTGGGTAAAAATCTTAAATTCACTGACAGACAACACACTGTCTAAGCTTGAAATATTTTCACAAAAGTTTTTTCTATAACTAAAGCGAGCACCAAGGAAGGGTTTTTGAAAATTCTTCCCCTGAAGGGATTAAATTTGCGATTAAAGTTTGTATGGAAGTTCATCATTTTTGCCGATGGGAAATCCCATCTGGCACACGGCTTGTTTTGAACTAAATGTTTTCAATTCCCAGGTCCATGGAGCCGCCAGGTCACCCACCGCCACTGCAACACTGCGTCATACAGAGAGATCTGTTCAACTTATAAGCATCTCCAATTATTTATTTTAACACTAGCCCGCGGCTTCGGCCGCATAATCCTTTTTAGGGTTCCGTACCCAAAAGATATAACGGGACCCTATTACTTAGACTCCGCTGTCTGTCTGTCTGTCTGTCTGTCTGTCTGTCCGTCTATCTCCAGGCTGTATCTCATGAACCGTGATAGTTAGAAATTTTCACAGATGATGTATTTCTGTTGCCGCTGTAACAACGAATACTAAAAAACAGAACAAAATTAATATTTAAGGGGGCTCCCATACAACAAACGTGTTTTTTTTTTGCTCGTTTTTTATCGATATTGATAACGGCAACAGGTAGATGCTTGAAATATTCACAAAATATTGAGTTATATATTCATTTAAAAAATTCCCATACAACAGACATGATTTTTTTTGCCGTTTTTACAGATAATGGTACGGAACCCTTCGTGCGCGATTCCGAATCGTACATGACCGATTTTCTAAAATTCCTTATTTGCTCCTTCTATCATCGGCCAGTGAAAGTCCCGTCAAAATCGGTCCAGCCGTGACGGATATTAGCCGGCACAGACAAACAGACAAAAATGGTATAATTTTTTTTTTTATAAGTACCCTAGGTATCTTTATACTTTCATAAAAAGCACTGTACGCGTGTTTAGTCTTAGAAGATATTTACTTTAATTTTATTGCCTAAATATTGTGATGAATAAAAATATTGTGATTATTTCAAAAATCATTTTCATTTGGGCTTCGTCACTTCGGCGACGCTATGAATCAATTCGCTGTCCTACGAAGATAGTCTTTGATGCACTAACCTCACAGCCAATATTTATAATTAAATAATACTACAAAGATCAAAAGATTTATGAAAGTCACCATTTATAAACCTGACGCGACGATTTAGGTCGTGGTGGAACAAAATGAAATGAGAGTAGACTGTATAAACAAACATGTAATGCAAATAATGAAATTACAACGGCTGTGGGTCGGTTAAAATTAAATCAATAAAATATGAATTATTCCAAAAATTTGTTTTGTGTGGTTAGTGACTAACAGACAGGGGCTAGACGGACAGATTTTTGACAGATTTTGTATGGCAAATCTGTCAAAAACTCATCATTGTGAAAACATTGACATGTTTGTAAATTAGAAGACTTGGGCCCCTGGGCCTTATTTAATAAACTTTACAATCCTACTATTTTGTAAAAAAAAGTCACATATTAGTTAAGTTTTCCTACATGTTTAATAAACCTTACAGATATGTAAGAAAGTTCAATACTCAATACTCAATACTCAATACTTTATTGCAATCCATAATGTGTACATAATAGTTGGTATGTTAAGACATCGAATCAATTATGGACCCTGTCGGGCACAGCAAAAGTTAATTTTTAACAGGAGAGAGGATGAAGGCGCCTTTTTATATTCATAGTAAAATGTAGGTATTAGGTAACAATGATTTTATTGTTTTTGAAATTTATCGCTAAAGTATTCATCAATAGTGTAGTAGCTTTTGAATAATAGGAATTGTTTCAATTTATTAATAAAGATATTATTCTTACTTATGTCTTTGATGTAATCTGGTAACTTATTGTAGACTTTAATGGACATTACAAATGCACCAGAAGAGTGCATTTTTAATCGTGAAGTGGGTATGTTTAGTCTGTTTTCATTTCTGAGTGCAATTTTAGTTTGGATATCTCCCCTTTTAGTAAAGAATTGCGGATATTTTCGTACAAATTTACAAATTTCAAGTATATAGAGGCAGGGCAGGGTTAATATTTGTTAATGGTAATGGTAATGTTAATGGTAATGTTAGTTACAAGTAAGTAACTTACAATTATCACAATTGTAAATACTGTACATTTATGTAAAAAAGTTGTAAAGTTTTGACACACAGTGAGTCCACCTGTCAGAAATAAACTACAATTTACAAAATGTAAACTTACACTTTGTAAAGTGAAAATGTTTATTGAACAGAAATTTTCCTCCATGACAAATTTGTAACTTTTTATTTTTATTAAACAGAAACTTGTAAAATTGTAGCCTGTAATTTACAATTACAATTTACTAATTGTAAGTTTTATTAAATAGGGCCCTGGTGTCAGAGTTTTAAAGCCGCCCAAGGGCCTCTGAATTGGGTTCACATGCCGTCGAGAAATATCTCTCAGAAGTGCCGGTTTACTCACGATGTTTTCCTTGACCGTTTTTGAAGCAAGTGATAATTATACAATACGCACATGAATCTGAAAAGTCAGATGTTCGTTTCGAACTCGAGACCTATGACTTGGCAGTCTGATCTATTACTATACTCTATGGCAGTCTGACAGTCACACCACTAGGCTATCACTGCATAAGAGACCGCTGATGAGATTGGATGAGACACTGGAGATAGCTGAGCCAAAGGAATAGTAGGTACCAAATAACACACACACTGGCATAAATGGAATACAGGAGAATACAATACATACGGTTTTATTCATAAAAAAAGCTTATCGAAGGTTTAAAACACTCTTTAGTTAAAGTGTTCGATAAGCCTTTAAAACGTCCGATAAAATTTTGTATTCATAAACGTTCTATAAACCTTCGATAACTAATATGTCGTTAAAATTCAGATATAAATCAAAATGTTGCCATTTTATTGAAGTCATCCACCACACCACGCCATCATCGACCAACTCATCGAAAAGTCAAACGAGAATGTCTGTATACGCGCCGAATTATTGTGACCATAGACATTATTACGTACTGTAAACTATTTTATTGTCTACTGTTTCGACACTTTTGACGCGGCGCGTCTTTCAAATTTGTCAATGAATTTGTTATTATGATTCAAGGAATATAATATCTACTCTCTGAATATATTGAAACGATGAAAACTTTTGAATAGTTACATATAATTTAAAAAAATGGAATCAAGACAGGAGACCAGTGTTCTAATAAAAGGCAATGTAACAATTGGTTGGAGGAGGATAGGCTGCCGCCTACAGCCAAAATGTGTTCAAAGTAAGTTTTGTTTTGTAAACATTCTCAATTTCTCATGCTTGCTTTTGCTTCTATTCCTTAGATTGTTTTGAACGAATTGGTCAATGAGAGGGTATCCTTAATAGAAACCGCCAGACGTTTCCATGTCCAAATTTAAAAAAATCCCAAAAAAAGATTCCCTACTTGCAACTCGCAATTACAATACACGAAATATATCAGATAAATTAAAATACCAGTCAATAATTTATTTATTACATTAATTTTGTATTTCAGGTTAGAAGTAAGGATGGCGCTGTTCTACAAATACGTAGCAGAAACTGAAAAGTCCTGCAGGAAAAAATTACATGAGGATGAGGCACAGATGGCAAACGCGAAACAAAAAGAGAAAATTTTGTTCTAGAGTATTATAAAAATAAATTTAACTGATACTTTTTATACAAGCTTTTTATTAATTAACTACTAGCCAAAATATCTCCTTTCTTGGGTTGGGCACTTGTATGAGTTTCATTGATATTGCTACCCTCTAACTGCATGTCTCCATGGTCAACTGCAATGTTGTGAAGTTCTGCTAGTACCTTAATGGTTGTTTTCACAATATCTAGTTTGCAGGTAATGCCATTCAAAATAAATTGAAGCGGGCGGTTTTCAAGACGTAAAATTCTTTAATATAATCCAATCCAAGCTTTGTATATTTTGCATTACATAATAATTAACTAAATTGGTTAAACAGAAGTGCAAAATAAATTAAATACAACTGCTGCTCCTTGAAGTACGATTGTTTACGAAACTGACATTTGTAGGCTGACACAAGACATGTTATATTTGTATGTCAAATGTCAATTTCTTATTAATCAGCTGATATAGAGTCGGCCATTTTTTCCTTATAGTACTGTTAAAGTAGGGTTCTGGCTTTGATAACTTTATAGTAGGTTTATAGAACGTTTTTGTGCTAAAATGCGTTTATGAATAACAATATTTGACAACCAGACATTAGCAAGGTTTTAGATGTTCTATATCTTTTTATGAATAAGACCGATAAGGTCTATCTAAATCCTTGTTTCCAATATTGATGTTATTTCCACTTAAACAAAAATAAACTTTATCATCATCTGCCTAGCCTTTTTCCAACCATGTTGGGGTCGGCTTCCAGTCCAGCCGGATGCAGCTGAATCCAGTATTTTACATTTTACAAAAATAAGCTTTATGGAAGTATAAATAAAGTTGATTTTAGACTGACTAGTACCGTTGAAAAAGCCATTAAAAAATATGAAGTTGTAGCACAAACCAAACCTTATGTGTAGGCATTACAGTTGTTTTTCCTAAAACACGTGTTTGTTTACATGGCAAATAAATTGCGAACGCAGAGTACATACTTTTTTTCGGCAAGCTGGCACTAAATATTACAAACATTACAAAATCAAACAAATGATTCTTTGTAACTGTCATTGTCACTTCGATTCTCGTTGTCAATTAAAGCAATCGTCTTATTTTGAACTTCACTTTACAGTTTTATAAATGTTTAACGATGAGACTACTTCCCGTTTATACCTGAGCAGTGATACTCATAGTCCATTGTCCGATGGGACCAGTAACCCGAAGCCTCTGGAGAAACTGAGCGAGTTCAGTGCCGGCTCCTGTGGCGAACCTTTGTTTTCCCAGCACGTGATTATTGACTTCACTCCGAATGAATACGACACCGAATTTGTCCAGAAAAAAGTCTGTTCCTTCTGGCAGTTTATCAACAATAGTCCGGAGATACAGAATCTGAAAGTGGAGTCGGTAAGTTTTAATAAAACTTCTGAGTCATGAACGTCACTTGCCTAGCGTTTTCCAACTATGTTAAACACTTTGAAGTCTTAAACAACGTGTAACGGAAAGGGTATAATATAAACGTATCAACTGCACGGCTTCTTTGGATGATAACAAACTACTTGTGTGGCAAGGGTTACTAAATTCTATATCTACATGTTAGGTAGGTTAGCTAGATGAACCGTCGACCCTAATCAAGTGGCTGGGACAGACTGGATGCGGAAGGCGGAGGACAGGGTGTTGTGGCGCAGCTTGAGCGCGGCCTATTTCCAGCAGTGGACGGCGATAAGCTGAGTTGATTGATATTAGGAACATAATATGAAAAATTTCAGAAAATGAAACCAACTCGCGCTTCTTCGCTTTGTCGGCTCTTTCAATCCTGTCGATTTATTTTAATATTAGCAAGTTAAGTGAAAAGAGAATGACCCTCGTAGTGCGGTGACACGTTTGTTATGATTTGAATTCAATGACCTTACGAAACTAGAAATTTGGTATGAATTGTTTGATTATTTTGAGCTGAAACTTTGCATTTGAGCTTTTATATTTGATGTAATCTTCACCTTCTTGGATAGAATACCCTTTCCGCTGCATTTTGTATATTCACGAACGTGGGAGGTTAATGCCCATTTGCACATAACCCATATACGCTGGTTTCCAATTTTGACAGGAAGAAAACCAGTTCATTGAAGATTTCGAGACTGAAATTGGTACGAAGTCCAGCAATTCGAAACTAGAAGTCTCCAATGTTCTGAAAGCCACCGACAGACAGGCCGTAGAGATGCTGGGGTTTGCCGAAGAGAAAAGTATTTAAAGTTATTTCAATATCACATTAATAAGAAGTGATCTTGAATCATGTGCTTGTGTTCAATATAGTCTAATTATTTTCTTCAGATCTGACAGACAGTATATTCGAGGCCAAGATGCCGCAGACGATGTGCTCGTTGGGCTCACGTGAGTACAAACAAAGCGAGGTCTCAACACAGCCGAAGAAAAAGGAAAAAAAGAAGCATGGTAACATTCTTTATTTAGACCCTCTACATGATCTTACTCCCACTATCTCACTTTATTTAGACCCTCTACATGATCTTACTCCCACTATTTCACTTTATTTAGACCCTCTACGTGATCTTACTCCCACTATCTCACTTTATTTAGACCCTCTACGTGATCTTACTCCCACTATCTCACAAATCCCGAAATAAACTTTGGCGATTTTTGCAATTGCGGTACTTTACCCGATAGTGATATCTTTTAGTGATAGAATGGCGCTACCGGCACTATACACTTCCTTATAAAAAAAAACACTTCAAAGTGAATAATAACTTTAATTTCGGAAGTTGGTGTCGCTGGTTTGAATTTTCGTTTTTTGCCACTGACTTCCGAAATTAAGTTAGGTAGTTTAGTTGTGGTACCTACCCCACTCAAATTCGAATACCACTACCTGCTATGTAAATAACAGTGACGGGAGTCAAATAAGATATCATCTACATAGACTAAGTGGGAAAAATACGTGATTATTGAAGCTAACTCCTCCTATAACTTCCTCCTTTTTTGAAGTCGGTTAAAAAATAATAAGTACTTACATACAGACGAAAATAAAACCTCCTTCGTTAAAAAAATGTTTTTATTTCAGTTTGCAAGTGCACACCTTGTCTGAATCCAAGGTGTCGTAACAATAAAAACGCTTCGCCGGTCTCCAGTTATGAGCCATCTCCAGCCAGGATACTAAACAGGAAGATGAACGAGTGGGACGCTAAACACCCCAAGTAAGATACATCAATAGAGTTGTTGGGTCGAACCCAAACCCTAGCCGGCATGCACTTCACTCTGAGCTATTTATTTCATCACCAGTGCTCTCAAAACGGTGAAGGAAAATTTCATGAGGTAGCTTGTCCTTGAACCAAAAATTCGAATTTATGTGACATCCACCATCTGCACTGGGCCCGCGTGGTGGGATACGGCCCACTCTCTTACAGAGGCGAGACTTGAGTCCGAGCATTATAATATGCCGTTGGAGTTTTCGTATATCTACTTAATTAAATCCCTCCCGCTCCCTCCTCTGCCTAACCCTTCGGGGATTACAGGCGTGATGTTATGTATTTTGTATTAAATTATAGTTATTTATGCAACCGTTATAATATAATAAGGGGTATTAAAACACGAATGTGGGCTTAATAGTATCACATGAGTGTTTTAATACCCTTATTATATAACAGTTGCATAAAAGACTATATATAGCTACACCCATGATATGAATCCGATATAAAAGGTTTGAAATACTAATATGGAACAAAAATGGAGAGATACGACGCACATGAATTCGAATTTTTCGAATTCGAATAAACTATAAGAGTTCTTTTTTTTTTATTACCGTGCTTTGTTATTGAAACATGCTTGCATGACAATTTTCTTTTTTGAAATGAGTATTATGAAATTTAGTACAGCATTATAACACCCGTTTGGACGATATGGTTACTATGACACTGGTTGTTTTAATGTTGGCAATAAGCTAACTGTTTCAGAAACTTTTATAGAGAACTAGCTTTTGCCCGCGGCTTCGCCCGCGTGGATGTCGGAAAAAATCCCATGGGAACTTACTACCGACCAGGATTGAAAGCACCCTATGTGTTCATCCAGTTATATAATTGCGTAACTTATTTTCGTAACCGATTAAGACTAATCTTTCATTTTGACAGTTCAACAACATTCATTGCGTTATTTACGTTGTGGAGCAGATTTTTTTTCAAACTTATGAAGCAACAATGTATTATAAATTTGTTTCAAACTGATTCAGATTGTGGATCGTGTATTACGCAATTAGGGTGCAGGTTATAAACTATCTGTGTGCCTTTCATCCATATCCGTTGGGCCGTTTTTGCGCCAATCCGGAACACACATCCAAAAAACCGACAAACGGACAAAAATACTTAAAAACATATTTTCGGCATCAGACTCGTTCCCACACCTCGTAGCAATTACCCGGGCAATATTTCCTTTTCTTTATTGATGAAAAACATATCTGCGGGCTGTAACAACATATGATAATAATTATGTAGTCGGTGGTTTAAATATTATTGTATCATTACATAATGAAGGTATTATTGAAGTTAAGTCAGATAGTAACATACGAAACCCCGAACCACGTACTTTTTTTTTTTTTGTTTTAAGTATTAGTACTTACCGTACCGAGTTTCGAGTTAATCCGACAGCACGTTAAAATGTTTACTTACTTACTTTGCCACCCCGTTATTCGTCTATGTGACGGATTGCTTAAAAAACTAAAAGTGACAAACTTTATTATTTGCTATAGCAAGTATTGCCAAGTTTCAAGTTTAATAACTAAAGGAATAAGGACGAATTTCCAAAAACCCTTTCTTAGTGGATTCCTACGTCCTAATAACTATCTGTGTGCCAAATTTCAGCCCAATCCGTTCAGTGGTTTTAGCTGTGACGTGGACTACCCATTTTCACCCCGTTAGGGGTAGATTTGAAAAACCCTGATACACATTATTCTTTATTTTTCGTTTTAAGTTTATGTACTGAGTTTCGAGTTAATCGGACAGTGCGTTAAAATTCTTCTATACAAACTTTGACACCCCCCAATCCTCGTTTAGGCGGTAGTTCATAAAAACTAAAAATGACAAACTTTATAATTTACTTAGATAAGTATTCGTGCCAATTTTCAAGTCTATTAACTCAAGGAATAAGATTTATCACACAAACGTAATCCCCCCTTTTCACCCCTTTAAACGTCAAATGTCCAAAAACCCTTCTTAGTGCACGCCTGCACGCCTAGGTCGTAATAACTATCTGTGTGCCAAATTTCAGTCCAAATCATTTAGTGGTTTGAGCTGTGACGTAGACTACCCATTTTCACCCCATAAGAGGAAGATTTTTGAAAAACTCTACTGCACATTATTATAAAAACTAAAAATTGCAAACTTTATAATTTACTTAGAAAAGTATTCGTGCCAAAATTTCAAGTCTATTAACTCAAGGAATAAAAAATTTCATACAAACGAAATCCCCCTTTTCATCCCTTTAAAGGTCGAATTTTCTAAAAGCCCTTTCTTAGTGCACGCCTAGGTCCTAATAACTATCTGTGTGCCAAATTTCAGCCCAATCCATTTAGTGGTTTGTGCTGTGACGTAGACTACCCATTTTCACCCCGTTAATGATAAGATTTTTGAAAAACCCTAATACATATCACTATTTATTTCTGGTTTTAAATATAAATACTGAGTTTCGAGTTAATCGGACATCACGTTAAAATTCTTCTATACAAACTTTGGCACCCCCCAATCCTCGTTTAGGGTGTAGTTTATAAAAACTAAAAATGACAAACTTTATAATTTACTTAGATAAGTATTCGTGCCAAAATTTCAAGTCTATTAGCTCAAGGAATAAGATTTTTCATACAAACGAAATCCCCCTGTTTCACCGTCTTAGCGGTGGAATTTCGAAAAATCGTTTCTTAGTGGAAACTTGCTCTTCATAAAGAACACACCCTCCAAATTTCATGTCTCTCGAACCAGCGGTTTAGGCTGCGCGTTGGTATCTCAGTCACCCTTGCCTTGTACATAGAATCATTAAAATAAAATAAACTTTGACTTTGTAATGTCAATTCTAATGACTCGACTTTGTATATAGGTATGTTTTGTTTGAAGTTCTAATTCATATTACTGAGGCAAAGTATGTAAGACTATTATGTGTGTTTGAAGTACTGAAAATAAATCTTATATTATTCGAAGTAAGAAGACCGGGGAAATGTGACCTATCGGTCTTCCTGGTTTCCTTAAGGGTCTTTTCTATCTATAAAGGTACTGAATCATTAACCAAGTCGGACAGATTTATATGAAACGAACTTTAGCCAGGCCAGCGGCTTCGCCCGTGTAGATGTCGAAAATTTATCCATGGGAACCTACTACCGGGATGAAAAGTATCCTATGTGTTAATCCAGGCTATAAACTATGTTTGCCAAATTTCATCCAAATCCGTTCAGCCGTTTTTGCGTGATTGAGTAACAAACATCCAAACACACAAACTCACAAACACACAAACACACAAACTTTCACATTTATAATATTAGTAGGATTATAGCATGGGATGTAGTATATGATGAAACAAAACATTTTAGAAGAGTAAATTGTGGCTTCTTGTCCCTTCTCCATACGAAACTACCTTTTGGATCTTACCTTACCTTTTTCTAAATGTTTATAACATTTAGAATTGATTCTACATAGTTGCTTCTGCCTAATTGAAATAAATGATTTGAATTTGAATCTTTTACCCTACTCCTCAGGTCCATGGAGCCGCCTGGTCATGCTCCTCCCCTGCACCACTGCATCATTCAAAGAAACATGATCCCGAGTCCTTATTTATAGTCAATTAACTTGAAACGTTTATTTATGATTATGTACTTGCAATTTGTATTGAAATTATTTATTTATAGTAACTTGACTTAGATTGTATGTTTTTTTCACTGATTATATATTTTTGTCAAGAAAAAGAGTTCTATTTATTAAAGAGTGATAGATATTTGATTGCTTTCCGGCCTCGCTAATCCAGTACAAACAGTTCTGAGTTCGATTCCCAGGTCGGGCAAAGTATTACTATATTATTAAAAGTAAATAAGCAGCACAGTGTTGAAAATATAACAAACATATAATGGGTTGTATGTCTAACGTTAAACTATGTACATTCAACTGTAAAAATATAACTCGATCAGCTGATTGCATTCGCCAATTATGTGCACGAGCCGACGTGATAGCGTTACAGGAGACCTGGCTGCTGCCTCACGACGTGCCCTTCCTAGCGTCCATTGATAGTGACTTCGCGTACACGGGGAAATCAGCCGTGGACATCTCTGCCGGTGTTCTGGTTGGTAGACCGCACGGAGGTGTGGCGCTGCTGTGGAGGAAGTCGTTATTTGCGTCGGTATCGGTTATAAAGTGTGCTAGTGATCGTGTCGCGTGTATTAAAATAGCGCAGGGCGATCGGTCTTTGTTAATATTTAGTGATTATACATATATGCCCACTGACTGTGCCAAAAATCGTACTGAGTTTACGAGTTGTCTAAGTGAGATTATCTCAGTGATTGAAAGCAGTGAAGTGGAGTCGGTTTTTGTGTTGGGAGACTTTAATGCGCACCTAGGGACACGATTCTCACGTGAGTTACTTTTAACATGTGCTGATCAATCATGATCTTGCATTGATACAGAACGTTTGCCGCAAGACTCGCATACTTTTACTAGCTCCGCCAACGGTTCCCTCCGCTGGCTAGATCACTGTGTTGTCACTGAGACCGCCAGACATTTGGTGAATAATGTGTCTATTTTGTATGGCGTTTATGTGTCGGACCATATTCCGTTATTAATAGAGTGTAACATTAATCTAATTAAACCTAAAATTATTGGATCCTACATTTCATGTAACAAAGTTGTATGGAGTGAGAGGGATTTAGAACAAATAAATAAGTATTATGATTACTGTAATAGCAACTTAAAACAAACAGATTTTCCTCCAGAATTTTGCTGATAATATGTGTCACAAACCTGGGCATCGGTTGGTGATAGGTGGGTTGTATAATAAATTAATTTGTACTTTGAAAAGGGGAGCCGAGCTCTCTTATGCAGGTTCTGTTAGAAAGCGTCATAAAGTGGTTGCGCTGATTCGACTACAATTATAGTTTTATAATATTGTCATTTCCTTTAATTTTCGGTATGTTGGCATACAAATTAATTCATAGATAAAGTTGGTTTGCAACTGCAAGTTCCCATCCCCTATCCTATTCCCACACATTACCTTTCGTTCGCGCGGGAGCAAGACAGCTACACCAAGTGGCGCCAACCCGCGCAATCTCGTCGCAACATTTGAACGAGAGAAAAAAGGAAGATGGAGTTTGGTGTGTGTTCGAACCGCGTCGCTCGCGCAACTTGTGTGTCAAAACTTTAAGGCGCTAAGTCCCGTTTAGTACCGTAAAACGGTCACTTTAAAAAGCCTACTCCTCATTAACGGCTTGGTTAAACGATCTGTAAAAAATATATGTTTGCCATAGATTCATGTACAACATTTTTGTTAAAGGGTTTTTGCGTATGGCTAATAGTTTTGCCTTAAAAAAATATTTACCAAAACGCTATTTTTGGCTAATATTCGCTACTACTTCTAAACGGCTTTGAATTTTGGAAATATTTTTACACTGAAAAATTGATGGTTAGAAGGACTACAAAATTGTTAGAGCATTTTTAAATCAATCAATATTTGCAAAGATAATGACCCCATTTAGAGATAGAGGTTCAGAGGTGCTCTGCGCGGGGCGCGGGCGGCAGTCGCGCGTTAGCATTGAGACGGGATGGCTGTGTCGCTCGCTGCTTCGCCCCGGCTACGGACCGATACGCGCGTTTGTGTGTATTAGTGCAAATATTTACGTTCGAATTGTATCAATGTGCGTTTATAGACTAGCTCGCTGCAGAGAGCCCAATTCAATTGCGCGCGTAGGCGCTTTATTGTTGTTTTTTTTTTTAAATGTGTAATTACGTATAATGCTCTTTTTATTTACATTGACAAAATTTACATACAAATTAACAATTTACAATATAAGTAAACAAAAAAAAAATGTAAATATAAAATATAACATAACATCACGCCTGTGTTTCCCGAAGGTTTAGGCAGAGGTGTACTTTTAGTTAGTACACTCACATTTTGCCAGTTATGTCCCATGTAATAGGGGCGAGCCTATTGCCATCAACTAGGCACAAATCCGGACTCCGGGCTGCTACTGAGCAATTTCAGATGTAAAAACCGGCCAAATGCGTGTCGGACCACACAAAATGAAGGGTTCCGTAGTTGGGATGAATTTATACCAAGAACAAACTCAACATTGTAGTTGAAAAACATTTTTTGCAACTGCAAATTTAAGTTGGTCGATTATTACTCGTTAACTTGTAGAGCCTACTTAGCTGTGATAGTTTTCCTTTTAATTTCTTTATATACCTATAACTACTACTGCCGTGAATTTTTTCACATATCCAAAACCAACCATTGGGGGAGACACTTGACTCTAACAAAAATCAACACTTCAAAGTATAATATTTCGCAAACAGATCCATGAATCCAAAAATGGTTTTTACACACTCATAATATTTTTGAACGATCTTTCCAACGACACTCCACACCATGGGAAGACAAGAAAAAAAACCATACAAACTTTACGTGTAGGTGTAGGGGAGGTACCCTAGATTTTTTTTTTTCATGATTTGATTTTATCACTCAGCGTGATTAATATGTTCACCCGTGCTAATTACAGCTTTCTAGTACTAAGAGTCTATGATCTAAGTCGCGGACAGACAGACGGACAGTGTGAAACTATAGGTAAGGGTTCTTTGTTGACTACGGAACCCTAAAAACGCAATAACACTTTGCCCGACCCATGAATCGAACCCGGGATCTCATGCTCAGCAGTAGCGCTTGCAACCGCTAGACTAACGGGGCAGTCGTTGACATAAAATATTGTGTAAATCTATAATAAAAAATTATGTATAACTATCCACGTCACCACATACAAATGCAATTCAGTAAAAACCAATACGAATATTATACGAAATACGCTCGGGAGAGCCTGGATCGATCCAACGCAAATGTATACGTACATTCGTGGTGGGGCGACCCGGTCTGTCAGGCACTTCTTCTCATGCAACCGAGCGGGTGGGCAGGTTGCGGATAGCCCAACTCCTTTTTTTTTTTTTTTTTTTTGTTTGCGCTGGGAAAAAATGCATTACGCATACCCTCCCATCGGGGGATGGGGGGGGTATGTGGGACTCCCCGGTCTGACCCGGTATACCCACTAAAATAACCCAGCGGCATTC
The DNA here is from genome assembly GCA_949152455.1 of Lithophane leautieri. Classification (NCBI taxonomy): domain Eukaryota; kingdom Metazoa; phylum Arthropoda; class Insecta; order Lepidoptera; family Noctuidae; genus Lithophane; species Lithophane leautieri. The sequence goes on from OX424467.1 coordinate 17,935,484, forward strand.
CCGCTTCGTCTTAGTGGCGGGGGACTGGGAAACCGGCACAGCCTTCACGTCCAGTCCTCCGCCGACGATCGCCCTTCATGGCGGGCCCCTCACGCCCTCCCCGTGGGGAGGGGGATGGGCCCGGGAATGACCGACGAAGGTGGTGACGGGTGCAATGCGGGCGAAGGCACCCCCGTGCCTGTCACCCGCCCGTCGCCACTATAAGGAGGGAGAGGACGGCGCCCTCTCCGACCCCTTCTTCGTCTGCGGAGCGGCGCAGCGAGAGGGTCGTCCTCCCGCACGCGCTCCGCCTCCTCCTTTTGCGAGATTACGTCCTCGCAAAAGGAGGCAACCGCCGCCCAGGCCTCCTCGCTCCCCAGCATGGCGCTGACCACGCCGGGAAGCGAGAGGTCCTGTCCAATCACCGCCGTCAGACCGCGGCGCAGCCCGGACCAAGCTGGGCACACCTCGAGGGTGTGCTGCGCCGTATCCTCCGCCGCACCGCAGTCGTGGCAGGCCGCGGTCTCCTCCCTCCCTATCCGGCACAGATGCGATCCGAAGCAGCCATGGCCGGACAACACCTGCACCAGACGGAACGAGAGGAAACCGTGGGACCGCTCGAGCCAGCCGCGCAGGACCGGACCGAGCGCGTCCAGAGTTCGGCGGCCAAAGGCGGCGTTGGCGAGGTCCTCCGTCCAGTGGAGGACGACGGCATCCTTCATCTCCCGCCGCACGGCCTCTTGCTCCTCGGCGACGGGGCGCTCACCGAGCGCCTTCCGGCGCGCCTTCCACTCGTACACCCTGGCGAGCACCCAAGCCTCCAACTCCCAAGGAGGGGTGCCGGCCAGGGCGCACGCCGCCGAGAAGCCCACCGAGCGGTAGGCCCTCGCCACCCGCAGTGCAATGGCCCTTTGGGGCTTGCGGATGGCGGTCGCATTCTCCCTCCTGTGGAGGGAGTCCGCCCAGATGGGGGCCCCGTATAGGGCCATGCTCCGCAGGATGCCGGCATACAGGCGCCGGCATTTCGCCTTTGGCCCCCCCAGGTTCGGGAGGAGCCATGAGAGGGCGTCAGCGGCTTTCAATAGGCGCGTCGACAGCCCGCTGAAATGCGGACCGAAGCGCCACCTATCGTCCAGCACCAGGCCCAGATACTTCATCTGGGGCTGGACCCGTATCCTGACGCCCTCTACGACAATGTGGGCGTCGGGAGGGCAGCGCTGCCGAGGCCCGCGAAAGAACACGGCCTCGGTCTTGTGCAGCGCCACCCTCAATCCCAGGCGGCGGATCCCCTCTGCAACCAAGGATCCGCCAGCCGAGGCCAGACAGGCCGCGTCCACAAAGTTCCTCCCCCGGGCAGTGAGGAGAGTGTCATCCGCGTAGCAGATGACACTCGTGCCCTGGAGGAGGGCTCCCCGCAGGAGCCAATCGAACCCGATGTTCCACAGGGGCGGCCCCAGCACTGACCCCTGCGGAACACCGGACTCTGAGCCGTACCGCCTCACCGTGCCCGTCTTGTCTACGAGGAGGACCTCTCGGTCCTCCAAGTAGCTGGCCAGGAGGCTCTGCAGGTATTGGGGCACTCCGTGATACCGAAGCGCCTCCAATATCGTCGAGTGGGGCACGGAGTTGAAGGCGTTCGAAATGTCGAACGACACCGCCAGCACTCCGTCCCCCGCCTCCACCGCCTCCTTCACCTGGCCCTTGAGTAGGGCCAGCGCATCGATCGTCGAACGCTCTCGACGGAAGCCGAATTGGGCGTCCGACAGGTCCGGCCCTACCCCACGCAAATGGCTATTAAGCCGGGAGGCGACAATCCCCTCGAACATTTTGCCGACCTCATCGAGCAGAACGATGGGCCGGTATGCCGAGGCGGAGTCTGCTGGGCGGCCCTCCTTGCGAAGGAGGCACAGCTGCCCCTCCTTCCACGGTTTCGGGAACCTTCCAGACGCAAGGCATGCGCTGAAAAGGTCCCGAAACCTGTTCTCCATTGCGGAGGCGGCGATCGCCACCACCCGTGCGGGGACACCGTCCGGTCCGGGGGCCGTCTTCTTCGCGCGGAGGCTGAGAACCCCCGCGTAGAACTCCGCCGTCGTCACCGGGGGGACTTCCTCCTCCAGCGGAGCCGCCGCCTGCGGGGGATCCATCGTTGGTGGGGTGAAGTCGGTCCTGCGCGGAAACAGGGACCGGACCACCCCATCCAGCAACGCCGGCTCGAGGGTCTCTGTCAGTGGGGGACCATACGGGCGCAGCTGGTTCCGCGCCGCTTTGTAAGGTCTCCCATAAGGGTCCCTATCGAGGCCCTCCAGCATCTCGGCCCTCGCCGAGTCCTCTGCGGCGAACATTGCAGACTTGAGGACCGTCGTCGCCTCTCGGTAAGAGGCGTATAGGCGGTCCTCTTCTGCCCGGACTCGGTTTTGGGCGCTGCGCCGTCGGCTTCGCGCGTAGGCCCTTCTGGCCGCCACGCAGGCGGCCCGGAGCCCCGCCAGATCCTCCGTCCACCAATAGACGGCACGACGGGGAGGCGGACGACGAGACCGAGGCATGCTGGAGTTGCACACCTCAGTCAGGGACCTCCTGAGCCGGACCGCTGCGGCGTCCACGTCCAGGACCTCAACAGGGGGTGACAGCCAGTCCTGGAGAAAGGCCGCCTCCTTGGCTGCCTCCCGGTCCAGGCGGGTGAGTGCCCACCGCGGGAAGGGAGATTGCCCAGCACGGGCCATCCCACCCCCCTGGGTGGAGATGTCGAACCGCACATATCGGTGGTCCGACAAGGTCTCCACCATCTCAACTCGCCAGTTGACGACGCGGGCGGCTAGTGCAGGGGTGGCAAACGAGACGTCCACCACCGACCCACCATGTTGCCGCACACACGTGTGGACCACCCCCCTGTTGAGGAGGGACACACCGCATGAGGCCGCCCAAAACTCGACGGCGCGTCCCCGGACGTTGCAACCGGCGGCTGGGTTGCCCCAGGCCACCGACTTGGCGTTCAGGTCACCCAAGACCACGACCTGGCGTGGCGCCGCCCTCCCTACGACTGCGGTGAGGATCTCGAGGAAATCCTCAAAGTCCGAGAGAGGGCGGTTTGGGGAGAAGTAGACCCCCACCAGGGCCATGTCTCCCCACGCGGCGGCCACGTATCCCGGTCCCCTCTCTAAGAGCGAGAGGGGAGGGGAGTCTGTGGAAGACCGCGAGACCAACGCCACCAAGCCGTCTCGGTCACCCAGCCAACGGCCAGGGACCGAGTAAGGTTCGGCGACCACCGCCAAGTCCACCAACCACTCAGCCATGGTCTGCATCAGCAGATCCTGGGCTGCCCTGCAGTGGTTGGTGTTCGCCTGCAGTATGCGATGTTCGACCCTATCCATCAGTCGGACATCGCACCCTCCTCCGCTGTCGCCGCCGCAGGAACAACGGTGCTAGCGGCGGCAGCAGGCCCGGTCGGCGCCTGCGCTTTGCCCCGCTTTGGGGGAGGATTGCAGTTCCTCCCCTTCATAACGTGGGCTGCCGGGCAGCCACTGGCGGCACACACCGCGCAGTGCGGCGTGGCGGCCCCGCAGGAGGCGGCTTTGTGGCCCTCCCTGCCGCAACGGTAGCACGCGTCCGTTCTGTCCACCGTGGACGGACACAGAGCCCGGGTGTGTCCGATGCCGAAACACCGGAAACACCGCAGAGGCTGGTCCTCGAGTGCCCGGACTGCACCCGAGCTGAACCCGACTATGAGCCGCCCCTTGGCAAGGATGGCTTTGGCAGCGGCGATCGGGCACTCGAGGCGAATGGCGCCCATGCCACCGCGGCCGGGCCGTATGTCCCGACCTTGGACCGCCGGGACGCCACAGCCTCCCATCGCCGCGACCGCCGCCACCACCTCCTCCTTGGTGACTGAGTCATCTAGCTCAGTCACCTCTATGGCCGCCGACTTCACTGGTCGGGCCACCTTGGCCGAATCTGCGATGACCTCCTGCAGCTTGGCTGCAAAGAGGTCCGCATGGGCACTCCCCTCTGTCCCCGGGAACTCGAAGATTCGAGCCCCGGCTTGGGTCCGTCGGCAAGACACACTGCCGATCCCCAGCTGGGTGGGATCGGCATTGGCACGCGCCCGCACCAAAATGGACGCGTACGTCTCCCCTCGCTCCGCAGCCTCCGCGGTGAGCGTCACCACGACGGCCGCGGTTTTTGGGGGGACCAGTTTCCTTTTCCCCTTCCCTTTCCCCGTCCCCTTCCCCTTTCCCTTGTCGGTCGTCTGGGACCGGCTGGGAGCGGTGGTAGCGGGGGCGATAGGGGCTGCCGTAGCCGACTTTTTTCCTTTGCCCTTCCCCTTACGGACCACTTCCGTCCACTCGTTGGACGGGGTGGTTGAAGGGAGAAGGGCGTCTTCCGCCTGGGAGGAGGAGGACGGCCCCGGGTCGCAGCGCCTCTTATCCGCTGCAAGCGGTGGTCGGAGGCGCTTCTCCGGCAAGAGCCGGTCCTCAATACCTGCTAAGCAGGCTCTTGTGAAGGCCCTCTCCTCCATTACGACCTTGCGGATGATATCCTCAAGGTTGGAGGAAGGGCCCTCCGCCGCAAGGCTCGTCTCGGCTTGTGGTGGCCGGGCCGTGGCTTCAGCCAGCTTCATCAGAAGCTGGCTGACCTCCGACTGCAGGCGATCTATTTTCGCCTGCATTTGCCGCGTCTCGTCGGTGGCCTTCCGCCGGACCAGCTCCGCGACGACGCCACGCATGCTCGCGGCCCGGCTCTTGAGGGCCTTCTGGAAGGTCCCCTTTAGATTGGATGACTTAGAGGCAACCTCCACAATTTCCTCCTCGTCCTCCTCCGCCATTTTCTCCAGCTCGGCCAGAGACTGGTTTGCGTAATCAACACGGGACGCACCGTACCCGGACCTAGCCCGGGCAACTTGCGCCCGTCTCTCTTTCGCCACGACCCGCTCCTCCAGCTCTTGCTGGAGCTGCACCCGCCGAGCCAGGTCCAACTGGCGTTGGGCGTCCGCGAGCCCAACGACATGGGTATCCGCGGCCGCCGTCGGCTTTTTTGCCTTCGGCAACCTCGTCGACCCAGAGGCCGAGGAGCCCTCGGACCCTCTTACTCGGACCCGCTTCCGCGACCGAGAGTCGTCCGCTTCCGACACAGTCATAAGCGAGTCGTTGTCGGACGACTCGCTTATGTTAGCCCCTCCAAATAGGCTAGCCGCAGACGGCGCGCGGCTAGTCTCTGACGCTGAAGCGTCGGAGTGGCCCTGATAAGGGCCTTTGGGTTGGCCCTGAGAAGGGCCTTTTGGTTGGCCCTGAGAAGGGCCTTTTGGTGGGCCCTGAGAAGGGCCTTTGGGTTGGCCCTGAGAAGGGCCTTTGGGTTGGCCCTGAGAAGGGCCTTTTAGTTTTAAAAATCGCCCGCAGGCGTCTCGCTCCGGTTTTGGCATAGCCTCCGCAGTTTCGTATCTAACAAGACAATAAGGTTAAAATAGCTACGAATGCACAGTGCACTTTGGCCAACCCAATCTGCCACTCCGTTACGGTGGTCAGACTGGGTCGTTTCCAGGGGACGCGACGTGGACGCAAGCACTGTGGGGGGTCCCCCGGATAGCCCAACTCCTGGCTGCGGGACCGGCCGCCGGCGGTTTGCATTTAGCCGCTGGTGGTCGATCCTGCACCAGGAGCATCCTCTCGGAGGATCCCGGACAAGAGAAGTTCCCGAAAGCCAAATCCCAGGCCTAGGGTAACCCATACCCCTTCCCCGTACTCTCCCACACACGGCTGCGCATTGAACTGCGTGCCCCCGGTCGTAGGCTGGCCTCGCTTTGTGCGGAATACCTGTACAGTTCGTGGTCGGCTTGTGCTGGGGGCGCGTGGTTTGGTGGGGAGCAGTGTGTACTTATCTCCTAACCCCACCACCCCACCCTATCCATACACATCCCCTCGGTCCTAAAATCCCTAGGCCAACTCCCAGACCTAGGGTGTCCCCCACAACCCATACCCTCCATCCGCCAAACACCTTCCCTCCATTCCTTTATCCCGTCGGTCTCAGAGGATGGGTAACCTCGATCCCAAAAAAGCCCACCCCCCAAAAAATGAATATGCAGGACAGCGAAAAACCTACCCAGGTGGGTCCCGGCCAAGCCGGGGAATCCCACACCGCTTCGGCGGTTAGCCCCCATCGTATTATGGGAGGGGGCCCTAACTGCAGTATTGACAACCTTATGCCGCGCTTTGCAGCGCGGCCGGCAGCTGACCAAGCGCCCAACACACAGGCTGCGACTAACGCGCCCAAACTCCATACCTCGGCTGCGAATAACGCGCCCACAGACACGACTTCGGCTGCGACGCACGCGCCAGAACTGACCACACGAAGCATGCTTCCCACGGGCCTCTGGCAACAGAGCATCGTGCGGAGCAGCATCAATTACCCAGACAGTGACCAGGACCAGCACAGACCAACAGAGACAGGGAAGGGCGACAGACCTGGCAGCTCTACCACTCTCCCGGTTGAAGTTGATGAAGTACGCCCGCTGAGGAAGCGCGGAAAAATCTTGGCCCGGGAGAGGAAAGCAGGCGACCGAAAGCGCAATACACGCGAAGGCACTAGCCAGCGCGAAGCGCGATCGGACGCCGAAGAGATGGTACGCGACCAGCCGCGAGTACGCGCAGGGGCAACCCAGCGCGCAAAGCAGCCGGACGCGGATCCACGCGACCGACCGCAAGTCCGCGCAGGGGAAACCCAGCGCGAAAAACGGCCGGACGCGAACCCAAGCGGGCGGGGGCAGGTACGCGAAGGGGCAACCCAGCGCGACGCGCCTCCGCACGCGACAGAGGCTGCCGGGGCCGCCAGTCGACCCCGACACACCGACACCGACATAACCACGGACCGGCCTCGACCTAGACGTTCCAGGGGTAAGCGCGCCGGATCCTCACGCCGGACAATGCCGGCAAAAGACACACAGCCAGGCACCTCAGAGCCGCAGCCTGGACCAAGCGGTACAGGGCCGGCAAAGAGGGTGCGCCCTGATGACACGGCCTCGCCGAGCACACTACAGGGGGACGCCAAGCGCGTGAGGGTCGACTCCGCTCAGGGGGGACAGAGGACCTACGCGCGGGCCACAAGGGATATTCCTGCGCGGCTTGCCGTAGCAGTCTGTTTTCCCCACCCCAGTAGGGACCTGACTAAGGCAGAGGCCGAACATATTAAGACCGAACTGGAGGACGCACTGATGGACACAGACCCGTCCACACCACTCCCGGCCTTCCGTGGATACCCTCGGGTAGCGGAAGGCACGGTGCAGATGTGGTGTGAGGATGACACTGCCCTGACCTGGCTGACCCAAAACGTGCCAAAGATTAAGCTTCCAGACACTGACCTGAAACTGACAGTGATGAAGCAGACTGACGTGCCCACCCGTGTCCGAGCCTCGCTCTTCGTCCCTCGTTACAGAGGTGACGTAGCCAGGCTCCACAGTATTCTGACTCGTCAGAATACTTGGTATGACATTGGCAGGTGGTCACTCTACAGGGCGACTACCGTCGGTGGCGACAATAGCGGGACGTACCTCACGCTAGGGTTGCCACCGGAGGAAGCCGAAAGGGTCCTGGGACGGGAGCGACGGGTATCGTACCTGTTAGGGTCGATATACGTGCGTTTCTGGCCCACGACCCGACCCTCTGACACCCAGACTGACGACACAGACGGTAAGACTTTACCGACCACGGCACAGACGACCGACACCGACATCGACCAGCTCGAGGAGGTCATGGCCCGAGCGGCAATGGCCGACGAGGTCACAGAGCCACTGCCCGAATCACCCGGCTGGAGCGAGCGCTTACTCGCCTCATCACCGGGTGAAAGACCACAGACGGAGGCATACCGGGAGGAGGTAGCGGAGGGGCTGTCCGATGGATCCATCTCCGACTGACACCTCTCCATCGCCGTCACCCCTAAACATCATCCAGACCAACCTCCAGCACAGCCAGACTGCCACGGCCAGCTTGCGCAGGGCACTGGAGGTAAAGCCCCGAACCATCGCACTGATCCAAGAGCCGTGGATCAGAAACAATAGAATATGTGGACTCAGTAACATCGGAGGTAAGCTAGTCCTCGATACACACGGCTTAGACAAACCACGAACCTGCGTCTATATACCCAAAGACATTCCTATCACACCACTCACTCAATTCTGTTCCAGAGACCTGACAGCTGTCCGGCTCCAAACTGAAGGCAGTGATCCAGATGTTGTACTAGCCTCGGTATACATGCCAGGCGAGGCCGTGGACTGCCCGCCAAAAGAAATGGCCGACCTGGTACAACACTGTGAGCGGGCCAATTTAGACCTGATCATCGGAACCGATGCAAACGCCCACCACCCGCTCTGGGGTAGCGATGCACCAAACTCCAGGGGAGAGGTACTATCCACCTATTTATTTTCCACTAACCTTAACATTATAAACCGCGGCTCTGAACCCACTTGGGTTACAGCCCGAGGACAAACGATTATTGACCTAACACTCGCTACCGAAAATGTGACAAATCGTATAACAAACTGGCACGTATCGGACGAGCCTTCTTGCTCAGACCACAGAAGGATCCGTTTGACACTAAATGCTATAACAAGAAAACCAGCACCGAGACGGAACCCTAGGCGCACCGATGTCCCAGGGTATAAACGCCTTCTAGCCTCCCTATTAGCGAGGCACTTATCAAGCGTAGCCCTAAGAGACCAAGCACAACTGGAATACACCGTAGCAAAACTATCAGAGTACCTCACCGAAGCATACTATGCATGCTGTAAGTTAAGAGCGCCAAAAACCAAGGGAGAAAAAAATCCCTGGTGGAACTCAGAACTTAGTAAACTCAGAGATCTGCTACGCAAGAATTTCAACAGAGCCAAAAACACCAGACTCCCGGATGACTGGGAGATATACAAAGAAACCCAATACACGTACAAGAAGCAAATCAGAACCGCCAGGAGAACAGCATGGCGGAAATTCTGTGAATCTATTGAGACAAACAACGAAGCCGCAAGGGTGAGGAAAATCCTATCAACAGATCAGGACCGAACTCTTGGTGTGCTGAAAAAAACCGATAACTCATATACGCTTGACGATCAGGAAACTAGTAAGGTCCTTCTTGAGACCCACTTCCCAGAATGCAAACTCCTAGAGGATAGGACGTGGGAGGCGGATCCGGAACGGACCCCAACGGATCAAGACTGGTCTAGAGCCCACAATATAGTAACAGAAGACCGAATAAAGTGGGCCATTAACTCCTTTCAGCCATATAAGTCTGCAGGTTTGGATGGCATCTTCCCAGCCCTACTGCAGTGGGGGGTAGACCATCTGACACCATGCCTAATGGAGATTTACCGAGCCTGCATAGCACTAACATACATTCCTCTTGCATGGCGAGAAGTGAAAGTCATCTTCATACCCAAACCTGGAAAAACTGACTACACACTACCCAAGGCTTATAGGCCCATAAGCCTCACATCCTTCCTACTCAAAACCCTTGAGAGACTCTGCGACAGACACATCCGGGACGGACCTCTCCGGGCAATACCACTCCACAAACAACAGCATGCGTACTCCACCGGCCGATCAACAGAATCCGCGCTGCACAGCGTGATCTCCAAGATTGAATGTGCAGTGGACCACAAATGCTCAGCACTGGCCGTCTTCATTGACATTGAGGGCGCCTTTGATAAAACCAGTTTCAGAAGCATCACCACGGCCCTCAATAGACACAGCGTAGACTCAACCCTGAGTGGCTGGATCACCAACATGCTCAAACTGAGGGCGGTACAGGTGACCGTGAATGACACTACTAGGGCCATTGTGGCGAAGGGCTGCCCCCAAGGGGGTGTCCTCTCGCCACTTCTATGGAACCTGGTGGTAGACAGCCTCATCAGAGTACTAAATGACAAAGGTTACTTCACCGTAGGCTATGCGGACGATATAACCATAATAATCAACGGCACACATGAAAACACTATATGCAACCTCATGCGCCAAGCTCTGAAAATAGTAGAGGAATGGTGCAATGAACACCAACTTACGGTGAACCCAACAAAGACCGAATTGATTCTATTTACAAAAAAGAGGAAACTACCAATACTACAACTACCCCGCTTCTTCGGGACAACCCTGAGCCTATCGACTGAAACCAAGTACCTGGGCATCTTCTTGGACAAACAGCTGAACTGGGCAAAACATACTAACTACATCATCACAAAAGCCACGGTATCCCTCTGGCAGTGCAAGCGACTGCTGGGAAGAAACTGGGGAATTAGCCCCAGGGTCACTTACTGGCTATACACCACGGTCATCCGACCGATCATCACATATGGCTCATTGGTCTGGTGGCCCAGGACAGACCTGAGCACAGCCCGAAGAGACCTCGAAAAACTGCAGCGTTCGGCATGTGTTGCAATCACTAGCAGCATGAGAACCACACCCACTGCTGCCCTACAGGCAATGCTCGGACTGCCACCTCTGCACCTCATCGTACGAGAGGAGGCGGCCCTGGCTGCTTTTAGGCTCCACTTATCGGGAATCCTGACTAAAGACTCCAGAGTTAAGCATACACGCATAAAAGAGGATGCGGTCAAGCGACAGCCAATGATGGCATCACCCTGCGACAAAGCCCCAAAGACACACAACTTTCAAAGGCACTACGGTATAGTACTCACCGAAGAACGGTGTGACTACTCAGGGCCGAAAGAGATGAGAGTATACACTGACGGATCGAAGACCAACTCCGGCACAGGAGTCGGAGTCTTCTCACATGACCTCAACATCAATATATCCAGCCCGCTGGGAAGGTCCAACACCGTCTATCAGGCAGAGTGTGTGGGCATCATACAAGCAGCTTATGCCATACAAGCCAGGAGAGTTACGGGCACCCATATACGGATACTCTCCGACAGCGCTTCGGTTCTCCAATCCTTACAGAAGAATTATATCACCTCGAAGCTTACACTAGAATGTCACAACGCACTAGAACAAGTAACGGTTTCCGGTTGCAACAAAGTGACGCTACAATGGATTAAGGGACACAGTGGATCGCTGGGCAATGACGCAGCAGACGAGCTTGCTAGAAGAGCGTCTAGCGCGTCGATCTGCGGGCCCGAGCCCATCGTACCCATCCCGTTCAATCAAATACGCAGGTGGCTCCAGGAGTTCACCCATACCCAAGCGGAGAACTGGTGGTCCTCGGTACCGGGCTGCAGGCAGTCCAAGGAAGCTATGCCATCCCTGGATGGCAGGCTAACTAGGCGTCTGTTATGCCTGGACAGGAATAGCCTGCGTTTGGTGGCGGGGACCATCACAGGACACTGCTCGCTGAACAAACACTTCCACACAATAGGCATAACGGACAGTCCTCTATGCAGAGCGTGCATGGAGGCCGAGGAAACCGTCGCGCACGTGCTCTTTGAATGCACGGGCGTCACCCAGACTAGAACCGAAACCCTCGGGTCACCCAGATCGTACACAGAGGTTCTGTACAAACCAGGAGTCATAGCCAACTTCTGGAGGGAGGTGGGCTGGTTGGAATAACCCCCAAACGGCCGCCATGGCCCACGCACAATGGTCCACCTTAAGGACTAAGTGCGGAAACCAAACCCATAACATAGAATACATAGATATACGAAATACGAAGTCGCGAACACACATTCATAAATCAGAACGTACTGCACAATCAATTATAAACCTTATCTCATCAAGTACAGAGTGCATGTATTATGCACTGTAGCCTAGGTATAACTTACTCACACGAAATCACTGGCTTGTCGCAAGCTACCCTACAACGGCTGTACTCGTATTACGCGCGCGATGCAACCGCTACAAAGTATCGTTTTGTGATATTTACATTGCTTGTCCAGTCACTTAGCGACACACTTAGGTAGTGGTTATGAAGCAATGTATTCATTACAAAAATAGTACAGTCGCTATGATATATGAAAACAAAAATAGTGTAGTAAAGGCAAGAAATATTTTCCGATTTGTTGTTTATCATGATTTTCACGACAAATATAATAAAATACCCACTTGTGCTGATAATTATGATAAGTAAGTGGTTCCTTAATTTATAAACTTTTTCGTACTAATACATAATTTGTCCCTTATATTTGTAAGCTTACGACCTTCTATTTTCAAGAGACACATCATCATTGTCATCAACAAATGGTTCTAGTTCATAATTTCAACGAAATATTTTTTTGAGTCAAGATTACTTAGCGGGCAGCTACATGTGGACGTGTATCAGTGAGCCGTGAGTTCAAATCTCAATCGGTACTAAAACTTTTTGTAAGTTTTTACTTGATTGGAAGTAATGGGACGGAAGTATAATACATTCATAGTGACGTTACATTAAAAAAAAAAAACATGCATAGTCTGAATCATATTATTAGTTTTCAATACAGTCTGCTGAATACTGATACCTATAAATAGTTAAATAATAATACAATTACTTATATTTAACTTCATAAAAATAAATAATAAGCATTAGAATATAAAAAGTTTTTGCTTAAAATACAAAAAAATCGTTTTATTTCAATGAAAGTAAATCGGCATTGTGAAATGGATCCGAACCCAGACCTCATTGATCGCCAATCCATTGCTTTGCTCATACAGCTACTACCACATGAAATAAGTTCGCGAATTTTAGCAATCGAATGGTAATAACAGGTTGCCACTATAAAGCGTAGTCTAATATTGCAACAGAAATACCTATACTGTTATATTTTGCGTAGTATGACAGTTCATAATTATGTGTGTGTTCTCTGTGGAATGTTGAGACATCACTCATACACGCAAACGCACTGCCTGTATCGTGCTCGAGTTCATACGTTACGTACGTTACATTTAAAAAAGAACATGCATAAAGTCTAAATCATATTATTATTAGTTTTCAATAAAGTCTGCTGAATACTGATACCTATAAATAGTTAAATAATAATACAATAACTAATACATAACTTCATAAAAAATAAATAATAAGAATTAATAGATTATAAATAAACATAAATACCTAACAAGTTTTTGCTAAAAATACTAACAAATAAAATATTATGATTTCAAAGAAATCAAAAACCAGGTCGCGAACCCAGACTCACTGAATCCGAATCCATTGCTTACTCCATACAGCTACTTACACATGTTAAATGTGATTGAATTTTAGCAATGCAATGGTAAGTACAGGTCGAGACTATGACGCGAATTCTAAATGCAACAGAAATAAATGTAATGTAGGTACTGAAGTTTTGAGCGGATGCTGTAAGTACATGTAGGTAGGTATATAGATACGTATGTAGGTAAGTACTCGTATGTAGGTAAGTATGTAGGTAGGTATGTAGTTAGGTATGTAGGTAGATATGTAGGTAGGAAATATTTTAAGGGGTCATTGACACACGGCTACACATCAAGCTACACATTTCCAGTATAAGCTGACCTTGCGTTGTATAGAAATTCTATACAATGCGAGATCAGCATAAACTGGAATTGTATAGCTTGATGTGCAGCCGTGTGTACTCATCATTATGAACAACTTTCACTCCTTAAGGAACCAACCCTGAAATCGCGAAAGAAAAATCATCTGTTCCCTAGATTTTGACGAGCTATGCGAACATAAAACTTTAAAAAAAAAATTGACCGACTTCAAAAAAAACAAAACAAAAAAGGACTACTGTACTAAAAACCAAAAGACAAAAGTACTTCTTTAATAATAAGAGAAAAATAAAAAAATAAAAAAATAACTTTAATTTCGGAAGTCGGTGGCCAAAAACTAAAATTAAAAGCAAAGACACCGACTTCCGAAATTAAAGTTATTTTTTTATTTTTTTATTTTTCTCTTATTATTAAAGAAGTACTTTTGTCTTTTGGTTTTTAGTACAGTAGTCCTTTTTTGTTTTGTTTTTTTTGAAGTCGGTCAATTTTTTTTTTAAAGTTTTATTATTTTTCAATTTTTTGTGTAATTTGATTTTTGTAATCATGGGTAGACCAACTAAAGGAGCCACCCGCATGAAGAAAAACAGAATTAAAGAGACTAATACTGCTGAAAAAGAACGCCTATCTAAGAATCGCAAACGGAGTGCTATGTCCGGTTCCCAAGAATCACCGTTAGCTTGTCATGCTAGGTTATCTCAGATGAGAAATTACATGCATTCTCATTTGTCACAGGAGTCGCCAAATGATAAGATCTGCCGACTCAATCTTATTCAAAAACGATTAAGTGGCGAGTCGTCTGAACAGCGCAAGTATCGTTTAGATTAGGGCTTCCATTACGTAATTACGTAATTACGCAATTACGTAATTACGGACAGATTTTAGAAATCTCACAAATACGTAACTGAAGGGCTGCAGTCCGTAATAACGTAACTATAGGATAATATTAATTAATTTAGGTACCCATTTATTTAGTTCTATAGTTTCTGCCTACTCCATGGGAAAAAGGCATGGGTTTATCTGTGTATTTACAATTTACCTTAATTTAGTTAACCTACGACTTACATTATGACAACACCAAAACCCTTTCTGTGGGTATCCCCCGAATTCCCGGGGTTTATTTTATAACTTCCAATTTGAGTCCGCAAGATTTAATTTCTTAGTCGTACAGAATAGAGTTCATTGTTGACCAATCGGGAAACGAAGGGAATCCCCGTTGGTTGTGGATAGTTCGGTACGTAACACAATCAAAGTTTATAAGTGTTTCGCAAGTATTTGATCTACCTCGTAGATAATAAAGTTTAATATTGTGGATTGAGCAAGCTAAGGGAACTCCCTACATTTTTCTTTACTTTCGTGAATTTAGAAACAATCTCAATACTCGGTACTCAGTCGTCTTACGTACACCTGCGAGATACTGTCCTGCCTGGTCTAAGCTTATTTTATTGACTTTTGTGATTTTGTGTATGTGCCGCAAAGTTTGACGCTTGGTTTTCAGAAGCTTTTCATTACAAGTTTCTAAGTAGATATCACCATACACGAGTAGAGATACTTCAACGAAAATGTAAGTACCTATTTTAACATTACTTTACTTGTCTACTTACTTTGTTTCTAGGGTATTGTGTGAGAGTTTATACATATAATTTAGTAGTTGATTTTATATTGTTGACGGCACGGTTGGCGCAGTAGTTGAGTGATTGGCTGCTGCGCTGCGGGTCACGGGTTCGATTCCCGTACGGAACAAATATTTGTATGACCTACAGATAGGTGTTCCGGGTCTGGGTGTCTTGTGTATGTTAGTTTACATGATTGCGAGTGCACCCACGATACAGCAGTAATTCCTAGTATGGTGCGACGTTTAAAAAAAAAAAAAAAAAATGTGCGATTTTATTTTATTGTTGCTTGTTAGATGTCTGTGCAAATAGACATTGATTATGAGTTCACGGTACGTATGTAAATGTATCCCGTTTTAAGTGTAGTGCCTAAATATAGATGCTATTTATATGTATTACCTAACTATTAAATTATGAAATATTTATATATTGTTTTAGGTCTGCAGTAAAGAAGACTATTTATAAGGAGTTTTTGAACAAACGCACACAATCAGCTATATGGGAACACTTTTTGAGGGCTGAAAATGGGCAAAGTGTCCAATGTAAACATTGTCAAAAAATTTTGAAGACTCCTGGTGGTGCTACTGGAGCACTACATACACATATGCGTGCTAAACATATTGGCGAGATGTCACAAGAGCAAGATGCGCAAAGGGCAAGTACTTCATCGTGCTTTCAAGCAAGAAAAAGTTTAGAACCTCCATCGAAGAAAACTAAACTAACGGATTACTTTTCCACTGAGTATTCCTTGGACGTTATAGTGACTAGAATGGCAGCATTGGATGGCATCCCATTAAGCAAATTTTGTACTTCTGAAGATCTAAGGTATGTTTTCAAAAAATCTGGCTATGATCTACCGAAATCTCCTTCAACTATTACCAAAATTGTCCTGGAACAGAGTTGTGCCATAAAAAAACAATTAATAAATCAGTTTAAAGATATGAAGTCCCAAAAAAAACGGTTTACTATAACGTTTGATGAATGGACCTCTACCCGGAACCGGAGGTATATGAATATAAATATTCATAATAAAGACCTAGAACCAGCTAAATATAAAAATTTAGGACTAGTAAGGATAAAGGGTTCAATGCCAGCTCACGTTGGAACTGTACTGTTAGAAAATCATCTAAATGACTTTTATTTGAAACTTGAAGATATAATTGCATTCACAACGGACGGAGCCAGTGTTATGGTTAAAATGGGCAAAAATTTTGATGGTCACCATCAGTTGTGTTTTGCTCACGGAATACAACTTGCAGTGCTGGACGTATTATATAAGACACGGAAAAGTACAACTACTGAACCAGAACTAGAAGATGAAGCTTCAGATACTGACACTGAAGAAATTGAAGAAAACGATGGCGGACTTTTCATAGAAGTACCTAGAGTTCTAGAACCAGAGTTTCTGTACAAAGATATTATAGTAAAAGTAAGAAAACTTGTTAAATCATTCAAAAAATCACCACTGAAGACCGATTTGTTGCAAAAATATTCTTTACAAGAGCATGGTAAAAGCCTCGATCTTATACTAGACTGCAAAACGCGATGGAACAGCTTATCAGATATGGTTGGACGATTTCTGAAATTGAAATCAAGTTTATTTAAGGCTTTATTAGACTTAAAATCAAATATAAGTTTCACAGACACAGAAATACAAGATCTACATAACATTCATCATAGTTTAGATATAATAAAAACTACAGTGATGGCATTGTGTCGCCGTGACTCGAATTTGTTAGCAGCAGATGCTGCGCTTCAGTTTATGTTAAATAAGCTTGATGCTCAGTCCAATGGGCTCAGTGACAAGCTTGCTGTATCCCTTAGAAAAAGAATAAAAGAAAGGCGAACAAATGTGTCTGGTGTCTTGCAGTATTTGCATAATAATGAAGAATATTATAAAACCGAAGAAACAGAAACTTTTACAAAACCGACGTCGGATTATATTAGAACATATGTTGCAAACTTATTAGAAAGGCTCAAATTTACACCGCCTACAAGTACACAAATGAGTTTAGATTCCGAAGCAGATGACAATGATGCTAATGATGGTTGTGGCGACGAGTTGACTGTTGCACAGCAACTAGAAAAAGAAATACAGAAAACTATGTCTACAGTAAACAAATCTGGAGTAAACACAGATCTTGAATCCATCATCAGAGTTGAAATGTGTATCTACGATAGCACTGGCGGCGGTCGTGAAGTTTTCCTAACAGCAGCTTATAATTATTTACTATGTATAATGCCTACTAGTGTTGAAGCAGAACGGGCATTTTCTTCTGCCGGCTATCTTTGTTCTAAACTAAGAAGTTCCCTTGGTGACAGAACATTGCATTCGTTATCATTTATGAGATCATATTATCAAGAACAAAGATTGGAAAAATAACCATATTTTATATTGTTTCTTACTTTTAAACCATTTGTGCGTGGTACATGTTTTGTTTGAATTGTTGATTGAGTTTAGTCAAAATCAAAATCGTCAATCAAATCAAAATATTACATTTTGATTTGATTGACGATTTTGATTTTGAGTTTAATTTTAAAATTATAATTTTAATCTGTAATTTACTTTTAATTCCTTAATATTATAATTTTTTTCATTTGAAGTTGTTTGATTTTTTACTTCTAAAATACGTAATAAGCGCAGAATTTATCGTGCTTTAAAAAATCAAAACAGTTAAGTACGTAATTACGTAGTTACGTAATTGAAGCATCAAAATGCGTAACTAGTTACGTAATTAGCAAATCCGTAATTTTGGAAGCACTAGTTTAGATGTTATACGAAACCGGCTGGCTAATGAGACTCCCGTGCCTTCTCAAGAATATAAGGGTGAACACTATACATTTGCTTACACTGTATAGTTCCCCTCATCATCATATTATAAGGTGACCATAATCAGATCTGTAATGTCACTTACAACCTATATGGTTGCAAAGTTCTTATCAATATAAATGAATTAAGTCCAAACACAAGGTAATTACTGTGAACCGTTGAGGAGTTCCGTTAATCGTCCTTCGTCTTCATCATCAGACCCTTAACGACAGTCACAACCCATCCAAGCGTAAGGTTCTTATCAATACAAATTAATCAAGCCCAAACACAAGATATCTGCTGTAAACCACTGAGGAGTTCCCTCGACTGTCTTTCGTCTTCATCATCAGACCCCTAACGACAGTCACAACCCATCAAAGTGTAAAGTTTTTATCAATACAAATTAATCAAGCCCAAACACGAGGTATCTGCTGTAAACCATTGAGGAGTTCCCTTGACTGTCTTTCGGCTCCATCATCAGATCGACTCCAGGCCTTCATAAAATTGTAGTGCTGTAAAATACTTAATGAATAAATTAAGGAATGCACTAGTTGCCCTTACGATTTTTGAAAGTTCCCCTCGATTTCTCTAGGATCCCATCATCAGATCCTGACTTGGTGACAATGGGACCACCTCAGAAGTATAAGCTTTTGAACAAAAAAAGAATTTTTTAAATCGGTTCACAAACGGCGGAGTAATCGGTGAACATAAATAAAAAAAAAAAAAAAAAAAAAAAAAAAAAAAAAAAAAAACAATCATCCCGAACATAGTACCTCCTCCTTTTTTGAAGTCGGTAATAAAATAGGGGACAGCAGATTTTTTTTCGTGATTTCAGTCTTGGTCCCGTAGTGAAAGTTGTTCATAATGATGAGTACAATGACCCCTTAAAATACTTCGTGTATGAAACGATACACCAATATTTTCTTCCAAACACATGCTAAAAAATAATGTCCAGTAAAAACTTAAAATATTCGTAACTTATGTATCTATCTATACTAATATCAGCCTTACATCTCCTCTCCGCCATTTCTTTCTGGAATCGTAGGTAGAATTGGCGTCCTATGCGCGCAAGTCTGCGCCCCTGCATTTTCTTTGTTCGTCGTTTTAGTTCAGCGCGCCACCGCGCGCGTTTTACGTATTCGGGGAGTAGGGGTTTAGCTCCGCCCAGATGCGGAAGGTCAAGTGACGAAACTATGGCCCTTAAGAAACAAGTGAAAATCCCGCTTCAGGCTTCAATTCGTATCAAACAAGGTATTGTGCACCCTTCCCTAATACAAACTGTCGTTTTTACCTAATTTTCCATAAAGTTTGTACTCCATCCATTGTCTCGTAAACCAACTAGGTATATTTTCTTATTCGTTAGATTATCGCTTGTTCGCGTAAACATTTAATGGTCCTTCGAGCCGGATTGATATATATTGTAATTGTAGTTCGAATCAGTGCAATGTGTATTTGTCAAATTCCAAATAGTTCGTAAGTACCTAGCCGCGTACGAGCGCGTCGGTCGCCATATCGGTAGGTACATAAATTGTCGTTTCATTCGCTTCTTATTTCCAACATAATTAGATAGTAATTGGAAAATATCATTCTCGTTCGAATAACCCGCATTTTCTAAACTTATTTACTTGTAATTATGTCTTGTAGTTCAACCCGCGTTAAGTAAATAAGTTAGTAGGTACTTATATTTTACTTTCGATATCGTTTCTTCATTCGTAAAACCCCGCATAGTAAGTATTTAATTATTACATTATTTCGATCGACCCGCGTATAATTAGGTACTTACATTCATAAAATATATTTGTAGATTCTTTCGTAAGGGAAACAGACGTAACCTACGCAATAATAAGTAGAAGTGGGTACTTGTTGAATACCTACCTACATTTGAGGTAATCTGTTCTCCACCGCATAACAACCAGATAGGTTGAATCGTTGCTTGTTACAAATTAGTTTCGTAATTGTAGGTTCCTGGTCAATATCATTTCACCAAAATGGCGCCTACAGAGTCATCTGCAACTTTGAAATTGTTATACGCTAAGAGAGATAGGATATTTTCCCGTATGCAAAGTATTTGTAATCGCTCTCAGGATATCGATTTAAAATCGTCTAACATGGAAACATTTTTATGTGAGATTGAAACCGTAGACTCATTACGTGAGGATTTCGAAAGTGTGCTGGATAAAATAGCAACTATTGAATTAAAATTAAATCCAGATTACGTCGTTAATTACCAGTCGCTCTCGTCTTTTGAAGACCTATTAGGTTGCGTGAAACGAGCCGCCAGTAAATTAGAATCGAAACCGCGTACTGACACTGACTACAAGTCATCAAACCAACATAGGTCTCCTAGACTACCTCCTATTGAGATTCCCGAGTTTCGGTGATATAAAAAATTGGCCTTTGTTTTTCGCTAGCTTTCAGAATGCCGTTCACAATAACGTATCACTCACGGATTCTGAGAAATTGTATTATTTAATTGGTAAACTGACTGGTAAGGCACGTTCAGTATGCGCCGGAATTACTCCTTGTTCAGAAAATTATTCGTTGATATTTGATTTGCTTGTAACTAAATATGAAGACAAACGGCTTTCGGCCACTTCATATTTAGACCAATTATTTGATTTTAAACCCATCTCGTCCGCAAACCCTAACAATCTAGAAGCTTTCTTAGATAAGTTCGCTTCATCTGTCGCCGC
This sequence comes from Lithophane leautieri, assembly GCA_949152455.1. Classification (NCBI taxonomy): domain Eukaryota; kingdom Metazoa; phylum Arthropoda; class Insecta; order Lepidoptera; family Noctuidae; genus Lithophane; species Lithophane leautieri. Next base: position 17,955,999 of record OX424467.1, read on the forward strand.
TTTGAAACATTTAAAGGTCGATGACCTTTCGGATTTTGTTTTCTTGTATATTGCGTTTAAGAAGTTAGATTCCGATACCGCACGCTCGTTTGAGTCCAATAGACGTAGCTGTAAAATACCTTCTTTCGAAGATCTAGTCTCGTTTGTGCGTGATCACATTAAAATATTGCAGCGTACTTCGTCAGTAAATTATGAAGCTACAAAAATGAATCCTCGAAAAATAGATACAACTTCTAAATCGTCTAAGTCGTCAACTACGTGTGCTTATGTGAATGCCACATCTAGTTCAGAGTCAACTTCGTGTCTTTTATGCAATAGTCAACACGATCAGATTTATAAATGTTCAGTTTTTCAAAATTATAACTCAAATGATCGTTTTAAATTTGTAAAAGCAAATCATTTGTGCATTAATTGTTTAAGTAGTGGTCATCGTGTTTCTGAATGTAAGTCTAATTCTTTATGTAGGAGGTGTAATTCTAAACACCATACTATGTTGTGTTTTCGTAGTGAATCCGTTGTGAATGGCTCGAATGCGCCGCGCGCGCTTGTTGCCGCGGCCGAGGCCCCCCCGCCTTCTGCGGGACATAGTGACGCGACTACTGCGTCTCCGCTTCCCGCTCGCACTGTCGACGTATCCCTGTGCGCGTTATCAGATAACACGGCTACCACCGTATTAATCGCAACTGCCCTTGTTATTATTAGAGACAGCCATGGTTGCGAGCATAGTGTGCGTGCCTTATTAGATAGTGCTTCTCAAAGTAACTTTATTACTATCGATTGTTGTCAACGTTTAGGTTTAAATATAAATACTAGACCAACTTGTTCGGTAGTAAAGGGAATAGGTGGTTCGAGCAAAATTATTCAGGGTTCTGCAAATTTGAAGTTTTATTCTCGTTTTGATCGTAATGTTAATTATAATATCGAGTCGTTAATAGTTGATAAAATAACCGAACATTTACCGACTGTCGCGGTTAATGCTTCACATCTGTCGAATTTTATTAATTTGCCGTTGGCTGACGATACTTACTCTTCTCCAGGCCCGATTCAGTTACTGATCGGTGCTTCGCTTTTCCCGCATTTACTTTTATCGCATAAGGTCCAAGGACGGTCCCCGCATCATTCGCCTCTCGCTTTAGAAACTGTTCTTGGCTACGTCATTGTAGGTGACGCTCCGGTCTGCGTTGATAGAAACGAGACCGTGTCTTTTTGTTGTACAGTTGATCCGTTGGACTCAGCTATTCGAAAATTCTGGGAATTAGAGGAGGTGATCGTTCCTTCGATACTCAGCCCAGATGATAAAACCTGTGAAGAGTTTTATTCTCGTACTACTTCTCGGGAAAGCGATGGTCGTTATGTTGTAGCTCTGCCCTTTAAAGGTGATGAACACTCACTTGGTAATTCCCGACAAGCAAGCGAACGACGCTTTTATTGTTTGGAACGGAAAATGCAGGCGTCACCAAAATTAAAGGTGGCGTATGATAGTGTAATTCGCGAGTATTTAGAAAAGGGTTTTATTTCACCTGTACCTGCAGACTTAGAAACTTCGCAGTCATATTTTATACCCCATCATGGAGTCATCCGAGAGGATAAGATCACTACAAAACTACGTGTTGTTCTCGATGGTAGTTGTAAGACTACTAATGGTGTTTCACTTAACGACCTATTGTATAGTGGTCTTAATCTTCAAGGAACCTTGTTTAATATTATATTTAATTTTCGTTTGTTTTCGGTCGCACTTTCCGCTGATATTCGTCAAATGTTTTTAAGTATTGGCGTTCGAGAATGTGATAGACGTTTTCAACGCATTCTGTATCATTTTTCTACGCTACAACCTTTACAGGTTTTTGAGTTTAATAGGGTGGTGTTCGGACTAAAGTCCAGTCCATTCCATGCGCTACGCACTATTAAACAGCTGGCAGCTGATGAAGGTGACACTTACCCTAAGGCTAGAGATATCGTGGATACTGGTCTCTACATGGATGATTTTGTTTATTCCGTTCACAATGAGGATGAAGCCATGTCCACCGCATCTGAAATGATCGCTCTTATGCAGGCTGGTCAGTTCGAACTTGTCAAATGGACAAGTAATTCCCAAACGGTTCTAGATTCGATTCCGCTATCTTACCGCTTGCCAGCTGTCAAAGAATTCGATGAGTCTGATGAACACAAAGTACTTGGCTTGTGTTGGTCACCCACTACTGATTTTTTTGGTATGAAAATTGGTACACCTTCTCATATTTGTACTAAACGCACCATATTATCTTGTGTCGCAAAAATATGGGACGTAATGGGATTTGTTGCACCTGTCGTATTGTATGCAAAGCTCCTAATTAAGCAGCTTTGGTTGTGCGAGTGTGATTGGGATAAAACCCCACCAGAAGATATTGTCAAATTGTGGACCCGCTTTAGGGAAGAACTCCCCTTGCTTGGTGATATAAAGATCCCACGCCACGTAGGCATCGTCACCGATAGTGTCGTTACTATCCTGGGGTTCGCAGACGCCAGCGAAAAGGCGTATGGTGGAGTCGTTTATTTTCACGTACAGAATATGGGTGGTAACACAATAAGCTTGATTACAGCAAAATCGAAGGTTTCTCCTCGAAAGGTTATTTCACTCGCTCGACTCGAACTTTGTGCTATTCTTGTCCTCGCTCAACTTATAAAAAATATTCTCGTTGCTTGTAAAAATCGCATTAGTTTAAGAAATATATTTGCATTCTCGGACTCAACAGTTGCGCTTTGTTGGGTGCATGCATCGCCGCATCGGTGGAACACCTTTGTGGCTAACAGGGTATCGAGAATACAAAATGATTTATCGCCTAAAAATTTGTTTCATGTATCTGGTACTGAAAATCCAGCCGACTGTCTGTCGCGTGGTCTTACACCGTCGCAAATCATCGGCCATCCGCTTTGGTTCACGGGGCCTACGTGGGCTCGCTCAGACGTCTCTCAGTGGCCTGTTGTTCCCTTTAATCCGTCTGCAGTGTCGGACACGCCAGAGGAAAAGAAACATTCGTTGCTTACATCGCTACCACGGGAAAAATCCCCTATAATATCGTTAGGCCATTATTTTTCGTCTTGGACAAAATTATTGCGCTGTGTAATTTTCGTGTGCAGATTCCTTAAACTATTACCTCGTCGCTATCGTATGTCATCGTCAGATTATGACTTCGCCGAATTATTGGTACTTCGTGAACTTCAACGTTTTTATTTTCCAAGTGAGTTCGTTAAACTTGAGGAAGGTAATAACTGTAGTCGTCCATTTCGTCACCTTAAACCATTCCTTAAGGACGGTCTCATCAGAGTCGGAGGCCGTCTAAGGAACTCCGATTTAGATTATGATTCGAAATATCCAATCCTTCTCCCTAGTAAGGATCCAGTTCTGAATTTGTTGACTGATTACCATCACAAGTCGAACTGTCATGCAGGTCCCGACTTGCTGTTGTCGCTCTTGCGTCAGAAATATTGGATACTTTCTGCACGTAACCTTATTAGGAATAGGATTCATAAATGTGTTCCGTGCTTTCGACTTCGCCCCAAGCCAACCTTCCCAGAGATGGCAGATCATCGTTCTTGCCGTGTCGTGCAATCAGCTAAGCCGTTTGTGCACACGGGCACTGATTACGCTGGCCCGTTTAAGGTTACAATGACTCGTGGCCGAGGTGTCCGTTCAACTAAAGCGTATGTATGCCTATTCGTCTGTTTGACTACGCGCGCCGTACACATCGAATTGGCTGGTGACCTAAGCACCGCCAGCTTTATGGGGGCTTTCAAGCGGTTTCTGTCGAGAAGTGGTTCCGTTGGTAAGGTTTATTCAGACAATGGAACCAACTATATCGGTGCTAAACGCAAACTTTCGGAACTTCACGAGCTTTTACGTTCGAAACACCATAGTACTGAATTTGGTGACATGTTAGCTGAAAATCGCATAGATTGGGCCCTCAATGTCCCGGCTGCTAGCCATTTTGGTGGAAATTGGGAGGCCAATATCAAAAGCTTAAAAACTCACTTATATCGCGTGATAGGCGAAACAATTTTGTCATTCGAAGAGTTAAGCACTGTGCTTGCTCAAATTGAATCTGTTATGAATACTCGACCTCTATGTAGGACGTTGTCTAACGATCCCTCGGAACCACTTGCTTTAACTCCAGCGCACTTTTTGAACCTCACGCCTTTAAAGTATTTACCCGCTGGAGAAATAGATGAAAATTTAAATACTCTTTCAAGATATGACTTGCTAGACAAATTAGTTCAGTCTTTCTGGAGGCGTTGGAGAACAGGTTACCTACACACTTTACAGTCGCGTCGTAAATGGAATACGCCAGTCGATCCAATCGTTGCCGGTACAGTCGTAATTCTTTTAACTGAGAATTCACCTCCACTCCATTGGCCTTTAGGTATCGTGGAGGAAGTTTTCCCCGATTCCGCGGGAGTAACACGCATAGCTCGGGTGAAAACAGCAACTGGATCGTACTTGCGTCCAGTCGTGCGGCTATGCCCGTTACCTAATCAGTAGCCCACGAATTCCTTATTTAGGTTAGGGTATAGAATTAGTAACTATGTAGCTTTAATTTGCATTCGTACAATTTAGTTAGTTTTAATTCATCTTTGTCCTTAATCGATAAGTTTTGAAGGCATCCCTTCAAGCCCGGGGGAATGGTTGCGCTGATTCGACTACAATTATAGTTTTATAATATTGTCATTTCCTTTAATTTTCGGTATGTTGGCATACAAATTAATTCATAGATAAAGTTGGTTTGCAACTGCAAGTTCCCATCCCCTATCCTATTCCCACACATTACCTTTCGTTCGCGCGGGAGCAAGACAGCTACACCAAGTGGCGCCAACCCGCGCAATCTCGTCGCAACATTTGAACGAGAGAAAAAAGGAAGATGGATTTTGGTGTGTGTTCGAACCGCGTCGCTCGCGCAACTTGTGTGTCAAAACTTTAAGAAACAAGTGAAAATCCCGCTTCAGGCTTCAATTCGTATCAAACAAGGTATTGTGCACCCTTCCCTAATACAAACTGTCGTTTTTACCTAATTTTCCATAAAGTTTGTACTCCATCCATTGTCTCGCAAACCAACTAGGTATATTTTCTTATTCGTTAGATTATCGCTTGTTCGCGTAAACATAAAGGAAATTATGAAGTAGGGTGGATCAAACACGTTCGCGAGGCTCACCGTGATGCCCGACTGTGTTATCAAATTTCTGAAATAAAATATTTGAATATTTGAATATTACATGGAATTTTGTAACATAACTGGCGAAATGAGAAATGTTAATATCGTGCGGATTTCATCTCGCATGCAGGATTGCCCCGCACGCATAACCCCCACAAATATCCTTTTCATACAAGTACTAGCTGCCAGCACTGGCTTTCACGGGTAGCAATAAGTAGCACCTACCTACCCTACCTACCTACCTACCCTACCTACCTACCTTCCCTACCTACCTACCTTCCCTACCCACCCCCTCTAGTAGCAGTAGTCCGGTTGACTGAACTACTGAAACTTTCAGTTGCGATTGTTCTGTTCTAACAAAGCACCGAACTTAAATATGTGCCCCTTTAGCTACCTACCTACCTACCCTATCTACCTACCTAACCTACCTACCTACATACATACGTATCTACCTACCTGCGTTACCTATCTGCGTACCCTACCTACCTACCTACATACATACATACCTACCTACCTATCTACCGAGATATCATCAAAAAAGCCATTCCATACAAATCACAAAATCGTTTCAGCAGTTCTCGGGTTATACAATATGTTGTAACAAACCCGACTTTGTTTTATATACAGCATGTAACAAAAACCCCGTCCGATCTGAAAGGGAGCGCTAGGTACTGCAATAACATTACTAAAAAGTAATCCAATTTTTTGAGAAAATTTGAAAGTTATTGCTATTTAAAATTCACGTTTTTGTAGCAAAATTTCCCCAATTTCATTATAAATTTGCAAATTTTCTACAGAAGTCATAAGTTATGACTTGTAGACAGCCGCTAAATGACGACGGCCGCCCGCACCCAATGTAACAAACCGTTAAATTCCCAACTTAAAAAAAAATGCGGTCATTTTTTTTCTCTTTTCCAAAAAATAAACACATAATTAGACTTTCATTATGATTCTTCACAACATCCTCACAGATCGGACAGGGTTTTTGTTACATGCTGTAGATTTATTGTAATGTGTGGAATAAGCACGCGTGCCCCACGTCCCGCGTGTGTCAGAAATATGTAGCATTACGTAAAATTAATCTTCGATTTAATTCATAATCTAAACTTTCGCAGTATTTCTAGATGAACAATCAATTCCGAACGAAACCTGTGATCTGTGAGTCGGTCTAAATAAATACAAAAACATTTACTTTTTCCTAAAATTTAATGATAACAGAACTATAAATTGTACAATGTACTTAAAATATATCCTTGGTTTTATATACTATTTCGATGTATAAGTTGTTCTGTATAATGGTTTTTATTGTTACTTAAAAGACTATTATCAAAAACAGCGATTTCTAGACGAAAAGTAGGTCATCAAACTTATGTTATGATTTGTGGTTTTTGAATAACCAAAACAAATGTTTATTAATTCAGAGTTTCAATAAATGATCAAGTTATAATTAACATGATATTATAATGTTAATTAGTATTTTATATTGTAATTCAATAGTCGCAAGTAGTTTCAAACGATTCTCCTAACTTTAAGTTGATGTCAATAACTTATCTGATTTTACTTTTCGATATCAAATAAGTAGATACATACTAAATTGCTAAATTATCGTATTAAGTTTTAAGATGGTTCCACTATATAAGATTTGTTAATTATTAACTATGTTAGAGATTATTAAACAATAATCTATGACCATCTGCGATTGGTCTAAAATGGCGGCAATGTTAGATGTACTTGAGCAATATTGGGAGACTATAAAATACGTGTACCCGCCAATTCGGGATCTTTGACGCCTCGAGTAAGCCGCACCCAGGTTACACGCGGCTTACTCGTAAACAATAAGACTCCACAGATGTACACATACATCTGTTGCGCGGCGTGTGCTAAGTTAATATAGGCATGCCGCGTGACTAATTACAGACATCCACTACTAGACAGACGCCTATATATAACACGTGCGGGCGCGACGCGGGCCGCGACGCACGCAATCACTGAGCGGCGGTACATAACAATACAAGCCGCTCATACATACATACAGTTTCTCCTTCAAACCGCGAACGGCTAGATCTGTGACCGGGGCGAAGGAAAACTACACCTTACTCTGTAGGAGCGTCGAGTCGGCATCTCTGGCCTCCCCTAGGCAACTAGGGGTCTCACCTGGCGGTGACTGACCGCCGAGATGTCGTGAAGAAAGCGGCGCTATGGACATAGCGCCGTGGCGCGCCTACAGAAAAACGCATTGCAACTTGTCACACGGACGCGTTATTAGTAACGCGTCCGACAGACGCCGACAGCCGCCATAGGCAACTACAAGGACGGGCCCGTAGTTACGGGCCACAGTAAAGCTTCCGCGAGAAAGGGGCGGAGCCCCGTCCTCGCACGCCACGTCCCCTGACGGGGACGTAGCGATGTCCTCTCGGTTCGGGATCTTCTTTTTGATACAACTGTGGTGAAAGATGGACTACCTACCTATAATGTTCACGTAAGTTAATTGATCATATTTTTTGATTATTGCTGATAGCTATGTTTTTCTGTATGTGTTATAATATGTTTTATGGCTAAATGTGTTAAATTGAATTAGGGAATATTCATGTTCTGTTTCTTCCCGTTGATAAGTTGCTATAACTTTGAGAAATAGTCCCAGAGATTAATGTGATAACAATGATTTATTCTAAAGTAAATATGTGTTGATCCAATACTATTAAATTAGCTGCCATGGAGTTTCTTGTCCTTCTTCTCCATGATGACCTAGATTTGGAACGGACAACTAGTGTTCTCATTACCGTATTTAACCGACAAGCCTAATTAAAATAAATGCCTAGTCTTGTCTTTCTGTGCTTTTCTTCATAAAACCCTTTCCTTAAACACTATATAGATACATACTTTCATACACAGTAAATAACTAGTAACCATTCTGACACTCGAAACCTTACTAATTAGAGGAATATCATATACTATACATATACATATAGTACTTTAATTCTTCTCCCTCCTCCTCCATCATTCTGACACGTGCATATATTAAAAAACACCCTTCAAAGAGTACAGGCGTGATACCTATTGCTTTTGACTTATAGAACTTAAATATTAATAATTCCATGGTCAGAATTTCGTCGAAGGTGAGTATATGTTCCTTGGTCAGAATTATCACACACCATGTGGTCACTCAGTCCACACACACACAGAACTCGCTCGACAGAAACTTTTACTGCCTATGACGTGACTACGACACTTGAGAAATAGCCTTTCCTTTTGTATTACATTGAAATCCCGACTCCAAGCAAAATTCAGTGTAAACGAAACTTCTTTTTGTAGCAAACCCTTCCTTACCCAAAAAATTTTTAATTGACTTATTTCTCTCTGTGATTTCTGTTCAGTTTTCTGTCATCATCATCTTGTAGAAAGGAACAATTATTACCTCAATTGCCAAGAAAAAACAAAAATATATATAAATACTCACCTCGGGCGAGATCCATAGTGTTCTCTGTGTTTATAGTGTAATAGGTGTATTATCTATGGTTGTCGACGTCACTTGTTACAGTTGTCTATAATAAAATGTACTCTGTGGCAGTTGTTACCTGTCCTGAGCGTATCCTATGAAGCAGCTTTTATAAATATTTTTTACAACTTTTTCCCACCCGTTCCAACCCGGATCCTCCAAATCTTCTCACTAACTACTTGATCCCAGGCCGCTTCCAAATGCCGTCTATATGTTCACGGTGAGCTGCTACGCGTTCCATCCTCTGATCCAGAGGTTCGTGAGGCTCTGGAGGTTTGTCCAAGTGGTGTCGGACGTGATCACTTTCGTGTTGTCCATGATCTGCTGCCAGTGCAGTGACGCGATGCCTCTGTCCAGTTCTACGTCCGCGCCATCCGTGCAGATTTTTGAGGTAATTTTGCTATTGTATTAAAAATTCTTGTTTTTTTTTGGACACCAATCTTCTCTAGATTCCGATGCAGGATAAAAATTAAGCTGTCCGTAAAAGATTTTGAATTATGTAAGCATAATTAGTGTAAGGCCTAAAATATACATGGGCCCGTATTACAGAAACTCACAAAAAATTGCATTAGGTACTTAAAACTACATTTCATCCATCAAATGACTAATGCTCGAGTCTTAACCGAGGTTCTGTCGGCCATAGAATAAAACTAAATATTTGGTTACCTCACTGCATGCTATTGAAGCGCAAATTAAAGCCGAAACCTCATTCCCTATTCACGTATTCACCAGGCCAATGCATGTAATCAAAGACTTGCCGAGGTAGACCCTGGTCGTTGCAGCGGCGAACCAATGAAGGCGCAGCACCTGGTCATTGACTTCACTCCTGGCAAGGATGACACGCCAGAGACCGAGGCCAGGTGCCAACAGTTCTGGAATTTTGCTAAGAACCGGACAGAGCTTGAAGGCATGATGGTGCAGCCAGTGAGTATACCTACCGCGTAATATAGGACCAGATGATTTTGTTATTGAGCTCTCTCACTCTCTCTTTTCTTGATAATTATTTTTTTCGAGGTTCCTGACTATTGTCGGACATGTACGAAGCCGCCATTAATGAGTTCATCACACGATATGGTCACTATTATATCTTATGAGCTGACTCATGAACAGTGGCTACGTTCAAGTTCGACTGTAGCCGACAGAAACTGTGTGCTTTACCCGTAAAAAATCACAAACGAAAATTAATAAATGTTCAATCAACTCAGCCTATCGCCGACCACTGCTGGACATAGGACTCTCCTAAGCTGTGCTATAACACCCGGTCCTCCACTTTTCCCAGACTCCTTTTTAAGATCATCCTCGTCGCCGTCGGTCCTTGTAGCTGGCGTCATAAATTACTAATTTTTATATATTTTTCTAGTCAAAACCCGAAACATCGAAGCGTCAGTTGACAGATTTGCCAAAAGCTAGTGTGCATCCAGAAATAGTTATAGAACAAAGTAACCGTAATTTACCAGCTATACACATGCTCAGAAAAATGAACAATAAAGGTAAATGACACTACGTACAGCCGACCGCACGTCGCCGGTGGTAACACTCTAGCCTTGAGCTGGCCTAGCTACGGAGTTTGGATGAAAGGCCAGCTTATAATGATGCTGTTCCAGTGACTTGCGGCCGACTTTACCTACTTTTCATTTGACTATTAACTACAAAATAAAAAAATTACTTTTTGACGAGAAAATTCTCAAACACTATTGCTTTATTATCATTCACGGAAAATAAGCTCAATAAAGCAAGGTTTTTCACAAGCAAACTATAATTTTGTCAAACTTACATAGTGTACCATAGTTCCAGATATGTTAACTCGTATAGCTTATTACAAAGCTACGTGAACTAACATGAGCAAAGTAAGCTCGCAGTACGTGTGACTTGCGCTTGCACAGCTTATTTTCACTCACTTGCACAGCAATGGTGGGAAGCCCACCATGACCAGGTTCACACAGATACAATCTTCATCTTCTTCTCAACGTTGGCGCTGGCACAACAGTTATTCAGAGGCCGTAGACAAAGTGACATTCTATCAGCGATAACGATGATGGAAAAGGCAAAAATGTATAGGATTGACATAAGCTATCGAAAACGTATGTCAATCCTGTTGAAAGTCATTGTAGAAAAATGAAAAGCTTTCGAAGCAATTGTCACTTGTCTAGGCTCTCAGATCTCGTTGGCCCAAAACTTCGCCACTTCCACGGCGTTATCGGTGGCAGCGCAGAGGTCACATTGACTGCGTCGTTTAGCGCACAGAGGATAGGGGGTGAAACACAGTTTGCGACACACAGTCACACAGATCCAGTATCCGGGCGTCCAATCACGTCGAGTGGAAAGAGATATACACAGGCATGATGAGCGAAAGACACGATCGCTCTATAAAACGGATTATTTTGATAATTTCGATGCTATAACAGGTGTAAAAAGATTCTTAACGTAGCCGAAAGCCACTTGTTATTCCCGTAATTATGATCATTTTATTTTTTGGACCATACCTGAGAACCTTCAGGTTACGGAGACATTGAACGTCAAAGTTTCAACTTTTTCAGAGGTTTTTTTAAAGAAAGCTAGTTTTAAATGTTATAACTTAATTATAAGTACCCCCACAAACCCTGAACCGTTGCACGCACCCATAAACACAATGTTTTGCGTGCGTTACGTTGCGCACTATCGTAAACAGCGATTTTTCACACCAAAAATAAAAATTGTTTTTGTGCAATGTTACTCAATTTGATGTACAGAATGCGTGCTTTATACCTTGTATTAATCACCGCTTACTGTATGGTACATTTTTATTTATTTATCATATCCTGTTCCACTGCTGGGCAAGGGCTCCCCTAGATAGGCCATACCTCTCTTTCTGCTGCCTCTTCTGGCCAATCTGTTTATGCTGAACTAGGCCTATGTGGAGCAGCTGTGAGCCACACAATACTGTTGTATTTTATTATTATATACATTGAGGGTCTTCCTAATAAAGTTTTGTTCATAGACCGTACATACAAATAAAGTCATTACCTAGCAAGATCGTGTTTACTTCAATAAATAACTAAGTTTTTATGTTTTGTGCCTTAACCTGTGTCTAACACATTTTATTTTCTTTATTTTTATTTTTCTTTCTCTGTTCCTTTTTCATTAACGAATATCGCTCTAACGAATTTTATTTTCCAGGTCTTACGCAAGACGCTTTAAAAACCGGTGCAGTCAACAGATATTGTACTTGAAAGACTTGAAATTGTTTGCTACGTTATTTTTTAATTTTTACTATTTATATTTTATTTCTACTAAATTGTCTTTGCTTTTTCTCAGTGTTATTTTAACTTTTTTATATTATTGCAACAGAAATTTCGCAGTAGCAGCCCGGAGTCCTAATTGCTTGTGTCTGGTACCTATTAGTTCAATACTCAATAGGTTCGCCTCCTATCACAGGTGCCGTATTATGAAGTATTAATGCCATAATTTTTCCAGTGTGAGAGAGAGACGGATGTAGACAAGGCCGCTAGCACCATCCAGTTTTCGCAGTGGAATAATGATGGGATTAATACTACCCCAGACCGTTCACTCTAACTTGCTGTCATGTTGACACCATTGCTTGTCGAGCTTTAGTTTGAATGCTAAGGGTCAGTTGAGACCGCGACATGAAGCATCGCGACGCTGCGTGCACTTTTTAACAATTATCGAACTTATTTTCTTCACGAAAAGATATAATTTCAGTGCGAGGGTTGACACGAGTCAAAGTACTCTGAGATGCGCGGTGCCGCGCAGCGCGAGTACCTTATTGTGTAGTAAATAAATTCGATATTGTATCGAATATAAAAAATTGCGCGTCGCGTCGCGTCTCTGTGTGAGCTGACCCTAATTAATACAGTTCAAAATGACGACTGAATACTACAGTACTATGAATCGCGTCACGTACTAAGTGACAAGTTAAAATAAACGCACTGTACATGGGACTTGCATGAACTTAAATATTACTACAGGCCGACCGCTTATCTGAGTCCGTTCCTGAGGTAGCTGCTCTGTGCGGGAGGCGGGACTCGTCGCTACACGTGCCGATTCCGTGACGTGTCGCGACGATACGCCGGCGGAATAATCGCTCGTTCGTGGAGATTGTCCGACGTACAAACGCGGATCTGTCGCGATTCTCTCGCTCGTGGAGGTGGCGCCTAGCGGTCAGCATATAGTGTGTGTTTACTATACAAGTCTCCTAACTACAGATTTTGTCAATGCTGATAACAAAATAAACTCAAAACAGTTCTATGAAATTTTATTTTTACTTATTTGAATACAGTTTGCGTTATATGTATAAAATAGGTATAATATTATAAAAAATATAATAAACGGATCAACGTGAGATATTTTGGCTGATTACCTTTAAGCCCAAAGTCTGTAATAACTTTTTTATTTATTTTTCGTGAATTTGTTTATTATTTTGTATAGGGGTTATTACTTGGAGACAAAGAGGTGTATCAGCTGTTTATTTATTTGTCCTTTAAACAAAGCCCATATATCCTGAAAATGTAGGCTAGGTAAGACTACCACTTCCCCCTTAACTATGATGTACCGGTAAAGGTAACTTGATTGGCAACTTAGCGTATATGCGAAAAACTTGCTACGCGGCCTAGTGATTAATACAGAATAACGAATATCCAAATCGCCTAGTGGTATTGACGCGAGTGATCTAACAAGATATAACAAGCTCCTTCTGTGAAGCATACGTTTTAGTATAACGTCGGCCATTCCCATTAGCAAATCAGACAGACAGTATACAGTCCTTCCCTTAGAAATAATATCTATGGTCCTTCCATATGGATTTCGCTTCTTTTTCTGATATGAAAGGTACATTTTAATAGCATCAGAGTATAACGGCACATTAACAGATTCAGTTGTTACCTTCTGGAACTAAACAACGAGTATAGTTCACCGTATAATATACCCCATGCTGTCCGTAAGTTTAAGTGGCTTGCGCTAAGATAACCCACGAAATTTCAATTTTCTTAAGTTTTTTTTACAATTTTCAGGTCAGTTTCAGAGGTTGTTGGTACCAATGTTGATCAAAATATGAATTTCGACCGTAACAAATGTGTATTTACAGAATTATGATCATAAAAATGATAAAATCATTGAACAAATTATTGGACGGTTCATGAATCCATTGAGGCCAATTCCTAACTTAGAGAGTTGTATTGATGATTCTCATTGAATATAATTATATACATACTAATATTTTTTACGGTCGCGAATCATATTTTGAACAACATACAATCAAAAACCGTATTATGAAAATTTCAATTTCACCTGCTACCTTAGCGCATCTTGCATAGGATGCAACGTTCCCGTGCAACTAAATCGGTCCATGTCATTACATCTTATCATACATGATGCGCATGATCTGATGGTCGGTCTTGACGCGCGAGTCGAAGCTGAGCATGTCGCACCGCCGCCGCGCCGCGCGCTCTGCGTCGTGCAGCACATAGTCGCGGATGCCGCACGGGCAGCACGCACCGCACTCGCAGAACGCGCAGCAAGCGTGCACGGCGTCCCAGGCTCCTGAAACATAACATAACAACACGCTTCAATTTCTTGAAGGATTAGGCAGAGGTGTACCTATAGTAAACCCAATAAAGAATCATTTTTTCTAACTGAACAGACAGCTGTGCTGCTGGGGAGTTTGTTGCGCCACTTCTTCTTCCCAGCTAAAGCACTAGGAAGTGGTGAAGGGTGGGCGTTTTGGGGAACTGTCTTATGTAATTTTGACGTTCGAAAAGTGCTGATTCTCAACCAACTTTGAATAAATGACTTTTGATTTTATAACCCACATTTCGCCAGATATGTATAAGTCCCTATTCAGACTCCAGGACTCCGAGCTGCTACTGAGAAATTCCTAATGGAAAAACCCATTTACACTTTTCCCGACCTGGGAATTGAACTTAGGAACCTTACGTGCAGCAGTAGCGCTTGCGAACACTAGACAAACGAGGCAGTAAACAAAGGCTCCTACAACACAAATTAAAAAAAAATACCAGGCTATTGCTGTCCCACTGGTGGGAATATTTTATCTATGGGCCTTAGTTGCCTGATAATAAGATTAATAAAGGCTTCGTCTCATACAGAGAAGGCACGAGCATTGATCACCACTTGCTCCAAACGGGTTGGCGATATACACTTATATTAACTACATGCCGTATGACGAACTTCATCCCCTATGTAACACCGATGTTGTGGATGGGGGGATGGGGGGCCTTTGTTTAACATTGTTTGAGCAGCCTGTTCAGCTATACTATAGCTGAACATTCGAAATACTTTGGTCCTGATTTTTCCGATGAATTTTTCATACAAAATGTGATAAAAACAATGGAGACTGAAACGTTTGTAAATTAGTGGAATTAGGGCCCTGGTTGACACCAACAAAGCTTCCTTTTCTTACAAAGAGGTTTAAGATAGTACCTTCTCTAGAGACGAGAATTTGAGTATGAGTATAGATGGCTATAAGAGTAGGGAAACAGGAAGACCAAAGAAACGATGAATGGACTGTGTGAAAGATGATTTGGCTGGACTGAGATGACGACTAATACATAGTTATGGAAAATAAGGCATTTTGCGCCGACCCCAAATAAATAAGGATAAGGACAGAAGAATGATGACCTACTGTAGGGACATAGGGACTATCAGAAACAGAATCTTATAGATAAACTATGATCCCATGTGTCGGTGACACCGTCTAGCATTCAACATACCAACATTACATAATAGCCAAGTTCTATGATTACCAACCGTCAGATAGTTTCAAATATCTAAGAAAATTATTTGGTAAATTATAAAATACTAGCGAAAATAAACCAGTTAAGTTCAGTCATTTTATCACTACGAGGTTTGCAATACTTATTCGGCATATTTCTTCGAAAATAATTTTCTTTTGCAGTCAATGCGACCTATATTGTGGGCGAGAACTAAACTGAGCGAGGTGCGACCTGAAGAAAGTAGAGTGTAGAGTATTGTAGAGTGTAGAGTACTGTAGAGTAGTGTAGAGTATTGTAGACTGTAGAGTACTGTAGAGTGTCGGTGATATCGAGTAGATTTTGATGTTGTTCGCTTTGTCCCGTCTATCGTAATTAAAATGTCATTGTTTTCTTACCAACATTCTGAGCCATGCGCGCGTACCGCAGATAGGGGGTGTCCACGGTGTCGTCGATGGGTGCCTGGCAGATCCTGACCACTTTGGGTTTCTGTATCTTGTAGCGTTCGTTAACGGTAATGCGACGCGTTCTGCCGAACAGAGGGCACGGGCCGTTGGGGTATATTTTCTAGAACAAAGGAACTTTTGAAATCAGAGTATCTGGAAATAGGAACCATTAAGTTATTCCATAGTATTCTTTATAGGAAACTAAGTTTTGAAATAGGTATCATCTTTTAAAATACTTACTTGGATACCATAAAATACTTAGTTTTCACGATAATTTAAAGAATTGATTCCCGAAGGTTTATCCGGCACCGGCTCCCAAAAATAACGCCATTGGGAACCAGCAATGACATTACTGCCAGCAGCCGAGATTAAAAACTTCGGCGCCGGCAGCGGAGGCACTTCTTAAACTTAGAATATATATCTCGGTATTTTTTGAAGTCGTAAACCGTGCGAAGCAGGGGCTGGTGGCTAGTATTCATATATATTTGATGTTCCAGGTTTAGGAAGCTATAACCGTTTCCCATCTTATTTATTAATTATAATTTATTGTACTTACATCAGAAAATACATAGCAAAAAATTAATTTATTACTACAAAACATACAATAGGCAGCCTTATCGCTTACTGCGATCTCTTCCAAGCAACCTTCTCTTGATACCAATATTTCACGGAAGGATTTTTTTAATAAAACTATTAGTTTACCGTCGGCCATCTTCTAAAGCAGATAGGGAGTGGTTTCCTCTCGAGAAGCAGTTCCGCTGACGTGTTCTGGATCTTCCCCTTCCATTCGCGTCTCCGACTCTTACATACTGGACGGCATCTGCAAGACATTGATGTAGTTATTAAGGAAGGTAGTGTCCAGTGACTCGTGGCTAAGTAATAACAGCCGCACGGGTCGATCCATCAGGTTAAACTATGCTTGCTGGGGTTGCTCCGTGGTTGGGTGACCACCTTTAAATACTAGGAGACAGCTCCGTGTTTCGGAAAGCATTTAGGAGTATGAGGAACAGGGTGTAAAGTTCACTCATCCACCATAGAAAAGGGAGGATCCTCCAACCAGACGGGTGTTGTGTCTGGCGGGCAACTGCCCAATGATTGAAATTGGATTTTTGTATATAATATGTTCACTGCACGGTAAACTCTAATTGCGCAATGCAGGATTTATGTGACGTCAGGATTTATGTGTGACGTCAGGTCTTTGATGCGTAGGTCGAATGTGGCGATGTAGGTACCGCCACAAGCACGTTAAGCCTTTGGTCCCGGCTGTCATTCGTGGATCTTTGACAGTTGTTACTGATCGTCAGAAGCCCGAAAGTCTAACAACCAGTCTTCCCAATCGTATTACCCAGTTAATGGGTTGTGGAGGTCAGATATGCAGTCGCTCTATGTAAATACTGGTATTCAGCTGCATCCAGTTAGACTGGAAGCCGACGCCAACATAGCTGAAAAAGGCTAGGCAGATTGAGCGTCCTGGGATGGCAGATTGATTGATCGGAGATGAGACCCTAAAGATATTGGTGTGGAAGGAAGCTACTTGATTCCCGCTCTATAAGAGCGGGAATCAATTAGTTCTTTGAGACTTCTTTGAGGCTATTTTTATAACCCGGTTAAGTAAATAAGAACACTTTATTTCGCGCATTTCGCGTATGAGAAAATTTAAATTGGTCCACAACAATTTGTGTTTGTTTACCTATTTTGGCGGGTTTGTGCATGTGATGGCTTGACCTATTAGTAAATAGGCACGGCAACGTTTTTTAAAGAAGATTTTTTGAAAAATCTGACCTATATTAAAAATTGTTTTAATTGATTGTGCTCCATAATCTAACCAAAATATTTCAGGTTTTGCGCATTTAACGTTACACTTTGTATATGCGTAAATATCTGGCTGTTCAGTTCAGAAGAACCTCGTTGTGATTTAAAACTCACTTGCACAGGTGCTCAGTTTCTTTCGGATCGCGTTTAGTTTTCGGCAACTGTAGCATTTCTAATCTGTTTTTGTAAAGTCCAAAGTGCAGCCAAATTGAATTAAAATGATAAGGAATTATATAATTTATTTTGACATTGTGTTTGATTGTGGTTGTCTATTTTTTTAAAGTTGTAGTGAAGCGAAGTAGAATTGAAATCAAATGCAAACTCTTTTCACTGCCGCTATTTTGGATTGACTGAAGGGGCTTAGGAGAGAGAAACCTTTTTGATAATTTTATCGCGTCGTAATAATCTTTTCAACACACTTGCTCGTAAAGTGGCTCTTATTGAACCGCTTTTAGGTTCATAATGCAGTGTATTATGGAAGCGTGCTTTTTACTTTATATTACACCACTAGTGCGGTAATGTGCGCCACAGATTACTATTTACTAGTCTGAGTAATGACATGGCCGTATGGAATTAGTAAATACTATCATGGCAGCATGGAATTTGTATCCAATAGAAATTGTTTTTGGTGAAGCTTTTTACCAAAGACAAAAGCGCTCAAAAGCAAGTTTTTATTTTAAAAAAAGAACCATAATCAAAAAAAATCCGATGCATGCCCATGGGATTTTTTTTACCATAATTAAACTTCAATGGGATACTATACATTGAATTAGTATGAACTATCCTACAAAAAAATGAGCATTCTCTATTTACACCCGAGCAGAGACTTGCGCTTTTTTCCGGTAAGACTGCGGTTGGCACGCGCGCAGGCCACTTGACCCGCCCCAACGAACCACGCACGCTGGCCTGCCCATGTGCCACCGCGTTCGCGCGGAATGAATCTCTGTCATTCTGTACTATTAAATAAGGGTTTATATCGTCTGTGGCTATTTCAGTCTATATTGTTCACTACCCTAACCCATTTGCGTATTATGTATTATTAACATTATTATATTTTTTTAGAGGCTGTTCAGGGGCTCAGTGACCAGTGCTTTTATTTACACCGCGCGCTCATCGCTAGCGGAAAAAACTAAAACTAGCCGCCATTTTTCATAAATATTTGTTAACTTTTTTGTTGTGTGGTCAAAATCGTAAATAATAATAAATAGATTTGACTCCACCATGGTACGTTTAGTTACAGTAACATTTTTTTTTGTAATTTTTTTTCTTATTTAATTTTTTTTTTGTGTAGGCTGTCTAATTTTTTTGCCAGTGCCTTTATTTACACCTATGGAAAAACAAAACCAGCCAGCGCGCCATTTTCCGTAAATATTTATTATCGTTTTCGTTGTGTGGTTAATTAATAACAAAATTACAAAATTTAAAGTATTGTCACCAACCGATATAGAATTTTTTAAAAGAAACTCCAGATAGTCAGTACCTGGTAACAAAGGTCAGTTAAACTTTATAAATCTATCATCTCTATAGTTACGTTATTGTAGCATAAGTTCTTACAAATGGTCTGTTTTTTTCCTCGCAAGTGTGTTGAAAAACGTCGTATGAAACGCGTGTGCATTGATTATTACACTCTCGACTACCTTATCGCGCTCACCTGTGGCTCGCGCGAATAATACCGCCTCGACTGTAATATCCAATAGAGCACACTCGTGTCACAATGTACTATTACATTACTCTTTGATAGCTCTTTTCCCTGGGAAAAACGAGTACCTACTCGCCAGCGGTGAAGCCGTCAGCGATTTACTATTAATTCATGTACTTGCTTAAGTATATCTGTTTTACTTACACGGGACCTAAAATATTTTGTACGTTTCTTGAGCTAGAAATCGTTAATAGCTTGTCGCTTCCTCGTCGGTGGTGGGACAGGTGCCTTACCTACCATGAAAGTAAAAGAGCCGCCGTATCCAACCGAGGAGTGCCCTACAAGAAGGCGCAGGCGACGATTTCCAAACGATTTTATATTGCTTAACTTTCGAGTGCAAAATACAAGCCGTAAAATCACAAAACGATTCTAACGATATCAGTTACAAAAATTCACCGTCCAACTTCAACTTATTAAAAGTAATAAAATAAAATAAATACTTCCTTCTCAAATGTAAACAAAGAGGTATTTGTTATCCCATTTAGCACAAAGTTAAGTCTTCCCTTTAATAAGAAAAGTGTTGTTCAAAGCAACACTGAATTCGTAATTAAAAAGTTTTAATTCTCCTCCATTTTAAATGATTATTATTACCGAGTTTAAAGACTTTGTTTTCACTTTCAGAATTTCATCGGAAAATTGGATGGTCTTCAATGAGCGCGGGGTTTTATTTTTTCAAAGGAATAGTATGCCATTCCGTTGAAAAAATTAAAAGTCCGCGCCGAGAAATGAGTTTTTCCATTCTCGATTCTCGATAAAAATAATCCTAAGTGCTTTCAATATTAATTATTTTGAGCAAGCAAAACTGGGCGACTATTTTTCTATATATAGCATAAACATTCTATAATTTTACGCTTTTACCTACAACATACGTGTACGTGCACGTGTAATAGAATCGATTCCATGAACTCGAGACACGTGCATAGTTCGTTGAAAAGCATCGCGACAACGTGGAAACAATTTGCAATAGTTGGGTTTCCTTTTACTTTACACACACATGAAGTTGCACTGTCACACCCCTCATAGACTCTCATGTTAATGAAATTTAATCTCTGATATTTACATGCGGTACTGGAAGCCAGTCTGCGGCGCTCCCGCCAATTTCCTATAATTATCGGGCGGGAACGCGGGAAATCAGGTTTGCGGTGGCCTCCGCCGCCCGGCGCGCGGTGGCGGCGCCACGGTGTCAGGAATGTCATTTGCGTGCGTGATTCCGAGGACGACGCACACTTTCGAACTATCTTGATTGCATTTAGTTTATAATATGTTAAATTGTTATGTTTATGAGAATAGTCGACTTCGTAGTTTACTCTGGTCATACCAATTATACTTACTTATAACGTTAATATTAATATTTTTTTATAGAAAATAAAGGCTTTGTATAGGGTTAATAGAATTAACAGCCAGCAATGTACTTAAATGGAAAAAATCGCCAGTTAATCCGGGTCCACACCTTCGCACGCGCACGAGGTCGTGCGAGTGAGCCTCAATTGCGCAGGTGTGGATCCATGTAAACGAACCGTTCGTAATATCCGCACATGCTTAGAATGTAACGCGTCCATAGCCATTCGAGGCTGGCGTGCCTAGCCTCCACAAATGTGGACTTACCTTTATCAATGTTGGTAGGCTACGTTTTTGCCCCCCCCCCCCCCCCCCCCCCTGGGACCAGTAAAACATATTATTTCAACGCCTACCACACCACGTGACGTCTAAACAAAATAAAACTCACAACCCATGTCAGCGTCACTAAATGTACGAGCCCAACAAAAACCCCGCAATACACAAAAGATTCCATTTAAAATCAAAACGTAATTATAATTACACTGTTTTGACCCCCGCCCCGGGGGGACACAATTCGGAAATTCACGGGGGCTGACTTGAGGTTCAGTTGGGGGCGGTCTACCGCACATCAATTTGCGTTCAAAGATCAGCGCTCTTCTAAACTGTGTATTCTCCGGGAACTTGCGAGTTGCGAGGTTTACATATTTACTGGCTTTACTCGCGAACCTCGCTGTGGTTGTGGATTCAGCTATATAATTGCGTAATTTATTTTCGTAACCGATTAAGACTTTATAAAGTAATTTGTTTAATTTTGACAGTTCAACAACATTTATTGCGTTATTTATGTTGATGAGCAGATATTTATTTCGAACTCATGAAGCAGCATTAGACAGTTGGTTCAAACCGATTCCAATTCTGATTGATCGTGTATTACGCGATTAGGGTGCAGGTAAAAGTTTGATATTATTGAATTCGTATAGAATCTGGCAAACGAAAGTTGATCCTAAAAAACGCGCGCGAAATTAAAAAAAAAACAAAACTGTTTATCCCTGTACAAAGTGCGATAACACGTTTTGATACTGGAAATTTTATTTTATTTAAATTAAATTATATTTCAATTAACATCTCGTGTTATAGCACTATGTACAAATAAATAAAAATACGTATGGGATAAACAGTCTTGTTTTTTTTAATTTCGCGCGTGTTTCCCGTATCAACTTTCGTTTGCCAGACTCGAGTAACTTTGTAGTTAGTATTGAAGAACTACTTTGGTATTAGAATAAATTAAAGTTTAAAGGGTCGGACGAAACAATTTAAATCGTGATTACACTTAGATTTTTGAGAATTTCATTTGGTAGACAATCAATTTTCGCATCAATGTGTATCAATCTCGTAAAAATTGACCATTGCAATTGATTGTATCGGGTCCTTTGAGAAAGTAGTTTAAAAAAAAACTCAAGAAGTCGCATTCAATTTCTTGTCTTGCACCCATGCATGAATAGAAGACAGTTTAATTTCTCCTGAAAACACGGCACAACACGAATAACTAATTAATTAAACAAATAAACCAATCAAACAATAAGATAATGAAACATTCGCCGACACAATACCCTCACGTGTGCTCATTGAAAATACGTAAATTAAACCTTCCTGGAACCTGACGACAATGAAACCGTTGACAAAGAGTATTGTCCTACCCTCCACTCCCTATGAAATAACACACAAAAGAGATTTAATCAAAAATCTTATTAAGTGTTTCATTTTCGGCAGCGCCTAAGTATTCGTCTTGCAGATAATCGCGAATTGGACTTCTATTTAGAAGGTACTTTTCTTAAGTAAGTAATGAGTAAGTGGAATAAATTCGAAATCTAATAGATAGGTAGCAATGGACATAAGATTTTATTATAAAAACCCAAAGCTAATAAAAATATCCTGTGTCCTAACGATCCCGCATGACAGGAACCTCGTGAAGGCCGAGAAAGATATCAAATATCTTGACTTGGCTCACGAGGTTGTTGACATGTGGGATGTGGACTCTGCGATCATTGTGCCGATAGTCGTATCAGCCAATGGCTTTATTGCCAAGAGCCTCGACCAACACCTCTCGGCAACAGGCTCTCGTTCGGCGGCTGGGTTAAGGGCCTGATTCAGAACGGCCCGTATTGTTAGGAGGTGGAGCCCTGACCGCCGATAGCTTGGACCCCGTTCCCGACACCGGTGGGCTACTATATTTTATATTTTTAAATGTTTTTATATTTTTATAAATTCTAATATTTAAAAATGTAATGTATAAGTGACTTTATGAAATAAACGATATCCTATGTCCAATGCTTATCTTCTTCTGAAACCTTTCGGCTCCATCGGTCATCTGTTCTACGAGCAATGTGTCGTACCGCGTACTGGAAGACGTAGAAGGCCTCCCACAAGGTGGACCAATGACCTTGTGAAGGCCGCAGGAATCCGCTGGATGTGAGAAGTACAGAACCGGTCGAAGTGACGGTGCTTCAGGAAGGCCAGCAGTGGACCTCTTTCGACTAAAATGAAGATGAAAAAACCGGCCAAGTGCGAGTTGGACTCGCGCACGAAGGGTTCCGTACCATTATCTATAAAAACGGCAAAAAAATCACGTTTGCTGTATAGGAGCCCCCTTAAATATTCATTTATTCTATTTTTTTTGTATTTGTTGTGATAGCGGCAACAGAAATACATCATCTGTGTAAATTTCAACAGTCTAACTATCACGGTTCATGAGATACAGCCTGGTGACAGACGGACAGATAGACAGCGGAGTCTTAGTAATAGGGTCCCGTTTTACCCTTTGGGTACGGAATCCTAAAAATGAAAATCATGAACCTTTCAATGACTTAGTCAGACTATTCCAATCTACAAACAATTCTACATAGAACGTAAAGTCATGTCATAACGGTCATTAAAATGGATGACATAAGGAATAATCCCCTTTTAATAGAAAAAATAACTCCTTGTCAACACTTGTCAAAATAAAATGTCTGACGAGAAATGTTTGTGTATTCTTTTGTGAACATATATCTAGTTATATTTGCAGTCATAATACATGAAATTGTAGCCTATATTACAGTGTTAGACCAAGGTATTATCCCTTTAGAACGAGGCTCAGTAGGGATACAATTTTTTATTGACATTGAAAATAGTCATCATCTGGGCACATGCAGAGTAACTTCGAGGCCAAAAATGTGTTGTGTAGCTGACGATGAATACAAAGATTGTAATTTTGATACTATTCACGGTGACGACGTGGAACTGATTAGGCCTAAAAACAGAGAAACATTAATTCATGTGTATCCTACTTTATATCAATACGATCAAGTTGGTTACTGCGATTTTATAATCGACTTCAAATGTAGCAACACAAGATGGTCCAGACATTTGTCTATTAGTATACCTTTCGATACACAATTAGCAAATAAAAAGAAAACGCAGTATCTTAAGGCATACGCTAATATGAAAAATAGCGACTGTGACTCTCTAGATGAGGATTCTCTGCTTGAATGCGAACCAGTCAATTGTGACTTAAAATACTCTGGACGAAGAACGCACTATGATGGTAATCGTGGTAGGTGCGTGACTGCACCAGTATGTGAGACAGATTTACTAAAGGAACTCCCAGACATAGTATATGTACCTGTAGGTAATATTTGTAGAGACCTCGACCAACCTATTAGTATTGGTGACATTTACGCAATTAGCACTGGCTTAGGTGTTGTTACCGAGTCAATAAAATCCGCTTTCTATGATTTTAAGATTATTTTAAAATCAAACTGCTCAACTATTTCCGAAAATGTGAAACTGCTTAAGGATATGTTATATGGAAAGCTGTGTGTGCTCAATGGAGACACGTTAGACTACGAAACATGTTGTATAAATGCTATACTCTCGATTTTTGGCTACATAATCGCTATATGTGGTTTAGTGCTATCATTCGTCTGCTGCCTTCAGACCACGGTGTGGTGCTACGTGAAATGGTCAACAGGACAATTAAAACATGCTTTAATACATTGGAGATCAAGTAATACTATGGATGGACTGTCACGTAAACATAGTTCACATGTAAACAGAGATGTGACGGATAATTTGTTAAAAGAAGTAATTGTTCGGGACCTGCCGATAGAGATGAGGGAGAGTGTGGTGGACATCTGCCATAGAATCAGTCGAGAAATAAAACAGAAGAAGAGATACAGAGTAAAGGATCTCGGTAGTCAGGTCAATCTGCGAGAAGGTGAAAGCCAAACATCTGAAACATCTTCCGAAATATCTTTGCCTCACGGTGATGATAAAACAAAACCGATGAAGAAAACTTAAGCAGAAATATTTGTATGTGTAAATATTGATAAAAACCAGCTTCGTAGGAATTGTTAAAAAAGGCGTATGAATAAAATATAAATAAATAAACAGAGGATTTTTTCATGAAATATTTGTTTCTAATGTATTTGTACAAATATTTAGCTTTTGTCAACTGATGATACAAACCATTCCATTAGCATGACTTGGGATTGACTAGCATAGCATTGAGCTATTATTATTATTAACTGGAACCCAACAAATGAAACTAAATCTACAGTTCGTCTTTTTTACCATCTACTTTTAGATAATCTTCTTTGATAAAGTCTGCTGCCCTTTCAGCAATCATCATAGTTGCTGCGTTAGTGTTTACACTAGGTATCGTGGGCATAACACTAGCGTCTACCACCCTCAGGTTCTTGACTCCAAACACTCTAAGTCTATTATCGACTACTGCCGTAGAATCTTTGACCTTCCCCATCTTAGCTGTACCTACGGGATGGTACACATGGAATGTTATAGTTCTAGCCATACATTCCCAATAGTTTTCACTTTCAAACTCCAATTCATCGCAGCCTTCGAAATTAATCCTTTTAATTTCAGCTTTCATGTCTTTAAACGTCGGAGTGTTGACGATCTCCGTTACTTTCATAACACCTTTTACAAAAGTTTCCATGTCACGTTTGTCATTAAAATACTTTGTGAAGATCTTGGGGTGTTCCATGGCAGTCTTTCCGCGAAGCTCAATATAGCCTCTTGAGTGTGGCCGGCAGAGGGCGACGAAGAATATAAGCAATTCTTTGTCTTTATTAAATTCGGAAAACTGCTTACATATGCTGTCTTTAAATGACCAGGAATCTTTACAAACGGAATAAACATATGAAGTGTTTGGTAAAAAGTAGTTGTGATCTATTTGTACGTCGGGTAGAGATTTTTCACTTGAGACTGATAGAAAAGCATTTATATTAGGCTGATCATAGTTTGTAGCGTGTGGTCCTGTCTGATCTATTAAGTATTCTGCAGCAGCTTTCTCCCAAAATTCCTCTCCTCTCCTTTCAGCTCCTGTGTCTACTGTGACTGGAATAGGTATACGGACATGGTCTTGGAGATTCTTTCCAACATCTAAGTCACTGATTACTTTAATATCCTTCTCTTTAAGATGTGCTCGAGGCCCGATTCCTGATAACATTAGCAGTTTAGGAGTATTCACTGTTCCAGCACTTACTATGACCTCTTTTGATGCAAAGTACGATTCTACGTCACCGTATAAAAGTGAAAGTCTGACACCAATAACTGTTTTGTTCTTTTCATCAATTTCTAATTGGTTAACGTAAGCGTACTTTATGACTTTCAAGTTTGTACGTTCCCTAACAGGATTCAGGAAAGCTGTAGTGGTGCTTACTCTGCGGCCCTTGTGGATTCCACCTCTGAGTTTTCCGACACCCAACTGCGTAGGACCATTTAAGTCATCTAAGTATTTTATTCCCATTTCTTTGTAAGCGTCGGTCAGTTTCTCAGCTATGCCTGCGTGGGTGAAGTTCAGTTGATCCACAACAAACTCTCCGTCTGTTCCGTGTTCCTTTCTCAGTTCTGGGTTATTCAGAATGAACGGGTCTACCATTTTCTCGCTCTTTTTGAAGTATTCTTTCAATGTAGGCCAATCCCAGCCATCGTTTTCTTTGAGATGCCAAGGTTCATAGTCTCCAGCACTGCCTCGCATGTGGAGATGACCGTTGATGGAGCCGGTTCCTCCAAGGACCTTGCCTCGTGGCCAGAAGGATCGGTCGTCGACGCTGCCTCTGTTGGAATTCTCATCATGCTCGGTGTAATATTGGAATGCATTTCGAGTCCTGTGCGTGGAACCTGAGTAGTTAGGAATCTGGAAGTAATTTAAAATATTGCTCAGATATGTTTGATATAAGGATTTGAGAATTGATTTGATTACAACATGACATTTCAAGAGAGGTCAATGAATTTCAGAGTTTGCTTTGATGAATTTCTAATATAGCATGTAGTTTCTATCCTTTAGGGCTTCACCCCTAGTGGTTATTTGTAAAATAGTGTAAGCAGGGTACTCACAATGCTCTCCATAGGAGGATCACCGCCAGCTTCTATCAGCAGCACCTTCCATTCTGGAACCTCTGACAGCCTACTTGCCAACAAGGATCCTGCGGTGCCACCGCCGACGATGATGAAGTCAAACCGATCACCACCTAGTCATAAAAATGGACATTGTACAAAAATAATTGCTGGAAAACTACTTTTACTTTTGGAAAACACCATTTACGTTACGTATGTAATGCACGCAAAACATTGTGCAAACACCCATAAGGGTGCATGCAACGGTGCAGAGGTCGTGGGAGTATTTAAAGTTAGAAAGAAGAAAGAAACTATCAATAACATCACAATGATTTAAGCGCCTTTTTACACCCGAATATGTCGCAGGAAAAAATGATTATGTCTTCAGCCATTTTTACTTCTTTTCATTGATTATGGTAAATATTAATACTTCATAATACGGCCCCAGGGGTGCAAAATTATCATCACAAATTTTCAATAAAAACAAAATATTTTTATTTCAGACAAATCAGTTCTGTCAGTCTATATTGGTAAGAGAATTAGTGCCTAACAGATTGCGCTACAAAGTTAGCGTTATTAGTACTCAATTAACTGGTTTTAAGAGGACGATTCTCTTTATTTACAGTAATTCAATAATATACAAGTATATAAAAGGGGGGAATAATCACTATAGTGCATTAAAAAATTCGTTCTTAATAACTGAATCATTCAATTCAATTCAATTCAATCATAATTGTTTATTTAGGCTCCCCCCTTATTACATGGGACTCAAACACAACTGGCAAAATGAGAGTGAACTATAGGTTATAGGTAAACCTCGGCCTTATCCTTCTGAGAATAGGCGCGGGATTTCACGGGAATATTACGTCACTATCCTACTTGAAATATATGCTTTCTTGTTCTAAGCAAATCCAGAGAACGTCTCCGCTACTGTTATTAAGTTAAAGGTATTTTACTTACTTGTGAGTCCGTAAGAGTAGTCCATAGGCCATGGCTCGGTGATGAGGCACTGTGCTGCAAGGAACTGCGTCACCAGATTCGTGAAGACAGTTCCAGCTGAACCCTGGCTGTAAGCCCGGCACCCCACAGGAAGACACTTCATGATTTCTGAAACAGTTGAAAGACAATTACGAGAAATCGAAATTTTCAAAAGCAGCGGGGTAATTGCATAACACAATTACAATGGCAATGCTATCATTCTGAAAATTTAACAACATTCATTGCGTTATTTTCGTTACCGAGCAGACGATTTTTTTTTAACATATGAAGCAATGGATTGGGATCTTCCTTCTAAATTCTTAGAATTGTAATAGAAACTGAGGTTGCCATGTTTTAAGCGAAAAAAAAACAATATTGCACACATCCGCGACATGCCTTCTAATTTATTTCCTCTTACAACTATCTTTACAGCTCTTCGACCTAATTCGATAGTGAGGCTATCAAATATTATTAAAAAAAATACCTACTTAATTAGATAACTAACTACTCTAAACATAGGTGTATCATTCACAGTCTAACAAAACATAATGACATAACAGCTAAAGAAAAACTACCAAATAAACATAACAATTAATCATAAAGAGTTCTCTCTTTTTTTTCTTTTTTAAATCCCTCCCTACTGCTTTTAGTGTTACAAGGCATGATAGGCTACAAGCGTAATAAAAAGTGTTTCAAGTACAATTTATTAATCTTATATTTTGAATTATTTTTGATTATTTTTCGTTTGACATTGTTCTCACATATAGAAGCACCAAGAATACAGTGCCCAGGATTTTGTAATATCTATATACATTTTTAAAAGAGTGTCCTTGGAGTTTCTTGCCCGTTCTTCTCCATAGAGATCTACGAATTTGAATGGGCAACTAGCTTCAACTTTTTGACTAACTGACCGACTCTTTGACAATTCAAAAGTGCCTGTAAATGGTTTAATTGAAATAAATGCTTTGAGTTTGAATGTTAAGTTTGTTGGATAAATTCATCCCAACTACGGAACCCTTAATTGTGCGTGGATCGACACGCACTTGGCCAGTTTTATAAATAAACGGAGTTGGTCTTTAGGTACACGCTACCTACCTTTTAAATACTTTCTTAAACACCTGTTTGTAATTAGTGTTAGTGCAGTTTGGTAAAACCCATCACTAAGCGATTATTTTATTTGGACACACAAACGAAAGATTAGAAATAAATCACTATGAATGATTGCTTATCTAATTCATGAATAGATACATATTGGCAAACCTCCTGCTTATCACTGTAAATGCCCATGAAATCACGTGTGGGACAGTAATCTTATTGTAGGTCATTAGGCATTGTCTTCACATATAATTATATAATTCATGTATACAAAATATTATAAAACATTTTTGAAAAGAGTAACGATGGAGTTTCTTGCCTATTCTTCTCCATACGAAAGCTACCTTTTGGAATGGGCAACTAGAATCAATTCTATTTCTTTGTTTTTCATTGACGTTCAAAAGTGCCTTTTATGTGCCTATTTGAAATAAATTATTTGACTTTGGCACGCACCTTGAAAAACCCAGGGGTAGTATTATGAAGTATTAACGCCATCATTATTCCACTGCGAAAACGGGATGGTGCTAGCGGCCTTGTCTAGCTCCGTCTCTCTCTCACACTGGAAAAATGATGGCATTAATACTTCATAATACGGCACCTGAAAGGATTAAATTGAAGATTATGTAGGCTTAATTAATAAAACGGGGCTTGACTAGTGGCAAGCAATGTGATGAGCTCAGACCAAATAAAAAACCAAGACAGAGCGCTGTCAACAGTAACGTGAGGCCGGTTTCGTAAACATGTGTGCACTTAGTTTGGTGTAGTTTGATTGTAGTGTCATTGTAAATGTGTGTATGTGAGCGTGAATGCACAGAGCGGTGCCAGTGGTGTAGTTTTAGCATGCTTCACTGTATTGTTCGCAGCGCTCCGTCTTTTTTAATTTGGTCTAACGTGATGTGAATAACACCATACATGAATTTGGGAAAAATACGTGTAGAAATATAAATACCTAGTACTTATACTTAGCGTCTGCCTGTCTGCTATTAGGTACTCTTGGAAATGATATTTATAAAATGTGTAATTAAAATGGTGTTGGACCCGAAATGGCTCATTCGTATTCGTCATTACGAACAACTTTTACGATGGAACCAACCGAGAAAGCGCGAAATAAAACAGCTGTTCCATCCATTGATGTTCGCATAACTCGACCAAATATAGGGAACAGCTTTTTTGTTAGGGTTCCGTACCAAAAGGGTGCCAACAGGACTCTATTATTAGGGCACCGCTGTCTCTCCGTCCGTCCGTACGTCTGTCACACTCACAGGGCTAACAGCAGACATGTTCACACAGGGTGTACAACGAAGTACGGTATAAAAAAAATATAAAAAGGGTCTGCATACAAACAAGGTCCAAATTATTTTTAATAAAGTATTTTTTTAATTATGAAGTTTCAAATATTATACGGTGGTACGGAACTCTTTGTGTAACACTTGGCTGCTTTTTACCCGACTACGGCGAAGAAAAAAGGAGGGTTATGATTTTGACCGGTATGTATGTATATGTATATGTAAGTATGTTCATCTTTTCCCTCCTATCTTCTAAACCACTCATCACAATTTGACAAATGAGGTATCGTTGGAAGCGTCATGATCGTCCGCTGGTTATAGGCTATGTGACGTTACATGAAATTAAAAATGGCGACCTCTAGAGGAAATAAAGTCAGGAACTAAAAAAAAAATGTTTATTCGTACCATGTTGGGTATCAAATGAAAGGGCTTAATGAGCACATTTCAAAAATATATATATAGTAAACCCAAAAGAATTAAAAAAAAATTAAAGTATTAAAAACTAAAACCCAACTACGACTAAAAAGGTATAAACAAGACACCACAGACAGACAAAGTAAAAAATCCGGAGTCACACGTAATCTGTTCGATTTATGCCCTAACACGTGTGACTCCGGATTTTTAATTTGTCTGTCTGTGGTGTCTTGTTTATACCTTTTTAGTCATAGTTAGGTTTTAGTTTTTATTACTTTAATTTTTACATCTTGTGTGACCCATGCATGCTAAATTTTTAGCTATGTGATAACATACCTACATCAAAAGCTGGCAAATTGGTTAGATTTCTTTACAGAACGAATGGAACATTGTGCGTTAGGCATGCAAATAAATTGTGATTATGTGGTACCTATAAGCATCAAATAAAATATAAGTAAACAACTTTTTAAAAACAAGCTTTTAATGAACTGAAAAGGGTTTTCCCAGGGCCACCTTCCGGCTCCATCATCAGACCCTGAACACCTGCTATCTTGTTTGATTGAGGAGTTCCTATGGCCAACTTCCGGATCAAACCAGTTCCATGGTATCATTTTTTCAGAATGTTTCGTTTGTTATATAAATATGCCAAGTTTCATCTCAATCGGATGCCAGGAAGTGCTTGAAAAATGGATGACAATTGGAGTAACCGGAAATACATACGAACAGTAATGAAAAGCTTGTAAAAATGAATAGAGTAACAGCATTGCTATTCTGTAACATGTGAGCGTGGAGTGAGCTGTCATTGTCATCAGTACCTACTGTAGTGGTATTCTGTAAAAATATCACCGTGAAAACTAAGGTGAAGTGAGCTTAAAGTGAGCTGGCACTCCACCTGACGCTAGGGATTGACAGATCACTTCACCTAAGTTTTCACGTGGAGATTTTTACAGAATAGCACAACTGGTAAACAATCGGTGAAGGTATTACTTACAAGTACAGTCGTACTATTTGTCATTTGATATACGACATTCTGATAAGTTTCTGAGCAGAATGTCGTCTATCAAATGTGGTGGTAATGCCAATTTCTCGTTTGACTGTTATTGATAGAGCCATGTACCTAAAACATCACCGTTTTCTGGCCCTTATCCCTATTTTTTGGGTTCGGCGCCGCATGGCTTCTGCTTCTATACTTCTTAGTCGTAATCTCGGTAGTCACCCCTTTTCTAGCCTTATCATCATTCACACAGTCCATCCATCGTTTCTTTGATCATCCCCTACTCTTATAGCCATCTACATTCGTACTCAAAACTTTCCCCACGGCATTTTCTCAATGCTCCGAGTCATAAGAGCCACGTACAACAGTACAACAGAACTCAGAAGATATATTATTATTAGGTCACAATAATAACGATAGTAAAAAAAACATATCGTGCATAGTCCTACACTAACCGGGGGTTGACCTTGGGTGCACTTGTACACTGCGAGCAAGGATAATCGTCCGTTGAAACCGTCGTCATTTCGTAAAAAAAGGGCTAACGGGCCTCTCCGAGTTGGCTTCGACCCCTCGTACGCTCCAAAGGTCCGGGACCCCAAAGTCCAAGAAATTTCAAAGAAATTAAAAGTACTTACATTTAAAACCCCAACACAATAAATAAAATAATTAAATCAGATGAGAATCGTATTGTATCACAGGTGCCGACCGACTGGTACGCAATACTATCAATCTGTGAAAACATCATTATCAGTCGCATATGTATTGATATCAGTGTTTTCCCAAATCCTTAATAAGTAATACGATTAATTGCAGACTTTTGTAATTTGTATGTTTGTTTGTGTTGCATATGGGACACCGACTTGACATTTTTTGGACATAGGTTATACATAAATTGGATTGGAATGTCGAATTTAAGTATAACACGTTCTATCGTAATCATTCAGACATCGGACAATTCATATATATTTTTTTTGTTGTTACAGAGAATGTTGGTTTTGGGATTTCGAAATAATACCCTTGTTTTTGTGAATGTAAAATCCTGGGATAAACGTCAAATACCTGCCGAAGTGCGTTCTCGTCTGCTAAAAACATAGGACATTGCGATAACGGTCTATCAACAGTGGAAGTTGTAAAACTAATATTACAGGCCGTCTATTTATTGTACGTTTTGTTGCGTTTAATTAATTTTTTGTTATGTATTTTTCTGGTGTACAATAAAGTATAAATAAATAAATAATATGACGTTCTAAAGTTTGACTGTTTATATCTTACAAACAAATAAGTCACCGACACACCGGAACAACTTCACACTCTGAGTTTTCTCCCACTAAGTAAACAGATAAGTATTTATAGAGAATAGTTAGGAAAACTGCTAAAGTAAACCCGCACGTGTCAGCCGGTGAACCCTCACTCTATACTGCAACT
The DNA here is from genome assembly GCA_949152455.1 of Lithophane leautieri. Classification (NCBI taxonomy): domain Eukaryota; kingdom Metazoa; phylum Arthropoda; class Insecta; order Lepidoptera; family Noctuidae; genus Lithophane; species Lithophane leautieri. The sequence goes on from OX424467.1 coordinate 17,989,223, forward strand.
TTATTCACTTTTAATCCACTTTACATTCTGCTGGAAACTAATATTTGCTGGCTTTTACCTTAATTTGTTAGCCTAGGTACACACGGCTGCACATCAAGCTATACATTTCCAGTTTATTGTGATCTCGCAATGTATAGAATTTTCGTCCAATGCGAGGTCAGCTTATACTGGAAATGTATAGCTTGATGTGTAGCCGTGTGTACTTAACAAGTGAACGCCTACATTTATTTTCTGTGGGTATTGTACCTACACTGTACCTCATAAGTCTGAAGGTAAAATTACGGAGTCATGGCGATGATGAGCGACCTTAATATCTATTAATTTAACGTTTCTTTATGTTCAGCAGACAACAATATTTTATAGATTCAAAATTCACTTGTCTAGTTTTTGTACGAAATCAAAAATCATTCATTAATATTGGGCGGAGAATCAGCATTTTTTTAAACATTTCCTAAAGTTTTAGCAGGAAGTAGAACGGTGTGCATTTTGGTTAGCTAATCCGTAACCACTTGCCAATAACGCTGTAGAGCAATCTTTATGGTTTTGTTCAGCAGTGTGTCTTAATTGGGGAATGATGGTAATTGAGGTCCTGTTTTTTTTTTTCGAAAGAATGTTTATTCAATTTCATAGGTAATAAAAATAACAAGTGAAGACTAATCATTTATCATAACGTTCCGATAATTCTGCTATCTAAAAATACCGTGTTATCTTAGGACACGTCGGTTAAACCAACTAATTACATAAAAGATATAAGTTTCTTTAACGTATCCATACGATAATAATATGCAATTACTTTATTACATAAAGATAAACTCAAATTGAGTAAATATGATTAAAGTATATGCTAACTAAGTAATGGTCCGCTGATATTAATAAAAAGATTACCAATATTCTTTAGAAGAATGTTTATTATTAATTTATGGTAATGTTTCAAAAGTATCTGATATGATCATGTTAACAAATAGATCAGAAAACCTACTTATGGATGCCAATTTGTAGTGCCACTTACAGATTGTGAGGCCTTTGATAATTTGAATAGGTACTTAAACCCGAAACTAATGCCTCGTCGGTCTAGTGGTCGCAAGTGCCACTGCTAACCATGAGGTGCATGCCCGGTTCGATTCCCGGGTCGAGCGAAGTGTTATTGGGTTTTTCCATCTGGAATTTTCGCAGTAGCAGCCAGGAGTCCAGATTTGTGCCCGGTTGATGGCAAAAGGCTCGCCTCCTATTACATGAGACTTAAACATAACTGACGAAATTTGGGTGTCCTATAGGTATAACCACTGCCTAACCCTTCGGTGAATACAGGCGTGATGTTATGTTATGTTAAACTTCTAAAATACAGATGAATACAAATTCCCTTTAGTGAGTGATTGCAGAACAATTTAACCTACGAGTAAACAGACAAAATTTTACTCGTCTGTATATTGAAAACTACCTTCCGCTAGTGGCTTCACCCGCATGATAACTTATAGTGCTCTACCAGTGAAAGAATTTTTTAAATCGAAAAGTGTCAGTCGCTTCTGTAACATTTCGTATTTCTACAACAACTTTCAACAGGATTGGCATAGCTTGTCGATAGCTTATGTCAGTCCTATACATTTTTGCCTTTTCCATCACCGTTATCGCTGATAAAAATGTCACTTTGTCTAGGGCCTCAGGTGTTTTAGAGTTTATTAATTACGAACAAAAATACAAATCTTTTCTCTTTATAATAATAGTGTAGAAAAAAACACTCGACCGTTTCTATCGGGTGATTTTAGAAAATAACAACATCGAAGTATTTAAGTATTTGAAGACTCAAGAGCTTACACGTTATGGCAGATGGGTAATCGACAGTAGGTACGCATCGGATCTAGATCAATTTGACGATTGGCTGGATATTAAGCAATTAGTCCCAGAACGAAGCAGTTACTTTTATGCTAGCTCGAGTACTGATTGCTATCTCTTTGATCACACACTGCGGGATTGAACGATTGGGACTACCTAATACAGAAATATTAGTGGTTCCATGTTGGGCGCCATTTCAGATAGTATGTTTAACGTAGATTGAGTCCTGAGACAGTTAGTTTACAGTGTGAACTGTGGAGTGTGGCCTTATTAGTGTAACAAAGTACATTTAATAGATTAATATGATATTTCCAAATATTCTGCACTTTATCTTTCTTAAAATTGACCATTTTTATTCAGACCTATGTTATGGCCCCTTTGTCGTTTTCCACTACGAGCATCAAGGCAAGCGTTATTTGCTGAGTAAAGATCCAGAAATTACTCGAATCATCGCCACTCGTGATGTTTAAATGAACATTTAGAGATCTACCTGTCTCCATTAAATCTAATAGGGCATGAGGTAATTACGATATCGGACAATTAGCCCGCAGCATGGCTATAATTATTGGCTATCTTGACTTGTGACGTCAGCACAAATTGGACCGTTCTTGCCTGATAGATTTGCTAATCGCATGCGCTAGAGATGTAGTGGTAGGTACCGGCCCACAGCACGTTCCTTTAGAAATAATGTGTTATGGAATTAATTATGATATCCGTCTCTTGCTTTCTAGCGAGTCGTTAAAATTTTTCACTTACTTTTTAGTGGATAATAAGTTTCAAACTTAAAGGTAATTTCCAAGACGTTCTGCAACTGAGACAATTTAACTAGAACTTGCACTTAATAATAAAAGTTCACTTCAATTAGGTACCTACTGACTGTTGCCTGGAGCTTTTCGAAATAGTCACCACTCCATGTCGCACGAGCGATTTTTACTTTAGACTGCTTAGCGCCGAGAGTTGAAAATCTAATAGTGTTTTTTTGACGCGCTGGGATGCGCTCTGTTGGATTCTCAATGCTCTGCTTAATACCGAGAGTTGAAAATTCAGTGCGCCAGAAAAAAACATCGCATTGAAAAAACGTCCTTGCGAACCTGGGCTAAGTGTGTAGGGGGGTTCGTTTCACGCATGGAACAAAATTATGTATCTAATACTTAATTATTTGGCCTTGACGCAGTAATCCTTACTAATATTACAAATGCGAAAAAAACTCTGTCTGTCGCGCTTTCACGCCAAAACTACCGATTTAAATTAAATTTTGGTACACAGATAGTCTAGAGCCTGAGAAAGGACATAGGCTTTTTATTGACATGTATACCACGCGGGCGAAACCGTGGGCGGAAGCTAGTCCCATAAATTGAAAAAAAAAAAAAAAAATTGCACCTCATCGGCCAATTTGAAGAGATTGCGATGTCTTATTGACCTTCGAGATAAGGTTGAAAAGACACTCATAATTATCTAGGCACAGGTTTGTGGCAATAGTGACGTAGGTACATAATACTGGTGGCAACAAAAGCATTATGGTTTAATGCTTTTACAAGGAACTTCACTATACCATCCTGCTGGACTAAACTGGCCCAGTTCCCGTTTTATTTGTTGACTGCATACCTACATAGCATCACGCTTTTTTCCGGGAAAGGTTAGGCAAAGGTGTAGGTACCTACCATCGTAGATACTATAGATATCCGTGGTAGATACACTCGCATTTCGCCAGTTTAAGTTTAAGTCCCATATATAATAGGGATAGGATATTATGTCATCAATCGGGCACCAATCCAGACTCCGGGCCTGACAAATTCCTGATGGAAAAACCCAATAGCCTGGCAATCGAACAAGGAACCTCATGCTCCGTAATGGCTTGCTTGCCTCCGCTAGACGAACGAGGCAATCACAAGACTTATTTTTCAAATAAAACTAAAGTTGCTAGAAAGAAGAATCACTTGCACCATCAGTTACGAGTGGTCTCGTATGTCTAATGCATAAATCAGCTCGATATGTGCTCGATGTTGTGCAGGAGCTCGTAACTCAGGCATCTGGATACCTGAGCACATGTATCAGCTGTTACAGTGGTCATACACGAGTCACGAGCTATGTATGGAATGGATAATGTGTATCTTGTGATGTGGATTAGTTTTCGCTGTAGGTACCCAGTTGAGCGATTGAAAGATGAATTAATTATGCTTCGCCGTAAAAATAGGCTTCATCATAGTCGAATAAATTTTTGAAGCCAACTATCGCTATACAGATATAATTTTACCAAAAAAAAGTTCAAACTCTTTCCTTTATATAAATCGAAGAAAGTTCTACTTTGAAAACATCATAATGACATTATTTTTCTCTGATGACGACATACTTAATTTCTCCCCTCCTTGGGTCACACAACAGCAGATGAACTTAAGAACTGCGATATGACCTTAGACCATTTAAGTTAAATGGTAAAAGTCTCAGCAATAAGTAAGTAAGGCCTTATAACACTTGTAGGTATAATTTTGATGTATCAGATCTCCGTTCCGCTACGTGGCACCGCCTTGTATCATTGTTGCTATACCCCCGTGTGCCCAGCACTAAAGGCCTATTCAGATATAAGCGATATCGCTGTGTCGCGCTCGGTGGCGATACTGGTCCGCCTACTGGTTATATTTATAGTCACTTTGGATCTGCTGTGATCTGATCATTATTTAAATAGACCGATGGACGTATAATACACAGACCCTTGACACTCATCTTGTAATAAGGAAGTGCAGCGGTCCTTACTCCTACCTAAACCCCCCCTCCTCCCTCTTTACTACGTTCTTAGCAACAACATGACCTTTGGCCCCTCGTGGTCACTTAGTTATAAGTACCTTCTAACTGTAAAACACGTTATAAACTTTGTAGAAGGCAGAACCTATTACAAAGAAAACTAATAGATAAATAGGCAATTACTTACGGTCGAATAAATTAAATCAGAAACTAAAACTAAGTTCATCACCGTGGTAAAACAGCGTATTAAGATTACGCCACCCCTTATAGGTTTAGTAACTCTATCTAATAACTTTAGTTTGCAAACTTACTTAGTTTACGGCACAGATCCTTTGTGAGATTACCCTATAATTATATTACTTTCCTATATGGTGAGATCCTTTGAGATGAAACATGAAACCACTTGATTTATTTTAGAATGGATCCAATGAACTGAATAGCAGTAATCACACGACCGCAATGTTTCAGTGAGTTTTATAAATAGCCAAACAATATTTTGACATAATATAAATATCAATAAAAAAAGTAAATTTTGTCAATTATTTATTTTATCACGGAACATTTTAAATTGTTTTGCAATAACGGCTAAAAATTAATTAAGAAAATGATGAAAAACTAAACGCGTTGACAATCAGGTGATAGTTTGACAGTGACAGTGATGAATGATTTGAATGACCGAATCACTGAATGATTGACATTTGACATTGACAATCACTCAATCAGTCAGTCAGCCGGCTGGTTGTTTTGTTGTTGAAACGTGAACACTGTGAACGGTCAAAAGTGTAATTGAAATAAAAGAGATTTGTGTGATAAAATCAGTCTAATTTCCTCTTCCAGCCATGCTGGTGAAAAAGTTATTCACTCTTGTCTTCATACATAAAGAAGACCAAATATTATTGGGTCTCAAAAAGCGTGGATTTGGTGTAAACAAATGGAATGGTTTCGGCGGGAAAGTAGAACCCAATGAAACAATAATATTAGCTGCAGCTAGGGAATTAAAAGAAGAATGTTGTCTGAGAGTTAAACCTGGTGATTTGAAGAATATCGCACATCTAGAGTTCACATTTGAAGGTCAGCCGATGCTGATGGACGTTCGCGTTTTTTCCACAAATATCTTCGAAGGAACTCCGAAGGAAAGTGAAGAAATGATACCAAAATGGTTCAAGAATGACGGTGTACCTTTTGATGACATGTGGCTTGATGATAAACTGTGGTTTCCATACATGCTGCAAGGCAAAAACTTTTTTGGGAGCTTCCACTATGAAGGGTTTGACAAGATTTTGAATTATAAAATCGAGGAACAGGAGTCTATGGAAGCTTTTTATGCAAATAGAAAGTCAACATAAGAATAATTGTGTTCGTCTTTATAATTTCTACTCAATTGTTTTTTAATTATATTTTTGAGATTTGTTTTATGGCTGTTGAGTCACTCATTATGTTGTTGTTTATGCATTTATTATGTATCATGTTAAAGTATTATTACTTCTTGTGATCAATGTGTGATCTATGGACAAGAATATAGATAAGCGAACATTTCAATTGCATTTGTTAACTTTCTATAAATGATGAAGTTAAACTTGGGATAATCTAATTGATCAACTTATTTTTAAGTGATAGAACTATGCATACTCTAGTTATACTGACAAAACCATTTTATGCACAAAATAGTTACTTCTTGATCATCAGCTTATAGCAGTCCACTGCTGGACATAGGCCTCTCCTATGGCATACCATAGTTACTTAGTAGATATGAATGCTTCATGAAATACTAATAGCCAAACAAGATTCCAGAATCATTACAATGTTGCATTTGAACAGAGCCTGGTAGTGTATGTTTCCAAGTATTCATTAGTAACAGTGAGCTTATTATATTGTTTAGGAGTAGATTATTCTCAGACACTATCAAGATACTGCATGCCAAGTTAATATTTTAGCTTAGTTAGCATCACATTTTTAAAACTCGGTATCATACCTTATGTAAACTAGCACATGCATATCTATGACATTAAATTATTACTTTATGTAGAGGTTCTTCAAAACTAAACCAATACTTGTAGTACTCTCATTGTTAGTTTGTCTTTATAGGATGATAGAAAAGTATTATGAATACTCAGTGTAACATTACCAAAATATAGGAGATAAGAAATAAAAATGATGTTTGAGAAAATAATTATTGTTTTTTTATTATTAGTTTAAAATTAATACAAAAAAAAATTAAGAAAACACACATACATTACTTACATACTGTTACTACATTATCAAGTGGTCTTCACTTGGAAAATTCTTGTTATTCATAAATTGAATTTCTAAATGGTTTAAGAAAAACAAAATAATTTTTGGTTACATTCATTTTAATTAAAAATAAGAACATGACGTCCCCTTGTATTTATGTAGTAATTTTATGAGGTTATATTTTTGTTTAGGCCCATAAGGCCGACTTTATTTTGACGCAACCCATGTAAGACTAGATTAGACACTGCCATGATAATAGGTACAATGAATCAAATAATCCATTCATCATTAAAATAGTGTAATTCACTTTACTACCAGCTTGTAACCCTATAATACACACCCACATTTCGCCAGTTATGTTCTCTAAGTCCTGACCCTTCGGGAATTACATTACAGGTGTGATTTTATGATTATTGTCACCCTATCACATGCTGTCAGTTGGCATACTAGGCTGAGATTTCTTCTAGTTCTGATTCATCAATATCCTGCAATCCTTAGAGTCGGCGCAACAAGTTTTCTTCTTCCATTCACCCCTGACAACCTAGTTCTGATTCTTATTACAATAATACTTAATTTCATTAGACTGATATTACACGGGCACCGTAGGCGGTCACTTATTGGACCGGGACGCTGCTCCGCGCCTTAGCAATCCGCGACGAGGCGGGGGGCAGCGTTGACCAATAAGCGGCCTGCGCTGCCCCCCCGTGTGACACGCGCATACTTCAGGCGCAGAACAGCAGTCCTGGTCAGACTAGTGATTATGTTACAATGAAAATAATTCATAATGAGAATAGTTAAACGTCCTCAATCATAATTAGTGTTTATGTTAGCGATTCGTTCATTCATCTCTCAAAGTCAAATTGTAGTAATGGAACTTTAATAAAAATGGAACTTATTTACCTAAGACCCTCTATCACAAAAGTCTACAACTCTACAAAATTGTTAAAATATTGTGGACTTGTCAAGTACAATTTACATATTTGTAAGGTTTTTCCGTTACAGTTGTGTGGCTTAGAGTTTTTATGTACACACAGCTACACATCAAGCTATACATTTCTAGTTTATGCTGATATCGGATTTCCGTACAATGTGAGGTCAGCTTAAACTGGAAATGTATGGCTTGATGTGTAGTGGTGTGTACATGCACTTATAAGATTTACAAAGTAAATTGTAATTGAAGTTTTGTAGTATATAGGCCCCAGTTATTATAGTATCAATATTAGGTACAGTCACGAACACCAATATGTATACACTTAGCAACTTTTAAACGTGATTTTCTCCTAGTGTATTGATTGTAATTTTATGTTTTAAGGAACATAGTATTTTGTAACCTATATTTTTATGAAATAGGTATCATCCCAAAGTTGCAATCGTTATTCCACAAGAAAATCGTTATTGCATTTTGTTGAGTGTATACATATTTTTGCTCATGACTGTACCGGTACAGCAAAATGCTCATGATGTTCTCAATACTTCATGTCCTGCCTACCCTAGGAAAATCTGTGACCATCACTCATACAATTTACTTATAAAACATGGAAAATATTCAAGAAACTTTATAAAAGCTTATCATTATAAGTCGCAACATGTTTCCTTCTGGGTAAACAGGATGCTGAACACAATTGTTATATAATTATGTTAATTTTCACTTAGCAACTAACATTTTTTATTTTATAAAAATAACAGTTTATCACCATTAGAAAAATGTCCTAACTATGTTCTCCAGATAGTTAATTGATTCAAGCGTGACTTTGCAGAAATCCATTATAAAATACAATAGACGTAGATATATTTAGTAACTTATTCCGCTTAACTATTCTTCAAGAGTCATAAAACCCTGTAAGAAACCGACACGTGTTTCACCTCTCAACGAGGCATCCTCAGGATGACGATTGTCCAATTGCAAACCATTACACGACGTGTTGCCACACCGAGCGCTGGACGCAGAGAAAGCGCTGTCAGCGCTGTGGCACTGTCGGTTTCTTACAGGGTTTTATATGACTCTTGAAGAGTAGTTAAGCGGAATATTACTAAATATATCTACGTCTTTTGTATTTTATTTTCTCCAGTACAATCTGTAATCAATCAAATGGATTTCTAAGTGAAGCGTGATCAATCGTTATAATTGTTTATCAATCGTTGATCATAATGATGTATTTATGTATAATGTATGCTCAATTATAGCTGTATGTATATTCACGAGAATTAATGTGTTACATTTTGACATTCAAAAAATGCTGATTCTCAGCCTAATTGAAAAAGTATTTTTGATTTAGAAAGAGAACGCGATAATGATACTGTTGAGACAGGTATCACATTGTCTGGACATCCCAATTAGTTAAAGGGGGAAGCTTTATCCCAGCAGTTGGTAGAATGTTTCACACAAACAGTAACATTCACACGTCTTTCATAAACCAATATTTACTTCACCACTGGAAAAATCACTTGCCTCACATTAGTCCATCTTGATTACATATCCCACACAATTTGACTATTCTGGTGTCTAAGCACTAAGTTCCAAGACTGATGGCGAATGAACAATCATTGAGCTTCATCCACTCCGTCTCCTTCTGCCAGGGCAGTTCTGGCGAGGTTGCGGGCTAATGCCAGGCGAAGGAGGTCAGCTTTTTCTCCGTCCAGGGTTGAGGAACGAAGTTCTAGACACAGCATGATCTCATATGTAGCGTTTGAGGTGAAGACAGGCTCATCCGATTCGAGGAGGGGTAGTGTGTCCAGGAGAAGAGTTTCCCAGAAGCTGGAAAAGTGTTTATGGTTGATTGTAATGCAATATCGGAGTGTGAGGTTGTGTCTAACTATTTATATAAAGAGATAATAAAGATCTAATAAGATTTATTATTATTTTAATACTAGCTGATGCCCGTGACTTCGCCCGCGTGGATGTCGGTTATTATACAATACTAAAACCTCACTCGAGAACCACTCTATCCATTGGCGAAAATAGCATGAAAATCGGTGCAGTAGTTTTTTAGTTTATCGCGTACAGGACGACAGACAGACGCGGCGAAGGACTTTGTTTTATAATATGTAAGGATTATTACTCACTATTCAGGCGCAATTTTCGATGTTATCAATGAGACTAGTAGCTGGGCAGCTTTCTTGAATTCTCTTGTTTTGTACAGTCTGTGGAAATCACAGTATTTACCTGCAAAAAGTAGCAGCATGATAAAATACAAGATTTTGTCACATTGTAACATGATATATTGTTCTTTTATGTGTATTTATTTATTTATTTGCTCTCAAAAACTCAAACTCAAAGCATTTATTTCAAATAAACCAATTACAGGCACTTTTGAATTGTCAAGGGGTTGGTCAGTCAGAAAGATGAAGCTAGTTGCTCATTCCAAAGCGTAGGTTTCTATGGAGAAGAACGGGCAAGAAACTCCACGGACACTCTTTTGAATCAGAATATTATTACAATATATTGGTTACATCATTCATGTTGAAATTATACATGTGAGAACAATGTCCGTCCGTAAAAAGATAAAAAAGAAACAAAACAATTCAAAAATTAAAATAAGCCGTGGCAGCTAAGAGATGACCAGTCCCTACTGATGGCGCCCGTTCACGAACATGACGCATGGATCAGCACCATTCAGCTCAACCATTTTGAAGGGAACTTAATGATCCAACACACACGCCACCACCAGCGAGACATTAAAGTGAGCATGACATACTCTGTCGCCAGGGCACATTCAAGTCAATGAAAGACGTACCTAGTAAATGGTAGCTTTAAAGTACTTAGGTAAGTACATAGTGCTCACACACATGTGCTATGCAGTTATACAATACTAGGAGATTGAATTTATACAATGTAAATAATTATAGTTTTTACAATCTTCAGCAGCTCCAACAATTATTTCGAATGCTAATCAATTAGTTTATGCGCCCTGTGGAGCTGGACCAGCGCTGAGCCAAGCATTTTTATCCGTAATGCAATCCCCTAATTTATAATATGCTTGGCGGCATAGTGTGCGTTTTATACAAGATTTAAATTTTGTTTCATTCAGTGGAGTATGTGGGGAGGTATTTTATTATAACCTCTCATGAACATAACTCATTTTACAATAGATTCGTGGTTGGTCTTTCTGTTGTATTGCAATTAAATAAAAGATCCTCAGCAGGAGGTTCTAACCATTCTTGTTATATGGACAGTCCATATGTATGCATAGGGAATTAGGGATGCAAAAGTGCCAAAAAATATAGATATATGTTGATATTATGTATGATTTCAATATATCGAAAAAAAAATATCGATACATCGGAGAAGTTTTTTTTTTTTTTAAATAATAAAAATATTTGTGAAGTTTAATTTATTGTATTTGTTTTTTATTCATGTTTATACCAAACGAGGAAAAAAGTAAATTTTTTATGGCTCTGAATTCCAGCGATTTTAGACAGTGGCAACAACGGTGCTGCTATTGGAAATAAATCGTATAATTATGATACATTTTCGATACTTGATATATCGAAATAATAAAAATCGCCTAAACATATTGATAACTATATCGAACAAAAAATATCGATATATTGATATTTTTTCTGCAAGCCTATGTATGCATCAAGAAAATAATACCTAAAAACAGCAGCGTATCAGACAGCAACATGGACGAGCCAACAGTCAGCAACAAATCCTGCGCCGGCAGCGCAGCGTGCGTCGTGTAGTGCGTGAGAGCGGCGTGCGCGGCGCGGCCCGCGGCCGGTCCGCTGCGCGCGCGCACGGCCCAGCACAGCGCGCCGCCCAGGCGCCGCGCCGACAGGTGACGCGCGCACATGCAACGACATACTGATTGGGCTGGAAATAATGCAGATTTAAAGGTTAAAAGGCCTGCCGAGTATCGCGACCATTAACGACGCGGTAACAAACTATGAGGTTTTCGGATGTACGGAGCAATGTTGCCCACTACGTACATACATGCGACCACCGATAGTCAAATAATGATCTACACTTACCGACACCCATCAGCCCATGCTTCTTAGCTTCAGCAATGATCCTCATAGCTTTAGCCTCAGTTTCGACTGGCATCCTCTCTAGAATGAGCTCAGCTCTCCTTAGCCCTTCGGGTGGACAAGAGGCCAGGTATGAGAGCCCGACTGACCAGAGGGATTTGTGCTCCATTAGAAGACAACCGTATTCTAGGATTAAACTGTCGCGGAGGTGGGATGTTACGCTGGAAAAGAAAGAAAGTTTTATTATAAAACATTTTTTTTTTTCAAAAAATATGTTTTTCGTTGGAAGTGAAGGTAATGCTGTTTATTTTTTCATTTCCATGATTGCAATGCAAGTACGAAAGATGCTGTTGGACGATTTCTTAATATTACAGTCTAAGTTATATTTCTATTACTTCTTAGCTAATAGGCTAGATTGTATAAAGCAAATTGTACTTGCTTATGAGTAAAATATCACCAACTGTGATACTTTAAAAAAAGGAAAAAAAACCCATGATATTATTATTATTTATGACAAAACTTGGTCCAACAATCATTGATAGGTTTCAAAACATTAATCCTAAGCTAAAGCCTTAGTAATCTTTGAATTAAAAGGTTTAGAAAGTTTTGTTATGAATAAAGTAATAACTCACTTGGTCTGATGCTTATCCATAATATTAAGTTTCCCACAGTGGAACAGTATGTCTGTGAGATGTGTTGCAAACCAACCATTGTCAGATATCTGTTGTATTTCGTGGATTACCTGAAATAATACAATTACAGTAAAAACGACATCTAAACTATTCAATACCTTCAACAAATCATAATAGATTTTGCTGAATACAATCATCTGACTCATCAGATAATCACATACATCAATTGATCAGGCATGCATTCACCTCAGCAGTATCACCATACCCAAAATATTTGCAGATGATGTCAAGACTGTCCTATTACCTAGGTCAGTTAGCATGTACAAGATTCAAGTATTTGATTATTAGTCACTTATTTATTCAAAATCAAAGCTATGAATCATAAACATGGGGACTTATGAAACGCCAGAAGCTGGTCATGGTTCTGTTTGTTTCTTATAGAAGAGAAGAGCCAGCAAGAAACTCCACATTGAATACAATTGATTGACTCTCAACAACACAGATATCTTTGTTTTTGTTTGACCACATTATTATTACCTGATGAAGATCCCCCTCCAGCAGTGCGCGCACCATGTCGTCGAGGTGCGAGCGCGGCGCGGGCGCCATGCCTGGGGGCGCCAGGCCTGCGCACGCGCCCGCGGCCGCGCCCAGCTCGTGGCGCCGCGACCACGGCGCCGTGAACATCACCCAGCCGCCCAGGATATCGAACCAAGACGAGTACTTGCTGCGTATTGCCTCGAAGGCGGTGTAGTCTCCGATTATTATCTGGGGATCAGTTGAATGTTTAAAGATTTGATAGCAAAGGTTTTTAACTGCATCAAAACGATAAGCATTGGGAAAATAAGGGGTTAAATATCTCTTATTTACCTATTTTTATCCATTGCACTAAAAAATAATCTGGCTCTTGTAATTGACACAATCATGATCATGATACACTATTTTTTTTTACTTTCTGTTATTTTTGTCATTCTAAAGTCTTACAAGCGGCATCAATAAGAAACCACCCTACCCTCATGATAAGCTCCAGGTTTGGTTGTGAAGCCAGCACCCTACTGCTGAGTTTAGACCTGCACTCAGCCTGCCAGTGCTTCCAGGATATTGTGAACTCCCCTGTGGATATGCCTCCATACACCTGCAATCACAAACATAAGTAAAATTCCTTACATATCCGTTTAGTTCTATTTTCTGGGTTGTAAGAGGCACAAAACAAGATGAAATGGACTTTCTAAAAACCAAGTTGACAAGGTCATAGTTCAAGTTAGTAGATAACAGAAACTTACACTATAAACTGGCATACTTCTCAAAGAGTTATCAACCAACTTGAACTCATTAGTGTCTGTAGCAGAATGTAGTTTCAGCAGTGCTCTAGCCACATCCACTCGACCTTGTACCACCATGCCTACTACAGTGTCCCAATAGTCCTCATGTAGTTCTGAATCCCTCTCACAAGCCTCCAACAATCCGGCAGCGGTCTGCTCGTGACATGGAAAGTGGAACCGCACCCATTCCAACAAATATGGTAACACTATGTCTCCTGGAATGTTGTCTATGTATAGAATTTCACATAAATGCCAAATACATTCTATAGAGTAGAATATTGTTATGTGGGAGAGTAAGTTGTTGTTCTCAATGCCATTTTCTTCTTTTGAAGCAGCTTCTTGAAGGTTTTCAATGCATACTCGGAGGATTGAGCGGAACTGGCGGGAAAGTTTGAGAAATTCAACTTGGTTGTCTGAAATTTTGGCAGCTTCAGCAGCCTTTTGTAGTGATAAGTATGTTCCATTGGACTCGTTGACGAGTTTCCTGAGAATTGGGGTGAAGAGGAGAATATCTTGACGGATGTTAAGGAGTTTGTTATCTGCTGTGTTTGTTGGTGTTTTGTTCACAGTTTGACTTCGAGGATATATCGTAAACTTGTTTCCTCGTCCCCAAGCACATCCGACATGTTTTTGGAAGCATTTGTCTGGCAGGATCTGTAAATAATATTTTTTTTAAACTGTGATACACCTATTTAGTTGGACCTGCAGTAAATTTGATGTTTAACACACGATTAATTATCGACCAGTAACATATAGAATTGTGGATATGTTCGACTTTTTACTATTTGAATATGAGCAGAAGTTTATGCGGCACCGATTATAAAATGATTAAATATTGGGGAAGGACTTTAACCATAACCGAAACCATATAAATGGGCTGACGAACGAACAGGTCAACAATGTGAAGCTTAAACAACGAGAATCTCCACAATTTTTGTGTTTATAATCTAATTCAAGAACAAACATAACCTGCAAGATTTCAGAATTCTACTTACGAATGTTTTAGCTGCTTCTGCTGTTTTCCCATGTGAAGGGCCTGCAGTAAAACTTGAGGTATTCATGTTTCAAATAATAGTAATCCTTTAAATTGTCTGAAAACTCTATTAGAAAGACCGTTTCATTTCGTCCCTTGGTCCCTTCCACAGACTACTTAAAGAACTAACGGTCCCTTCACTCACATTTCAGATTATTTTTTTATCTGCGCTCTGCGACTGACGGACGGTGTTGCCACTAACAAATGAAAAGTCATTGAATTCTTTCCCACAATAACTAAACTCTGCTTTATGTCTTAGTCTGGATCACGGACTCAAGCACCCCAACCAACAATTTTGGGGCCACCATGGTTGCCGCTTAAGCGGCTAGGTCATCCTACGCTCAAAGTATCTAGCACAATACACTTTCTCTCTTTGAATCAAGACATAAATAGAAGCAGATAAATGCCTACTCATAGTGCTTTGATTGCGTCTCATGGAGTGTTGTAAGTCTGTTACTACTTAATGCACTACTAGCGCCAATGTGCTTAATTTCGCATGTTACTAATCAACTAAAAAAACATACTATTACACTACTACTTAGTTAATCTGTGCTATTACAAAAGTAGTTTACATTCTATAGTTACTAATTGAGAAACTTTCAATGATGTGTTTGTAACTAATTAAATAATACTACTGAAGATTTATCTTGTGCTTCAAATAAAAACGGAAAACTTTTAAAGGTAATTTTTGTTGCTATATTTATGTTAATTTCGTATTAATCAAATAAAATTATGACCGGATGACCTGTTGGAGGACATGTTGATTTTGTCACGAATAAAAACGATAATTGTCAATTCGTCAAAAACTGTTTTGTTTAGACGAAAAATTAACAAAATTCTATAGTAAATCGTGTGATACCGTGTTGTGTAACGTGATAACAGTATAATGTGTGATATATATTTACGTAAATAAGTCTGACTGAGGGATAAACATTCATTACAACGTCAATCCTTGTTATTTGGTAAGTTTTTGATATTGCACCAATGTTTGTCCGTCACTAACTTTCTATGTAGCGAATGCTGACTGTGTGACTGCAAGTTAGACCTTCACCCGCTGGATCAGCCGTAGCCCGTAGTTTGTAATTGTAGAGCGCCTGGGCTGACGTAGCGCGCCGCGTAGTTATCGTATTTAGGCCGCGATTAGCAACTTTATCGGATGTCTGTGTTGTGTATTTGCGAATTGGGTGGTTGTTTTGTGACGTCACGTGTATGCAAGTTGGATATTCTTCGTGGTAACGTTGCCTTTGATATGATAAACATTATCTACACATGATAGTAGTATCAAGTCGTCTCCAGTTGATTCCGTTATTCGTGTGCATATCGTACGTTTCGTACGAAAAAAGTGATAATTTTTAAGTGTCTAGTGTAGTTGCTAGCCCCCTCTTACAGTATTGTGTAAGTTTTTTTTATGATTTACTTCATACAACCTTAGTTTTTACTGTTTCTTGTTGGAGACCTTCCTAATAACCTTGGTCCCAGCCGCTATTTACCTTATATTTATGTTATATTCAACTCCTCATTATGCTTGACCATATGATTTGCTCAAGTCATTAGTTAACAAGTTTGTAACCACAAATATTTACAACAATCTGACTAACCTCAATATTATAATTAGCACAGATCTCATTATTAAATTCATTCATTAATTTACCAAAGATACATGTAATCAAAAATTGAGAGCTAGCAATGAGAGCTAGAAAAAACCTTATCCTCGAATTAAAAAAACTCAAAACCATCTTTTATGAACCTCAAAAGTGATTATCATGTTTATCTAAAAGTTACTTTATTTACTTACAAATATATTATGACAAACAGCTGATTTTATTTTAAGTATTATCTCGGTTGTTTTTTTTTCTGAGCTGTTAATAAAATTGGCATCCATTTAGTACATACTAGCTACCGCCCGCGGCTTCGCCCGCGCGGTATGTCGATAAAAAGTGGCCTATATCCTTCCCCAGGGTGCCATCTATCTCCTTGCCTAATTTTGTTGAAATCCGTTCAGTGGTTTAGGTGTGAAAAAGTAACGGACAGAGAGAGTTACTTTCGAATTTATAATATTAGTAGACCAGTGGATAGGAAAGAAAACCAATTTGACTTGACTCGTTAAAAACAAACGACAAACTTTCATACTCACTCATTTAAGAATTACTATTGTGAATACTATCTATATTTAAATCTTTATAAATCCTATTGAAGTATAGAATGTCTGACTAGCCGTCATCACATAAACAACTTTCAAAGTTTCCAAGCACTGCACAAATAAACTGATTTGAATAAATAAACAATTTTCAAACAAATTCTAGGTAATCTTGCAGGTCTACTAATTATTTGACAAGTATAAATATGACAGTGTCACTTATTTTCTATACAAAAACTGCCAAACAGCATATTTATTCATTATAGTTAACATTAGTCATATAAGTTAACTGACCATTCAAAAATCAGCCCTAAATTAACTTATTTTAGATTGCAATTGGTGATCCATTACTTACAACTTTTACTGGTGTAACATGATATTCAGATGATGTTATGTTATCATAATTTTCTCTTATCTTTAGAAATCAAGTAGTTATAAACAACAATGTGTAGAAACAAGAAAATAATAGGTTTTCTCAAATAATTTGTTTTTACATACCTGGTACACCTATTTCATAATTATGGCATTAGTATTCTCACCAAATAAAATACATAGGCAACCTTGATAAACAGCACACGGGCTACTGATCCCTATGTTTATCATGATGAGATGGCTTCTGATAACTTATTTGTATAGTCATTTGTTTTAGATGTCATTGTTTAAGCTCTGTTGGCCTTTACCTGTTTATTTATTACTTCACATAAGTGCAATTGTTAGCAGATAGGTACATATTTTCATTTATTATATTTCTAGGAACCATTATCCTAAGGCAGAAAGGAGGTCATTGATTCTCATAGTTATTTAGAAAATATATTCAAACCATACACATTTCAATGGCATCATCTTCCTGCTCCTGTCCTATGTTACTTAGGGTCGGCGCAACACATTTTCTTCTTCCATTCCCGCCTATCAATAGTCACACAGTATCACACACTCCCTTCTCTTTCCGCCATCCATTTGTCAATATTCTTAGAATAATACTAGCTTGTAATAATTGTGAAACATGGCAAAGATCTTTTGATTTCATTCAGAATGATGAGCAGTGGGTACCTACTACATGCCTTTGATTGATAACTTTTAATCTTAAACATTATTGTCTGTTTGGTATGGGATTCCCACTGATGCTCATCCGATTCATATAGTAATTGAGAATTTTGCATAATCAGAACATAGTAATACCCACTTTGATAATGATTGAAATATCTACATACAACAACAACACGAAATATTAATTTGTCAAGGACTTTCTAATTAAAGCCAGTAAGTTTTGGCACAGCCTGTCTGGTAGCTTAGCTTATATTTCATTGACAAGCCTTTAAATATAAGTAAAAGGCAGAAATGTCTATAATGTCTCCACTAGATTTAGTAGATGATCTAAATTAAAATTGGTAAACTAATAATATACATTGGATAAATACAATATACATTTATTTGATTTTTGTTGTATATTAATATACATTTTATATATATTGGTATTGTTAATAGACTAGATCTCGAAAAAACTCCAGCAAATAAAGAGATCATTCCAATATAAGTACCAAGAAACTTAAGAAAGTATAAATAATGTACCCATTAAATTCAAGTTTAAACTGCTTAGAAGTATGTTAGGTCAATTTGTCAAACGAAAATGGGGAAGAGTGGCTAGAAATGAGGAAACTCCATGTGTATTTTACTTTCAGTCACACGGGTCGATCCATCAGGTTAAGCTACGCTTGCCGGGTTGGGCCGTGGATTGGTGACCATCTTTAAATACCGAGACTCCTCCATGCCTCGGAAAGCACGGTAAGCCGTTGGTCCCGGCTGTTTTTGTGGATCTTTGACAGTCGTTACGGGCCGTCACAAGCCCGGAAGTCAGATAACCAGTCTTGCCAAGGGGTATCGTATTACCCAGTTACTGGGTTGTGGAGGTCAGATAGGCAGTCGCTCCATGTAAAATACTGGTATTCAGCTGCATCCGGTTAGACTGGAAGCCGACCCCAACATAGTTGGGAATGGCTAGGTAGATGATATGTATGTCACCTTGCAAAATATTTGAAGAGGTTTTACAATAATAAACTCAATAAAAAGTTTAGCACATTGACCAATGACCAACGTCATAACAGGTATAAAGGTTGTTTCCTCCTATAGCCATATCGCTCGTGACTGTTGATACGATACCATATCAGGGACCGGTTTACTATTTTATCGTGGCTGAACTAATACAGCAGTTAAAATCATTAAAAAGTTACTGTACACGTAAATGAACTGAAGAAGAAAATAATATTCGAAGGTAACGTCGTAATTAAAAAGATCTGAGAAAAAATATGACTAATTTGATAAGACATCTCAATAAAAGGCTTCCCACAGTTCATTCATTAATTATTACGACAGAGCAGATAAATGTTTTATTTACTTTTCAAGTATCAATTGGCCTTCCTAATACAATTAAAGATATTATTAAAGCATTTATTTTTGCAGCACTACTTACTGATTTTTCATGCAAACAAAATCGTGCTGGATCCAATCCTGCGCAATCCGTGAGCCCCGCCTCCTTGAGCATACGCAGATGGTAAAATATTTGCATACATCCCCGATCATGCATATGTCAGTTAATTTATATGGCATCAGTTTCCTCCTGGTTACACACCACAAGGTTGCAGTCAATGTCAATCTTGATCGCTGGGACAATGTCGTTTCCTGAATATGAATGTCAAATAAGTTTATCACCTTATTGTGACGTAGTTCAAGCTTTATAGAGGGTAGTCAGTATTACTTGCAGTAATACCACTGATGCATAACAGCAACATAGGGCTGTAATGTTTATTATAAATAAATACCCTTTGCACCATAGTTGGGCAGAAGGATGTAAAATTCAGCTGGAGCAGCTAACGGTACATGATGAAGGATCATCCACCGTTTGGAGCACTTCATTAACTTACTGTTTCAAATTTCGGTCCCAAAATTGTTTGCAAATAAAAAAATTTAACAAAAAAAAAAAAAAATTATTTCCAAAAAATATACTTGGTCGACGCGTGTGCCACCCGGTCGCTTAGAGGTATCCATGGAATTTCTTGCCCACTCTTTTCCATAGGAACTTACTACTACGCTTTGGAATGGGCAACTAGCTTCATCTTTCTGACTGACCGATCGCGATCCCTTGAATTCAAAAATTCCTGTAATTGGTTTAATTGAAGTAAGCTTTGATTTTGAGTTTGTTACAAATGCCTAGAACACGATTTCAACTATTTGTAGACGTTGGGTTTTACATATTTTATCACAATCAATTAGGTGACTTTTATACGCAATTAAAACCACCGATATCTCCATTCCATTACTCAATGTTTCCGGGATAAAAACACACTGTGCTTCCGTCATCCGTGGTAAGGGCCATACGTGTCCAAACTTTAACCACGACCGGTAGTGATCTAACGTGAATATAAAATGTATAAAGTGGTTTCCAAATGGCGACCGAAGTCCTTGATAATGAACTATGTAAGTTGATTCAGAATAACGGTACATTCTATGTCTTTTAAACCTGCTTCGCAAATGTGTGTCAGCTCAGGTGTGCCCCGAAGTAACCACGTGATTGGGTTTCATTGAGGTGCATTCAATATTCATTTCTGACTGAATTTTGTTGTGATAGAGGATTTTTTGTTTGATAACAATCGAGAATGATCTTCTTTCTTTTAGAGAAGAGTCATCCGCCGTTCATTAAGCCGGTATATCCCGTAATACCAACAATGTCTGCGGAAATTTGGTCAAATCTTCGCAACATTACCGGAAATGCATCTTCTCTTTCTACTTGTCCAAACCACGAAAAAATCACCAAAGGTTGTCTGCAAAATATCGCTCTTAGCGATAAGACCGCCCATTGTGTCACCCTATGACAAACTAAATTTATGTCTGTAATTTTCTATACATAACACACCTATACTCACGCCTGCCTCCCATAGGGGTAGGCAGAAACTTCGGAACGCCACCTGCTACGATCCTTACGTACTCCTTTTGTCTCGTTTACGTTCATACATAATAATAATCATTCGTATCACGTATTTTATGGTGATAAATAAAGAGTCTAGACCATCTATCTATCTTGTATGTTTCTCTTCAAAGCTGTTGTGGTTGTGATATCTTTTTAACCAATGAAACACATCGCACCACACATTGCTATAATTTCTATCACTCCACAGTATTTTTGCAAAAACTAGAACGAAGTCCTTTGTTTACAATTCATTCTCGAAACAATAAAAATATAGTGATAGTGAATAAAAATTAGGGACTTGAACTTACAAAATATTATCAAATACGTTGACCCCTCTTAAGCTGCAGACACTACGTTCTTTAGGAATTATCTGAATTATCATAAGCAGGCCAGACGGTATTTATTGACACAATCTTTTTGAGTAACTCGGATTTTGGTTTGTGATCTTGAGAGGAAAACTTTGGAAAAGAAAGAGTAACAAACACTTGCGAGCTCCAAAGCAATTTTCACTGACTAAACGATTTGGAAGCAAAATCTACACTTTCCAGACAACACTGGCCGGTACTGATCAAATGCTAGGACCTGACGCTACTATTGAGTTAAGATCATGGGTAGTTCTCAGCTTTTCTCTGGAACATCGTGGCGTTCCTCAATTCGTTTTCTTAACTAGCACCAGTGGCATAAGGCATGAGTCAGTCTGTACAGATTCTAGTCCATCGCCTACACACACTTTCTCTCATTTCTAACTTAGAAACTTCGCTATTTCATAGAAGCACGACGTCCTCTTAGTAAAATCGACAAAATAATTGTTATTCACCTTTTATCGCCAAAGGCGTTATCAACGTCCTTCCTTCGATAAAACTTATAAAATACCTCGCATTAGTCACAGGTTTGACGTCTTATTAGTGTTTGTTAATGAAGTAAATAGTAGATAAAGAATTTACGTCAGTTTTCGTTCAAGAACTTGTTCATTTTCCTGGAAATTTTGAGGGGAATGCAAGAAGTAATTATTACATAAACAGGTAAATCCTAATGCTCTCATCAAAATGAATCACGAACTCGGCTTCTGTGAATCTACAGCCAGATATAACTCCTGGCTTCTTCCTAATAACTCCATAAATCATCACCATATTTGGTTCTTATTTCCGCGGGACGACAGTTCATTCATTCATCCTTTCCTGAATTTCCAAAACCATGTCATTATATCTGAAATACTTGTTTCGTAGAAAACAGTGTTGTTGTCGGAGTGAACAGTGGCATGCAGTAATGTGTTTTCAAACAATTGTATCTTCAAACATACCACTGATTCGTCACGAGGTTCAAACGGTACACGAATGTCGTGAGCAAATCCACGCATTGGCTGAAACTAGCCGATGGCGAAGAGGTGAAGTTATTTCCTATGTCGAATTGCTGATATGTAGCAATTTCTGTAAACAACGGGCATATTTCGGTAGTAGTTAAGGTAATGATTTGAAAGGTCTAATAGTTGTGTTAAACCAATAAGAAAGTTTCTACGTGCTCTGTTACTTACTTAATCTAAATATTGTCAAAGTATGAGGCCCTGTCAAAATGATCTTTTTGCTGTTTATGACTTCCACAAAATCCTTGAGAAACTCCGTCGATTACGTCACACTGACGCTTAGGTACGGTCTGCAAAAAAGGATTCGCTATGACTGGACAAAATCAAACTGGTTGCTTATCTAGTTGTCTAATTTATTATTTGTATACCATAGATTTTACATTTCTGTCTTATTAGTATTACTTGTAAGTTGTTAGGAATATTGTGATATCGTATACTTTTACAATGTTTGTAAATATGGGAGCAACATGTATCTATCACATACTTAATTTATTTATTTGTCATTGCTCCATTTTTTATTCTTTTTTTACTTATACGTTTTCACATGTAATATATAATTGATGTATACCAAATATTGTAAACCATTTTTTAAAGAGTAACGGTGGAGTTTCTTGCCCATTCTTCTCCAAACGAAAACTACCTTTTAGAAGGAGTAACTAGAATCAGTTCTATTTCTATGTATTTGACGTTCAAAAGTGCCTTTAATGTGCCTACTTGAAATAAATTATTTGACTTTGACTTTAAAAAAGTAAACATATGTTTGTTAGATTTTACTTTGCATTTAACATTATATTATACATAGGTACATTAAAATATACACAAAAAAGCGAGGTGCAAACTTAGCTTCGTGGAGTTGTACTTACTATCTTTGCTCATATCCACATCGGTCGAAATCGAATTACTTAAAAGACCTGTCTCTACGGACCCTGTTAGGAACTCCGGCGTGATATCTCGCACGCAATTAGCATCAATACAATAACATAGTATGCATAACACACAAGGCCGTCTGGTTAGCAACACCGGTCTATCATAGACCTGGGTTTTCATATCTCGTTCAATACGGTTTTGATGTTCATCTCATATAGGCTGTAGAGTCCGTAAGGAATCAAAATTGTTTAGTCACATTAAGCTGATATATCAGCACTTTATGCAAAACCAAAACGCCCGCTCTTGACCACTTCCTACGTTTTAAGCTGGGAAGAAGTAGCGTCACAAACTCCCCAGCAAATTAGATTATTATAATTTTGTCAGTAGTGCAACTGCTTTTACCGTAGTTTAGTTGGTCATGTGTGCAGTTTTGGAGCCGCTAAGTTTTGATCGCTACAATCTGCTAGACTGGTCTCAGGCCTGTGCCCATAAGACTTAACCGGTCGTCTCGGTAATTTTTTTACTTCATCGAGCTGACTTAGTGTCTGAGCAGACATTGTCTTTTTTTACATATTGGCCAGTTCTTGGATGGTGTGAAGATCGTCTTAAGTAGATCAAAATTAGACGTAATGCTTTTTGGAGATATGAAATCATTTTCGATATGAAACTTATTATTATAAGCTTTTGTCATTCATAACATAACAGTTCGTAGTCTCACTTAATAAATTTAAACATAGAAGTTGTAGAGACAAGACGCCCCGGCCAAGGTCGACGGCTACACCATAGCCTTGCCTTGCTGATTGTGTATGCTTTTACGTGCTGTATCGATCTGCAGGTAATCGAAGCTATTTATAGACGATGGTGGTCGTAGGGGGTTTGATGTGAAACCTATTATTATGTGAGGTTAAGTCAGAATTGATGTCTTCATCGCCTCGAGAGAAACTAACACCATCGCGCATTTTCGCAAAGTATAAGCCGGTATAGATGTCAAGGGTGCGATATCCGCTTAGAATTTTTCATACTTTCGAAACTGTAACGAACTGGTATTTATGTTGATTAGCGACAAATTAAGAATACGTTGAATTGAAACCGTTATTTACAATGAAACAGTTTATTGATAAAAATGAGAATTTCTTATAAAAATGGCTTTATTGGCTGGTCGGTACGTAATGTAAGCATATCAACAGACTCTTAGTTTTGGTTTGATTCATTCATTCGTTCTACTTTTCCATATCCTCATATCCTCGGCGGCCACGCAGGATTGCTGTTACGTTTGAAAGGTGTCAAGTTGTCGCTGATTTCCAGCTCTCATAAGTTTTCATGTTTGTCTAGGCGACAAAAACAAGACATTTACTCGTGGGAGCAACTTTCAGAGTACTGCAGTTTTATAGCAGAGGTTACCTTTTTATACAAAATAGGGCATACTGCCCGTCATCATCATCATTCACACCCCCACTTCACCCTGCTGGGCATAGACCTCATCCAGGTTTTTCCCACGATAGCAACAATGTCATCCGCCCATCGCGCCGCCAGACGACCCACACCTCGTCTTCCAGTCCTTTGACGCCACTCGGTTACAGCCTTACTACCAGTAGTCCAGTACCATGACCTCTTATAAAAATGCATAGATCTACAGTCTACATCTTCACATTTCTAATATTACCTTCTTATGCTACAAGCCCCACATTGTATGCCCTTAATCTTGACACCCTTGGCCGCTGACCTGTTATTATTATTACTCTCCCTTATAGTAATTTACTGGCATGTAATTTTTGTATTTTTTTTTAAATCTTTAATATTCGACACAATATAAAAATTGTTATGAATAAATAAATAAATAAAGACCAACCCCATGCGACCTGATTCACAATAATTGTGGGTAGTCCGACATTTTGCCAAAAACATGGCGGCGTAGGACGTGTGACGTCATCAACATTAAACTTTCATAGATTGGGCCTCATAAGTTCAGCCATTTTTAACGCTACTCGTGTTTTGGTAAAGTTTATGGGCTTTTTACGGGGTTTGCTGTTGGAACAGCGTTTTAGGAAGTCCTTTTTGTGTAGTGGACTTAACTATACGGACACGTATGTTTGGAACTTTAGAATCTATAAATAGCTGTAAAAAGGTAAATATTTTTTCAAAACGGTGTAATGTCATAATTTATATAACACTTCCTCTGTAGAACCATTTTTGTACGACTTTGTAGACCTTTTGTGCCTAACTTGTAATGATCTAATTCAGAACTAATAAGGCGATAAAATTATGCTTGATAAATTCGTAATCTCTATCTGTAGTAACATCCCGTCTTGTCCACCGATATGTAATCGATAGGATTCATACATTTTTCACAGAAAATGTATGACTCAAGGTTTACGTGTTGGAAGATTGAAGTCCGAACTCCGAACTAAGCACAGTCATGGTCAAGCGCGGTCCTACACGCGCGACTCATAACACTTGTTATACATAACTGTCGTGTAGGTAAAAAAGATAACCGTAATAGATTTTCAGTTATTGTTTTTGTCATAATCACAGATTCATTAATAAGTTCCTCCTTCTTTTGGACTGAACGACCATTTTGCATGAATCATCCAATCATCTGAAAACTCTTTATCTGTCTATGCTAGACATTGTACTTCCGCCTAATGAAGCATATTTAGTTCAAACCTGGGAAATATATTTTTCTGGTCCTCGTGACCATAGCCCATAGGACCAACTTTTAGGAACCGTACAACAAACTTTGTTTAAGGCGAAAGCGCCAGTTTAGCCCAATTAAAATCATCAATATAACTCTCTAAGTTCAAATTACCCCATTCAATGACTATTTCATGAAAACATGACATTAATTGAGGTCGATTCTAGTCAGAGGGAGGTATTGATGGTTTTAATGATTATAATTCTGTAAATACATATTTGCTATTGTCGCGAATCATATTTTGATCAACATACAACCTGATACTGACTTGCTAATCGCAAAAAACGTTAGAAAAATTGAATTTCACGGCTACCTTAGCGCTTCCTAGAAACAAAATTGTATCTATCTCTAGCACACCTATCAGCAGGTCGCTGGTCTAGACTGGGATGATTTCACGTAATCTAGTTCAAACGAGTAGTTCAAAATTTTCAACCAGTTCAACATTGTGAAAGTGAATTAATTTAGCCTCAGCTCAGTGATGTAACCACAAAAATATGTAAATGTTGATGCAACTTCTCTAACGATGTTAATCTTGGAAAGAAAACAAAGCGTTGAGTTAGTAGAAAAGCCACAGGCACCATAAAACAAGCAGGTTACACGTCAGAGCGATCGGAGATACTGGAGATAGTGAAATTAGTGAATTGTGTGTTACTTTTTATGTGTAGTTTGGGTTTTTCTGCCGGTTAAATGAAAGTAAAGCGTAGCGTAGTACGTATATTCATCATCATTTCAGCCGATAGACGTAGAGATGCAAGAAGTGGCAAAAAATATCGATATATGTAGGTATATATCGTATAAATAAGTATTATTACCGAATTTAAATAATAAAAGTATTAGAAAAATATTTGTGAAGTTCAATTGTATTTGTTTTTTAGTCATTTTTATACCAAACGAGGAAAAAAAGTTTACTTTTTAAGGCTCTGAATTCCAGCGGTTTTAGTCAGTGGCGACAACGGTGTTGCTATTGGAAATGTATCGTATTTGATACTTTTTCAATACTTGATATTTTATATCGATACATCGATATTTTTTCTGCAAGCCTAGACTGACTCTACTTCTGGAGATAAGCCCCACGCGAACGTTGTACCTTTTGGCTTAAGATGTTGAGGAACTAACTATACCTCTATATGTTTCCCAAATATCTTCAAATACATGCCTAAATAGTTGTTAATGTTATCTTAAAAATTGGTTCTCTGGCCGTGCACTCTACAGGCTAACAGCCCAGCTGATTTTTCCGTTAATAAACGCCGAACAAACGAATGTTTTCTTTCTTAGGCGGTGCTAAACAAAACGAAACTAAAAATAGTACCGTCAAAACATGTTTACGTAAACATTCAACAACAACATTGCCATCATTTTTGACTGGGTGCGTCGCTTCCGACTTTGACACTATGGCTAATAGGTTGAAAATTCAGTAATTTGAAGAAAACATAAATTCATACATGTCCACCATACCGTACCACAAGTGACCACAACCGTACGCACTTGCGAAGCGTATGTAAATCAAGTTGAAAATTTGACTGCTTATTCGGAAGCAGCAAGACATTTAATCCTACTAATATATTATGTATAAATGTGAAAGTTTGTGTGTTTATGTGTTTGTGTGTTTGGATGTTTGTTACTCAATCATACAAAAACGGCTGAATGGATTTGGATGAAATTTGGCAAACAGATAGTTTATGACCTGGATTAACACATAGGATACTTTTTATCCCGATATTCCCACGGGATCGAGACTTACGCGGGTGAAACTGCGGGGCGCAGCTAGTATAAGATATTATCTTTAATGGGCCAGTGACCACCCTCTCCATAAATCACCAATCTGTCAGACATAGCATTGGTATAATTATTGTTTCTTCGAAAGACCTTAATTACAGTTGAATAAAATCTTCAACATTTTGTAACAACACACTACCTCTTACAGCAAAACAAAGCCTATTAGATAGCCCAAAGACAGAACACTGAGATAACTCAACACATCATTCATATTCAAAGTCGGAAACAATCCCGCGCCGATAGGATGCGGCGGTCAGCGACCTCGACCGGCGCAGGAGTTCCACCTGTAATACACAAATAAACAGAGAAGTTCCACTGCGAATGTGTAAACAAGGTCACGCATACATTGACACAGAATTGAATAAAAATCGCGATTCGCGGTAGCAGTGATTCTGTATTATAATAGTGCATACGAGGTCGTGCGGATTTCCTGGATGACTAAAAGGGTATTGATTGATTGCCCTATTCCTGATCCTAAGATTTCTGTCTCTCTGTATGCCCATAAAGTCTCTGTGAACTCCTTTTTGGTCTCGGCCGGTGCATGGTGAAACTATTGATAGAGTGACAAATATCTAACCAGTGCTAAAAAGCTGTATATTCGTTTTGGGCAGTATCTCCTGTATTATTTTAGAAACTATGTGAGTGAACTCATAAGTTGGAAATACCAATTTTACTAACGCATAGCGGTAGGGAAGGAGGTAAGAACCATACCTTTTTCCTCTATTGTCGAAGTTTATTAGTCCTTCGGGCCTTGCGTCCGGAAATGCTTGTGGATTGCACTTCTGCAATCTATCTTGTGTTAGAACTTTACTGTTGCGTCACAATGACACTACGTCACTTCGACGTCTCAACTTATCATTCCGGTCACAGTTTTCGGCTAATATTTGGCTATTAAGTTTGTCTAAAATAGGATTCAAACGTATGCAAATGTATTGCCATCTTAATAGCTAACTGTTAATGATTTAATGGGATTCCCGCTTACAGTTCTGTTAATTTTATTACGGGGCATTTTCTAGGTTGAACATATTATGGATCAGCTCAGCTGATTTATTTCAGGCATTGGAATATTTTGTATTGTAAGAGATTGGTTCAAGGTTTCGTTCTTATGGGTCTTCAGCAGGAGTCGTTTGTCAGTCATCATTTAGACACTTGTATTATATGTAGGCTTCCTCTAATCCACTTCGTGACAAATTAAAGCCACGTTGAAGCTCGTCTCAGCATAAATTAAACGATTGTAAACTGCCATCAATAATGCATTTGCAAGTCAATTAACGATCGCAACACGTGATACGTTTCCTTCTTCGCTTCCTCTGTGCTAAAGGAACTGGTATTACACTGATTGTCAATGGCGAGACTAGTTCCTTTGTCGATTTCTGACTATAGAGAATGAGTAGTTTCTCGTACCACAAGCGAAAAGTGTCCCGTCAGTGGTTCTTATACTTAGACAAAAAAATGTAGTAGAATAACCCACGATGCATAAAACCATTAAAGTTTATAAATGATTTGAACTTTATTTTATTGGTAGATATAGGTAAAAGTGTCATTTGAAATGTGCATGCAGGATTCACACCTGGTAGATGTCAATCAGACAAATAGTTTTATATTTCCTCTTTTTTTATGTATGTAAGATTGTACATCAGTTTTGCGAATTAAATTAAAAAAAAAACCAAATGAAATCATAGATCATGCAACAAACAAATCATCAGATCTTCCTTCGAAGCTCAGCATCGAAACAGTGCGAGCCATTGTAAATCACACATGCAAATCAAAACCATGGCTAAATCATAAATAAGTTCAACGAACGACTCGGTCCACGGCCAGGCGTGCACTATCATTACTATCTATACATCTTTTACGACCAAAAACGTACAATATTCTACCTTATTTCCATCAACATAGGAGCTAGCGAGGCCTTAGAGTAGAAGAACATTCTGTGTTGTCAAAAATACAGTTAGGAGCGTGCAGAGCGAATTTATTCATATTTTGGTATAGATTTTTGCTTGGAATTTGGTTTTTCGATGATATTGATTAGATTTACCTTTATACTTATCATCTGTGGTTTAAACAGTTTTAACCATATCACCCTTGAAATCTTTGAAGTCTATGGGTACGAAGCAGGAAGCCCCCCTTTTTTGGAGATCCCTTTATTAAATCATTAGATATCCTAAGATCGCAGGACTCAGGACCAAAATTGGTAATTGGTTCTAATAAATTCCTAAGAGTCGCAGCAGTAAACATTTGCTGCTGAACAAGGGTCTTCTATACCTGAAACCGATCTAGGTCTGCAAATATTACCAATATGATACCGCTATGATTTTGGCAATATTGGCACAGCGAGGCAGGTAATATTAGCCAACGTATTGCCTCCGCATGTGGCGATGACCGGTGACTACGGTCAACCGTACACATAAGTAATTTGATATTTCGTCCTCCAAACTCGACTTATTGTTAAATCTTTAGCATTAGTACGGCTTGATGGCAAAGTTTTCTTTTATTGTTGTTCTACAAACAATATTTTCAATAAAAAGGAATCTGGCATGAAAATTCAAGAAATTATACCTTTTTTTTTTTTTTTGATGCTGGGAAATCATCAAATGACTTCTCCCGCTCTGGGCGGAGCGGAAGGGCGTGTCGGACTTTTACTGATTAAAACCCACCCGTGTTCCTTCAGTTGCCTGTTGCCAAGGTCCCGGTATCCCTTTCGGACTTTCCCGCAAAGAAATCATACCTGTGTACGTATCAAACATACGAGAAAGGGCAGTCTCGCGCCTGAAGCCGGGAAATCGACCTAACCTTTGGATTACAGAATAGAACAATATTTATTTGCTTAAAAACATGGTATAAAAAGATGGTAAAATACAAAAAATAACAAGAGCATACATGTTTTTGCTTAACAGTGATAAGCGTACACATTTTACACGAGGACAATTTTAAAATTTAGTTTCAAAGAAGTCTTTGACACTATAAAAACTATGACTACACAACCATTCATGCAATTTATTTTTGAATAATCTAATATTTAATGTTTTGAGATTACTTGGTATCTTATTATATATACGTACACACATAGATATACAACTTGTATTATATTTAGCTAGTCTCGGAAGGATATCCAGTACGAGCCTGTGGGGGTCTCGTCGATTACGAGGATATAAATCATCTGCAGTACTAAATAATTTCTTATGCTTCCTCACAAACATACATGTTTCGTATATGTAAAAAAAAAAAAAACTTTTTAATTCAGACATATTTGGTCCATAAAATTGTTAGTGGTACAAAACTTAAAAAAACTATGTTAGTAACATTTAAAAAAACTAATTTAAGTATCTGCCGCCCTCTGGGGCCCCGGGCACACGCACTTGTGCTTGAACCCAGTGCCCCAGAAGGGGGCTGTCCAGCTTGTGGCTGAGCACGATACTACTGTAAACAGACGGTAGCGGCAACAAGCCAAGCTTTTTAAATATCCAGTATCCTCTAGTAATATTATATACGAAATAGAAAATAATTAACACGTGACATCTGGGGGCTTAAAACGGTCACCAGAATCATATTAAGAAAATATTATGAATCATCGTAAAATATCACAAACTGACAATTCATAATATGATCTGAGTCTAATTCGTATTACGAAATAATTCATCCTTTTGACAGTTTTTTAAGGAGATTCGTAAAATGGTTCACAAATTATGCATTGCTTTTATGTCAAATTAAAGGAATAGCTAATGACAGCTGGGATTCAGGAAATGAACTGCTTTTAGAGGAATTTCTAATGTGGCCGGTTTAGTCCCCCTGGCCTTATTGGAAAATGGAAGCTACTCAAGTAGAATCTTATAATAGTTTCAAAAAGTGACATTAGCCGACAGACATTGACATGAACCAAATCTCCTCATCATCGCTTTTTAGGCTAGAACTGTTACTGCGCCATTCCGATGAAGCCGAGAATGCCTATAATCTACTTTTCAGACAAAGCCTTTTAACTCAATTACTTATATAATATGGACACGTACATCTAGAACATTCTGTGCAACAATAAAATACTCCTTAGAAGCCACTATCTGACTGATAACGAATGACGTCAGCTCCTGAAACGTAGCTGTAAACAATCATTGTCTTTATGTACAAGCTTACCGCCTACAAGTGCTTACCAGACTGAATTGCGAGCACTGACTTCTGAAAGAAAGGCGACCTTTATTTGTCAACTATATTAATAACAACCTAAGCATCTTTGTTGGTATAAAGGCTTTAACAATAATTAATTATAAAACCTTTTGATACCTTTAACATCCAGTTTGCAACTCCTTTATATTTGGGTTCCGTAGGCAACAAGGAACCCTAATAGTTTCGCCATGTCCGTCTGTCTGTCCGCGGCTTAGCTCAGAGAGATTCTTAGTACTAGAAAGCTGTAATTTGTGGTATGGGTAATAAAAGATAAGGTGGTAAAAAATATATATGAAAAAACAAGTATTTTTAGAGTACCTCCCCTACACGTAAAGCGGGTCATGTAGGCTCTACAAGTTACCGAGTAATAATCGACCAACTTACATTTTGTAGTTTTTCAACTACACAACTACGGAACCCTTCACTGTGCGTGGTTCGACACGCACTTGGCCGGTATTTTTCTGGTCCTTGTTTCCGCGCCAAATTTTCCAAGCGTAATAAGTGAAATGTCTCGTTCCTATATCCAAACCTGTGTCCAGCGTTTGACTTGCTTGTCATCCTCGTTAGTTTTGCTGTCCCTAAGCTGCGCTACAGTACTGTGATTTATTTGGTCTATATCAGTATCCAAATCTAATATATCCGGTATCATGACTCGGACAAATCCTAAAATTATAATACTTAATCTTTTGCTTAGTGTTTATTTATGCAAACGAATAAATTTCACAGTCTTCCCAATACAACACATAACAATTCATATAGCCGTGTTTTAGCAGCGCGTAGTGCTTCCTCCCACCATGTTACTCAACCCACCCTCTTTGTTAGTGCCCCGGCAGACGAACCAACACGCACATAACGACTGCCTGTTGACATTGCTATCTAATCGCAATCTTAGAGGTGAAGAAGTACGATGACACAAATAAGTCATGACATGAGTTTGCTATCTGAGTTGGAATTAGTTAGCGTTGCTTGTTTTTGTGTATTTGTAGAGCGATTTTGTTGCTTGTGTGTTAATGTTTGTAATTAGGACAATCTAGAACTGACGTACATGAGTCGTCGCTACAAACTTCCTGGCAACACATTCATGTTACTTACAGTTAACGCAGATATTTTAATTCTGAAATAAATACAATTCATAATTCGAAATGGTGTAAAGGAAAATTAAAAAATGTCACAATTGCCTTAATAGGCATTTGTGACTTTATTTCTCCCTTCACTCAATTCCAAATGTTTTAGCAAGTAGTATGTTTCGTCACACAAATATCAACAACATCTTCCTCTTAATTATACACATGTTGAGTCATGTGTGGGCACACTAACACATTACTCCTCGCCTAGACAATGCCGAGCCGTGCGCGCCGCGTGACGCGTACATCGCGTCTCCTCTAATATCCTACTCTTTGTCGTTATTACTCTTTGATGTAGCTGTAGTGTACCCATCAAAGTAATTAGTGAAATAAAAGTGATAGTGTAGTTAGAATTAAAACTCCATAACGTAGTGGAGTTTTAAATGTGAATTTTCAGTGGTAAGACTAGATGTGAAGTGCTTATTGAAAGTTGAAACGTAGTTTGTGTGTATTACTCGCTTACTAATAAATTACTGTGCGATAAATAAGTGTAAAAGTGCAATATCGTATTTATGTTATGGTGAATAGGATCTGAGATTGATTGAAGAAGTGCCATTTTGTAGTGTAAGTGATCTCATAGTCACGGTGGGTACTTCTAATATGAGTCTTGCATATTTTTGTCTATTTGGTATAATTTTTTTTTTTTAACTAAAGGCAGATAAATTCTTTATGAGTGTATTGTATTATAAAACGATATTGCACAAATTTTCTTTTTTCTCTTTATGCATGCATATTTTTTTGTAATACTTAAATAGAAAAATTCTTAGAATTCTAGTACTTAACTTTACTTGTCTGTTGTTGTTTCATTTATAAAATGACACTATTACTTAAATTATATTCTTCTGATGAGTACATTTCAAAACTGCTTATTGACAGTGTTGATTGTTATGAACAATTCAATTGTTTTTGAAGAAAATTGAATGGACAATAAGATCAGTATAGATCAAGTATACTTTTATTTGCATGATAGACTTCATATCTATACATATTTTTGAAGCAAGCAATATTGAAGGATACAGTTGCATATCAAAATTCAATTTGAAATAATCAATATTGATAACAATCGCTGTCAAAATGCACACACTTTCGGCAACAAAACGTGTTTATCAACAATATTATGCATGTACTAACATAATAAGTTTGTATGTATATCTTTATGTATTTATTGTCGGCAGAAAAGGCGACTAACCACGCAATCTTGGCTGTTTTTGTCTAAAATTTAAACAAAATACAACACTATTGCACATCAAAGTAAGTTTTAGTAGATAAAGGTCAATTTTTTTTTTTTTTGCTTGCCGCATTACTCCCTATTCGTCCCTAGTGCTGCCCTCTGATTCTGGAATCGATATCAATTTATTGTGTTGACAAATGTCATTAAAAGTTATGTGATTGATAGCTGTTAATACGGTCAACCAATCACCATTAAGGCTCCCGCAGACAGGCGCGGCGCTACTCCGATAGAACGAATTTCCATGAAGTCTTCATAGAAATTGTACCGTCAGCAGGCGTAGTATGAGCACCGTTTTGTCGACGGAAGAGTAGACAAAAATGACGTTCCGTGTAGACAGTACGACGGCGGCTAAGTACAAAGAGTCAACTGCACTTTTAACGAAATTCACTCTTTTACATAATTCGACTCAGAATTCTTTGTTTTGTCATAGGATTTTTTTTCTGTTTGTTTCGCAATTTTTACTGATCGTCGAAGTTAAGTTACTGAGTGTCGAAGTAACGTAATTTGGATCAAACAATTTTACAGTAATATTGGCCTTAAATATTTCCTTGGTACTTATGCCCTATTAACTAAATGATGTAAAATAGAAGAAGATAGCTTTGTTCTTCTATCAATTATCACAGTTTTGCGTTCAAAACGTTCCCTTGTAAAATCATGATTTTGTAGATAACCGTTTATACTTTGTGGCCGTCGAGTTGAAAGTTTTCTACTGGCGATTCCAAAATCAAATTGTCTTCACTACCTTAGACAAATTTCAGTTGTGAGTGTGATTTTGACAGTAAGGATAGAAAACTTTCTTCCGAAATAGTCTACATATTAAAAGACCTAGACAAAGATCGATATAAATGAAAGACAAAATGACAGATTGTAGAAGGATTTCTACGGTGCGATATCAAAAATGAAGAAACGAAATGTCACTTAGTATAGAAAAAGCTATGTCTATTCTTCGAAAGTAAAGCACCATCACGCAAAAGTAAAGCACCACGTGTAGTTCATTCACCAAATTACCAAACCGATAGGCGTGAATCTCCAATAATTTTAACTGACTGCACGACTAACAAACACAACAAAGGAACTCAGACTGCTAACAGTCGTAATCAGACACCACAAAAAGAGGAAAAGTTACCTGCTCCTGTACTACCAAACAAAACTGAAATACCTAAAAATGTTTCAAAACCAGTAGAAAAGTACAAACTATGCATCTTAAGTAGTTGCAAATACAATGGATCTTTGTCTTCCATAGAGGAACTTTTTTCAGAAAACTTCGACTACTGTCGCTATATAATGCCTAACAGTACCATAACACAGTTATTAGGCGGCATTGCAGAAAGTTTAAAGGGGTACACCTTAAACGACTACTGCTTACTTTTTATCGGTGAAAATCATATTAACGCAAATGAAAACAACAATATACACTTCATAAACTTATTGAGTGAGTCTCTTCGAAAAGTTACACACACCAACGTAGTAGTTTGTCTCCCTACGTATAAAATGGGATCACTCATTTATAACTACAAGGTTGAGATGTTTAACAACCTTCTTCATCTTGACAACCAAAACCATAAGTATGCATACATCTTTGACAGCAATCGGTATTTAACACATGAGATGTTTTCCAACACTACGGGCAGAATCAATCAATACGGAATCAAAAACATATATGACAATATCATGAACACTATTCAGATTGATATGGACTTATTCTGTCGGACAACTAGACCGACGAATAATAACAACGGACAAGAATATAACGAGATTTTAACGGCTCCAATAGGTGATGAGCACAATTCAAGCCATAGAGAGAACCCCAACTTTTTTCGTCTATAACAGTATACATATCCTTCATCAAAATATAGCTGGACTCCTGAGTAAAAGCGACACGCTTACTGTGTATTTAGAACAACTAGAGAATAGTAAAAAACGGATCGATATTATATGCACAACCGAACACTTTATGACTCCTGAACAGGAAGGACTTCTAAATATACCAAACTA
Organism: Lithophane leautieri; assembly: GCA_949152455.1. Classification (NCBI taxonomy): domain Eukaryota; kingdom Metazoa; phylum Arthropoda; class Insecta; order Lepidoptera; family Noctuidae; genus Lithophane; species Lithophane leautieri. The sequence goes on from OX424467.1 coordinate 18,025,277, forward strand.
CAGCTTAGCAACCAGTTTTTCCAGAGACAAAAGAAGAGGTGGCGCCTGCATATTAACCAGGGTCGGACACAAGTATAAAGTGTTAAACTTAGAGGAATATTCTATCATCAACGTAACTGAATGCTGTGCGATCGAATTGACAGAACACAACATTATTATTGTATGTATATATAGAGTGCCCCAATCAAACTTGGTTAATTTTTTTGAAAATTTAAATAATATATTGCATTTTTTATGTTTACAATTAAAAAATAAAAAGGTTGTCTTATGTGGGGACTTTAATATTAACTTATTGAAAAGAAATAAACAAACTTTAGACTTTGAACATACATTGCTAAATTATAACTTAAAATTACAATTTTGTCAACCCACTAGGTTAAGCAGTGGAACCTGCTTGGATAATATGGCACATAATGTAAAAGGATGTAAAGGAGAAATTATAGAATTGGGCCTTTCAGATCATACCGCACAACTTTTGAAATGTCCTGTTAAGAAAACGTGTGTTATAAAACGTTGGAAAATAAAAAGACGGAACTACTGTCAAGATAATGTAGTTAAATTTAAGGATTGCCTTAAAAATCTCACTTTTGCGGACATATATACAACTAGTGACGTCAATGAAGCCTATGCGCATTTTGTTGATGTATTTAGATGTTTTTACGATCTTTGCTTCCCCTATGAAACAATAACAAAATCAATTACTAAAAAAGTCAAATGGATCACTAACGGGATAAGAAAATGTAGTAAAAGGAAACGGCACTTGCTATGGCAGTATAGAATTAAACCTACCCAAAAAAATAAACTATCATTTAAGACATATTCTGCAAGGTTTAAAAGAGTTATAACGTTAACACAAACATCACGAAATAACTACTACATTAAGACGTCGCAAAATAAAGCTAAAGCGGCATGGACCATAATTAATAATTCTAAGACCTGCTTCCCTAAAGAACCAATAACACATATTCAAACAGAGACACATAAAATCACGAACCCTTTAAAAATTGCTCAGGCTTTTAACAAGTTTTATATTAATCAAGTTACCAAAACAAAAAATAAAACTATACCAGAAGTTAAAGTACGCTCGAATATCTCCAACTCTTTATTTATGGAGCCAACCGTACCTCAAGATATTAATGACCATATTATTTCACTTCGAAACACGAATAGTGTTGGTTATGACGGAATATGCACTAAAGTTGTCAAAGAAGCGTCGCAATTCATAGCTCCACATCTCAGTCACATAATTAATATGAGTATTTCTAACGGAATTTTCCCTGACAAATTAAAAACTTCAATAATTGTACCTTTGCACAAAAAAAACGATAAACAGATTATGTCTAACTATAGGCCTGTCGCATTAATACCCGTCTTTTCAAAAATCTTTGAGAAAGTCATTTATAAGTCTTTATACAACTACCTTGAGAAATCAAACATACTAGTAAATGAACAAAAGGGATTTCGTAAACAGAAGACAATCAATATGGCCATACACGACCTGCTTCTCCCCATTTTGTCTAATGTAGATAAGAGAAACCCTGTATGTGCTATCTTTACGGATCTAACTAAAGCTTTCGATTATGTGGATTATCCTATACTACTACATAAACTGGAAAAATATGGTATCAGGGGAAATATACTTGAGTATATTCGATCCTACTTAACGGATAGGAAACAATTTGTAGAAATCACGCAGATATGCTCAAACACCAGCTATGAGAGAAAATATCGCTCCGAAAGTGAGACAATTAAATACGGCGTCCCTCAGGGTAGCGTGCTAGGACCCCTGCTTTTCTTGCTCTATATTAATGACCTTCCGGGGCAAATTGACCACCCGATGGTATTATTCGCCGATGACAGCACCGTAGTGATTAAGTGTGACGATCCGAAAACATATGAAAATGAAATAAATTTGACATTAAATAAAATTATATCATGGTTTGACAACAATAATCTCATTATAAACTTAGAAAAGACTAAAATTATGCATTTTTATCAAAGGATCCCACCCAAAACCTTTGACATTACCTATCTAGGGACAAAAATAGAACCAACCAATGCTACAAAATTTCTTGGAATTAATATAGACAACAAGTTGACTTGGAGACCCCAAACTGACGAAATATGTAAAAGACTTTCTAAATTTGCCTACGTTCTCTATAAACTATCGAAAATAGTGAGCCTAGAATCAGTACTAACAGCTTATCACGGCTATGTTGCATCAACACTCAGGTATGGCGTAATATACTGGGGAAATGCAGTAGATAGAGAACTCGTATTCAGAGCCCAAAAAAGATGTGTCAGAGCTATGTGTGGCCTTAAAAGCACAGACAGTTGTCAACCGTTCTTTATCAAACTAAAAATTCTTACCTTGCCATCGTTGTACATATACGAAACAAATGTGTTTGTTAAATCCAATTCCTCTTTATATAAAATAGCTCATAAAAGTTACTACAGAAAACTACGCGACAAAAATAAGTCAGAACTCGAAGAGACTCATGGCAAGACTGCTCTAATGAATAAAAGCCCCCTCTGTATGGACAAAAAAATATTTAATAAACTACCTGAGAAAATTAAAATGTTAAACCTGGACCAGTTCAAAAGAGAACTATTAAAAATTTTGATACTAAAATGCTATTACTCAATTAAAGACTATTTGAACGACAATTCTATAATTACTTCCTCAGAAACTTGTGTATAGTCTCACCAATTTTTACAATCTAACTTTTTTGACATTAACATAATACGTAACTTATTCTACTTGACATCTTGTTAATTTATTGTATTTTGCTTAATTTTTATTGATATTGAATTGTTTGACGATGTTATTGTTTTGACTTTATTCATGATAGCTGGCATTATTATAAAACTTGATTATATTTTAATAACTAGACAATGTAATTTAAATAAAATATTTGTACGCCTCTGGGCAAAACATAGCAGTTCCACTTATCTGTAACATCTCACATTATGTTGTATTTTTCACCTATGTTTACAAATAAAGCATTCTGATTCTGATTCTGATTCTGATTCTGATTCTGATTCGTAGAAATAGAAATCGCCATGCTACGCCTGCAGGGTCGCGTCGCGCCTTTCTGCGGGAGCCTTTACAGCTGAGAATATCTGTCAACAGATTCATTGAATGGTTTTCCTAAAAACGGGGGCGAGTTTTGTAAGTTTTGACGCTACCTCTTGTACGTTTAATGATGGCTTTTCATTTGTCGCATTTGTACACAAATATTCGTGTTAATTACAAAACATTTTTTTTTGTATTCGGTTATATACGTGGATATTTGGTTTAAGACAAATAACCCCAATTTAAGTGCCAACATAGTGCACTGGTAACGCCAACGTTTAAAACTGGCACTCTGGTTACATTTGTTGCCACGCTTGGTTTGACAATTCACGAATTCTTCAGCTACATGTTTCATTCAGTTCTCCTGGCCACCGACTACATGACAATGATGAACCGGATACGCCTCATTTTGACTTTGACACTGTTTTATTTTACATCCCATAGTTGCTCGGACTTATGTAACACATAACACATCATGTTTTTTTACGTGACATGCTAGTGGTCGTTTTACATGGTCCTGGGCCTTACACCCGCATGCTTTTAGTTTTAAATCATTTTAAAATAATTGATTAACATTATGAATGACTGGAGCGACCAGCACCAGCGTCAGGAAAAGGAAAAAAGGTAACAAGTAATAAATACTACCAAAATACGAAAATGTGATCTTGAATAATAAAATATGGAAATAATAAACGTTCATGTTTTGAATGAAAACACGCGAAAGTCGATACAATGTAAATTAATCACGTTCGACATAATCCTGTTTGTTCATCACGTCGCTTTTGCGGCCTATTTCAAGGTCTGCTTTACATAAAGAATTTGAACTTTACCGTCTTTGATGAGTTATTGGTTCTACAAGCAACAACCAAAAAAAAAAAAATATGGTGTCGAAAAAGCAGTTAAATATACTTACTTAAAAAAATGAAAAAATGAATGGAACTTAATGGTAATAGCTGATAGCAATACACAGTAACTTTTCAGTTGTAAATTCCCATTTTTTTTTCTTTCTTTAAACATATTATCTCAATGAAATACACGCTGAAGTTATCAGAACAGGATGAATAATATCATAACTCACATACAGTAATATCTATGCGCTAATATAGCTGATTCACAGTGTTATCACCAGATAAGCCGTCATTGATTTACGTCGAAAACCAACAGGTTTTAATAACAGATAACATGTAACAATAAAATTGTTACACTTTGTGTTGTATTTGTATATTATCTTGTGTGTTTATAACACTTATTATGATAATAATCTTAGATAAATCATTTGAAAAATCCCCTTTCCAATTTGCATTTATTACGTGGACATCTTAAAGAGGGTCTTGTCTAAAGAAGGGCGCATCGTTAATTGATAATTGATAACAGCTACTTGCCGCGGTCGGTTCGTGGATGAGTGACAATTCATTACATACAAGGTGTGTGCATCAGCTGTTCCCTACATTTTGACGAGTTAAGCGAACATAAATGTAGGGAACAGCAGATTTTTTTTTCGCGATTTATGGATTGGTCCCATAGTAGAATTATTGTTCATAATATATAATATCCTACTTCCTACTAATATTATAAATGTGAAAGTTTGTGAGTATGGGTGTGGATGTATGTATGTGTGGATGTTTATTACTCTTTCACGCTAAAACTACTGGATGGATTTGGATAAAATTTGGCAAACAGATAGTTTATAACCTGGATTAACACATAGGATACTTTTTATCCCGATATTCCCACGGGATCAAGACTTACGCGGGTGAAACCGCGGGGCGCAGCTAGTTGTTCATAATGATGAATAAGAAGAAGTTTTCAGTTTTTGCATAATTACACATTATACACCTTGTATAGAGACACCTCCGTGCTTCGGAACTCGGAAACAACGTTAAGCCATTGGTCCCGGCTGTTATTTTTGACAGTCGTTACGGATAGTCAGAAGCCCAAAAGTCGTGACAACCAGTCTTACCAAGGGGTTACGTTTTACCCAGTAACTGGGTTGTGGAGGTCAAATAGGCAGTCGCTCCATGTAAAATACTGGTATTCAGCTCCTTGCGGTTATACTGGAAGCCGGCTCCAATATACTTGGGAAAAGGCTAGGTAGTGTTGTAAACCAGCGTAGATCAACAAGACAAACTCGTAAACTCTTCTTAGTTGCCCAATCAAACTATCAATCTAAGGTCTATTTAAATCCTTGTTTCCAATATTGAGGTTTATTTATATTGAGGTTTTCTACTTAAAAAAAAAACTTTATGCACTCGTAAGTATAAATAAAGCTGATTTTAGACTGACTAGTACCGTTGAAAAAGTTATAAAAAATATGAAGTTCTAGCGCAAACCGAACCTTATGTGTAGGCATTACAGTTGTTTTCCCTAAAACACGTGTTTGTTTACATGTTTGGCAAATAAATTGCGAACGTAGAATAACTACGCTGTTATCAACGAAGGAACTAAATACTTTATTATATTATTTTATCATAGTCATTACCTGTGTGCCTTTCAGTCTGTACTGAATAAATGTATTTTCTTTCTTTCTTTCTTTCTTTCTTTCTTTCTTTCTATTATCACACTGTTCACACCAGTGTCATTGACAAAAATAGTTTATTTAAAATAACGCCTTTGTGTAACAAGGTGATCTGATTATTTTAACCTGTCAATCAGCCCAAAGACGTCCTCCGCAGAATTAATTTTAAGCTAACGGCTCAGTAGAAATATTGCTATAAAACGCCATGTGGCCGATTTCCCATCGGCAAAAATGACAAACTTCCATACAAACTCTCAGTTTTAGTTTCCCCTATAGTGGATTTACCATTCTTGGTGCTCAACTTCGTTATATGCAAACTCTTGCGCAAAATTTCATGCTTCTGGACCCAGCGGTTTAGGCTGTGCGTTGTCTGTCAGTGAATGAACTTAGTACATGGGTCATATAAACACTATTCCCATATGCGCCTGTATATGGTGCAGATAATTATATCTGAGACAGTATTTAATGCGAGGCTGAGATGTATTTCAAGACATAGGTACACCGCTGGGACACTAATGTACTTATCATGAAATTATCGCGGTAATTCAAACAAATCCTCAAAGCATACATTAACCAAAATGTCTTTGTGCGTCGGGTCAATCGCCGCAGATAAAAATATATTGTACCAAAGCGTCACATGTTTACGAGGCATAACGTCCGAAATAACAGCCATTGGATAAAGACCAATGTTGGTCCTTTGACGCTCAGGAACAATGATGCAGGGAACAAGGACCGATGTTCTGCCAAGTGTAAGCGCTTTGGGAATAATGTCCCTTGTCACTATTCAGTACCGATAACTTAGCAGAAATAAAAGTGTTGTTCTTTGTTTAAATAACAATTATTTTCACAATTAATTTTTATTCATTTCTTGCTTTATACAAAGTTTTAATTAAGTTTGGAGAAGGCTGTTGCAACGTCAACAAAGACAGTTGGAAAGTTCAAGCAAATACGCTAACTTCTATTTATTTTGACGAGTCCCGTAAAAGCTTGTATGGAATTTATAGGAATATGTCAATACTAATTAGTCAACATCCCGCTATCCTTCATCGCTCAGCAATTATAAGTGTGCCAGTTCATAGCATGTATTACTTTCAGACTTCCATCTATCAGGATGTTCAAAGTTTAATAGCAGACTTATCATTACGATAAAGACGACGTTTTATTAGAAATGCCCATTAGCACAATCACTTACCAATCATTCAAGTACGATCACGAGTCCGTACGCCACATAAGTATCACTAGTACACACATAGTTAGGTATGCTTGTATGTATAGACGGACAAGCTGACCTCCCATAGGTACATATTAACACTCACACTGTAATTTGAAAATACCAATTATTTTTAAAAGAGTAACCGTGGAGTTTCTTGCGATCTCTTCTCCATAGGAAACGACCAATTGGAACCGTGCACCTAGCTTGCTTCTAACGTTTCATAAGTGCCCATGTAGGGTGAAATATTTCTATTTCAAGCTATCTATTTTGTATACAGGCAACTAATTTAAACAATGCTGTGTGAGTATGCTGAGTAGTCAATTATTCACATGATGTATGAACGTAAACGAGGCAAAAAGAGTTTGTAAGGATCGTAGCAGGTGGCGTTCTGTGGTTTCTGCCTACCCCCATGGGAAGGAGGCGTGATTTTATGTATGTATTTAAGATGACAAATTGAAAAAAGTTTTTCTTTTCAATATTGGCAGTAAAGGTGAATATTTTTTCCTATAAATCAAATAACTTGTCCGCCTGTACGTTTCTGTTTGAAATAGTCCGTGTCACGCCGGTTTACATCCAATTAGTGCGCGCTCGTAAATAGTTGGAAGTCAATTAGATGGCTGCCGTGTCACTGTCCCGGAGTGTACTTACTGAAAACATACATGTGTGTTATGTGGATTTGTAACATGTTCATTTACTGTGATTGGAGGTGATATACTTTGTCATTTGAAATTTAGTAGGACAAACATTTTAACATAGGTGTGGCCGGTTTTGATAAAAAAAAAAATTTAAAATAAATAAAGTTAATATAGTACTTATTTGTAGAATAGAATATTGAATTAATTATTGACGATGAGAACGACTGGTCGAAGGAACAGCTGTTTTGCAAACATGAATGCATTAATGATGTTACTGAGCATACGGATTGAAGTAAAAAACTTACCAGCTGTTGAACAGGACACTTATTGCAATGTGGCGGTATCTACATCGCCACATGCGAACTACGCATCAAAGACCTGACGTCACACAAAAATCCTGACGTCACATAAATCCTGCATCACGCAATTAAAGTTTACCATGCAATGGACAATTATATACAAGAACCCGACATCAATCGTTGGGCAGTTGCCCACCAGACAACAATCTGTCTGGTCGGAGGATCCTCCCTTTTCTATGATGAATGAGTGAACTTTACATCCTGTTCCTCATACCCCTAAAGCAATATAACTTAAAACGTGTCACCTACTATTTTCGGTTAGGAAAACATCGTTGCAGAAACACTTGGGTTATTTCTCATAAACTCATAACATAACACTACACAGCAAACAGTTTTCCTTGAATTCAAACGTTAATATCAAGTTTTCCTGCTGACCGTGTAAATAAATACGAAATGCAAATCTTTATATGGAAGTCTGTGGCCTTTATCTCGGTTGAATAAATAGACTCAATGCTGGGAAATAAAGTGTTATATTGTGTTGATTATAAGACAAAAATATTCATAACAAGTGCATGTCGAACCACACACGATGAAGAGTTCCGTAGTTAGGATGAATTTATCCAACAAACTTAACATTGTAGTTGAAAAACATGTTGAGAACATATTTTGCAACTGCAAATTTAAGTTGGTCGATTATTACTCGGTAACTTGTGGAGCCTACGTAGCGGTGATAGTTTTCCTTTTAATTTCGTTATATGTACTACTGCCATGAATTTTTTCACATATCCAAAACCAACCACTTAGCTGGAACGGGGGGCGGGACACTTGACTCTAACAAAAATTAGCAATTTAAAGCTTAATATTTCGCAAACAGATCCCTAAATCCAAAAATGGTTTTCACAAACTCACATTATTTTTAAACGACCTTTCCAACGATACCCCACACCATGGGATTGACGAGAAAAAAAAACATTCCCACTTTACGTGTGGGTACCATAAATAAAATATTTTTTACGATTTTTTTTTACAACTTTGTCGGCGTGATTTATATGTATATCCATACCAAATTTACAGCCTTCTAGTACCAACTGTCTCTGAGCTAAGCCGCGGACAGACGGACGGACAGACAGACAGACGGACATGACGAAACTATAAGGGTTCCTTGTTGACTACGGAACCCTAAAAATGAGTAGTGTCCAAAGGTCAGCTGAGCAAAATGCGTCATCCAACTTGTCATGTTTTTACTAAGAACTGTAGGGTTTCATCATAATTGAAAATGAAATGATGCAACTATTCTCAATGTATACAAAAGATTGTAATCTCAAAAAAAGAGCTGTCAAACTGTTCACGGCTTTTATAATTTTGCTTTCATCACAATAAATAATTAATATCGATGCCAAGGAGAGCACTCAAAGAAGTGATTTATTAATATGGGTCCAAGAGGCAGCTTAGGTTAAAATCGATATTTTTAAACGGACTACTGGAACCTGAAAGCAAATTTGTAGAGTTGTAGAGAAATTAAAGCTTATGTAAATTTTCTACATTTATACGTGTAAATTACAGGTAAGTTTATAGGTATGGTGTACATAATAAATAGTATTCTATTGTAATTTATGCTAATTACACACTCCTGCGATCCCAATGACCAATGTGTTACTAATGCGTGCGTCTGCGGCCGGTACCTACCGTTGCTACGTAACCAAGCTTGATAACAATTTCTTGTACCATAGGATTCCGTTTTCTACAGCTTTAGTATCGATAGAAACAGAATTTTGAATGGAAAATTTCATTTGAGAATTAAATTGAAGCTTAATTCTTAACAATATATTCTCTCGATCTCAATATCAGATAATTTTTATTACAAAAAGTCTTGCTTATTATATTTCTTCATTTTAAGTTTCCAAGCAGTAGTTTCCCTTGATTGCGTTTTTGAACTTACACTGAAATAAAGACATTTTTGATTTTATGAAATAGAAGTGATTAATAAAGATATGGAGATTATTGATGTGTTGTTTATTGTTTACGAACAACTTTATCTGTACCAGAAATATTTTGCACGATAAACGCTTTTCAATCTTATCAATATTTGCAGATAAACAGTGTCTTTGTTTATAAGATCAACATTCAAAAGTGCAAAAAATATTTTAGACCATGTCTTCATTGTTATTTAAATGTTTTAGGGCGAATGTCACCTCTGAAACTGATCGTGTTCAGCTTCTGCGGTGAAATTCGCTCTTTAGTGCCTTGATACTAATAAATTAGAACAAAAAAATAGAATAATACGAGTATCATGAAACCAATGAACCCACTACAGTTCTCAAGTAAGACACTCTTCTTAACTTAGATTGAAGCCAGATAAATAAATGAAAATTATACTTACATAACATTATGAACATATCCGCATTTTATTAGTAAATAAATGGCGCTTATTTCATTTAACCTGGAATGACATTCGCACTATATCATTTATACTACGTGAATTCACACCTCTGGTGGATTCACGTATACTTGATATAAAAACCATTTTGCATTTTTAATTTTGTTGTTTGCAATTTTTTTTAGCTTTGTAATCATGTATCTAATGATAATGTTTGTGTTGCAGATGCCCCGCGGCCGGGACGAAATGCAAGTAAACGTGGCAGGGCTAAGGAGAAATATTAAAAACCTCGCGCACAATTATTCCGATGCCCAGGTATGGCCTGTTCAGTTATGTTCCTTCTTACAACCGTGGTAAGTTTTTGTCTAAAATAGACAACGCCAAAAGATGACTTCTGAACATGCTCTCTCTTCATTTATGTTAGCATAGCTCATCAAAATATAGGGAACAGCTGTTTTATTTTAGCGACATCAGTGTTGGTCCCATAGTGAAAGTTGTTCATAATGATGAGTACAATGACCCCTTAAGAGGATGCCCATAAATTCAAATTCATCCTGTCTAGAACGCGTATGACAATTTTTCTCTCTATCTCACATAATCAATTTATATTTTCCAGGTAAAAGTGCGCGAGGCAACATCAAACGATCCATGGGGCCCATCCAGCACGCTAATGGCGGAGATTGCCGACCTCACATACAACGTGATGGCCTTCACAGAGATCATGCAGATGATCTGGAAGCGACTCAACGATCACGGCAAGAACTGGCGACACGTGTACAAAGCGCTGGTACTGATGGAATACCTTATAAAGACCGGCAGTGAGAAGGTCGCGATGCAGTGCAAAGAGAATATCTTTGCGATACATACGTTGAAGGACTTCCAGTATATGGAGGAGGGGAAGGATCAGGGTGAGTTCTTTGTTCTTAGCTGAAGTAAAACACAAACTGTCTTGATTTAGCAAAGGATTTTGATAGATATATTACATGCATGATAGAAATATCGGGAGACCTTTGTCCAGCTGTGGGTCAATATAGTGCAAATAAGTGAAATTGGAATTCATGTAATGCCACTGTTGGGGCTCGGCCACTCCGGCTTCTTCCTCTTTGCGAGTATACGCTTGCTAGTGGACGGCACATGTCCTCATATGAATTAAACAGGCCAGTTCACCATGATGGTTGCCTCAAGAGTTTAGTTGTAACATGTTCCGAAATCAGTTTGAATTAATTTTAGCACACCACATTCATGTTCAAAGCAACCTTGTCGCATGTTGAGTCATTGGCCCCGAAACTGTGCTAATGAGTCTAATGACTTACGAAACGCATCAACAGCGATGTAGCAATGTGGCGACTTATTAATGTAAACAATTTAGTAACATGTGCAGAATGTTAATGATATGTAGGATTCGAGGCGTTGCGTTATCTGTAGATGTGATAAGGACGGGGATTGTGAACCTGTGGTTGATGGTAGAATTAATTGATTGACTAATTGTCTTCTTATGTTCGTGTGGTTAGTGACTCACCTGGTGTCAGAGTTTTAAAGCCGCCCAAAGGCCGCTGACTTGCGCTTCACACGCCGTCGAGAAATTACTCTGGCGTGCCGGTTTCCTCACGATGTTTTCCTTATCGTTTTTAAAGCAAGTGATAATTATACAATACGCACATGAATCCGAAAAGTCAGAGGTGCGTGGCTTGGGTTCTTGACTAACTAATTGTAATAGTACACGATGTTACCATTGATCAATGTTATTGCTAATAATAGATTTGTATGTAATGCAAGTGAGTTCCACCAATCTCTCAAAGATATACCTACAGGAGATATAAGTGACTAAGAACCTGTCCAAAGAAGTCCAGTATTATACGTTTTTAAATTGTAGTCTAGAATAGCACAAAGATTTGCTATCCCTGAAACAGATGATACAGTTGTGGGATGTTCGAGGTCTGGTCATTATGTACCAGTTTGACAGTGACTTTCATTCAGTATTCAGCTATTTTTCATTCAGTGGGTCAGTGCTTTAAACAATATAACGTAGAGTGGTCTTCGCTTATAGCAGCCCCATGTATCGTGTAAGTCGACAGTAGTATATTTAGGATTCGTTCAGACCATGACGTGAAGCGACGCGACGCTGCGTGCACTTTTTAAGAATTATGGAACTTATTTTCTTCACGAAGCGCGAAGTGCGAGGGTTGTTGACACGTGTCAAAGTACGCTGAGATGCGCGGTGCTGCGCAGCGCGTGTACCTTATTGTGTAGTAAATAAATTCGATATTGTCTCGGATCATAAAAAAAGTGCGCGTCACTTCGCGTCTCGGTGTGTAGGTACTGACCCTTAGACAACGTAGTAGTGCTAAAGATACAATTTGGTCCTGGACTGAACTAGGATCTCCACTTTTCGTTAACCAAATCGCGAATGTGATTTGTCATTTTATTTACTTACTAGCTTTTGCCCGCGGCTTCGCCCTCTTGGACGTCGGAGATTATCCCTTGGGAACCTACTACCGGGATAAAAAGTATCCTATGTCCTATTCCAGGTCATGGTCTACCCATGTGCCAAAACCGTTTAGCCATTTTAGCGTGAAAGCGTAACAAACAAATAAACCAAAAAAACTCACTTTTGCATTTATAATATTAGTTAGGATTATAAAATCTCGTTCATCCAAATTAAACTGTGATTCAGAACTTGACCTGACTGTCCAAAAATCGCCTACTTTTCATCCATCACTACCACCAACTTTTCTGCGTTTAAATCAAAAGTCCCAATGGTTTGCTTATCCTGCATTAACCATTTCTTTAACGCATTCAAGAACACTGAACAAAATAATAGACATTTTATTGTTATAACGACTATGGGTGTTTAGTATCCCACAAAGTGTTAATATATATTAACTTTTATCAGGATACGGTATAATTTATACATCCATTTTTTCAGGTCTAAACGTCCGTGAAAAAGCGAAAGCGCTAGTAAACCTCTTGAAAGACGAGGAGAGGCTGAAAAACGAGCGAGCGCGAGCATTGAAGGCGAAGCAACGGTTCGCGCAGAGTGCGAGCGCGTTCGGCAGCGACGGCGCCTTGGACACGCCCAGCAGTCCTACCTACCCCGCGGTGAGTTTAGCTTTGTTACTTGGAACTATAAGCTCTTCCCCGCTAATATTTTGTAGTTCATATTCTTCATACAAATCCAGGATGAAAAGTAGCCTATGGCAGGTCCAGGTCTCCAGGTCCCAGGTTATAAAGATCGGTTCGGTAGTTTAGGCTGAAAAAGTTTACAGATAGACAGACAGAGTTACTTCCGCGTTTCGCGTCACGCCCCTTCTAATCGCGATTTTTACGACTTGACAGAACATCGGGATATCTTTATTATATTATGCAAGTTTAATATTAATGTAAGTATTAAAAACATAGACCTTCTGGAATAAATTATCTAAATGATGGTGAAAACCACTTCAAAATCCATCAAATCAAAATCAATCCAATCAATTCAAAAATCAAACCATTCAATCAAAATTAAAACTAAGCCCACTACTCTACTTCAATCCATTGTGTAGTTTATAAGAACTAAGCAGTCACACAGACAGACGAAAAACGACTGTTTTATACTATGTCATTTCCTTTTTTATTTTTTACTAGCTTCCGCCCGCTGCTTCGCCCGCGTGGTTTATCGATAAAAAGTAGCCTATGTCCTTTCTCAGGCTCTAGACTACCTGTGTACCAAATTTCATTTAAATCGGTTCAGTAGTTTTGGCGTGAAAGCGCGACAGACAGACAGGGTTACTTTCGCATTTATAATATTAAGTAAGGATTTATTGTGTACTATGGCATTTCTTCAGTACTCCGATCCGACGCCGTTACTTGTAATATTGGTTTGATGTAGAAATATTATAGTTTTGGGGGCGGACAGGGTAATGAAGAAAATGTCGAATGATTTGACTTGCTGTTAATTTGTTTTTTGTTTGTAGGTTTCTTTTTGCGTATCTCGATAGTTATATGTATATACAGGGTTACTGGTAACTCGACGTATTCCTTGCAGGACGTCATAGTAGGGTTAAAATGCAACAAATTAAGCCACCAAATGTTCTACCGAAATTCAGTAGTTTTTGAATTAGTTAAGAGTTTTAGTTTTTTTATGAAAAATCCCAGATTAAATCATTTGAAACCAATTTAAAAATGATTTACGGCGCGACTGTACTGAAATTTAAGTTATTATCATAGTTGACGCCGTAGCAGACCTTTGTTAATAATTAAAAGTTCAATAATGCCTAAAACTTTGGCAAATATCACTAACAAAACATTTAATTTTTTGTAATTTTTGCTATTACTTCAAAAACTAAAACTCTTAACTAATTCAAAAACTACTGAATTTCGGTAGAACATTTGGTGGCTTAATTTGTTGCATTTTAACCCTACTATGACGTCCTGCAAGGAATACGTCGAGTTACCAGTAACCCTGTATAGTATATGCTTTATCGTATTTAAATATTTTACCGTAAAAATGCTTTTTATTTAAAATTGCACGTAGTATTAATAATATTGTCACTTCCTAACTCAAACCTAATTCATCTCATTCATTACATGTTCATGGTGAAGTTTGTCATTGCATTATGCAAAATAGTCTTATTCTCACCAAGCACATCTCTCGTCTCAATGTGTTAACGTTCAAATCTTCTGTTTGCTAACCCAGTCGTTGTGTCCCTTTCAGTTCGGCAGTGACGGCGCCTTAGACGCCACGTCCAGTCCGACCTACCCTGCGGTGAGCACTTAGTACTAAATCACTTCTATAGCTGTACATGGTGATTATGGTGCGTGGCATAAAACAGAATTAACGCCGCCATCTTGTTTTCTTTTTTTTAAATACATTTCACACAAATAATGTTTACCAACAGCGCCCCCAGTCAGCGTCATTCGCCAACAGCTCCTTGTAGCAATATAACTTTGTTGTCACTGACATCTTGGCCAACGCTACAGCATAGTCTGGGGCAATATAGTTGGTCATTGAAGCTGTCTACACAGAGAAGTCGTGTTTTTCGGTAGCGATTGTTTGGCCATTCGGGAGCTAGCATATAGCAGATAGCGATGAACGATTGTATGTTTGAGTGTATAACTGACCACAGCCTCAATGGTCTGGCTGAAGACGTTTTATAAAATATTATCTCTTTCAATTCCAGCTAAGCGGAGATTCAGCGGAGTGGTCGGGTGGCGGTCGAGAAGCCGAACTAGCGCGACCGCTGACGGCCGGCGAGGAGGAACTGCAGCTGCAGCTGGCGCTCGCCATGTCGCGCGAGGAGGCCGAGCGGGAGGAGCGGCGGCGTCGGTCTGACGACGTGCGGCTGCAGCTGGCCATCAGCCAGTCGCAGCAGGACTTCCAGTGAGTAGCGCTCCGTACTACTGGCCGGCGCCATGTCGCGCGAGGAGGCCGAGCGGGAGGAGCGGCGGCGTCGGTCTGACGACGTGCGGCTGCAGCTGGCCATCAGCCAGTCGCAGCAGGACTTCCAGTGAGTAGCGCTCCGTACTACTGGCCGGCGCCATGTCGCGCGAGGAGGCCGAGCGGGAGGAGCGGCGGCGTCGGTCTGACGACGTGCGGCTGCAGCTGGCCATCAGCCAGTCGCAGCAGGACTTCCAGTGAGTAGCGCTCCGTACTACTGGCCGGCGCCATGTCGCGCGAGGAGGCCGAGCGGGAGGAGCGGCGGCGTCGGTCTGACGACGTGCGGCTGCAGCTGGCCATCAGCCAGTCGCAGCAGGACTTCCAGTGAGTAGCGCTCCGTACTACTGGCCGGCGCCATGTCGCGCGAGGAGGCCGAGCGGGAGGAGCGGCGGCGTCGGTCTGACGACGTGCGGCTGCAGCTGGCCATCAGCCAGTCGCAGCAGGACTTCCAGTGAGTAGCGCTCCGTACTACTGGCCGGCGCCATGTCGCGCGAGGAGGCCGAGCGGGAGGAGCGGCGGCGTCGGTCTGACGACGTGCGGCTGCAGCTGGCCATCAGCCAGTCGCAGCAGGACTTCCAGTGAGTAGCGCTCCGTACTACTGGCCGGCGCCATGTCGCGCGAGGAGGCCGAGCGGGAGGAGCGGCGGCGTCGGTCTGACGACGTGCGGCTGCAGCTGGCCATCAGCCAGTCGCAGCAGGACTTCCAGTGAGTAGCGCTCCGTACTACTGGCCGGCGCCATGTCGCGCGAGGAGGCCGAGCGGGAGGAGCGGCGGCGTCGGTCTGACGACGTGCGGCTGCAGCTGGCCATCAGCCAGTCGCAGCAGGACTTCCAGTGAGTAGCGCTCCGTACTACTGGCCGGCGCCATGTCGCGCGAGGAGGCCGAGCGGGAGGAGCGGCGGCGTCGGTCTGACGACGTGCGGCTGCAGCTGGCCATCAGCCAGTCGCAGCAGGACTTCCAGTGAGTAGCGCTCCGTACTACTGGCCGGCGCCATGTGCCAGGAGGCCGACGTACATCGACAAAGTCTTTAGAGGCATACTCAAAATAAACTAACCTCCCCCTTGAACTATCAGCAATTATCTCAACCCTAAAGCCGTCTGCTGCGTAGCGCGGACCATCCGTCGCGGACGAACAGTCCAGTCCATTTGTATTCCCTACACCACACTCATGACCTACCACGTTCTCCTCCATCCTTAATCCCATCCCCTCCAGACTAGAAGCCTACCTCCGCGAAGAAGCAGTCCGCCTCCACACATACAAGCGCCGCGCGCCCTCCGCACCAGAATGGACCATCGTGGACACGAGCAGGGCTCCAATGTGGTCCGCCGCGGGCCCGGCCTCCGGCACGGTGTGGTCGGAGGGAGACACGACTGACCCGAAGTGGCCGAAGATGGTCCCGAGCAATGGCCCGAGCTGGTCGGCTCCTACAGACTCGTCGCCGCGGTGTTGGTTCTACGGGTGCATGGAGTGTCTCAGACCGAATGTAATACAGTCAGTGCCGAACACGTCACTAGTAGTAGTTGTTGCGTAGGGGAAATTTTTTCGAGGTTTCGGGGTAACGTTGAAATAAAAAGACATAAAATTATGATTTAGGAGGAAAATTCTAAGCAGTTTCCACAATGAGCCGAAGTATGTATGCAACCAGATATCTTTTGAGACTCAATTACTCCTCCATTGATAGACCGCATGTATTTCAGACAACTCAGTGAAATTCTTGAACTCTAAACGTCTTTTGTTTTAACCTTCTGGTGCCAATTAGCAAGTTTACCTGAAACTAAAAAGAAAGAAATTACGTTTTCACCTCACAACCTCGAAAAGATTGTGTTTATCATTCGAAATCTGAGCGTAAAAGTGCATTTTATTGGCTAGCGTGGATAGTTTTTAAAATTCGAACCATTCTATTCAATAATTTTCTATACCTGGCTGATAATGCATTAATACATACATGTCAGTGCGCCAATCTCATTTTTAGAATAATCGCACTGGCCAGTCCGACGACTGCATGAAAATAAAAATCACTCAACGCGCCTCAAGAAGTTTTTACTTCAAAAAACTTTATAAAATGTTCTCTATATTCAATTCACTTTCCATAATTTTGGTTTGTTTAGCAGTGCAGAGTTGGTGCGAGCGGTACATAATGCCGAATTGACTTTTCTTCCGGAAAAATCTCGCGAAAAGTACATAAAACCGTACAACTTGTTCAATGCATGGAAACACCTTGCATTTCCTCGCTGTAGTGAGTTGAAAAGTTGTGTTTTGCTCGGCAGCAAATATTCTGCGTCTCGTACCTTTGAAACCTTTGCTACGCTCAGGATTCTATATTTGAACCACTCGCTTCGCTCATGGTTCAATCCTAGAATCTTTCGCTTGCTGCGGTTTCAATACTCGCGCCAAAAGACAACTTTGCAGTCTCGCATAAAAAATACTTAACTATGTATTATTTGCGGTAAAACATGACGCAAAGAAAAAACACAAATACAAAAAAGAATAAGTTGGGGAAAAATAAGCGTCACATCGCCAATAGGCGTCACCCTGACGTCACAGAGAATGTATCCATGTTCAAGATAAGCGGCAAACGAAATTAATGCTATTAGCAAAGCCTGCACAGGCTCACAAACTAATACATTTTTCCTTCTACAGGACAACAGACGGTCTCCCACCACCTAAGAAGGGTCAATCATCGCAGCAACAGTCGCACCTGCTGGACTTGTTGGACGTGAACCTCAGCAGTACGGGCGCCGGCTCCGCGCCGCCCCTGGCAGACGCCTGGGGCGGCCACGACCACACACGTCCGGTAAATAACATGCATTTATTTTACTATTTATGTAGACCCTCAAATGAAGATTAAAAAGAACAATAGAAAAAACAAAGAAGGTAAATTCATAAATTCTGACATAATATTTCATGGCGACAGGAGTTAGCGTCATTAATAAAAAACAGCAAATAGTTGCGGGCAATATGACCATAACATTATTAATAAGACGAAATAATAATAAAAAATATCCCATGAATATCCAAAGCTATACGAACTATATGAGTTTTCTGGAACGAAAATTATCGACGCGTTAAAATTAAACGCAAGTGAAGTGATGCGATTGACTGTTGATAACTGAATCAACCAATCATAGCACGTTACGCGCACTTGACAATTTGTTAAAAAATAAATGTGTTGATTTTCGTTCCAGAAACCGAGTGTTAAAGAAAAATATTTTGGAGATATATAAATACGAAAACTAATTTTGAATATTGTTTCAAAATCTCGTAAAACTTTACTTGTTTCGTTTTTATTATATCAGCCTGTGCAGTTGGAATTCGGTATATTTGCCGACTCGATGGTAAGATGTTTGAAGGAAGTCTGAGTAAAGCTAGCACTGTATGTAATGCTATGTTGGTAGCTGGAATTATGGTTACAAAGGCAATTTTTCTGCTTCGCACAAAAAAACTATAGCATTTGAAGGTTTTGATGAAAGTATTCTGTTAAAAACATAATGTATAATGTCATGTATGCTAATTTCTGTATTAGAATTAAACGCTAGACCAATATTAGTACTCAAACAAAGTAAAATTGTTTAATTAATCTCTAATATGTGCAGGAAACATCATCAGACGCGTGGTCAGCGGTGGGTAGTCCAGCGAAAGACCCCTGGGCCCCTGCGGCCGCGCCACCCGACCCCTGGGCCCCTGTCGCAGGAATGCATGTAAGTAATCCTATCAAATGGCTCGAATACTCGATTTAGGTAAACTTAAGATAACTGCGTTAGCTAATTGTACTATGATATACTTAATCCTTTAAATATTTGAAACGTGCGAAGAAATGAGAAACTGTCGCAAATCATGCAAATTTAAAAATTTAAAAAAATAATCCTTGTGAAGCTCCTTCGCTGTTGCCCATTCACTTGGCATTATCAAAGAAAGAGATCACAGGACAAATATGGGTTGGGCACGCCACAATAGCGGCGATAAGTCCTCTCTTTGAGGAGTGGATAGAGAGGCGCCACGGCGTCCTCACCTTCCGCCTGACACAGGTCCTCACCGGACATGGCAGCTTCGGGAGGTACCTGTGTAGGATTAGGCGGGAGGAAACGCCCGGGTGTCGCCACTGTGTGGATCGCCCGGAGGACACGGTGGAGCATACGGTTGAGGTGTGCCCTGCTTGGGCGGAGCACCGCCGTGTCCTCGCGGAGGCGATTGGCGGCAGTGACCTCTCGCGTCCGGCCCTGGTTCAGGCCATGGTACGGAGCGAGAGGGCATGGGAAGCCGTCACCTCCTTCTGCGAAGCAGTAATGCTCGCGAAGGAGGAGGCGGAACGCGTGAGGGAAAGGCAAAGTTTGCGCCCTCACGCCCCTAACCGCCGCCGTTGGAGACGCCCTGGGCGTCGGGAATCCCAGGCGGATTTCCGGCCACCATAGGCGCGGGCTTGCGGACGGCGAGCAACGGGCAGCTCGCCGTCCGATAAGGACCAGGCCCGGGTCGATGGCGCGTCGTGTTCCACGCGCGCCTCAAAGAGATGTCAGCAAAAATGACGGGGTCCAATAGGACCGATGCCTGCCAGGGTTGCGGGAAAGTCCGAAAGGGATACCGGGACCTTGGCAACAGGCAAATGAAGGAACACGGGTGGGTTTTAGTCAGTAAAAGTCTGACACGCCCTTCCGCTCCGCCCAGAGCGGGAGAAGTCATTGGATGATTTCCCACCCTCAAAAAAAAAAAAAAAAAAAAGGACAAATATGGGTGGCCTTGTTACTGTAAATCATAAGTGTTATGACTGGTTTCAAAAACTTAGAATAACTTCTGGTTAACTTCCCTGGCAAATAGTGCTGATTCGGACATTGTGAAACAGGTTTTTAGTTTATTTTATATTAAAATGAACATTATTTTGTTATTTTTTCATTTCATTAGTCTTCGCAGTTGGATTTTGGTATATTTGAGGATGCAATGGTAAGATATACCTACTCATAAACAAAAGAAGTTGTCATAGTCACGCTAGAACTGTATGTAAAGGTGAACGCACACTTATCCGAGCCGAACGCGTTGAACGAATCGAAGTCAACGAGAAAGCACGCTAGGAACGGTGTTCCAGATTCGAACGATTCGACGCGGAGGGACGTGTGAAGTTTCATAGAATTTCATATAAATAATTCTAAAATTCGTTTCGTTCGGCTCGGATAAGTGTGCGTTCACCATTATGCTATGATTGTAACTTGAGTAATATTGTTTCAAGTCAATTTTGTTGCCACGTGACACGTAAACACTGCGAGAGGCTCTTTATTAATGTTATGTTTTTATTTTCAAGGTACTTTGAGGTGCTAAAAATTCCGCTCCGATTACTAAAATTCTTTAACTGATAGAATGCTACACTATTCCCGTGAGACATAGGCTACTTTTTATGCCAGAAAAATGCTTATGTGAGTCTCCATGCAGTTAGTTTGAAAGTTATTGACATGTTGACATTGTGTTTTCAGGGCAAGTCTCCTGTGTCCGTGCTATCATCTCCGTCCTCGTCAGAACTGGAGCAGTTCGACGCGTTGTCGCAGCGGCCGCGCACCAACCATAACAACAACGCCGAGTCCGACCCCTTCGACCTCACCGCATTAGGTAAGAGCAACGTTCAATAAACTCGGTTTGAACGTAAATCAGCGAATACGCTACATTGAGGCACACTTGAACGACGAATAACTGAATGCATTTAGCGATCGACTAATTTAAAACATTTTTCTGTCTCTCATCTTCAAACTATTGACACAATAGAACGATGTTTTTAATTCGTTTAGCACGAATTTACGAACGTTCGTTTAGCTGAACGTATTTGTGATGCAATTGTGTCTAAGAGTTTTTAGGAGTATGAGGAACAGGGTGTAAAGTTCACTCATCCACCATAGAAAAGGGAGGATCCTCCGACCAGACTGTTGTTGTGTCTGGCGGGCAACTGCCCAACGATTGATGTCGGGTTCTTGTATATAATTATGTCCATTGCACGGTAAACTCTAATAGGGAATATGCATGTATTTTTTTAATATTTTTATTCGATAGTTTACTTCGTCAAATAATAGTTTTAAAAAAATCGACGGTTAAAAAGCAATTTAAAGTACTTCAAAAAAATGTTAAAAATATCCAACCGATCCGGGCTATTCAAACGCCCTCCATTTGGCGCGCTTGGTGTGGTGACGTCACATTCTATGAAAACAAACAAGCAACTTGACACTTGTTGATTGACTTGACATTGACATTTTGATTGTTGTGCTAGATTGTTACGTCTCATCCGCTCTTAGCTTTTCAAGTATTTGAATTACCCGCAGTTTTTTGGCACTTTTTAAAAAAGTAATTTCTCGCTCACAAAGAAAATTTATTCAAAAATATTGGTTGATGGAGGCATAATTCTAACGTAATATAGTTTATTAAAAAAAATACTTGACCCTTATTTGAATCACATGCATATTCCTTATTGCGCGATGTAGGATTTATGTGACGTCAGGTCTTAGATGCGTAGTTCGCATATGGCGATGTAGCTACCGCCACAAGTTTTCAAACAATACTAAGTTGCTACAATACACCAAAAAGTGTTGGAAGCACGTGCTCAGAGCGGAGTTGCCGTCATATGCTCGTTATACCATACTATACCAAAGTGACGGAAACAACATGAGATTTGCAACGACTTAAGTATTTGAGAAGTACTGTATGTAGTATCGGAATGTATAAAAGGCTTAAAAGTTGCAGCTCTTTTAAAGAAATCAAATTGTTCTGCGACGTAACCGTGCGTTTGCACTGGCGAAACATTCAAGACAAAACATGTTGAAATCTCTAGTTCCTGTCAAAAATTGTATGGAACTTTGACAGAAAATAGAGATTTCAACATGTTTTGTCTTGAATGTTTCGCCAGTGCAAACGCACGGTAAGGCGAAGTTATGTCACGTTGGTGTATCATTAACTCATAACTTAGCCCGATTGACTACACTCATCGAGCGAGAGAAATACAGTGTTTAAGACGCATTTTTTTAATGTTTTCAGGCGACAACCTAACACCAAAACCATCGTCCCCTCTGGTAGGCAGTTTGGGCGCCATCAAGAAGTCTCCGTCGGCGTTCCTGGGCGAGAACTCGTCGCTGGTGAACCTGGAGCGCCTCCTGCAGCCGGCGGCCGAGGGCGGCGCGCCCCCCCCCCAGCCCCCCCCCAACCCGTTCGCGCCCCCCGCGCCCCCCGCGCCCCCGCGCCACAACATGATGTTCGCGCAGCCGCAGCCGGTGAGTGCGCCGACCTACTAGCGGCCTCGTGCGCGACGTTTGTCGCCACTCTTGCTTCGGACGGGTTGGCGATTTAGGGATATTATATAAAACCGCTGCTTTTATTATTATGCTGTAATCAATGTCTACAATATCTTTCATAGATTTAAGTATACAATTATACATACAAAAACTACATACGATGTATAGAGTAATGGTTTGGCTATCAACTTTTTAACACTAGTGTTTTACAAAAAGTTAATAATATTTTTAACCATGGCCATGCATGCTTGTTTCTAGAAGCAAGCAAGCAAGTTGTTTCTACAAGCTTTTTGTTTACTTCTGTAAAGAAATATATCTGTCTCCCAAGGAATGGAAAATCTTATGCAACAACATGACATCCTTCGTTTTTGTAGAAAAGTAAATGGCAAACACATGAGCTCGTTTTTATAACGCAAACGAGTTTTCTAATTGAATAATAATGATGATAAATATCTTTTGTCAGGCACGGCTTACAATGAACGAGCTAAAACAACAACAACAGATGGGTCTAACGGGCCTTAACTTTGGCACGGCATCCCCTTCCTTCGGCGCGCCGGCCGCGCCCGGGCCCCTGGCCCCGCTGGGGCCCGCGATGGCCAATGGCGCGGACCCCTGGGCCCCCGTGGCCCCGTTAGCGGCCCCGCGCTCCACGTCGCCGTGGTCTCCGCCGCACACGCGTCACACACCCAACCCCTTCCTCTCCTAGCCGCTCACCACACAGGTACGCTACCTTCAGATATTTTTGCTCAAACTGGAAGCATTTTAAACCACCAAACACTTGAATTGTCAAAGGAGTCCAAAGAAAGATGATGCTAGTTGCCCAACCCGAAGCGTAATAAGTTCTTATGGAGAAGAAAGGGCAAGAAACTCCACGGACAAAATATAAGTTACATCATTAATGTTGAATTTATGATTATAATGTAAGAACGATGTAAAAAGACGTGCATTTAATCCGATCATAATGATGCCTGTTTAAACCTGGTGTTGAGCAAGAATTAAAAAAAGACATTACTCTGGTCATTTTGATTATGATGCATGCATAAATTCCTGATTGTAATGTTAGTTCTTTTGTTCGCAGGGTACAAGGTAACGCGGGGCATGGCGGGAGCGCGGCGTCCGGCCGACCCCGTACGAGCGGGCCGCGCCGGCGGGGCCCGGGGCCCGCGGCGCCGGGCCCCTCGGCGCCGGGCCCCTCGGCGCCGGGCCGCAGCGCGCGGGGCCCGGGCAGCAGGCCGCAGGCGCGCCCGCCCGCCCACACAAACTGTTCTACTTTCACGACTACGTGTACTTGACCAAATCATAAACTGTACGCTTCGCGTGTAGCTCGCGCGCACGCGACGCACCGCTCGTGTCGTGAGAGCCCCGTGACGTCATCGCCCCACAGTGACGTGCGCCGTCTAGTTGTAACGAACGATAGTTTATTCCTCAGTCTGCGCTTGTTTGTACGGAATTAGTATTTTTGTTTCTTTTATATGTTCTATATACAATCACCAATTTTGATTACCAATAAAATGTATGTATATTAATTGTATTTGTTGTAACAACTAATTTACGCAAACGGTATGTGGTATAATCATGTGAAATTATGTTTTAATATAATTTGGACTCAATATGGTGGCAGGTAGAAGACTCGGGTGTCGACGCACTCGACGTTCTTTTATGGACACAAAATATAAAGATGATTTTGTTTTATAAAAAAAAAAGCATAAAATGAATGACGATATTTAAAAAAATATAATATATTGAATATAAAATCCATTACAAAAATGATACATCGCGACTTTAATTATTTGCTTTTTTGCAAAATTAATGTTTTGTTAGTGTCGATGTGTCGATACCCAATAACATTAGTCGCAGTATACATATGTAAAATGAAATGTTTTTTATTAATAGACTGGATAATGCTGTGAGCTGTCGTGTTTATATGTAGCTGACGATTCTGTATATTTGTGTGTGCAAATATCGTAAATAGATGTAAACTATAGGAAATTATTCTTAATTTTATATTGTACAAATAGTACAGATTCCAATTCAATAAAAATATAGTTTAATTAAATTATAGTGTTTTTGAGCTTTCATGTATTATGGTGAGGACCGAGTGTCAAAATCGGGTTTTAAAGAGATGTTATGAACTCATAAACTTGCAAATAAATATGCAATAAAAAATAAATAATTATCTACATCTACTTGAAAGTTCTGGCGATTCTGGTTAGATCAGAGCTAGGCTGTAGAACTATGTAATAGAGTGCACACACAAACATACAGAAGAATAGACCGTAGCCTAGAGAAATAGCGCCAATAGTCTAGAGTACTCTAGAGAGTTTGGGGCCGACTTCGGAAACTGCCCGTATTCGCGATCACTACAATATTCTCGAATACATGTGTATCGGTGAATCTAAATGTTACGTGAACTGTGACGATACTCGTAGCTAAAAATTGTTATCGTGTAAAATCTCGAAAGTATTCAACAAGATAGTAAAAATAAAATACTTAAATTATGAAGAATTACATAAGAAGTTTATATTAGCCTACGATAAGGCGATAGCAATAAATAGAATTAAAAAATGGGAAATTATAAATCTAAAAAGTGTTCGCTATGCGCATCGCCACTGCTCAGGCCCCAAACTTATTCGGGTGTTAAGGGTTTTGGTAAGGTTCTCGGTGAGTTTCACAGTGTGATTGCACTGAATTGAACTATATATGAAGCAATAATTACGTTTTCACACATTGTGGTGGTGTCATGCGATGGTGTTGGTCACATATTACGTCGCAATTGCTTAAGAAAAGCGTTATTTTTTACTTAAAATCTCTTTCTTCTTAGTTATGAAGCAAAATGCAAGAGATTCGCATTCTGTGAAACTCAGGCGAGACATTGTCGCGACGACTAAGGTGACAAGTTGTTATTCGTGCCTTAGTAAAGTTTTGTATTACAGTAATTGTATTGTACGCCGCCCTCCACTTCTCTTCTCCCCCTTCTCTTGTATTCACTGTCATGGGGGTAACTTGCTGGCTTCTCACAGTCATTAAAATAAGGGACCGGGTGGGTGTTATTCGGGATAGTATTGAGAAGCTGGCTGGGGATACGTCATCCAAGTATGCAACCTTGCTCAACATACTAACATAATTATTAACGACTAGCTTCCGCCCGCGTGGTATGTCGATATAAAATTACCTATATTCTTCCCTGGGATGCCACCTATCTCCTTGCCAAATTTTATCGAAATGCGTTCAGTGGTTTAGGCGTGAAAAGGTAACATACAGACAGACAGAATTTATACTATTAGTATGGATACCTGAGCTTCTAGGGTAAGCCTCCTTCCAGTTACACCCATGATCAATGATATCTGTCCATACCTTTTATTTAAATAAAGTCGCAATATTTTGTCATACAAAATATCTTGACTACTATTTTTGCATTTTGTTTACAAAATTTTAAAGTTTTTAAACATGATTACATTTGACTGCTCTTCGAAGCAACATCTTATTAGGTGCATTTTTTAGGTAATACACTATTATGTGTTATCAGATTTGGAGCTAGAACTGATCTAAGGCCGCCTTCACACCTAACGTATAGTCGGTCGCCGACTGTGAGCGTCAAGTTCAAAATTATAATTATGAAAAACAACGTCAACCGCAGACTGATTGTCCGTTGTTTTTCAGAAATTCTCAGTCGCCTAGTCGGTCGCAGACTATATATACGTTTGGTGTAAACACGGCTTATATGTTTGATGTTACTTCGATAAATTGAATTAAATGTTGTTTACAAAAAAACTAAGTTGAAAATACAGTAAGTCTTTTTTGCAATACTCCCTAGTATTGCAAAAAAGCCTTTGTAACGGCTTTTTTTACACTTTGATTTGAATTTTAATTCGTATTGAGTTCATAATTATGAACTACGCTGCGTCCAATCAGAATGCGCATGAAAAATACAAATTATTCCAGTTTATATTAATGAGCTGAACTATCAATATGTCCTCATTATTGTAGTATTCAACGTATTAGATAAAATGATGTACGATTAATTTACACGCTAACTGTGTTGCCACGCGCGCGCAAAAACAACCCTTTGCCAGATAAGTAATAGCATTTATATAAATAATAATTACGATAATATCCATTTGATAAGCAGTTTTTCCAACGGTTATTCGCGCTGGCAACTGTTTAGCGTTGGCTTTTTTTTTCGCTTATTAACTATCAGGTTGATGTGGTTGTTGTTTATCCGTTATTTAGATAAATTATTATTTTTAATATTATTTCCTGACCATTCAATGCATCGATGCTAATTCAACGTGTCACTAGCTAGGGAGAACTGTAAAGATTAATGTAACTATTTAATTAAAATATATAAGTTTTGCAATACATCTATGTGTATCATTTATCAACACTGCTTTTTCACCAACACCGTAACCCGTGCATGCACAGTCACATAGCGTTGAAACAGACCGTCAAAACCCTAACATTGCGTTATTTCGCAAATATCTCAAAAACTGACTGACTGAAATTTCATCCCCCCGGATGTTTGTACACAGACACGTTTGGCAAACTAAACAGCAGCGCTTATCCATATTTTTAGGACGCAACTAACGGTTTTACAGATGTCTGACTCCATAACATAACATCCCTATACAAAAATTTACTCTGTGCATAACATCACGCCTGTTTCCCCGAAGCGTTGGAAAGTCTTGAATTTTAAAATCATTCGAATTTACGTTACGTGTTATATACTCCGCGTCCTCGTTCTAGACTACTAAACCGTGCGTATTTGATTGACGCGAACTGAACACGGCTTTGGTGGGCCTTTCCCGCGCTACAGAAGCTTGATGACTTCCCGCAACCGTTGTGATTGAACACGGGAAGGGAAAAACGCATTCCTCGATCCTCCAAATGTCTCTCTCATGGTTCCTCCAACAAGCTCTACATGTTATCATTTAGATTCTGTTTTCAACCCCAATCAATAATTCACCCCATATGATTGAGCAGCATAATTTATGAGGGATAAACCATGCACTGTGCACAAGGAAATGCAAATAAAACACAATTTACAATATGATTATAATTTATTAATTAATAGTTTACAAAGACGTTATCGTACAAATATTTCAGAATCAGCATTGCATACAAAATACCCTCGATAAAAAAATCATATTTCTCGTTTTGTTCATTATAAAAAAAGGATTCAACGCTTCCCAAAAGTTTTCGCAAGTACAGACTTATACGCAATTGGAAATCGTTTATATACAAGACTATGCACCAGTTACAAAAATCTCCGTTTTTATGTAAAAAAATATTTAAAAAAATGGTTTTTAATCCCATGTCGTAATTCTAGAAGCATGGAATGGACGATTATATAGTTGGGAGCGGATCAAGCTTACCCTAACGTGATAACTTACAATAACTTACCTACCTTACATGTTCATTAATTAGTAGCCAGACTCAGTGCGAAGTACACCTCCTGCACACTGGTGACTTGTCGCGACAGCTCACGACTAAAAGTTGCAAGTTTACTACGAACAACTTCAGTTGGTTAGCGCTAAGTTCGCCTTTGTGGCCATATATTTGAGTCTATCAAATTAACTATGCACAACATTTTACGGCTGAGATAATCAACTTATTTGTGAGTTTATTAGGATTAAGTACTACTTAATTAATGAATTGCACTCGTGTATTGAGCACACAATCACGATGTTTTATTTATTTTTCATTTGTGTTGTCATGCAGAGTTAATATTGTCAGACTGTATTGAGCAATGTACCGGTACATTGGTGTGAGGCGAGGGCAGCGCGTCGAGCACTCGTCTGGTATTGCGTCAATCCCTGTTTTAACTTAAATTAATTACGGTACAGTGTGTTACTGCAGTTATGTGCTGTTTGTAGGCATCAGTCTCACGATGTTAACATTTCACTAACCTACAGGAAACGACGGTAGTACAGTACTGGGGGCTGATAAAAAATTGTGTAAAAACCATCGACTAGACACTACAATATCCAATAAATATTTTTCGAAAAATTTCAGAATAATGTCTTCCATACTAATTTATATACCATACAATCTAGAATAAATAATTCAAGCGATACGAGCGACGGTCACAAATATTTTAATATAAAAATAATTCGAAATAAGCAACGTGACGGCAGATCTACCAGTTATAGGAAAAATAATCTATGATTACAATAATAAGGTGAAGCGATATTTTCATTATGATCACATTCGCGCTAGATCGCGCGACACTATCATCTTAATCGTACTAAATGCAAAACAGGGCGGCGCTTTGTGAATGACGCATTTTAAATTACGTTTTTTTTTAGTACGAAATGTGTATCATCAATGCAGGGGCATTGACTAACATTCCCATTTTACAATAATTTAATTAACCATTGGCAGCGGATTCCGTCTCAGAATTGGCTGATTGGGTCGTTCGTCGCCGCCACGCTTCGTCAAGATGGCGGCTAAAGGAAAACTAAAATGGCGTCAGTAAAAGCGCGCGCCCTCGGAGCTGACATTCTCGATATGAAGTTAAGTCCCACGCCGCACTGCAGCGAGCGCTGCTTCGTGAACAGTGGTGCGTGATAATGGAAGAGTATTGCGAATAGGATTTGTATGAGAGATCCTTTTGAACACGATTGTTTGGATGAATTGATGATTGCCGCATGACTGCCTCAAACTAAAGGCTTGTAAATGAGTCAACTTGTTCCAATCTGTAGTCACAGAACCATAAACAGTTTAGGACGAATTGGCAGTGTTACAAAACCGAATATTTTAGACTCTGCTGATTTTAGTCAGCAGTGTGATGCTGATGCGTTGTCAAAAGGATCCCCTAGTAGTGAGCCGTGCCTGGTGCCTAGTACTCCCAGTGCGTGGCGGTGTTGAGGTCGGGCCCGGCGAGGCGGAAGTTCCCGTTCTTGGCGGCGGCGAGGTAGTCGCCTCCCTGCGCGGCGCGGATGGCGAGGCGCGTCGGCTCGCGCAGCTCCAGGTGGAAGCCCTGCGGGGAGTCCGCGTCGCACTGCACCGACTCGCTGTCTGCGTGCCAGTATTTGCCGTTTTGTCCTGAAATTAAGAGTTTGGAATGTAGAAAGTACGCTGAAAGTACTTATTCCGACCACCTAGGGCCATCACTCATTTTGGGATTGTCAAACAGCTTCAGCCAATGCTGTTGACAAGAATAGGGCGCGATAACTTTTAGTAGTCTTGTCTGAGATCATAATAAAATCTTTTCAGCAAGATTATTCCTGCTAAACGAATTCAACTGCCTTCAGAAAACTTACCTACAGCCAAGGTAAGCGTTTGAGATACTAAATTCTCAAAAAACTGCTCCACAGATGTTTAGGCACTCAATCTACATAGTTAGATTATTTCTGAAGGGTATTAGGTCGCCAATGAAGAGATTCAGCTTACCTTTGAAGTAGACAGCGCCCTTGGGTCCGCGGATGACCTGTATGGTTTCGTAGTTGGCCTTGTTGCACTCCAGCCGCACGCCCTTGGGCCCCACGAAGCCCTGCTCGCACTTCAGCACCAGGATGGGCCTGCAACACGGTACTCTACTTAGCAACTGAACACAACATACAACTATAGCTGTACAAGGATCTTTTGGCGCGTGGCTAAAATCGGAACTACCGGCGCAATCTTATTCTTTCAATACCATTACGTATTTCTCAAAACATTATCACAAATGTTTACCAACAGCGCCCCCTGTCAATTTCATTCGGGAGCCCAAAAATCCTTGTAACTGTACTATACAGTTTTATTTTTAGTGCTTGAATTGTATGTATTTTATCAAATTTTCATTCTGTTGTATTATATTTATTTCCATGTCATGTATTATTTCTGACACAATAAAACATTGTAAAAGACAAACACTTTATCTTTCTTCATGAAAACATTGGTTTTACTTTCTTTGCGAAAACTAAGAAATTGTTTATATTAAGAAATTGTTTATTTTGTTTATATTTATACAGGATGATTGGAAGATGGGTGCAAAGCTTTAAGGTGAAGATAGTATAGACAATTTAGAACCATTTAAGCCATGGCTCAGACCAACAAAATAAGAAAGACGGCGCATTACAACATCAAAACCTCCTATACACCACTTTGGTTCGGAGTAAACTCGAGTCCAGCGCCTGTGTCTGGCATCCACATACTGCGTCACAGACACTGATGCTTGAGAAAGTTCAGAAAACCTTCCTGAGATTTTTGTATCAAAGGTTGTACCATCACTATCCATTCATGTATCCAACGAACTATCTTCTGGGGGTGTTGGGATTCAATTCGTTGGAGGTAAGAAGGGGCTTTGATCAGCTCACGATTGCCTGTAAAACCCTAAACGGTCGTATTGACTGCCCTGAGCTCCACGGACTTTTCTGCTGCCTATATGTGCCCGACAAATACCTTGGGCACCGTCAAAGCCGCCGGCATAACCTGTTCGCACTACCGCCATCTAGATCTGTTGCCAGAGCTGCATCCCCGGTATGTCGAACCCTAAGGATGCTAAACGCCCTCCTGACTACTGACCCTGAATGTGATGTGTTTGCTGATGATTGGAAGGAAATGATGCGTGCTTGTCTGGTGTTTTGTGAGAGACAATATGCGAGGGTGTCCACTGTTACATGTTAGTTTATGATGTTTTTTAATTTATTTACATTTACGCAAATTATTATTAATACTTTTATCCACGAATTGTATATCTCTGAATTTGAATTTAATGTTTGTACTGTTTGTAATGTTATTTGAATGCTTATTTTATTTTAATTTTTATAATTCTATGTTAATTAATGTAATTGGACCTGTGCCGTTTTAATTAACTATAAATAAATAAATAAATAAATAAAAGTGAATCCACCTTTTTATCTATGTGTATGTAAAAAGGGTTGTCACTTGTTAAAGTTTTTCCCTATAATTTGGGGAATGATATTTTGGGTAGGATAATATTGTACGAGTAAGATATTGTTGAGTATGGTATTGTACCTCAATTGTTAGGAAGGATTCCGAAACAAAACCATTTTTTTTTACATCGTAAAATAAAATAAAATAACAATTAAGTACAAAGTGCATTTACATACAGCCCTATCGTCAATGGCTACATGAGGCAAGTGTGGAAAGTCCTACAAAAAAAAATTACACGAGTAATGGCAGCTTTTGATTAAAACCTTAGGAAGATAAATGAAGAATTAGGACATACTTGAACAAACGTACAGCCAGAACTTTGTGAAACTGAGTTTTCAGCAATTACGTAGGACGATAGAAATAACATCTAAAAAATAAAATTTGGTACAGTAGTATTTAAATTAGATAGACTAAGCTGAGAAACTAACTAAAATAAAATAAAAAATACAGTCACGTGTTTAATTACTGTTTTGATAAAATCTCATTTTTTGTTTTTCAAATTTTATATACCTTTTTAGCATATCCGCTTTTGATCACACGGCGAAGTCCACGATTAGTTGAATAAAGGTCATTATTATCAAAATGATCGGAACAAACCACGCTGGTTTTCGATGGCAGCCATTTTGGATCATTCAAACTATTTCTTATAGCTACTATCCATTTATTTTTATTTTCAATATTACTTGGAAATCTAAAATATTAAATACATAAAAAAAAAACAGGCATACTCGAACTAAAAAATATCGAACGGGAAAATTTCAAATCATATTATGGCAACACTCGCACTTTAAATGTCACTGTTTTCGTTCGTTCATTCGTTCAGGTTTTTGTTCCAAGTAACCTAAAATTCATAGTTAACTAAATTAAGAAACGATGTTATTTGAAGTACTTCCATGTGAAAAGTGATTCCGTGAGACTTTTTATGTGATTTGCTATTGTTTTTACAAGTTTTCACGACCCAAGAAGGCATAATTCTATTTTTTTTATTGATGTTTACTAGTCGACGACTCGTGACGTACTAGGAGCGATGAGCATAGTTTTTGTGTAGGTGTGTGCGTGAGCCTGTGTGTTTACTTGCAGGAGCATAGTTTTGTGGCTACACGTTTGATGTATGTAGTGCTCCGTCTTTCTTTTTTTGTTGGTCTGAGAGCCATGGTTGTCTTAGACGAAGTCTGACCAAATTTTTTTAACCAAATTTTTAAGTTTTTTTTCGGAAATTCTCAAAATTTAATGTAAACTGCATAATTATGGCCAAATTGAATGATAAATGAATTAATTTTTTATTTATTTAATTAAAGTAATGTGTAAGCAACCAAGCAAAACATGTTTTAGGCTTCTGTGTCATTAGACATTTTTTTTAAAGATATTTAAAGCTCAGAAAAGATAAAAAATTTGTACAATACGTCTTTTAAACCTTATTTAAAAAAAAAACACGTAGGGTGCTTTTTTTGTTCAAACCTTTTTGAAGACATGCTTGATAATCGCTCTTTCTTTTGAGGTATCATTTATACGGATATCTTACAAATTATTGAAATTAGGACCTACAAACCAATTCGAGGGAGAAATTTTAAATTTTAGGCAGTCTAACAAAACACAAAATTTTTGCTTAAAATAATACTTTATGTGCTCGAAATGATAACATTGTTCGATTCTAAGAATTTTTGGCACATGCAGGAACCAATTGAGGGGAAACCATTGAGGGGATTCTCTAAACAATGGCGACCGAGCGCGGTGCGACGGCATTTCCAGGTAGAACGCCCAATGAATAACAAAAAGCGATAAGAGTTGGTTTTTACAGTAAAATGATCTTAGTTACTGAGGCAACAAAGTCGTTTTACTTTAGTCAGGGTCAGTCGGTCTGTGATGAAGCGTTACATATTTTACTTATTAGTCAAACTACTGCCCTTGTGGGTGGACGTTGTCGTGTTGATTCACAATTTACCGTGTTCAGTTGTAGCCCTTTGCGTTCCTGCACGTGTTGTTTGCGTTAGTTTTGAACTTTTTTGTTTCACCGTGTCCAGTCGTAGCCTCGCGCTCCTGCACGTGTTGATTTTTCACTTAATTGTGTTGAGTTGACATTTAGTGCGCTCCTACGCCGTTTTTCTTAATTTATTGTTAAGTGACTATGGCTACTTTTTCCAATCAAGAATATGCGGATATCGTATTTATGTACGGTAGAGCAGACGGCAATGGATCTTTGGCGCGACGGATGTATCCAGAGTGCTATCCGAATCGCAGGATACCGAATGTCCGAGTGTTTTACAACACGTTTCGTCGTCTTGCCCAAGATGGGTTTCACCGCGTGGAACCTGGAGTCAACCCGGGCAGACACGAAACTGCCGTCGACGAAGACATTTTAGCAGCATTTCAAGCGGATCCTACTACCAGTACTAGAGCAGTAGCTCGAAATTTAAACATTTCTCAATGGAAGGTGTGGCATACAATGCACCAAATGGTAAGTATCCGTTCCATGGCAGGAGTGTGCAAGGTCTAGTAGAGCAAGATCCTCAAAGAAGAATTCAGTTCTGCCGTTTCCTCCTCAACAGAGACATCGAAGATGCGTAGTTTCTGAAATCAATCTTGTGGACGGATGAAAGTAAATTTTCAAGGGAAGGTATTACAAACTTTCACAACATCCATGAATGGGCCGACGCAGACAACAATCCACATTTTAAGAAGCAGGTGTCATTTCAGATGAAATTCTCTGTGAATGTATGGGCTGGAATAATTGGCAGAACATTGATTGGGCCCCACTTTTTGGTCTGATCCATTGAATGGCGAAAATTATTTGCAATTTCTGCAAATTGATTTACCACTGCTGGTAGAGGAATCAGGTGTCCCGATCTTCGAAAGCGACCGAACAGTCATCTTTCAGCAAGACGGCTGTCCAGCGCATTGGACTTTAAATGTAAGGGAACACCTCAACAATTGCTTTCCTGATAGCTGGATCGGCAGGGATGGACCCATCCCTTGGCCCGCTCGCTCCCCAGATCTGACCCCGTTGGACTTTTTCGTGTGGGGCCGGGCCAAGGAACTGGTGTATAACAACATAGAAATAAACACTAGAGAAGAATTGATACAAAGAATAAATTCAGCGTTTGAGACAATGAAGCAGGAGATGATGTTGAAAATAACGACTACAGAAGTTAGAAGACGGGGCCGTGCTTGTATTAGGAATCACGGCCGTCATTTTGAACATGAAAAATAAATAATTTTAATTCAAATGTTGTTTTAATTAGTCTGCCTAAAATAAAAAATGTCTCCCTCGAATTGGTTTGTAGGCCCTAATTTCAATAATTTGTAAGATATCCGCATAAATGATACCTCAAAAGAAAGAGCGATAATCAAGCATGTCTTCAAAAAGGTTTGAACAAAAAAAGCACCCTCCGTTTTTTTAAAAATAAGGTTTAAAAGACGTATTGTACAAATTTTTTATTTTTTCTGAGCTTTAAATGTCTGTAAAAAAAATGTCTAATGACACAGAAGCCTAAAACATGTTTTGCTTGATTGCTTACACATTACTTTAATTAAATAAATAAAAAATGAATTCATTTATCATTCAATTTGGCCATAATTATGCAGTTTACATTAAATTTTGAGAATTTCCGAAAAAAAAACTTAAAAATTTGGTTAAAAAAATTTGGTAAGACTTCGTCTAAGACAACCATGGCTTAAATGGTTCTAAATTGTCTATACTATCTTCACCTTAAAGCTTTGCACCCATCTTCCAATCACCCTGTATATCTCGGGACCAGGGGGTGCGGGGCTTTTGGAAGGCGTACGAGGGGCCGAAGCCAACTCGCAGAGGCCCCTTAGACAATTTAAAATGGGATGAGGCACCAACCGACGATTATCCCTGTATACACTATGAAAGTACACCCAAGGACAACAAAGACAACAAATGTACGTTATTATTATGATTTAATTTTTACCCGCCTGCGCGACGCTATTGAATCTAATATGCTGAATTTTATGTTGTGATGACATTAGAGGGCCTAGACAAAGTGACATTCTATCAGCGATAACGATGATGGAAAAGGCAAAAATGTATAGGACTGACATAAGCTATCGAAAAGCTTATGTCAATCCTGTTGAAAGTCGTTGTTGAAATACGAAACGCTTTGGAAGCGATTGTCGCTTTAGGAGACTACCTAACTATTATGATGTCATCTCATCTCTCTTTTGTGTAAATAATAGATAGTAAGCAACGCGAAAAAATTAAATTACCAGTTTTCTTGTACTTTAGCCATTATAATACAGTGGTTAACCCACCTGTTGATGAGATAGAAGTAATATTTGCAGTTCTCCTCGATGGCGTCTGCGTTGGCGTACAGGTGTCCGGAGCGCTTGGTCATCAGGTACTTGCCGTTGTTGGCGCGGAAGGCCACGGCGCCGTCACCTTGCCATTCCAGCTCGAATAGAGCGTTCGATGACCTGCGGACGAGAAGTGGGCTGTTTCAGAGACATCACACTACCATTAACTAGAATGTAATCAAAGAGGCCATGAATAAAAGAATCCTTACTAATATTATAAATGCGAAAGTAACTCCGTCTGTCTGTCTGTCGCGCTTTCACGCCAAAACTACTGATCCGATTTAAATGAAATTTGGTACACAGATAGTCTAGAGCCTGAGAAAAGACAGGCTACTTTTTATCGTATAACGCGGGCGGAAGCTAGTATTGAATAAATGAATATACTATTATTCATACATTACCTTTTTTTATTTTATTGTATCAGGATATTTTTAATTTTGATGAAAATGGAATTCTTAGTCAGACCAAAGCAGAGATCAAGAATCAGTTTTCCTTTTGTCGTTTGATGTTTAGCAAGTCTTGTGCTGGAATTTGGCAACCTCATTAACTTTAAAACTTCATATTTGTGGTTGAACATACTTGTTGTCACCGGAGGCCTGTATCCCGCCGCCGGTCTCCAGCGTCCAGTAGCGGTCCTGCATGGTGCGGATGTACCAACGTTTCGTGGCCCAGTCGAACTCCAGCTGGAACGTCTCGTGGGAAGAAATCTCGTCCTGGTTTGCTGTCACGTCAACACCTGGAAACAATGGAAAACAACTGTTAGGCTCTGACCAAGATATTGTCTAGGATGACGACATCAGATTTTAGTTCAACGAGGGATGTTTCTGGTGATAGTAATATAATTCTAAAATAATGTCTAATTTTAAGATTTTAGTGGTTATTCCAGGCATACGCCAGCGTTTTTGTGAAGTTTCAAGTGCACAAATGATCTATTCCATATCTGACGTTCTAAAATACCACACACGCATTGGATACGCCTACCTACATGCCACTGCGCAGTGGCGTAGGAATAAATAGTGTGTTTTTCTTCTGGTAGATGTTAGTACTAACACTAGTGCTAAGTTGTGTGTAGGTATAATGCTAACAAAATGGATTTGTTCTAAAATAAAAAGTTTATTTTATTAAGACCTCCCTCTACGCTCTCTTTCTTAATGTTACCAGACTTTATAACATATTCACGACAACTACAAATTAAATTCGTCAGTCAGGGGAACACCATTTCGTTGTCCAACGAAACAAATCGACTCGACCTTTCTGGGCCACTCTCTACACTCAAGCGGTCCAAGTGGACAGCTGACCGCCTGTTGCTCTGTTTGCCAGGCACTTGAGCCCGTATGGACCAGAGTACGTCGGTAAACACTACAGTAGTTCAAGGTATAAGGCACAAAAGGGATAGGATTTGGAAAATCATGTCGAGTGCATTTAATCTGGTTCGGATAAGGAGATTTGATTATTCAATTGTTTACCGCACTTTCTCACCAAATATAGCTTCGCAGCTAGCAGCTACAGCTACCTTCTCAAGTCCCTAGAACTATCCTTGTTTAGGCGACTCCTAACTAGGAAATGCTAAAGACAAGAGTCATAAACAGCTACCGGATTTGGTAGAAAGGATACAAGTATGGGACTTTATAGTATCACAAAAGAGACAGACATATGGTGAACGTATTTGAGATGTTATTATAATCCTGCCTGTTGTTAAACATTTTCAGCAATATTTTCATATTATAGACTCATCAGTAAACACAGTAGTGCACTGCATAGTAAGTAAAGTATCGTTAAACTTCAGTCCCATGTGACACAGGACTCATGTTAGTATAATCACGCTTCACATGTGGCGCCGACGGGGTGAGTAGAAGTTATAATTGAGCGGTGCATAGTAATGAAGTGGTTGGCGACTTGTTATGCTATGGTAGACGGTTGGAAAATAAATTAGTTTCGGTATAGTTTTGATGGTTGACAGTTTTAATATAGACTTGTTTATTGTTATATTTACACATTAGTAAGTACACTTAACTTAGATAATCAGTGTTGTTGCAATAAGGTCCTTCAAACTAGAAAAATCATGGATCTTGAAGGAAAAAAAAATTGCTCATTACATTACTAAAAGGTCAATAATTTCGGCTTCATAGTATTCAAGAAATAATGCTCTATTAGCTTTGTTGCCATACCTACAGTAAATTCCAAGATATTACCACCGATACTACGGCAAAAACACAGCAATTTCTGAATCCTCTTTTCTCCCGGAAGCTTAGCGTTAGAACATAAAGTTCAAAGTAATGTACAAGTTGAAGCCAGGAAGCGGCGCAAGCGCATCAGTCCGTCGGCGTGAGTTAAAGATTTGCCGCGCGGCTGCCAGGCGATCGTGCGCAACGGCTGGCTGAGACCAGGGCTGGCAGAATCGCAAGCTGTATGATAAGAATATTCTATTAATGTACTGGAAACCTTGGAACCGTGCACCTAGCTTCTGACGTTTCATAAGTGCCTATGTAGGTTTATGTGAAGTAAAATATTTTGATTTTTGAATAGAGGTTACCAAACATGTAGATACAAACATGCATTTGATTTTAGTCAGCAAGCGTCTGATCTAATCTTTCTTCCTATTGAGTAACTCCTGTCCCCCGGCGAAGGGAGTGAAAGTACACAACACAGTGTAGCTACGTCTGTAAGAGTCTGTCAGACCACTTCGAGAGGTATAAGAATAATTTATTTGCTGAAAATACAAGCTTCACCAGATGTAAAAAGTGGTTTATGCGCAGTACATATTTTGCCTGTTGTGGGACATAAGTGGGATCTCCACGCGTAGAGATGAAGAAGGGTTCAGGACAAAATGAAAGAAATGAATGGAAAGATAACTGTTTGTCTCAAATGAATGAATACAAGCAAACAATAGCATTGTTCCAGATACGGTATGCGATAGATTGAGTCATATGTCATGTAAATAGATCGATACATACCCATGTATTGACATTAGTTACGGGAATAGTACAATGGGAATTAAAGCATTTATTGTGTTACTGCATCTCGACAAGCGAACCAATGAACCACAACTAATAACCATTGTTGTCGAACCGTTATTTTTAGTAAACAACAAGTAACTGCTATAATTAGCAGCAATTTGTGTTTATTATCTATTGTAAGACTTTATAACTTCCATAATTCAGTTGTATGAGTTACTTTCTTTTTTACAGTAATTACTTTCCTTTTTACAGTTCAATAGATAATTCATTTTCATACAGGATACATATCTACCCTGGAAATATGTAAGCAAATTATTGCGAAAAATCATAGCTACCGCCTACCTCTCAATAACTAAACAAGAAGAATAAAGCAGCTTGAACTTTCCAAAATCATTTAATTTTGTATTACTGGAGAAAATGGGAGAAAACTATGCTTTGGCATAACCTGAGTCCTCTCGAAACAAAATACGTTTTCAATAAATGCAGTTTGATTGGCAGCCCTGATAGTATCGTGTGCTATCATCGGGCTATGACCGGCGCGCGCGCACGGTACCGCTAGCGGCTCTCGGTGCAGATGCATTGTCAGCCATTATTTGTTGCGTAACGGACAGGCTCAGGCGATATTCTACTAAATTCGATATATCTGATGAAAATACTGTTTTATAAAATATCGTAGTTCAGAATCAGTATCGTAGAACAGGTCTGATATAGCGCATAGGAGGATGCTGCTGGCCATTGTCATGACAAATACAACCCCTTAGTTCAAACTGAAGCACAACTGAAGCCTGTGTGGCTTCAGTTGTGCTTCAGTGTTAAGAGCCTATGTGGAAGGTAAGAACACAGAATGAGATCCTAAGAAGGCCACTGCTGAGCACAACTTGGCAATAAGTATGGGACATCATCTCTCATCAAATTCCAAACTGCTTTCCTACCTTGAAGAAGACTGACTGGCTAATCTATTCATCACGATATGTATGAGGTATGCGATAATGAAACCCAACAAAAGATGACGTAAACGATACTTCGATGAA
This sequence comes from Lithophane leautieri, assembly GCA_949152455.1. Classification (NCBI taxonomy): domain Eukaryota; kingdom Metazoa; phylum Arthropoda; class Insecta; order Lepidoptera; family Noctuidae; genus Lithophane; species Lithophane leautieri. The sequence continues at coordinate 18,065,242 of OX424467.1, forward strand.
AAATGCTTTGGTCCCTTCTTGAGCAACGACTGCAACGAGACGCGCCTATTGTGCCATGAACGTTCTGAAACGCATCGACTATGTCTTCAACAAAGGTATTAACAGGCGAGGTGGTGGAGCGTGTAACACAAGCGCGCCCGCGCCAAAGCCGCACATTACCTGCGCGGGCGCATAATTACAGATGTTATCCGCGGCGCCGCCGCTCCGCTGCCTGGCTGGCGGTGACGGGAGTGGCGACATAATCGCTAACACTCGTGTCATGCACAATTGTACACTCGACAAAACTACAACAACTCCTCCTCCAAGAAACCTAGACAACAGACTATCAGTTATTCAAGACTGAGTTCTGAAATTAAGCTGTCTTAGAGTAGAGGATAGTATCTATCACCAAATTTTATGGCAGTTCTGAAGTTGAGGTCTGGCACAGTAACCAATCAGTAATTATTTTACCCATGATGATTCTAGGCTTTGGCAAATTTGGTATCGTCGTCTGAGTAGGCTATACCGCTAAACCGATAATTCTATCTGCGTATACCCTATTATACTAGTCAATTCTCTGACATGGCTTCTTTAAGTGTGTCGTTGTGTTTAAAAAGCTTTATAATAAAAAATATTACAAATAATTTCGTGTATATTGCTAAATTTTATTCGTGCCTACACACCAGTGTTCTTTGTATATTGTACCGATAGTAGTGTGTAATTAACGATGTGTGCGAGCTGCCACACAACGTGCCTACACTTAAACAGACGCTAGATGCTCGGTTTATGGGCTAGCAATGTTAATTAAGGATGTTACTATCTAGATATACTTGGAGACAGTTCCGGAAATGCTATAGTTACAACAGTATACCACGACCCATGGTTCACACAAAGTTCTTGTAATTTGTTTGAAATTATATTTCTAGAACCTTGAACGAGCTTGAACGGAAATAAATTATTATATTCATTTTGTAAAAGTACGACAGTTAAAAGAAAAATATAATAACTCGAAGTAATTGCTTTTAATTTTGAAATAGGTACGAAAGTGTGTTTTTTACAACCTAATTATGGCTATTTAACAATTCCAACGTTACCATAAGCTACCGCCGCTTGCATAGCTAAGTAATCACCTAAAAATAAAACGGAGTAGTCAAACTACCGACCAATTAATTTTAAAATTAAATAAGAAATCACAAAAACATCCATTTTACGTCGAAGCCCGTTACGGCGAGCTACTTGGAGCATAGATTTAATTAAAACTATAAAGTTTAGTGATGTGGCGAGATCACACGACACTGTGCAGGCATCCGTGCAGTAGAAACGTTAGAAAGCATAGCGCGTTTTTTGCGCGGCATAGCTGCGCGCGCGCACTATCAGCCAATTCCGTTGACAATTTGACGTTGCTGAATATCTCTTAATTGGCCTGCTCTGCTTTTGAATGGAAGTTATCATGCATATCCGATTATTATAATTATGCGTTTTTCTTTGTGTAATAGATCTCCGCGTGCGATCAATAACAACGACACCTCGCTGTCGTTACGTATTCACATAATTCATTTGAAATTTAAATAATAGCGAAGATTAGCGATACCAGAAAGAATCGTGGAAAGTTTTTACGTATTATGTAGATTTATGTAATCTGCATGCGTGCACTTGAGCATATATTTTTAATTCTCAACAATAAAATAGAAAAGACGCTACGCCCAATATAGCACGCGATGCTTAACGAGCAAATTATTATAATTTAGCATCTTAAGAACGAATTACGCGGTCTTTGCACCTTCGAGGAGGCGATCTGAAATGTAAATGATGTTAGATGTGTAATTAGTAACGCGGCCTGACTAGCGAGCCATCTGTCACTGAACCATACCGTTACGCATAATAACTCGTAGATTTGAAAACTGTAATTTCTGTTTATTCAGGTAAAAGTTAAACCAAACTTAATTATAAAAACAGATCAAAACCTGATATTTTAATTAGATTGTAGAAATTTGAACGGCGTTTGTTGTATGGCATTAATAAACATTTCACATGGAAATGTTTTAAAAACATTCTGCCTGCTTTTGTCAATACATATTCAATTTTGGCCGACGACGCTGAATACAAGGAGAACAATAATGTTGAACAAGTTGCGCTTACTAAAGAAAGCCTCTTTTATTTATCTCAATAAGTACCTATAAGAATAACCAGCCTATAATGTTCCAACTTCTGGAGCACAGGCCTCCTCTCTGTGAGAGGGAGTGGACTGTAATCCACCACGCGGGCCCAGTGCGAGTTGGTAGATGTCACATGTCTTCGAATTCTTGGTTCTAGAACATGCCGGTTTTCTAACGATTTCATCACCATGTTGAGAACTGTGGTGATGAAATAATTTACACTAAAGTAAATAAGTAAAACAAAAAGTGCCTAAGTACAGTAAATTGATATAACTGTACAAGCTACTGAACGAGTAAATATTTCTACTGCTCTGTAACTCGATAGACAGCTCGTGACTGAGAGATACGTCGATAGCGAGGTCTAGATCGTGACGAGCACTATACCTACACAAAACCGCAACATACCCAATTAAGTATGCAGGAATTGACTGCAAAGTAAGCTGGTTAGCAGTTGGTTGGGATGTAAAATAAAAACAATAGGTTGTGAAAAAGTGGTTGTTATGGTGCATTGAAAGAGTATCTACGTGAACGTGTCATGAGATGTCAGTCAGACCTATTGTCGACCTTGCTGATGATTGGATTCTATTTTCCCCACGTTATATGCTCAAGTTGCCGAGGATAGAGCTGATAACGTGCCATTGGAGAGGCCTATATCCAGCAGTGGACTGCTACAGACTGATGAGCATGAGTTTATTGGCAATTAAAAAGAAAATTTTATAATACCGACAGCTATTTAGCAATTCAAGCAATGATCAGACCAAACGCTAGGGAACAAACATACTCATAGATATCTTTAACTGAGTATATTGAGGAGCCCAAAGGTTCACCGATAACTGTTTACTAGCAAGCACGTATTGTTGGTGGTAAAAATTTTTTGTTATTGGACAATTCACTATCTACCATCTTGGAAATCAATACTGTGTCGAGCCTGATTGAGCTCGGTATAAAAACTGTGCCACTTACGTGAATGAATCTGTTCACAATTAAGCCGTTATTTGCCGAAAATAGCAGTTATTTTACAATAAAAGTAACCTTGATTTGAATGCCCTGGTTTTGGAGATTGGGTTGTCAAACTCACTAAAAACAAACGAAGGTTGCGAGAAGCTAGATCTTTGAGAAGTTGGCTAGTATACTCTGGGTTTTAGGTGCCTATTTTACCCCTTGCCACGATTAGAGTATACTTTCTGTATACAATTCAGAAGTACTGTATAGCTATGCTATAGTATACAAAAACTTCATAATGTAAATCTTTGATTCATAAAAAATCATTTTTTGGTTTGGAAAACAAAGAATTTTTATTCCTCCTCCCCCTCACATATAACCAGACCTCGCGTTTTCCGTGACTCCGCATATTACAAACTCTTCATTAACATCACGCTAGCTCTCTTATTATTACACATACACAGCTATTCCCGACAGTGTACCTTCCGTACACTGTCGTTCATAATAAAGTGCACAGTTAGCGTGACTCTGCATAGTGTGGCGTCTTTATTAACGGTTTGGTGTGCTGCCTTCCTTCGAGATTTCGAAGTTCATGTCAGAGGTCGTGATAGATGTGTACTTGCAGTTAAATTCATTACAAGTCATTCTAATAATCTATCGTGCATTATATTGACATTTTCTGACTCATTTGTGGCAACGTAATATTTCCGACAAAAAATTTGTCTGGGACATGAATTCTTGTTTGACTGCCGGCACCTAACCTAATATCTACAAATTGTTCGAGAATTCTATTTCCTAAACTAACCCGTTAACGCGTATTAGGTATATTGTGGCTACACAGCAGAGGCAATCTAAGCGAGCGATAGATCGTATAATATACGTGAGGTGCGGGCGGGTCGACACACCGTTAGTCCACCTCCACGATCCTGACCGCCTGGTATTCGCTGACGAGATCTCAACAATACAGCTTCCTTATGGCCCGACATTTCAACGATATTAGCTTTTACGTAAATTGTTGCTAAAATATAAGAGCTTTCTAGCCAGTACGAGTGGTACTCTAATTGTACTTGAAAGCTGGAAACTGGACCTCTTAAACGTGATTCTAGCCTCTAGACATTATGACAAGATGTTTGGGAGATTCGCGTGGGCCACAAACGTACACCAAGATCTAGGAACTGTTGGAGTGAGAAATTGGAGAGAAAAAGCCGAAAATGGGTCACAAAGGAGAAATATACTCGACCAGGCTAAGGCCCACCCGCGGCTGGTTAGCCTTAGATGATAACAAACGCACATCAAAGTCTGGGCCCAATTTTTCTAAACAGTATCATCGACTCAAAAAGAAGAAGATATTGTACATGCACTACTAACTTCCTGAAACGATTTATTTTATGTTATAACACGATATTTTTTTTAACTCATCTTGAGCTCCACGTGAGCCTGATGTTCTAGATGACATGACGCCATGACGACAAGTAAGTGAGTATGCAAACACAGCGACTCTAAACAATACGGGTCAACAGTCGCGACTTCTCGAGTATTGGCACACCTCTCACAACAGAGCACTTCTGAGAACGACGGAACAATCCGCGCGCGTCATCGAGATGCTGCGGTGGCGGGAAGATGCGACACCACTGAGATACATACACTAGCGGTATTTATTTCGTGTGGAAATTCTCAAGGATAACGTCAGTCTAAAAGGACTAAACCTCATCGTTTCGTATCATTCGTTTCTCATGACCGGTGTGGTGGCAATTGGTAAATATCAAAAGAAAATGCTTCTTTTTATCCCGAGAAACTTCGGCCATTTTTGCAAATTTAAAAAAATGTACTCATCCGCCAAACAGAGAGGTTAATTTAACCATATATACCACACAGATCCTTCCACATTGATTGCAGCATCTTTTAATGGCAGAGACAAGCAGGTGTAATGACGGGCCCGAGTAGCGAGCTGTTCACTTTCACTGCACTAACACGGAGGAACTAGGAAGTAACACTGCAGACAAAGGAAGTGCCCATTATCAGTGTTCATGAGCGTGTGAGCTATACTGGAGCAATAATGTGTATTCCGTGTTTGATTCGGAAGCGATTCGGGTTTAACTATCTACCGTGCATATTTGTTATACTACATGTGATTTGATCTTGTAGCAATCAATGTTATATTACGTCAAATCTTTCACCCTGTATGCACTATGCAGTCATCCCTACCATCCACCACACGGGCTGCTGACTAGCTTTTAATTTTAACCACGGCACGAGTAAATAATAGTTTTGTTCTGTCTGTTTTATTTTGTTCCAAATTCTCCAATGTATCTGGTACATGATGTCCAACCGGCCAATGAGGCTACATAGCCATCTTATTTAAAACGAGCTGGTAAAAACTCACCTTGCTTAACCGACACGTATTTCTCGTTGAGCGCCGCAACGAAGGCCGCCTGTGGCAGACTGTCCTCGAGAGAGAACAGCTCGTCTCTGGTGACGGCGGTGGAGCGCGTCTTTAGCACGGCCTTGGAGCCGATGGGCGCCAGGTACGCGCCCGCGCCGTCGCGGAGCGCCAGGGCTCCCGCGTGGTACTCCGCGCTGAACAGGCACGTGGCTGTGCATTGTTCTTGCAGCTGAAGATGGAGAAGGATGTTAGAATGTGGAGTGGGACTTGTTTGGTAAGATATTTAAAATCACATCGTAACTGCATGTCCAGGATAGACCTGCTATCACGAGCCGATGCAATATTGTGTTGCAGAAGCGATATAGCCTAGTACGGCCAAAGGCTTTTTGAATTAGAATCAGCTTAAAATACGATTCAATCAATGATCTCCCCAGAAGATAAGCCACTCTTTGCGAACAGGCTTGCAGTATTTTGCATCATGTGATCTCCTTACCACGCATGGTACGGGTCATTCATGTAAGTGAGTTTGGTCACAAGTCTAAATTGTTTTTACAACATAAAAGCAACATCCGCGTCATTAACATAATGTGGCAGTCATTCGGCAGTTTACGTAGGAAACAGTTTGATTCCTTCGCTATTCGTTCATAAGTATACAGTATCGCCGGCTCTCACGCATGCGCCGTAAGTCAGTATCGACGGTTCCCACGTGTGCTGATGGCATGGGAACCTACGGCCGACGCGCTATTGTTTGTTAAATGAGCTAACTGGGATGTGATTAGGGATACTAACTATACATTCATACAACATGTAGTGCCATGATCTGCTCATCAGTGTAACCATATGCGGCTGGAAATCTAAATTTTAATCCCTGAAACCTAATCCTTCAAGACTAGGTTTCTAAAAGTCTAATCTAGTTTCAAAGCCTGAACCATTTCTTCCGCTGTTTTTAGCGGAACAGCTGCTCTATGACTTATAAATTCTAGCACCATCCTGATTGTTTTTTTTAGACAATCAATTTACTTTTAATATCAAGGTCACATAACACATTCAGTATTTCTTAAGTGACAACCCTGTATTACTTTAGATGCGCGTACGCAATTTACGGCTACAAATAACTTATTGTACAAGTGTTGAGCGCCCCAGCGCTTTGTTCTGAGACTGCCGAGTGCCGTGTTAGCGAGTTGTATCTTAACATTCACGCTTATGGACTTATAATTTTATTATAAGAGCTTATATGATAATTATCTACTATTTATTTACTAGTTGGTATTAATTAATCGTATCTGGGAATGAATAAGCGGTGAAGAACTGTTAGATTGACATCTCGCGGTAATTAGGGTTAAGAGACGTGGTGTGAAATTATAATCTGCAAACCGCTTTCTTGATCTGCTTCGTCAGCATCACTTAACGAGCATTAAATCAGACTACGTCTAATCCGTGCGGCACTAATGCGTTTCATGGATGAGAGCGTTGCGTCCGATTTGGCTGTTTTTGGTCGAAAGATCCCTGAATCCGTAGAATAATATGGGACGAGGTTTTGGCCAATATTCGGCAATGTTGTCAAAAAGTTTTAATGAATGAAAAACGATACATCACATTAAATTTCTCGAAATTATATAAATTACAAATTACTAAATGCTGGAATAATTCTTGTATTACATTACGTAAATTTAAGTTGCGGAAGAGTGGAGTGTCCTAATACAGGCATTTATTGATTAAAAGGACACTTCTATCACTAGTTATGTAGCACAAAGCTTTGTTAATGAAAATAAACTATTTATATTTGTATCACGGCATCTTTCGAAGAGGTGTACCGTGTAACCAGTATTAATGCCCTTTTGCGCTGCACTGTTTGGCTCGGACCACCACTTAACAGTATCTAATATGACTGTGACTCACCTTCCCCCCAGCGCTCAAGTACTTGTTATTGCAGGTGTGCAGCGCGTACTTGCCGCCCTCGTCAGCCCTGAACTCCAGCGTGAACAGCGTGTCCTCGCCCCACGGCACGTTGGCGTCCACGTGGATCTCGTCCAGGGATTCCGACAGGTGTGCGAAGCGCTTGCGTCCGATCGAGCGGAGATTCACCTGGAAGGAACAGGGGTTATAATGGGGTTGTAAAGTGTAAAATGAATAATTATTCATTTGAAAGCAAGCAGCTTCTAAACACAAATCTTTGTCGTAAGTAAAGTTATTGCAATAATCCTTACTAATCACTGTCTTTTTATACTGTGCTAATATTATAAATGCGAAAATGAGTTTGTTTGTTTGGTTACTTATTTGTTACGCTTTCACGCTAAAACGGCTGAACAGATTTGGATGAAATTTGGCACATGGGTAGATTGGATAGACAATGACCTGGAGAAGGACATAGGCTACTTTTCATCCTGGATCGCAGACGAAGTGCCGGGCAACAGCTAGTTTCATTATACGCTGTGTTATGGAACAACGGTAAAAAATTATAGAAGGCCTTTACCTGGCAATATGTGAAGCTTAGATTAAGAAGAAAATAAATAATGTAGTTTTTATACAAAAGATTTTGTGCATAAAATTCGTTAATTTCAGAATAATCACAAGCTCTCTATTATCTATATCTATCATCATAATCAATCCATCACAACCCTTGTATAAATTATACTACTGTCCCTCAGACCAAATAAAAAACCAAGACAGAGCGCTGTCAACAGCGACGTGAGGCCCGGTGAGGCTGGTTTCGTCAACATGTGTGAACTTAGTTTGATGTAGTTTGATTGTAGTGTCATTGTAAATAGTTGCAAATGTGTGTGTGCGAGCGTGTATGCACAGAGCGGTGGTGTAGTTTTAGCATGCTTCACTGTATTGTTCGCAGCGCTCCGTCGTGGTTTTTTATTTGGTCTGAGTACTGTCCAACGTCCAACTGATTCCATCTGTTATTCACAACTACAGTCTTTCTTCACAATACCCAGTAGCGCATTCCCCTCTGAAGCAAAGGGCCGAGCCGACGCGCGGTGAGATCGTCCATACGGTACGGAATCAATCCGGCGCACATTATCTTATGATATGTCATTCAGATGATATTACACTGATTGATTATATCCAAGTCTGAGAAACTGGGGCGGGATATAACAGTATACTGGTTTATTATACGCAATCTATGCTTTTCTTGGTAGAATGTATCTATAATGGAATGAAATAACGAATAACCTACATGCTATATTGATTTACAAATGCAGGCAGCAATCATTTGTAAATCAATGTAGTCCACCACAATAATAATGCCGTTCTTAAAATTATTTTTTAACTGCTAGATATTTTCCTTATTTACTATGATTTTCTTAATAATAACTTACTTAACGTTTATCATTTAAAATGTAAAGGGCAAAGTTAACGCGGTTAAAGAGGACGCGGATTCTTTTGTAGAGAATTCCAGATCCTATTCTAGCAATCCCCTTGCAAAGCAAACCACTATCCCTTTGAGAAAACTGACGTCGACCTAGACGTCCGGCGATTTTGTCTAGTAAACAGTCTGGGGAATTTAGTTTCCCTTGAAATTCGGAGGTAAATGTGAGACTGTGTGATCAGTTTGGGATCACATGGCAGTTTCATTCTGCATTTGTTTTTAAGTGTATGAACAGTGGGATGTTGACGTGTGTTCCCATATTTTTACCATAAAATATCATACTGATCATCACCGAGTGGCTTCTTTTATTGAGAAATTAAAATGTGAAATGGCTTATTTTGCCTAGTTAGTTACACATCGGAATAGAATAGTAACCCCCCACAAGGTGGACCGGCGACTTGCCACTCACGGGAATCCGCTGAATGCGGCAAGTATAGGACCGAAATAGGCGCAGTTTGAGGTAACCCTATGTCCAGCAGCGGACGTTTACCGGCTAAATGATGATGTTGGTGACGGTGTTTACCTGAGGCCTGGCAGCCAGGTGCACGTGCCACAGCTCAGCATCTCCGGGCACCTTGGCGGTGCAGGTGAGTTTGTCCGAGCTGGAGCCCAGGAAATAGCCGCGCTCCACGTTGCGCAGGGCCCAGCGACCGCTGTTGTCATCTGATACGCTGGACAAAGAGAGAATACAAAATAATTACGGGAAGAATATGCTGCTGAAGTGCTGATCTATTCTGTAAAAATCTCACCGTTAGTGTCCATCCTTAGCATCAGGTGGAATGACAGCTCTCTACAAACTCACCTCACCTAAGTTTATGAGATTTTTACAGACTAGACCAGCTGGTATGGGATTTTTGATGCAGTATATAAGTATGTAGAGGTATGAAGAACAGGGTGTAAAGTTCACTCATCCCCTTTAGAAATGGGGGGATCCTCCGACCAGAAGGGTGTTGTTTTGAGTCTGGCGGGCAACTGCCCAACGATTTAGGTTGGATTTTTGTATAGGTACATGTCCATCGCACGGTAAACTCTAATTGCACGATGCAGGATTTTGTGTGAAGTCAGGTCTTTGATGCGTAGTCCGCATGTAGCGAAATAGATGCCGCCACAAGTACTTGAGATTTGGTATTTAAGAGTGTTTGGAGTTTGAAGAGTGAAGGGTGGCTGTTTTGGGGGACTGTCTTATGTAATTTTGACGTTTGGAGTGCTGATTCTCAGCCTAGTTTGAATAAATTACTTTTGATTTCAAGCAGTTGGTCGTTCTATCGCAATAAAGGCAATAGTCACTGTTTTAAACCTTCATATTACTGAATAATTATCACAAAAAAACGCTAGTTGTTGAGCATATTTTTTCTGCGTGACAATCCATAAAAAATGCACTTATTTACATTTGATTCCACCTTATTAATTCACGAAATGAGCATGAAAGCAATCCATACACTTTTATGAACACTTTCCATCACAAATTATTACATTCCTCCACATAAATCCCGACCTTATAGTCTCGGCAATAAACATCATATTCCTATAAGTAAAAGGGTTATTTGCGTTCCAACAATGGATGCCTGGGATGGGTTCGCGGAAAAGCGCGAGCACCGAGACGGTCGCCAATTAGGAATGCCGTGCAATTATTTAATTTGTGATATAAACAAGGACTTATTGGGCGATGAGAGCTGAATGATAAGGATGGTTGTGAACAAAGAAATTGTTCAAATGCTGTCCCAGATATTGTTCTGGTATGGAAGAAAATTTTCGATAGAAATCAAGGTCTGAACACTGAAGGATGAGAGATAAGGGACTAATTTGGCTTGTCTACTTCTCTTGTATAGGCAAGAAAATGGCAAGACATAAGTAATATGTAAAAAACTCTAACTGTGGCGAATCAGTCAGCAAAGTTCCTAGCTAGCCAGGGTACGCGGGACAGACTAAAACATCGCAGCTGAAAGACTTCAGAATTTCCGTGATGTAATCATTTAATATATCAATGGATGTAATATAAGAATTCCAATGAGTCTACACCTGCTGTAGTACCTGATCTTGTACAAAACATACATTATTAAACAAGACGCATCCACAACACATAAGGGGATGAAGCCACGAGCCACCCACCCTTCACACTGGAAGTGCATTTTAATTAACCACTACACTTTAAGTCTAGGGGTGAACAACAACTTTCTTTTGTTTTAACTCCCAATGCCTCTTCGCAGGTTGACTATTTGCTCAAGGCGAAAAGTTGCAGTACAGGAATGTAAGTAATGTAACTCAAATAGAGGCAGTACCTTTTTGTGTCGCCGAATTATCAGGGAAGTATGGCTATTTTGATATTCATCTATATATTTTGATCTATATAGCTAAAACGGTTGGCTATGGTTATGCTAATTGCAACGGTCATAAAACGATATTTCAGTAGAGTTTAAAGTTGCCTGGGTAACATTTTACTATCTTTACTGATCGTAGCACATGACATATTTATAACATTAACTGCATAACGCAACCACATTATCACATACCAGAACGCGTTGCAGCCAGACTAGCTTCAGTTTTATGACTTCTAAATTCTTCAGTGTAGATCTGGCCTAGTTACCTTTTGTGCGGCCTACTTTAAACAATGACGATTTAAATACCAATCATACAAGAATAACCAAATAACCTTTTGCATGTCCTACTTTACCAATGAGTACGTAAACAGAAATACCAATCATTTGTTCAACAAAATACAGAATTGGAATAAGCTGAAAACTTATTTTGTCTGGGAAGTTTGTGCTCACCTTACGAAAGAACAGAATACCTCAGAAACTATTCCTTTCACGTCCACCCAAGCACTCGAATGGCCACTACTCGTAAAATGTGTGCAAACTTAAAATGTCAATGGGTAAAGAAAGATGTTAACTTTACAAATGCTTGCGCTTGTAACATTTAACATTTGCATCAGAACACAAACGGTTGAAAGCGACACTCAATTTAAATGCCAGGCGGTTTGAAAGCACAGGGGACTTGCAGTATTACACGTTGAAGAGCGAACGACGTAAAATGTCGGTGAAATTATTCGCAAATGGGATAGAGGTGGTGGATACCTTACTGCTTTAAAGAACGAAAGGTGTGAGTAGGATTCAGCATAGACATGTGATATTATATCGGTACGTAGCACATATGCATGTATTTGGTTATAGTCGGAGCAATAGTCTTCTTTGAAGTTATAGATAAACAACAATTCTATGATACAAGCTTTGATAGAATTTACGTAAATTGTATCTGCTGCATCATACAACGCATTTAGGTTTTTTTTTAAATCGAGCAAAAGAGAAGGAGAGTCTGTTATTATCAGGGAACCCTCAGTATAAACTACAGATCTTATTCCAACAAACAAAGTTTGTATTTCTCTGGAGTTAAATAAATATCCTAACATTAGTTTGCATATCTTCTCCGTATAGGGATACGGAGAAGAGGTCATCCTAAGTCAACAAAAACAGTGCTAACATAATAATAATTTCCATAACAATTGTGAAGACCCTTCAAAACAATTTAAAGACGTTATTTTGGCACGCGCTGTTAGTAGCCTCACAACCTTCATGTAACCTTTAATTTTACAAGCTGAAATAAACTTTATTGTTGTAATTTAAGGTTGAATGTCCTTCGGTGTCGTCTCGTCTGCACCCTCGTTCACTCCGTCACTCCCCTCTAAACGCTCGGTGTGTGTTGTATTGAAAGATCAATAATTTTGGGGTTACCTCCGGCAGCTCCGGTAGCGTGCTTCAGAAGTCCATTAAAATGTTTTGTGAAGGTTTACCCGTGCTCCGAAGAGTGAGAGCTTTGTTATTATAAGATTTTCAACTATTAATGTGTTATTAAATATTGAGGAAAATAATAATAATATGAGAACTTTCAGTCTCAGGTTTTCGCAGTATTGGACGAGTTTAGCTACTAGTACTCAAAGTTAAAGTAAACAGCAATATTGAATTCTCTTTTAAAACTTGCTCAAACGCAGTAAACACAGGCGATCAAGACATGGGATATCTCGCCAGGATCTGAAAGTTCGCCAACAAACAATTCCTAAGTTATTTGTGTGAAGGCTGAGTCATGGGTTCGAGTCACGTTTCATCCCTTTTATTTGGAAAGCTGCGAGCAATGTGAGTCAGGATTTGTTTTCTCTTGAAAGTACTCTTAACAAAATGGCGTCATTACATATTCACTCCCGGAACATCAATTATTATAATTTGACACTTTCTTGATTTATTAACAGCAAGCTTGTAAATTATGCCACTGCAGAGAGATAGAAGAAACGCGTTTAATTTACAGCAGCCATCTTGAACAGGTTCGGGTTTGTAAGTCAAGCTACCATAGGCAAGGAACAAACCAAATTGAGCACACACATCAACAAACTATTGTCTCTTCAGGATTGCCCGCTGTTTGATAAACAACTGCTTATCGGCAATAAAATGATACAACAGTCATATTTTTATCTCATTACTGATACGTGGATCAAACAACACCAGCCAATACCTGCATCTTTAAGGAAGCTTAAAAGTGTCAAAAACACTTATCGGTCAGCAAATGCAACACTGTTGTTCAAGACACGGTGAAGGTTTTGCCATAAATCGTTTGGCAATAAAGCAAATCATAGACTATAAAAAAGGCAAAATATCGCCGACACAAGCTCCCCGGTTCCGGTGAGTCAGGGGGATTAGCATTAGTATGCGAGGGGTCTCCGCCTTTGTATGGCGTCTTAGACTGAACAAGGCGATAAGGTTGTTTGAACTGGATAGATTTGTGTTCCGATTGGTTGTTATGGCGTGCGTTAGATAAAACACGCTTTCTTTGAAATACATATTCACAATAGTATCCATTTTGGGTCACAAATCTTTTAAAAGCCTGGGAATTGATCATTGGTTATCTCTTTGGTGTTTGGATTCTTTATATTATGATTTCAAGAATAAGAAATCTTATTCAAACTCCTGTTAAACAAAAACCTGGGATTCAATGTCGGTTCTGTTCAAAGCAACATCGCAAACCAACGACAGAATCTGATGAATTTTAATAAAGCTCCGTCAGAAATTTCCGGAGCTTGTTGAATTACATTTCGTTTGTCAATTTGTTAAATGAGTATACGTCCTTTGATCTCTTAAATGTTAGATAGAGGAATATTATTCTACCCACAATTTGCTTCTGACATGACAGATCCTTTATGTAATGAAAGTGCTACCATAATAATTATGATATAACTTGACACTCTTTAATTTTGAAGTAGGTTTCATGTAATCAATAAACTATGGATTTGGTCCTAACCAGAATAGAATAGAATACATCTTATATTTGTCCGACACATGAGTATGCACACACAAAGCATGCAAGATGTTAACTACATTGCAGAAAGGATCACAGTCATACTTATAATAGATTAACAGACCGAAACTTTAGAATTAATACCAAACCAAAAACCAAACTAACGGTAGCCACAGCAAATGAATCTCCGTCTTCACACGCCAGTAATGAAAAAAAAGAAGAAATGACTCCTTACCTGATATGGAACTTGCTGCCAGGTTCCTTCTCCTCAGACTCGCAGGTGACGTTCCCAAAGGAGTCCACAGCCAAGTACTTGTCCAGGTGGGAGCGCAGGTAGATCATGCCTGGACAGAACGTAACAAAATTCATTAGAGGCGAGAGTTAAAACGAGAAAGAAGTTATTATATATTAAAGAGAAATTGATACAGTGGATATGAACATAACATCACGCCTGTCATCCCCGAAGGGTTAGGCAGAGGTTTACTTATAGTACACCCACATTTCACCAGTTATGTTTATGTTTAAGTCCCATCATCCCATGTAGAAGGGGGACAGACCGAGCTGCTACTAAGAAATTTTTGATAGAAAAACACAATAATATTTTGTTCAACGTGGGAATCGAACCCAGGACCTCATGCCAAACCCACGGTAAGCACACGATGTATACGAAGAGTTTGATACTGTTATGAATAGTTATATAAGAATAATGGATGACTGTTAGCTCCGGTAGGAAACATCAATATAATGGATGCCGTATATGGCATATAATGACTATGATCTTAAGAAATGTAGGTACAAACGGATACGTCGCTGTTGATTAGAACAAAATACGCGCATGGACGTAGAGTATTGGATTTGTGGACACCAGCCCGTTATACATTACAATACAAGACCAAGATTAATTTTTACTGTGCTTAAACAATGCAGTAAATGAAGATAAAACGCTATTGTATGCAATAAACACTGAGCTTTTCCTCAAAACCCGATTAGCTAGCCGCAACCCAAATAACTGAAGCACTACTTTGTTCAGGCACTTAACTGTTGAAGTAGAAAGCTTTAATCTGAGCGCTGCTAGATAACAGAGATTAATCGTGCTGCCACTCCGTCAGCGATCGGAGTCGGTCGGAACACTGCATCTGCCCCGATTGTCGGTACCGTACACGAACGGTTTGTGATGTGCAGTATGTTGTGTTGAGATGTAGCAGCTAATAGATGTTTTGACAAGACTACGATGATACTGATGATTTGCTAACTAGGAGTAACCATCGTATGCTCGTAAATTTCGTATATTATGTTGAATTTATGATATCTATAAAGTTTATGTACCCTGGATTATAGTAATAATCATATTTACAACTTTCTTCACTTGGAGAATTTTATAGTCTAAAACTAGCATTTAATAACCTCGGTAAACAAATCGTAGGTAAGTACTCCTCACGTCAAAGAAAATGAATGAAAGGAGAAATAATAATCATCCCCACGGTATTTTTGGAGCCAACGTAAGATAATATCGTCAAATGATAACAGCTGAATTTGATAATCGGGTCACTAAATAATGTTGTCGAAAGAACACCTGAGGGATGTGACATCGATCAGGTGAGGGCAAGCTCACAGCTGTTAGACCTTGAAACTTGACAGCTGGGTGAGGGGAGCGACCCTCTGATTGGATCGTAATTTGGCAATCCGTGGGGCGGGGGCAGGCATATATGTCGTTTTGTACAGAATTGAAGTAAGGTTTGAATGGGATTTGAGAGGAGCGTTTGTTTATTTGCCTTAGTAGTGAGTGATGGCTTATTGACAACGATTAATGTTGTTAGCTCTGAAACATCGTTTTAGTTTAACTGCTCTTCGCTTGCTAAATCTACTGAATCAACAAATTATGTTAAATATTGAAAATTCTACCAGGCAGTAGACAGAAGACTAATTAGATAAAAAGAAGTAAGTATGTAAAGTCAAACTTTAAAAAGTAGATTTTTTTTAAGTAGCAATGTGAGGAGTCGATATGAGCCTGGTATGATGCCTGCAATTTAATCCTACTGCTCATTTGAAAACTATATTTTCACTGTGTTTGCAATACAATTCAATTTTAGAACAATTGTTTTGAACCCTCTTCTTTCGTCCGTATCGCCCGCGGCATGCCCTATGCACACCGGTGTAATTAAAGCCTCGGTGCAGGGGACTTTTTGCGACAATTAGTGGCAGAGGGGAGCGCGACAAAACTGTCGCTATGACGACATACCGACGTTTTTGTCACGCGAATTATATTTAGGTATCATGTTGTGCAAATGTATAATTGTAATTGTGATGCTTGAATAATATGATCAAAATCAGGGAACATATTTAAAAAATGTTCGTTTGATCAAAAAGTCCATCAAGGTCCAATGTATATCGAGGAGTTTATTTACAGACATAGCTGAGAAAAACTTGGCTTTACCGTAATGGTCATAACTGAATCTAAATATAGGCATAATACCTTTATAGGGTAAAAACTTGTAAAAGAATTAAGTTTCCAGGGTCTACTGTTTCCTTCCTGACAATAATAATAGTTGTTAGCGATCCTTCGCCTTACAGACGTCCGGAAGTCGGAGGTTTTAAAAAGAATAGCACCTGAAGTGAGTCATGGATTGCTTGTTAGATTACTAATGGTATTGTTAACGACTAAGTTCAATGCTCTGGCGCCAATGGAAAAAGGAACGATAAAGATAGTAATGTCGGAGAGGACGATTGGTTTAAACTCGTGTAGAGTTTACAGTAAGTGTGGAACTTTAGAAAGAAAGAAAATGAATTTATTGCCCCCCCCCCCCCCCCCCCTTCGCGAGACGATTGTCAGGTAAGACTCTTTAGGGCTCCCAGAATATGTTAAGCAAATGAATGACTCTTTCATAGGAAGCTATTATGATAGAAAGAAACATTTACAGTTTTATTGTAACTCATTGATTGCGGATGATGAATAGGAAAGCCAGTTGGTACTGACTCAGTATACTCAGTAGTACTGAGTATAAATGAACATAAAGATAAATCAAATGTGTACAGCATTCGTTAACGCGAACGGAAACTTGATAAACTATCTGGGTTTATTTATATCCTTTAATTAATTATAAAATCAACTCGCAAAGCTATTCGCAGCAATGCGAGCTTTTAAATTTAAAAGTCCTAAGTTTGAGAATAGAATCTAGAACACCCAATTAAGACTTAATATACTGGCAGCGAAACAAAATACGATATTTTTGTGTAACGCCATACAATTAGGGTAACAACGATTAATCTTATGGCAACACAACAAAACGAAACACAAATCGCCCATAAATCGATTTAGTAAACCATTAAAATGCTACCTTTAATACACCGTAAAAGGTTACAATCTGCCTTCCTTGGAAGACTTCTCGCTAACCGAAACACGTAGCGAATTACAATTTCACGAGCAAGATTACAAATTGCTCAGATCCCTTATAATATGCCCCGACACTACTGAGCTTATAGAGAATCGATAGAACAGATTCACCCATCTGTTCGTAGAACGTTAAGTGGAAAGATTCCAAGAATATCGGATAATCTTTTCCGGAAAAAATAATAACAATAAAAGTCGGTGCTTATCTAGCGCCTATATTTTTTTCTGGGCTCTAGGTTGCGGCTTCGGCGTTGGGGAAAAAAAGGATTACAGTATCATGCTTTTCCTATACGAGATTCGTATTTTCGCTATTACTCGGTCCTAAAAATGTTAGTCTGCAATTTAGACAAGTATTTCCAGGATAAAGAAATCTTTTGGTTGATATTTATCTTCATTGTGACGATGATGATCAACGAAAAGTGCTGCTGAACAAGGGTCTCTGCATTTCCGTGCTCCTCAAGTTCACACCGTGTCGTGAAAAAAAAGATTACCCAGTCAGTAAGGTGACCAGGCTAACTGTCCAGAGATCACCGGATGTACTTAAGTATCGTCATTCGTAGAGGCTCTTTTAATACATACCTCTGTACATGTAGCATGCATGACCACCGTAGAAACGGAAGAGACAAAATAACAGATTGTGGAATGATAAATGTAAGGCGACGCGCTGCGCTATGTTAAAAATAAAAAATTGAAATGTCACTTATGTTTCCTAGATAGAAATGGTCAAGCAAAGCGTGCCGATATTGGCTTCTGATGAAATGTTCAAAAAGTTCAAATCTACTCACTATCATTAGCGTTCCCTGAAGCAGGCTCCAACGTCCATATCTGCTTCTTCTTGAGGCTGGTGCCGTTGGCGTTGATCTTGAAGCCGAAGGTCTCGGCTGTGAGGTAGCGGTAGCGCGAGTTGATGAGCCCGATAGTCCACCAGCCGCGCTGCTGGTTCTGCGTGATGATGTCTCCCGCGCCGTTCATGTCGCCGTTGCTGTGGCCGTTCATTTTTATAGTCTGTGGAGGAAATGGTGGTGGTGAGCATCGAGAGCCATTGAATAGTAGGTAACATTTAAGTCCTCATGCACAAAATCACGATGTAGCAAAGTTAGTGAGAATTCTAAAGCTGAAGGTTGATGATGAACGTAAATTAGGAATCAAGGCCGAAGATATTTTTCATTTACTAAAGTTGAATAACACATCTACTGAAAACGAAAACCAAGATATTCATTCAAGTTCCCAAACACAGACCATTACAAAAGTTTATCACATAATAACAGCGGTCTGAGAGCAGTCTTGTGTCGGTTGATATGAAAGATGACGGGCGCGAAATCTGTGAGGAAACAATTCATTCGCCTCGCAGCCGCAGGACGCAAATAAAGCAAGAATCGTCCATCTCACAACTGTCTGGCAGCTCATTTGTTTTAGAAACAATAGCCGAGACAGCGGTGTGGATATTTGTAAGTGCCTTGTTTGTTAGGATTCAATTCGTTTTTTCACAAGTACGGAGAAAACAAAGAAGACTTCTCTAGCAGAGAATCAAAAGTATCTGATGAATAGTAATTATTATAGTTTTGTAAGAGAAATTATAATAAAAATGTGGATATTGATTTCTTAGAAAGTATTTGGAAAGGCTGCATGCCTAATTGATCGCTAGATTGAGTCTGCTATTCACCTGACAATAGTGTCAGTGACTAGAAGGGCAAGAGGACTTTGAATTGAAAATTCCGAAGCAAATATTGCCACACATAGTTCCAAGACCGGTTAATGTCATGTGCTGCCAGTCATTAGCCAGGCAGCTTTACCCCTGACATCTGCCAAGCTGTCCCATTACCTCCGTATAATCTGCCTCACGCATCTGATTCATAATTCCTATCGGTACGGTCATCAGCACGGTCTAGACGAGCAGTTGGACCATTTTAAGACTATTTTATGGACTATATGCCGAGATTAGCAGCGTCCGGTTATTTATCTGACAGGTTCGCTTCCGTATTACTTTGGTTTTATATCGAATTCCGTTTGGAGATGGTTGATTAAGAGATTTACATATTCTACGCACTGTTTTAGAGAGGCAAATAAGAGCGCCCAAGTTTTAGGTACTTTTTGTTCCATGATCGGAAATTGCATTCCAGATTATTATAATCATGTTTCAAAGCTTTATTATGAGCAGGTCGTGGTAGGTAAGGGCTTCTGTCGGTATAGTAAAAAGCATTCAAGATGTTTTCGTGAGAAAGCTTGTAGGAATCTTAAAATATGCGCCAACACGTACAAGTTGTCGAGAAAACGCTCGGGTACGAACGAACATATTATCAGAGTAGATGTAATTTGAACCAACTAGTGTAATACGAGGTTAAGAGGCAATAAACATCAGGTTTCTGTTTCATATAAGTCAACAGCTTTAGCAGACGCCCAAATTACTCTAGATATTATTGCAACAGCAGTTGGTTATTTTAATCCAAATTATGGCTTTGAGGTCTCACAATGGTAATTAAATCCTTCAGTTATACAACTAAAATACGAATTAGCTCGGCTTATGGCTATAGCCTGGCAGGATGCACCGTCACGGTGGTGCCCAAGGTGCCCAAGGTCCCACTAGGTCAAAGCCACCGCGCCTCGTCCGTATAATGTTACTTGCGCACACGCACAGGCGCGGCGCAGTGAATGAAGATACGATTTTTGTAATTGTGGAGTGACATATTAGTTGCTTCATTATTAATTGTATGGAAATAGGGAATGGTGTAAGAATTAGGGCCCTTAATTATGTTGTGATTGTGTTGGTCGCGACCATTTGGTTAGACATCAATAATCCTGTTGGAATTTTTGAATGCGTCGTTGAACAAGATAGCATCGATGTTATATAAGTGTCATCTCCAAAATAGTATGAATCACAAAGTCTCTGTCAACTGTCTCATCGAAATAGAGATAAAATGATTTACTACCGACGATCTGAAACCAAAGCAAGACTTCGACGAATTCTAGACTTAAAACAAACTCATAAACAATCCGTAAACTGCCGTCAAATAAACAATAGCCACTTATCTCCGCTTTGCATCATTTACATACATGTGATTGTTTTGGCGGCATCCATCCGAGCGTAATTACTGTGACATGAGTACATGAAATCCATCATCATCTGAGGTAATAGGCTGGCCATGTCAAGGTGTGGTCAGGAGGGGCCATGAATACCCTCATTCTAATGCAGAATGGGCCCCGTAAGGTAAGGTAATAAGCCTTTTAGAGATGGTATGATGTATGTTTACGCCAGTGGGACATTTGTGTCAAGAGATATATCCTGTCTACTTTTTCCATGTTTGGTTCTATGAATATTGATTAACGTAAATGAAGCAGTTTCATGTCAATTTATAGAAGTGATTTAAATATCAATGATAGAAATGGTGACTGGTGACCTAGTCCTTGCTGTTTCTGGTTTATCATCAAGGATCTGTCATACAATATCTAAGAAAAAAAAAATATAGTAAGACTAGATTCAGTATGTAGTGAATATTTCCTAGGCGAAGAAACACTGACTATTTTGCACTTATCAGTAACGTGACTATGTAGTCTATACATAATATCATTCCAATTTTCCAGTGTTTGTCTAAATATTGTGACAGTTCGACCTATCTATAAACAATAATAGCGTTGTTTGTTTTAGAAAGTAAACGGTTAGTAGTAGAAAGTAAACAAAGAGCTTCCTGAGAGAGCGGATGGTATCTTGATGGAGATGACAGATAGACAAGATATTGGCGTGACGAATACAAATAGGTACTGGGTCATTTTAAAGCGAGAACACGTTTAGTCGTTTTTTTGGATTTCAGATATAACATAATATGAAGAAGCTAACGTTGTTCTTGAAGTCTGGCTGGTTAGATGATCTTACGGAGCCTTTACAAAAGTTTCGTAGGTACCTAGATGGAGAACTAGCTAACAGTTTTAATTAAATTTCTCCGTTATTTGTACCGATTCTGTTCTCCACAAACTTAACTAAATTTAAGTTCAGTGCATCTTTTTCTTTCTATTTCATTATGAAAAGGACAGAAGATAAATTTTACTTTAGTCCTGTCAAATTAATCAGCGCCTCACGTAAATTGACGTAATTTTAGTAGGCAAGTTTTTAAACCACCATGAAATAGAAAGAAAAAGATGCACTGAACTTAAATTTTGTTTAATTTGTGAACAACAGAATCGACACCATTATCTCATTTTCCTATTGTTTTGTTGTGCTTATATGTTATCTTGGTATATCGTTAATAGTGCTCCAAATTATTATAATTGAATGCTAGTATATTTTATAATAGATAGGCAATTTATCAAAACTTATAGGAAGCTCTAGTATCAGTGACTCAATTAAAACCACGCGTAGTATAATTATTTTTACAATCCTCAGAGTAGAAGTATTCTGTAGAAGTCTAGATATAGTTATGAATTTATAATGATTGTATAAGCACTCGGCCATTGTTAGGAATCCAGTTGATGTGTTAATGTTAATACGGAAATAATAATTTATTTAATAGAACATGCCGAACGTCATCTTTTGAAATAAAATAATCTTAGTGGACATGAAGTGAATTGCATTAGATATCGCTTGACTTAACTAAAAAGCATTCATCTCCGATCAATATTCAAAAGTTATAGAGCCATTAGATGGCTTAAATGATGTTAAACCGCCAACTCTGAATAAAGAACATTAAGCACACAATGATCAACAAAATGTATGTTCTCCTCAAGTATTTTCATTCCTCCTTTCATTCTCTGACGAACATGGATTTTGCACAAAGTGCAATATACATCTAAAGACGAGACAACCGCAGCCGCGTGCTGTAACACTATCCTGTCCATCGGGAGATGATTCACCGACTGACATGACAACCTAGCACATACATACTAATAATTATATGAAGTACTATCTATAGGCATACAGAAAAGGTGCATATATTATGTATATGTAGACATGCCGCAAGTAAAAAGTCGTGTAGCTTTACGAAATGATGATCAACGGTTCTTGGGACTGCATTAGTCATTGAAAGGTTTATATTTAAAAACAAAGTTACCAAAGTGGCCTTGTGTGTGCAGAAATTAATTAGCTAAACACAGAACATGAGTTTTTCTCAACTAAAAGGCACTTTGGAATAACCAGTCTCAACTGAGACCTATTCGTTATGGTTGTGGCCTTCAAATAAGGTCACGCGAAGGAAGACACTCCTCTTCCCTGTAGTGATGTAAGGAGGAGCAGGATGGGCAAGAGCTTCCGGCCTAATTAGGCCCCGACGAATATTCATCATGCACGTCAACAATAACTTCGACACTGACAAACATATGCGGACATAGACGTTCAAGTAATTTGATCAAACAGGCTGGTTCAAACAGTTTTATCAAATTAGCATGAACGTGTGTGGGAAAAGATCAAAATCAGTTGTCAAATGGCATGAAGAAATATAAATTTTCGTATTTCTATTTCATGAAACTGTTTGAACCAGCCTGTTTGATCAAATAACTTGAACGTTTATGGCTCGCATTAGGAGCCATATCCACGATGAGATCGCCGCGATGGTATATCGCCGCCGCCGTGTGTATAACTGTTGCCGCGATACTCTCGCCCAACCAATCTGCCTAGCCTTCTCCCAACTATGTTGGGTTCGGCGGCTTCCAGTCTAACCGGATGCAGCTGAATACCAGTATTTTACATGGAGCGAATGCCTATCTGACCTCCACAACCTAGTAACTGGACAATACGATACCTTCTGGTAAGACTAATTGTCAGACTTTCGTGACACCAAAAAACTTCAAGAAAACCCACAAAAGTCACCGTAAACGCAGCGATTACCGCCGAATCGATTATAAATCTTTAGAAAATCTGTTCCTGATACAGTTTTTTCCGATGTCTAGACGAGCACCGTTATAATAATGATATTTATGAATTACTACGCCGAGTTTCCGCACCACCGCTCGTCAGCACCAGGTAATATTATCGTTCATCTCCCCGCCGGTAATTGTTTGAAAGTTCATCAAGCTTTTGTTTTAATTCAAAACGAATGATATGGTAATTTGTGACATGTTTTTGATGGATGGTGATAATTATGATAAACAATGACAAAAATCTGTAGTTTCCGCACGTTGTTTTTCTGAATCGTGACTGGTTTTTGCATGGTTAGTCATGTTTTTCATGTATGACTTATTACAATCATAATACATAGCCGCATGCAGACATACCGTGTTCACCGAAGGGGTAACAGAAGGTATAAATGAAGCATTGACACTAATTTGATTTTTGACTTTCTCTCCTTATCTTTATAGGTACTGTATTTTCTTTCGAATACTGGGCTTTCGGTATGTCTATGTAAGCAATGTGCGTTTAGGAGTATGAGGAACAGGGTGTAAAGTTCACTCATCCTACCAGACGGGTGTTGTGTCTGGCGGGCAACTGCCCAATGATTGATATTGGATTTTTGTATATTATGTTCACTGCACGGTAAACTCTAATTGCGCGATGCAGGATTTTTGTGACGTCAGGATTTTTGTGTGACGTCAGGTCTTTGATGCGTAGTTCGAATGTGGCGATGTAGGTACCGCCACATGCGTCTTATTTGTGCAAAATAAACCTTTTTTTTATTTCTTTCTATTTCAGTGAAATTTCTTGTCTCCCAGGCAGAAGACTGTTCAGCTGTCGTTATAAAAAGAAACTGTAAAGATAAGAAATATGAAAGACGCCTGTGAGCACTCTGATAGCGTCCAATCCAGATTACTTAGAGTGTGACGTCAACAAACATACAGCTGTGCTATCACTATCCAAGTCTCCCGGGTGTATCCCGGAATGGATATTAAGCGTTTATAGCTCGTACAGACCGTCGCGATATCGCGGGCGCGACAGGCAACGCAACCCTTGTCGCGCCCACGATGTCGCGCCCGCGATATCGCGCCAGTTTTGACGGGCCTTAAGGGGGATGCGCAAAGGTAGCCCGCGAAATTCAAATTTTCTTACGTTTTTTGCAATTTGCGAGTCAGTGTCAGGTTGTATGTTGATCTAAATATTATTAGCGGCCGTAACAAATATGGGTTTACAGAATTATAAACATTAGAATCAGCAATACAACTTTCTAAGTTCATGTAATGCATTGAATGACTATTTCATGAAATCATGACATTTGGCACTTTCATGAACTTAGAGAGTTGTATTGCTGATTATTATGTTTATAATGATGGGTTATGTGCTATTGTTATAGTTTATTTTGTCAAAAATGACAGGCTGGTCAAGGTTAAAAGCAATTTACATAAATTCAATATTACAAGATAACACCCGCTGACATTTTTACACCCGCTGACAAAAATTGTTTTCGTTAGGGAATGACCGATAAACAGTGTACCTAGGTACTTATAACGTAAGACCTACCTATACTTAATATGCTAATTTTATATAAAACACCGAATCGAAATATTACCAGAAACATAATAATTATAAGTTTATTAGACAACTACCTAGATATCTAAATTCTAAATTCTAGAAACTTCCATTGAAGTTAAACGCTACCGGGTATTTAAAACGATTGTAGTTAATTACTAATTGGCAAAACAATTGGTCTGTTTTCCTGTTACAACAAGACTGGGGGTATTTTTGTTTAGGCAAACATCTAAATAAAGCAACGATTAAATTAATTATTCTGTAATTAATCTACACGTGGATGACCTACTAAAGATAATTACGCAAATAAATTAGCATTCCTTTGCAGGGGGCTGATCGCTGCGGTCAGTTCAACGACCTGCTCCCGCAATTTTGCAAAAATGGCGCATGATAATGCCTGTTTCACACTTACGCAAATTATACACACTTGTGTTTAGTTGTGTGTAATCAAAACTGTATTGTAATATAATATCTTACAAATATTATAAATGCGAAAGTAACTCTGTCTGTCTGTCGCGCTTTCACGCCAAAACTACTGAACCGATTTAAATGAAATTTGGTACACAGATAGTCTAGAGCCTGAGAAAGGACATAGGCTACTTTTTATCGACATACCACGCGGGCGATGTTGCGGGCGGAAGCTAGTTTTCAACCCTGAACCGTTACATGCACCCATAAACACAATGTTTTTTTTCCCAGCAATAATTTTTATGCAATGTTACATAATTCATGTACAGAACGCGTAGTTGACGGCTATGTGATGGGTCTTTTTACACCCTGTATATCAGCAAATAAGCAACACCCGATTTAATTATCACTTAACAACAACTGCATAAAAGTGCACTTGGAAACTTTCCTAACGAATTTATTAATTATTTATCAAATACAAGACCATATTTTTCTATTGAAACCAAACGTCTTTACCATCGACAGAATGCGACTGACTATCCTTTCAGATTTCGCACAATGGCAACAGTCCTTTTGAAGAAACCAGAAAAATAAAATGGGTACAAAATTAAATGTTGTTGACCTCAAAGCTTGTCAATCAATGATTTATAAATAAGCTTATCAATGAAGCGCGAAGCTCAGTTCAAAGGTCTTCGGCCGCGTAAACTTGCAGCCAGTACATAAATCAGCATAATATAAATAAACGAAGTGCAAGGCTGTGTGGGCGCCCTGCCTGTGCCTGGGCCAAAACCAGTTCAACTTCACTTTCGTGCAAGTTCACTATACTCGTACCATAGACACGTAGTTTACGACAATGTTACCGGAACTAATATTAAACCTGTTTAGTGAAATGTTTTTCTAGCTATGCAAAACGTATGTTTATTATCTAAACTGTAGTTCATGAATATTATAATGAAGTGCTGAATTCGAAATCTTGTTGTTTTTTTTTTTTAATTTAGTGGATAATAGTAATAAATAAGCACGACTAATCCTTGTTTGAACAGTTGCTGCTGAGAAAGTGCAATATGAAAGAGAATAAATGAGTAATCAAATCTCTAACATTGTTTATGGCTTTATTCTTAGGTACCGTTATTATAAATATTAATTCTCCAACAGTAAGTAGCTAGTAAGATCAAGTACAAGTTCCACACGGAGCTTATACTAAGCTATCAGCAAACTCGTTTAGTCTGCCAGTCGACCCGGAGTGTTATCGGTAAGTACCGAAAATACGGTATTTGCAGATGCCGTTCAGTTCATTTATTGTCTGTGGTTAGGTCAGTTATTAGGTGTCCGCTGAGCGGCCGAGCTTTTAGTCCAGTCACTATTTCATCAATAAGCGTTATTGTTATACCTACTATAATACTGGCCACTAAGCTAAAACTTTATAAAAATAAAACCACAATCAGACTGTATGAAAAAAAAGTTAGTTTCTGTTCAGCCAATGTTATTTTTTCAAAGGCACAAATGTGTACACACGGCTACACATCAAGCTATACATTTCCAGTGTAAGCTGACCTCGCATTGTACGGAAATTCTATACAATGCGAGATCAGCATAAACTGGTTATGTATAGCTTGATGTGTAGCCGTGTGTACATTGAGCTAGATATGTGAGATTGTAAGTAAACTTTTTGATTATCAACTTATCTTGTTCACCTATTTAGCATATTTATTTTCTGAGAAAACAAATAATAATTCTAAATAATAAAACGTAGGTTATATCGTGGCTTTCTGGGAACCTAATTCTTGTTTACAACTAAAAAACTTTTTCACTGCAACAAGCTACAGTTATTCACCTCGTTTACGGAAATTTAACTTGTTGTTTTAAAAAAAACACGTTTGATTGAGCTACTTACGTTATGTCAAGTGCACTGATTTAGTGCTTAATATTACCTCGTTTATCCCGGCCAAGTTGGGCCAAGTCTAAAGAAATATTGCTATGGAGCTTGGCCCAAGTAAGAGCACTCTACAATGAATTTAGTGTTTTTTTTATTATGCCGGAAGAATGACTAGTCGATGGAAGTACTTGAGTAAGTAATTAAGGTACCTACGTACTTCAATCAATTAATGTACTACGGAAGTATTCACGTAGTATGGACTAACACTAATTAATGAAATGCAAAGGAGTGGCTGCAACAATAAAACTCAAACACGGCACCTCATATATCACTAAATGTAAGCATTTTGTTGACAGTTTTTGTTGATTTGATACACTACTGTCAGGAGGACCCACATCACGGTGACTATTCCTTGATATAATAGAATGGCTCTAAGGACCGCGACGCGGAAAAGAAGACCACGTCAAGATAATGTCATTTTGTACACAACAGCCCGCTGGGAACTGTTGATCAGACACATAGTCTGTGATCAGACCAAAGAGGCTATATAGTCATTGGATCAGACACAATCGGAAACTGTTCGCAGACGTCGCGAAAGTTGTGCAGATATTGGGTTCTCGGTGTTATTTTATAAAAGTTGTTACCTAATTAAAAATAATCAACGGAGACGACGCTTTTTCTTATTTATGAAAAGGCTTTGTTTTCTATATTTATTTTTGGATAAAATGTTAGCAAAAGATATAACAAGATTATTATGCTTATCATAATAAGGATGTCATCTGTTTTGCTAAGGTATTTCTAAAATATTATATCGGAACTTTTTGAATATTTAAATATTAATGATAAGCCCCGAACGCCAAGAATATCTCAAAGAGTAACAGTGAAAGTCGGAACTCTTTGTGTTCGGTATTTAACTGTTATGTGAATCATGTTTGCATCTCTAACCTACTTGCAATCTCACTATTTGAATCACCTTTCAAAACTAGATCTCTTCGGTAAAGGAAAAATAGTAAAAGTTTGTGCCATTGGTTTTTCGATTGATTTTAAATGCAAGAAAATCGACATTCTGATGAATAAAATTTATTTATTTGTGTTCGTTTCCGTTCTACTTCATTTTAATTGTTTTATTACTAAAACCGGTTTTTTTGTAAAGTTATTTTTAGTACCGGTATTTACTTACCTATGAAATAATAAGTTTTTTTTTACTTAAATTACTTAGAAAGAAAACATCAAAAGAGAATGCTTTGAAGTTAAACTACTATTATAGCAACTTAACAGTGCGAGAAGGCTTGCCCGCGGTCTCCAAACTGTTTTTTTTTGGAGAGCAAAGAAATCTGCTTAAAATTGGTTCCATTTCATCTTCGACGCAAAACATAACACTCTGATGTGTTAGCAACCGTGTTGTCCCTTCGCGTGTGTAGTGTGAAGGCGATCACGCGAATGTGAAGCGCCGTTAGCACGGTTCGACGACCCGGTTCGGTTCACTCATAACGGATAAGCGGGGTAAAGATGCACTTCCAAGATAGATATTTAATAAATAATAATAATTTGAGGTTAGATACGCGCTGCATATTCATTGGTCTACTGTTTCACTAACTTGGGTGGGCTATGCGAAGTGTGAGCGGAAATATGTGAAGTTATTAGAAAATAATGGAGGCTAGACGATTAAAGACAGTAAGCAACCAGCTAAAAATGCTGGTATGCTGTATTTCATCTTGATCGCCTGCAAGAAACAACAAGTAAATGTTAATGTTTTTCTTTCTCAAAAGGAAGTTTATATTTTTGTAGACCAAGGAAAGAGTGTTTTTTTTTTATACCAAAGCATTAGCAGAACATGACTAACGTTTGACGATTTGTAACCAAGAACAGACCAAAATCCGACAAGTGACCAGCGCGGGCGCAGAGCCTCGAGCAACCGGCGCGTGACAACAGATGCCGTCGCGCTTGTTACACACAGCAACAAAAAACATCGTGGTAATCTAGCAAAACATATTTCTGGATTAATTACCAGACTTCGTAAGGTTGCCGGTCTTTGCCTTTTACTTATGAATAAAAATTAGATAAAATAAAACAAAGTAGGTAGCTACCGTTGAATCTTATTGGGTCGGAACGGTTAGTGACTAAACTTAGACAAAAACTTTCATTGGTCCATTTAAAGAATCACACAAATGCAACAATTTCTTACAATTGAACATTTTACATGCACCGTAACCCCAAAGTGTTTAAACATACAAATAGAACCAAAAACAAATCACAGCTAACCATCCCAAAACAAATCAAGTCTAAAATTAAAGGAATATAAACAGACGTGCTGCTTGTCTAATTAACGTTAAACGTAACTGTTCCGGGCGTGTGTCGACAAATTAAATTATTTTAACTATGGCCGTTGATGACAGACGCCATGTTGTTTTGGTCCTTTTTTACTCTAACTGTAACGTCATTTAAAAAGAATAAGACCATAGATTTTGGGGAAGTTGAGATTTTTTATGAAATATTAGTGGTGCTTGTTATAGGAATTTTAAAAGTAATTACCTAAGTAAGATCTTAAATCAAAATAATCCGATGAGGGATGAGGAATTGAGAACGAGGTCTAATGAAGTAATGAACGAAATCGATGAACGGAAGCAATAATGTCCGTTTAAGCAAATTGATCTATTCAAGTGATTTATGAATTACTAGTTTCCGCTCACGTGGTATGTTGATAAAAAGTAGCCTATGTCCATTCTCAGGCTCTAGACTATCTGTGTACCAAATTTCATTTAAATCGGTTCAGTAGTTTTGGCGTGAAAGCGCGACAGACAGACAGACTTACTTTCGCATTTATAATATTAGTAAGGAAACTGTAAGGAAGTAAGGATTCGATTATGAGAATATTTTAATTCTTCACTTCGATTTTCCCATCACCCGACTACTTGATTACAGAAAAACAGCTTTTTCTAATATCCGCTTTCCAACCGGTTTAATATCTTCTCAGATTTATGTCTAATAATGTCGTGTGCCTTCCTATAACAATGTCGTGTGCCTTCCTGTAATTCCTTCGGTGCATTCTACTCCGGATCGAAAGACCAGCATTTAATTTCGTGTCATCGTAACGCCTGTCTAGATACGATAGGTCCGAGTTATAAAATAGATTGATGGCTTCTTTCACCATAACCGTTATTTATCGGCTGGCACTAACATTATGACTTTTACGGCTTGTCGTTTGAAATATTCATCGATAACACTGAAAGTATACGAGAAAAATAATGAACTTGTCGATTTTATTGTGTTTAGTGACGCGAGGTTTCTGACATTTCACTTTTTATTTTTAAGTAGATGGATAGGTAGGTATATAGATTTACAGAAGTTGAAAACTATGGCCGAAGTTATAAAATTCAATACTTACCTAATTTAACTTTTGCGCAAGTTCACTCGGTTTTGTACCAATATAATTAGGTACTTCGACGAACGACTCCAAGACTGTAAGTATAGGACTTACAGTCTTGGGAGTCGTTGACACTTGACATTCACAAGCAATTTTAAAGGACCAGTTGCATGCCCAAATCTGCAGATGACTAACTCAAAGCATCTGGGCTCTGTTTATCAAAAGTTACAAGTCTACACGTTCACAAGTTACCTAGAATATAGAATGTTAAATTCATAGCTCATCTTCATATTCATAATCAGCCATAATGTTCCCACTGCTGGGACACGGGCATCAGGTCATCTCTCTCTTTTGACCACATTTTAAAAAAGAAAATCGAATTTAAACATTTATTGCGGTACTGAGCACTACACTTTAAACTTGTAAGACGGAATAGAGAGTCACCGGACACTCAGGATTTGCTATGATTTTCTACAAGTTGTAACAATAATTTTTTGATACCAAACAAAATCACGAATAAAAGTGTAAAAATATAAGTACTTGTGAACTAAATAATGACACTTGGTAAAACAAGGCTTGAAAGTTTTGAAGAACTGAGGCAGTATTATGAACTATTAATGCCATCATTATTCCGCTGCGAAAACGGGATGGTGCTAGCGGCCTTGTCTAGCTCCGTCTCTCTCTCACACTGGAAAAATGATGACATTAATACTTCATAATACGGCACCAGGGCACTGATCTATTAGGTACTTCATGTGCAGCTGCGTTCGAAGTTCGAACTTGTAAAAATAAAATGTTCGATACTGCGCCGGGCGCGGCGCAGCACGCATGCGCCCGTGACCTTGACATCGGACGCGGCGCGACGCGACTGAAACCGAATCGACACGCGTTTATGTATTCCAGTCCAGCCGCATTTGGACAAATATTTTTCTCCAAACAGAGAGTGTAGGTACTGCTATTGTTACATTATATTGTACACTCAGTAGCGCCCCAATGCGATCAACTAACCTTACCTACCATATAAATAAAGGTTCAATAAACTCGGATAAAGAAATTCCAACTTCCAAATTACTTACCTAATCCACTCAATCCATTTGTAAAATGAGATTATAATAAAAATACCCGATATAGATTCCAACGTAAGTGAAACTGCGGAGACGATTTATAACAAACTTTCGCTTGTTACGACAAAAATGTGGAAGTTTTTTAACGAAACGAGAGCGGATTGAAAGGTCAGCCATGTTCCGTGTCGATTATCATCATAAAGCGACCGTCACGAAAGGTCGTAAACTATGTCCATGTCACATAAAATATGGAACTTTATAGTCTGGTGAGCCGCAATAGTTCATTAGCCGCTTGTTGCACTGTTAATATTATTTGTTTAGTTGAGATTTGTATCAAGAATTTCGGTTCTTCCACTTAGCTTGTTGCTCCTGCAAATGGGAACGTATAATAGGTAAAAGTCTATTAGGTATTTGTCAGCCAGCGGAGTCTCAGTACTTACTTAGTATACGGTAATCCCGCATGCGTTATGAAATCCGCACGATGTTAAAAACTCCTTACTGTCAGTCATCCAGCAGCGCCACGCCCGCCAAGTTTAGTCGGTTTTTCAAAGTTTTAACTCCTAACTTTGCAAAATCGTTTGCTTCTCTAGGGATTTATTATTCTACTAGCTGCGCCCCGCGGTTTCATCCGCGTAAGTCTCGATCCCGTGGGAATATCGGGATAAAAAGTATTCCATGTCCTATGTCAGGTCACGGTCTATCCCTGTGCCAAATTTCATCCAAATCCGATCAGCCGTTTTAGCGTGTAAGCGTAACAAACAAACACACTTACTTTCGCATTTATAATATTAGTTAAGATTAAAACACCATTAATAACAGTAAAAAAGCGAATACTTACTTAATCAAAGTTATCTAAACCAGTTTTTCGGTTCCGGTACCTACCCTACTACAATTAGTAACTACTTACTTACATAATAATTGGTAGGGTTTGTGTTTTTTAACCGACGAAAAAAAAAGGAGGAGGTTCTCAATTCGACATGTATATTTTTTTTTTTTTTTTTTTATGTATGACCACGCATAACTTTTTAGTGAGTAGTCCGATTTGAAAAATTCTTTTTTTATTGGGAAGGGTATAACTCGAAGTTGGTCCCATTTAAAATTGGACACTATAATCCACCCGTAAAGGTAGAAAAAATGGGGTTGATTGATTTTTCACCAACTGAATTTTCAACTGTGAACCGATTCTGTTGAAGTTTCGCACACATACATAGGTCTGATGACACAACCACTCATCATCAACTCCAGGTCTTTAACCTGGAGTAACCCCCTGGAGTACCCTGGAGTGGATGGTAACTCAAAAGCGAAAAATAAAAAACTTTTTTACAAAAAATTAAACCGACGAAAAAAGAACTGAAAAGCGAAAAATAAATAACTTTAATTTCGGAAGTCGGTGGCAAAAAACGAAAATTGAAAAGCGAAGACACCGACTTCCGAAATTAAAGTTATTTATTTTTCGCTTTTCAGTTCTTTTTTCGTCGGTTTAATTTTTTGTAAAAAAGTTTTTTATTCTAGTTATATTGGTAGTAGGTATTTGGTGGGTACCAAAGGAAGCAACAAAAACATCTTTCAAATGACGAATCAATTCGGATACGCACATAGCTATAAAAGTGCATATTATTATCTTTTTTTCTTCCACAGGCATGTCTTGCCTGTCCCATCCCATCCCGTTCCCGGCGCAGCAGGCAAGTTGTGCATTACAATGAAGGCATTCATACTAAACGCAGCATTGTGGACACGAAGATGGGAGATTAGGGCGACACAATGACACAACACACAAGTGCTTTGTATTTGTATTTTTTCTTTTACTTGGTCATATGGTACTACAGAGAACATTTCAATGACAAGCTTTAGTGGCTTGTTATGCAAATTGTTAATGGATTGTCTTAATTAATAAAAACAATTAAGTATAGTTTGTCGAAACAATTTAATATCTACGCTTTAATCTTTTCCTGATAAGTGCATTCATATTTTAATCAATGGCAGTGTTCTTCGCCCTTGATGAGGAATCCCTGTAATTGTTCAGAAAATCAAAAAAATATTTAATTTTAAACCTAAAAGATAATATCCAAAATTATAATTCTACCAAATACTTTATTGAGTGGAACGGAAAGACCAATTTTGTCTAAATTCTGCAGCTCTGCACTTGGTGCATTAAATAAACATACAAGAGCATACAAGATGGCATCCATAAAAGGAAAACCACACACAATCCAGGGCCATCGTCTGTGCTAAAATTAAACTCCATTGCACCAATCAGTGTTGCCAGCCATAACGCTTTGTTTTACTTTTTAAGACATTCTATTGCGATTATCCAGATAAAGGTATTGTTATTATCTGTGCTGGATCGATTTTAAACTCCGCAAATGGAGGATTCGTCACGATTCTCGCCCCGCGCCCGGACTGGCAGTACCTATCTTGTATTTAATTGAGCTTTGATAAAAAATACATATAGGTAGGTAGGTACTGTGAGGAGGTTTTATGCGATGCGCAACCTCGTGTGGTACAGGCTGGCTAGAGGGCAGCCGCGTGTTTCGAACGTTCCAACAATTTGGTTTAAAATATGTTAGGAGTGCTTTTTGGTTTGGTTCGTCAGTCTAATCTTAGCTACCGAATAGTGTACGCGTCTCTTATAAAATTAAATATTAGAATAATAAAAATAAACCCTCTTGAACCCTCCGCGTCTTTGAAATTGCCTCCACACACATCCTCACACTAAGATAACGCTCTCAAGCGTTACAGTACCTACCTACTTAGTTAAAAAATCCTTTTGGATTGAGAATCCGCAATGGTTGTCCTGAGTTTTTTTACCACAAGACGCAATTAACAAAAATATTACAAAGTTAATTCAATCTTGGACATTGACAACTCTCAACTGTTTTTGAACAAAGAACACACTGTTTAAAAATCCGAACAAACTTAATTGGCAACACTAGCCAGCTATAAAACTGTCTGCTACAATTACAATTTGTACCAATATTACACATCAATATTTTATCATTCTTCCTCATACGTTAATTAACGCCGATTTCCAACACTTCATTAGTGACTAAACGGGAAGATACGTACGATACCGAAGCGTATGCACAACACGAATGTGATGGCGACGCGTTTCACTTGAGTAAACAACTAAGCACACCACACTCTTGTCACACAAAAATAGCCACTATTCCCAAAGTAAGTAAGCGTATCTCCGATATCTGCATTGGCAGACACGATCTTCGCTGAAATGGATCTTACTGTTAGTTGATTTACTTAAAAGTATTCATTCTAGTGTTTAGCATTCTCTTTGAATGTCTGCTTTTCAATTTAATGATGGATGTTTGACGAAGGCGGCCGGTCTTCCATTTTCGAATGTACCTATGTATAAAGACAGATAAACGGACGTTTGAGATAGGATGCATAAAAATATCCCAAGCATCAAGGCTCCCCGCAGACAGGCGTGATCCGCGTTGCGTCACATAGAAATTGTTCCACCAGCGTCGCCTGCGCCTGTCTGCGGGGAGTCTTGATGCGGTTGGATCTCGACTAAAATCCTTTTAAAAACAATGCCTATACTATACCAAAGAATGTTAATTACCTAAATGGATGGAATGATTTAACTAAAAATGGATTATTTTTTTACGAAATCAACATAATGCCAATCAGCTGCTTATCTTGGCTAAATTAAGCTGCATGATCGACGATATAATACAGGAATTAAGAAATTATACTAATGCACGTATGCCTATGGAATTACTATGGAGCAATGTTATCTTGATACATTACCTAATCGTTTAATAAACGTTTCATGAGGATTTCTGGATATTATCATAATCTTTATTTGCTTGTACCTACTCAAATCCATCGTCGACGTCAGCTTAGTTTGGTACTTACCTTATTTTTATATTTAAAAATAGAAGGGATGCAGTTGATACTGATTAGTTATCAAATGATGATAATATGCAAGAGCTAACCAAAATAAGTAAGACATGATTATGATGTAGACTTGGCTGAGGATGAGGACTGCTGTTGCAGACCATCATCATTTTCTGACTATGTATTAGGAAATTGAATTACTGTAAAGAAAGAAAGAAAAATATTTTATTTGGGACACGCGCAGGAAATACAAACAACTAAAACTAACAAAATCATGAAAACAAAAAACTGTATTACCTAGGACCTACTCTGTACCTGACCTAATGATTATGATCTTTCTTGGACTGGAAATTTCTTGGAAAGTAGTAAAACATTATTTCAATCTTCACTGAACCCTATCGTAGATAAAATATAAAGACTAAAAGAATTTCGTCCTATAAGACGAAACGTTTATTTTTTAAATTCTGCCCACCATTTTCACATGGTCCCCGTACAGAGCATGTCAACACGAATACAGCCTCGCATACGCAAGTGACGTGACAACAATGGACGGATGTCTGGCTGTAATCACGGGGCATTGTCGCCTGTGCCAGCGCTAGGACCATGCCATGACATGCTTAACATTCGCTTATTGATGAGCAGAGGAAATTCGGCGCCCAAATGTGCCTTCATTAAAATATAATGTGACAATAATGACGATATTAAATAATGACAATCATGTGTAAAACAATGGTATTGGTTAATATATAAGTTGATGTGTATGATGTTTTCTTAAGAGACCTTGAGTTTGTCGTTGACCTGTTAATTTTGTCTTCATAGTTTACCAATAGTATCAATACTATCTAATAATGAATAATCCTATCAAGCGCCACACCATTGAATCACCCGCGAAATTCCCAAAAGCAGGATAAGCTAACCTCTTGTTGACACTATCCATCGGTAGATAAAATATCCGACTGTATCACTATGAAAGCCTCTCGAAAATGCTAATAACCGACGTAATAGATGAACTGATAGTGCCGATAGGCTATCAGTAGATATCCATCCATATGTCAGACGCGGTGGGAAAAATTCAAGATGAAAAACACTAAACAAATAATTTGGATATCGGAACCTTATCGGCCAAACAAACTGATACGAGAATGTAAGTCATTGTGCTGTTCACGGAATTTGTTTCCGTAGCATGCAATATAGATGACATTTTAACTATAATACACTCCGCCTTCAGCCAATCTCACTCAATAGAGATGAATGCGAAGAATGCGAGAGAGATAAATCATTACTGTATGCTATAATAATTAAGTTGAAATCCAGGAATAATAGCAATAATCCACTGTGACTGTGATTGAGGGAGGCCTATGTCCAGCAGTGGATGTCTTTCGGCTGAAATGATGATGATGATGAATAATTAAGTTAATCTTAACTCAAACTTACTTATCTGTGTAGAACAAGCCATTCTCAAGAATCAATGAAAACCATTTAAAAAATTCTGAATTTGGAATCAAGAACGCGAAGCATGGCGGCTATGTTCGGATACACGTTCCGGTGTCCGCGTTACAGAATAATTAAAACCAAAGCGCACTTAATTACTGAAATGGCCACATATCTGTTGCTCGAGCTAAATGAGCCTCATTTTTATGAAACAGATAACATCGACACTCGTTGGAAAGTCAGCGCGATGCCGTGTCTATCACGGATTTGGGAAAGTATAGCAATGATGTTCGAACGCATTCTTTAATATTAAACATTTATTTTATATTGTTACGTGACTTTCTCCTTGCAAATAATATAGTTAAGTGATGACTCTTACTATTACAAAGCACAATTTAATGAGCACAAGCACAGATCGCGAGTGGTTTTCCGGTCGAACTCACTCCTGATTTCGCTACACTATGTGATTTTGCAGATTTAGTTTATCATAAATAATGACTCATTAATTTTGGAATTATCGTTAATAAGAGGATTTAAGAGTAAATCTTCCTTCCATGAAATTTTGTAGATTTTAAAAGTAATTCCTCAAATATTGATTACAAAAGATACTTAGAATGTTTTGCATTTATATGTTAAGTTAAATAAAGAGAAAGCGTCTGCAAACGGAACTGGTATTAAATATATGGCGTCTAGACTTAAGTTCGTATTCTCTATTGATTCAAACCAGACGTGGAGCAGTGAGTTCACTAACGCACCACGAATCCATGTAGAGTTTAGAGCAAATATCTTTGAAATTGATTCAATATTTACTTACTACATGTGTCTTTCACAGAAAAACCTCTTTGGACGGCACATTCTAGTTTATTTTATGCTAAAAATCAGCTATTAATTGAGGTATTAGTTACCATACGGCTCAGACCAAATAAAAAACCAAGACCACTGCGAACAATACAGTTAAGCATGCTAAAACTACACCACCGCTCTGTGCATACACGCGCACACACACAGACATTTACAACTATCTACAATTACACTATAATCATACTACACCAAACTAAGTGCACACATGTTGACGAAACCGGCCTCACATCACTGTTGACAGCGCTCTGTCTTAGTTTTTTATTTGGTCTGAGCCAGATGGTATACAAATACGAAATAGTCACGATCAGCTTCACACATCACGCTTGCCTCAATCTCATTACTCTCAATTTGTCATCAAATCTAATCGTTACTAGCACCAACAAATTGAATTTACCAGTAACTACTGTTTCTGATTAATTGGAACCCACTTTGTCATCACTAATTATTTCGATGTAGACATGAAAACTATTGTCAATTGTCGCATCTAATGTAAGACGACACGCGATGGTAATGAGGTGTGAACAAGTCAGATGGACACTTGATACAACGCAGGAGGACATGCTCAAGCGCCGCGGTCTGATTCTGCTCGTGCGCTCGATGCCCGTAAATCACACAGGCTAGATCCGAGCTCAATTTCTCTGACCATTTATTAGTCTCCTCAGCCATTTCGTGTCTGTTTAAATAATTTGTGTACACGCAACGGTAATTTAATAAAAATGTGGCATCTTTGTTACTGAGTTGTACCCACGTCAGCGGAAAT
This sequence comes from Lithophane leautieri, assembly GCA_949152455.1. NCBI lineage: Eukaryota > Metazoa > Arthropoda > Insecta > Lepidoptera > Noctuidae > Lithophane > Lithophane leautieri. The sequence goes on from OX424467.1 coordinate 18,103,749, forward strand.
GTTGCGTTTCGGTAAGTGATCATTAGAATTCTTGGAGATGGCAAGTTTGATTGCTCAGTGGGTATTGACAGTTGAGAATGGATAGTCAGTCGATTGTTATAAGTTTACTTGGTCCTTCTTGGTATTATTCAGGCGTAGGTGATGATCAAATATAACGGTGTGTTAGTGTTTAGAACTTTAGGGAAAACGAACCGAGCATCAATTATTTCTCATATTCATTCGTTTGTCCTTGTACTGCAAGTACTGCAACACGGGAGAGCAAGACCGACATTTTCTTCCCAATACAAGTCTTTTACGATGAGTATTAACCCCAGCCCATACTAAATCACAATTTATGTTTTGAAGTAGTGGTCAAACTCAGGAAACTCTAATTGAAACATTTTGTGACAGAAACTTAGATTTTCTCGTCCAGATATCTAATTGCGTAACACATTTTCGGAAACGATTAAGACTAATCTGTTTCATTTTGACAGTTCAGAAAAATTCATTGCGTTACGTTGTTGAGTAGTTTTTTTTTCGAATTTTTGAAACAATGGATTAGTAATCTGTTTCAAAACGATTCAGAATGTGATTAATCGCTGCTCTAAAACGAGTGGACACATTGCATGTATTTATTATGTTTTCAATCCAACCAATGTCCTTCTACTCATTGCATCGTACGGCGTAACTGACAGTTGGTTAGTCATTCAATAATACTATCAAACGTCTGTGCATTGTTTTATGCATTAGAAAAAAATAGGTGACATTGACAAATTTTGCTTGCACTTATTTTCTTTTATTTAAAACAACGAGTAACATTCCAATGTTAGTAGTCCATTTAATTTGGTGGTACAAAGTGCGGAGATAAGGACCAGATACCTATTTAAATGATGGAAATTACTTATCCAAACTGGACTGATATTGGTCCTAATGAATACAACAAACAAGTCGTAATATCGATCGTTGCATTAACTATGAATAATTCAAAAACGAAAGTATAGAAATAACATAAAGCAGACTGTAGAATGTAGAACGTTCTATTAATAATTCATCGGCTTATATTATTATGATTAATACTTGTGAGCGGTTATTAAACTCATTATTCAGTGTAGGTAATTCATATACTTTCACGTCAGTAGCATATTATAATTTGAGAATGTTATTTCAAACTGTTTCTTGAAATTCCTCATATTTTATTTGTTGACTTTATTTTAGAACTACTAGGTACAAAACTGTTTTTGAGACTTTTCAGAGCACTCCTCACTCATTATGATTTTATTATCCAAATGGAATGAAAGTTTTTTAAAGTTATAATTCATCATCATATAACTAAGGTGTACCGTGCCGTGGGTATAGGTGGTGCTCTTAGCCTGCGGGGTAAATGCGTAACACACAGTAGCAATGCCTTTGCATTTTAACAGTTTAACAACATTCATTGCGTTATTTACGTTGTTGAACAGACAAACTTTTCGAACCTAAGAAGCAATGGTTTAGCAATATCCTTCAAAATCATTCAGATTGTGACTGATAGTGTGGTTGGTACGCAATTAGGTGGCTGGTCGAGTCCATTCTTATGATATGCCTTGCCCATAGAAGACGCCCATTTTTATGGTCTGTATGGACTTCAAGGTCATCTTACATCTATTAGAGTTCATAAGTTGTAGGGTAAGTAAGTACAGAGTTCGTCATTTTCGTTTTTCCAGCACCAATATGCGCCTGAGGATTTTGCGTTCAATCAAATAGAAACAGAGAGTCCTCGTCTTTTTCAAAAAAGGAGGAGGTTCTATGTTCTTGTTCGTCTGTATGATTTTTCTAATCGGTTGAAAAAAACGACACCGACTCCTGAAATTAAAGTAATTTTTCACTTTGTAGAGTTTTTTTTTGGAAGTCGGTTGTTTTTTAAGTAGGTAAGGTAGTTTAGGTAAGGTACCGAGCATTTCGAACCGTGTCGAACGGTCTTGTGTTATCAGTATCACAAGACCGTTCGACCGTTCCGTATGCATCATGAGAAGAAGAAGGCTTCTTGAAAGTACTTTTGTACCTAAGCTGGTTGCAATAATTTTGCATATATTATATTGGCCGACATTAGGTACTCAGTTATTCTCCTGCCTGCTGCTTATTCCAGTACGCTTAGCATACCCACCGTAGAAACGGGTTTTTTCGACGGAATAGACAAAATGACAGATTGTGATTGTTTATGTCATTTTGTCTACTCTTCCGTGCAGAAGGCATTCGTTTTGTCTGTCTGTTACCAACGAGACTACTCGAATAGTTAATATTTATTGTAGTTTTTTAAACATTTCCTATTTATTTATAGCTGTCCCTAGTTCTACCAATTAAATAGGTACCAATCCATATCTCACTTTTGGATTTCAGTATTTTTTTTATCTTTGAGTACCTAGGTATGTCCTTCAGTCAGTGGTCATGTTTGTAGGTAGGTAGTTACCATAATCTTTTAATTTTACATTACACATGATTTTCCTGTAAATCAATTCAATAACAATAAAACAGATCAGGAAGGAAAAGAATATGATCCTGTTCAATAAGGTCAATTAATACTCAGTTCAGTTCAGTCCGGGTGACATCAACATTTTCGGAAATGAATAACTTCGTTTTTTCCGCATCTTAAGGTAAGGAACCAATGCCGGACTCGCACTTGGCAGATTATTTTTAAACCAAACTCATATTGTGGCATTGCTTCTCTCATCATCTTTTAGGGCTGACTTGGCAGATTTAGCGTTAGATTTGTACAAAGGTACTTTGGAACTCAGCCTAAGTGCTCTCATTTTTCTCTTAGTCATTTAGTAGATCAGAAACGTATAAATTATCATACTTTATGATCATAAAAGTTTTCACCGGACCGGAATACCTGAGATTACGAAAATATATGATAATAATAATAATGTGGGTAGCATGAATCATCAGATCATAACGTTCTGGAGTTCATCCACGTAGATAACTTTACTCACCTAAGTACAGCTGAAAAAACAACGGCGGTGTACAGAAGAATGTTTATAAATAATTCATACACATAACAAAACCGGCGCGCCGTGTCTAGCAGACTACTAGTTCAAGATCACGACATGAAACGACACATTATAGCGAGCTGCGGGCACGAGAGAGCGAGGGTGTGAGCGCGCAGCCCTAGAGCTCCCGGTCCCTGTACGTAGCTATACCTACCCATCCCATGGCGGGACGCGGGACAATCGATTCGCGGGAGTCGCTCGCTCCCCCAGCGGCGCGCCCGGCCGCCTGGCCGGCCCGGCCACCCGACTGGCACATTCTACCGATAATAACATAAAAACTTACCTTTTAACACTTCAGCAAACTCACACCACCAAAGAAATGCAGCCACGGAGATCGCGAGATCAAATCACAGGTTGCACTATATACGCAAACCGGAGTTCAGTCTAGCACTTCATCAATTAACTTGACACTGATTTTTAATTATAATAGCTAATTTATATGTATAATAGTGTATACCGGTACGGTTTGGTCCGGTGTAGATTAATTACGTGAATCGTTGTAACAACAACGTTACCCCCACGATAGTTCGCGGCGGACTGACCGGCTTGAAGATGGCGCTCTGCGAGCGGCGGCAGGGACGCGAGTGAATGCAGCTGCGGAAGCACCGTTAGAAATTGCTCCAATAAGAATCCAGTATGACTACGAGCGACTGTTGTCAACCAATAGTTACCGAGCTTTATCACTAAGATTTTGCCCGTGAAAGTTCAAAAGACTCATGATTATTCTATAAAAAAATATATTTTATTAATCATAAAATGGGAAGACTAGTCGCGGACAATACTTAATTATGTTATTAACGGTTTATGCACATAAAACTATTAAAAAAATTGCGATTAGAGAGTCCATAAAAAATAATATTAAAAAGATGTACTTACTTTCACAGGTTGTATTCTAATAATTGTGTAAGATGGTAAGTGAGATTGTAGTGAGGTTAAAATTTAGTGCTGACAGAAGGCACTTCTTATTTTAGTAAAATTACAAAGCTCGTCAAATAAAAAATACCTTAATAAAAACAGCCCCCCTTGTTTGCAACCTCTTCAAAAACCAAAACTTGCTTTAGATCCATACCCGTTCCAGGGTTGAGAACGGTCCTGGCATGGCATCCTGCTGTTTTTACTATACACTAGCTGATGCCCGCAGCTTCGCCCGCGTGGATGTCGGTTATTTTAAACTAAAACCTTACTCGAGAACCACTATACATTGGTGAAAACAGCATGAAAATAGGTGCAGTAGTTTTTGAGTTTATCGCGAACAGGCAGACAGACAGATGCGGCGGAGGACTTTGTTTTTAACACAGATTTTTATTGACAAATCGTCAAACTTTCAAACGTCAAGTGTTTTGATTGAATGTTTTTTCAGTTAGCCAACCGCAGCTCCAGATCATAGTGTTTCAGCTGTCAACAAATTGTAAAGATTAGTTTTTTAGAAAAACTTACAGGTATCTCCCGGGCCCCCGACACATGGTGGTAGTAGGAACAGTGGGGTTTTAGTCGGTAGAAGTCCGACATAAGCCTCCGCTCTCCCAAGACAGAGAGTATTAGGATTTCCAGATGGAAAAAAAGGATGATGGTAGTTTTCTGATTTAGTAAGCTACTTTCGGCTTGAAAAATAACATTATGAGTACCATTAGTTTCCCTCGACTAACCATAAACTAAAATGAATTTGTTTTAGTAACGTCAGCACGCCAAGTTTCTTTTTAATTTTGGCTAAGGAACGTGCTTGTCTACACTCTACAACCAAGAAGTACCTACCTATTGAAAATTCATAATCGGTTTCACGGCACTTTTTTTTGGAAACGTCGACCCGAAATGCCAATTCATCTTTTGGGAGCATGACAAAACCTATTCATTACTGTAAACTTCTGTCGCATAATACAAAATGGTGCTTTCACGGAAGACGGCTTTGGAAAGTAGTGAACAAGTACCTATTTGCATTTGTTTAGTGGTAAGTAAGTGGTAGATTTTGTGAGAGCAATCTCTCTTAACGGTTTTACTATCGCGGGTAAGTATGGTAGCTGCATGGGGCAGACCTCCCAAGTGGAGGGCATCAAGATATACAAGACTTTACATTTGTGTTCTAGGCAACTGAAAACTAAGAGAAAGTAAACATCTTACTAAGTATTCGATATTTTGTCCGCCTTTTCGTATACAGTGCAGCAGTGGTCTGGCCTGGCTCAGTAGAGCAGTGTTGGCTCAGTGGTAACGGCACCGACTTACAAGTTGTAAGGTCGTGGGGTCGAACCCAGACAGGGCGCTTACTTTGTATAAATCATTTCATCACCACTTCTCTCAAAACAGTGAAGGAAAACATCGTGAGGAAACCGGCGCAATGTCTCAGAAACAAAAATTCGAAGACGTGTGACATTACCAACCCGTACTAGGCCCACGTGGTGGATTACGCCCTACTCTCTCTCACCGAGAGGAGGCCTGTATCCCAGCAGTGGGAACATTATAGGCTGATTAAGCTTTTCATATGGTGTTGTTGGGAGTTTTAGACGAATATAAAAAAGTTATGTCTTCTTTTCTATTTTCCAAATTCTGCAGTCATAACAACTTCAATTTTAACCAAGCCGTTTTAAGTCAAGAGTTTTCTCAGTAAAGTGTACTAATGTGTCTAGTTTCCATGCCTTGCAGTAGACTGTGACGTGACGAGCACAGTCTCGGGTCGCACCTAGTGTAAGCTGGCACTCCTAGGTCTGGCCGCTAGACTCAGGTCACAGCATAGTAATGAGCGCCTAACCCACTCCACACCTCAGTGAAACCGCAGTTTTGGATTCATTACTATTCATGGGAAGTATATGGCTTTTTAACGTTATACATTCCTGCTGTTTGGATCATTCGGATGTTGCGTTTTCCTTATTCTCCATGACAACTAAGTAGAATAAACGTATTACTTAAATGACAGTAAACCTACCGAGGAAAAATAATTTAAAGTATTCATGATTGATAGTAATGGTCGTGCAATGTAGGTACCTAATCAAATAATTGATGGATGCCCTCTTCTGAGCACATACCTCCGAGAAAGGGGAAATTCAAGTTGCATTTGGTTAAGCAACTATGATGATATCTATCCGGAGATAAACAACTGATTTTAATTCTAATGATGTTGTTCATATGATATTGCTAGTTTGTGAGGCAATCTACTTAAAGGTCGGCCGTTAACGATTGCCATGGCACAGCTTGCCAGGAACTTTATATTTATTTGCTTCATAATGGCCTAACTTAAGTCCAGCCATGCAGAACGGTGTCTAGAGTTAAACGGTGGTCCTGTTAACAGCTGCGAGCCGTAGCGGTTAGCTAGCGGGAATGACCGCAAATATCTGCAGTTTAAACACTAACTTGTGGATAATTATGTATTCCTTGTTATGGGAAACTGCTTCCTGAGCGTCGACTGTGGTCTACGAGATAATTATACGAGTTTATCGTTAACTGTTTGTGCTAATTGAGAAAAAGTGTGTGCTTATGTGCTTGATGATTCTCATCGATTCCGCGATCTTCGGATCTAATCTATGAGGTGTAGGTAATCGTAGAAGCTAAAAAACGAGCCGAAGGGAAGACAACACACCTAAGGACAGACAGATTGTGAAAGACTAGATAAGCAGAATTCAATTCGCTGACGGCCTACAGATAAAATCCAAAGGGTATACCTAATATTAGCAATGATACATTCCGTCTTAACGGACCAATTTGCATGCCCACACAGGCGAGGAGTATAACTGAACTAAGTATAGTACTTAAGTCCAAGGAACTATAACTTGTAACAAGTCTTGCAAAAACTCCATATTCCGCCGTAACAAGCCATTAGAAGTCCATTGAAGCAAAACTGGCATCACTGCGGACATGAGCTCGATGGAGCGTGGTAAGTTACGGCTAGTGTCAGTCGTGCCTGATGCAATTTGCCTACTACTATGTTATGGGAAACATAAGGGACGATATTGTAGCGAGCGGCGGACGTGCAGAATATTTGGTAAACGATTGATGGATTGGATTTCAGTAATGTGTGATTAGGCTAAGGGCATTTAAAAGATGAATGAAGGACATATAGGCACCTATGTATTTTGAGCTTGGTGATCCTCCCTCGTGCTTCATCTTTGTAACCAAGTCGAAGAAAGTATAATTTAATAGGCCCAATTTACTAAGGGAGACTAATCTAGAGTGTACTTCGTAGATTGAGCCTATCCGAAATTCTCACATCCATCCATCCATTCCTATTTCCATTCCATTCCTATGCGAAATTTTTCGCATGCTTGAGTCATTGTAATAATACCTCGTAAATGTACCTACATATAAAAATTCTACCTTGTGATTTCATAAGTTTTAATTGGCTTCTTACTATTTAAGTTACTGCCAGCTAAGCTAGTTATTTCTATAGCTTATTCAGCACCAGGGCAGTGGAGGCTGGAAACAAAAAATAATGTAATGATTCAAAAAATCTCTCCACGTCCGCACAGATTCCTGAGACGCTCCGTAACTTGGACCATTACCGCAAATTCCTCATCCTCACGCGTCGCGATATAAATCAGAGACGATCGGCCATCAATCGTCGCGTTCATGCTCTATGCTCACGTCACCGACCGTCTTCGGATTTTAAACATCGCACTTTTTTCTAAATCGAAATTAATGGACTGTATTTTTAACTGGTCGGCCTGGCTAATTAGGAAATCCCGGGAAAAAAAATAACGTAACTTTTGGGATTCCTTTGTCCATTCATAAAACCAACAGCTGGCCAATGATGGCATCAAACCATTGTGTTTTCCAAGCCAATCGCCAACTTACTTATTTCTACTATTCCTGAGGATTGAATAAGTATTTGAAGCCAGACGATTTGCAGCCATAGCACACTCTGTACACTGCTAAGTGCTAACCCACTTATCCTAACTCCGTAAAGATAAAATAACAATAAATTAATTTTACGAACAAATTATACAAATCTCCGTCTGATCCGGCGATTTCTAGTGCAGTGCGTTAATTCAGCGCGTGCGATAGTATCGCCACGTGGCTGAGCGGAAAGATCGATGGATAACACGCAGGCGCAGCTCAGATGCTGGTGATACCTACGCGGGAACACTCGGCGTGAACGGAATGAGGCTGAAGATTAAGGAGGCGACTATGGTTGCTGGTAAGTGAGTTATGGTCAGCGGCTTGCCTGTAATCTTAATGAGAGGCGAAAGATTTTGCTACAATGTCGTTCACATTTTAACGGTAAATGTGGGGACTCGGCTCCAAAGTTTGTGTTTAATTAACAATTCATGCCCTGTCAAAAGGTAAACCAACGAAAAGTAAGTAGGTAGAAGTGATGAGAATCTGCTGGTTGCGGGAGGCACAGGGACAGGACCGGTGGTTGTGACGAACGTGACAATGCTTGTCCAGTCTGGAGGAGGCCTAAATCCAGCAATGGACGTCTCTCGGCTAAAATGATGCTGAATGATGATGGCGACAGAGGTACAGGCCTTCCTTATTTTATTTGCCATGCTTAGAGATCGAGATACGGAAAGTAAATTCTGTATGGCGCTATGGTACACTTGTGGGGCAAAGGTTACAAGCCAAGGAGTTCCCGACTGTCTGACATTTGGTTTCCCGACAATTTACCAATAACGCCTTTCTCTAAAATCCGTTAGGTTTGAATTGCATGCACGCTTTTAACAGTTCGTGTTAAAGTAAGGTACTAAATATCATCCTAAAGCCATGCTGCACGCCATGATCATGCAAATGTCAACAATTAGACGCTACAGGTCTTGATGCAGAACAATAAGTAATTGTAGTCAGAGAAAGGCGCTAATTACGCAATCTGTTATTGTTTCCATCGAGAATGGCGCGAGGGATATCATTGGTGTGTCAGCGGCTGTCTGTAATTGGCGTCAATCTTTCTGTAGCCTGTTGGAAGATGTTTCTCATCGCTGTTTTCCGACTTGTTTGTAAAACAATGAGGAGGTTTTTGAATAGGTACCTAAGTACGGGTATATCTTCCTGTGGGATGTTTTATGAGATGTTGTCAGTCACATACGCTAGTTGATGCATAATTTATGATTTCCTGAGATTTAGCTCATGAATACGTTTATTCAACGAAGATAAAAAATATTACAAAACCCAACCACTAGAACGTATATCAATATCAATACCACAAATACCATAGCAGCATCCTCCATGCAGGATATATAATTATTTTCGCGCCTGAAAAATCTTCATTATTTTCATGTGAGGATAGCATTGCGTCGTTGTTGGTTTAAATACCTAAATCGTTTAAAAGTCTTAAGTATAGAGTACCCTTTTCGTTCCCAGCCCTCAAAAAGCAAATAATTTTAGTTTTTTGTCATAACCAGTCCAGCTAGAACTGTCCAAATGTTATGGTTAAACTTTCGAAGCCCACCAGAAAGTAAGTAATAAAAACACAGCATTTGACAATTTGTCGATTGTTAAAAAGTGTTTAAAGTCACGTAAATTACTGACCTGTGTTGGAGGTGTAATTACACATTGTTTCCCGAAGCCTGGGAAAATCGGAACTTGTTATGAAACCCGACACATTATAACGACGGAACTAGTAAAAGTGGACGACACTACTTGAACCCGACGACTTGTAATTTATTGCACCTTTATTAGGCTGGAACTAATTAGGTCATACGTAATTGTTTCTGTAGACTTCACGTCATGAGTTCATGATCTTGCAAAGTCTACATCAGCTGCTGTTGATGAATTGACACTGAGTCACGTCATGCCAAAAGAGCGGTAGGTACCTACTTTTTGCTTGTTCCATTTCATGGACTTGTTCGACGTTGGTCTCCGATTCCAGTATAACCACATGCGTTCCCAGATCAGCCCAGATCATTACCAAACAATGCACCCGATTTCATTTGCGACAAACAAAATAAGCAATAAATACTACCGAAAGCGTATAGCGGGACATATAAAACGTCTTCATCAGACACCAATTATCACTGCTACTTGCTACTTCTCCCGTTAAACTTGTAAAATGTTCTCGTTTCTCAGTAATTACAACACCAGCGTAGCTTGGTCTACCTCACCTCGATACCAGACACTGTGTGAGGTAGTACAGGGGGCGGTCGGAACATTTTCAGGGGTCAAGTTATTTGCCTGTTATTGTAGGCCAACTAACAAGAGCGTGAAGACGCCGCAATTTCGGTATGTGAGCGATTTAATTAAGAATGTTTATGTTCACAATTTTAATTTCATTATGCGCTTTCATTTTGACTTTTATTATACATATAAATGTTTCTATGCTTGGAAAGCGGAGAGATGGCTTACAAATATAACGTTTAAATGAATTATATTTGTTGTAACTCGTTTATTCTAATACTGTTACCTGGCTTGCGCTTGCGCTTGGTTCCATAATTTAAAATAATTTTTGTTTGTAAGCTGTAGGTAGGTACTGAAAGTTTATTGCCCATTACAAAAACGCTAATACACCTTTTGTCGTAATTTGTATGACAGACGCAAATGCAAATAAAAATCAACGATTTCAGTAAAAATAAGTGGCCAACCCGTTTCAACAATGTTAGGTTGGCAGCGTAATATGACTTGCACATCCGATCAGCAGCTAAAATGACATTCAGTTTTCTCGATATTCAATAAATCGATCATGACTAAGTATTAAAACTACTTACATTTTTCACTAGTCATCAAAAAATTACACACTCTTTCTCGATGCCAATAATTAGAAAACTAGAAACAGCAGATCAGATGTACTATTCGTGAATTGCAGATCGCTCCTTTGACTTGCAGACCGCGCCTTTGTTCTCGCCTATTAATTAACACCTTGACGACAAAAATCTCATGCAATTAAAATCGATATACACATCAAATTTACGATGACAAGCATCGTTAAACCTCGGAATTAGGAAAGCCGATGGCGTGTTGTCGTGTGCGCCTGCGCTCCTCAGCGCAGCATTATCATAATTGATGAAAGCAGTAGCATATCTATTGTAACGCGAGTTTTGTGCGCACACACGACGCTTGAGATTAAATATCCGCTTATTTAGTGGCGTTACGAGCTAAAACACTCAGATTTTCCAATTCATTTAAAGATCTGAGTTTTCTGTGACCTCTCCCCATTTCATTCAACCTGAGTTGATCTGGTGTGTTACGACTTGGTCTACTCCGACAACTGACTGTACCAGTCAGAACAAATCGGTAAGGCATTTCGAGTCATGGGCAATTGACAGCTTGGACTGAAGTAACAAAAATGTATATTAGTTTTGATTCTCCAGTCATTACCAGCACACCTCTCATCTGCTCTAGAGCTCTCTGTATCCTAGAATAGAGGGAATCTCTTCCTGTATGTCTGGCATAATGGCGTCTATCATCACCAGGGAGAAATATGGGCTGAGAGCCGACTCTTGGTGCATGTCGACAGGGCGACAGCCATATCGAAGCTGTCAGTACTGTAAGGTTCTATGCAGTAAGCAACCTACACTTATACTGGCTGTTAAGAAAGGCTTGATTTCAAGGGTTCGAACAGTTTGGAAATAGAATAAGAAGAGATAGGATGGCAGCCCAAGGCTGACTCGTAGGCTAAATAATATAAAGATATATCTTTGATTTCTCTAATGATTATATGCAGTTAAACGTGAAACCAGTGTTTCATTCGATCCGGTACTGTAGACTCTCTCGGAGTCTACAGTACCTACGCAGTGCCCATTAGGCCACTATATAAGGGACAAGGCCCTTAGTGCTTTTGCATATTTTGGACTGGTTGTCTGTGATCATGATCATCTTACGGAGTTTTGTGTACTTTCTGCATACCTAGGTATTTTCTACAATGCTTCACCAAACTAAATACCTAGACCTATATTCAGTTACATTTATTCTCAGACCAAGGGTTTTAAAACTCTTTTGTTTGAAATGAATGAGTTAATATTTTAATGACGATAGTTGTATAAACTATGCTCGAAATAATTAACAAGGATGCAGCTTATGCGAGTGTGGGCTACCAGTACAATTTAAATGAATTAGTAAGATGATTGTACACTGTACTTACTCTTTAGTAAAAAAATATTTGACGCCTCGCGCAGTCATTAGACGATAATTAATTGCTAATAATAATCCACATCGACTACGGACGGATAATGAAGAATCGACACGGTTTACCGTTGGAACTGTGGTTGGGACCACGGGCACAGCATACTATAGTAACAGTATATCAGTATAGTTATATCTCTGCAGTGACCTTAAAATAATTACCTACAGCCGCTCGGTAGATAAACCTTCCGCGTCCGTGCGTAACTGTCGTGCACTCGTTAATGTTGCGTACTATGAGATTTCGAAGGGCGTCGTTACGGCCGAAAATGTACTCTGTGCATGTAGGTAGTGGAAAAAAGTGGAGTTAAATCAATGTGTAAAATAAAATATTTCGATATTTGTTTTTTTTTCTTGATCGAAGAGGTCTCTTGATCCAAGAGGTCTTTGGAGCTAATTTGAAAGTCCCGTCAGCTTGTACTACCAACTTCCTCTATTTTACATAATTAAATTTTCAAAGATGATAAATAAAATTATTAAATTATGCAAGTAGACACTTGGAATTTTCAAAAGTAATGGTTGTTTAATACCTACCTACTTATACTTAAATTATAAACGGTTTATATACTTATCTAGTGTTTTTGGCAGTGATTCTGGCTGTTGCGTTTAAATATTCTTTTAGAAACGTGAGAGGGCGCTGCTAAGCGGAACGGGATCCTAATTAAATTATCTGGAGCGTGACATGCGAGCGCATTAATGTCTCATGTTTTTCTGGACGATATCTAAAACTACCAGTTTTCTTAGCTACGAAAAATAATTTTATTCACGATTTTGGAAGTAAGTAACTACCTACTTATTTTATTCTATTTTCAAACGTTCTTTTTCGTGTTCGTTTTCGTAGAATAGTTTTCTAGAATTTGAGTCTATTCGTGATAAATTATTGTGATTGTGGTAAAAGAATAGCTCGACTGTCACCACATCTTGAGGAACAAAAAGCTTACAACATATGATTTCATGGACATCAAGAAAATCTTATGAAGATGCTATTTTTTTTTGTGTACATCTTTCCTCTCGCTTTCCTGCAATCTGTGGGAGTGATTTCGTGAAAAGCGACGTGAAAGTGTGTAACAGGAAGCTGGGGAAGCGCACGCTATTTGATTTCACCAATTGCGCGGTGCTAGAGCTACCAAGGGGGGATGTCAGTTGTACACATAATAGGGTGAAAATGCCTATTAAGAGATAGGCGCGAAATATGAGATAGCAAGGTATTGGCTAAACTATTCACGGTAACCGCTTGGCGCTAATATTAGAATGTACTCTGTGGCGCTAATATCGCCCGAAGCGTCTCTATCCACGATTCCTTGTGTGTGACAGTCTGGAAAAGAAGATGAATTCCTGACAGGTCAGATGTGACAGTGACACTGACAGTACTGACACTGACATATGGTTTTGGTTTTTTATATATTGCAAATTGGAGGTTATGTTGTGTTGAACTTTCGAGATATTCCGAGTAAATAATGAACTAATAACTGCTTAATTGATGTTAGTTTGTCAGTGGATATAATCAGCAATCATGGCTTTTGCATCGCTGTGTTTTAATGCCGTGCGCAAAGTAGTGCAGTCAGCTTCCTACACAACTTTGCTAAAGAGGCCCTTGGCATATAAGAGTGCAATTTCCTTAGAAACATTGTACCCTAATAGTTCCTTGAAGCTTACAACGCCAGCATTTGTAAGTACTTTTAACATTTAATTTATAATTCATGACAAAAATGGACTTCTTCAATGATAACCTAATTTCAATTTCTTGTAGCAACCAGCTGACCCAAATGAGAAGTTCTCAGGATTCATCCCGATCGATAAACTAGATATAACATACAGTGCTAGCTCGGGACCTGGAGGACAGAATGTAAATAAGGTAAGATATCAATTATTATTACTTTTATAATAGTTATAGACCGGTAGAAATGTTTTTACTTATATTTTTTTTTAAGAAATACATAAAAATGTAATTTACTTAAAAAATAATAATAGCCCTGTTGAATGAAATAAAGAACCAAAATTGTTGAAGAGTTACTGTTTACATCATAGTGCTAGTTATGGCCCACATCTTGTAAGATTCTAATGCCGAGCCAATAATCTAAATTGTCACAAAATATCAGAAATCAATAACTATTTAATTATTTACTTTACAGGTGCATACCAAGGTTGACCTGAGGTTTAAACCTAGTGAGGCAGGTTGGCTACACCCTGACATCAGAACTAAAATGGTGGAACTGGTATGTTCCACAACTTAATCCTCATACATTTTCTGAGTTTTATGCATCTTAATGTCGGGCAAGCTGCAAAAGGATTAATATTTTTCCTTTCTACATTTCAGTACGGCAACAAACTAACAAAAGAAGGCTACTTAATCATCAGGTCGGACACCACCAGGTCCCAACAGTTGAACCTGGCCGACTGCATGCAGAAGCTGCGGAACATGATCCGTGACGCTTCCACTACCAAGAGGGAGCCAGCACCTCAAACTGTTGAGAGGATTAGACAAAGGTAACAGAAATATCTACAATCCATATTTAATAATTATTGTAAATGCAAAACTAACTGTCTGTTTATCTGTCTTTCTCTTTAACCTTTACACGCCTACACTACTTAACTGGTTGTTATGAAAGACAAATAGGTAGCCTGGAACCTGGAGAAGGACATTTAGGGCTACTTTTCATCCTGGATAATAAAATTGATGAAATTCAAAATATAAACAGATGAAGTCACAATCGTAATAAATAATACAAACTTATTGGTGGTCATATACTTCACTGTATGTAAAAAGTCACAAGTTTACTCTGGAAGTTATTCACATCAAACCAATCTGAAAAATCGTATGGAGCAGTGCGTTAAGGAACTTCATTCCAAAAAAAAATATTTTTGGTTGCAGTTGTAGTTTCTATTATTGCTTGTTAAAAAAGTGTTACTATTATTTTCCAGACACCTGAAAGCAGCGCGCATGCGCGTGGCTGTCAAACGCGAGGACGCCCTGAAGCGCGCGCTAAGGCAGTCGCCCACTATAGACTTATGATTTTTCTATTAAATTGGGCATGCACGGCTTGACTTGTGCTGGACTCTGAGGAGATACAAATGAAATAAAATAGTTACGTTTTATTGTTGTTTGTGGATCTCATTTTTCAATGCTGGAACATTAAAATCTCATTAATTGTAGATTGTGCAGTGCAAATTATATGCAGCATTTATAAAGGGTTTGTGTGAATTTATAAGAAAAAAGAAGGTTCTGTTACACTCTCTCTGTCGTGTCTTGTACATTAAATATAAATAAATACATAAAATGAGGTCCATAGACACAGTGTTCTCAGATGTTCAGCTCAGCCGTAAAGTTTGACTGTTCTTATAGCTATGTGTAATTAATATAATATAGTTGTTTAGCAATCCGAGTCTTTATTTACGTAGTGTTAAAGCTTTTCAAATGGTTGGTCTCTGCAATCTTTGACAGAAGTTCGAACGAATTTGAGTACTTGATTGATAATGCCTTGCCTATGAGCAATTACATTTTGGTATATGTCTACACTAATATTATAAAGTTCAGTATAATAGTATTTACAGTTTGTAATGAATAACTCAAAAACAACAGGACCGATTTATAAAATTCACCAGTAGAATGCTAAAGATATCACGCGGGCGAAGCCGCTGGCGGAAGCTAGTCATTGTTTAAAGATAATATTAGATATTTATACATAGTTGTGTAAAACGTTGCGGATATTTTTCAGAAGCGCCTTATGTAAATTGTTGAGCAAACTTTTATTAAAGATGTTTGTATTATACTAGGATTACGTAGGAACTATATTGTTGTGTGAAATGGATAATTATTTTAACAGTCAAACAACATTTATATGAATTTAATGAACGTATAAATGTTTCGTGTGCCCAATTTAATATTGGAATAATGGTATTCCAATTGTATTTTAGATTAAGGTAATGTAATAATGTATGTATGTGTGGAGTAGTTACAATTATAATATGTAGGCGCCTGGTTATAATAAAATGAACAGCTATGACACGTAAGTTCTTTAGATGTTTAGTACCTACCAATAACGTTGAATAGTTGTGAATAAATAGTAAGTACTTTAATCCAATATTGTTTTCAATCTTTTCTCTAATATCCTCCCTATTATTTATTTTATCCGGTGAGATTATTATTGAGTTATTTCAATTTCATTGTCAACATAACTTTCTTGAACAATTTAAAGCAATCAACACCATTTTAAAAGACAATAACAAAAGTTTGTATATACTCTTTGGTGGCAACGTCGTTGTCATAGCAACGACAAAAGACAAATAAACAGTACTGTCTTGTCAAGTCAGATTGCTCTAAATAATTTTATACTGAGCAATATTTACTTTTAATATGTCTTACAGGGATTTGAGGAGTAAGTATTTTTCATGCAAATACAATAAATGAAGTTATTTTTTGTCACTACTGGTTTTTTTTGCGATTGTTAAGATTTCAGCGAAGCAATGCGGGTCCTGGGGTTTCCGAAGCCGATATCTTTGGAGAGCTTTAGGACTCCGAACTGGGAGCTGATGGAGGAGTGTCTTCGCTGGCTGGCTGTCAGGGTCGAGCCTGATGCAGAGCTGGGGGGCGGCAGACACTCCATGGAGCAGCGGGTGGCGCTGGTCACGCACGCCATCGCGCTGTTTGTAAGTGTTCCTTTTAATTATATCGGTTGGTTATCACCATCCTGCTGCCCCAAATAAATTACGATATTATTATTATAATTACCTAGCTATTTATTTGGGGTCATCTCTAAGATAGTCACAGGCACATAATGATGCATAGAGAATTTTATATCCTATTGACAAAACCGGAAAATAAAAGTGTTAACGTTGCGGGGTGGCGCAAAGTTTAAGCTTGGGGCGCTGACGGGGTCCATAAAAAAATAAATAACGAGGGAGGCTTACAGTAGTCGCCTAAGATGTGTAGCATCTGATCATGTATGATATAAACAATATTCATCACCATCATCAGAATGGGTTGGTACCATCTGATGGCGAACTCTAACTCGTGCGCGCTTATCTGGCTTCCCTTTTCACGAAATCACTCCCACAGATTGCAGGAAAGCGAGAGAAAAAACATTAGTATGTACCTAGGTAGACAGAGATAGTGAGTGGCGCACTCAGCACTGAAAGGCTTACGCTGAAATATATATAGTCTTTCAGACCGTATTTCGGTCATGGCGACCAATCTCAACGGAGACTAGCCTTCGGCGCGGGAGATATTATAGTGCACAAGGGTGTGCGCAAACACAGGTACACTCTCTCTTCCTTCACTCTCATAGGTAGTCCAATGGGACGGCAACCCGGCACGACCGGAGAGAGATCAGGTGCAGGACCAACGGCTATACGTGCTTTCCGAGGCACGGGGGTATCATACCGCTAACTTCCAAACTCTGGGCAGTTACTAAGAAATTCCTAATGGAAAATCACAATAACACTTTGCCCGACCCGGGAATTGAACCCATCAGGACCCTACGCTCAGCAGTCGCACCAATATAGGTAAATGAGGACGTGCCTGACATACTTAAATAAATGACTGAAATCTTGTCGATCACGTGAGTTTGCTAAATAGTCGCTTGAGAGACTCTCCTAGAGTAAACGAGGCTTCACTCTTAACTACAACCGTCTTCCAGCATTCTCGCGCCAACATCAAGTTAAACGGCAAGCGCGTGTACGGCGCGGACGGCTATGCGGTGCGCGAGATGATGAAGGTTGCTTCCCTGCTGCGATCAGCACTGGAGTCGCCCTCTACTGATGACCACCAGCACGAGACCACGCCTATGAGCTATGACTTTAGCAGCCGGGTAAGGAACTGTAGCGTTACAGTGATACCACCTCCATGCAATAATTTGCTACATGAGCTGGAGTGCTTATAATTTAACCAACAGTTTCCTTTAATGTCAACTTTAAAAAACCAGCCTCAGACAGCATCTATCTGGCATTTATGCTGAAATGGACCTTTTTCGCGCAGGCGTGAGGCACACACGCAAGGGCGTATCCAGTTCTCGGTCAGGGGGGTTCACATAGTTAAGACATAGACAAGCTCCAACCAGTGGAGGAATAAGCCAAATGCCCGGGGTGGCAAAATAAATTAAGGCCTGGGGTCTTCTCAGTTTATGTAGATATTTCTAGTAACATTTTGCAAAAATGAATAATGACAAAAAAAAAAACTGCGAAGCGTCCCGCAGGATATTTTTTTAGGGAGGTGCATTTTTTTATCTTTACGAAATCCAAGAATTTATGATGCATGCACAATTGATAATCCAAATATTTTACAGCCCGTCTTGAAATTTTCGGTAAGGCTTTCTCGATTTATGCAGAAATTTTGTAGGCTGTGAGAGCGAGCGAAGCGAACTTTAGCACCCTACATTTATATTTTGCATACGTACGGGGCCTCCAAACCAGGGGGGGAGTCAGGACCCCAATTACCGCCCCCCCCCCCCCCCCCTGCCCCGAACCGGTTTCTAAGAACATCTTAGGGTACCGCCGCTGATTTTTGCGATGCGACGTCGCAATGCAGTTTTGTGTGGAAGTCCTTACAGGTGCACAGAAATTCGTGTTTCATGAACTGAGTACTAACTTCTTTTTATTTTTTTCTTTAAGTAGATAAATACTTTTGGCCTTTACTTGCAGCTGAGTGAAATCAAGCAAGCTCGAGCTCTGGCTACAGATATCACAGCTCAGGGCGCCTTCCTCTACGATCTGTTGGCTAAAGAGGCAGAAAACAAGGTGAGTTCCTTACCTGGCCAAACTGAATGAACGGTACCTATATAATTTTAGTATGAATTGTGTGAAATATTATATTTATTAGCAGTACCTACACTACTGACCACAGCCCATCTAAAGGTTGTCTGGAAGATATCGCTATCAGCGACAAGACCGCTATTGTAAGCAATATTGTAAAAAAGCTGTGTAACAATCCTGGTCTACAATACAAATAAAGTAGGTATATTTACAGACGATAAGATGAATAATAAGGTCCATCACTTATGACTAGTCAAAGTATGTGAGAGTATTGGAAACAAGAACTATCTATCTATTTAAAAGAGGTGTCACCTTGTCAAATATCCCAGGAACAACGCGAGCAAGCGCTTTCCCGTCCCCTGGACATGTCTGCAATGGAAGCTAGTCTCCGGCGCGCGCTGGATGCCGTCGCCGGCAAGGTGTCCACCGGTCGGGAGCAGATCGACAACGTGGCGGCAAGTGAGGCTGCGCTTGATGCCAAGCTGGAGAGGAAGAGGGCCGAGCTCATGAGGGCGGAGAAGAGGCTGCATACTGTACAGAAGATCAAGTACGAACTTATTGGGAGTCCCATAGTACTATAAGGACCGCTCCTCCTTATTTTACCTGGTCTTTAATGAATAAAAGACTATTTTCTTTATTTCATTTTTCATACATATCCTACTATCCTACTAATATTATAAATGTGAAAGTTTGTGTGTTTGTGTATTTGTGTGTTTGGATGTTTGGATGTTTGTTACTCAATCACGCAAAAACGGCTGCATGGATTTGGATGAAATTTGGCAAACAGACAGTTTATAACCTGGATTAACACATAGGATACTTTTTATCCCGATATTCCCACGGGATCGAGACTTACGTGGGTGAAACCGTGGGGCGCAGCTAGTAAATTATATTTTTAAATATTAGAATAAAAAGAAAAAAAAACATTTAAAAATATAAAAAATAGTAGCCCACCGGAACGAATTTAGAAGGCAGAAAAAGAATTGGCCGTATGTAGAAAATTCAAACTAGGAATAACGAATAATTATTCCTAGATTGAATTTTTTAGATCCAAATTCAAACTAGGAATAACGAATAATTATTCCTAGATTGAATTTTTTAGATCCGATGATCTACAATATTTTACATCAGGACATACGGCCAATTCTTTTTCTGCCTTCTAAATTCGTTCTAGCGTTTATCTAATATCTTAATGCCATTATATTATACGTTACACTAGAATAGTTTGCACGGTGGAACCAAACAGGTTACGATCTCTAGCTAAATGTGCTAGCAAGATGTCTGTGACTTTCTACAGTGCGTTTCGCTGATAGTACTTTTGTGCTTGCTTATGGCCATGGGTCACAATGTGGTTTTAGTCAGTACAAATCTTTCTTCAGCTTCTCGTAAAAAAGATCCTTCGAACATCCTTTTGGAGTTTTTGTTCCTAAGCGATGACAATAGTCGGGAATCAATTCAGTTGCAGTTGTATTCTTCGGCATTCTCTGCAGCTTCCGCATTTATCTGATACACGTTTAAATTATTCTCAATACTTCTAGACCAGCCTACCAGGGTGAGCTGACAGTTCTGGAGACTGAGATAGAACAGCTGTGGGACCAGTACGTGCTGCGGTATCGCTGCGTCGAGGCGCTGAAGCATCAGCTCAGCGTGCTTGAGAGTGCTCAGGCTGAGGTGAGCTACTGTGGAGAATGCCTCATTTTATTTTACATTCATGCCGATCTTGAGTGAACGTAGGGTTCTTGGCTATGTCTGAAGTCTTATTGGTTCTTAGATTGTGGTGGTTGTTTGTTTGCAGGCAGCTGAAGAACAGCAAGCTGCTATCATGCAGCTAATTCATAAGTATGAAGCTGAAGATGTTCTAGGGAAACTAAGCGACTCTGGTGTGTACTCAGGGGTACATTTAATAATTTTATAGTCTAATACAAATGTGAAGAAAAATGAGAAAATGCCTATATTTTGTAGATGACATGGACTCGAGTGATGACGGAAAGGACTTGAGTGAAGTGAAGCAGCCGAGACCAGCCACCAGACCCAAGACACGGCTGAGGATTAAAACAGCAGGTCAGTCATTATCAGTGATCGGAGTAGGTAGATTGAACTGGGGCCATTGATTCGAAACGTATATATTAATATGGACATTCCTCCGGAATTGGTGGATTATTAAAAAAAAACCGGAACTTATGTAGGAATTGTATTCTGCCAGAGTGGAAGGAGTCATTTGATGATTTGCCATCCTCAAAAAAATCGGAAATCGAAATATGTCAAAAGTAGCCATGTTACCTGTAGGCACAGCGGCGGCGGAGGCTCGCCGAGCGTTCGGCAGCATGGCGGCGCGCGACTCGCTGGACGAGATCCGCGACGAGGACGACTCGCGCTCCGACTCAGACTTCTCCGACAAGCAGGGCTTCGCTGACCTATCCATATCTAGTAAGTGGAGTCTGTCACTGATGAACCATGGCTCTGGGCAGTGGCCACAATAATTATTGGTGAACAACATGGGTCCATTGCGTACAGCTCGGGTAGCTTAGGAAATGTGGCCGCCACAACGATGGCATCGGTGATTGACAATACGGTGTCAAAAAAAAAAACCGTCATTGCAGCAGTCATGTGACGACAACGATATCTAAAGGAACTCGTGCTATACTGACAAAGCACCTGCATTTATGTTAGTTCGCGTATTTTGCCTTGAAATGGTGAAAGAAAAGACCAAGATGGGGACGATACCCTTAGGCTGCTTTAAGTTATTAACATGACGTTGTAACAACTGCTATTAATTCACATCATTTTAGAAGCAGTTCCTAAAGAGATCCAGTTACTGTACCGCAGGCTACAATAAGGAACGAAACGATGTTCATGTCGCTGCCGCATCTGTTCATCGTTCGCGGTGAGAACCGAAGTATGAAAAGAGACGGTCGCTACATATGAGCTTTAGCCAATTGTTTGGCCAACATTCACCGCTGTCCCAATAAATGGCCACTGGAGCCGAGATCAAGAAGCATGAGAGCAGTTCATTTAACATTGTCAGCTTGCGCGCGAACATCTGTTGCCATTAAACTGTTTGTGACGCAGGGAAGGGACCGGCCACCAGCACGGACGGCAGGATGATGTCTGCCGCTACTTCATTTGGTTCGTCATGCATTGCTTCTATTGCTAACTCATTTATAGTTCATTTTATAAAGGGAATCTCGTAGATTAGGTTTTTAGCGATGGTACTATGTGAAGGCCACGTGATATTTGCTGTCTTGAGGGACAAAAAGTACCTAGTGTCAGTAAAAAAGATGTGCATATTTTTTGTAAAATGTTGAGATGTGGAGAAACGCAGATAATGATTGCCAAAAAGATATGAAAATGATAGTGATACTCGTAGGTTTGTATGATAGAAGATGGTGATCAAAGAAAAGATGGAAGAACATCTCATTGTAAGGACAGGAGAATTACGATGTTCCCTCAACTTCCTGAGCAGTGCCATCGCTAAAGCCCAATACTGGAATATCCCGAGGCATTTTTTGGAACAGAAGTGTTGTGTGTGTCACTAAGTCCTGACCTGTGCGCAGGCGCAGGTGACGTGCCGGCGCGCTGGTCGCGCGCGCGCCCGCGCCCCAGCACGCGCACGCTGGGCGTGGCCGACGACGATGAGTTCGCTGATCTTATTGAAGGTCAGTTGATCAGTTATACTTAAAATTTAATCATTTATTTTATACTGTTTTTTTGTATTTGTTCTTATAGCAACAACAGAAAATATCATCTGTGAAAATTTCAACTGTCTGACTATTACGGTTCATGAGATACAGCCTGGTGACAGACGGACAGACAGACAGATGGATGGACAGCAGAGTCTTAGTAATAGGGTCCCGTTTTACCCTTTGGGTCGGAACCCTAACTACTTTTAAATAATCATCTCTAATACAGAATAAATTGCGATAAGATTTTAGCTATACGAAAAGTGAGTTTTGCAAACTGCGCATGCAGCTGTGGTTTCGAAACAGTTGACACTGTCTTAGGACACTGCTAAAGCATCAGCTACGGCTTCGAGACCGAGCCAAAATTGATTGAAACCTCGATTAAAATTTGGGGTTCTTAAGTCTCAATGTGAGCTTGCCCTTTATGGGAATAACGCACGCCATCCCCCATGTTATTTGAAGGCCGCTGTCTGCTTTCTGGTCCGATCATACGCAGATCACGCCTAAACAAATGATGTTTTTTAAAAATCCTTAAAAAAAGGTTGGATACCTATTTTAATTTTATTGTTATACAAATACATTGTTATTTAGTAATTTCTTCTCCGCAGGAGTGGAAAGTGGCGACGCAGGGGACTCTCTGGGCAGTTCCTCAGAGAGTGAGCTCCGCGTGACCAGCGCCCGGCCCAGTGCTGCGCCCGGTCGCGTCTCCGCACTCAGTGACAACGAGTTCTGAACCTTATTGCTTGGGTGTAAGGCGCATTTCTGTTGGTAGTTGTTTGTTCTTTTAGTACCCAGGTGTTTAGAAATTACGTAATAAATACGTAGAAATTGCTGGTGGATTTACTTCTTTTATTTTTTGTGGTTGGATCTGTCAGATGTTTATTATCTACTTCAAATTATGTGCTTACAACGCTACAAGGTTATTTAAAACAAAACGCACACAACACTAACGCTGTCATCTTGTTTTGTCAATACCCAATGAGTACAATTTCAAAAATGTTTACCAACAACGCCCCTCTATCAATGTCATTCAGGCGCCACAAGATCCTTGTGTAGCACCCTATAGGCCTACGTATCTGGTACACCCTCAACAGTCTATAGGCCTACGTATCTGGTACATCCTGAGCAGTCTACAGGCCTACGTATCTGGTATACTCTGAGCACTCTACAGGTCTACGTATCTGGTACACCCTGAGCACTCTACAGGTCTACGTATCTGGTACACCCTGAGCACTCTACAGGTCTACGTATCTGGTACACCCTGAGCACTCTACAGGCCTACGTACCCGGTACATCCTGAGCAGTCTACAGGCCTACGTATCTGGTATACCCTGAGCACTCTACAGGTCTACGTATCTGGTACACCCTGAGCACTCTACAGGCCTACGTATCTGGTATACCCTGAGCACTCTACAGGTCTACGTATCTGGTACACCCTGAGCACTCTACAGGCCTACGTACCCGGTACATCCTGAGCAGTCTACAGGCCTACGTATCTGGTACATCCTGAGCACTCTACAGGGCTACGTATCTGGTACATCCTGAGCACTCTACAGGGCTACGTATCTGGTACACCCTGAGCACTCTACAGGGCTACGTATCTGGTGCATCCTGAGCAATCATCCTGGCTGTCTTCTCTCTATGATATGAAATATTTTCTTATCTTGATTTTCCTCTAGAAGACATTAGACTGTTCGATGTTTTGAGTGAAAATAAAACAGCATTGTTTTTATAAAAAGTAATATTTATTCGTCTCGTCATACAAGCAGTATCTGTCCACAATAAATAACTTCTGAAGCCGTAGACCATATAGACAAGCAGCCACAATACTTCTGTCCACCGTAAACCCTAGCTTAAAGTATATACATCGATCTAAGGAATATAGGTTTATTTACAATTATATTTTACAGTCTCTAAGTATTGGTTTACGTAGATTAAATGTAAAAAAATATAAATTCTTATCTAGAAAAGTATTAATTGTAATTAACTTTAAAGAATTCTTATAGCTAGTTTACGTATAGTTTGGATACCAGAAAGACTGACACACGGTAGATCTTGGTTAGATAGGTATGTATTCCTTCCTTGATTATTTGACGAAAGGCATGACGGAACATCATGAGCAGTGATAACGGCCCCGACGATGGCCCCGAGCCCCAAGCAGGCACTATAATTTGTGTAAATTATTTCATCACCACTGCTCTCGAAACGGAGAAGGAAACGTCTGCACTGGGCCAGCGTGGCAGATTATGGCTCACTCCATTTCGAAGAGAGGAGACCTGTGTGTGCCCAGCAGTGGGAACATTATAGGCTGATTATGCTTATGCTTATGCACGTCACAAAAGCGATGTTGTGAATTCTAAACGTTCTTCAATCAAAGGTGCGTCAGCAATATTAATAGAAATTAAGTATATAAGTAATAAAAACTATGGTATCAAGATAATATAGGAAAAGTAATAATTACAACAAAAAAAAAATCAGACCCCGGAAAATACGCTAACGTTAACGTATAAAAATTCGTTAAGTTTCTAATAAACAAAAAGAAACACTACATTATTAATAACTCAGCTAAGCCGAAAATAAAAATACTTTAATTAAGTATTGAACATAATTAAAAGTAGGTAATGTTTGTTATTTTTTTTTTAAACAAATGTATATAAACAAAATTGAGCAACAATTTAGATGATATTTACACCAATCGTAGGTTCACAATTTGGCACCGTTTAGGTACATAGGACTTTAATTTTTTATATATATACAAACGTATACTTGACATTATATCTAACAATAGAAACTACACTGTATTTGTGAAGTAGCTTTCATGATAACTTTATTGTCTTCCTCTAAGATTAGAAATTATAATGCAATTTAGAAGTGACATAGGTTCATATGAAATTAATCATTCTACAAAACATACATAAAAATATCTTCACAAATAAAGACGATATAAAACTATGTAGATAAATAAGACTTAAAATAGAGTATAACACAGATATTTGACGATACGTACAACTTTACAATTTATTATTAGTTATGTTAAAGTAAGGTGAACTAACGAAGTAATAAAAATGAAATAAAACTACGATTTTGATTAAGACTGGCCGATTTCTTGCCGTAAACATAATTTAAAATGAACGAATTACGAAACATGAATGTTATAAATGAAAGAAAATGAATGACAAAACATTAATGAAAAACATTATCGTAGGAAACAATTGGAATTATGACAATGATGTCTCAGCTAGGCCATTCGAGTACTGAATACCATGATGTCATCGACATAAACTAAACTAGATATTGCAATAATTAAGGCAGTTAAATTTACCATAATTGTCAGTAAAAAAAGACTGAAATAATTTACAGCAATTCCATGCTAATCATTTGCAAAATCTTTTGGTCCCTTGTATTTATAATCGACTTATTAAGTACTTTAGGGCATCAATCGTTACTTGCTGATAAGCGTTCGTTAAAGCGAATGAAATGAAGACGATGATAAATGATAATCTATGAGTCTATCATAAATTCCTAATTGTGTTTTGATTAATGTTTTACTTAAAGTTAGTGGAAATATTTACAATTTAACATAACGTATTGCGACCTTATAAAGCTACATTGTTAAGTTTGGTATGATATGCTTAGACAGTTAGTTTACTTAAACAAAGAGTATTTAAAAAATCTCTTACTGACTAAAGTTACTAAACATTCGTATTCATTTACATGTTTGTATAAATTACTTGACGCTATTTTATGAACCGCGTAACCAATATTTGCCGCGTAACTTTTATCGATGTAGAATGAAAGTTTAATTTTGACTTAAAATGTGTCATACATTTTCGTGAATGTAAAATGTATTAAAGTTCCACAGTGGGTGTTAGGATAGTTCTTGATGCGATTGGCTTGTGTCACTGGTGGCAGACGTGCTCGCCAGGGAGTCGTGTTGTTCTGCAGCATGACGGCTCTCATCGCATACCGCTATGAATTGCTCCGCGTATGCCCTGGAACATTGACAATACTAAGTATTTAAAACAGGTTAATTTCATTTCAGGATTGCATTGTGTTTTTGAACGTGTAGACCTAACCCAACTCCAGTTATGAAAGTGCTTGTTTTTGCTTCAGTTACCTTTTGATATACTCCTGTTTCCAATTGCACAAATTAAGTTATGTAGGGTTTGTATGAATGATGTTAGTTACCTATCAAGACCGGTGTAGGTCCTCTTCAGGTCTGCGTCGGTGATATGGTCGCGGTCTGCGCGCCTCTTGCGGTGGATCCTCTCGAGAGATCTCGCCAGCTGCGAGTCTCGCTCGCGACCCTCGCGACGACGCCGCTCCGTGGTCGCGCGCGGCGATCGACGACGGCGCACGCGCTGCAAAGTTACAGATTTGTTATTATCACAGTAAAACAACAGTCTGTGGTTCTCTTATGTTTGAAAAGGATATTGCCGTTCGCGATTCGTGACTGTCAGGTCGGATAGACTGTAGAGCGAGGTGAGAAAATTCAGAGATTTTCTATTTCGCCCTTGCTCCGTTTATTGTGGTCATGATGGCCAAAAGCAGCAAAATTGTGGTGGTAAGACTGTATTGTCTTCATCTGAAGCTTGTATGTATAGATTGTAGATGCCTGCGTACCTAAACCTCCCTACTTTTTATGGCATAGATCTTTTGGCGCTCATGTTTCCTCTTATCTAGTTCTTCTCAGAGAATATGTCGATGGCATAGAGCACAGATGTGGCAAGTGCATTTTTTTTTTAAATTGAGGTAAGTACACGGGGGAACCGTAGTAACAGTATATTTAGTTGTGCACAAATGTGGTAAGCATACTGTGTATCGGTACAGATTGACTAGTTGTCTAATGTGCAACTTGTAACCAAAGTTTTAATTTACAGGCAACGGATTGGCAGCAAGTTATTTTAAATAAAGCCTACACTAAACCACTGCCTATAACAGAAGCCAAAAAGAAGGATTTGCTCTCTCTTCTAGAAGCTCAAGTAATCCCACGAGATTATGAATATTTTTATCGTTCTCTGCCTTCAAGTTCCCGCACATTAAGAGAAGTGGATTCTGAGGATGAATAATGCACTTTAATTAATTTTTGTTAATTTAATTGATTAAATTGTTTTATTCTAATTAGTTATTATTTTTTATACAGTTTGTTATTATTTTTTGTCTTGTTTAAAATCTTTCATCAAATGCAGCAAAATGTGGTATGTACAATAATACAGTACACAGAAGTGGTATGTGTGCACATATAGGTAATTATTTCAAAATTGGGCATTCAAAATTTACTTAATATTTTTCGAATAACCTCTATTATACTAGCCAATGAACTAGTATACAAGTATATAGCAATATTATATCTATAACTATAAAAACTTAAATGGACTAGATATCCAAACTTAAAAACTGCTGTACTGTAAAATTACTTTGATTGCACATACAACATCTGTGTTCTATGCCATCGATGTGGTGGTTTATAATTGCTCGGCTTCCATTATGAGGACGAGTAGGATAGTAAAACCAAACTTACAGCGTCATGCACGGGGTAGTACACAGGTCCGGGTGCGTACGTCGCAGGCGGTAGCGGTAGTGTCGCGTACCGCGGCGGCATCACCATGCAGGCGGCAGGAATACGGCCAAGCTGTAACAACGAAATAGTGGATTGAGTTAAAGGTTGGAGTAATTTGACACATGAGAAATTATCATTAATGGTTACAATGCCCTAGGTACCTGTTTGGCGTTTAGAGAACCAGGTGGTTGGTTGTTGACACTTGGGTCTATAAAGATATCGTATTTAAGCACGAATTGCTGCATGTATTTGAACACGAAACGTTACAATAATAATAATCTTCTAGGCTATAGAGAAAGACTGCTGTGTAACTCCAGAAACCATCAGAATATAACATTCATGAATACACGACCCACTTCTAACCGTACAGTAATTAACGGTTATAAGTACCTACCTATCATTCAACTACGCAAAGCTCAAAACTGCAACTAAGGAACAAAATAATAAGTATTGAGCTCAATAGGCAGTATTCAGGGGTAACCAACACACCAGTCAGCACACAACAATCGCAGAGCGCACAATACGCTCTTCAAGATAAAGAGAAATGCTAGCGATTGTACACGTCCATACAAACATGGTGAATAGGGCTGACGGTCGAAAGAAGATTAAACTTGACCTTAAAATTGTAGGCTTATTGAATTGTACTTTGTAGTGAAGGTGTACTAATTGAGTATTAAAAAGACATTAGCCACATTTATATCGGATTTTTTGTTGTATTTAATCATTATAGCTGACCGAAAACGCACAAGTAGCCAAGATATGACCTTCTACGAGTAGGAAGCCTGCTTTTGATGGATTCTCGTGTGAGAGAAATTGTACATGCTCACTTCGTCTATTTGTCGTGACACATGCTAGGCTGTATGTTCGTCTCGATCTTCTAAAATAGAATCGACGTTCATCTTTTATGATGCAGCAGCTAAGTTTGTCAACTGTTTGTCATAGACAACTCCGCAATAACTATTTTCCATAATAGGTATGCATAGTTCTTCGCCACTTGCGTCGGTGAAAAGGCTTTTGAACATTAGTAGGAGTTATGAAGAGACCAAAGGGTCAATTGTTTCAATGGTCGAAAAGTTAAATCCTTTAATTTAGGCAGTTCAATTTTCCTTATCTATCGCGTATCAGTGACCTCCATGTAATCACAAGTAGGTACATCAACCCTACATTTGCGCTTGCATTTAAAACAATAAGTCCTTAATATGTGTGCCAGCGCGCTTCCTAAACCACTGACACACTGTGAGCTCTGAATAATTCACACCGTGTGCGTCTGGTGGAAGCATATCCTATTGTTCCACATTTTCTTGCGTATCCTCACACTTTTTAAGAAAAAACAACATGGATACTCTCATACAAATCATACAATTATGCCAATGAGACCCTATCTACACTCAATTAATGCTCATTCAGCACGATTTCTACTAGGTACGGAAAATCGGTTTTTCTCGATGTCGTGGCTGCGAGATGGGTTTTCAGTCCCAAACTACAAGCTGCTTCTTAAACGGACCTTACAGTGCGTTCACTATAACTTGACCCGTGCCGCGATTGGTAGCAATGAGTCTTGCAGTCATGTAATTGGTAGTACTGGGGGCTTAAAACAGCCACTTTGGCAGAATCATAACAGGAAAATATTATGAACCATCGTAAAATATCACAAACTGACAATTCATAATATGATCTGCAAGCGATTCTCATTACGAAATAATTCATCTGTTTGACAGTTTTCTATGTAGTTTCGTAAAATGGTCCACACATTATGAATTGCTTTTGTGTCAAATTAGAGGAATTGCTATTGACAGCTGGAAATTCAGGTAATGAATTGCTTTTAGAGGAAATGCTAATGTGGCGGGTTTAGGCCCCCTGTTCTGTCAGTCGCCATTTTGAACTCTATTAGTATCGACTAAGACTGCAAAATTCAATGCTACCAAATCGCGTCACGGGTCAAGATATAATGAACGCACCGTACCTACATATTATTCTGTATACTGTCTGTCTATTTTAGTTTTTCGTGGTGGATTATAATATTGTATTTTATTTCAGCTTAGTGTTGCACGTCTTTTTGCTTGCTTCTAAAGACATTTGCATTATGCAGTGTTTTGCAAAAACCTCGCGTTCGACCTAAACGGACAACGAATAACAAATTTTTAGGTAAACTCTAAAGTGTTTTAGTGTGTCTAATGCCTACATAAATACATTGATTTAGACCAGAGTTTTACAGGAGGGATAACTAACTTCCGGTCCCATATCTATTGAAATGATGGTAACTTTAGCCTACTCGTATGCTACGCTTTTGCTAGCTCGACATACGACTTTCCCAAAAACCGGCCGGTTATATGCCCGTATATAGTCATATTGTTGATGTGAATGTAGTCATAAAAGTTAAGATAAAGCAAGAATATCTACTACTCCATAAAAGAATCTAGTAAGCCTCGTAAGTAGCCATTACGGGTGTTGCAGCATTAATTCCTCGTTGGACAGATAGTTATCGTTGAGATAATGTTTTTTCTAACAACTTCAACCGCAGGAGTGGAATGCGGGCGGCCTCAAATGTCGGCGGCGGAAAAATATGGATTGCTTTTACCCGCAGCGCGGTCTTGTGTTATATGTTCGACGACTCTATTTTCCTCTATTCAGTAAGTAAATATTATTGGTATAAGTTCTTTGATCGCACTGGAAGATCAACGTAGGTATGAACTTTCGTCTTCAGTCTGGTAATTGCAAAATCAAAACCTATTTTTTGAGAAACTAATTAGTGATGTTCCTTGTGGTTACATTCATCATCTACTAAATTAAGTAGGTTTAGCTCAGAGCCATTGTACAAAATTCAGCTAGTCTTGCTAGGGTTTCTGAGCTTTTTCGAAATGTTCAAGTAGGTATCTATACTTGTCTTTATATTGGCACTAACAGACAAACAGCCTATAGAACACCAGCTTTAATACTTAATGAATAATCTTCACTTTCACATCACTTTAATTGCTGCTTATCACTTTATAGATCTTTATGATAAATGAAGGACATCACACTGCTGATCAAGCATAACATCACAGCTACTCAGTTATTCTGTACCTCCAATATAATTGTCTCAACCTTCACATTCTCATCTCCAGCAGTATCTTCAACTATCTTCGCGAATTGTGAAATATTTTTTATAACTGCCTTGTTTATATCAATGATTAGCTTGTCCTTTGATAATAAGGACTGTTCGAGCAAATTGCGATTGAGAAATATTACTACTCGTAGATTCGAGAAGGTTATGGAGGTTATTTGATAAATCGGCACCATTTTAGGTATAGATGGCCTTTTGCATAAATATTAATTCAGTGAAGTTCAAACAACAGTGCGAACAGCTTGTGAATTTCCACCGGTCAACATAGGCCGCTTTACGATTACGAAACGACGACTACGATTATGATTATTAAAACAGCACGTATATGTGCTGTTTTATGTAACAATATATTACCAGCGTCATAGATATTTCTATGACCAACATGTATGTTGGCATTTTCTCCCACATATATGGTAGGTAGATAGGTATATGTATATAGGTATGCCATCCATCATGTTTGTAAGTATCTTATTCAAGGAAATAAATAAGATATTTTTCCTACGGGGATAGTTGAATTAAACTTAGGTAGTAAATAAGGATTTAACATTTAACGAAGTAGTACCTACCTAGATACAAATTATAGAGCTGCATGGTATGGGCTCCCACAAAGCAAAACCAATCCTCCTTGATACATGCCAGTGAGATCAGATCATTATGCATGATTTACATAAATGTTTCGTGACAATGCATAGATCGAGTTAGAATTAACGATGCAGTCAATGCATTTATGATTAGATCACATTTCCTGAACTCGATTGAAAGATCGACATTCCTTTATAATAATAACAGATTGATTGATTGCAGTTTATTGAATGTACCTCTTTTGTCTATATATCTCTGATTCATTTTCCCACTTAGCAGTCTTCCTCAGCCCCTTGCTAGAGTCAAAATACATCTTAAATTCATTCGTCACCAACAGCAGGAGCTACAGAATAGCTCTTATAGCACCATATGAGCAGTGTTCCTTCCAATGCTCCCGAGTATTTCTCTATTGGGACCACGACTAAGGAGCACCCCTTATGAATTCCTACATAATTAACAGTTGGCTGACACCTGCTCCTTCTAATTTCTAGATCACTATGGAAAGCTTTTCGCTCTCATTGAAAGACCTTGCGATAAGTGCGTACGCGCTGCTAGTCGCTCGACCGGTCCCTTGTGAGATGTGATCGTAATCTTCGCGAACGGCGATTGTTGTACTAGTATTTGTTTACACCATAGGATCTATGGAATAAGGAGGTTTGTTGTCAACTTGTCGAAGCCTTAGTTCTTAGTATATTTGGTGTTGCGCTTCGTTGTTTCCTTCGATGACCGAAGGTTGCTTCTGTGTCTCTAGTTGAAATCCTCAGGCCTCGCACTCACAGCTGACTTAACTGGGTAATTTTTAGGGTCAACTATTAGTTAATTCGTAAAACCATTAATTAAATTGATCTCGTTCACTATTCAAATGCTTCTTCCATTGTTCCTAAACGAGCTATATATGAGAAAAACTAATAAAGTGCTAAGAAGATGAAACATTCAGCTTCGTTAGGTTTATGGTTATTTTGAAATTCAACACTATAAAATCCATTGAGATGTCAACACTTCGATAAAAAAAAACACAAATACCAAATTTTTTAAAGGAAACACAATAAATGAGTCTCATAAATATTCTACCAGCAAACAAATTAGTTGTCGCCGACTTTCTTTTCACTTTTAACCTGAGATAGCCAAACTTTGGCGGCAAGTGCGGCAACCGGCAACCATGTGAAAAGTGAACGCCAAGGTCAAAGAATGATGCTCTCGTGAATATAATGGTGACCGGGTCACTGTCCCACGTTCACGGAATTGTAATTAGCGATGCGTTTGTGACATTGTTTTGTGTAGAGTTTGTGCGTTTTGGAAACGTGTGGCTTACTTTTCTTAATAAACGAAAGCTCTGAGAAAAGGCACGTGCAATGTGGTTTCTTTACATGGATCTGCCACACCTTTTCTTTTAGTAGGTCTCGTATATTGCAGTTAAGGAAAACAAAGTATGAAAGACGGGATGCAGTAGTAGATATACTTTGATGAACTGATAACAAACGAGAGATAACGACGATATAATCACGAGCACAAAATAGAAACAGTCGGCAGCTGCACGTCGTGACTGTGACAAGAAGGCTTCCAGTCAGCATGATGCTGCGCTATGGGGGACCCACAGCACAGCGCTAACACACTTTCTGGGGTGACGCTGGTGAACACAGGACCATTCGACTGAAGAAAGTCTGGCTTTGTCACAAAACCATAAAAGTATCGTTCTCTAAGCAATTTAAGAGGAGATTGGATTCAGTTCTACAATGTGGTTCATAGGAGTCCAAGTACTTCGTGGATATCGAAACATTACAATTTCCAGTGTTTTGCAAGGTAGGTACAGCACGTACTCCCCCGGCCCATGCTGAATGGCAAGTGGCCGGGGAGAAGAGGAGGGCGGGCAAGAAGGCAAGGGCGGCCAGAAAGAAAAAGGCCAGGCGGCAGCGGCACAAGGAGCGAAGCGTCGCGGCTAGGCTCCACGCCCCGAAGTCCGCAGCTGTAGTGGTCACGCTACAGCCGGAAGCGGCAGAGAAGGGCGTGTCCTATAAGGACGTCTTTGCCAAAGTGGCGGAGGTGGTGGAACTAGGGGAGCTAGGCGCCGCCGGTGGCATCCGACTGAGGGTCGCTGCCACTGGGGCCCGGATGCTGGAGTTCCCAGGCCCGGCTGGTGGCTCGGCCGCTGACGCCCTGGCTGAAAAGCTCAGGGCGTCCTTGAACGCGGATGAGGCCCGAGTGTCCAGGCCCACTAAGTGCGCTGAAATGCGCATCCAGGGCCTGGACGACTCTGTGACGCAGGCACAGGTGGTGGCCGCCGTCGTCGGGACTGGGGGGTGCTCTGCCGAGCAGGTTAAGGCGGGCACCATCGGTCCCGACTCCAGGGGTATGCAAGCCGTTACGGTGAGCTGCCCCGTCGCGGCGGCCAAGAAAATAGCCGGGGAGGGCCAAAGGCTCTTGGTGGGCTGGGTTTCCGCGCAGGTCAAACTGCTGGAACCCAGACCTCGGAGGTGCTTCCGCTGCCATGTGGGTGACCACGTGGGAGCTAAATGCACCTCCGAGGTTGACCGCAGCGATGCCTGCTACCGCTGCGGTCAGCCCGGTCACAAGGCCGGCGCATGTAAGGCCACGCCGCACTGCGTCGCATGTGCGGCCGCGGGCAAGCCGGCCGACCACCGGATCGGGGGTAGGGCCTGCGTTCCCCCCGCTAAAGCCAGGGGCAGGGGAAAGCCCTCCGCCACCGTCACCGCCACCACCGTCGTCACCGCCGCAGTCGCCGCCACTGCCACCGCCGCTGCCGCTACCACCACCGGAGTCGTCACCGCCCCAGCTGCTGCTGCGGCAGGGCCCTCACATGGGTCTCGGGAGGGGGATGAAATGGAGTGCCAATAACGGCCCCATTTCGCCTCCTCCAGGCGAACATCAACCACTGCGCCGCCGCTCAGGATCTGTTGCTCCAGAGCATGGCGCAGTGGTCGATCAATATCGCCGTGGTCGCTGAGCCGTACTTTGTCCCGCCCAGGGATGACTGGGTGGAGGACCTGAGCGGCTCAGTGACCCTTATTTCGTCGGCCGCCGCCGGTACCCCGTCCCTCGAGGCTGTCAAAAGAGGACGGGGTTGCGTGGCAGCACGGTTCGGGGAGTTTGTCGTGGTAGGGGTGTACTTCTCCCCGAACCGAACTCTCGCCGAGTTCCACAACTCCCTTGCGGAGTTGAAAGTCGTCGTCGTCGGGTTCCGTTCCCTCCCCGTGCTCGTACTGGGAGACTTCAATGCCAAGAATGTGGCTTGGGGTTCCCGGCTTACGGACACACGGGGCAGGATGGTGGAGGACTGGGCTCTGGAGACAGGCCTGGTCGTCCTAAACCGGGGTTCCGTCCCCACGTGTGTGCGGATGCGGGGTGAATCAGTGGTGGACATCTCGTTCGCCAGCCCCGCTCTGTCGCCGCGTGTCATTGACTGGCGCGTCATGGAGGGGGTGGAGACGTATTCCGACCACCGGTATATCCGGTTCGACGTCTCCGCCCAGACCTCGAGCGCGCCGGTCCGACAGGCCCCGGGTGGTCCGCGTTGGGCGCTGAAGCAGCTGGACCGGGAGCTTCTCCTGGAAGCCTCGATCGTGCAGGCCTGGGTGTCATCACCGGACAGGCCTGCCGACATCAACGACGAGGCGGAGTGGTTCCGGGAGGCCATGTCCAATATTTGTGACGTGGCAATGCCCCGGGTCCAGCCAGGACGTGCTTCGCGCCAGGTGAGCTGGTGGTCGCAGGAGCTGACAGCGCTGCGCCAGGCGTGCGTTGCTGCGCGACGCCAGTACACCAGGCACCGCAGGCTCCGTATCCGCCCTCCGGATACGGAAGCCATTCAGGCGGAGCTGTACGAGGGGTACAGAGCGGCGAAGACCGCCCTCCAGGAGGAGATCCTGCGGGCCAGGGCACTGGCCCGGGAGGAGACGCTGGAGACTCTGAACAGAGACCCGTGGGGACGCCCATACAAAATGGTGCGGGAGAAACTCCGCCCATGGGCTCCCCCGCTGACGCAGAGTCTCCGGCCTCAGCTTGTGGAGGACGTGGTGAGCGCTCTGTTCCCTTCGAGAGGGGAACATACCTCCCCGCTCATGGCTCCGCCTACTGCG
Source organism: Lithophane leautieri (assembly GCA_949152455.1). Lineage (NCBI taxonomy): Eukaryota > Metazoa > Arthropoda > Insecta > Lepidoptera > Noctuidae > Lithophane > Lithophane leautieri. The sequence continues at coordinate 18,139,550 of OX424467.1, forward strand.
GTGCTCGATGCGGACCACACCGCCGACGACGACGACGACGATGCTCCGGAGGTGACCGAGGTAGAAATGAGAGTGGCGGTACGAAGGCTGAATGCCAAGAATACCGCCCCAGGACCCGACGGCCTTCCTGGGAAGGCCTGGGTCCTGGCCATGGAGGCTCTCGGGCCTTGACTAAGAGGTCTCCTATGCGCATGCATGGAGAGGGGCCAGTTCCCACTTCGTTGGAAGACGGGGAAACTGGTCCTCATTAAGAAGCCGGGGCGCCCTGCGGACTCTCCGTCCGCTTATCGGCCCATCGTGCTGCTCGACGAGGTGGGCAAGCTCTTTGAAAGAGTCATTGCAAACCGCCTCGTCGGGCGGCTGGTGCGGGTGGGGCCGGATTTGGCGGAGAGCCAGTTTGGTTTCCGCAGAGGGCGCTCTACGGTGGACGCCATCATGCGTGTACGGGCCCTCACGACGGGGGATGCTGTGGCCCGGGGCGGGGTCGTCTTGGCGGTGTCACTAGACATCGCCAACGCCTTCAACACCCTGCCCTGGAGTTGCATAAGGGAGGCACTCCGGTACCACCGGATGCCGACCTACCTCTGTCGTGTGGTCGAGGCCTATTTGACGGACAGGGCCGTCATCTACCCCGGTCACCAGGGAATGTGGAACCGGCGAGAGATGTCGTGCGGTGTCCCACAAGGATCGGTCCTGGGGCCGCATCTGTGGGACATCGGATACGACTGGGTGCTGCGCGCCGACCTCCCTAGCGACGTCAGCGTAGTTTGCTACGCTGACGACACGCTGGTCCTGGCGCAGGGGAGGTCGCACCAGGCGGCGGCCGATCTAGCGACACGCTGGGTTGCGACAATCGTCGATAGAATCCGGCAGTTGGGACTCGAGGTGGCCTTGCACAAATCCGAGGTCATGTGTTTTCATGGCCCTCGGAACGCGCCACCGTCGGGTTCCCAAATTACGGTAGGAGGGGTTCACATCGGCGTCGAGTCGACGATGAAGTACCTGGGACTCGTCCTCGACAGCCGGTGGAACTTCGTGGAGCATTTCCGACGTTTGGCTCCAAGGCTGGACCGGGCTGGGGCCGCCTTGAGGCGGCTCCTGCCCAATCTAGGGGGTCCAAACGCCTCCTGCCGGAGGCTCTATGCGGGGGTCATGCGGTCCATGGCCCTTTACGGGGCACCGGTGTGGGCGCGTTCCCTTAGGCTGCGGCCAGCACGCCGGTTGAACGCGTCCCAAAGGGTCATGGCCATTCGGCTGGCCCGGGGATACCGCACGGTCTCCCGTGAGGCGGCGAGCCTCCTTGCCGGATTACCGCCATGGGATCTGGAGGCGAAGGTCCTCGCGCACATCTGGGAGTGGCGCGAGGAGGTGAAGCGCCGGGGTGTAACTCCGCTGCCGCGAGAAATCGCGGCACAGCGGACAGAGCTCCGGCAAGATCTCATGGCGGCATGGAGAGTGCGATTGTCGCAACCCAGTGCTGGGCACGCCACAATAGCGGCGATAAGTCCCCTCTTTGAGGAGTGGATAGAGAGGCGCCACGGCGTCCTCACCTTCCGCCTGACACAGGTCCTCACCGGACATGGCAGCTTCGGGAGGTACCTGTGTAGGATTAGGCGGGAGGAAACGCCCGGGTGTCACCACTGTGTGGATCGCCCGGAGGACACGGTGGAGCATACGGTTGAGGTGTGCCCTGCTTGGGCGGAGCACCGCCGTGTCCTCGCGGAGGCGATTGGCGGCAGTGACCTCTCGCGTCCGGCCCTGGTTCAGGCCATGGTACGGAGCGAGAGGGCATGGGAAGCCGTCACCTCCTTCTGCGAAGCAGTAATGCTCGCGAAGGAGGAGGCGGAACGCGTGAGGGAAAGGCAAAGTTTGCGCCCTCACGCCCCTAACCGCCGCCGTTGGAGACGCCCTGGGCGTCGGGAATCCCAGGCGGATTTCCGGCCACCATAGGCGCGGGCTTGCGGACGGCGAGCAACGGGCAGCTCGCCGTCCGATAAGGACCAGGCCCGGGTCGATGGCGCGTCGTGTTCCACGCGCGCCTCAAAGAGATGTCAGCAAAATTGACGGGGTCCGGTAGGACCGATGCCTGCCAGGGTTGCGGGAAAGTCCGAAAGGGATACCGGGACCTTGGCAACAGGCAAATGAAGGAACACGGGTGGGTTTTAGTCAGTAAAAGTCTGACACGCCCTTCCGCTCCGCCCAGAGCGGGAGAAGTCATTGGATGATTTCCCACCCTCAAAAAAAAAAAAAAAAAAGGTACAGCACGTACGCGTTCGACCTGCGCCGACATTGAATAGGCAATTTGTAGTTGGTAAAACCATAAGTAACACACAGATTATAAGTGTTTTAGTGTGTCTAACAATGGTTCACTTTAGTTCTGACTGGGGACGGAGTATAAATATTTTTTGAGTTAACAAGTTTAAATCCATCTAAATTGAGTTCAAACCATAGATAAAAGAAAAAAGGAGATATGCCCGGTAGTTGAAAATGTATTAGAACCCACTGTCTCTAAAACATTCCCACTTCGCGCCAACTACTACGCATGCAGTTCAGTATGAGTTCACACCAACAGTCAAGGCAAAAGTTATATAAACCTTAGGACTAAATGTTAAAGTGCTTACGAAACAATAAATAATCATCCCACACGATTGTAATCAAAACAACATTCTATTAAAATTCCTAATCCACGTAATAATTTACTCAATTTCGTTAGGAATGTTGCAATTTGTCCGCAGTTGCAGTTTTAGTAATAAACACTGATAGGGATCTTGGAGACTTCTTGCCAGCAAGTGGGGACATAAATCATGCCCGCCCCCTGGTGGAGGCAGAGTGAACTTCACATAGCTGTAACGGGACACTTTATGTTACACCCACGGGGCTTGGAACAATGTTATGACTAGTTTTACGAACTGAAGCCTGTTACATTGTTTCTCGTTTTAAAATGTACTGTTTGTTCTTTCAAATGCAAGGTAGGTAATACCACTATATTTTTTGCGAGGTAACAAAGTGCAAAGAAATCTACCTGATACAAAGGTCAAGCTCCTGAAACTTACTAAATTAAAGTATTGACTAAGACAAAGACTGAGTAGAAGAGCACTGTGAAAAATCCTGAAAATAATATTTTAATAAAGGTAAATTGACCTAAACTATTTCATTTATCTCATCTGTGCTTGATGAAGTTACAGCAGTTCAGACAACTTGCATAATTAAAAGACCTTAGTATTAAGACATTCATGAAAATTTGAAATAACATTAACAGTAAGTACCTACCTACTTCGAAGCCGTCGACAGGTCGCCCATGAAAGCAACATATTTTACAGTTGAATGCGAAATATTTCGATATAATTCAACTGCATAGATAATTAAAATGCCTGAACTGGATGCCCGAATATAGCGAACGTGGCTTTGAGTTTAATCGAGAAGTTTACACACGCTAAAGAAATATTTAAAAAAGGTTCACTGGTAGCATTAATTTTGCTAAGGAAACTTCAAATCAGTAGGTAGTAGATTTATTGATTACTCTACGGTATCCTTATGTGTGAAATAGACCAGTTACAAATCATTGACTATTATATGCCTTTGGTTCTTTTCCAAAAATGGCTCTGAGGAATACGTTGTTGTTAGCGCACGAAAAAGATTGTTGCACTGCTAGCACTTTGTGCTACCCTGTTTCCTGATAGATACCTACTTCAATTCAATCTCTCCATCAAGTCATTAAAGTGCTCATGGAATTATTTTGACTTACTACTTCGTCCTTTAAGCCATATTGTTATGGTCTTTAATCTCTATTCCAGGAATCACCAATTATTTTCATTGGGGGTCCTTTTCCAAAAATAATATGACTGTCGCGGTCCGTTTTGTAGACGATTACTAACAACAAAGTTTAAAAAAAAAAGTAACGATATACTCGTAATTAATACTAATTTGAAAAATAAAAGTTTTTACTTCGCTGTAAACTTCGTATACTTTACGCTTATGTCTGAAGTCTGGACTTCTGGAGTAAAGTTGGTGCAAACTAACTCAAAACTTTTCTTTTAATATTTAAAGTTTTACTTATTTACTGTTTACTTATGGTCCGCACAAAATAAGTCCGCGTTCCGCCATTTGGTGACTCTTGCTCTATTCATTTGTTTCTTAGTAAACTGGGCCTACTGTAATGTTTATCTACTTTATGTTGAATAGAGTTGCGCAGTGCGCCTGCACGGAAGGTCGGCCGGTCGGCTGCGCTTGCGCAACTACTGTCGCACATCGCACGCATCTGCACATTGCACAGATTTACGTGAATACGTGGTTCTATAGCTGCAGTGATGCAGTCCGTATGCAAGTTGAATGCACTTATTTAGACAGGTCAATCACTTCTGTAGCATATACTTTAGATTGTATTCGTTGGTTGCGCTGCGCAAATGTTCTTAGAAATTGCACATCGCTGAATTGTGCGATGGTACGTTGACAAACTATTGCTAAGCCGAAGCCAATACTTAGGATGTTCAAATATTTAACGCAATTTTAAGTTGAGCCTAGGTTTGTCCAGTGCAAATATGAGCACAGTTGATCAAATCTCAGAGCTCTCATACCTACCCAGATTTCGTAACCATTTATGGAAAATATTTGCCTAGAAAACATAGGCGTGATCTCGTTCATTTTTCTCTACATTTAAAAGGTTAATGGGAAGGTTATCCATAACCGTTAAATAATACATTGTTAACCCGTGAATGCGGATGTTTAGGCCGTTGCGTCGCCATACATTACCCTAATAAGACCATAAAAATGTCTATTAATGCTCATAGGACTATATTTTACACTTTCGCTCTCGAAGATAGGTGTTTTTTTTAAGTAAACTGTGTTAATAATTGAGTGTTATTTGGGTAATTTACTTGAAGTTAATGGTCGTGCACCGAGTTGTTTGGTCATTAATATTATGCATTAACGATTAGGTTTGTTTATGAGTGTGTTGTTTAGTCATCACTTTTTTTTTTTGTGGTCATATGTTGTTATTACATGCTTATTGTATGTTTCATAGTTTCCCGTAGTGAAATGGTGTGTAGGCTGTGTGTGGTATGATGGGAGAATGGAACTGTAGTCTAGGAATAGTTATGGCAACGTTGTATACACGTTTGTAAGAGAGCTAAACTACCTACATACATAAAAAAATGAGAAATAAACATTTCATATTGGTACATAAAAGCAACACTGCTTGACCAAAAACAATCTCTCACTGTGTCTACCTTCTCGATAAGTAACTAATGAATAATCCCCTAATAAAGTGCCCCTAACTGTAAACTAATTATAATGTACTTGATAGTTAAACGTAGTACGTACAGCTACCGACCAACCGGAAACAGGAACCGGGTTGTGCAACATAACCGCACCGGCTGATAACCGGTGACATGCAGCATGTAACCGTGAGCTGTGGGTTGCGCAACCGATGGTTGTTACTTCTGTTACCAGTTTGAGATGAAAGTCACTTTCAGTGAGGGTTATGTTGCGTTTTAGTTTGCGCTGTAAATATACCGTGACATTATTGTAAGATTGTTTGTCTTCAATATAAGTGTGTTCGTTGAGATTAAACTCAATTTACATAGTCTCTGACGATGACTGTTCTATTATGTAGTACCTAGCTAAGTAGGTAATCTGCTGCAAAAATTTATTGATATGTAATCTTTAGCTTTTTAAAGTTTTTTGTATTTAAAGAACTGACTTATATAATCAGTACCTACTTACCTCTGATTAGGAATCAACGAATAAGTTTGTGAGTTTAGATCTGAAATCATTTTGTAAATTCATTAGCTACCAGTGCGAGACAGGATCGTAGGGATAACTTTAGGCTTTTCTCATTACTATCCAAGTCGGGACTTACGGTCCCGCCTTGGATAGCCAACTTGCACTGTGGGGGTTTCGGAAACAGAATTGCCAAAACTAACATAGCCACTTCAAAAAAATGTCAACTCATGACATCTTGTATTATTTATCTGTCCATACTTTTTATATACATATAATAACAATATCTAACAGAACAAAACTATCGAACGTCTATAAAAGGCATACAATTTATATGATTACAATAAAACACAATAAAATCCATAACTTTCTCTAGCGGACACAAGTTTGTGTGAAAGTGACACGACACGCCGTATCGATCGAATCGAGACTATCGACCGGCGCCTGCGCCGCTAGATCTAATTATGTTATTATGTTGACATTGATAGAGTCGGACAAAAGAGTTGAAATGTACGAATGATCGGGTGTTAATAAACCTGTATAGTTAGAATACTGTGTTCTAATGACAACTGTGGAAATTATAGTGTGGAAACTGGAAAAATGAAGCCTACAATAAGCACATAATAATGGAGTAGGTATTGGACAGAAAATCGATACCAATATAGTTAGAAAAAGATTAGCAGCTGATGATGATGAACCAAACAAAAACTGTAGCAATTAATATATATACTAAAATATAAGTAAGTAATCATAGATTCTGAAAGCGCCAATAAAGTCCACTAATGACTTTATTATGCCAAGACATCAATTATTAGTTTTAATGTAGTAACGTACGGGAGAGCAACACTTGAAAGTAGGAGATATCTTATCGAAAAGCTACAATCAAGTAGGTAAGATTACCTAAAGGTTCAAGATACTGTTCTGTATACCAGTTATGCCACATTTTTATAGCTTCATCCAATCCATCAAATACCAACTATAATTACATTTTACAACTTAATCCCCCGCTGATGACCTCCCCAACCTCACGAAGGCAATAATGGCCACCATCATCTCCCATGTTACACCATGGACTATGGCTAATAATGGTCAATGTTGGCGATTGGTTCCACCAGTTATGCGACCTTTGCTATTTGCTGTCGGTACAGTGTTGCCAAATAAACAGGTTGCTCAAATAGTTGTAGTAGAGGTACGGTCAGCAAAGACAATAATTTAAGATTTTTCAAAGGGTCGTTTAGGTATTTAGGATTAAAAAATGAGACAACGAACGAAACAGGTGTTCTAAATGGTAATACTTATGAAAATAAAATAATAATAGCAATAGTAACGAACAAGTTTCGCCAATAAAAAATCTTGCAATTCTGCTCATGTGTGGTTGACGAAACTTAATTTATTCGTTTGTATAAAAAGTAAGGCGTTCTCGATATTATTCTTTTTCTTATGTAAATGTAAACTGATCAAAAAGCATTGGCATTAAGTATTTCCTTGCGATTTTTATTAAACTTTCCTTTATAACAGCTTTGGTGCTGTGTTAGGGTGACGTCATCGCATAGTTTAGACTTACCCAATGCTCACGGGTTATAAGTACACCCACCTTAGAATATTTTGATCTGATTTCGGACATTTGTATGGATGTGGATGATGTTATAACAATTAAAGATTTTTGACTGTTTCTCCACTTAGTCATTATTTTAGACCATTTCTAATCTACATAGACTAAACCCCATGAGGTGTTAATTCATGATATTATAACACTTGAGAATCTTAATAAATTTCTAAGTTTAACGAAACTTAACCTAGGTATTAAAAATTTTAGCTTGAATGAGATTCCGTTCGTGATAAGGACTGCGATATGTCGTAGTTCTATCAATAAAAACACTTAACGACTTTAGAATGCTATTTTCCCACTTGGTTCGCGTGATTGGGAAACTACGCGTTTCCACGATTCACGCAATCGGAAAACGTACGTACGATCAGCGTTTTTATTGTTATTATGTTTTTCGAAGCGGCTTCAAAAAAATACATGCCGATAAAAATAAACTGAGCCCACAAGTACCTCGACAAATACATAAGTCGTTAAATTATTTAAGCAAAACAGACAGACGACAGTTGTAAACGGTAGATGGTAAATCAGTTAAGAATTCTGCTACAGACGTGCTTCAAACATAAATGCATCTATCAATACTATGTGCAAAAAAAGTTAAGCTTTCGTAAAACATAATAAAATTGTAGTGTCGACGTAACTTTTTGTCAGTTTGTACGTTACGGCACGCGTGAGAAATAATTGTATGAACCCCTCCCTCCCTCCTCCACAGGTGCGCCCGCGCAGTGCCGTACTACAAAATATCTCATTATTGTTCGTATATTGCTTCTTACTGTTACTATATTATGTGACGATCATGGAGGAGTTCTCGAGACAAAATGCTCGTAAATATCCATTTCAGAAACTTGATTGATGCGGGAAATTGAAAAAGCAGAAAAATATTGGGAAAGTTGGGTTTTTAATACTAATATCCACAAGCCACTGAACAGAACTAAAAAAAATCAAAGCTTTTGTTAGCTTATCTCAAGTTTAATGTAAGTTTTGTAAGCAGTAACAAAGAAACTCAGTCAGAAAGGATGGCGAAGGAAATCGTCGCAGAAAAACCTGCCTAGAGGCCAGCTGCCGTATTATGAAGTATTTATTAATGGCACCATTTTTCCAGTGTGAGAGAGAGATGGAGCTAGACAAGGCCGATAGCACCATCCCGTTTTTGTAGTGAAATAATGATGGCATTAATACTTCATAATACTACCCCTGAAATCGCGTATTACTCGCAGTCGAATTCGTGTGGTGGTGACATATTTTCATAGCTTTATTACTGCTGGTTTTTACGTTCACATTACTTCATGCTCTACCTTTAATGTCATGTCCTAACTCATGTCCAGCACTATAATTATGTTGATACGACATTACAACATATCAGTAAAACGTTTATCTCAAAATTTAATTCACATTCAAGTGATCAAGTTGCGATCTTAATTGATTTTCGTAACGTGGTGTAAAAGTTTTAAGCAATTCCACAATTTTTTTAAACATGTTGACATTGGGTCTCTTTTATGTATAATGAATGATTTATAAAATTTAAAATGAATCAGTAACTACTTTCTGTTCTTAACAAACATTCATAGGGTTTGTCACTCAACTGCTTATAATATCCTCATCCCTATATGGACAACATCTTTTATCAATATTGTAAGGTTTCCCCGCGACGTTTTCCTTTGCAATAAAACTTTCAGAGATACTACAGATTTTCACGAAAGTACTTAATGACATTTGTTATGGTCAGTTTTAGTAGGGGACACTAAAAACCTGAAAACTGCGGTCGGAAACTTAACAACATATCGAAGTAAGACGAGATTCCTTGCCCAAAACATGGTAAAGAAGCCCTAAGACATGTAAAATCTAAGAAACCAAAGTAACATACTAGTGGTGTATGGGAGGGGTAACCGCAGCGCTTAGTGTTCTAGAATGTTGCAGGCGTGTGCAGGTGAAAGGGACGGCCCTACGAGCTGCGCCCGCGCAGCGCCTAGATTGGACACGTAGCGGGTACAGACTCGCGGTAAAGCGGAGACTTTTTGTTTTAATAGCAATTAAAGGGTTCGTTAAAATGGCAAGGGAAAGAAACCAAAAAAGAAGTCCTAAATGCAGCAAAGGCGTCGACAACTTGTAATCTGGCAAGCAGGGTGATCATTTAATATTTTATGTTACCACTAGTATTTTTATTTTGACCAGAATCCACATTGTATCCTTCTTTAATTTTCCGGTACAGACTAGCGCCATTTACCTTCCATTGGTATTCCCAAAAAAAAAAATTCGTTTCGTTACATGCATTAAATAGCATTCCAAGACGAACTCTCCTAGTATGAAATTACTCGGTAAATCATTCAACAACATCTATTGTATCTATGTATTAGTGAATAGATGAATGTAATCATAGTTAATGACTATAAAACGTTATGTGATCGCCATTACTAAGGTCGTGACTGCCTCAGCCGGTGCTGCACACTGCTTCGAATGTTTCACAAGCAGTATCCGACTCTGGCTTTATGGAACGATTTGTTTTACTTTATCTTAATATATACATATAGTTCCTGTTAGAGAAGTAACCCAGGTGTTTAAGGGGCTTCGAACAATGGTCAATACTCAAGAGCCGTACTTCTTTTATTTGTCTTTTGGTTTAATTACTTTGATTGAAGTGTCAGTTAAAGTAGAAGTCCCTATAATTTCAACTGGTTTGTTGAATACCATTTGATTATTTTAATTGATAGCATTTAAGCCAAGGCCCTTATAGTAGCTCGGTCACTGATCTACAAAGAGCAGTATATATTGTTTGAACTCCGATATAACATTTGTAAATTACGAAACTTTTGATCGTGATATAAACCACCACACTGTTAACCTTTGAAGTGCCATCGATCTGGCGGGTTTCACTCTAATTTTCATGCATTTTAGAGTAGGTTGAGTCGTATAGAACTCGGTTATCAGCTTGCAAATTCGGAGATTTGCAATTTGTTAGAGACAAGAACCTCTGATATAGATGTGGCAATCATTTGCAGTTTTGTAATAATTCTTTTCACCTACTTAGCTGTCATAAGCTATGGAAGCTAATAGGTGACATCATCAGTTAGGAATTGTTTTGTTATTTATTATGATAATAGCCTTTCATCTTAATATAGTGAAAGTCTTGGGGCATCCATGTATGGCAAATGGCGGAAGAATGAATATCCCGTACGACACGAAGTGTGAGCGAAACATTTTGTCACTGTCACTACTCTTCACTAAGTAGACACACAGCTTGCCATAACATTGTTTTACGAGCCAATCCTAACAATTTGCAAATTCTATAAACTGTACAGTATATCATTTGTAGCGCTGCATGCGCTTGCCAAACGTCGCGATGACTTCACACTTATGTCGAGGGTCTCACTACGACCGTACATCATTCAAGCCTCCGTAATCATTTTGCCTATCTTATTCATGTCTATTTATCAAACTTACATCAGTCATTATCTTTTGGCTTGCATCTTGCGAGTAGAAGTAACGGAAAACTGATATCTTCTAAAGATACAGCAGTTAAAACAGACGAATTTCTGCAAAATGGTTTTTGCGTAACGAAAATGATAATCTTCCTTGCAGGTTAGCGGTGTTAATGTTTGGGATGTACTAGATTGGAAGATATTATACTTATTATAGTTTTCCTTCACCACAAAATTTTGATGACAGGTCATCAAAAATATATAATGATTAATTAAGATAAAAAGTAGTGACGTTCAAACGGGCCTATAGCATCAGGTGCGAGCCGCACTGCGCATGCTCGCTATGAAATCAACTCTTACGCAATCAAAGTTCATAAGTCATATATAATAACGGTCAGAGTGCGATTGTTCTGTCCCGCGGACTTGTCTGTTATGTGCCGAATGTTTTGTAACATTTCAACGATGGATAGATGAAGATGAATAGTTATTGTGGCCAGTTGGAAGTGCGCATGAAATATTAGATTGTATGTATTTATAGATTTTGAAAGTTTGGCCATTAGGTATTGTAAGCTTTTTGGTAATGGTATAGATTTCACTGCATTCTCTCTGGCTTACATTCCCCTAACCTATTTTTACATGTTCGGTGTTCCATTAAATGGCTCATGCTAAAATAAGCTTTATCAGATCCTACTTGTCATCAATTCTAGGTTTATTCGAAGCTGTCTTCTGATTTGCGCCTTTATGTATTTGGCACGCAAAAATCGCAGGTCAAATCCATGATTAAACACAGAAACAGTCGTTAATTTGTAGGCCTCCACATGATCCCATCGTGTCAGTCTCTCGGCACAGATACAACGTCCTCATTCTAAAAAAACTTGTAAAATTTAACACACCGTTCGACTACAGTTACAATAATAATACCATTCAAATCATTGACATTTTGTTAATATCCATCAAATAACACTGACTGGGCCATACGTAACCGAAACATATTCGTTGTATTATCAACCTTACTTACGAAGAATAAGGTGTATTATCATTTGTTTGTAGGAACTGGCCAGAGCTTTTCGGCAAGTAGAAAAATAAACTATACAGCAAATCTATCATTAGTATCTATAATATTTTCGTGCCGTTACCGTTTTGTATCACGTTTTTATATTTAATTTTTGTGATTTATGATAGAAAAGCGAGGTTTTCGTGAAATTAGTTTGTTGTATATCATTATATGTATTTAGGTTAATGAATAGATATTTTATTAATAGCGTCGCCGCTGTTGTTATGTGTATCTGTTTAAGCAAAATTTTATTATCGAAGGTATCATATATGTATGGGCCAGTTTTGTACTTATAAACAAGCCCAATAATAAGAGAACCCAGTGAAGTTGGCGCACCGAAAAATTGATAAACAGCCATTTTAGGCAAGTAACAATAAAATAGAGCAGTGGTGGACCAGTGGTAACGGCCGCGACTTTACGACTTGTAGGTCGTAGGTTCGAACCCTGAAAGGCGCTTTACTTTGTGTAAATTATTTCATCATCACTACTCTCAAAACGGTGAAGGAAAACATCGAGAGAAAACCGACATGTCCGAGAACTAAAAAAAAATCGACCTGCATCTCGGACCCAAAATATTTACCGCAGTATCCTTACACCATGGTATTCGCCGAACTAATCAAACATTTCGTCAACAACATAGCTTTCGTTAAAACACATGATTTTCTACGAAATGTCGAAACATTTGACGCGTGCGCAGTGTGGGACTCTATGTTCCACAGACGCGGTTCCCTGCGGTTTTTTATCGCATTCGCAATGCTTGCTCAACGCACACCGCACTCCGGTACAAACCGCACGTTTTTAGGACATAATTGTACCTTTCCTGTGGGTTGCCTTACTGATTATAACACAGTGCAATACTACCTAAATTATGTGAAGAAAGTTAGTGGGCGTGTATTGGCGAGTTGTTCGATCGTTATTACTTACGTGTGTGGATTTAAATACAGTTTTACAATAACTCAGCAATCTTTCACTTACTTCGGAGAGCCAGTGGCGGCCCATTGGTATCGGTCCAGACTTACGAATTATAGGCCGTTGGTTCGAAACCAAGCAGGTGCTTTACTTTGTGTAATTTATTTCATCACCACTGCTATCAGAACGGTTAAGGAAAACATCTTGAGGAAACAAGCATGTGCTAGAACCGAAAATTCGAAGACATGTGACATCTACCACCCCGCACTGGGCCCGCGTGGTGGGTTACAGCCCACTCCCTCTCTCAGAGGGGAGGCCTGTGTCCCGGCAGTATGTATACGTATAGGCTGATTATGCATATTATACGTTCACTTACCTGTAACAAAGAAAAACAATAATATTAATACTCATAATCTGAATACGTTATCTGCAACCATGTTCTTCTTCCATTGCATTTGAATAAGAAAGAGGATTAAAATATTTAAAAAGTAGAATCGTCTTTCTAGCTCTAAAACAGATATTCCTTTAGGAGTCGCAATTGTTCATTCTATCCACGAACTTTCTACTTCCACCACTAACCCTGGCTAGCTCCGCCATTCCCATCATTGCTCCCTGATATTATATATTTCATTTATTGCGGATCACACATAAAAGTGCATACAATTCTTAAGTATTATTAACAAAGACTTAGAAACTATGTTAGTAGAACTTACAAACTAACCTAACCGACAACTAATACCTAACTACGAGGCTCAACACAAATGTTGGCACGTGCCTCCGCATCCAGTGCCTAATAAAGGGGCTGTCCACCTTGTCGACTAATGATAAGCTGAATGTGTTATGATATGTATTTAATGACAGTTTCCCACCGTGCAGCACACTCGGTGATCGTAATTCATTGGTACCTGCAGGTACACTCTCGCTGTAGAAACCGAAAGCGGTCGGATGACGTGCACGGACCGCGTAACGGCAAGCGCACCCGCGCCCTCACACCTGCTCGGGCGCAGATAAGTTAATCACGTCAAAGCGTATGCTACCTATGGTACTGACTGACATAGGAAGCCCATGTTATGGTCAACAGTATCTAGGAATGTAAGCGAAATATAAGTTTTGGAAGATGTTTCACATAACTCTCAATTCGGACCCGTATAGATACTAGAAAGACAGCAGGGATAATCTAGATTTAAACTATAGATTGGTCTCACCCGTGTTCTGATGAAATATGTAGGTATATTGTTTCCGCGTAAGATAACCGATCTGATGATGAAGACTAGACGTATTTTCCACTAGACTGCACCCCAACTCCTTAGTTCGACTGAGTTCGCATGCCATCAATTTATATACCTACCCATTTCTCCGTCCCGATCCAACATATGAATGGGTTAAGCAAGATGCCTTTTATTTTATTCAGTGTTTGGATCAACGTAATATACATAGTTAGTAGCTACTTATATTCTTAAATTCTACAGCAATCTTATTCAACATTTTCTGGGGGTATAAAACGGCTACTTTGGCAGAATCATGATAGGAAAATATTATGAATCATCGTAAAATGTCACAAACTGACAATTCATAATATGATCTACGTGTAATTCATATTACGAAATAATTTATCTGTTTGACAGTTTTCTATGGAGATTCGAAAAATAAAATGGTCCACAAAATATGAATTGTTTTTGTGTCAAGTTAGAGGAAAAGCTAATGACAGCTGGGAATACAGGAAATCAATTTCTTTTTAGAGGAATTGCTAATGTAGCCGGTTTAGGCCCCATTATGTGTTGTGACTTTCATATCAACACGTATCGCTTTCCCGAACTGAACGAGCGGACTTCCAAGAAATAAATACCGGTCCCCGAGTCTCTTCACTTTGCAATGAGTCCACTTGCTTCCACTTACAGAAACGTTTCCACTAGACGAGCTATTTCACTTAGGTGTGCCTTCATTCTTGTGGCTGTTTTGTATTGTGACATTCAAGTGAATAGAAATGAAGAAAAATGAGATAAACTATGATTTTTAGACAAAGTAGATTTTTAATTAAGTGTTGGCTAGATAGACAAAAACCCGCTAATCTGAGAAATCTTTACACACGCTAGTGCAATACTAGAAACAGAAATAAAAACCTAATACAACAAATAAAAAACTGTCATAATAGCCACTAAGATCCAAGATATCAAATGAATTAGTCAACATTCAAAACATTGTATTTGATGACAAAACTAACGGGAACTAGACCAAGCACACAATATTATCATAATCTAACGTTTAAAACAATAGAAAAAGCATTTTATTGTTTGAATTAAACGTAGTGTTATGACAAAATTATAGAGATGGCCGGCAACCAGCCACTATGGTTATGTCAAAATTTCAAGATGGCGGCGTGTTCCGTGTTTGATAATAATTAGTTGTTACGCAAAATTAATAAGTTTAGTTGCGGGGCCGCGGTGATTTGCCGGAAAAATGGACGGTCACTAAGACAATAAATACCTACTGTTTATGTAAGCAACTGATTTGGAGAGGTTTATCGACATACGTTACGCAGCGAGTTTATGAGTATGGCCACATTGGTCACGGACGGTTAGACACGCGTAAGAAGTATGAACGAAGATTTTGCCAAAATTTCTTATGAAAAATGTAGAGTCGAGCTAGTAATTAATTTATCTAAAATGTCATAAAAACCTGAGTACCCAAATGAGAATTGACGTTTACATTTTCGGAAGTAAGAATTAATTGTCAGGAAGCACTTATTACAAACTAAACAAATGACAAAGCTTTTCAAAATCTTAGTCCAATAATTTTCCATTATTATCCGTACCAATAAGGGTTCCGATAACAATACGGTGAATGGACACGCCCAGAACTCCTTATGTATTGAAAAACCATTAACTGCGCTAAGTGTGTCAAACCTTCAAATGTCAAAGCCCTCGAAGCCTTCACACATTGGGTGTGTATGGACCATGGATAGCCAATATAGACACATTACATCACATGTTTTTGCTGGACCATTGTGAGGTAATTAGTCATAATTAGCGACACAGTGATGGTCACACATGTCCCTTTGTGCGCCCGCGCTGGCTTTGCGATGATCGATGAATGTGCGAGAACAAGTCGATAAATGATCTATCGGGCGACTAAGATTAGCGAACTTTGTGGGAAAACTATCGGATTGACTTTGCTATCCTTATTATTCTAAGTTATTAGAGACCAGTTTGGGATGAACTGATTTTCTTGAAGACATCTGAAATCATTGGGAATAGTGGTCTTCGTCCTTTAAAGGCTTCTAGCAAAACCAGGACGAAAATTACATTGTTTGCACATAAGTTTTACCTCAACCTATGTGCAACCAATGTAATTTTGGCTAGGCAAACTATGAAGTAATGACAACTTGATCCCAAAGAATGTGTAAAAAACCAATGAGATATTACTTAGAGGAAGACAGAACTACATTTCCTGCGAGCTGTGGAACACTCCAGTAACCTGTTTCCCTCAGTTTGTGTATAACAAGCAGTTCTGCATGTCTATTAGTGGACGGCGAGGCTTTACCCACCACTTACGCACAGTCGTGGTGTTCAGCGCGACGCGACATTACTGTGCAGCACTCGAAGCGACAAATAGATAGGTAAAGAGAATTGGGTAACAGACACAAGGTCGGAGTTTCAATTTGCATCAAAAAGGACCAAAATAGAAGAGAAAAGCAGCGAAAAATATCCCATATTAACTTGTAATTTATATAAACTATTAAATTGGCATTTTTTCGGAAAAAAGGTTGGTATATTTTCAAAGCTAGCTGAGAGGAGGAAATCTTTGAAAATTGGAGCCTATCATCCAGAAATGTTGCAATTAAGAGAGATACTCAATCTATCATGGTGTTCGGAGACTTTCCCGCCGCGCGGCCGTCGCCCTCCATTGTTCATACTCATTGATTTGTTGGCTCGATGCACGAACATACTCTGATTGGCACAATGCACGAAAACGACACTATAGTGCTGGTAGATAGTAGCGATCTCGTGGATATATCCTAATAGCCACATTACAGCCAATCTGTACGTATTGGTTGTAATGCGTATGTAGTACTTGCCTATGCTAAATCGTAAACTGACCAAGAACAACATATCTATTTTATTTATTTTATTTTATTTAATCAAAGGAACAGCAAACAGCTACTATATACAGTATAGAAAAAGAAATACACATAACACTTGAACAATATTGTAGCCCATAACGCATCTAGTCGGAAAAAAATTGTCATACAGCAAAATGAATGAGACAAATGAGAACAACGTTACTTGGAATAGGTACCACTACTGACACATGGAAAATATTAGGAAAAGATTACTACAATAACAGTAGCATATACTTAGGTATTACCATACTGCAGCAAGATCACATTCCTAAGATTGGCAAATATGGTCGAGCCGAGAATATAGTTAATATACTGTGCAAAATAAATATGGTTATTACGATCAGTTTACAAAGGAGACTGATAGTTTTACTACCCATAGTGAATATTTACGGCCACAGATGAGGACAGCCTGCACCTACTGCACAATAGCTCCATCAGTTTCGGTACATATTGCTGTGTTATTGCACGACGCTGCATTTTCATAATTCTCATGATGCAAACTAGACATTGAGGAGTTTACGAGTAGCAGTGCTGTTTACACAGTGTTGTAAGGCGATTTAATTGACTTGGTAGTGCACAATGAAGCCGCGATTTTAATTATGATAAGAACTTTAGCTCTATTTACTTCGTGGTTTTCATTTTTTATCAAGTGGACCTGTATGAAACGGAGTGTAGACTCTTTATCAAAACTAGAATAAGCGAAATAAAATATTGAAAACTGCCGTGTTGCTGTTGGGATTAATTGGCACCCATCGCTTCGCGGTTGCAGAACCAAGGCGACAGTTTCTCTACAATTACATAAAGTAGGCATAACATCTTTGAATAGGTGAATAAATTCTTTGACAACCTCACAAAAGGCTATGAAAGTTAAATGAAGAAGCTATGATGGAATATAAAGATTAAGATAGTAATACAGCTATGAAGGAGGATTTAAGTATGCAAGAGTTCATATAAACTGTTACATTACATAGTGAAGAGAAATGCATTACTATGACGCAACGACGATGACTCTGCAAGTAGCATTGTACGCAATTATGACCTTACAGCCCCAAGCGACGGCTTATTATAACCACACAATCTTCGGGTAGGTCCAACACATTGCGTAACTCTAAACACGTGATTGTTTAGGCCTTTCAATCAATCACACAAGAATGTCTGTTTAATTTATTAAAACTTATGTATTTTAGTGACCAATCACTGATTTGATTGTATTGTGAATAAGTTACACTACATGAGAGGTCATTTACCTCCTTGTTCCTTAATTTAAATTATCGCCTCTCTTGAGAGAACCTTTTCTCTAGTAGGGGGACGATGACTCAATTATTCTCTTAATAACTCTACCTACTAGCGCCAGGAGTCTGGACACAATAATTATACATTTCCATTCAATTTTTCTTTGCGATATAAGTTATTTAGTTAAAGAATTCTATCAAAAATTTAGTCAGCTTATGATCCTTTAATAGCAGAGTACCACAATGATGCGCTTTAAAAAAAAAATAGCACCTTTAACAACATCAGAATCATCGTAGAAAGGAAGAACACATTACATAACTACTAACACGTAATTATCCTGTCTATAATAGAAGCACCTTACTATCACTGTCTAATGCTAATCAGTATGCTGCTGACAAATTGACACTATTGACACGGTTGTCATGATGTAACTGTCATTATGAAACAAAAGATTATGATCAATGATCTTTTGTTTTCTTTCGATAGCTTGTCTTGTTTTGCGATCGTTTGTTGTTCTTTTAAACTTTTTATGATTATCTGACGCTGTTTTGTTTTCGTTTTGCGTGAGTTTGGTGAAAGAACTAGAAAGAGTGAGATAGGTTAGTTATGTGGTTTAAAGATTTTCGAAGTCGATAAGGTGAAATCTATAAGTTGGCCTTACTGGGATGCCAACAAATTTTTCCCTTTGGTTTATGATAATCTCAAGTTGAGCTTGGCTGAGGAGTACTATTAAAAAAAAAAACTGAAAGAGATCGAACTTAGACTCAAACTCTCTGGAAATGTTTGGGTATATACTCGTAGTGTCAGTGTGCAATTGCAAAATAGAATGTAAAGTGGCCTACCAAACACTTAAAGTTAAAAACTGTCAATGAAGAGATCACCGTGCAACTACATTCATCTCACTACACTTGCTCTTTACGAAGGTACTCCTCGTCAGCCTGGCCAGGGGTCACACACGAGTGGCCAGGTCGGGCGGCGTGTGTAATTGAGTGGTTTCTCCGCCATCGGAGAAAGTGCTGTAATCGTCGCGTTTCTACCCGCCCCCGGCCGCGCTATCACCGATACCACTTTTTTCCTTTAATTCGCGGATCGGAGATAAGCTGGAGCGGTGTGTCGGAACTAGAGGAAATGGGGTATCAACTGTAAGAAATACAGCTGTTCTTAATGGAGTATCGTATTACCCAGTTACTGGGTTGTGAAGGTCAGATAGGCAGTCGCTCCATGTAAAATACTGGTATTCAGCTGCATTTGGTTAGACTGGACGCCGACCCCAACAAAGTTGGGAAAAGGCTAGGTAGATTGATTTAATTAAATCAATTAATTATCCAGCGTGGAGGATAATGCCCTACCCTTTATCTCTCTCACACAGAGGAGGCCTGTATCCCAGCAGTGGGAACGGTGTAGGCTGATTATGTAGGTATGCATTATTATTATAATAAATGGAAATATAACCTATTATTCCGAGGTGAAATAAAAGAGCCTCCGTGTGTGGTGCTACCAAGAACGTTTTGAGCCCCGCTACGAACTTGTGGAGTTGCATTTTGGTTTTCTGACAAGTACGCTTCGATCTTGTATGACTTATTGCGGCTTGAAAATAAAAGCAACCAACATCAGCTATTTAATTTACATAAACTTATAATACCTACCTACTTCATAGAACATTAAAACCACGCACATAGTTTATGCATTTTCTTTAAGAAGTATTTTTTAAGGGTACGAGCACAATATGAACTGTGGTACGGGGCTGTGCTGACAAGAAATTATGTTTTTACATGAATTAATAGAATTTATTTATGGTCATTAATATATCCGTTTTAAGTGAAAACTAGTTTCCAAAAAGGAAGTCAATATCACATACATATGTATGTAAATTGTAAATACTTGTTTTATTCTCAAGAATAGAATAATTAATTAACATTGAAATCAACATAGAATCACTAGACTTATAGAAATGAATCTAGGTGGAATGGAAAGTAAACGAAATGTGTACAACTTGAGTTATTTACAAACACTGCGGTTTCAGCCTACCGGGAAGTGAGGCTTATAATATTTCAATCGGTCGGCAACACGATTGTTGGTCTTATTTCGCAGTAATGCATTTAAATGCATACTGAACAAATATTTATGCTACGACCTCTGATCCAATTTCGGAAATTAGGGACCCGCACAACGTGTCTTACCAAACATCAGGCTCGCTAATAGAGACCTTGGCCACAGACTGACTTCGTAAAAATAATAGAACAGAGACCATGAGAGCCAAGAATCCATGCTCCACAATCAGCTTCAGAATTGTCAGATAGATTCTGTACCAAACCCCGGACCGCTAAATCTAGCAATATATCGTTGTCAAACGCAAATCGGCTACTTAAATCCGCAGCAGACCACTACTGCCTGCTCCATTGTGTTCCAAAGCGGGCTACCGTTTAGAAAGCATTCTTACCTCCCAGGCCGCGAAATTAAGATGTCCCCATTACAATTGCAAATGGCGGTGAAAGCAAAGCCCTTATGTTTACATATAATGACTGATCTGTATGTATTTATGCGGCTGATGGCCGTCGTCAATGTTCCGGAGTGACAGTCGGCCGGGGGTCGGCAGGACTCTCGGAGGCTGTATGTCGCTCTACAGATTATGGTTATTATGTGTGTTTGTACTTATACTGATTATACAGGAGAAGCGGTACCTATTATCTGGGATGATGTTATTAGACACAGATTGTGGACTTTATTATACTGCCGAGGGCCTATCTTCTAATTATGTGTGACGATTTTGTATGTTTTAATTTAAACTCCTCATCAGTATTTATTAGAGGACTCGCGTTAAAGGTATGTCTTCAAATGACAAGAGAAAAGTTAAGGGCTGATACTCGCCTAAGAACAACATCATAATTTACATATAACATGTTGAAAATGTTGAAATAGGTAAGTACAAGTTAGTGCGTCCAACCTGGTCCAAACATAACAAATAATGTTTCAGCCAGCGAATTTCTCTCACGGACTCACAACATTCAATAAAGCAACACCACAAAACACAAACAGACGACCAAACATGGCATCGATCGATAAAATAAAATCCTTTCCACAAATCGCGGAAATGCACGTCTGGTAGGCCATAATTTAATATTAACCACGACCATTCCGCACGAACTGAAAAACATGCTCGAACAAAACGCGCAGGAGCAAAACAAAACACTGACGTATGTCCCTCTCTGTCGTTGGTAAAGCTCTATCTCTCTCTTAGAATGGCCGGTCCCTTTGATCCGCGGCTAATTGCGCTCTTTCCCGCAGGAAGCGGTCGATTATCGCGTTAATATGAGGAATCTAAGCGGGTAATACTGCCTATCAGAATGTATACGATGTGGCTGTTATTGGCACTCACGGTTTAGATGTGCTTCTTGCTTGATTTATTTTGTCCTGCAGTAAGCGTACATTCGTATTGGAATGAAACTTAGATACTTAAATCTTTTATGAGCTGATAAAAGGTTTTATTTTATAAATTTTACACACTTCGTGTCAGCTTTGGTGGACTTTTATAAAATCTATGTTCTTAACGAACCAGTTCTTAAATTGACTATCAAAAAGAAAAATTGAGCAATTTTCCAGAAGAAAATGCTCTTCAAAGAAATATTTCAGACGTCACGTGTTTTCATAATGAAAATATGTAGAAGTATTCGTCTTCATGAAAACTTTTCGAAGGAAAAGTTCTGTGAGGAGGTCTGGTTTATTTGGTGATAACTGATAACTATGTAGCAGCTAGTAGTTAGAACAATTTCCCATAGAATTGTGTTTCCGATACAACTGTAGTTCGTGCCTAGGGTAAATAACTGGTAACGACCTGATGAATGAAACATAACTTGTACCTATTCAGCATCATAACGTTAAACCAATCTCTGTAGCGTAATAATATAAATCACTTAACTTTATAAATTCAGAATCTTCGCTCCAGTTACCATGGCAACGGGCACGCACGCGCGTAAATAAGTGCAAAGCAAACCAATATAAACTTCATCTTAAAACAAACAGAGAATAATTTTGAATGGTCATGGAATGCGCAGCTAAGAAATGATGACAACTGAAATTATGTTCTATAACAGTAACGATAGGATTCAATTTCGAGTGTGTTTGTTAACAAATAATTGTCAAAGAGTGCGCGCACGCACTGCGCTCTAATTCGGAGCAGCGGATGCGATTATAATTATTGTTTTAACTGTGCGAACAGCGCAGGCATTCGAATGATTGTACGAGAATCGAGTTGGAACTCAGAACACCGTAAGCTTCAGCACGGATTAAAGTTATTACAATTGTTTATTCTATTAGGTCATGGGAATCAAAGATACAACATGATCACTTTTTGTTTAAAAACATTGTAATCTTGTAGCTAATTCCATACCCAAATGTCTGTCTACCAACCAGCAAACGTTTATGAAAACTTGTGAAAGCGTATTAGGTACAAACTTTTCAGTACTCACACTAAATCAAGCATACGTATATCAATTTGCCTGCATTGGTAGAGGAGACACCGCATCAAAATGATCTAGATTTAGGTATGAGAATCAATGAAATATCATTATCAACCAAGGAGCCTTACCGACAAAGTATATTTACCTACTTTGTGGACCTACCGAGGAAGGTTGTTTTTTTTTTTTTCATAAAACGGCCAATTCATAAATATGTACTTGTGTTAAGTACTACTTGGCAAACATACTCGTATGACATAGCGTGAACAGCTGTTCAAGGTAGGCATATTTTGGCACTTGTTTTAAGGCCGCGCCACACCTCGGAGGGCGGGCGCGGAATTTGGCACAAGGATGGACGTTCGAGAAGATTTTGCCTATAAATACGATAAGTTTTATGTCTGTAACTTTGGGCAAATCTGATTCACGCTATAAAAATCCACTGCTGATAGAAGTCCATTCTATTGCTGGATAAAGGTTTCCCTTAATTCACTGATTGACAGTAAATACGATAAGTTTTATGTCTGTAACTTTGGGCAAATCTGATTCACGCTATAAAAATCCACTGCTGATAGAAGTCCATTCTATTGCTGGATAAAGGTTTCCCTTAATTCACTGATTGACAGTAAATACGATAAGTTTTATGTCTGTAACTTTGGGCAAATCTGATTCACGCTATAAAAATCCACTGCTGATAAGAAGTCCATTCTATTGCTGGATAAAGGTTTCCCTTAATTCACTGATTGACAGTAAATACGATAAGTTTTATGTCTGTAACTTTGGGCAAATCTGATTCACGCTATAAAAATCCACTGCTGATAAGAAGTCCATTCTATTGCTGGATAAAGGTTTCCCTTAATTCACTGATTGGCGCTGTTATACAACTTCATTTGATAAAAGAAATACATACACACCAGTTGGAATTGCAACTGGAAGGGGAGCAGGTCGTCATCAGCTCTGTTTTTGACACTGCCGTGATGATTGTGCAACTTTGAAGTGACTCTCATTTGACAAGTGCTAGCAAACATGATAAGCCTCACAGATTCACATGTGACAAGTCTGCACTAGTAACTTCCGGAACAGTACGGAGACCTTATCTACAAGTGTCAATATTAAGTATAATTGTGTGAACACCGATACCGGGCAGTTAGAATCAATACTGCTCGTTAGTAAGGTCGCAGCACACCTAGCGGGTAACGCCCGGTATCGGGCACAAGGATCAACTTAGTCACTTTATTTTAATGCAATCTCATGCTCATGAGAACAGTCACACGTCCAGTATTCATTAAAATATTGTAACATACATTTCGATTTCTAATCCAGAGCAAGCCCCAGAATTTACCGCAAAAAACAATAAAATAAGCTAATTAACATTTATCTATAATAAATCAAGTATATTATTACCAGTAGACGTTTATGACCTACTTCAAGTCAGACTAGATTATGTTCAATGACCTCCATTTAGATTATTGTGCGAAAATACCATGTTTGACATTTAGCATAAAGTAATATTTCAAAACTGTGTTGCCAGCATCGCGAATTATTTCTGCTAATTTATATTCAAATTGAGTCTCAGACTGTCGGATACGAGTTATGTAAATGTCGAAATATCGCTGATGTGTGATTGATAAACCTAATTAATAGTCGGAATCAATCAATAAATCATGTAAGAGGTTAGTAATTAGGGACATTTGTGCCGGTCATCTGATGCATGGTAAGTGAAGGAACGCGCCAGAGCTGTGCATCGTGATCTTATCAGCTAAACGGTGTCATTATCTGGATTTAGCTACTATAGTTGATGTACGATAACCACGTGTCATAACCAGAACCGCATTTAGATTACAATCTGACCCAGCATCGCCCTACGACTTCTCGTGAAGTGAGGTTCTTACTCATAATTGCATTGAGTAGGTTTGACAAATGTACTAAAACCCATTATGACCAATCTGCCAAGTTTTCTTACCTATTTTATTAATTTTCTCGTGATGAAATAAAATAATCAGAGATACGTAGGTCGCCAACGAACACATGTCTAGCACTATATAAAAAAATAGCTGACAGATTACATGCGTTTATGACAAATTCATGTCATGTGAGTTCTGATGAACCATCAGTAACACTAATACTACGATCGGTTACAACCGATGAAGCCAGTAATCAAGCCTCGTGCGCACCCCGCGTCCGCCGGCGCGGGCGCATAGCGGCGCGCTTTTTGTGCCGTTCCGCTCTCATACACACACGCGAATTCTTCACAAAGGGGGTATATCTCGCTGACCAGTACGTGGAGTTTGCAGATAACAATGCAATGCATAGCTAATTTGTTATATTTATGTTCACGACTTCGGAAAACTCGTAAAGCTGTCGGCTGCTCACATCTGACTGACCATTATTCCTGATTGATTAGACACTACTTCTTCCAAAGGCAAAAAAATTTTCCGCGCCTAATGGTAAAACGGCATTGAGTGTTGAGCTTTCTTAGAACTGGATTTATGTACCTACTTCGAAAGGCCCATGAGTTGAAAGGTTTCCTTTCTGTCTGCACACCACGCCCCCACAACCCAAATCTAAGGAATGGTAATGCATTAGTGATTCCACAGACAGCTTAACTGGCAGGCTTTCATCACCAACTTCAATGTCAGTTTACAGGAAAACCAAGCTACTAAATCTTCAATATTTAAATTGGAACTTTTCACTTTTCCTATTCATGACTTCCCTAATGACCCGCGACTCTTTCACAAAGAAACCCCCGTTTTACGTCTAATCAGTTATATAATAAATATTATTTATTAATATAATATAATATCTAATATACATATTTAAAAAAAAATATAGGGTGTTTCAGGAAGATGTGGTCTTTAAAGGTGTGGACCATCAAACAGAACAACTCTCCCCATGGGACCAACATCGGACTCGTAATCGACCACAGCTTTCTGATACACCCTGTGTACTAATAACATAGCTAAAGAGTTTGTGTTTTTGTTTGAACGCACTAATCTTTGGAACGAACCTATGATACTACCTAAGAACTAATATTTGATAACCCAATTCTTGAGGAAGGCTATAGGCTATTTATCATGAAAGCCGAGCAAAAAGAAAAAAAGTCAGAAAGAACGCTAAGCGAAAACGAAGTAAAAGCGCGGGCGGGCGATGCGATGCGACGCGGTGGGTCGGGGAAATAAAACATTTCACGTGGAAGAAGTCGCGGGCAAAAGCCGTTTAAATATAAACGAAAAAAAGTTGTGAACTGTCTCGATGAAAGATCAAATCGTTTATTTCTCATAGCGGTTCCGGTGCTCACTCAATGGTCGGTGTCTTGTCTGAGGGTGCTGCGCGGGCGTCATGCTCTGCCGCTTATTTATTAGGGTTGACAATATAATAGTTTCATTCTGTATTGAACATTCGTCTTGCCGGGGTAAAAAATTGGCTATGCAGCAAGCTGGTAGCAGACCTAGCTGTCGACCCAGTGGGCGCTAACGTATAGTTTATCGGTGACTTTTACTTTGATTGCGCCTGTATTTCGGCTTCGTATATTTAAATATTGTATAATAATTGTATATTCGGTTAAGTGCGGATTTTTTACTTATGTCTGTTCTGAAATTGAATTTCTCTGCTCACTTTATGTTGTCAATACAAGCAATTGTCAACCCTATCCGTGTTCAATGGGCGTTAGTCGAAAGTGGCCAGTTATTGTGCGTACGTGCCGCGAGTGGCGCGAATTTATTTCATATCGAATTATTTCTCCTGAATTTATGGAAGCAGTAAAAACCATGGAGCCACTAGCGGTTATTATTGTATAAACTATTTGCTATAAATAATGTTTAAAG
This sequence comes from Lithophane leautieri, assembly GCA_949152455.1. Lineage (NCBI taxonomy): Eukaryota > Metazoa > Arthropoda > Insecta > Lepidoptera > Noctuidae > Lithophane > Lithophane leautieri. Next base: position 18,165,878 of record OX424467.1, read on the forward strand.
AGATCACCTAATTATGCGTTCAGCTTATATTATTTAGTCAAAGACAACCTACCCAGTACCTATCTAATTGTTTGTATTTATTGTATCTTACTGCAATAAAACACGTAGATATGTACGAGCAGGCTGTTTTTTACGCGTTTGGCAGGATTTGACGGTTCACAAGATAAACATGTTTAAACCAACAAACTGTTCTACGTAACCAAATTCATAAGCTGCAGCTGCCCTGTGTAAACAAAACGGTGTAACTTTTAAACTTAATGACCTATCACCGTTTTGTTTACATTGGGGTCACAGTAGCGAACAGAACTTTAAAAAAAACTTTAAGAAAAAAATTTTTTTTTTTTTAATATTAAAATTTAGCATAGTTTCCCTCATTTCGAAATGTGCACATTATGAAGAATCACACTGAAGCATCAATCATTTAACAATCACGACAAGTGTCAGTATTATAATCAATCATAGTGCGTTTAAAGAAGCTGTCACGCCGTCACACGGTGTCACTATTTCTAGAAAATGCAGTTATTGAACTGACACGTTTTTCAGTGACGTAACTTGTAGCTAAAGGACCTACTACCAATCTGATAAAAAATCAAATTCGCCAAAACAGTAATTGTTCAAATTGTTTCTAAACTACATCGTAACTACTAGCTACCAGACATTTCTTTTTCAATTACAACGAAATGTATTTTTTTCTCAATTAGATTCAAAGATACTCGTTATTATTCAATGAGCGTGTTACTCTGAATACAAAGTGAACACAGATTAGAAGGTTCACAATAGAAAACTTTGCTTCTGTTCGGTTCTGTTTATCGTGGTCACCTCTATAGAGTAACTATATAAGACTATATAAAATATGTTTGATTTTACGTTTGTTTTGTTAGTTGATTTTTGTGCATATTGTTTTGTTTTGTAATTTTATAAATAAATCGTGTGACCCCTCTGTATTTTCTTACTCTGTGTCCTGCGCGTACGCCGCGATCTAAATATTTGCGGGCGTTTGTTCTCGTTTATTTCAGTTTCTACCAGAATTACCGTTTCTCAGCGAAAACACAAGAAGTGAAAAGAGAAACAAGCCGTAGATTTATGTTAATTTAATTCATAAAAGTGACAAAACTTTTAAAATAAATAGTATTAACAATAGAGAATTGGTAAACATCGTCGGGGAAGGCTTTCAGTTAGTTAGATGAATCTGAAGAACGAAGATGGCCCAGACCGGATGTGCAGGCCTTGCCCAGCAGTGGACAAAAATGGGCCGAGTTCTTTGACTGAGGCTAGTAACATGTTGCTGTGACACAGTGTATGTTATTTTATTGGGAAAATATGTAGCTGCAGAATCAAATCAATATGAGATTATTGATATATATGTATAGCGAGTCATAATAATACTCGGTAGTGCATCTAAATAGAAAGTATAAAGCGATAAAAAAGGAAATAACCGCATTTTTGAAGCAGCAAGTAAAAAAATTTCTGCAAAGAAACCAACAACGTATGTTCACAAAAAGTTACGATTATATAAGAGGCGTGTCAGTATATCAATCAGTTCAGGAAGGACCTGCGCCGGCGCAATGCGGAACACTAGCAACTGACGGCTGTACGCACTTAGCGGGGTTTTGTCATGAATAACTTAGTTTTTGTAGCCTATCTAAATGTAATGACCATTTATTAACAGGTTCGATTCTGACCTATATCTTAACTATGTATGTAATGCGTGACTTGTATAGTTCGCAGTATTTTTTTGGGAATCAACGATCGTATTTATCTAGAAAAAACTGTGCGTGACATGAATTAAACATTATAAGTAACCTTTAATGTGATTGATTGATAAAAAACAATGTTTTCTTAGCGACAGGTTTATCCTAGGATACAAGATATTTTTTTTTGCAACTGTGTCGTAAGGTTTTTATAGTTTACAATAGTAAAATCATCACGTTTGCTATATTAATAACTAGCTGATGCCCGCGGCTTCGCCCGCTTGACAAATTCTATACTAAAACCTTCCTCGAGAACCACTCTATACATTGGTGAAAACAGCATAAAAATCGGTGTAGATTTTGAGTTTATCGCGAACAGACAGACAGACGCCGCGGAGGACTTTTTTTATAATATGTAGTGATTTAATTTAATTACCTCGTGCGCCTTCCATAACATTAGAAGATTACACTTTAACCTCACGATGTTCAATCATTTACCAATAATAACTGTGCTGTTAACGTGCGTTCATCAGCGTCGTGACTGTTGCTGGTTGTTGGGCAACCTGACCCTAGTGCTGGGCACGTCCGGACAGACGCGACCACGCAGCGGGTACGCACGTAATTGTAAAATGAGTTTTATGATATTATTTTATTGTGCTAAATGTGTAATGTTATTTAAATCTACATGGTGAAATTGAATTCATATGGGCATCCTCTTAAGGGTTCATTGTATTCATATTTGCACGCCATAGCATATGGCAAACATGTCTGAACCTGTATTTTTTTCATTATGTCATCCTGCATGCACGTTTTTATTCTTGTATGTGTACACATGTTTGGGCAAATAAATATATCTTTATCTTTACTCATTATTATGAATAACTTTCACTATAGGACCAAAGGTGAAATCACGAAATATTATCACTTGTTCCCTACATTTTGACGAGCTATGCGAACATAAAGGTAGGGAACAGCTGATTTTTTCCCCGTAGCTAATGAGTGAATGTGCGACGAACGCGTTGATGTCGTTTGTATGCGCGGTGGCTCGTAGCGGTGAAAATGACGTGACTGTGAGAACAAGTTAAAATTGCGTGTTTTTTTTTTTGTAATAATAAATTTTCTATTTCTACTGAATTAATACTCGATTATTTTATATAGGCAGTTAGCAATTTTGGCTTGAAAATATACTTGTGTAGGCTATAATGGTTAGAATATTTTACAAAATCCAAAAATAATATTCATGTTTTGATAAAATAGGTAAGTTGCATGTAATATCGGTGTACATAATTATAACAAACATTAAATTATTAAGGAAAGCAAAACAGTAGTTACAAAAACGCAATATAATTTCAGTTACGCATCACTTGACTTGTAGTTACAGTAGCTGAAAACTAAACGATGTTGCCTAAAAAATATTAATTCATTTCAATAATTCACTGACCTTGCTTTTTCAGCTAAATTATTTACGCGGAAAATGAATGAAACTGGCGTTACGAAGTATTTCACGGTATTTTAAATGTTCAGGCAATAAGTGAAGAAGTCATCCGAAAAACTAATTTCGATTATTAAGTCAGTAGGTATTTAAGTAAACTTTATTCATTATCTATTGCAAAACATCTTAAGTAAGGTGTGGACACATTAGATCGTAAACTGATTTACATATCAAAATAAATATTTCAAACATAGATCCCCGAAAAGATACGATAGTGCTATCCACGAAGACGCGCCCCACTCCACGATAACTGTGCGGTAAGCTGTACGGAGTACGGAGCGGAGCGGAGTGGGGCGTGACTTTACACCTGAAAACACCTAAATATAATCCAATTACTGAGTCAATAAGCCGCGTAACTAAGCGAGTCCCACATCTACATAGGCACGTCATAACAACCACGACAAGAGTGCAGTAAGGAAAGAAGGAGTCATTATCATGACACAAACAATCCAAAAAAGATGTCACTAACCGTGCTAGCAGGATGTGCCGGCAGCAGCACGAGTGGGGGCGGCTTCCTCTGCTTGCGCACGCCGCGGCGCCGCGCAGGAGCCGCGCCCGCGCCCGCTCCCCCGCCCGCGCCCGCGCCCCCGCCTGCGCCCGTGCCCCCTCCCGCGCCCCCGCCCGCCCCCGCCGGCGCCTGGTGCCGCCCCAGCCACCGCGTCACCAGCTTCTCCTTGCTGTTAGCGCTGCCGTACTCCGGCTCCTCCTAGGGAATACAGCTCTCGTCAAAATGTACACCATAATGATGGTAACTTTACGTGTTATGCTGTGTCCAAATAAACTTTATTCTTTCTTACTTTCTTTTTCTGTCTAATAACGCCCGATTCTTAATTGATTTTATGTAATCTGTTAATTGGCATACGATTTTGGTGTCTGTTATTTTGGTCATCGAAATATCCTCAATCATTCAGCGTTTTAATAACCGCAGGTTTTCGACTTTAGGCTTTCAGAAAGTATTTCAGTCTTTTCTTCCTAATTTTACATCGACTGGTTAACATCCAAGGCATACTCTACCATATTCTGTGGCCATCTTCCGCTCTCAAATCACTTAACCAGAAAACTGAGAGGCAATTCCCGTATTTTTAATGAACGTTCGCATTCGCATCTCATTCGCAATCTGTCAAAAACACTATCAATTTACCAACATTTTTGACAAGTTTGACAGATTGCGACTGGAATTGAACGTTTTTTAAGTTAGAGAATTGTCCTTCTGATCTACTACATCAATCATCTTTTAAACAGCTTCTGTAGTACTCGGGAATAAATCACAACATGAACTCAGAAGACGTTATTACGGTGCACGATTAAGAGTACACTATCTTTCTAACATATCAGAACTAAACATCACGCCCGTCATCCCACTAAGGGTCAGGTAGAGGCTCACATTTCGCGAGTCACGTTCAAGTGTCGTGTACCGAGCCTACTTCCATCACCTGGACGCAAAGACTCCGGGCTTCTATTCAGAAATGTTGGAAGAACCTAATAACACTTTGCCCGACCTGTGAATCGAACCCAGGACCAGGTCAGCAGTAACCACCACTAGACCACTAGACCAACGACCATCTATTCTACACATGAATGCAAGTAGCTCACCTTCTTCTTCTTTATGGTCTCCCCCTGCAGCTTGACCTCCAGCTCCTTGCAGAGTTCGTGGTTCCTGACCCTCTCCACATCTTGGCCTTTTTTGACTTCATCCACGCTGACCACGAACTGCTGCACAGGCCTGAAGGTCGGGTCGAACTGGTTGTGGTCGTACGCTTGCTTGGCGCGGAAGCAGGGGCAGATCCTCTTGGACAGGTGGTAGATGCTGATGATGCAGACCAGGCAGTGCACGGACGCGATGATAAGGAGGGCGATGTTGGTGAGGACTGGAGTCCAGGCTTCCATTTCATCCTGTTGGAGGAGTGGATAAATTAGAAACAGCAGCTTAAAACTTATGTGTCTGAACTAAGATTAGTTGCTTGTTGTGGTGCTTAAAAACTTACGTCAATTGAACTTACGTTAATATCATGTCCAATAACAGAAAGTCGGAATTACTACGTATACTCTATTATAATTATAACATACCTACACAGGCATTAAACAACATTAAAATTATAGATTTTAAATGGTACACCATAAATGCCCTCGATCTAAATAGGTACATAGGTAATAACAGTGTAGGTATTAGAGCCAACAACCAACCTCGACCTTTACACCTCGCGACCACCATCATTACAAACTAAAACGGCCCATCACTTCATTTGTCAGCATTGTTTAGTAATAAATAAGTGTCGAGTTGTATTATATATCTATACGAATAAAACTGCCATTAAACTATCGTTATTAATATTTCGGCACCTCTGACAGAAGTAAAATTAATGAGCATCAGTTTGACTGACAAATTGACGGGTTATGTTTCTATACTTACATATACCGTTCGAACAAAACTATCTTATATGAGTACCTCTGCTTCGCTTTTAAATGTGTAAAATATAGAATATGATTAAACGGAAGACAATGAACAATCATTTAAAATAAGTGAAATAAAACTCATAGAAGACAAATAAATAACAGTTTCAAGTTACAAAATTAATGAAGAAAATTATTTATGTTCATTAGCATGTTCAGAACAATAACATTCTTTCAGTTAATATGAAACTGTAAACTGGCAATATTATCTCCAGTTCATTCACATCACATAGGAGCGTGGAAAAATGCTCCTTCGAGAACAATATTGTTAATAAATATCGTTTGACTTTTAATACTCGCGCGACAAGATAATCAGCCCCATAGATTCACTGTTTCCCGTTACATGGACACACCTGGGAGAATAAATGGTAATTCCATGTCCGTGTCACACACTCCCGCTAGTATAACACACCATATTTTTATATTCTACATGGAGGGCCTCATGGCAACTTAAAACATTGCGCTTGGCTAACGTACCTATTGGAGATAGCATTTTGTTAACATTGTCAGCAAGTAGGACGCTGTTGTCTGTCGTCTTAATTGTTTCACTGATTTAATTTTCTCGATGTTTTAACATCACGCACCACAACACATTGACAGCGTGCGTCACCGTGTCGGTGCAAACAATTAAAGCTACTCATATAAAATAGATCCTACTGTAATTCTGTAAATTGTTCTTTTGACTTTATTTTTGTTTCACCGTTAAGTTTTGTAGTAAGTCGTATTTTTAATGAAGCTGTAACAGTGCATTGAACTCAACTGCACTTACTTTACGAGAAAATGTACTGGTACGTAGACTTACCGTCCGATTCTACCAAGAACAAAGACTAGTATTTTAGTTTTTAGACATTTTACTGAATATTTTAGTCACTGGACATAAATATTACTAATACGTAAGCACATTATGTAACTTGGTCACATCACAGCGTGTCAATGCTGTCCTTGAATTGAAGTATTACAAATACATTCGTAATATTTTACATAATCCATTACTGTTTATTACATAGTTATTACATAGTTATACATTCATACATGCTTCAAAAATGCCTTATATTTCAGTTTTCTATTCGTCGCGTTGTGTCAAGCGTGCTTTACTATCATTACAGCGAACGACTAATGAGTGTGACCGCTCGATAATTGACGTAACATTCGTGCGCCCGCGCCGTGTCATTATTAGCCGGCGAATGTGCATCACCGGGTAATGTCAGCCTTGACCAGGGAGTTACTACATCCGCTTGTTTGCACCCCATTATACGTTAACCTTATAAGTTGTTGTGAATCACAGAAATTGTGGGTTTGAGAGTTATGTTTGTTATTATTTTGGAAATTATTATAATGATTTTCAAAGGATAGCGTATGACTTTATCGCATAGCAGTTTTTACATAATTATGTATCTACTGGCAAATATCATAAAGTTAGTTACTATTTTGGAACCTTTAATTACTTATAGTAGGTAAACTATCAAGTAACTACGGGTACGTTGCAGACCTCATAGTGATACAAGACAGGATCCATTTGTTGGTTCATAAACAAAAATTTCATGTATTCCTGTAAGTACCAACTAATTTTAAAAAACCTGCTCCTTTGTTTAAGTTATTGAACTTAATATAAGGTAACAGTCGTTTCTGACCGGACGATACTGCAGTTAAGAGTGGTTATAGTCAATAAAATTATTCGTACTACTATTATCTAATTAGGTATCTATAATTAGACGTCCTCATTACTCGAAACGTTTATTTACTTCTAACTAACTAATACATAAGATGCCACGTATCTCGCTATGTGGAACGAGGCTGCACAATGCAAGGCTCCAGCACAATCCGTGGCGCAGGCATTCGCAGGTACTGGTAGGATCTATTCATTTGCCCACATGTCACCCGACGGCCTTCTAACATCCTCGTCTCACCGTTAGTAGGTACAGATGTATACAAGTTGTTGATCTCGTTTGTCTAAGTGCAATAAAGTAAGTGCTTGAAAGAATTGGAGATGCGCGTGTGTGTTTAAAAGCTGAATGTTTTCATTCGGTTTTCATTCAGTTTTTTTGCTGCAAATTTGCTGCAGAATATTAGAATTACGTTACCCGAAAGTGTATTTTGTGATCGTCAATGTTATTTTTGTACGAAATATTATACAAATGAGGAGTTATAAAGTAAACAATACCTACTTACTTGTACGTCAAAGTTATTATAATACTACATTTTAAGTTCTCAAGTAAGTGAAATCCTTGTAATAACTCCTATCATTTAATTAGTCAGATAACTTCCCTAGGCGTCGTAGCCTCGCAGGTCAAATATAGTCGTTCGGAACAGTAAATATCTATATACATTAATTAATTTTTCACTTCACAAACTACGCTTTGTACTTGGTGTGGTACAAGCTATTGTTGTTGTCAGAATCGCGAAGGCTTCCCCTTGATTGCCTACCCTATAGAGAAATATTCGATAATGAATGAGGAACCGACGTCCTCCACAAAGACTTAGTTGTGGAGTAAGTATTTACCTAACTGTCTGTAAGTAGGTAAATAAATAAAGAAAGTTAGGAAATACTTAACGTTAGTACTAAAAGTTGAGTAATTCGTTTAGCTAGTGGTTCCTAGAATAAGTTTGCCGTAAATGCCTGAGTTAGGTAATACGTAAGATAATATGTTAACTACTTACAAGTGCTGCAATTATGTTACAATATGAGTATTTTTACGATATTTTCTCTTCACATATTTTATTATTAGGAAGCTTTAAGGCCTGCTAGTTAAAGTTACATAGGTGATTAATGTTTAACAATCGTATTTTTAATTATATTTAATCTTTCATTTTATCTGGAAACACAGGCATCGATGGGACATGCTAATGTTATTTAGAATTGCAGTCTCCCGCAGCCATTTGACGAAAAGTATCGCAAGCTTACATAATCATTGTCAAGAATATAATAAACTGTGATGGAGGCATGTAATTCTATTAAAATATCTATCTTACTTTACAAATTGAGAGGTCGTCACATGAAAGCAACAACACAGAAGTTCCGTTTTTATAAAAAAAAGATAAGGGACAAAACAATGAAATTACAGTAAAAATAAACCGAAATAGGGACAAAACCTGAACATCGCTATCATATGAAATCAGCCTGTAAGTAGAACGTTGAGCCTGGCTCATCATACAGAGCTTGACCGAAAGTGTCATATAAGAAGGATTGATGGTCGCTATGTTTCTATTATCACGCAAAAGTATGCTGCCCGTCTTCTTGACTTATTAATTTATTTTGAGTGAAACTCATGTTTCTTTCAGAATTTCTTCTCAAGGGTCAGTCAGCTAGCAAATGCGCGCCATCTGGTTTTAAAATATTAACCAAAAAATAGCCGTGTAAATACAAGTGGACCTTTTGCACTTTCTTGTTTAAGGTAAATATCTTGGAAGTACAAATAAGCACAACTGATAGCGAGTTATTTATGCAGGCAAGTGAAGCGGCCAGTAGCAGCCAGCAGCTTGCCGAACCGCGCCGGCCAATAAATAGCTCGCAGCCGATGTAATGTCAGATTGTAGGTATGCTAATATTGATAACGTTTAATTGAATCAATTATTGGAGTACGCCAAGTGGAAAATATGTTATCTGCTTCAGTTAAAAGTTTCACTATTCTTGAGCTTCATATAGAACAGATCTTGATTGAGTGGTGTAGGTTTAGTTTGTCACGCAAACTGAGATTTTTATACTTGTGTTGCTCGTATCGTATCGTGCTTTCTTATCAGCGGCAGAAGTTAGGCACCGCTGCCGATTTGTTCTCGCTCATGATTCATGTTGGCTGTTTCTTTAAACTATTTAGAATCTTGCCCTTTTTAGAATAAGTCCTGTGGCAAATGGCCGTTCTTCTACCAAATGACGGTAGGTAGGTGCTAATCCCCGACAATATCACCCACTGACATAATAGCGCAAGGTTCATGAAATACTCTTTATCATCTAATCCCTTCGATGAGAGTACCCGATGATCAACTGTAACCAATGTTGAATGTAGATGCTGTTGGTGTTCTTTAATAAATAAATATATAAATAAAAATAAATTTCGTAACCTTATCCAACTGTTCCCGACATCGCATCATCCATAAGCAGTTTATGTTTACTCTTCATCATGTACTCACCTCGAAGCTGGCGTGCGTGGTGGGCTGTCTCAGGGAGTCGCGTTGCAGGCCAGTGGCAGCCAACACAGCTGCACTGTTGCCACAAGCCAGGCACAGCAGCGACAGAGCCAGAAACGCAGTCAGCAGAGGACTCCTGGAATTAAAACATGCGTTAGTAAAGCGCTCCATGTAGTTTGAGAATATGAAAGAGAGGACAAATTGTGACGCAAAATGGGAGGCATGTTGATCTTTTTATTATATGTAATGCTAACATTGCCGGCCGCCTGCTTTCATGTATTTGAGCAGTACAGCATATTCGATATCCCGAAGAAGGTTGTCAAAATAATACTTGAATTTCCAGCATGTTTGAGAAAAATAATTTTCATCCGATGAACAGACAGGTGAAGGTCGATTTTACCTCGGATCTTAGACTTTATTAAATGATTTGATTTGATTCAAAATTGGATTGGTTTAGGATACGCAAAAGAAATGTAAATAGAATTTATGTTTAGTTAACTTTTCGAAGATAAAGATGTCTAAGCGAAATTACATAAGCAGGCGTTGCAAATCATGTTATGGAAAATGCTTTCTGAACTTTAACGTTTTCTGCTGTGTGAAATTACAGTCTTTAGCCTCAATGCCCCAAATAGAACTTATCCTGGCAAGTTTTGCCTGCGACTCATGTGCATTAATGTTGATATTAGGTCCCATTTGAAGTCGTGACTTCGAGTCGACCTCTGTGACCTCTTGGTAATTGAGCAGCGAACGTTTGGAAATCTGCAGTCCATCTATTCAATTAGATTTAACTAACCAATAAAGGTCAATGAAACGTTTAGTGGAAACTTAGCATCTTGGTCACTTTCATAGAACAGGATAGGCCATTAACTAGGTGCCATCCGTCTAACTAAAAAGTGACTGAAGGATTTACATCCAGTTTGAGTCAAGTGTTGTGGTTGTGATTATGACCATTTCCTATGGGCTGAGTTCACCAATGAAACTGATCGCGATCAGAACATGTAAACCGCGTTCAAGTGTTGGCAGTATTCCACTGCAATGATGACACTGACAGCTCATGAACGCGGTTTAGGTGTATTGATCGCGTTTAGTGTCATTGGTGAAATTCGCCCTAAGTGAGGCTGCGATGAATGCCTTTTCATGTGGTGACTGAGTGAATGAGTAGACCTTCTCAATGCCCTCAGTGTCCACACCGACCGTCTACTGGTCATCGTCATCCTAATCAAATGATATCGAACCGTCCATACTTTCTCTGTGGCACAGCTGTTAATTATTAGTTTTATATCGTTGAGATTGATGGCAATAGCTCTGGCCTCGATTGTGGCTCGGTGTGAATATCAAAGTGGAATATTAAACTAGAAATTGGTGGCTCTAAAACTAAAGAAAGACTAGCTAGGCTGTTCCTTTGTATATTAATTACCAAAAAACGTGACGCGTAGGAGGTATAAAAAAACATGAACAGTATTATATCATTACGATGTGGGTCATTTGTCTCTAAAATTAAGTCGAGAAGTCGTGACGGAAGAACCGACAGCTCACGTCATAATAACGCACTCGGCCCTAGCATAGCACAACATAGCTTAAAGAAACTCGTTACAGATAAATAGAAATCCTGACTCAAGAGAGCACCTATTACGAGATTCCATTACAGCCTCCGTGATCACTCAGCCAATATTTTAACAGTTTATCTTAACTAAATCGACACTCATAGAGCATCAATCATCGATCGCCACTATCTCCCTTTCGGCACGTTACAAACTAATTATTTTCTCTCATGATTGAAAACACTTGAAAATGGACCTTGATTCGATGACTTTATAACACAGATTCGCCCGTGTGATGCAACGTGTCGCGGGCGAGTGAAAGCATACGACTCGCCTCATACACTTGTCTTGAGGCATCCTATCGAGTTTCATGTACTATGTAGATACTAGTGTCATGTTGTCTCTTGACTACTACTGAATACAGTAGAAAAGGAATTCATTGAAAGGTTCAGTGAAATTAGGTGGGACTTTTCAGTTTCATATCGTGGGAAAACATTTCCTGGCAGCCAGGTCAGGTTGCAAGGAGATTTCCAAAGATGCCGGGCGATCTTCGAGTGCATTTAATGCACCTGAACTTATGGGCTTAAATATTTAGAAAAACCCCCGAACAAATGAATACTGGGGATATGGAGATTAGTAATTTTTCAGGTATTCTCGGAAACAGTAACTATTCAGAAATTCAGACTTTAGAGTCTTGAATATATCTTGATTATTCAAAGGTCCGCATTAGCAAGTCCATGTGAATTCAATGTTGAATAGATTTATCTAGTGCGGCAACGGTACCCGAGACGCATCATTGCGCGCGCCGTGTTCCAACTAGACACACTGTGTTGTGTCTGAGAGTGGAGAAAAATTCGTTCTTAATTATTTGTGATGAACATTAAGGTGAAGAGAGCGATGAAATAGATTTAAAGATTCAAGGATCCATGGAGACGCATGAAGAAATATGGATAAGAATTTCGCCCAGTAGATACTTACTTACATTTTGAGAGGTGAAAATAGCTACCTAACAGAAAAATATGCTGCACTATCCCAAAATAAATGTGGATCATGGCTATTTTATTTAATCTCATGTTAGCTGACTGGTAGACGTGATTGGTAGACGGAAATGATTAAAAAAACCGGCCGGGTGCGTGTCGGACCACGCACAATGAAGGGTTCCGTAATTTCCGTATTGGGTCGAATTTATCCCAAAAACAAACTTAACATTGCAGTTGAAAAACATGTTCTTTCATACATTCCAACTGCAACAGTAAGTTTGTACGCACAATATTGAAAGATTTACCATGTTATTGTAGCACCATAGGCTTCTTATAGGTTCTCCTGTAATCTATAAGTATAGAACTATTTTATATATTTTTATTTTTGGCTCCGTTATTTCGGAGGTAAGCGGGGGGGGGGATAGTCAATAACTATAAACCTATTTATTAAAAAAATTATATATAAGTGTTTGAGTCCCTCACAGCAAGCCCTTTCATTGGTTATGTCACGAGGAACAGATTTCAAAATCTTTTTTAAATTTATTTACATATTTGCCTCCCGAAAGTGACCCCGATATTCAAAATTCATTTATGTATATATAATAATTAGGTATATAAAATAAGTATATAATAAGTAAAAAAAAACAATTAAAAAGATACAAATAAAAAGTGTAGGTACTTTAAACTAAGAAATGAAGAGGGAAGTGTGCCTCGCGGCTGCGCCAAATAGGCCCAGTTCAGCAAAAATGTCAGACAACTAGTGCCTGACGCTGGCGTGATGCACGAGTGATCCTAGGGTTCCGCTTTTTCATTCGGACGTCCAGAACCCTAAAAATCATATTGATATGAGAATCTACCATAGAATAATTACAGATCAAATGAACGAGCTTTCGGTACATAGCATTTCAATGCTTGGAGCTAGTACACCTAGTACATGGTGTCGTATGCGCTCACATCTGCGCGCGCGCAGCGTAACGCCACGCTCCGCTGCGCGTCACACCGCGTCTAGCTAGATATGGGCAATTCTTGCAAGGAAACGTATGGACATATGGAATTAAATACATATCATGTGAGAGATGCGGACGTATGAAACTTTTCATGAGGAAACTAGCTTTAACTTCCGGATTCGCTCGCGTGGAGGACCGGCATAAAAATATCCAAATTATGTCTTTATCCAGGACATGGTGTACCTAAATTTAATCGAAGTTCGTTCAGTTGTTAAAGCGTGAAAAGTTAACAGACAGACAGTATAACACCTAGGAAGACAGTGATGTAGCATGACATAAGAAAAGTGTGTGATCAGCAGAGTCATCGATGACCACAATAATCATATAGTACCGAGAAAAGTGATAATATTACAAACAGTGACCGGTCACACGTTCATCCTCCAATAACTTCAGTAAGACTCGAATCAAAAGTAGGTAATGAAACTCGAATCAAAGATAATGAAACTCGAATCATAGCGAATCAAATAAAAAAGTTACAAGAAGACTCATTACGAATACTCTGAATTACTCGCACCAATTTTTATATGACGTACATTTTGCTACTTTACACAATTTACACTCGCATGTTTCTCTCATAAATTAATGCTTTTTTAATCTTGTTCCTCTGTAGATACAGTCTAACGCACTCTCACTGAGATCTCAATCACTTCGGTTGTAATGTTTTTTTTTTTAATGTGAGTTTAATATCTGTTTTGACGGAGGAAATGTATCAAGTTTATTGCCAGCTTCCTTAGCAACAGCAAAAAGTAAAATAAAGGAAACCATAAGAAGAATGGTACTCTGATAGTGTAATACCTTAGGTCAATGCACATATTAATGTGGGGAGAGATAGAGAAGGTTATGTACAGTTAGGTTTATAGATATCAAAGTTTATTATTGTCTTGAAGAGTATACATTTTCTGGGAACAGATATCCACATTTAGTTCCTACTTTTACAATTTTAATGGCGTTGCAAACCCCGCGCGGTACACCTGCGTACCAAAAACCATTGTAGTTAATTAGAATGTCCTTGAAGAATTAAGATTGATCTTTTAGGGTGTTGCCCAGGGTCTATATTGGGTTCAAACTTTTTTATAATTTCCAAACCGCCTAAAACATGTTTGCAATTTATATATTTTCAATTTTCAATAATACACACTTTTAAATAATTTAGATTTTTATTATGCAGTTATTTCTGATAATCTTAGATCGAAACAATTCGAAAACACATTCATTCCATCTCGCCAAAATTTTCTTTACTTTATCACCCAAACCCGATCCCACATCAGCACGCGACCTTTACATTACATAACACAAGTACAGTCGAACAAGCTATTGGGTATACAGACAGATAACTTGCAACTGCTTTAAACAATTTTGTGAGTGTTTTCAGTAGTCAACAATCCTCTTACATCACTCTCCTAAGCCAGATGGTTAAAATACATACACAATCAAAACGAATTTTGGCAGTGTAGCGGAAAATGAATATATTTTGCCTGTATACCAAATAGCTTGTTCAACTGTACATATCATACAAGATGCAACTCAACAGCCGAGAGAAAGCGCTGGACTTTCATCAAACAACCTGGTTGCCATAGCAACGTGTTTGCGGAATGTTGTCGATTGATTTCCTATTTCCTGACTGAAGGATTTATGGTCAGCGTGGAAGTCGAAGTAAAGACGCTTTCTTGTACTTAACGACATGAGCTAGTATTGTGGAAGAGATGCACGCTGTTTATACTATTAATTTTCAATTGATTGATTCCGGAAGATTTTGTGAACTTTTTATATGACACTTCATAGGATTTGTAGTTACCATCATGCATTTTAGTTTTAACTGTGTATATTTTTGTCTTTATAGTGGGTATAGTCAGATTTATTTACAGCAAAACATTGGGTTTCGAATTCAATCCATGGGTTTAAATGAATCCAATGAATTCGTTAAGAAGCCACGTAACTACACAAAAGTTACTTTTGAAAACTTTCTGTATTTTCACGGAGACTTCTGTCTTCTATAAAGTTAAATGAAACCACGTCTTTGCCGCTTTGTATTTACATTCAATCTAATGTCACGAGTTCAAAGCCTGTTGGTTGAACTGTTGTTATTTGTTATGAAAGTAAACCGAGATTGCGTCACTTACGCACCGTTGCTGTCTAAACTGAGGGATACTTGTTCATTATGTTCTGCTCGTGGTGGTCTTCGATACACATTAGCTACCTTGGAATTATCTTTCACCTAATTATTAGTCTCATGTTTTGTAATGGTAGGATCTTTGGCAGTGTTTTTAAATTTTGCGTAGATTTTAAAGGCCACATCGCCAGGACTGGAATTGCATTCGCCATCAGCAGTTTTGAAATGTCTAGATCTTGCTTTCTCAAAATGTATATCGAATGTTTTATTACCAGTGATGGACAAAACGCTGTCTTTATTTATTACCTTTATACATTCTATGTCTCAATAATTGATATTCTTAGTCAATTGCTTATGCCATAGATCACAATGTTTGCATTTACATGATATTAGTATTCCGCCACGTGACCGATCAGCTAATAATGCGCGTGCGCTAATTTGTGAGGAAGCTCTCTTACGTCACTAATTAGATTGCAATTGGTTTTGAATTAGAACTTTTAAATTATTACAAGGAAGAGAATTTAGAACTAAAATTAGGTTGAAGAGCAGGACTAAAGTTATTTCTATCAGGAGATTCTATAAAAGCCACCTATGGACACCCAAGAAAGGGTTAGCCCGACAGAGTGATAATAGAGGGCCGAGGGCCGGGGTAGAGTCATGAACAAGTGAAGTTTCATGATATTTATGTATTTGGCCCAGCTATCGATGGTACTGTGAAAAAGAGTGAACCGGTGGGCGTATCAACATTATTAAAACTTTATGGTATTGATTCCATAACGTTAGGCAAAGTATTCTGTAACTTATTTCTTATAACAACTAGATATGGTTCACCGTTCAGGAGATGACACAATTTTAATAGATTTTTGTGTTACGTACAAACTTTTTACGCATCGCTCGTGATTCTGATAAACTAGTTCGCAGTCTCCAGTAAAAGTAGTTCCTCGCGCTAAAAAATATAAGTTATGCAAAGAGCGAGATAACCCCGAGTATTCTATCGAAGATTAAAATAAAGTTGACGTTAATTTTTATGTCGGAAATGTATTAAGCATTTAGTCTAGTCTCTCCCGCGATCTAGCGAAGAGTTAAGTCCTGTTTGTTTATATATTTCGCAAAAGATAGCTTTCTCTTTAATGAAATTCAACAGTCTCTCTAACAGAGAGACTGTTGTTCACAACCGCTTCCATATCGTAATAAGTTTAGTAACTCATGAACTCATGCTATGTTATGTTTTATTTTGTGAATTTTATCATTATAATATTAAGTTTATTGCAAAAATCATTTCACAGTCGCGAATTCATGCTCTGTTGCGTCAAACACGTCGCTTTGGAAGAAACTTACAACTCGGAATAAATTCACTCAAACGAACTCTCTCCCAGTTTATTGCACATAACTGACATGCATGATGCATCAAAGAGATCTCTCCACCAGCTCACACTCACCCGTTGCTTGCTCCATGCAATCCGTAGCAGTCATTGATGCCGGCGAGCACGCCGACCACTCCGGCCACTACGGCGACACAGCCGGCCCACAGTCCGGCGCCCACCCGCGACAGGGCGGCGCCCTTCACCACGGCCAGCGCCCCGGCGCCTACCAACAGGGCGCCGAGCACCACCTGCCCCAACCCCAGAAACACCACCAGTCGCCTCCGAGTAGGTTCATCACTGCCTGCTTCAACACTCTTAGAACTCACACTCTTGTCTTTCTTAACTTTCTTCTGAGGAGTCTTGCATATGAGCTGCTCAGTGGAGTCCTCGGACTTGAGGCTGGAGACGGTGGCCGTGGTGACCCTCGCGTCGTAGGTGTCGGCTCGCTCGGCGTCTGCCATGATTTCGGCGCATAACTGTGTGCGCGTGCGCGGCGCTCGGCTCTCGGCAGCGACTGAGGCGCATGCGCCTGCACGAGCCGGTGAAAGTCGCGCACCTGTCTGTTGTGTTGTTGTTGTCCACTGTTCATTGATAACAGATTCGGCGTCGCGTGATTTCGTATTGTTCGCACAGTTTGGATATGCGTACATTTGATTGTATATGGACTCGTGATCTCCAAAATCTCGGTTGAAATACATAGTTGAAATTGAAATGAAAACAAAGTTGCGTACTTTTGGAATTTCTTGTTATGCCATTGGTTCCAGTCACCGATCTGATATTTTAGACAAATAAGAAGACCAACCTCTTGAAAAAAAAATGTTTATAATTAATTGGATAACGACGACGATGGTCATACCATACCTTCAACTTACTAACATAAGCCTTCGACTTATAAAGATCGCCCCTTCAACCAGTTTATAACCATTAGGTACCTTCTTCAAAAGATGCAGTTGTATTTAGCAGACGAGCGTCACACACGCAGAGAAAGCGGCTCTCACGGAAGCGCTGGACACTACCGGCGCGGGCGCTGGCCGACGACGGCGGCTGCACAATCAGATGCAGCGATTACGTCTGATGCGTATTGTTATCAACAGATTAGTGCGAGGATCTGCCTGGAGGTCAGACTGTATTGATCAGGGGTAGTAATAAGAACTATTAAAATATAATGTACCGACTTTATGGAATGCCACGCTGATGGTTCACTAAACAATAAAACTTATTCAAAATAATGTTTTATCGAGAAGAATATATGATCAGAGAGTAGATTTATTCCTTGTATATGATATTTATGTCATTTGGTTAAAGACGACAACACTTTTACACGCCACGTCAATTTTTTTTTTTTTTAACTACTGTCTTACAACTCTGAGACTAAACTTGGTCTGGTCATATGAATATCATGCAGTGTGTCGGAGACGGTCTTTTGAGGAAAAAATTTAAACAGGTTATAATATATTTACTAAAGGATACTTCCAAATGAAAATTCGATCCCTGGGTAACGGCTGGCGAGTTATTTCTTCTTTCAGACTCAATTTATACGGATGCAAGGCTGTAGTCTGCCAGCTACCAGCTACCAGTTATATTTCATTTCATTTCATTTATTCATAACAATTTTTACATAATGTCGAATATTAAAGATTTAACAATTAAAAAAAAAAAAAGTTACGTGCCACTTAATAACTATGAGGGAGAGTAATAATAATAAATAAATGTCATTTAAATATCCAGATTATCAATGTCACAAATAATTAAATATAGCTATGTCAGATGTTCAATGTCAAGAATGTAAGTAATAAAAAAAAAAAATATATATACCAATAGTAGCAGCAATAATAATCCTGATAAATTTATAGTATATATTGTGTAATTAATAGGCTCTTTTATGGATCAAACGACTTTTATTCAACAGAACTGACGGAATACATTTTATAATCAACTGACAGATTCCAAACAACATTTAATTTTCATAATAGGTATACAACCTCCATCAGTATAATATGTATGTTTACAATTTAAATGTCATTAATTGAATAATAGCAGCCTTCCAGTAGGTGACGCTTCAATTTAGTTTGAAGTCCCGTTTGTAAAGAGATAGTTTTATATCATCGGGGAGTTTATTGAAGATTTTCACTGACATGTGACCGGTACCGTGTGCGACTATATTAAGTGTAGGAATATTTGTGCTTTTAAAATCTTTTCTTCTCGTACTCTCTCTAAGCTTTCTTTCCTCTTCAGTCTCAAAGTGATGTATATATTTATAAAAATGTGTTAGGAGCACCAATGTATAAGGAAGGTACAGTGAGAATATTCAAATCTACAAAGTGTCTCCTACAAGATTCTTGCTGACGGATGCAAACCACTCGCGTTCACTTAAGTCCGTTGATAGAGAACCAATTGTGAAATACCTCTAAAGCTTTATTTACGCGCAAGTTAAGGGATTGAATGTTGTCTGCTGAAATAATAACATTAGTATCGTCTGCAAATACCAATAACTTTGAATGTCCCCCCAAAATATTTTCCACATAATCTATTACATCGTTGATAAATATAATAAAGAGAATTGGACCCAGTATAGATCCCTGAGGAACTCCAACTATAGTACTTTCCAATTTAAATTTAATGGCTTGCTGATGAAAAAAATATAATAAAAAATATAGCTTGTAGCCCGACCAGTCTAGCGAGTAGGTGTCACCTTAGGAGATCGTTTGTCGCTAAAATAGGAAAGTAAAATATTTACTTTAACCACATAACTTTCATATAGACTCTGTATTAGGCCTGCACTTCATTGTGACTCAGTCTAGAGTCTAGTTAGCTCACCGAGCAGTCGTTTACTGTTAGAATAATCATCCTTACATATTAGAAAACAAAGTCCTCCGCCGCGTCTGTCTGTCGTCCTGTACGCGGTAAACTCAAAAACTACTGCACTGATTTTTGTGCTGTTATCACCAATGGATAGAGTACACCTCGAGTACGGTTTTAGTATATAATAACCGACATCCAAGCGGGCGAAGTCGCAGGCATCAGCTAGTATTAAATATAAAACCCTAAAATCGCTAGCTCAGCAAAATTTGCTAAATCTGGAAACAAAAGTTGGAATTGATTACCATATTCTAAATTAGCAAAGTAAGGAGTGACTTCAGGAAGGAACCGTATGTTAAAGTTATTGCTGAAAGGTCCTTAATGTACAGACGCAGGTTGGTATCGCTCACTGTTATCAACTCATACTACTTCCTAGTTAATAATATTATAAATGTGAAAGTTTGTGAGGATGGATGGATGATTGTTACTCTTTCACGCAAAAACTACGGATTTGGATGAAATTTGGGGCACAGATAGTATATTTTTATCTCAATATTCCCACCGGATCGAGAGTTCTGCGGGTGAAACCGCGCGGCACTGCTAGTCACATATCTATCTAGAAAGATCACGAACACACTACTGTTAATAATAAATGCTTCATGCATGCGAGCACAGATAAGACAATAATATAATATTATAGAATCACGATATATGAAGACAAATGAAGTGTTTATTGTCTTCATATATTGTGATTCTTCATCTGTACCTGACAGCCATGCATTCTTATCCTAAGAACCTCTGGTGATGATCACAGTCACAGATCTATGATAGGATGACACAGTGGCAGGGACAGTGATTATTGTTGTGACTCTGTAATGGAGCTCACAGAAGAGTAATCCAACGTGTAGCATTTAGACTGGATTCCTCATTCATTCAGCACACATACGGACATGCAAAACACAGCTTAAGAATATTATGTAGTTGAGTATACAAATGCAATTACATACATGTTATTATACTCAGTAGTAGGCCACTAGTCTGCCTCAACAACCCACTGATTGACTTCCTTTCCTGTCGTACAAAAATAACACAAACCTAGTACCTATAACCGGAGACAGCTACTTATTAACCGTTACCTACCATCAGCTGTCTTGAGCCTCCTTGTCTCTTGCCCGCACTTCCGGCTGACACCGGTCCGCGCCGGAAGCTGTAATTCTAGAGGGGCGCGTGCGCAAGTCAAACACAGGTGCGTTAGAAAGTAAAGGAACATGTCAGATCAGATGTTTGTGGTAACTGTTTGTGTTTTTTTTAAAGACAGCTGTTTTGGGTGTCCTTTTTCAATAATTTAAAGAAATTCTTAACGGGCGTTCTTTAACAAACTCAAACTATCGTTCTTGTAAGATCTCCCCAATTTGGTCATGTCGCAGGGCGGTTCGTGACCAGTCTAACAAGATCGAAGCAAATGTCAGCACCGCCTACATTCTGTTCATCATTCACTACCTGATAGTGTGGCTCGTGGTGCTCGCTTCACTCATCAGAAGCACTTGGTGTGACTATGAGTGCTACAAACGAACACTTTCCGCCTGTTATTCGATTTCATTCGTTTCCTCGCGCGCCATCATTTTCACCTGCACCTTGCATGTCCGGCTTTCAATGTGGACTTCTTTGTCATGTCCAGATGTTGACCATGTGTTGTTTAAACTGCGGTCACTACAGTGGCCTGACGCTTATATTATCACGTACCTATGCTATTATCACACTTTGTTCGAGTCTGAGCTCGTGGCTAAGTAATAACAGCTACACGGGTTGATCCATCAGGTTAAGCTACGCTTGCCGGGGTTGGTCCGTGGATGGGTAACCATCTTTAAATACCAAGACTCCTCCGTGCCCCGGAAAGCACACTAAGCCGTTGGTCCCGGATGTCATTTGTGGATCTTTGACAGTCGTTACGGGCCGTCACAGCCCGGAAGTTTGACAACCAGTCTTGCCAAGGGATATCGTATTACCCAGTTACTGGGTTGTGGAGGTCAGATAGGCAGTCGCTCCATGTAAAATACTGGTATTCAGCTGCATCCGGTTAGACTGGAAGCCGACCCAACATAGTTGGGAAAACGCCAGGCAGATGATGATGTTCGAGTCTGAAAGTAATCGGGCGTTC
The DNA here is from genome assembly GCA_949152455.1 of Lithophane leautieri. Taxonomy (NCBI): domain Eukaryota; kingdom Metazoa; phylum Arthropoda; class Insecta; order Lepidoptera; family Noctuidae; genus Lithophane; species Lithophane leautieri. The sequence goes on from OX424467.1 coordinate 18,187,593, forward strand.
CCCAAATATGCACTGAAGTAAAACTGAGTACGTGCCTACCAACGTTTATTTGAACATTTTCGTACTCGCAGTGCATTACACCTCGCACATACAAATGCAATCATATTTTGTATGACACAATCTCATTGCCCATTCAAGTCCCATGGTAACGTGTCAAGTTACGTTAGCGTTACATCGCGTTACATTCCCTCGCCTATGATGGGGAGAAACGATAACCTTACTAGTCTCTAACAATTAGGTGCGGGTAACGTAATCTTATTTGAATATTCTTAATTAGTTATACGAAGATAGACATGTGGTTAGACTATTAATTGAGGTGTGAAAGAGGGAAGTCTACGAAGTCACGTATGACACAACACACACTTCTCTGATTCCTGTTAGGTGCAGCAGGTTTGCCTCGTGAAATGCTTAAGACTATCCAGGCAGGCCAATAATAGGGTAGGGGTGTGCAAGATTGCGCTGTGTACAAGAATACGCAGAGCGATTCTCCAATCAGGAAACAGTCTTCTGCGGCCAACTTCGGTTTGGTAGAGAACCATCAACATTTTAAACGTGGTGGCATAAGAATGTTCGTTTTTAATACAATTTCAAAAGATTTATTCGAAAAAAACTAAATTTGATACCTGTTTTACAATATTTAGGTGCTTTGAAAATGTGATTGTAGTAAATGTAATCCAGGTGAACTGTTTTTATGTGTTTATTTCTATCAAATCGCTATCGAAACGTGTTTCACTTGAGTTTATACGACGTCCTGCCCAAAAGATAGCAGTAGTGGTGCTTCAAAGGTTCTTTAGTGCTCCATGTGCAAGAGTGCGCATAGCCATCGTGTACAAGAATGCGCGCGCAGTCTTGTACACTATATCAGACTTTTATTTAAGATGTTATGTGTTTTATAATGAAATGTGCTTACAACTATGCTAATAAACGAATTATTTATGTTTTTATTATGTCAAGAAAAAATGAAGATACGTATGTAATAAAATAAGTCTAATTATTGGAGTTGTCACCGTATCCAAAGTCATCTGTCGCGCAACCGTTAAAAGAAGCAAAATGTCTGAAATTTTAAGTAGCTCTCCACATAAAAGAATATTGGAAAAGAATTTAAAAAGAAGAATGAAAAACTTTTACCTAAGAAGAGTAATACTGTTAAATCAAAGAAGCCAGCAATTGCACCAAACAAGAAAAATTGGGCATGCCCAGGTTGCTCAGAAGTGCTGAGAGAACTAATTTTAGAAGAGTGGATCGAGTGTATTTCTTGCAAAAACTTGGCACGGAAAATGCATAGCATACGTAAGCCATGGTAGCTTCAAATGTGACTTTTGTGTGATGCGCACTCTTGACCTTCGTGCGCAAACTTGCACATTTGTCGGCGCACTCTTATCCTCATACGTTGTGCAAAAGTGCGCATTATAGATGCTGCAACTTTTTTTAATAGTTCCGACCCCGTTACTTCTAATTTGTTTTTTTTTTGTTTTCTAACTAGGCAGATAACCTAGGTAAATGTATAAAGACCGATGTTGCTTCTAAAACGCTTCGTATTCTTTTAGAGAACATAATAGTAAAAGTGCGCAGTGCTGCACACCCCTACACTCGTAGAAGTGTCGAGTGTCTACTTTTAATAATCAATAAGTATCAGCGGAAAAACTTCCTCTGCTGGACATAGACCTCCCCTGAGTTGCCAGTGATGGCATTCAAACGTGATAGCTCTCAATGGGCCTAATTAGAACACTCAAAGTCACTCAAATCCAATGAAATAAATAAGTTGCATTGTAAATATAGTAATCCAATAAGTATCTCAAGCTCAACTAGGGATGGACCGAACATGGTTTGAACCGAATACAAATTCCAGCCGAACATTCGGTGTAAATAAAACAATTGGCCGAACTTCGGTTACTTTTGCAAGGAAATAAAGAAAGAAAGAAAAAAATATACGTAAGTATAGGTACAAATATTATTTTTATATAATATAATATTATTACAGGCACACGCAGTGTTTATAGAAAAAAACGTGACATATTTTATAATTGTCGCTATTAATAAAACTTCTACTCTTACCTTTGTCAATTGTCGACTCCGTAAGTCTTCTTTATGTAGTGCGCGGCCTTCTCCGCCATCATGATGACGGGCGCGTTTGTGTTCCCGCGGATGACGGCCGGCATGGCGCTGGCGTCGGCCACGCGCAAGCCGCGCACGCCGCGCACGCGCAGCGCCGCGTCCAGCACGCCGCCCAGTGCACACGTGCCTACCGCGTGCCATGCCGTCATCGCCAGCTCGCGCACCTGGCATCTTATCACCTCATCCCCCTCCAAACCCTTACAATTCTCTGCAGTCAAGTCCACCACATAAGCACCTTTCTCCTTGAAATACGTCGTATTAACCAACGACAGAGCAACCTTAACAGCTTCAGGATACTCCTCCATATCGGCAACGTTGTTAAAAGTACCAGAATATATCAGAGGATCGTCCATCGGGTCCGTGGAGGCCAGCGTCACCTTGCCTCGTGACTGCGGCTTCAGCAGCACCACGGCGAGTGATATGATTTCGTTCTGCATGCTCTCCTTCATTAGCTTCATACAAGTGTCATTCGTGTACCCGATGCCTCGCATGCACGCATCATAAGATAACTCTCCTTGAGGGATGCATGAAGGGTAAATTCCAAAATATGGTACGTTCGGGTCTCTGTCCTTCTGAGGCAGATATATACCTATACTGTCGGAATAAGACAACAACCCTGACCCATCATATAGGTATTTGATCACTTCGAAGGCGAAATCTCTTTCTTTTTGCGGACAAGTGCCGTTCTCTGCGGCGATGTAAAACAGCACCATGACGTGGTCGTTCAGACCCTCGCCTACCGGCAGATTTTGAACCACATCTATTCCGAAATCGTCGAGGCAAGCTTTTGGACCGATGCCCGACAGCAACAACAGCTTCGGAGTGTTGAAAGTCCCAGCTGATACAATTACCTCTTTGTTGGCGAAGAAGGACAATTCTTCTCCATTCGAGAGAGCCTTGACACCGACCGCTGAGTTGTTCTCAATCAAGATCTTCGTCACTAACGTGTCTTTTAAAACGTGGAGGTTGTTGCTCTGAACTTTATTAAGCAAAGCAGTTAACGAACTGTCTCTTCGTCCATCTCTAATGGTGTGCGAGAACCTGCCGGCTCCTATTTTGTAAGGGTACGTCATGTCGTCCACTATGTCGAAGCCTAATTCTTCAAAGGCCTTCAGAAGTTTTGCGTTAGCGCCATCTGGTACATCGATACCTGATACTTCAATTTCACCGTGTGTTGCATGGAACTGCATGAGCTCGCTGTTGTTGACGATCCTGTGGTCAGTCATGTGTTCGGTCTTCATGAAGTAGGGAAGTACGTCGGTCCAGTTCCAAGCGTGTCCCATGATGTCCGCCCACTCGTAGTAGTCCGCGGGGTGTCCGCGCGCGTATACCATGTCGTTGAGGCTGCCGCTACCGCCCAGCATCCTGCCGCGCGGCTGCTTCTGCCGGCCGCCCGCCAGTGACTGACTCGTGTAGCCGTCGTCCACCGTCGTGAAGTTCCAGTCGTAAGGGGACTCTTTGAGAGTTGAGCGGAAGCCTGGTATCTGGAAATTGATTTAAGAAATTAAAATATTTATGTTTTTCACGAACATGCTCATATTATATGTACAACGTGTAACGTTTAATACGCAAAACCTCAGACACCCCAACTGATTTTTAATTCAATTGACCTATTTCAGAGAGAAAAAAAATCATTTAAAAAATTGTAAAGGTTTTATGTGCTGTTTTAGTTTTGGAAGATTCGTATTTACATTGAAATAAAAGCTATTATTATCCCGCGTATGAGCAAATTTAAATTGCTCGACAACAATTTGTGTTTGTTTACCTATTTTGGCGGGTTTGTGCATGTGATGGCATGGCCTATTAATAAATAGACACGGCAACGTTTTTTAAAGAAGATTTTTTGAAAAATGTTACCTATATTCAAATTTGGTTTAAATGATTCTGCTCGTTATTCTGATCAAACTATTTTCAAGTTTTGCGCATTTAACGTTACACGTTGTATATAACAATGCTTGAATAAGGAAACACAGGGGGCCTAAAACAGCCACATTAGCAATTCCTCTAAAAGCAGTTCATTTCCTGAATCCCAGCTGTCATTAGCAATTCCTCTAATTTGTCATAAAAGCAATTCATAACATGTGGACCATTTTACGAATCTCCATAGAAAACTTTACATGCCGATTATATTATGAATTGTCAGTTTGTGACATTTTACGATGATTCATTTTATAATATTTTCATATTATGATTCTGCTAAAGTGACCGTTTTAAGCCCCATGGTCATTTACTAGCAATACATATATGTATGGCCATTGATTTACAACCTTCTATGTAGTATACATTTCTATAGCCTTTATATCCTAAGCTTTTAAAAATAAACCCTAAAATAAGCTAGGATACTATACTAGGATACCTACGTATAGGCAGAAGATGTTCACGGTCTTCTGAAAACATTCCAGTATGATAACGTGTGCGAACTCACAATGCTCTCCTGCGGCGGGTCGGGGCCGGCCTCCAGCAGCAGCACGGTAAAGCGCGGCTCCTGCGCTAACCGCGCCGCCAGCACAGACCCCGCCGTGCCTCCGCCCACGATGATGAAGTCGAAGCAAGACCCGTCTGCATATCATTTTTATAACTTTACCTTCTTCAGCAACACATAAAATCACAGTTCGACTGGCGGTTTTGAGTATTTTCTATATGGCCTACGCAAAGGACATTTGCGTAGGCGACATTAGCGTCGTGTGACGGATTGTTGAGCTCCCTAAATCTAAAATAGGGTTGAGCTACACGATGACATGCATGCATGCCATCTGTCGGAACAGGTCAACTTTTTCTTCAAAAGGCTTGCCCAGTCATGGCCCATGTATTGTTAGACTCCATGAAATTCCAATAATATAATGTTTGGACTTTAAAAGAGACCATGACCTCTGTGTTTGTTTCGGTATTTCTTCTGAAGGATCAGTCAGCTAGGAAATGCCGGCGCCATCTAGTTTTATAATATTGACCAAACAATTTACTTGTAAAAGTGTCTTACAAGATCTACTTATAGAAATATACATAATTACATTTCATTTCAGTATTCTATAAATTAATAACAATACGTACTGTTGACATCCGCCTGTCTGAGGTAGGGTTCCTGCACCAAACACTGCGAGGCTGCAAAGAACTGCAGCGCGGCCGCCACCGCCGCACCCGCCGGCCCTGCGGCGCCCGCGCACCCGCCCACCGTATAACACATCCTTGTTGGTAATAACAGCTCAAATTATTTATTTATATATTTTTATACTTATACTTATTACTGCAAGTTAGCCATTAATACTAAAGTTAATTAAGTACTAAACTAAAAAAAACTGAATGCGCCAAGTGCGAATCGGACTCGCGCACGAATGGTTCCGTACCATTATCTATAAAAACGGCAAAAAAATCACGTTTGTTGTATGGGAGCCCCCTTAAATAGCTTCTGACGTTTCATAAGTGCCCATGTAAGCTTATGTGAAATAAAATATTTTGATTTGATTTGAAATATTTATTTTATTCTGTTTTTTAGTATTTGTTGAGGTTTAGCGGCAACAGAAATACATCATCTGTGAATATTTCAACTGTCTAACTATCACGGTTCATGAGATACAGCCTGGTAACAGACGGACAGACGAACGGACAGCGGAGTCTAAGTAATAGGGTCCCGTTTTTCCCTTTGGGTACGGAACCCTTAAAATAAGTAAATCCTTTCACACTGTCTTCGCACAGAACCGCAGACATTCTAACATTATCGTCATCCATTCATCAGCAAATAAGTCGAATCTAGGTTTGGTCTCCACGAGCGCTTGTTACTCAATATAATTATACAAAGACATGGTCAATGTGGAGTTGTGGACCCACGTCAGGCGTAAAATAGGAGAGGGGAGGACGGCTTTATTTTGACTGATTTGCTGTACGTAATATTTAATAATTATTTTATACAACACGTACCTATTTAGTTTGTTTGTTATTTAGATATACATTAATTATAGTACATTACTGTCGCGACCGCGCGGGCATTGATGGTCGATCGTGAAAACACATACGTGGAGTCCATCAATGCCTGGTTGCGGTCAAGGCTTATTGTATAGTACCTACTTTTCTCAAATAATGCGCGGAAATTCAAACTAAGCAAATTCATTATAAATTCCAGAATCAATGACGAACAACGATAATTTTTCACGCGCTACTTAATATGTCTATTTGTTTCTTTTTTTACTATAAATAGCTTTAAACAAAATATGTTGAAGTAAAAAGTTCGTTTCATTTTGAAATAACACGACAGATATGACTACCTATTCTTAATACCCAAGTACTTAATTTATTCGGCCGGTAAACACAACAGATATGCATTTCCATACAGACATTGCCGGCCGGGCGCTCAAATTATTCGACCAGTGGGTACAGCGATTTACAGCACATCTCTCTCTAAGCCATCTCAGAAATCGCTTAATTACTATGCCACTTTCATCTCCCTGCTAGACCTATTTCATCAGTAAACAAACATTGCCTGTAATTCAGTAGGTAGGTACAACGCTATAGGTAGGTATTGCTATTGTATTGCTTCAGCGCAGTTTTATTTACAAACAGACGTCACTAATTTGAAGAAGATTAGTGTGGCATTATGACTTGATGTACCTACTCAATGTTAAATAGGTATGTAGGTAATAGGTAGGCAGGTATTCACTCACTCAGTATGTATACCTAAATATGAAACCGTAAATCATCAAGAATAATCAACAAAAAGTCTGCATTTGTTGTTCGTATAATGTTATACCTACAGTGTGTCCGGACATGGACTAGCGATATTCAAAATACTTAAATTAAAAACTATTTGAAAGTACAATTACACTCTAAGCTTGGATCCAATACACTTGCCCGCTATGTGGCAGCCATTTTGTTTTTTGTTGAAATATTCTCTATGCGAGTACAAAAAATAACATATCTCTCAAAGTTTTAGTCATACTGAGATAAAAATAGGCTTATTCGAAAGGCAATATTATTGTCTACCGTCTGCATTACAAAGCAATCCATAACTTTTGAAAATAAATGTGAAAGTCGAAAAAAAGAACAAAAAATTATGCAATTCAACCAATAGTTGTTAATTACTACAAAAGCACCCCCGACTACATTATATTTTTTACTAGATCAACAGATGTTGAGCTAAGCTACAATACAACATAAAATTGACAACTGTTTGTCTAATATTTTAAGAGTTATTGTTTTTTGAACATAGCGTATGCGCAAGCACAAAAGGCCATTGTCGGAAACATAAACAGGAAATCATTTAAAAAAAAACATTACTTATAAAAAAAATATCATTAAAATTGTACCTAGGTACTTTAAAATAGTTTATATTTAAGGACCTATTTAGAATATCCCTAGTCCATGTCCGGACACACTATATACAACTGAAAGTACCTACTTACCCAATTTCGCGAGATAACGTCGTCGGTCGATGCCCCACACCTTGAACGGCAATAGATAAGCGTTAAATAAACATTTTAAAAGTTCCTTCTCAAAAAATGAAAAGATTCGCTACTCTGAAGGATGAATGCCAGTTGTTGTTTTACAACTAATTTATACAGTTGCCTTCACCACGTCTCTTCAGAAACTGACCTTGAGTCACATAGTTAGTGTGAATTGTATATTTTAGTTAGGTAGACTACGTTTATACTTTGTTTAGGGTGATTGGGTAACACACATAAAATGACAGTTGCTCGCAATGGGTATCATTTTAGCTACCCGTGGCCCGCGAGCAAATCTAAAGATTTTTATTTACGCCTAAAATGAAAAATGTATCTGAATCCCAATCTTGGTCCCGAAACAGCTCAGGCTATTTTTTTGGATTCCGTACCCGCAGGGTGCCAAACGGAACCTTGAAAGCCTCCGCTGTCCGTCCGTGGGCTGTATCGTATGAATCGTATCTCATAAATAGGTAGACAGTTGAAATTTTCACAGATTGTGTATTCCTGCTATAACAAATAATAAAAATAAAATAAAGTAAAAAATTAAAGGGGGTTCCCCTAAAAGAAACGTGATCTTTTTACTAAATTTAAAAAAAAAATATGTTCTATAAAATACTGTACCTACCGTGGTAGGGAAACCCTTCGTGTGCGAGTCCGACTCGCAGTTGGCCAGTTTATTTGTTGCGTTGTTGCATAGCAACATTAGAAACGAATCATAAATTCATTGAGCCATCATTTTAGTTGCTAAATAAAGATTCCCTTTATCCCTTATTTCAGCGAAAAATTATTTTCAGTGTGACCCGCTGTTGTAATTTTATAGATGGCCCTAAACAAATTCGAGTTTGACACCCCTTTTCTAGTCTCTCTCGACCACAAAAGACGTGGACCGCGTGCCATTCCATAATACTTTTCATATTTACAGTATTCACTCACACAACCGATGAATGCCCTATATGACCACGGTAAATGAGCACACAACCTGTCCAGAGTGCACCGCGTCAACACTGAATGATCGTTAGGTACGTAACTTACTCGGTCGGCAATTGGTTTTCAAAATTCAAACATCTTCAAAACACCCAAGGTGGACGTTCTTAATTCGTCATGTTTGTTTTTTTTTTTCAATGTTCGTGTATCTATATAAATACACCGATTACCGAAAATGACTCAAGCGATTGTGTCGTTGTTCTCCCGGGTTTAATGACCCCTTCATGATGATGTCGGCAGTAATCTGTGGCAATAGACTTGTACGAATTTGCCAACAAACACATTCTTAAAAAGAAATAACGCCTGATAATACTATCATAGCAATATAAACTTAAAATATAAATCCTATAAAACGGATACATTATTTTTAAAGTACAGTCTAGTAAAGTTAATATTGACTTACCTTTATATATGAGTTGCAACAATGACAGTAACCGACTAGTACATGATCATCGACCTCTATGTATATACGAGGTCGATATCGGCTGAATAATCAGTGCATTTATCTCAACAGTTTTACATAATACTTATTATCTAGGAGTGCTCCAAAATGGCCGATAGTACGACTACTAGAAGATCAAGGCCTCAGCTAGTACCTACCGTATGTCTGACTGTCTGTGGTTTAGCTCGGAGACTCTTAATACTAGAAAGCTGTAATTGGGATGGGTGTACATAATCACGCCGGCAAAGTGGTAAAATAAAATAATGAAAGCATATGTTTAGGGTACCTCCCCTACACAAAGTGTGGAGTTTTTTTTTCTCATCTATACTATCCCATGTTGTGGGGTGTCGTTGGAAAGGTCGTCAAATACCGGGGTGAGTGAAAACCATTTTTGGATTCAGGGATCCGTTTGCGAAATATTAAGCTAAAAGTGCTTATTTTGGTGAGTCCAGTATACCCCCCCCAACCCTGCCAGCTAAATGGTTGCTTTTTAATAAGTATGTGAAAAAATTCACGGAAGTAGGTGGTATAAACGAAAGTGAAAAGGACAACTATCACAGCTAAGTAGGCTCTACAAGTTAACGAGTAATAATCGACCAACTTACATTTGCAGTAGGAATGTATGGGAGAACATATTTGCAACTACAATGTTAAGTTTGTTTTTGGGATAAATTCATCCCAACTACAGAACCCTTCATTGTGCGTGGTCTGATACGCACTTGGCCGGTTTTTATTATCTACTAACACTTCGCCCGCGACTTCGTCCGCGCGGATTTCGTACCTACTTTATTCTTACGAACTTTCACACCCCCACCTTCACTCCCCTTTAAAGGCCCTTACCCTATTTTATGCCGGTAGTACATGTTAGGACATGTTAATTATTCAGATTTGTTACAGTTGTAATGGCAATCATGTCATTTGGTTAAATAGGTTTTTATCTGTAGTATCTATCTTATTTATCGTATATAGATTCCTTTCTATCTTGTGAATGTGAGAACGGCGTAGGCTTAGTGAACTTATAGACTTTTATTTTTTATTTTTTTATGAACTTTACCTGAAACTTTTTGAATGCCTACACTGTCCTCCCATAACTATGTATTAACACTGTAATTCGAAAATATTGTAAAAGCCAATTATCTTTTAAAAGAGTAACCATGGAGTTTCTTGCCGGCTTTTCTCCATACCGTGCACCTAGCTTCTGACGTTTCATAAGTGCCCATGTAGGCTTATGTGAAATAAAATATTTTGATTTTGATTTTTTGATTTTTAAGTACGTTCCTGTGGGTCTGGTATTCAGCTGCATCCGTTTAGAATGGAAGCCGACCCCAACATAGTTGGGCAAAGGCTAGGCAGATTGAGTACGTTCCGGTGGGATAATTTCCGACCTCCACGCGGGTGAAGCTGCGGGCAAAAGCTAGTCTACACATATAATATAACGAGAAAAGAAGGGTAGTTTTCGAAAAATAATCATTACGATTTGTATGACGGGCGGGGCTACTTCGACTATCAAAACACAAACACCAGCTTCAAGTCTGCACACTCACCCGTCTTTGAATACATTACGGTAGATTAAATAAATTTATGTTATAAAAGCTTTAATGAAGATCTTTCTTACGTAGGCGTAGATCTTAAAAAAGAATATTCTTCTTATATGTTCAAAGGAACCATGTTTTTGAAATCGGGAAGAAATAGTTACAATTACCCCACAGTGGGGCTATTTCAACTATGCCACATATTTATCGTACTAAAGCCGTTATCGTTTTGAAATTGAGAGCCAGAGTATATTTATGGCATAATTCATGCCAATCTATGGCTTATTGTTTCCTAAAATGGTTCAGTAACGTAATACAACACCTACTTTAAGCGCCTCGGAGGGGCAATTTCGAATTTTACATAGATAGTAGTGCAGGGACGTATCCCAACCAACATTGTCGATAAATCAGTTCAACAACAACCATGAATAAACTTTTAATTAAAAAAAAAAACGTTATTTTAGACTAATTCAAACAGAATTGCAATTTGTTTATTTCCTGTTTCTTATTTTTTTTCAGAATTTTTATTCAAATTATCATACATAGACGCTAATCAGCTGCATCCGGTTAGACTTGAAGCCGACCCCAACATAGGTTGGGAAAAGGCTAGGCAGATTGATTGATACATAGACGCTAATATTTTTCAAGCTCCTTGGATAGGTTGTAAAAAAACAATTTTCTTCATAAAAATAATTTATTATTGAAATAAGTAATAGTCCTCCAGACCGTATTTCGGTCACGGCGGCCAATCTTAACAGAGAATAGCCTTCGGCGCGGGAGATATTATTATGCACAAGTGTGTGCGCAGACACAGATCCACTCTCTCCCATAGTCCGATGGGACGATGGATTTTGACTGCCCCGTTGGTCTCGTGGTCGCAAGCGTGACTGCTTAGCGTGGGGTCCTGGGTTCGATTCCCGGGTCGGGTAAGTGTTATTGGGTTTTTCCATCCAGGAATTTCGAAGTAACAGCCCGGAGTTTGAATTAAGTAAGTGGCTGTTGACACACTGATATTTTTTTATTTTAAGAGAGGGTAAATTCGCAATTAACACAACTGTCTACAACATTGGATATAGAGTATCGATATAATGGAACATCATCACATCACTAGTGTTTCGCAATACCATACAAAAATTAAGCGGGGTAATTATGACTTTAGGTTAGTCCAAATAACCCCACTTCTTCTTTTCGTGGGGCTATTTAATGTCAGTGCACCAACCTCATTTTTAGAAAAATCACTGGCCAGCACGAAAAAAAAAAGCTCAACGTGCCTAAATAAGTTTTCACTTCAAAAAACTCTTTAAAATTTTCTATTTTATATTCAATTCACTTTCCATAATTTTGGTTTGTTTAGCATTGCAGAGTTAGTGCAAGCGGTACATAATGCCGAATTGAGCTTCCTTCCGGAAGAACTGCGCGAAAAGTATTTTGAAAGCGTACTTACAATTTGTTCAATGTATGGATACACCTAGGATTTTTCACGCTGTAGTGAAGTGAAAATTTGTGCGTTTCGCTCGGTAGCAAAGTTATTCTGCGTCTCGTACCTTTGAAACCTGAGCAAGCAAAGGATTCTAGGATTGAACCATGAGCGAAGCGAGTGATTCAAATATAGAATCCTGAGCGTAGCGAGGGATAGCATAAGTACTCGCGCCAAAAAACAACTTTGCACCTTTGCATAACAAATAACTATTAAGTCAAATAATGGAATCATCCCAAACGATTTCTCAAATGCCACCCTTCTGGGAAAATTGAAAATTAAGGTATACAGTTTTTATAAAAAATCTTATTTCTATACAGCCTTACTAATAAACTTTTATGCACGACGTATATTGGGGTTATAACACCAACGTTACCAATAAACGATATTTTGACATTTCAGTTGTACACATCTGGTGTAACAGATACTTTTAAACAATGAGATAATGTACAACCGTTATCCAGCCCTCGGACCTTGTATAGCAGACGTATAACCTATAAAAACTAGTTGCTTTTGTCATATTGAGTTTGAAAACCATGCATTATTTACAATATTTCGATATTTTTGATGAAATCTATTATGAAGAGCTACCAAGAAAAAGCAAATGTTACAAAAATCGTTATTGTCCTTTCTGTTTACAAGAAAATGTGTTGGCTCATTTTCAGTTGAAATATAGGTTCAGCAAACTACACCTAAACAGTTTATTTAGTTAAATGCGACATTGAACAGAAAGCTCGAGGTGGTGGACTATCAGTAGAATATCAATTTACTGCGAAAAAAATCATAACCATTTTACAATTTCAACTTCGTGGCCTTGAGATATTTTGATGTTCAAAATTGACTTTCACAGCTTTTACTGGTTGCGTTCCATACTTATTTTCTCAGATCAAAAGGGGAAAAAACACTGTATATTTCCTATACATAACATCACGCCTGTATTTCCCGAAGAAGTAGGCACTTAATGCATGCATCATTCATGAGTGAAATTAACAATAATTTATGTTTTTAATTCGTAAAAGAATGCACAAACGGTTATTTTGGAAATAAAATCGACGTAATTATTTAAATTTACATTTTTTTAAGTTATAAATGAGTGTTTTCCCAAATGAAATAATATCACAGATTTTACGCAGGACCATTTTCAGAACGCACCTTCTAATGTTGCCAGTGTTTTTTGTCATAAGCAGTGGATAACTATGCATTGTGTATACACTGATTATTAGTAAAGGAAGTGTGTAACGCCTATTCACAGCTTATACATTGTACCACAATAAATTTGTTAAACAGATGTTTAACTTATTTTTATTAGTAAGGCTGTACTATTATAAGTAGATTTTTACAGTTCTCTGTTGTCTCTAGTCCGACTCACGATGATAATTATATAACCTTCTGCTTGATTAGAAAGATGGATAAGTATTCCTTATCGGTAGATATCATGCTGTCGCACCGATGAGAGATTCGCTCGTAAGTAGCAGAGATAAACATATCTGTATATTGCGACACGTATAATGTTGTTTATTGGATGTAGTAACCCGGTATTTCTAACCGTGCCCCTGTCAAGTCAACGTCAAAATATTACAGTGTATGTACCTACCTACCTATTTATAAAAGCGGGCGGGTGAATTCAATCCAGACAATCTACGACTCTTCAACTGATAAGCTGATGAATAAACCCTACGTCCTGCTGATGGACTAGGGACTGCGGGGCATTACCAAAGCAGGGAGCGATAACTGTATACAAATGCTTATTGTTCATTTGTACATAGGAAGTAGATATAAATCCGTATCACATTAAATGGCACAATTTTATTAGGTATAATGTTTACAATATGTACATGGGTATAATATGGATAGACATCTAAGTGGTACCAACATTATAATAATACCTACTTATACTTCATGCATAAACGTCGTGTGTCCTCGCTAGAGCTGAGAACTGAAACGCGAAGAGAACTTCAGGCTTTATGTACTGTAGCTGAAAACAAAAAAATGTCACCAAATCAAAATTGACATACTATGAAGAAGTAGATCATCATCATCTAATATCAAATCACCGCACGCGCAACTCGCGCTACAACTGTGTCAGCATCAGTAGAGCTCGAGCACATCAACATTGCGTCTATTAAAATAAAGTTTAAAATCGCTTATCACTGTCCGTGGATAATCTCTCGGACTATTTATTAGAAGTTTATTTAATTTCAACTGACGCAAGGTTGACATTTATCTGGCAGTGAGAACTACACTTTACTACGTTTCGCTGTTATTGTCCGATAATAATATACTACTTAAATCAAATCTACAACAACTAAGAGCAAACCTCGATACTGCTGGTTGATTGGTAGCAGAAGATGATACGACCAAACAGTGCATGCGTGGTAGGTAAACCAGTGAACCGTATATCAAACAGAATGCGGTTGTGAAAATTAAGAAAAAAATAAATAACAGCACGGCGCGGGCGCATGTAGAGGCAAAATACTATTATTTTGTCACTATCACCATCATGTTATTTTTATTCATTATATAGACGGTTTACTGGTTAATCATCATGACATGAAATAGATATAAGCACCTGATGTGGGCATACCTTACGGCCGCGTCCTATTTAAAAGCGATCGTCCCAAGGATAGGCGATCGGTCGCGTGCCATTATGTCATTGTCACTTTTGTTCCGAAAACCGGAAACCGCCGCCGCCCGCGCCCGCCGTCTCTTGGCGCGACCACGCTTTCAGGTTCACCGATCAAAAAATTCGAACACTTTTAAATGGGTCGTTGTCAAATTTTGCGCAGGTACAAACTTTTTATTTTTTTAGTATTTATAATGTCACAACCTTTTTATCCCGATATTCCCACGAGATCGAGACTTATGCGGGTGAAACCGCGTGGCGCAGTATACCTAGTCAAAAATGGGTAGAAATAAAAGCTCCCAAAAAAAAAATTAGCTTACTAAAAATATGAACTGCTTTAAATAAGTACTAATTTTCCGACAACTTGCGAATACAAATAAAGAAACGACCGAATAAAATACTGAAACTTCCGAAAAATCAATACAGAATTTGCTGACGTAGAATTTTTTCACAAGCTTCAATTGCGCTCTAACGAATACTACAGTTAGCCATTTTCATCGTCACTAACTTATTATACATTTAGAATTAACCTGACACATTTTATAAACTGTGGCGCTTGTTAAACTATTGTGATATTATAAAAATACTTTTCTAAGTGATTCCATACTCCTAAGAAATATTAAAATGTGCTTGTAATCAATATCATTCATTACCTGCCACTCTAATCAATTGATATATAATAATGTCGCAGGGTGATTTGATAATTCATATTTTCAGTTTAGTTTTTTTTTTGGAAATTTATTTTATTATTTGAAAGTACTTAAGATATTTTTTTGTAGAATTGTAATTAGAATAAGCTCATGTTTGTTTGTGAAATACAGCGTTTTTGTCGGTTAACTTTATATCATTTTTTCGGTAATTCATTTTAACACAGCTTAGTTAGTATTACAGTCAACCACAGATCTTCGGAAGTTAATTTATTATCCGAAAGCTATATTATCTCTCGTTAAAAATAAGTACCTAACCCTTAAAACATTGTGACAGGATATTGTGAGTTTGCTTGCGCTTTCAAGATGACTCACGCCTGCTGAGAAGCAGCAACGATACTGGGAACGGCTTTGTTTAGACCACACCCCCAAATCGGTGCGTGTTCATGTTTATATAACACGAAAACATGGCGCAGCGGACCCGGCTTTAATGTTGTTCTTGGGATAAATTCATCCCAACTACGGAACTCTTCATTGTGTGTGGTCCAACACGCACTTGGCCGGTTTTTACTAAATGTGATTATAAGATATAAGTACCTACTCGTACCTAAGACTGTAATTAATATTAATGCCAAAATATTTGCGACTGCCTTATTTATTTTATTATTTATGTATACACAGTAAAATACATAGAGATACAACATAATTATAATATGAGTACAAAGGTACTGCTTATTTCTTAAGAAATTTCTTCCAGCAGACCTGCGAAAGGAGAAATGAGAAAGCAATTTACTTAGACAATAGTGTGTGAGAAGTTGAGAACACACTGCCTTGTTCAATTTCATAATAAATGGTAAAGAGTAAAGGCAACAGAGTAGTATTTTTTTACCCCCTGACCTGACCCAATACATCTTAAATAGATAGTTAAACATCGCGGCCGATATAATAGACCATAATTCAGTTGTTTTAATATGCACGACATAGAGAGAAGTAATGTTTAAATATATTTATTGTTTTATGTATTTATCATTTTAATTTACGTTTACCGACGCAAAATTAGACAATGACCCAAATAGGGCTTCAAAATGCCCTCTTGATCAAAGCTTAAGTAAAATAAAACAGGAAGAAATCAAAATAAACGAATTCAATTGGGATTAATTCTATGTAATTACATAATAATAAGACTATAAAACTTTCAATAGCACCGGTATTTTGTACAGATTGGATGTACTACTGAAAGGTTGGTCCCGCGCCGTGCGGACGCAGCGTCACTGGGCAACACAGTTGTCCGTCAAACTCCTGGAGCTAGGTCCCGTCAAACTCCTGGAGCTAGGTCCCGTCAACGCTGTACTTAGTGTTCTATTTAATATTATGTCAGCAGGTTTTCTAATGAACCGCATCCATTTCTTGTCTTCTCTGTTTAAACAGTTTGTTTCGCATTATTATTATATTCTATCTATCTATCATTAAACTTTGGGCTACCTATGATGTCACTTTATAAGAACAATAATTGTGTAGTGCTATTGTGTTGTTTTTTCCTCATATTAGCACGCAAATGCAAATAGGTTCGTCAGGCCTGAAGATTGAGTAAGTAACATGAACGATAAATGCATGGCTATGATAAATGGAGTAAGTACAAGCATGCATGATGCATTTTATTTAATTTTTAATATGTATAGGTTTAGAGTCGCCAATTAGAAATGTATTAATTACTAGCTTCGGCCCGCGGCTTCGCCCGCGTGTATGTCTATAAAAAGTAGCCTATGTCCTTTCTCAGGCTATAGACTATCTGTGTACCAAATTTCGGTTCAATAGTTTTGGCGTGAAAGCGCGACAGACAGACAGACAGACCGACAGACAGAGTTACTTTCGCAATAATAATCTAAAAAAAAAAAAAAAATGAATAGTAAGGAAGTAAGGATATTAGTAAGGATAAGTACAAATGATTGGAACCAAATATTTTTTTTTGTAATAAACGTAATTACATTCTATAAATAAAATGTAATAAACGTAATCACATTCTATTATATTATATGTAAAGTACATAATGTATGAATTATGATTTATGATCAATGATTTTAAAAGTAAAAAGAGGTAAGTAGATAGGTTACCTCCTAGAAACTCGATTTTCAAAAACGGCACACGCACACACGTGAATAACGTAATGTTACATTATACAATGTGTAAAAAAAAACCGTGTCCGATCCGAGGGCACATTGGTACCGTAATAACATTCCCAAAAAGTGGTAATATTTTTTAATAATATTGAAAAAAAAAAGTTAAGTATTGGAACTATGTATTTAAAATTCACGTCTCTTGTACCAAAATTATCCCGATTCCATTAAAAATAAGCAAATTATCAACAGGGGTCACAGCAAAGAGAATTAAACCACTCGAGTGCTGATAGACCGATTTCGTCTAGGCACACGACACTACTGCGGGCCGGGCCGAAGAAATTACAGCGGTTGTGATTGGCCGATGCAACAATGTTAGGACGAAAGTTCCAAACAGTGTCATGCACAAGTCAGTTTTGCAACAATAATTCGTTTAAAGTTTAAAAGGGCACTAAACGAAATTCTAACTATGAAAACTTATTACACGATAGACGATTTTCTTAATGACGATTCACTAACTGATTGACATAATCATTGTGATCCTGGTTCACTTACTTTTTGTTTCCGTTTGACATTAATTAAGTATATACTAAATTTTTTATTATATTTTATTGCTGTTACCACACTGACATATTCAATTTTTTTAATTTTTTTTTTTTAAATTCCAATGATCTGCCACAGATTTTTTGTTTTTCACTCAATTTTTAATTGTAAACCTTTGCATGCCCACGTGGCGTTAAAATATGGAGAACTTTATTATAAAAATACCCATGTTGGCAAAGAAATAAACGATTTGATTTGAATCTGCTGCGAAATGTCTTGAACCAAAACCAATTTTCCCAGTAGACTGCATTCATACGAATGCAATTCTGAAATATTTTGAAATCTAAAATGTAAACATTAAGTACCTAATGTTACTTTTTTACCATTAGGTAACATCGTTATTTTTATCGTCAATAACTCAGACCAAATAAAAAACCACGACGGAGCGCTGCGAACAATATAGTGAAGCATGCTAAAACTACACCACCGCTCTGTGCATTGTATGCTCACACACATATCTACAACTATTTACAATGACACTACAATCAAACTACACCAAACTAAGTGTACACATGTTTACGAAACCGGCCTCACGTGACTGTTGACAGCGCTCCGTCTTGGGTTTTTATTTGGTTTGAGGTCAATAATGTAGACTTTATTTTGAAGTTGTCGCAATACTACTACGCATATGCGGATAGGGACAGACGTATGACGAAGACAATAACCCAGTGAGAGAAAGGGACTTTTGAAAAAGACATCCACGCGCTGTACATTTTTGTGCCATTTTACGTAAACAACCACTTAACTTGAGCCCTGCAATTATTTTTAATAAAATATATATTTTTTCTTACCGATGCCATTGCCGTCTTTTTTATAGCTGGATGTTCTAGACGATTTTCCACACCATTTAATTGAACAGGAACTCATAATTGTTTTTATTTATGCAGAAATGTTTTAATAGATATCAAAACAACCGCGTGTGCAGCGATCCAATAACTGGTCAAACTAAAATGGCCACTTATATTGTCATCTAGTATCAGTGCAATTTCATATATGTGTCGTGAGCCTGAGTCGCCCGCATGAGCTAGCAAGAGGCTATAGTCATTGGGTCACAGTTATGACTTGTAGAAACCCGCTGAAGCCGCCGCGCCGCGCGTCGCCGCTACTCATGTATTATCCCCGTATTTCCCATTGAAATATATGCGGGATAAGTATTTTTTTGTTCTTATCAACACCCTCACGTTTCGGACGGGTTTTTTTTTCAGACATTGTAAATGACAAGTGGAAGTAGGACAGCATGTTGTAATTATGGGAAGTGAAAGAAAAGCATAATATGTTGCTTCCGCTTACGCCGCCGCGACACTGAGCTCAGGTGTGCTACCTAGCCCAGTTTGAACTACCCACCTCTTTTTAATACTTATAATATCGTTGTGTAAGATGGTAGCTCACGTTTTTTTCCAGATGGAGAGTTGTCCCAGCAGGATGGGCCCGATGGGCACGCCGGTGCGCAGGTTCACGGACGTGATGCGCGAGCCTGGCACGTGGATCTCGTAGTACCTGCCACACTCATTTCTCGTCAGCTATTGTTTATATATTTACTTCTTCAAACTTCATATACAGTAGTGGAGTCTTGCGAAGAGGTATCGTGTTACCCACTAACTGAGTTGTGGAGGTCAGATAGGTAGTAGCTCTATGTAAAATACTGGTATTCTGCTGCATCCGGCTAGACTGGAAGTCGACCCAATACAGTTGGAAAAAGGCTAGGCAGATGGATTGAACCAACTTCCAAAAAAACATTACAAAGTGAAAAATAACTTTAATTTCGGAAGTCGGTGTCGAGAGGAAGTTATTATTTTATCATCATCCACATAGACTAAGTGGGAACAATACTATTATTGAAGCTAATTCAAAAACTACCCAAGCTAAGTTAATAAAATTTCCAAATGAAAAAAGAACTTTCAACATCGGTGTACAATTTACGAAAATAGGTATGGATTTACACACATTTTTTTTTTAAATACCTTTACAGATCAGCATAAAATCCCACATATTGGAAGTCCGTTATTTTTTTTTTTTTAATTTTTAATGATTTAACTCGATAAGATCTGAATCAATTTTAAAAATTCTTTCGCCAGTGGAATGCTATATTACTGAGTAACATAGGCTATCTATAAAGATATAACGCGGGTGGACGTTACTTTTAAATATTTACACAGTAAAAAAACGAATAATCCTACATTCACATTTTTCGACCAAAACAATATAACAATGTAGTGACGATTTGTTCCTTGCCCTAGTTGTAACAATGTAGTGCCAATGTGTTCCTTGCCCTGGTAATAACAATGTAGTGCCAATGTGTTCCTTGCCCTAGTTGTAACAATGTAGTGCCAATGTGTTCCTTGCCCTGGTAATAACAATGTAGTGCCAATGTGTTCCTTGCCCTAGTTGTAACAATGTAGTGCCAATGTGTTCCTTGCCCTAGTAATAACAATGTAGTGCCAATGTGTTCCTTGTCCTGGTTGTAACAATGTAGTGCCAATGTGTTCCTTGCCCTAGTAATAACAATGTAGTGCCAATGTGTTCCTTGCCCTAGTAATAACAATGTAGTGCCAATGTGTTCCTTGCCCTAGTAATAACAATGTAGTGCCAATGTGTTCCTTGCCCTAGTAATAACAATGTAGTGCCAATGTGTTCCTTGTCCTGGTTGTAACAATGTAGTGCCAATGTGTTCCTTGTCCTGGTTGTAACAATGTAGTGCCAATGTGTTCCTTGTCCTGGTTGTAACAATGTAGTGCCAATGTGTTCCTTGTCCTGGTTGTAACAATGTAGTGCCAATGTGTTCCTTGTCCTGGTTGTAACAATGTAGTGCCAATGTGTTCCGTGCCCTAGTAATAACAATGTAGTGCCAATGTGTTCCTTGCCCTAGTTGTAACAATGTAGTGCCAATGTGTTCCTTGTCCTGGTTGTAACAATGTAGTGCCAATGTGTTCCTTGCCCTAGTAATAACAATGTAGTGCCAATGTGTTCCTTGTCCTGGTTGTAACAATGTAGTGCCAATGTGTTCCTTGCCCTAGTAATAACAAAGTAGTGCCAATGTGTTCCTTGTCCTGGTTGTAAAAATGTAGTGCCAATGTGTTCCTTGCCCTAGCAATAACAATGCAGTGCCAATGTGTTCCTTGTCCTGCTTGTAACAATGTAGTGCCAACGTGTTCCTTGCCCTAGTAATAACAATGTAGTGCCAATGTGTTCCTTGCCGTAGTAATAACAATGTAGTGCCAATGTGTTCCTTGTCCTGGTTGTAACAATGTAGTGCCAATGTGTTCCTTGACCTAGTAATAACAATGTAGTGCCAATGTGTTCCTTGCCCTAGTAATAACAATGTAGTGCCAATGTGTTCCTTGCCCTAGTAATAACAATGTAGTGCCAATGTGTTCCTTGCCCTAGTTGTAACAATGTAGTGCCATGTGCCAATGTGGTGCTTTGGTGCAAAAGGTTGTCATTTTGATACCTGACCAGAAGAATCTATTCAATTACTTGGAGTGTAATTTAACGTAACAAGGAAAGAGAGATTCAGACACATACAACAGCTACGAGTAACGAGACTGACCTGACTGTCCACCCGAACTGGTTGTCGGTGGGCACGTAGAAGCCGGGCTGCGTGAGCAGCAGGTAGGTACGCAACTCGCGCAGCACGTCCTCGTTGGCCGTGTGCAGCGGGTACACGTGCCTAGTGCCGGTAGAGCTCCCGTCCAGTATAGAGCGCTGCGAGACCTGGCGCCCCGTCAGCACTACCGTCAGATAACGGTCCCCCGCATTACGCATGTTCAGCTTGACGTTCAGCGTCTGATTGGGGTACTCGAGCACGTTCTTCGTGACCACGCAGAAGATCAGCCCCTCGTCGCATGGGAAGTCGCTGTGCAGAAGGCGCACGTAGCGGTGCTCGCCGCACATGCGGTCGGACGGGTGCACCATGAGGCTGGCGCCGCCCGTGAAGCCGTCGTCGTAGTACAGCTCCAGGCACTGGCGCTCGTCGGCCACATACGCCAGCCCGTAGCGCGCCGCGTCCTTGCGGCTCAGGCGCAAGTTCAAGGATGGTGAATCATCGTGGTCCGCGCTCGGCGCCGCGCTTGACTCCGCGCTCGGCGCCGCGCTAGATTCCGCTGTGGGCGCCGCGGTCGGCACCGCACTCGGCGCCGCGGTCGGCACCGCACTCGGCGCCGCGGTCGATACCACGGTCGGCGCCGCACTCGACACCGCGCTCGGTGCTGCGCTTGGTACCGCGGGCGTGTTTTCCTCGAGCGGTTCTGATATCTTTAGTGGCTTTTGTTTGAATATATTTCTTACTTTCGACTTCCCACGCGGGTCGGCGCGGTCCAGGCTCTCCGTGCTGAGCTCGCCGGTGCCGGGCAGCGTGTCCTTGTTGACGCCCAGCAGGTCGCTGCGCGCCCGCAGAAAAGATGTGCGGATGCGGATGATGCCCTTCTTGTCTTTGTATTGCACATCGTTCTTCACCTTGTCGAGGTTTTCGATGGAAGTGAGAAGGTAGCCATGTGGGCCGTGCGCCGCGTTGGGCTGGTACCGCTGGTGGCGCAGGTTGAACCACGGCGACGGGCACAGCATCTGCCGACACACTGGTACATAAAATATTATTGCGACTCGACCACAAAGCATTCACAGAGAGGGTAAACATACCTCTCCGTAGAGCCAGCGCTTGCTACCCTGCCCCCTGCAGAAAGATGTCTCGAAGGGGATGTGACAGGGCAGGCGGGTGTTGAGGAAGGGCCAGATGCTGCCCCATAAGGCGCGGTCGCGTAGCAGGAACTCGTCGTAGGTGTCGAGGTCGTCGGCCATGGCCACGTGGTTGTGGTCGCTTTTCCTGGACGACAGCGCCTCGTGCGTCCACGCCGGCGCAAACAGAGCTATGGAGCAGCCCGCGGCGTGCACCACTTTGACTGCCTGCAAACATTACCACCTCGACACTATGTTCCCGATACGCAGTGGCGTATTAAGGCTCTTACATACTGGGACGATTCACCGCGCGACGCGACGCCGCCGCCGCATTGTTCGCCGTGAGAAATTGTTTTGTTAAAATTCGCGTCGTGCGACGAATCGCCCCAGTATGTAAGAGCCTTTAACCCTAAGGCAAACTAGGGACGTGCCGAGGGGCGCGAAGATAAAAAGGGGGCCGCGCAAAAGAATTTTAACAAAAAAATGAAAATTAAATAAAATTAATTGTGTAAGTAAGTACTTATGCACCTATACTTATGCACCTATACTTATGCACCTATACTTACACAATATAAAAGATTATGTAGAGCTTCCGAAGAATGCTCCGCCTTCTTGATTATTCCTACATCGCCTGATTTTATAAGAAGTGGGTAAGATACTAAATTAATAAACGATCATCTGTCAACACACACAGACACACACAGTCTGATCTGTTTCCGAGAGCGGCATAATGGACTTCTATGTTCGTTTGGTCCCTGGCCTGCCTCATTATCCCTACTTATATTATAACTGCGAAAGTGTGTGTTTGTGTTGTACAGGTATATCTTACTTATTCATGCAATAAACCGATTGTGATGAAACTTGGTATGTAGGTAGATATACAGAGACCTAAAAAATTTTTTTTTAATGTGTTGCCTCTATAGGTTACGTCGATGACGTGCTTACCCAGGCCGCTCTCGACATTCAATCCGCCACTGCCGACACGAGAACGAAAAGTGAGCACCCCCTCTCTTTACATGCTGTCGAGTAATAGGTATAGAGTTTAGTCGACTACACTGGAACGAGTCATAGGTAGTCTTACCTATGACTCGAGGGAAAGGCAAAGTTTGCGCCCTCACGCCCCTAACCGCCGCCGTTGGAGACGCCCTGGGCGTCGGGAATCCCAGGCGGATTTCCGGCCACCATAGGCGCGGGCTTGCGGACGGCGAGCAACGGGCAGCTCACCGTCCGATAAGGACCAGGCCCGGGTCGATGGCGCGTCGTGTTCCACGCGCGCCTCAAAGAGATGTCAGCAAAATTGACGGGGTCCAATAGGACCGATGCCTGCCAGGGTTGCGGGAAAGTCCGAAAGGGATACCGGGACCTTGGCAACAGGCAAATGAAGGAACACGGGTGGGTTTTAGTCAGTAAAAGTCTGACACGCCCTTCCGCTCCGCCCAGAGCGGGAGAAGTCATTGGATGATTTCCCACCCTCAAAAAAAAAAAAAAAAGGTAGTCTTACCCGGCTATCGATTATGTGAACATATAATAAAATTAAGAATACGATCTTTTATAAAACTTTTACAAACAAAACAACCTACTTCCAAAAATAACACTACATAGTGAATTATAAGACTAAAGGCTCTTACATACTGGGGCGAAAGTCGCGCGACGCGAATTTTAACAAAACAATTTCTCACGGCTAACAATGCGGCGGCGTCGCGACGCGCGGCGAATCGCCCCAGTATGTAAGAGCCTTAAAACCCAACCACGACAAAAAAGTCAACTAAAAAGGTCACAAGAATCACAGACAGACAAAATAAAAATCCGGAGTCACAAGTGTTAGGACATAAATCAAACATACCTACGTGTGACTCCGGATTTTTTATTTTTCTGTCTGTGATTCTTGTTTATACCTTTTTAGTTGACTTTTTTTTCTGAGTTAGTTTTTATTAAGTACTTGTATTAATAAAACTAAAAAGCTTGAAATAATACAAATTATTTAAAAAACAAAAAGGCAGGGACAATCAAAAGTTACACCATATTTCAGGTTATTGGTTTGTGCCCGCCTGCAATACCTTACATAAAACAAAGTTCAAGGCTTGTTTTTCTCTTTTCAGTTATAGCATTTTGTAGTGGGGCTTTTTGTTTTTTATTTGTAAAAAGTTTTTACTCTTCATTTTTTTGTTGTGGTACCCACCCCTCAAAAATTCGGGTACCACTACTTGATAAGTAAATAACAGTGACAAGAACTTAAAACATATAAAGACGAAGTGGGAAAATACGTATTATTGAAGCTAACTCAGAAACTACCTGAGCAAAGTTAAAAAAATGTATGGGACCACAGCGCAAGCTTCCTTTGCCAATGTATGGGACCACAGCGCAAGCTTCCTCTACCAATGTATGGGACCACGGCGCACTTATATTTAAAAAAACCATACATAAAGTCGAACATAGAACCTCCTCCATTTTGGAAATCGGTAAAAAATGAATGTAGGATCCCAAGGGACCTAAGATTATTCTTGTTTAATTTATTGTCAGTTGTTTCATTTACAGAGGCCGGATAAAGACAGGTCGAAATGTACCGTGTTCACTGTTCATGTTCAAAAAAATAAAAATAAATATGATAAATTATTATTAGTTGTCTAAGATTAACAGACTATAGATACAACTACAAAGACCCAATTATTAAGGTAAAATCTAACAAATGCATTGTCAGTTATAAAGGTTTCATTTATTATTCCCAGTAACAGGTATTTCAATGCAGGACATCATTGTAATTATCAGTAGTAGAGGTTTATCACTTATCCGGCCCACTTAATAGGTTACACTGTATAGAATCAAGTTGCTTTTCGTGTCTGTCTGTGTCACCGCTTAGTTATTCTAAACTAAAACTGATTTTGATTCACGACATTTAACATAGGGCGAATTTCACCAGTGTAACTGAAAGCGATTAGCACATCTTATGTGCGTTCAAGGGCCGTCAGTGTCAATATTCTACAGAAAATAATGACACTGACATCCGTTAAACGTAGTTTAAGTGCTGATCGCGTTAAGTTTCTTTGGTGAAATTCGCCCTTAGAATACAACAAATTTGATGTTTTGACCATCAGTACCTTGCACCCGTGGGAAGCAGGGGCGCGGGCGGGTCGCTAGTACGATATAAACCTCAGAGGTAGGAAGGTACTTAGGGCGTATTTCCCAATGAAACTGAACGCGATCATCATAATCACGTTCAAGAGCTGTTAGCGTAAGGGCTGATTTCACCAATGAAACTGAGATCAGCACATCTTAACTGAGATCGGCCTTAGTTGTAAGAATTATTCTCACCTGCTGTGTGTTGAACTGTCCGCCGCCGAAGAAGTTCCGTCCCCAGACGTCGACGCCGATGTAGAGGTCGGTGAGGCGGCCGGACGACCGCGCAAGCTCGGCGCTGGTCTCCACGTCTTCAGGAGACCACGAGTAGTTCGTAAACAGGCCGTCGCAAGCTTCAAAGAACGCCCTACAATAACCGATCACTACACAACTTATATCATTTGTCGTCGTTTGAGCGAACCACAACGGAACGACGGATGAACACAAATTTATTCTCAAAAAACTTAATAGAAAACTAACAAATTTTTGTCGCAGAGTTTGTTCTGCCAGTTGAGGTTGCCCTGGATGGTGACGCTGTCGTACCACAGCAGCGTGGCGTGCGGCAGCTCGTCGTGCAGCAGCCGGTGGAAGTACCGAACGAAATTTAGCAGCATCTCCGGCACTGCTATCTGAGCACAGAAACGGATAACGCAGAAGTTTAGGCCGTTTGCTACATTAGGCGGACTAGGACGAGTGGCGGCCCGCGCCATGCTGCGGTGCTCTTTGACTGTCCAGAAAGTGAACCACAAGCAGGCCGCCCGTCGCGAACCACCGTATAACACAGCGGACGGAACTAGTTTAAGGCCGCGACTTCGATCGCAACGATGATGCCTGCCCCGCGTTAACGCATTTTTTTTCTTTATGCGATACTTACAAAACAAAAATTAAATATTGTAGATGGTTAAGAAACATTCCTTGAAGCAAATGATTGATGATGATAAGTCATTATTAATGATAATTGAAATGATCTGTATGGCGTTCTGTAGTTTCTGCTTACCCCCATGAGAAGAAGGCGTGAGTTTATGTATGTATGAAATTATGATGAAAAAAACAAATAAAAAAAACCTTGTTCTCAACATTAAGAAGATAGCCGTCGAACTTGAGAGTTTTTGCGATAGCAACCAGTGCGCTCGCTACGTTCTTATATTGTAACTCCGAAGATAACACTGCTTCCCAAAACATCGCACCTTCTGACCACTCCGTTATTATAGTGCCTGTTATCATAACATTTTTATTTATTTATTGTACACTTTTGACATTGATGAATCAATCATGAGAATCAATCACTCTAGGTAAATACTTAAATATAAACTATTTTATAGTACAATTTTAATGATTTTTTTTATTGATTTCCTGTTTAGGTTCCCGACAATTGCCTTGCAAAAAGCACGAAACTTGCGCAGTCGCAATAACAATAACTCATAAAGTATTAGACATACAGTTGTCAATTTTATGTGGTATTGTAGCTTAGCTCAAAATCGGTCGATCTAGTAAAAAAATAAAAAGTTGTCGGGTGTGTTTTTGTAGTAATTAACAATTATTAATGGAATTGCATAATTTTTCGTTATTTTTTTTCGACTTTCACATTAATTTTCAAAAGCTATGGAATTGTGAACACATTGATTTTTAATGCAGACGGTAGACAATATGTATAATACCTATTTTATATCAGTATGACTAAAACTTTGAGAGTTATGTTTTTTTTTGTACTCGCATAGAGAATATTTCAACAAAATGGCTGCCACATAGCGGGAAAGTGTTTTGGATCCAAGCTTGTGTAATTGTACTTAAAATAGTTTAAGTATTTAGAATATCGCTAGTCCATATCCGGACACACTGTATAGTATAAATAGATTAGTACAGCAAGTATTGTATAAGACTTATACAATACTTGCTGTACTTAGTACGGATTTGCGTATTTTTTTGTATTTCTTGTTTTTATAAAAGTTGACGATCGTTTATTCTTTCGGATGTGACCAGTCAATTAAACAGTTGATCAAAAGTGATTAAAATTAACATTATTTTGGATTTATTTCACAAAAAGAAGCGCAATTATTTTATGACAGGTTCGATGATATATTAGGAGCGCAAATAGGAATTGTTAGCAGAAGCATAGCATATGCTGAGACACAGGCCTGCTCTCTGAGAGGGAGTGGGATGTAATCCATCACGCGGGCCCAGTGCGGGTTGGGAGATGTCACATGTCTTCGAATTTTTGTTCTAGGACATGCCGGTTTCCTCTCGATTTTTTCCTTCACCGTTTTGAGAGCAGTGGTGATGAAATAATTCACACAAAGTAAAGCGCCTGGCTAGGTTCGAACCCACGACCTTACCACTCGTAAGTCAGGACAGTTACAACTGGGCCACCACTGCTCACTTCGGAATTGTTAGAGTTCGATAATTATTATACATATATGCCTTTAGAGAAAAAAGCAGAAAGGAACCATTAGCTCAATTTCAAAATTTGTTTAAAAAACGTGTAATTTGGAAGATATTTAACCTCGAGGTGGCCTCAAACTGTGCGGTAATGGCCACACACATCTGCGAGGCGCTGAAACAGGTGCCGCAGGGGGACTACTCCCTATGCCGTTAAACACGTAGTTTCGGCCGATGTTACGCGGGCGTTTCCAACACCGTATTACTAACGGATATACGATTAGTTCGGCGCCCGAACTAAGAACCAATGACAACACGATTTGACAGTAATTGACCCTACTCCCAAAATGTATTTTCCAGTTCGATTTTTTTATTTAAACTTGTCAAAGTCAAAGTCAAATAATTTATTTCAAATAGGCACATATAAGCCAACATCCAACGGAAACCTGGGTTTTCAAATGCCCAAAATAATCCAAAAGAACTGTTTCGTCACTTTGTAGACTGAGACTCGGACATTGTTGTAACCCCAGTGTTCCTGAACAAGGTCCATGTTCGGGACAGCTCCCTGTGCGAGTGCGGTCTTGCGGAGGGTACTTTGGACCACATATTTTTTCCTGCTCCTTGAACACCAAGTCCTTCGACCAAGTACAAAGTTCGACGGCCTGCCACACTGCGCTGCCGTCTTTACGTGACACTGACAGAATAGTCGACACCGGCTCAATTGCCAAGAAGGAAAAGAAAAAGGCACTTTTCAACGTCAAAAACCAAGAAATAGAACAGATTCTGTTTGCCCCTTCCAAAAGGTAGATTTGGTATGGAGAAGAATGGGCAAGAAACGCCACCGTTACTCTTTAAAAAATATTTTACAATATTTTGTATACATTAATTATATGTATAACTAGCTGTGCCCCGCGGTTTCACCCGCGTAGGTCTCGATCCTGTGGGAGTATAGGGATAAAACGTATTCTATATCCTATTCCAGGTCATGGTCTACCCGTGCGCCCATCCTATCCTCTCTAGAGTAGGGACATTTGCGGCGCGGCGGCGCCGGCGTCGAACGGTTCGCGTATTGCATTTCGTTATAACTTCGAAATTAAATGTCCGATTCGAATGAATTAAAAAGTATTTTACTGCTACATAAATACCCTAGATGTTAAAACTATTTATTTGAATAAGAATTAATATTATGTTGATAAAACTCCTTCGCAAATAATGCATTAATTTCGAACAAATTTGATTACCATAAAAAGGTTATAGTGAGTCAATTTTCAAAGAACTTTTAAAGAGGAACAATTCCATTATATATGATGTTTACGTATCTTAAACCGTTTACGCAGCGCACGCAACGGAAGCTCTCAAAAAGGAATAATTTTTCCCGTTTTTGCAACATTTTTCATTTATGCTACGCTCCTATTGGTCGTAGCGTGATGTTATATAGCCTATAACCTTCCTCGATAAATGGACTATCTAACACATTTTCCATTCCAACCAGTAATTACTGAGATTAGTGCATTCAAACAAACAAACTCTAAAGTTGACCCAATCTGCTCTACATCTAGTAGTCAGCCAGATATAGGAAGCTATTTCTCAGAAACACTTTCATAGACATTGAAGGTCCATATAGGTAAGATTTATAATGAAAGAAGGTTTATTGAATAATCCAATTCTGCTTCAGTCATGTGCACAATATGAGAAAAACTGCAATCATAGCCACATTCATTGGAACTCAATGTTAACTAGGGAGTGTGGATTCAGGTAGTAGACAGCGACGTCTGCTTTCCCGCACATAAACATGTGCAAATTTTTTATTTGCAGTGTTTGCTCTAATTTACATGGACCCTCAATGGCCACACCACAGCAATTGACATCTATATACTTTCTTTATCAAGAAGTAAAAGTAATAAAGTTTTCTTATTGTGTGTCACTAGTTTCAAAATTCTCACATACTATTAAAAAAACTTAGATGCCATACCAATAACTTTAACGCCATGTGCATGTCCAACATTAATCCAGCCAAGAGGAGGTATTGTTATTAAGTGATGACTAAAGTAACAAAATATATCTATTCCAGCCCAGTTGTAGAATGTGTATGCTTCTGAATTACAAGTCCCATCAATAACACTGAAATTTTAAAAATGAATGTAGGTTTAAAAAAAAAATGATGATACACACAATCACATCGAGTATGACAACAGTTAATTGAATCACTGTTAAATTTTGTTTTCTAAGATAAGAGAGGAAAGAACGAATTTATGCTATATTATGCTATTATAATTTGTGCTATATTATGCTATTATAATTTATGCTATATTATGCTATTATAATTTGTGCTATATTATGCTATTATAATTTATGCTATATTATGCTATTATAATTTGTGCTATATTATGCTATTATAATTATGCTATATTATGCTATAATAATTTGTACTATACTATGCTATTATAATTTATGCTATATTATGCTATTATAATTTTCAATTATCTTTACCAGTCATCGTGATAACCGTTGGCCATATCATGGCATACCAATGTCTTGGGTAAACTTTTGGATTCATAACGTTTAGCTTCATCTAAGTCCGGGTCGAAATGACAGAAAAATTCGGGTTTTTCAAGCGAACCAGAACGTTCATTTATCTCTATATTTCGGATTAAAAAATCACTATGCGGCGTCAATTCTTTACATAAAGTTCTCCAAGGTGGTGGATTTTCTAAAAACAACGTTACATCACGGTAGGAATCCAGAGGTTTGCAGATGAAACATGAGTCAGTCTTCGATTTTACTTGCTCTAGATCAAGTATTTTTTTCTGTTTTGACATTTCTATATCTCTTTGCTCACTGATCACAAGAACACTGAATAATATTAGACGTAGTTGCAATTATAAATGCAGAACTTATAATGCACAGACTACTTTTATAATAACAAAGTTGTTTGTTTACGTCTCATTCGTTAGCCGATAACTTGACAACTGTCAAGTGTCAAATCGACGCTTGCGCTTGACCACTTGCACAGAATATACATAATATACTATAAAGAGACCACTGTACACAAGGAACTCGGCACAATATGGTAGGCTAGGCTTGTAAAAAGGTATCGATACATCGATGTTTTTTGTTTGGCGATATCTAATATAGTATTTATATTATTTCGAAAAAATATATCAAGTATCGAAAACTCAGGATCAAATATGATATATTTACAATAGCAACACCGATGGCGCCACTGACTAAAACCGCTGGAATTCTTTAGTAGACTTATTTTTAATAATGTTATAGATCAGAAATGATGTTCTTATTTTGGTATTTACACAAATAAAAAAAACAGCCAGTGCGTGTCGGACCACGCACAATCAAGGGTTCCGTAGTGGGGATGAATTTATCCCAAGAACAAACTTTTATTTTAAAAACATGTTTAAGCGTGCAGCAGAATATAAATGGCAACCCATTGTGGTTACCCGGCCGCCCGTCGAATGGCGCCCGTGTAAGCTCAATCCTATATGGATTCCGTTTTATTCTTTTTGAGGAACCCTAAAAACAAACACAATAGAATTATATATAGTACAATAAACTTATAATTTTTTTATTTCCCCGGTTTATCGACTTTTTTTTCGTTAAATTGAATTCTATATCAATATTATTTTTAAATATCAATGCGCTACTTATTTATCGATATATTTTGGCACTTCTTGCATCCCTAAAATAGTGGCACAGATCAACCAACAACCTATTTTTATTACCGTGCGTTTGCACTGGCGAAACATTCAAGACAAAACATGTTGAAATCTCTAGTTCCTGTCAAAAATTGTATGGAACATTGACAGAAAATAGAGATTTCAACATTCAAGACAAAACATGTTGAAATCTCTAGTTCCTGTCAAAAATTGTATGGAACTTTGACAGAAAGTTGAGATTTCAACATGTTTTGTCTTGAATGTTTCGCCAGTGCAAACGCACGGTTAGAACGACGGTAATTTGAATCGCTGCTTAGACTAGTACATGTACAACCTACCAAGGACACTGCGAGTCTTATTATTGTCAGTCTGCTCGGGTGAAAATAGAGAAAAAGAATTTTCCCAGCTATGAGACCTAGCTAGATCCATCTTTCGACCTCATAAACACCTGTATATAACTTTCATCGAAATCGTTAGAGCCGTTTTCGAGAATGTGACAAATATTTATTTATACTAGCTGATTCATACAGACAGGTACATTTTGATACGAAATTGGTTTGTAAAGACATGTGGCGAAACATGTCAAGAGATAAATACGACCGTGCGTTTGCACTGGCGAAACATTCAAGACAAAACAAGTTGAAATCAAAATCAAAAGTAATTTATTCAAACTAGACTGAGAATCAGCACTTTTCGAACGTCAAAATTATATAAGACAGTACCCCAAAACGCCCACCTTTCACCACTTCCTATTGCTTTAGCTGGGAAGAAATATGTAAAAGCCTTTACGCGCGGACAAACACATGAGGCGAGAGACGCAGGGCGCAGCCGTTGTGAGGTGGCGACGAACACTGAAACAACAAACTAAGACACCTTCGCGCCGCGCCATTGCGACGTTGCTGAGTTTGTTTCAGTGTTTCTTCTCTGAGTAGTTGCACATAAAATACCTACCTCAACTAGTAAAGTGTTTTTCTGATCAAACATACATTTAACCGTGCGTTTGCACTGGCGAAACATTTAATACAAAACATGTTGAAATC
Source organism: Lithophane leautieri (assembly GCA_949152455.1). Taxonomy (NCBI): domain Eukaryota; kingdom Metazoa; phylum Arthropoda; class Insecta; order Lepidoptera; family Noctuidae; genus Lithophane; species Lithophane leautieri. The sequence continues at coordinate 18,220,428 of OX424467.1, forward strand.
TCTAGTTCCTGTCAAAAATTGTATGGAACATTGACAGAAAGTTGAGATTTCAACATGTTTTGTCTTGAATGTTTCGCCAGTGCAAACGCACGGTTAGAGTAAAAATAAAGCCACTGAAGCGTTTTCTAAAAACATGTCATTACTTTAAAGAAACAATACTTATAGATACTTATACTTCATCATACTTCTTTACTTATAGATAGGTAGGTATGTTAAAATTACAATTTAGCGCCAGCTGTTTCTAACTTGGTATTTCCGTGTGACTATTGTGACCTAAATAATTATGATAAGCAAACATGAATTCAGGACAGAATTGATAACGCTCGTTCTGTTTAATTTATTATTCCCTTTGTGTAATTTCCTTGATTGATTAATGATACCTAGCTGCGCACTGCGGTTTCAATCGTATGAATAATATTCACACAGGTACAGATCGATTCGAACTTAATGGCGGCTTGGAAGTTAGCTTTTAGCTGCTCAGTACCCTACCCGTCACCCCCGTTAACACATGAAATTATTACTGCGCAGCGACTCACCCCATGTTCCGAGCCGCCATTATGTTTGAACTCAGACCAACAAAATAAGAAAGACGGAGCATTACGTACATCAAAAGTGAAGCCACCTTTTTATCTATGTGTATGTAAAAAGGGTTGTCATTTGTTAAAGTTTTTCCCTATAATTTGGGGAATAATATTTTGGGTAGGATAATATTGTACGAGTAAGATATTGTTGAATATGGTATTGTACCTCAATTGTTAGGAAGCATTCCGAAACAAAACCATTTTTTTTACATCGCAAAATAAAATAACAATTAAGTACAAAGTGCATTTACATACAGCCCTATCGTCAATGGCTACATGAGGCAAGTCTGGTAAGTTCTACAAAAAAAATTACACGAGTAATGGCAGCTTTTGATTAAAACCTTAGGAAGATAAATGAAGAATTAGGACATACTTGAACAAACGAACAGCCAGAACTTTGTGAAACTGAGTTTTTTGCAATTACGTATGACGATGGAAATAACATCTAAAAATAAAATTTGGTACAGTAGTATTTAAATTAGCTAGACTAAGCTGAGAAACTAACTAAAATAAAAATTACAGTCAGTGTTTAATTACTGTTTTGATAAAATCTCATTTTTGTTTTTGAAATTTTATATACCTCTTTAGTATATCCGCTTTTGATCACACGGCGAAGTCCACGATTAGTTGAATAAAGGTCATTATTATCAAAATGATCGGAACAAACCACGCTGGTTTTCGATGGCTGCCATTCTGGATCATTCCGACTATTTCTTATAGCTACTATCCATTTACTTTTATTTTCAATATTACTTGGAAATCTAAAATATTAAATACATAAAAAAACAGACATATAATTACTCGAACTAAAAAATATCGTACGGGGAAATTTCAAATCATATTATGGCAACCCCCGCACTTTAAATGTCACTGTTTTCGTTCGTTCATTCGTTCAGGTTTTTGTTCCAAGTAACCTAAAATTCATAGTTTACTAAATTAAGAAACGATGTTATTTGAAGTACTTACATGTGAAAAGTGATTCCGTGAGACTTTTTATGTGATTTGCTATTGTTTTTACAAGTTTTCACTACACAAGAAGGCATAATTTAATTTTCTTTATTGAAGTTTACTAGACGACGACTCGTGACGTACTAGGAGCGATGAGCATAGTTTGTGTTTAGGTGTGTGCGTGAGCCTGTGTGTTTACTTGCAGGAGCATAGTTTTGTGGCTACACGTTTGATGTACGTAGTGATCCGTCTTTCTATTTTGGTTGGTCTGAGTGTTTGAATCGAACTGTACCGTGTATTTTTACCGATTTCGTCAAACTCAAACTCAAACTCAAAGCATTTATTTCAAATAAACCAATTACAGGCACTTTTGAATTGTCAAGGGGTCGGTCAGTCAGAAAGATGAAGCTAGTTGCCCATTCCAAAGCGTAGGTTCCTATGGAGAAGAACGGGCAAGAAACTCCACGGACACTCTTTTGAATCAGAATATTATTACAATATATTGGTTACATCATTCATGTTGAAATTATACATGTGAGAACAATGTCCGTCCGTAAAAAGATAAAAAAGAAACAAAACAATTCAAAAAGGAGGAGGTTCTCAATTCGACTGTTTTTTTTTGTCTGTATGTTACGTGATTACTCCGCCAATCATGTTTGGTAGGACATGCTTCAGAGGTGGTCCCATATACATTTTATTACCTTTGCTTGCGTTGTTTTTGAGATAGGTACCACAACTAAAAACTGAAGACACCGACTTCCAAAATTGAAGTTATTTTTTTGGAAGTCGGTTGTTTTTTTTTTGTAATTTTTATTTTATTTTTGGTAAAAGTTTTTATCTTGCAATGTCTATCCTATGTCTAATCTAATAAAATTTAAAGTATCAACACGTGTTATCGCACTATGTAAAGGACAAAGTCTCGTTTTTAAAAAAAATCACGCGTATTTTCTAGGTCAACTTTCGTTGGCCAGACTCTATACTTACTCACTTATGGCAAGGCGATATATGACCAAAGAGTAAAAAAAGAGTACGTTTCACAGAGCAGTATATATAAAATGTGCGTTTCATCTAAGGCACTAGTAATAACAAGCGCCCGAGGCGCGCGCCTTGTACACTGCGTTTTGGGCGCTCAATAACATTGTATGAATTTGAGGGTGGGAAATCATCCAATGACTTCTCCCGCTCTGGGCGGAGCGGAAGGGCGTGTCACACTTTTACTGACTAAAACCCACCCGTGTTCCTTCATTTGCCTGTTGTAACGGATCTTAAAAAGCGTTCCTGTCAAAGAGCATGCTTCGTAGGTAACCGTCAAAACGTAGCGTACTGACAGTCAGTGTTGTCACCTTAGGCCTTTTCTACCTAGATCTAGCTATTTTGAAATTGATAATTAATAAATTGTTACGAAAAACTCACAACTATCATATAATACAGAGACCCAAAAGGAAATAATCCGTATCAGGATAATTTTATCTGTACCACATTCAAATGCTGATGTGGAACGTTTCTCCAGTTCCATTAACTTGATAAAAACAAAAAATCGCAATAAAATACAACTAAAAACAATGACATCGATTAGATGGCGATTACCTAACGAGGTAGGTAATAAAAAGGAGTGAAAGTAATAATAAATACTCCTTCAAATTAGAAACATATTCTTCTGAGGATGATTTTGGTTTATAATCATGTAATCCAATAATAGAAAGTACGAGTCTTACCTAAAATAAGTTTTTTTGTGTGAATATTATTGATTTTGTTTAGCCTTTTCTAGCCCGTTTCAGCTTCGTATGTAAATAGTACTCTTCAAAATGTACGGTGGTAGCACTGCTGACAGTACTGATCGTACGCCTCAGGGAGCACCCGGGTGCGTGGCTCGGACGCTTGTTATGACTGGTCCCCAACAGTTCCTATTCAGTAATTTGGGTTCCACTGATCAACTTTATAAACGTATCTATTATGTAGCGTATTTTTTATCGTCCTACAGCATGTCATCTCTAGTTCCTGTCAAAAATTGTAGGGAACATTGATAGAAAATAGAGATTTCAACATGTTTTGTTTTGAATGTTTCGCCAGTGCAAACGCACAGTTTGATGAAACGGACTATACAGACAAAATCCACTTGAACGCTGATCGGCTGATCCAGCTGATCCACAGACCTATAGTTTGTCTCTTACACTTTCACGCTAAAATGGCTGAACGAATTTGGATGAAGTTTGGCACATGGGTAGAGTATGACCTGGAGAAGGACATAGGCTAACTATTTCTGTGCGTTTCGTGTTGTAGGACGATCAAAAAGAAGACTGTTTGTCCCTAAACATAGTGCGATAATTCGTGTTCATAATTGAAATTTAATATAAAATAAATAAAATATAAAAAACAATAAATTATAAAAAAAATATAAAATAAAAAATAATATAGAATAAAATACAAGTATTAACACGTGTTGTCGTACTATGTACTAACAAGGATAAACAGTCTTGTTTTTTTTAAATTTCGCGCGTATTTTCATGATCAACTTTTCTTATGTTCACAGATTACAATTAGCTATAACCGTGCGTTTGCACTTGCGAAACAAAAAATGTTGAAATCTCTAGTTCCTGTCAAAAATTGTATGGAACATTGACAGAAAGTTGAGATTTCAACAAGTTTTATCTTGAATGTTTCGCCAGTGCAAACGCACGGTAATATTTAAAAAGTTCCTTGACAATGATACTGGCACTGGCAGAATAATCGAAATCGGCTTCGGCTACCCTATTTATAATTTGTAGTCCGTGGCTTCGGGTGGCTTAGGGGTGATAGACACTAGTCACCTAGTCAGTAGTCTGTGGACATAGACTACTATTGTGATTCATTGATTGTGATAGACGTGCGAGCAAGTCCGCGCGTACTTATGGCTCGGCGTGCTTACTCGCCCGTGTGTTATGCTAAGTACGCGGATTTTAAAACCGCCGAGTAAGTGCGTCGGCGATCCAACAGGTTCGAAATTTGGCTCGTAGCCCGCCTTGGCTCGTCGTCTGTCATCGTCGCGAGCCGCGAGCCGCGAGTCGCAAGCCGCGAGCCGCGAGTCGCAAGCCAATTTGACAATGAACTTTAAGTACGCACGTCTATCACCCACTTTAGGCTCAGAGTGCGTGCAGTACATAATCTGTGCAGAGAGCTCAGCACAGAGTATATTTTTGTGCTCAGCACAGCAGACCAGACGGTTCTGTTCCGCTGTCAAAAGGGAAAAAAAATAAACTGTGTTTATATGAATTTTCAAGGCACTAAGTGAGTACAATAAGTTCCTTGAGTTCCATTCACGCCGAGAAACTGGAAATAAGACTTCGTATTACGCCCAGAGTACAGCTGTTCGTATTGAAAGAAAGCGAACTGAGTGCCTCCTCACGAATTGAACTTGAATTCCTGACCATTGTCTTGTTAGGTACCTGCTTTCCTAGTGTTCTACGAATTATAATAATTAAATATTGTGTCTTGTATGTATCGTAAGTTATAGCAGGGCTGAAATGTCGCTGTCTGTTTTGCTGGCACAGTAACTTAAAACTAAAAACCAATGTTATTTTAGATTACATTTTACAATTAAATACTAGCAACTGCTGAAGGTAAGGTTTGTTCTTTACATTTACTACGACTACTACAACAGTATTACTTTTTAATTACCTATCTTATGTATTTATTTTAGAAAGGACACACTGTGTTTGGATTGTTTTCATTTAGTCACAAGAAAGAAGAGTTCATGCAATAAAATACTATAATGCCTAAACGCTCACTGAAAACCTGGTAGGTAATTATTGAATGTTAAAAGAATCTCAGAGCATTTGCTTTCATTTGTAAATAAACTGCTTATTAACAATAACAGCTATTGTGAACACTTGAAAAGACATTGTCTTGAAAAGTTTCATACAGATCAACATTTTAATACTTATGAGGAACTTATATCTAATTTTACAATTTCCAGGATTCTTCAACGTTGTGTGATTACTTGTATATTTTTTATACTAAGTCTTAAAGCAATAATTCACTTCTTTGTAACATATGGCGTGTACAACTACCCACATATCCCAGCGGAGGCCATACAAACACAACTGTATAAGCAGGTTGCTCCAAACCTAGTGCTCCAGAAGTCTAAGCCTGATTGTAAATATGATGAAATACTTAAAAGTACTAGTTCTCTGCTTAATTGGGAAGTGCCAACGAAATACGATGAGTTCTCAGCAAAGGGCTTAGTGAATGGTAGCTATGTGCCGGAGCACTGCAATCCCCTGTTCAGTGTTGCTCTGATAATAGCTTACAGGAACAGACAGAGTCAACTAGACATATTCCTGCCGTATATCCATAATTTTTTAAGGAAACAAAACATACACTACAGGTGAGCATTTTAAAATCTGTCAAAGAAATAATGACCCGTCATTATTTTTGGTCTAAATATCATTATTCTCTTGCCAATCCCCAATTTATCCCAATTGGTGCAATATGTATATTTCTTCCATATTTTCTACTAGCTTCCGCCCGTAGCTTCGCCCGTGTTGTGTGTCGATAAAAAGTAGCCTATGTCCTTTCTCAGGCTCTTAGACTATCTGTGTAGCAAATTTCATTTAAATCGGTTCAGTCGTTTTGGCGTGAAAGCGCAACAGATAGACAAACAGAGTTACTTTCGCATTTATAATAATAGTAAGAATATATTTGTAAGGATTAGTTTGTCTGTAAATCTGAGTTACATACTACATCTATTGAAATAAAGCATTATAATTATCTGTAATTACATGGGACTTAATCATAACTGGGGAAATGTGGGCGTACTATAGGTACACTGGGAAAACCTAAATACTCCGAAATATTTTATTCGAAATTTTGATGTTCCGATTTTCAGAAGTCCGAATTTCATAACACCTAAGAATTATAATGTCTATTATTAAAAATCACGAAATTTATTTTACCGAAAGTCAATGCGATTTGTTTGTTTTCCGATTTTCATACGTTCGAAGAATCAAATGCTTGATGGGTTTTCGGCCCTAAAAACGACATTCCGATTTTCAATACTCCGAATAAACTGCTAAAATTAGGATTCTGATTCAATTAGTATATTATTAGTATAGGGAACCGATCACTTTTCCGAATTTTTTTGTTCGAATTTAATTTTTCTGAAAACTATTGGCCGACGTCTTTTTTGCTATAGTATGCATTACTTATTTGACATAAATTTTTAGATCATAGAAGTATCATGTGTCATAGGTATTATTTTACCGAACTATATTTCGCCGATTTACAAAATAACTTTTTGCTATTGGCCGAAGCCTTTTGAACTGTTTTCATTTGCCATATTTTCACCAAACCGAAACAACATTTTACGGAAAATTATTTGATCACAAATATTATATAGCCGGTTACTTGGTAGCATTTTCAATATTAAATTAAAATAGTGTCATAAAATAATATGTTGTGCTACAAAATTTTGTGACAGAAACGAATCGCTGAAAACAGTCGGTTTTCAGCGATTCGTTTCTGTCACAAAATTTTCACGCAGTCTTGTCTGCCCTACCCCTAGAGTGTAATTTAAGCCCGCGTAGGGGTGGGGCTGCCCGCGAGTTGAGGAGCAGGTGGTTTGAAGGCCCGCCCGCACGGTCGGCTGGAAATCGGCTTTCATAGACTTAGGGATTTCAATTTGCAAGTGCTTGATTTTTCGCCAGATATCGCTTCTATTAGTCATTACTATGTACAAAAATGACACCCGAGTTAATTCTGCCCAAAAACGAAGGAAATATAATTTTTTTACGAAAAATTTGTATGAAGCTAGTATGAAAAATCGAATTATCTCCTAAACGGCATGTTTAACCGTAATATCCTTGGAGGTGGTCATAGTGCTAATTATTTATGATTTTTTGGTTGCCGATTTGACGAAAAATATTATGCCGTTTTTTTTTTTAAATCGTCAAAATATTTTTATTTATTTTTACATGTAAAACGATCCCTTTTAGTGTCCAAGTTAAAAAGTTCGATATGTTATTAACCCAAATATTAAGAACACACAAAAAAAGAAAAATTTTATAAAAAAATTGCTGTTTTTTGACACATTTTTATTAATTTAAATAAAAAAAGATTATCAAACTCTTATTTAAGTAACATATAAATTTATATTATATAAAAAATAATTTATTTTAAGGAATTAATACTAAGCATTTGTAAAATAAAGTAAAATAAATTTAAAAAAAAGACAAAATATCATTAAATATTACAAAAAAAAAAAACCAAATACACTCAAATACAAATTTACAAATATGTACATATATAATTTTCTGGCGTAAATATAATTGTGTTTGCTGGTTTCTTAAGCGTTTCATTTAATTTAGCGGCTGCTTCAGGATTTTTCATCATGTATTCGATGACAGAGGCGATATCTCCATGCCCTTCTTCTTTTAAACGTGCTGCAGCTGCATATGCCAATTCACTGGAATCTTCGCCTGTGTGTTCATCAGATCTTCTCTTTTTTTGTTTACTTCCCAGATCTTCGAATGGTTTACGGGATCTTTTCGTCATTGTTCCAATGGACGTTGATGTCGACGGTTCTGGAGAGACTGAGGGCGCTCTTGGTATCTCATCAACACTTGGTTCTTGATTAACTAAAGTTTGCACAAAACTCGGCCAATCAATATTTGCTCCCAACCAATTCTCTTACTTTCTCCTGAAATTATCAAGGAATCGGTTGGATTTCTGCCACCTTTGTAAAGGCTCGCGTAAATCTCCGACAATTTTTTTTGAGAATAACACGATCTTCGTCAGACAGGCAATCGCCTATGCGGGATACAACTGCACTGAACAATACTTCATAATCAAATGAAGTACTCTCACTTTGTAGAAGAACAAACAAGTCTAAATTGGTGATTAAACTTTCCATTCTAAGATTTTATAGTCGCAGATTTAGTGTTAGCAGTTACACAGTTGTGAACAAACTAAATTATAAAACAAAACTTTAGCCCTTTTATTGCAAAACGCCAATAATTAGGTAACTACCCTCATTAGTTATCTCCTCTTTAGCTAATGAAAATCTATAATTGTCACTAACTATTCTTAGAACTCATAGCACTGCTAATTAACAAATTAGCTTACTTATTAGGAAAAGTTGAATGTAATCCATAGTTGGCATTGTCGTGAGATATTGAAAATCATTAAATCACCTATAAAGACTCATTAGAAGACCTAATCAGTGTAGTCACTTAATCACTTCTTTTCGGACTCATTAGAAGAGTTAACAAATGGGAATTTAGTTGTATGAAAAGTTTTAAAACTCATGATGTGTTGATAAATATCTAGCTCAAACATAGTTGTCTACGTGTGGGTGTACTATAAACCTCTGCCAACTCCTTCGGAAATATAGGAGTGATGCTATTTTATGTTACGTGTAGTTAAAAGTCCGTGTTCTTCAACATAAACACTAAAAGGAATCGTTTCATATGTAAAAACAAATAAAAATATTTTGACGATTTTAAAAAAAAAAACGGCATGAAATTTTTCGTCAAATCGGCAACCAAAAAATCATAAATAATTAGCACTATGACCACCTCCAAGGATATTACGGTTAAACATGCCGTTTAGGAGATAATTCGATTTTTCATACTAGCTTCATACAAATTTTTCGTAAAAAAATTATATTTCCTTCGTTTTTGGGCAGAATTAACTCGGGTGTCATTTTTGTACATAGTAATGATTAATAGAAGCGATATCCAGCATAAAACAAGCACTTGCAAATTGAAATCCCTAAGTCTATGAAAGCCGATTTTCAGCCCACCGTGCGCCGCCGCGGCTGAGGCTGAAAGTGGTGAGCGTTAAAATCATCTGCGCCGATAAGCGGCCCCACGCACCGCCCAAACCGCGCAGCGCCGGAGCCGTGACAGAAACAATGCTTGCTGCATGTTGCATGCCTGCTTGCATGTTGCATGCTTGTTTGTACGCTGCATGCTTGCTTGCATGGTGCATGCTTGCTTGCACGCTTCATGCCTGCTTGCATGCTGCTAGGTTAAAACTGTGACCAGCAAAATATTTTATTCGATAGAAAATATTTTAATTCAAAAGTAAACAACCATAGTTTTAAATGAGAACCGATACACTGCATTTTTATTTCGGAATTCTAATTAATCGGTACTTTAACCTTTTCACCGCCACGGACTTCAATAAAAGTTCCGGATTTTCGTGCCACCAGCGCCACGACTTCATTAGAAGCTCTTCATTTTATCTATCTTATAAAAATAAATTTACTTTATTTACAAGCTTTGTTTCCTGTTATTATTTAATATAGCACTGTCTAAGCCCTGTTTTATAGTTTTCCACACAAAAGAAGGCCTTAATTGTCTTAAAATCGGCAAAAACAAAAACTCGTAACATTTTTAATGTCCTCCGAACACCAAGGACTTAATACAAAGTCGGCCAGTGATGGGACGCGAAAGTTAACAGTGTTTGATTTCGCCCGTGGAAATATATACAGGAAAAGTTTTTATCCACTGCGGAAATTTTGACATATTAACCTTAAACCAGTTTTATTAAACATAATTTTATTATTTTGATGCTTCTTCATACAAAAAAAATAAAAAATCGTTAACGAAAGATGTTTATTTTAAAAGTGGTTGTATGGCTAACCGGCGCCGGCGGCGGCGCGCGGCGATGCGGAACGCGCGAAAGTACCTATCTATCAGCTGTGCGGTCGCTCGATTCGCCGGCGTAGGTATTTACGTGGGTTACTGGCCCTTGGATCTCGCTCAAAGAAATCAAAAATGCTTTCTTCGATTTCGATCGCCAGTCGGGGTCTGCCAGACCCTCGTGCATGATTCGGGGTTCTGAACTGTCCGTGATCAAGCAGCCTTTGAGTGGCCGCTAAAATGGTCCTTTCATTAGGGACCGCGGGGTTAAGGATTCCATGGGCTCACATTAGAGGTATGCTCTCCGTCGCATACATTCTGCGAGCTGCTCGCAAACTTTCACCACTCGGTACATACACTCGCACCATCTCGTAAAACTCGCGGTTACTGAAGTCCGACATCGTGACCGGTAGGTACAAGCACGACACACGTGCGGCGCGGCGCTTGCGCGGGAAAGCGATTAGACGAGACGTCACACGACAGCGCGTGCGATGAGCGAACTGTCGGCCACAGCGCCCGGCGCCGCCCGGGAGGGGGTTGCACCCCCGTGCAACACCGCCGCTAGTGCGCCGGCCGCCGCACGCGCCCATTGATATTATTACGAATAGTTTGTGTCCATATTTTGCTGATTTAAAGTAGGATAAAAAAACAAAAAAAAGTATTGAATAAATAATGGAAATGTGTTCTATTACTGATATTGAACCACCAAAAAAAATTTGCGCACTGGTCAAAAACTTTTCCTGTAGAAGTCGTTTTGTGACGTCATAAGCGTACGAGTGTCAAGGTCAATTTGGTATAGTGCAGAAAATAAACGGGAAAGCGCACACGCATTCTTCTTTTCCGCTTTGCTTGTGATAAGATACAATTAATAAAAAATTGGACTGATGGGTTACTAAAAATTTTGCAAGGTGTGAAATAGGAAAGTGGAGGATATTGACACAGAAGATGATGATTCTGACGTAAGTCCAACTAGATAATAATCATAGTCTTTCAATCGTTCTAGATAACCAGTTTACCTTAGCCCTTCAAACCCATAATCCATTATCTTTGTTTCCATATCCTGCCAAGTCGTACGAGGGGCTGAAGCCAAATTGCAGAGGCCCGTATCTCTGCGATTTGGCTTCGGCCCCTCGTACGCCTTCCATAGGTCCGGGACCCCAGGGTCCCGAGAATTGTCAAGAGACGTAAAAATAATAATAACGTTATTCAAAAAGTAAGAATAAACACGGAATCGACGAAAATCAAAGAAAGAAAGATCATAGACATCCTTAATCAGAATTGAATATAACGTGCTCTGGGCGCCAAGGACTTGAAATGAAGTCAACAGATGACGTAATGAAACAATTAGAGATGTACCACACATTTCTTATAGCTCCAATTGAGTTATGCATTTTTCTCTTAAATTTTTATAATTTATACTGGTTTTTCTTACTCACGATAATGTGAAACAAAACAAATAGGGAAATATTGAATCAGTTTTTATTTATATTCGTAAATTTATTAATTAAACCCTGGCGTAGGCGTATAAATTTTATTTGTCAATAGGAACATACCCTCAACACTACTGTTTACCTACTATATATTTCGTTATACATGTATAGCTTGGCGCTGGCGAGGCATCGCGTTCTGTGTACGTGGGCGGTGAAAAGGTTAATATTCGGTATTCGTATTTTTGATGTTTCAAATTATCGTTAAGTCGGAGTTTTTGTTATTCGATCTATTCAAACTCAGTATTTTGAGAATAGTAATTATAAACGTTAGGAATATTTATAAAAAATAAGATGAATGATAAATCGGAGTTGTTATAATAGGAATTTTGAACCACTCGGAATTATGAAAATCGGTACTTTGAAATTCGTATTTGTGACTAACGGAATATTTGTTTTCGTATTTATGAAGTGTACCCAGTTACGCCTCTGCCAACCCTTGGGGGAGTACAGGCGTAAGGTTATGTTTATCTGTAATTAGTACCGCTATGAGATTACCAAATGACATAAATACTATTATTATAATAACTCTTGTAGGATATATGTAATAGAACAACAAGACGAGAAGATCTTCAACAAAGGTATTCTACTGAATGTTGGAGCGAAGACAGCAATCCGAGACCAGTTCCCGTGCCTCATCCTGCAGGACGTGGACCTGCTGCCGCTGGACGAGAGCAACCTGTACGCCTGCACGCACTCCCCGCGACACATGAGCGCCAGCATCGACAAGTTCCGATACGTGCTCCCCTATGACTACATAGCGGGCGGAGTGCTCGCCGTCAAATCTAAACAATTTGTGGCAGTCGACGGACTATCTAATAGATTCGAAGGGTGGGGCGGCGAAGATGATGATTTTTCCTTCAGACTCAGCGCGCATAATTTTAATTTAATCAGGTAATTAAATATGCTGACAAATTGACTGTGCAACCATATTGTGTGCCAACTTCTGCCTGCACTTCATCCGTGTGGAAGAAACACAATTATCCTGTGGCACAATTTACATTTAAGTTTATCAGTTATAACATTCATCTTTATTTCTTCCTCACACACTGACTTATTAATTGTAGAATTTTAGGAATAACGTCTACATTTACAATGTTTGTAAATATGTGAGCACCATGTATCAAAAAAATCAATCTGAGCCATTCCCAACTATGTTGGGTCGGCTTCCAGTCTAACCGGATGCAGCTGAATACCAGTATTTTACATGGAGCGACTACCTATCAGACCTCCACAACCCAGTAACTGGGCAATACGATACCCCTGGGTAAGACAGTGCTCCAGAAGTCTAAGCCAGATTGTAAATACGATGAAATACTTAAAAGTACTAGTTCTCTACTTAATTGGGCAGTGCCAAGGAAATACGATGAGTTATTCGGCATTCTACCCCGCATTCCGTTCCATCAGCTCACTCCGTTCGCCTCGACACTCGCGGTAGAGTAGAATGCCCAATAATATAAATGAACTCCTACGTAGTTCAGTAAAATACTGGTTCAGCGCCTATTCTACTATTTTAGTTTTAAAACTCAGTATTGACTACTAGATTGAGTACGCTTGTCACAAAACTCTATAAACTAGACTAAAAATCACTATAATTTAGTTTATTCCTGTCAAACGACGATTTCCCATTCTGAAATAGACTATAAGCAGCCGTCGTGTATGTATAACTGATCATTTACAATATCAAAGACACCAAAATTTTCGAACTTTATTGTATTGTAAGACGATCGTCGTACATGTTGTAGTCCGTAATAAAAAAGTGAGTATGAGGGATCTTCCTATAATCATGTTTATCAAACTGGGATGTGCCTTAACACTTTTAGTGCCCAGCACCCGAATCACTAGTGCAACGATAATTCGTTTGCGTGCCCACAACTCGCCTCGCGGGTCGTACATATATATATAGCTATAGGCGGCGCGCCGATGTACTCGACTGACCAATTGTTATAGATACATATATCATGAGACACATTTTATGGCATGCTAATTTGTATGCATTCTACGAGTATGTACTTGGCAATGAAACTGATGAGAACGATACCAATTCCGTTAACTTATTATAAATGAGTAATCCTTTCCTTGACATGTCTTTACTAATTTTTTGTAATAGTTTTTGTAAAGCTGGTTCTAGTTTAGGAATTCTTTGAAAAGGCGATCCCTTAAGGTCATTGCTGAATTTAGAAACCGACTTCCTTTGCTTGAAATACTTTATAAAAATTGTTAGTTTTAGTAGTTTGATGATTTTACACCCGCTGTGAGTTAAACTGCAACATAAAATTAACTAAGTTTTTAGCGTGAATTTGTTCACATGGATTGTTTTGCACACAACAAATTTTGTAAGGATTTAGGATCTTTAGGTACATCCTGATTTCTGACTCTGAAAAATGTGATTTTATCAATTTCGCAAGTGTGATGTCATTCAAAGTTTTATATCAAAACGTATTAAACAAACACACATACCTATCTAATTTAAATAAAATATGTAAAGAGTATCATGTATCGACGCGGCTTCATCTTTGTCGGCGAGGGTAAAACGCTAGTTTAATATTGCAATTTTGCAGTAACGGTATTTAATCAATACGATTTTAAAATGACATAGTTGATGTAAATTAGATATACTACAACTGTAGGTAAGACAAAGTTAAGGTTTAATTTTGAAATTAAGTAAATTTTTGCTGAAATGGCATTTTTTAGGGATAAAACCAACCAGTTCTGACCAAAAAATCACATTCGCTCCAGTGTGTCTTCTATTGGCGAAGTTCTTCCCTACGTTACATTCTCCAGTACGTACAACTATTTTGGTAAAATGTAAGTAAGTACTCTAAGTTTACTGAATATCCAGTAAAATGTAATTGCTACCCAGCTACGGACCCGGTTTCTGCCTGCCGGCTGGCGTAACTATTATCATCTTGGAGCGAGTGATACTCCGTTTCTGCCTGCCGGCTGGCGTAACTATTATCATCTTGGAGCGAGTGATACTCCGTTTCTGCCTGCCGGCTGGCGTAACTATTATCATCTTGGAGAGAGTGATACTCCGTTTTTCTCCTATAATTATTAATGAGGTTACTTTATTGCATCAGTCTTTTGCGAAAAGGTTCCTAAACTGTTTGTAGCCTTCTTTTAACTCATAGCTGCATAATTATAAAATTAATGTTTCATGTTCTATTTAAGGTTTGACTCCGAATTACAGTACCAGCAGTCACGGCGCTCAGCTGCTGTAGGAGAGGAAGCAAAGGTGCAGCCGAAGAAAAAAAAATAGTTGAATTGATAACCTTCTCCTTTTTTTGAATTCGGTTAAAAAAAGACGACGAAGCTTAGCTTCTGAAAGCACCACCATGCATTCAGAATATAAATCAAGGTAATTTGACTGTTATTGCTTATATCTTTAGATACCTACTTTTTAGGATTCCGTACCCAAAGGATAAAACGGGACCCTATTACTAAGGCTATGTCCGTCTGTCCGCGGCTTAGCTCAGAGACTGTTGGTACTAGAAAGCTGTAATTTGGTATGGGTTTAAATATAAACCACGCCGACCAAGTGGTAAAAAAAATCGTTTTTTTTTTTTTTAATCCAGTCATTAGTAGCTCATACATATTTAGATACTTGCGATCCATCTCGTTCAAATTCATTTATCATTTACCAAGACTGTAACAATTTATACGGTTATAGCATGGGTCAATCCCTGCCATGTTCCGATTTTAGTTTTATGAATAGACAAGAAATAGATAATTTACAATTGAATTTGGCAGATATTAGTGATACCGCGGAACACGGTTATATTCTAGAAATTGATTTAATATATCCAGATAATTTACACATTGAATTGTTTGCCGCCAGGTGGTTAGCACAAAAACGAATACCGAATTTATACGATAAATATCACTGTGTTCTTCATTATCTATATATACTCGTACATTTAAAAAAGTGCTTACAGCACAGTTTTATTTTGAAAAGAATCCATCACGCTATTGTATTTAAGCAAAGTTGCTTTTTAAAACGATATATTGAAAATAACACTCAGTTGCGTCAAATTAAGTTTTTTTTTTTCAAATTATTAAACAATACTCGTAGTATTTTTGGAAAATAATGAACATCGAATAGATGCTATGTTAGTAAACAAGTGGTGTGACTCAAAGAATAAAACAAAAAATACTACCTACTTGTGCTGAGAAATTGTTCGGCTGTCCGTATTTTCATAGCGCCTCTGCATTTTCTGATGATCTAGTGGCAATTCAAATGAAGCCCTCGCATGTTATTCATAATAAACCAATATACATAGGATTTACTGTATTGGAATTATCTAAGGGTCACATGTAGGTATGACTTCCACTATTCAATCATAAAGCCTTTTTATGGTAACCGAATTGAATTCTGTTATACTGATACGGATCATTTAGTTTATGATATACTTAAACTAAATACCGATGACATTTATGAAGATATCTATGAACATTTTCTAAAATATTTTGATACCAGCAACAACGAATTTAACTTGCCAATTATAAATAAGAAGGTTACAAGTCTATTTAATTCTTCAAGGACATTCTAATTAACTACAATGGTTTTTGGTACGCGGGTGTACCGCGCGCGGTCATACAGGTTTTAAGGATGAAATGGGCAGCAAAATTATCAAAGAATTCGAAGGACCTGCGCTCAAAGCTTTATTGTATTAAAACTTTAGACAAAACAATAAAGAAAACAGAAGGTACAAAAAAATGTGTTAAGTACAAAAAAATTAAATATGTTAGATTATAAAAACGTGTTATTACAATTGGAATGCCATTCGCAAAAAAAAATGTCTTGTACCTAAGTTAATAAAACATGAAATATTCAAACACGTCAATAAAATAGCACTTTCAAGCAATGATGATAAGCGGTTGCTATCGTTTGATAAGGTATCTACTTTAGCCTGGGGTAATGCAACTATATTTAATAATGCATTACAGTTATTTTAAAATGTAAGTTATTACAGTAGATAGGTACATTTTTTACAATGTATTTTAGATAAAAGATAGGAAATAATATTTACCTACTAATGACAATTACCTACAGCAGTAATGTGTAATGTAATTGTAATAATTTATTTTCTTGGTACCCCAAATTGATATTATTATCTTAATAAGTGTAGAAAATAATGTTAGAACTTATTTAGTACTTAGTTTTCTTTTATTTGTAGTAAATAAATAGTATTTTATGATCATAATTATATCTGTTTCATTTCCATTCCTGATAAATGACAAAGCACACGGCTCGCAGCATGTCACGCACAAGGATACAGGCTCCAACTTGATAAAACAGTAATGTTCATTTTTGATGACGAAGTTCGCACGCGCGGTGTTGAATTCGACACCGAACGGGTGCTCGTGCACGAGCTCGGACATGTTGAACAAAACAATAACCTGAAATATAGTGTAACTTTTGTTGCCTGCAATAACTTACAAAAAACAAAGTTCAATGCTTTTTTTTCTCATTTCGGTTATAAGTTTTTGCAGTCGGGTTTTTGGTTTTTGAAATAATTAATTTAATTAAAACTGTGAATTTTAGGTTACTTGGAACCTCAACGAATGAATGAATGAAATGGGAGGATTGCCATAATGTGATTTTTAATTTTCCCATTCGATTAAACAAATTTAAATTATGATTTCTTATTTCGAGTACGCACGGCTACACATCAAGCTACATTTCCAGTTTATGCTGTTCTCGCATTATATAGGATTTCCGTACAATGCGAGGTCAGCTTATACTGGAAATGTTTAGCTTGATGTGTAGCCGTGTGTACCTAATTATATTCCTGTTTTTATTTTTTATGTATTTATATTTTCAAGTAATACTGAATCTAAAAGTAAATGGATGGTAGCTATAAGAAATAGCGATGTAATTTTTTTTGTTTTTGTTTCAGAATAGAAGTCCTTCTTAACTATTGAGGTAAAATACTATACTCAACAATATCTTACTCGTACAATATTATTCTACCCATACAATATGATTCCCCAAATTATAGGGAACACAAAAAGGTGGCTTCACTTTTGATGTTTGCAGCGCTCCGTCTACCCTTTTGTGAAGGTCTGAATGTAGAACATCCATCATTAGGCAGTCAGCCGGAACGGGCATATCACGTCGAATAAAAACGAAACGAATTGTAACGTTATAAGTAGATGTGTCTGTACATGTACAATACTTATTGTACAAGTATAAATCTACTTATAACGTTATTTCATCATGTTGTTTTATGTAATTATATTTAATTATAATTTCATTTGTTTCAAATCATTGATAATGTTTGATTCTCCAGATATTATCGACTTCTCACAATACGCTTAAGGTTTTCCGACTCCGAGTTTAAGCTGGTATATCCCGGATTTCCCAGAACAACAAATTCGGACCTGCCAACAAGAAGCCTAGAACAAGACGGGAGTGTCTAAAACAGAACTCATCTCTGCCTACATGTCAATAATTCGTCATAAACAATAAGAAGAAAAAAGGTTTACGACCGATCCAGGTACAAGTGTTGGATATCAGTGAACGACAAGAACCTGCGAACCTGCAATATAATTTCATTATCTAATCCTGTGTTGCCAGCGTCTCTAGAAGCAATTAATAATTTTAACCTTTCCACTAATTCATTAGGATTATCTCAGTACACAAAATCTACGTTTTTTCTCCACTTTTTTAATAACGGTAGATCCTTTCCCTGAACTGTATTCTTTAGTTTAAATAGAGGTTTAATAACTTGCAAATATTTTTGTCCTTTATTACTTTTTATTGTCTTACTTGGCTCATAGTCCCGACGATGTGCATTCGTATCAAGTAGCATCTACTTATACTTGCATATCACTTTTTGTAACCAAGCTTAAGTCTACATCTTTCATAAGCAACAACTGTTTTAAACCAGGTGTATTTCTGTATTTACGTCCAGTGATGTATTGATCGTTGATCGTTATGCAAACAGAACCTAACATCAGTTTCCCGCGGTCTGCTCTAACCCCAAATGGAATATCTACACTAACGCTTCTGAAGATACTGACCAGGATGACGTATCACAATCTTGATTCCTTTCAACTACAGATTCATATGAAGAGTCAATGGTGATATCAGATTCATATTTGTCTTCATCGCCATTATTATCATTACTTCCTGCGCTATCAGTTCCTTCCTTCTGCGAAGTTTCGTTAATAAACGAAACATCAGCAAAATCATCACTAGCAGGCAGGAGAGGAGTTTGCTTACTAACATTAGCAATTACGTTGAGAGGTTCTGTTACAAGTTTGAAAACAGATTCCAGTGCTTATTTATTGTTAATCTCAGCATCTCTCATTTTTATCTTTAGAGCTTCTGCCGCATCAACAATTTGTCGTTTCAATGATTTTTCCATATTGGTAAAATAGGTCGTAATTGGTTCAGCGTCGTAAGGTGAATAATAATGTCAGACAGGTGATAGTCTTATACATGTATGTATTCTTGTTCTTAATCAATGACTGCAAACGTGTCAACTTCTATAACATCCTTTGGTTTTAGAACAATCTTTACTAATTACAACATAATTGAAAGATATACTCCATAATTTTGAAAAAAAATCACGAAATTCTATCCATGTCATGTCAGTGTTGACGTGTTCTTCATAAATATGTCTCATATTTCTTTCATCTTGTTTGAAAAGTACGATTAGGTTTGCGTTGTCTCTTACTAACTGCTTAGGGATTTTACTATACGTCTGATTTAGATAAAAACAATCGATGAACTTGTGTCTCCCCATAGCAAAATAATCACGCATACTACTTTGATTTTCATCATCATTTTCATGAAATGAAATGCCTGGAACTCGTTGCAAGGTTTTCAAATAAACATAGACATTTTGAAATCTTAAACCACTCTCGTGTATAAGAAGACCAATTAATAAATTAGTTTTTCCACAATTTGACGGCCCGCAAATGATGCATCGTACCGATTTAGGTAATAATTCTCCATGACGAAAACCAGTCTCCTGAGAATTAATACAAAGTTTGTTTACATTTAACAATTGTGGTTGTTTTACAAATTTCATGACGACTGCTTGAATCAGTTGTATTAATAATGAGTCAATTGATGTATTACATTGACATTTATACTCATTGTAGCTAACTCGAACAAATGTACGAGCAACTGCGCCAAACTGGAATAGGCACCAAACCAGTATTTTACTGCACTATGTAGAATTTCATTATGTAGCAAGGTAATATTGAGTTTGAGAACTAAAATAGTGGAATAGGCGCTGAACCAGTATTTTACTGCACTACGTAAGATTTCATTTATATTATTGGGCATTCTACTCTACCGAGAGTGTCGAGGCGAACGGAGTGAGCTGATAGAACGGAAGGCGGGGTAGAATGCCCAATAATATCCTACTGGTTTTATAATATTAGTTTAGATTTAAAATTTATTAAATAATAGAAAGCTCATTGCTTAGTCAGCCTTTCGAAGGCATTCAATAAATTGAAAAACTATGCCGCAGACTTTGATGAGGTTTTCACCATTGTTTAGAGATTTTATTCTGGAAGGTTTATGTGTATAATTCATTAGTATTAAAGTTACATATACCTAAGAAATCTCGATGTTTTGTCAAGTCGTGAAAACCGTGCGAAGCAGTAGCGGGTCGCTAGTTTAATAATTAATTGATCCTAGCCCACTTAGCCAGTTATTTCCTGTTTTATAAATATGAATACACCTGTAAATGTTACAGATTTCCTCGTGAAATGTCCCGCTACACGATGCTGGCGCACCCACAAGAGCCTCGGAACAGCGCGCGCAGACGTATCATGAGAGAGAACCTGCTGCACGGCGGCAACGACGGGCTAAGCACTCTGCCCTACGTCACCACGCACGTCAAGAACAACCGCCTGTTCACTCTCGTCGGTGTCCAGTTATAGCGACGCAGCACGTGCAAGATAACGAGGTGAAGAGGGGCCACTGCTGATGCGCGTCAACACAAACACTAGTCACTGACGATTTAAATGTTGGCAATGGTCTGTGTGGAAGTCTACTTTCACCAATGAACGTATATGAGCCGAGCCGAACGTAATGTAATGTGCCGAGCTCTTGTTATCACGCATTGTGTGAATTTGACTTTTGGCTCCTTTACTATTTTACCTTTCCTTTTAGAGTTAAACAGTTTACATCAGTCATTATAATTTGTTATAGTTCTATGAAAGCAAAATATGATATTATCAAGATATAATCTTGATCATACCATAATTATAGCTTTACTTTTTGTACCTAGTATTATCTCGCCTTAAATTCTAAAATAAATAAAACATGCTAGTTAATAATTTAAATAACAATTTTGATATAAACGTGCTCATTTTGATGTCCCATAACTCAAAATGCTATCAGTAAAAATAATAGAAAAAGTCCTAGAACAAATGTTCCAAAAATACACAATTTCGAAAACTCCAGACTCTCGATGTGTGTATCTAAGTTTCATTGATAAGTACAGTCACGGACTTAGAAAGCCTATTTCAAACTTTTCAATTTTGCAGTTTCATACATTCACGAGATTACACGATTAAACATGAACTTAAATCGCATGCTCGTAAACAAGATGAAAAATTACTAGTAATCGGAAATAGTCTTGTCCATAGAGGTTGACTAATAAGTTCTCAATGATAAATAAATACAATGTTTATCCAATCTATTTGATACTCACCTCCTTTGAATCAGAGCTCATTAACTCGATAATTCTGATAACCTATCCGAAGACAGTGACAGTTGAAATGTCGATGTCAGAGATGTTATTTTCGAATTTGTCGAAATGACTAATTCAAATTTCTTTGTACGCTAACGTTACTATGGCTACGCTAAAAGAATCGTCGCTAGGTTACGGTTGCTAGATCTCCAATTGGTTGACTTTGGGTAGTCACTCTGCTGTCAAGTTTGTAGTTGTGGCTCTCAGGTTAGCCAACCGGTAAAGATATTAAATATAATTTTCTTCTATAATATGAAGACATGACTTTCCGTATCTGGATGTACGAGTATAACCGACTAAGCCCGATTTGCATTACACGGCTAAAATACGAATAGTGCCAAGTGGCTCATCAATTAAAGTCCGTGACTGTACGAGTAAATAGTTTTCATTCAAACCAATAATTCATATTTAAAGCTTGGAAAATGCGACAGTGTGATATTGTTTTTTAATGGACAAAAAAAAAATTAAAGTAATAAAAACTAAAACCCAACTACGACTAAAAAGGTATAAACAAGACACCACAGACAGACAAATTAAAAATCCGGAGTCACACGTAATCTGATCGATTTATGCCTTAACACGTGTGACTCCGGATTTTTAATTGGTCTGTCTGTGGTGTCTTGTTTATACCTTTTTATTCGTAGTTGGGTTTTAGTTTTTATTACTTTAATTTTTTATTTTATTTATAGTAGGTATAAAACTCTTGGTCCAGCCTATCCAGCGCGGCCACAGAGCACGGAATCTCCTAATAACATTAGTGGCACCGAAAGTGCGCTTAACGCACAACTTCTGTCATTTTCACCATTCAAAGTCAAAGGTAAGCCTGTACGTGCTGACTGTGCCGCCGTGTGTCCGTGCTCTCTGACCGGGACAATGGTTGCCGGATCCACATGCTACTTGTGCACATCTTCGTGTGCTCACTCATGATTTATTTGAAGTATTAGGTATGTTTTTGTTTTGAGCAAAAGATATCAAATCCGTGATTATAATAATACTAATATACTAGTAGGTAATGTTTTAAATAAATCAGAGGCTGTGTTTCTAACCACAAATTGTACTTAAGGTAGCCATACACGTTACGATACACTTGCACAAGTCTGTGTGACACCGAATGGCTCGGATACTTGTGCTAATTCATTCCACACACACTCTTTTTAGGGTTCCGTAGTCAACAACGAACTCTTATAGTTTCGCCATGTCCGTCTGTCTGTCTGTGACGTAGCTCAAAGACACTTAGTACTAGAAAGCTGTAATTTTTCGATTTCAATTTGTGCGACTAATTGAGGCGTAATTTTTGCGTAGTCACTCTATTATCCGGTGTGAACAACTATATATTAACACATTGATGCATTTTTTATGTTACTATGTATTAAATACACTATTTAAGTTACTACCTACTTTAATTGAATTGCATTAAGTATGTGATATTTTTAGCAATACATAAAATACAATCTTTTATATAGGTAGTATTTTGGTTAAAAGGATACTGATTGATATTTCATTTTTTCTAGCCAGTATCGGTAAATTCTTAACTACAGGTCATAGAGAAAACCGCTGAAAGGAACAATGACCTCAATATTTTAAAAATATGGTGTCACCATGGTGGCACATTAATTTTCCTTGCTCTTTTTCAGTTCTGATATTATTTAAATTAAATTTTCTTTAAAATCCCGCGGTTCCTTTCAGCGTTTTTCTCTAGGACCTACAGTTCCGAATGTAAACATACTGGCATAAAAAAAGTCCTGTATAATTTAGTAGTGATTATTTTGATGACATCACTTGTAATCACGTTATTGGACTCGTGTGACCAACATGTGTATAAACGTTGCGTATAAACTCGACACAGTCGTGAATGTTTGTTGCTGGTCCCAATAACAGTGGTATTTTGTCGATACGCTTCTAGAAGCCTTTCATATTATGGATATGAGGTATTGTAAACAATCGTCAAACGAATAGTAATATAGTATTTGAATATTTTTTACTATAAAAAAAAACATTTATTTCAGGTCCTAGACCCATATTAAACACAAAAACAATACACTTTGTCTTTGTAGGTACCTAACTTTTTGCAATGGCGTATCGGATTGACGCCCCCTGCCTCCAAATATAGGGCTTTGAATCCATCTCTGTCATTATTGAGTGCCATATGGCTCTCTGGTGACTATTGTTCCCTTTCTTGTTTGTTTTTATTAGCTGTAAGTCCTCCATGTTCTAAATAAATAAATAAATAAATTTTTGTTGTAAGGGTGAGTCTATAGTGATGAGCGGCTTGAGGAAGGGATTATGTAGGAATTTCCTTTTCGCTCTCACGCAATAATTTCGTAATTGTTTTCGTGTAAAGTTTCGTAAACTCAAATACGTGGTAAAGTTAGCCAAAAAACTATACTTTTTACATCAAATAATTACTAACTCGAGTTTTAACATGGACCTAACATATGCACATATTAGCATAATGTTCTTGAATAAACAGTTATACTTAAAAATAAAATGTAACTTCATGTAAGAAAAACTTTTTGCTTTATGAGTGAAGATTTTAACTTGTGGTTTAGAACAACAAGATTTGTATCTTAATTAAAACAGTCACACTGACAGATTAATAAAATATACTTCTTTTTGGGGCAAACGGAAGCCATTTATATTTTACTAAATGAGTTAAGGTTTTATATTGATTGTACCTGCGTTTTTATTTCCTGTCGGCGTCCAGTAAAATTGGAAATGCTAGTAAAATTATACGTCATCAATTATAACTAGAGATAAGATCTTCCAAATAATAAAAGAATGAGAATAAGCAATACCCTATTTAGCTTTGCCAAAACGACTAACCGCGGTTTTAATAAAATCGCTCCGCGCCTCTCAGCTCCCACCCTTACCCTGATATCGTTCACATCACGAATCTCCTCACCAAATATCATTTCACAAATACATTAAGTGCCGAATTTATGAAGGAATAAGCCTAGCTATATAATAAGGTCAAGCTAAATTCACTTGCAAAAGATTGATCTTCCTCTAATAGTTTTGTAGTCAAAGGAGGTGAACAAATTAGGTATATACCTTGTTGGAAATACATAAATACCTACTATCAAATTTTTTACTTTTTGTACCTTTTCAAAACCATGTTTTTCTTGAATTTGAATCTTACAACTCTTGTTTTTTTTCTTCCTTAAATAATGAAATATCAACACAGACTTGGCTGATTTTTCAATCGAGAGATTATTATATAAAATTATATTATTTTATATATATTATTATATAAAATTGACCATGGTTTGACGTACCAATTATTTTCTATACAGAAGCTGTCAAACCGACATATTATTATTTATTTTTCAGATAAAGATATCTGACGATTGAAAAGTTGGCGCTTAGTTAGATTTATAAATTGTATTGCTTAGAGTTATCTTATCTTAAAACTTCTTTGTATGAGTTCATTGTTGTTTATTAAGTATAAATTAAAAGTCGTATGATTCCATCGATGTTCGGCTTGCTTACGTTCTGTTGCTACGTTCAATTCTTATAAGGAGGCATGTGGAAATGTGTTGAAAACTGTATTTGCAATTTTATATAAACGGATGGTATTATTATCACTCTTCTATTCGAGACACTCTAAGAATAACAATATAATTACGTTGTTGATTACAAAGTGAGAGTATTTATTTCACCTAGGTACCTACTCCTGAATCCTAAACTCCTGACAATCCCGCGCTCGCATAAAATATGTTGAAATTAAAAACAGCGTTCGTTTCGTTACTTAAGTTTCTTAGAAATGTGCAAAAGAAATATCTACCGGATCTACTTATGTTATTATTACAATCTAAGTACTTATATAATTATCCTTATCCTTAAATATAAAACAAAGTCCCCCGCGGCGTCTATCAAAACTACCGAACGGATTTTCAAACGGTTTTCAAAATCGAATCCAAAGTTTTAACAGTAACAGCCGCGGTAACAATCTTGAGGATCTGTTATTATAAGTAACAGATAATTATGTTTTATTGTTAGGAGCAATTGCTATCTGCTATTTTTTAATATCTGTGACGATAAATACGCCTCACTCCTAACTGATGTTACAACCACATCTTATTAGACGACTAGCTGTGCCCCGAGGTTTCACCCGCGTAGGTCTCGATCCCGTGGGAATATAGGGATAAAACGTATCCTATGTCCTATTCCAGGTCATGGTCTACCCGTGTGCCCATCCTCTCTTCTCTAGAGAAGGGAACGTCGCGGAGGCGCGGCGCCGGCGTCAACGGTTCGCGTATTGCATTTCGGGATAACTTCGAAACGTAAATGTCCGATTTGAATGAATAAAAAAGTATTTTACTACTACATAAATACCCTTGATGTTAAAACTATTTATTCGAATAAGATAATAATTATGTTGATAAAACTCCTTCGCAAATAATGTGCGGGAGTTAGCTGCTCCCAAGTTCACGAAATAAAACCAAATCATTGTGGTTCGCAGGTAATACGGTTTAATTAGCCAAGAATATTAGCCAAATAGTAGTGTACACTCTAGAGGATAAATACAATCACTGAGAACTGTTACAAGTCTCGAGAAAAGCTTTTACCCGACTACGGCGAAGAAAAAAGGAGGGTTATGATTTTGGTTATTTTTATGGTGTACATAATAAAGAGTAAGTATTCTATTCTATTCTTGACCGGTATGTATGTATGTAAGTATGTTCATCTGTTCCGTCCTATCTTCTAAACCACTTATCACAATTTGACAAATGAGGTATCGTTGGCAGCGTCTTTATTGTCCGCTGGTTATAGACTATGTGACAGATACACTATGTGATAAAAATGTGTGTTATAGACTATGTGATAAAAATGTGTGTTATAGACTATGTGATAAAAATGGCTCCCTCTAGAGGACATGAAGACAGGAATTTAAAAAAAAAATTGTTTTATCGTACCATGGGTACGATAAAACAGACAAATTATAAATCCGGAGTCACACGTGTTAGGGCTAACACGTGTGACTCCGGATTTATAATTTGTCTGTCTGTGGTGTCTTGTTTATACCTTTTTAGTCGTAGTTGGGTTTTAGTTTTTATTGGTACTTTAATTTTATGACCTTAAGTTTTAGTGCCTGTCAAAGACCGAAGTGACACAGATTAAGTAACAATTAGTGATGTGTCACTCTTGTAGTGATGTTACCACATTCAGGTGGACGATGTGTTAATCGTCACAAATGCATTAATTTCGAACAAATTTGATACCATAAAAAAAGGTTATAGTGAGTCAATTTTAAAAGATAGATATATGCTGTCCCGGACTTTTTTTTTGAACTTTTAAAGATGAACAATTCCATCATACATGATATTTGCGTAACTTAAACCGTTTACGCAGCGCACGCAACGGAAGCTCCCAAAAAGGAATAATTTTTCCCGTTTTTGTAACATTTTTCATTTATGCTTCGCTCCTATTGGTCGTAGCGTGATATATATAACTATATATAACCTATAACCTTCCTCGATAAATGGACTACCGAACACAAAAATAATTTTTCAATTCCAACCAGTAGTTCCTGTGATTAGTGCGTTCAAACCAACAAACACAAACAAACTCTTCAGCTTTATAATATTAGTATAGATTAATATAGTAAGTATAGATAATATAGATTTGCGCTTTTGCTACTATAAATGCATTTACTTATTGTTTCATTCTTCTTGAAGACATGCACTTCTATAAACATCTTAGATATAGCTACTATAGGTCAAGGACACTATATGGATTTTTTTGTCTTAGTCATGACTTCTAACGGATTTTTAGCACCAAACTAGCATGCCCTCCGATTTTTATAGGTAAGATTCTACTCATTACGTGTCTTACATTTGCTTTTACTAGAATAATCGGCCTAGAACCCTAAACTTAAATATGGCGAAGTAGGAATGTCCTGTAGTAGTCTTAACTTTGACTAAATTGTATTATAAAAGTTTTGATAACGCAATATTAGGGCATGTGTTCCAGATCCTATGGCGGCTTAAATTTTTGATAAGTATTATTGAATATACAATAATAAGTATGTTTAATTTATTTGCCATTATTTACATTTACATTAAGTATGTAACTTACTATACTAAATTAACAAAAAAACTAAAACTAAAAGGACTAACTATACCAATAAATATAAAAACAAAGGGACCCTTAGGCGTCGAAGTATTCGTCCGCATCGCTGTCATCCGGAAACGTGCCCAGAAGACTGGCAGCAATGCTAATTCCTTGGCCAAAGAACAAACCAGCCTTCTGGTCACGTGAAGTGTCGACCAGTCGGAGAGATGTTTAGTTTTTAAGGGGCATGAAGATATGTTTATTATCATCGGATACTTTATCAATAAGATTAATTTCGCAAGTTGAGTATGTTATGCTAATAGATATTATAATTTGGATTACTTTCCCTTTGAAAATAATATTATTTTTAAGAAACCAGCACGTCACCTTTACAAAAAGAATGAAGAATGAATGCTCTAGTAATGGCATCACGCTGACAACTGTTGGATCAATTACACCAGTAAAAGCAAAAGACTAT
Source organism: Lithophane leautieri (assembly GCA_949152455.1). Taxonomy (NCBI): domain Eukaryota; kingdom Metazoa; phylum Arthropoda; class Insecta; order Lepidoptera; family Noctuidae; genus Lithophane; species Lithophane leautieri. Next base: position 18,248,316 of record OX424467.1, read on the forward strand.
AGGGCGTAATAGTCGTATAAACTGCGCCCAAATACGGTTTTATAAACGTATAGGATTTCTATAGGACTAAAAATTACATGCTCCTAGGATACCTACAGGACCATATTTTGCTACTTGGGATATTTCTATCTTCTAAGGATTTTTAGGGTTCCGTAGTAAGCAAGGAACCCTTATAGTTTCGCCATGTCTGTCTATCTGTCCGCAGCTTAGGTCAGAGACTCTTAGTACTAGAAAGCTGTAATTTGGCATGGGTAATATGTACATATTAATCACGCCGACAAAGTGGTAAAATAAATGTTTTTTTTTTTATGGTATGTACCCCCTTGTCATAAGGTGGGGATTTGTTTTTTTTCTCGTCTATCCCGTTGTATGGTGAGGTATCGTTAGAAAGTTCGTTTAAAAATATTGTGTGTGTGAAAACCATTTTTGGATTCAGGGATCTGTTTGCGATTTTTTTTTTTGTGTCCCTGCCAGATAAATGCTTGGTTTTGGTTATGTAAAAAAATCACGGTACAGCGCATACTTATATCGCAATTAAAAGGAAAACTATCACAGCTAAGTAGGTTCTACAAGTTAACAAGTAATAATAACCGACCAACTTACATTTGCAGTTGCATAAACATGTTCTCCCGTACATTCCGTATGGGGGAACTTGTTTTTCAACCACAATGTTATGTTTGTTCTTGGGATAAATTCATCCCAACTGCGGAACGCTTCATTGTGAGTGGTCCGACACGCACTTTGCGGGTTTTTTAGGGTTCCGTAGTCAACAAGGAACCCTTATAGTTTCGCCATGTCCGTCTGACTCTTAGTACTAGAAAGCTGTAATTTGGCACGGGCAATACGGGCATGGGGTCTCAACTTGAACAAATTATAATTAATCTTGAAAAAAAATCAGATGGCAACATAAGTAACAATAATTATGAAATTAACAATCACTAAAAAGCGTTATACGGCCAATTTTGGCCGAATTAATATTAATAAAAATCAAAACATCTTTGTTTAATGCTAATTTATGTATTTACACTCATGAATCTCGTATTTTCAACAAATAACATAAATTAAGCCTTTTACTTCAATTCGAACCCATAGATGATAAAGTAGCCATCTGTTAATCATTTTGTTAAGAGTTCTTTGCAATAGATGGCGTTTCACTCAATAAATTTGTCCTGCTACTTTAGTCGTTTCAATTAGGAATATCTTTTTTTTTTTTTTATCTAGTTCTTTACTTAGGAATAGTTATAAGAATTGAAAAAAAATCTATTAACATATTTTTGGTACATAATTATAATTTTTATTTTTATTTTACTGAACCCGGAACTATTAAACTTTCTATACATCTAGGCAAGATTCCTAGATGGCGTTGTAAAACTGCAGTCTCTGGCAATTATTTATTCGATGATGCTGCCATCTGTTAAAAAAATAGAGGAAGAAAAATAGCCAGCTCAACAGCCAGATTTAGGGTGGTGTCATTTCTTTGTATGGGATTGGGTATCTGTACGTAGTATTATAATATCTATGGCACGGGTGCACATATTAATCACGCCGACAAAGTGGTACAATAAAATCATGAAAAATCAGTTTGCGGAGGGCTGTCCCTTACACCCACGGAATAGATAAATAAGGTTGGAATGGTAATGTGGGCGTGGCAAGCGCGCCACAATTATGATTCGATAATCATAACTCGACCGATTCATTAATTCACCGCGTTTCGTGCGCTTCGGACTACTGCGGAGAACAGAGCTCTGCTTTAAAATGCCGTGTTGTGCAATTATAACTTGTAAAACAAAAAGTCAGACCGCAAGTATAGAGCGAGGGGGTATATCTTTCCATCGGTAAGTCGAAAATAACATTTAATTATAATTTTATTAGTAAAAAACATAAAAATATTCTGATCACTATGAAATTCCAAACAATAACGACATTATTGCAACAAGTAAAAAAAAAAATACATTGCACGATGTGTACTCGCGTAATCAACGCAATTACTAAGTCCGCTTACAATGTACTGCATGCGTCGCGTCCTCTTCACTTCAACCATTGACGTTTCGTCGTTTGCCCTGATTGGCCGTGATGCACGGTAGATAGTGAGGTGACCATGTGGTTAAATAAAATCATCGATAGAATTCTCAAATAATACAAATTTACGTTGGACAAAGATTCTTTTTGAATTATTTTATATTTAATTAATGATAGTATATTTTTAGTTAGATGTATAATGAGTCAATTAAATATTACAATAATTATTGAACGAATGATACAATATAGTAAATACTTGTAGATGACAGATTTACAGGGAGAAATTGAATTCATTGGCAACATTATACGAGAACATTGTATTCATCTACAAGTATTTACTATATTGTACATAATATTAAAATATAAGTAAAATCCAATTTTACTTACGCAATAAATTATAAATTTTAGGTTTCCTAAAGAACCTAACGCCAGGGAACAATGGATTGACGTGACAGGTAGAGGAAACTGGATGCCGACAAAGACGAGTACTATTTGCTCTATACATTTCAGTAAAGATGATTTTATCATTAAAAAATCAGGTTATTTGTAATTAATAAAAGTAAAATAAATATTTCTTAATATTTATTTCATGTTTAATTTTCCCCCATACATTCATCAGATAATTTATCGATAAAGAATATCGGCTTTATCAAGCACTAGCGTGTATGAACATTTTTATTGCTTTTTTGCGTGTGTGTGTGTCTATGCCTACGGGGGCTTAGTACTAGTGTGCGAACGAATATCTGCCCTGAGATTTATGTATGTCTGATTTGGTTGTGTGCGAAATGTTTGTAAACATAGGAGTGCGTATGTGTAGAAATTAAAATAGTGGGAGACAAGCGGTGACACTGGTCCTGATACAAAATTGGAGCTAGGGCCTTTCCAACCTTATTTATCAATTCCGTGCTTACACCCTGTATATATAATTACGCTACGCTTGAATGACATTGTTCATTCAGGCGGACGTTGTTGGTTTGTGAAATTGTGTCATAGAAATGATATTGACAAAACCAGATGCCGAATGACAATGACAAATGTTATTGGTAAATATACTCTGTGGATAATGTGGCGCATGGTCAAAATCGGAAATGGAACGACGAAATTAATAATGAGGCAGCGCAACATTGAAGTGACCAGTGATGAACGAAACGGATTGCCTTCTGTAACCATCTTACCGTGAAAACATAGGTGAAGTGAGCTGTCATTGTCATCGATCATGCTAAGGCAGTGACAGTTCACTGGTTCACTCCAAGCCCCTCCCTAGAGTAAGTATGTTCTGTGCTCCAAGCTCATTTCACCTAAATTTTCACGGTGAGGATTGTTACAGAAACAGAATAGCACAACAGAACTAACTAATGATGATGAACTGCCGGTTAGGACAAAAAGCAATATTAATTAATATTGTATTTCATTTCACTGTTGGTAATACTCTACATAAATGACAAGGAAGGAAACACTACAATTTATATTCATAATACATTATTTTATGTAACTACATTTGGTTTCTGGCTTAAAATAAAGCAGTCATGGCTGTGGATTTTAAAAGCTGTGACAGCTTGTCTCCCGACGAGGAGCCTAGACTGAATTGCGATAGACTGAAGAACGACGTTCAAAACATCTTGTTGAAAGACGCAGTGAGTTGTATTTGTGTCCATACCAAGTTTATATGTCTAGGAACACAATTGGGGGTGATACATCTTTTGGACCATGAAGGGAACACAGTGCCGATATCGCAAGATTGGAAGAACAAGGAGCTGCAGGCTCATACAATAGCTGTGAACAGAATCTCGGTGGATCTGAATGGGGAGTACATCGCCAGCTGTACGTCTGAGGGCCAGGTGCTGGTGTACGGGCTTTACACGAGCGACAACACTCACCTCTCACTGGGCAGGGTGCTCAAGTCTATCGCCTTGGATCCTCGTTACTCCAAGCCGGGCTCGGGGAGGAGATTTATAACAGGTAGGGAACGTGATACTTATTTTCATAGTCATAAAGTTCGAGCAATTAGAACTTAGTTGAAGATTATTGTACTAACGACTACTATATACATGTTCGTTACCATCGCGAATCCTATTTTGACCTCTAAGGCTTCACAGCCGCGGGAGGGCCTTAGCCTGGTCAAGTATATTTCTCCAACGTGATCTATTTACGCCTTTTTCCTTCCAATTTCTCACTCCAACAGTTCTTAAATCTTGGTCTACGTCATCCAACCATCTGAGCTTGGACGCCCTCGACTTATACGACCGTCTGGTTTACTCTCCGGTAAACGTTTGGGTGCTCTGGTCTCGTCCATTCTTGCGACATGTCCTGCCCATCGAAGGCGATCTTCGCCATGTCAGTCTGTCTGTCTGTTTGTCCGTCTGTCTGTCCACGGCTTAGCTCAGAGAATCTTAGTACTAGAAAGCTGTAATTTGGTATGGGGTACTTATACATATAAATCACGCCGACAAAGTGGTAAAAAAAAGTTATGCCAAAAAAATTTTTTAGGGATCCTCCCCTACCTGGTGATGTGTTTTTTGGATTCAGCTAAATGGTGTAATAACATATTCTCCCCATACATTGTTTTTCAACTACAATGTTAAGTTTGTTGGATACATTTATCCCAATTACGGAACCCTTCATTGTTCGTGGTTCGACATGCACTTGGCCGGTATTTGTTTTAGAATAATTGTAACTGTTTAGGAAGTTAAAGAAAAGATTTATTTCGATTGCTATTTAAACAGCAGTCTAAATATTCTTTCATTTTATGTCTTCAATAAGTCATTATGATTGGTTTCCTTTATGTCGAGTCCCTTTACGTCGAGTCTGAGAGTCTATTATTTGTCCCAAAATAGTTAGACAAAGAAAGTTCAGCAGGTATGTTGGCAAAAATCACGACATTATTAATATCACTAAAAAATCAGCTTGCATTATATTAATTTTGTTTTGCTACTTAGCCTATGCTTAGCATTCCTTTTTTCTATTACAGCCGACACCAAATTAACATTATACGAAAAGACATTCCTAAACCGCCTTCGTAGCACAGTTCTGTGCGAGTGCGAAGGCTACGTGCAGGCCATGTCATGGCACGAGCGCTTCGTGGCGTGGGCCAGCGAAGTGGGCGTGCGCGTGTACGACCTGGTGGCGCGCTGCTCGCTAGGCCTCATCCAGTGGGAGAAGGTGCCCAACCGATCCATAGAAGACTATCGCTGCAACCTGCTCTGGTGCGCCCCCAAAACGCTCATGATCGGGTGGGTCGACACCATCAGGATCTGCGTCATACGAAAACGAAGTCAAATTGAACTTCAAACACGAGATGTCACCGAGTATTTAGTCGATCCCGTGTACACTTTCCAGACTGACTACTTCATCAGTGGTTTAGGTCCCCTGGATGACCAGTTAGTAGTCCTGGGAGTACATAAGGAGTGCGACCCTGAAACCGGTAAGGCGCAAAGACCTGTGCTCACCGTTGCTGACTATAAAGACTGTGAATTCTGTGAAATATCAACAGATAGTCTCAACATTCGTGGTTATGAGGAATATTCATGTAACGACTATTATTTAGATATGCTCCTGGAGGAAAACAGATTTTTCATAGTGTCTCCTAAGGACATTGTAGTGGCTAGTCCTTACGATATCGATGATAGAGTTAAATGGCTCACAGAACAAGGTCGATTCGAAAAAGCAATTACCGTTCTCGAAGAAGTTGGAGGGAAGACGTCGAAACACTCGGTGGTGACCGTCGGCGTGCAGTACCTGGACCACTTGATGGGTGAGCACTTGCACGAGGAGGCTGCCATACTGTGCGCCAGGATTTGTAAGAATGACAAAGTGTTGTGGGAGACACAGATATTGAAATTTGCTGAAGTGAACCAATTGCGAGCGATCAGTCCGTATGTGCCTAAAACTCCAGAACAAGCATTGAGTTCTCACATATACGAGTTAATATTTTACGAGTATCTGAAGTTGGACTCTCAGGGTTTCCTGAAATTAGTTCAAGAATGGAACCCCGTGTTATATAAGACTGGCGTCATCGTCAAAGAAGTCTTAGAACATCTGCTGAACACGGAGGTCGACAAAAATATTTACTTGGAAGCTTTGGCTCTTTTGTATTGCTATCAAAAGAAATACGACAAGGCACTGACAACGTACTTGACTCTACAGCACAAAGACGTGTTCACTCTGATCACTAAACACAACATGCACAACGTGATACACGACAAGATACTGGACCTGATGACACTCGACTGTGATAAGGCAATATCAATACTTCTAGACAAACCCAGAGTACCTGTAGAGGTGGTAGAAAAGCAACTTGCAAGCAATGATATGTTGCTGTTTAAATATTTAGATGCTTTCATTGAAATTGAACCAAATGGTAAGTATCACGGCAAATTAGTTCGACTTTATGCTAAATATGCAAGGGGCAAACTTCTTCCATTTTTAAAATGCAGTGATAAATACCCAATCCAAGAAGCTTTGGATGTGTGCCAGAACAATGAGTTTTACCCTGAGATGGTGTTCCTATTAGGACGTATTGGCAACACGAGAGAAGCTCTGCAAATCATTATAGAGCAGCTCAAGGATATAAACCAAGCTATCAATTTCTGTCAAGAACACAATGATAAGGAATTGTGGATGGACCTCATCAAGCGGACAGTGGACAAGCCAGAGTATGTGACGTTACTGCTCAAGAGAATAGGAAACTACGTGGATCCGCGAATATTAATACAAAACATAGAATCCGGATGTGAGATAAAGGATTTGAAGGACTCCTTAGCAAAGATGATGTGTGATTATCACCTTCAGCTGTCAGTGCAAGAAGCATGTAAAGTGATCACTTTGCGGAACTACTTCGAGTTACATCAGAAGCTCATCATCAATCAGCAGAGAGGTATATCTGTTACGGATGACTTCATGTGTTGTGTGTGCCACTGTCCAATCATAATTAGGGATGTTTCCAATGCCTCAGATTTGGTCGTGTATAACTGTAGACACTCTTTCCACAAGAAGTGTCTTCTAGAAGGAGTCCAGTGCCACACTTGTGCGGTGTGCAGTGCCGTCAAAATGTGACCTGAGTCACTAAAGCTCATGTTGGGGCTTTAATGATGTTACTTGTATTATTATTCGTTGTATTAGATAAATCCCAGATAGGTACTTACCAATCAAATAGAACTAAAATAAATATGATTGTCATAGGTAATTTCAGTTTTTACCTAATTCATAAAGAAACACTTTCAGATTGAACGATAAAAATATTTATTTACTTTCTAAAATAATAATTATGTTGGGCATTCCATCGGGTCCAACACAGCGGGTGCTCAGACCGCGCAGGCCCGCATGCGGGCCTAGTCCCGCCCCACGCTCTCGGCGACCGGCAGCGGGTCTAACACAGCGGGTGCTCAGACCGCGCAGGCCCGCATGCGGGCCCAGTCCCGCCCCACGCTCACGGCGACCGGCAGCGGGTCCAACACAGCGGGTGCTCAGACCGCGCAGGCCCGCATGCGGGCCCAGTCCCGCCCCACGCTCACGGCGACCGGCAGCGGGTCCAACACAGCGGGTGCTCAGACCGCGCAGGCCCGCATGCGGGCCCAGTCCCGCCCCACGCTCACGGCGACCGGCAGCGGGTCCAACACAGCGGGTGCTCAGACCGCGTAGGCCCGCATGCGGGCCCAGTCCCGCCCCACGCTCACGGCGACCGGCAGCGGGTCCAACACAGCGGGTGCTCAGACCGCGTAGGCCCGCATGCGGGCCCAGTCCCGCCCCACGCTCACGGCGACCGGCAGCGGGTCCAACACAGCGGGTGCTCAGACCGCGTAGGCCCGCATGCGGGCCCAGTCCCGCCCCACGCTCACGGCGACCGGCAGCGGGTCCAACACAGCGGGTGCTCAGACCGCGTAGGCCCGCATGCGGGCCCAGTCCCGCCCCACGCTCACGGCGACCGGCAGCGGGTCCAACACAGCGGGTGCTCAGACCGCGTAGGCCCGCATGCGGGCCCAGTCCCGCCCCACGCTCACGGCGACCGGCAGCGGGTCCAACATAGCGGGTGCTCAGACCGCGTAGGCCCGCATGCGGGCCCAGTCCCGCCCCACGCTCACGGCGACCGGCAGCGGGTCCAACACAGCGGGTGCTCAGACCGCGTAGGCCCGCATGCGGGCCCAGTCCCGCCCCACGCTCACGGCGACCGGCAGCGGGTCCAACACAGCGGGTGCTCAGACCGCGTAGGCCCGCATGCGGGCCCAGTCCCGCCCCACGCTCACGGCGACCGGCAGCGACACCGCCATGCCGCAGAGCTGACCGCACCCCTCCATTACTTGTTTTATTATTGCTGAAATATTAAACAGGTCTGTTATTTGTTTCCCTAAAGAAGCTTATCATTATCGGAATAATATTCAATATTCTGATTAGATCACAACGTTTAGGGTAAAATGATATGAAAACTCATGGCGCGGTTATTTAAGTAGTTAGGTAGAAGGGAAAAGAAAAAAAAATACGCACTCGCTCAGCGCGCCTGACTACCTACAAGAAGTGTGCGTGTTGAGGCCATTTTGAGCAGAAAACGTTGAGGATTTTAGACCCTTCCAGAAATTAAAAAAAACGAAACAATTAACACTCTATGCTGCTTAATAACTAGTTTATTAAAAAAAAAAATTTGGTTACCAGCGGCTCTGGCCACGTCTCGGTCGTCTACCTCCCACACGAGCTCGTCGTGTATCTGCAGCACAAGCTGTGCGTCGACCGGCGGCGAACTACTCCGCAGCTGCTGCTCAGTCAATATCATCGCAGTCTTACACAAGTCTGCAGCAGAACCTGCCAGTGAAGCAAGTGAACCACGATGAACATATAAGTGCATGAGGCATACCTCCCACAGACCTACCTGACGGACGAGTAGGTCTTCGGCGGAGTCCTCCCCTTCTACGTCCCGTTCCATCGGTGTGAGGCACACATGCTTATGGAACGGCGAAAAACAATAAAATGAATGATGAGGCAGAGGGACATTCTGAATTCAAGCACGGAGACAAGTGGCTCGTGACGGAAAAGTTTGCTTACTTAATAATTATGAAAAGTATTACTAGTATAACATCACCTACACACGGTTATACCCACTACTGACGGAACTAGAACTTGACTTTGCAGACACCAACCAGAATGTCCGATGTAATCTTCCCTGCATTAAGCTCTAAGTAGTACCTACAGATTTAAGTTATGGAATTACGCGTTACTTTGCGGAAACCCATGACAGTGTATCCTGTTGTACCTAGGCCAGTTTTTAACATTTTCATTTTTAATCAATAATTATGGTAAGAACAGGTCTTACCTGTCAAATATGCATATCGATACCTCTGGGCTCAAAGGGCGTATAGCACATTCTTTTCATTATGCTATACGCCCTTTGAGCCCAGAGGTATCGATATATATAAAAACCCATGATCAGGAGCTCATGCTCAGCAGCACCTAGCACGTGCGACCACTACACCAACGAGGCAGTCATTAATTTCTTTTTATTCCCGTACCTTTCCTTCGCGCAAGTCCTAGCAATAAGTTGACAAGTTTTACTACACACATCAACACGGTCTAGGGATATTTCATACTCAATTAAATAACTCGAAAAGTACTGGCCGCATTGGAATCTTTTATACACCAATTTGTTTGTAATTTATCTCAGACTAATTCCAAATTCAAATTTTTGAAAATTCTTTCTTTTCGGTGGCATAAAAATGTCTTGATGTGTAGGAGAGGGAATTTTCATTTGTGCGAAATTTAGAAAACAATACGAATTACGTTTAGTTAGTTTTTTTTCATTTTTAAACGAAAGATAAAGTTAAAATTGAGGTATTGTAGCCATGCAACGCCAACATTTGACGAGGGCGGAGATGTTACGAGCTGTGGGAATGCTGGAAGCTGGGTCTGTTTAGCGTAATGTTGCTGAGGCCATAGGGACCCACCAAAATGTAATTTCAAGATTGTGGACACGCTATCGTGCCACAGGTGAAGTAGCGGAGAGGCACCGGGGGCCAAGTCGCATCACTACCCCCAGACAAGACCGATTTTTGCAAATTACTGCGCGAGCTCAACCAAATGCAACGGCGACTCAATTGGTCCAAAGGCTGCCAGTGGAACACCAAGTGCTTGTGAGTGACCAAACTGTAAGAAGGCGACTGCATGAAAGCAATCTACGCTCTCGTAGACCACTCCGGGTCCCACCTTTACGGAGAGGCAATCGTGGACGACGATTAGAATGGGTTCGGAACCACGTGGACTGGGGCCGTGAGCAATGGTCCAATGTGCTGTTCACGGATGAATCCAGGTTCGGCTTCCATCCAGATTCACGAAGGACGCGTGTTTGGCGAGTTGCTGGACGATGGAGCCGTCTTCAGAACCCTCAGGAAGTTCACCCATACCAAGGAGGAACAATTATGGTTTGGGCAGGAATTCGTCTTGGAGGACGGACGGATCTCGTTTGGGTGCGGGGCAATATGACGGCAGAACGATACGTCCAACAGGTGCTGCGGCCCGTAATCTTGCCCCACAGAACACAAATGGGGCAAGATTTCCTGCTCATGCACGACAATGCCCGGGCACACACGGCGAGAACGGTAGGAGCTTGGTTACATACACACAATGTTAGGGCCTTAGACTGGCCTGCTCAATCGCCAGATCTAAATCCCATTGAGCATGCGTGGGATATGCTGCAAAGAAGAGCTCTGAAGGAAGTTCCTGAAAATCTGGCTACAGAAGATCAACTTTTTGCGCACCTCAGAAGGACATGGGACAATATTCCGCAGCAAGACATTGACAACCTTGTTCTGAGCATGCCGAATCGTTGCCGATGTGTTATGAACATCATGGGCGCTTTCTCAGACTACTAACTTCAAGTTAATTCATACACGGTTTCCATCTATGCTTCATTTTTTTCCCATAAAATCCTGAAATTTAAATCGAAGTACCTTAAACATTATTAAAAAATGGTAGAATATTAAATAACGTATCTTTTAAATATATACATGTCATATAAATAATTAACACATTGATAGTAATTCGCTTTTTTAAAAATATCCCTAGACCATGTTGATGTGTGTATATGACAGCCATCGATCATTAAAGAACTATAACACAATCCCATGCAAAAGTTTTCTTAAAACTGTCACCAATTGTGTCTATGTAATTCTAGTTGAAATAAATATAAATTAATGTAAATTCAACCTTAAATGCAAAGTTTAAAGTTGTTTTCACAAAGATAGTGTACAGAAAGCAAAATTTTTTTGCGACAGATACCTGTTGGTCAACATACATCAAAACAAATTCGTTCTTAAGCGCATGTTATAAAGTCAGAATCACAAACTGCCAAAAAAAGCAATTAAGTTTTACGACCGAGGTTCACTGCTAGGATAAGAAATGGGTGGAGTCGAACAGTCTAATGTATATTTGTCTTAGTAGATATAGTTGTAATAGTAGAAGAAGATTACGTACAGATTTGCCAAAAAACGTGAAGCAGCTGCACAAGCACAGTTTCAGATGTTGTCTAACCTTGCACGACGAAGTTAACAGCTTGTCGTTCAGCGTGCGACTTCACGTTGAAGTTTTCGCTGGCGATGTTGGTGACACGCCGCACGCGGCCGCACAGCGTCGTCAGGCGACCGCGCGCGGAGCCGCAGCGCGACACCACGCCGCGACCGAACGACTGCAGCGATGGAAACGTTCCTGACATTGTTTCGACAGCATTACTACACGGCTATGCTATGTTCCCCCAAAGACAGACAGGTGTGCCTGACCTATAGGATATCTGCATTACAGTAATTTTGTCAGTTGGGGTATGTAGGTATATTAATAACTCCCATGAAATAGGACTTAAAATATAAAACTTGGATTATTGGATTAATGGAATACTACTAGAATAGTGTAAACTTTAACAAAATATGTGTAGGAACTTAGTTTAAAACTCAGACCAACAAAATAAGAAAGACGGAGCATTACGTACATCAAAAGTGAAGCCACCTTTTTATCTATGTGTATGTAAAAAGGGTTGTCATTTGTTAAAGTTTTTCCCTATAATTTGGGGAATAATATTTTGGGTAGGATAATATTGTACGAGTAAGATATTGTTGAGTATGGTATTGTACCTCAATCGTTAGGAAGGATTCCGAAACAAAACCATTTTTTTTACATCGCAAAATAAAATAAAATAACAATTAAGTACAAAGTGCATTAACATACAGCCCTATCGTCAATGGCTACATGAGGCAAGTCTGGTAACTCCTACAAAAAAAAAATACACGAGTAATGGCAGCTTTTGATTAAAACCTTAGGAAGATAAATGAAGAATTAGGACATACTTGAACAAACGTACAGCCAGAACTTTGTGAAACTGAGTTTTCAGCAATTACGTAGGACGATGGAAATAACATCTATAAAATAAAATTTGGTACAGTAGTATTTAAATTTGCTAGACTAAGCTGAGAAACGTAACTAAAATAAAATAAAAAATACAGTCTCGTGTTTAATTACTGTTTTGATAAAATCTCATTTTTGTTTTTCAAATTTTATATCCGCTTTTGATCACACTGCGAAGTCCACGATTAGTTGAATAAAGGTCATTATTATCAAAATGATCGGAACAAACCACGCTGGTTTTCGATGGCAGCCATTCTGGATCATTCCGACTATTTCTTATAGCTACTATCCATTTACTTTTATTTTCAATATTACTTGGAAATCTAAAATATTAAATACATAAGAAAAACGCATATAATTACTCGAAATAAAAAATATCGAACGGGAAAATTTCAAATCATATTATGGCAACCCTCGCACTTTAAATGTCACTGTTTTCGTTCGTTCATTCGTTCAGGTTTTTGTTCCAAGTAACCTAAAATTCATAGTTAACTAAATTAAGAAACGATGTTATTTGAAGTACTTCCATGTGAAAAGTGATTCCGTGAGACTTTTTATGTGATTTGCTATTGTTTTTACAAGTTTTCACTACACAAGAAGGCATAATTCAATTTTTTTTATTGAAGTTTACTAGACGACGTCTCGTGACGTACTAGGAGCGATGAGCATAGTTTTTGTGTAGGTGTGTGCGTGAGCCTGTGTGTTTACTTGCAGGAGCATAGTTTTGTGGCTACACGTTTGATATAGGTAATGATCCGTCTTTCTTTTTTTGTTGGTCTGAGGTTTAAAAATAAAATTTATAAAACCAAAACCCAACTACTTAAGACAAAACCGAACAGAGTACGTGTGACTCCGGATTTTTAATAGTCTGTCTGTAATATCTTGTATATAGGTATACCTTTTCTAATAGATTGACTTTTTGTCGTAGTTGGGTTGTAGTTTTATAACTTTTATTTCAATTAAATTTTTTGGGGTTATAATATGTATATAAGGTGCTATAAAAATATCTGCCACGGCTGCAATGGGAGACAGTATTGTGTTTATAGATTACAATAGTAAAGATAAATTATTGATCACTTGTCATATTTTTTTTCATACAAAAAATATTTATTAATTGAAATATTGATTTATTGGCATAAAACCATCCCGTAGACTTAATAAGCTGTTGCCGCACCGCACCGAATTCAATTCGTGAAACGCCGGCGCCGTTCATACACTGGTGCCATTCTTATCAAACAATGCCGCTGCGCGCCGGCCACTCGCTCGTCAAAGCGCAGCCTGGCGCTTCACCCGCACTACCCCGTTCGCCGCACGCGCTAGCCGACCGCCTGGCACGCCAGTCGTCCGCCAGTCGCCCGCCCGCCCGCTCGGAAGTTAGTTTTAGCGGTCAGCATCCGGAATATCGCGCGCGCTTTCTTTAAAAATGCCACCCAGACGGACGGTATTCCAATCAAGAATAATATCTTGAAATAGTATTGTGCTACCGCGAGTGTAACTCCATAACTGCGCATGCGGTAAACTTATACCAGCAGAGGTTTGGTGTGCGAGTGAGTCATCATATTGCGATTCTTACACTAACTTGACAGTCCAAAGCCTGTTTTAAGTGTGATGGGAAGTTTATCATCTTATTTACGTCAGTTTTTTTGAAGAATGCGGTAGCTGGTAAGTAATTGCACTTATAAAACACTTGTTTGCCTGCGTATTATTGCGTACCTAGTAGATTAGATAGTGACGAACTAGTCAGCTGATTTCAGTTTTCATTCACAGAACAGATGGAAAGAGATAGCAGTTGTTTTCATTGACGAAGCGACACATCGCGCGTAATTTGTGAACCACGTTATGCAGAGTAGTCAATGTTTATTTAACTACTTTATTTTCTCAAATTGATCTAACTGTGCCGGGGTACGAAATTTCTTCAATATTGTAATCTTTAAACACAATACTACCTCCCATTAAAGCCGTGGCAGATATTTTTATAGCACCTTATATACTGGTATATTTTTTTCCAAATGTGCGTAGATATCACTTTTACAAACTCACTATCTCGGCAGCCATTGGACCCAGCACTTATTCGATTTTACCAGTAGATAGTGCGTAAAAAATTATATATAACTGCATTTTTAACTCAATTTCGTAAAAAAGTGCATTTATCATGTTTCCGCAGTAAGCAGACGATATGTGTATACAGTATATGTATTAACTAACAAAGGGTGTCCTCGTTAACCCGCAAAAGCATAGCGCCCATATAACCAAAAAAAAGATCACCACTCAAAATAGTTATTTGTTATGCAAAGCTGCAAAGTTGTTTTTTGGCGCGAGTACTTATATTGAAACCTGAGCAAGCGCAATTCTAGGATCCTGAATAGAATCGTGAGCCTTGCGAGGGTTTCAAAAGTACGAGACGCAGAATAACTATGCTGCCGAGCGAAACACATAACTTTTCATTCCATTACAGCGAGGAAAATGCTAGGTGTCTCCGTGCATTGAACAAATATTGTTCGCTTTTAACGGCTTTTAAATGCACTTTTCACGCAATTTTCCGGAAGAAAGCTTAATTCGGCATTATGTACTGCTCGCTGGCACTAACTCTGCCACTACTAAACAAACCAAAATGAGCGAATTGCATATAGAGAAGAAAATTATATCCTACAAAGTTTTTTGAAGTGAAAACTTCTTTAGGCGCGTTGAGCGATTTTTTTTTTCGTTCTGGTCAGTGCGGTTACTCTGAAAATGAGGTTGGCGCACTGACATTAAATAAGTATTAACTCATTATCAGTGGACCGGCGGTATAAAAAATTATTGAATAGAAAGGTTCGAATTTTTAAAAAATTCCACCCTAGCGGATAAAGTGCACTTTTGCACTCAGATTTCGAATGATAAACAGAATCTTACCAAGCTGGCGAAACGATTTTTTTTTTATTAAACTCATGTTCTCGGTGCTGATGTGAAAAGTTGTATGTGTTACACGAGACCAAAGTTATTTGCATCTCGTGTCTTTGAATCCCTCGCTGTGCTCAGGATTCAACACTCGCAGCAAAAAACAACTTTGCTCTCTTGTTGCATAAATAACTTTTTTTTTAATTTAATTATTGAATGTATCACAAAACTATTAAATTGATAAGTAAAAGAATCACTCTGTAAACGCACACTTGTATTTCAACCTAGGTAGAAAGATAAGTGTGACAAGTGTGCGTGTACAGAGTGTTTCTTTTCCGTATCAATTAAAAAAAAATTGTGAATATTTTACTATAAAAAAAAACAATTTTTTTTTTTAAAGCAATATTTTTTTAACATGTAGGTATAGAAGCTATACTATTGTTGGTTATCGGGAACGCCCTTCGATAGATAACATACTCGTACTGTATTATTGGAATGTGCTAATTAAGCCCATTCATTTGAAACCCAAAACGGCATCATAAAAAAAAATAGTTCATGACTTTATGTCCTCTAATTTCGGAAAATCCTTTCTTATCGGATGCCTACGCCATACAAAGAACACACTTTCCAAGTTTCAGGTCTCTACGATCAGCGGTTTAGGCTGTGCGTTGACAAATATTTTATGTAATAAGAACTTCATGTACCTACCATATTTGATGCAATAAATAAATTGAATTGAATTGATCCGTCAGTCAGTCATTCAGGACAAAGCATTTTATATGTATAGATAGATATTTACATACAGGTGCCGTATTATGAAGTATTAATGCCACCATTTTTCCAGTGTGAGAGAGACGGAGCTAGACAAGGCCGCTAGCACCATCCTATTTTCGCAGTGGAATAATGATGGCATTAATACTTCATAATACAATAAAAGTGTGTTATAAATAGGAATTATGTTGCAGTGTACTCGTAGTCTACATTTGTGTAGTTACGTGAGCCTCAACAACGCTTACTGTTGAAGCTAGCGGCGACTTGGAGCGCCTGCTGGTAGTCCACGTCCAGGATCTCCATGAGCTTGCGCGTGCCAGCGCCGTACAAGCTCGCGTACACCAGCCGCTTCGTGCGCTCGCGCTCTTTGGCCAAGATTTCAGCCTCTGGCTTCTTCAACCTGTAGGTAATGGACAAGAAAATTTTCGAAAAAGTCGAAGACACTAAAATAGATCGCTTGCGCAGCTGCTTGTCAATTTGTGTTATGATCTTTAAGCCAGGCAAATAAAACCGGAACTGTTTTTAAGTGACTATGTCTGCGATTTAAACAAAACTCGGATTCGGAGCTAATGTTTAGTTGGGATTGAAAGTTTAGAGCTGGAGGAGTATACACTCACCACTGTGCAGCTAGCACCTTGAACAGGTCGTCCGAACTCGCGAGCGTGCGCAGCAGGCCGGTGTCGCCCGCGACGTGCGCGAACACGCGGCACTCCACGTGCTGAAAGTCGGCTGCCAGGAAGGAGTGGCCCGCGCGCGGGACGTACACCGAACGGAACATCAACTGTGACCTGTCTGCTATAGTAAGGATCACAAATTAGTTTCATTGAGGGTCCGTTTAAAAAAAAATATGACTGACGCGGTCCGTTTGGTTGACAAAAACAAAAAAAAAACCTGAATTAAAATGGGGTTTTACATAGTCATCAGTTTGGTTTCACGAAAGGTAGGTCGACGACTGACGCAGGAGTAAAACTCATCAGTCACATTTAGGAATCCTGGGAGAAGTCCCAGGATACAATTGATATTTTCTGTAACCTCTCAAATGCTTTACGAACTGTAGCTACGGGACATGTAACCTAAGTGCCCATAAATTAGTTATAGACTCATTGTATCACCAAATTGTGCAGGTCTTAAAAAAGCCGGCTATCCTAACCAAGGGTAGAAATAATGTTAAATGTCAGAGAAGGGTTTTGTGTTGCTGGAACAAGCATGTAAGGGAAGCTCATTGGGATGCCAGGCTTGGGTTTAAGTCGAGGGTTTTTCATAATCGACCACCAGTATATGAGCATAGTATAGTATATGAGCACATAGTACATGAGCAAATGTGCGAGTCTCGTAAAATTTTTAAAGGTAGGCTATAGTGGTGTCGAAGGAATCAAGAGCAATTGAAAATGGACGTGATAGCGAAGTGTCGAGCCACTAAAAGCTTTTCCCAATTTTGGAAGGCTACCAGAAAAGTGGATGTTAGGCCTGGCCTCCCGGCGAGCGTGAGTGGCTTAAGCGATCCGAGTGAGATCGCGAATATGTTTGGCAACCATTTTAGAGTTCGGGGACCGATCGGTTCTTCTACTGTGATGGTAGGCGCTGCGCCCTGCAGCCAGGGGGAAGAGTCTCTGTTGCGTTTCCCAGCAAGCCAAGTTAGTGCTTTTATTAAAGGAATGACCAAAGGCAAATCTCCTGGGCATAACGGGCTCAGCGTCGAGCACCTGAAATATGCTGGAGTGCACCTGCCGAGAGTCCTGTCTCCGTTGTTTACTATGTGCATCAGTCATGCGTACCTTCCAGCTGACCTAATGAAAACCACAGTGGTGCCCATAGTTAAGAACAGGACTGGGGACATCTCGGATAAGGATAACTACCGCCCGATCTCCCTCGCGACCGTGATAGCAAAGGTGCTGGACGGTTTGTTTGATTCTTGTTTGCAAAAGTATTTAAAACTACTCGATGCGCAGTTTCGATTTCGGCCCGAACTATCTACTGAGAGCGTAATCCTAAGTCTCAAGCACACTGTCCAGTACTACACTGATCGTAAGACACCGGTGTATGCCTGTTTTCCGGATCTCTACAAGGCCTTTGACCTCGTGCCTTACGAGGTGCTTTAGAGGAAGCTAGGGGATAGTGGTATACCGGTGGAGATGTTGAACATCTTTAAATATTGGTACAATAACCAGACGAACTGTGTCAAATGGTCAGGCACTCTTTCCGATTTGTACAGGTTGGAGTGCGGCGTGCGGCAGGGGGGATTATCATCTCCAAAGCTATTTAGCCTGTACGTAAACGATCTCATAGTGGAACTCAGCAGCATGCGTGTCGGATGCCGGGTGGATGGTATTAGTGTTAATAATATCAGCTACGCGGACGACATGGTGCTGCTGAGTCCCACTGCGGGGGCGCTCGGAGAAATGCTGAAAGTTTGTGAAGCCTATGCCAAGTCACACGGACTTATTTACAATGTTAAGAAAAGTCGGTACATGATCTTTAAGGCCGCCGGTAAGTGTCCTGAATCTGCTCCACCCATTACCTTGAACGGGGTTAACTTAGATAGGGTGTTGCAGTTTAAGTACCTCGGACATTACCTTACCGACGACCTTAAGGATGATGTTGACTTAGAGAGGGAGCGCAGGGCTCTGTCAGTTCGTAGCAATATGCTGGCCCGTAGATTCACCCGCTGTACCTAAAGCGTATTGTCAGGGTCTGTACACGGGTGGTCTATGGGTTAGTTATACCAAAAAATCCCTAGACACTCTGCGCGTCCAATACAATAAAATTTTCAGGATGATGTTGGGACTTCCTCGTTTCTGCAGTGCCTCCGAGATGTTCGCGCAGGCTCATACAGACGATTTTCATGCCGTCATTCGGAAAAAAGTCGTGTCACTTATGAGGAGGGTGCGGGGGAGTCACAACAGCATCCTGAAAACTATAGCTGAAGATGTACGTGCACCTGTGTTGAGGCATTTCGTTCGTCTGGTGGTCCTTAGGGATGTATCTCCATATTGGTTATCTTGACGGGGCGGGGTGTCTCTGCACAGGTGCATTTTTGTATTTTGTGTGTAATGGATATATTGATCCTAGAGTAATCATAGAGTGTGATTGTATCTAAGTACCTACTAACAATAGTTTCTAAGTTTTTTTTTGTATGCTAACCTTTTGATCTAGTTGTCCTAAAATAAATAAATTTGAATTTGAAAAGCGTTTGACTGCGTTGACCACAATACACTGATCTGTAAATTACTCCACTACGGAATTCGTGGACAAGCTGCTGATCTTGTTCTTTCCTATCTATCAAACAGGTAGCAAAAAGTAAATGTTAACGGGGCGACGTCCTCGGGGTCTCTGGTTAAGATGGGCATGCCTCAAGGTTCGATTCTTGGCCCTTTCCTATTTCTAGTGTATATGAATGACCTTCCTTACATGATGGTTAACTTATCGGATATAATTCTATTCGCCGATCACACTTCTCTTATTTTTAAAATAGATAGGAAAGATACGGATGTCTTACATGTCAACAATAGTCTGGCAGTTCTTTCGAAATGATCCGCAGCTAATAATCTTTTACTTAATGCAAACAAAACTAAATGTCTTAAGTTCTCATTACCTAATGTTCCTCAAGTAGGACTAAATTTAAAACTTAATGGCAAAATAAAAACTATAACCCAACTACGACTAAAAAGGTATAAACAGGACACCACAGACAGACAAATTAAAAATCCGGAGTCACATGTAATCTGTTTGATTTATGGCCCTAACACGTGTGACTCAGGATTTTTAATTTGTCTGTCTGTGGTGTCTTGTTTATACCTTTTTAGTCGTAGTTGGGTTTTAGTTTTTATTACTTATCTTGTTTATCTTTTATATAGATTCTTTTCTACTTAGTGAATGTGAGAACGTTGTAGGTTTAGTGGAATGTAGACTTTTTTTTACAGTTTTAATAGTTTAGATTTATACAGTATATTGATATGACATCATGAAGTTTTGGATTGCTCCCCCACCTCACGATATCAGAATTTGTAGACCCCCCCCCTTTCCCCTGTCGTGTAATCATGATGTGACTTAATATATGGATGGAATAAGAAGTTATAGAATATAGCTGGTCCTAAGTACGAATTAAAAAAAAATATAAGTATGATAACCACCATCGCCTGCATCGGGGAACATGACGAGACTGAAAGGAGCCTTCGGTATCGCCTGCAGGTTGGGGTTGTTGGAAGAGATGCGACCCGTCGCCGCCGCCATCTGCACCCTACAGGCAAATCATTTCATATGTAAGTACCTTACTTAGCTAATACTAATATTGTTAGAGTGAATGAAGGAGAATCCCGCTTCTGGATATGGGTCAGCGAACGCACGAGCGATCCCCGAGACGACGATGTCATGGCCTGGCCAAGCTAGCGAAGTTTGAGGAGGAGACGAATTGCGATTCCTGTCGCGACGAGTTTTTCGTCGTGGCATAAAAGGTGAACCTGGAGCCGCGCGGCATGTGTTCGAAACGGCAACAGTGGTGATCGGACCAACCTGATAAGGAAGGCGCTGCCGACGCGTACGCTGCGCACGCTCAACCTCATAGCGAATGAGACGGACGTATTCTGTTGTTCCCTGAGTGAATTCACAAGGAATTCATTGTTTATAATTAGATATAGATGTTAGTATAGATTAAGCTAAGATAAGCGCATTTATCTTATTGGGGTATCCTGTAACGGTAGATGTAAGTAGTTGAATGAATAAATAAACAATAATTAAAAGATCACCTGACTCACCACGTTGGTCTAACAACTCCGTCTTTAACATGCTGAGCAATACCCGCGAGGAAGGTGGCGTGAGCCTTGTGCAAGTGCCGGTACTCCAGGATCAGCTTCGGCAGTGGGTGCTCAGAAGCGAGGCTGCGCAACTAAAACAATATACAAAGTTCATATGGCAGCGATGGTAGCTGGATCGGGAAGGTCCTTCAAGTCACACTTACCTATGTATGTAACCGTCGCAGATGGACTGTCGAATACGCTGTTTTACAAAACAGCTCCGTTATGTAAAACAGCTGAAAGACGTTTAGCGATTTTTCGTAATCACTAAACTTTAAGAACGCGGCGACGGATGAATTCTCCATACAAACGTAATACCTAAATCATTTGCAATTTGAGCATATTTCCACCATAGTGTGTTGTTATTCAGATTGAGACAGTCTTTATCTAGGTTCCTACATCTTTTTTTTTTCCAAAAAAACTAAAATGAAGTTGTAGCGAATTGAATTTCGCACATTTTTACAGCGTAAATGACATGTTTTCATGTTATTTTTTCCGTATTATAAACAACAATACAAGGAGATATTGTTTAAGCAGAAACATAGCCTATATTAACAAGTTACAAATTATCGAAAAAAATTGGAAAACATTCATCATATTTGGTATTCCGGAACACATCCAAATTTATCATAAATTTTCAATAGCTAGTGGTGCTATCGCGTCAAGCGAATATGTCAATGAAAATGTGTGCGTGGTCGTGCAGTTCACGGTAGCTGTGTGTATCGCTCCGACAGGCACACTAGCTCAACATTTGTAGCACTCGATTCGTAGTTGCGATCGAAGCTCCGCCGGCCCCTTAACACGCAGAATTGCATAAACGTTTTGCATTTACCCATGTATAAAACAGCGCGAAATTAAACGTCATATTCTAAATATTGTCATTCGTGTCTCGTGACAGAGTCACGACTGGCAACAATGGAGTCCGAAACAGAAATAAATAAAACGAGTAATATGTGTGAAAATTACCCTAACTCGAGTGAAAACCGTAATTTCAAGGACAATTTTAACATATAGTTATCAGAGTTTTATTTTTCTATAAAGCCAAATATACCTGCGACAAAATTAGAAGTAGTGCTTGCCGGCCGCTGCCGCGGCAACCCTCGCTTGGCTGGCGCGCGATTGGTCACAATTTAACCTTAACTTAATAACCTTAACCTTAGCTTAGTTACTGCACCGTTTCGGCATTAGAAGCCACACCAAACGTGTGACTGCAGATAAGCCATTCTGCATTACGTTACATCTAAACGTGGGTAGCGGTTTTGTTAAACGTAACGCAATGGCAATCCAGCTGAACGTTGCGCAGCTGTTTTATACAATAGAGCTGTTTTGTAAAACAACTAGCCGATATATAAAACAGCGGATTCGATAATACATCTACGACATATTTACCACTTGAAATATGGGGTCGGGCAAGTAGTTGCCCTATGAGTATTTAAGCGATTTTATCATAAGCTCACCATAGTTTCAGATGTGGACTTAGCACCTTTGCATATAGTCTCTCTGATCTTGACATTGCACTTGGTGTCAAGTTGCAGCTCATCGTATATTATCGCACGTACTTGCACGGCTGAGTTCATCTGGAACACCTTCCCGGCTGCCTTGTAACATTGCTGCTCTACTAACTTCATTCTAGTTAGCAGAACCTCTTCCATCGCATTTAATTTGACCATATCGATACATACGCCTTGACGCTGCATACCTACAATTTTGGAGGAACCGTTTTTAAAGTCATTAGTGATGTTAATTCTATAATTTATATCATCTTTTACCCCTAGTATAAAACAAAATATCTACCGATTATTCAATCTTCAAATCTAATATCTATAAGACATCTTACCTGCAATAATAGGTGGCAATTTCATTTCAATCTCAACGAAGACCTTCCACAGAGAGTCTGCCACAAGCATCGCATGCAGTTTGGCCCAGCATTCTTTCAAGAGGGCCATGTACCAGGCACATTTTTGCAGCGTGCATTCTGTCGCTATTGTGTACGGAGCAACGAAGGACAACATTTTTTGAAGATCCGTGAAGTTCTCCGGGGTATTGTCGGGGTCCAATAAACTGGCGCCGATCTTAAAATTATTAAATGTTGACTTGCAGAAGGGATGACTCAACAATTACGGGAATTATTACCTATGTAAACCGTACCTACCTACCTAAGACAAATTATTGCTAAGCTCGCGCCTGGGTAGGCACAATATGTGGATTTTAGTAACTACTCCATTTCCCTCCTTCCAACCCTAATTCGTAAAAAACTTTCTTGCTGTGGATGCCTAAGTAGTAGGTAACAGTACATCCTAAATATAACCTTCCACCAGCCATAGGTTTGTAGGCTTTAGGAAGGCCTGAGTTTTCGTTATTAGTCAGTAGTATTATTTTATTGTAATCCATGTTCCCGAAGAGTAATAAACAACAATTGTAGTCTATGGTGAGTTACCTTAACATCATACATGTCGATCGAATTAATTTCCATTTGTAAGTGGGTCGCCAGGTAAATGAGGACGCTCTGGGCCCCGTAACATACCACTTTGTTATTTTCTAATAAGTTTTTTAGTATCTCCCTAAAACAAAAAAATAGCATCACTATAGGTACTTACCTATGTTCTGCCATCACAGCTTTGCTTATGGGGTCTCAACTCGAACAAATTATAAATAGTCTTGAAAAAAAATCATAGATGGCAGCATAAGTAACAATTATGAAATTAACAATCACTAAAAAGCGTTATACGGCCTATTTTGGCTGAATTAATATTAAGAAAAAACTTTTTTACAAAAAATTAAAATTGAAAAGCGAAGACACCGACTTCCGAAATTAGAGTTATTTATTTTTCGCTTTTCAGTTCTTTTTTCGTCGGTTTAATTTTTTGTAAAAAAGTTTTTTATTTTTCGCTTTTGAGTTACCATCCAATCCAGGGTACTCCAGGGGGTTACTCCAGGTTAAAGACCTGGAGTTGATGATGAGTGGTTGTGTCATCAGAACTATGTATGTGTGACAAAATTTCAACAGAATCGGTTCACAGTTGAAAATTCAGTTGGTGAAAAATCAATCAAACCCATTTTTTCTACCTTTAGGGGTGGATTATAGTTTCCAATTTTAAATGGGACCAACTTCGAGGTATAACCCTTCCCAATAAAAGAAGAATTTTTCAAATCGAACAACACACTAAAAAGTTATGCGTGGTAATACATAAAAATAAAAAAAATAAAAAATATACGTGTCGACTTGAGAACCTCCTCCTTTTTTTTTCCTCGGTTAAAAAAACAGAACATCTTTGTTTAATGACAATCATGAATGACGTCATCACAACTCATAAATCTCGTATTTTTAACAAATAACATAAATTAAGCCTTTTACTTCAATTCCAACCCTTAGAGTGATAAAGTACTGCCAGGGTTGCGGGAAAGTCCGAAAGGGATACCGGGACCTTGGCAACAGGCAACTGAAGGAACACGGGTGGGTTTTAGTCACGGAACTTTTCTGTTCCGTGGTTTTAGTCAGTAAAAGTCTGACACGCCCTTCCGCTCCGCCCAGAGCGGGAGAAGTCATTGGATGATTTCCCAACATCATAAAAAAAAAAAAGAGATAAAGTAGCCATCTGTTAATCATTTTGTTGAGAACCCTTTGCAATAGATGGAGTTTTACTCAATAAATTTGTCCATCAGTTTAAACTTTAGTAGTATAAATTAGGAAAATCAAAAAGAAAATTTTTTTATCTAGTACTTTATGTAGAAATAGGTATGAGAATTGAAAAAAGAAATTATTAGCACGTTATTGGTACATAATTATCATATTTATTTTTATTTTACTGAACCCGGAACTACTAAACTTTCTATACATCTAGGCAATACTCCTAGATGGCGTTGTAAAACTACAGTCTGGAAATTAGTGAGTCGCTGATGCTGCCATCTGTTAAAAAAATAGAGGAAGAAAAATAGCCCGCTCAATAGCCAGACTTAGTGTGGTGTCATTTCTTTGTATGGGATTGGGTATCTGTAGGTAGTATTATAACATCTGTGGTTTCGGTTTAAAGTTCCGTGTAATTTGGCACAGTCGCACAGAGTACTTTTATATATAGGTACACAGTCGTCAGGCATATTAAGGGGGATGCGCGAATTTCGAGGGCTACCTTGGCGCATCCACCTAAAAAAGAACCTTGTTTTTTGTTTTTTGTAGGTATTATGCGTACCTACGTATAACATTGTGTCAAATAAACATATTTTCTTTCGTAATTACATACACACAATTATTACTCGGTAACTTGTAGAGCCTACTTAACTGTGATAGTTTTCCTTTTAATTTCGTTATATACAGTATATTAACTAACAAAGGGCTTTCCCGCAATAGTATAGCGTCCATACAGGCTAAAAAAATATTGCAACAAAAAAAAAAATGTTTTTTAATATACTTCGTGAAATATTCATAGAACTATTAAATTGATACGTAAAAAAAACACTTATCGCACAGGTGTGCGTGTACAGTGTTTCTTTCCCGTACTAATTTAATATTTTTTGTGAGTATTTTAGTATTTAAAAAAAAAAAATACATTAAAATAAAATATATTTTTGTATGTCTATACTCTATATTATTGCAGGTTAACGGGAACGCCCTTCGTTAGATAACATACCGTATAGGTATACTACTGCCGTGAATTTTTCCAACCATTTAGCTGGCAGGGGGGTTGGGGACACTTGACTCTAACAAAAATGTAGCACTTTAAAGCTTAATATTTCGCAAACGGATCTCTGAATCGAAAAATGGTTTTCAGAAACTCACAATTATGTCAATATTTTTGAACGACCTGTCCAACGATACCCCACACAATAGGGACAGGCAAGAAAAAAAATGTTCCAACTTTTAGTGTATCGGAGGTACCCTAAAAAGCTACTTTGTCGTCATGGATTTATATGTATACCCATACCAAATTACAGCTGCTTTCTAGTACTAAGAGTCTCTGAGCTAAGCTGCGGACAGACAGACGGACATCGCGAAACTATAAGGGTTCTTTGTTGAGTACGGAACCCTAAAAACTGTTTTAAATATATTTGGTACATTAATATTATTATATAGCTAAAATACAAAAGTAATCTACCTCTAGCCTATATTTTGGAATTAGCTAATCTTAACTTACTTGAGCTTCTGGCCAGTACTCTTGAAACAGTAGAACTTGTCGTCATCATTGATGACGACGCCATCAGGAACGCACGTGCCGTCAGTGTAATGACTATTAAGCTGACAGAAACCATTGCTACAAAACACAAGCGTGACAATTGTAAAATCAATAATACATGAGTGTATCAGGATAACACCTGATGAAAAGAATTGAAATATTCAATGATATACACCTAATTTGCACTGCTTGCGCTATTGACGCGTTTTGGGAAACAAAAGATTCATTTACAATTCAATTATAACACAACTGTACTGAATTATACCCACGCAACAAATGACAGCTTAAGTTATTAGGGGATACATATCAATTAGACCCAGAACGGACCTACCTATAAATTAATACAGCAACGATTTCATTATTCATTATCTCAAGCAGATTCTCTCGGTTGTTTTCAATATTGTCTTCGTCAATCGTCAGTATTTCATATATAACATCTTTTACAGGTATTTGAGATTTAATAGGAGCAACAAACTTTTTGATATTTTTTTCTTTACTGTCTTTTGCTTTATTTTCTACGATTTCTGCACATTTCTTTGTTTCTTTACCATTTCGTTTAGGTTTACTGAACTTCATGACACCATCTTTATTAGCTAACTGTGCTTGGACTACTTTCTTGGTAGTCCTCAATGTTTTGTCAATAATAATTTTCTCACTATGCGTTTGTGTTTTGTTCAAAGGTGCATTTTGATCAATATTATCTACATCGGATTTATCTTTATCTCTTGTTGTATTTTGTTCTATATCGCTCGAGCTTACAATATTACCTAAGTCTTCATCAACTGGATGATGCGGTTCAACATTGTTAAGCCAATTTTTAACAGCCTTTGTATACTTTTGTTTACGGAAATTATTCTTGTTGTTCGGTAGCTTATCAGATTCCTTTCGTTTTTGTTTATTTTCTCCTACATTACTGGCGGTTTTAATTTTTTTTGTCTTAGGTTCACTTATCTTTCTATTCTTGCGTTTCTCACCTTTGATCATGTTATTTTTCTTTCCATTAGCTATGTTTTTATCGAATATTTTATCTACGCTAGTGTCTTTATTTTCTTCTTCATTTGCAGTCATATTATTAATAAACAATTCAGAATCAAGCATGTCGTCCCAATTATTTTTGTCACCACTTTTATTTTCGTTTGTACTGCCAATGTGAGTTTCTTCCACAATTGGCGTGTCATCATCAGAGTCTTTGCTATAAAAGTTGTAGATTAGATTCTCATTAGCAGCGATGGGTGGATAAAGGAAATCTTCTTTATCATTATTTTTTGATCCTGTGTTGATTAATTCTACAGACTTGGGGATATCTGGTACAGTTTTGTTTGTTAAATTAGAATTAAATGAATTTTCTTCCAGATATATTTGTTCGCAAGGAGTAGGTAGAATCAATGGCGGTGGCAGCGTGAACGGTGAATTAACAACTGTGTCGTCAATAAAGCTAAAACAGTATTCGGTATATTAGCATTGCATTGGTAGTTTATACTTATTTATTAAAAATAAAAATCTAATGTAAATTAAAACGACGAATTTAAATTTAAAAAATTCAAAGTTGTCATGCACCATATGACCTAAAAACCCGACTGCAAAAACGTAGGTAAAACTTAAAAGATTAAAACAGGCAATATAATCTGCAGAATTTTGGTATTACAGGCGGCGAACAAAGTTACACCATATTTCAGGTTATTTGGTTGTAATACCAAAATTTTACAGGTTATATTGCTTGTTTTTCTCTTTTAAGTTATGCGTTTTTGCGGTAGGATATTTGGTTTTTTTAAAATAATTTTCTTTAAAATCATGTTCTGTTATAATTCAAAGTCCCTTCGGCTGGCCCTACCTCCCCACACCCCAACCCGAGCACATTCACAACAAAATTCACAAAAAAAGGTTAGCTACCTGCTAAACATGTGCGTAGCCATGCACTGGGCTTTTCTTTGACAGTTGATAAGAAATGTTGGGATTGAGTTATAAACATGCAATTTTGACTATTGGGTAGCTAATACGATGAAGATTAATTTAAAGTAAAAAAAAGGTACGTAATGGGGCGTCTTATTGAGAAATTTTACGATTATTGTAAAAATTTATGAAAAAAAATAAACGATTTTCGCTAAAAAAAACATGTTTATTTTCAACTAGCTTCCGCCTGCGGCTTCTCCCACGTGGTATGTCGATAAAAAGTAGCCTATGTCCTTTCTCAGGCTCTAGACTATCTGTGTACCAAATTTAAATCGGTTCCGTAGTTTTGGCGTGAAAGCGCGACAGACAGACAGAGTTACTTTCGCATTTATAATATTAGTAAGGATTGAGGGCAGTTTTTTTCCACAATTTTCGTTTTATGGGGACGCCTAATTACTTCCAATCATTACGGATTTTGTTTCATCGTGATAGATCATACAGTTTAAAAGTTACACCGTTTTGTTTCACAGGGGTCACAGAAGCGAACAATAAAAAAAAAAATCCTTAAAATAAATAAAAAAATGTTTAGATTTTTTTTAATATTTTTTCTGTCGATAAAATTAAGCATAGATACGTAAAAGAAACACTGTACACGCACACTTGTATATCAACGTAGAAAGACAAGTGTGATAAGTGTGCGTTTACAAATTGTTACTTGTGAATATTTTAGTATAAAAAAATAAAAAAACTTATTTAATGGTATTTTTTTTTTCATTTATAGGCCCTCTACATGGAGGTTAACGGGAACCCCCTTCGTTAGATAACATAACATACTGTGTATAAATATATTATTATACATATATCGTCGTATTAATGGGAAAACCGACTAAATGCCCAACACATCAAAATGAGATATTGCATTTTGAAAGTTAGATAAAGAAAATCTCTGATGAAATAAATTATAATGTAAGTTGCGTCAAACATTATCATCATCTGCCTAGCCTTTTCCCAACCATGTTGGGGTCGGCTTCCAGTCTATCCGGATGCAGCTGAATACCAGTATTTTACATGGAGCGACTGCCTATCTGACCTCCACAAACCAGTAACTGGGTAATACGATACCCCTTGGTAAGACTGGTTGTCAGACTTTCGTCAAACATTATATTTAGAATAATTATTTGTCATTCCAGATCACTAAATACCTATTGTGTTCCGCAAGTTTATGATGATATCAGAAAACGGAAAAAAAGTCGTATATCCCCCCCAATTAGTTGGTTTTACCTGTATAACCTTACAACATTAATATTTAATTAAATAAAGCTCCTCTCAAAGTGTTATCTATTTTTTAGATTGGCTTAGACGAATTATTAAATAGTTAATATTCAGTTACATCTGTAAAACCGCCATAAATCTAATTAATTGTAAAAAATTGAAATTTTAGTTGGTTTTACCCGTCTATTAATAAGAATATATTAAGATAAAGTTTAACTAATATAACTACACTCGTGGTCAAAGAATACGGGTCGGTACGAAAAACTAAAATTACTCGTAAAATAATAGAGCTAGCGGCATAAATGAATTGAAATGAAACTGTATGTAACAATTTACCAGTGAATAAAACAACACCAAATGTTGGAAACATTATTAAAATTACAGAAAAACAAAACATCAATAATTTTTACGTTGAAAAAATAACGGTTGGTACCTCACATACAACACAATCATGATAAATGATAATAAATTATTTTTATTTCTGTAAGTAGGTTTGTACAAACACTTTTACACGTCAATGAACAAAAACGAACTTTAAAACAAAATTAATACTTTGTATTGCCTCCACGGGCTCTTCTCACAGCTGCTAGGCCATTGGGCATGCTGTTTATTAAGTTCCTAATGCGATTTTGCGGGATATTGGTCCATTCTTCCACTAGCGCATGTTTTAGGTCTCGAAGTGTAGCTGGGGCGGGTTTCGATTTCTTACAAGCTTGTTTCATTTGTATTCAAATAAAACTATTTATTTGAATAAGAATTAATATTATGTTGATAAAACTGCTTCGCAAATAATGCATTAATTTCGAACAAATTTGATTACCATAAAAAAAGGTTATAGTGAGTCAATCTTAAAAGACAGACATATGCTGTCGCGGACTGTTTTTTAGAACTTTTAAAGAGGAACAATTCCATCTTTGCGTAACTTAAACCGTTTACGCAGCACACGCAACGGAAGCTCTCAAAAAGGAATAATTTTTCCCGTTTTTGCAACATTTTTAATTTATGCTCCGCTCCTATTGGTCGTAGCGTGATGTTATATGCCTATAACCTTCCTCGATAAAAGGACTATCCAAAACAAAAATATTTTTTCAATTTAACCAGTAGTTTCTGAGATTAGTGCGTTCAAACAAACAAACAAACTCTTCAGCTTTATAATATTAGTATAGATATGGGCTGACATGCTCATTAAAGATTTCTTCCACATATCTGGCACTAGTTAGCGTACCATTTTTTATCAGCATTAACTCCGTGCGTGTCTCTGAAGAGGTTCCAGCCCAAACCATAACAGATACACCGCCGAAAAGCAGTTTTTCCTCAAAACAAGCTCGAACAAAACGTTCCCCTGGCCGTCGGTACACTCTTCGCCGCCCATCATGTGCATATAGCATAAATCTGGATTCGTCAGTCAGTTTCTTGCCCATTCTTCGTCTCCTCATTATGCGTGTTCGCGGGCGTAACGTAATCTTACTACCCGATGTTTCCTTTCAAGTTTTGGACCAAATGTGGGTCTATGTGGGGTCAAACTAGGTTCAAGGAGTCGCCGCCTTATAGTCCGCACACTAACGTCGTCCCCACGTTTCTCTAGAAGTTGATTTGTTACATCAACTGCCGTGAGGTGCCGATTTCGGAGCATGGTCGTAACAATAAATCGATCCTCTCGAACCGTAGTACATCTGGTCTGCCGGTTCCTGGTCTTCTTATGTTCTGCCCAGTTTCTCGGAAACGTTGGACGACTCGCTGCTCTATAGAAAGTGATACGTCTATTGTTCTTGCTGTACTTCGCTGACTTCTGCCTTCTTCTAACATAGTGACGATACGCGTACATTCTTCTGGTGTTAGCGACATCACAGTAATTCAATAATGATGGTAAAAGGCGATATAGACCGCCTTTTATCATTTTGAGTTAACAGATTGCAAACAAAAGTGAGAAAACAAGCAAAAGTCGACGTAGTCGGTTCTCCTGTCGATTATTTTGAACGTAAAAATAGTCGATTCTAACGGTAAAAACGGCTAAATACAAGTTAATATGAATTGCCATTCTATTATATTTTTAACCAACGAAAAAAAAAGGAGGAGGTTCTCAAGTCGACCCGTATTTTTTTTTTTTTTTTTTTATATATGACCACGCATTACTTTTTAGTGAGTAGTCCGATTTGAAAAAATATTTTTTTATTGGGAAGGGTATACCTCGAATTTGGTCCCATTTAAAATTGGAAACTATAATCCACCCCTAAAGGTAGAAAAAATGGGGTTGATTGATTTTTCACCAACTGAATTTTCAACTGTGAACCGATTCTGTTGACATTTCGCACACATACTCGTACATAGTTCTGATGACACAACCACTCATCATCAACTCCAGGTCTTTAACCTGGAGTAACCCCCTGGAGTACCCTGGAGTGGATGGTAACTCAAAAGCGAAAAATAAAAAACTTTTTTACAAAAAATTAAACCGACGAAAAAAGAACTGAAAAGCGAAAAATAAATAACTTTAATTTCGGAAGTCGGTGGCAAAAACGAAAATTGAAAAGCGAAGACACCAACTTCCGAAATTAAAGTTATTTATTTTTCGCTTTTCAGTTCTTTTTTTAGTATTAACTAATTTATCGTCGAGTAAAAACTACTATTTCGGTTAAGTATGAATTAATTCTATATTTGAGTTCTGCTTTCGCGCCGCTCTATTTGATCCACCTCCACTTTATCAGGCTTATTTGCAACAATAGTCCTGTCAGTGATGATGGATCGATCCCAGTAGTCCCAGTATGTGATATTATACGTAGTATCTCTAAGTAGTCTGTGGTGATATTTCCATTTTCGAGAATGGGACGGGCACATACCTTTAGTACGGCACTTCCGATTCCAAAAGGCTGTATTTCAGAGCAAGTTGCTGATGGATAATCCTGGCTACAAGGTTGTGTCTATGCAAGTACATACTCTTCGTTAGCTAGACGAGAACACCCGGAAATAATGTGTCAGATTTATTCTCCCTATATGCATAGATGAGTATATATTTCCTTATTTCTCCCGGTCGGTAGCATGCCCGACAGTGTTGTGTATCGTGCCGCCCTTCACAATTATATAAATCTCCGGTGGTCATAATAACTTTTGTTGTGTGCATGTTTGAGCAAATCTTCATAACTTATTATTTGTCTGTTTACATAGTTTGCAACACTATTGGCGAACGCGACATTTTTATAGCAAGTCTTACATAATAACCTTTTTCTGATACTCACGTTAACACCATTTTATTTTGAGCGGGAAACTGGCGATGCTGAATACGCTGATAATCATTGTTATTTTGTTTACGTGCTAAAAAAGAAAGAGCAATACTTAGTTCCGCTGCATAAAACAAAAAAATTATAATATTGAAGT
The DNA here is from genome assembly GCA_949152455.1 of Lithophane leautieri. Classification (NCBI taxonomy): domain Eukaryota; kingdom Metazoa; phylum Arthropoda; class Insecta; order Lepidoptera; family Noctuidae; genus Lithophane; species Lithophane leautieri. Next base: position 18,280,846 of record OX424467.1, read on the forward strand.
TGTGTGGATTTTAACATATACCTCACGGCACTGAACTGAACCACAAATATATAAAATGTATAGATATGGACTGAATGCTCAATTCAATACTATTTTTTTACCTTTATCCGATAGCTTCATGAGTGCTGATAGTACTTTATTCCCAAAAAGAGACAAATGCTGCTCATATCTTTTGTGATTAAATCGCACATAATAATGTTCTTCCATTTATAATAATATTCGAGCAGGTAATCGCGAAATGTTTGAAAAAAGCGCGGTTTTTTTTTCCGGTTTCGGGAAAGATGTTGTTGAATGGTGATGGTGATGTTGTATTCAGCCATACATCAATATATTATTTATTTCTAAAACTTTTTTTATTCATGAATAGAATAGAATAGAAAAGAATTCTTTATTATGTACACTATAAAAAATACAGTTATAAAAGTAGAAATTTAAGTACAATAGAAAAGCGTCTTGATCATTGGGTGAAGAAGAAATCATTGAAGATGACTCAACCATCGAAATGGTCGTCGGTTGCATGCACCCTAAGATGAAATGGGCGCACCCAAAAAAACCTTTTCACAGTACCTACTACCTACTTCATCATCATTTCAGCAAAAAGACGTCCACAGCTGGACATAGGCCTCCCTCCCCAAAGCACCGCTACTTCCACCGATTCTGTCGCATTAGTACTTATGACCTATTCAATGGTCTGACTTATTATAAAATGCATTGATAAATATAGGTAGCTTGGTGTTAGGGGACGTTAGCATCGAGTTCCTTAATTAAGGTTACGCTAGTCGGTCATTCTTCCATACAAAAGTAGTATGGTGATTACTCGTCTATTTGACGGTGTACATCCAAAACTAAAACTTATATCAATTTTTGTTGTCATTATCTAACCGTTAATGGTAGCAGAATTAGAAAAAATAATTGGTTTGGACGTAATGAGCGTCGAAACTTCCATATTTCACCACTAATTTTAACTCATCTTTGAGCGTAAATAAATAACTTATGCAGTATGAGAATAGAAAAATAGAAACCGTACAGGGATAGATAATAAATAATTCAAAAGTTTTAGTCCAGTCATTTTATTTTGAGTAGGTACATCCAGTAGGTTTTCCTTAATATTTATACACCCAAAGGTCAGTTCATTAAATTTTACGTGCTCGTTTTCGTTATAAATCATCGTCTATGTCACGTTATAAATACATAAATGTATTTAGTGACATAGACGATGATTTATATTTAAATAAAAACTAGATAAATAAATAACTTTACTAAATAGCATGCATATTAGCCACGCGCACCAACGAGTTCGAACCGTCGACTAGTGCAACCTTAAGAGCGAGTGAATAGCGTTGATACCAAACTGCTAGTTCACTCTTCACTGCTGTACTATTTTTCTAATAATCTCGTAAAGCTCGTACAAAGTGTGGTACACACGGCTACACATCAAGCTATACATTTCCAGTTTATGCTGATCTCGCATTGTATAGGATTTCCATACAATGCGAGGTCAGCTTAAACTGGAAATGTATAGCTTGATGTGTAACCGTGTGTACAAAGCCTCCGATGTCAAGAGCGAGAGAAATATTTTTTGTAATGTTATTCTGTGATAGTTAGGCTTTATTCTCTGCGATAGTTAGGCTTTAGTAAGTTTGGCTATGGCAATAATCTTTAAAATGTCAATTGTCAATCGAATGATGACAATGATGTGACAGGTGTGTGTGACAACTGACAGACAAGTCACAATCACAATCGTATTTCACAAATTAATCATATTGTAAAACAAGGAAGGAAAATCCAGAATTAAAAATCTATTATGTGACTACACCTGTTTTTCAGGACAAAAATAAGCAGTCATGGCTGTGAATTTTGAAAGCTGTGACAGCTTGCCTCCGGACGAGGAGCCCAAACTAAAGTACGATAGACTAGAGAACGATGTCCAAAATATCTTGTTGAAAGACGCAGTGAGTTGTATTTGTGTCCATACCAAGTTTATATGTCTAGGAACACAATGGGGGGTGATACATCTTTTGGACCATGAAGGGAACACAGTGCCGATATCGCAAGACGGGAAGAACAAGGAGCTGCAGGCTCATACAATAGCTGTGAACAGAATCTCGGTGGATCTGAATGGGGACTACATCGCCAGCTGCTCAGATGACGGCAAGGTGCTGGTGTACGGGCTGTACACGGACGACAACACTCACAACCTCACACTGGGCAGGGTGATCAAGTCTATCGCCTTAGATCCTTGTTATTTCAAGTCCGGCTCTGGGAGGAGATTTTTGACAGGTAAATTTAATAAAGCAATATTGATTTAACTACCAAGAAATCCATAATAATATTATTATAAATGTGAAAGTATCTCATTCTTCCTATTCTGGTAGTAAACTCCTGTGGTATAATTTCTACCATGCTACAGGAAAAACCTATTTCTTTACAGCCCAGGAAAACAAGTAAAATTAAACGCAAATCAGCAAAATAAATGTAAGTTTTCAAGATTTATCACTGGGACTATCTTTATTCAGGAATAATCAAAATCTAGTTAGAATAAAAAAGTAATTTATTCTAACTAAGAATCAGCACTTTCAAACTTCAAAATTAAATAAGACAGTCTCACAAAATGACAGTCTCCCTTCACCACTTCCTAGCTGGGAAGAAGTGGCGACTCCCACAGCTGTCTGTTCAGTTAGAAATTGATTCATGATTATCATGATACAATAGTATGCAAAATCATTAACATTATGCAACACAAAATGTGAATCAAATTATTAGCCATAATTCAATACCTGTAATAAGAATTGAAGTAAGGGACAAACCCCGGTTTTCCAGTGTGAGCAAATCAAGTTTCTATTTTTTTTAAACCTGTTAACTTTTCAAGGTCTTACGTTTTTTACATGATTTTAGCAATAAATTAGTTATCTTTTCAAGTGCTATCAGTAAGTGTACAGTCACGGACTTTAATTGATGAGCCACTTTCAAACTTTTCAATTTTGCAGTTTCATACATTCATGAGATTACACGATTAAACACAAACTCAAATTTGATATAAACGTGCTCATTTTGATGTCCTATAACTCAAAATGCTATCAGTAAAAATAATAGAAAAAGTCCTAGAACAAGTGTTCCAAAAATACACAGTTTCGAAAACTCTAGACTCTCGATGTGTGTATCTAAGTTTCATTGATAAGTACAGTCACGGACTTTAATTGATGAGCCTATTTCAAACTTTTCAATTTTGTAGTTTCATACATTCACGAGATTACACGATTAAACATGAACTTAAATCGCATGCTCGTAAACAAGATGAAAAATTACTAGTAATCGGAAATAGTCTTGTCCATAGAGGTTGACTAATAAGTTCCCAATGATAAATAAATACAATGTTTATCCAATCTATTTGATACTGACCTCCTTTGTATCAGAGGTCATTAACTCGATAGTTTTGAAAACCTATCCAAGGCAGTGACAGTTGAAATGTCGATGTCAGACACATTATTTTCAAATTTGTCGAACTGAGTAATTATTATTTTTCCGTACGCTAACGTTACTATGGCTACGCTAAAACAATCGTCGCCAGGTTACGGTTGCTAGACCAGCAATTGGTTGACTTTGAGTAGTCACTCGGCTGTCAAGTTTGTAGTTCTGGCTCTCAGGTTAGCCAACCAGTAAAGATATTAAATATAATTTTCTTCTTCTTAATACGAAGACATGACTTTCCTTGTCTGGATGTACGAGTATAACCGACTTAGCCCGATTTGCATTACACGGCTAAAATACGAACAGTGCCAAGTGGCTCATCAATTAAAGTCCGTGACTGTACATTAAATTGCTCAAACCCTGATATCCAACAAGACCCCCGTGCCCCATGTGTCAATTATTTTCAAAATAATGGGCTGTAATGGGCTGCTAGCCTTGGTCTAAACTTGAATGACTTACTTCATCTTCAACGCTATCCTTTTTCCTGTTTTTCTTTCCCTTTCTAACTCCTTTACCTTTTATGGATCTCTTATTTTTTCCTGAACTTGTATTTGTTTCCTTCTCATCTTTTTCAGAAAGCATGATTTGTATTTTCTCCACCTCTTTCATATAACATGTATACATCAGACCTGTTGGACATCAGTCAAATACTCTATTGTGTACTTACTGTGAGTAAGAATCTACAAGACACAACTGATTAGTAATTGATTGATCTCTTTTGAATAAAAAAAACCTAACAACAGTCATTTTTATTATTTTATCACCTAGATAGTGTCAGTGACTCTACCAGCATAGGAATCCTTCATTGTTGTGGCAAATCTGATAAAAACTATCCTAGTCATTCCAAGTTTCAAAATATCCCTGATGCAATTACATACAATACATTTCAAGCCATTAGTACAAATAATTACCATAGAGTTGAATTTTATTTGTCTAGATGACACGTCATTCATTTTGTATCCTGCTCGTTATAACATGACTATGGTTTTGCTACGCTTAGTAATAACAGATAACAGCCAGCTTGCCACGGGTTATTGTATTACCCAGTAACTGGGTTTTGGAGGTCAGAGAGGCAGTCGCTCCATGTAAAATACTGGTGTTCAACTGCATCCGGTTAGACTGGAAGCCGACCCCAACATGGTTGGGAAAAGGGTCACCTCTGTTGGGGATGCGGTTGGCAGCCATGTAGCAGGCACATTATTCTCTTGAACGACGGTGCTGCTTGTGGTGACTGGTCGAATTGCTGATCTTGTTATTAGTAATTAACTTCTGTCGCGGTGCGCTGTCACTCAGGACTCAGACTTGGGAGCATATTGTGTAAAAAAGTCGAATATGATATCTTGTGCTTGTAAAAACACATAGGTGCTGATTCTGTTGTTCACAAACTAAATTAAATTTAAGTTCAATGCATCTTTCTATTTCATTATGAAAAGGACACAAGAAAATTTTTAGTTCAGTCCTATCAAATGAATCAGCGCCTGACGTAAATTGACGTAATTTTATTAGGCAAGTTTTTAATCACGTATAAACTTGTATGCAGTAGTGACTATTAGTGACAGGCGCTGATTAATTTGACAGGACTAAACTAAAAAAAAAAATCTGTCCTTTTCATAATGAAATAGAAAGAAAATAGGCCCCAAACTAACTAGTCTGTGATAGGCCCCAAAGTCAGTGTAAAGTCAGTGTCAGTGTTGCTATTTTTGCATTTAGGAAAATATTGGTTTAACATCAATTTATGTTGTTACCTACTTTACTAGTACCATTTTATTAATTATTAAATTCTGCCAAAATAATTGTTTACAAGATTCATCTAGGACCAGTATTTCTCAAGGACGGCAGCTTCGAAATGTTGGATTAACAATGCATTGTTGCCACACCACTCTAAGGCAGCAAATGTATTTTTCGCCCATGTTTTCCCAATGGACTTTTCATAGAATATTTCTAATCCTTACATTATTATAAAACAAAGTCCGCCGTCGCGTCTGTCTCGTCATCACCAATGGATAGAGTGGTTCTCGAGTAAGGTTTAAGTACCTATATATAATAACCGACATCCACGCGGGCGAAGTCGCGGGCATCAGCTAGAGAGTAAATAAAGAAAATCTTTACTAGGATTTTTTTTGCAGATAATATTATCTTATTTTCCTGGGCTATTAATTTATAAGTATTTATAACTGTCAATCAAATCAAAAAAGTTCGGATAATATGCATGGACGTTTTTAGGTAAGTAAGTAGTAAAAATAAAATGAGTGGAGTACCTAGTATTTACCCTATTTACCAAAACCATTTTTTAAATAAAATAATTGATACACCTGTGTGGTTTTATGTAAGTATGTACATAATAATTAAGTTTTGCTCAACAAATTGCAACTTCATCAATACCTAATATTTAATTTCATGTCTTTTGTTGTGGTTGGTGGCTAACATATGGTGAAAAGGCTATACAGGAAAAGTTTTTGACCAGTGCGCAAATTTTTTTTGGTGGTTCAATATCAGTAATAGAACACATTGCCATTATTTATTCAATATTTTTTTTTGTTTTTTTATCCTACTTAAAATCAGTAAAATATGGACACAAACTATTCGTAATAATATCAATGGGCGCGTGCGGCGGCCGGCGCACAGGCGGCGGTGTTGCACGGGGGTGCAACCCCCTCCCGGGCGGCGCCGGGCGCTGTGGCCGACAGTTCGCTCATCGCACGCGCTGTCGTGTGACGTCGCGTCTAATCGCTTTCCCGCGCAAGCGCCGCGCCGCACGTGTCGTGCTTGTACCTACCGGTCACGATGTCGGACTTCAGTAACCGCGAGTTTTACGAGATGGTGCGAGTGTATGTACTGAGTGGTGAAAGTTTGCGAGCAGCTCGCAGAATGTATGCGACGGAGAGCATACCTCGAATGCGAGCCCATGGAATCCTTAACCCCGCGGTCCCTAATGAAAGGACCATTTTAGCGGCCACTCAAAGGCTGCTTGATCGCGGACAGTTCAGAACCCCGAATCATGCACGAGGGTCTGGCAGACCCCGACTGGCGATCGAAATCGAAGAAAGCATTTTTGATTTCTTTGAGCGAGATCCAAGGGCCAGTAACCCACGTAAATACCTACGCCGGCGAATCGAGCGAGCGCACAGCTGATAGGTAGGTACTTTCGCGCGTTCCGCTTCGCCGCGCGCCTCCGGCGCCGGCTAGCCATACAACCACTTTTAAAATAAACATCTTTCGTTAACGATTTTTTTATTTTTTTGCATGAAGATGCATCAAAATAAAAAAATTATGTTTAATAAAACTGGTTTAAGGTTAATATGTCAAAACTTCCGCAGTGGATAAAAACTTTTCCTGTATACATTATGATGGTCACAAAAGACTCAAATGTCCACCTTTGCCCGAGCTTAAACAGTTGTGACTAGGATTGCCAGGTGTCCCGATGTGCGCGGGACGTCCCGATTTTCAGGGGTTTGGGGACGCGTCCCGATTTGCACCTGATCGGGACACTGAATGTCCCGATAAATCAATACATGTCCAGCACCCTAATTAAGTAATACACTATCAATCACAATCCGAATTGATTTGAAACAAATGGGTGTTCCTTTGTTTTGGAGACAGAAATTTCATAGAATTTCGTTTCACAGAAAATGTTTCATATAATATTTGATCCTTGTATTTTTATTTCGAATATTATTGTTTTAACGACTATTTACTTGAATGAAACATATTTCACATAGACACAATTCAATGAATTTTGTAATGAATTTTTTTATTTAACAAATTTTTCAAACAGTAGAATTATTTTTTAACGAATATTGTTTGTCCGAAAATCATTATCCATAACACGTTTGGTATAAACCTCAGTAACCATAATGTTCAAAAATTCGAAATTTTGTTTTACATAAATCTTTACTTCTAAAACTATTCTGTCATAATATTGAGTACTATAATAAATTAATCATATTATTCATTTTAAAGTCATATAATAATATGACCTAAGTATTGTATTATATAATGTGTATTATTCTGAATGTTCATTGTTAGTCCTAAAACATTTGCTAAAAATTAGGTTTTAGTGACATTAACGAATCACTGTAAATCCGACTCCACATAGTCTTGTCTGCCCTACCCCTACAGTGTAATTTAAAATCGCGTAGGCGTGGAAGGGCGACGCGGCCCCCGAGTTGAGGAGCAGGTTGTTGTAACACTCGCCGCTGCGGCTGAGGCAAGACGAAGCTGCGGTGGTGAGCGTTAAACCATCTGCGACGATAAGCTCGCGTGGGACCGCCGGAGCCCCGCAGCGCCGGAGCCGTGACAGAAACCATGCCTGCTGCATGTTGCATGCTCGCTTGTATACTGCATGCTTGCTTGAATGCTGCATGCTTGCTTGCATGCTGCATTCTTGCTTCATGCATGGTGAATGCTTGTATGCATGCGAGCGGTGCCGCGGCAGCGGCCGGCGAGCGCTACGTCGAAATTGGTCGCAGTATCAAAATTAGGGCACTCCGACCTATTAGGTTAGGTTCAAACTGTGACCAACTACGCGCGAGCCGAGCGAGCGAAGCGAGCGGTGCGGCAGGAACGGCCGGCGAGCGCTACGTCGAAATTGGTCGCAGTATCAAAATAAAATTAGGGATTTAGACAGTGAAACTCGATGAAATGTTTTTCTTTGTTATATGTTTTATATAAACGAAACAATATGAGGATAAAGAATATTTGATTTGTCATTCTATGATATGAATAAATAAACATAAAATTTTCTTGGTAACAAAAATCTATGATTTAAATTTTTTCAAAGTAAATAATCTGCGAATTGATTATTCTATGAAATGATAATATAAAAAAAATATATGTGAAACGAAATTCTATAAAAATGTAGTCTATAAAACAACGTACAACCGAAACAAATGTCTAACCAATTGCCTCATGCCTCAAGTTTTTTTACATTCAGATTTACTAGTAATACTAGTTGCGAAACACATTAAATTAAACCTTTTTTTTTTTAAGCCGGCCAAATTTTGTCCGACCACCCGCAACGGAAGGTTCCGTAGTTGGGATGAATTTATCCTAAGAACAAACTTAACATTGTAGTTGAAAAACATGTTCGAACATGTACGATCCAACTGCAAATGTAAGTTTGTACGCGCAATATTAAGAGATTAACTATGTTTTTTCGAGACCATAGTCTTATAAGTTTTCTTGTAATCTATAAGTATAGAACTACTAGCTTCCGCCCGCGGCTTCGCTCGCGTGGTATGTCGATAAAAAGTAGCCTATGTCCTTTCTCAAGCATTAGACCATCTGTGTACCAAAATTTAAATCGGTTCAGTAGGTTCGGCAGCGGGACAGACAGACTACTTTCGCATTTATTTCTTATTTATAATAACTTATTTATAGTAACGATTTTAGGTTTTTTTTTTAAAAATGCTTAAAGTAGTTCTATTTTCAAGTTTAGTTTTTGAGATAAGGTAATGGTCAATTTTCTTAAATATCTTTAAAATTATTTAAAAAAAAAGTATTTGAGCTCCTCGCAACAAGCCCTTTCATTTGATATGTCACACGGTACAGTTTGCAAAACTTTTTTTTTTCTTCTAATTTGCCCCCTAAAACTGATCCCCATATTCAAAATTTTTCGTTACACGTCTGTGTTTCGGTCACAGAAATATATGTGTACCAAATTTCAACTTAATCGGTCCATTGGATTTGGAGCAAATTGTCTGTGACAGACGGACTGACAGACAGACTCACGAATAGTCACGAGTGATCCTATAAGGGTTCCGTTTTTTTCCTTTTGAGGTACGGAATCCTAAAAAACCTTGTTTTTTTTTTGTCCCGATCTACAACTCTAAATCCCGGTTTGTTTTACCTTCTGCCCCGATCTAAAACAAATCGGACCTGGTAGCACTAGTTGTGACACAAAAATCTCTGCATCAGCATGTTTCTGTCCTTAATGTCACAATATTTTTAATATATATATGTAAACCAAAGGAGGCCAGAAACTGTAGGATATGAGTCACTCTTGTGGTTCATTGCTAAACCAGTTATTACAATAGGTAGATAACATAACGTACACCAATAGTGTAATTGACTAAAATTGTATACTTACAGATTTTTAATCTCAAAGCTAATTTAAATTACAAAATAAAAACAATAAAAAAGTGAAAAATAACTTTAATTTCCGAAGTCGGAGGCTTTGTTTTTCAATTTTCGATTTTCGGCACCGACTTCCGAAATTAAAATTATTTTTCACTCTTTTGGTGTTTTTTGTGGAAGTCGGTTGTTTTTTTTTTTTTGTAATTTAAATTATCTTTGAAATATGTGGGACCACCTCTGAAGCATGACCTAGCAAACAAAAAAATAATCATCAAATTCGATTAATAATTGGCGGAGTAATCGCGTAACAAACACACAAACAAAAAAAAACACAGACGAATTGAGAACCTCCTCCTTTTTGAAGAAGTCGGTCAAAAACCGACCAAGAGCGTGTCAAACCACGAACAATGACGGGTTCCGTAGTTAGGATGAATTTAACCCAAGGACAAACTTAACATTGTAGTTAAAAAACATGTTCTCCCACGTATTCCAACTGAAAATGTAAGTTTGTACGCACAATATTAGGAGATTTACCATAGAATAGAATAGAATAGAATACTCTTTATTATGTACACCATAAAAAATACAGATACTAATGTAGAAATTTAACTTAGGTTATTTTAAGACCATAGACTTCTTATATGTTTTCTCTTCTCTCTCTCTTATCGGAGCATAAAATTCTGAAATTCCGCTTGTTACAATATGCTTATTGTTGGAACAATTTAGCTTACAATCCATACTTCCTTACTATACTAATATTTTAAATGCGAAAGTAACTCTGTCTGTCTGTCTGTCGCGCTTCCACGCCAAAACTACTGAACCAATTTAAATGAAATTTGGTACACAGATAGTCTAGAGTCTGAGAAAGGACATAGGCTACTTTTTATCGACATACCATGCGGGCGAATCCGTGGGCGGAAGCTAGTAATAGATAAATTCCGCCTCGGTTTTCGCTCATATTAGTCCCACACAAAGCGGCTATAGTATTGTGGTTTCATAGGGAAACGTCAGTGTGATAGGTTCTGCACTTTACAGGGAGCAAATGACTGAATCGACAGTGTGTTTCAGTATAGAGCGCCTGTTTACTCAGACAACTAGACACTGCTTAGTTGTTAGGTTACTAAGTATGCCTTTTTTTCTATTACAGGCGACAACAAATTAACATTATACGAAAAGACATTCCTAAACCGCCTTCGTAGCACAGTTCTGTGCGAGTGCGAAGGCTACGTGCAGGCCATGTCATGGCACGAGCGCTTCGTGGCGTGGGCCAGCGAAGTGGGCGTGCGCGTGTACGACCTGGTGGCGCGCTGCTCGCTAGGCCTCATCCAGTGGGAGAAGGTGGCCAACCGATCCATAGAAGACTATCGCTGCAACCTGCTCTGGTGCGCCCCCAAAACGCTCATGATCGGGTGGGTCGACACCATCAGGATCTGCGTCATACGAAAACGAAGTCAAATTGAACTTCAAACACGAGATGTCACCGAGTATTTAGTCGATCCCGTGTACACTTTCCAGACTGACTACTTCATCAGTGGTTTAGGTCCCCTGGATGACCAGTTAGTAGTCCTGGGAGTACATAAGGAGTGCGACCCTGAAACCGGTAAGGCGCAAAGACCTGTGCTCACCGTTGCTGACTATAAAGACTGTGAATTCTGTGAAATATCAACAGATAGTCTCAACATTCGTGGTTATGAGGAATATTCATGTAACGACTATTATTTAGATATGCTCCTGGAGGAAAACAGATTTTTCATAGTGTCTCCTAAGGACATTGTAGTGGCTAGTCCTTACGATATCGATGATAGAGTTAAATGGCTCACAGAACAAGGTCGATTCGAAAAAGCAATTACCGTTCTCGAAGAAGTTGGAGGGAAGACGTCGAAACACTCGGTGGTGACCGTCGGCGTGCAGTACCTGGACCACTTGATGGGTGAGCACTTGCACGAGGAGGCTGCCATACTGTGCGCCAGGATTTGTAAGAATGACAAAGTGTTGTGGGAGACACAGATATTGAAATTTGCTGAAGTGAACCAATTGCGAGCGATCAGTCCGTATGTGCCTAAAACTCCTGAACAAGCATTGAGTTCTCACATATACGAGTTAATATTTTACGAGTATCTGAAGTTGGACTCTCAGGGTTTCCTGAAATTAGTTCAAGAATGGAACCCCATGTTATACAAGACTGGCGTCATCGTCAAAGAAGTCTTAGAACATCTGCTGAACACGGAGGTCGACAAAAATATTTACTTGGAAGCTTTGGCTCTTTTGTATTGCTACCAAAAGAAATACGACAAGGCACTGACAACGTACTTGACTCTACAGCACAAAGACGTGTTCACTCTGATCACTAAACACAACATGCACAACGTGATACACGACAAGATACTGGACCTGATGACGCTCGACTGTGATAAGGCAATATCAATACTTCTAGACAAACCCAGAGTACCTGTAGAGGTGGTAGAAAAGCAACTTGCAAGCAATGATATGTTGCTGTTTAAATATTTAGATGCTTACAGCAAAATTGAAGCAAATGGTAGGTATCATGGCAAATTAGTTCGACTTTATGCTAAATATGCAAGGGACAAACTTCTTCCATTTTTAAAATGCAGTGATAATTACCCAATCCAAGAAGCTTTGGATGTATGCCAGAACAATGAGTTTTACCCTGAGATGGTGTTCCTATTAGGACGTATTGGCAACACGAGAGAAGCTCTGCAAATCATTATAGAGCAGCTCAAGGATATAAACCAAGCTATCAATTTCTGTCAAGAACACAATGATAAGGAATTGTGGATGGACCTCATCAAGCGGACAGTGGACAAGCCAGAGTATGTGACGTTACTGCTCAAGAGAATAGGAAACTACGTGGATCCGCGAATATTAATACAAAACATAGAATCCGGATGTGAGATAAAGGATTTGAAGGACTCCTTAGCAAAGATGATGTGTGATTATCACCTTCAGCTGTCAGTGCAAGAAGCATGTAAAGTGATCACTTTGCGGAACTACTTCGAGTTACATCAGAAGCTCATCATCAATCAGCAGAGAGGTATATCTGTTACGGATGACTTCATGTGTTGTGCATGCCAAGGTCGGATCATTATTAGGGACTTATCGAATGCCTCAGATTTGATGGTGTATAACTGTAGGCATTCATTCCATAAAGAGTGCCTTCCTGAGGGAGTACAGTGCCAGACTTGTACAGTGTGCAGTGCCGTCAAAATGTGACCTGAATCACATAAGCTCAACTCTTAGATAGATGCTGTATATATTATGTATAATGAATAACGGTTAAACAATATTTTTTCATTACGAACTTTTATAATTATGTTAATCAAACAAATTATTTAAAAATGTTAATCAATGTTCGGTGCTGTTATAATGAAGTGGCTTGTATTATTTTTCCTTGTATTAGATAAACCCCAGATACCAATAAAATAAAACTAAAATATGTGGTTTTTATCATTTCAATAATGAGATTTTTACATTTTACTATAGAATAGAATACTCTTTATTATGTACACCATAAAAAATACAGATACAAATGTAGAAATTTAACATAGGGTGACACAATGGGCGGTCTTATCGCTAAAAGCGATCTTTTACAGACAACCTTTGGATGGATTAAAGCGCGAAAGAGAGATAGGCCATGAATCAATCGCGTCGCTCAGGATTCTAACACTTAAATCACTCGCTATGCTCGTGATTCAATCATCATGAATCCTACGGTCGTGATTCAGTCGTTAGAATCCTTCACTTGCACGTGATTCATCTATGGCCCTCGCTTTAAATCCGTCCTTTATTCACTAATTGCTTATTATACTATTAAAATTAACCTTACAAAATGAATAATCTAACAAGCGCATGAAATAATGTTTGAAACAAAATATGTCGCAACTGTTATGCTCTGAGATTTTATAATAAGCACTTAGATGTTAACATCATTGGAGCTAGAAAAACGTAGATAATCGCGAAAAACCGATTGGTGTGACCTTTGACCTTGAATAACTTACGACGCAGACACGTGAGACTTTTGAGACAACTTTTAGAACGCCACAATGATGGTGTATACGAGTTTCCAGCTTATTATCTATCATTTCGAGGTGAAATGCTAATTTGACTTGACTATAATTATGTCTGACGTCAGAGCGTATGTAGGTACATAATCAAAAGGAAGAAATAAGGACTTAAAGCTGACCCTTTGATAGCGACATTTTGTTACCATTTGCATTTAAAAAATTAATAGAACTTAACTTGGATGAGTTTATATAGGAGAAAAGTTAGCCAAGGGGAATGGAAGTTAGTAGGAAGAGCGACTTTAATATTTTAATCAAGCCGCCGCCGCCGAGAGAGTGGTCAGTTGAATACAAAATAACTATTTAATTATGTGTATAATCTTGAGGTGTAATGCAAAAGAATTGATAAGTGTTTTACGAACTTGACCAACTGAGAGGTGTCAGGAACGCATTCTATCGGCCGCGACGGCCGGAGTTTAATACAGATGAATGTGTGACTGATTCCCTGCGTAGGAATTCAACCTGGCTGAATAATGTTTGTTTATAATTTAATCAGATACATTCAGAGCCGACATTACCAGTCGTAAGCATGGAAATAGTATGTACTACAATTAGTACAAGAGTGGTCAAGTCAAAACTTTAACAAAATAATGAACGCAGTTGGATGACGTTCCTTTTCAATGTCTTGTTGTTCTGGAATTATTGCTCAAAAAAGTCTTTTCATTTATAAAATATTCCCCTACAAGCACAATCGTGAAATGAAACATACATTTATTGTTTATTCCCATGTGGTGGAAAAATGGACGCGCACATGATTCTGTGAGGTTTTGAAAATGTTTTCCTTTAGTGTTCGCGTTCGTTGAGCGATAAAAACTGACAAATTTGTGACAAAGTGTTGGGTGAAAATGACAGAAATGCCTCCTTATCTCGCGGTCAAAGATGAGGAGAAAAACAGTGGTCAGGGTGACAGTGATACTTCTTCAGACGTAGACGACTGGGATTTACCTCTGAGTTTCGATAAACCAAGGCACCTTGAACCTATAAAGGGCGCTGAGCGAGTGGAGCACACTTGGAGAGTCAAAGAGAAGGTAAGACAGTGACTTTCAATTGATAACTTGTGTGTACGTTACTGCGTAGCTGAGTGTAACGTAAGTGCGATGAAAACAAACGCACATGGTTGATTGAATGAAAGCGTCGTTAGCTCAGCTTAGGTTGATAAAAAAAAACAACTTTGTTTTTGGAGTAAATACGATTGTGAGTTTTCCGTGCCTGTTCCATTCATGATTATTTACCTAGTTGTTTGCGAGCTTTTGTGCTAATACCTGCGTCATTAAAATGAATGTACTAACAATTGGATGTAAACAATAATAATCAATAAAAAATAACAAAGAAAAAACAACATAGTTGTTTTGATTTGTCAACAACAAATCAACACTCTCTAATACTTGGCTGAGCTCCATAAATTATTTTTTGTTAAATTTATTCCTAACAATATGGTACTCATAATAATATTGTTTGATATTATCTAACTCTGCATTAGCAAAGGCGAAAACTTCACAAAAAAACATGTTGATATCTAATTCCTGTCAAAAATTGTATGGAATATTGACAGAAAATAGAGATTTCAACATGTTTTGTTGTGAATGTTTTGCCAGTGCAAATACAATTATGTTTGTTCTTGTGTTGCCAAAAATCGTACCAATAATAAATAAAATACCTACTATCTTGATTGGGTGGGGACCTATACATTGTTTGCATGCAGTTCAAACAAAAAATTATTCCACTTTGCAATCCAATTATTTTTGTACTTTTAATTAAAAACACTACTTATGTACTAAGTTCAACATTCCCAGCCCTAGTTACATTTTACTTAAATATACATTTCTTTCTTTTCCAAACAAGTATAAAATTAAAATACGAGCGGCCCTACCTACACAAATTCTATGGCGCCAGCCAACCCTAGTGGGGCAGTTTGCCCCCAAGCCTTTGGCTTGATGAGGCAAAGTGAAAAATTAGAAACAACTCTGTAATAAGCTGCAGAAAGCAATAAGTATAATTATTTGTGATGGATCTAAAGGTGAAAGTTCATCTTATAAACTTGGACATCTCACTCTTTGATAACATAACATCACGCCTGTAATCCCCCAAGTATTAGGCACCTGTTTTACACCTACATTGTGCCAGTTAGGTACCTACTTGTGGTGTGTGTGTGTGGTGTCAGAGTATCAAAGAGTACCTACTCTTTGATACTCTGACATTAAATGATACTTTGACATCCTAAATAATATGTGTGCCTAGATATTATTTTTAGGAAGTGTGTAGAGTGTCACACGTATTAACACTCTATATACCAACTGCCTTATTTTTAACTGACATACCTCAAACTGTAATTTTAATTCATAAATTAAGCAATCGAAAATATTAATACTAACCTAACAATCTCTGTATCGTAATAAATGTATGTCCACATGGCTATGCATTTCCAGTTTATGCAGATCTCGCATTATATATTACTATTTCTGTACAATGCAAGGTCAGCACATACTGGAAATGTATAACTTGATGTGTAGCCGTGTGTAACTGTGTACCTAATATTTGCACTCCACACTTGGCAGAATGACTAATCTTAAGAGCATAATAAATATTCTGATAATTATGATTTCCTATACTAAGATTTGGAAATAATTAGTTTGCTAGTAGTTTCTAAATGGTTCATATAATTTGAAGCTTATGAACAGTGATCGGAGTAGGTAGATTGAACTGGGGCCATTGATCAGAAACGTATATATTAATATGGACATTCCTCCGGAATTGGTGGATTATTTAAAAAAAACCGGAACTTATGTAGGAATTGTAGAGTGGAAGGAGTCATTTGATAATTTGCCATCCTCAAAAAAAAAAGGTAGGAATTGTAATAAAATGAGCAAATAAATAATGAATTAATTTAGTTTTGATACCTTCCTTTAAATTTTGAATTGAGTAGTAATAATATCACTACCAACATTAACAATATTTAATTGAATCCGGAAATACCGGAATTACTTTCTGGAAAAATGGCTTATCCATGTTATTCTTTCTGTTTGCATTTATGATACAAGTACCAAAAATCAATCTACCTACTCCGATCACTGCTTATGAATGACTGATCAATCAATCTGCCTAGCCTTTTCCCAACTATGATGGGGTCGGCTTCCAGTCTAACTGGATACAGCTGAATGCCAGTATTTTACATGGAGCGACTGCATATCTGACCTCCACAACCCTGTGACCTGGTATTACGATACCCCTTGGTAAGACTGGTTGTCAGACTTTCGGGCTTCTGATGACCCGTAACGACTGTGAAAGATCCTCGAATGACAGCCGGGACCAACGGCTTAACCTGCTTTCCGCGGCACGGAGGAGTCTCGGTATGTAAAGATGGTCACCCATCCACGGAGCAACCCCGGCAAGCGTAGCTTAACCTGATGGATCGACCCGTGCGGCACTTATTACTTAGCCACGAGCTCCTCAATTACTGATATATTATTATCTAGGTTAAATCAGCTTTTCAACTATTCAAGTTTACCTGTGTGTAAATAGAAACATTTATTCAGAACTTATTTAAGTTGTAAATTCTAATTTGTGTTAGCATTTTAGTTAAAATTGCAATAATAATAATCAGCTATGGATTTCAACAGAGGCGTCAGACAAGGAGACCCATTATCTCCCAAACTATTTAATGCTGTGCTTGAACGTATTTTTAGACAAATAGACTGGGACGAATACGGTCTTAGCATCAACGGTAGCCGCCTAAACCATCTGAGATGCGCAGACGATATTATTCTGCTAGAAGAAAATCCCAAGAAATTAGAACTCATGGTAAAAACGCTAATCAACAAAAGCAGAGAAGTAGGGCTTGAAATGAACGCTAGCAAAACAAAGCTGATGACTAACTCCCCAGAGGTCAAAATCGAAGTTTATGGAAGCAGGTTAGAATATGTGAGGGACTACACTTACCTAGGGCAAATTATCTCCCCCAACGACTCAATGACTAAGGAAGTCAACAAAAGAATAGCCTGTGGATGGAAAAAATACTGGTCTTTGAAGGAAATAATGAAGAGCAAAGACTTAAACATGCATATCAAGAGGAAAACTTTCGACACTTGCATTCTTCCCTGCTTAACTTATGGTTGCGAAACCTGGTCGCTCGCCGACAACCATAGAGCGAAACTAGCAAAATGCCAAAGGGCGATGGAAAGGAGCATGCTAGGAGTAAAATTAAGGGACAAAATCAGAAACTCAGATATTAGAACAAAAACTAAGGTTAAGGATATAGTGGTTCGCATAGACATTTGAAATGGGGCTGGACAGGACACATGCTTCGAAGTCAAGTTAACAAATGGAGCAAACAGGTGACCCTGTGGTACCCAAGAGACGGGACTAGAAACCGGGGACGCCCAAAAACAAGATGGGAAGACGACTTCCGCTTAACCCTGGGACCTTACTAGACAAGAGTTGCTGTGGACAGAACGCAATGGAGATAGTTGGAGGAGGCCTATGCCAAAAGGCACACCGAGCTGCGGGACATACTATGATTACCCAAATACTTTATGTTAACAAGTTAATGATGTACCCAAAGTTTGGAAATAAATGGCTTTATTATATGGATTTCAATATCATTAATTTAGTCAAAATTATATACCTAGTGATAAATTAAATGTATTATTAATGCTTGTATAAATCAAGGCTGCTCATCCAATTTTGAAGATGGCCCAAAATTTTGATTTCATGTTATCTGGCGACCATCTTTTGTAAACAAAACTTGGTACCATTTTCAAAAATTTTATGAAAGGCTAATAAGGCTATATAAGTTATGAAAAACTGTTTCAGAAAAATCTGTTTCAAAGAAGTGTGATTTTGATTTGTTTAATTTTTTGCTGGATATTGAATTGAGAATGCCAAACCAGATCGAACATAAAGGGCAAAATATTTTTCGATCTGGTTTGAAATCCTGAAAAGACAATTGCTGTTCTAAAAAGACAATCACTGACCAACTGACCGCTGTTGGGAGGCAAATTCAAATATGCTGGCAGGCAACTTTGTGGCTAGCCGGCCTGGGGTTGAGCAGCCTTGGCTATAAATTATTATGGATAATTATAATAATATTGTACAATTTACCTGCAATATTACAGCTGTAGTATTACTTAAATTAAATTAATAAAAAAACGGTCAGAGGGTCATCTTAGGGAAGAAATGGGTGTAGTAAATGAAATAATTTTGTATTTGTTTAGTACAAGACACATTGCGTGGCTCTGGTGCTGTGCCTCAACGTTGGAGTGGATCCCCCCGACGTGGTGAAGACACAGCCATGTGCACGACTTGAATGCTGGATTGGTATGTAACGATTTCAATTTAATGATGACACATACCTTGTTTATACCTGGCCGGTGGACTGTCAGCAGTTTTTTTTTATCTAAGCCCGTATAGATCTTTTAACTCTTATAGAAACTGAATTATCCTATGCATTACTTATTAATGACATAAAAAAGTGGAATAAATGATATACCGTAATGATAAAATGTTAATCTATACATATATATGTATGTATAATAACGAATGAATAACACACGCACGCGCGCGCGTTGTATGAAGGATTTTTGTTTATTTGTCTGGAATTCTGGATGTACCTATGTTCTTAATTGGCGCAAAAACGGCTGAATGGTGTGGTTGAAAGGCACATAGATGGCTTAGAACTTGATTAAAACACAGGATACCTACTTTTAATCACGGTAGTAAGTATGTTCCCGTGTGATATTTATCGACATCCATTCAGGTGTAGCTGCGGGCAAAGGCTAATTTAAGCTAAGGCGTCGAACGGTTCGCGTATTGCATTTTGTGATAACTTCGAAATTAAATGTCCGATTCGAATTAATTAAAAGGTATTTTACTGCTACTTATAAACCTTTGATGTTAAAACTATTTATTTGAATAAAAATTTATATTATGTTGATAAAACTGTTTCGCAAATAATGCATTAATTTCGAACAAATTTTATTACCATAAAACAAGGTTATAGTGAGTCAATCTTAAAAGATAGACATATGCTGTCGCGGCCTTTTTTTTAGAACTTTTAAAGAGGAACAATTCCATCATACATGATATTTGCGTAACTTAAACCGTTTACGCAGCGCACGCAACGGAAGCTCTCAAAAAGGAATAATTGTTCCCGTTTTTGCAACATTTGTCATTTATGCTCCTCTCCTATTGGTCGTAGCGTGATGTTATATAACCTATGACCTTCCTCGATAAATGGACTATCTAACACAAAAATAATTTTTCAATTCCAACCAGAAGTTCCTGAGATTAGCGCGTTCAAACAAACAAACTCTTCAGCTTATGTTTTAAAAGTTTTACGGTATGAAATCTGAGAAGAGAGATGCCTTTAGCCTATAGTGGGATCCAACATTCATCCTATTAACAAAGACACCTTTTGGCAGAATAAAAATAAAAGTTATAAAACTAAAACCCAACTACGACAAAAAAGTCAATCAACTAAAAAGGTATAAACAAGACAACGACAAATATATTAAAAATCCGGAGTCTAACGTGTTAGGACATAAATGCATAAATCCAACAGATTAAGTGTGACTCCGGATTTTTTATTTGTCTGTCTGTGATACCTTGTTTATACCTTTTTATTTAATTGACTATTTTGTCGTAGTTTGGTTTTAGTTTTATATTTATAGAATTTTTTTTGGGGATATAATATATCATCATAGTCAGCATATAACGTTCCGACTGCTGGGGCACAGGCCTCCTATCTGTGAGAAGGTTTAGGCCGTAATCCACCACGCGGTCCCAGTGCGGGTTGGGAGATGTCACAGGTCTTCGAATTTTTGGTTCTAGGACATGCCGGTTCCCTCACGATGTTTTCCTTCACCGTTTTGAGAGCAGTGGTAATGAAATAATTTACACAAATTAAATCGCCTGTCTGGGTTCGAACCTACGACCAACAAGTCGTAAGTCGCGGCCGTTACCACTGGGCTACCGGTGCTCTCTCTGGTTATAAAATATGGCCCTTTCATTTAATACACAACATAGCCACATTAAAAAAGTTTTTTTTTTAATTCATGACATTATGTCGTCTAGAGAGCGCCTTATTCAATTTAATGTGACGTTACATAGCCTATAACCAGCGAACGATCAAGACGCTTCCAACGATACCTCATTTGTCAAATTGCGATGAGTCGTTTAGAAGATATGAGGGAACAGATGAACATACATACCGGTCAAAATAATTCCCTCCTTTTTTATTTTATTACATAGTAACTAAAAGTTTGAAATGATAGTCCGTTCGTTAGTAACGTAAAAGTTCGTTAGTAAGATCAGCTGAAATGCGCCGCATGATTCACTATTGACGCCTTTTGCGGTTTGTTCGAGTGTCGGCAATGAATCACATCACACATGCTGACATGCCTAGTGATCACGGTGCTCACCTATTTTGGTCCTACCAGCCAGTCGCACCGCACTGTGCATATTAAGAATGTGATGTGATGGAATGCACTACCAAGTGAATAAAAACTTTTTACAAAAAAAAAAAACACTCAACTTCCAAAAAAACACTACGAAGTGAAAATTAACTTAATTTCGGTAGTCTTTGGTTTTGAATTTTTTTTTTTTACCCCCCGACTGCTTTGCGGCAATGTAAATTAAGCCTACAAGATGGAGCTTGTGATGTGTATATAAAAAATTTAAGTAATAAAAACTATAACCCAACTACGACTAAAAAGGAATAAACAAGACATCACAGACAGACAAATTAAAAACCCTGAGTCACACGTGTTATGGCGTAAATCGATCAGATTACGTGTGACTCCGGATTTTTTATTTGTCTGTCTGTGGTGTCTTGTTTATACCTTTTTAGTCGTAGTTGGGTTATAGTTTTTATTACTTATTTTTTTTTAAATTCTTTTGTGTTTATAAATATATATTTTTGAAATGTGCTCATTAAGTCCTTTCATTTGATACCCAACATGGTACGACTAAACAATTTTTTTTTAGTTCCTTACTTTATGTCCTCTAGAGGGCGCCATTTTTGTGACGTTATTTAATGTGACGTCACATAGCCAGCGAGCGATCAAGACGCTTCCAACGATACCTCATTTGTCAAATTGTGATGAGTGGTTTAGAAGATAGGAGGGAACAGATGAACATACTTACATACATACATACCGGTCAAAATCATAACCCTCCTTTTTTCTTCGCCGTAGTTAGGTAAAAACTAGCTGCGCCCCGCGGTTTCATCCGCCTCAGTCTCGCTCGATGCCGGTCAGAAGTATATATACATATAGTAGTAAGAAGTCCTATGTCCTAATCCAGGTCATGGTCTACCCCTGTGCCAAATTTCATCCAAATCCGTTCATCCGTCTTAGCGTGAAAGCGTAACAAACAAGCTAACTCACTATTGCATTTATATAGTTAGGTAGGATAAAGGTACACACTGCTACACATCAAGCTATACATTTCCAGTATAAGCTGACCTTGCATTGTACGGAAATCCTATACAATGCGAGATCAGCATAAACTGGAAATGTATAGCTTGATGTGTAGCCGTGTGTACCAATCAATAGCTTCTGTATACAATACTAGCTTTTGCTCGCGGCTTTGCCCGCGTGGATGTCGGAAAAATCACTATAGGTATCAAGTACCCTATGTGTTAATCCAGGTTATAAACATCTGTGTGCCAACTTACATCCAAATCCGTTCAGCCGTTATGCCGTTATGTTAGCCAATAATGACAGATTAATGACAGTTAGTAACATTATAAAAGTGCTGCCATCGCAAGGGCAATCTTTGATCAGTTTTTAATCCTTTTTGCTGGAGTTCCGTGTTCTGGACCTAAATAATTCCCACGCCACGCTATGTTGTGCGCTATAACGCGTGCCGTAGGTTCGCCTAGCTCTTGCGAAATTAATTATAAAGTCTTTATGGCTTAATTTATTAATACTGCACAGTATTGTTTTGCCTCGAAAAACGGACATCCCTTTTTTAGGGTTCCGTAGTCAACTAGGAACCCTTATAGTTTCGCCATGTCCGTCTGTCTGTCCGTCTGTCCGTCCGTCCGTCCGTCTGTCCGCGGCTTAGCTCACAGACCATTGGTACTAGAAAGCTGTAATTTGGTATGGATATACATATAAACGACGCCGACAAAGTGGTAAATAAAAATTGAAAAAAATTTTTTTTTTTGGGTAAAACCAGTTTTGGATTCAGGGATCCGTTTGCGGAATATTAAGCTTTAAAGTGCACATTTTTGTTAGAGTCAAGTGTCCCACCCCCCCCCCCCCCCCTGCCAGCTAAATGGCTAGGTTTGGAAATGTGAAAAAATTCACGGTAGTAGTATATGTATATAACGAAATTAAAAGGAAAACTATCACCGCTACGAAGAAGGCTCCACCTGTTACCGAGTAATAATCGACCAACTTTAATTTGCAGTTGCAAAAACATGTTCTCCCATACATTCTGTATCGGAGAACCAGTTTTTCAACTACAATGTTAAGTTTGTTGGATAAATTCATCCCAACTACGGAACCCTTCATTGTGCGTGGTTCGACATGCACTTGGCCGGTTTTTATTAACTTATCCGATAGAACAGGCTATTTTTAAAGTAAGAGTAAAATACCCGTTTCACAATTTTGTCCCAACCGGGAGATATAATTTTTTTTATCATTTTTCTATGCTTTCCATAAAAACCATAGAAATCGCAATAGCATCAGATCCAACATGTTTTGTTATATCTTTGATTGCAGTTACTTGATGCTTTATATTAAGTAAATTATCAAGCAAACGCTCGAATTTTTATCGTTAGCGGTGTGTGAGTAAAAACGAATTTTACATATTTTCGATTTTATTTTTTTATGGGCTTATTTCATGGCATTTGGATTCAATATCGAGACAAGCTGTTGCTTTGGCACTAAGAAGTTCCGATTTAAAATATCATATCCAAAACTTATGGTATCTAGAATTTACAGGATTCTGAAATTTAGGCGCTAGGGTTGGCACAAGTCGGATACGACTGGGTGCTGCGCGCCGACCTCCCTAGCGACGTCAGCGTAGTTTGCTACGCTGACGACACGCTGGTCCTGGCGCAGGGGAGGTCGCACCAGGCGGCGGCCGATCTAGCGACACGCTGGGTTGCGACAATCGTCGATAGAATCCGGCAGTTGGGACTCGAGGTGGCCTTGCACAAGTCCGAGGGCATGTGTTTTCATGGCCCTCGGAACGCGCCACCGTCGGGTTCCCAAATTAGGGTAGGAGGGGTTTACATCGACGTCGAGTCGACGATGAAGTACCTAGGACTCGTCCTCGACAGCCGGTGGAACTTCGTGGAGCATTTCCGACGTTTGGCTCCAAGGCTGGACCGGGCTGGGGCCGCCATGAGGTGGCTCCTGCCCAATCTAGGGGGTCCAAACGCCTCCTGCCGGAGGCTCTACGCGGGGGTCGTGCGGTCCATGGCCCTTTACGGGGCACCGGTGTGGGCGCGTTCCCTTAGGCTGCGGCCAGCCCGCCGGTTGAACGCGTCCCAAAGGGTCCTGGCCATTCGGCTACCCGGGGATACCGCACGGTCTCCCGTGAGGCAGCGAGCCTCCTTGCCGGATTACCGCCATGGGATCTGGAGGCGAAGGTCCTCGCGCACATCTGGGAGTGGCGCGAAGAGGTGAAGCGCCGGGGTGTAACTCCGCTGCCGCGAGAAATCGCGGCACAGCGGACAGAGCTCCGGCAAGATCTCATGGCGGCATGGAGAGTGCCGTGATGCCGTGATGAACCCAGTGCTGGGCACGCCACAATAGCGGCGATAAGTCCCCTCTTTGAGGAGTGGCTAGAGAGGCGCCACGGCGTCCTCACCTTCCGCCTGACACAGGTCCTCACCGGACATGGCAGTTCGGGAGGTTCCTGTGTAGGATTAGGCGGGAGGAAACGCCCGGGTGTCACAACTGTGCGGATCGCCCGGAGGACACGGTGGAGCATACGGTGGAGGTATGCCCTGCTTGGGCGGAGCACCGCCGTGTCCTCGCGGAGGCGATTGGCGGCAATGACCTCTCGCGTCCGGCCCTGGTCCAGGCCATGGTACGGAGCGAGAGGGCATGGGGAGCCGTCACCTCCTTCTGCGAAGCAGTAATGCTCGCGAAGGAGGAGGCGCAACGCGTGTGGGAAAGGCAAAGTTTGCGCCCTCACGCCCCTAACCGCCGCCGTTGGAGACGCCCTGGGCGTCGGGAATCCCAGGCGGATTCCCGGCCACCATAGGCGCGGGCTTGCGGACGGCGAGCAACGGGCAGCTCGCCGTCCGATAAGGACCAGGCCCGGGTCGATGGCGCGTCGTGTTCCACGCGCGCCTCAAAGAGATGTCAGCACAATTGACGGGGTCCGGTAGGACCGATGCCTGCCAGGGTTGCGGGAAAGTCCGAAAGGGATACCGGGACCTTGGCAACAGGCAAATGAAGGAACACGGGTGGGTTTTAGTCAGTAAAAGTCTGACACGCCCTTCCGCTCCGCCCAGAGCGGGAGAAGTGATTGGATGATTTCCCACAGTCAAAAAAAAAAAAAAAAAGGATTGGCACAAGACGTATTTTTTTTAAATGTCTTTTTAGTGAAAATGTTAATTCCCGATTCCTGTGGGCTACTATTTTTATATTTTTAAATGTTTTTTATATATTTATTTTTAAGAAATATGAAAAAATGTTAAATAATATGTGGAAAAAGAAATAAGGGACATAGGTAATAGGTAAAACGGGCTGGTATCCGCAACTCCACGTCAAAGCGCGTATTTTGCGTACGGGAATAAGGGACATAATAACATGGTTATCTGAAAGAAGTTACAATATCACTGATATTCACATGGTTAATGATGAATCCAACTATTTTCATATTATTTTATAAATAAATAAAAGTAAATTAAAATAAAATGAATACAGAATTATAATGCTAGTAATCCTACAAGTTTTGTAAATGTACAATTTTTTTTGCCGTTTACCTAGTTATTTGTTTGGATATTTGTAAGTTTACTAATATCATACGACGTTATACGTATAATGTACAATAAACAATTTTTTTTAAATTAAATGAAACTAATTTGTGGTACGGGGAAGGGGTCCGCCCTCGTTAGGTTTAATTCAAAACCCTGTACCTATACGTATTGCTTGGAGGAATGGAGGAACGCGGGTGAGGCACCATGGAGACGCAAAAGACCCATGGCGCCACTTTGCCTCAACAGGACTTGACCCGACTTGTTGAGGGATGTCTCTCCGGGCTCCAACCGGCTGACTTATTGCGAGGAGGGCGTGAGGGCGGCAACCCACGAGTGGCAGCTATGAAGCTGTGGATAACGCCACAGCCGGTGCTCTTCAGCCTCCGGGAGTATCCGTAAATACGCATAGAGGATTGACCAGATTAAAAGCATTTAATTACTGTCGAAACTAACCAAGGATGAAGGAAGTAAATTCGGCCCTATTGACGCTGATTTGCAAAAGAACTGTTGCTATTTTAAGAGCGCTGAAAATGCCACTTTCGTTTAAAGATAATAAACAAGTCAAAATGTAAGGTATGTTTTAACCTGCTCATCTCCGCATTTGGCTTGACATGCAATAAAGCATGAAAAAATATTAGTATAATTAATTAACTTTAGTTGTATGTTTAATTCGATGTGAAAATAATAAAAAGTTAAAAGAATATTATTTGTAAGTTATGAGAGTAGGTGAAAATATGCATACGTAGTGATAAAATAAAATCCAACATAAAATTTAAACTTACAAACAAAAAATATAATTTTTTGTGAAGTGATGACCCTAAAATCCACTTCTCCTTCTTACCTGACTTCCCATGTTCAATACTTATGCTCTGCTCATAGTAAAATTCATCGTTCTACCAACAATCGTCTTCTACGATGTCCTTCTCACCGCTCTGGTTTCATTCATCCACTCTTCTTTCTTCGTCCAGGCGGTCTTTCTTTGGAATGCGCTCCCCCTGGACATCAAGACGGCAACTAGTCGCATATCATTTAAAGTAAAGGCGCGTGATCACATTCGTAAGAAGATGGCAGAATCATCCCAGCGTTAAATAGATGGATTCGTTTTCTCCTCTACCTGTCGTTATTTCTCCAGACTAAGTTTTTTTTGTTTATAATTTATGTATGTATTAATTAGTATTCATTATTTCTCAAGTTATATGTATTGTTTTTTGTTGCACCTACCATGTCTGTCTCTGCATTACCCTAAGGTTGACTGGCAGAAAATGCCTCGGGCATTAAGTCCGCCGTTGTACAATAGCTTTTTTACTTGTGCATAAAGTTAAAATAAATAAATAAAATCAAAATTATCAGAAAAAACTTAAGATGTGAATAACTCCTAGATACCGCGAGATTTGGATTTGGTTTTTTTTTTTAGTAATTGGTTGTGGTCTAAAGATAATTTACAATAAATATAGAATCCAACTAAGCATAGATGCAACCATG
The DNA here is from genome assembly GCA_949152455.1 of Lithophane leautieri. NCBI lineage: Eukaryota > Metazoa > Arthropoda > Insecta > Lepidoptera > Noctuidae > Lithophane > Lithophane leautieri. The sequence goes on from OX424467.1 coordinate 18,307,891, forward strand.
AAAAATCAAAATCTCAAAACACAAAAAAAGCATATTTCTTTACATCTGTACTAGTTGGTACTCTTTTGTATTTTGTTCGAATATCTTTAATATAGTTTTATTACACATAAAGAAAAGGGTAAAATAATGCGTATTTTTTTTGTAATTAATTAATTTAGAAAAGTTTAACAAATTATAAAATAAACGTTTTCTCATATTTGAAGTAAAATTGGCACATTGGTATTTTACTCTTACATTGAAAATAACCTGTTCTATCAGAAAAGTTAATAAAAAGGGGATGTCCGTTTTTCGAGGCAAAAACAACACTGTGCACTGGCGTGTGCCTAAATAAAGCTTCAATGCCCCCATTTTCCAGATCGCGGTGTTCGATATTTTTGTATGTTTTAGTAACAAGTTTCACTAAATATGAGTATCCAAGGCCTGGTTTTATAAGTGGGTTTCTTCTGAACTCCCAAAGTCTTTTCTTCCGAGTATTTCTCAAGAAGTTAGGTCTCCTAAGTTGGATCATATAATTTTCCTCAGTTTCCATTCTGGGGGGCTTTCGCTATCGTATCACGTATGTATTAAAAAAAATATAAAAAAAAGTGGTTGGTATTTTACCGAAGCGGTATTAAAACAATGATTACGCTTTTGACCTTTCAGCACATACATAATTAAAGAGATATTATTTATATTCGCGTTATGCATCTTACAGATAGACAAAACCAGCCAAGTTTCCGTTAAGTGATGACTCAACTATGTGGAACGTTTTGAGGTCAAACGCCAGACAACACAGCAAACAGCTGATCGTTCCGCCGCTAATATTGCGTAGCGCGAACAAAACGTTATTATTAAATTGTTATATTTTTGGATATCTCCGAAAAAGCTTTATGTACTTACTGGAATAGCAAGGTTTACCTCGATCGATTTATTAGTTTAGGTAGGTATTGGGATTTAATTGAATAAGACTTGAAATATTGAGAGCTGTAATAGGCATGGGTAACATTAGTTCTCTCGTACTCAGGGACTATTTTAATTAATGCTATTTCAAATGATAACCTTGGGGCATCTTAGTGATACGATGATACAGTATTATTTCAGACATCTGTAATATTATTTAAAGACTAGGTATAGTCCAGTCAACACATAGAAGGCAAATATCGCAAACGCGCATGTAATATGATTTTTACATACGACTACGGCGAAGCGAAACGGAGGAGGGTTATGATTTTGCCCGGTGTGTATGTATGTATGTTCATCTGTTCCCTCATAACTTCTTAAACGACTCATCACAATTTGACAAATGAGGTATCATTGGAAGCGTCTTGATCGTCCGCTGGTTATAGGCTATGTGACGTCACATTATGAAAATGGCGCCCTCTAGATGACAAAGTAATGAACTAATTAAAAAAAACTAATCATACCATGTTGGTTAACAAATGAAACCTGCTTAGCACATTTTCAACAACATATATATAAGTATACAGCCCCAAAGAAATTTAAGTAAAAATAATATTTGGAAAACCCACCTACGAAGAAAAAGTCAACTAATAAAAAACTGGCCAAGTGCGAGTCGGACTCACCCACGAAGGGTTCCGTACAATGGTACGGAACCCTTCGTGATCTATAAAACCCTACTACGGATCTATAAAAAAATATTTCAAGAACAAACTTAACATTATATTTGAAAAAACTTGTTCTCCCATATGCCCCCTAAATGGTTAGTTTTGGATATGTGAAAAAATTTACGGTAGTAGTATATAAAACGAAATTGAAAGGAAAACTATCACCGCTACGTAGGCTCCACAAGTTACCGAGTATGCGAGTGTTGGTAGCATTATCCATTCTGTATGGGAGAACAAGTATTTCAACTACAATGTTAAGTTTGTTGGATAAATTCATCGCAACTACGGAACCCTTCATTGTGCGCGGTTCGACATGCACTTGGCCGGTTTTTGTAATTTGCAGGTTAGTGTCTGGTGTCAGGTTGTATCTTGATCAAAATATGATTCGCGACCATAACAAATGTGTATTTACAGAATTATAATCATAAGAATCATACATCTCGTAAATAACGCAATGAATGTTGTTGAACTGTCAAAATGAAACAGATTAGTCTTAATCGTTTACGAAAATGTGTTACGCAATTAGATAGCGGTGCGACAGAGCGCAATCTTAAACGCGACCGAAGTCAACGGTGTTGGTATTGTAGAGAGACTGAAGCAAGTTGTTTATATTAGATCTAAGAGGCATTTGTCCTAGGTGCTAAGCATTGCTTGTTTGTTCGGCAGACCCTCAGTCGCTGTCTCCGAGCAAGGCGCTGGAGAGCATCGGCCACGCCCTCCAGTCGCAGTACGAGCGCTGGCAGCCGCGCGCGCGCTACAAGCAGAGCCTCGACCCAACCAGCGATGAGGTAACCTACATCTTTACAGTTAGGCCTTTCGAAGCTGTGTCTGTTTTGGTTTGGTGTCGAAAAACTTCATATCAGGCAATAACCAATGGTCTTTTTGTTTTACCATTTACTATTGCCATCATTTTGTTTAGATGTAAAAATCGACTACTCGACCAAATGTTGATCATCGGATCCGGTTAAATACCATTTTATGCGGACACCCGATGAAACCAACGTGAAGCCTAAGCTGAAGAAGAATGTCGCTCTTGGGAAATATAATTATGAGACAATTTGTGATGCGTATGAACAAAATAGGTTTCAGAAGCCTACAAAAATGAGGGTGTCGTCGCTAGGCGCGTGTAAATTAACGCCATAATTAGTTTAGGGCGGGACGAGCGACCTCCGGCTTACGCGCTCGACCTTGAGATAATTGTCGCGATACCATACACCTACCGCGCATACTCGACAAAGAAGGTCCACTTCGACATACCTACACCGTGGATAGAGCATTGTATAGATTAGATGTCAGTGAATACTTCATGAGATAGCGATAGTCTTTGACAGCCACTTACTTGCAAACCTACTGGTATGGTACTATCTAATGTATGTACACAGGACCTAGTCGCGTAATACTTTCCAAAGTAATCTTACCCTGATAGCCGTTTTGCTGCAAAAAGTTTGAATATGCGAAGGAGGTAGAGAATAATTATTTGTTATGCAAGGTTGCAAAGGATCCTCAGCGTAGTGAGGAATTTTGCTGCCAAGCGAAACTTTGTTGTCAAAGCCATTTATAATATATGTCGCCGCGAATCTCTCAGGAAACTATTTATAAAGATTAATATTATGACGGTACCTTGCAAATTCACGAGCACCATGTATCTATCACATAATTATATAATTGATGTATACAAAATATTGTAAAACATTTTTAAAAGAGTAACGGTGGAGTTTCTTGTCCATTCTTCTCCATACGAAAACTACCTTTTGGAAGGGCCAAGTAAATTCAGTTCTATTTCTATGTTTTCGACGTTCAAAAGTGCCTTGTATATGCCTCATACTCGTAGAAATAAATTATTAGACTTGGACACAACTTTTCACGTCACTACAGCGAGGAAAATGCTTGCGCTAACTCTGCAGGTTTTAAATTTACATCTTCATCGCTGCTGAACTCGCTCATATTTTAAAATTTCTTACGATTTGTTTTACCATTTTTTTTTTAAAATAAAAAACAACCAAAATGATGGAAAGTGAATTGAATATAGAGAAGAAAAATTTATTAGGTCTTTACCTATGAAATTGCCGTTCTGCAGTACTGGCCATTTCAAATCAAAATAATTTTTGTTTGGCTAAGAATTCTAATTTCAAATTAATTTTATTTTAAAAACATGGATTTTTTTTTCCAAAAGTAGTCATTTCTTTATTGATTAGTGTTACATTTTCATCGCATTTCAACCTTTTTCGTCATCATGGATACGTTAAAAATTCGAGTAATTATGGAATATGAGTACCGTCGTGGCAGCAACGCGGCACAAGCGGCACGCAACATCAACGACGTTTACGGAGCTAACACTACAAACCAACGCACCACCTGTTATTGGTTTGCTCGCTTCCGTTCTGGAAATTTCGACCTGAAAAATGAACCTCGCGGTCGTCCGAAGACTTTGGTCGACAATGACGAATTAAAGGCGATTGTGGAAGCTGATGATACACAATCTACGGCTGAATTAGCAGCAGCTTTCGACGTTAGCGTCAAAACAATATTGGTCCATTTGCGTCAAATTGGCAAGGTAAAAAAGCTTGACAAATGGGTGCCCCACGAACTCAATGATCGCCAGCGCGAAGTACGCGTCGAGACGTGCCTTGCACTGCTCAACAGACACACAAATGAAGGAATTTTGAACCGCATTGTTACCTGCGATGAAAAATGGATTCTGTTTGATAACCGCAAGCGCTCAGCAAGTTGGTTGGATCCTGGTTCAGCACCTAAACAATGCCCTAAACGAAAACTTACCCCTAGAAAACTGATGGTCACTGTTTGGTGGTCTAGCGCCGGTGTGATTCATCACAGCTTCTTACCAAACGGGGTGAGCATTACTGCAGATGTGTACTGTGAAGAACTGAACAAAATGATGGAGAAGCTGGCGCATCTCCAACCAGCATTGGTCAATCGCTCGTCTCCGCTGCTCCTGCACGACAACGCGCGACCTCATACTGCACAGCAGACGGTCTCCAAGTTGCAAGAACTGGGGTTGGAAGCTCTCCGTCATCCGCCCTACTCACCAGACCTTGCGCCTACAGACTACTACTTTTTCCAGAATTTGGATAACTTCTTGGCGGGAAAAAAATTCAATACCCGAGAGGCAGTACAAAATGCCTTTGAAGAATTTGTTGCCTCCCGTCCAGCTGATTTCTTTAAGAAGGGCATCAATAAACTGCCACTGCGATGGTAAAGATGCATTGATTGCATGGGTGATTACTTCGATTAATACAAATAAAAAATTCATGAAAAAAAACCGTTTAAATTTTTTCATACAAAACGGCAATTTCATAGGTAAAGACCTATTATAAAGAGTTTTGAAGTGAAAACTTCTTTAGGCGCTTTGAGCAATTTTTTCGTGCTGGCCCGTACGATTATTCTAAAAATGAGGTTGGCGCACTGGCATGAAAAAAGTATTCATGTATTATCAGTGGACCCGGCGGTATAGAAAATTATTGAGTAGAAAGGTTCGAATTTTAAAAGCTCTTTCCACGCTAGCGGATAAAATGCACTTTTGCACTCAGGTTTCGAATGATAAACAGACTCTTTCCGAGCTTGTGAGGTGAAAAATATATTTCTGTTACATTTAATTTTACTACTGAATCAAATAAGTGTGTCCTTGTCTGATTATTATTATTATTTAGTGACTTGTCTATTGTGCGACTTACGCGAAAGAAACAGCACTAGTAAGCTCCAGTGGATTCATTGTTCAATAGACTCTGAAGCGAGTCTTACCAAGCGCTTGTCATATTATTATGTCGTTAACTATCATTTATCTATGAGATGCATTCCATTATGGTTGTTTACTGTTAGGAGTGGGTTTTCTCTGTTTACCTATCATGTGTACATATTCCGTGATACTCGATCATCACACTCATACATGAACATGACCATATATTTTGACTAAATTAATGTAGACATTACGCATAATAATTATATTGGTAGCATAATATAACGTTGTGAAAATACAAATACATATAGCTGATTATTTGTAGGTACGGGGGGGTATGAATTTTGCTAAAAGAAATAAACTTTATAACATTATCTTTCAAGCAAAGGCCAGAGTTCAAAGTGCAGCACTCATCATTTATCAGTTTGTTTCTCTGCAAGTAAGCCGATATAGTAACAAAAACAGGCTCTTTTACTTAAAAATTATAAACAATGTATACGGACCAAAATCATACTAATTTATATGAAAAGTCAAAGTCAAATAATTTATTTCAAATAGGCACATAAAAGGCACTTTTGAACGTCAATGAAAAACAAAGAAATAGAATTGATTCTAGTTGCCCATTCCAAAAGGTAGCTTTCGTATGGAGAAGAATGGGCAAGAAACTCCACCGTTACTCTTTTCAAAAATGTTTACAATATTTTGTATACATGAATTATATAAAAAGTATTTTGGCGTTCTATGCATAAAAGCAAATCTACTCGAATATCTCATATTGATTATTACTAACGTCATGAGTAGGTACTCGACAAAAAATGATCGGAATACCTGAAGAAAAAAAAGATTAGATAATAGTTACTAACGTAAGCCATAGGTCTCAGTTTCTTCCCGTTCTTCCGGTCCGGGTTGGTGATAAATGTTGTCACAGTCAAATAGTTAATTTCAATTAGGCCATTAACAGGCACTTTTGAATGTCAACATTTACAAGAACATTGGAATTGATTCTAGGTGGTCCCTGTGTGTCACGTATGTTATCCTTGTGTGCGGCCAATAATGTCTTGGTGTGTGAGCAGGTCAAGAAGCTGTGCTGCTCACTTCGCCGCAACGCCAAGGACGAGCGAGTGCTGTTTCACTACAACGGACATGGCGTGCCCAAGCCCACCACGCAGGGGGAGATCTGGGTCTTCAACAGGGTAAACTGGAATTTATGCTTCTTTTGCCGCTGCGCCATCAGTCTATCTCAGGGTCTGGGTCGGGGTCTTAAGTAAAACATACTATGGCGTCAGTAAAAATTCAAAAATAAATAACCAAAATCCCAGTGTGTTCTTATGCAAGAAACCTCAAAAAGTATAGAATATAATATAATTTTATTTGCTTTAAAACATGGTATATTTAAGGTCTTATTTATATAGTTATGATCTTACATGTTTCGCCATGGACTGGCATACAAATATTTAAACATGTTAATTAAATGTATAAATTATACACAACACATTTTTTTAAATTATAATTGAAACATGTCTAATACGGAATATAATTAAAACATGTCTACTTGTCTAGTACGGCAGACTGCGCGAGCGATTCGCACTTGCTCGGGTTTCTCAAAGTAGTATTTGCAACTATTGCAAATCAGTGGTTATTTAAACATGAGTTTTTAATAGTATCACACGATTGTTTTAGTAAGTACCTAGTTATGTGCAGTTTCATACACTACTTTATCTAAACTCATTCAGCAAAAATACAATAAATTATATAGTAAATTAGATACTGCCCGCGACTTTGTCCGCGTGAAATTTCGGCCCCCGCCCCAACCCCGCCCCACCACCGCACCACCAAAATAGGGTCCAATTTTGATGTCAAAATAAGAATTTTACGATATAATTTATGTACTCTCCTATTGTTACCCGGGTTGAAGGATGGTGCGGGGCGCCTTAATTATGATAATTATTTACTAGGTATTAAAAATCTCGTGTGATACTATAATAAACTTATACTCGTGTTTTAATAACCCCTGTTATGTAATAGATTCATGAAGTACTATTAATCTTGTATTTCCCCACTAGGCGTACACGCAGTACATTCCGCTGTCGATGTACGACCTGCAGACGTGGATGGGCGCGCCCTCGCTCTACGTGTACGACTGCTCCAACGCCGGCGTCATCATCGACAACTTCAAGCAGTTCGCGGAGCAGCACGAGCGCGAGTATGAGGTAATGTTTTACCTGTTCTTATCATCATTCTCTTGCCCTTAAATCAATTTATTTGTGGTTGGCGCAACATAGCTTCTTCTTCTCTATTAGTCGTCATCTCGGTAGTCACCCCCTTTCTAATCATAATTATCATGTTTCACACAGTCCATCCATTGTTTCTTTGGTCTTCCCCTACTCTTATAGAATGTGGATCATTCATGCTCAAAACTCTCCTCACGAAGCTGTCTGAGCTGTCATTTTTGGTGTAACAGAATCACTGTTTACGGTTGTACGCAATGAAACGCGCAAAACACTGCTTATGCATACATGCACCGGTACAGGACTAAAGTAAAGTTATAAATATAACATTTAAAAATAGTTTTCAGAAAAAAAAGTTGTATCTTTGCCGAAAACAAGTCAATATAGAGTAGCGAAGTGGCTAATCCCCGAGGACTCCAGGTAGATGTTTACCCTAGTTTAATAACAAGACACGTTCACGGGGTTCACGTTTTGGTAAATTAATGTAACCACACCCTTGCACACTATTTTCTTCCTCAACTATTTATAGAAAAAAAAACGTGGTCGTCACGTGACGCCCGGCGGATGTAAACATCGAAAAGAGCAGCGGAGGTCGGTCTTACCTCCAAGGCGTACTAGTAGATTTTTCACATCAAAACATGCACAACATTACAGACACCAGTCCAAGTTATTGTTCAGTGAAGATTCAATACAAACAGACATGTTAAAAAAAATCTAGTTTAGTTCCTGCTTGTTAATAGGCAAAGCACCTCACTCCTCAGGCCCAAATGACCTCAAAGTCTGAAGAGGGCTCGGCGGTGCCGGCCGCGGTGTCGTACAAGAACTGCATCCAGCTGGCGGCGTGCGCGGCCGGCCAGGCGCTGCCCATGAACCCCGAGCTGCCGGCCGACCTGTTCACGGCCTGCCTCACCACGCCCGTCAAGATGGCCATGAAGTGGTTCGTGCTGCGGGAGAGGACGCGCGTCGCGCCCTCGGACGTGCACGATCTCATCGATAAGTACGTTCGCCGGTCAGCTACCTCTAGTAATGGCAATTAATGCGATTTTTCATTAATTTCATTAGCAAGTGAATTATTGAGTCTTAGCATGATAATTGCTATTGCTATGCTAATAGCTAATATGATGATAATTGATAATAATAAAATTGGTGATTGATGTTTGATAAGAAAGGTTTTTAAAGCACTGATTACAGTTAGCAATTTTATTTTCACCAGCAATATTAGAAAAATAATCCCATACAAGGTTAGTTCGGTGAGACATTGTCACATTCAAGTTCGTTGAATAGTTTATTTCCACTAAAATATTTATATACAAAACTTAAAATTATTATTTACACTTATATACATGACTCACAACACGCAACACAACTCACAACTTTTTACTACCTCCTATTATTTACAGGTAGGTATTGAGTTCAAACTATTATTTATTTAAGTACAATAATAAGAACAAGACGAAAGAATGTAATTACTGTATAACGAATACGTAAACTAAACTTTCACTATCACTCGCCAAAGCGTACTGAACTTTGACACAAAACGACGGGTGCCACGCGCGTGCCACACATTCACAAATTATTATTAAATAATCATGCATTCATTCAATCAATACACGACCCTAAGTACGCGCAAATCAAAGATATTAAGATAACAATTGCATAACCCATTCTTCGAAGTTCGTAGCATCTGCACTCGCGAACGAGGTCACGGTCACATGAAACCGAAAGATTAAGTATTCCCGACTTCCCGTAGGTGCGACGGAGAGCGCACGCTTCCGCTGCGTGCGTCAACGCTCTGAGTCTCTAACGTAAAGTGACGTATGATAGTATGAAAATGAAAATGTACGAAGCGATAATTCACTTAGCACTTCACGAAATTTCGCAACTAAACATTAGCTAAATGCTAAATGATTTTTCACAAGCTAAAAATGAATGCGAATGCTAATTAATCCATCACTAGCTACCTCAACTCAACTCAGCCGACAGCCGATCTCGCCCAGAAATATAACCTAGTTAATAGGCTTCATCGGAAATGTGTGCTAGAAAGTTATAGAGGTTTTGTATTTATTTATTTATTTAATAAGTACATCATCAACAGCATAAACATGTCAATTAGCTTAAAACAATATTTTTGGTGTAAAAAATTATAATGTATAAGTACACTATATCGTCAGTGGAAAGGTGAAAATGCTAAAGCGCCAAAATGGTACTTTTGGGAAATGAGGTTTAAAGTTTCTTTTTTCGTTTTTAATTCATATCTTTTTTTTTAAATTCCGATTTTATTAATCTAAAAAAAATTAAGTAATAAAAACTATAACCCAACTACGACTAAAAAGGTATAAAAAAGACACCACAGACAGACAAATTAAAAATCCGGAGTCACACGTGTTAGGGCGTAAATCGAACAGATTACGTGTGACTCCGGATTTTTAATTTGTCTGTCTGTGGTGTTTTTTAATTGTTTTGGGTTTATCAATATATATTTTTGAAATGTGCTCATTAAGTCCTTTCATTTGATACCCAACATGGTACGACTAAACAATTTTTTTTAGTTCCTTACTTTATGTCCTCTAGAAGGCGCCATTTTTGTGACGTTATTTAATGTGACGTCACATAGCCTATAACCAGCGGACGATCAAGACGCTTCCAACGATACCTCATTTGTCAAATTGTGATGAGTGGTTTAGAAGATAGAAGGGAACAGATGAACATACATACATACATACCGGTCAAAATCATAACCCTTCTTATTTCTTCGCCGTAGTCGAGTAAAATAGAACATAATTAAAAAAATTGTTGTACCTATATGTATAAAGTAATAATGATGATGATGATGATGAATAATATGATAATATTTATCTCTATTTCACGAAATAGTAGTCGCTTTAGCAAAAGTATTTTAAATAATAGGAAAATTCTAGTCAGGAAGAAATTGCTAATCTACCTCAAATGTATGAATCTAATTCTTCAAAAAATGCTTATACATGGTAAAAACCACTTCTCTTGGAAACAAAAAAAGCTTAAGAACCTCAGACCGTGTAAATCTTGTAAAGGAAAATTGCTAACGATTGCTTATGATGGTTTCATGCCGTGAAGGAGAAGCACTAAAGAAGCGATACACTACACGGGCTAGGTAAACAAAATTGCTTAAATGCACGGCCATAACTGAATGAATGCAAGCAAAAGTTACGTGCAGCGGTATGGTTTTCAGAGCGCCGTCCATTAGTTTCCTATCACATAGCCTTGCCAAAGCCTTTAGTAGAAAGGAGGTCAGGCTGATGGGTCGGTAGGATTTAGCGTTTTTATAGTCACCCTTTGTGTCACCCTGGCTTTGGGATGAATATAACTTTCACTTCCCTCCATCTTTTAGGAACGTATCTCAAGGGCAGTCACGCCTTCATTAAAGGCACCAGTCTTATTGCAACAGACGCGCCCCCCACTCTAGTAAAGCAGGGAACACTCCATCAGGACCAGCTGCCTTAAGAGGATGGAAGCTCTGCTTGCGTAACGCCGACCATTGTTTGAGTTTCGTCTACCCAGTGAATTACCTATGCGAAGACACATCCAGGGAAGTGAGTCTCAATTAGGACGCGTCTTGTTTCTTCAGACCACGACGTGAGTGTATTATTGGGTTTACGAAGGGTGACGGGGCCTAGGTGTATCCTGTTGCGCCAGTACTTTCCGTACCCTGCTAGCTTGCTGACACGATTCAATGCTACCACATTTCAATTTGCGCCATCCCGTGGTGCTTCTGAATCTGATGCATATTTTGTAGCTGGATTTGGCCGCTTATTAGTTTATGGACATAGGCTATTATTATGTATTGTTAAACCCAGGCAAAGCCAGAGCGAGCCGCTATATATTCCATACAAAGATGGTCAATTTCTTGAATAAACCTAATCTGAAAGTAGTAGAATGTAACAATTCTGTTGAGGCTAAAACGATTTATACCTTCAGAAACATGCCTTCCTTTTTCTATACAAATGTTATTACATAATTACCACAATTTTATTTTCTCTAACGAAATGAGTTTCTTTTTTCAATACTTATAAAAAAATGCCAAAGCGCCAACTATACTTTAAATCATAAGCGAACATTTTTGCTAAAGCGCCAAACAGTTAAAAACAACACTGATGACTAATAGCTAACAAACTGTTGAACAATAAAATACAAAAAATTTAAATTGCTAATGTAACAATGTCATCCAAATGTCGCTGTTTTCGCGTATTTGTTAATGTTGGTAATGTTTGTTAACTTTAATTGTTGGTGGAAACTTGTAATTGGCCATAGATTACACATTGTACTGGACATTAAAATGTATTAGCTGTAAGTTTTCCTAAAATTAATAAATTAAAATTACAAAAAAGAAATAGTACATTACTGTCGCGGCCAGCAATAAGGGGATTGATGGAAGATCGTGAGAATGAGGGCCGAGGCGAAGCCGAGGCACTCATGCGTGAGTCCATCAATTCCTGATTGCGGCCAAGGCTTGTAGAGTACTTTTCTCCAACAACGCGCGGGAATTCAAACTGAGTAAATTAAATAGAAATTCCAGAATCAATGACGAACAACTATCATTTTTCATGCGCCAATATGTTCATTTATTTCTTCTTTGTTCTATTTGCAAGCCAATTCGAAATTTAAATAAAATCTTTGATAGTTACCTCCTTGGTTGCCGTGTGTTGAAGTAAAAAGTTCGTTCCATTTTTAAATAACACGACAGATATGAGTTTTCATAGTAATTTATTTGGCCGCTAAACACGCCAGATATGGATTTTCATAGTAACTTTGCTGGCCGCATCGTCACTTGTCTTTTACCAGTACAGCAATTTTGATTTACCTCGAAGAAGGTTGTCAAAATAATGCTGTTGTTGAAAGGAAAAACGTTCTAAAGGGTCCTAAAAATGTGTTGCTAAAGCGACGTTTCTTCACAAAAACCTTCGCAAAACAGTCGCTTTAGATCTTGGAATCCGAGATATCCCTACATTTTTACAAATGCTAAAGCGCCAAAAATTGGCTCAGATCGTCGTGAAACCTAGACAGATCAACGCAGAAAAAAAAATCCAATCCAACGATATTTATAACTCATTTTCGCCCAAATGGTGCTTTAGCATTTTCGCCTTTCCACTGACGATATATATTATTATAGGCGTACATAACATTCAAGGAAAAAGACATTGGACATAATCTGCTAACTCAATAATCTTGCTATGCAATAAGTTATTGCATTCCACAATGTGTACTAGTTCAGTGGTAACTTGAAATGTAATGAGATCAGTATGGCACAGCAAAGTAGAAGCAAGTTTTAAAAACAGTCTCCTTAATGAAATCTATTGTTGTTATGGTTGTTTCAAAAATTTATAAATTTTTAAATACCTAATTTTTGTGGAAATCCCTTTGCTAACCCGTTGCCTTCCAGAAGCTGTTCGATTCCGTCATACGCGAGGGTAAAACGCCACAGGCATGGAAAAGAGGTGTGGTGGTACTTAAAAAGGGCGACAATGCACTGCTTAAGAATTATAAGCCCATCTCACTTCTGAGCCATGTCTAGAAGCTGTTTTCAAGAGTCATCACGAACCGTCTCGCACGCAGGTTTGACGACTTCCAGTCTCCCGAACAAGCCGGATTCCGTAGAAGCACCGTAGACCACATACATACATACACAGCTGCGGCAGGTTATACAGAAGGCCGAAGAATATAACCTGCCTCTCTGCTTAGCGTTTGTGGACTACGAGAAAGCCGTCGATTCGATCGAGACTTGGGCTGTACTGCAGTCTCTCCAACGGCGCCAGATTGATTATCGAAACCTAGGATAGGCAGCGAAGGGTGAGGCAGGGACTTTATCTCTCCGAAACTGTTCACTGTGCACTGGAGGATGTCTTCAAGGTCTAAAAAAGGGTTGGCTCAATATCAATGGCGAGTACATCACACACCTTCGGTTTGCCGACGATATAGTTGTCATGGCTGAGACTATAGAGTACCTCAGTACAATGCTCGATGACCTCAGTAGAGCTTCCGAAAGAGTAGGTCTTAAAATGAACATGGACAAAACGAAGGTCATTTCGAATCCCCATGTAACACCTCATGAAGACTCTACACTCGAAGTTGTGGACGATTATGTTTACCTACTAAGACAAACTGTGCAGTTGGGTAGGCCCAACTTCTGGAAAGAGGTCAATCGTCGAATCCGACTCGGCTGGGCGGCGTTCGGGAAGCTGCGTACTATCATTCGGGAAGCTGCGTACTATCTTTTCGTCTCATATACTACAGTTTCCTAGTCCAGTGTCCTAGTTTACCTTTAGAAAGTTTTTTACCAGTGCGTGTTGCCAGTGATGACTTCAGTGCGTGTTGGCACTGAAACTAGGTCGCTTACAATGTGTCTCATTAGAAGGCTGAAAGTCACCCAAAGGGCAATGGAGAGGACTACGCTTGGAGTTTCCCTACGTGATCGAATAAAAAATGAAGTGATCCGTAGGAGAACCAAGGTAATCGACTTAGCCCGAAGAATTAACAAACTTAAGTGGCAGTGGGCAGGGCACATTGCTCGCAGAACAGATGGCCGATGGGGCCGAAAGGTTCTGGAGTGGCGACCGCTTACCAGAAGACGTAGCGTTGGAAACCGCCCCAGAAGGTGGACCGATGACCCGGTGAAGGTCGCAGGAATCCGATGGATGCGAGGAGCGGCGGTGCTTGGGGGAGACGTATGTCCAGTAGTAGACGTCTTTTGGCTGAAATTATGAATGAATGATGATAGTTTCTGTACTAATAATTATTTGATAATATTATATCAGTTACAGTTTATCGTTTAAATATTCGTTTACAAACTAACTTAACTAATTAACTTGGTAATAAAACAAGTTACTAAACTATTTGGGTTAGTTATCGCAACAAAAACCAAGAAAAAGATTAATTTAACAAAGCAGATAGTATTACGATATTACTACTCCACCCAGGATCCCCGGACAGGTGACAGACCGGCGCACGATGCTGGGCGAGCTCAACTGGATCTTCACGGCCATCACGGACACCATCGCATGGAGCTCGCTGCCGCCCGAGCTATTCCAGCAGTTGTTCCGCGCCGACCTGCTCACTGCCTCGCTGTGCAGGAACTTCCTGCTGGCCGACAGGATTATGAGGTACAGTCACAAAATATGTTTACAAAAGGTAACATACAGACAGACAGACAGATACACAGCCACAGAGTTACTTTCAAAATAATATTAGTATGGATTTTAATTCCATGCATGATAGTACATACTAATTCCATGCTGCCATGTCATTATTCTAAGGCAGCCATCTTGTTCTAAACTTTGAACTATCGAGCTCTGCTCAAGTGAAAATAGAGAAAATAAATTTTCCCAGATATGAGGCTATAATAGCATTTGAGGACCTTGTAGATCTCTGTCTAAAATTTAGGTTAAACACCTTGTTTGAGTGAGAGCGACATTTATGTATGAAGTTTGACGTAAGTTTGACATTAGACACACGTTGAACAAGTGTCTAACTTTCTATACCTTCTTACTAAACCTTACATTTTCTCGATAAAAAAACATCACGGAATAACTTCAAATTTTTACGTATTTTCGATTTGTACTGTGCCATTGTTTTTTTTAACTTATATTGTGTCCTACTGCTGGGCAAAGGCCTCTCCTTTTCTTTCCAAATCTCTCCGTTGTCTTGATCCATTTTTGGCCATGTTGGCCCCGCATACATGATTAGGTCGTCACAGCACCTTCGCCACGGTCTACCTCGACGGCGCGGCGACGTCTTCCCTCAGGCGTCCAGTGAGTGACGATCTTTGCCTATCTCTCCGGGTGCGTTCATGCGACGTGGCCGACCCACTCCCTCTTCACCCTCAATACTCAATACTAAATTTTTTATTGCATTCCATATGTTACATAGATGATAATAAGTAAGAGATCAATATGGACTCTTGCAGGCACAGAAAAATTAGGAGAGAAGCGGCACCCTGGCTGTATTTTCTCCAACATCCACTACTTGAATCCTGGAGCGCAGGGTGGTGTTTCTAACGCGGTCTGTTCGCTTGATACCTATTATGCTGCGCTCCATTGCCCGCTGGCAAATCTTGAGTTTGGACTTCTGTTGTTGAATAAGTGACCAACTTTGCGCACCATAGGTTAAGGCGAGCAGGATGGACATGTCGATGAGTTTTATTTTCAATGTTATAGGGAAACTTCCTTTCATAATTATGTTCATTAAGCTAACTCGCAGAGGTATTAGAAACTTTAATTATGATTATTTAACTGTGCCACA
This sequence comes from Lithophane leautieri, assembly GCA_949152455.1. NCBI lineage: Eukaryota > Metazoa > Arthropoda > Insecta > Lepidoptera > Noctuidae > Lithophane > Lithophane leautieri. Next base: position 18,323,688 of record OX424467.1, read on the forward strand.
GGTCGTACAACTGTACGCCGGTGTCGCTGCCCGCGCTGCCGTCGCTGGCGGCGCACCCGCTGTGGGCCGCGTGGGAGCACACGCTGGACCTGGCGCTGGCGCAGCTGCCGCGCCTGCTGCGGCCCGAGCCAGCCGACTACACGCACTCGCCCTTCTTCCGCGACCAGCTCACCGCCTTCCAAGTGTGGCTGGACCTCGGCAAGTGTGAGTACTGGCCGGCCGCCGGACACCCGCGGCGCCGCAGTAACACGCTTCCCTTGCAGGTGCTGCTGAGCACGCTGCACCGCGTGCGCGCGCTGCGCCTGCTGTGCCATGAGTGACTCCCTTCCCTTGCAGGGTGCGGCTGGCGCCCGCCGCCGGCGCAGCTGCCCATGGTGCTGCAGGTGCTGCTGAGCACGCTGCACCGCGTGCGCGCGCTGCGCCTGCTGTGCCATGAGTGACTCCCTTCCCTTGCAGGGTGCGGCTGGCGCCCGCCGCCGGCGCAGCTGCCCATGGTGCTGCAGGTGCTGCTGAGCACGCTGCACCGCGTGCGCGCGCTGCGCCTGCTGTGCCATGAGTGACTCCCTTCCCTTGCAGGGTGCGGCTGGCGCCCGCCGCCGGCGCAGCTGCCCATGGTGCTGCAGGTGCTGCTGAGCACGCTGCACCGCGTGCGCGCGCTGCGCCTGCTGTGCCATGAGTGACTCCCTTCCCTTGCAGGGTGCGGCTGGCGCCCGCCGCCGGCGCAGCTGCCCATGGTGCTGCAGGTGCTGCTGAGCACGCTGCACCGCGTGCGCGCGCTGCGCCTGCTGTGCCATGAGTGACTCCCTTCCCTTGCAGGGTGCGGCTGGCGCCCGCCGCCGGCGCAGCTGCCCATGGTGCTGCAGGTGCTGCTGAGCACGCTGCACCGCGTGCGCGCGCTGCGCCTGCTGTGCCATGAGTGACTCCCTTCCCTTGCAGGGTGCGGCTGGCGCCCGCCGCCGGCGCAGCTGCCCATGGTGCTGCAGGTGCTGCTGAGCACGCTGCACCGCGTGCGCGCGCTGCGCCTGCTGTGCCATGAGTGACTCCCTTCCCTTGCAGGGTGCGGCTGGCGCCCGCCGCCGGCGCAGCTGCCCATGGTGCTGCAGGTGCTGCTGAGCACGCTGCACCGCGTGCGCGCGCTGCGCCTGCTGTGCCGGTTCCTGGCGCTGGGCGCGTGGGCTGCGCGTGCAGTGCTCAACGTGGGCATCTTCCCCTACATGCTGAAGCTGCTGCAGGCGTCCGCGCCCGACCTGCGCGCCTCTATGGTCTACATCTGGGCCAAGATCATTGCCGTCGACCCTGTAAGTATTTTATTTAATTATTTATTACCGACTTATTATCAGTGATCGGAATAGGTAGAGCTAATTTACCTAAAGTTCGAAAAGGAACAGAGACAAAGTGGAGACGCCTTACGACAAAATATTTTTTCGGGACTAATGTCCCGGGTTTCGGAACATTACTTAACCCTTACTACGTCGGGCCTAGGTTTACCTAAAATCTCAAAACTTGTCAAACTAGTCTCAATTTTTTTTAATTTTTGGGTAGGCCTTCCTAAAAATGATGATTTCATCACCAAGCAGTAATTTGCACACCATAAATTATACCTTCCAAGCTTTATTATGAATTAACGAAGCCAGGAATATACTTATATAACCTAAATATACTGACCTTTTCTCGCAGTGATGAATTTTCTTTTTATTTTTATTATTTTCAGTCGAAACACTTACAAAACTTTACACAATAACACGAAATCACACATTCATTCACTCCACAAACACTTGACACCGTTAGCACAATGTATAGGCCTAATCATAAACACGATAACAGCACCTCATTCCACTTGTAACACGATCTTTGCGATAAGAAACTTTTTGTTTACACAACGAAAAAAACTCGGCGGCCATTACGCAGCGACGCGCGCCGAGCCGGCCCGAAAACTGGTTTATACTGGTTCGGGGTACCGTCAGCGCATCAGAGTAAAAAACTGCGAATATTTGTATGTTATAATTTCCAAGTACGATTTTTGTTGTTATTTTATTATAAATTGTTAATGTTCTTTATTCTGTTTATTATGTTACTTTAGTTTAGATAGCATAATTCTCACTATTAGTGTTCTATTACAATAGTAATGACCTGTTCAAAAAAATATACGAAATTAAATTTATGGTTTGAGATATCCCAATTATTATTTCGATTTTTTTGAAAATAATGATTCATCATTATTTGTACCTAGGTACACTTATTTACTAACAGCTGTGTAACAATTATTATGGACAAAACATCATAAATGATTATTCTATCTTTCCTTATATGTAGGTAGGTACCCAAATCCATCTACCAACCCACCCACTCTCTCTCACGGAGAGGAGGACCTGTGTCCCAGCAGTGGGAACATTACAGTCCGATTATGCCTAACCGTGCGTTTGCACTGGCGAAACATTCAAGATAAAACATGTTGAAATCTCAACTTTCTGTCAATGTTCCATACAATTTTTGACTGGAACTAGAGATTTCAACATGTTTTGTATTAAATGTTTCGCCAGTGCAAACGCACGGTAAGCAATAAAAATCGGCCGAGTGCATGTCAGACCACCCACAATGAGGGTTCCGTTGTATGGATGAAATTAACCCAAAACAAACTTAACTTTGTAGTTAAAAAATATGTTCTCCCATATATCGATATACGTCACGGTGAATTCTCCAACTGCAAATGTAAGTTTGTAATCACAAAAAATACTTTTTTTTGCGATAGCGAAGTATGTGGAGGTAATTACTGTGTTTATTCATCATGTTAAAATTTGCCTGTTAGAATTTTTAATTCTTCATGTATCAATAGTAGTCGGATTTTAGAATCCCTAATGCACCGCAGTTATGCACCTATGCGGTGCATTAGACATTCCCTCTAGTCGTATGCACCTATGCGGTATCATGTGACATTCTCGTGACAGTAATGCAAATAAAAAAGCAATACATGCGCTGCGAACAATACAGTGATACGGGTTGCAGACCAAGAGCTAAGCTAAGTTAGTTTAGCTTCGTTCGCATAGCTGACGCAGTTTTCCATACTTGTGTGCAGACCGCAAACTATGCGAACTAAGCTATGTGAGTTAACTAAAATATGCGAAGCTAAGTTAGTTGTGTATGCCGATGCGCGCTACACGAGCTAAGCTAAGCCAAGCCCCTCCCGCTTTCCCCGCACACCCTTTGCACATCTTTTGCCAGTGCTGTCCAGTGTTCTTTGTCGTACGCACGGTCGTTTAGTAGCGATTATGGAGCAATTTATTGAAACTGACAAAACAATTTCCTATACTATGGAACACACAATCAAAGGACTATCATAATTATAAAGGATGTTGTATGGAAAAGAATAGTGGAGGAAATAAGTAATCCAGACTTCTTCGTCGTATTAATCGACGTAGACGTCAGTATTAATCTTCTTTTTCTGTGTAACGTATTCATCATCGATTATATTCATGGCGAGCGACGTCTGTGTAATTGAACTACGCAACACTGACTGAGCTTTGGCTTAGCTGTTGGTGTGCACGCTATTTATTTCTAGCTTAGCTTAGCCTAGCTTGCTTGGCATAGCTTAGTTTAGCCTTGGCATAGCTTAGTTTTCGGTCTGCAACCGGCATGAAACATGCCAAAACTATACCTTCGCTCTGTGCATGCACGCTCACTCGGTTTTTAGTACAACAACTTTTCCTAACTCTTCGTAAGTATATGGGATACTTACGGAAAGCTAGGAAAATTTTGAAATAAAACACATGTTGCTTTCAAAAAATATATTACAATAAAATAAAACACAAAAGTCGTACTCAAAGCATTTATTTCAAATAAACCAGTTACAGGCACTTTGAATTGTCAAGGAGGCGGTCACTTAGAAAGATGAAGCTAGTTGCAGTTGCCCATTCCAATGCGTAATAGGTACACACGTATCGACGGGTCGCTAGAACCGGGACAGCATGGCTGAAAAGACAAGAAACACAAATTACTCCACTGAAACTAATTAAATATATATAGTAATGTGCTGTACTGAAAATACTTACCGCGGTGCGCGGTAGGGATGGGGACAGATCAAGGCGCGGGGCAGCGTCAAGGAACCCCATGATGATAGCGCGACGGGCGGCGCTCTGTCTAGGGCCCCTTTTGCACGGAGCGGGGGTCACACTCGCGACCGAGGTCGAGGACAGCCTCGCCATGCTGAAAATACCATAAAATAATCATTTACTAAATTAATGGCCTAGGAAAATACCATGATCCTAAAAAACATTCATACTTTTTGAGGACATCCACCTTCTTTGAAGTCGGTAAAAAAAAAAAAAACAATAACCTTGACATTTATTTTTCGTTCACATGTCAGTTATGTAAACTGCAAGAAATAATAAAATGTAATCTTTATTTTTTTCTTTCTTTCTTTCTTATTGGAACAAAAAAATCTAGTTGGATTTTATTTGCAGATAGTACTTTTGTACTGGTCTCGCCTACTATGAGCGCTGTGTCATGGTACGGGGGAATCGCCGAATTGGAAATACGATTACGATAACAATTCGCAATAATATCGTTAGCTATTAGCAAAATTATGTTCGTTGATTATTATGCTAGCTACTTATGTGTATTTCAAACAGTATACAAGAATATTTATCATAAAAACATTACTAAACACGGCAGCGACAGCGTCAAAATTGTTTACTACCAAACTTTCGTGACTTTTTCACTGATATATTTATCACTTTTCGATAAACTAACACTCAATACAAAATCTACACTTATTTCTCAGTAATTCTGTATAAAATTCTTATAAGATTACTCACCGTTTTCTTCTTTTATTCTGTTGCGAACACACGTAAACAACACTTGACACTTGACGAATTTTGCCAATATGGCGTCCTCGCGTCTCACTACCACAGATACATTTTTATTGTTAAGTTTTTGTCCGTTCTTAGTGGTGTTACCAAGAAATTGTTACTAAAATCGGTAGATTATTAATCGATTATTCGAATGATACAGCCAGATCGTGTTGCAAGTGCAAATAAACGTTAAAAATCATCAACCAATGGCAACAATTGTTGCGTGATACCCCATAGGTGCCATCGACATTTCGGGCGCTTTTTTTTATGATACCTATGGGGTATCACGCGACACTTAAGAAGTTAAGTACAACTAAAATTAATAAAGTAAAACAACTATCGAATTAATTTCCTGTTTCTGTTTTAAAAAAAAAGTATGCACGAATTCTATTGTTTAAAAAAAATTAAGGTAATCTCCTAATAATCTAATATTCGTTTGAACGATGTAAGTAAGCGCAGAAGCTAATGTTATTTACATAACAGTTTTAATAATAATGTATGTGATGTCCCGAAATCCCGACATTAGTCCCGAAAAAATATTGTAGTCGTAAGGAAGTCTCCACTTTTTTGGTCTCTGTTCTTTGAACTTTAGGTAGATTAGCTCTACCTATTCCGAGCACTGCTTATTATACATATAGTTTGCACCACACATTTAAGTTATAGATCAATACTAGTAGTTACACATAAGATCTTAAAATAAGGTGAAATTATATAAAACAAAATTTAAAAAAATAACGACTTAAAAAAAAAACGTTATAACTTTATTCAGACAATTCGAACATTTGAAAAAAAAAAAAATGGCAAATTGTGCCACCCGTTCTCAAGTGATGCGCTTACTAAACGAGCAGCATATCATTTTAATTCATAGAACGTGTTCATTTTGATGTCCCATAACTCTAAGGTTATGTGCTTAATGTAAAAATAATACATAAAATCCTAGAACAAGTGTTCCAAAAATACATAGTTTTGAACATAACATTACACTAAACTCAAGATGTGTGTATCCAAGTTTCACGAGTAATTCATTTTTATTCAAACCTATTGCGACGTTGCCAATTTGCCATATATTATTTTTACGGATTTTTTTTTTTTTTTTTCTTTTGTTTTTTGAATTTCATGTAAGGGTGTTCATTGTATTTGTATCAGTTGTTCATTACATAAATTAATAATCGTGACGTTGTCGAATAATTTCGAATGAAAAAAAAAAAAAAAAAACTGGTCTCATGAATACCCTAGTTATAGGTTATTAAAAGGAACACGTTTAATATACAAGTTTTTTTTTTTTAAAGTGATAACTTCTTTAGGCTCGTTGAGCACTTTGTGGGTGAACCAAAAACATGGAACTCGCGTCATCGTCACGCTTGAGTGATTTTTTTTTAGCACCATCTACGAACAATGCTTAACCTCAACGTAATTCAAATGGTGGACATTTGAATTACGTTGAGGTTACGCATTGTTGCTTAGTTTTCACTTCTATCGGCAGTCCCCAAAGACTGCCCCGCATGTTTTTTACTCCAAGGAGAGGAGTGTACTGGTAGTGGCAATGGGCTACTAACTATGCCGTACTCTATCAGTGGGGACTACCAATGGGCTAGTAACTATGCCGTACTCTATCAGTGGGGACTACCAATGGGCTACTAACTATGCCGTACTCTATCTATCAGTGGGGACTACCAATGGGCTAGTAACTATGCCGTACTCTATCAGTGGGGACTACCAATGGGCTACTAACTATGCCGTACTCTATCTATCAGTGGGGACTACCAATGGGCTACTAACTATGCCGTACTCTATCAGTGGGGACTACCAATGGGCTACTAACTATGCCGTACTCTATCAGTGGGGACTACCAATGGGCTACTAACTATGCCGTACTCTATCAGTGGGGACTACCAATGGGCTACTAACTATGCCGTACTCTATCAGTGGGGACTACCAATGGGCTACTAACTATGCCGTACTCTATCAGTGGGGACTACCAATGGGCTACTAACTATGCTGTACTCTATCAGTGGGGACTACCAATGGGCTACTAACTATGCTGTACTCTATCAGTGGGGACTACCAATGGGCTACTAACTATGCTGTACTCTATCAGTGGGGACTACCAATGGGCTACTAACTATGCTGTACTCTATCAGTGGGGACTACCAATGGGCTACTAACTATGCCGTACTCTATCAGTGGGGACTACCAATGGGCTACTAACTATGCCGTACTCTATCAGTGGGGACTACCAATGGGCTACTAACTATGCTGTACTCTATCAGTGGGGACTACCAATGGGCTACTAACTATGCTGTACTCTATCAGTGGGGACTACCAATGGGCTACTAACTATGCCGTACTCTATCTATCAGTGGGGACTACCAATGGGCTACTAACTATGCCGTACTCTATCAGTGGGGACTACCAATGGGCTACTAACTATGCCGTACTCTATCAGTGGGGACTACCAATGGGCTACTAACTATGCCGTACTCTATCTATCAGTGGGGACTACCAATGGGCTACTAACTATGCCGTACTCTATCAGTGGGGACTACCAATGGGCTACTAACTATGCCGTACTCTATCAGTGGGGACTATCAATGGGCTACTAACTATGCTGTACTCTATCAGTGGGGACTACCAATGGGCTACTAACTATGCCGTACTCTATCAGTGGGGACTACCAATGGGCTACTAACTATGCCGTACTCTATCTATCAGTGGGGACTACCAATGGGCTACTAACTATGCCGTACTCTATCAGTGGGGACTACCAATGGGCTACTAACTATGCCGTACTCTATCTATCAGTGGGGACTACCAATGGGCTACTAACTATGCCGTACTCTATCAGTGGGGACTACCAATGGGCTACTAACTATGCCGTACTCTATCTATCAGTGGGGACTACCAATGGGCTACTAACTATGCCGTACTCTATCAGTGGGGACTACCAATGGGCTACTAACTATGCCGTACTCTATCAGTGGGGACTACCAATGGGCTACTAACTATGCTGTACTCTATCAGTGGGGACTACCAATGGGCTACTAACTATGCTGTACTCTATCAGTGGGGACTACCAATGGGCTACTAACTATGCCGTACTCTATCTATCAGTGGGGACTACCAATGGGCTACTAACTATGCCGTACTCTATCAGTGGGGACTACCAATGGGCTACTAACTATGCCGTACTCTATCAGTGGGGACTACCAATGGGCTACTAACTATGCCGTACTCTATCTATCAGTGGGGACTACCAATGGGCTACTAACTATGCCGTACTCTATCAGTGGGGACTACCAATGGGCTACTAACTATGCTGTACTCTATCAGTGGGGACTACCAATGGGCTACTAACTATGCTGTACTCTATCAGTGGGGACTACCAATGGGCTACTAACTATGCTGTACTCTATCAGTGGGGACTACCAATGGGCTACTAACTATGCTGTACTCTATCAGTGGGGACTACCAATGGGCTACTAACTATGCTGTACTCTATTAGTGGGGACCTATTTCCGTATTTTTTAAGAACGTTCGCATTCTAATCTCACGTCTTTATACAGGTTTATGAAAATTAGAGGTTTTTGACCGCAAAATACCTCAAATTTTCATACCTTTTTGACAAGTTTTTGATATTGAGATGATGATATGACTAGATTTTGACCGTTTTAAATTACGGAAATTGGCCTTCAGATGTACATTCGGGGAAACTACTTGTAAAGCCGATCGACTATCAAATTATATTTACTGTACCTTCAAATTGCAATTGTCGTTCTTTAACAGTCGTATGAATTAGCTATAACACGCCTAATTAAAGTATGGTCTGTTCCAAAAGTATCAGATGAAAGTGTAAACAAACCCTGTTCAGGTTAAATTCTTACACAATCACTCACTATAGGGAGTTATACACATTCATTCATTCCTTTATTAAGAAGGTTTCTACTTTATATTGCACCACTTTTTCCAACAACATTATTGTTTAAATAATATTATTAATTCGTAACTGAAAAATTGTCGACAAAAATTGAAGTTATAAAATTACCGTCAATTATTGTCAAAAGAAAAACATATTTAACGTGATTCCGAATTAGAATTTCGCGTTTAATTATTCAAATAATCACATCAAGACACTTAATTTGTAAGTGACACTACAAATTGACATCCACAGGTACGTTCTGATCTATTTGTTTACATTTTCATCAGACACTTCTGGAACAGACTATAGTGTCAACTAAACAAGCCAGTTCCCTGACTGTACACACACACTCACACCAAACGCGCCGCACTTCATTTTACACTGCCGTATTCATGTCACCATTTTTGCAGTGTGAGAGAGAGAGACGGAGCTATGCAAGGCCGATAGCACCATCCCGTTTTCGCATTAATGGCATTAATACTTCTTTTTATTACTACCCCTCCTCTTGTTACAGAGCTGTCAAGTTGACTTGGTGAATGCGAAGGGACACAAATATTTCCTATCAGTTCTGCAAGATCCTTCTGTTGACGTAAGTACCAGTTAGATTAACAAAATGAAGAATATTTTTAAGGGTCCGTGCACTAAACTTTTGTCAATTTCTAATCTAATTGCGTGACAATATATAAGTAAAATTTTCGTAGCACAAAACCATTCGTATCAGTCACAGTACCTGTTAATAGTTACATGACTTTCGCTTTCGAAAATCAGTTTATTTCGCCTTTGATTACTTAGTGATGAAGATATTGTGATTTATAAAAATACAATTTTTATTTTATTTAAAGATAGAAGCATAGCTGAACACTTATGTGAGACTTTGAAAGGTTTATTAGGAACAAATAAATAATAGTCGCTTTCGTGCACAGTACCTCATGTGAGATCGTAGTGTTAATTTATGATACGTATTGCAGAGTGAACACAGGACTTTAGCGGCGTATGTGCTGGCTGGCATTGTGGACAACTACCCAGCAGGGCAAGAAGCTGCGTTACAGGTATGTGATCATTTACTTAGAAGAATTAATTAGAGTTTGATGTTTTTAGTGTGCGACTCGTTACCGAAATTTGAGAGAAAAAAAGGAAAGTAAAGCGTTTAAATACATAATTTGTCCGCGTATCGCGCACATGTGTGATTTATTAGTAGATATAATAGAAATAGGTCTCCTTTGTCCGTCTGTGATGTCTAGCTTATACCTTTTTTACTTGACTTTTTTGTTTAGTTTGTAAATTGTTCTGTACAACGCCTTGGGATTCTATTTTGTAATGTTTTGAAAAAAAACTTATATAAATAAATGTCCCTTTCTGAATTAGTGGTTATTCGGTCGTGCCTAGGGTTCGATGATCTCCATCTGCCTGGAGCAGCTGAGCGACGGGTCGGCGCGCCTGGCGCAGTGGGCGTGCGTGTGCCTGGGCCGCCTGTGGCGCGCCTACGACGCGGCGCGCTGGGCCGGCGTGCGCGACCTGGCGCACGAGAAGCTGTACCCGCTGCTGCAGCACCGCCAGCCCGAGGTGGGCCCGGGGGGAGGCGCGAGTCTGCTGATGCTTTTGAAACTGACAGTCTAATGTGTGTGCAGGTTCGCGCGGCGTGCGCGTTCGCGCTGGGCACGTTCGTGGCGGCGGGCGGCGCGCGCACGGAGCACGCCAACGCGCTGGACCAGCAGGTGGGCGTGCAGCTGGCCGCGCGCCTGCAGCCCGACGCGAGCCCGCTCGTGCGACACGAGATACTCGCAGGTAATATACATAATATCCTGCCGACCGTATTTTGGTATGATATTTTGATCACTGCGACCAATTTCAACGAAGATTAGCCAAGTACGTAAGAGATATTACAGTGCACAAACACAGGTCCAGTCTGTTTGTTCAATTCAATTCAATTTTATTCAGGAACAATTCACATTGTGTTCGAAATCATAAATAAATAAGAAAAACACGGTCATTAAAGCTATAAATTTAATAAATTCATAATTACAATAAAATATATAAAATAAAAAAAAATAAAAAATAAAAACTCAATAACATTACAAATTAAACATTCAATACAATTTAAAATTCACTAACAATACAAGTCATCGTCTATCGAAACAGACATTTCTCCAATAGGAACGAAAAATAAAAACCTTTTTAACAATAAATTAAACCGACGAAAAAAGAACTGAAAAGCGAAAAATAAATAACTTTAATTTCGGAAGTAGGTGGCAAAAAACGAAAATTGAAAAGCGAAGACACTGACTTCCGAAATTAAAGTTATTTATTTTTCGCTTTTCAGTTCTTTTGTCGTTGGTTTATAACTTCGTTAAATGCGATCGTCATGTTGTCTTTGTTGCGAGCTGTTGTACTAAATAACATTATTTTGGTTTTTTCCGAGTTAACTATGAGCTTATTAATTTCAAACCAAGAATTAAAAACTGTCAACACTGCATTAACCTTAGTGGAAAGCTCCTGTATGTCGCTAGCTTCAACTATTGCGTTGGTGTCATCTGCAAAAACTGTCAGCTGTGTGTCGGGAAAAATTGAATTAATTGTAAATAATATAAACAAAATAGTCCCCAAAATCGACCCCTGGGGTACGCCCGCAGCTATATCTCGCATAGAAGATTGATTGCAATAGCTGTTACCATTAGCTTGCATATTACTAATATCCACATACATTTTCCTGTTACTTAAAAAAGATGAGAAAAGTTGTAAAGTTTTGCCTGTTCACTCCGTCGTCGTCCGATGGCACAACAATACGACACGACCGGCGATATATCAGGCGCAGTCACACCCCCCCCCGGCCTCAATCTTTCAGGATTAATCGTCTCCTCCTAACCGAATATTAAAATGTATCAAACATTCGATAAATTTAAACAATTTTGTAAAAAAAATCGACCGCTTTGATTTCAACAAGAATTTATTGTCAATTTGCTAAACAATCCACTTCTCTGACTGTACATATTTCGTCATGACTCCCAATAAAATAACATTTTCTTGTGTTTGCAGCCATACAATGGATGGTGTTAATATTTGAACAGCACTTCATCGCCGTGTACATACAAGAAAGAGTACGAAAAAGTGACAGGTGAGATCATTTGCACATTAATCAGAACTGTGCATACCAAAATTCACTAAACTATGTTAACTATAATATGTTGTGGACGACCTACGTTATTCTGAATTGTATTAAAATACACAAAAAGATAAAGCCGAGCGGTCGCAGCCAAACATTTTCGTAGAAGCGGGTTAGGAAAAAAAATTGCCCGCGATTCACACATGTATTTATGAAGGCTGACTTTTTTAACGTCACAGATATTTTATCCGTGGAATGAAATTGACGTCTGACAGTTTTAGTATGGAAAAGCTAGTAGTCAAAAACACACCTGCCTACCCCTTCAGGCATTGCAAGCCTGTGACTATCACCAGCTCATAAAGCAGTGCTATCACTGCAGCCAGTAGGCGCCGGGTCGCGCCGGTGCGCGCTGGTACCGCCGGGTCGCGCCGGGTCGCGTCGGGTCGCGCCGGGTAGCGCTGGGTCGCACCGGTTCGCGCCGGGTAGCGTCGGGTCGCGTGGGGTCGCGCCGGGTCACGCCGGGTACCGCCGGGTCGCGCCGGGTCGCGTCGGGTCGCGCGCGCGAGTATAGCATTTGTAAACACGTCTGACAGAGATAAGAGATACTGCACCTGTGTCTGCGCACGCACTTGTGCACTATTAAATCTCCCGCGTCGATGGCTAGTCTTCGCTGAGGTTGACCGCCATGACTTGAAACGTTATAAAATAACGTTAAAATAGCGTTACAATAACGATAGATAGTTCCAATAACTATAATTTCTACCGTTCCATACTGATCGTAACTAAATGAATAGTTGAAAATTTCGTTCCGATAGATTTTCGTTACATTACCGAAAAATTAGTTCGTAAATAGTTATTTGAACTTACATAACGTTATCGTACCGCTATTTGGAGTAACGTTTCAAGTCCCCGACTACAATGACCGTCGCCGTGTGTGCGTGCAGGGAGACGAGTCGCGGCGGGCGCGTGGACCAGGGCTGGGACGCGCTGACGGACGCGCGCGCGCAGGGCCCGCACGCGCACGGCCCGCACGCGCACGGCCCGCACGCGCACGGCCCGCACGCGCACGCGCTCGTGCGCAGTGCCGCGCTGTCGCTGCCTTCCATCGGTATGTTGTTTTAGTGTATGGATAATAGAGTTATTAATTAGGATTATGAATTGGATTTTTCGATTACTTACGTAGACGTTCATACAAAGTTATTGCGGCATTTATACAAGCCGCGATAACTTTGTATGAACGTCTGAATCTAAGAAGCCTGATTTAACAATCCTCATTCGTCAAATCAGGCTTCTTAGATTGTCGCAAGATTATGGAGTTTTCTTCCCAAACTTCTCCATACGAAACTACCTCTGTACGGGCAACTAGATTCCACTTTTTTTCTACTTGTAGTTTGTGACGTCCAACACTGTCTTTTAATGGTCTAATTGAAATATGAGATTTGACTTTGACTCTAAATGCCGCCAACTTGCGCTCGCACATTAACTTACACTCGTATTGCAGCTTAAATTCGTTCCCCAACTTATACTTCAGGTCGCACTCATATATCAACTTTAATTCACACTCATGTGCATTGAATCCTTCTTACACGAATCCCGAATTTAAGTTTTTTAATGTTACTCGTAAAACATCTTGTATTACAAGTCATCAAGTTTACTAAACCGTTGTAATCTAGGTTTCGGCTCGGTGTACATGAAGCTGTGGAACATCCTGACGACGATGTCGCGCGAGCCGCACCCGCAGATCGCGCAGATGGCGAGCGACATCATCAACTATATCGCTAACCAGGTATGTGGGGACAAGCTCATGAGAGCTGCAACTTACTGGTCAGTGTGGCCCAGAGGTAATGGACCCAAATGATGAGTTCAAAAATCTGTACAAATCCTTGTTTTCAATTGACGTATTTTCACAAACCATCTTTACTAATTACTAGTACTATGCTGTCGTGAAACTAAGCTATCGTGTAAGCATTAAAGTTATTTATCCTTATTACATGGGACTTAAACATATCGGGTGAAATCTGAAGAAATATCAATTCGTGGAATACAGGCATGACGTCACGTTGATGTGCAGTCACGAGCATAACGAGGATTATTCACAATATTTCGATAATTTTTATAAAATCTACAATGAAAAGCTACCAAGAAAAAGCAAATGTTACAAAAATCGTTATGATCCTTTCGGTTTTCAAGAAAATTAGTTTCAATTGAAATATAGGTTCAGCAAACTATAACTATGCAAAAAAAATTGTTGAGAATGTGATAATGAACAAAAAGCTCGAGGTGGTAGACTAACAGTAGAATATCAAGTTAGTGCTAAAAAAATCTTAACAATTTTACAATTTCAATCGTACACACGGCTACACAAGCTATACATTTCTAGTTTATTCTGATCTCCATTGTATAGGATTTCCGTACAATGCGAGGTCAGCTTATACTGGAAATATATAGCTTGATGTGTAGCCGTGCGTACTAAACTTTGTGACCTTGAGATATTTTGTTTGACGTTTAAGATTGACTTTGACAGCTTTCACTGGTTGCGTTTCTTACATAGTGCATGCATTATGAATTGGCAATAATTTAATTTTTTTATTCGTAAATGTACTCAAAAACTGTAATTTCGGTAATGAAACCGACGTAATTATTAAAATTGCCATTTTTTTATTTATATGTATATAGTTATGAGTGTTTTCCCAAATGAAAAAATGTTACTGATTTTACATAATACCATTTTCAGAACGCACCTTCTAATGTTGCCAGTGTTTTTTGTCATAAGCAGTTGGTAACTACGCATTGTGTATACACTGATTATTAGTAAAGATAGTGTGTAACGCCTGTTCACAGCTTATACATTGTACAATAATACATTTCGTCCCCTAGAGCGAAAAGTCACTAAGTCGAAAAATGGCCAAAATGACTTATCAATGTCACTAAAATCAACATTTTCTTCTCTAAATATCTGTCTAACCGTCATTTTGCAGCTGCCCCGCTTTTGTTTTACGAAATGCTTTTCACGTGTTTGAGCTCTTATAATATAAAATTTATTTTATTTCCTTCAAATTAAAGCTAAAAACATAAAGGTTTGTAAAGGGAAGCCAACGTTATAACGATTTTTATTTTCAAAAACTTTCACTTTCATTATCTCCAAACACGATTTTTCGACTTAATGACTTTTCGCTCTACGGGGACGATTTGTTAAACGGATGTTTAATTAACTTATTTTTATTAGTAAGGCTGTTAGAGTACGTAACACTAGAGAACGCATAAGCGCAATAATCCAAACAAAAAGTTTGTCACTTTTGGCGGAATGGCGGGGGGCGCGGTACCTTCTACGAGAAATAAACAATAGGCTGCTCGCCCGGAAAGAGAAGTTGGTACCATCGATTTTTGTTTTCATCGACATCGATATTCATTCGGAATGTGGCTTGAATCCTTGAAATAGAACAGCTGGTGCATAAAATAGTTATCTTTTAGAAGAAAATATAACTAAGTACAATTAAATAAAAGTAACTAAACTTGTAATAATAAAATAGGTTATGTAAAAAAAAACTAATTATAAATATAAAACCATTTGTATGGAAATATAAAACATAAAATATAAAAAAAATAAACTATTATTATGAAATTATCGACATGTCAATTTTGATTTCAAACATGACCTCAACCCTACGGTAGTCTCGCTATAATTTTTACTAAAGGACATAATCGCTTGTCAAGTGCATGTAAATTTTTCTGATATGACGTACATTTTCGTAATGCAAAAGAAAAATATTTTGATCTTTATTAATATAAAAACGAGGTGTAGCGAGACTCAGTGACGTCACAAAAGCCATGCGAGGAAAATACTCGATTCATGCTATATTTTATGTTGAATCGAATGAAAAATCGAAATGTATTATGAGGTTAGGATTTTGAATTTCAATAAAAACATGACTAAATATGATTAAAAAAATACTTTATGGGAAAGGTTATTTACGTAAGTTTTGCGTGTTTGAAATTTTTTTATAGAATTTAACAGCACAGCCAGGTATTTTCACAGAGCTCCGCACACCTTGATAACGATTTACGAAGTTCGTTATACTCGATACGAAAGTAGTTTTTATGAACGTATTAGAACACGTTCTTGTACTTTTACAAAGGGGAAAACGTTCGTAAGGCGTCTCCAGTGATATATACTCGAAGCTTATCACCATCAAATTGTATCAATACTTTTGGACATAATCGCTTTTGAATGTTGCTATGCTCCATTTGCAATAAAATTAGAAATTTAAACAAATCTTTTTACAGTCCGTTCAACCGATTTTGCCTTCTATACCGTAGGATGGCATTAAAAGCAAAAAAACTTTACACAATACCAACTGTTTACTGCAGTTGCCATTTGTCATGCCACCAACGCAATAGAAATCAAAATTGGTTGAACTGACTGTAAAAAAGGCTTATTTAAACGTCTAATCTTATTTCAAATGGAGTATAGAGTTTAATGTCTTTATGGTTGCGTGTTGTGGGCAGGTGGACAGCGTGGGCCGCGAGCTGGAGCTGGCCCGCGCCAGCAAGGAGCCGGCGTCGCTGCCGCCCTCGCCCAACACGCGCGCCGAGCCGCTCGCGCACCACGACCACTCCAGGACCCTACCAGCTGGTACTAGAATAATTCTAATATTGTCCCGACCGAATTTTGGTCACGACGCCCAATCTCAATAGAGACTAGCCAAGAAGCACGCAGGAGATATCATAGTGCACAACTGTGTGTGCAGACAGGTGCTCTCTCTATTCCTTTTCTGTTATAATCCAATGGGACGGCAACCGACAGTCGTGGAGCTCGCAGGCGCAGGACCAGCCGCGCCACGAGCTCACTGAGCCACGAGCTCACCGAGCCACGAGCTCACCGAGCCACGTGGGTGGCACGACGCCAAAATTCCTGACTCCGGGCTGCTACTAAGAAATTCCTAACGGAAAAACCCAATAACACTTTACCAGACCTGGGAATCTAACGCTCGGCAGTCTCGCTTATGAGCACTGAAATGAAATGAAATTGTTTATTCTGTAAATAGTATATTGGAATCACTTTTACACGTCATATTATAAAATATTAAAAATAAGCTAGATGAGGTCGGCGTTTCCTAATTATATATATAAGACTACTCTGAGAAGAAAGGACGAAACAAACTCAGAGGTCGCAGTCTCTTTTAAAGTCCAGACATAATCTTGGTCAGACCATATGAGGACCATGTAGATTAGCGTCTGAAATGGTCTTTTGAGGAAAGAACCACAACGATTTGAGTGGACCTGTCCAGTCAGTGCAAGCATTTGTCAGTAATAGTGGAGCTCAACTCAGAACTTAAGGAGCTCAACGACTCGACGAACAATACCAAAGAAAGGACATTTGGGTAGGTCGCATAAAATACTCAAATTGCCAGACCATCGTTAACACTAACTGAGAATGAACAAAATATAATAAAGATCAAAACAAAAATCAAAATCCACATAGTCCACACATTTACAATAATTAAAATAATACAATACTTAACAAAGAGACTAGACCAAAAGGCGGTCCGCCCCGCAGCAAATATTACTGTCTGTTTCAAAAATCTGCTCTTACGCAATCATACACAAAATGAAATTTGTGTCTGCGTTCATCTGTATGTTAGTAGAAGGTTTCAACTTAATATGAAACCACTTTAATGTGAAACAGCTATTGGCGCGCCTTGGGGGTAACACCGACCCGTATGCCGTGACGGCAGAAGGCATGACGCTCTCTTATTCTTTAAAGGGATATTATTAATTGCAAATCAAATAAAAAATCGCCTATTAATTCACTTCCATCATTTATATATACTTTTTTACATCAAATAAATTATTTCACTACAAATAAACGAACTGTTTAGCAAAACTAGTACAGGCAGATAATTGGAAAATATACATCAACATTACATTACATTTTTCCTCTAATGCGAGACAAATAAATTCTTTCAGGTACAAAAATACGACAATCGTATCATAAATACTGACTGCACAGCAAATTAACCAAAGCGTACATACATAATACTCACAGTCTCACACTCATAGCAAAATAACTTACTAGTTGTATCTGATCTTGTATTTGATTTGATTATTGATCTCATTTTGTTGTAGTTAATAAATAATTAGATGATTATGTCAAATAAAAGGGATCCCTTCTTCTCGCATAATGTTTTTTTCCTAATATTGTTTGGCATAACTATTTTGGTATAATAATTCTTTGCCATAATTGTTTTTTCAACACACTTGCTCGTAAAGTGGCTCTTATTGAACCGCTTTTCGGTTCATAATGCAGTGTATTATGGAAGCGTGCTTTTTACTGTGCCACAGATAACTATTTACTAGTCGGAGTAATGACATGGCAGTAGGTATGGAACTAGTAAGTACTATCATGGCAACATCAAATACCATGTTACCAATTATAGTATTTACTAATTCCATACCTACCATACATATGTAGAAATTGTCTTTGGTGTAACTTTTTAATACCATAGGGCGATTAGTTAAGAAAAAAAATCCCATGGGCAGGTCAGTGGGATATTATAATTACATGGAATTAGTATGAACTATCTTATAATATTAAATAAGCATTCTCTATGTTCACAAGAGCAGAGTTGCGCTTTTTTAATTAAATCTCATCAAAGAGACTTCATGCCAAAATGCCACCAAAAACTGTTCGGTATAATTTTGAGAATTGTACTTTTACTATTTGTTTCAATAATTAAACATTATAAGTCTGTTTTTTTGCTCGCAAGTGTGTTGAAAAGCGTCGTATAAAACTGGCTCGCGCGATATGGGAGCCGAGTGTGTGCCCAACACAGCACTCTTGTATCATAATGCACTATGTCACTATAATTTACGTATTTAAAAAAAAATCCATACGCTAACCAGGGGGCGTCTTATAGTAAACAATTTTTTTTTGTAAAATCTTTACTTAATTTGCTTACTCAAAACACTATCTTGCGTTTATTAAATGTTTAATATAGGATGTTTGGCGGGTTTGCCAGTACCTATATTTACACTTGCGTAAAATCAAAACCAGCGCGCCATTTTCCACAAATATTTGTTATCGTTTTCGTTGTGTGGTTTAATTATAACATATTTTAAATGTCGAGTTCACGTAGGGAAGAATAGCAATACGTAAATAATATTATACAACGTGTAACGTTAAATGCGCAAAACCCAACTGATTTTTAATTCAATTGACCTATTTCAGAGAGACAAAAATTCATTTAGGAATTGTAAAGGTTTTATGTGCTGTTTTAGTTTTGGAAGATTCGTATTTGCATTGAAATAAAAGCTATTACTATCCCGCGTATGAGAAAATTTAAATTGCTCGACAACAATTTGTGTTTGTTTACCTATTTTGGCGGGTTTGCGCATGTGATGGCTTGACCTATTAATAAATAGACACGGCAACGTTTTTAATGAAGATTTTTTGATAAATGTGACCTGTATTAAAAAGTGGTTCAATTTATTCGGCTCGTTATTCTGATCAAACTATTTTCAGGTTTTGCGCATTTAACGTTACACGTTGTATAGATTTGACCCCGCCATACGTTTAGTAATTTTTCTTTTCTTATTCAAAACATTATTTTTTATTTATTTTTCTACAGGCTGTCTAGCGGTTTTGCCAGTGCCTTTATTTGCACCTATGGAAAAACAACCAGCGCGCCATTTTCCTTATAGTTGTTATTATTTTCGTTGTATATGTATTATCAAAAATACGAAGTTTAAAGTATTGTCACCAACAGACGTAGAAAAGTTTTTAAAAGCTCCGGATAGTCAGTACCTAACAACAAAGTGAAATGTCTGTACTTAGGTAAATGGAAGGCGGGGGTCGATAGCAAGCGTATAATGCAAACTGACATAGTACAAATGTGACACCTTATATATACTCCTAGATGATTATTTAATAATGCGGGTAACTGAATACATTACAACTTTCCACCCTAAATAATACATCTCCGTAAACCAAGAATCACTGGAATCTAATACAAAACACTATCAAAATACACTACAGTATTATTTAGTTTACTACAATATAAGTTAACCAATTAATATAATGCATTAACTTAAAATACATCGAGAACTTTATGATCTACACAATAATAATACAAGTTACAATTTACTCTTATTGATACTAATTATTAACTAACCTAGGTACTTATAAACTACTTAACGATAACAATATTTTGATGGTCTTTTTAAACGACATTCCCGTATAGGACGGGTTCGAACTCCTTCCGGAACCAGATTCTCAGGATTAGGAGCCCTTATACACGGATCAGGACTGGGAACATTAGGGAGAGGAACTGAGCTGGCCGCGGCTATGGACGGTAACACATCGACTTTCGCGGTTCGGTTCGGACTACACTCCCCTACGCTCTGAGGGGTCCGCGACTCAACCTGTGGTACCTCTGTACTGACGAGGGCTGGCGTCACCTCCGGCACCTTGGAACGCTCCACCTCGAGAGAACTCCGTTCTGTCGTATTGGTTGGACAAATCAAAGAACTACGCGATCGCTGTCTTAACTGATCAATATGTCTATGTGTTTCTTTCCCTGATTCATCCATAACCCTATAGTCTGTAGAACCCATTCTTTTTACTATTTGCCCAGGAAGCCATTTGTCATTACCTCTATACTGCCTCATCCATATTTCCTCCCCTAACTGTAAAGAACGGTCCGTACCTAGCTTTTGTTGCCGCTCCTGAACCTTTTTCACTTTCTGTTCCCTGTTGGGCCTTAAAGCATCTAATTTTGTACGTAAATTCCTACCTAACATTAGCGTCGCTGGACTTTCCCCGGTAGAACAGTGTTCCGTATTACGGTAATGTAATAGGAAGTTACTCAAAAATAAATTAATATTTTCTTTTTGTTTTGCCGCCTTTTTAATTGTTCTTTTAACAGTACGCACTGCATTTTCCGCGGCTCCATTTGATGCTGGGTGGTATGGCGCAGAAAAGATATGCTCTATGCCACGATTAGTTAAAAAATCTGATAATTCTTTGCTCGTAAATGGGGGACCATTATCCGAAACTATTTGCCTGGGTAAACCCCATCTAGAAAAAACCTCTGTGAGTTTTTCAATAGTAAAACTAGCCGCAGTACTAGGTACGGGGAACACTTCTAACCATTTAGTTCTTGCATCAACCATTACTAAATATATTTTACCAAAAATAGGACCTAAGAAATCTAGATGTACCCTCTCCCATGGTCTAGAGGGCCAGGGCCACGGTGTCACTACGTGTCGCTGCGGCGAGTCTGCCTCCCCCGCGCACACTGCGCACTCCCGACACGTCGCCTCCACCGCCTCGTCGATGCCCGGCCACCAAACATAGCTCCTAGCTGACGCTTTCGTCTTTACAATGCCCATATGCGGTTCATGTAACTCGCGTAATACCCTAGCTCGACATCTTTCTGGAATCACTACCCTGTGTCCCCACATGACGCAGCCTAACTCTTCATACAGTTCCTTACGACGGTTAAAATACGGTTGTAATTCCCGTATTTCATTATCCGTAGGCCACATATCCCGAATATAACTTATAACTCTGCTTAACATCGGATCTCTAATAGTCTGTTGCTTAATTATGTTATAATCTAGTAACAATGCATTTTGAGCGAAATGTAAATAAGTTTGCTCGGGAAGTGCATATGACTCATCGCTACTGTCAGGAACCGGTAATCTCGATAGTCCGTCCGCACCGTTTTGTTTTGTGTTGACGTATTCTATATCATACGTATAAGCAGATAGAATAATCGCCCAACGCTGTAATCTACTCGCCGCCATAGCCGGAACCCCGTGCTTTGGACCAAATATGCTTACTAATGGCTTATGATCAGTTCGCAAAGTAAAGCGTCGGCCATAAACAAATTGATGTAATTTTTTTAAACAAAATACAATAGCTAACGCTTCCCGATCTATCTGAGAATAATGTTTCTCGGCGTTGTTCAATGCGCGTGATACGTACACCACCGGCCGGTCCCGGCCATCGGAGCTTGGTTGTGTGAGTACCCCACCTAAACCACGCGCACTGGCGTCGCACGTCAACACTAACGGCTTATCTGGGTCATAATGAACCAACACTTCCGCGCCTGTTAATATTTTTTTTACTTTTGCCATCGCTTCCTCACACTGATCACTCCAATGCCAACTTACACTTTTCTTTAAAAGTTCATAAAGTGGTGACAATATACTACTCAAATTCTTGACAAACTTAGCATAAAAATTTACTAACCCTAAGAAAGATCGCAACTCCGTAACATCTTTCGGCCTAGGAATTTTTACTATTGCATTTACCTTGTCCGTGTCTACTTTTATTCCATCTTTAGATATAACATACCCTAAATATTTGACTTCATCCACCATGAATAGACATTTACTTCTTTTAAGCTTCATTCCATGATCTTGTAACCTTTTGAATACTCTTTCTAAAGTTTCCAAATGTTTATTTTGTGTCCCAGACGTACTTATGATTACGTCATCAAGAAATACTTCTACGCCTGGTATATCATTAAGAAGGTTCGACATAATCCGCTGGAAGATGCCCGGACTCGAAGACAACCCAAACACTAGTCTATTATATTTAAACAGGCCCCTATGTGTGTTTATCACTGTTAAATCTCTAGTATCATCCAATTCTATCTGATTATAGGCCTGGGATAAATCAATTTTCGAAAAGTACGTAGCCCCGTTTATGCTCACTAACATATCATCTATCTTCGGCAGCGGATACCTATTGACCAGTAAGACAGGATTTAACGTGACTTTATAATCGGCACAGATACGGAGTCCACCGTCAGATTTACGTACCGGTACCAAAGGTGTCGCCCAGTCCGAGCACTCGACGGGCTCGATGATGCCCGCGCGCAGCATCGCATCCAGCTCCGCATCGACTTGCCCCTTCAGAGCGTAAGGCAGCGGCCGCGCCCGGCAGTACACAGGGGTCGCCCCCTCCCGCAACTGGAGTGTTGCCTTACCACCTGTGTACCGTCCCAATCCGCCGCTGAATAACTCTTTATACCTATTTAACAAAACATTAGCAGTATCAGATTTTGTTTTTAAAATATTGCCATAATTAATCGCTTGTTGAAATGGAGGTATTTTTATGTCCATTTCGGATAACCATTGCCGGCCTAATAAAGAAGTTGTACCTCCATTGATCACAAATAGTTCTAAATATTTAATTTTTCCTTTGTACTGAACTTTTGGTCTTATTACACCTAATGGCTTGATATTGCTACCATCATAAAACTTTAACACTAAGTTAAATGGCTCAATTGATCTAGTACTAAAATACCTATCATATGTTTTCTTACTTATACATGAAACAGCTGAGCCTGTATCTATCTCCATCTTGATAACGGTGTCATCAATCTGCAATGATAAGCTTACCGGGGTATATCCGTTCAAACACAGTTGGTGTAATTCTTCTTCTAGCTCGTCCGAACTAGAATCACCTCCTGGTCCACCCAGCTGCTCGCTCCCGGTTGCTTCAACGTGGTTCAACCCGCGCCTTTTTCCTTTTCCTGTGCCCGACCGTGACTGAGGACACACGCGTCTCAAATGCCCACTCTGCTTGCATTTACTGCATATAAAATTCTTATAGCGGCACTCGTCTGTGGTATGGCCGCGCCAGCCGCACGCCGTGCAGCTACTGGCGCTTCTGCCCGTGTCCGGCGCAGCGCCCTCGCGACTCCCGCGCTGTTCACGCCCACGTTTTGTCCTCAACGCGTGTACATTTGCTGGTACCTCCGCGCTTACTTTATTTTCAACCACGGCCGCATCTCGCTCCGCCGCTTCCAACCCACAAGCCAATTTCACCGCCCCTGAGTACGTCAGACTGTCCTCTGCAAATAACCTTTGTCTGATGACGTCACTCTTAACTCCGCACACCAGCTGATCCCGCAGATTCTCCTCCAAATTTCCACCAAACTCACAGGTTTTCGACAGTTTTTTAATCTCGGTTAGGTATTGAGTTATATTTTCGTCGTCTTTCTGCCTTCTTTGACGAAACCGGAAACGTTCCGCCATGACAGCTGGTTTCGGCTGAAGATGATTTCTCAACATTGTGACGGCTTTTTCGTATGTTAACTCCGCCGGTTTGCTTGGGCTGCACAACGTGCTCAGTAACTCATAAGTTTGATCACCCATGCCGGTGATCAAGATCGCCAACCACATGTTCTTATCCACGTTATTGACTTTAAAATACATCTCCAACCTTTCCACGTACAAAGTCCAATTTCCTGACGTCACATCAAAGTCTCTTATTTTACCGATTTGTCCACTCGCCATTTTTATTCTGTATGTTTAACCGATACACCGAACACAATTGAACGAAGGTACTATCCTATTCTCGTCGCCACTGAAATGTCTGTACTTAGGTAAATGGAAGGCGGGGGTCGATAGCAAGCGTATAATGCAAACTGACATAGTACAAATGTGACACCTTATATATACTCCTAGATGATTATTTAATAATGCGGGTAACTGAATACATTACACAAAGGTCAGTTGAACTTTATAAATCTAAATGTGTCATCTCTATAATTACGTAGTAGTAGCGTATGTTCTTACAACAAGTCTATGTTTTTCCTAGCAAGTGTGTTGAAAAACGTCGTATAAAACGCGTGTGCATTGATCACTATACTCTCGGCTACCTTATCGCGCTCGCCTGTGGCTCGCGCTAATAATACCGTCTCGACTGTAATATCCAATAGAGCACACTTGTATCACAATGTACTATTGGCATACAGTTTATATTGACATAAGTATCTTGTTGGATATTTTTTTTTGGCATAATTTTAATTTGCAAAGTGTTACTAGGCGTAATACCCGGAGCCGAACTAGTTGATTAGGTTAAATATTTTTATTCTCAAAAAAGGTTAGGTTAGTTTAGAACTATGACCCCCCTACGACTAGAATAATAAAAAGGAGGTAATAGGTGCAATGTGCGCTAGCCATTATTAGCTATGCATTAATAAAAAGCTTTACTTTCAGATAAGTAGCGTTGCTCCACGAATACAGGAAAAGTTTTTATCCACTGCGGAAATTTTGACATATTAACCTTAAACCAGTTTTATTAAACATAATTTTTTTATTTTGATGCGTCTTCATACAAAAAAATAAAAAAATCGTTAACGAAAGATGTTTATTTTAAAAGTGGTTGTATGGCTAACCGGCGTCGGCGGCGCGCGGCGAAGCGGAACGCGCGAAAGTACCTACCTATCAGCTGTGCGGTCGCTTGATTCGCCGGCGTAGGTATGGTATATGTCTATGACCTATCGGTATAGGTATATGACGTGGGTTACTGGCCCTTGGATCTCGCTCAAAGAAATCAAAAATGCTTTCTTCGATTTCGATCGCCAGTCGGGGTCTGCCAGACCCTCGTGCATAATTCGGGGTTCTGAACTGTCCGTGATCAAGCAGCCTTTGAGTGGCCGCTAAAATGGTCCTTTCATTAGGGACCGCGGGGTTAAGGATTCCATGGGCTCGCATTCGAGGTATGCTCTCCGTCGCATACATTCTGCGAGCTGCTCGCAAACTTTCACCACTCAGTACATACACTCGCACCATCTCGTAAAACTCGCGGTTACTGAAGTCCGACATCGTGACCGGTAGGTACAAGCACGACACGTGCGGCGCGGCGCTTGCGCGGGAAAGCGATTAGACGCGACGTCACACGACAGCGCGTGCGATGAGCGAACTGTCGGCCACAGCGCCCGGCGCCGCCCTGCCGCCCGGGAGGGGGTTGCACCCCCGTGCAACACCGCCGCCTGTGCGCCGGCCGCCGCACGCGCCCATTGATATTATTACGAATAGTTTGTGTCCATATTTTGCTGATTTTAAGTAGGATAAAAACACAAAAAAAAGTATTGAATAAATTATGGAATTGTGTTCTATTACTGATATTGAACCACCAAAAAAAATTTGCGCACTGGTCAAAAACTTTTCCTGTATAAACTGTTGCTTATTTAGTTATATTTTGATTGAGTTGAGTATTATTTATGGATACAAAAAGTATTTATTTGATTTTCGTTTAAATACTACCCTTGTTTAAATAACATTATTAAATTGAAAATGTATTCAAAGTTAGGATTCCGGTGTAAGTATTCAAATAATCTAATCAAAGCACTTAATTGTAAGAGGCCTACAAATTGGCATCCACAGATAAGTTTTCTGACCCATTTGTCTTTATTTTCGCCTGACACTTTTGGATTCATCACTGGCTTGTTGTACACTGCAGAAATGCGTTATATCCAAGCCAATGACGATAAAGTCCCAAGAAGCGAGCTCGTGATTTGCTACTGACGGCTACATTTAATGAATAAACTGTGTGAGATATGATATGAATGAAGAGGCCGAATGATGGGGTCGGCTTCCAGTGTAGCCGGATGCAGCTGAATATCAGTATTATACATGAAGCGACCGCTTATCTGACCACAACCCATTCTGGGTAATACGATGCCCCTCGGTCAGACTTCCGGGCTATCCGTTACGACACTTGATAGATAGAGCTCTTTTGTTTTTTTCTTTTGCAAATGTTGCAGCATCATGCTCATAGCTAACCCGTGTGTGCAGGTCGGCGCGGCAAGGGCCCGCACGCGCTCGGCGAGGACCTGCCGGGCGGCCGCGACAGAGAGCTGCGCGACAGAGATAGCACCTCTTCTAATTCTAGTGAGCCTATTTTATGTACAGTCACGGACTTAAATTGATGAGCTACTTGGCACTGTTCGTATTTTAGCCGTGTAATGCAAATTGGGCTTAGTCGGTTATACTCGTACATCCAGACACGGAAAGTCATGTCTTCATATTATAGAAGAAGAAATTTATATTTAATGTCTTTACCGGTTGGCTAGCCTGAGAGCCGGAACTACAAACTTGACAGCAGAGTGACTACTCAAATTCAACCAATTGCAGGTCTAGCAACCGTAACCTAGCGACGATTGTTTGAACGTAGCCATAGTAACGTTAGCGTAAGGAGAAAGAATCATGGCGAGATCCCTATATTCATTTATACAAAAAAAAAAGTTAATTTAGAGGGTTCAAAATGTTTTCCAATGTTGAGAATACATCACCAGAAGTAGATTGATATACTTATTATATTTTTAAAACCCCGCATAATTAAAATATTTCGAAATGAACATATCAGTTTTTCGTTTCATCTGGTTGCCCATTTTTTTAGTTAGCCCAAGTTTTTAGTTTTTATTAAAAAAACAAAGTGACAAGTGACACTAACGGATCTATCAAATTGACAACTGACAGGGTCTTTACAACTGATTACCATAGTAACGAAAAACAAACAGTTCTAACAATCTTTGACAAAATAAAAATACGATTTTAGTAGATTGTATTTCAGTGAATTTTATTTTAAACCAATATTACTTATTAATTCTTCTTGTCATGTGAATCGTTGTTTACAGCGGCGATATGAGTTGAAAAGTACATTGATTATTAATTATTGTAACAATTTCCATAAAAAGATGGATGGATTGCGTGAAATATGATAAGAGTAGAAAAGATGCTACTACTGTGATGAAGGTCCAAGAGTCCAGACAGACAACTTATAAACTGGGATAAGAGCGGGAGTATGACACCCATCACATCCGCACTGCTCCGGCTGTAGCAGCAGTACGAGTAGTACGACACCAACCGTCTACATTGGGGGTGCATTGATTTTGTATAGATTATATCTACCAGTTGATGACGTCAAACTAATATCAAGCTTGTGTAAATATTGATGAGCGAACCTTAATCTGTTGAAAGTGTGGACAGTGGTTCGTCTTAGGCCTCGTTTACGGAGACGCGGGGCGTCGAGCGTGGCGATGGGCGGCGCGGCCCGCACTGAATTCAAACATATGGCGTTGTATGAGTGCGTTTACGGAGAAGCGTTTTTTCACGCGTTTGCTTGAAATGGGGCGTTTTACGCGGCGGGGCCCGCGGATGTCACCGCCGCGTCACACGTTGCGTTTAACGCGACGGTGCACGCAGAGGTGCCCGCGGCAGAACCTTCTGCCAGTCTTATTTGGAAATCGCACAACGCAGACGTAGTTACTGTCGCAATGAAGTACGATTTAAATAATTTGTTTTTATTTCTCGCTTTTTAGTGGGTCAGTTTGTAATTTATCTAAGTTACAGTAACCTAATATCAACTGCTTATCCCCTTTTACAAAATATTGCTTTTCCCATTTTGCCATATTTTGCGATATGACGCAGGCTTTCGATTATGTCCATCATAATACATTGTTAAATAAGTTAGAAGCCTATGGCATAAGAGGCAACGTACTCGAACTAATGAAATCGTATTTAGAAAACAGAACACAATTACCGAAATTAGTCGCATCAATGTAATTAATAAACATGAAGAGATATCACGGTCACGAGAACGCAAAATTACATTCGGTGTTCCACAGGGAAGCGTTGTGGGCCCGTTTGGATTTATATTATATGTGAATGATATGCCCACGTCCATTAAACATCCCTTGACTATGTTTGCTGATGATAGTACCATTACGATCCCGTGTAAAAACGTAAATACATATGAAACGGACATAAATGATTCTCTTGACAATTTGATTAAATATCTAGATAAGAATAATTTGAATATAAATTTAAGTAAGACTATGATAATGCACTTTAGACAACGTATGCCTCGTGTACCTAACCTTAACATACACTATAAAAATAACGACATTGATGAAGTAACTGATACCAAATTTTTAGGATTACAAATAGACTGCAGTTTAAACTGGAAAGCACATATTGACAGGTTGTGTAAAAAATTGAGTTCGTCTGCATTTGCTTTACATAGACTATCCTCCATAATGGATACAAAAACACTTCTTGCGGCATACTACGGTATTGCTGAATCTTATTTACGCTATGGTGTCATTTTCTGGGCGAACTCCACCGACAAAGAGACAGCATTTAAGGCTCAAAAAAGATGTCTCCGGTCAATGTTTAAACTAAAAACCACCGACAGTTGCAAGCCATATTTCAAGCAGTACAACATATTGACCCTTCCGTGTATCTATATTCTTGAAGTGGCTATGTTTGTGAAGAACAATCCAAATCGTTTTGAACGTTTGGCCGATGTATACCCAAGAAACAGACGTGACAATTCAAAATTAAATATTGTACCGTGTCAAACCACTATGATGCGCAAAAGTATTTATTGCATGGCCCCAGTTGTTTATAATAAATTGCCAAGTGCATGGAAAGACTTAAAAACGTTACAATTCAAAAGTACACTTCGTAAATTGTTAATAGATAAAGCATATTACAGTGTAACCGAGTTTTTAACGGACCATTTTTATCAGACTACCTTGAATTTTTAATTAATTAATTATTGTTTTGCTTAAGGAATATTTATGGTGTGTTGTCTATGACCTGGAATTTTGATGTTTGTTTGTTTATTTATCTTCGGACCACGATTTGTATTTCTTGTATATACCTACTGTTACTGACAATTTAATTTTTTTTTTTTTTTTTAAATGAGTATTTGAATTTTAATAATTTTATTTAATGAGAATGACATAACTAATTTAATGTTCCAACAAGAGTTTAAATTTTAACAATTTTATATAATGAAAATGTTTGCATGCTGAATGGTGAAATATGGCAGAATTCTGATGAAAACCTACTACTACCTACTTATGTAAACCCATATTTGCAAATAAATGCTATTCTATTCTATTCCCGATGCAAGGACGTTAATCGTTAAGAAGTTCTGCTGGTACTTTACCATCAGCTCTACTTAACCATATGCATTGTGACGAGCATAACTAAAGTGATCGAATCGCAATCCGTGAAATATAGGTGTGGCTATAATATTTAAAAATTTCCCTCGATTTCTCCAGGATCCTATCATCGGATCCTGACCTGATAACAATGAGACCATTTTGGAAGCATATTCTTTCAAACATGAAAGAATTTTGGAAATCCGTCTATATATGAGGGAGATGTAAACATCCGAATTGATAACCTGCTATTTTTAGAAGTCGGTTAAAAACCGACTTGAGTAACCCGCGTGCGCCGCAGCGTCGCCCGCCGCGCGCTTCGCTACACGCGTGACGTGTCGCGGCGGGCGCAGCGGCGCGCCCCGCCACAGTTCCCGTGTCGCATCTCTACGAACAACATCGTACATTGCCATATGTTTGTGTTTACGCGTGCGATGGTAAGTGCCGCTTCACGCGCCGCCTCTCCGTAAACAGAAAAAACGTCCGACGCGCCGCGAAACGCCTCGCTGCACACGCCGCCCAACGCCCCGCGTCTCCGTAAACGAGGCCTTAGTGTAATAAAGTTCATTAAAAAAATTATAAAAATAAAATCAGGTTAGTCTAATAAAAAAAATCATCATCATCTTGATAATGTCTTTATTCCTCTTCTACAAAAACATAATGAGGGTGGAAAATCATCAAATGACTTCTCCCGCTCTGATCCGAGCGGGAGGGCGTGTCAGACTTTTACTGACTAAAACCCACCCTTGTTCCATCAGTTGCCTGTTGCCAAGGGCCCTGGTATCCCTTTCGAACTTTCCCGCAACCCTGGCAGACAGTTGATACACCTCATTGTCCAAAGTGTAAATCAAAATCCAGTGTCGAGCAGAAAGTCAAAGATAAGCGTGAGATTCAAAAGTCCGTGGTAGAAGCCGAGTATTCAGGGTAAAACAGAAATCAAATGTACAAGAGAGTAGCCAAAAACCGTTAAAAGGAAGCGAAATAACACGGAAGCAAGAACACACACCAGTAGCAAGCTAGTCTGGCCGTCTGGCGGACAAACCACAGATTACATAGAGATAAGTCTGGCGGGTCTTACACTGACAGCCGCCGTTTCGTTCTGAAATAATGAGCTCCTCGTTAAACTATTTACTTATTTATAATGCGGTGCTGGTGTTATAAAAATATTGTAACTGCCTGAAGATACTCTTTAGGCACCCAAGAGTATAAGAATTAGAATTCCAATTTCTCTAAAAATCTTAATTTTTTCGTAAAAATTCTGCCATGATTCTTTAATTAGTCATTTCGACAAATTCGAAAATAACGTCTCTGACATCGATATTTCAACTGTCACTGTGTTCGGATAGGTTTTCAGAATTATCGAGTTAATGAGGTCAATATCAAAGAGATTGGATAAACATTGTATTTATTTATCATTGAGAACTTACCAGTTAACCTCTATGGATTAGACTATTTCCGATTACTAGTAATTTGTCATCTTGTTTACGAGCATGCGATTTAAGTTCGTGTTTAATCGTGTCATCTCGTGAATGTATGAAACTGCAAAATTGAAAAGTTTGAAAGTGGCTCATCAATTAAAGTCCGTGACTGTACTTACATTTCTAATTACAAAATCAATCTCACTTTGAGTTATATTACTAGCTGCTGCCCTCGTGGACCCTAATTCTAGGGTTCCGTACCTGAAGGTTGCCAAACGGAACCCCTATTACTAAGCCTCTGCTGTCCGTCTGTCTGTCAGCGAGCAGTATTTCATGAACCGTAATAGTTAGACAGTTGAAAATTTCACAGATTATGCATTTCTATTCCCACTATAACAACAAATAATATGTTTTTTATAAAACTCACAATTTATCATCAGCTATCTGCCAGTGAAAGTTACGTCAAAAAAGGTCCAGCAGTTTCGGAGATTTGCCGGCACAAGCAGACAGACACAAAAATTTAAAAAAAATATTTTTCAAAATATAAGTTCCGTATCTATTTTCATTTGCATTTCGTAAAAAGCTGTTATTTTGACATTACAAACAGACACTTTATTTATTTGTAAATAAAGTGAATACTACAATTGACAACACAACACACAAGTGCAGTCCTAGTGCAGCAGTGCAGTAGTAGTAGTGTGTACTACAAGTGTAATATAAGTGTATACTTAGATGTTTTATGAAGGCGTCCACCATTGGCGAAGAACACTAGAACTACTAGACTATTACGAAAATGAAGTATCATTATGATTGGATATCATTAATTTATTTTTAAAAGCAGGGGTATAAAAGATAATAGTCTTCAAAAATACAACGTTTGCTTATCAGAATAATATCTTATCTGAACGCATTCCCAATTTTTACGTTCCTAGAAGTGTCCATCTGTCCTTACTTTTTAGGGTTCCGTACCCAAAGAGTAAAACGGGACCCTATTACTAAGGCTCCGCTGTTTATCTGTCTGTCTGTCTGTCCGCCTGTCACCAGGCTGTATCTCATGAACCGTGATAATTAGACAGTTGAAATTTTCACAGATGGTGTATTTCTGTTGCCGCTATAAAACCAAATACTAAAAAACAGAATAAAATAAATATTTAAGGGGGTTCCCATTCAACAAACGTGATTTTTTTGCTCGGTTTTGCTCGGTATTGATAACGGCAACAGGTGGATGCTTGAAATATTCACAGAATATTAAGTTATATATTTACTTTAAAAATAAACAATTAAAATAAAACAAATATTTAAAGGGGGCTCTCATACAACAGACATGATATTTTTTTTGCCGTTTTTATAGATAATGGTACAGAACCCTTCGTGCGCGAGTCCGATTCGCACTTGGCCGGTTTTTAAAGTCTTAGCCAATAAGTACTTTACTCCACATGTTCTTAAAAATGTATTAAAAGACGTATTAAGTTGAAAGCCGATAGTAATCGAGAATGTACGCTACGCCACTGGTCCACTTAACGTGATCGCTACCTAGGCTTTAATAGAACTCAATCGCCATGACGAAAGGAACGTCAATAGCCGGGTACAGCGAGCCGCCTCACGAGCCGCCTCACGAGACGCTGCAAGCGGGCAAAGGCTTGCTCGGCATCAACTCGCTTCACGTGGGCTACACATATCCTCGACGCGTTCGAGCGATGGTCGAGGAAGTTAGTGATGGATGGGGCCGTGTTTCGTAACTTTTGACGTTCAAAAACTGCTGATCCTCGTTCTACTTTAAATGAATGTTTTGTATTTTACTTTGAGCAGGTCAACCAGCGAAGAAGGCGATAGTGACGACGCAGTTCGTGGAGTGGGCGTCGTCGGAGTTCGCGCGGCCCGAGGGCGGCGACTCGTGGCGCGCGGACTGCGAGAGCCGGCCGCACCACGAGCGCGCCTGGCGCCTCGCGCGCAACCGGCGCCTGCGCAGGGACGCGGCCGGTGAGACACGCACATAGATACTTTTTAAAGCTATTTATCACATTATTCGCGCCGCGCCCTGCTTTCATCATTTTTATGCTTACGGCTTCACAATTTTGGCCAAATTGCCCCTCTGAGATAACGAATGTCTGTCCCGCAGGCCTGCTGCGCGCGCGCGTGTCGCGCCTGGAGACGCAAGCCTTCCACTCGCGCTGCCCGCTGCCGCCGGCCGTCGTGCTGTTCCATCCCTACGAGCAGCACGCCGCCGTCGCCTCCAAGGACAACTTCGGGTCAGTACCACGCGCACTGTACTGTACAGTACAGTACTACGGCCTTCCACTCGCGCCTCCAAGGACAACTTCGGGTCAGTACCACGCGCACTGTACTGTACAGTACAGTACTACGGCCTTCCACTCCCGCCTCCAAGGACAACTTCGGGTCAGTACCACGCGCACTGTACTGTACAGTACAGTACTACGGCCTTCCACTCGCGCCTCCAAGGACAACTTCGGGTCAGTACCACGCGCACTGTACTGTACAGTACAGTACTACGGCCTTCCACTCGCGCCTCCAAGGACAACTTCGGGTCAGTACCACGCGCACTGTACTGTACAGTACAGTACTACGGCCTTCCACTCGCGCCTCCAAGGACAACTTCGGGTCAGTACCACGCGCACTGTACTGTACAGTACAGTACTACGGCCTTCCACTCGCGCCTCCAAGGACAACTTCGGGTCAGTACCACGCGCACTGTACTGTACAGTACAGTACTACGGCCTTCCACTCGCGCCTCCAAGGACAACTTCGGGTCAGTACCACGCGCACTGTACTGTACAGTACAGTACTACGGCCTTCCACTCGCGCCTCCAAGGACAACTTCGGGTCAGTACCACGCGCACTGTACTGTACAGTACAGTACTACGGCCTTCCACTCGCGCCTCCAAGGACAACTTCGGGTCAGTACCACGCGCACTGTACTGTACAGTACAGTACTACGGCCTTCCACTCGCGCCTCCAAGGACAACTTCGGGTCAGTACCACGCGCACTGTACTGTACAGTACAGTACTACGGCCTTCCACTCGCGCCTCCAAGGACAACTTTGGATCACTACTGCACGTATCAGTGGCGAAAGCTCCATACAAATTGCTTCCTACTGACTTCCATTCGCGAGATTCGAAACAACTCTATTGCTACCTACTGAAAAAAAACACAGTCAATAATGTCTACTATTACCAAAAGATATAGTAACACTACGAGTGTCTAATTCACCGTAACATTGAAAAACCAAAGCCTATTTTTAGCTTCGAATTCCAACCACAACATAATTTATTCTAATATAACCCGGCGTCACAACTTATTAATCGTGAACTAAAATTCATAAAATAGCAATCCCGTTTTGACGTAAATTTAGGTCACGTGATACCGTTGATATGGAAAACAACGGGTTACGACAGAGGCAGAAATACAAAAAATGCGTCGGCGAGAACGAGATGGAGGAATATTTACATTTTATTTGGTTTTACCTGTTTGGCACTTATCCCACCGCCGCCGGCGAATAACGCGCGTGTAGAGCTAACAACGAGTTGGTGAGCAGCGAGTGCGCGACGGTGACGAGCGATTGCTCGCTCGTACGTGCGTGAGTGTCTCAGCGAGTGTTCTGCATTTTATTGGATTCGTTTTATTACTGTAATCATTTTAAAATTATAAGTATAATTGAATACTAATAATTGAGTAATAGTGAGTTTAGGCCTTAATGCACTCATAATTAAGCACCTACCTTTTCATGAAGTATGATCGGCCACCGGCCGCCGCCACCGCGTTACTGCGAAATATTTGTTCCATGATAATTTTAAAATGACTCAAACTGCCAGACGATTATTACTGAAAAAAAAAAAAACAATGACCTACATAGTTCTCAAATTCATAATCATTTATCATCGTTATCGTTAATGGAGCGATTGCCTATCTGACCACCACAACCCAGTAACTGGGTACGATACCCCTTGGCAAGACTGGATGTCAGACATTCACAATAATTAAAAGAATATATCATAATTAACATATTAAAACTTTTTGACAATTTTATTATGAAAACAAAGAACGTTCGGCGGTAATGGTAGTACGGTATTGACAGGCAATATTCGGACGAAAGTCTGCCAGGGTGTCACGTGACCGCTGACTGGCTTGTTCGAACAGTTCATATACGAATTTCAAGGCAAGGTTCTGTTTACGCCGTAAACTGTCTGGAAATAAGAGCACATAATACTGTTCCAATGATTAAAATAGCTGAACAACATGATTTATTGAAATGCACGAAGGAGTATCCCAAAATTCGCGATAAGTTTCAAATTGTTTAAAAGTAAAGGGTGTCAGTTAATGCTGCTGCTGCTAACAGACTGTACCTCTTACAGTTGCGCTTGTTGCTGCTACTGACGACAGACGTTGTCCTGTCGTGAGTTATGGTAAAGTTCTTACTTAATTCCATAGAAAAAACGACGTTCAGTTTTTACCAAAAGAGAATGACCATATCCCGTATCGCTATTTGTTCCGCTGAGACTTAGGTTTCTAATGTTGATATTATAGTTGAATAATTAGTAACTAATTATGGCTTAACGTGCTTTCCGAGGCACGGAGAGAAGGCTTTTTGTTTATTATTTTAATTTCGTTTGTTTATTTTCTTTCTTATCTATTTACATTTTAAAATATTTTTATAAAAACATTTTAAAATATAAAAAATGAGCTCCGCCGGGGTCGGGAGCAGGGTCCAAGCTACCGGTTTATTATAATTATTAAATTGTAATAACAAGCTGTTAGGGTGTTTAATTAAGCAAAACTTTTGGTTATACGAAAGACAGAATGTTTTCGAGACCTTTGCCTGTTCTAAACAACATTATAAACTCTTTGAAAACAGAATAAACGCGCGCCATAGGATTCTATGCGCACGCATCCCGAGCTGAATATGCGGACGACTGAACGGCGGGCGTTCTCTTTCTAGCATATGTGCACATCTCATTCGTTTTGTTTTAAGCACAGTCTCGCACGGTATTTAATTTTATAATTTGTTTATTATTATTGTATAATTAATAGAATGATTTCATTTATATGTTTTGTTTTAATGTATACTTACTAGTAGGTCATTATTATTTTGCGATTTGGATTTATTTTAATAACATTATGTTTGTATGTCACATAGATTATTTTTTAAGCGAAGACTGAAATTGTGCCAACACTTACGGCAAATAAAAATGTACCCATATTCTGATTCACTTCAACTTTTTGGTTGGTTCGATAAATAAGTACCTAATTACTGTAAACCTATCTTCGTTTAATAAAGAAATAACCACTAGAAGAATAACCACTTAAATAAACAAAAAACGTGGACATTTTGCATAAAGATAAGTTCTGGTTTGGATTAGTACCTATATATTTACATAACTGTAAACAAGTACCTACACTAATTAAAATAAAATGGGTGCGAGTGAAACCAATATGTGGTAGAAAAAACATCCATTTCGTTTTTTAAACGACTGTACATGCGCCAACTCTTGGCGCCAATTTTTGAATGCGTGAGTTGCTACTGTGACGTCTTCCTGTATTCTTTCCGTTTCCACAGATTGTTTTTGTTTTTTTTTTGGGAATATTTATGTTTTTTTAATTATTTCCTTTTCTTGAGCAATAATAATATTTTATGTAATTCCGTCACATTAGTAACTTGTTGAAAATTTTACAATAATATTCCATATCACACCAGCCATTCTCAAGTGATGCGGTTACTTAAGAAAATCATTTCATCAGCGAAAAAAAATCTGCTGTTTCCTAAAGGATATTGACCAAGCGACTATGGAACCTCGTATCGATATGAAACATGCAGTGACCCAAAGATTTATGGTTTAAATTAAAGCATTATTTTAGGGCTTTCAAATGTAATTTACCATTTTATCATAATTCTCCGCATTACACGGTAATTAGATCTCAAAATCTTGGTTCAGAATCGAATCTCTTATTGACTTTTGGTCACAATGTATGGTGGTAAATTCAAAATACGAATTAGTCAACATGACATTTGAGCATTGTCAATACTCGTCAATTCTGACAGCGTTAAAGGTTTATTTAAAGCCTTAAGAGTTAGGTAAGTAAACACTCAAGAAATCACATGTAACAGAACATCGAACATTGAGACTAAACGTAACTGGCGAAATGTGGGTGTAGGTGCTGCTACACACAGAACAGATAAAAGAGGTTACACACCTCTAACTAACCCTTTGGGGAATAATTCAGGAGCGATATTATGTTACTTCGTATTAATAAATCAACTTTTTATTTTTCAATCATATTCCAAACAATTTATAGTTATATTGGACCATGGCTTAGCTGCGTCTCACTTAAGATACGGCATAATCTTTTGGGGAAATTCTACCGATTTCAACATCGCATTCAAGGCCCAAAAGAGATGCATTAGGTCAATGTTTAGGTTAAAGACTGATGATTCTTGTAAACCGTATTTTATAAGATACAAGATATTAACTTTGCCTTGTCTGTACATCCTCGAAACAGTAATGTATGTTAAAGCGAATCCCAAATTATTTCCACGTTTATAGGACGCGGTCCCACGTAATAGACGGGATGTGAGCATAGTTCGCGTATATCCTGCTAAAACTGCACTCATGCGCAAAAGTATCATCTGCATGGCTCCAACTATATTTAACAAGCTACCTAAGCGTTGGAAGGAGCTAAGTATCAATGCGTTCAAACGTCAGTTGATAGTGTTTTTATCGCAAAAAGCTTATTATAGTGTCTGAATTTTTAGTTGAAAAACTTGTCTAACATTAATTTTACTATACTGAAGTCTATTGATTATAATAATATTTAGTAATGTGACTAAAATATTTGTACGCCAATATATTATAAGGCTAAACATGATTGGACTATAATGTAACTGATTAACATATTGCATGCTCTTGGGTGTGTATACCATGTTTATACAAATAAATAAATCTTATCTTATTACGGTGAGAAAATGTGGCGTCCGTACCAACGCGGTGTCAATATCAACGTTAATAAACATGTAGGAAGAATAGATATGAAGTTATTAAACATAATATTAAGATCATAATAATTATTATGTAGCTGCCACCCGCTATAATGCCGTTCCACTATACTTCTAATATGACTTACTGATGATGTAGAAATCCAAGAAGCCAGAGTATTGTAGGTATTTTCACTAGCTTCTCTCAACTATTGCCAACGTAACTACCGCAGTAGAAGCGAACAATTAATACACGGACGAAATGAGTTCTCCATAGTGAAGCACTTACTAATGTGACGCAATTACATAAAATGTTATTATTGCTCAAGAAAAAGAATTTATTCAAAAACCTAAAATATTCACAAAAAAAAAACAAAAACACAAGCTGTGGAAAAAATACAAGACGTCACAGTAGCAACTAACGCATTCAAAAATTGGCGCCAAGAATTGGCGCATGTACAGTCGCTTATAAAACGAAATGGATGTTTTTATCTACCACATATTGGTTTCTGCCCGCGGATTCACTCGCACCCATTTTTTTTTAATTGGTATAGGTACTTGTTTACAATTATGTAAATATATAGGTACTAATCCAAACCAGAACTTATCTTTATGCAAAATGTCTATGTTAGTTATTTCTTTAAGTGGTTATTTAAACGAAGATAGGTTTACAGTAATTAGGTACTTATTTATCGAACCAACCAAAAAGTTATTTGCTGTAAGAGATTTCCCCAATTTCAGTCTAAACTTAAAAAATTCTTTAAACTTTTATACACGACAAAAGAGAAGCATAATAAGAATGTTTTACTGTATCATCAAAATATTAATCGCTTCTCTGGCAAAATCCTAGACGTGGAATTGTTAATAGATAAATATCATATGGATATCTTATGTTTTTGTGAAACCTGGTTAAAACCAGATAGGATGTTGTTTAATGTAAATAACTTTTCAGTTGCCAGTGCATACAACAGGTCCTCAATAGGCGGTGGTACCTTGATATTATGTAATAGTTCTTTTAGACTTAAGGAA
Organism: Lithophane leautieri; assembly: GCA_949152455.1. Lineage (NCBI taxonomy): Eukaryota > Metazoa > Arthropoda > Insecta > Lepidoptera > Noctuidae > Lithophane > Lithophane leautieri. The sequence continues at coordinate 18,362,740 of OX424467.1, forward strand.
AGGAAGGATATCACTGCTTGCTCTGTTGATCGCTTATGTAAGGTAGCATGTGCAGAGGTTGAGGGCCATACTTTCTTATGTGCTTATAGACCACCAGCCGCAAACTTGTCATCATTTTTAATCATTATGGAAGATATACTAGGTAAGCTTTTTAAAGATAATAAATTCGTTTTTGTTTCTGGTGACCTAAATATTGATCTATTAGTTAATTCACCAGATAAATGTAAGCTTACATCTTTGTTTAAATCATTCAATTTAAAATATGTTTTTAATGAAGCGACTAGAATAACGGCAACCTCAGCAAGACCACTCACAAAAAATAAATTGAAAAGGTTTAATAATAATCTCCTTAGCAATCTTTCAACTGCTTGTTTTGATTCACAAGACCCCAATATAAACTACGGTACATTGTTTTCTACAGTATACCAAGAATTCAATAAAGCGTGTCCTGTGAAAAATGTAACAATAAATTCTAAACCAAAATTTAGTGAATGGGCCACTACTGGCATTAGAAAAAGCAAAAATATTTTATATAATTTGTACAATGAGAAATCTTTGACTTCTGATCAAGTCATTCATAATTATGTCAGAAACTATTCTAAGATATTTAAAAGAGTCTGCGCTCAAGCTAAATCTAAATTAATAAGTAACAAAATTAGTTCTTCCAATAACAAAATAAAAGCTGTGTGGCAGATAATTAACAAAGAAACTGGAAACACAAAACAGAGAGATCATAATGAATTGTCTTTAAAAATTGATAATAAAACCATTTCAGATAAGTTGAAGGTTGCTGAGACACTGGAAAACTTCTTTACCAACATCCCAATTGAGGTTACGAAATCGCTCCCCTCATCATCTATTATTAAATGAATCTCTTCTAAAAGAAAACTTCAGTAAGGACATTCCAAGTTTCGAATTCAAGCCTATTTCTATTGTCACAATTAAAAAAGCATTTAAAAGTCTTAACATAAAAAACACTGAAGACTTATGGGGGATTTCCGTTAAGGTTCTTGGAGATATTATTGACACAATTGCTCCTCTCCTAACAGGCATATTTAATCAATGTTTAGATAGAGGTACGTTTCCTGATTTAATGAAACATAGTAAAGTAGTACCAATTTTCAAATCGGGTAGTAAGAGTGATCCCTCTAACTATAGACCAATATCTGTGCTACCAGCATTAAGCAAAATATATGAAAAAATCATGCTAGACCAAATGTTGGCACATTTTAATTCAAATGGGATTTTACATAGTCATCAGTTTGGTTTCACGAAAGGTAGGTCGACGACTGACGCAGGAGTAAAACTCATCAGTCACATTTTAGAATCCTGGGAAAAGTCCCAGGATGCAATTGGCATTTTCTGTGACCTCTCAAAAGCGTTTGACTGCGTTGACCACAATACACTAATCTGTAAATTACACCACTACGGAATACATGGACAAGCTGCTGATCTTGTTCTTTCCTATCTTTCAAACAGGCAGCAAAAAGTAAATGTTAATGGGGCGACGTCCTCGGGGTCTCTGGTTAAGATTGGCGTGCCTCAAGGTTCGATTCTTGGCCCTTTCCTATTTCTAGTTTACATTAATGACCTTCCTTACATGATGGCTAACTTATCGGATATAATTCTATTCGCCGATGACACTTCTCTTATTTTTAAAATAGATAGGAAAGATACGGATGTCTTACATGTCAACGATAGTCTGGCAGTTCTTTCGAAATGGTTCGCAGCTAATAATCTTTTACTTAATGCGAACAAAACTAAATGTCTTAAGTTCTCATTACCTAACGTTCCTCAAGTAGGACTAAATTTAAAACTTGATGACAAGAAATTAGATGCTATTACGGAAACTGTATTTCTAGGAATTACTCTAGACTCGAAATTACAATGGGGCGCCCACATTAGAGCTCTTTCAGGCAGATTAAGTTCAGCTGCATATGCAGTAAGAAAAATAAGGCAGTTGTCTGATATAGCCACAGCTAGGTTAGTATACTTTGCTTATTTCCACAGTATTATGTCTTATGGCGTTCTGCTGTGGGGATCGGCAGCTGACGTAGATTCAATTTTCATTTTGCAAAAGAGGGCAGTTCGCGCAATCTATAAAATGAGTCCTCGTGAGTCTCTTAGAAATAAATTCAAAGAAATTGATATACTCACTCTGCCTTCTCTCTATATCTTAGAAAGTATTTTGTATGTTCGCAAAAACTTAGGGCTTTTCAAAAAAAGAAGCGACTTCCATAATATAAATACACGTAGTAAACATGAAATTGTGATACCCAAATTTAGATTAGCTAAAACTAGTAAGTCGTTTCTTATAAACAGTATCCGCTTTTACAATAAGTTACCAAAGCCAGTTACAGAACTTAACCATGGTAAGTTCAAAACCCACATCAAACGTGTCCTTATCAAAAAAGCATATTATAAGATTAAAGACTACGTTGAAGACAAGGAAGTTTGGCAATAATACCTTCTGCACATGTGGCTTCCCTGGTACCTCATTAACGGCATAATTTTGTAAGAGTCTATTAACTGGTCCCAAATTACCATGTTTATTTTTTTTTTTTACATTCATCGCAGACAGACATAATAATAATCATAGTATTATTTGACATTATATACCTACTATTTAATTTCAACTCTATAGTAGTGGCTTTTGCGGACATGTTAATTATTCAGATTTGTTACAGTTCTAATGGCAATCATGTCATTTGCTTTAAATAGGTTTTTATCTGTAGTATCTTATTTATCGTATATAGATTCCTTTCTATCTTGTGAATGTGAGAACGTCGTAGGCTTAGTGAACTGTAGACTTTTATTTTTAATTTTAATTTAATTTTTTTTTTTTTTTTATGAACTTTATCTGAAACTTTTTGAAAGACCTACACTGTCCTCCCATAACTATTAACACTGTAATTCGAAATTATTGTAAAAGCCAATTATCTTTTAAAAGAGTAACCATGGAGTTTCTTGCCGGCTCTTCTCCATAGGAAACGACCAATTGGAACCGTGCACCTAGCTTCTGACGTTTCATAAGTGCCCATGTAGGCTTATGTGAAATAAAATATTTTGATTTTGAAATAATCTATTTTAATAATATATAATATTATAAGGTTGATTAGAACAGGCAAAGGTCTCGAAAACATTCTGCCTTTCGTATAAAAGTTTTTTAAACATCCTAACAGATTGTTAATACAATGTAATCGTTATAATAAACCCAAATAACCCCCCCCCCCTAATTCTTGGACCCTGCTTCCGGACCCTGGCGGACCTCTATTTTTTTTATATAAACAAACGAAATTAAAATAATAAATAAAATGCCTTCCCTCCGTGACTCGGAAAGCACGTTAAGCCATAATTAGTTACTAATTATTCAACTATAATTTCAATAATTGGATGTGTACTTTTATTGTTGTGCTTAAGTCAAGAAGGTTAGATTGCTTACATACTCTTTGAATGCCAATGACATATGACATTACTTGCGTGAAAAAAAAACTATGTATGGATAAAATGGGAAATCGAAATAAAAACTAATAGTTTTATGATGTTTTTTTATGCGGAGAATTTAAAGATTCGCATTACTAGATAAAATCATTGTATTTTAAAACATGAATTATCAACATTAGAAACCTAAGTCACAGCCGAACAAATAGCGATACCGCATATGGCCATTCTCTTATGTTCGCATAGCTCGTCCAAATGTAGGGACAGGTGGTTTTCTTTTCGCGATTTCACGGTTGGTCCCATAGTGAAATTTGTTTATAATGATGAATACAATGACCCCTAAAGAGATTTTGTGTATGAAAGATACATCTATACTAATATTATAAATTCCAAAGTAACTCTGTCTGTCTGTATGTTACTTTTTCACGCCTAAACCAATGAACGGAATTCGACAAAATTTGGCAAGGAGATAGATGGCACACTGGGGAAGGACATAGGCTACTTTTTATCGACATACAGCGCGGGCGAAGCCGCTGGCGGAAGCTAATCTTACATGTACAAATACTTACATTATAAGCAAATAAATGATTTGTATTTATACTATTGGCAGGATCTGGGACTGGGGCACGGCGGCCAAGCTGTGCGTGGGCTCGTGGCGGCGCGCGTGGGGCCGCATCACGGCGCTGGCCTACCTCAACGCGCACCAGCACGCGCTGCTGGCCGTGGCCTCGCACACCGGCAACCTCGCCATCTACAGGTACTGCTCCTGGCACTGGGCACGGTACAAGCTGTGCGTGGGCTCGCAAGCACGAGTTGAGCTGGGAGCTAATGCAACTCACATATTTAGAGAAATAACATAGTTAGCGCTTTTGACCTAAAATCCTTTTTTAATCTTATGCGCACTTATTTTGTACACTTGTCCAGGCCGTCGGGCAGCAGTATGGAGCCGGCGCTGGTGTCGGCGTGGCGCGCGCTCGACGTGCGCCCCGCCGCCGACTACCGGCCGCCGCCCGGCCAGGCCGTCTACAGTACGTACACACCGACGCGCAGTTGTACTGCACACTATACACGCATTAGAGACGACGGCGGGGCGCGCGACGTGCGCCCCGCCGCCGACTACCGGCCGCCGCCCGGCCAGGCCGTCTACAGTACGTACACACCGACGCGCAGTTGTACTGCACACTATACACGCATTAGAGACGACGGCGGGGCGCGCGACGTGCGCCCCGCCGCCGACTACCGGCCGCCGCCCGGCCAGGCCGTCTACAGTACGTACACACCGACGCGCAGTTGTACTGCACACTATACACGCATTAGAGACGACGGCGGGGCGCGCGACGTGCGCCCCGCCGCCGACTACCGGCCGCCGCCCGGCCAGGCCGTCTACAGTACGTACACACCGACGCGCAGTTGTACTGCACACTATACACGCATTAGAGACGACGGCGGGGCGCGCGACGTGCGCCCCGCCGCCGACTACCGGCCGCCGCCCGGCCAGGCCGTCTACAGTACGTACACACCGACGCGCAGTTGTACTGCACACTATACACGCATTAGAGACGACGGCGGGGCGCGCGACGTGCGCCCCGCCGCCGACTACCGGCCGCCGCCCGGCCAGGCCGTCTACAGTACGTACACACCGACGCGCAGTTGTACTGCACACTATACACGCATTAGAGACGACGGCGGGGCGCGCGACGTGCGCCCCGCCGCCGACTACCGGCCGCCGCCCGGCCAGGCCGTCTACAGTACGTACACACCGACGCGCAGTTGTACTGCACACTATACACGCATTAGAGACGACGGCGGGGCGCGCGACGTGCGCCCCGCCGCCGACACTAAATGTATGGAATCGCAAATATTTTATTAAATAACCGACCAATAATTTTAACGTTGGTGGGGCTAGAATCATGTACTGAATTCAATAATTTGCGCGTTGACGTGATATGATACGCCCAACGCTATAATCTATAGCTTGAGTTTCTTAAGAAAGCGGAGCCATCACATAACGCCGCACAATGACAGAGAATACAGGGAGCGTTTTTTGGCACCGTGATTTCAAACTCGTCCTACTGCGTCCAGTGTAGCGGACGCAGTACGACGAATAGACGGCACCGGTTTCTTTAACAACCCAAACTCAATTACTGTAATTGTTGTGGTACAGTAAACGTACCACAATAGAGAGCAAGGTGGAGGTCTTGTGATTGGTCCGTATTGTCGGTGTGTCGGTGCTTGACATAACCTGGTCAACGTAATTGTTTCATACAACACTACACTCAAGCGTTTTAGTAGAATATTATTGGGCATTCTACCCCACCTTTTGTTCCATCGGCACACTTCGTTCACGAAGGTAACTAATAATTTCATGTCATTCGTGTGACTAAACCAACACTCGACGCCATTTATAACTGCATGTCAATAAAATTCAATACTTCGTCTTTTTATTTTCTTTTATTGCTGAATGGGCCGTGCTCTTGACCCCGATCACACCTATTGGAAAGCGATGGATGAGGTCTATGATGGAACGAGCGTGCCCAGAAGATGCCAGTCTAACAAATATTGGCAATTGTAATTGGACAAACATTTTTTCGGTTGTAGTTTCTTAGTTAGATTATTTCAACGGGCAAGCTTTCACACAGTAGAACAGTGTTGGCGCTGATTCTATGGCGCACCGACTACTTAATAAACTACTACTAGAACTACCTGTCTTTGAACACAATTTTTGTTTTTTTTTTGTTTTATCATGTTTAGCTGTTGACACCTATCATGTCTGCGGAGTTCGCTAGCTAATTTAATTAGACCTTGAATATTTTCTGCCTGCGATGTAAACATAGTAATTAGTTACCTTCAAGCCGGTGCACGCAGAATCAGAGCCACAGTTTGTACAGTAAGCGAGTTGTGTCGATTGTCATGTGTTGACGTTGGGTGTCGTGTTGGGAGCAGGTCTAGCGCAGCTGGTGTCGGAGCAGTTCGCGTCGGCCGACGACAAGCAGGCCGCCAGCAAGGGCAAGCAGGACGCCAGCCGTGAGTACATGTCGCATCTCACTCATTCAACGCTACAAGGTTTTTTTGGCGAGTTGTCAAAATCAGAATCGACGCCGCCATCTTGTTTTGTTAATACTATTTCACAAATGTTTTCCAAATAGCCCCTGTCAATTTTATTCAGGCGCCAGAAGACCCTTGGAGCGCTCTACGCATCACTCACATCGGAATAGGTAGTGCAATGTAGGGTCAACGAACTTACACGTTATAATATAATTAATGCGCCCGCGGTATTCCGAGATTGATTGTCTCTGGATATGAGTAGTACATTCATGACATGTGGCATGCATTAACTATTCCGATCAGTGTTCCTAGACATGTTCCACGACGAGACTGTAGAGATTGATCAGAATCAATTAAATTAGTTATCATTATAAACCACTGGCGGACTAAGAGGCGGGGCGGCAGGTATGGTCCTCCCTGGAACCCGGTCGCGTAAATACAAAGGCGGATGCAACAGACACCCATAGTCTGTACTGCATTATCTTGCGAATGGTGTAAAGCAGTAATAGTCCGTCCGAACACAGCTGTTTGTAGTGCAGCCCCATTTGCTTGTATACGGTAATAAAAAGGCGGATTCAGCGCAGACACCCATAGTATTATTTCCATTAGATTATAAACTGTCGAAAAATTGTGAAATGGGTTAGGTTAGAACTGTGACCAACCTACGTCTAAGTTGCTTGCAGCTAAGCAGGCTATTAAGTATTAGCGCAAAGTGCGTTACGTTGCAATCAAGTTTGATAACTGCAACGTAGACAGAGCGAGTACTACTTATAAGCTGTATTGCAGTCGATTTTGTTAAAACAATGTCTTTCGGAGCCAATCACATTGCAGACGGTTTTCCAATGTCTGTTGTGTAATTGTGTTTGTAATATTTTATTCATACGGACGCGGCTGCGTTACGTTAACAGCTACTGTCAGTGTTGCATCCGCCTTGGTATTTACGCACCGCGGTCCTGTCCCCCAAATCTCTAGAAATACATTTTATTCAAATCCCAAAGCAAAGTATTTTCAGTAAGTTTAACCTACTCACAGTCCAAACATTTTCGAGCTAGCTTCGCTCACTCTAGCATCCTGTATTCGTTTTAATGCTCCAACTTTTCCGAATAAGACGACAAAGTATCTCCTATGAATGGTCAAAAGAAAACTTAACGTTTTCGAGGTAGTGTGCTATAATTTCGAGATCGTTTCGCTTTAAAATTTTACGTTTTTCTAGTTCTCTAAGTTTTGGGGGCCTTTGTTTGCCCCCCCGCGTCCCCGGCTTGCTTTTACCGCCACTGTTATAAAATGTTCTACACGTTCATTTTCTTTTTTTTTTCGTGAATTTTTTCTGTTTTAATAGGTATCCTGCTATTCGGGGCGGAAAAAATACCAACAAATCAAAGATCATCAAAATGGGTCCAGCAGTTCTCGAGTTATAAATATTGTAACCCGATTTTGTTTTATACATACAAAAGATTGCATGCTACAAAAAAAAAAAAAAGTTCGACGTGATCTCGTCAACGCAGTCGCTGAAAACCAGCGCTAGGAATCTGTCTCGCAATAGGGTCGTAGAGCATTATGTTGTTTTCCGTGGATGTGACGCACATTTTCGCCCAACTTGTTCTTTTTCGTGTTTGTGTTCCTTCTTTGCGCATGTTTACCGCAAATAAACTGTTCTTTGCGCATGTTTACCGCAAATAAACTTACTTTCTACCGCGACGTTTTTTTACCGCGTACTGGTTTGGGAACGGAATCTGCAAAGTTATACATAACCAATCGATACGCTTCTGTGCCGAATGGAACATGAATCAATGTTATCGAAGAGAATTCTAGCCTGGGGCTGACGGTGTGTTGTATTGCAGTGGGTCACGCCGTGGCGGGCGCGGCACCGTACGCGCCCACACCGCCGCCCACGCTGCTGCGCTGGTGCGCGCAGCGCAGGACCCTCGCGCTGGCGGGCCGCGCCAGCCGCGTGCGTCTGTGGGACGCCAGCACCGAGCTGCTGCTCACCGACATCGACACCGGTATGTATCCCGCCCACGCTGCTGCGCTGGTGCGCGCAGCGCAGGACCCTCGCGCTGGCGGGCCGCGCCAGCCGCGTGCGTCTGTGGGACGCCAGCACCGAGCTGCTGCTCACCGACATCGACACCGGTATGTATCCCGCCCACGCTGCTGCGCTGGTGCGCGCAGCGCAGGACCCTCGCGCTGGCGGGCCGCGCCAGCCGCGTGCGTCTGTGGGACGCCAGCACCGAGCTGCTGCTCACCGACATCGACACCGGTATGTATCCCGCCCACGCTGCTGCGCTGGTGCGCGCAGCGCAGGACCCTCGCGCTGGCGGGCCGCGCCAGCCGCGTGCGTCTGTGGGACGCCAGCACCGAGCTGCTGCTCACCGACATCGACACCGGTATGTATCCCGCCCACGCTGCTGCGCTGGTGCGCGCAGCGCAGGACCCTCGCGCTGGCGGGCCGCGCCAGCCGCGTGCGTCTGTGGGACGCCAGCACCGAGCTGCTGCTCACCGACATCGACACCGGTATGTATCCCGCCCACGCTGCTGCGCTGGTGCGCGCAGCGCAGGACCCTCGCGCTGGCGGGCCGCGCCAGCCGCGTGCGTCTGTGGGACGCCAGCACCGAGCTGCTGCTCACCGACATCGACACCGGTATGTATCCCGCCCACGCTGCTGCGCTGGTGCGCGCAGCGCAGGACCCTCGCGCTGGCGGGCCGCGCCAGCCGCGTGCGTCTGTGGGACGCCAGCACCGAGCTGCTGCTCACCGACATCGACACCGGTATGTATCCCGCCCACGCTGCTGCGCTGGTGCGCGCAGCGCAGGACCCTCGCGCTGGCGGGCCGCGCCAGCCGCGTGCGTCTGTGGGACGCCAGCACCGAGCTGCTGCTCACCGACATCGACACCGGTATGTATCCCGCCCACGCTGCTGCGCTGGTGCGCGCAGCGCAGGACCCTCGCGCTGGCGGGCCGCGCCAGCCGCGTGCGTCTGTGGGACGCCAGCACCGAGCTGCTGCTCACCGACATCGACACCGGTATGTATCCCGCCCACGCTGCTGCGCTGGTGCGCGCAGCGCAGGACCCTCGCGCTGGCGGGCCGCGCCAGCCGCGTGCGTCTGTGGGACGCCAGCACCGAGCTGCTGCTCACCGACATCGACACCGGTATGTATCCCGCCCACGCTGCTGCGCTGGTGCGCGCAGCGCAGGACCCTCGCGCTGGCGGGCCGCGCCAGCCGCGTGCGTCTGTGGGACGCCAGCACCGAGCTGCTGCTCACCGACATCGACACCGGTATGTATCCCGCCCACGCTGCTGCGCTGGTGCGCGCAGCGCAGGACCCTCGCGCTGGCGGGCCGCGCCAGCCGCGTGCGTCTGTGGGACGCCAGCACCGAGCTGCTGCTCACCGACATCGACACCGGTATGTATCCCGCCCACGCTGCTGCGCTGGTGCGCGCAGCGCAGGACCCTCGCGCTGGCGGGCCGCGCCAGCCGCGTGCGTCTGTGGGACGCCAGCACCGAGCTGCTGCTCACCGACATCGACACCGGTATGTATCCCGCCCACGCTGCTGCGCTGGTGCGCGCAGCGCAGGACCCTCGCGCTGGCGGGCCGCGCCAGCCGCGTGCGTCTGTGGGACGCCAGCACCGAGCTGCTGCTCACCGACATCGACACCGGTATGTATCCCGCCCACGCTGCTGCGCTGGTGCGCGCAGCGCAGGACCCTCGCGCTGGCGGGCCGCGCCAGCCGCGTGCGTCTGTGGGACGCCAGCACCGAGCTGCTGCTCACCGACATCGACACCGGTATGTATCCCGCCCACGCTGCTGCGCTGGTGCGCGCAGCGCAGGACCCTCGCGCTGGCGGGCCGCGCCAGCCGCGTGCGTCTGTGGGACGCCAGCACCGAGCTGCTGCTCACCGACATCGACACCGGTATGTATCCCGCCCACGCTGCTGCGCTGGTGCGCGCAGCGCAGGACCCTCGCGCTGGCGGGCCGCGCCAGCCGCGTGCGTCTGTGGGACGCCAGTCAACAGGCAGTCAACATTTATATCTGTAATTTATTTGATGTACGTAAATTTTACAGAGTATTCTATTTTATTGTAATGTCCTCGTACAGAATGCGAGGCAGCGGCGACGTCGCTGTGGCGCGGCGCGGAGGGCTCGGCGGACGCGGGCGCGGCGCTGCTGGTGCTGGGCTTCGGCGACGGCAGCGTGCGCGCCTGGGACGAGCGCAGCCCGCGCGGCCCGCTGTGGCGCCTGGCGCACCACGCCGCGCCCGTGCTGGCGGCCGCGCACCGCGCCGACCGCGCCGCGCTGCTCACCGGCTGGTGAGTAGTGTTGGGTAACTGAGCACACGTGCCCTGAATTGACACCTATCGTTGTCTTCGAAACCCGTCACGAAAAAGAATCCATTTATTTTGTCGTTCAGAATTCTATAAAAACGGCATTGACCGCTATTGCTACGTTATTTAACAGCAAGTTCACTACTACAGTCCTTTCATAGTGATTTTACCTCGACTGAACAAACCCAGCTACGACCAACAATACAGCAATAAAGTATTGAAATTACCTTATGAATATACCTAATTGAAACGGAAATAAAAACGACTCTGGTTTTGCCGTTGATCCCAAATCAGAGGTTAAATAAATAAAATAAATGAAATTATATCGTGGTAAAAAGGTAAGACACTCGGTAATGTGAAAAGACTGTACATGAACAGTCAAGTAACCCGTGTCCCGGTTGCAGCATGAACGGCGAGGTGCGCATCTACGACACGCGCAAGCTGGGCGTGCTGCACACGACGCGCGCGCCCGCGCCGCTCGCGGCCGTGGACGTGCACCCGCTGTGCGACCTGCTCGCCTGGTGCGTACGCTCTAGTCTTTTATATTTTTATGAAATCTATTTGTCATAATCTGTGTTGCATTTTTTGTAATGGCAACGATTCTCGCAATTTTTGCAGCTTGGGGTCGCTGTTGTAGATGTAAACCTGTCAAATACTTTTCGTGGAACTGTTTCGTGAGGATTTATTACAGATAATTTGGAAATGGTCGATAACTACGGTAGCTGGACCGTAAATGAGCTGAAAGCTGAATTAAGGAGTAGGAATGCGAAATGTGTTGGTAAGAAGGAATACTCTAATGTCACTTCATTAACTGAAATTTCTATTTTGAAATAACCTTCAGGTTCCAATATCTCTTCAAATGAGTCTTCGGTGTTTTTTGATGAACATGGAAGTACAACAATCTTGGAGTGCAATCTTCCGTTGCCTCGCTCTGCCCGTTGGATGATAGATTCTGTTTGAGCTTTAGTCCATGCAATCTTGCAAGATTTTGTTCTGTTGTTTACACGTCCATTTTGTTATGTTGACACGTCCACACATTTTGTTTTGTTATTTATTTATTTAAATAAATTTTTCGCACTTAAAAAAAAGGTACAGAGGCGGACTTAATGCTGATGGCTTATAAAAAACAATTATTAGATTAAAAAAATGTTTACATTATAATTATGTAATAAGTACAGACAACATTCTTGAGCAATTAATAAGTCTGCTAAATATAAGTAACAAAAAATATCAAAGATTTACGGTTTTCACTCACAGGGTCCAACGGCATCACACAATCGGATTTCAGAAAGTGATTTTTGCATACGCGTGAATAAGGTGTGGGTTCAAATTTTCCTCGACGTACTTTAACGAGCGCCGTTTTTCTCCTTTTTCTATCGCTTGAAAAACGATGTCCTGTTTTTTTTGAAGAGCAATATGGCACGATACGTAATGAATGCATTGTGTAACGGTTCCTTACGTGTGAATTTATGAATTTTATCCCATTTTACACTAATAAACCTATGATAACAATGTCTTGACAGGTCTACATTTACTGACGCGCCAAGTGGTGTAAATTCTTAAAACTACTCAAATTATCTAGCCATTTCGTCTCGCAGGTAAAGATAAAATCTTTTTGCAAAAACAAACAACCGACTTCCAAAAAAAAACACTAAAAAGTGTACAAAAAAAGAACACTTTTTAGTAGTGGTACCTACCCTACACAAATTCGAATACCAATACCTGCTATGTAAATAACAGGGACAGAGTAACTTAAAACATCTTCTATATAGACTAAGTGGGAAGTTTTTCTGCACAAATCAAAGGCGCTCGCCTGCACTCGGTAATTACGGCCAATATGTAGATAACTCCACAAAATCTCGTGAACATTGGCAGTTGGTATTGGTCTCTTCCGAACTTGAGGAACATGTAGACCGTAGCACTTGCCGCGTATCAATTTGCCTCTGCTCGCGTGGGCTGAGGCTTGGCCAACATGTATTGCCGGCTTAACAAACAAACGAGAAAAAAAAAACCGACGATCGGAGAACCTCCTCCTTTTTGATGTCGGTTAAGAATGGAGAAATGTCATTTTGCGGTATTGACATTACGACGAAATATAAAATGCTGAGTTGGTAAAGCAGATTATATCAAGCAGACAAAAATCGCCCTTAAAGTGGCGAACATATTTTGGATGTGATTGTAAATACTATACACATGCCACTTTGTTACTGGTTAATAATAACCCATACTCATGCTAATATTATAAATGTGAAAGTTACTCTGTCCATCTGTATGTCTGTCTGTTACCCATTCACGCCTAAACCACTGAACCGATCGTTATGGAATTGATAGGTAGGTAGCCGAGGACCTGGAGCACGCCATAGGCTACATTTCATCTTGGATATTTGTGGTTATGGATGTTTATAGTCTGGGTTTGTGCCCGGCTGATGGCAATAGACTCGCTTCCTATGACATGGGACTTAAACATAAATGGCGAAATGTGGGTGTACTATAGGTATATACGCCTCTGCCTAGCCCTTCGGGGAACAAGGAGTGAGGGTTTGGCATGTTATGTAAAATTATGAAATACGAAGTACACTCGTGACTAAGTCGCGAGCAACTGCTAATTACTAATAAAACTTTTCTCTATCAGTGGGTCGGTGAACCAGAGCATCAGTATCTACGACCTGAAGGGCGCTCCGCTTAACACCATCAAGTTCCACGAGGGATTCATGGGCGCGCGCATCGGACCAGTCTCCTGTCTCACCTTCCATCCGCTCAGGTAACCTCATCAGACAGTGTTGATGACGCTCAGGCTTGCAATATACAATCCAAAACGACCTTTTTTAAGGTTTGGTTACGAGCGACCAACCTGAACAGAAAAATTCTAATCTGCATAGCTATTCGTAACCGTTCGATATCAAAAGAGTCTTCTAAAGGCTGTTCACAAATTCAGACCCCGAAAATTTTGTCACTGAACCAAATAAACAACCGCCATTCATCCAACTGCTATTTGCTGTCGGGGGCAAATTAGTCATTGAAAATTTGACATTTTTCTAAGTTTATGACGCCAGACATGTCCGTTAATATCTGGGGCCACGGGAGTGCCCCCGCCAAGACGAGCCAAGCGAAGCGCAAGGAGGGCACTACCTACCTTTTCTCGAAGAGCTTCGTCGTTTTTTTGCACCCTCATAACTTGGGTTTGTATTATACCAGATAAACAAAATTCTCGGGATATGATTTCAATAGTGGATTTAATAAACGTAGAAAGTTTCAATTGCATAGCTCTTATACTTTCGATTTTATTGATATCTTTAAAAACACGATTTCATCAAAATTCTTAGGGAACTTCCTGAAGTCCTAGACAGCTGAAAATTTGGTATGTAAGCTAGTCTTAGTACAAAAACAACAAAAAAAAAATGAAACATAACAAAGACATAATATGCCTGTTGATTCTTTGACATGGTGTCATTAATACCCTAGAATTATGGTATATCAAAAGGAACACCTTGTGCAAGGAAAACTATCACAGCTAAGTAGGCTCTACCTACAAGTTAACGAATAACAATCGACTCATTTGCATTTGCGAAACATGTTCTTCCACACATTCTGTATGAAGTACGGAGAATATGTTTTTCAACTACAATGTTAAGTTTGTTCTCGGGATAAATTCCTCCCAACTACGGAACCCTTCATTGTGCGTGGTCCGACACGCACTTGGCCGGTTTTAATATTACATTCATAGTTTCATATAGTTCAGTCGGCTTTGCCTATATCTTCAATATACAAAATTAAAATTATTTTGAGCCAAGTTAATATGACTTGAATTACATAATTTTAATTTTTTGAAGCGGAAACTGTCTTTTATTTATTACGTGGAAACTACGAGGCCTAGAGATGTTTTTTTTTTTAATAGCCTTGCCTTTATTTTTTACCTTTAAATCGAAACTCTACGTTTGATAGTTTCCTTAATACAACATGTGTAAGCTGGGGTTGCGTCACTCCAGCTTACACATATTTATCGGTAAAAAGAAATTTGACTATTTTGCCAATGGCAGCTATTATGCCTTAATTTTAGAGCAATAAATACTTAATCATATCTTCTTTCGTTCGGAACATATGACATGAGCAGCAGCAGCTGGGGTGACGTCTCTCCAGCTAACACACAGTAAACGGCTCATATTAACGAAGTTTTTGTGGCAGCTAAATTGGCAAGTTTGATTGCAGCTATTATGCCTTAAATATTAGCATAGGTAGAATTATCCCATCAGCCATGAGGAAGATGTAGTTACGCACATAATTTTATGAGCCTAATTGAAATAATTGATTGAACCGTGGCAGATGCGCGATGGGCGTGGGCTCCAAGGACTCGACCGTGTCGGTGTACGTGGCGGAGGCGCGTCGGTGACCGTCGCTGTACTCGCTCGCGCTGCCGCTGCCCTTCCAGTGAGCACACGCCCACAGGTAACCACATAATCACATACGGTTTACTAATGATAGGCATAAAACATATACATACATATATAATTTACATTAGCATAACGAAATTCAGCATAATGATTATTACGCATAATATTATTTGGCATAAAGGTTTTGCCATAATGTTTATTTTATACTGTTGGCATAATAATATTGAAGCATAATTTGATAAAGCATAATGTTATAAACGCATAAAGATATTTATACATAATGCTGCGTGCTTCCATAATGAACACCGGCAGCGGAGCGTTTATGAAAACCCTTCCAGTATACAAAAGCCCAACTAAGTAACCCTAAGTAAAGTACCTTTTTTTCTATATGTTCTAGTCGTTTCTAGCGCCGGCCGTAGGGGTTCGCATTTCTCCAGGGTTGCGGGAAAGTCCGAAAGGGATACCGGGACCAGGCAACAGGCAAATGAAGGAATACGGGTGGGTTTTAGTCAGTAAAAGTCTGACACGCCCTTCCGCTCCGCCCAGAGCGGGAGAAGTCACTGGATGATTTCCCAAGCACAAAAAAAAAAAGAAAGGGGTTCGCATTTACCTAACATTCAGCATAAAATTATTGGCTACATACACCCAATCACCCGATTATAACTTTTTATATATATGGCTCATGATTAACAGACCAATAAATATTATGCCCTAAAAATGTATGCAACTCCAAATTATACCAAAACAAATTAGACTAAATGACAGTTATGCTAACCTTTGCATTATGCCAAAGTATTATTATGTCATAGTATTATTATGGCAATAAAAGTTATGCGAAAACGTTATGCCAAACAATATTATGACTTAAAATTGTATGCCAACTGCCAAGAGTACTCCGTAATACTCCAGTCATCTTTTACCCATCCCTTACACGATTCATCCAAATTTTATTTGGTCTCCCTCGTCTATCAATGCTTCAAAATTTCATTAATCACTCTCATGCAATTAATTGAATAAAACGATCGTTTCGGGTCGCAGGTGCGCCGCGGGCTCGGCGCGAGCGGCTGCCACACGACACATCTACGTAACTATATACAAGTATCTATTCACTGGCATGGTCTACTCCTACACTAGTTTACTCCTAAGCGACGTCGTACCGTTAGTAATGCTTTCTGTCTAGTCTCTGATACATTATCCACTTAGGGCCGATTTTTCAATCGCCAGATAACTTTTATTTGAAGAATTAAACTGGTTTGACATATTTTCTGTACAAAAACTGTCATATTTATTCCTCAGATAAAACTTATCTGACGATTTAAAAATCAGCGTGAAAAATGTCTAATCTAAAAGATACATTTAAATATGTATATTGTTCGTCAGTATGTCATTGAATACTTATTCAGTGTATAGGTATTTTAGGGAGGTCCTTACATGTCGATATAAATGGTTGTTTAATCGTACAATTATCATTTATGTTGACTTGTGGTTATATTCGTATGTACCCGACAGAATATAGATCTAAGGGCGTTCGAGTGCACACTATAAGTGTAAACAAAAAGTTACCAAAAAATACTCAGAACTTTACGAGTTAATATTGACGAGATAAGGATAATATTATATTACAGTTTATTTTTATTAATAACGCTACGTTAAATTTTTATTTTTTATAGCAATAGGAACACATTTGTACACGAATGTTCCTTTATGTGCAGGTGTGAATTCGAACGCCTATGCTAAGAATATTTGGTGCTACATTATACCGATACTGTAATGTTAATTTATTGTTATTGATGAAGACCGCAGCCCGCTAGGTGCGTAGGTGCGGCACTGCTCGTATCGCGCCAGAGACGCGCTCGTGGACTGCGCACTAGTCTGTGGGCTCGTATCGCGCCAGGAAAGCGAACGTGGACTGCGCACTAGTCTGTGGGCTCGTATCGCGCCAGAGACGCGCTCGTGGACTGCGCACTAGTCTGTGGGCTCGTATCGTGCCAGAGACGCGCTCGTGGACTGCGCACTAGTCTGTGGGCTCGTATCGCGCCAGGAAAGCGAACGTGGACTGCGCACTAGTCTGTGGGCTCGTATCGCGCCAGAGACGCGCTCGTGGACTGCGCACTAGTCTGTGGGCTCGTATCGTGCCAGAGACGCGCTCGTGGACTGCGCACTAGTCTGTGGGCTCGTATCGCGCCAGGAAAGCGCACGTGGACTGCGCACTAGTCTGTGGGCTTGTATCGCGCCATAGACGCGCTCGTGGACTGCGCACTAGTCTGTGAGCTCGTATCGCGCCAGGAAAGCGCACGTGGACTGCGCACTAGTCTGTGGGCTCGTATCGCGCCAGAGACGCGCTCGTGGACTGCGCACTAGTCTGTGTGCACGTATCGCGCCAGGAAAGCGCTCGTGGACTGCGCACTAGTCTGTGGGCTCGTATTGCGCCAGGAAAGCGCTCGTGGACTGCGCACTAGTCTGTGGGCTCGTATCGCGCCAGGAACGCGCTCGTGGACTGCGCACTAGTCTGTGGGCTCGTATCGCGCCAGGAAAGCGCACATGGACTGCGCACTAGTCTGTGGGCTCGTATCGCGCCAGAGACGCGCTCGTGGACTGCGCACTAGTCTGTGGGCTCGTATCGCGCCAGGAACGCGCTCGTGGACTGCGCACTAGTCTGTGGGCTCGTATCGCGCCAGGAACGCGCTCGTGGACTGCGCACTAGTCTGTGGGCTCGTATCGCGCCAGGAATGCGCTCATGGACGGCGCATTAGTCTGTGGGCTCGTATCGCGCCAAGAACAAGCTCGTGGACTGCGCACTAGTCTGTGGGCTCGTATCGCGACAGGAACGCGCTCGTGGACTGCGCACGTGTTTGTGCGCTTGTAACGCTATATTACTAAATAATTATAATCGGTTGTGCCTTCTGTCGGAGCGATAAGCTCAAAGTGGATACGAATATCTTATACAATTAATTACACGTTTGTATCCAGAGCTACCTCACGTTTCGGAAATTGTCTTATGTATTTCTTACATCATAATTTTATAAAAAAATGTTTTTTTAACAGAACAGTGTATTCGCGCTATAATGGAGTATCATAAGTATACCACATTATAAAATGTGTCCCACAGACATGTCAAATTATCTGATTGTACATATTATTAGTGGATTGGTGTCTAAACATACACTGGACGCACGCCGCAGCGAACGCAACGAGTTGTAGACAATTTAGCCAAATAATACAACAATACACATAATATTCATATTGTATTGATAATCAAATTATTCACAAAATGTAACGCTTTAAGTAGGTATGTAATTATAGTGTAAATAACATAGGAGAATATACCAGCTGTACTATGTGCACTCGTGTGTTTTGACATGTGCGGACGGCAAACAAGGTGCAAAAAACTATCGATATCTGCATTGATGTAGCGCCTGCAGCTGTGACCAGTGACTTAGTACGCACATTGATGGAGGGCCTGCAGCGGTGCTCAGTGACTTAGTACGCACATGATGGAGGGCCTGCAGCGGTGCCCAGTGACTTAGTACGCACATGATGGAGGGCCTGCAGCGGTGCCCAGTGACTTAGTACGCACATTGATGGAGGGCCTGCAGCGGTGCCCAGTGACTTAGTACGCACATTGATGGAGGGCCTGCAGCGGTGCTCAGTGACTTAGTACGCACATGATGGAGGGCCTGCAGCGGTGCCCAGTGACTTAGTACGCACATTGATGGAGGGCCTGCAGCGGTGCCCAGTGACTTAGTACGCACATTGATGGAGGGCCTGCAGCGGTGCCCAGTGACTTAGTACGCACATTGATGGAGGGCCTGCAGCGGTGCCCAGTGACTTAGTACGCACATTGATGGAGGGCCTGCAGCGGTGCTCAGTGACTTAGTACGCACATGATGGAGGGCCTGCAGCGGTGCCCAGTGACTTAGTACGCACATTGATGGAGGGCCTGCAGCGGTGCCCAGTGACTTAGTACGCACATTGATGGAGGGCCTGCAGCGGTGCCCAGTGACTTAGTACGCACATTGATGGAGGGCCTGCAGCGGTGCCCAGTGACTTAGTACGCACATTGATGGAGGGCCTGCAGCGGTGCCCAGTGACTTAGTACGCACATTGATGGAGGGCCTGCAGCGGTGCCCAGTGACTTAGTACGCACATTGATGGAGGGCCTGCAGCGGTGCCCAGTGACTTAGTACGCACATTGATGGAGGGCCTGCAGCGGTGCCCAGTGACTTAGTACGCACATGATGGAGGGCCTGCAGCGGTGCCCAGTGACTTAGTACGCACATTGATGGAGGGCCTGCAGCGGTGCCCAGTGACTTAGTACGCACATTGATGGAGGGCCTGCAGCGGTGCCCAGTGACTTAGTACGCACATGATGGAGGGCCTGCAGCGGTGCCCAGTGACTTAGTGCGCATATTGTTGGAGGGCCTGCAGCGGTGCCTAG
Organism: Lithophane leautieri; assembly: GCA_949152455.1. NCBI lineage: Eukaryota > Metazoa > Arthropoda > Insecta > Lepidoptera > Noctuidae > Lithophane > Lithophane leautieri. Next base: position 18,382,371 of record OX424467.1, read on the forward strand.
TGACTTAGTACGCACATTGATGGAGGGCCTGTAGCTGTGCCCAGTGACTTAGTACGCACACGACGTGATATGACACTTGCCCGCAAGTTGCTTGCATGTTAGTTGCCTGCATAGTTGCATACCTGCCTTTTTTGCCATTACTGTACATGGACGATATGTTACTGTTTGAAAAACTCTGTAAACGAGCACAAAAATACTAAGCTTATGACGCCTAAAGCATGAACTGGAATTATAAAATCGAGCTGGATATAAATCAGAAAGTCGAAAGAGACGAGAGTCAAAGCTATTCTAGGTCATAAAATAATATAACACTAATGCAATATTTAATAGTTTATGTAAGTGTTAGGCGTTTGTTTCGAGACATACGATTTTGTCACATGTATATTGTGGAAACTAGAAACTACGGATACTACATGGCACGTAATCGCACAAGCCTCAATGATATTATAAGTACTTGTTATATCATTGACAAGCGCAGCGGTCCGTGCGCTCGCTGTGTCCGTGATTCCATCGTATAGTGATGCGGGCTCAACGCTGAAAACGCAACATTACTTACTCGATTAGCACCTCCCTTGTTTTGCTACTTCTTTAATAGGACGTAATTTTGTAATATTTGCAAAAAAAAATTGTTGACAAAATCGACTATTGTAATAACAATGTAAAATTATGATTGTATTATTTTGTTTAGTTTCCCAGTTTGTGTTCAAACATGGCAGCCTGTACCTCGCATGCCACCCTAGGCCTCGCGCCCGTATGGCGGGCCCGCCACACGCCACGGTAACACGCCACTGAGTGTTCACGAGGTGCTACATACGACGTTGTCATACAAATAATATTAGTCGTTACTTATACACAAGTACTCCAGCGCCTGCTTCGTATTTGTACATATTAGTAAGCTTCTTTTCTATAATAAGCCTGAGATATGTGTATATTTTTTTCGTTCCAAATGATTTAAATTGTCTTGTGATTTACAGAAAGTTCCTAAGACTCAATAAATACTAGCTGCCATTTTTTTAAATTATATAATTTTTTGTTCACTACGTAATAAGTTAACAATTTTGTGTTTGTTTGTAGAATAGATTTAATGTTACAATTATGCCCATGTGTAATTCAGAGGATTAAATTTTTTGTCATTTCACATTTCTACCGGAATGAAATGAGGGATACCGGTAGCTATAGGGGTAAGTGATATAATGAGCATTTAAATGTAATGATGAATAGTTTCTAATATGTGATGATCATGTTGATTTTCATTGAACAAAAGTTTGTTAATATTGGAGATGTATTACAGAATTCACTTATGAAATGTGTGGCCATAGAAAACTATAGTTAGTTGTAAGCGGTTGTCACCAGTTGTGATCAAACCTCAACCATGTCAATACAATGAACAAATGGACAAGTTTCCAATCGGTTGTTGAATATATTGAAACTCGCATTTCATCTATGAAGTGATTGATTTTTACTTTTACGTATTACATATGTAATTTAAATGTACATTTTACATAATAATGATAATTGTTGTTGTTAAATAAAACACGTTTAAAATGTTGGTCTTTAATTTTACCTGTTTTGTCAGAAACAACAAATGACGATAAGCAGAGAGTTACATTGATACAAATTGTGCAGCTTACTTCAGGCACTGTCTCAGTTATGCAGTAGGCCTGTAATATATTTTTTTAATTCATATTTTTAATGTGTTACAAAGTTCTTAGTAACCATTCTGCTAACAATAACATCAGTTAAGTCTTGATCAGTTGGTATACTATTCAATTTATATACATTATTCAGAGTCTTCTTACATGTAAATTCTTTCAGGTCACTCATAGGTAACGATTCACCATCAATTTGTGGTAATATCTCCTTACTTACATCTGATTCATCAGTAATTAGGAAACAAATCAACAGTTTCCTGTCCTTCTCTATGCCAAACTTGCTCAGACTCTGTGTGATGTTTTTTGAGATTGATAAATTATATAATATCTCAGAAAACACAGTTCTGGTGACCATAACATTGTTTTTCTGAGATAGTACAGCCCTATTTGCTGCAACTGCTACTTGTAAGGGCTCTATTATTAATTGGGGCTTGATAGCAGCACAGCTCCAAACACCTTGGACAATATTAGTTCTTATCACTTCCACATTCTCAACATTTTTGAATAAATACATCTTCAATGTAGTTTTCGTGTCTGGATCTAGTACGACCACATACGGTTCTCGCGCCATTGTGGTTGCTGAAATACAACAAAATTGATGACAAACTGTGTGTTGAGTTAATATAGCGATACGAAGTACAGTACATATTTTAATAAACATTCTTTGTTAAAAGTCAGGCTGCATTCCGAACACAGAACTTAAACACCCTAAAGATTCCGAAATACGCCATAGTCGGCACATCAATACTAGAACCCCAAACAAATAAATAATAAACCACAAAAATATTTAAAGTTAATTGTCGCGCACCGCTGGGAATCAATGAGCGTCCTGTCTTTGTTTTTCACTGATTTTCTGAATACTAACCGTGCGTTTGCACTGGCGAAACATTTAAGACTATCTACTTCCTGTCAAAAATTGTATGGAACATTGACAGAAAATAGAGATTTCAACATGTTTTGTCTTGAATGTTTCGCCAGTGCAAACGTACGGTAATACTATCAGAAATATCAAATCAAATTTTAGATGTCGTTGAACTGTTAATTATAATGTTTTTTTTTTGTTGTGGCTTCTCACGATTTGTGCATTTAGCCAATGTCACGTTTATAGTAGAAAGAAGTAATATTAGAAACAAAGGTAAGGAAACGAAAATATTATTAAAAACGGGATTTAGGTTAGGAAGGTATTTAGGATCAGTATATTTATAGAGGATACCACATATATATTACTTTACTCTATGGGATACCATAATGAATAATGAACTAATAACAATTAGGAAAACTTACAATTTAATTTTGTGGATGTCAAATATGGGTCGCGCACGTAGTGTCTCTAAGGCCGCTTTCCGAATTAGAAAATAATCGCTGACAGCGCTCACTAGTGATGGATTAATTAGCATTCGCATTCATTGTTAGCTTGTGAAAAATCATTTAGCATTTTGCTAATGAAATGTAGTTGCGAAATTCCGTGAAGTGCTAAGTGAATTATCGCTTCGTACATTTTAATTTTCATACTATCATACGTCACTTTACGTCATAGACTCAGAGCGTCGACGCACGCAGCGGAAGCGTGCGCTCTCCGTCGCACCTACGGGAAGTCGGGAATACTAAATCTATCGGTTTCACGTGACCGTGACCTCGTTCGCGAGTGCAGATGCTGCGAACTTCGAAGAATGGGTTATGCAATTGTTATCTTAATATCTTTGATTTGCCCGTACTTAGGGTCGTGTATTGATTGAATGAATGCATGATTATTTAATAATAATTTGTGAATATGTAGCACGCGCGTGGCGCCCGTCGTTTTGTGTCAAAGTTCAGTACGCTTTGGCGAGTGATAGTGAAAGTTTAGTTTACGTATTCGTTATACAGTAATTACATTCTTTCGTCTTGTGCTTATTATTGTACCTATATATATAATAGTTTGAACTCAATACCTACCTGTAAATAATAGGAGGTAGTAAAAAGTTGTGAGTTGTGTGTTGCGTGTTGTGAGTCATGTATATAAGTGTAAATAATAATTTTAAGTTTTGCATATAAATATTTTAGTGTAAATAAACTATTCAACGAACTTGAACGTGACAATGTCTCACCGAACTAACCCTATATGGGATTATTTTTCTAATATTGCTGGTTAAAATAAAATTGCTAACTGTAATCAGTGCTCTAAAAACCTTTCTTATCGAACATCAATCACAAATTTTATTATTATCAATTATCATCATATTAGCTATTAGCATAGCAATAGCAATTATCATGCTAAGACCCAATAATTCACTTGCTAATGAAATTAAGAGCGCTATCACAATTTTTCTTGAATTTGAGCGTTTTACTTGAGTTTTGACGTGTGATTATGGTTTAGTTATAGATACAAAATAAAAATAAAAATATGCCCGGGAAAGTTTGATTATTTCTCTTGGGAATGTTGGTAATAGATATTTCAATTTGTCTACACAAGTCAGTAAAAACCTTGTCTTTGCAAAGGATGTTTCATAAAATTTAACTTTTGGGCGACTTCTGATGCGTTGTTACATCGAAGATATAGTAATTTAATTATTTATAAAAATGTCCATGGTACAACTGTCTCTTGAACTTGGGAATGCATAAGCCAATTTTTTATTAATTCAGTAATACACCAAAAATAATTCCGTAAAACAGATCGATATTGAGAATTTTTCGTCCGAAATTATATTTTTTATCTATGAACATAGATTCCAAATTTAAACAAAAAGTAACAAGGGTCAGTACGTTAACTTGATTGAAAAAAAAAATTAGACGTTTTCAATCAATATTAATCTCGGGACGCGCGGACTTTAGCTTTAGTCCGCGCCATAGAGTAAAGTAATATATAGGTCCGCGCCATAGATTACTATTGTATATAGGTCCGCGCCGAGCGCTTTCAGAGGGAGGACGTATCGCTTGCTGACATCGCGTCGTGCGCCTGTGTGCGCCGCGTAATCTCGCCAAATCGCTAAAAATATAGTGCAACCAACACATTTTGATACATGAGTTTTTTTATTTTAAATTAATTATTATATGATTGCATTTTAAATATGTAAGTATGTATTTTCTTCTGATAAGTACTCTAATGTGAATGAAAATTAACATACGTAACTATAGTTGTTTTTTTTATTTTATTGTTTATTTATTGTAATCTCCAACTTAAATTCAATTAATTATTTTCAGACAAAGTTCATAATAATGGGCAAAAATAGAAATAAAACATATGGTGCCGTCAAAATAAAAAAAAAGATTGGCCGATAATTTGAAATGCGCAAGAGAAGCTTATCGGTAAGAACTTTGTTTTTAATGTTTGAAATGTTTACTTTATATTTATTCTGTAATATTGTTTGTTTGTTTGTTTTTAAATTTTGCACAAGTAAAAAAAAACTACTGTACAACGGCGGACTTAATGCCTGAGGCATTTTCTACCAGTCAACCTTAGGGTGATACAGAGATAGACATAGTAGGTGCAACAAAAGACAATACATATAACTTGAGAAATAATGAATACTAATTAATACATACATAGATATATACATAAATTATAAACAAAATAAACTTAGTCAGGAGAAATAACGACAGGTAGAGGAGAAAACGAATCCATCTAACGCTGGGATGATTCTGCCAACTTCTTACGAATGTGATCACGCGCCTTTACTTTAAATGATATGCGACTAGTTGCCGTCTTGATGTCCAGGGGGAGCGCATTCCAAAGAAAGACCGCCTGGACGAAGAAAGAAGAGTGGATGAAACCAGAGCGGTGAGAAGGACATCGTAGAAGACGATTGTTGGTAGAACGAAGATTTTTACTATGAGCAGAGCATAAGTATTGAACATGGGAAGTCAGGTAAGAAGGAGAAGTGGGTTTGTCGAGTATAGAAAACAACATAGACAAAGCCCTCAACTCTCTGCGCTGACGAATGGGTAACCATTTCAAAAGCAATCGATGTGCGGACACATGGTCATACTTACGAAGATTGAAAACGAATCGAATGCAATTATTGAGAAGGCGATCTAGTTTATTAAGGAGATCTGCATTCAGGTCATAGTAACACACATCACCATAGTCAATTATGGGAAAGATTAGGGACTGTACAAGCATTGCCTTTATGTGTGATGGGAGAAGGTTTTTCAACCGATAGAGCGACCGCAACGTTCCGGTGACTTTATTACTAACTGTCGTGACCTGCTTTCGCCAGTCAAGACAAGTGTCGACATGCAAACCAAGATCCTTTACATCCGAGCTAAACGGAATGACAGAGTTGTCGAATATAACAGGTGGAACAGTTATGCCATTCAGCTTCCTCATGCTATAGGGGCTCCCTACTATGATGGCCTGACACTTGGCAGGGTTAACCGCAACCCCAAATCGATCAGACCAATTTTTTACCGTATCTAAATCCCGGTTCAACTCCTCGATGGCATCGGAAATGTTGTCAACGCTTGCCTGGCAGTTAAGCTGCAAATCGTCAGCATAAAGATGATACGCAGTTGATAGCACAGTGGTAATGAGATTAATAAAAATGGAGAACAGAAGAGGAGATAATATACCGCCTTGAGGGACGCCAGCCGCAAGATCACACCAACTCGACGACGAGTCTCCAGCATGAACAGACTGTTGACGCCCCCGAAGATAAGAAGAAAACCATTCCAATACCTCCGGAGAGACCATAAGATAGGAAAGAATGGATAAAAGGACTTCGTGACTGACGGTATTAAAAGCATTGGAGAAGTCAATTAACACTAAGACTGTTACTTTAGTGTCTTCCATTCCCCGCCTAATATCGTCAGTCACTTTAAGGAGAGCTGAAACAGTACTGTGCCCGGGCCTGAAACCGGATTGAAAGGGACTGATGAGGGAGTTGTGGTGAATAAAGCGTGAGAATTGTTTATGGACACTGGCCTCGAGCACCTTAGACAGAAAGGGAAGGATGGAAATTGGGCGAAAGTGACTAGGAAGAGATGAATTAGGTACCTTAGGAAGGGGCCGGACAAGGGCTTTACGCCACAGGGAAGGGAAAACACCGGTATAAAGGGAGTAGTTTATGATGTGGGAGATTGCAGGAAGAAGTTGATCAAGAGCCGTTACGATCATAAGACGGCTGATTTTATCACAGCCCACGGCTTTGGATTTAATGGAAAGGATAATCTTTTTGATCTCTCCTGAGTCGACTGGGGTGAAGACAAAAGGGTTAATATTGGGCCGCGTCAGACCAGAAAGGTAGTCGAGGGTTTGACATTTGGTTAGACTATCTAGAAAGGGAACAGTGGCGAAATGACGATTTAGATCGTCCAATCCAAATGTGTTAGGAAGGTCTGAATTTCGTAATTTGCCGATGCCTAAAGTTCTAAGGAACTTCCAAATATCGGCAGGAGAAGACGAAGTGATATTATTCAGAATGTGGCGGCGTTTGGCGTTGCGTATCATCTGATTACACCGATTCCTAGCAGCCTTAAAGAAAGTCCAGTTGTCCTCCGAGCGATCCTTTTTAAATTTCCGAAACGCGCGGTCCCTCCGTCGCATTGCCATCCGCACTCCCATGCTCATCCAAGGCGCAGGTGGACGCTTCAACTTGATTTTCTTGATAGGAGCATGGGTGTCATACAGCTTGATCACCGTGTTGTTGAAGAAACTAACTTTTTCGTCTACAGAAGTAGCTGCTTCCAAGGGTGACCAGTCAATACTGGATGCATCTTGTTGAAGCCTGTCATGATTCATGCGAGCAAAGGCACGCCTGTACTGGAACGTGGGTTTAGGTTTAGGGGGTTTTAGGGTATAGGATAGGAATATAAGGTCGTGATGTGAAAAGCCAGGAGCATTTTGTAGGTAACAAATATTTACATTACAACACACGCCTTATACTCTTTTCACTTTTTCGCGCTAGAAACTTCTCGATGTCGAGGAGTATCTTGTTACCCGACTACGGCGAAGCAAAAAGGAGGGTTATGATTTTGACCGGTACGTATGTATGTTCATCTGTTCCGTCATATCTTCTAAACGACTCATCACAATTTGACAAATAAGGTATCGTTGGAAGCGTCTTGATCAACCGCTGGTTATAAGACGATTTATTTGACGTCACATTAAATTTAAAATGGCGCCATATAGGTGCCATAAAGTTAAGACTAAAAAAATTTTTTTTTAATCATTCCGTGTTGCGTTTCAAATGAAAGGGCTTAATTAGCACATTTCAATAATATAGATATTGGTGCCGATTCTCTTGTCACAAAGTTGTCTAAACTAGATTATAAATCACTAAAATTTATTTTATTCCTGTCAAACGATTTCCTATTCTGAAATAGACTATGGTGCCACAACTTAACAATATTTTAGTTTGACAGCACTAAGATGGCACGGAGTTATTAATTTAGTGAAAATGTTATTCTGAATTTGATGATTTAACCTAAAATTTTGTCTTGTAACTAAAATCCTCTAAATAAATCTGACTATTTTTAATCGCAATTAAAAATGTGTGGAATAAAATTAGATGTCATGAACTAAAATTCAAACCAACACAATACTGTATCTTTTTTTTATTTTCTTTTGCTTATATCTCGGAAATGGTGCGTCCTATCGCAAAAATAATGAAAATTTCGACCCCCTTTAGGAAGCCCATACACCACTACTTCTCAACATGTTGATATTTTCTTTTTTTGTTTTTTGCTTATTTTTCATACAAAAAGTGAAAAATTCCATAAAAAACACGTCGAGGCTGCAGTAATTGAGTGGCTCTGGCTCTAAAAAAAAATTGTGTGAATTTTTTTTAAGTACCAATTGGAGGCGCGATTGTCAAATTCAATTTTAGTTGTGTCAAATTAATTTTTGGAGAATTTATTTAGTAGAATAGCTCCAAGATTCATAGCAAAAAGTAAGGAATTTTAGTGATATTTTAGTTCGGTGTACAAGAGAATCGGCACCATTATAAACCCGTCGTAGTTGGGTTTTAGTTTTATAATTTTTTTTTGTTGTATTTTTATACGACTCCTCAAAAGAGGTCTGTTATGTTTCTTAGGTAAGTACTTGTATGCATGTTTATATTTGTACGTATGGTTTTTATTCCATTTCATCCAAAAAACATGTTTCCTATTCATAAGCAAATACTCTCGAAAAAAGCTAAAATGCAGCAGAGGCAAGTAAATTCGCCAAATGAAAATATTGATTCTGATTTAAAAAAAAAGGTAAATTTTGCACCACTTTACCCACATCATTTATTTCATGTGCTATTTAATTATATTACTGCTACCATATAATATTTATGTACCAACATTTATCGAACTATTTTACTTTTACAGAACAATGAAAGCACACTTGACCCAACGACAGTTTTTACAGTGCATTCTGACAGAAATACAAATAACATGTTAATTTATCCTAACTATCCTATCCTAACTAATATTATAAATGCGGTACGGTACGTTTTCATATCATGTAATATATTTAATTATTTTGAATAGCTATATTCTTTTCTGCAGATTTAAATACTCTATGAGCTACCGCATAATTAATGGACTTCTTTATTTCTTACAGGATAATGAAAGCACATTTCGAGGAAAGCACACCCTTTGCAAAATATTATTTTACTTCACGGCGATCTGAAATATAATTAAGTTTAACATAGTAGTATTTCTTACACACACGTGGTAACATCGCGATTTTTAGAGATAAAGATATTAAAAATATATTTTTAAATAGAATTGTTTCACCTCATCGTTGGCAACACAGGAATGTCACTTTTCTTATCGCGCGCTCTGTGACATCGCATCGAAATAGGCTCTCGCTAATCAAATTATTATTTTAAATAAGTTTTTCGGTATTATTTACTAAAATAACAAAATGTTAACTTTGTTAAGTGATGGCAAGTGTATTAAGTGCATCGTTAGTGGAAACCTGAGACTGCCGCAGCGTTCACCAAAGACATCAAGGGGAGCAGCTACAAACATCAGAGGCACCCTTAGTCCTGACTCCTGGCCAACATTGGATGAACCATTAACCTGAGGACTCCCAGAACATTAATGTGACGAGAATGCCTGGCTTTAATTGACCACTTTGTACGTGATACAAGCATTATGATGGACAACAATGCACATTACAGTGCGTGATGCAAACTTTTTGCATTATCTCTCCAGTGGACACGAGATGTCCTTAGTAACATTACCTCCATGTTACTTAGCTGGATGAAAGCTACCAGAGAGGCACGTGATGCCCTTAGCGATGTTACTGTACATAGCTAGCTGGTATGCGCTTGTCAACTACCCCTCCAGTGAGTACATACTCTCCGAAACGTTATTTCCACGTTACTAGCTGGAAGAACTACCAAGGTGGCACGTGATGCCCTTAGCAATGTCTCTCCACATAGCTAAACCTGGTATGTTATGTACTCGTCATAACAGGTAAGCCACATTTTTATGACTTAGGTTAAGAAATTGTTAAAAGGTGGTCCAATATGCTTTTAATTTACGAGTATGAAGGCTGCGAGACAGCCTGACTTAGTCCTGCACATTGTGGGTTATTAATTTGCAAAGCATTATACTCTGAGTGCGGGATTCTACCGCACCTGGATTGTTATCAGTAAGTACGCGATACTTTAACAACATTGATCCAATGTTGTTAGCTGATAAGTACATATTTGGCATGGAATGGATTAAGAAATTGTTAAATGGTGGTCCAATATGCTTTTAATTTACAAGTATGAAGACTGCGAGACAGCCTTACTTCGACCTGCACATTGTCTGTAGGTTATTCAATTGCAAAACATTTTACTCAGTAAGTGTGGGATTCTACCGCACCTGGACTATTATCAGTGACTACGGATGCATCATGGCCTGTTAATGCTTAACACGAGATGAACTCAAACTCAAAGCATTTATTTCAAACCATCAGTCAGAAATAAACCAATTACAGACACTTTTGAATCATCAAGGGATCGGTCAGTCAGAAAGATGAAGCTAGTTGCCCATTCCAAAGCATAGTAAGTTCCCATGGAGAGGAACGGGCAAGAAGCTCCACAGACACTCTTTTAAATAAGAATATTGTTACAATGATCATAGCATGTTATCTCAATACTAGGTGATCTAGTTTTCGAATCAAGGATGCTCATAGTGTGTTATCTCAAAAAGAGATGATCTAGCATTTTCATCAAGGATGTTAACGCAATGGTTGCTGCTCATAGCAAGATATCTCAATACTAGGTTAGTTATCTAACTTTCACATCGAGGACGATATTATGGAAACACATCTTGACTGATTACCTCTCATCAGCTAATGCTACACATGCCTGCTACTAAATGAATGAATGTTATTACATTTCTGTTTATGACCATGTTGCTGAGTTGTCAGTTTTAACAAACAAATATATCTAAAAGAAATCACCGTGTACAAAATACTTAGTGACTTATCTAAGCACTAGGTGGTTTAATTATCCTAACAAATTGATAAATGATATCAATTTTGTAAACCAAACACTAAAGCAAAATTTTATAATTTTACACTCACACATTCAAATACTTGGTTAACATGATTCTACAATACTGGCTGATAACAAATGCTGAGATATCTATGGAAACTCTTGATTTCAGATATAACTGAAATGGACCAAACACAAAGTATTATTCCATGCTGCCCTATTTATTCATAACAAGATGGAAAACATACTCCATTCTACATTCCATAAATAACCTGCACTGGTTACTTTCACCATAGGTAAAACAAAGACTGACCCTATGCTTATGAAGAAAATAGACAAATACAAACTGTTGAAAGACTTGACTGATGCAACAATGTTCACTTTCACTAAATTAAAACCAAACAAAAGTAATATCATACCTAATTGACATGAATGTTAGAATGTTAAATTATTCTACTTGCTAAACAAACTCAAGTATACAATTCTATAGCTACAAACAATAACAATTAATCAATAAATATTAAAACCACAAGACCCTATGTTAATAGAGAATCTTACCAGCTCTATTGAGCAAATGCAAAATTAACACAACAAGAGTGATATGCTACAGTTAATAACAAATTAAAACATCTCACAACTAAGTCAATAACAGGAATCAGCCAATATTGAAAACAAAAATGAATATTTGTGGAGAACCTCAACAACAACCCGGAGTATATCTACACTCCAAAGTAACAACTCAACAAAACTGATACTAAAATGCACCAATCAAATGCTGACAAAACAACTATACTCCACTGATCTTGTTATTGGTTGTGGATACAAAGATACAGTAAACGATTTGATACCTATCAAATTCAATATTTTAACTACTCAATACCATTATAGCTAGTATATACAGAGATGAATTAAAATGCATTACAGATCTACAAAGAATTTATCAGAAATACATATTTCAGACTCAAACAAAATAGAAAATTCAACCTCATTCTGGACCTATAACTGATTATAAATGATTTCTCTAAGTTGATTTGTACAAACTGATTGATTGACTGAAAATGACAAAGAAAGTTCCCAGTAATAACTCTAATAGATAGGCTGTAATATGATTCCATCTTACAGGTACTGCAAGATTCTTCCCATTATCAGATAACCAATAAAGAGTTCATCATATAGTTACATTGTCTGATAAATTCCACATTAGAACTTTTATACTTTAACTGTACCATATAGCTCTGCTATATTTAAGTACCAAATTACTTCCCAGTAGTGACCTATCTACCCTGATTATTTATTTGTCAATATATCAAGACTGCTGTAAAACATTTACCTTTAAATACCACTATAAAAATATCAATAAGTGTAAAGTCATTTTTATACAAAAACATGTGCCTAGAAATACTTACTTACATTATAACAAAGGTTATTAGTGATCTTAGTCGCATTACATAACATCAGACCTGTAAGATGATCTTATTCACAGTTTATAAAATTGAAATGTCTAATTAAACATTCAACCATTCCAACTGTTAATCTAAATAATTAGTGGTAGATTCCAATGATAATTACAACATTAAAGTGAAATTGTCGGAAAAAAAGGGGGGGGGGGGGGGCAGTATGATGTGAGGACAAGGTATCAATGGCCTGTGGTTAGAACATGAACAAGGTCAGGTACCACAATAATCGGTGTAGCCAACATAAATGAATTAACTTCAAATTATTTTAAACTAGAACCATCGACTCACCAAGTGCACACCTTAGTTAATTAATATACAACTCCCCCACTTAAATATAATATAACTCATTCCAGTATTTAGTTTTTGGATAATATGAGTTCAGGGGAAAAGATTCATACCCATAAATGCTCTCAAAATGAATCTAGTTTTTTGACTAGTTCTTAGCTTGTCAATTATACATGAAATAGACACTTTCACCATATGTAAATTAGAAAGGAAAATACCTGATTTTGGATATGCCAAAAAAAAAAAAAAAAAAAAAAAAAAAAAAAAAAAAAAAAAATTGCTACCTGACTAACTAATGGGTTAATGTAAACTAAATTTAATTATTCAGTTTACTATTGGTAACATTTTTATTGCCCAACTGGGCAGTAATAAACTAATAGATTCCGTGATAGCTACTTCTGCATGGGAGGGTCTACCATGCACAACTATGAGGCCTGTGCTCATTATTTTCAAAGATACCATGCACAACTATGAGGCCTGTGCTCATTATTTTCAAAGATACCATATTTTAACAACAATAGCAAATTATAGGAATCGGCCATAAATACACAACATAATTATAGAGCTTAGGAGCTGCAAACTGCTTCACACCGCATCTCAAATAAGTGAACGTTTACGTGCACAGAGATTGTTAGACATAAGCAAACAAATATTGAAATATTATAAAATATTTATTTTGGTCTAGTGCATACATTAGATGACACATAGAAGAAGAAAAACAAAAGAAGATATAAAATACTTAAAATTAAAAAGAATAAAAATGAAATATAAAAGAGCTTTTATACCCATCTTGTTGACTCTAACAGAGATATAGACTACAACTGCTATTTCCAGTCCTAGAAACTTTCAAAAGTATTCAATTTAACAAATATCTTCCTGATCTGATTTTAAGAAAACAACCACATTACAAACTTATGGGAAGCCTACAAAGAAGTTGAGATCTAAAAAATTAAACACTGATTCACATATACTACCATTGCTGACGTAGAAAAATTAAATAAGCTAAGTGCATGCAAATCATAGACATTACAACAAAAGTTACATTAAATTAATAAAATTGATCTGAACTTATATTTTTAATTTGATACAATAATATTGATTCAGATTATTTGAATAGTATTATTCGTAATGCCAAAATATCAATTATTATGTCAGAAATCATCGAATATTAATTAAAATGTCAAAAAGTATGATTTAAAAATTCATTAACAGAGTAGAAACATGTCTAAGAGCCAAGTAAACATTTTACATTTGAATTTATTAATTGGTAACGTTCTCAAGCCAGGTGGTAATTTATTATACATTTTTACTGCCATACAACTGGCATTTTTACTGTATAGTTGCAATCTCTGAGGAGGTACTAGCAATTCCCCGGCATTATTTTCTTCCGGCTTTGGGAGACTTGCTCATTTAATAGGAATAAATGTGGGTATTTTTTAACAAATAAACAAGCCTTAAAAATATAAAGGCACGGGAGTGGAAGAATTTTTAATTCTTTAAATAATAGCCTGCAATGGCATAAGTATTCTGCTCCGTTGCCTGTCCTTTCGACTCTAATGTCGACTCTGTGGACCAATGAATCAAATACTGAGACTGTTTTAAAGTTTTATAACTAGGTAAGTACCAATAAGTGAGAAGAACATTAATTCTTCCTCTCACAGTACAACCCATACAGCAGCCCAACAAAGAGATGACATCAATTGAGTCAGTTACAATGTGGGGTTACTGGTTGTCAATCATGTTTATTTTTGTTGATATACAATAGTTTATTATTCCTTAACAAGCAATGCTAATGAAGGAGAATAGTAGAGCACCTAATTATAAACCAGAACATTTATAACCAGATAATTTATTATATAACTGAATTATTGCAGTTAGCTCTAAACATCTACTATGTTAAACTTAATTATATTTCAGATCGCCGTGAAGTAAAATTGGGAATCAAACGAGCTTACCTGTTAAGCGAAGTCTTGATTCTAATTTTACGAACGGCGATCTGAAATATAATTACCCGCCCGCCACTGGCTTACAGCCCCAAAGCTGCAATAATTAGCCTACTTAATTCACCTATACTTTCAGGAAAATCTAGTGAATTTAAGTATGTGGAACCACTCTGTACAGAAAACAGAGATTGTTCCAACCTTAAGGATCTCTAAAATAACTGACATTCCTGTGTTGCCAACGATGAGGTGAAACAATTCTATTTAAAAATATATTTTTAATATCTTTATCTCTAAAAATCGCGATGTTACCACGTGTGTGTAAGAAATACTACTATGTTAAACTTAATTATATTTCAGATCGCCGTTCGTAAAATTAGAATCAAGACTTCGCTTAACAGGTAAGCTCGTTTGATTCCCAATTTTAATTTATTTTTACAATAAAATTATACTTTTGTAATCAGTCTTTGTTTTTTATTTACTATTTGTACTCATCCATAAAAATTAAATAATAACTTATCTTGAACGATACACATTTAAGGATTGCATCACTATAAATAGTGATGAAGTCTTTAAATATGCATATTTTGTATAACTACCTACTAACCTACCTTCGTATGCATTTTATACTACTATCCAAACATTATTCAAACTGTAGAAACAACATCATATAACCGTGCGTTTGCACTGGCGAAACATTTACGATATAACATGTTGAAATCTCTATTTTCTGTCAATGTTCCATACAATTTTTGACAGGAACTAGAGATTTAAACATGTTTTGTTGTAATGTTTCGCCAGTGCAAACGCACGGTTATAATTACTAAAATGTGTACTTACCTGCTGAATTAATTACATATAAGTAAAGAAAATTAGTAGTTACATGCTACCAGTAGCAGTTGCATGCTAGTTTGCCGCTTTAGTTGTATAAAAATTCAAGTAAATTCTGATGACCCTATCGTAACTCAATAGATAAGCCCACATTCAGCGATTCAAATAATATTTCAAAAAATATAATATTAAAACGGAACGCAAGTTATCGATGTGAGCGCTGTCAGCGATTATTTTCTAATTCGGAAAGCGGCATAATAAACAAGATTATGACAGCTGACAGCTGTCATCAATTCGGAACGCTCGTGAACGCGTTCACACAGTCCTCACTCAACTTCATAACATAAACATAACCTCAAACCTTGCACAAGAAATACTGATTGGATATTTTTTGAAAATAGAAGTTCAACGCATTAGTTTGTTGGTTGACTCGTTGACTCTATTGACTCTGATCGCCAAATACTACCGACAGCATCAACGGGAGAAGAGAAGAAGGGATGCGCAAGCGACAAAAATTGGCCAATAGGACAGTGTAATTAAACTTCATAACATTCAATAAATGATCTAATTTTCTGGTCTATTTTGTAATTTTACTTATAACATCCTTTATCATTTGAATAAGTTTTATATTTATATACTTAAAACTTAAATTGTATATAATGCAACTGATCCTACTAATATTATAAATGTGAAAGTTTGTGTGTTTGGATGTTTGTTACTCAATCACGCAAACACGGCTGAATGGATTTGGATGAAATTTGGCAAACAGATAGTTTATAACCTGGATTAACACATAGGATACTTTTTATCCTGATATTCCCACGGGATCGAAAATTACGCGGGTGAAACCGCGGGGCGCAGCTAGTAGGTAAGTAAATGTGAAATTCATTCTTGGCAAGTAGATTATCTTTTTTTAATACTTATTCATGTAAGTATTTAAAAGATATGAGAAGGGAACGTGTGCGTTACCCTAGCAAGAAAATGTCTTCTAGAAGGAATTGAGTTATAAGAATAATTAGAGCGCCATGTATTGATCCCAATACATGGCGCTGATGGGTATGCAAATAATTTTCAACAATAATAGTAATAGAACATTTTTATTAACAATCAATTTGAATCACAGTATAATCAGACTGAACCTCAGGGTACCCTACTCGCGCTCCAAGCGACATTCTTTTCCTAATTATTATTTATGCTAATATAAGAAAAATATCAAACAGTACAACAGTAACAAAAGTCTTATGTACTTATATAATTAACTCCTTATCTATTTTAGTAAATATTATGTAAAATCACAAACATACAGTACAATTAAACATTAATAAAATTCACAATTTTACCAGGTATCTCTATTCAAATCTTCAAACGGGTACTGATCAAAACTTAAAACTAATAAAAAACCACAAGTATCTATACTTACCACTAATTAAAACAGGTAAGTACTTATTGATCAAATCATAACTAATAAACAATCACAGTATACTACTAAGTCAACAGGTACTGATCAAATCTTAAAAACTAGTAAAAAATCACAAGTAGTGCTAAGATAAGATAAGATAAATTTATTTGCTCAAACATGTGTACACATACAGAAATAAACGTGCATGCAGGATAACATTAAAAAATACAGGTTCAGACATGTTTGCCACATATTATGGCGTGCAAATGTGAATAATTGTGATTGTTTATAATAAAATTTATTCGGTAGTCAAGTCATTATCATTAATTTAGCAAACTTTAGTAAATTACAAATGTCAACAATAAATAAAAATAATTCATAAAAATCTATGTCAAAATAAATGGTTCTGTCAGAAATTGCTTAATATTATAGTATGCCTTGTCGGCTAGAAATGACTTCAGTTGTTTCTTCAATTGTACATTATTAAGCTCTCTCCAAGTTTTCGGTAACTTATTATAAATAATGGGGGCCATGCAAAACACACTTTTGCGCATAAGTGCAGTCCTACTACTATGCACACAGAGCTGGCTCTGATCTCTCCTGTTTCTAGGAAATTTATCTGCCATTCGTGAAAATAAATTACTATTATTTCTAACAAACATTACTGATTCCAGAATATACAGAGATGCCAATGTCAATATTTTATATCGTATCGTGCTACTAATAATAAAACAGGTGCTGATCATATCTATACTTAGATGTTTAAAAAACTTAAATTTAATTGTTGTTGTTACCGTGCGTTTGCACTGGCGAAACATTACAACAAAACTTGTTTAAATCTCTAGTTCCTGTCAAAAATTGTATGGAACATTGACAGAAAATAGAGATTTCAACATGCTTTGTCGTAAAAGTTTCGCTAGTGCAAACGCACGGTTACACTACAACTGCAAAATGAATCAGTTCCGGGTTGACAACCAAAAAAAGCAAAGTAAAGTCTTACATCAAGGTAAGGCCATGTTGCCCTATCGTTTCCAGATGTCGCATTGTGATCCACTATCTTTTTATAATGTTTTTTTAAACTGTTTAGTTTTGACTGACACTGGGTGCAAGTAACATTATTATTGTATGTTGCACATTGTTCTTGCTATGATGTCTTACACCATCTTAAGATGCATTTTTTCAAAATGTTCTATAAGCTCACTGTATAATGTGAGTAGCAACAAAATGCATGCCTGTTTCCAAATGAATAGAGAAGGTGACTCGGGATCTACTGAAATAAAAAATATAATATTAAGAAGGTACTTCCTACTAACACAGCAATAATATTGTTTGTGATGATTTGAATGAAACTTGGCACATAGATAATCATATCCTGGAATAAAATGTAGAATATTTTTATATACTAAAGAAAATGCTTTTATAACTTTAAATTGATAGAATCTGAGAGCAAGTTCTTAAGAATTAACCAACATACTAATAAGACAAAACCATAGAACACTTTTATCTCACTTTTGTTATAATTATATTAAGTATTGGAGTAAGAGTGACCACATAATGTTGTCAACATGATATGTTATGCAAACACAACAGGCACATTCAGCTAATAAGTAACTGCACATTATCAGATAATAATATAAAATACTTACCATATTGTTCCGTTGGTTCATTCAGCAGTGACTGTTTCTCGGCTAGACATATTTGCATCAAAGTAATTCACCAATTGCTGTGACTCTGTTTCTCGGCTAGGCATATTTGCATCAAAGTCATTCACTAATTACTGTACATATTCAGTATCTGTCAACAGCAAGAACCAGTTAAGTAAACATTTATGATTGATCAGAAGACAATAGCTAAAGAGTGGTTGTATGCACTTTCAAAACTGTAGGAAAGCTTTTGCAAACAGACAGCTAAGCAGTTGTGATGAGTAAAACATTTGCATCATAATCGTTTGAGCAGTGGGAAGAATTGCAAGTAGGCTAAAATTTAGCACTTACCTCTCTGAGCCCTCTCGTATTGCTCTGATGTGAGCATGATATTCACTTGAATACTCATGGTTATTACAATATACACATCAAACGTCTTCTTCTTCACAATTTTGAAACTATTGGTACTTACGACCAGTAATCTATGCTTGCTTACGACTCAAAAAGTCAAAACAATACAGTACAACTGTCACTATGACACTATTTGACATCCACTTTGACAGCGCTCACGGTGATCATATTTTAGAGCATGGTCGGCGTTATCGCAAGATGTCGCATGTCATGACGTCATCTATGACGATTCATGGGACATCGTTATCGCGATCATGCTAATAGGGAACGGGTTTTAGCACGCCCAAATCGATTACGGCGTAACTTGGAACGCACCCCATATTTGTTACGTGCGCAAATCATATTTAGATCAACATACAATCTAACACCGTCCTGCAAATTGCAAAAAACGTAGGAAAATTTGAATTTCGCGGGCTACCGCACCGTCGATTCAGTGTTGCTAATTAATATAAGGTGCCCAAAATTGAGTAAGTTTTCAAAACAATGATACCTGTATAAAAATAATAAAATAAATAAAAATAATTTGATAATTTACAGTTACGTAGGTACGCTAACAGTTTAGTCTCTCAGCAATAAACAATGGCTTTATCTAAAAAGTAATCCAATGAAGTGGAAATTCAGCAGATAAAATGTTCCACAGGGGGGATACAACGTTCATTTAATGCGAAGTTAAGTGGTACCTACCCTGCAAGAGGTACCTGGATGTCTAGCATTTAGTTATGACCGTACCTAACCCCTAACACCAGATTTGACCAATTAGTGGAACCTAGTGGTAGTGTAGAGAAATAAAAAAAAAACAAATTGCTTTACAATAATTTATTGAAAACCAGGTTTACAGTAATTGTGATCTTTAGATGAATCTGCATCTCTTGAGTACTAATGTTCTGTGATCTGCATACACTACTTAATCCTGGTTGTGAGACCATACTCTGCTCATTTCCGTACTACTATCATTATCACTATCGCTTTTGGTTTCAGTGTCACCACTTCTATAATAAAAGGGTATTCTCCTTCTAACCTGCCAATGTGTTTACAATACTGTGCCCACTCATGAACTGTAATAGCGTCAAAAGCTTCTCTAACTAGGCCAATTTCACATTTTTGTGCTCAATATTTACATCAGCAACTTTTCTTTTATTGTGCTCCATATGAGTTCAATGGGATTGAGATCACAGTGATAAGGTGGTAAATATAAGCATTTGTGTCTATTGTCATCTAAAAATTTTTCAATCTCATATACAGGTTCAGGCTTGTTTCTCTTAATTATTTCTAAAAGCTGAGGTTTAGTCAAATTCTCCCGTAGTCCATTTTATTTTGGGTCAACCATAATTGCATATCTTTTTTTAAGGAATTCGTATTTGGGACTTTATTCACACAAATACGGTGATAAGGAGCATTATCCATCACTATTATGGATGACTCGTAAATTAGGCACAAGTTTTTCAATAACCCACTTTTTAAAGTTGGTACTATTTATCTCGTCATGATAATCACCACTTTTTACCGACTTCAAAAAAGGAGGAGGTACTATGTTCGGATGATTGTTTTTTTTTTTTTTTATGTATGTTCTCCGATTACTCCGCCGTTTGTGAACCGATTTAAAAAATTCTTTTTTGTTCAAAAGCTTATACTTCTGAGGTGGTCCCATTGTCACCAAGTCAGGATCTGATGATGGGATCCTAGAGAAATCGAGGGGAACTTTCAAAAATCGTAAGGGCAACTAGTGCATTCCTTAATTTATTCATTAGGTATTTTACAGCACTACAATTTTATGAAGGTCCGGAGTCGATCTGATGATGGAGCCGAAAGACAGTCAAGGGAACTCCTCAATGGTTTACAGCAGATACCTCGTGTTTGGGCTTGATTAATTTGTATTGATAAAAACTTTACACTTTGATGGGTTGTGACTGTCGTTAGGGGTCTGATGATGAAGACGAAAGACAGTCGAGGGAACTCCTCAGTGGTTTACAGCAGATATGTTGTGTTTGGGCTTGATTAATTTGTATTGATAAGAACCTTATACTTGGATGGGTTATGACTGTCGTTAAGGGTCTGATGATGAAGACGAAGGACGATTAACGGAACTCCTCAACGTTTCGCGGTAATTACCTTGTGTTTGGACTTAATTCATTTATATTGATAAGAACTTTGCAACCATATAGGTTGTAAGTGACATTACAGATCTGATTATGGTCACCTTATAATATGATGATGAGGGGAACTATACAGTGTAAGCAAATGTATAGTGTTCACCCTTATATTCTTGAGAAGGCACGGGAGTCTCATTAGCCAGCCGGTTTCTTATAACATCTAAACGATACTTGCGCTGTTCAGACGACTCGCCACTTAATCGTTTTTTAATAAGATTGAGTCGGCAGATCTTATCATTTGGCGACTCCTGCGACAAATGAGAATGCATGTAATTTCTCATCTGAGATAACCTAGCATGAAGAGCTAACGGTGATTCTTGGGAACCGGACATAGCACTCCGTTTGCGATTCTTATTAGATAGGCGTTCTTTTTCAGCAGTATTAGTCTCTTTAATTCTGTTTTTCTTCATGCGGGCGGCTCCTTTAGTTGGTCTACCCATGGTGATTACAGAAATCGAATTACACAAAAAATGGAAAAATAATAAAACCTTTAAAAAAAAAATTGACCGCCTTCAAAAAAATCAAAACAATAAAACTTTAAAAAAAAAATTGACCGACTTCAAAAAAAAACAAAACAAAAAAGGACTACTGTACTAAAAACCAAAAGACAAAAGTACTTCTTTAATAATAAGAGAAAAATAAAAAAATAAAAAAATAACTTTAATTTCGGAAGTCGGTGTGTCTTTGCTTTTAATTTTAGTTTTTGGCCACCGACTTCCGAAATTAAAGTTATTTTTTTATTTTTTTATTTTTCTCTTATTATTAAAGAAGTACTTTTGTCTTTTGGTTTTTAGTACAGTAGTCCTTTTTTGTTTTGTTTTTTTTTGAAGTCGGTCAATTTTTTTTTTAAAGTTTTATTATTTTTCCATTTTTTGTTAATTTGATTTTTGTAATCATGGGTAGACCAACTAAAGGAGCCGCCCGCATGAAGAAAAACAGAATTAAAGAGACTAATACTGCTGAAAAAGAACGCCTATCTAAGAATCGCAAACGGAGTGCTATGTCCGGTTCCCAAGAATCACCGTTAGCTTGTCATGCTAGGTTATCTCAGATGAGAAATTACATGCATTCTCATTTGTCGCAGGAGTCGCCAAATGATAAGATCTGCCGACTCAATCTTATTCAAAAACGATTAAGTGGCGAGTCGTCTGAACAGCGCAAGTATCGTTTAGATGTTATACGAAACCGGCTGGCTAATGAGACTCCCGTGCCTTCTCAAGAATATAAGGGTGAACACTATACATTTGCTTACACTGTATAGTTCCCCTCATCATCATATTATAAGGTGACCATAATCAGATCTGTAATGTCACTTACAACCTATATGGTTGCAAAGTTCTTATCAATATAAATGAATTAAGTCCAAACACAAGGTAATTACTGTGAACCGTTGCGGAGTTCCGTTAATCGTCCTTCGTCTTCATCATCAGATCCTTAACGACAGTCACAACCCATCCAAGTGTAAGGTTCTTATCAATACAAATTAATCAAGCCCAAACACAAGATATCTGCTGTAAACCACTGAGGAGTTCCCTCGACTATCTTTCGTCTTCATCATCAGACCCCTAACGATAGTCAGAACCCATCAAAGTGTAAAGTTTTTATCAATACAAATTAATCAAGCCCAAACACGAGGTATCTGCTGTAAACCATTGAGGAGTTCCCTTGACTGTCTTTCGGCTCCATCATCAGATCGACTCCAGGCCTTCATAAAATTGTAGTGCTGTAAAATACTTAATGAATAAATTAAGGAATGCACTAGTTGCCCTTACGATTTTTGAAAGTTCCCCTCGATTTCTCTAGGATCCCATCATCAGATCCTGACTTGGTGACAATGGGACCACCTCAGAAGTATAAGCATTTGAACAAAAAAAGAATTTTTTAAATCGGTTCACAAACGGCGGAGTAATCGGTGAACATACATAAAAAAAAAAAAAAAAAAAAAAAAAAAAAAAAAAAACAATCATCCCGAACATAGTACCTCCTCCTTTTTTGAAGTCGGTAAAAAAGGACTACTGTATTAAAACCAAACGACAAAAGTACTTCTTTAATAATAAGAGAAACATAAAAAAATAACTTTAATTTCGGAAGTCGGTGGCCAAAAACTAAAATTAAAAGCAAAGACACCGACTTCCGAAATTAAAGTTATTTTTTTATTTTTCTCTTATTATTAAAGAAGTACTTTTGTCGTTTTGTTTTAATACAGTAGTCCTTTTTTGTTTTGTTTTTTTTGAAGGTGGTCAATTTTTTTTTTTTAAGTTTTTGTGTTTGAGTATCTCCTCCTGCATGAACAATAATATATCTTTGCCCTTTCGATACAGGCTCCAATACTCCGTCTTCACCCTCTCCTTGCCAACATTTACCCAATGTATGCGAAGAGTGAATATAGGTCTCATCTAAATAAATTATAGGCCGGGGCTGGGGAGATTTATTATTTTTATCCACTGCATGCAAGTACTTAGCTGTCCAAGCTGATATTTCATTACGCTCCATAAGAACCTTCCGATTGGATTGAGATTTTTTTAAACGAAATCCCACCTTGTGAAACAGCTTTCGCAGACTCTCTCGCTGTCCTGTGTAATTTATTTGTCTTTAAGACCTCTAGAAGCTTTTTAACAAAAGGGACCTCTTTTTTAGCAGAATAAAATTCATGTACTTTCCTCAGTATAACTCCCATGCCAAAATCATCAACATGCACAAATCCACTTTTACGTTTTCTCTCCTTGTCTGGTGTCCGAATTTTTGTACCACTTTCTTCTGCTGCGTGCCCTTCCTTAACTATTTTTGATTGGTCCTTGACTCACACCTGAAATATAAGATAATAAAATAAATGTTAGTAGAAATTTGAAATCTGGCAGGTTAATTGGCTCACTCACTTAGCAGGTTATCTAATAGATGTACGTTACCGTTACGCTAACCTGCAGCAAGAATAGAAACAAATATTTCGTGGACTTAAATAATTAGTTAAGTATCGGGTAATTTATAACAAGAAATTTGACAGCACTAACCTGTCGCTGCTGAAATTCGTTTGTATATTTGATTAAATGGAATAATCGGAGACCCCGCCCGAGCTTCTTCTTCAAAAAAGGTTTTAACCTTTAGAATAATGTTTCGAGCATCACTTTTAATATCTTTCGGCATAATTAACTTTATAAATTCAGCAATATCACGACAAAACAACCAGAGAAAACGAATGTAGTAGACACTGACAATCGAATGACATTTCAACATGACGGCCGTACAATAATAGTTCAAATTTTCGCCATCTGACAGATATGTTGGTAACCTCGGTGAAGTTAGCCGCACGTTAGAGGGTTAGAGAGAAAAGAAAAATCGTTAGAGTAATTAGTTTTTATGTAAAAAAAATTTTTTGAGTGAAGTTGGCCTCTCTTCCCGCAAAAATGGACTTAGACGTAATTTTATTTGTTTAATCGTTTGCGAATCGTTAGAGAGAGATTGAGAGTTACACAAAATCGTTAGAGAGTTAATATTTTATTTGATATCATTTCTAAGAGCATTACGTTAGCCCACCTCTGTGAATTTTGCTCCCGATTTAATCATTCTCAACTTTTGTTAATGCTAATTGTTAGAGAGAGTTAGAGGGAAAGAAAAATCTTTAGAGAGTAATTTGTTTTATTTATCAACGATTTTAATTACTTTTGTGAAATTGGCCCCCATTCCCGCAAAAATGGAATTAGACGTCATTTTTTATTTAATATAGTTTGAGAATCGTTAGAGAGGGATTGAGAGTTAAAAAAAAAACATTAGAAAGTTAATATTTTAATTGATAAATTATTTCTGAGAACGCGTTTTACCCTAGGACCTGAGCAAGTTAAAGTTTAGAAACGTGCCGCTTCAATAGGAGATAGGGATGGGGGGAGAGGGGGAAAGTATAGTAGATCCCAACACTCCCCCCTGCCGGAGATACAAAGTTTTTTTTAAAATGATTTTTATATATGACAAGTCTCATATGCTGGGGCCACACCAACGGATTATCGCGATAATAGACGTTAACCGTTGGTGTAGCCTCAACTTACCTCAAGAATTTGTCAATCGAATAATAATTTGTTAACCACTTAATTTGAATAAGTACTAATGTTCTGTGGCTGAGCAACAGCCCGCCCGAGTGCTACCTGTATTGTGTCCCGTACCTATTGTAGGGAAATACCACGGAAAGCTGCCGTTTCAGACGAAGAAGTAGATAAATGCTTTAAAAAAATTATAACTTATCTATTCTCTCCAAAACTGCCGGGATATTCTAACCGTGCGTTTGCACTGGCGAAACATTCAAGACAAAACATGTTGAAATCTCTATTTTCTGTCAATGTTCCATACAATTTTTGACAGGAACTAGAGATTTAAACATGTTTTGTCTCGAATGTTTCGTCAGTGCAAACGCACGGTTACACTATATGGCGCAATATATGTGCCTAGTTAGACAATAAGTGGACTGCTCACCACGCTTATAACAGTGTGAGCCAGGATCGACACAGAATCCTTACGCGCGCCCGATTGGAAAAGGGCATCGTAATTAGGAACCAACTGCCTCCTGATTCTGACCAAGTCACGTCGGTGGGTTAAAAACGACCCGACCAGCTCCCGACAAGTACCCACCTTTTGTGTGTTTTGAGCATAAATGATGCACTATAAGTACCGTATCAAATTGAAACTACCAACAATATTTCGTAATCTTATTGATTGCAGGGTATCACTGTTAAATGCTCGTTGATCAGATACACAACTTTACCACTCTTATCTATTATCGTCCCTCTGTATCATGTATCGTATCAGCAGTACTTCTTAGGGTACTACTCGCGCTCACGGTGTACAATGAGAAACGTAATTGTTGCCGCTTCCTTAAATGCAATAATTCTCGCAGTTAATCTCGTTGATCTGCCTAAAATACCGCCACCAGAGTTATCACCCAACGTTAAACGCCAATGTGAATGCCGTTGACAAATTCTTGAGGTAAGTTGTGGTGTGGTACACCAACCGTTAACGTATATTATCGTGATAATCCGTTGGTGTGGGCCACAGCATATTATTATGAGATTTGTCATATTTAAGAATCATTAAAAAAAAACTTTGTATCTCCGGCAGGGGAAGTGGGGGATCTACTAACCCTGCCCCCTCTCCTCTCTCTCCTATCACCTATAGAGGCGGCACGTTTCTAAATTTTATCCTCCTCAGGTCCTAGGGTAAAACGCGTTCTCAGAAATAATTTAATATCAATTAAAATATGAACTCTCTAATAATTTTTTTTAACTCTCTATCTCTCTAATGAGTCTCAAAATATATTTAAAAAAAAATTACGTCCAAGTCCATTTTTGCGGGAATGGGGGCCAATTTCACAAAAGTAATAAAAATCGTTGACAAATAAAACAAATTACTCTCTAACGATTTTTCTTTTCTCTCTAACTCTCTCTAGCGATTCTCTAACGATTAGCATTAACAAAAGTTGAGAATAATTAAATCGGGGGCAAAATTCACAGAGGTGGGCTAACGTCACGCTCTTAGAAATAATTTAATATCAAATAAAATATTAACTCTCTAACGATTTTGTGTAACTCTCAATCTCTCTCTAACGATTCGCAAACGATTAAAAAAATAAAATTACGTCTAAGTCCATTTTTACGGGAAGGGGGGCCAACTTCGTGCGGCTAACTTCACCGAGGTCCACAACCACCTACCTACTTTGATATGTGCACAGAACATTAATTCTTCAAGGACATTCTAATTAACTACAATGGTTTTTGGTACGCGGGTGTACCGCACGTACTCAAGGTTCTGTGTGTGTGCAAACAGCGAACATTTGCACCCTCTTGATTAATGTTCTGTGATTTGCACGGAATCATTTACAATAATTCGTTGAGTGACGGACGGACGGAATTCGAATTGAAGTTATGTTTATCTTGTACGGTGATAAGATTATTCAAGAATCGCTCAAAATTATTTGCTCTCGTGATTACGATAGGTAGTTGTTGGTCTAGTTATTAGTTTGAAAGTTTTGGCTAGTGAATCCTAAATGAAAATGTTGATTCCAAGGCTGTTTAAATACAGTTCATTAATAAAAAATGGGTCGCTGCGTTTCTTAGCGACTCAATCGCAGCAGTTTACTGAGAGTGTGAGTCCTGTGGTTTACGAGAAGTTACTAGGGACGGACAGAGGCATTGCGCTGTACGGACTGCACAGTCCCAAGGACCGCAATGCGCTGGGCTTCGACATGATCGAAGCCATGAGGGAAGTCAACCAGTTGATCAGGGAGGACACCAAGGTTTCTGTTGTCATACTGCACAGCATGGTGCCTGGTATATTCTGTGCTGGTAAGAATCATACAAATTTTTAAATTACCTTGTGTAAGTTAGTGAGTCCTGTCTTCAAGAAAATAATGGCTTACAAGCCAATTAGTACTATCAAATTGATAATGTAATGTTTGTTACAGACTGTTTGTAGAATCGAAACATATTTAAATACAAAAGGTTTGTATATCAATTCATACATCTCATGTGCCAATAAATATTATATTTATTGCCTCCCATAGGTCTATTTACTTCAAACCTCTGTCTATTGAATAAAATTTTGCATTGGTTTATTATAGGGGCCAATTTAAAAGAACGCTTCAAGATGGCAGATGATGAAGTAGCCCGATTTGTCAAAGGACTGAGAGCCACATTCATAGAAATAGAAGATCTGCCTATGCCAACCATAGCAGCTATTGAAGGTGTAGCAGTTGGGGGAGGCTTAGAGCTGGCCCTAGCTTGTGACATTAGGGTGGTGTCTGAAACAGCCAAGCTGGGTCTGGTGGAGACTGGCCGAGGCCTCATCCCTGGTGCTGGAGGCACTCAGCGACTGCCCAGAGCAGTCAATATCAATATTGCTAAAGAACTGATATACACTTCAAGAATAGTCAGTGGTCAGGAAGCCAAGGATTTAGGTAGGTGTTGAAGATCACCACATTGAAGATCAAACTTTGTTGTTTTAGATTTCCCTATTTAAATATTATGTAATCAATTGCAGGTATAGTAAACCATGTGGTACCACAGAGCAGCTCAAATAATGCAGCACTAGAAAAGGCGCTAACCATAGCACGTGAGATCATACTCAATGCGCCAATCGCTCTCCGATGTGCCAAGCAAGCCATCAATGAAGGCATACAGCTCAGCATCAAAGATGGCTATGAAGTGGAACAGAAGTGCTATGAGATTAACATTCCCACAAAAGACCGGCAGGAAGGCATGATATCCTTTATGGAGAAAAGGAAACCCATCTATGAGGGTCACTAAATCTCAAATTATATTATTAGGTGTAGGCAAATAAATACAAATAAGTGTTATGATACAATTTTTAATGATGTTGTGTAAACCAGAGTACATATTTTTGATGGTTATATATTATGCAAGGCATTTTGAATCTTTTTATATTTACATAATTTTTAAATAAATTGTTGAAAATTATTATTAATTTGTTTCCCTAATCCTGTCTGTTTTGTAAAACAGTTAATGACATAGCAATTACCTCTCACTCAGATACAATGACAGCAACAACGAAATGTCACTTTGTATAGAAAAAGCTGTATATTCTTTGTAGAAATAGAAAGTGTCATGCTACGCCTGCTGAGCTAGTTAATACTTAGAAATTGGTACTCATTTCATATTATTGAAAACAAAAATAATCTTGATACACTTATCTACAAGGTTATCATAATAATATTATTAATGCTGTTTCCATGTACTTGGCAAAACTAATAAAAGCATTTCAATAAAAAACATACTATACAGAGTTACAAATATTAAGGCAGTGTACTAGTTGTTCTTTGGTGTCATCCGGTGACGTGACCTTGTGGCCAATGGTCCGCGAGTCATTGTAGATCTCATAGTCATTACCTCCTGGCATTGTTTTATCTCCAAAGAAGTGGATTTCATCAAACTTCTGATCTGCAACATGGTTGAGGCAGTAGGTCTTATCCCAGCCAGTAGGGAACACATCAACACTGATCTGTCCTCCGAGCGCAAATGTCAAGCCTGAGCTTCCAAATTCGCTTTGTAATGCATCCACAAATTGTTGCCTGACCAAGTGTACAGAGTCAAATCTTACAAACTCCTCTCTCTCTGCCTGGCTGCAGGACCGCCCCACCGGGCAGATGTTAATCATGCTTGACCTGAACTCAACGAAGTTGCCCCGCTTAGCAGGTAAATCAATTTTGGACATAAACCCAAGTGAGAAATTGATGACTCTCTGTAGCAACTTCTCTCCCAGATGACTGAGGATACTTTCTGAACTTATCAGCTTGCCACCTTGATACTGCACCACACCATTTTCACAGAACACATAGTCAAACTTGGCTGCCACTTCAGCCCCAGCCATTTGTTCAGCTATTTTGACATAATCGGATCCACTGACGAGTCCCACGGCCACTTTAGATTTTACATTATCTAACAAGAAGTGCTTCAATTCCTCTGTGATGATTTGGCGTGGCTTGGTGAGGGTGCCGTCCACATCGAATAGATATAAAATGGATTTCCGACTAGCCATTGTATTTTTGGTAAAAAATATTTGAATTTTGGAGGCAAAGTGGTCGATAAGTAGGGCACCTGCAGTCGGCGTAGTGCCAACACATCACTGAGACACGTCAAATAACTTCTTTGTTATCAGCCGGGCGGACAACATGGCGAGCGCGCCGGGTTCTGTTTACGTACTGTTATTGTGTGTGTTTGTCACTGCAACCGTGTTATCTGATAATACTGCTAAATCAGGAAATGTTCTTATACTATTTGGTGAGTAAGACTCCTTTTATCAAGTTCATGATCATTGTTATTATTATCAGTTTGACAGCTAATAAGTATGTGTCGCGTGTCCATGGCGTCCCATCATTCCCTTGCTATTACAGCACAGACTACTTACTTACATACTTAGGGAACTAATGTTTATTACAGTATTACAGTGATACAGATTCTGTTTGCCTGTATACTATAGTAGTCTTTGGATTCTGTTCAATAAAACGATGATTTATAACCATGGTAGGTATGTAAGTATGTTCTGTGGTATATATTTGTGAGTCTGGATCTCAGACCAACAAAAAAAGAAAGACGGATCACTTCCTATATCAAACGTGTAGCCACAAAACTATGCTCCTACAAGTAAACACACAGGCTCACGCACACAACTACACAAAAACTATGCTCATAGCTCCTAGTACGTCACGAGTCGTCGTATAGTAAACTTCAATTAAAAAAATAGAATTATGCCTTCTTGTGTAGTGAAAACTTGTAAAAACAATAGCAAATCACATAAAAAGTCTCACGGAATCACTTTTCACATGGAAGTACTTCAAATAACATCGTTTTTTAATTTAGTTAACTATGAATTTTAGGTTACTTGGAACAAAAACCTGAACGAATGAACGAACGAAAACAGTGACATTTAAAGTGCGAGGGTTGCCATAATATGATTTGAAATTTTCCCGTTCGATATTTTTTAGTTCGAGTAATTATATGCCTGTTTTTTTATGTATTTAATATTTTAGATTTCCAAGTAATATTGAAAATAAAATTAAATGGATAGTAGCTATAAGAAATAGTCGGAATGATCCAGAATGGCTGCCATCGAAAACCAGAGTGGTTTGTTCCGATCATTTTGATAATAATGACCTTTATTCAACTAATCGTGGACGTCGCCGTGTGATCAAAAGCGGATATAAAATTTGAAAAACAGTAATGAGATTTTATCAAAACAGTAATTAAACACGAGACTGTATTTTTTATTTTATTTTAGTTAGTTTCTCAGCTTAGTCTATACTACTGTACCAAATTTTATTTTTTAGATGTTATTTCCATCGTCTTACGTAATTGCTGAAAACTCAGTTTCACAAAGTTCTGGCTGTACGTTTGTTCAAGTATGTCCTAATTCTTCATTTATCTTCCTAAGGTTTTAATCAAAAGCTACCATTACTCGTGTAATTTTTTTTGTAGGACTTACCAAACTTGCCTCATGTAGCCATTGACGATAGGGCTGTATGTAAATGCACTTTGTACTTAATTGTTATTTTATTTTATTTTGCGATGTAAAAAAAATGGTTTTGTTTCGGAATCCTTCCTAACAATTGAGGTACAATACCATACTCAACAATATCTTACTCGTACAATATTATCCTACCCAAAATATTATTCCCCAAATTATAGGGAAAAACTTTAACAAATGATAACCCTTTTTACATACACATAGATAAAAAGGTGGCTTCACTTTTGATGTACGTACCTAATGCTCCGTCTTTCTTATTTTGTTGGTCTGAGGTCTGGATAAGATAGATTAAATTTATTTTTAAATTGTTATTATTTAACCATTCTATAATTGCAATTAGCGAGTTATTAATGTCAGGTAAATATGTGTCTCGATTTTTATACGCAATCGTCACTACGCTGTCATCGGCAAAGAGGCTCATAGGTTGTTCCGTAGACTAATTAGGCAAGTCATTAATATATAATGTAAACAGGGGACTGGTAATCTGGTTATGTGCATTTTTGCTATGATTCTGCAGTGTAGTATTTTCAATTTATGTACGATCAGTAGCTATTAACTATGCGTTTGCACCAGAAAACATTCAACATGTAGATGTTTCGAGACTTGTCACATGAAACAAATCTCATTAGGTACCTAGATTAGATTTTTTTCTCTACTTGTTTTGTTGAACTTGCGTTCGCACTGTACGAAACATGAGTAAGTCCTATATATAATAGTAATCTATGAGTAAGTCTTAAGCTTGTCCGATGAAGTAGTGCCAGCCCGCGCCGTAGCTGAGCATATAGCTTTAAATTCCCCTATTAATAATAATGATGATATAAACCCCTTGATCCAGCCTGTCCCTACTTGCTGTCCCCCCGCCAGTGATGCCGCCCTAAGCCGAGGTTCGTACCCCACAGGGGGTGCTCTTAGCGAGCGCACACTTAATTTTAATTTAGAATAGTTTATATGCCCCTGGCTGGAGGCCCTGAGTGTACACAGACCGGAAAGACAGACAGGAAAGTCCGGTTAAGAAGTCATGATTTCCGAAATCAAACTTCAAGATGCCCTAGTTAAAAAAAAAAAAAAAAATAAGTCTTAAGACAGATCTCAAGATTTGTTGTAAACTGCGTTCGCACTGTCTAAGTGTCTAGAAACATATACAATAGAAAGAAAGAAAGAAAGAAAGAAAAATATTTTATTTGGGACACGCACAGGAAATATAACAATAAAAACAAACATTAAAACTAACAAAATTAATAAAATAAAACAATGTGTAGAAAAAAAAAAACCCGTGCGAGGCCAAAAAGGCTCCTATCTCAGCATAATGCTACGATATTTGAGAAATAAACAAATATCGTAGCGCTGGTATTCTGATAGGGCCCACTGTGATGCCACGGACACACCTACGGACATAAAATAAATAAATCGAGTAAATAGTAAAAAAAAAATATAAAAAATAAAGATAGTAATAAATACAAACTATACAGTAAAAATTTAATAACATAAATATAAAAGTGAAACTTTGTAAGCCGATCATATGGTCGACCCACACTCGACGCTCCAGCATCGCTTGTCTATGCTACTAACTAATTGAATAGTCTATGACAAACGAGGGGACGCGAGCGCAGGCGATGTAGGCAGATGTAGGTAATGGCTGTCAATGGGACATGTCACATCAATAGACATGTTTTGTATAGAGATTTGTAACGTTTGCGTTCGCACTGTTGTTTGTTTACGTCAAATTATGTCTCACAACTTGTCTATTGCTTGATGTTTAGTGTTATCCGAGAATGGTGGTAAACATCGCGTGTTTCTACCGAAACATAGAGTGGTCCAAAGTAGACACGATGAGGTTTATAGAGCTTTGGCAAGGTTTCCATGTTTGTGGAATACAAAATGGGTGGACTATATAAACCGACATAACTAGCACACTAACATCCATCCTAAATGTGGCCCTGGACGACCGAGCGTGGATGCAAGCCACACTACCCATCCGTTTTGGTGGCCTCGGCGTCCGCAAAATTACGAGTATTAGCTTATCGGCGTTCCTGTCCTCTGTCTGCAGCACTGAAAAGTTGACCGGGAAAATTTTAGCCCCCTGCCAGGTTGACCCTGAAGTGCCGTGCTTGACTGATGCAGAGAACGCCTGGAAAGCGGCTTGCCCGGGTACAGATTGGCCCGTGAACCCGTTTTCCCAGAGGCAATGGGTTGAGCCGCTCTGCAGGTTGGTACGGAATAATCTTATTAATACGTCCACCAATTCTGCAGAGCGTGCCCGCCTGCTGGCTGTGGGTGAATGGGAGTCGGGCCTCTGGCTTCAGGCACTACCGTCACCCAACATAGGCACTATGCTGGGTGACATCACCTTCCGGCTCGCTACTTGTCTGCGTCTGGGCGCTCCTTGCGTGGCTCCGCATCGCTGCCAGTGCGGTGAAGGTGTCGACTGCCTCGGTCACCATGGCCTTTCCTGCAGCAAGAGCGCTGGTCGGTTTGCACGGCACGCAAGCATTAATGACATCATCCGTCGGGCTCTTGTCACCGCCGGGGTGCCAGCTGTTTTAGAACCTTGGCACGCGACGATGGGAAGAGACCAGACGGAATGACCATAATGCCTTGGAAGTTGGGTAGGCCTTTGGTGTGGGATGCAACCTGTGTCGACACCCTCACGCCATCCCATCTTCCTAGCACAGCGGGCTGTGCTGGAGCGGCTGCTGCAGGTGCAGAAAATTTCAAACGGCGCAAATATAACAACCTCATTGGTAGCTATATCTTTGAGCCGTTTAGGTTGAAACACTAGGGCCGTGGGGTCCGACTGCTCATCGAGTATTTCGGGAAATCGCCAAGCGGTTGGTCGACTCTTCACGTGACCAGAGGGCTGGCCAATTTCTAGGTCAAAGAATCAGCATTGCCATCCAACGTAGCAATGCTGCCAGCCTTTTGGGCACTTTTCCCACTGACAGCGATGCGGAAGAATTTTTTGACGCCCTATGAGCCCTTCCTTTATATATAATCTTTTCCTTTTGTATAGTTAGTTTTAATTAATATTAGTTAGGATTTCATTAGCTAAGTAATAGTACGTTATTAATATTGAAAATTAAATTGTAAATTATAGATAGCTATAAAAAAGGTACTTAAATAAACCGACTAAAATGTCAAAACAAATCTTACAATATGTTGCTAGATTCCTACAGATACATTTTGATACGAAATTCGTTTGTAAAGACATGTGGCGAAACATGTTAAGTGATATGAAACGTCAAACAAGTTTCGCGTCAACAAGTGCGTGACCATGCGAACGCGAGTCGATACATTGACAAAAAACAGAGTTTTCAACATGTTTTTATGTGAATGTTTCGCCAGTGCAAACGCACGGTTATTATTTTAACCTGCGACTAGGCGAAGGGTTGGTCGCGAAATTCAAATTTTCATACGTTTTCGACTATTTGCCACTTGTTGGTCATTGAATATCATTTTCAGGGGGCGTTGTTGGTAAACATTTGAGATGATTATTGTCACAGAAATTATATTGAAAAAAAACGGGCCAAGTGCGAGTCGGACTCGCGCACGAAGGGTTCCTTATCATTATCTATAAAAACGGCAAAAAAATCACGTTTGTTGTATGGCAGCGCCCTTAAATATTTATTTTATTCTGTTTTTTAGGTTTTGTTGTTATAGCGGCAATAGAAATACATTATCTGTGAAAATTTCAACTGTCTAACTATCACGGTTTATGAGATACAGCCTGGTGACAGACGGTCGGATGGACGGACGGACGGACAGCGGAGCCTTAGTAATAGGGTCCCGTTTTACCTTTTGGGTACGGAACCCTAAAAACAAGATGGTTAGTTCCGATTTTGGCCATGCGCTAAAAGATACTAGGTATTCTGGGTAGTGATAAATTATGAGTTTCATCTTGATACATTTAAACGAAAAGGCCATTAGAAATCTTGGCTTTATTCTGCTAAAATACAACGTAATAATTAAAAGTAACAGACAGAGAAATAAGCATGACAAGACGTCAAAGTGATGACGGATGATACCATAAATAATTACATAGACACACTACATTCACCCCCACCAGTTTTCTGTCGTTACTAATTTAGTTAGTGAGGCAGTAATCTCGAAGATTAGCTGGTGGCCGCCTTTCGCGGGAGGATCGACGCAGAGGTTGTTCTACAATTTCGTGCTCCGGAGGCTCTTGCGTTGGCTGTTCAGCTAGTCCTGATTCTGGAATTTCATGTTCCGAAACCTCTTCATCAGATTCTAGATCCTCGGTAGGTAGTGGTGCTAGTTGTCTATTAGAAACAGTGGTCTCTCGACCATCAGGCAAGCGGACATACGAGTAAGATGGATTTCCGTGTAACAGATTTGTATCATGATCTTCTTTCGTTTTGCCACAGACAGTGACGTCATCAAGGTAAGAGAATGTGCTTTTCAGTTTCTATGATAAAAGACAAAGTTCTTTGAAAGGCAGCTACGCCATTGGTTACACCGAACGGTATTCGAGTAAATTGATATAAATTTCCGCATGCTTTAAAAGCTGTCATAGGTTTTTCTTACGATAAGATAAGGCACTTGATGATATGCGGATTTTAAGTCTATTTGACTGAAAAAGTTGTATTTTGAGACTTTGGATATAATGGATTCTATTTTCGGCAAAGGGAAGGCATCCAATTCAGTGTACCGGTTTATAGTACGAGAGTAATCTATTACCATTCGTCTACGGTGACTAATACCTCCCGTTACTAAAACCTGGGCCCTCCATGGTGACATGCTCGGTTCGATTATGCCGCTCGCTAATAACTTAGATATTTCCTCTTTAATAAATCGTTCATCTTCTTCTGAGTAGGACCTAAACTTGATAACAATCGGCCTTATTTCAAGTGAGAGGTTAGAAAAGACAGAGACTGGAGGCACAGATGCTTGCATAACGTTGCATATACGTAAAGGTTCTCTTTCACCTCCGAATTGGAATTCTAGCGACTGATGATGTTTCAGGAGATCATAGCCAATGATTACATCAGCACACAGGTTCTGCACGATGAGGAGAGGATGTTGTTTATAAGTATGTTTGTCAAGTTTGATAGTCGCTTGACATAATCCATTGACGAATGATACATGATTAAGTGAAGCCAAAGAAACGGTTTGATTAATGTTCTTCCTTCTGAGATTCATTATTCTCGATAAAGCCTCGTCGATAAAACTTACAGAACTTCCCGTGTCAATTAGTGCTTCAGCACGAGTTTAATTCAATAATATAGGTATAGTTTATTAAGGTTGCATGTGACTGCAATGTGCGACCTCTTTCTTACCAAGTAATTGTGGATGAAAAAAGAAGAAAAAAATGTCGTGTGTGTCAAGGAGTGTCAATATGTGAAAAGAACAGCTAATCTTGTTAATTATAAAATAAACTAATGCTAATAAGTAAAATAGTCGTTCTATAATAGGTTATGGGCTTATTTATCCAGAATGGAGTTGTCAAAGGTTCAGATTGCTAAACTTGAGGGTACAAATTGGATACAATGGAAGTACTGGATGTCTGCATTGCTAAGGGGCATGGATGGTCTCATAGACATTGTAGAGGGCAAGGTAAAGAGACCGGTTAAACCTGCATGTGGGGCTGGCGCTACAGCTGCAGCAGATTTGGCTCTTTATAATGACAATATGAAAAAATACAACAGACTGGATAGTACAGCATTGTTACTTATAACAAACAATATTTCTGATGACTCATTAGACAAGGTTCTAAGATTCTCAACGTCGAGAGAAGTATGGGATGAACTTCATAGATTGTATGAAGGCGTGAGCGAAGATCGTCTATATGATTTATGTTTGCAGTTCTTCAGTTACAAAAAAGATACTGTTGATGATATTGCAACGCATATCTCGAAGCTGAAAAATGTCTGGTACAGATTAAGGCAAGAATTAATGAAAGAAGAAGACTGTAAGGAACTTCCAGATATTTTATTAATTTGCAAAATCTTAGACACATTACCAGAAACTTATTTTTCCTTCAAATCGAGCTGGTTGCTGATGTCTAAAAAGGATCGGACCATTGAGAATATTACAAGTCAGCTGTGTACATATGAAAAGGCACTTTGCAACAACGGAAAAGACGGTGAGTCTAGTTGTGATGCCCTTGCGGTGAAAACATGGAAGAAATGTATTAAAAAGGGTGAAGACGTAACTCCAGGGACAAGTAAGAAGAAAATAAGATGCTACAACTGCATAGAAGTTGGTCACCTTAAGAAAGACTGCCCTAAGAGGAGTGTATCTCGTCAAGTTGTGGAGGACAACAAAGGAGTTAACATGGTATTACTATCTGTGAACTCAACTGAATCTGACGCTGATTGTGACAAATGGTATGTAGATAACGGTGCTACAAATCATGTTACGATGCGGTTAGATTTGTATCAAGATTTTAAATATTTTGATGTTGATCACACTGTAACAACAGCTGATGGAAATGTGATTAAGGCTGTAGGGCAAGGATCACTAAGCATTGAAGCTGTGGTTAACAAGAAGATTGTCAAGTCAACATTGAGAGATGTTTGGTACGTTCCCCAGATAAGCAGAAATCTGTTTTCGGTACTGTCGACACAAGATAGAAATCCTGGTAGCTTGTTTGAGTCGCGCGTCACTTCTTGTTCAATGAAGATTGATGGACAAATTACAGTTACAGGACAAAGAGAAAGGTATGGAGGTCTGTACAGGCTTAACTGTAGGATTGTACCGCTATCTAAAGTAATTGTCAATTTGGTACAGAAAGTGGATATGCTGCAACTCTACCATGAACGAATGGCTCATCAGAATAAAAGACATGTTAGAAGTCTAATCGAGAGGGAACTCGGTATAAAACCAAGGAAACTGGAGATTTATGCGAAGGCTATATATATTGGAAAGTCCCACAGACAGAAGTTTGGTGTACGGGAAAAAGCCACTCAGCCTGGAGAACGCATACACACTGATGTGTGTGGTCCATTCCCTCTGTCCATATCTAAGTATCGTTACTTTGTACTGTTCAAAGATGAATTCACGCGTTACAGGTTTGTGTACTTTCTTCGAGAGAAGTCAGAGGTACATGAAAAGCTGAAAGAGATGTTGGCATCTGCCAGTGTGTCTGGTCATACTATTAAAGAAGTATTGAGTGACAATGACGGAGAATTTAACAATTAGAAGGTACGGAAAGTATTGACGGATAAAGGCATAAAGCAACGTCTTGTTATGCCATACACGCCGGAACAGAACGGCTGTAGTGAAAGGGACAATCGCACGATTGTTGAAGCAGTGAGATCCATGATGCACGCTCACCAGGAATTGCCTCAGATATTGTGGGCTGAGTTGGTGAATACTGCCGTTTATATTTTGAACAGGACAGGTCCAACTGCAGTAGAAAACAAATCTCCTTTTGAGCTTTGGGTTGATAAGAAGCCACAAATAAAGCACTTAAGGATTATAGGATATTCTTGTCATGCGCATATACCAAAGAAAACCAGGAAGAAGCTGCATAAGAAAGCAGTGAAATGTATCTTAGTGGGATATGATAATGACGATGGATACAGGCTCTGGAACGAACAAAATAATTCGCTGGTGAGGTCAAGGGATGTTTCCTTCGATGAAAAGCCCTTGGGTGCGGAACCTGCAGTAAGAGCTTCTACAGAAGCTGAATTTGAAATACCTTTGGAGTTGCATGGTAATGAGAATGATGCATTGAATCCAGTGAGTCAACCAGAAGTTACTCAGAATGCAGAAAATTCAGGCAATGATAGAACTCTCAACAATGATGAAAATGATAATGAAGGTGTTGGTACTGAAATTGGGGACACTGAGTTCATTAGTAGAGAAGACGTTCTAGTTGAAGATTTGGATGATTTTGATGACGCTAGGAGTTATGCTTCTGAACAAAGTTTTGAGTTAGGGGGAGAGATAAGGGAAGTAAATGAAGATGAGACCGAAATTCATACCAGTGATGTAATGCCTGAACAGGAAATCATAGAACATGGTGGAAGGATTCTCAGAGATAGATCATTACTTCGTCCACCTAATAAACTCAAAGACTATGTTTTAAACATGGCTAGCTGTCACCAAGAACCTAGTTGTTACAGAGAAGCTATTAAAAGCTCTGAACGGAATCTTTGGGACAAAGCAATGGACTGTGAGATGAATTCCTTGAAGGAGAATAAAACTTGGGTCCTTGTGCCTTGTCCAAATAATAGGAAGGTTATACCTTGCAAATGGGTATACAAAGTGAAACTGAATGCTGATGGCACAGTAGATAAATATAAAGCCAGACTTCTTGTAAAGGGGTTTAGTCAGAAGAAAGGGGTTGATTATGACCAAACTTTCAGTCCCGTGGCTAGAATGGCAACAGTCAGGAGTGTATTGGCTGTGGCAGCCAATGAGAACATGTCTATGATACAATTCGATGTATCAACAGCTTTTCTTTATGGGTCACTCGATGAAGAAATTTTCATGATACAGCACGAAGGCTATGATGATGGTTCAGGTCGCATCTGTTTGTTAAAGAAAAGTCTTTATGGTTTAAAACAGGCTCCAAGGTGTTGGAATAAGCGGATTTTGGGCTATTTCAAAGAGATTGAATTTGAAGTTAGTAACTCAGATCCTTGTTTATTCATATGGAAGACGCCGTCTGGAGGTAAACTGATAGTTGCCCTATATGTTGATGATGGTTTGGTGGCTGCAACGAGTCAGGACCTTATAAACGAGTTCATAGGACAAATGGAAACAAAGTTTAAAATAACAACTAAGGCAGCGTCATATTTCCTTGGAATTGAAATAGAGAAGACTGATGATGGAATCAAAATATCTCAAAGATCTTACACAAAGAAAGTGCTCAAAAGATTTGGCATGGAACACTGCAGACCGGTGATGACACCAATTGTAAAAGAGGATCAATGTCAGGGTCAAGACTCATGCGATGTGAGCAATTTTTTGAAAAACTACAGACAAGTAGTTGGTGCATTGGCATATCTAATGATAGGAACTAGGCCAGACATTGCGTATGCGGTCAGCGTCGTTTCTAGGACTCTAGAAAGTCCTAAAGAACTAGATTGTGTCAAACTGAAGAGAATACTACGGTATTTACAGTATGCTCCAGAAAAGGGAATACTATACAAAAGAGATTTCAAGACAGGTATTCTTGAGAGCTACAGTGATGCAGATCATGGCGGTGAATTGAACACAGGACGTTCAACCACTGGTGTAGTGTGCATGTATGCTGGAGGTGCCGTGTCATGGATAAGCCAACGTCAGACAAGCGTGGCTATATCTACCACCGAAGCAGAGGTCGTAGCTGCCAGTGAAGGCGCTCGGGAATCAATTTGGCTGTCCAGAGTCATTGGAGATATGACAGAACTGAAGGTTGTGCCTATCCTGAGAGTAGATAATGAAGCTGCGATCAAGCCAGCTGAAAATCCGGAGTACCACAAACGTACCAAGCATATCTGGATTAGACACTTTTTC
The DNA here is from genome assembly GCA_949152455.1 of Lithophane leautieri. Classification (NCBI taxonomy): domain Eukaryota; kingdom Metazoa; phylum Arthropoda; class Insecta; order Lepidoptera; family Noctuidae; genus Lithophane; species Lithophane leautieri. The sequence goes on from OX424467.1 coordinate 18,423,022, forward strand.
GTCAGGGAAATGGTAACTAGTGGAGAGCTAAAAGTAAGCAAGATCACAACTGAAAATCAGCTTGCAGATACTTGTACGAAAGCATTAGCCAGACCAAGGTTGCTGAAACTTTTGAAATTAATAGGTCTTCATTGAGAGAAGATATTAAGGTTGCATGTGACTGCAATGTGCGACCTCTTTCTTACCAAGTAATTGTGGATGAAAAAAGAAGAAAAAAATGTCGTGTGTGTCAAGGAGTGTCAATATGTGAAAAGAACAGCTAATCTTGTTAATTATAAAATAAACTAATGCTAACAAGTAAAATAGTCGTTCTATAATATAGTTGCTTTCCGTAGACTAGACGGAGATGCAGCCGAAATGCAAGCGTAGCTTTCATCATTGTTGGCTGCTGCATTCGCGACTGGTTTCGAAGATCGACATACACGTGCCAAGTGCCCCTTTTTAACCGACGAAAAAAAAAGGAGGAGGTTCTCAAGTCGACACGTATATTTTTTTTTTTTTTTTTTTTATGTATGACCACGCATGACTTTTTAATGAGTAGTCCGATTTGAAAAATTCTTTTTTTATTGGAAAGGGTATACCTCGAAGTTGGTCCCATTTAAAATTGGAAACTATAATCTACCCCTAAAGGTAGAAAAAATGGGGTTGATTGATTTTTCACCAACTGAATTTTTAACTGTGAACTGATTCTGTTGAAATTTCGCACACATACATAGTTCTGATGACACAACCACTCATCATCAACTCCAGGTCTTTAACCTGGAGTAAACCCCTGGAGTACCCTGGAGTGGATGGTAACTCAAAAGCGAAAAATAAAAAACTTTTTTACAAAAATTAAACCAACGAAAAAAGAACTGAAAAGCGAAAAATAAATAACTTTAATTTCGGAAGTCGGTGGCAAAAAACGAAAATTGAAAAGCGAAGACACCGACTTCCGAAATTAAAGTTATTTATTTTTCGCTTTTCAGTTCTTTGTTCGTTGGTTTAATTTTTTGTAAAAAAGTTTTTTAGATCAAAGTTGACATATAGAGTTAAATGCAGGGTATTTGATGCGTTCATGCAGAGTATTAGATCCACAAAAGAAACAACGTCTTCTCCCTTGTGTCGTATATATATATATATATAATATATATAATATTAATGCTATAATAACCTCCAATAATCATATCCAACCTTCTGAACCAAGCCAAAGTTCAAACTTAGCGGCTACGGTAATATTATTATGAATCAAGCGTGTTTACAAATGCGAGGCTATGTTTCTCAGCCGAATCAATTGCAATAGCTTGTCGAAAAGCGTCATCTAGGCTTAGTACCGTATTTTCTAGCAGTCTTTGGCGTATTTTTTGCGAAGAAATTCCTGATATAAATGCATCACGTATGTACTCTTGCTTATATTCATCAGCAGTTACGCTTTTAAACGCGCTTTTTATCTTGCGCGAGTAGTTTCAAAGCTTGGATATATTTGGATATCGATTCTCTGATTCCTGTTTGCGAGTTGACAAAACATGACGTGAATGTATTTCATTGAAAGGTTTGATATATATCTCATTAAGCCGTGTAACAGCATTGTCAAACGTATCGCATTCGTTAATAAATAGGAAAATCGTAGGAGAAAGATGATTCGTCAATAGTTTCAGTTTCATAGGATCAGAAATACTAGAATTCTCTTCCATTATAAAATTAGAGAAAATTGTATACCAATGCCTCCATTTTGAATCAGCCGCCACCGTTCCGGGTTCGATATCGAAACGATCCGGTCGTAAATATCGTAGCATGCTTGGAGATTTTTCGGACTTTTGCGTATCAGGTTTTGTATCATTTTTAGACATTTTTTTTGCAGAATAAATTGATACATTTAAACGAAAAGGCCATTAGAAATATTGGCTTTATTCTGCTAAAATACAAGGTAATAATTAAAAGTAACAGACAGAAGACAAAAATAAGCATGACAAGACGTCAAAGTGATGACGGATGATACCATAAATAATTACATAGACACACTACACATCTATAATCTGTCATTTTGTCAGTCAATCACAGACGCTAAAATCAGTCAACAAACTTTAAAAAAGAAAAACCTTGTCAAGAGAGACCTCGGTGAAATTAGCCGCACGATTTCATTATTATGAAATTTTGTTAATGCTAATCATTAGAGAGAGTTAGAGAGAATAGAAAAATCGTTAGAGAGTAATTCGTTTTTATGTAAAAACAATTTTAATTTTTCTTGTGAGTTGGTCCTTCCCGCAAAAATGGACTTAGACGTAATTTTATTTTTTTAATCGATTGCGAATCGTTAGGTAGAGATTTAGAGTTACACAAAATCGTTAGAGAGTTAATATTTTATTTGATATTAAATCATTTCTAAGAGAGTGACGTTAGCCCACCTCTGTGAATTTTGCCCCCGATTTAATTATTTTCAACTTTTGTTACTGCTAATCGTTATATCGGAAAATAATATTGTTACATCAATAAAACAAAGCTGAGATCATGGGGACAAAAAAAGCTTAAAGCTTAACAAAATATGCATCCTAAGTACCGATAATAAGAATAAAGTGCTTGACATTGCAGAAAACACTTTCGAGGCCTGTGAACTTTGTCATTACATCACACCTCATGGATATATGCAACTTCTATTAAAAGGCATCAGAGAAAAGCTGGCAAATTTCACTTTACTGGATTTTTGCATTATATTACTAGGTGAAGAAGATTTTAAAGTCACAAATAGATATTTTGATAATATCTTACAAATTAGACAATTTTTGCAAGAAATAACAAATACTAATATAATTATCTGCACTCCGACGTACACTTATAATATATCTTCACTAATAATTATTTATACAATTCAAGAGTGGAAACCTTCAACAATTTATTATATTTAGATTCAAATACTCACGATTATGCCTACTTTTTGGATAGTAACAAGAATTTAAAGTACGACGACACCATGTTTGACAGACGCACTGGCGTAATAAATAGCTTCGGAATGCAGTCCATTTTTACCGACTTCAAAAAAGGAGGAGGTACTATGTTCGGATGATTGTTTTTTTTACATTACAAAAGTACTTCTTTAAAAATAAGATAAAAATAAAAAAATAACTTTAATTTCGGAAGTCGGTGGCCAAAAACTAAAATTAAAAGCAAAGACACCGACTTCCGAAATGAAAGTTATTTTTTTATTTTTATCTTATTTTTAAAGAAGTACTTTTGTCGTTTGGTTTTAGTACAGTAGTCCTTTTTTGTTTTGTTTTTTTTGAAGACGGTCAATTTTTTTTTTTTTAAGTTTTTTAATGATATTTATAACACTATTATTTATGTACAATCTACCAACACTGACCATAAATATGAAGTTGAAAGAAACGAGGAAATGTCTCCAAATAAAAACAACATCAATGAGCAGAAACCTACTTCTCAAAAGCTTTTTCGGGAATAAATATATCACCGTATTGCACCAAAATATTGCAGGTTTCAGGAGCAAGTCCGATGCACTAACGATTTGCTTACAAGAATTATCGGACAATGACACTGATATTGATGTACTTAATTTGTCTAACTGAACATTTCATGATGTCGGGCCATGAAAATATTTGTGTGATACCCAATTTCTGCCTAGCTGCCCACTTCAGCAGAAGTAATACCAACAGAGGTGGGTCGTGTATCCTCATAAAAAAAGGACACCAATGGAAAGCGATACCAAAATCACTGTTATTCACTGAGTGGTCAACTTTCGAATGCTCTGCAATAGAACTAATAGACTTCAAAATGATTATTATTTGTTTATATAGGGTTCCTTTATCTAGTAACTTAAATAATTTCTTTGGAAGATTAGACAGAATTCTCAAATATGTCAATAAAACATATAATAAGCGTAATATTGTAATAGCTGGCGATTTTAATATTGATATTTTAAAACAAAATTATACCACATCTGAATTTAAATGTTTACTACTCAACTATAATCTAAGGCTTAAAATAACAGAGCCTACCAGAAAAAATAGCAAAACATGCATAGATAACTTTGCTCACAACTATCACAATAAATGCAAAGCAGAAGTGATTGATTTTGCACTATCTGATCACACAGCTCAGATATTGCGGTGTCTTGTTAAAAAAGTGTGCCTGATTAAAAGCTGGAAAATTAAACGTAGAGACTATAGTGAGGAAAATCTTAAAAAATTTAAAACTTGTATAGAGAAATTGTCTTTTTCGGAAATGTACACAACTTGTGATCCAAATGTAGCCTATAATATTTTCATTGACTTGTTTGGGCTATTTTATGATCTTTGCTTTCCATTTAAATACATCACCATTAATAGGTATAGGAAAGCTCACTGGGTAACACGAGGCCTCAAGGCCTGCAGTATAAGAAAACGTGAACTGTTATGGCAATACAGAAAAAAACCAAGCGAAGTAAACAAAACTAAACTGACACAATATTCAAAACGATATAAGAAAATAATAAGACTAACGCAGCGCGCACAAAACAATCATTCAATTAATACGTCAGACAATAAAAGTAGAACCGCATGGAAAATTATAAACCACGCAAAACAAAATTTACCAAAGGATACTATAACTTGCATCAAAATGAATGATAGAACTATAACCGACCCTCTTGAAATTTCCAATGCTCTTAATAATTATTTCGTTGATAAAATTGTGCCTAAGGGTGATTTAAACAAAATGCAGTATAAAACATATTTGTCGACTAAACAAAAGTCTATGTTTTTTAAACCATGCTTGCCATATGATATATTGCAGATTATTAGAAGTCTAAAAAGCACAAATAGTGTAGGGAATGATGGAATATCAACTAAAGTTATTAAATATATAGCTCCAAATATTTCTACTCATCTTAGCTATATCCTAAATGTATGCATTGCCGCAGGAGTCTACCCTGAGAGATTAAAAACATCGGTCATTAAACCGATCTTTAAGAAAGATGATAGAGAATATGTAGAAAACTATCGACCCATTGCACTAGTTCCAGTTATTTCTAAAATATTCGAGAAACATATCTACAAAGAACTTAATAATTATTTAGAAAAAAACAAAATTTTAGTAAAAGAACAAAAAGGCTTTAGACCTAATAAAACCATAAACATGGCCATATATGACTATTTAGACTTTGTTATGGCTAATATTGACAAAAGAGTACTTGTCTGCTCTATCTTTATGGATATGACACAGGCTTTTGATTACGTTGACCATGATATATTAGTGGGTAAACTCAATGCATATGGAATAAGAGGTAATGTTCTCAAACTTATTGAATCATACCTCAAAGGCCGAAACCAATATACTGAAGTGACTAAAGTGAATGTTCTTACTAAAGAAGAAGAAACTTTTATGTCACATATGCGTAAAATAAACTACGGTACCACAAGGTAGCGTTCTCGGTCCACCGCTATTTATACTATACATTAATGATCTACCCAACGCCACTGATAATCCTATGGCTCTCTATGCGGATGATAGCACTGTTACCGTCAAATGTAAAGACAAAAATACTTATGAAAATGACTTAAATAGCTCTTTGAGTTCTATTATGAATTGGTTGAATGTAAATAATTTAAAAGCCAACTTAGGAAAAATAAAATTAATGTACTTTAGACAGCGAATACCAACACAAAACAACCTTAACGTAAATTTTAACAACCAACCTATTGAAGAAGCTGACACTACAAAATTTCTCGGCTTGTATATTGATAGCAAAATGACTTGGAAACCACATACAGAACAATTATGCAAGAGAGTGAGTCGATCAGTTTTTGCCCTTCATGAACTTGCATTTAAAATAAATTTAAAAACACTCATAACTGCATATCATGGGCTTGTGGCGTCTATCCTCAGGTATGGCATAATTTTTTGGGGGAACTCCACCAACAGAGATCTGGTCTTTAAGGCACAGAAACGGTGCATTAGGGCTATGTTCGGTTTAAAATCTACCGAGAGTTGTGTACCTTTCTTTAAAAAGTACAGTATCTTACCATTGCCTTCAATGTATATATTTGAAGTAGCTGTCTTCGTGAAACAAAATCCAAAACTTTTTGTGTTAGCATCTGAAGCTTTCAGTCGTACTCAAAGAGATGAAAGTCGTCTCTGTGTTCGCCAAACGAATACTGCCTTAATGTATAAGAGTATTTTTCATATGGCACCAGTCGTTTATAACCAATTGCCAAAGGAGCTAAAAAATAATAATATTAAACACTATGCTATGTCAAAAATGTTATTATAGTGTCTCAGATTTTTTAACAGATAAATTCTGACATTATGTATTGTATTAACATTTTTAATTATATCTAAATCTATTTTTTATTTCTTATTAATCTAATTTGACTTCATGACAGAATTGTACACTATTGATTATTTATAATATTAATTAATTTCTGACTGAAGCATTTATTTTTTACATGGATTTTGTTATTTACTGTTGACATTTTTAAATTTGTTATTGTTTGCTAAATTCACTTTAAATTAATGATATTGACTTGAAACTAATTACTAGCAATCATAACTAAGTATTCATATTTGCACGCCATAGCATATGGCAAACATGTCTGAACCTGTATTTCTTTCGTTATGTCATCCTGCATGCACGTTTTTATTCTTGTATGTGTACACATGTTTTGGCAAATAAATATATCTTTATCTTTATCTTATCTTTAGACAGAGTTAGAGAGAAAAGAAAAATCGTTAGAGAGTAGGTAATTAGTTTTATTTATCAACGATTTTATAACTTTTGTGAAATTGGCCCCCATTCCCGCAAAAATGGACTTAGACGTAATCTTTTTTAAATATTGTTTGAGAATCGTTAGAGAGATAGAGAGTTAAAAAAATCATTAGAAAGTTAATAATTTAATTGATATTATATTATTTCTGAGAACGCGTTTTACCCTAGGTCTTGGCTAGGTTAAACTTGCCGCCTCGATAGGGATAGGGGAGGGCGGAGAGGGTTAGTAGATCCCACCACTCCCCACTGACGGAGTTTTTTTTTTTAAATGATTTATAATTATGGCCTCTCATTTACTGGGGCCACACCAACGGATTATCGCGATAATAGACGTTAACCGTTGGTGTAGCCACAACTTACCTCGAGAATTTGTCAATTGAATAATAATTTGTTAACCACTTAATTTGAATAAGTACTTACCTATCTATCTCTATAAAGAAAAACTGAATTCAGTGTGTTAACATTTATGAACTTTTCTCGTAGGAAGAGTACCTACTCACCATGTATGTACCACGACCTGTCATTTTGTTGTTTGTCTTGTCGTATCCCTGTAGCATACCTACGTAATGCCCTGTGTCGGATGACATAGAGACGCACTGAGCGACAAGCGAGAAATGGTAGCTCATGTTAAGGCTCCCACAAACAGGTACGATATCGCGGGCGGGACAAGAGTAGCACTGCCTGTCGCGCCTTTTTGCACGAGTCGTTAGGCTCCCTGTATACATTCCTATCTTCGCTGTCATAAAGTAAAAGTAAATTAAGTACTCGAAAGTTCAAATTAAAAAAAATAAGATCCTCACTACCAGCCCTTCCATTTGATATGTCACACTCACACGATTAATATCATTGCACATGCACACGGCACTTTTTTTTTCTGTATTGTTTCCCAAAAGTGACCCCCATTTTGAAAATGCATTTATTTACGTTACACGTCCCATGTTTGGGTCACAGTAAGACATAAGTAAGTGTATCTGATTACCAAATTTCAACTTAATCAGTCCATTAGATTCGGAGCAAATTGGCTGTAGCAAAATCAAAATGAAAATCAAAATATTTTATTTCACATAAGCCTACATGGGCGCTTATGAAACGTCGGAAGCTAGGTGCATGGTTCCAATTGGTCGTTTCCTATGGAGAAGAGCCGGCAGGAAACTCCATGGTTACTCTTTTAAAAGATAATTGGCTGTTATTGGAAAGGTCATACAAAAATATTGTGACTTTGTTTATGAAAAACATTTTTGGATTCAGTTTGCGAAATATTAAGCTGTAAAGTGCTAATTTTTAGAGTCAAGTGTCCCCCCCCCCCCCTGCGAGCTAAATGCTTGGTTTTGGATATGTGAAAAAATTCACGGCAGTAGTATTTAAGGAAAACTATCACCGCTACGTAGGTTCCACAAGTTACCGAGTAATAATCGACCAACTTAAACTTGCAGTTGCAAAAACATGTTCTCCCATACATTCTGTATATTATTATTATGTATATGTTTATAAATCTCGGGACCATGGGGTCCCGGTCTTTTGGAAGGCGTACGAGGGGCCGAAGCCAACTCGCAGAGGCCCCTTAGACAATTTTAAATGGGATGAGGCACCAACCGACGATTCTCCCTGTATACACTATGAAAGTACACCCAAGGACAACCCCCGGATGGTGTAGGACTATTGCAGAACATGGAAAAAAAAAACATATTGGGCTATGGGTTTGGGTGGCTATAGTGGACTGGTTACCTAAAACTATTGAAGGACTATGTCCCCTGCCTGATCAATGTTTTATATATACACGGATAAAATGGCAGGGGGTGACTTGCACACTCAATAATGGGCCCCCGAAAACGGTCGCTAGCACATAGTGACGTAGCGACAAGGAGGCAACTCTTCCTGAGGTGCTTGAGAGGAGTGGAGAGGTATTCCACGGCTATCAGGACAATCCCGGAAGTACGGTCAAGATCCCTACCAGCATCTTACTGGAATACTTCCTTCCTCCGAGCACGTTTGCTCTAGCGAATCTCCACTCAAGCCGGCCAATCAAGGCAAGAATGAGATGGGAGCTCTGTTCCTCGTCAGTGTTCACTCTAGCCGGCCAATAAAGGCAAGCCAGAGGTGAGGAACAAGACTTCTCCCGGGAGTTAGGGTCCGTGGGGTCGCTACTGCCCAACAGCTCGCCACATGCTGCCCTGCGGGTTTTTGTATCTCTCTTGGTCTGGCTCCTCACCCTAGACCCGTTCCGGCAAAGTAAACTCTACCGGCACAGACCTAGGGTTCAGAGCGCGCAAGCTCCACCACGACGTCAACGTAGAGATACGGCGGTGGGGTATTATTATTATTATTTATTGATTTGTTTCAGAGACAAAACTCCATAAAGGTTACAATACCACACAAAAATAACATAAAATCATAAAAACCTTAAAAAATCGTTAGTGTGTTATTAACAGAATAATTGTACTTAAAATTATGTTAGTATTGTTAGTATCTATAACTAACCGATGCCTATGCCTGTCCTTATCCACAGATTTTGGAAAGGACAGTCAAAACGGGCCGCTATGGCACTTAGGATGCTGTTACTGCTGCTTCGTAGACGGTGCAGCAAGGAGTTCGCTTTCTTACGCATGATGGCTTGAAAGCCATCTGTACGCGCTTCAGCAAACATACCCGACGCGCTGCAGCGCCACGACAGCCCCAACAGCATCCTAAAAGCGTTATTGTACTGGGTGCGCAGGGCTCTGTAGGTTCGCTGCGTATGTTTCACCCACAGGCCACCCGAGTAGAACGACTGGCAGAACGTCTTAAAAAGTGTTATTTTCACCTCATTGGTGCAACGTGCGAACCTCCGAGCGAGCATATTGCCTCTCACCGCCAACGCCCTGCGTTCCCTCTCTATGTCTTCATCATCCTTAAGGTCACTGGTTACAATGTGACCCAGATACTTAAACCTGTCCACCACTTTTAAGGCTACACCGTTAAGGATGACAGGAGGAACATATGCTGGAAAATATTTACCCGCTCTAAATACAAGTAGTTCACTCTTTTTACCGACTTCAAAAAAGGAGGAGGTACTATGTTCGGGATGATTGTTTTTTTTTTTTTTTTTTTTTTTTTTTTTTTTTTTTTTTTTTATGTATGTTCACCGATTACTCCGCCGTTTGTGAACCGATTTAAAAAATTCTTTTTTTGTTCAAAAGCTTATACTTCTGAGGTGGTCCCATTGTCACCAAGTCAGGATCTGATGATGGGATCCTAGAGAAATCGAGGGGAACTTTCAAAAATCGTAAGGGCAACTAGTGCATTCCTTAATTTATTCATTAAGTATTTTACAGCACTACAATTTTATGAAGGCCTGGAGTCGATCTGATGATGGAGCCGAAAGACAGTCGAGGGAACTCCTCAGTGGTTTACAGCAGATATCTTGTGTTTGGACTTGATTAATTTATATTGATAAGAACCTTACACTTGGATAGGTTGTGACTGTCGTTAAGGGTCTGATGATGAAGACGAAGGACGATTAACGGAACTCCTCAACGGTTCACAGTAATTACCTTGTGTTTGGACTTAATTCATTTATATTGATAAGAACTTTGCAACCATATAGGTTGTAAGTGACATTACAGATCTGATTATGGTCACCTTATAATATGATGATGAGGGGAACTATACAGTGTAAGCAAATGTATAGTGTTCACCCTTATATTCTTGAGAAGGCACGGGAGTCTCATTAGCCAGCCGGTTTCGTATAACATCTAAACGATACTTGCGCTGTTCAGACGACTCGCCACTTAATCGTTTTTGAATAAGATTGAGTCGGCAGATCTTATCATTTGGTGACTCCTGTGACAAATGAGAATGCATGTAATTTCTCATCTGAGATAACCTAGCATGACAAGCTAACGGTGATTCTTGGGAACCGGACATAGCACTCCGTTTGCGATTCTTAGATAGGCGTTCTTTTTCAGCAGTATTAGTCTCTTTAATTCTGTTTTTCTTCATGCGGGTGGCTCCTTTAGTTGGTCTACCCATGATTACAAAAATCAAATTACACAAAAAATGGAAAAATAATAAAACTTTAAAAAAAAAATTGACCGACTTCAAAAAAAACAAAACAAAAAAGGACTACTGTACTAAAAACCAAAAGACAAAAAGTACTTCTTTAATAATAAGAGAAAAATTAAAAAATTAAAAAATAACTTTAATTTCGGAAGTCGGTGGCCAAAAACTAAAATTAAAAGCAAAGACACCGACTTCCGAAATTAAAGTTATTTTTTAATTTTTTAATTTTTCTCTTATTATTAAAGAAGTACTTTTTGTCTTTTGGTTTTTAGTACAGTAGTCCTTTTTTGTTTTGTTTTTTTTGAAGTCGGTCAATTTTTTTTTTAAAGTTTTATTGGAGTTGTATTTAAGCCCGTGCGACATAGCAAATGCCTCACACTGAGACACCAGATTCCTCAATCTCCTGATTGAGGGGCTCAGCAGCACCATGTCGTCTGCATAGCTAATATTGTTAACACATTTGTCATCAATGAAACAGCCGACATGAGTGCTACTGAGCCGCTCAATCAGCTTATTTACATACAAATTAAACAATAGTGGCGAGCTTAACCCCCCTTGTCTCACACCACATTCCAATTTATAGTCGTCCGAAAAAGTACCGGCCCATCTCACCTGATTTCTCTGATTTGAGTACCAGTACTTGAGAAGAGAGGTACATTCCGCCGGTACACCCGCGCATCCTAGCTTTTCCCATAGCACGTCATATGCTACGAGATCAAAAGCTTTTGATAGGTCGAGAAAACACGCGTATACCGGCGTCCTTCTCTCTGTGTAGTACTTAACAGTATGTTTCAGGCAGAGTATGGCGCTCTCTGTCGACAGACCGGCTCTAAAACCGAATTGCGCATCCTGCAGTTCGACGTGCATCCTGAGATTACCATTCAACAGACTGTCAAGCACTTTGGCTGTTATTGTAGCAAGTGAGATGGGTCGATAGTTAGCTTTATCCGACGCGTCACCCGTCTTGTTTTTTACAATGGGTACCACAATCGTACTCATCAATGGCTCAGGCAAATAAGAGTGGCATAAAAATAAATTAAACAACATACTAAGCACTCTTGGTACGAGTAAGTGAACCCCTGCATACTTAAAGTGTTCTATACTGAGACCATCGTGCCCAGGCGATTTCCCTCCCTATTGACACACTTTTAGCTGAGAAATACACACTTCGCTCAGTCACTACTGTCTCGGCAACACGCGACGACGGGTTCAACGTCGACTGCACAGTAAAATATATAGGAGAACATGTTTTTCAACTACAATGTTAAGTTTGTTGGATAAATTCATCCTAACTGTGCGTGGTTCGACATGCACTTGGCCAGTTTTTTATTTATAATTTTCTCAGTTAAGACGTGACGCGGAAAATTTCTGAAATTAGGGTTTTTGGAATCATACCAAATCTGTCGATTTTATATGGTTTTGTTCGTAAAACAAGGTAAACATTTTGGTCATGGGATCTCGTAGGTACCACGCAACTGACAGCACTGCGAGAATCACTTATAGCGAGAGTAGCTACAATCGATTCACACGTATCAGTGAAGCTACAGTGCCGACACAGTACCGACACAGTGCAAAATATTATTTCATACATTCTAGAACGCATCCCCTCTTGTCAGTGTCAGTGTACACAGGACACACTACACAGCACAGACTACTTAGAGATACTACGTACATATACTACAGTGCCCTCAGTGTCAGTGCCGTCTGGTGCCGACCCAGAGTACTTTGTATAAGGTGCCCGACACCGCCATGAAAGAATAAAGAAATAATATTTTGCACTGTGCCGGTACTGTTTCGGAACTGTGGCTTCACTGTTATTTGTGAATCTACCTTTAGGTCGAATCACACATAACAGTGAAGCCACAGTAGTCCCTATCCCTACTACTGGTAAACCCCTATATAAAAATGTACTCTGTGCTTTACCCGTTGCAATCTATTGATGACATTCATTCACAGACAGGATTATGCATTACTTAGTAATATTTTACTGTGAATGAATGTAATCATACATTGTTTATGTGCAGTAGGTACCTACCTAGCTTTTTGTAGTGTTCATAGTGCCTGGACTTCCCCTACCATTCCTACCAATCGCGGGCATTAACTGCCGGTCGGATTTCTTAGCAAAAACATGTTCTTCAACTACAAGAGAACAAGTTTTTCAACTACAAGGTAGGGATTTTTTATGTTGCAGCGGACGATGGAGGTTTCGAGCTGGGCTCGTACATGAACAAGATATGCCAGACTCCGAACATCGACGCGCTTGCAAAGCGCGGCCTTCTCTTCAACAATGCCTTTACTTCGGTCAGCAGCTGCTCGCCAAGGTTTCTGTGCAATAAACTCACTAATTATTTAGTACAGTCGCCAGCACATCAAGCTACTAAAAACTGTCAAATTTCTTTAGTAGATTTTAAACTTTATCGCTAAAGCATTAGGTTCAAGTTTGATTGGGAAAGTTTGACAGTTTCGGGTAGCTTGATGTGCTGGCGTCTGTACCTAATCACCTTGTTCAAGAATCTTAGTTAGATTTGCAGGAGTCAGTATCTCACATCCAAGCTGTAGGAACTCTTAAAAAAAAATCAATAAGTAGGTGAAATGAAATAAAATGAAATTGTTTATTCTGTAAATAAGATATTAGAATCACTTTTACACCTCATAATAAAAAATTGTAAAAGTAAGCTAGATGAGGTCGTCGTTTCCTACTTGCTCGTAAAGTGGCTCTTATTGAACCGCTTTTAGGTTAATAATGCAGTGTATTACGGAAGCGTGCTTTTTACTTTACATTTCCGCACTAGTGCGGTAATGTGCGCCATAGATAACTATTTACTAGTCGGAGTAATGACATGGCAGTAGGTATAGAATTAGTAAGTACTATCATGGCAACATCAAATACAATGTTACCATTATAGTATTTACTAATTCTATACCTACCATACATATATAGAAATTGACTTTGGTGAATCTTTTTAATACAATAGGCAAACCATGGGCGTTTAGTTAGGAAATAGTACATTGTGATACGAGTGTGCTCTATTGGATATTACAGTCGAGGCGGTATTATTCGATAAGGTAGCCGAGAGTGTAAAAATAACGGGCAGGCCAGCGCGGTTTATCGGGGCGGGTCAAGTGGCCTGCGCGCGTGCCAACCGCGGCCTTACCGGAAAAAAGCGCAAGTCTCTGCTCGGGTGTAAATAGAGAATGCTCATTTATTAGTAGGATAGTTCATACTAATTCAATGTATAGTATCCCACAGACGTTTAATTATGGTAAAAAAAATCCCGTTGGCGTGCATGGGATTTTGTTTGCTTATGGTTCTTTTTTTAAATAAAAACTTGCTTTTGAGCGCTTGTCTTTGGTAAAAAGCTTTGAAGTGTTACGGGGCAGACTCAAATAAAAGGATTTCTGTACTTGACTAGTTTGTATTCCTGCCTACCTCGACACTTCCTTGCTACATACAAGTATAAAAACAAAATACAGACACAAGACGATTTGTACAAAACGACACAGTTATACACAAAACGATTTGGAGCTAGCTATTGGAATCTAGGGCTTTAAGGAAGTCTAGATTCTCGGGACAGAGAGGAGCGTGCGTTCGACTCGAGACTGGATCGTGCACTAAGGTCGATGACCTCTGAGAATCGAAATCTGCTCAACATGTACGTCTCATTACACTGTCCAACACACGTTCCGTTTCCCTCATATGTTACATACATTTACCTTATTAGATGAGGAGTGTAAATATAATTGTAAGTTTGGTTTAAATAGTTTATAGATATTATGTGTAGTGTAAATATAGTAAATAAGTAATATTTGTAAATAATCGTTAGTCATGCTATGCAATAGATAATGATATACTTCTCGTTTGATGTCTATGGTGAACGGAATGTGAATGTGACAGAATGAAATGTCAAACGAGAAATGTGATGTAATAGGTTATAAAATGTGCGTGTGTAGTGTTTACAACTAGATATTAAATATGATTCTATATAATAATCTAGGAGTGCTAACCGCTACAGTTTCACCAAAAACAATTTCTATTGGATACAAATTCCATGCTGCCATGATAGTACTTACTAATTCCATACTGCCATGTCATTACTCAGACAAGTAAATAGTAATCTGTGGCGCACATTACCGCACTAGTGCGGTAATATAAAGTAAAAAGCACGCTTCCATAATACACTGCATTATGATCCTAAAAGCGTTTCAATAAGAGCCAAATTACGAACAAGTGTGTTGAAAAAAAAAAAAAACCATGTGCAAGTCAGTGGGATATTATAATTACATGGAATTAGTATGAACTATCTTATAATATTAAATAAGCATTCTCTATGTTCACAAGAGCAGAGTTTCGCTTTTTTAATTAAATCTCATCAAAGAGACTTCATACCAAATAGCCAACAAAAACTGTTCGGTATAATTTTGAGAATTGTACTTTTACTAATTGTTTCAATAATTAAAACATAAAAACATTATAAGTCTGTTTTTTTGCTCGCAACTGTGTTGAAAACCGTCGCATGAAACTGGCTCGTGCGATAAGGGAGCCGAGTGTGTGACCAACACAGCACTCTTGTATCATAATGAATTATTTCACAAAAATTTACGTACCTAAAAAAATTACCATAGGCAAACCAGGGGCGTTTTATAGTAAAAAAACTATCTTGTGTTTATAATTTTTTGCGTTTAGCGGGTTTGCCAGTGCCTTTATTTACACCTGCGTAAAAACAAAACCAGCGCGCCATTTTCCATAAATATTATTGTTATCGTTTTCGTTGTGTGATTAATTATTACGAGTACATATTTAAAATGTCGATTTCACGTAGGGAAGAATAGCAATACGTAAATAATATTATAAAGATTGGACCCCGCCATACGTTTAGTATTTTCTTTTTCTTATTCAAAACATTATTTTTTGTTTATTTTACTAGAGGCTGTCTAGCGGTTTTGCCAGTGCCTTTATTTACACCTATGGAAAATCAAAACCAGCGCGCCATTTTCCTTATAGTTGGTATTGTTTTTGTTGTGTGGTTAAATATGAATTATCAAAAATACAAAATTTAAAGTATTGTCACCAACAGACGTAGAAAAGTTTTTAAACGAAGCTCAGGATAGTCAGTGCCTGGCAACAAAGGTCAGTTGAACTTTATAAATCTAAATGTGTCATCTGTATAATTACGTTATTGTAGTGTATGTTCTTACAACAAGTCTGTGTTTTTCCTCGCAAGTGTGTTGAAAAACGTCGTATGAAACGCGTGTGCATTGATCATTACACTCTCGACTACCTTATCGCGCTCGCCTGCGGCTTGCGCTAATTATACCGCCTCGCCTGTAATATCCAATAGCGCACACTCGTATCACAATGTACTATTACAGTCGTCTGCTCTGCTAGCTTTTCATTGGCATTATTTTAATGTTTTGTAGAATCGCAAAAGCAGTTTTGTTGTGGGAGTTTACCGGCTCCGCAATCATTGCACATTAGACCGCGTAAATGGGGATTACGCCGCTGAAACTAATTACGATCCAGTCCACGATGACCCCGTATCTGTTCACCTCGGAACAAAGGGACATTTTTAACATCGTTCTCCAAAGCGTTGGACTCAGTCAGGGTAAAATGTTTTTGTTGGATGCTCCTGGTGGAACAGGAAAAACATTGATTACCACCTGGCATCCTTGCAGAGATCAAGAGGCAAGGAAAATTTACAATCGTAGTGGCGTCTTCCGGAACCGCTGCCACACTGCTTCCTGGTGACAAAACAGCGTTCGCCATGTTTAAGAGTCCCATCGATTTAAAGAGCAACAAAACGCCTGATAAACGCGGTTTCTTGCAACAGGGATAAAGGGCGCGTACTTAAGGATTGCGTTATCACCATAGGGGATGAATGCATTAGGTATGGCAAATAGGAAAGCAGTGGAAGCTGATGGTTGTGTTACAGTTCTGTTTAGTGGCGATTTCCGGCAAATACTGCATGTGATGACGCGAGGAACTACAGCTGACGAGGTGAATACTTCGTTGAAAAGGCCGACTCCATGGTCGCGAGTTCATAGACTTCGCTTGACCATCAACATGTGAACTTGGCTTGGCGGCAAAATCACAAGCTCAAGAATTCTCCGATGGTTTTCTAAAAGTTGTTGAAGGCACTCTAACAGAGGAGAGCGGTCAGGTGGCCCTACCAGAGACTCTTGGTAGACAAGTTTACACTTTAGAGGATCTGATTCGTCTGGTGTACGGGGAAATCAGGCGAATACCGTACCAAGAGAATTCATGGGTGTGTGAACGGGTCATTATCAAGCTGCAGCGATCAACCACAGCATTCTCTCGCAAACAAGGGAGCGAAGTGATAAACACCTTGATTAACACTGTTGTAGAGCAAGATGATGCCACACATTACCCCGTAGAATTTCTGAATTCGCTAACGGCAAGTGAACTTCCGGCGCACATTACCCAGCTGAAGGTTGTCGGTGTACCGATTATGTTGGAACTTAGCTCCGCCGAAGCTGCGATACGGAACCCGGGTCAAAGTCGTGACTTTGCAGAGCAACGCCATCGAGGCGGAAATTCTAACAGGTTACGGCGTTGGCGAGACAGTGTTTATACGTCATAAGTCACAGGGGCAGACACTGATGGCTGCGTGTGTCGACCTCAGGACAAATTTCTTCTTACACGAACAACTGTACGTCGCTTGCTCCCGCGTCACCGTCCTGGCTCTCTGCATGTTTTGGCTGCTGAGAACAAAACTACAAACGTACGTAGTATACAGGGAAGTTTTATAAAAATGTGGCTGTTCATCCTCATCTGCCTAGCCTTTTCCCAACCATGTGGCTGTTATTGTAGTATATTGTGGTGTTTTACGACTTCCACGTGAAGGAAGCCTCAGGCAGAAACTAGCATTAAGTTATAAGAGCGAGCGCGACGATGCGTACCTAGAACTCGCGCGACGATCGGTTTTGGTTGGGACGAAAACCCTTGACAACACAACAGTAGGTACGAGTACATACCAATACCTACCTATTTATAAGAGTGTAAATATGACTGAGAGTGAGACATCATGTTTAGTAAGAGGCTTTACATCTATAAACCCGAATCTTTTTAGGGTTCCGTACTCAACAAGGAACCCTTATAGTTTCGCAATGTCCGTCTGTCTGTCCGTCTGTCCGCGACTTAGCTCAGAGACTGCTGGTACTAGAAAGCTGCAATTTGGTATGGGTATACTTATAAATCACGCCGACAACGTGGTAAAAAAGAAAACATGAAAAATAGTAGATTGTATCATAAGGGAGCAAAATAATATTTTTACGGCGAGGGCGCTTTTTTGAATCCAGAGCGAAGTGAGGGATTCTAGAGTAGAATCCCGAGCGTAGCGAGGGATTCTTTAGTAGAATCCTGAACGTAGCGAGGGATTCAAAGAACGTCGCCCGAGCCAAAAATATATTTTGCGCCCGAGAGATACACTCTACTTTTCATCACCCACTATGAGAAAATAAAAGGCGCCTCATATTTTAACCACGACTGCTCAAGACGAGTTAGCTATTACAGGCTTATAATTATTAACTACAAGTTCAGGTTTCCCCATCATGTTTTCCCTCACCGCTGTCAGTAATGTCCAAAATAAACTCAGAAAAAAAACCAAACGACTTCCAAAAAAAAAACACTAATACGTGAAAAATTACTTTAATTTCGGAGGTCGTAATTATTTCGATAAATTTTGTATCTTTTTGTGTAGTAAATAACACAGAATCCTGCATCGCGCAATGGGAGTTTACCGCGCGATCAACATTAGGTATACAAGATTCCAACATCAATCGTTGGGCAGTTGCCCGCCAGACAAGACACCCGTTTGGTCGGAGTATCCTCCCTTTTCAATAGAGGATGAGTGAACTTTCCATCCTGTTCCTCAATCTCTAAATGCTGAATCCAGTTAGACTGGAAGCTGACCCCAACATAGTTGGGAAAAGGCTAGGCAGATTGATTGTATTTTACGTCGGTCCTAACACTTCCCCGTACCCACACGGCGCGACTATGGGCCGTCGTACCAGCCAGTCTTTATTCAAACAATATTTGCGAACAATTTCTTTGGCGCTGAACACTAAGATGTAGCAAATTCAAAAAGTGCGCGGCAAAGATAATTGCGGCGCACTTATAAAACTGCCCGCTAAAAGTTTCTTATAGAAAACACCACCTTTGGGTGCACTTAAAGGCGAACCAAGTCGTCCTTTTCGAATAGATGGGATGAAAAAGCATTATTTTTAGGGTACCTCCCCTACTTCTCTACTCTTAAAGCGGGAACTTTTTTTCTCTCCTTCCCCATGGTGTGGGAAATGTCCCACGGTGTCGATGGAAAAGTCACACAAAAAAAAAATTGTGAATTGGTGAAAAGCATATTTGGATTCAGGGATCCGTTTGCGAAATATTAAGCTTTAAAGTGCTAATTTTTGTTAGACAAGTGTGTGTCCCCCCGCCAGCTAAATGGTTGGTTTTGAATATGTGAAAAAATTCACGGCAGTAGTACCTATATATGTATAACGAAATTATAAGGAAAACTATCACAGCTAAGTAGGCTCCACAAGGTACCGAGTAATAATCAACGAACTTAAATTTGCACAAGTTTTTAAACTACAATGTTAAGTTTGTTTGATAAATTCATCCCTACTACGGAACCCTTCATTGTGCATGGTTCGACACGCACTTGGCCGGTTTTTTTAAACCTCGTTGTGCTATACACCGGCCGGGTACCACTGCACTTGAGCTAAAGTTAGTACATAGTAACCGTGACGTCACGTACACACAGTAATAGAAACCGCCCGCAGCCGCGCGGCGCTGTTGACGGGTGCGCCGAGCCACGAGAACGGCATGTACGGCCTGCACCGCGCCGAGCACCACTTCAACTCCTTCGACGCCGTCGCCAGCATGCCCAATGTGCTCAGCAAACACGATGTTATGACTGGTAAGTGGGCAGAGCATGGCTGATTGCTTGATTTCTTTATCTGCCTGATAGAAATTCTCGCATTGTAGCTAAAGGCTACATAAATATGGTCAGTTCCACGTTCATATTCGTCTATGCCACAATGATCTCTTCAATAAAGAATTTTATATTTTCAGGTATTATTGGTAAGAAAGACGTGGGCCCCGCCGCGGTGTACACGTTCGACTACGAGCAGACAGAGGAGAACAACCACGTGAACCAGGTCGGCCGGAATATCACGCACATCAAGCTGCTCACCAGGGAGTTCCTCGCTAAAGCTAACCAGGATAAAAAGTAAGATCTCATCATCTATACCTATAGGCAATGCATTGTTGCCCAAGGCCCCATGGGTTCACTCATAAATTATGAGTAAACTTGAAATAAGAGATTTAATTTATGTACACCAATTTTATAAAGGGAAAAGATTTGTATTTTTAATCGATTCTAAAAAGAAGTAAGGTCTATGTTCGTACCTAGCGCATGTTTGGTTTTTTAGGGTTCCGTACCCAAAGGGTAAAACGGGACCCTATTACTAGGCTCCGCTATCTGTCTGTCCGTCTGACACCAGGCTGTATCTCATGAACCGCAGATGATGTATTTCTGTTGCCGCTATAACAACTATCTATCTGCCTAGCCTTTTCCCAACTATGTTGGGGTCGGCTTCCAGTCTAACCGGATGCAGCTGAATACCAGTATTTTACATGGAGCGACTGCCTATCTGACCTCCACAACCCAGTAAGTGGGTAATACGATACCCCTTGGTAAGACTGGTTGTCAGACTTTCGGGTTTCTGACGACCCGTAACGGCTGTCAAAGATCCACGAATGACAGCCGGGACCAACGGCTTAACGTGCTTTCCGAGTCACGGAGAAGTCTCGGTATGTAAAGATGGTCACCCATCCACCGACCAACCCCGGCAAGCGTAGCTTAACCTGATGGATCGACTCGGTGGGACTGTTATTACTTAGCCGCGAGCTCCACAACAAATACTAAAAAACAGAATAAAATAAATATTTTTTGCTCGATATTGATAACGGCAACAGAATATTTAGATACATATTCACTTTAAAAATAAATAATTAAATTAAAATAAAACAAATATTTAAGGGGGGCTCACATACAACAGACATGATTTTTTTGCCGTTTTTATTGGTACGGAACCCTTAGTGTGCGAGGCGGACTCGCACTTGTTTTTAACACGTGTGATTCCGGGTTATAATTTTTTCAATTTGTTTTTTTTTAAGATATCGTAAAAGGGGTGATAGACGTGCGACCAAGTACGCGTACTTCTGCTCGGCGAGCTTTCTCGCCCGTGTGTCATGCTAAGTACGCGGACTTTAAAACGGCTGAGTAAGTTCGTCGGCGATCCAACAGGTTTGAAATTTTGCTCGTAGCCCGCCTTGGGTCGTCCTCGCCGCGAGCCGCGAGCCGCCAATTTGACAATGATAATTTGAGCAAGCTTCACGTGTGTCACCGACGGCGAGCCGAGTAAGGTCGCGAACTTAAATACCGCGTACTTTAAGTACGATTCGTTGAGTACGAGTAAGTACCTGTTTTCAATTTTTTTTTTTTGCCAACGTGGGTTGGGTTATTGATGACATACCTTACTCGGCTCGCCGTCGGTGACAGACGTACGTGTAGACGTACGTGTACGTGTATCCGCGGTTCTTAAGTTTATAATAAAAACGGAAAAAAAAAACACGTTTGTTGGAGCCTCCTTAAATATTTGTGTTATTCTGTTTTTTAGTATTTGTTGTTATAGCGGCAACAGAAATAACTACGTCATCTGTGAAAATTTCAACTGTCTAAGTATCACGGTTCATGAGATACAGCCTGGTGACAGACGGACAGACAGACAGCGGAGCCTAGTAATAGGGTCCCGTTTTACCCTTTGGGTACGGATACCTAAAAAACGATTACAAAAAAGATAAATCTGAAATGTAATTCTCATAACTTTCAGGTCATTTCTCCTGTACGTGAGTTTCCACGACCCGCACCGGTGTGGGCACACGGAGCCGCAGTTCGGTCCGTTCTGCGAGCGGTTCGGTTCCGGCGAGGAGGGCATGGGGCTCATCCCCGACTGGCATCCGATATATTACCAGTGGGAGCAAGTGCAACTGCCTTATTTTATTCAGGTACTTAAATATAGAGATAAAATGATCAAAAATTATCGGAGTATGTACATAGAGCAATGATTCTATTCTAACTGTCCAGGACACAGAAGTAGCAAGAAGAGACATCGCAGCACAATATACGACAATGTCGCGACTCGATCAAGGTAAGTACCTAGGTACTTACATGTTATATTGGACCTATATGAAACTATTGGCAATTAAAACAAAAAAAAATCACAGGTGTAGGGCTGGTGCTCAAAGAGCTGCAAGATGCTGGACATTTGGACGACACCCTGGTCATATACACGTCAGACAACGGCATTCCATTCCCGTCTGGCCGCACGAACTTCTATGACTCTGGTCTCCGCGAGCCTATGATCATCGCCTCTCCGAAGCCTCACACGAGGAAGAACGAAGCATCCTTCGCCATGGTCAGCCTACTGGACGTCATGCCCACCGTGATGGACTGGTTCAACATCCCATTTGGACAGGACAGCAATGATATACTGAAGTCCGATAGGCCAAAAAGTTTGCTTCCTATTTTAGAAAAAGGTTAGTACCTAAGTGGCATAGACTACAGTGGTTGCGTGGTTTGTATCTAAGTGGCATCTAGACTACAGTGGTTGCATGGTTTGTATCTAAGTGGCATCTAGACTACAGTGGTTGCATGGTTTGCGTTACATACAATTAAAGATGGCATTTCGTGTAATACCTATTTATTTTTTAGAACCACCATACTCCGAAGATGAAGCAATATTCGCGTCACAGACTCACCACGAGATCACGATGTACTACCCAATGCGAGCAGTGCGCACGCGGCGTTACAAACTGATACACAACCTCAACTTTGGAATGCCTTTCCCAATCGACCAAGATCTATACGTGTCTCCTACCTTCCAGGTTAGTCTGCTCATACAGCCTCGTAGATCCATATAATCTATATACAGTATGTTAACTAATAGAGGGCGTTCCCGTTAACACGCAATAGTATACCATAGAAGCTAAAAAAAATATTATCAAAAAAAAAAAATGATTTTTTTATTTTTTATAATAAAATATTCACAAAAAATATTAAATTGATAAGTACGTAAAAGAAACACTCTGTACACGCGCACTTGTCCTTCAAAGTAAGTACGGCAATGTCGCAATTTACCTATGAATGACGGGCCGCGTGTGCGGCGGCGATCTGATTGATGCGCCTAGCCCCGCCCCCTGCTCCCCGAATGTCCACACTCCACAGGATTTGTCCACCTAATTTTAGTCGGAACCACAGACTACTAAGAGATACTACGTATGTCGGAACTAATCTCGCGCGCATACCGGATGTGCATTTATTTTCGCATTGCAACATCTTGTCTCCTTTCGTCATTCGTGTGTGAAAAATGCCGCGTTATCAGTTCAGTGTTCAGGAGTATGTGAACATGGTGCTTAAGCGGAGTGTAATTGTGTGATGGTGCTTTGAGGATGTATGCCGAGAGGTATCCCAATACACAATTTAATGCGACGAGTGCACCAAAACAACCGTCGACGATTGCAACAAGCAATGTGTAGAGAGAGAAGGTCAGCATATTGAGCAGTTCAAAATCTAAGTAAAACATTAAACATTATTTAAATGTTCCTATCATAATACCTAAAACCTTTTCGAAAAAAGAAATAACACTAAGAAACGACTGTGCCACAAAATAAATAAGATCAGAAAGCCCACTCTTTGCTAAAACTACTTTTATACTCAGGGAGTACCTACCCCGTACAACGAGCGTATTACTTCTGCGGTGTTACACGATTACGAATGCAACTGCATAAAGTAAAAGGTATTTTTTTTTTCATTTCGATGTAATTGCAGAAAACATTACAAAACGTTAGACAGTGATTGCTAACGTGCAATACCTCATTATCATTTAAAAGCTAGCCTAAAACTGAGATTTAAATGAAACTTTCTCTAATACTTAACCGCACACTATTTATGAGCGTAGTTACCTACTACGTTATTTATTTTTCTAATTACTTTCTTATTAGCACTGTAAGGCACCGGAGTCACCGATCTGAGTGAATAGGTAAAACACATTCGTGTACTTGTTCCATGAGTGGGCCTTCTGTACTTTTATCTGTTTATTTTGTGGCCGCGAGCCCGCGACCGACGCGACGTGTCGGCAAAGTGCTGCCGACGCGCCACCCCGTGTCCGTTACTCGGCCGCTGCGAGCAGAATAATTCGCTGTACTCTATTCTAATATGATTGAAACGTGGCTTAGATAGGTACATGAATTTATGTTTTTACTGTTTGCGAATAGGTTCTTACAAGTCCAAGGGGCCTCAGTGACGCGTTCCTTTGTCAGCCGGGCATTTGAGACGGGTTGTTAAATCAAAACATACATAAATGTTTTATTTAACTGATAACAACACGACGCTGTGTTTTTCACTGTCTTTCCGCTCGTTTTCCGGTGATGCAAGGTTGCAATCAATCAAAACCGTTGAGCCCCACTGATGCATATTTGAATCAGTTGACTCACGCTATTAAAATCTCTATTTCTACGGAGTAAAGGGCTAATATCGTCTGTGGAAAGGTACAGTATTAATTTTGCCGCCTTTACCAAAGTCAACGCTCGCCATTCAGTGCCGTCACGCCGGCCGCCCCCCACCCGGCCGGCCGGCTCGGTGAGAAGCTCGCTTGGCATCGTGCGCGCGCGAGAACAAAATTGCGACGTTGCCGGTTTGGGCTACGCCACTACGCTAGGTACTATTCCGTGTTAGTATTTTGATTTTAAACAGGTCGTTTCGAATTTATTGCCAATTTAGTTTTTTTTTTATTCGGATTTTTTTTAACTCATTTTTATACGCTGATATTTTTATTTTAATCTATTAATGATATAGATTATCGAGTTTAAGGGAACGCCCTCTGTTATTTAACATACTGTATATGCATATAATAAATCTGCAGAAGAGGGGTTTCGGTACACTGGAAAAAAAATGTTGGTGGAGTGTCAAAGACCAGCAGATGCTATTTTTGTCTTTTTATCTGTTTGTATGTGAGAGGTTTGATTTTTCCAGTATCACGTAAAAAGTACTTCACAATATGGTTAACTTTTACAGTTTTCAAGAAGAAATTTTCATTAGGTACGTAATGTGTAATGTACATACACGTAACGACATCTATTGACCTAATGATACTAGCGTACAATCAGGTAGGTTTGTGAGATCATGTGTTGAGATGGTTATTTTCACAAAATTCGCGCGGAAACTTGAACGCCATACATTGTGAATAGAATATAACTCCCAATGACCCAATCTAAAATTAGGTTAATTAAAGTTTTCCAAATATTTATTATTTTTCAATTTTATACTTTTGAACTTTTCTAAAAGTCAAAAAAAAGTCAAATAATTTATTTCAAATAGGCACATAAAAGGCACTTTTGAACGTCAATGAAAAACAAACAAAGAAATAGAATTGATTCTAGTTGCCCATTCCAAAAGGTAGATTTCGTATGGAGAAGAATGGGCAAGAAACTCCACCGTTACTCTTTTCAAAAATGTTTACAATATTTTGTATACATGAATTATATAATTATATGTGAAGACCATGCACCCACAATAAGATTACTGTCCCACAAAAGGCAAAAATAAAAATTTTAAATGGAGCAATGACAAATAAATCAGTTATGTGATAGGTACATGGTGCTCACATATTTACAAACATTGTAAAAGTATACGATATTACAATATTCCTAACATCTTTACAAGTAATACTAATAAGTCAGTGCGTGATTCCATGCAATCACAGAGTGTAAAAATCTATGACATACAAATAATAAAATATACAACTAAATTAGCAATCAGTTTGATTTTGTCCAGAAGTTACATGTGTCTACATAGCTTAGCTTACAGACTTACAGAGTGTTCGAACGTTTTCCCATATATTTTTACAGTATCACTTCGTGCTCGATAAATGACGTCGTCATTTTCTGAATCGCGGTGTCCGGAGAAGAATGACGTTCGCAGAATTCAAATCTTTGGATTATTTGGCACATTTTGAATTGAACACATAACATAGTCTATAATTCCACACTAATACAAAATTACTAATACTAATTAAATTCGAAAGTAACTCTGTCTGTCTCTCTGTCCTTTTCACCTGAGGCCCTAAGGCGCTAAGTCCCGTTTAGTACCGTAAAACGGTCACTTTAAAAAGCCTACTCCTCATTAACGACTTGGTTAAACGATCTGAAAAAAATATATGTTTGCCATAGATTCATGTACAACATTTTTGTTAAAGGGTTTTTGCGTATGGCTAATAGTTTTGCCTTAAAAAAATATTTACTAAAACGCTATTTTTGGCTAATATTCGCTACTACTTCTAAACGGCTTTGAATTTTGGAAATATTTTTACACTGAAAAATTGATGGTTACAAGGACTACAAAACTGTTAGAGCATTTTTAAATCAATCAATATTTGCAAAGATAATGACCCCATTTAGAGATAGAGGTTCAGAGGTGCTCTGCGCGGGACGCGGGCGGCAGTCGCGCGTTAGCATTGAGACGGGATGGCTGTGTCGCTCGCTGGTCCGCCTCGGCTATGGACCGATACGCGCGTTTGCGTGTATTAGTGCAAATATTTACGTTCGAATTGTATCAATGTGCGTTTATAGACTAGCTCGCTGCAGAGAGCCCAATTCAATTGCGCGCGTAGGCGCTTTATTGTTGTTTTTTTTTTTAATGTGTTATTACGTATAATACTCTTTTTATTTACATTGACCAAATTTACATACAAATTAACAATTTACAATATAAGTAAACCAAAAAAAAAAAAAAAAAATATAACATAACATCACGCCTGTGTTTCCCGAAGGGTTAGGCAGAGGTGTACTTTTAGTTAGTACACTCACATTTTGCCAGTTATGTCCCATGTACTAGGGGCGAGCCTATTGCCATCAACTAGGCACAAATCCGGACTCCGGGCTGCTACTGAGCAATTTCAGATGTAAAAACCGGCCAAATTCGTGTCGGACCACACAAAATGAAGGGTTCCGTAGTTGGGATGAATTTATGCCAAGAACAAACTCAACATTGTAGTTGAAAAATATTTTTTGCAACTGCAAATTTAAGTTGGTCGATTATTACTCGTTAACTTGTAGAGCCTACTTAGCTGTGATAGTTTTCCTTTTAATTTCTTTATATACCTATAACTACTACTGCCGTGAATTTTTTCACATATCCAAAATCAACCATTTAGCTGGCAGGGGGGGGAGAGACACTTGACTCTAACAAAAATCAACACTTCAAACTTTAATATTTCGCAAACAGATCCATGAATCCAAAAATGGTTTTTACACACTCACAATATTTTTGAACGATCTTTCCAACGACACTCCACACCATGGGAAGACAAGAAAACCATACAATCTGTACGTGTAGGTGTACACTAGAAAAAAAAAAATTCATGATTTGATTGTACCACTCAGCTTAATTAATATGTTCACCCGTGCTAATTACAGCTTTCTAGTAGGAAGAGTCTATGATCTAAGTCGCGGACAGACAGACGGACAGTGTGAAACTATAGGTAAGGGTTCCTTGTTGACTACTGAACCCTAAAAACGCAATAACACTTTGCCCGACCCATGAATCGAACCCGGGACCTCATGCTCAGCAGTAGCGCTTGCCACCGCTAGACTAACGGGGCAGTCGTTGACATAAAATATTGTGTAAATCTATAATAAGAAATTATGTACTTATAACTATCCACGTCACCACATAAAAATGCAATTCAGTAAAAACCAATACGAATATAGGTACGAAATACGAAGTCGCGAACACACATTCATAAATCAGAACGTACTGCACAATCAATTATAAACCTTATCTCATCAAGAACAACGTGCATGTATCATGCACTGTAGCCTAGGTACAACTTACTCACACGAAATCAGTGGCTTGTCGCAAGCTACCCTACAACGGCTGTATTACGTGCGCGATGCAACCGCTACAAAGTATCGTTTTGTGATATTTGCATTGCTTGTCCAGTCACTTAGCGACACACTTAGGTAGTGGTTATGAAGCAATGTATTCATTACAAAAATAGTACAGTCGCTATGATATATGAAAACAAAAATAATGTAGTAAAGGCATGAAATATTTTCCGATTTGTTGTTTATCATGATTTTCACGACAAATATAATAAAATACCCACTTGTGCTGATAATTATGATAAGCAAGTGGTTCCTTAATGTATAAACTTTTTCGTACTAATACATAATTTGTAAACTTCGCGGTCTGTGCTGACCCTTATATTTGTATGCTTACGACCTTCTATTTTCAAGAGACACATCATCATTGTCATCAACAAATGGTTCTAGTTCATAATTTCAACGTAATATTTTTTTGAGTCAAAATTACCTAGCGGGCAGCTACATGTGGACGTGTCATCAGTGAGCCGTGAGTTCAAATCTCACTCAGTACTAAAACTTTTTGTAAGTTTTTACTTGATTGGAAGTAATGGGACGGAAGTATAATACATTCATTGTGATGTTACATTTAAAAAAAAAACATGCATAGTCTGAATCATATTATTAGTTTTCTATAAAGTCTGCTGAATACTGATACCTATAAATAGTTAAATAATAATACAATAACTAATACTTAACTTCATAAAAAATAAATAATAAGAATGAATAGATTATAAATAAAAAATACTTACGAGTTTTTGCTAAAAATACTAACTGATAATATATTATGATTTCAAAGAAATTAAAAACCCGGATGCGAACCCAGACCTCATTGATTCCGAATCCATTACTTACTCCATACAGCTACTTGTACATTTTAGTAATAATTGAATTTTAGCAATGCAATGGTAAGAACAGGTCGAGATTATGACGCGAATTCAAAATGCAACAGAAATAAAAATGTAATGTAGGTACTGAAGTTTTGAGCGGTTGCTGTAAGTACATGTAGGTATGTAAGTATGTAGGTAGGTATATAGGTACGTATGTAGGTAAGTATGTAGGTAAGTATGTAGTTAGGTATGTAGGTAGATATGTAGGTAGGTATGTAGGTAGGTATGTAGGTAGATATATAGGTACGTATGTAGGTAAGTATGTAGGTAGGTATGTAGTTAGGTATGTAGGTAGATATGTAGGTAGGTATGTAGGTAGGAAATATTTTAAGGGGTCATTGACACACGGCTACACATCAAGCTACATATTTCCAGTATAAGCTGACCTTGCGTTGTATGGAAATACTATACAATGCGAGATCACCATAAACTGGAATTGTATAGCTTGATGTGCAGCCGTGTGTACTCATCATTATGAACAACTTTCACTCCTTAAGGAACCAACCCTGAAATCGCGAAAGAAAAATCATCTGTTCCCTAGATTTTGACGAGTTATGCGAACATAAAATAGGGGACAGCAGATTTTTTTCGTGATTTCAGGCTTGGTCCCATAGTGAAAGTTGTTCATAATGATGAGTACAATGACCCCTTAAAATATTTCGTGTATGAAAAGATACACCAATATTTTCTTCCAAACGCATGCTAAAAAATAATGTCCAGTAAAAACTTAAAATATTCGTAACTTATGTATCTATCTATACTAATATAAGCATTACATCTCCTCTCAGCCATTCCTTTCTGGAATCGTAGGTAGAATTGGCGTCCTATGCGCGCAAGTCTGCGCCCCTGCATTTTCTTTGATCGTCGTTTTAGTTCAGCGCGCCACCGCGCGCGTTTTACGTATTCGGGGAGTAGGGGTTTAGCTCCGCCCAAATGCGGAAGCTCAAGTGACGAAACTATGGCCCTTAAACTATCTCGACTTTACGCATCGACTGCGTTCGGCGCTCCGATTGGCCCTTCACTGGCCTTTACTGGTGAAGGGCCAATCAGAGCGCCGAACGCGGTGGATGCGTAAAGTCGAGATGGTTAAAAGAAACTCGCACTAGGGCCTCTGAACCACTGAACGGATTTTGATAATTTTGGAAAGGAGATAGGCGGCATCCCGGGGAAGGAAATAGGCTACTTTTTTTCTCAAAAATAACCCTGGGGGGATATAGGGGCTGAAATTTTGTATGGGCTACCTATCATTTCTTAAGTTAGGGCTATGCAAATTCAAATTTACGCTTTTGGTAACAAATAAACAGTTACGTGTCTCAAAGATTTTCTAAAATCATCCCTCAAGAGGGTAAAATAGGAGATGATTTTAAAATTCACATGTACTTAATATTGGTAAAATTTGTGTGACTCTTTAATGTAGTCATAGTCCATAACTTGAGAATCTGTCCACTCGGTCAAAAGTTGTTACTACTTAGCTTGGAACGGAGAGTTTGAGTTTACCAGTGAGTACTCGATAGATGGCGTTGTGCAAATGACGCGATTTTCTTAAGGGGGATGCGTCAAGGTAGCCCCCGAAATTTAAACTTTCTTTTATTTTAATTTAAATTTCGCGGGTCAGCCCTTTTTAACCGACGAAAAAAAAGGAGGTTCTCAAGTCGACCCGTATATTTCTTTTTTTTTTATCTGTTTCACATTTTGTCCCTAAGGCCAAAGAAAAGATGGATGGATTGTGTGTGAGGAATGATATGAAAGAGAAGGGAGTGAATGATATCGTGACGGTTGACAGGGGAGAGTGGAAGAAGAAAACGTGTTGCGCCGACCACAAGTAACATGGGACAAGGGCAGGAAGATGATGAGTTTGACTCAAAATCAAATAAAATGTTTTTATTTCACATAAACCTACATGGGCACTTATGAGACGTTGGAAGCTAGGCGCACGGTTCCAACTGGTCGTTTCCTATGGAGAAGAGCCGGCAAGAAACTCCACGGTTAGGTCTTTCTCTCTCCTAGCAAGCTTCTTCCTATCGCCCTTTAACATTTCGCTAGTTCTGCTCTGACTGTCGGCGACCGACCAAGTTTCGCAGCCATATGTTATGCAGGGAAGAATGCGAGTGTTGAAAGTTTTCCTCTTGATATCTTTACTCTTGCTTATTTCCATCAGAGACCAGTATTTTTTCTATGCACAGGCTATTTTTTGTTGATTTCCTTAGACATTGAGTCATTGGGGATATAATTTGCCCTAGGTAAATATAGTCACTCACTTATAATAACCCACTTCCATAAATTTCTATGTCCATGTACCGACATATTATTATCATCAGGTATTTATTGAAATTGGGACCTTTGGTACAATCAATATACACTTGGGAGCAAATAAATCGAGCCACTTCCTTTTTCACGTTTAATGAACAATATTTTTGGTAATATGGAACGTATCAATTCGAACTATATATCGCCTAAAAGTTTATAGAATAACCTCTACAATGAGGGTAAATTATTGAATAATAACCTTATTGAATGATAAATTATTGGCTCTGAAAGAAAAATGGTAATTTACCATTTTTCTTTCAGAGCCAATAATTATTCATATAATAATAATAATAATAATTTACCCTCATTGTTGATAGAAAATTTAGTAGGCTTAGAACGGTCCAGAAAAACAATTAAAAACGAAACAATAACACGTCAATATGGGTATAATTTACAAAAACCCCCAATATGACCTTTTTTAATGGAGTACAATCAAAATGTCATAAGCAAATTAAATGCGATAATTTTATTCTACCCTTTGAACTTTAATTAAAAATGTAAATTTGACAACTTACTACCCTCATTGTAAAGGCTATTAAATAACCTTTTAGGCGATATATCTTTCGAAACGATGCGTTCCATAATACTAAAAATAATAACCATAATATGCGTGAAAAAAAGAAGTGGCTCGATTTATTTGCTCTCAAGTGTAGTTATGATTCCAGGATGTGCTGAACCGCACGCGCAACAAGCAGCCACTGCCGTGGTACAAGACTCTGACGCAGTACTACTACCGGCCGCAGTGGGAGTTCTACGACATCCGCGCCGACCCCACTGAGAGCAGAAACTTGCATGGTATGACTGTCATCTTGATTTCAACAGATCTTGGTTTCTTTTATTTAAAAGAACAAGCACGATATTCGAATGTCTTTTACCGTTCATCTCCCCTTACCACAACTTCAACCGAACTCATTTGTTTCAGGCAAGCCATCTCTGCAGCAAGTGGAAGTGGAGCTGCAGACGCGGCTGCTGCGCTGGCAGAGCGACACTGCGGACCCATGGCAGTGTGCGCCCGGCGCCGTGCTCGAGCGGCGGCAGTGTCGCAGCCTCGACAACCAGCTGCAGCTGCACGACTACTACCAGCACCAGTAACAACCTGCACGCTAACGGGCGACATCGTTTGGAAAGGAGTACAGAATCTCATTTTACACGTGTAATAAATAGGTCATCCATAACTAAGGCCCATAGATAAAATACACAAAATAATCTTACAAAATAATAAACTAATACATAATAAAAACAACACTAAAATCTATTTACTACTTTGGGTCGGCGACGTATTGCGCTGAGTCGTGGTGTCATGTAGCCTTCCGCGAAAACGCCGATACATTACACCGGTCGGCCAAAATTCCTCCATCATGAAAGTCTCCATGCATGTGATGAGTCGGAACCCGCACCCCAAAAGATATGAAGTTAATCTTATGGCGAGACTCCAACTTCTCGACTCTCAAGGTGAACTTTGTGTTCATCCGGAGGTAGTCCACGACCTCTTCTACCTTTGTGGTGTGATGTAACCGTGACACGTACAGCTGCGTCGTTGGAATAGCGGGACGTAGCAACATGTCGGGACCAGTCAATGCGGTGCCGCACTGATTACGACAAACAGGCTTCTTCTTCTTTTTCTCCACGCGAATGAAGCCTTCTTCATCGGCCTGTCCTCGGCTTGAGCTATGAACTGCTTCGGAGGGCCTTTGGGCACCACTCGTATTATAGGTTGCCGCTGATGATTTGCGGGAGCTTTAATAACGGCAGCCGAGTAAAGCACGTCCCGGTTTTGACATGCTTATATTGGTCGGCGTCCCAACGGCGGGGGTCGCGGGAAGGGCGGGGCCTGGCTGTGCATCGCTTGCAGTGACGGCGGCCGACGACGAGTCGAATTTTGCCGATTCAAAACTCAGCTGCGATGCATTGTCGCGCCGTGACGTGTGTCGCCGTCGGTAGCTGGCTCGTGTGACCTACATACCGTATTGCGTAAATCTGCTACCTCGGTACGTAGATCATTGATGGGGGACTGCGATGCTTCCAACTTCAATTGCGTCTCGACCAGGCTTGATCTTAGGGTGGTGATGTCCCGCAGCAGCCTGGTGACGTCACGTGGTCGATGTGACGGCGGGCAGCTTGCGCGAATCCTTCGCCACGAAAGTCGGCACGTCTTCCAGGCGGTCCGGTTATGACGTAAATATTGATCAAATCGGAGACTATTTGCAATGTAGGTACCCTTTATTTATGACTTTTTTAGATAGGTACTAAAGTCCACCTGCAACAGCCTACGTGGTACGTAGTGATGCGAGCGAGCCTACGTGATACGTAGTAATCTGAACGCAATCTCTCAAATATAATAAAAATTGGGCTGCAAGAGTAGGGTAGGTGCATTTCCTAAATCCCTGACCAGCATCGTATTGCATCACATGAAATTCAATATTATCTAGTGAGTAAGTACAATACGTAAATATTTAATTTCAATGCACAAATTGCACGGCACTTTACACTCTAACCCCGTGTCCTAAGTCGTAACCAATGGCGGTCGTCCCGCGAGTACGCGACCGTTTGTATCCTATACTATTAAACGAGCAATATTTTTATTTAAAAGTATAATTATATTTAAATATGAAAGATGAAGACGTGGAAGGAGAGTTAATGCGGAAAATAATGTGAATGGTGCTTTATATGCGATTGTGACCAACCAGTTGATGTCCAAAAAGGCTCGACTGACTGTTCACAGTCGTGTGCTGGTGCTTACACTTATGTATGGAAGTGAGTGTTGGGTGTGGCGAAAGAAGCATGAAAGTAGAATAAATGCTGTGGAAATGCGTTACTTGCGATTGCGAAGCATGTGTGGTGTGACTATGAAGGAAGGTGTCAGGGGAAACGCCCGGAGGGGATGCCCTAGGAGGACATAACGGATGTAAAAAGACGATTAACGAAGTCGAAAGACACTTGTTAAAAACAAATCAGCAGTTCCCTTCATTTATGTTTGCAATTTCGCGTAGCTCGTCAAAATGTAGGCAATAGCTGATTTTTTTTTCGCGATTTCTGGATATGTCCCATAGTGAAAGTTGTTCATAATGATGAGTAAAATGACGAAATTTGAGACAATTAAGAGATATCATGTATGAAAAAATACACCTTATTTAAATTTAAATGTGTAATCAGAATCACGTTCTCTGTAATCTCGTGGAATTAATATAAACATACTATTCAATCCTATACTTAACAATAATGGTAATTACGTTCTCGAAAACGGCTCTAACGCTTTCGATGAAAGTTGCTATATAGGGTTCACGGGGGCAAAAACCTATCAAGTTAGCTAGGTCTCATATCTGGGAAAATTCGTGTTCTCTATTTCGACAGCGTCGGGAATGTGGTATGTTGGTAATGTGAACGATGTGTTTACTCGTATCTATTTTTTCACCCGAGCAGAGCTCAGGTACTAAATTTTTACATAGGTACGCAAGATCGCACGAGTATGTCTTATTCATATATATTACACAGTGTGTCCAGACAGGAACTAGCGATATTTTAAATACTTAAATATAAACTATTAAGTACAATTTTAACGATTAAAATTTTTTAGGGTTCCGACAATTGCCTTGCAAAAAGCACAAAGCTATCGCATTCGCTATGTTCAAACAACAATAGCTCTTAAAGTATTAGACATACAGTTGGAAATTTTATGTTGTATTGTAGTTTAGCTAAAAATCTGTCAATCTGGAAAAAAAAATAGTTGTCGGGGGTGTTTTTGTATTAATTGACAATTATTGGTTGAATAGCATAATTTTTCATTATTTTTTTCGACTTTCACTTATTTTTTTCAAAAGTTATGGAATTGTGAACACATTGCTTTGTAATGCAGACGGTAGATGATACGAGGTGCATTCAATAAGTACCTAGCCTCATCGCCAGAGGGCGCTGTAGTTTCAAAAGAGTTTTACCACAGTGTAGCACATTCTTTTTTAATTCTTTTTTCAAATTTTCATTCCAATCCCTTTATTTGTTTTAATTTGACAACTTATGGAAGCGAACGTGTCGATCGGTTTTACAAAAATGGAAAAAGAGCAATATCGTTCGGTGATTCGATTCCTATTTTTGGAAGGGAAAACGCGCATCGAAATCAAAGAGCGCTTGGATGCTGTGTACGGTGACTCTTCTCCATCGATGGCCACCGTCAAGAATTGGTTCAACGAGTTTGCACGTGGCCGTACGTCGGTTTTTGATGAACCACGTCCAGGTGCACCGAAAACAGCTGCTACGGAGGAAAACATTAAAAAAATCCATGATCTCGTATTGGCAGATCGCCGATTGAAGGTTCGGGAGCTAGCTGAGACTGTAGGCATTTCAGAAGGAACAGTGCATCATATTCTTCACGAGGAACTCGGCATGAGAAAGCTGTCGGCGCGATGGGTGCCGCGTTTACTCACACCAGAAAACAAGCGCAACCGTGAGACCACATCGGAGACGTGTTTGGCGCTGTTTAAGCGGAATCCAGCGGAGTTTTTGCGTCGTTTTGTGACCGTCGATGAAACCTGGATCCACTGGTACACACCAGAGACCAAGGAGCAATCAAAACAATGGATCCAGACCGGGGAACGTGCTCCAAAGAAGGCGAAAACTGTAAAATCGGCCGGAAAAGTTATGGCCACCGTTTTCTGGGATTCACAAGGTGTGATCTACATCGATTACCTCGAGAAGGGTAAAACAATTACAGGGCTTTACTATGCCGATTTATTGGGCCAATTCGACGCCGAATTAAAGAAAAAACGACCCCATCTGGCGAAGAAAAAAGTGCTGTTTCACCACGACAACGCACCGGTTCACACGTCTGCCGTTGCCATGGCCAAATTGGTCGAATTACGCTACGAATTGCTGCCCCATCCACCGTATTCTCCAGATTTGGCCCCTTGTGACTTCTTTCTGTTTCCTAATCTGAAAAAATCACTCGCCGGGAATAGATATGGATCGAATGAGGAGGTCATCGCCGCCACGGAGGCCTATTTTGCAGAGTGTGACAAAAACTATTTTTCGGATGGATTAAAAAAGTTGGAGCATCGCTGGGCTAAGTGTATCGAACTAAAAGGAGACTATGTTGAAAAATAAATTCCCACTTTTCCAAAATTTTCGTTTACTTTTTGTAGGCTAAGTATTTATTGAATGACCCTCGTAATATTGCCTTTGGAATAAGCCTATTTTTAGTAAAACTTAGAGAGATATAATTTTTTTTATACTCACATAGAGAATATTTCAACAAAGAAACAAAATGGCTGCCCCATAGAGGGGAAGTGTATTGGACCCAAGCTTACAGTGTAATATTGTACTTTAAAATAGTTTATAATTATTTAGAATATCGCTAGTCCGCACACTGTATCCGCACACACTGTATAAAAGAGCACGACGATGGCGTTTTTGGTTAGATAGGTATGACGCGCCCTTAATTTGCTATAAAAATAAACTTTCAACTACCTACTTAAACTTGCTTAGCGCCAATTTAGAGGGTGTAAAGTTCACTCATCCTCTATAGAAAAGGGAGGATCCTCCGACCAGACGGGCGTTGTTTGGCGGGCAACTGCCCAACCTTTGATTAGAGTTTATCTCGATAAACTCTTATTGCGCGATGCAGGAATTTTTGTGACGTTAGATGTTTGAAGCGTAGTATACATGTGGCGATGTAGATGCCGCCACAGCCACACCAACATTAATTAGATCTTTAGATAATTATAATGTTTGGATTTTACGTTCATTATATAAATTAGTAGGATACATTGTAAAAGTAATGTGCCAATTCTATTTCTCAGAATAAATTATAATTTTTAAATAATTAT
The DNA here is from genome assembly GCA_949152455.1 of Lithophane leautieri. Classification (NCBI taxonomy): domain Eukaryota; kingdom Metazoa; phylum Arthropoda; class Insecta; order Lepidoptera; family Noctuidae; genus Lithophane; species Lithophane leautieri. The sequence goes on from OX424467.1 coordinate 18,459,811, forward strand.
ATACTCAATTATAACAATCTTGCCGCATCAAGGTACTTAGTTGTTTTAGTTTTAACTAGCTGATGCCCGCGGCGTCGCCCGCGTGGATGTGTTATTATTTATACTAAAACCTTACTCGAGAACCACTCTATTCATGAATCAAAATCCATTTGGTAGTTTAGTAGAACTAAGGACACAAACACGAACAGCGACTTTATTTTAAGACTCGTATACAGTCTGGCGCGATATCGCGCCAATTTGCATTGTTAGAGAACTATTACTAAAATTAATAATTAGTTCTTGGTAGCTTATTAAAATAATACAATTTCGCGATAGAATTTTGTATATTGTATATAAGTCAATATTTAAAGTTGACCTTAAAGATAGGCACACAGATGTCGCCAGTAAAATACGACCAAATAATAACACGACTAGTGCATATAATAATAAAATTAAGTAGCCAGCCCACGCCTGCAAGAATACAAGACAAGTAGGTAAGTGACACATGAGGTATCTTTGCATGATGCACGCGATAATATTTCACTTGTTTACGTTGCAGGTATGTAAAGAAGCTTGCTTCAGAATGAACAGCACTTGGTGCCACTTGCACTGGCTCAGATAAGGCTGAAGCCATCATAAATAGTACATTACTGTCGCGGCCTGCAATAAGCAATTCCTGATTGCGGCCAAGGCTTGTATAGTACTTTTCTCAAACAACGCGCGGAAATTCAAACTGAGTAAATTAAATAGAAATTCCAGAATCAATGACGAATAACTATCATTTTTCATGCGCCAATATGTTAATTTGTTTCTTCTTTGTTCTATTTGCAAACCAATTCGACATTTCAATAAAATCTTTAAAAATTTTAAAATTCTTAAATTTTTTATTTTTTTTCAAATTTTTAAATCCTTGGTTGCCGTGTGTTGAAGTAAAAAGTTCGTTCCATTTTTAAATAACACGACAGATATGAGTTTTCATAGTAATTTATTTGGCCGCTAAACACGCCAGATATATATTTTCATAGTAACTTTGCTGGCCGCATCGTCACTTGTGTTTTACCAGTACAGCAATTTTGATTTATCTCGAAGAAGGTTGTCAAAATAATGCTCGAATTTCCAAGCATGTTTGAGAAAAAACAATTAATTATATACGACTTATATGTCGGGAAATAACAAAAGGGTTCAGTTTTACTCACCCATTGAACTTTCATGTTGTATAAATTATGGTAGTCTTAGTTTTTTGGGTAGTCATCTTTATAGGTAAGGACTTGGGGTACTATGAGATCTGTATGCAGCGCCTTGTTTACGATATGCACCGACACATGTTATGACCACACACTCGGCACACACCATGGTGACCGCGATATTGTTTGACACACACACATGCACTCGGCACACACCATGGTGACCGCGATATTGTTTGACACACACACATGCACTCGGCACACACCATGGTGACCTCGATATTGTTTGACACACACACATGCACTCGGCACACACCATGGTGACCGCGATATTGTTTGACACACACACATGCACTCGGCACACACCATGGTGACCTCGATATTGTTTGACACACACACATGCACTCGGCACACACCATGGTGACCGCGATATTGTTTGACACACACACATGCACTCGGCACACACCATGGTGACCGCGATATTGTTTGACACATACACATGCACTCGGCACACACCATGGTGACCTCGATATTGTTTGAGACACACACATGCACTCGGCACACACCATGGTGACCGCGATATTGTTTGACACACACACATGCACTCGGCACACACCATGGTGACCTCGGTATTGTTTGACACACACACATGCACTCGGCACACACCATGGTGACCTCGATATTGTTTGACACACACACATGCACTCGGCACACACCATGGTGACCTCGGTATTGTTTGAGCTGGCCTAAGTCCCCATTTAATTGTTTCTTACACTTAAGGGCGTACCCTACCTCAAATTGCTTAGCATGATCCTCTGTTATGCCGAAAATACTGCAGCATTAATTTTGAAATAAATATAGGTTAAGGTTGAGGATTGATGCTAGGTCCTATTATTGGCGAAAAAACGATTATATAAATTTTCTCGAAAGAAAAAGCAAAAACATGTTCTCCCATACATTTTGTATGGGAGAACAAGTTTTTCAACTACAATGTTAAGTTTGTTTGATAAATTCATCCCAACTACGGAACCCTTCATTGTGCGTGGTTCGACATGCACTTGGCCGGTTTTAATTTTTGTCTGCCTGTGATGTCTTGTTTATACCTTTTTAGTTGATTGACTTTTTTGTCGTAGTTGGGTTTTAGTTTTTATTAAGTACTTAAATTTTTTGGTAATTTATTTCATTGTAAGTACTGTTGTCGTTCCAACCGGGTGTCCCACGACTCTCGACTTATATTACGTTATTTGAGGAATTCGGAATGGGAATGGTTGAACTACCTATCTTCCCCAGCAATGGGTCGTGGACCTACTAGTATATGTCAGGCACATGTTAATAGCTCTATGCATTTTAACCCAGACAATAACAACATCAAACATCGCTAACGCGCATATAACTACGTTTTTTTTATAAGTTGTTAGGTGACAGTAGTTTATACCCAAGTTTGCAACCCTGAGACCTTGTGCTAGTCCCATGGTGCTCGAACAACATTGAGGAAACGGAACGTTCAGTGTGCTCGATAATGGCATCGAAATGATTCAGTGTGTTCGATCGTGGCATTTGTGACATCGAAATGATTCAGTCGGAGCCATTGTGGCGGGACATCTGCTTCAGCTATTGTCTCAACCACTTTGGTAAAACGTAGCTGTGATTTTCGATGGATACCCACAAGATGCATGCATGTTTGCATGTCATTATGTTAAGCTACTAATAAACTACCATTGTAAGAACTTTTTAATTAACCATATTTATCTGCAAATAAATCTTTGAATTTAATGCAGTTATGACGAGCACTAAATCATAATAAGTATATCGATCATTTTTCATTGTTTGGAAAAAAATGCCCATCTTTGACTAGCTGTATCTTCGCAAACACACAGTGCTTGGGTTGGGCTCGGATTGTAGCAAATTTAGCTTGCTTCACAAGAACAAAGTTACCTAAAAACGCATCATTAAGATAATAAAAAAGAAAAAATTGAAATAGTGCCAGAACTTCGCAGTTTTTCGAGCAACATGGGAGTAGCACATGGTTTTCAGGGTTGCAAACTTGGTGTATACATATAAAATACTCTCAGGGGACTTAACAACATAATCGTAGTTACCTGCGTGTTTGCGACGTTTGCCTTTTTTTATGCCGTTATAGGCTATTTACATGATTTTATTTTAAATAAGTATATCAAAAACCGGCCAAGTGCGAGTCGGAAACGCGCGCGAAGGGTTCCGTACCATTATCTATAAAAAAATATTTGAAGAACAAACTTAACATCGTAGTTTGCAACTGCAAATTTAAGTTGGTCGATTATTACTCGGTAACTTGTAGAGCCTACGTAGCAATGATAGTTTTCCTTTTAATTTCGTTATATATACCTACTACTGCCGTGAATTTTTTCACATATCCAAAACCAACCATTTAGCTGACGGGGGGGGGGCACGACGACGACGACGACACTTGACTCTAACAAAAATTTGCACTTTAAAGATTCATATTTCGCAAACGGATCCCTGAATCCAAAACTGGTTTTACACAAACTCACATTATTTACCTTTCCAACGATACCCCACACCATGGGATAGACGAGAAAAAAAAACAATCTGCACGGTACGAGTAGGGGAGGTACCCTAAAAAAAAGAGTTTTTTTAAGTACCATTTTGCCGGCGTAATTTATATGTACGGAGCCCTAAAAACGGTAAAACAAAAATTAGGTACAATCATTAAGTAATTCAAATGAATTAATTCTTCGAGGACTTTCTAATTAACTACAATAGTTTTTGGTCCGCGGTTAACTATTTAACATCCATTAAATTGATTTGCAAATAAAACTAATTATTTAAAAAACAAAAAACCCGACTCTAAAAACCTATAACCGAAACTCAGACCAAATAAAAAACCAAGACAGAGCGCTGTCAACAGTGACGTGAGGCCGGTTTCGTAAACATGTGCACTTAGTTTGGTGTAGTTTGATTGTAGTGTCATTGTAAATAGTTGTAAATGTGTGTGTGAGCGTGTATGCACAGAGCGGTGGTGTAGTTTTAGCATGCTTCACTGTATTGTTCGCAGCGCTCCGTCTTGGTTTTTGATTTGGTCTGAGAACCGAATAGAGAAAAACAAGCATTGAACTTTGTTTTTTTGTAACATATTGCAGGCGGAGCCAAACAAAAGTTACACCATACTTCAGGTTATTGGTTTGTCCCCGCCTGCAATATCTTACAAAAACTAAGTTCAATGCTTGTTTTTTTCTTTTCGGTTAGGTATAGGTTTTTGCAGTTGGGTTTTTTGTTTTTACCCGACTGCCCCAGAAGTTTTTCGAGAGTATGTTTGTATGTATGTATGTCTATTTCTTTGGCACGCTCTGTAGCCTAAACGGCTTGATGAATTTTAACATACGAGGTGTCGTTCGGTTCGTCTTAATTGTGGGAGTGAGATAGGCTATAAAAAAATGTATATATTTCATCTGCAAATATAAAAAAAAGGGAGGTTAAGGTTTTTTTTTTTTTAATTACAACAATATTGGTATCAAATAAAAACTAGTAATGAGTATATTCCAAATACCTAGATTAATAAAACTAAAAAAGAAAACTTCTAGAAAACTTCTTTACCAACATCCCAATTGAGGTTACGAAATCGCTCCCCTCATCATCTATATTAGCTGAATCTCTTCTAAAAGAAAACTTCAGTAAGGACATTCCAAGTTTCGAATTCAAGCCTATTTCTATTGTCACAATTAAAAAAGCATTTATAAGTCTTAACATAAAAAACACAGAAGACTTATGGGGGATTTCCGTTAAGGTTCTTGGAGATATTATTGACACAATTGCTCCTCTCCTAACAGGCATATTTAATCACTGTTTAGATAGAGGTACGTTTCCTGATTTAATGAAACATAGTAAAGTAGTACTACTAGTATTTTCAAATCGGGTAGTAAGAGTGATCCCTCTAATTATAGACCAATATCTGTGCTACCAGCATTAAGCAAAATATATGAAAAAATCATGCTAGACCAAATGTTGGCACATTTTAATTCAAATGGGGTTTTACGTAGTCGGAAAACTTGACATGCAAAAAATTGACATGTTTAAACTTATTTTTACTTTTATAGACCTATGAAAATTGTATGACCGTAATAATAATATGTCATAACGAATAACTACCGGAGGCATATTATGAGGGACGGGACGGTTGACGTGTGTCGGGCATGCCACCGTCCGGGTGAGTCCATCAGACATATTATCTCTGATTGTTCCCGTCTGGCTAACGGCGAGTACTTGCACAGGCATAACCAAGTGGCCAGGATTATTCACCAACAACTTGCCTTGAAATATAAACTTGTGGACTCTGAGGTACCGTATTACAAGTATGTGCCCGACCCAGTTCTCGAAAATGACCATGTTACGTTGTACTGGGATCGGTCTATCATTACTGACAGGACTATTGTTGCCAATACGCCTGATATAGTAGTGATAGACCGATTACCGCGCCGCGCAATGATAATCGATGTTACCATCCCACATGACGAGAACCTCGTGAAAGCTGAGAAAGAGAAACAAATAAAATATCTTGACTTAGCACACGAGGTTGTCGACCTGTGGAATGTGAACTCGGCTATCATTGTGCCGATTGTCGTAACGGCCAATGGCCTGATGGCCAAAAGCCTCGACCAACATCTCTCGAGGCTCTCGTTAGGCGGTTGGATCAAGGGCCTGATTCAGAAAGCAGTACTCCTTGACACGGCTCGCTTTGTGAGGAGGTTCCTGTCTCTGCAGCCCTAACCACCGGTAGCTTGGACCCTGCTCCTGACACCGGTGGACTTCATTTTTTATATTTTTAAATGTTTTTATATTTTCATATTCTAATATTTAAAAATGTCATTTATAAGTGACTTTATGAAATAAACGATAATAAATATGTCATAATGGTAATACCATAGTAATAATAATTATGTACCTATTGTATTAATTCATGTAAAATTGACTAAAACAACCAATGCAGTGGATAAGAGTGTGACTGTATTATTATTAATTATTTTTATCATAGCCATTAATAATGACATATTAATATTGTACTCCATATGGGTATGTTACAGTGATACATAATGCTAACTGTAAGAACTGTCTTTTCACCTGTGACAAACAATAAATAAATGGATCAGTTTGGTTTCACGAAGGGTAAGTCGATGACTGACGCAGGAGTAAAACTCATCAGTCACATTTTGGAATCCTGGGAAAAGTCCCAGGATACAATTGGCATTTTCTGTGACCTCTCAAAAGCGTTTGACTGCGTTGACCACAATACACTAATCTGTAAATTACGGAATTCGTGGACAAGCTGCTGATCTTGTTCTTTCCTATCTTTCAAACAGGCAGCAAAAAGTAAATGTTAATGGGGCGACGTCCTAGGGGTCTCTGGTTAAGATTGGCGTGCCTCAAGGTTCGATTCTTGGCCCTTTCCTATTTCTAGTTTATATTAATGACCTTCCTTATATGATGGCTAATTTATCGGATGTAATTCTATTCGCCGATGACACTTCTCTTATTTTTAAAATAGATAGGAAAGATACGGATGTCTTACATATCAACGATAGTCTGGCAGTTCTTTCGAAATGGTTCGCAGCTAATAATCTTTTACTTAATACGAACAAAACTAAATGTCTTAAGTTCTCATTACCTAATGTTCCTCAAGTAGGACTAAATTTAAAACTTGATGACAAGAAATTAGATGCTATTAAGGAAACTGTATTTCTAGGAATTACTCTAGATTCGAAATTACAATGGGGCGCCCACATTAGAGCTCTTTCAGGCAGATTAAGTTCAGCTGCATATGCAGTAAGAAAATAAGGCAGTTGTCTGATATAGCCGCAGCTAGGTTAGTATACTTTGCTTATTTCCACAGTATTATGTCTTATGGCGTTCTGCTGTGGGGATCGGCAGCTGACGTAGATTCAATTTTCATTTTGCAAAAGAGGGCAGTTCGCGCGATCTATAAAATGAGTCCTCGTGAGTCCCTTAGAAATAAATTCAAAGAAATTGATATACTCACTCTGCCTTCTCTCTATATCTTAGAAAGACTTTTCAAAAAAAGAAGCGACTTCCATAATATAAATACACGTAGTAAACACGAAATTGTGATACCCAAATTTAGATTAGCTAAAACTAGGAAGTCGTTTCTTATAAACAGTATCCGCTTTTACAATAAGTTGCCAAAGCCGGTTACAGAACTTAGCGATGGTAAGTTCAAAACCCACATCAAACGTGTCCTTATCAAAAAAGCAGACTACGTTGATGACAAGGAAGTTTGGCAATAATTCCTTCTGCACATGTGGCTTCCCTGGTACCTCATTAACGGCATAATTTTGTAAGAGTCTATTAACTGCTCCCAAATAACCATGTTAATTTTTTTACATTCATCGCTGACAGGTATAATCATAATATTATTTGACATAATATTATACCTACAATTTAATTTCAACTCTATAGTAGTGGCTTTTGCGGACATGTTAATTATTCAGATTTGCTACAGTTGTAATGGCAATCATGTCATTTGGTTTCAATAGGTTTTTATCTGTAGTATCTTATATAGATTATTTTGTACCTTGTGAATGTGAGAACGTCGTAGGCTTAGTGAACTGTACTTTTATTTTTAATTTTTTTATGATTTTTACCTGAAACTTTTTGAAAGGCCTACACTGTCCTCCCATAACTTCGAAAATATTGTAAAAGCCTTATATCTTTTAAAAGAGTAACCATGGAGTTTCTTGCCGGCTCTTCTCCATAGGAATCGACCAATTGGAACCGTGCACCTAGCTTCTGACGTTTCATAAGTGCCCATGTAGGCTTATGTGAAATAAAATATTTTGATTTTGATTTTAAAAAGCTTGAAATAAAACAAATTATTTAAACTCTCGAAATACATACTTTCGAAAAATATTACCCTCCTTTTGAGGCAGTCGGGTGAAAAGGATATTTATCTTTAAGTATTAAAATCATTTCTATATGGCTGTAGGCTCGTTAGTGGCCACAGAGTACATTACATTCTGTGTTGGCGGCGCAGTGCGATAGCGTACGTTGGCGCGGCCACGCCTCTGTTGCTGCCTTATTCATATTAAGAAACTGCAGAACAAATTGCAATATAAAAAAAGCGGTTTGTGCAAATCGGACCACGAACAATGAAGGATTCCGTAGTTGGAATGAATTTATCCAAGAACAAACTGTAGTAACAATGTAGTAGAAAAACATGTTCTCACACATTCCAACTGCAAATGTATGTTGGTTGATTATTACTTGTTACCTTGTGAAGCATACATACTTAGCTGTGTATACTGCCGTAATTTTTTTACATATCCAAAAATAACCATATAGTTGGCAGGGTAATTGACTAACAAAAATTTATTTCGGAAACGGATCTCTGAATCGAAAAATAAAACCAATAGTTTAGAACGACTTTTCCTACGACACCTCACAACATGGGATAGAAGAGAAAAAAAGAATCCTCCTCACTTTACGGGTAGGGGAGGTATCCGTACTAAGAGTCTCTGAGCTAAGCCGCGGACAGCCAGACAGACATGGCAAATAAGGCGATTAACACACACCACGGTACCGCGCCCCGCCGCGGTAGGCGTTCTCAACTTCTCATGTCGCATTGGCCTCTATTAAATCCGTTGATACCTAACACACGTACACCGCCCAACCACGTGGTCGAGCCGGTAGAGTCTGCGTCGGTGCGCGGTGCCGTGTAAGGGTTCCTTGTTGACTAGGGAGCCCTTAAAAGGTTGATTGGCAAATAATGCCTTATGAATGGCATTATGGATTTTTTACCATGATTAATTTACATAATTATTATACTCTATGATTTGCAGTTTCTAGTAATCTTCATAAAGTCGGTCAATTTGCGCCATCTGCATTGCCAGTTTCTTGTCTAATGTGTGAACATTCAGCAACTCCCTTTCTGTCTTCAATGCCTGTAAGAATATGATGAGTTATCATCTGATAAAACAACATTTAAAAAAAAAGATTGATTGTTTCCTGCTGGATTACAGTTCTTGAGTGATTTTTGGCTATAATTTTCCATATTATTCAAAATACATAATTTACTAAGTATCAAAGAGTTGCTTACCGCAGCCATGATCTTGTCAAGTCTTTCATTCCTTAGGTAGATGGTTTTGAAGTATATTAAGAGATAAACATATAACATGACAACTACTGCTACCAGGATGGCTTTCATCTTCGAGGTAGAAATGTTGATCATCTTGCCCTGAGACAGTTCAATAGATAAACATCACTTGATATTACATTCAACAACAATATTTTGGTGAAAATAAAATGACATAACATAACATCACGCCTGTACTCCCCGAAGGGTGAGGCAGAGGTGTACCCATAGTACACACACATTTCGCCAGATAATTATGTATAAGTCCCATGTAATAGGGGCCGAGCCTATTGATTAATTATCAACCAGACACAAATTCCAGACTCCAGGCTACTGCTACTGAGAAATTCCAGATGAGAAAATACAATGATGCAATGTTATTAGTGTGTACTGTAGACAACATGGCAATAGCATTACTAAGTACTGAAAATAAAAAAAAACATTTGCTTAACTGGGTTCAACATTGATTTTAGTACATGTTTCTAGAACAATAACCAATCTGTATGTTTAGTTACTCACCGGTTTTACGACGACATCCGGCAATTCCGCCACGAAGTAAGACATTCAGAATGAATTTAGGGAGTTGGTTTAAAACTGCTACAAACACCTAAAACACCACTGTTCCTTTGTACAGTTCAACAAACGTTAGATCAGAGAATAGCTGAAGCTGATTAGCTTTATACCTCCTATTTCTTGATGTAGAAGGATTCGATACAAAATGTTATATTTGTTTTATTCGTTTGGTAAGTATACAAAATACTATTTACTTACTCCAGCTCTAACGATACTGTAAGGTGCTGTAAAGTATTTAGTTAATTTTACTATCAGTTCATTATAGTGTAACAGCATTCAGTCAGCTGGCTATGACGAGCAGTGCAGTAGACGCAGAGTCGCAGACTAACACAGCAGACTAATTAGTAATTAGTCTTGCAGTAGATTAAATCACAGAGTACATTTTTGCAGTAGATAGTATCATGTCATTGTCATCAGTGACAGTGTCATGCACCGTGCACGTCATCGTCATGTGTCATGCATGTAAGCCGTGTCCCCACTAGGGCCACGCGACTCCGTGATGCGCTGTGGCTCCGTGTGGCCGTAGGTTATGTGTTCTGTGGAGGCCAAGCCGCGCGGCCGAGGCTGTGCAGTGGTTCCAGAATATCGTGTTTTTGCACTGGCGAAACATTCACGACAAAACATGTTGAAGTCTCTAGTTCCTGTAAAAAACTGTATGGAACATTGACAGAAAATAGAGATTTCAACATGTTTCGTCGTGACTGTTTCGCCAGTGCAAACGCACGGTTAGGCGACTTGTCGCCATTTAGGATAGGGTAAGGCGACTTGTTGCCATTTAGGCTAGTGATGGGCATTGAATGAACGAACTAGTTAATTCGACCGGCGACGTACTGTGAACGAATCGACGGTTCACCGATAATCGATTGACTAGTCGAATCCGTAAACGCCTCAGACGGCTAAACTAAAACTCGCAACGCGACGAACGACGACGCGCGATAGCGCGGCGGGCGGTGTCGAGACGAGAACGACAGAATCGTAGTCGGGTCTCTTTCGGGTAATATAAATTCATTCGTCCGTTGAAATATCGTGCAAACAAATTTGAACTCTAAATCTAGTAACAGGGAGTTGATATTTGTAGGGAACGAATGAAATCATAGTTGTGCTATGTGAAGAAAAAGATGCCGATACAGTAGTTTCGCGTGTGCGAAAGATAAAAGCGATGGACTAGTCGAACGATTCCACGTGATTAGATTTTAGATTTTTGTAAATTCAGTAACTAATCGCGCTGTGCTCTCAAGGTCAGAGTTCCACCGATGCACGAAAGTAATTACTCAAGTTTTTCGAATGTTTGCGAGTTTAATGATTAACTGGTTTTGTATATATTCGTAGTATCTCTAAGTAGTCTGTGTATATATTTAATTAATGTAAAATTGTATTGTATAGTTTGATAATTGAACTTATAAATAAATAGTGTGTGTGTAGTGAACATTTTTAGTGTAAATAGTAAAATGGCTGGACGCAATCATTCTTATCCAGTATTCTGCCAGCTTGGAAAAGTATGAAGGGAAGTTCAAAATAGACTAGCGTTTGCACTGGCGAAATATTTAAGACAAAAAATGTTTAAATCTGTAGTTCCTGTCAAAAATTGTATGGAACATTGACAGAAAATAGAGATTTCAACATTTTATGTCGTAAATGTTTCACCAGTGCAAACGCACAGTTACAACGTTAGTTCTCTAAGTAGTCTGTGACGGTTACATACAAAATGTTCAACTAGGCACACACGTTCCGAACAGAAAAAAAACCTGACGTTCGTTCGAATCGGGAAACCGTACGTATGCGGCCAGCCATCAGGTCTCTGAATCAGGAAACCGTACGTATGCGGCCGGCCTTATGATGGCCTTATGTGTGGGTCATTTTAGTCATTTACATTTTCAGGGATTTTTCCCAGGAAAATTACCTTCAGTATTATGAAATTCTTCATAACATATCAAGGGGGACTAACTTCACACGAAAAATTAAAATTGTTTTTACATAAAAACTAATTACTCTCTAACGATTTTTCTTTTCTCTCTAACCCTCTCTAACGATGAGCATTAACAAAAGTTCATAATAATGAAATCGTGCGGCTAATTTCACGGAGGTATTTTTATGTCTGACTGCTGTGCATTGTACTACATAGTCTGTGTGTTACCGTGCGTTTGCACTGGCGAAACATTCAAGACAAAACATGTTGAAATCTCAAGTTTCTGTCAATGTTCCATACAATTTTTGACAGGAACTAGAGATTTCAACATGTTTTGTATTAAATGTTTCGCCAGTGCAAACGCACGGTTAGAGATGGGTTGTAACAGGTTAAACACGACATCTGTTATCACTGTCACTGTTACAAAAAAATAACCGATACAAATATCTCTTATTAAATAACAGCCTGTAATTTTTGTATGGACGATAAATACGTATTCAAATCTCAGTTGAATATCTTCTTTATTTCTTTTGGTTTAAAGTAGAATATCATATCTATCTGTTATTAAATAACAGCCTGTTATTTTTGTTCGGACGTTAAATACGTAAGTAACAGCCGCGGTAACAGTCTGTGTGGGGATTGTTATAATGTATTAACAGTAACAGCCGCGGTAACAGTCTTATGGATCTAATATTTTAAGTAACAGTTATGTTTCATTGTTAGGAACAATTGTTATTTGTTATTTTTTAATATCTGTTATTTTTAGCTGTTACGATAAATACGCCTCACCCGTAATGTGCAGTCCCTCTTGAGTTGAGAACTGTGGAATTAATGTTCTGTGGTGCATTCATCTCATGCTCATGCTCAATTGCTCATCATCTGTCAGCATATGTTGATGTGACATGAGCACATTCTTACGAATTTTGTTTTGGTACAACGGAATATTATATTTTTTTGTTAAATTAAATACTTTGTGTAAAGGTGAATGAACAAAAAAAACATTACTCACACTAAGAAAGCGGGTAATTATACCAAATGTGTTGTAACCTAAAACTTATTTGCAGGCCTACAATGACTACAAACTACGCTAAATATTCTCAATTAATAAAGGCATCGACGAACTATGCGCGTCGTATGCAGCGCCTATCCAATAGGATCTTCGGCGACGTCGCAATACCCACCAATTCGAAGTCCATGAAAGTCGTCAAAATGTTTTCTGAACGGCCGGTTCATACTAACGAGGAGATCATTCACTATTACCCGAGACACGTTGAGACTCACAGCTTGATGCTAAAGCTGAGAGAGTATGGCTTGTTCCGAGACGAGCATCAGGACTTCAAGGATGAAATGAAGAGGCTGCGTGAACTCCGGGGCAAAGTCAAAGTGTGGAGGAGGAAACTCGACCAGAAGACCGAGTAAAGTACTTACAGATTTCTGACAATGAGTGCTATGCTATGCCACAAGCTTGATTGTTTGTTACAAATCATCTGATCCATCCATCTGATGCAATGGATGTCACAAACTGTCATGTTTGTCACAATATTAGAAAGGCCATTACACTTGTAGGTTGCTTCTGTAAAATTTATGTAAAAACATTAGACTGCGTAAGATGTAAGAAGAAATTAAAAGAGTTTACATTAGCAAATTTAATTGTAAGTTAATTACATAGGTGACTTATGTGAGGAAAACTTACAAATGTAATGGCGGCCAAATGCCATGTTAGTGTAGTTATTTAGTAAGTGATACTGTAATTATTGTTTGTAAATAAAACACTTTTATTTAATTAAGCAACTATTTTAATGACAAACTAAATATGAGTTACTTTTTTAGAATAGCGCAGTTTATTGTAAGGAACTTTATTACCCTTGGAGGTTGTAACATAAATGAAAAACAATATGTACAGCACAGAGGGCAGCAGCATTGTCACAGTGAAGTACCAGACTGGATGATGCAATGTTTTCTGAGTGCGCGCAAGTCTTATTTGGTGATAAGTATGATTGCGGGTCAAGGCAAAAGCATCAAAATAACGTACCATCCATCTGTACACCCTGTAACAAGTTATTTGACTAATTAATCATTGGTTGTGTAATATATTTTAACCTTATAACCGCTTACGTCGGATTTATCCGACAAATATTTTCGTGTCCATTTCGCCAGTCGTATATTTACGACATTCGTTTAGTCATTGTCATCTTTGGTGTAGCTATTTATTTTTCGATTTTTCGATGCTAGGCGCTGTGGGCACGACAACCGATATGAAATCGGGCGGTTAAAATGTTAAACAAAACAAATTGAATGACCATTTCTCATTGACATAACTACACGTGGCCGCTTACCTGTCGATTTAATAAGCCCTCATAAGATGCAGCTTAGAAAAATACCTAATAATAAATGTCTATTAATCTGTGAGGAGACACAACCAATAAACACCTTAGCAATATATAAAATATCGCCAAAACTTCAGTAAAATTACAAAAAACAAATAGGGTTGCCTGTCTTGGATATTTAGCCCTCCAACTAGCTAGGTTTAGCATAGTATGTTGTGTTAGTTACCCGTGAGGGCGTAGCAGCTTTTTGCGAGTCTTGGTGGCGTTGGCGAGGCTGTCCAGGTCATAGTAGGGGGTCCTCACGATGACCAGCGCCAGGTCGAACCACGGGTGCATCACCAGATGCCGCGCGGGACGCGTGCTGTGCGTGCCCCAATTGCCTGGTGACAAATATACTAAGATGACACGCCGATCGGGATATTGGTCAGTCTCGTCTTAGGCGCTTGCTGTATTCTAAGTCGAATTTATGAAGTTAATTCGCCGATGACAAGTTATATTTTGGGTAGGGAAATCAGCACTTTTTGAACGTCCTAAAAATTACATAACTCTCTAACACCCATCCATCACCACTTCCTAGTGCTCTAGCTGGGAAGTGGCGCTACCAACTCCCAATCTGTTCAGTTAGAAGAACCAACTTACGACGGGCCAAGCTTCTTTGGTCACCCCCTTCCTTCAATCTCCGGCCCCGTCTTCCTCCGGTCAATTTACTGCAGTTATAAGATGAAACAGAGATGACTAGGTCAATCAAATTATAAAAATATTTTATTTACTTATTAGGTAATTGCGAAGATTCACTGGACGATACCTACCAAAGATATTGCGCCTCTCAGCCGTCTTTGAAGAGAATGCCTTAGAATATCATCTAAATCTAAACCAAATGTTTCTATCCTAAGCACGTTTAGTATTGCTATTTAGGTTAGTCTTCTCTCCTGCCAGGGTTGCGGGAAAGTCCGAAAGGGATACCGGGACCTTGGCAACAGGCAAATGAAGGAACACGGGTGGGTTTTAGTCAGTAAAAGTCTGACACGCCCTTCCGCTCCGCCCAGAGCGGGAGAAGTCATTGGATGATTTCCCACACTCAAAGAAAAAAAAAAAAAAAGGTTAGTCTTCTCTGCTTCATCCATAGTCCCTCACAAGTCACACATGATGCGGCCGCGCTGGCGCACACGGTCATGTTATAAATCTCTCTCTCTCCATAAGCACAAAACCCAAACTGTCTTGATTGCGTCTGCTTCTGCCTCATAAAAAATATTCTTATGGTCTGCTCCTCTGTCACGGCACTCGTGTAGATCGCTCGCACGCGACTATCGATTACGGTGTAGAAATAGCTAATTAATTATATTGACGCGCGCATCGGTGATGCAGGATTATACCTAATAATGGCCACAGATGATCGTGGACAAGAAGGAATAAACTTGGATCAGATTGATGCGGAAGAAGTGAGTCAGTTAGCAGGATGGATATCACATATAGAGGATGAAGAAAAAAAAAGCGATTCGTTGGATAATATTAATGAAGTGGAATGTTCTGAAGTACAAATTATGGAGGAAGATGTAGTAGTGGATAAACCAACCAAACGAGAAAGAGAAGAGGATGAACAAAGCTGGACTAAAGTTGAGAGAAATAGAGGAAAGAAACAGAAACAAGTCAAGAAAGAGGTTTTTATTTGGAGCAAAGAGAAATTACCTAAACAGTTTGCTATCGCAAAACTGTTTAGTAGCATGGGATTGACCGACATAAATCATATTAAGTATATTAATCCATATAAATTAAAAATTGAGGTTTCGACTGAGGAATGTGCGGGCAAGTTGTTGGACTGTCAGGAATTCCAAACTAAAGAGTGGAAGGTTTATAGCGCAATGGATGTAAACATTTCCTACGGTATTATACGAGACGTGGACCTTGAGTTGTCTGACGAGGAGGCATTAAAAGCGATCAAGTGTCCAAATGATATTCAAATCATAACATTAAAAAGGTTACAAAGACGAGATGATGAAGGCGGCTGGGTGTCTAGTGAGGTAGCCAAGGTGGGCTTCAGGGGTTCATACCTGCCAGCATTTGTATATGTGGGCTGTCTTCGTGCCAAAGTTGAACCTTATGTTTTCCCGGTAACTCAGTGTTCAAAGTGTTGGAAATTTGGCCACGTAAAAGCAAGATGCACGTCCAAAAAAACTATATGCCCTAAGTGCACAGAAGAACACAATAACTGTGAAGTTATAATATTTAAATGCGTGAACTGTCGGGGTGACCACATGGCGTTGAATAGGAGTTGTCCGGTATACGCTCGGGAGAAACGCGTGAGGGAGCTTATGGCAGAATACAACTGTACGTATCACGTAGCCTGCAATATGTACGTTAGACCCAAATCACTAATTAGTTTAGGAACAGTGAGAGATATCGATAAGCCGAAGATTGACAACAACAACAGCTTCAGTGGTTTACTATTAGAAGAATCAGAAAACATAAATACTCCTAGTCAATTCCCACCTTTGTTTACGCAGAATCGACCAAAATCACCGCCAACAAGTAATAAAAATAAACAATCACATTCGCAAAACATAGGTAAAACGGAGTGGTGGGGACAGTGGGAGTCACCGGACCGCATTCCAGAGCAACCAGCTGCTACTGATAACGATCTCGGTGACAACGTAAATAATAAGCGGCAGGTACATTTTGACGAGTTAATTACACGATTGAAAGATATTATTTATATGCGAGATCTGAGTATAAAGGAAAAGTTTAATAATGTTATTAAATGTAGTATTGAATGGTTAGTACTAGTTGTGGTAGATCATATGTCTGATTGGCCTATTTTGAATAAGTGTTTAGAGTATTTTTTCGGACTTAGTAAGTAATGGACCCTAAAAATAAGATTGTTAAGTTAAAGTTATTGCAGTGGAACGCACAAAGTTTAAGACCTAAAATTAAAGCCTTTGAGAATCTTTTACTGATAAGTAAAATTCACATATGTATTATATCTGAGACCTGGCTTGAACCAGACAGTCATTTGAAAATACGTAACTATGATATTTTTAGACAAGACAGGGACGATTCATATGGCGGGATTGCAATTGTAGTTCATAATTCTATCAAAACACAGATCACTAATTTTAACTTACGTAATCGAAACATTCAAGTTCTCCATATTAAAATATTTAACTGTAACTTCTTGGAGAATGTTGTTGCGGTGTACTGTCCTCCTAGTATTCACACTACAGATGAAGATTGGAAAATGCTATTTTCTAAATGGTCAAATAAAACTTTTATAGGGGGTGATTTCAACGGGCATCATACAAATTGGTCCTACAAAAGCGATCGCAGGGGTTTACAAATTCACGATGCAGCTGATGATTGGCAGTATGTTTCCCTCAATACTGGAGACCCTACCAGACTCAAGTTAGTAATAAATCAGCAACAAAAAAGTTCGCCTGACGTCACGTTTTTGTCATCAGATATTGCACTTCGGTTTAAATGGAGTGTTTTACATGAAAATTTAGGTAGTGATCACTTAATGGTTCTTATAACCACAGAAATAACATGTAATAACTCAATAAAATCGAAACGTAATTTTAAAAAGGCAGATTGGCAAAAATATAAGGAAATAATTTCAAGTAAAATTAGTAGTATTAGTTTAACAGGTGACACCCAACAAATGTATGATGACATTATGGATTTAATTAATTTCTCGTCACAAGTATCAATTCCAGACATTAAGTTTTGTGAAGACCCCACCAGTAAGTTTATTCCAAGATCGTATTGGTCCCCCGAGTTATCTAGGGCAGTTGCGGAACGTAGATTGGCATTAGCACAGGTAAGGAAGAATCCCATTCCCACAAATTATGTCATTCTTAAACAGAAGGTTGCTACAGCACAGAGACTAATACGGAAAGCTAGTGCAGAATCTTTTCATCAGTTCTGTGACAGTGTGAGTGAGATGGTGTCTAGTAGCGATCTGTGGAACAAAATGCGATGGCTCAAAGGATATCGTACTAGTAGAATTTGTATGGATGCAGAGAGGGCTGGTGAGTTCTTACGACAATTAACGCCAGATTACGTTCTGCCACTATGTCCTGTCTTTACTTCAACTAATTTACAGTTAGAGGCACATATTTCGGAGCAGGAGCTCTCTAATGTACTGAAGATGAAAGATACCGCTCCAGGGGAGGACGATATTTCTTATTCAATGATTTATAATTTTCCCAGCAAACAATTGATAGTGGATTTATTTAACAAATGCTTGTCTGAAAGTGAGGTTCCACGACAGTGGCGGAATGTTAAGGTAGTGCCTGTACCGAAACCTGGGCGCGATCCAAGCAACGTAACATCTTTGAGACCAATTTCACTCATATCTTGTCTTTGCAAAACCTTACACAACATTATAACGCGACGTCTTGAATGGTTTTTTGAAAGTAAAGGTCTTTTTTCCAAGAATACAGTGGGTTTTAGAAGATCTCAGTCATGCCTGGACAATCTTGTACGACTAGTTTCACAAATTCAAATAGGTTTTACCAATAATCAAAAGACATTGGGATGTTTCGTTGACATAGACAACGCATATAATAATGTCAATATACTGAAGGTAGTATCTAAGCTGGATGAGATGGGGGTGGGGTCTTCTTTATGTAGATATATATGGGAATACTTGAGGGAGAGACATTTATCTTTGTCACAAATTGGAAGTAATGTTTCGATCACAAGATGGACATGTAAGGGATTGGCCCAAGGAGACCCTATGTCTCCAATATTATTTAACATAGTTACTAGTGATATTTGCAAAGAGATTATGAGTGTGTGTATATCCCAATACGCCGATGATTTCGTCTTGTATATTTCTGGTCAGGACATTAGATTTATGACCACAACTCTTCAGGAAGTCATAGATAGTTTGACAGATATGTTGGGAGTATTAAGTTTGGAGCTATCTCCCACGAAAAGTAAAATTTGTTTATTTTCTAGAGGAAAGACCTTACAGTCGCCAAATGTCAATATTAACAATGTCTTTTTGGAAAATGTTCCCGTTGTTAAATATTTAGGACTATGACTAGATTCATCTTTGAGATGGCGCAACCAAATCAATGAAACCTGTGAAAGAAGTATGAAATTTTTAAATGTTTTTAAGGTGCTAGCAGGTTCGTCATGGGGAGTCCATCCATTGCATTTAAGACGACTTTATATTGCAATAATTCGCAGTCGGTTAGATTATGCAAGTTTTTTATTCGATAACAGCGCTAAGACCAATATTTCTAGATTGGACAAAATTCAAAACCAAGCCATGAGAGTAGTTGGCGGTTTTTTAAAAAGTTGCCCAATCCACGCGATGGAATCGGAGTTATGTCTGCCACCATTGTTTGTTCGACGGAAATATTTAGCTGCAAAATTTTGCTTGAAAGCTATGTCTATTGACGGTGACACCATTTTAATTATATCAAAATTAACATCCATATGCGAGCAGGAATCATATTGGCGCAATAAGAAAAAACCGTTGCTAACTATCGTATACAGTGAGATGTCCAATCAAACTTTACATCGTTCTAAAGTTCTAGAGATGTTCTCACTGTCGACATGGATGGCAAATATTGATATTAAGTCACATATTAATCTAAATATTAATGATATGACAGGCCCTAAAAAATCTCATACTTCTGTAGTACTTTTAAGGAGGTCTGTAGAAACTATTGCACGGAATTATGACGGATTCTATCAGATTTACAGTGATGGGTCCAAGGACGATAATGGAACAGGAGCAGCCTTTTTTGATCCTCAATCTAACACAGGAGCTAGTTTCTTGTTGAACTGCAAAGTATCCATAATGGCGGCGGAATTGTATGCTATTTCGGAATGTCTGTCATACTTGATGTCATGCAATTGTACTGAGATAGTGATACTTTGTGATTCAAGAAGTGCTTTGCAGCATATAGCTCGGTGCACCTCGGGCATACGAGGTCTGCCCGTAGCTTATTCTATACTAGATTTATATTTAAGATTGAGGGAAAGTGGCAAAACTGTTAAATTCCAGTGGATTCCATCACATATTAGTCTTTTGGGAAACGAACAAGTAGATCAGTTGGCAAAAACAGGAACCTATGAAGGAATATCTGTCAGTTACCTACCCTTCTTCACAGATATATTAAGAGATGTTAAAGTAATTTGCAAAAACATGTGGAAAATATACTTTGACAAAAGATCTGAAGAAAAGGGTATATGGTACAGGACAATTCAGTCTGAACCACCAAAGATTCCTTGGTTCTCTGAAATACAGATGAATAGACGATTGTTAGTAACAAGCATGCGTCTACGATCCGGGCACATTCCATTGAATGCGTTCGGGCATCTTATGAAGGTGGTTGATACTCCAAACTGTCTGATTTGTAATAAGAGGGAGGACACCTACCACGCTTTGGTGGAGTGCGCTCGGGTGGGGACAGAACGGAAAGTTTTGGAATCAGAAGAGGGAATTAGATTAAGGGATGTAGGCATGTGTAATTTGATCTTGTCTAAACCTACATCCAAACTAGCTATTAAGTTATATTACTTGGTTGATAAATTAATTAAGTTAAGATCTTAGTTATTACCCGGTCTATGTATTTTGTAAACCTACGAGGCTGGCATAATCGCTTCGCGATTAAAGCCTTTTTCAAAATAAAGATTTAAAAAAAATAAAAAAAAATAAAATGGTCTGCTCTCTCCGACGATTTTACTTACCAACAACTGAAAAACCGCTTTTTCTTACAAAAAAAAACAAAGCTCTATGAAGGATAGCACAGCGAAACCTTATTTACCAGGTAGTAACATGGGACCGCAGTTTCATTTTACCGGGTCTTTGGCCCCTTCTGCCCCCGACTTCCGCGGTCTTGTGATTGGGGTTGGGTTAGGTTAGGTTCCAGTCGGGGGTTGCGGAAGATTCTTACGTTCCCGCGAACCCCGGCATAGGTGTGAGTCGGAACACCGGGGTGGTTTTTAATCAGTAAGAGTCTGACAGACCCCTCCGCCCACCCCAGGGCGGAAAAAAAAACCCCGGAAAAAAAAAAAAAAGGTTAGGTTAGGAAACGTTAAACTCGCTAGAAATACCTAATGTGAGGCGAAAAAAAATCAGCTGATCCCTACATTTATGCTCGTCAAAATGTTCCCTACATTTTGACGAGCTATGCGAACATAAAAACACCGCTGATTTTTTTTCGCGATTTCAGGGTTCGTCCCATAGTGATAGTAGTTCATAATGATGAGTACCTACGATTGACCCCTTAAAATATTTCGTGTATGAAAAGATACATATATTTTTTGTAATCATCTTAAGGTGGATGCGCCAAGGTAGCCCGCGAAATTCAATTTTATTAAGTTTTCTGCAAATTGCAGGTCGGTGTCAGGTTGCATGTTGATCTAAATATGATTTGCGCCCGTAACAAATATGGATTTACAGAATTATAAACATTAGAATCAGCAATACAACTCTCCAAGTTCATGTAAGTGCATTGAATGACTATTTCATGAAATCATGACATTTGGCACTTTCATGAACTTAGAGAGTTGTATTTAATTTCGCGGGCTACCTTAGCGCATCCCCCTTAAACAAATTGCTTTGCGCGCGCTTTTTGTCGTTCCGTATTGTTATGCTTTTTTAACCGACGAAAAAAAAGGAGGAGGTTCTCAAGTCGAACCGTATATTTTTTTATTTATTTATGACCACGCATAACTTTTTAGTGAGTAGTCCGATTTGAAAGGTTCTTTTTTATTGGGACCTCGACGTTGGTTCCATTTAAAATTGAAAACTAAAATCCACCCCTAAGGGTAGAAAAAATGGGGTTGATTGAATTTTCACCTACTGAATTTTCAACAGTGAACCGATCAGGGCTTGAAATACCGTTAAAAATATGGTATCGTTACAGCCTTCTGATACAGATATCGTTAACTAATAAATAAAGTTATAATATTTAACATTATATCTGGCACATTTCATCGCTAAACATACGTAACGTTAAAATCTACGCTATCGAAAATTTTATCGTTATGATTTAGGTTTGTTACCGTTGCTCTGGATATCCTTAAAAATTTCAGACTTCATTGATGGTAAGACTGTGCCGTAAGACTATTTGCGTGTATAATAGGTATTCTCTTCTCTTTGCTATTCTGTGTTGTGCTTGTTTTTGTGAATATACTTGGTTGGTTTGTCCGCCAGGCGCCTTAGAGAAAATGGGCCAGCAACGTCGCATAAAATAATAAAAATGATACCGGCAATGTTTTACCGCTATTTTTACAATAACATAAAAAATACCGGTAATTTTTACCACAATTTTTAACATTATTATGTTATGCTACTAAGTAACGCTACCAAATCGTACCGATATCCAGATATCTCTACCGAAATACCGTTACTTAACGTTACTTTTAATGTGAATTGGTAACGTTTTCAAGCCCTGGAAAACCGATTCTGTTGAAATTTTGCACACATACATAGTTCTGATGACACAACCACTCATCATCAACTCCAGGTTTTTAACCTGGAATAACCCCTGGAGTACCCTGGAGTAGATGGTAACTCAAAAGCGAAAAATAAAAAACTTTTTTACAAAAAAATAAACCGACGAAAAAAGAACTGAAAGCCAAAATAAAAAATAAACCTTATAGTGTAACTAAGCTCTTAAACTAATAATTTTGAGGCGGCGCCAAATACACGCTATAATTATGTAATTAATTTGTTTGTGTGTTTGACGCCGCCTCAAATTTATTTCGCTTTTCAGTTCTATTTTCGTCGGTTTATGTAAGTTTTCTTTCTCCTATTTCCTTATTTTGGCTTTATGAAAATTGTTGTATTGTTCTATGAGAATGATGTTTGCTAAAAATTACTACCGGTTTGAATAAACTAATGTTTTGATAACATTTTCTTTGATTTCCCAAGAACACATTGAGGCCATTTGTGTGTCCGAATTTGGTAAAAGGAAATGTTGGTAAGCTATGGTGTCAGTTCGGCTAGCTCCTTATTATAGTTGTGACGTAACGTAATGGAATTATTATACAATTACCGAGTCCACCTGTCCAACTCCAAGTTTTATTATTTTCATTACGTTCAGGTTGACCTTGTTCTCTATGTAGATATCTAGAGTGAGAAAGATAAACCGCTCTTTCTCTGTCCAAACTAGTGTCAAAGGTTATGAAAACAAAAAAAGTGAAAAAACAACTTTAATTTCG
Source organism: Lithophane leautieri (assembly GCA_949152455.1). Taxonomy (NCBI): domain Eukaryota; kingdom Metazoa; phylum Arthropoda; class Insecta; order Lepidoptera; family Noctuidae; genus Lithophane; species Lithophane leautieri. Next base: position 18,483,103 of record OX424467.1, read on the forward strand.
AAAGTCGGTGTCTTTGCTTTATAATTTTCGTTTTTTTCCCACCGACTTCCGAAATTAAGTAATTTTTTGGAAGTCTGTTGTTTTTTTTTTGTAAAAAGTTTATATTTTTCACTTTTTAGTTGTGGTACCTACCCCACACAAATTCGAGTATGTAAATGCTATGTAAATAACAGTGACGGAGTCAAATAAATATCGTCTACATAGACTAAGTGGGAAAAAATACGTAATTATTGAAGCTAATTCAAAAACTACGCAAGCAAAGTTAATACATTTTTATGGGACCACACGGCAAGCACCAGCTTTCAAATAAAAAGAATCATCAAAATCGATTCACCCAGTCGAAAGTTATGAGTTTATGAGGTAAAAAAAAAAAAAAAATCTGACGATTTGATAACTTCCTCCTTTTTTTGAAGTGGGTTAAAAATACATGCGTTTTGAATGTGTTTCGATTTTAGAAAAACCCTGGGAACGATTTCAGCATTTAGTTACAGGAACACAATCTCGTTTCTGTCAACATCTTTTGTACTAGTGATGTGATGTACTAAGTATGCTCACCCGCGGCCAGGCGTTCGCAATTGCCGCCGGCGGACGGGCGCTCGACGGTGATGTTGGCGAGCGGCGCGGTGGCGAGGCACAGCGCGCGCGCGAGCACCCACTCGCGGTTGTAGAGCGCGCCGTCGCAGTGTCGCCAGCCGCTCGCAGTCGCCACGCATATCGACATCTTGTTCCGTCCCTCCAGCCCGTGCATCGCGTCCAACAGATCGTCTGTCTTGGCGAAGGCGCCGCTTGCTATCACTACGACACAAACGACGGCGACGTTGAGCCACATTATTCGGAGCCTCGTATACATAATCAACTCTTTAGGGCCTCAAAAATTTCACTGAATGACACACGCGCCCAAGCACAGACTAACACAATTGTATATACCTGACGCGCCATATTAGATTTGTTTTGAATTTTTTGTGTGGCCAGTGCGCCCTTTGTTGTAAAAAGTTATGTTGCAATAACCTTGATATTGCGCCGTGCTTGAAGTCTGAATACGATGAGTGAAAATTCATTCAACATGATAATGATACCTACAAATTAGGGAAAAATTTAATATCGATGTTGTTTTTAGGGAAATGGTTACCTAATTGATAAGTAGGTAGGTACTCTTTTTGAATAACTGAACCTCTTTTTAACTTTTCTCACTGTTGATCGCAGTAACTAAGCTCCCTAACTAAGCTACCCCGATCAAGGCTAGGGCAGGTTAAAACAGTGACAAACGGACAAACCGCGCGCGAGCGAAAGCTATATCTAGACACGCGGCAGCGTGTCAAGCCAAGTTCAAGAAAAGAACGTGCGACGCAGCAGCCGTGTGTTATATTGGAGCTACTTTTCACCCCTCAATAACTCCAAATGTATTTAACTTTTTTCTTTTAATTTCATCAATACAGCTCAAACGGTTGTTGAGATATTAACGTCTAAATATCTGCATTTTTATCACTGACTGACTTACCTACTTAAAGATCAAAAACCTAACCCACAATCCCACATTCCAGATAACCTAGGGCGTCCAGCTTGGTGTTTACAAAGGAAAAAATCAGAAAATAGTTTTTTTTTACAATTTAATATTTTCAAAGTAATCGATTTTTAACACCTAGCGCCTTTCGAAATTATAATAGCAAAAACATTTTCTTTTGTAGGAGAATTGGTTCCACTATGAAAGGTCGCTTTAATCGTTTTGTATATAGGTACCAGATTATTTTATATAACTTAGACAATCAATCATTAATAACAATTGTTAATCATTGGCTGTTTAAGATTTCCTCGAGGCGGGCAACAGGAGTGCGGCGCGCCCGGGGTACGGGGATTTAAGGGTTAGGAAATATAGTCATAGTCTGTATCTTGAGGTGACACTGTACATGATGCCGGAGCCGCACAAAGGCCGGCCACAAGATAAAAAACATTCAGAACATCTCAGAATGAAAATGTTAAATCTACGCGGTGCCGGTGCATATCGCCCTTGCGCCATGGGTGATATTCATTCGTATGTACAAGCATGCGGTCCGGCACCGCGCGCCGTTGTGACTCCGGCGTCGTGGACAGGAAACCTTAGTAGTTATTTCCTTAACTAGGTACTACTCTTTGGAATGGGCAACTGGCTTCATATATTTTCTGACTGACCGACTCCTTGACAATTCAAAAGTGCCTGTAAATGGTTTAATTGAATTAAGTATATGCTTTGAGTTTGAGTTTGAGTTATGATCTGTCCACTCGATCATTTTGATCGAGTGGACCAAATAGTACCTAATCAGTTTTCTGATTGGTTTGGAACGGCGAGTTTGAGTTTACCAGTGTACTCATTTCATGATGTTGAGCTAATGACGCGATTTTCTGAATCGCAGTGTTAAGATTTTCAGCAAGATCGTGACGCAGTTCCCGTTGGGAAAATGTCCACTCGGGCGAATACGCGGGCTAAAGCTAGAAGCCCATATATAAAAAATAAAAAATAAAATTGTACCGATACGTTACGTATTGTTTTCGAGTGTTTCAAAGCCAATAGTGAGGTCAAAATGTAAATCCAACACAGCGGCTGCGAAGATTTTCAAAGGAGAATGCCCTCAAATATATGGCACCCTGTACCAAGCCAAAAAGTCCGCTGTCACAACCAAACCTAGTGTATTTGGAGGAGAATTGAATGCTCTTCCTATATTGTAAACTATTTTTTACATGGATTCCCGCAATTCGTATTTATTTACCATTTACCTACTTCATATTTTGAGGTTAAGTTCGAGAAAGTGACTGACTGGAAATGGTGTAGTTGGTGCCAAATAAAGTGGTAGTGTCGGTCGCTATTCATTCTTGATTTGGCGCTAGTTTCCTGATGGATGATTAATTGATTATACAATACATCACTCATAGTCAATAATAATTCTTGTTGTGAGTTTTTTTACATAATGATAATGAATACTTATCAATAATCATGTAGGTACTGTGTACGCAGTATGTGCAGCTGGTGGTCTGAATAAGTAATCAATTAGTACTGTGGTTGATATTCCTCTTAACATAACAGCAGTCCTGTTTTCCCAGAAGAGTTAGGCAGAGTTTTATTTACTATAGTACACCCACTTTTCGAACTTGAAATGTTATTTAATAATGTAATAATGTTGTTAGAGCCTAATAAGGTACTTATATCAAAAATGAAAAATGTAGTTAAGATTAATTAATAAATTATATATTCACTACCAAGACAGAGGAAAGAAATGTACGAATAAAACAATAGGCACCTAGGACAATTGGGTGGCAGTCGGGAACGCCTTGCAACACGTAGCATGGACTTTCCACATCCAAAGCACACATCACTCCACATTGTGACCAATTATTGGTTCACGTATCAGTTCGGAATCTAAGGGAGTTTTTCTTGTATCAATGTGAAACATTCGCAACATTATGAATAGGTAGGTACTACCAAGATTGATCTGAAAGCATAAAAACTGGTTTTTAATCCTTGAATTGAACGAATAGCCCCTTTTTTTTTAGGGTGGGAAATCATTAAATGACTTCTCCCGCTCTGGGCGGAGCGGAAGGCCGTGTCAGACTTTTACTGACTAAAACCCACCCGTGTTCCTTCAATTGCCTGTTGCCAAGGTTCCGGTATCCCTTTCGGACTTTCCCGCAACCCGGGCAGGGGATCGAATAGCCCCGGAAGTGAGTTGGTACTTTAGAAGCTAACTATAATGTAAATGCTTCTACTAGGTGAGGTAATACTGGCGTCGGCGTCGGGACAATCTATGATGTTAAAACGCGATCATAGCCGCAGATATATTTTCTATGTAATTATTCTAAATTGTTCTAACAATGCAAGTGAACAGTTTATACATCGGCGATGCTGACTTGCTGGCATCGCTAACCGTGCTTTTGCACTGGTGAAACATTCAAGACAAAACATGTTGAAATCTCTATTTTCTGTCAATGTTCCATACAATTTTTGACAGGAACTAGAGATTTAAACTTGTTTTGTCTCGAATGTTTCGCCAGTGCAAACGCACGGTTAGGATTATCATACAAAGACTACGTTATGAAAAACCACCTGAGCCCCCGTTTTTCTTAATAAGTATTATAATTATATCCAAATAGTTCAGATGAAATCATTATTGAAACTAACGTCATGCGTGACACAGAGTACATTTTTATATTCCGTGACGGCGCCACAGAACAATCGGTCCTCTTTTCAGTAAACGCAAATGTACAGTCACGGACTTTAATTGATGAGCCACTTTTTCAAACTTTTCAATTTTGCAGGTTCATACATTTACGAGATTACACGATTAAAACACGAACTTAAATCGCATGCTCGTAAACAAGATGACAAATTACTAGTAATCGGAAAAAGTCTTGTCCATAGAGGTTGACTAATAAGTTCTCAATGATAAATAAATACATTGTTTATCCAATCTATTTGATACTGACCTCCTTTGAATCAGAGCTCATTAACTCGATAATTCTGAACACCTATCCGAAGACAGTTGAAATGTCGATGTCAGAGACGTTATTTTCGAATTTGTCGAAATGATAAATTAAAATTCCTCCTTAAGGGGGATGGGCCAGGGTAACCCGCGAAATTCAAATTTTCTTACGTTTTCTGCAAATTGCAGGTCGGTGTTAGATTGTATGTTGATCTAAATATGATTTGCGCACGTAACAAATATGGATTTACAGAATTATAAACATTAGAATCAGCAATACAACTCTCTAAGTTCATGAAAGTCTCAAATGTCGAGGTTTCATGAAATCATGAGTTTAGAGACTTTCATGAACTGAGAGAGTTGTATTGCTGATTCTAATGTTTATAATTCTGTAAATCCATATTTGTTACGTGCGCAAATCATATTTAGATCAACATACAATCTAACACCGACCTGCAAATTGCAGAAAACGTAAGAAAATTTGAATTTCGCGGGCTACCCTGGCGCATCCCCTTACTATTGCTACGCTAAAACAATTGTTGCTAGGTTACGGTTGCTAGACCTGCAATTGGTTGACTTTGTGTAGTCACTCTGCTGCCAAGTTTGTAGTTCTGGCTCTCAGGTTAGCCAACCGGTAAAGATAAATATTATTTTTTTTGTTCTTTATTTAAGAAAATATGTCTTTCCGTGACTGGATGTACGAGTATAACCGACTGAGCCCGATTTGCATTACACGGCTAAAATCCGAACAGTGCCAAGTAGCTCGTCAATTAAAGTCCGTGACTGCACACAACCCAAAATAATAATTTAAATTATTACGACGCAACACGCGACTTAATGACTTTTTTTGACACAAATAAAAATATATTTTATCCTAATATTAAATGATTAAATCAAATCGGTACCTACATAATTATTTTCTTTATTTTAATGTTCGTTGACAGGGAGGTACCTATATTTTTTACGTAGTAGCAACATTCGGAAATGAACTGCAATGTCAGTGACATAAGCGGAAAATACGTACCACAAAAGTAAATAAAAGAATACTTTTATTTTTGGTGTCCGAAAGCCGGGAATCGTTTTCATAACCAAAACGTAAATCTGATTTAAAAAAATAGGTCATTTTATGAACTACATTTGGTTGTAAAACTCTAGCTCCCATGTTCGTACGGCACCGTGGCATTCTCTTTATACCCGACTACGGCGAAGAAAAAAGGAGGGTTGTGATTTTGACCGGTATGTATGTATGTTCATCTGTTCCCTTCTATCTTCTAATCCACTCATCACAATTTGACAAATGAGGTATCGTTGGAAGAGTCTTGATAGTCCGCTGGTTATAGGCTATGTGACAACACATTAAATTAAAAATGGCGCCCTCTAGAAGACATAAAGTCAGGAACTAAAATAAAAAAATTGTTTAATCGTACCATGTTGGGTACCAAATGAAAGGGTCTAATGAGCACATTTCAAAAATATATATAATATAACCACAAAAGAATAAAAAGAAAATTAAAGTAATAAAAACTAAAACCCAACTACGACTAAAAGGTATAAACAAGACACCCCGGAGTCACACGTAATCTATTCGATTTATGCCCTAACACGTGTATAAGTATGTCGTGGCGCGAGACGATGGTGTCAACTCACACCTCGTTCAGTTCTTATCAGCGTGAGACGAAGGCGTCAGTCACACCTCGTCTAACTCTCAAGATCAATGTGGTCTTTGTTAGAGCCAAGAGCTTATTGATATTAAATAATGAATAATTGCTTCCGATAAGAAAGGCGACGACGTAAATCTTATTGCGTCGAACGTGGCCGGGGGTCAGCTTGGTTTTCCCGTGAGAACGACGATAAGATTTTAGCATCAGTGGCGTTCCTTCCACACAAGCCGAAAAGCCCGGCTTGCCTTCAAAATTGAGCCGATTAATTAAAAATAAAAAAACGATAAATACACTTCCAAGTCAATCATTCATGTCGCAAGAATTGGTATGAATAATATCAAATTCCGCGCTGTTTTCATCACGCACCGTTGCCAAACTCTCTCGGATGCCACAGTTGCGAACTCGCTCTAACACTATAGCGTTAGGCGAGATCGCATCAATGAATGAAGACGTCAAGTCTGTAGTACATTGCATATCTTTCTCGCTCACACAAGCTGGCTTGGCGGCCGGTCTTTTTTTGCATAGAAAATGTTTACGTTATTGATACTATTAGTAGGTACTTATTTTGCAAAATGTTCTAATATTTATGCCCGGCTTTTTAACCGACGAAAAAAAAAGGAGGAGGTTCTCAAGTCGAACCGTATATATTTTTTTTTATTATGTATGACCATGCATTACTTTTTAGTGAGTAGTCCGATTTGAAAAATTATTTTTTTATTGGGAACGTTATACCTCGAAGTTGGTCCCATTTAAAATTGGAAACTATAATCCACCCCTAAAGGTAGAAAAAATGGGGTTGATTGATTTTTCACCAACTGAATTTTCAACTGTGAACCGATTCTGTTGAAATTTCGCACACATACATAGTTCTGATGACACAACCACTCATCATCAACTCTAGGTCTTTAACCTGGAGTAACCCCCTGGAGTACCTACCCTGGAGTGGATGGTAACTCAAAAGCGAAAAATAAAAAACTTTTTTACAAAAAATTAAACCGACGAAATAAGAACTGAAAAGCGAAAAATAAATAACTTTAATTTCGGAAGTCGGTGTCTTCGCTTTTCAATTTTCGTTTTTTGCCACCGACTTCCGAAATTAAAGTTATTTATTTTTCGCTTTTCAGTTCTTATTTCGTCGGTTTAATTTTTTGTAAAAAAGTTTTGAGTATTTATGAATGGAATGATTCGTCGCGCAAATGCACTAGCCGCGATGTTGACCCGCGTAAAGTGAGTTGCAAGTCAAGACTAAATTAGTTATTGTTTTGAAATATTTTGAGTTCAGTATTTTATTTTCCAATTGAGATTGAGGTAATCTAGTTTCATTATTTAAAATGATGTGATAGTTATTGCGGTTATGTCATTCCTTAATCTTAGTAAGTGATTATAGTGTTGTTTTTATCATCAAAATGTGAATTCCTAAATTGTGTTCGAAAAGGTATGTTGAGTTTTCTGACAATAACTTTACTTCACCGTAATCAACCCCAATTATTAATTTGTACCTATTACTCGGAAATAAAGACAAGTATTTTGTCAGCCGAAGAATATATTGAAATTGGCATTCGATTGTTTAGATAAGAGTATGACAAACTTAGGTATCTGGTGTCATGAAAGACATCAAAATTGGCATAATAGGTAGTGTTTTTTGCACGGCAATTGTAGTTTTGGTAAACCACTGAAAAACAAATCATCTTATAATACATCTCATCAAGATCACAAAACCATAATTTTCGTATCGAAGATATTGTTCATAACTAGGTGTTTTGAAATAAAGATTAGAGTTGGCTATTGTCATTATGATTAATTATTAGTACATTGTGATACGAGTGTGCTCTATTGGATATTACAGTCGAGGCGGTATTATTCGCGCGAGCAACAGGCGAGCGCGATAAGGTAGCCGAGAGTGTAATAATCAATGCACACGCGTTTCATACGACGTTTTTCAACACACTTGCGAGGAAAAACACAGACTTGTTGTAAGAACATACACTACAATAACGTAATTATACAGATGACACATTTAGATTTATAAAGTTCAACTGACCTTTGTTGCCAGGTACTGACTATCCTGAGATTCTTTTAAAAACTTCTATATCGGTTGATGACAATACTTTAAATTTTGTATTGTATGACAATAATTAACCACACAACGAAAACGATAATAAATATTTATGGAAAAAGGCGCGATGGTTTTGTTTTTCCATAACTGTAAATAAGGGCACTGGCAAAACCGTTAGACAGCCTATACAAAAAAATCGTTAGACAGCCTATACAAAAAAATATGATTTGAATAAGAAAAAAAATTACAATTTTTTTTTACTGTAACTAAACGTACCATGGTGGAGTTAAATCTATTTATTATTATTCACGCTCTTCTCCCCTACGTGAAATCGACATTTTTAATAATGATTTTAACCACACAACAAAAAAAGTTAGCGAATAATTATGGAAAATGGCGGCTGGTATTTGTTTTTTCTGCTAGCGATGGGCGCGCGGTGTAAATAAAGGCACTGGTAATACCCCTGAACAGCCTATATAAAAATATAATAATGTTAATAATACATAATACGCAAATGGGGTTAGGGCAGTGAACAATATAGACTGCAATAGCCACAGACGACATAAACCCTTATTTAATAGTACAGAATGACAGAGATTCATTCCGCACGAACGCGGTGGCACACGGGCAGGCCAGCGCGGTTCGTCGGGGCGGGTCAAGTGACCTGCGCGTGTGCCAACCGCGGTCTTACCGGAAAAAAGCGCAAGTAAATAGAGAATGCTCATTTATTGGTAGGTTCATACTAATTCAATGTACAGTATCCCACTGACGTTTAGTTATGGTAAAAATCCCATGGGCATGCATGGGATTTTTTTTTGCTTATGGTTCTTTTTTTATATAAAAACTTGCTTTTGAGCGCTTGTCTTTGGTAAAAAGCTTCACCAAAAACAATTTCTATTGGATACAAATTCCATGCTGCCATGATAGTACTTACTAATTCCATACTGCCATGTCATTACTCCGACTAGTAAATAGTAATCTGTGGCGCACATTACCGCACTAGTGCGGTAATATAAAGTAAAAAGCACGCTTCCATAATACACTGCATTATGAACCTAAAAGCGGTTCAATAAGAGCCACTTCACGAGCAAGTGTGTTGAACAAATTATTGTGATAGATTGGCTGGTCTTATTTACTTAAAATAAAACTCGTTATTGAACTAGTACTATTATCTCGTCCGGCTCATCGACTCTTCATCATCTTCGAGCGCTTCCTTATGAATGTTTCCTTCAGCTTCCACTCCATGTCTAACTTGGCAAATTTGAGCTGTTTATTTCTGATTCCCATATGGCTACGTTGCCAGAGAAGTTGTTACTAATAAAACATGCCAAAAAATAGCCATCATTTATTTGATTACAAAATCTTTTGTCAGGAAATAAATTGCTACATAAAATATATAAACAAGAAATGCCTCAACTGTTTAACGACTCTCTGTAGCGCGCGCGACGCGGCTCGCCCGCGTTACGCCACGCCGCGTGACGCCACGTCGTGTGACGTCACGCCGCGTGACGTCATGCCGCGCCAGGCGCGCCGCACCGCTTACTACTGACAAACTCATTTTGTGAAAACATGTACTTACTAAAAATCCTTAACATTAACTTTTACATTATTCAGTTCAAAATCTAAATTTATATACGAAATTAAACTATTTAAGCCACAGAAAACCTAGACGAAAACATGTATCGGTAGAATTAAATACATAAACAAAAATATTTCATTGTTCCGCAATACATTGGTTGTATAAAATGAATTAGTAGCGAGTGCACTTTGTAAGCTCTGGCCGTGTTGTGTGTGCCGCGGGTCGGACTCAACTCGACATTATAAACGTTGTAAGCTCTGGCCGTGTTGTGTGTGCCGCGGGTCGGACTCAACTCGACATTATAAACGTTGTAAGCTCTGGCCGTGTTGTGTATGCCGCGGGTCGGACTCAACTCGACATTATAAACGTTGTAAGCTCTGGCCGTGTTGTGTGTGCCGCGGGTCGGACTCAACTCGACATTATAAACGTTGTAAGCTCTGGCCGTGTTGTGTGTGCCGCGGGCCGCGGGTCGGACTCAACTCGACATTATAAACGTTGTAAGCTCTGGCCGTGTTGTGTGCGCCGCGGGTCGGACTCAACTCGACACTATACACCAATAATAGCATCAGAATATCATAACACGATGCGGCCAACTAAACCCGTAGCCGCCGGTCGTGAGAGTCGCGCGAGAACTGTCCACTTATACTCGAGGCGGTATTTGTCCTAATTACCACTATTTGAAAGTCGCGTGATCCCGTAAGCGAAGCTATTTGTAGAAAACTTGCCAGCTTTAATAGATTTTCGTATTTCTATTTCGTATTTAATTGTTACGCTACTATCACATCTCACAAAGTTTTTTTTTGTAAAAAAAAAGAATGAGATACACATTTATAATATTATAACGTCGACAAGTTAGTGGGCGACACACGCAGGCGGCTGGCACTCCCGCGCACCGCTTTCTGTCGCAGTGTCGCTGCTATACGAGTGCAGATAAACATACATTGATCGTGAACTATGTAGTGCGAACAGGTAAATAAGTAGCGTCTATTTAACTTTAATTCACCTCTGTCGTCATGACAAGAGTGTACAAGTACACGACACAGCGTTTCGGCGATAAATCGCTCCGACGTACCATCGCAGTAAACACACGTCGTATCATCGCAGTAACTACACCGAGACTAACTCATTCTTTAAAAATATGAGTGCAGTAGTGACGTCATTGAGTAAGCGATACGCTGGAGCCCGCACGCTGCTAGTTCCCGGCGGTACGTGCGACCCGCGACCAGGGGCCGTATTACGAAGTATCCATGCCATCATTATTCCACTGCAAAAAAAGGATAGTGCTATCGTCCTTGTATAGCTCCGTCTCTCACCCACACTAGAAAAATGGTGGCATTAATACGTCATAACACGGCCCCAGGTCGTCGTAGAGCTGTGGTCGCAGGTGTAGTGCGTCCGCGACCAGCATGTAATTATGTAAACACCGACCAAATAGTTACAGTACACTGTGGTGAGGTTGAACTTCGCTAATTCGGATATACAGTTGTATACAATCTGTGAGGCTAGAGAACCTATACTTTATAGTGTATTGTTAATATTCTTATGAATATAATCTAGTGAGAACTCTACTATGTATGTGAGCTTTTGTGATCCGTTAAAGTATATAGGGTAGGATATTCTTATTTATTACATTTTCAAAAAACGCAGGATTAATCTAAGTTTTGTTATCGAAGTTCAAATTAGCGAAATTCAAAATCGTTGGTATCATGCGTCGGCATAAAAGATATCAAAAAGTATTCAATTTCATCGAATCCTTCAATTCATTAATACATTAGGAATCAGGTATTAATTGTCACCGATGAGTTCGTTCCAGTCGCAGCTGCCCTCGCACTAGGTGTAGTCATTGAAGTCGTCGATGGCGACGCGGTACGCCAGCTGTGGGGGCCCGGCGTAGGTCTCGGGGGCCCGCGCGACCGCGGCCAGGCGCTGGGCCTGCGCGCGCACATAGCTACCCCCGCACTAGGTGTAGTCGTTGAAGTCGTCGATGTACACGCGTTGCGCCAGGTCCAGGGGCCCGGCGTAGTGCTCGGGGGCCAGGCGTAGGGGCTCGGGGGCCCGCGCGGCCGCGGCTGGCGCTGAGCCTGCGCGCGCACTTAGCTGCCCCCGTACTAGGTGTAGTCGTTGAAGTCGTCGATGGCCACGCGGTGCGCCAGGTCCGGGGGCCCGGCGTAGGGCTCGGGGGCCCGCGCGGCGGCGGCCAGGCGCTCGGCCTGCGCGCGCACACGCAGCCGCTTGATGAGGCGCAGGCGCTCCAGCGAGTTGGACGCGTACGGCGCGCCGCCCAGCTTCAGCGACTGCGAGATGTGCGACGCCAGCTGCGCGGGACACACCGCATTCGAGTTATTATAACATAACATCAGCACCCTAATTGCGTAATGCGCGATCAGTCAGAATTGGAATCGCTTTGAAACAAATGTCTAATCCAAAGTTCAAAAACAATTCTGCTCAACAATGTAACTTACGAATTTATGAAGCATTAGACATTTGTTTCGAACCGATTCCAATTCTGATTGATCGTGTATTCCGCAATTAGGGTGAAAGCCTGTATTTCCCGACGATTGAGGCTGCGGTGTGCATGCACCTAGTAGTACACCCACATTTCGCCAGTTATCTGTTATAGGGGGCGAGCATATTGCCATCGACTGAGGACAAATCCATACTCCGGGCTGCTACTGAGAAATTCCAAATGGAAAAACCTAATAACACTTTGCCCTACTCGGGAATCCAAGCCAAGATCTCATGCTCAGCAATAGCGTTTACGACGACTAGACAAACAAGCCCATTATATTCATCTTAAAAGGTGGAAATTGTAAACCTGTCACGCAGGATTGCGCCCGCGTGACAGGACTTGCGCTCGCGTGACAGGACCCGCGCCCAATAACGGGCGGCGCGCATACGCACACGGACGTGGACACAAATCTGCATGATAAGAAAAAGACTAAAATATTTTTTTTTGACCTTTTCCCTATTCCGCAGTATAATTATTAAGGTGTTCCTTCAAAAGTGCCACCTTGCCGCAGAGCAGTCTGGTGTAACAAGGAGCACCGCTTGTGCCCGCATCACAACGAGCACCGATAGTGCCCGCGTCACAAGGGGCACCGCTAGTGCCCGCGTCACAAGGAGCACCGCTAGTGCCCGCGTCACAAGGAGCACCGCTAGTGCCCGCGTCACAAGGAGCACCGCTAGTGCCCGCGTCACAAGGAGCACCGCTAGTGCCCGCGTCACAAGGAGCACCGCTAGTGCTCGCGTCACAAGGAGCACCGCTAGTGCCCGCGTCACAAGGAGCACCGCTAGTGCCCGCGTCACAAGGAGCACCGCTAGTGCCCGCGTCACAAGGAGCACCGCTAGTGCCCGCGCCACTTACCGCACAGTGCAGCGCCATCTGTCGCGCCAGCAGCGCCACGTTGGTGTCGGACACGCAGTGCGTGTCGAGGTGCGCCAGGAACTTGCTGCGGATGCGCTCGTCCTTGGTCTTGACGAACACGCGGTTCATGCCGTGCTCGTACGGCTCCACCACCACGATGCAGAAGTTCAGCTGCCCCTGCGAGTGCAACGATAGCGATGACTCTATCTATAGCGACGCACGCTCCGAATAGTGGTACCTCTTGAGCATGCGACTGAACCTTTTCCTGTCCCTTGACCACATTAGATTAATGGCGATTTTTACGCGGATAATGAAACTGATAGAATATTAGATTCTAACTCAAACTTCATCGTGAAATACAACCATACCGCGTAAATTTCACGTTCACCGTCTCCTCAAAATATGTCATCTAAGTGAGGCAGTATAACACCAGCTTATTATTGTCCTGCTGCAGGGCAAACGCCTCGTCTTACACAAACAAGGCACGCTAGCATTGCTCACCACGCTTGCTCAAGAAGGGTCGGCGGTTTCACCCGCGTATGTCTCGATCCCGTGGGAATATAAGGATAAAACGTATCCTAAGTCCTATTCCAGGTCATGGCCTACCCGTGTGCCCATCCTCTCCTCTCTAGAGTAGGGAACGTCGCGGCGGCGCGGCGCCGACGTCGAATGGAGGCCCTAGTGCGAGTTACTTTTAACCATCTCGACTTTATGCATCGAGCGCGTTCAGCGCTCCGATTGGCCCTTCACCAGTGAAGGTCAATGAAGGGCCAATCGGAGGGCCGAACGCGTTCGATGCGTAAAGTCTAGTTGGTTAAAAGAAACTCACACTAGGGCCTCTGTTCGCGTATTGCAGTTTTACTCGTGATAACTTCGAAATTAAATGTCCGATTCGAATGAATTATAAAGTATTTTACTGCTACATAAATACCCTTGATGTTAAAACTATTTATTTGAATAAGAATTATTATTATATATTATGTTGATAAAACTCCTTCGCAAATAATGCATTAATTTCGAACATATTTTATTACCACAAAAAAGGAGTCAATGAGTCAATGACATAGTGAGTCAATGTTAAAAGATACACATATGTTGTCTGTATAGACATGTGTTGTTTAAAGAGGAACGATTCCATCATACATGATATTTGCGTAACTTAAACCGTATACGCAGCGCACGCAACGAAAGCTCTCAAAAAGGAATAATTTTTCTCGTTTTTGCAACATTTTTCATTTATACTCCGCTCCTATTGGTCTGTAGTGACACAATGTTGCATTATCGTTGAAGTGACATTTTAGGTTTTCCGAACGAGTTGCCGCTCTGCTAAGGAGGCCGGCAGTGCTCCCATAGCTAGTGTTACCTATATATAAAAGTACTCTGTGGCTAGTGTCCAATAAGGTCGTGTAACAAATTTTACCACAAAAGTTTTACTTAAAAAAAAAAAAGCGAATTGAAAAGATTAGGACAACGGCTTATCTTCCTCAAAGTAACGGAATGGTAGAAAAATGGCACAGGTCACTAAAAGCATCATTAATGGCTAGAATGACAACAGGATCGTGGTTAAAAGAGTTAGTTACCAACTGTTTTATTCGGCCTACGCGCAGCCGTTAGAAGTGATACCGGACATAGCGCCGTAGAATTTGTATACGGAAGCACAATTAAATTACCAGGAGATTTTTTTGTAGAGAATCAAACAAAACTCAAAAAAATATGTAGATGAATTAAAAAAAAACAATAGGAAATTACGCACCTCACAATAGAGTGAACAAGCGAAGTTCTTCGTTTGTGCATTCAGAACTCGAAACTTGTAAATATGTTTTTGTTCGCAATGACACCGTACGTAAATCGCTACAACCGCCCTATAATGGCCCATACCGCGTCAAAAGCCGGAAAGAGAAAAATTACGTCATAAAGAGCAGAGAGACAAGCGTGTATTACAATCGACCGATTAAAAACCGCATTTGTACTAGATGACAGTGAGGAAGGTAACAGTAACACTAATACAGCACACAACATTTCGAGCAAGGTAAAAGAAAAAAAAAACCCACATAACAAAGAAACAAAGACAGAGTCAGTAAATAAAGAACCCATAGTCACTCGCAGTGGTCGCGTCAGCAAAAGGGTACGATTTTTTGATGAATAAGAGCATGCGCAAATGAGAAATAGTAGGTACCACTAAAAAAGGGAAACGCTCCATTAGACTGATAGATAATATAAGATGAATTTTAAAATAAGGTATATATCTTTTGAATGGCGTTTGCATTTTTAATACATATACAGTATGTTAACTAACAGAGGGCGTTCCCGTAAACCCGCAATAGTATACAATACATACAAGCTAAAAAAATATTACCATTAAACAAAAAAAATGTTTTTATTTTTTTTAATAATAAAATATTCACAAAAAATATTAAATTGATACGTAAAAGAAACACTCTGTACACGCGCACTTGTACTTCAAAGTAAGTACGGCAATGTCGCAATTTACCTATGAATGGCGGGCCGCGTGTGCGGCGGCGATCTGATTGATGCGCCTAGCCCCGCCCCCTGCTCCTCGAATGTCCACATTGTCCACCTAATTTTAGTCGGAACTAATCTCGCGCGCATGCCGAATGTGCATTTATTTTCGCATTGCAACATCTTGTGTCCTTTCGTCATTCGTGTGTGAAAAATGCCGCGTTATCAGTTCAGTGCTCAGGAGTATGTGAACATGGTGCTCATTTATGCTGTGTAATTATGATGGTGCACGTGCTCTGAGGATGTATGCTGAGAGGTATCCCAATGCACAATTTAATGCGACGAGTGCACCAAAACAACCGTCGGCGATTGCAACAAGCAATGTGTAGAGAGAGGTCAGCATATTGAGCAGTTCAAAATCTAAACTCAAACTCAAAGCATTTATTTCAATTAAACCATTTACAGGCACTTTTGAATTGTCAAGGAGTCGGTCAGTCAGAAATATGAAGCTAGTTGCCCATTCCAAAGCGTCGTAGGTACCTATGGAGAAGAACGGGCAAGAAACTCCACGGACATTCTTTTAAATCAAAATATTGTTACAATATATGGGTTACATCATTTATGTTGAAATTATACATGTGAGAACAATGTAGAAAGCACGTTAAAAGCGTCCGCAATTATTACATAAAACAATTCAAAAATTAAAATAAGCCATGGCAGCTAAGAGATGACCAGTCACAACTGACGGCGCCTGTTCACGAACATGACGGATGGATCAGCACCATTCAGCTCAACCATTTTGAAGGGAGCTAAATGATCCAACACACGCGCCACCATCAGCGAGATATTTCAGTGAGCATGACATTCCCAGTCGCCAGGGCACATTCAAGTAAATGAAAGACAAATTACCCGTTAAATGGTAGCTCAATAGTACATAGTACTTACACCTGTGCTATGCAATTATATTATAATACAAAGGAGATTGAGTTTATACAATGCAAGATGGTCTTCCGATCTTTAGCAGCTCCAACAGTATTTTCGAATGTTAATTAGTTAGTTGTGATTGTGGAGCAGGACCAGCATTAAGCCAAGCATTTTTATCAAAGATGTAATCCTCCAACTTATAATATGCCTGCCTGCATAGTGTGCGTTTTATACAAGTTTTGAATTTCGACTCATTCAGTTGAAGTATGTGGGGAGGAATTTTATTGTAACATTTTAAACAGTACCCCATGAAAGATGAGTCTACTTTAGCCAGTCTGAAACCTGGTTGAACTAATAGGTCCCTATTTCTAGTACTATAATTATGTCTATCACCTCTTTTACTAAAAAGATGTAAATTTTTTCTCTTAGGAAGTCTTTAAACATTATTTAAATGTTCCTATCATAATACCTAAAACCTTTTCGAAAAAAGAAATAACACTAAGAAACGACTGTGCCACAAAATAAAACAGATCAGAAGGCCCACTCTTTGCTAAAACTACTTTTACACTCAGGGAGTACCTACCCCGTACAACGAGCGTATTACTTCTGTGGTGTTACACGATTGCTATTAAGTAATTTATTACGAATGCAACTGCATAAAGTAAAAGTTTTTTTTTCATTTCTATATCATTGCAGAAAACATTACAAAACGTTAGCCAGTGATTGCTAACGTGCAATACCGTCATTATCATTTAAAAGCTAGCCTAAACTGAGATTTAAATGAAACTTTCTCTAATACTTAACCGCACACTATTTATTAGCGTAGTTACCTACTACGTTATTTTTTAGATACAATTTATTTTTCTAATTACTTTCTTATTAGCACTGTAAGGCAACGGAGTCACCGATCTAAGTGAATAGGTAAAACACATTCTTGTACTTGTTCCATGAGTGGACCTTTTGTACTTTTATCTGTTTATTTTGTGGCCGCGAGCCCGCGACCGACGCGACGTGTCGGCAAAGCGCTGCCGACGCGCCACCCCGTGTCCATTACTCGGCCGCTGCGTGCAGAATAATTCGCTGTACTCTGTATTCTAATATGATTGAAACGTGGCTTAAATAGGTACATGAATTTATGTTTTTACTGTTTGCGAATAGGTTCTTACAAGCCCAAGGGGCTTCAGTGACGCGTTCCTTTGTCAGCTGGGCATTTGAGACGGGTTGTTAAATGTTATTGCTTAATCTAAACATACATAAATGTTTTATTTTTACTGATAACAACACGACGCTGTGTTTTTCACTGTCTTTCCGCTCGTTTTCCGGTGATGCAACGTTGCATCAATCAAAACCGTTGAGCCCCACTGATGCATATTTGCATCAGTTGACTCACGCTATTAAAATCTCTATTTCTACGGAGTCAAATCAAAATCAAATGAAAATATTTTATTTCACATAAGCCTACATGGGCACTTATGAAACGTCAGAAGCTAGGTGCACGGTTCCAATTGGTCGTTTCCTATGGAGAAGAGCCGGCAAGAAACTCCATGGTTACTCTTTTAAAAGATAATTGGCTTTTACAATATTTTCGAATTACAGTGTTAATAGTTATGGGAGGACAGTGTAGGCCTTTCAAAAAGTTTCAGATAAAGTTGACAAAAAAAAAAAAAAAAAGTCTACAGTTCACTAAGCCTACGACGTTCTCACATTCACAAGATATAAAAGAATCTATATACGATAAATAAGATACTACAGATAAAAACCTATTGAAACCAAATTACATGATTGCCATTACAACTGTAACAAATCTGAATAATTAACATGTCCGCAAAAGCCTCTACTATAGAGTTGAAATTAAATAGTAGGTATATAATGTCAAATAATACTATGATTATTATTATGTCTGTCTGCGATGAATGTAAAAAAAAAAAAACATGGTAAATTGGGAGCAGTTAATAGACTCTTACAAAATTATGCCGTTAATGAGATACCAGGGAAGCCACATGTGCAGAAGGCATTATTGCCAAACTTCCTTGTCTTCAACGTAGTCTTTAATCTTATAATATGCTTTTTTGATAAGGACACGTTTGATGTGGGTTTTGAACTTACCATCACTAAGTTCTGTAACCGGCTTTGGCAACTTATTGTAAAAGCGGATACTGTTTATAAGAAACGACTTACTAGTTTTAGCTAATCTAAATTTGAGTAAAGCGCTAATATCGTCTGTGGAAAGGTACAGTATTAATTTTGCCGCCTTTACCAAAGTCAGCGCCATTCAGTGCCGTCGCGCCGAGCGCCCCCCGCCCCCCGCCCGGCCGGCCGGCTCGGTGAGAAGCTCGCTTGGCATCGTGCGCGCGCGAGACAAAAATTGCGACGTTGCCGGTTTGGGCTACGCCACTACGCTAAGTACTATTCCGCGTTAGTATTTTGAATTTAAACAGGTCGTTTCGAATTTATTGGCAATTTAGTTTTTTTTTTTTTTTGGATTTTTTTTAAACTCATTTTTATATGCTGATATTTGTATTTGAATCTATTAATGATATAGATTATCGAGTTTAAGGCTGTGGCGATCGATGAACTGTCCATACAAACGTACTACCAAAATCATTTGCAATTTGAGCATATTTCCACCATATTAAGTTGATATTCGGATTTAGACAGTATTTATCTAGGTTCCTACAGCTTTTTTTTTCCAAAAAACTTACCTAAAATGAAGTTTAAGCGAATTGAATTTTGCACATTTTTACAGAGTAAATGACATGTTTTCATATTGTTTTTTTCTGTATTATAATCAACAATATTTGTAATATTGTTTCAGCAGAAACATAGCTTATATTATCAAGTTACAAATTATAGAAAAAGAATTGGAAATACATTAAGTTTTTATTCATCATTTTTGGTATTACGGAACGGATCAAAATTTCTCATAAAATTTCAATAGCCAGTATTGCTATCGCTTCACGCGTATGTCAATGTGTGCGTGGTCGTACAGCTCACGGTAGCTGTGTGTATCGCTCCGAAAGGCACATTAGGCAAATAGCGCAACGGGCGCCGGGGGTTGAGTGAGGCTCGTTCGGGGTGTTTGTTGTCAGTGTTAGAAAATTACTTTAAACTTTTAAAGTACTGTGCGTGCGTGCGTAATTAATTATTTGTTTGCTAAATTTTATTGTAATCTTTCTGACACAGACCTATGCTACGAACTTGGATTTTGATTTGCCTTGTGATTTGGTATCCAGTAACCTACATTCTTATGACCTTTTTTTGTTTACGGACTTCGAATATTATTGTTTACGATGTGGATTTGGTTGAAGACATGGCCTCCGAACGTAGGGATGTATCTCACAGTAAGTATTACCCAATGATAAGATAAGATATGATAAGTTTATAAGTTACCTATAGGTACTTTTTTAGCTAAGTACATATTTACAACTTAGCCCAAGAAAATAAAGACATTTTTTTCTTGCTATTTTCGTTTCTATCTTTAGATGACATTTAGATCTTATCCGTTTCATACTAATATTAATTGGAAGGTACCTACTTATGTATCTAAAGAGCCTCTGTGAGCTGTGGGCTCAGCTAGTGTTTTGTAGTTTCTACGTTACGTATTTGTCATAAAGTTCATTATGCTTTGACCCAATTTCGTGAAAAATAACTTGCTTCCATTCCGTACCGCGGCAATGTAAATTGAGCCTTATCGTGAGTACCTACTGGCCGAGCCCGCCGAGCCGGTATAGGCTGGTTTCTCTCCGTACGCGACGAAGCCGCCACACAGTGGAACGAATGTATGGGAGCGGTTGGACGTAGACATGTCCGAAAAATAAGAGTAAAATTATGACAAACTAATGATGCCATCTTATTCGATTACTTAATGCCTTCATAGATTGTGGTGATGAATTTCTTCATAACTCCCATATTTCGGGAGTAATTTGAGAAAATGTGAAATTTTACTATGAAAATGAGTGTATTGAGCTCTCTCCCTCCTGATTCCGGGCTTGTTTCAAGTAGCGGTCTCTAATATCGTAATGCTATTACTAAGAGCTATATTTAATACTAAGACACATAGTGCGCCAAATGTGCACTTTCTGGGATAAAAGGAAATGAAAATTTAAAAAAAAAAACGTTTTTTCCCCATTTGTATTTACTTTAAACCGCAGACAGACTTATTAAGAGGTCTATAAATATATTATATATATACAGAAATATATATTAACAAAAATATTCACAAGAACTGATGAGAGTATGACTTTTAAGTAAGTTGATAATAAATTACCTAGTTTCATTAAAAGTACAATAAATAATTAAGATGTAAGCTCTAATTTACTAAGTTACACATTTTAAAACAATAACATCATTTAATTATCTTCGTCATCATCATCATCATCAATTAATTCAAATTCAGAATCGATGTCCGCTAAATCATTTATGTTAACAAATTCGATATCACTTTTCTCAGAATCCGTAAGCTCATAAAATTCCTTAAAAGAAGATTTTTTTACAAACTTATTTCCTTTTGGACGGATACTTGTAACAAGTGGATCAGAAGACAGTAAAAGATTGTGCATAATATCTTCATTGCATGAGATACTGCTATGCTTTCGAGAATGCCCCTCTCTATATTTTCTAAAATCTTTATTTCTAGCCTCAGATGCCTCTTCGGATAGAAAACCAATGGGCACAATTGACATGTTCTGAACTATGTCTGGCCCATGCATTAAAATTTTATGAAGTGAAGAAGGCATATAATACCATGGGTATAACTCCACGTAAAGCTTAGCAGTATCAAAGCAGAACTCTCGGAATTTAGTTACGTTGATCTTCTCTCCTGATGAAATACACTGCAAGATCACACAGATTTTTCTTAAAAGCATAGCATCTATTCCGGTCAGTTCAGCAGATTTAGTGTAGTTTTCAAAAAATCTCCTTGCCGAGTTGCCATTGTTGGTGGATCCACTGCCTTGTTTCACAACATCGAGAAGTAAGCCCGTTTCTCTTCTTACAGCCTCTTGAACTCTTTTCTTCCTGTCATCAACTTGCCTTTTTGCTATATCACCCCTTACTTGCCATGATTTTATGTCTAATTTGTAGGAAATGTGTAATAAGCATTCCATTGAGCGAATCCAAGCGTGAAGGGTGCTTAAGCTATATTTATACATGTCCTCGTTTGCGTGTTTATCTTTGATTAACTCTAAATTATTCATTTCTTTAGGACAAGCCTTGCATATGTCACACACTGAAGCTGCTGTATTGGATATAATGGAATGAATTTTACCATCAATCATTGTCAACAGCAGTTGGTGTTTGACACTAATTCCATCAGTGATGGTGGATGGAGTTAAGGCTTCAATCTCTGCTTCGATTTCAGCCATCTCTCTCTGCACATTTTCTTTGGTTTCCTTTATAAACTTAAACAATATTGGCCGGCAAAATGAAGTGGAAGATGGTCGCTCGTTTTCCCAAATTGTTACACCTTTTGAGACGAGCCGCAGTGGTACAAGACTAATCATAAAATTACTAGCAAGATCGATTTGCTCATCTTCACTCGTCCTTTGATGATAAATGCTTTGGCTAGATGATCCGTCAAAACCCCATTTGCTGGTCAATACGAGCTGTTGATTGGGATCAACAGGGGTTTCTAACGACCTAATAAGTCTTCTTGAGGTTAAATCCATCAAGGCTTGTAATTTGATTTTTGCAGAGCTCTCTGTAACTGTGAGATCTTCTTTGGCCGGATAGCACTTAATTTTTTCTTTAACCAACATGTAGTAACTCGGGTATTGAAGAGCTCCTTCTTGAGTGTTGAAATCCCGAAGAGTGTTATAGCGCCATTTCGATAAGTTCATCGATACATAAAGAGCCAATGCCTTCAAAGGGGATATTTCCCGTACCTGAATTGATTTACCTTCAATGAAGGCTTTGATTTTTGAGGCCTCTTCTGGATTCTCCGTCAAGTATTTCATAACATAAGCTGTATCGCTTTGTCTTGCCTTTTGAAGCGCCCTTTCGGCCGAAAACATAATTTCAGCGCTGCTACTGCTGCATGAAAGACTATCTTCAGTGGTGCGTCTTCTTTTTTGCCGGTTACTAAGGTCCTCAAAAGATTTACGAGGACTAGGATGTGTACAAGTTGAAGCATCAGATTTAGCAGGAGAAATTATGGGCTCGATGACGTCACTTATATTTTCTGTAGAAGGTTCCATATTTTCATTCTGTAATTCCGGCCATTGAATTGCAGCCTGTAGCCAAATCTCATGTTTCTTCCGAAACTTATCTGTGCTTCTTCCAGACTGTGTCCATTTTGCATAAATGCGGTAGCAAAATCGACGACACCAGTCTTTTAAACTTGTTTCAGCACTTTCACATAACTGAACACAACTGTTATCTTTTAAAACACTGAACAAATAGTTAAAGTCGCGTAAATCTTTATGTGCGCGTGCGCATAAAGCAACGTGAATATCAAGATTTGTATTAAAATTTGGAAAATACATTGCGAGATTAGCTTGGATACAACGAGGTGTAAATCAACACTGATTTTAAAGTTACTAATAGTGACCTATTTATATAAAATCCAGGTATCCCAGGTATCCTTTGTTAAATATTGCAAGGTAATTAGTTATTGTGATAATTAGTAAATGATGCATGCTAAATTAGTGTATTAAGAGCCATTTAGTAATTAAATAATAGCAATGTTCTTATCAGTAATCATTAGTGCATCAGTTTTATATGTAAACCTTAAGTCCCTAATTATATATCCTAATTAGCTTATATCTTCTCTAATTGGCTGCTCAGAAATGTTATTGTAATAAGGTAAACCTTTAGAAAAACGGTTTTAATCAACAAAATAAACAAAAAATTAAAAAATTGTGTTATAAAATAAACATCACTCTTTATCCCAGAAAGTGCACATTTGGCGCACTATGTGTCTTAGTATTAAATATAGCTCTTAGTATTAGCATTATGATATTAGAGACCGCTACTTGAAACAAGCCCGGAATCAGGAGGGAGAGAGCTCGATACACTCATTTTCATAGTAAAATTTCACATTTTCTCAAATTACTCCCGAAATATGGGAGTTATGAAGAAATTCATCACCACAAGTTATGAAGGCATTAAGTAATCGAATAAGATGGCATCATTAGTTTGGCATAATTTTACTCTTTTTTTTCGGACATGTCTACGTCCAACCGCTCCCATACATTCGTTCCACTGTGCGCCATCTCAGCCGTGAAGCAGTAAAGTAGTCAAGCTTGTAATTGTGTACTTACCTATCATAGCGCGGTTGAATGAAGCTTTGTCATGTCACTGTTCCGTTTTTTTACCTACTCATATGACCGAGCGGGCGTCATTATTTCAAAGACACTGGTGATAACACTGCTTGCCACTTGACTGTGATGGGGAAGGTGCGTATTTACGCGACCAGGTTTTTACACCAGGTATTTACTTGCTGCGGGAAAGTCCGAAAGGGATACCGAGACCTTGGCAACAGGCAACTGAAGGAACACGGGTGGGTTTTAGTCAGTAAAAGTCTGGCACGCCCTTCCGCTCCGCCCAGAGCGGGAGAAGTCATTTGATGATTTCCCACCATCAAAAAAAAAGTATTTACTTGCAAGTACGCCGACCAAGTGCGGACCCGAAATACTTCAAAGTATTTTGCTCCGTCGACTCTCGACGCTATTCTGATCCTTATTCGTATATCCGATAAGGATCAATGTTCTGTGAAAGTATTTTTACTTTAAAGGTTTGGAAGTATATTTTTTTGTAGACGCAATTCTGCTCCTTATTTATATTATGGTAAGAATCAATGTTCTAAGCAAGTAATTTTCCTTTTAAGTTTTGGAAGTATTTTTTTTGTAAACTCGATTCTGCTCTTTATTTATACAAAATTACGGATCAAGGTTCTATGCAAGTATTTTCCTTCCATCAAGGCTTGTTTGGAAGTTGGACGTATCCGTTTTTGCATACGCGATTGTACTCCTTATATGTATCACTTTACGGATCTATTTCCCATGCAGAAAGAAAACACTTGAAAGTATTTCGACCAAGTGCGGACCCGAAATACTTCAAAGTATTTTGCTCCGTCAACTCTCAACGCTATTCTCATCCTTATTTGTATGTAAGATAAGGATCAATGTTCTGTGAAAGTATTTTTACTTTAAAGGTTTGGAAGTATATTTTTTTGTGGACGTAATTCTGCTCCTTATTTATATTATATTACGAATCAATGTTCTATGGAAGTATTTTCTTCCACCAAGGCTTGGTTGGAAGTAGGACGTATAGTTTTTTGCATACGCGATTGTACTCCGCATTTGTATGGTCTTACGCATCTATTTTCCATGCAGAAAGAAAATACTTGAAAGTATTTCGAGCCCTGGTTTTTGGCGCTGGTGTCTAAAGGTGGACGTCCTTGTAAGCCCTGGTACTCGATTTTGCAAGTACGACCTATGTCTACTGTGATGTTTGTCCAGCGTATCCGGGGTAGGGTGACCATATGATTTGATTCTGGATTTGTCTAGACAAGTGCGGCTTTATGGCCACGGTCCGGTTTTTGCTCGGACTTTTTTGTGAAATTCTTATTACATAAGTAAACATTGGCCAGGCCAAAGAAAAGATGGATGGATTGTGTGACGAATGATATGAAAGAGAAGGGAGTGAATGACATCGTGACGGTTGACAGGGGAGAGTGGAAGAAGAAAACGTGTTGCGCCGACCACAAGTAACATGGGACAAGGGCAGGAAGATGATGATGATAAGTAAACATTGATAAAACTAAAATAAAAGTTCAAAGTCGTTGTAGTTTATTTAATAATTCTAGGATTTTTATCTGGACTTTGGTGATCCTTACCTTGGGGAAGTTGCTCCGATAATAACTTGCTTGATAACTAACTGGCAAATCTTTTTAAAATGACAGGACCTATTCGGATATTGCCCGTGTCCACTTTGCTTGGTGGGATTTTAATATGATTTATACATAATAAAACTTCTTGCCGTTTGATTACGGTTGATTATCATCTTATGTATGGTACTGCAGATAACATAAAGTAACAAGACAAATGTCTTATAATCAGCGTGTTTTGTGTGGATCTTTGAGAATACCTATGTGTTCTGATTACCATAATTGTATTTTTTATAATACGTTCAGTCGATAATATATGGTCACCTTAAACGACGGTACGATTCATATTTAAAAAAAACCTGAATCATTGTCTCTGATGTAAGAACATAACTAGGTAAATAAATGTTTATTCTAAACACTTTTTTTTTATTTTTATTACTCTTAGCTCAGAACGCTGTTCTTGATCTGAATTTACATCGCGTAAATATAAATTATTGGAATATTTGTCTTTTACTGATACTTTGCATAGGTAAGTACCTACTTACACTTTTATTATTCGACTTATATTAATTACTTACTAATAACAATATTTAAAGTTTAGTAAAAAGGAATAGGTAAGTACTGAAATAGGAAAGAAAAACCTTCGTTTATTCAAGTTGAGACTACCCAAAGGAAATAAATAAACATGTGTTTATTGATTTCCGTTAGGGTAAAAAAAAATAAAGATAATAAATTGTAATAATAAATACCCCAATAATTTATATTTACGCGACGTGCGTGTGTCAACTTTAGCGCCGTTCGTCGGTCCATTTGCCCCCAAGGCCACGCACGATATCGACGTAGGTTACCTTATTTGAATGACGTATCTATTAGATTTTCTTTACATGGCCTAGATCTCGAGATATCCTAATAAGTTGAGATATTGGCATGGTAAAGAAATTTCCAAAAAACGCATTACTAGTGTGTACATTCACTAACGATTACTCAAAATAGTCAACAAAAATAAAGCAATTATTGAACATAGCTAATTACTAATAATAAATATAAATGCCGTGTGGACTCGATGAATGAATGGCAAGTTTAGCTAACAATATCCATCTATCCACTCACACACACACACACACGGCGGCGCACCGCTTCCCCCGCCCGCGTTCATTTGTCAAACAGAGATAGCAATATTCCGAAAAAACTTTCGATCGCATCTCGATTTGTAGTTGAGAGCCGTTTACGGTGGCCTCTTAAGGGAACGCCCGCTGTTATTTAACATACTGTACATAGAGGTATAGATAAGTCCAGGTTTCCATACGATGTTTTTCTTTCACCGATGTCAGAAATGTCCAATTTAAACTCAGGTAAAATATGAATTATGAGGTGGCATACACGTCTCGAAATTCGTCACTTATCCAAAATCAAAGAGGTTGTAACGTGAAGTGTCAGTTTACCTTGATGGTGTGTATGTTGAAGTCGGCGCCGGAGTCGTTGTACACGATGGACACGTAGTCGTTGCCGATGTACTTGCGCTTCTCGTTGCACGTGGGGTCCTTGGCCGACGAGGGCATCGCCGTCGCCACGTGGAACAGCACCTGCCACAGTCACACTGCATTACACTTCAATTAACATTATTTTTTTTTACAAAACCTTGGTTTTGTGCTCGTCTTTGGTAGAAAGCTTCACCAAAGTCAATTTCTATTAGATACAAATTCCATGCTGCCATGATAGTACTTACTAATTCCATACTGCCATGTCATTACTCCGACCAGTAAATAATTATATGTGGTGCACATTACCGCACTAGTACGGTAATAGAAAGTAAAAAGCACACGTGCTTAATATACTGCATTGTGAATCTAACAGCGGTTCAATAAGAGCCACTTTACCAGCAAGTGCGTTGAAAACTACTATTATGTACTCTCTTAATGTAAAATTTGAATTATAAACTTCAAAACGAGTTTGTTTTTAAGGTTTTCCTTTCATTTAATTTATCATGTTTCTTAGATTTCATCCAGTTTCATACAGGGTGTTATTTTTTCGGATTTTAGCCGTTTCGATTCCAGAGTGTGCAAGCGAACTTTAGAAAATCTTTGATTGCACAGTTGTTTATTTTTAATAAAGGAATGTTTTCTTTGAATAAAATTTGCTATCTCCAGTATTTAGAGTACTTTTCCTCCAAATGAGGTTAAAAAAATCCATCCTGTTATGTTTTGTGCATTCAAATTACGTTCTGAATTTCGTGGTAAAAAGTTTCTCACTCTTTTAACTTTAATCTTTTAGGTATTTAGTAGGTTCAATCCCCATGTGTGAGAGTAGATAAATTAGTGTATGAGACTGCACATAACTATAATCCATTAAAATTTGAAATAAGATTAGACATTTAAACAAACCTTTTTACAGTCCGTTCAATCGATTTTGCCTTCTATACCGTAGGCATTAGGATGGCATTAAAAGCAAAAAAGGTTACAAAATACCAACTGTCTACTGCAGCTGTCATTTGTCATGCCACCAACGCAATAGAAGTCAAAATCGGTTAAACGGACTGCAAAAAAGGTTTATTAAAATGTCTAATCTTATTCCAAATGGAGTATAGGTATTAGCAAAACAGTTCCATAAACTACTACGAGTATTATACCAGAATATACGAATACGAATATACGAGTATTATACTAAGACTCCGCAGTCTGTCCGTCTGTCACCAGGCTATATCTCATGAACCGTGATAGTTAGACAGTTGAAATTTTCACAGATGATGTTTTTCTGTTGCCACTATAACAACAATACTAAAAAACAGAATAAAATAAATATTTAAGGGGGCTCCCATACAACAAACCTGATTTTTTTGCCGTTTTTAGGGTTCCGAACCCAAAGGGTAAAACGGGACCCTATACTAAGGCTATGTCCGTCTGACTGTTCGTCCGTCTGTCCGCGGCTTAGCTCAGAGACTATATAAATCACGCCGACAAAGTGGTGGGTGGTGTTTTAGGGTACCCTACACGTAAAGTGGGGATGGTTTTTTTTTTCTAGTCAATCCCATGGTGCTGGTTATCGTTGGAAAGGTCGTTTAAAAATAATGTGAGTTTGAAAAAACTATTTTTGGATTCAGGGATCCGTTTGCGAAATATTAGGCATTAAAGTGCTAATCTTTGTTAGAGTCAAGTGTCCACCCCCCCTGCCAGCTAAATGGTTGGTTTTGGATATGTGAAAAAATTCACGGCAGTAGATATACGCAATTAAAAGGAAAACGATCACCGCTACGTACTGAGTAATAATCGACCAACTTAAAAGAGATTACCCAAAAACAGTAAGGTCTTGAGAAAGGTCTCGGTGTATTAAAAAGTCGAACAGCATGAAATATCTAAAATTAAAATATGTTTTTTTAATGAGACTTATAGTTATTTATAATGGGATGGTTTTTTGAACAATAATTAGTAGTTTCCGACTATAAATTACGCCATTTTTTCTATTGCGTGTAATGTGACTACCTACATAGATAAAATATAATCATAACGATTCTGTATTGATTATTCGATTTATTATTACGTATCGAGTTAAATAACTGTTTATTTAGTAAAAAAAAGTGTATACCATTTCTTTTTTATATCGATAAAATAGACAGCTCGCAAGTTAAAATAAATAAATCTGTTTCTATAATCCCAAAGAACTAGATATTAGGTAATAGTTTTACATTTTCTTTATCTTTTTTCATTGAATATGTGACGAGACAATAGACTAGTTATTTAGCCCATATGTACCGAACTCTGTTATTAGAGTTCTAAATCACATGTACTTGCCGGTGTTTGTAAATACCACCGGCTGGTTTGCGGAAATCGATCAAAAATCGAATGTATTAGGTACAACCGTATTTAACATTTATTGCCTGTCTGTCATATTTTTGCAATAGGGATGGGTACCTTTTTAAAATAAGGATCGTGCGAGGCACTCTTTTTACAAAGTGTGCTAGCACACTGTGCTACCACAAATGAGGCGAGACTGCGGTGGCTTATGAGCACAAACGTGCTGTGAGTGTTTCAGTGAGTCGCGTGTGTGCTGTGTGGTGTGTAGTGAGTAGTGACGATAACGCGATACGACACGGCACACATACGCAGTAGAGTAGGCACACGCGCGGTGAGTTTTGTGTTGTGTGTTTGTGCTAGCAACAGTGAACGAAGACATCAATGATCAAAATAAAAAGAGTGAGTGATTCTTTTTATCCAAGTGAGTAGCTACAACTGTGCTAGCACGTGTGCTGAGTTACCCAGCACTATTTGGTATATATCAACATTGTCAATTGTCAACCATTATGTTTATTCTGCTGGTTTTGGTACGTTGTGCGTCAAGTTAGAGCCTTTTAGTTCCTCCGTTACTAGACCATTTCATACCTACTACAATCTAAGATTTCAGTAAGATCTCGATATAACACTGAGCGATTCAATATCAAGTACAGATTGCTTTCATGTTTTGCATTTTAATGAAATGCAGGAATCAGATTTTGAAGCACAAAGATGCTCAAAATATAAATCAGTTAGACTTGGTTAGGTGGCCACCAGTAACTGGCCATCTGACATAGGTAAACCACTATAGATTTTACGCAAAAGTACTTCTAAGACCCAAAGCTCACACGTAAACCCATTCACACCCTTTCAAATAGCTTTTTTAAATTCATTTTGTGCTCGAACATAACCTCAAAAGAGTAATTTCATTTATATAAATATCTCGGAAATGCCATTGTAGATGCTGTTGAATATTTTGAGGAAGTATTTGGACATGCCATGGAGTATTTTAAAGGTGTTTGATGAAGACACAACAATGTTGAATTCAATACATTTGTCCATAGTGCCGTGGGCAATCTCCTTTGCAGTTGCAAAAACATGAACATTTACATTTTTTAGGACATTTTTTTCAACTACGATGTTAAGTTTGTTTTTGGCATAATTTCATCCCAACTACGGAACCCTCCATTGTGCGCGAGTCCGTCTCGCACTTGGCCGTTTTTTTAATAACTTTGTTTTAAACCCGTAATTACAGTATAATAATTTTTACATTATTATTTCTAAAATAATAAAAATAGGAACAGGTGCGGCTAGTCGAGAAGCTACAGCTGTGTGTTCCACGTGGCTGTGTTACCTGCATGATGTCGTCGTTCCACACGTAGGTGTAGTGGCCGTCCTTGCCGCCCTTCTCCAGGTTGAGGAACAGGTGCGGCTGATCGTCGTCGCCGCCCTCCAGCGACACCAGCGTGCCCAGCTGCGTCAGGAACTCTGCGTACCTGCACGCAAGTATTGCCCGAAAGTTTAATACCTCTAATGAGGTGCATATGCAAAAATATACATGTATTC
Source organism: Lithophane leautieri (assembly GCA_949152455.1). Classification (NCBI taxonomy): domain Eukaryota; kingdom Metazoa; phylum Arthropoda; class Insecta; order Lepidoptera; family Noctuidae; genus Lithophane; species Lithophane leautieri. The sequence continues at coordinate 18,513,752 of OX424467.1, forward strand.
ATACTATTTAAAAATGTTACAAAAGAAAGACAATTAATGAAAACAATATTAAAATCAGTGGACAAATGGACAAGTTTCACGCTTTTGAAGTTTTTCTACTATCCTTGTCACGCAAAACGACTATTGTACTGAATGGCACAAAGTTACTGTGGCGCTTCTGTGTTCCGACGTCAGATGCTAGCAATGCTGTCTCTACCTAACACAGACTTTAAAAATACAATATTGGCAATTTTTTGAGATAAATATTTATACAATGTATTTTTCAGGGATTCGAGATATCTTATTTAAAAAATCCAGTCAAATACCTTATTCGCCAGTTATGGTACAACCTTGAAAGGATCAGTTCACACTGTAACATGACGCGACGTGACGCGTTGCAACGCTGCGCGCACTTTTTAACATACCGAGGTAATATCGAATTTATTTTCTACATCAATAGGTTTCATTTCAGTGCGAGCGTGAACGCGTTACGCCGCGGTGTGAATTGTCCTTAAGAGGTGAGCCTTTCGCCTTATTCCATCCTCCTCAGCTGAATCATTCATCTTTAATAGTCATTTGCTACGTCCATTTGTTAGTAACCGGGCACAAATCCAGTTACACAAGTACAGTCTACAAGGTGCTACTAAAAAAATCCTAAAAGAAATACAAATGAACGTTTTGCCCTTCCCGATGCAACCCACACACACACGTAAAATGTGTCGGTCTGCATACAACAATCATGGTGCCGTTAACGTTTGGCGTACCTCACACTGCCGTATTCGTTCTTCAATATGAACACTTCGTTATCTTGTTGTCCGGGCCCAACGTACAACACTCCGATCTGTAAACACATCATGCGTACAATATAACGGTATGGTGGTAACATTAATAATAGACGTAGACAAATATATTTGCAGTCCCTCACAGCGCCTTTTTGTCATAGCAGTAAGGGCCATTATGTCGTAGCAGTAAGGGTCATTTTCGTAGTGCCATTGTTACCAACGATGTGCGGTTGACTGTGTGGTGCCGTCGAGGCCGGTTGGCTGTATGAAGAAAGAGCTGGCGACGTGAATTGTCGCTTCACGGAGGCTAGTCATTGGCGACGCACTATGCGTACTTAGCAACAGTTGCGGCAGATCGCAGAGCAGAGCACGGAATCGGCGCCGGCAGGGTCTAGAGACGGCATTTCTTATAAAATTCGAGGGGTCGAAAGCACGTTGGGTGCACAGTTTTTGTCACGGACCGTCTTAAAAGCCACCCGTTTCTTTACGCCATGTGTGCTGTCATCAGTGACACGCTTGGTTTGTATGAAAAATGTTAACAGTGCCGCCTCTAACAGCGGCCGCCGGGCGTCGTCTCCGTGCTCTGTTGGGGGATATTTGCCTAACAATAGGACAGTATGAGTTAAATAGTGTTTACTTTATATGTTTCTAGCGGCGGCACGAGGTCGAGGTTCTTGATGGTCCGCTCGTGTTGCACGCCGGACACGCGCAGCGGACGCTCCGCCAGCGGGTTCAGGATCGTCGGCGTCTCACCTGTACAGGACATAGTTAGCTCTACAGCTCATTTTGAGGTGCTAGGGACAAATTATTGTCCGCAGACGACTTGTTCACGACGATAGAACTTATGGAAATCTATGCAATAACGCACACGCAAGTCAAAACACCCGCGTAGCCGATGCTTGCCGGATGACCTTTTGCTGAGTGCCTCACGTTGTCCATCGTGACAACAAATAAATTTCATTAATAATTGAATACTTAAATAAGTTTGTTTTATCTAAAAGTTAAAAGCTGTAGTCGGTAAGCTACGTCGTGCGCAAGACACGTGTGTAGATGTCGCAGCCATCTGGTTAAATTAGCCAGCTATTTGATGCCTAGGCCGATAGATAATTGAACTAGAATCATTCAACGTTTAATAACTTGGCGTATTGAAAGTCAGAGCCCTTTACTGACCAAGACTCCGCCAAGTGATTCTAATGATGAAAACATTTCTGCGAGCAACTTAGAAATAGCACTCGCCGCTCTAACCTATTTCACCCATTTTAACTAAATGGCTACAAGAAATTTAGACATCTGGTTAAACGTTGCGCTCAATGACTTGACTAGTTGCTCTTCAGCTATTTAATTGGATCCGGCGTTTAATGAATGTCCTAGTCGTTCCATTAACTGGCTAATTTAACCAGATGACTGCGATATAGATATTAAGGTAGGTAATTAGTGTTCAAAAGGCTCATCGCGTGAACGTCGCGCAGGTACCTGCGCACGATATAAATGATATCGTGTAGGTACCTGGTACGGGCAGCGCGATGGGGTAGGTGCTCATGTTGTGGTACAGTACCTGGTACGGGCAGCGCGGTGGGGTAGGTGCTCATGTTGTGGTACAGTACCTGGTACGGGCAGCGCGATGGGATAGGTGCTCATGTTGTGGTGCAGTACCTGGTACGGGCAGCGCGGTGGGGTAGGTGCTCATGTTGTGGTACAGTACCTGGTACGGGCAGCGCGGTGGGGTAGGTGCTCATGTTGTGGTACAGTACCTGGTACGGGCAGCGCGATGGGATAGGTGCTCATGTTGTGGTGCAGTACCTGGTACGGGCAGCGCGATGGGGTAGGTGCTCATGTTGTGGTACAGTACCTGGTACGGGCAGCGCGGTGGGGTAGGTGCTCATGTTGTGGTACAGTACCTGGTACGGGCAGCGCGATGGGGTAGGTGCTCATGTTGTGGTACAGTACCTGGTACGGGCAGCGCGATGGGATAGGTGCTCATGTTGTGGTGCAGTACCTGGTACGGGCAGCGCGGTGGGGTAGGTGCTCATGTTGTGGTACAGTACCTGGTACGGGCGGCGTGATGGGGTAGGTGCTCATGTTGTGATACAGTACCTGGTACGGGCGGCGTGATGGGGTAGGTGCTCATGTTGTGATACAGTACCTGGTACGGGCGGCGTGATGGGGTAGGTGCTCATGTTGTGGTGCAGTACCTGGTACGGGCGGCGTGATGGGGTAGGTGCTCATGTTGTGGTACAGTACCTGGTACGGGCGTTGTGATGGGGTAGGTGCTCATGTTGTGGTACAGTACCTGGTACGGGCGGCGTGATGGGGTAGGTGCTCATGTTGTGGTACAACTGCAGGAACACGAAGCCGGGTGTTACGCCGCCACCCGCGCCCGCGCCCGCCGTGCTCGGCGCGCGTCCCGCCGCGCTGCGCGGGACACGACACAACACGAAGCGTGAAAAACAAGCCGAGGTTAAATAATATAAGACAAAATATTCATTTATTTAAATAGCAGGTTTCTTTAATTTATTAGGATTAAAAGGAACGAACTTAGTTGTAAAGCAAAGAATAGCAACAAATTAAAAGAAATTGAAAACTAAACAGATGCAATTTACAAATGAAATTTTTCCTTATGTGTTCATTCTGAATCACTGACAATAGAGACAGTCACAGAGATACTAAAGTTGCAACGGAAACTAAACTGTGTTTGTGGGGTATTAAGGTACGTTTTCCGAAGTTACGTAAGTTTAGGCTCGTTCGCACCACAAATCCCTAAATGCGTTTTGCGGTAAACATATTTAAAACATAATTCTGTCTCTGTGATGTTCCAATGCTGGACAGAAACAGAACGATGTTTTAAATAAATACGGTAAGCGCTAAATGCATTCAGCGGTCTGTGGCTGTCGCAAGCGTCAGCAAGTGTCGCACCTGTGGCGGCGCGTCGGGCTCATGACGGAGATGGTGTTGGAGCGCTTGGAGCGCGCTAGCGGCGGCAGGTCATCGCGGCCCGGAAGCCCACCCAGCCCGCCCAGCCCGCCCAGCCCGCCCAGCCCGCCCGGCCCACCGAGCCCGCCCGGCGCGTGCGCGCGCGGCCCGCGGCCCTCGGGCACCGTGCCGTCGCTGGCCGTCTGCGCACGGGGGGCCGAACAAGGTCAGTTACACATAAGACTAGCTTCTAGTCTAATATTGTAAAGTTACTTCAATATAAGGATTTGGTTTATAACAAACTAACCGCGGTTTCACCCGCGTAAGTCTCGATCCCGTGGGAATATCGGGATACATAATTATCCTATCACCTGATGGTCTACCCATGTGCCAAACATCTGAATCCGGTCAGCCGTTTTAGCATGAAAGAATAACAAACAAACAAGCTCACTTTCGCATTTATAATAATTATTATATATATTTAATATATTATTAATATATTAAATTAAATAAAATAAATTATAATTATTTAATATATTATTATTAAACATATATAGTTAAGATTGCTTTTCTTTAAGGTGGAGTCATATAAATACCATTAAGGCAAAAGCGTGAAAGTAAGTTAGCGCGAAATTCAAATTTTCTTGCGCTTTTTGGCAGTGCGTTATCTTAGTCCAATATGATTCTAATGATTATCACTGACCCCAGAAATTGCAAAAAACATAAGAAAATTCTTATTTCCCGGCTACCCCAACCTTCTCTATCGCGCTGAATAAAGGAAAGAGACGTAATAAAGTAAACAGTGCATACCTTCTGCAGCTGGTGGTGGTGGTTGTGCTGCGGCGCGGGCTGCGCGGGCGCGTCGGCCGTGCCTGCACACGTGCGCGATCTTAGAGCTGCACAGCACGCACACGTCACACACACACTTAGAGCTGCACAGCGAGCACACGTCATTCACACAGTCGCCATACTGCGCTCACCGTGCGTCACTACTGCAGCGCGCGACAGTTTACATCGACTACTATGACACCGGATGGGTTGCACCAGTCGCTACGCCCAATTAGTGTTCTAGTGAAGGTTTGGTACGGTACTTATGCTTCACAGTCAGTTATGTCAAAATACAGGGTCCAATTAAATGAGTTGTTGAAACTCCACACACGTGATGGTGTCGATATCTAAACACGACAATAAAACAAACAGTCGCCTGTTCGCTAACTAATTTAATTTGACTCTGTACATCAAAGAGAAGCTCTCATCGTGGAACTGGCGTTACTGGAGTAGTTACTTGGTGCAACAGACCCTAAGGCTTCTTATACATGACACCGGAACCGCACCGGCGCACTATGGAACATCGAGGTCTGTTTCGGATCAAAAATCGAAAACTTTTTTATTTCTAACCATTATGTTGTAAAATTTTACACAAATATAGTGGTGTATATAGCTTCAAATGGTTATATATTTTAATATGATTTAATTGAATACAACACATTAAAAAAAACTTTTTTATATAAAATTAAACCGACGAAAAAAGAACTGAAAAGCGAAAATAAATAACTTTAATTTCGGAAGTCGGTGTCTTCGCTTTTTAATTTCCTTTTTTTGCCACCGACTTTCGAAATTAAAGTTATTTATTTTTCGCTCTTCAGTTCTTTTTTCGTCGGTTAAATGTTTTGTAAAAAAGTTTTTTATTTTTCGCTTTTGAGTTACCATCCACTCCAGGGTACTCCAGGGGGTTATTCCAGGTTAAAGACCTGGAGTTGATGATGAGTGGTTGTGTCATCAGAACTATGTATGTGTGCGAAATTTCAACAGAATCGGTTCACAGTTGAAAATTCAGTTGGTGAAAAATTAATCAACCCCATTTTTTCTATCTTTAGGGGTGGATTATAGTTTCCAATTTTAAATGGGACCAACTTCGAGGTATACCCTTCCCAAGAAAAAAAGAATTTTTCAAATCGTGGTCATACATAAAAAAAAAAAAAGATACTGGTCGACTTGAGAAACTTCTCCTTTTTTTTTCGTCGGTTAAAAATTAAAATAAATTCAAAAGTATCAAAAATTTATATTATTTTCAGCAATATAAGTTAAAATGTCTAAAAAAACCAATTATATACTAAAACCTCTTCCTCGAGAATCACTTTATCCATTGGTGAAAACAGCATGGAAATCGGTGGAGTAGTTTTTGAGTTTATCGCGAACAGATGGACAGACGCGGCGGAGGACTTTGTTTTATAATATGCAGTGATATGGATGATAGTTTTCTTTGAAAACTGTTGATAATACCTCAAATGTTTTTCCTCCTTCGAATTATGAAAGTATTATTTAACGTTTAGGACATTTGAAAGTAGAAATTTATAAGAGTTTGTTTATTTATCACAATTTGTTACATAAGAACTCTATTAAATATTATTTTAAATTATAAATTATTATATACTATTTGAAAAATACCCAATTTTTTGTGCATCAGTTGATTAAGTTTTTCACACGCAACATGAGTGCAAACATGATAAACGCTCTAATATAAAATTGAATATTGAGTTGAATTGCAAAAAGTAAATTATAAAACATAGCGCAAACTTTTAATATAAATAGTTTTACATTTGAAACCGCAATAGATTTCCATTTTCTGACTTATCAGATTTTTACAAATTACTTCGAATACGCATATATCCACAGCTAATTTTTATTTGATGTTTTTTATGAATAGCTAGGCTAGTAAAGCAGGGGTAAACGTGGGTAACGGTCAAAAGTCTCTCTCAAATCTTTTATTTTTACTTTATGTTATTTTGCGATTACTTTTACGTAAATGTTAGCATAACATTATAAACATATTAGTTGTCTAAAATCTTCAGAAGATGAGCTTTTCAGAAATATATAATACTTTATATCTATTCCTAAAAAGTTTAACATTAAAATCACTTTGAAAGTGATGAAGTGAACAGGGTTGACATGGACGTCCGTCAAAACTATAAAGATTGTCGCATTGTAACAAATTCATTTTATACTTCACATAAAAAAAATTACATCATAGTTTAGTTTGATCTTTAAACTATTTAATAAAATTTAAAAAGTATGTCAGTAGCGACATTGGTAAAAACAAATTTTGATATGCCGTTGTTCTACCATTTTCCATAGTGCGGCGGCGCCGCGTAGATTTTGCACCCATTCTGAGATATTTATTCATCTTCCGGTCCAACGCCAGCGCGGTGCACGCGGGCGATACTGGCGCCGCCGCGCGGGCGTCGCGTGCGTCACCTAGCAGGCAGTTGCCGCGCTGTCGCGAGCTGCAGCGAGCGAGCTCCGCCTCTAATGCTCTCTACACACCATACTTCCACACGCACTGCTGCTGTAGACACGCGCCTTCTACAAACGTTCATCATAGACAAACCGACGGCATTTTGTCAGTTTCCCATTTATATAAACGCTCGTAGAAAGTGATCTCGTGTACATTTCAATGTTGTTATTTCCACAGCTAAGTTTCTATAATTATAGTCCAGGGCCAAACCGATTCTGAAAACCCGAATTGCAGAAAAATTCTTAGCAATATGTGGTTGGTCGGAAAATGTTGTATAAATTATAAGGATATATAATTATGAAAAAAAAATTAAGAGATTTTGTGAAAGTTCCGGAACAGGGGTGGGGGTAAGAAATAGTCGTTTTGGGGGGTGAATAATGATTTTAACGATTTGCGGGTAAGCTACACGTTCTATCGGAAAAGTTGTTGATAGTAAAAATATTTACCAATTTCCAACATATCCTCAAATTTATAAAATAATTTTCGTTTTTTTTTTGCATCCAAAATTATTCTTAGTCCATGAAAATCACTGAAAGTATATATTTTTAAGTGTTAAGCGAGCAGTAATTTTTTGAAGCGAAATATTTTATTTTTTACGAGCTAAAATTGAAAAAAAAAAGGCCAATATTGAAACCAAAAAATTTGGTAAGTAAAATTTCGAATTTTTAACTTTATCTGTGCTTGCATTTTGTTATATGAAACCTCAACTTACCGATGAAATAAAAAAATATGTTATTTGTACGAAAAACATTGTTTAAAAGGTGGAAAAAAAAAAAAAAAATTTGAAGATCATTTATTTTTCCACACATGCTATAAATGTTCATTTTTTTGACTTAGCTAGTTTAAGTTAATGCAAAAGAGTAAGTTTCATGTAAAGTCAAACAAATTATACTACTACTATTTTGAAAATTTCTGGAAGTATTGTATACACAATAACCGTCCATTTCCAGAATACTGCAGATCTTCGGATTTTTCGTCATCAATTAGATATTGATTTTCAGAAACAGGTTTTGTCAATCGAAGATGTGGCTGCCGCAAGCATGGCTTAAAATGCACGAATTTATGCTCAAATTGTCACGGGTCCGAAATTTGTTCGAATGCTGAAACACAGCCGTACGAGAAAATAAGTCATTCAGACAGAAGATTCTGAAGACGTAGATAGTACACATTATCCAATTATTGCTTAGCCGCAAATCGTAAAAATCATTATTCACCCCCCAAAACGACCCCCCTACCCCCACCCCTGTTCCGGAACTTTCACCAAGTTCTCTCCATTTTTTTTTCATTTACTTATACTAAATTTTCCGACCAACCACATACTGCTAAGATTTTTTTTTTCCCAGATATTATTGGCCCTGGACTTATATTATTCTTTCAAGTACAGTTTCGGTTATCGAGTGTTAGAGACATTATTTCGTAGTGATTTTTGCAATTTACGAAGACGTTTTGTTACAATAAAGTAACTTTGCTTCATGATTTGCACAACTCAATTAATAATAATTAGTTTTGTTATTTATGTTATTCATATCATCCTGGGAGCCATTACTCTTTACTCCCGCAGGAGCGGGAGCCATTACGCAAGGCGGTGCAAGTGGGCTGCAGTCTATTGACGCCGGTCAGCCTTACGATCAGCGGATTTATCTAGTGCGATGCCTTCGAGGTGATCAATGTTGACGGCAATCTACTTGCATCTTTTAATTCTGATTTTATTTTTTCACAATATGTTCGCCTATGAAATATATGAACATCAGATTGTATGTGTGATATTTCTGGCACATAAATTACTTTCAGAGAATACTAATACTTGAGAATATTCATCTGAAATGAAATGTTCGTATAGTATGCATAAACCTGTGTCCTAGCCGAAAGCGAGTGTCGTGCGAATATGCGATCGTTTACATGAGTTATGACGTACAAACGCGACTAGAATGATGGCGCGAGTACGTCATCTATTCATATTATAAATTAAAGTCACTTTTTATGTCTGTCTGTGTGACCGCATTGTTCTTCTAAACTACGTAATAGATTTGAATGCCGTTTTTAACAACATTTAGTTAATTTATTCCGGAAGGTTTAAAACAACCTTGAGTTTTCGTAAAATCTTATAAACCATGCATATTCATACACATCGCGTACTCGCGACAGTACTTCGGCCAGGGCGCACGTACCGGGGTCGGAGTTGTACGTCATGAGCTGCGCGTGCGCGGCGTGCGGCGACGTGCCCGACATCTCCTCGGGGATGGCCTCGCACGACACGCGCATGTCGCTCTTCTTCGCTGCCTTCTTCGTCGCGTGCATGGACAGCGATGTACTGCTGCTACTGTACCGAGTAATTATACGTTTTACTTACGACCTGATCAAAAACCATTTATCAAAATTAGGCTGAGAGTCGACAGTTTATGAATGTTAAAATAACATAAGCCGGTCCCCCAACACGCTCGCTCTTCACCACTTCCTAGTGTTAGGCTGAGTCCTGAGTGACGGCGCACCGCGCACGCGGAATGAACGGCGGATAAAACAAATGTTCGAGATGTTCGAACTTGTCCGGAGTGCGAGCGGGCGCGCGGATTTCACGCTCGTCGATTCGCTCATCTATACGCGTATTTTGATTTTTACTGGCGGAGTGGCGGATAGTTTTGACGTCTCTCATTAAACATGCCGCGTTAACTTCATCGCGATAAATCAAATTCATAATGCTCATTAATTACTATGCTATCCAAACACTATGACAATGAGTATCATTGGAAAGCACCAAGTTTCACTTTATAAAGGAAAAATGTACCCAAAAACACGAATGAATCGTTGATTTATATTCTGACATTACAAAACTAAGAAACACAAAGCATTACATTAAATTATTCGCCACATGTCACAGGTACCAGTTGCACCGCATGTAGTTATTGCATGGCATTTCATCTAAGGTTCCACTTGGCGTATGCAGCATGCGCGTAACGTAATTGCATTTCTAAAGGGTAATATTGTTTTAGCAACATGTCGCTGGTAACATTGAACGTTGCAGCATCGGTGGCAATGTGCTAATGTTCCGTATTCTCGATGTTAACAATGTTATCTCAATTTTGTTTTCTATGTAAAACGCCGCGGATACTGACGTGGGCTCGCAGCTAGGCAGCAGGATCATCTCGTCGGGGTCCACGCTGAGGTCCCCGGGCCCGTGGGCCAGGCGCGCGCGCGGCGCGTGTGTGGCGTGTGCGGGCGCGTGCGTGGCGTGTGCGAGAGCGTGCGTGGCGTGTGCGGGCGCGTGCGGCGCGAGCGCGGGCACGCGCGGCCCGTCGCGCGCCGCCACGCCGGCCTTCCACGACGACGACATCTCGGGCGACGAGTTGGAGCGCCGCACCGGGTGGCGGGACTTGCCCTGTGACGAGGAGTAGTCGATGACCATACGTAACACTGTACAGGGTGTAAGAAGATCTGACGCATAGCCGTCGTCTACGCATTCTGTACATCGGACTCAGTAACGTCGTACAAAAATAATTGCTGGGAAATTACTTTTATTTATTGTGTGAAAATTCACTGTTTATGGTTGTGCGCAATGTAACGCACGCAAAACATCGTGCTTATGGGTGCATGCAACGGTACAGGGATAGTGGCTGAATTTAAAGTTAGGTTATAACATTTAAAACATGCTTTCGTAAAGAAACGTCCAAAAACAGTTGGATCTTTGACCTTCAATATTTTCTTAACCAGAAGGTTCCCAGGTATGGTCCAGTACAAAAAAAATATCACACTGACGAGAAGAACACGCGACTCTCGGCTTCGTTAAGCATCTTTGTACACCCGTTATAACTAGCGAGACGAGATAGCCAAACAAGGTCTACGCTGCATATTGACATGGTGCTGACGCCCTCAGTGGAAGTTAAAAGTGCATTCTATAAAACGTAACGCAGTAGTACTCACCTCAGGTACAATGAGTAGCATGTCATCATCGTCGGTGGTCGAGGACGAGCTCTGTCGCTGCGGGGAGCCCGGGATGTTGATGGGCTGCGTGATCACCCTACTGCCAGCCACACTGCTGCACAAACAATAGCGTTATATCAAGGGCGTCGTTGTCAGATATAGCACACTTTACATAACAGCGTCAACGTGGTTTAAATTTAAAATATATTGCATCACATAACCTAATGGGCATTTATGAAACGTCAGAAGCTACGTGCACGGTTCCAATTAGTCGTTTCCTATGGAGAAGAGCCGGAAAGAAAACAAAAAGCAGTGTAGGAAAACACTTGATTTCGAGAAAAAAGATAGTGATACTGCACACGAGGACATGAGACAAGTGAAATTAGATTTAAAACATCACAAGAACAAAATCAAGAACATTTACAGCATCGAACAAATACACAGGCATTTGATAAACCTAGAATAATATAATAATTCTGGGAGATGAACAAGTTTGAGGACTCTCACAGGTATTAATAAAATATAGAAGGACGGCTAAATGGAACGATGGTTGCACGGTGTTGGCCATGGTCAAACCAGGTGCAACATGCTCCGAAATTCTGTGTAGGAACTTAGAATTATATAACTCGGTACCCGAATAAGCTATTGTTATACTGTCGGTAGGGACAAATGATAATAATCCAAGTCATCTCCAGAAAGAAGTATGTATAGCACTAAATAACCTACGAACGTTTCAACAAACTTATTTACTAGGCAAGCAGTGTAATAATTATTTAAATAAGAATATGTTAAGAATGCGGCGATGCATGAATTCTCCATACAATTACATCCATCATTCTCATTCTCCATACAAATACCTAAATCATTTGCAATTTGAGCATATTTCCACTATATTGTGTTGTTATTGGATACGGACTGAGACAGTATTTATCTAGGTTCCTACATACATTTTTTTACAAAAAACCCACCTAAAGAAAAGTTGTAGCGAATTGATTTTCGAACATTTTTACAGGGTAAATGACATGTTTTCATATTGTTTTTTCTGTATTATAAACAACAATTTAGGGGTATGAGGAACAGGGTGTAAAGTTCACTGATCCACCATAGAAAAGGGAGGATCTTCCGACCAGACGGGTGTTGTGTCTGGCGGGCAACTGCCCAATGATTGATATTGGATTTTTGTATATATCTTCACTGCACGGTAAACTCTAATTGCGCGATGCAGGATTTTTGTGACGTCAGGATTTTTGTGTGACGTCAGGTCTTTGATGCGTAGTTCGAATGTGGCGATGTAGGTACTGCCACAAACATATTTGTAATATTGTTTCAGCAGAAACATAATTTCAATAGTTAGTAGTGCTATCGCTTCACGCGTATGTCAATGTGTGCGTGGTCGTACTGCTGTGTGTATCGCTCCGACAGGCACACTAGCGTAACATTTCGGTGGGATTCTTTCGGGGTGTTTGTTGTCGGTGTAGTTTTGTTTTGTTTACGGACTTGGAATATTATTTACGATTTTGATTTGGTTGAAGACATAGACTCTGAACGTTGGGATTTGGGATATAAATAGATAGATAGATAGAATATTCTTTATTATGTACACCATAAAAATGTACCTTATCTCTCAGTTAGTATTACCCAATGATATACCTATTATAACTTTATAAGTTACCTACATAGGTAAGTACCCTTTTTACCCGACTACGGCGAAGAAAAAAGGAGGGTTTTGATTTTGATCGGTATGTATGTATGTATATTCATCTGTTCCCTCCTATCTTCTAAACCACTAATCACAATTTGACAAACGAGGTATCGTTGGAAAGACAGACAAATTAAACATCCGGAGTCACACGTAATCTGTTTGATTTATGCCCTAACACGTGTGACTCCGGATTTTTTATTTATCTGTCTAAGGGGTCTTGTTTATACTGTGGCGGTATCTATATCGCCACATGCGAACTACGCATCAAAAGACCTGACGTCACATAAATCCTGCATCGCACAATTAAAGTTTACCGTGCAGTGGACATATATATACAAGAACCCGACATCAATCGTTGGGCAGTTGCCCGCCAGACACAACACCCGTCTGGTCGGAGGATCCTCCCTTTTCTATGGTGGATGAGTGAACTTTACACCCTGTTCCTCATACCCCTAAAATACCTTTTTAGTCGTAGTTGGGTTTTAGTGTTAATTACAATTTTTATTTTATTTGTAGAATTGTTTACATAGGTAATTTTAAACTCAGCCCAAGAAAATAAAGACATGTTTTTCTTGGTCTGAGTATTAAACTAGTAGGTAAGTACCTAAGTACATTTTGTATAAATTATTATTTATGTACCTATCTATCTCTAGATAACATTTAGATCTAATCCGCTTCATACTTATATTAATCGGTAGGTAGGTCTAGGTACCTACTTATGTGTCTAAAGATCCTCAGCAGCAGCTATGGCCTCACCGAGTGTTTTGTAGTTTGTACGTGTACACAATTGACATAAAGTTCATTATGCTTTGACCCAATTTCGTGATGCTTGGGCTTGATCAAGATTCGACTCATATTTTTTTTAATTATGAATTGTCAATATGTCTGCAGTAAGAACCTAAATAAATGTTTTGTCTTTTACTAATACTTTGCTAATGTACACTTTTATTATTTGAATTGTATTATTTATTTATTAAAACTTTATGCACAAGTAAAAAAAACTACTGTACAAAGGCGGACTTAATGCCTGAGGCGTTAAGTATTAGTTGTATTCGTAACAATATTTTGAAGTTTAATAGGTAAAAGAAATATGAAAGTCTATCTATCTGCCTAGCCTTTTCCCAACTATGTTGGGGTCGGCTTCCAGTCTAACCGGATGCAGCTGAATACCAGTATTTTACATGGAGCGACTGCCTAAAAGAAATACATATGTAAGTACTTACTGAAATAAGAAAGAAAAGCCTGAGTTTTTTACCCGACTACGGCGAAGCAAAAAGCAGGGTTATGATTTTGACCGGTATGTATGTATGTTCATGTGTTCCTTCATATATTCTAAAATACTCATCACAATTTGACAAATGAGGTATCGTTAAAAGCGTCTTGATCGTCCGCTGGTAATAAGTGTGTACTATGTGATGTCATATTAAATTAAAAATGGCGAGGATTAGAGGAAACTAACTAACGAGGTATTAGAGAAAAAGCTAAAATGCCTGGAGAACGCATACATTCGGATGTTTGCGGTCCTTTCCCCTTTTTCATTCTCGAAGTTCCGGTATTTCGTACTTTTTAGAGATAAACACACTCGATTTCGCTACGTCTACTTCATGAAGACAAAATCTGAAGTACCTGAAAAGCTGAAGCAAATGCTGGCAGAAGCTAGAGTAGAAGGACACACGATCAAAGAATTCCTTAGCGACAACGGTGGAGAGTTCGACAACGAACTAGTTCGGAAAGAGTTATCGAAATATGGAATACACCAAAGACTAATAATGCCGTATACGCCTAAACAGAACGAGTGTAGCGAAAGAGAAAACCGTACGATCGTAGAGTCAGCTGGAACTATGATGCATGCACATGGAGAGTGGTCTCAAAAGTTGTGGGCGGAGTTGGTACAGACAGCTGTTTATGTTTTAAACAGAACAGGACCAACACTGGTGGGACACAAGACTCCGTACGAACTTTGGTTTAGGAAGAAACCGCGGATACAGCACCTGAGAATTATTGGTTCGGTTTGCTATGCACATGTCCCTAAACAAAAAAGGAAAAAATTGCATAACAAAGCTGCGAGATGCGTACTGGTTGGTTACGATAATGACGACGGTTACAGACTATGGAACAAGGAAAACAATAACATAGCCAGGTCAAGAGATGTCATTTTTGATGAAAAGCCATTGGAAACGAAATTCCAAGAGCTAGATGAGGATGTCACAGAAGTGGAAATTCCCGTTCAGGTACGAAGGGAGTATGACGAAGTGGTGGCACCCGCTACGATCAATAATCAATTCGTAACGACCGATAGCGAAATGACTAGTCAAATGGAATCAAAATTGTCTTCTTCGATAACAGGTATATGACTAATATACCTGTTAAGAAGAAGACAATTTTGATGATGCTGTATCGACACATGAAGAATCAATTGAACCAAGGGGAGAAATTGACAATGTTGATAATGATGATCTGGAGCAGATGGTTGGAAAAGATGATGTTAATGAAGATGAAGATAATTTTGAGGAACTGATTAACGCACTGAGTGATCGAGTACTGCGAGATCGATCATTGATCAGACGTCCGGCCAGGTTCAATGATTATGTCATGGTCACGAACAGATTTTTCGAACCAACATGTTACAAGGACGCTGTATCCTGTAAGGAAAGTGAACTTTGGAAGAAAGTGAGATAAATTCACTCAACGAGAATGAAACATGGGTTCTAGAAAAGTTACCAAAAAACAGAAAAGCAATACGGTGTAAATGGATTTTTCGCGTGAAGCTGAATGCTGATGGTTCAGTCGATAAATACAAAGCAAGACTAGTTGCTAAGGGTTTTCGCCAGAAGAAAGGAGAAGACTATGATCAGACTTTCAGTCCTGTTGCGAAAATGACTACTGTTCGAACTGAGATTAGCATCGCAGCAAGCGAAGGTATGAAGATGTATCAATTTGATGTATCGACAGCATTTTTATACGGAACACTTTCGAAAGTAGAAATTTACGTTAAGCAACCCGAAGGCTATGATGATGGTTCTGGAAGGGTATGCTTACTGAAGAATAGTCTCTATGGGTTAAAACAAGCCCCAAGATGTTGGAATCAGAAAATTCTTGCCATATAGAAATAAAATAAGCAGTAGGCAACACAAAAAACCACCGACTTGAAAATAAAGATATAGAATAAAATAATTTTGCAAATCCGTGTATAAATTACGGAGCTATGCCCAGAAATACATTTAAAACAAATAGACACATCTGAATTGATAACCTCCTCCTTTTAGAAGACGGTTAAAAAAGCAGTATTCCGTAAAAACTCCCTAGGAATGGCACCACATATTTATTATAAACTAATTGATGCCCGCGGCTTCGCCCGCGCGGATATCGGTAATTATATACTAAAACCTTCCTCGAGAACCACTATCCATTGGAGAAATATCGGTGCAGTAGTTTTTGAGTTTATCGCGAACAGACAAGACAGACAGACAGACACGGCGGAGGACTTTGTTTTATAATATATAGTGATTACTTAATGCTTTGTTAAGTATTAAAGATATCCATGTATTTATTTTATTTTTATTGTCAATTACTAATTATGTGTTGGCTGTTTTAGACATTTATAATAGTTAAGTTAATAATGATTTTTTATTAATTTTAATTTAAGACATTTTATAAAATACTATTTGAAATTGAAATTATTGACATTGTTTACGGTATTCATTGGAATTTATGAAATTGTATAAGGTATTAATTGGAAATTATGACATGGTATAATTTTAATGATAATTTTTCACGCCTGAATTGGTGCAACGCAGTGGACGGCGCATTCACTTGACATCTAGAAATGTATGATTATGTACTGTGTTGAGTAATAAATATTTGAATTTGGAAAATCTCCACGGTTACTTTTTTAAATAATTCGCTTTTAAAATGTTTTCAAATTACTGTGTTTATTAGTATGAGAGGAGAGTGAAGGTCTGTCAACAAGTATCAGGTACTTAGCAAAATAGAAAATGGACAACAAATCGAAGTATCCATGAGTCAACGAGGTTTGCGACATTCTCACATTCACTTCACTTGATTCATTAATTAAATTAAAAAATCAATCTATACGTTTAAAAATCATAATAAATTATCTTTATTAACCAGGCTTGTAACTGCGTAACTTACTTCTGCGGCTGCATAATGCTGTGTGAGTGCACGTGTTGAGTCTTCCTGTCGCTGCCGACGATAGTGTCAGAGCTAGATTTGTGTAGATCCTGCGCGTGCGCCGGCTGTGGCCGCGTCGCAGACGACGACGAGCCGCTGCGGGAGCGCGGCTCGGAGTCTGAACCCTGCCAGTTAGCATTTATCATGTTAATACAGGGTGTAAGGGATATAGCGCTCTTCCATGAATTCAGCATGTTCTAGACAAACCAGCATTGAAATATTGCGTCAGTTATATAATACAATAAATACTGCTGTTTCATACAAAAGTAATTATACTTTTGTATGAAACAGCAGTATTTATTTTAAGGTATTAACCTACAAGGTCAAAATGTATGGAACACCTGGTTTTTTATAGCGTGTATAAGACACGTATTGTTGTACGCAGAGATAGTGTTTTTGGTAAGGATCAAAAGTCTGCATTGGAATGATATCGGATACGTGTAAAACAAAACGAAATGCATTACATTAAAAAAATCACACTTTGATGCAATTGTCACGCATTAATATACAAGGCCCACAGGCACTTGAATTGTCAAGGAGTCCGTCAGTCAGAAGTTGCCCATTTGAAAGCGTAGAAGGTAAGAAACTTCGCGCCGGGCCGTGCTCACCGCGCTCGCGCCGCCCGGTACTGCGCCCGCACCGCCCGGCGCTGCGCCCGCGCCGCCCGGCGCTGCGCATGCGCCGCCCGGCGACAGTAGCGCCGCCACGTCCTGCAGCGGCGACTCCAGCAGGTAGTCCCAGTTCATCTGCAACCAGCGCATGAGCCCGGTTACGAATTACGAACGATGCCTGCCATCTGATACTTTTGAAACAGACCATACCAGTAAATCGAGTGGCTCTGTTAACGAAGGCACGCACCTAAATTTTCATCGATGTTTTTTCAATCAATAGGGAATATGCATGTATCCTACTAATATTATAAATGTGAAAGTTTGTGTGTTTGGATGTTTGTTCCTCAATCACGCAAAAACGGCTGAACGGATTTGGATGAAATTTGGCAAACAGATAGTTTATAACCTGGATTAACACATAGGATACTTTTCATCCCGGTAGTAGGTTCCCATGGGTTAATTTTATACATCTACACGGGCGAAGCCGCTGGCAAAAGTTCGTTTCATATAAATCTGTCTGACTTGATTAATGATTCAGTACTTTTATAGATAGAAAAGACCCTTATGGAAAACCAGGAAGACCGACAGTTATTCAATCAAGTCATATTTCCCCGGTCTTCTTACTTCGAATACTCTAAGATTTATTTTCAGTACATCGAACACACATAACAGTCTTACATACTATGCCTCAGTAATAATTCAGTAATATGAATTAGAACTTGAAACAAAACATACCTATATACAAAGTCGAGTCATTAGAATTGACATTGCAAAGTCAAAGTTTATTTTATTTTAATGATGAATCTATGTACAAGGCAAGGGTGACTGAGATATCAAAGCACAGCCTAAACCGCTGGTCCTAGAGACATGAAATTTGGAGGGTGTGTTCTTCATGAAGAGTAAGGTTCCACTAAGAAATGATTTTTCGAAATTCCACCGCTAAGGGGGTGAAACCGGGGGATTTCGTTAATATTAAAAATCTTATTCCTTGAGTTAATAGACTTGAAACTTGGCACGAATACTTATCTAAGTAAATTATAAAGTTTGTCATTTTTTGTTTTTATAAACTACACCCTAAACGAAGATTGGGGGTGTCAAAGTTGGTATAGAAGAATTTTAACGCGCTGTCCGATTAACTCAAAACTCAGTATTTATACTTAAAACCAAAAATAAAGAATGATGTGTATTCGGGTTTTTCAAAAATCTACCATTAACGGGGTGAAAATGGGTAGTCTACGCCACAGCTCAAACCACTAAAAGGATTGGGCTGAAATTTGGGACACAGTAAGTTATTAGGACCTAGGCGTGCATTAAGAAAGGGTTTTTGGAAAATTCGAGCTTTAAAGGGATGAAAAGGGGGGATTTCGTTTGTATGAAAAATCTTACTCCTTGAGTTAATAGACTTGAAGTTTTGGCACGAATACTTATCTAAGTAAATTATAAAGTTTGTCATTTTTAGTTTTTCTAAACTACCCCCTAAACGGGGATTGGGGGGTGTCAAATTTTGTATAGAAGAATTTCAACACACTGTCCGATTAACTAGAAACTGAGTATACAGGAAAAGTTTTTGACCAGTGCGCAAATTTTTTTTGGTGGTTCAGTATCAGTAATAGAACACATTTCCATTATTTATTCAATACTTTTTTTTGTTTTTTTATCCTACTTTAAATCAGCAAAATATGGACACAAACTATTCGTAATAATATCAATGGGCGCGTGCGGCGGCCGGCGCACTAGCGGCGGTGTTGCGCGGGGGTGCAACCCCCTCCCGGGCGGCGCCGGGCGCTGTGGCCGACAGTTCGCTCATCGCACGCGCTGTCGTGTGACGTCGCGTCTAATCGCTTTCCCGAGCAAGCGCCGCGCCGCACGTGTGTCGTGCTTGTACCTACCGGTCACGATGTCGGACTTCAGTAACCGCGAGTTTTACGAGATGGTGCGAGTGTATGTACTGAGTGATGAAAGTTTGCGAGCAGCTCGCAGAATGTATGCGACGGAGAGCATACCTCTAATGTGAGCCCATGGAATCCTTAACCCCGCGGTCCCTAATGAAAGGACCATTTTAGCGGCCACTCAAAGGCTGCTTGATCACGGACAGTTCAGAACCCCGAATCATGCACGAGGGTCTGGCAGACCCCGACTGGCGATCGAAATCGAAGAAAGCATTTTTGATTCCTTTGAGCGAGATCCAAGGGCCAGTAACCCACGTAAATACCTACGCCGGCGAATCGAGCGACCGCACAGCTGATAGATAGGTACTTTCGCGCGTTCCGCATCGCCGCGCGCCGCCGCCGGCGCCGGTTAGCCATACAACCACTTTTAAAATAAACATCTTTCGTTAACGATTTTTTAATTTTTTTGTATGAAGACGCATCAAAATAAAAAAATTATGTTTAATAAAACTGGTTTAAGGTTAATATGTCAAAATTTCCGCAGTGGATAAAAACTTTTCCTGTATAAACTTAAAATGAAAAATAAAGAATAATGTGTATCAGGGTTTTTCAAATCTGCCCCTAACGGGGTGAAAATGGGTAGTTTACGTCACAGCTCAAACCACTAAACGGATTGGGCTGAAATTTGACACACAGATAGTTATTAGGACGTAGGAATCCACTAAGAAAGGGTTTTTGGAAAGTCGCCCTTTATCCTTTGGTTATTAAACTTGAAACTTGGCAATACTTGCCATAGTAAATAATAAAGATTGACACTTTTAGTTTTTTAAGCAATCCGTCACATAGACGAATAACGGGGTGGCCAAGTAAGTAAGTTAAAATTTAACGCGCTGTCGGATTAACTCAAAACTCGGTACGGTAGGTACTAATACTTAAAACAAAAAAATGTTAAGTAGGTACGTGTTTCAGGGTTTTGTAAGTTAATAACTGACTTAACTTGAATAATATCTTCATTATGTAATGATGCAATAATATTTAAACCACCGACTACATAATTATTATCATATGTTGTAGCAGCTCGCAGATATGTTTTTCATCAATAAAAAAACGGAAATATTGCCCGTGTTGCGGAAAAAGGGATACATAATAAAATAGTAACTAAGTCAAAACTGTACATTGAATACGTTGAAAATAAGTAATTAGTACGAGGTGTGGGAATGAGTCTGATGACGAAAATATATTTTTAAGTATTTTTGTCCGTTTGTCTGTTTATTTGGATGTTTGTTCCGGATTGGCGCAAAAACGGCCCAACAGATATGGATGAAAGGCACACAGATAGTTTATAACTTGCACCCTAACTGCGTAATACACGATCCAATCTGAATCAGTTTGAAACAAATTTCTGATCCATTGCTTCATAAGTTTGAATAAAAATCTGCTCCACCACGTAAATAACGCAATGAATGTTGTTGAACTGTTAAAATGAAAGATTAGTCTTGATCGGTTACGAAAATAAGTTACGCAATTAGATAACTGGATTAACACATAGGGTGCTTTCAATCCCGGGCGGTAGTAAGTTCCCGTGGGATTTTTTCCGACATCCACGCGGGCGAATCGCGGGCAAAAGCTAGTTTTTAAATATTTTTATTCGATAGTTTACATCGCCAAATAATAGTTTTAAAAAAATCGACGGCCAAAAAGCAATTTAAGTACTTTAAAAAAAACACAATCAACAGCACCGGTGGATGTTAGAGCAAGGATGTTGTACAGAGTGTGTCAGGTCAACAGCACCGGTGGATGTTAGAGCAAGGATGTTGTACAGAGTGTGTCAGGTCAACAGCACCGGTGGATGTTAGAGCAAGGATGTTGTACAGAGTGTGTCAGGTCAACAGCACCGGTGGATGTTAGAGCAAGGATGTTGTACAGAGTGTGTCAGGTCAACAGCACCGGTGGATGTTAGAGCAAGGATGTTGTACAGAGTGTGTCAGGTCAACAGCACCGGTGGATGTTAGAGCAAGGATGTTGTACAGAGTGTGTCAGGTCAACAGCACCGGTGGATGTTAGAGCAAGGATGTTTTATGGTGTGTGACAGGTCAACAGCACCGGTGGATGTTAGAGCAAGGATGTTGTACAGAGTGTGTCAGGTCAACAGCACCGGTGGATGTTAGAGCAAGGATGTTTTATGGTGTGTGACAGGTCAACAGCACCGGTGGATGTTAGAGCAAGGATGTTGTACAGAGTGTGTCAGGTCAACAGCACCGGTGGATGTTAGAGCAAGGATGTTTTATGGTGTGTGACAGGTCAACAGCACCGGTGGGTGTTAGAGCAAGGATGTTGTACAGAGTGTGTCAGGTCAACAGCACCGGTGGATGTTAGAGCAAGGATGTTGTACAGAGTGTGTCAGGTCAACAGCACCGGTGGATGTTAGAGCAAGGATGTTGTACAGAGTGTGTCAGGTCAACAGCACCGGTGGATGTTAGAGCAAGGATGTTTTATGGTGTGTGACAGGTCAACAGCACCGGTGGATGTTAGAGCAAGGATGTTGTACAGAGTGTGTCAGGTCAACAGCACCGGTGGATGTTAGAGCAAGGATGTTTTATGGTGTGTGACAGGTCAACAGCACCGGTGGATGTTAGAGCAAGGATGTTGTACAGAGTGTGTCAGGTCAACAGCACCGGTGGATGTTAGAGCAAGGATGTTTTATGGTGTGTGACAGGTCAACAGCACCGGTGGGTGTTAGAGCAAGGATGTTGTACAGAGTGTGTCAGGTCAACAGCACCGGTGGATGTTAGAGCAAGGATGTTTTATGGTGTGTGACAGGTCAACAGCACCGGTGGATGTTAGAGCAAGGATGTTGTACAGAGTGTGTCAGGTCAACAGCACCGGTGGATGTTAGAGCAAGGATGTTTTATGGTGTGTGACAGGTCAACAGCACCGGTGGGTGTTAGAGCAAGGATGTTGTACAGAGTGTGTCAGGTCAACAGCACCGGTGGATGTTAGAGCAAGGATGTTGTACAGAGTGTGTCAGGTCAACAGCACCGGTGGATGTTAGAGCAAGGATGTTTTATGGTGTGTGACAGGTCAACAGCACCGGTGGGTGTTAGAGCAAGGATGTTGTACAGAGTGTGTCAGGTCAACAGCACCGGTGGATGTTAGAGCAAGGATGTTGTACAGAGTGTGTCAGGTCAACAGCACCGGTGGATGTTAGAGCAAGGATGTTTTATGGTGTGTGACAGGTCAACAGCACCGGTGGGTGTTAGAGCAAGGATGTTGTATGGGTGAGGGCAGCCGTGATGCGGCTCCGGGCCAAGAACGTGGCCCCGGGGCCCGACGGGGTCCACGGCTGCGTGTTAGCCCTCGCTCTGAAGGAGCTTGAGCCCCAACTGAGAGGACTCTACACAGCGTGCCTTGAGCGGGGCCAGTTTCCCACTCTGTGGAAATCTGGTCGTCTGGTCCTGCTCAGGAAGACGGGGCGCCCTGCGGACTCGCCGTCCGCGTACCGGCCCATAGTGCTGCTAGACGAGGTGGGCAAGCTGTTTGAGCGGATAATCGCAGCCCGCCTCGTCGGCCACTTGTGCAGAGAGGGGCCGGACTTGGACGACAGCCAGTTCGGGTTTCGGCACGGGCGCTCCACAATCCACGCTGTGTCGCGGGTAAGAGTCCTGGCGGAGGAAGCGGTGTCCCGGGGCGGGGTGATGTTGGCGGTGTCCTTGGACATTTCCAACGCCTTCAACACCCTGCCCTGGAGTTGTATTCGGGAGGCACTGCGGTACCATGGGGTGCCTCCCTACCTCCGCCACATCGTTGGGGCTTATTTGTCAGAGAGGTGTGTCACCTACATGGGACGTGATGGCGGAAACCAGCGCCGCATGTCGTGCGGTGTTCCACAGGGCTCGGTTTTAGGCCCACTCCTGTGGAACATCGGGTACGACTGGGTGCTGAGGGGCGAGCTCAGTCCGGGGGTAGACCTGACGTGTTATGCGGATGACACGCTGGTCACTGCCCGGGGGAGCTCGCACAGGGAGGCAGCGTTGCTGGCGACGGCTGCGGTCTCACAGGTGGTGAGCCGCATACGTCGCCTAGGCCTGGAGGTGGCCCTCAGCAAGTCGGAGGCCATGGTGTTTCATGGCCCCCGGCGGGCGCCGCCACCCGGCTCACACATCGTGGTCGGGGGGGCTCGGATCGCTGTCGAGTCTACCATGAAGTACCTAGGATTGGTGCTCGACAGCCGGTGGGACTTCGGGCCCCACTTCCGACGGCTGGCGCCCAAGTTGCTGGGCGCTGCTGGGGCGCTGTCAACGCTGCTTCCCAATCTGGGGGGCCCGAGCGCCGCTTGTAGGCGGCTCTACGTGGGGATCGTGCGATCGATGGCCCTTTACGGGGCCCCGATCTGGGCGGCTGACCTGACGGCCGGTAGTATCGCAGTCCTGCGCAAGCCGCAGAGAGCGATGGCCGTCAGAGTCATCAGGGGGTATCGCACGATCTCCTACGAGGCGGCTTGTGCACTGGCCGGATCCCCGCCCTGGGACCTCGAGGCGAAAGTACTCGCGTCATCGTATCGGTGGCGCGAGGAAGCGAGGGCGCGGGGTGAGCAACCGATGCAGCGACACATAGAGCTGCATCGGTCTCAGCTTCGCGAGGTCCTGGTGGCGGAATGGCGGGAAAGGCTTTCACGCCCTACCGCCGGCCTCGACATCATCGAGGCGGTCCGGCCGGTGCTCGAGCGCTGGCTCGGGAGGAGGCACGGCTCCCTGTCGTTTCGGGTGACGCAGGTGCTCTCGGGGCATGGTTGCTTCGGGAAGTACCTGTGTCGCATTAACAGGGAGCCGGACGCCCGGTGTCACCACTGCGTCGACTGCCGGGAGGACACGGCGCGGCATACGCTGGCAGAGTGTGCCGCTTGGGAGGAGCCACGCCGTGCCCTCATCTCAGAAGTAGGCAGTGACTTGTCGCTGTCGGCTGTGGTGAATGCCATGGTCGGCAGCGGGGAGTCCTGGGACGCGGTGGTTTCCTACTGCGAGACGGTCGTCTCGCAGAAGGAGGCTGCGGAAAGGGAGAGGGAGATCTCGTCCACTCACCCGGCCCGCAGCAGGCGCACCGGGCGTCGGCGGAGGGCGGATAACGCCCTCTTCCAGCCCCCCTAAATGGGTCCAGGGGTGACGGACTCGGGGACGTCCGTCGCCCCCCACACATCAGGACCCGAGGTGGCGGCGCGTAGTGTTCCACGCGCGCCCCTCTTAGACGTCACGGGGGGAGTCAAACACCTCACTCCCCCCCCTGACCCGAGGAGGCCCGCAGTGGCGGGCCGGCACCAGTCGGGGGTTGCGGAAGATTCTTACGTTCCCGCGACCCCCGGCGTAGGTGTGAGTCGGAACACCGGGGTGGTTTTTAGTCAGTAAGAGTCTGACAGACCCCTCCGCCCACCCCAGGGCGGAGGACATCCATGAGGATTTTCCACCTCGGAAAAAAAAAAAAAAAAAAAAAAAAAGGATGTTGTATGGTGTGTGTCAGGTCAACAGCACCGGTGGATGTTAGAGCAAGGATGTTGTACAGTGTGTGTCAGGTCAACAGCACCGGCGGATGTTAGAGCAAGGATGTTGTATGGTGTGTGTCAGGTCAACAGCACCGGTGGATGTTAGAGCAAGGATGTTGTACAGAGTGTGTCAGGTCAACAGCACCGGTGGATGTTAGAGCAAGGATGTTTTATGGTGTGTGACAGGTCAACAGCACCGGTGGGTGTTAGAGCAAGGATGTTGTATGGTGTGTGTCAGGTCAACAGCACCGGTGGATGTTAGAGCAAGGATGTTGTACAGTGTGTGTCAGGTCAACAGCACCGGCGGATGTTAGAGCAAGGATGTTGTATGGTGTGTGTCAGGTCAACAGCACCGGTGGATGTTAGAGCAAGGATGTTGTATGGTGTGTGACAGGTCAACAGCAACGGTGGATGTTAGAGCAAGGATGTTGTATGGTGTGTGACAGGTCAACAGCACCGGTGGATGTTAGAGCAAGGATGTTGTATGGTGTGTGTCAGGTCAACAGCAGCGGTGCGTGTTAGAGCAAAGATGTTGTATGGTGTGTGTCAGGTCAATAGCACCGGTGCGTGTTAGAGCAAAGATGTTATATGCAGTGGCGTGCGTTTCATACAGACAGAGAGAGACTGCCTACCCTAGCTAACGCAGACAAATATTTATAATTAACTAGTATTATTTTATCTACGAGTACGTCTTACACAAAAAATTCTTAAATCATAATTCAGCTCCACCTTTGGAGTGTCAGGTATCATGGATAAAGAGTTAGCTCTAGCTCGTACAATTTGTCGCAACTTCGCATTGCGCTGCACTAGCGCCGCTGAGTGCCTTCAACTTGCAACTAATTAAAACTTGCAACTATTTTAAAAAGTAGCATTGTTTCATTTAATTATCGCTACATAAAGCACCATTACTTTTTTGGCGTATTATTTTTTATAGGTAATGACTGAGTTGAGTCGCCAAATTGTTTATTGTGTTTTGGTTGTGAGCTATTTTATCAGGTAAGTGTTTAAGATTTTAACGTTGTCATTATGGGGATAGTGTGAAAAATGGGTAGGTACTTAATATCCACTGTGAATTTTGTTTAGGTGGCGTGTGTATAGAGAAAATAAAAATGATGAGTAAATAAAAAACTATCTTTTGGTGAAAAAACAAGTGCCATCTTTTCATTGCATTATTTAATTTCGCAAATACAGAACCACAAACCAACGCGCCGAAAGGCCACTTCGAATATCCGTAAATTGATATGTCTATAAAATCAGTCAATCTATGGATACTTCATTGAGGTTGCAATTACTTACATCATTATTTAATGGACAAGGCGACGAACCAAACCCAACGTGCAGTATGTATGCTTAGATGATAGCTTGTGAAATTTTCTGCCTACCCTGTCTTAAAACTGTGCGCACGCCGCTGGCTGTATAGTGTGTGCAGTGGCGGATTTATTAAATTTTCAAGGTATAGGCTGTAAAGTTTTTGCCACCCTTGCCTCTACAATTGTCATGTCCTAGATTATTTTTACAATCCAACAATTTCGTTGAAATTCCACGTAAAATAATTTTTGGGTATATTTTTGAGCTAATCAAAGCTCAATCATGTACGAGCACGTGCACGTGCAACATTGACGTCATCGATAACATTGTAGCGTTAAAAAAAATACCGCATTCGGGGATATTTTTTTAAATGACTTAAGACTATCTCGCTGTCGCTTCTCAATGTTTATTTAGAATTCCAATAAAATTTCCTAAAGCTAGTGCATGTTCAACACATAATAGTCGATACATAAGATTGAAATCGGTAAAATTATAAATTATTTACTACTAGCTGCCCGCCCCGGCTTCACACGGGTAGCACTAAGTACTTATCTACGACGCACCTATCCTACCTACCTAACTACCAACCCTGCCCTACCTATATACTCGTACATACCCTACCCTACCCTACATATCCTACCTATATACATTCCTTACCCTACCTAACCTACCTATATACCTACCCTACCTACACCTACCCTACCCTACCCTACCTACCTACATGCCTACCCTACCTACCTACATACATACCTATCTATCTACCGAGATATCATCAAAAAAGCATACCATACAAAATGTATGAGAAAATGAATTTCCTTCAATTTATTTTTTTGGTAAATTTTTCCGATGTTTGAAGAGTTATTATGCTATTCTTGGCGGAGACAAATCCAACTAATCAAAGATCATCAAAATCAGTCCAACAGTTCTCGAGTTATAAGTGCTTGAACAAACCCGACTTTGTTATATATAAGAAAGATAAACTCGTGATATCTTTCGAATAGAATGTCCGAATTGAAAAATAGTTATATAAAGGTATTGAAGCAGTCTTGACTATGAAGTACTTAATTTATTTTTATAAAGATTAATACCAAGATACAAATAAAGAGCCTTTACTATTAAATTAATACAAATTAAATTTTTAAAATAAAAGAATACTTATTGTGGCATAACCATAATTAGTTAGACATATTTTGTCGCGACACTTTTTGTAAATAATGATGTATTCTGCAAAGTCGTAGTACAGTCACGGACTTTAATTGATGAGCCACTTTCAAACTTTTCAATTTTGCTGTTTCATACATTCACGAGGTTACACGATTAAACATATTATATAATTATATAATTCATGTATACAAAATATTGTAAACATTTTTGAAAAGAGTAACGGTGGAGTTTCTTGCCCATTCTTCTCCATACGAAATCTACCTTTTGGAATGGGCAACTAGAATCAATTCTATTTCTTTGTTTGTTTTTCATTGACGTTCAAAAGTGCCTTTTATGTGCCTATTTGAAATAAATTATTTGACTTTGACTTTGAAACAGGAACTCAAATCGCATGCTCGTAAACAAGATGACAAATTGCTAGTAGTAAATAGTAAAAGTATGGAAATAATCTTATGCATAGAGGTTGACTAATCAATTTCGCAATGATAAATAAATACAATGTTTATCCAATCTATTTGATACTGACCCCCTTTGAATCAGAGCTCAATAACTCGATATTTCAGAAAACTTAACCGAAGACAGTGACAGATGAAATGTCGATGTCAGAGACGTTGTTTTCGAATTTGTCGAAAGAAGTAATTAAAATTTCTCCCTACGCTAACGTTACTATGGCTACGCTATAACAATCGTCGCTAGGTTATGGTTACTAGACCTGCAATTGGTTGACTTTGGGTAGTCACTCTGCTGTCAAGTTTATAGTTCTGGCTCTCAGGTTAGCCAACCTATTAAATATAATTTTCTTCTTCTTTAATACGAAGACATAACTTTCCGTATCTGGATATACGAGTATAACCGACTCAGCCCGATTTGCATTACACTGCTAAAATACGAACAGTGCCAAGAGGCTCATCAATTAAAGTCCGTGACTGTACATTATTTTATTCTTTCATCAATAGTTTTCGCAGCGCACGCGATGTAAAGAATATTTTAGGTATTTTTTTTACACATTGGGTTACATTATTAGAAATATTTTTAATTATCAAATGTACCAAAAAAAACAATCTGCCCCAAATTTGCCGCCCTAGGCTCACGCCTACTCAGCCCGCTGGTAAATCCGCCACTCTGTATGTGTCAGGTCAATAGCACCAGTGGGTGTTAGCTTTTATTATCGAAATATAAGTCGGTATCCAATTATCGATATCTAAGTAATAATGTGTGTGCGTGTGTGTGTATTGTATAAGTTGGAAAAAATTGTTTTATTTTGTGTAAACTTCATAGCCCTGATGGGTATCGATATCTAAACAAGATAGAACAAAGACAATTGCCAAAGACTTGCCAAGAGCTTCCGCTTTCATTATTTAAAAATAAACTCCGAAGCTTTTTAGTGGCGAAAGCATATTATAATATTAAGGAGTTCCTAACTGAGCAAGAACTTTTAAGCTAGTGTATAATTATATATTTATTGTGTAATAGTAAGGTGTAATACTTTAAAATTGTTTTTAATTATTTATGTGTGTGTATGTGTTATAAGTTGTGTTAATTTGCATGCCTACGTGGTAAAATATGGCTGAACTCTAATATTTTTGTCATCAATTGCTGTTACCATATTTGCAAAATAAATTATCTTTATCTTTAACACATACGGTCGTTGACCCCAATAAAAAAGTCATCAAGACATTTTTTGTTTTGTCTTGTCATGTTTAGATATCACCCATAAGACTGGCAGTTTTGCTAACTAATTTAATTTGAGCCTGTAGATAAGATAGAAGACAAGGCAGGAAGACTTAGATTTTTTTAAATAAATTATTAATTGTTTGAATTAAATGATTTCGTTAGGTCAACCTGTAATGATAGATTTAAGGTGTATTTTGTTTTAGATTGTATTGGTGTCCCATGTCCCATTGTATTGTGTCTTTTTACTCTTGCAGTCTGTAATCTTTGTTATTATACTCAGTTGTGCGTTGGTGCGCCACTGCTGCAAGGTGTCGGCTGGGCCTGTCACCTTGCAGAAGTGATGTGTATTAAATGAATAAATAAATAATCATGTGTTGCTATCGTATTGCTGTTATTCGAAGAATTGTGACATCCACCAACCCGCACTGAGCCCGCGTGGTGGTTTATGGCCAAGTCTCTCTCACAGTGAGGTGGCCTGTGTACCAGCAGTGGGAACATTATAGGCTGATTATGATGTTGAACGCGGAGAAGACCTAGATGAGACTCGCATAAACCAGGGAGGCATGGCACAAAAGGGAGGAGGCCTATACTCAGCACTGGGTGGAACAACACAACGACGATGAATTAGATTACAAAATACAGGGCTTAGACAGTCAAAAGAACTTTTGTTGTCGCGGCATACATCTGCCTGAGGCCGCGCGTACCTGGTTCTGCATGCGCATGACCCAGCACACGTCGCCCGTGGGCGAGCGCACGTGCACCTCGGCCCAGTGCGCGCACCAGCACGGGCACTGCCCCGCCGCCGCCAGCTCGCCCACGCGCGACCACGACGTCTCGTCCGTGTCCTGCGACAGACGAAACAAACTCAAACTTAAACTCAACTCGAAACATTTATTTCAATTAAATCAATTACACTAAAATTAAAAACAGTCACTTTTGAATTGACAAAGAAGTCGGTCAGTCAGAAAGATAAAGCTAGTTGCCCACTGCAAAGCGTAGTAGGTTCCTATGGAGAAGAACGGGCAAGAAACTCCATGGAGACTCTTTTATATCAAAATATTGTTCCAAAATATTGGTAAATCATCCATGTTGAAATTATACATGTGTGAGAACGATGTAGAAAGACATGCATATTAAAAGCTCTCAGAGCAAAAGTTAATAAAAAGAAAAACATAAAAAAAGTAATTAAAATATAAAAAAGCTGCAACTTTTTAAATGGTAGCTTTTAGTGTTAAGAGAACTGTCCATTCCGTTACACCACACACTGAACTCATTCATTAAACGTCTACACTTTCTACCGACGTGATAGCTTGGTTATGACACATTCGCGACAAATTGAGCTAAATCAAGTTAAAAAGAAAATACAACATTAATATTTGCTAAGTTGCATGTTCGGACAAGTAACAAGAGAATGTGCAACTTACCACTTCTTTGGAGATCCTCTCGAAGTGCTGTGAGAACTGGTTGAGCACCGCGACCAGCGGGTCGTTCGTCTTGTTGTTCTCCGACGAGTTTTGTCTGAAATCGTTGTATATACACGTTACCATGTGACGTAGCGGAAAGGACTACTGCTATGTATGTTTGTGGACGTGCTATATGGTGGCAATCATTACTAAAATATTAGCATTCAACAATATGGAGCATAATAAAAAATGATATTACTGCAACATTGTCATAATGTAAATTCATTCTCTAAGACTTACACAGATATTTATTTTACAAGGACTATATAAAAACATGCTACTAAGTAGTTAAAATGATTTTAGCGCATACAGTTGGCGCTACCTATTAAATAGTACAATATGATTGAAATAAATCCTAAACGCAACATAAAATGACGTTCAAAACATTCAGTTGATAAAACAGCACGCTACTGGCAAGTCTAGACAAACTCAAAGAGAACAAGGCAGCGAAGAGATGCGTGTGCGGTGGAGGTGGCAGGTGCGGTGGGTGGTCCTCGTGGCACCTGGAGGCGTGTCCGCTGGGCAGCAGCGACTCGGACATGCTGAGCGACGAGCACGAGGTCTCCGTGGAGCGCGAGTGCTGCAGCGAGTACTTGCTGTAGCTGCACACACGCACGGGTCACGGCAGGGCAGGGCTACACACTGACACGTGCCGTGCGCTACCGTACGTGATCACGGCAGGGCAGGGCTACTCACTGACACGCGCCGTGCGCTACCGTACGTGATCCTCATCACACTATCTATACTTCAATTCAGAATCTTACATGTCATTGCCACGTATGCATCTAATTTATCTTTATGTAGTCTAAGTCTATTTTTAGGGTTCCGTAGTCAACAAGGAACCCTTATAGTTTCGCCATGTCCGTCTGTCTGTCTGTCTGTCCGTCCGTCCGTCTGTCCGTGGCTTAGCTCAGAGACTGTTGGTACTAGAAGGCTGTAATAAATCACGCCGACAAAGTGGTAAAATAAAATCGTAAAAAAAATATTTTTTAGGGTACCTCCCCTACCCCTAAAGTGGGAATGTTTTTTTTTTCTAGTCAATCCCATGGTGTTGGGTGTCGTTGGAAAGGTCGTTTAAAAATAATGTGAGTTTGTACAAACCATTTTAGGATTCAGGGACGCGTTTGCGAAATATTAAGCTATAAAGTGCTAATTTTTATTAGAGTTAAGTGTGTCCCCCCCTGCCAGCTAAATGGTTGGTTTTGGATATGTAAAAAAATTCACGGCAGTAGTATATATAACGAAATTAAAAGGAAAACTATCACCGCTACATAGGCTCCACAAGTTACCGAGTAATAGTCGACCAACTTAAATTTGCAGTTGCAAAAACATGCTCTCCCATACATCTCATACATTCTGTATGGGAAAACATGTTTTTTAACTACAACGTTAAGTTTGTTGGATAAATTCATCCTAACTACGGAACCCTTCATTGTGCGTGGTTCGACATGCATTTGGCCAGTTTTTGAGTGATTATTTGTATTAAAAGGTTCTTAATAGATTGCAATACAGTTTAAACTTTGTCGTGTATTACATTGAGCTTGTGGTTCTGAAATGATCGGAGATTCTGAATTCAAGCTTATATGATTGAAGGCCGGGAAGGTGACATCTAAGCGAATTCGTTCCGCGAACAACAGTCATGAGTATTGAGTATTCTACTACAATTTGGGAAACAATTTTGAAAGCCTTGTAAAGTACAAGCACTGCTACGGAAAGTCAGTTTTGATGCACAAGGCGATTAACACACGGCACCGCGCACCGCCGCCGACTCTACGGGCTCGACCGCGCGGTCGGGCGGTGTACGTGTGTTAGGCATCAACGGATTTATTAGAGGCCAATGCGACATGAGATACGCTTCACCGCCTATTGCGGCGGTGCGCGGTGCCGTGTGTTAATCACCTTCGCAAAGAGACTATTGTAAAACCGAAAGAGATCATCATTCTCAGTCATAAAGAGTTATCATTCGAGTAACCCCCGGTTAGTAAGAAGAGCGAAGCGTTAGTCACAGCACTGTATCCTTACTGTAGTCACTTGCACGAGTTTCCACACGCTGGTCAGGCAGACCGCTTGAATGTATTGTTGATTCCCAACGACGAACGACGGCTTAGGGTCAGCACAGACCGTGAAGCGACGCGACGCTGCGCGCACTTTTCAACAACTATCGAACTTATTTTCTTCACGAAAAGGTATAATTTCAGTGCGAGGGTTGAGGATACGCGGTGCTGCGCAGCGCGTGTAACTTATAGTGTAAAAAAAAAAATAGATATTGTATCGGATCATAAAAAAGTGCGCGTCGCTTCGCGTCTCGGTGTGAACTGACCCTTTTTCGGACAAGTGGGACTGATTTGATCGACGTTGGTGAGACTTCTCCACAGATTTTGAAGGAATGCTAGATACATAATCAATGAATTACCGGGGAGACGTCTTGACGCATGTCATTTTTTACTGACTCCTAAAAGGAGGAGGTTATCAATTCGGATGTTTAATTTTTTTTTTATGTTCTCCGGGCGTAACTCCCGTCTTTTATACACCGATTTGCAAAATTCTTTTTTTATTGAAAGGGTATATTTCCGAGATAGCCCCATTGCCATTAGGTCAGGATCTGATGATGGGATCCTGGAGAAATCGAGGGAACTCTTCAAATATTATAGGCAGACCTATAGCGATTTGGGTATTTTTTATAGTAACTCGTGCAGTTGCTCTCGGAAAGCACCATTTGGTGAAGTGGAACTGATGATGAAGACCACAGATGGCCACCGGAACTTCTCAATAATAAGTATATCACGGATTGTAATTCGATTAGGTACTTTAATAATGGTTGCCAAAGCAATTTATGCTCGTCACAATTGGCGAAGTACCAGGAGAACTCTTAAACGATTAACGTCCCTGCATCGGGAAAAGCAATATTTTGTAAAAGGTGATGAGCAGTTGACATTAGGCTATTGTAATTTAGATAAATTACAAACTGACTCACAAAAAAGAGAGAAATAAAAACTTTTTTTCACAAAAAAAAAAAAAAACAACCGACTTCTAAAAAAACACTACAAATTGAAAAAGGTAGGTACATAAATACTAATTTATATAAACTGTACTTAGGTAGTTACCTACTAGTTTAATACAGGTAATTTTAAACTCAGCCAAAGAAAATAAAGAAATTTTCTTCTTGGGCCGAGTTTACAATTAGCTATGTAAACAATTCTACTAATAAAAAACAATTTAAGTAGTAAAAACTAAAACCCAACTACGACTAAAAAGGTATAAACAAGACACCTTAGACAGACAAATTAAAAATCCGGAGTCACACGTGTTATAAATCGAACAGACTACTTGTGTTTCCGGATTTTTAATTTGTCTGTCTGTGGTGTCTTGTTTATACTTTTTTAGTCGTAGTTGGGTTTTAGGTTTTATTATTTTATTTTTTTTTAGTTTTTTTGGGTTTATAATATATATATTTTTGAAATGTGCTCATTAAGCCCTTTTATTTGATACCCAACATCGTCCGATTAAACAATTTTTTTTTTAAATCCCGTCAGGAACTTATGTCCTCTAGAGGGCGCCATTTTTTATTTAATGT
This sequence comes from Lithophane leautieri, assembly GCA_949152455.1. NCBI lineage: Eukaryota > Metazoa > Arthropoda > Insecta > Lepidoptera > Noctuidae > Lithophane > Lithophane leautieri. Next base: position 18,547,742 of record OX424467.1, read on the forward strand.
GACGTCACATTGCCTATAAACAGCGGACGAACAAGACGCTTCCAACGATACCTCATTTGTTAAATTGTGATGATTTGTTTAGAAGATATGAGAGAACAGATGAACATACATACATATATACATAATTTTTTTTTGTAGGAAGGTGACTAGAAGCATAATCACTATAATGTTCCCACTGCTGGGACACAGGTGGATTACATCCCACTCCCTCTCACAGCGAGGCTCTGTGAGAGGGAGTGGGATGTAATCCACCACGCAGGCCCAGTGCGGGGTGGGAGATGTCACAGGTCTTCGAATCTTTGGTTCTAGGACATGCCGGTTTCCTCTCGATGTTTCCTTCACCGTTTTGAGAGCAGTGGTGACGAAATAATTTATACAAAGTAAAGAGCCTGTCAGGGTTCGAACCTACGACCTACAACTCGTAAGTTGCGGCCATTACCACTGGGCCATCACTGCTCTTCTACTACGACTAGAGGCGAATTAGCGAGAAAAATAAATGTTTCGCCGTTCTAGTTATCTTTTAGTCACCAGCCCTTCAAATATCACCTGTGTAAAATTTTATGTGGAAATAGATATAGCGAATTTTAAGTTGAAAACTAAGGAAAGTAACGCCTATTAATATCAGAGTTTTTAATATCGTAAATTATTATCTTAAACTTTGACAGGCTCAACAACAATACATTCAACAGTCATCACCGTCAATCACTCGTAGCACGACAGTACGCGGTTGTTACGTGACATCGGGTGTCAGAAACAGTTACGTCTTGTAGAGCTCCGTCTCTGTCACACATACATGTGGGTCTCTTTTACACATACGTGTGTCGCTTTCTAAAGCTCGATGTGCATATTTCCGGCCGCACATTGTGGTGCAGTGCACTTACCGCTTGACTTCGGGCGGGTTGGCCTGCGCGGGCGCCGGCGTCACTTGTATCTGATTGCTCGTCACGTGCGTTTGGCTCTCGCTCACTCCGTCGTTTACTTGTACCTGTGGAAGAATAATTAGTTTGTTAAGGTTTACTTAAGTTTAATAAAATAAAAATGCAGTTGGTTGCATAAGACACAATAGTCTTTTTATTTTAACAGTGGTATAGCGCATGATCTATACAGAGCAGACAAGGGCCCGTGTGTCCGATGTCTTCATTTATACATAACACAAAACGTCTAAATACACTTTTGACATGTATTCAACATACAAATAATTATGTTGAATGCGTGTCTAATGTGGTTTTAAAATTGATACGCAGATGAAAAACCTTACACCGGTCGTTTCATTTTCAGAAACTGTCATTATTTTTGTTTGGTACTTAAACGGAATGTAATCGTACCTGTACGGTGACGGGCGTGGAGTTAACGATAGCGCTGTCGTTGGTGTCGCTGGCGACCGACACGCCGTTGTTGTTGTTGCCGTTGTTGTTGTTGTTGTTGTTGTTGCTGGGCACGGTCAGCGGCGGCAGCGGCGACGACACGCTGTCGGCGTGCTGCTTGCACAGGACTGCACATCTGTAAGAAATAACACATTGTTGTACCACTAAAGATTTCAAAGAAAACTTGAGTGAAATAATAACATAACACGAGTTACAAACAATCGCGCGTTAGATACAAATTGACATTTTCTTATACAGTCGACACTCAATTAGAAGATAGCAACTCTTTGGAAAAAGCAATCCGTTTTATAACGTAATCGTGTTTGGTTTTAATTGTCATTCCCATTTTACGTGGCAAGGTTGAACCTTATGTTAGGGAAAGACACACGTAACGACTTTTTTTCTTAAATCATGTTTTTGAACTTAGCTCTTCAAATAATATTACCCTAATATTATTATTATTTTTTATTATATTAATATTTTTGTTTCCAGGACTGCATCAAGGTAAAAAAAAAAACAAATGCGTTTTTATGACTAAAAAAACAACCGACTCCAAAAAAAAAGTGGAAAATAACTTTAATTTCGAAAGTCGTTGTCTTTGGTTTTCAATTTTCGTTTTTTGCCACCGACTTCCGAAATTTAAAGTTATTTTTCACTTTTTTAGTGTTATTTTTGGAAGTCGGTTGTTTTTTTTTTTTCACTTTTTAGTTGTGGTACCTTACCCCACATAAATTCGAATACCTGCTATGTCAATAACAGTGACGGAGTCAAATAAAATATCATCTAAATAGACTAAGTGGGAAAAATACGTAATTATTGAACCTAACTCCAAGCAAAGTTAATAAAATTTATATAGGACCACACGGGAAGCACCAGCTTTCAAATAAAAAAAGAATCATCAAAATCGGTTCACCCAGTCGAAAATTCTGAGGTAACAAACATTTAAAAAAAAAATACAGACGAATTGATAACCTCCTCTTTTTTTTTGAAGTCGGTTAAAAATTGAGGCAAAATAGTTAACGGGATTTTGGTTACATTATGTAAAAAAAAAATTAAACTAATATCTTGCGCTAGTACAATATGTTTAACTTGTTGTATAGTGTATTAAATATTTAATTTGGTAATTTCATGCAAAAAAATCGCTGTTAATATTTTTGCTTGAAGGTATAGGTAATATGGCATACTATGGTGGGCAATTTTTTTTCGTAATCTCCTTTTATCAAAATTTGTAATACCTTATCTCTTCGACAAACGTTTCATACAAACATGTCTGTTAATATTTTTCTACCACGTCAAACTCTACACATTAAAGGAAAAAAAAAAAAACTGTTTTAAATTAATGCAAAGTTAGCCTACAATTCGGCGTAAGTTCTTCCCCAGGCTAAATGTGATGTTCACGTTTACAATATTACAACTATATATAGCCTTACTAAGTGGTCCTGTGACTGTACCACCGCCTCTTATAGCAGTATTATTTTAATATTACTTCACAATAATATTGCACAGTGTTTGGCCCCCGCCCACTAACCGGTCGCACAGCCCTTGCTTGATGGAGTTCTGCAGACAGCCCGACGTGGTGATGGTGATGAGCTTGTGGCCCACCAGCCACGTCATCGACTGCCCGCCGCTGAACAGGAACTCCGCCGTGTCGCTCCTGAAACGAGCACACGATAGTTGACACTGAGAAAAATATCTTATGAATGTTAATTAATTGATTCCGGCGTGACTGCGGAAATCTATAAATATAAAAGGCAAGGGTGACTGAGATATCAACGCACAGCCTAAACTGCTGGTCCTACAGACATGAAATTTGGAGGGTGTGTTCTTTATGAAGAGTAAGTTTCCACTAAGAAACGATTTTTCGAAATTCCACCCCTAAGAGGGTGAAACCGGGGGATTTCGTTTGTACGAAAAATCTTATTCGTTGAGTTAATAGACTTGAAACTTGGCTCGAATAATTATCTAAGTAAATTATAAAGTTTCTCATTTTTAGTTTTTATGAACTACCCCTAAACGAAGATTGGGGTGTCAAAGTTTGTATAGAAGAATTTTAACGTGCTGTCCTATTAACTTAACGACATTTGTCTATGAATTAGCAGTATTTTTATTTTGGACATTTGTATGGGCAATATTTTTAATTTGACATTATTATTTTTAAATTTGTGTAATGAATGAATCTGATTTAATTTGTTTTTACATTCTTTACTTGACATAGGTACATCACACGCTTTTAACACTTACCTACTCTTTACTTAAAATGGTGGAATCTTAATTTATTTTTATTTTATTTTTTATTTTGACATACATAATATTATAGCAGGGAATTGCAAATGTTTTACGTTTTAATTTAATTTATTTGGTTATTGTTTTAATTATGATTTATATTGTAATTGTTTTAATTTTATAATTTTAGTGTAAAATTAAGATACAATGTAAAAATTGTTATTGAAATAAATGAAATGAATGAAAAACTCGAAACTCAGTATTTATACTTAAAACCAAAAATAAAGAATAATGTGTACTAGAGTTTTTCAAAAATTTACCCCTAACGGGCTGAAAATGGGTAGTCTAAGTCACAGCTCAAACCACTGAACGAATTGGGCTGAAATTTGGCACACAGATAGTTATTAGGACGTGGGCATCCACTAAGAGATGATGATTCCTTTTGTCAAAATATAAATTTTTGCATGCTATGTTATATCTTAGCGAAACATGTTGAGCTACTGTAATAATATTAACATCAATGTATACCATGTTTTACGCAAATAAATAATTTACTTACTTACTTACTTACTTACTAAGAAAGGGTTTTTGGAAATTCGTCCTGAAAGGGGGTGAAAAGCGGGGATTTCAGGAAGCGAGGATACAGTTTATATGAAAAATCTTATTCCTTCAGTTATTCAACTTCAAACTTGGCAATACTTGCCATAGTGAATAATAAAGATTGTAACTTTTAGTTTTTTAAGCAATCTGTCACATAGACGAATAACGGGGCGGCAAAGAGGGTAAGTAAAAATTTTAACACGCTGTCACCACGCCAGGTGTCCTCGAAGGGTTGGTCAGAAGTGTAGCGCGTCACTGCAGAGTGACGTGCCCCACTACCGTATTACTGTGTGCGTACAACGCGGTGGTGGGGCGTGTCACTTCAGAGTGGACAAGCTTTCCACCCACATTTTGCCAGTTATGTTTTAAGTCCCATGCAACAGAGGGCGAACTTATTGCCATCAACCGGGGACAAATCCAGATAGAAAAACTCAATAACACTTTGCCCGACCCGAATATCGATCCCAGGAATTTATGCTTAGCAGTAGCTCTTGCGATATTGTTGGCTTTGCATCAAAATCTGCCGAGCCTTTTCCAAACTATGTTGGGGTCGGCTTTCAGTCTAACCGGATGCAGCTGAATATCAGTATTCTACATGGAGCGACTGCCTATCTGACCTCCACAACCTAGTTCCATTATTGGTTGTACATATTATTCTTTTATTATAAGTCTTCCGAATATTATAATATTCCGAAAGTAATAAATGAAGTTTGTAAGTAAATTTATTACAAGAAAAGAATTGTCGTGGCTGCAAAATTGCATTATAAAAATGAAGAAATAGTTTTGTTGATGTAACTTTGCTGAGATATGCATATTTTGAGGAAGATAAACCGCAAGGAACATTATTAATTGGTTTCTCAAAAACGCTCAACTAGCCTAACATGAGAATACACATCTACCTTAGCTATAAGCACTGCACCAATGGTAGGCTAGTTGATATGAGGGCAAGTAAGTAGAAAGTGGTAACGCGTTTTAGGAGCTGTCTTTAGTATGTCTTGGCGCTCAAAAAGTGTCGATTTTGTATCTTAAGGCCTCATTTACGGAGATGCGGGGCGTCGAGCGTGGCGTTGGAAGGCGCGGCCCGCACTGGATTAGAAAATATGGCGTTGTATGAGTGCGTTTACGGAGAAGCCATTTTACATGCGTTTGCTTGAAATGGAGCGTTTTTTGCGGCGGAGCCCGCGGATGGCATCGCCGCGTCACACGCAGCGGCTATTTTGGATGAACCGATGCCCGCGGCGGAACTTCTGCCAGTTTTATTTGAAAATCGCACAACGGAGACTTAGTCACCGTCGCAATGGAGTACGATATGATCGACTTTGCAAGTTGCGCTCCCATCTCTCGCTAACCGATAAGTAGTCGGTTTGATTGAGTACCCCTTGTGTTTCACGTCGCCCGCCGCGCGCTTCGCTACACGCGTGACGTGTCGCGGCGGGCGCAGCGGCGCGCCCCGCCACAGTTCCCGTGTCGCATCTCTACGAACAACATCGTACATTGCCATATGTTTGTGTTTACGCGTGCAATCGTAAGTGCGCGCCACGAAACGCTACGCTTCACGCGGTGCGCAACGCCCCGCCGTCTTCGTAAATGAGGCCTAATTGAATAGTCCACCTGTGCAGTTTGACGCTACAGGTATACCGCGCCAGCATTTCGAGGCAGGTCTCGTTGAGCTCCACGTGGAAGTACTCACCTGTGCGGCTTGACGCTGCAGGGTGTGGAGGTATAGCGCGCCAGCAGGTCGAGGCAGGTCTCGGTGAGCTCCACGTGGAAGTACTCACCTGTGCGGCTTGACGCTGCAGGGTGTGGAGGTATAGCGCGCCAGCAGGTCGAGGCAGGTCTCGGTGAGCTCCACGTGGAAGTACTCACCTGTGCGGCTTGACGCTGCAGGGTGTGGAGGTATAGCGCGCCAGCAGGTCGAGGCAGGTCTCGGTGAGCTCCACGTGGAAGTACTCACCTGTGCGGCTTGACGCTGCAGGGTGTGGAGGTATAGCGCGCCAGCAGGTCGAGGCAGGTCTCGGTGAGCTCCACGTGGAAGTACTCACCTGTGCGGCTTGACGCTGCAGGGTGTGGAGGTATAGCGCGCCAGCAGGTCGAGGCAGGTCTCGGTGAGCTCCACGTGGAAGTACTCACCTGTGCGGCTTGACGCTGCAGGGTGTGGAGGTATAGCGCGCCAGCAGGTCGAGGCAGGTCTCGGTGAGCTCCACGTGGAAGTACTCACCTGTGCGGCTTGACGCTGCAGGGTGTGGAGGTATAGCGCGCCAGCAGGTCGAGGCAGGTCTCGGTGAGCTCCACGTGGAAGTACTCACCTGTGCGGCTTGACGCTGCAGGGTGTGGAGGTATAGCGCGCCAGCAGGTCGAGGCAGGTCTCGGTGAGCTCCACGTGGAAGTACTCACCTGTGCGGCTTGACGCTGCAGGGTGTGGAGGTATAGCGCGCCAGCAGGTCGAGGCAGGTCTCGGTGAGCTCCACGTGGAAGTACTCACCTGTGCGGCTTGACGCTGCAGGGTGTGGAGGTATAGCGCGCCAGCAGGTCGAGGCAGGTCTCGGTGAGCTCCACGTGGAAGTACTCACCTGTGCGGCTTGACGCTGCAGGGTGTGGAGGTATAGCGCGCCAGCAGGTCGAGGCAGGTCTCGGTGAGCTCCACGTGGAAGTACTCACCTGTGCGGCTTGACGCTGCAGGGTGTGGAGGTATAGCGCGCCAGCAGGTCGAGGCAGGTCTCGGTGAGCTCCACGTGGAAGTACTCACCTGTGCGGCTTGACGCTGCAGGGTGTGGAGGTATAGCGCGCCAGCAGGTCGAGGCAGGTCTCGGTGAGCTCCACGTGGAAGTACTCACCTGTGCGGCTTGACGCTGCAGGGTGTGGAGGTATAGCGCGCCAGCAGGTCGAGGCAGGTCTCGGTGAGCTCCACGTGGAAGTACTCACCTGTGCGGCTTGACGCTGCAGGGTGTGGAGGTATAGCGCGCCAGCAGGTCGAGGCAGGTCTCGGTGAGCTCCACGTGGAAGTACTCACCTGTGCGGCTTGACCCTGCAGGGTGTGGAGGTATAGCGCGCCAGCAGGTCGAGGCAGGTCTCGGTGAGCTCCACGTGGAAGTACTCACCTGTGCGGCTTGACGCTGCAGGGTGTGGAGGTATAGCGCGCCAGCAGGTCGAGGCAGGTCTCGGTGAGCTCCACGTGGAAGTACTCACCTGTGCGGCTTGACGCTGCAGGGTGTGGAGGTATAGCGCGCCAGCAGGTCGAGGCAGGTCTCGGTGAGCTCCACGTGGAAGTACTCACCTGTGCGGCTTGACGCTGCAGGGTGTGGAGGTATAGCGCGCCAGCAGGTCGAGGCAGGTCTCGGTGAGCTCCACGTGGAAGTACTCACCTGTGCGGCTTGACGCTGCAGGGTGTGGAGGTATAGCGCGCCAGCAGGTCGAGGCAGGTCTCGGTGAGCTCCACGTGGAAGTACTCACCTGTGCGGCTTGACGCTGCAGGGTGTGGAGGTATAGCGCGCCAGCAGGTCGAGGCAGGTCTCGTTGAGCTCCACGTGGAAGTACTCACCTGTGCGGCTTGACGCTGCAGGGTGTGGAGGTATAGCGCGCCAGCAGGTCGAGGCAGGTCTCGTTGAGCTCCACGTGGAAGTACTCACCTGTGCGGCTTAACGCTGCAGGGTGTGGAGGTATAGCGCGCCAGCAGGTCGAGGCAGGTCTCGGTGAGCTCCACGTGGAAGTACTCACCTGTGCGGCTTGACGCTGCAGGGTGTGGAGGTATAGCGCGCCAGCAGGTCGAGGCAGGTCTCGGTGAGCTCCACGTGGAAGTACTCACCTGTGCGGCTTGACGCTGCAGGGTGTGGAGGTATAGCGCGCCAGCAGGTCGAGGCAGGTCTCGGTGAGCTCCACGTGGAAGTACTCACCTGTGCGGCTTGACGCTGCAGGGTGTGGAGGTATAGCGCGCCAGCAGGTCGAGGCAGGTCTCGGTGAGCTCCACGTGGAAGTACTCACCTGTGCGGCTTGACGCTGCAGGGTGTGGAGGTATAGCGCGCCAGCAGGTCGAGGCAGGTCTCGGTGAGCTCCACGTGGAAGTACTCACCTGTGCGGCTTGACGCTGCAGGGTGTGGAGGTATAGCGCGCCAGCAGGTCGAGGCAGGTCTCGGTGAGCTCCACGTGGAAGTACTCACCTGTGCGGCTTGACGCTGCAGGGTGTGGAGGTATAGCGCGCCAGCAGGTCGAGGCAGGTCTCGGTGAGCTCCACGTGGAAGTACTCACCTGTGCGGCTTGACGCTGCAGGGTGTGGAGGTATAGCGCGCCAGCAGGTCGAGGCAGGTCTCGGTGAGCTCCACGTGGAAGTACTCACCTGTGCGGCTTGACGCTGCAGGGTGTGGAGGTATAGCGCGCCAGCAGGTCGAGGCAGGTCTCGGTGAGCTCCACGTGGAAGGCGGCGGAGGCCGAGGCGGAGGCCGACGTGCCTCCCGAGCGCCCCCCCAGCGGTGCGCGGGATACTGCTTTTGAACCCTACAGACAACACAGCTTTAAAGAACACAGGTAGATTCGGCTGCAGAAAATAATAGAAGATGTATGTGTATGTTTTTATTTTTGTAAATTGTTCACCACAAACTGCAGTATTGTTTCTCCTTCTTACTTTAAATCCGTCCAAAGGTTGTCTTAAAAAGATCGTTTTTAGCGAGAAGCCCGTCCATTATGTCACCTTTAAAGGGGATGCGCTAAGGGAGCCCACGAAGTTAAAATTTTCTTACCTTTTTACACTCTCTAAGTTCATGAAAGTGCATTGAATGACTATATCAATCATGAAATCATGAAATTTGGCACTTATATGAACTTAAGGAGTTGTATTGCTGATTCTAAAGATTACAATTCTTTAAATCCATATTTGTTACGCCCGCAAATCATATTTAGATCAACATACAACCTGATACTGACTTGCAAATTGCAAAAAACGTAAGAAAATTTGCATTTCGCGGGCTACCTTAGCGCATCCCCCTTAAGTAAAACTTCTACTTTTTTATTTGTAATCCATATGGTGTACAGTCGAACAAGCTGTTTGGTATACAGGTAGATAACTTGCAACTACTTTAAACAGTTTTGATGACTTGCCGCCATTACCGCCACAAGTCATGTTGCGATGACATGCCACCACTACCGCCACAGATCATGTAGAAACAGCGGCTGGGCGAGTCTAATAATATGCAGATTATTCAATAATTTTGGACTTGGCCATATGCAGAAAACAATAAATTGTTGTAGTTTTGTAATAAATTTTACTCGACTACGACAAACCCAAAAGGAAGGATTATGATTGTTTGATCAATTTTTTAGGGTTCCGTACCTCAAAAGGAAAAATGGAACCCTAGAGGATCACTCGTGTGTCTGTCCATCTGTCACAACTAATTTGCTCCGAACCCAATGGACAGATTTAGTTGAAAGGTACACATATGTATTTCTATGACCCAAACACGGACGTGTAACGAAAATAAAAGAATTTTGAATATGGGGTCACTTTTGGGGGGCAAATTAGAAAATTAAAGAAAAGTTAGCAAACTGTACCGTGTGACATATCAAATAAAAAGGCTTGTTACGAGGATCTCGAATACATTTTTTTTTATACATTTAAAACAAAAACTTTTAAATATATGAAAATAGACGGAACTTGACCATTCCGCTTATCTCCGAAATTAATGAGCATAAAAATTGAAAAAAAAAAAATACTGAATTTTTTTAGTTCTATACTTATAGATTACAGGAAAACCTATAAGAAGTCTATGGGCTTAAAACAACATGGTAAATCTCCTAATATTGTGCGTACAAACTTACATTTGCAGTTGGAACATATGGGAGAACATGTTATTCAACTACAATGTTAAACTTGTTCTTGGGATAAATTCATCTCAAATACGGAACCCTTCATTGTGCGTGGTCTGAAACGCACTTGGGCGGTTTTTTTTTACAAGATATTAGGTTATCTGAGCTATTAGCTGAAACTCTAACATACAATCTTACTTACCTTATGGCCTATTTTGATTGTTAACCATATTTTATCACTTGAAGGTGCAAATAATCTATTTTTACTTAATTATGTTTATTATTGTTACTTATTATTCCACTGTATTATCTCTATAAAGTTGCGTAATTAAATTATTTTTTTCGTCAACGTCACCCCTGTGAAGTGAGACAAAAAACGCGCGAAATGCATTCCGCCTTCGTTCGTAATTGTCCTTAGTTTTATAAAAATTGAGTGTGTCTTCCTCAAGTAGTGAAAGTAAAGTATTATATGGACTCCAGAGAACATTGCATCGGAAGTCAAAAATGTGTTAAAAAGAATCTATTTTTATTCAAAGTTGCGCTTACTTATTTTCACATAGAGGGTGATAAAAACCAGAGTGTCTACCTCAGGAGCAACGCTATTTTAAGCTCGAGTGACGTACTTTGAATCCCTCACGGGCTCACGATGCTACTCTAGATTCCTTCGCTCCGCTTTGGATTCAAAGAAACACTCTCGCCTTTAACATAGTTGTTTGCTGCTTAGGCAAAGAATCTTATATTACTCGTATGATACCAAACTTTATCAAGTTTCCAGCAAGACTGTAATCTTCCATGTTATCTACCAGCAACTTTTTTACCGCAACACAAAAATGTGCTGTTACATTGCTGGAACAATGTTGTGCAACTTTTGTTTCCCGTGAACACGGGGCTGCCTAGCAACAGAAAACCAGTTGCTAGATGGGGCAATCTCATCTCAGCGACAATCAGTGACAAAAATGTAGGTAAATTAGAGGTATTTTTTATTAAGACAGAATAGAATGTGATTGTTCTTAAAAATACGGGAATTACTCCTCAGGCGTCTGAAGAGGTTTAACTGCAAGTAAAAATGACTCACCAGACTCGAGCTGCGCTGCCTGTTGGAGGAGTCCTCGTTGGCACTCTGGAAGTGGTTGCTCTTGTACTGCAGCTGCTCCTCGAATGGCATGATGATGTAGTTGTGCAAGCCCTGCGACAAGCGAGCGGTCAGTTGGCGACCCAGTCGTGTGGTGGCTCATGGCCGGCGGAAATGGGACTGAATAGTTTCGTAATCAGAAATTTCGATGGTGGCGATCCTACTAAAATTATAAACTAGCTTTTATGTTAATGTATTGAGATTTTTGTGCTATATCTAAGTATAGTACACATACAATTTGCGCAATAAATTCTCTTACTGATAGTGAAAACCCTATCAAAATCCATTGTGCAGTTATAGGACGTCACACAGACATATGCATAGATGCAAAAGTGTGTGTTGGTCAGTTATTCCATGACGGAGCAACGGATCGCGCAGATTGTTTGCATAGGCGTAGTTAGTAGGCGGGTGTGAAATCTCAGGCTACTTTTGACCTCAGAAAAATGCACGGTTCCTGTGTGATAGACCACGGGAGAGAAGCGCAGGTAAAACCTAGTGTTATTTTTACCCGCCTTCGGCGCGAACCTATGATTTAGACCCGTATGTATGTATCTGTTCCCTCATAACTTCTAAACTACTCATCATAATTTGACAAATGAGGTATCGTTAAAAAAAAGCAGCTGTTCCCTACATTTATGTTCACATAACAACTGTACGGAACATCTGATTTTTGTTTCGCGATATCAGGTTTGGTTCCGTTTTAAATGTTGTTCATAATGATGAGTAAAGTCGTGTTTACGTATTGGACACTAATTACCAGTCACCGCACAGTCATATATACTACAACCGTGAATTTTTTCCCACATCCAAAACCAATCATTTCGCTGGCAGGCAGGCGCACTTGACTCTAATTCGCAAAAGAATCTCTGAATCCGAAAATGGTTTTCACACACACAATATTTTTGAACGATCTTTCCAACGACAACCAACACCAAAAGATAGACGAGAAAAAAAACATTCCCACTTTACGTATAGGACAGGTAACATATACATTTTTTTTTTTTTCATGGTTTTATTTTACCACTTAGTTGGCGTGATTAATATGTATAACCATGCTATATTACAGCTTTCTAGTACTAAGAGTCTAAGCTAAACCGTGGATAGACAGACAGACGGACATGGCGAAACTATAAGGATTCCTTGTTGACTACGGAACCCTAAAATTCCGGAGTCACACGTATTCTGTTCGATTGATTCCCTAACTCGGCGTGTGCCTCCGGTTTTTAATTTGTCTGTCTCTAATGTCTTGTTTATACCTTTTTTGGCGTAGTTGGGTTTTATTTTTTACTAGCTTCCTCACGCGGCTTCGCCCGCGTGGTTTGTCGATAAAAAGTAGCCCATGTCCTTCCAAGGGATGCCATCTTTCTCCTTGCCAAATTTTATCGAAATCCGTTCAGTGGTTTAGGTGTGAAAAGGTAACATACAGACAGACAGGGTTACTTTCGAATTTATAATACTAGTATGGATAAGCATCACTTTGTTGGGACAGATATAATATGACGGTACAGAAATGCCAAATGCAACTTACGTGTATAATAAATCGCACGAAGTTCCGCCTGTAGGAGAGGCGACACTTGAGGAACCACGCGGCGATGACGTGGTGCGCCAGCGACACCACGTAGTGGTTGTAGCGCGACGGGTTGGTGTAGGGCAGCAGGATCGCGAACACCGACATGTACTGGTCCTCCACGAACGACGCGAACACCTTCGGCAGCCGCGTCAGGGCTGCGCACGAATGGATGTGAGAGGACACGCCACGACGGAACGAAGGCTTAAACTAAAGAATACCTCCCGCACGAGTCATCTACGTCAGTGTCGAGCATGTAATTCTCCTACTGTATCTATAGCAGTAGAAGAATTACAAATCAGAAATACAGCAGCAGTACAGTACCTTTAAGAAAGCACATGGAATTACACGCGTGTAACACAGAAATATGTGACTAAGAACATGGACTACAAAACAAAACTTTTCCTAAAACTCCGTGTGCCTGAACTGTTACTGCAGTAAATTTGTCGTACCAACATTCATATACTGGCGAGCACACCGCGATGATTGCTGGTACTCACTGGACAAGAACTCGAGCATGGGGCTGGCGATGGCCTTAGTGTCGGAGATCTTGGACAGGTCCAGCAGCACCTCCGGCAGCATCTTCACCATGGTCTCGCGCGTCTCCAGCGTGAAGATCGTCAGCGCGTTGATGTACGGCTGCGGCGTCCGGAGCACTGTGGGAGGGATATACTACATTTATAGCTAGCGATAGTGATGAATGGGTGTGGAAATCGGTACGGGATGTCTATGCGCAGGTTAAGCAGGGCAGGCAGAAGGCTGGCGTGAAGACGCCTGTCTTAATTCGGGCCTAAAATACTCACGTTTTTGTGGGGTTTGGTATCAAATATTCCAATGAGTAAGAAAGCTGTATAATTATGTTGTACTCACCCATGCCGTACTTGAGCAGACAGCGCACTATCCTCTGCTGCGTCTGCGGCTCGAGGTAGCTGTGGTAGGGCGCGAGCGAGGCCAGCCCGGGGAGGGCCGTGCTGTGGAACTCGGATACTAATAGCTTTTGACCGTTTCCCACACGGAGGCACTCGGGGAAGTTGAGGCTGCGGTCTGATATCTGTAACACATTTAATGAATGCCATCAGTTTTTCCTTAAAAATATTCATCCCTTTTCCTTTCAGGTCCAAACGGAAGGACGGGTCCACACCAGCGGCAGCGCCCGCAGCACGCGCGCCAGCACGGCCCAGTCCTTCTGGCGCGTCCGGACGTAACATATGTCTCTCACCAGGCGGCGCTAGTTACCATGGAGCAGAGCGTGGAGGCCAGCATGTCGAGGTCCTGCGCGCGGCGCCCCAGCGCCAGCGCGCGCGCCTGCAGCAGCAGCGGCAGCGCCCGCAGCACGCGCGCCAGCACGGCCCAGTCCTTCTGGCGCGTCCGGACGTAACATATGTCTCTCACCAGGCGGCGCTAGTTACCATGGAGCAGAGCGTGGAGGCCAGCATGTCGAGGTCCTGCGCGCGGCGCCCCAGCGCCAGCGCGCGCGCCTGCAGCAGCAGCGGCAGCGCCCGCAGCACGCGCGCCAGCACGGCCCAGTCCTTCTGGCGCGTCCGGACGTAACATATGTCTCTCACCAGGCGGCGCTAGTTACCATGGAGCAGAGCGTGGAGGCCAGCATGTCGAGGTCCTGCGCGCGGCGCCCCAGCGCCAGCGCGCGCGCCTGCAGCAGCAGCGGCAGCGCCCGCAGCACGCGCGCCAGCACGGCCCAGTCCTTCTGGCGCGTCCGGACGTAACATATGTCTCTCACCAGGCGGCGCTAGTTACCATGGAGCAGAGCGTGGAGGCCAGCATGTCGAGGTCCTGCGCGCGGCGCCCCAGCGCCAGCGCGCGCGCCTGCAGCAGCAGCGGCAGCGCCCGCAGCACGCGCGCCAGCACGGCCCAGTCCTTCTGGCGCGTCCGGACGTAACATATGTCTCTCACCAGGCGGCGCTAGTTACCATGGAGCAGAGCGTGGAGGCCAGCATGTCGAGGTCCTGCGCGCGGCGCCCCAGCGCCAGCGCGCGCGCCTGCAGCAGCAGCGGCAGCGCCCGCAGCACGCGCGCCAGCACGGCCCAGTCCTTCTGGCGCGTCCGGACGTAACATATGTCTCTCACCAGGCGGCGCTAGTTACCATGGAGCAGAGCGTGGAGGCCAGCATGTCGAGGTCCTGCGCGCGGCGCCCCAGCGCCAGCGCGCGCGCCTGCAGCAGCAGCGGCAGCGCCCGCAGCACGCGCGCCAGCACGGCCCAGTCCTTCTGGCGCGTCCGGACGTAACATATGTCTCTCACCAGGCGGCGCTAGTTACCATGGAGCAGAGCGTGGAGGCCAGCATGTCGAGGTCCTGCGCGCGGCGCCCCAGCGCCAGCGCGCGCGCCTGCAGCAGCAGCGGCAGCGCCCGCAGCACGCGCGCCAGCACGGCCCAGTCCTTCTGGCGCGTCCGGACGTAACATATGTCTCTCACCAGGCGGCGCTAGTTACCATGGAGCAGAGCGTGGAGGCCAGCATGTCGAGGTCCTGCGCGCGGCGCCCCAGCGCCAGCGCGCGCGCCTGCAGCAGCAGCGGCAGCGCCCGCAGCACGCGCGCCAGCACGGCCCAGTCCTTCTGGCGCGTCCGGACGTAACATATGTCTCTCACCAGGCGGCGCTAGTTACCATGGAGCAGAGCGTGGAGGCCAGCATGTCGAGGTCCTGCGCGCGGCGCCCCAGCGCCAGCGCGCGCGCCTGCAGCAGCAGCGGCAGCGCCCGCAGCACGCGCGCCAGCACGGCCCAGTCCTTCTGGCGCGTCCGGACGTAACATATGTCTCTCACCAGGCGGCGCTAGTTACCATGGAGCAGAGCGTGGAGGCCAGCATGTCGAGGTCCTGCGCGCGGCGCCCCAGCGCCAGCGCGCGCGCCTGCAGCAGCAGCGGCAGCGCCCGCAGCACGCGCGCCAGCACGGCCCAGTCCTTCTGGCGCGTCCGGACGTAACATATGTCTCTCACCAGGCGGCGCTAGTTACCATGGAGCAGAGCGTGGAGGCCAGCATGTCGAGGTCCTGCGCGCGGCGCCCCAGCGCCAGCGCGCGCGCCTGCAGCAGCAGCGGCAGCGCCCGCAGCACGCGCGCCAGCACGGCCCAGTCCTTCTGGCGCGTCCGGACGTAACATATGTCTCTCACCAGGCGGCGCTAGTTACCATGGAGCAGAGCGTGGAGGCCAGCATGTCGAGGTCCTGCGCGCGGCGCCCCAGCGCCAGCGCGCGCGCCTGCAGCAGCAGCGGCAGCGCCCGCAGCACGCGCGCCAGCACGGCCCAGTCCTTCTGGCGCGTCCGGACGTAACATATGTCTCTCACCAGGCGGCGCTAGTTACCATGGAGCAGAGCGTGGAGGCCAGCATGTCGAGGTCCTGCGCGCGGCGCCCCAGCGCCAGCGCGCGCGCCTGCAGCAGCAGCGGCAGCGCCCGCAGCACGCGCGCCAGCACGGCCCAGTCCTTCTGGCGCGTCCGGACGTAACATATGTCTCTCACCAGGCGGCGCTAGTTACCATGGAGCAGAGCGTGGAGGCCAGCATGTCGAGGTCCTGCGCGCGGCGCCCCAGCGCCAGCGCGCGCGCCTGCAGCAGCAGCGGCAGCGCCCGCAGCACGCGCGCCAGCACGGCCCAGTCCTTCTCGCGCGTCAGCGCCGCCGCCAGCAGTCGCGCCGCGCGCCCCACCGGCAGCAAGCACGCGCCCTGCCACATCATACACGACCAATTATGTCAGACAACATATCAACCGGCCTGACATGACGAGCGCGAGGACGTTCTCTTTGTCGATTTGGCAACTATTCTGTCGTCAACCTAAGGCCTAACATGACCGTAAGGCTTCTTGTATATGACGCCGGAGCTGCACCGATGACGCCGGACCGCAAGATGAAGAAACTTCATAATATCTCACAATGAGTGTAAAAGCTATGCGGCACCACCGCACACGGTGCGGCACATGGGCGATATATATTCGTATACACAAACATGCGGTGCGGCGCCGGGGCGCCTCCGTCGTCGTGTAAAGGAAGCCTAGCTCGAGTAAACTCGATAAAGGCAATTTGATACTTCTTTATCTCGCGACGAGGGACCAATGTAGCAAGTTATTAAACACAAATAATTTTTATCATAGCAACATCGGCTCAAGATAATTTTCATTAATTCATTTTGCGCATGGAATTATATTAATATGTTTACTATGTCATTAGCATAAATGACTAGTAATTTCTTATTATCAATAAGAACATCGTTTTTTGGCTACACTCCTCTTCCAGCTGCGCTACAATTTTACTAGCTCTTATTGCTTTTTCTGCTATTACAATCGACACAAAGATATCTGTTTTAAGTCACAATAAGCAAAGAACATAAATTATTTTGTAATATATATAATTATTGCCAGGATAACCTTTTAACCGCAAACCCGCAAAAAGTTAGTAAAAGTCACAAACTGAAAAAGGGATTATTATTGTTTTAAACAATAGTTTCGAATTTGGAATTAACTTTTCTTTATACCCTGACTCTTTATTAAGTACTATTAAATTTATTTATTTATTTATTTAAGTAACATGGGAGACTTACAGCTAAAACAAACAGATCAAGAACAGTATATTAGTTGGAAAGCCAATTACAGGTCTCCACGTATAAAATACAGAGTAAAAAAAAAAGTAAAATTCTAAGGACATTCACACCAAGTTACAATAGACTACAGCATAGTAACTATGTTGCTCGCACTGCATAACAACCATCTTATCACTACAAATGAACCACATGGCCTACATGAAAAAGTTACGGCTTAAGCACTTCCTGGCCGACGACACACTAGTTAGGAACGGATCTATATCGTACTGGTTACAAAGCTTATTAAAGTTTCTGCTTGCACGCACAATGGACGAATTCTGCCTATAATTGGTTGAAGAAAATGGCACGCGCAAAGGTGGATTGTAACGCTTAGACTTCCTGGGAATGTTGAAATAAAATTTTGACAAAATATCTGGACAGTTTATTGTATTGTTAAAGATTTTCAATAAACACACACAGTCAGAGATCTCGCGGCGGTTGAGTAGAGGTAATATATGAAATTTTTTACATAGGTCATAGTAGTTTTCCGAATGATACGATACTTTTTGATGATAACATAGATACCTTATGAACCTTTTTTGGATGCTCTCAATGCGGTTAATATATTTGTGATAACATGGGTTCCATATTTCAGATGCATATTCCAAATGGCTTCTAACAAAAGTACAGTATAGGATTTTTAAGGTTTTGGCTTGAGTGAAGCACTTGGATAAACGCATTATGAAACCCAGTGATTTTGAAGCCTTAGCGACTATTGCATCAACGTGTATTTCAAAACTGAGCTTGGAATCGTGATGAACCCCCAGATCACGGATGGAGTTTGATCTAGGTAGAACTTGATCACCTAGGGTATACGACGTAGCAATGATTGAGCGCTTCCGAGAATACGTAATAACCGAGCATTTAGCGGGATTAAGGTCCAACTTGTTTCTATTGCAGTAGTCCTCTAAGCGATGCAGATCATTCTGGAGTACCGTTACGTCCAACTGTGATGATATTGTGGCATAAATTTTCATATCATCTGCAAAGCACAAAAGTTTTGATGAAGTCAAGCAAGAATCGATGTCGTTAATGTAGATTATAAATAGCAATGGACCGAGCAATGAACCCTGTGGGACGCCACTAGGAACAGGAACCCAGCTAGATATATAATTACTTAGTACTACTGCTTGGGACCTGTTAACAAGGTATGAGGAAAACCATCTGAGTAGATCTCCATGGATTCCCAAGCCATTTACCTTAGATATTAGAATGCAATGATCAATTCGATCAAAGGCTTTGCTGTAGTCTGTATAAACGACATCAACCTGCTTACCATTGCACATGGCATCAGTTAATAATTCATTAAGGAGAATCAGGTTGGTGACAGTGGACCTCCCTTTCAAGAAACCGTGTTGGAACGAACTAAATGAATTTTTTAGAGTAGTATAGACCTGGTTATAAATTATTCTTTCAAAGACCTTTGCTATAATACACAGTTTGGATATCGGCCTATAATTTGCTATGTCTGTTTTGACACCTTTTTTATGGATTGGCGTTATGAACGCGGATTTCCATATTTGCGGCACAGTACAGGTATTCAAAGATTTTCTAAATAAAATTGAAATAGGTTGCGCTATCGAAGGTGCACACCGAATAAGAAGTTTGGATGGAATGTTATCAGGACCTGCCGATTTGCATGTATCCAACTTCCGAAGCAAATTACTAATTTCATCAATATCAACAATGATACTGCAGATATCGGGTGTTAGGTTCGACGAATCGTTAAAAGGAAAAGGCGAAGAGATTGGATGACTCACACTAGGATTAGAGAGAAATGTAGAATGGAAGTATTCGGAAAAGGCCTGACAAATAGATTCTCCCGTTAGCAAGGTATGACTATTATAATTGAAAGTGCTTGGGATTGCGTTTGAGTTATGACGCTTCTTTACAAATGTCCAAAAATATTTTGGGTTATTTTTAATAGAATTTTCGGTTAAATCCAAATAGTTGCGGTAGCAATGAGATTCCATAGTTTTCACCCTATCACGAAGAAGCTTGAATGTTAATTCGTCAGATATATTACCATAGGTTTTGAATTTTTTTAAGTACTTATATTTTTCTTTAATTGTTTTAATAAGTGACGAACTATACCATGTTGGATACTTTTTCGTCAGAAACAGTTTTTGTGGAATATATTTTAATTGTAAATCAAAAATATACTGATTAAAAAAGTTAACTGCATCATCAATTGAACGTGAGGAGAACTCGGTTTCCCAGTCAGTCATAAAGATGTCTTTGCTGATGGATTCGTAGTCGCATTTATCAAACAAGAATTGCGTACGAGGCGCACATTCAAGCAGAGGTGTTACAGATAGGTCCAAATTAACTAATAACGCTGGGTGATAGGCATCAATAGGCACCAATGGGCTAGAACATTCAGTCACATTCACATATTCATTGCAAAGGACAAGGTCCAGGATTCTACCATACCTATTAGTTACCGTGTTATACTGTCCAAGATCGAGGGTGCACAATTCATCACAAAATAAAACTTCATCATTACTAATAGGGTTCAAGGGGACAAGCGATAGGTTGTCAGATGGAACCCAGTTAATACCGCTCATATTAAAGTCACCTATTACGAGAAAGGTATCAGAAATATTATTAATAACTGATTGTTTTAATTTAGTAAGAAAGTTAGAGAGCTGTGAAGAAAAACAAAGGCCTAAGTTTTGTTGGCATAGGTAAATATCACAAATATGCAGGGTTATATTATTCCGTGTGATGCGATTTTTTAGGTTTAGGGATAGCCAAAGATCCTCTGCAGTAGAGTGAAAATTAGGTTCGCAAGTAACAAACGATTAAAACGATTAAAACGTCTTTAAAACTAAATGATTACGAATTATGTAAAAAAATCAAAACCGCCCATTTTTTTTTGCAAAGGGGTGTGTGGTGGATGTTTAGTTTCTTGTGTAACCCACATTTAATTAAAATAAAAAGTCACTGCGTCAGTCGTTAGTTGTCTCTGCGTCAGGCGCTCGGCGTGGCAACAACTCGTGTTCGGGTTCGCAACTGGGCAATCGTCATCCTGAGGATGCCTCGTTGAGAGGTTTAACACGAGTCGATTTCTTACAGGGTTTTTTATGATTCTTGAGGAATAGTTAAGCGGAATAGGTTACTAAATATATCTACGAGTATTGTATTTTATAATGAACTAGCTGATGCCCGCGGCTTCGCCCGCGTGGATGTCGGTCATTATATACTATATCCTTAGTCAAGAACCACTCTATCCATTGGTGAAAACAGCATCAAAATCGGTGGTGCATTAGTTTTTGAGTTTATCGCGAACAGAACGACAGACAGACGCGGCGGAGGACTTTGTTTTATAATTGAATCAATTAACTATCTAAAATTTTATGTTTTACATTGGCATGCCGAATTAAAATACAAAATGACGGAAATGAAAATTAGTGGCACATAATATATGAGTATTTTCTGTGCCACTAGTTGTAAAGCTTACTAGCTTATGGACAGTCTGGGGCGACATTTCCAACGAAGAAAAAACTGGCCTTGAGGTTGTGACGGGGCCACGATTGCCGCCACTAAATAGCGATCGATACATTCATCGATGCCCAAAGGCTTATGTGAAGCTATATGCTGAGTTTCTTGGCCAGGATTGAATTTAATGCATTTCTAGCTTTTTCCCGCAGTTGCCCGCGCGATTGTTGGAAAATATCCCACGGGAACGCATACCTAATAGCCGAGGAAATGTCATTGACTCATGTTCAAGCGTTGCGCTGCCGTTAACCATAATTATTTTGTTACGCGTAATTTTGAATCTGTGATATCTTTTAAAGTATTCATTTAAGTGATATGATGTAAAGGCATATTTTAAACTAAACTAAATGGCCAATTTAAATTACATATTATATTAGAGATGGATTCATATTGACCGGTCAAAATAGCTTCGGAAATAACAATGAAATTTTTATTGCATGACGGCCGATATAAATGCTCTTTGAGGTAACACAAGTTGCTAAAAAAAGATTTCTCTATGTAAACCATTGTTTACTTAAAAAATTCCATGCTAATTTAGCTCCTGGGTCGTCAAAATCGAGGACGAAAAAATGATATCAAGATTGGAGCTCATCTTATGTGGAACTGTCAAAATTCGAGATTGGGGTTTGTAGAGAAAATATCAAGTTTGACAGAACGTATCGAGTATGTTGTATGGCAGCGCTGTCAGGAAACGAGAACAATAAGCTGCTAGCATATCTCGAAGACAATGAGCTCCTAAACGACCATCAATATAGCTTCCGCCGTGGTCAGTTTTTTTTACGTCAGCCTTTAAAGCAAGAGTGAACAGGCAGCTTCTGGGCTTGCTTGTTTCATCATAGACCTCATCTGTCGCTTTCCATCAGGTGAGATCGAGGCCAAGAGCTGTGTTGTGACATACTCACTTAAATCTAATTAAATTATTAAACTAAAAGTAAACAAAACAATATATAAATTAGATATTTCTTAAATAAAATTAGTTATAATTTATATACAGATATTTACAAAAGAACCTAAAGCTAAACTTAATTACAATCAACATGTTCATTAAAACGATTTATAATAATTGAGTAACTTAATATTCAACCAACAAACAGACAAGTACAAATATTATATTAGTAGTTAATTGCTTATCAGCTGGTTGGCGTAGCTATGACGCGTCCATTGTTCTAGCGGGCGCGCGCGCTACGTCATGCGAACCGTGTGTGTGAACGGGACAGCATCATCGTGCGTTGTCATTCATGCACCCGCGCCGTACAGGCGACGCGCGCGCCGTGACTTGCAAATCAGTATGCTCACTGCGCGCATAGCCTAACGAGTTATCTTACGGTCCTAGTTTCGCCGCGCTAACCTATAATCTTGTGTACGTTTAACTGTCTATCCGTGCTGTTCTTTGCTTTCTTTATTTCTACCACTCCTTCTGAACTAAGTGGAACTCTTGTGTGTGTGAACTGTAACCTGTGTCTGTGTACCCAATAAACTTTCAATCTTCTTCTTGTATACTTGGGACTTATTTACTTATTTGTATCCTTCACACATACACCTTTTTCCTACAGCTGTCTCATAACTCAATAAAAAATAAGAGAAAAGTGACAGAAATAGACATATCTCTTCAACGCGAGAGTGAGTAAGGCCTCATTTACGGAGACGCGGGGCGTCGAGCGTGCTGTTGGGCAGCGCAACGCGCACTGAATTCAAACATTGGCGTTGTATGAGTGCGTTTACGGAGAAGCCATTTTACATGCGATTGCTTGAAATGGAGCGTTTTTTGTGGCGGAGCCCGCGGATGACATCGCCGCGTCACACGCAGCGGCTATTTTGGATGAACCGATGCCCGCGGCGGAACATTCTGCCAGTTTTATTTGAAAATCGCACAACGGAGACTTAGTCACCGTCGCAATGGAGTACGATATGATCGACTTTGCAAGTTGCGCTCCCATCTCTCGCTAACCGATAAGTAGTCGGTTTGATTGAGTACCCCTTGTGTTTCACGTCGCCCGCCGCGCGCTTCGCTACACGCGTGACGTGTCGCGGCGGGCGCAGCGGCGCGCCCCGCCACAGTTCCCGTGTCGCATCTCTACGAACAACATCGTACATTGCCATATGTTTATGTTTACGCGTGCGATGCTAACTGCCGCTTCACGCGCCGCCTCTCCGTAAACAGAAAAAACATCCGACGCGACGTGCAACGCCCTGCGTCTCCGTAAATGAGGCCAAGTTGTCGCGTGTGTCATGTCAGCTCTACTGGACATGGATCGGAACTTTCACCACATGTAGATGATTGGTTCCAGTACATTAAATGCGATTCGAAGCGCATTATAACAACATAAATTTTTTCATTAAACTAGTTTCAAGATTATCTATCTGCGTCGGTTTTTATTTAATAGTACCCCCTAAATGGATTGTTGACTCAGAACCAATAATTTTAACGATTAAAATGTAGCCGAATAGATAGGTGCCGCGCCAGTACCTGCGGCAGGTCCCTGGGCGGCTTGTCGGGCGCGTGGCCGCGCGGCGCGGGCGGCTCGGCCAGCAGGAAGGGCGAGCACACGGGCCGTGCGCGCGCGCAGCCCGCCAGCGGCGCGCCCGCGCTCGAGTAGCAGAAGCCCACGCAGTTGAACTGGTTCGCGCGCAGACCGAACAGCATCTCGAATATCTGAGGGAACACGAACTTGCAGAATAAACAAGGTCAAGCTGTAATACGCCGGCCGTATTAGTCGTAGATCCGATAACGCGGATCGGTAAACGTAAAGCCAAAATACATGCAAATAAACAGTGGCGTGCCTAGGGGTCAAAATTAGGGCAAGCCGACAGATTTTTTACGATTAAAAACAGCCAAGTTATTCACGGATTTTCTTTGTTGTTCATGGTAACACCATTATTATAATTTTTGTTAGAAAACCTTTAAAATGCGAAGAATTCTAAATATTTCACGTAATTGTCGTAACCGCTGTGGCGGTACCTACATCGCCACATTCGAACTACGCATCAAAGACCTGACGTCACACAGAAATCCTGCATCGCGCAATTAGAGTTTACCGAGCAGTGAACATATATACAAAAATCCAATATCAATCATTGGGCAGTTGCCCACCAGACACAACACCCGTCTGGTCGGAGGATCCTCCCTTTTCTATGGTGGATGAGTGAACTTTACACCCTGTTCCTCATACCCCTAAAGCGCCATCTATATTAACGAATGCGCGTAACTACACCGCTTAGCAGGACCTTTTCACCATAATAAATTCATATTCGCTTGTCACATGCAGAATTATTCTATCAAAAGCCGCTAGGTGGCCCCAAATTATCGATATGAAGTTCTATTACCGTAACCGATGTCGATTGAAAATGTTAAATGAGATATTACATTAGGTATATAACATTTTATAATTAATCATAATGACAATAGCCAACTAATCTTTTCAAAACACCTAGTTATGAACAATATCTTCGATACGAAAATTATTGTTTTGTGATCTTGATGAGATGTATTATAAGATGATTTGTTTTTCAGTGGTTTACCAAAACTACAATTGCCGTGCAAAAAACACTACCTATTATGCCAATTTTGATGTCTTTCATGACACCAGACACCTAAGTTTGTCATACTCTTATCTAAACAATCGAATGCCAATTTCAATATATTCTTCGGCTGACAAAATACTTGTCTTTATTTCCGAGTAATAGGTACAAATTAATAATTGGGGTTGATTACGGTGAAGTAAAGAGTTACTTACTGTCAGAAAACTCAATGTATTTACATAGCTTTTCGAACAGTTTCCGAATTCACATTTTGATGATAAAAACAACGCTATAATCACTTACTAGGCTTAAGGAATGACATAGCCACAATAACTATCACATCATTTTAAATAAAACTAGGTACTTTATTACCTCAGTTGGAAAATAAAATACTGATCTCAAAATATTTCAAAACAATAACTACTGGTAATTGAGTCGCGTCGCGGACTTGCAACTCACTTTACGCGGGTCAACATCGCGGCTAGTGCATTTGCGCGAACTTAATTTGTTCACATTATTCAAACACACGATTCGTTCCATTCATAAAAACTCAAAAGCCGGGCTTAAATATTAGAACATTTTGCAAAATAAGTACCTACTATTCCTACTAATAGTATCAACAACGTAAACATTTTCTATGCAAAAAATGAGAGGTCGAGAAGCATGCGGCAAGCCAGCTTGTGTGAGCGAGAAAGATATGCAATGTACTACGTCTTCATTCATCGATGCGATCTCGCCTATCGCTATAGTGTTAGAGCGAGATCGCAACTGTGGCATTCGAGAGAGTTTGGCAACGGTGCGTGATGAAAACAGCGCGGAATTTAAATACTTTGTTTGAGTACGTAAACCTGGCATCGTAGCTTGTACTTATAGCGCGCGGCTGGTGCAGCGCGGAGTTTAATGATATTATTCATACCAATTCTTGCGACATACTTAGCGTTTTTTTTATTTTATTGATTGGCTCAATTTTGAAGGCATTTCGGCTTGTATGGAAGGAACGCCTCTGCAAATAAAACGGCAAATCACGCGGTAAGGCCCAGTATACGTTGGCCGAGTGACGGGCTCGCCTAACGTGTTCTGGGCTTTAAGGTAGAACACTCTCAGATAAAGTGGCGCGGCGGTCGTCGCAGGGTGGCCGCGAGAGCTGGATGTGAGTGGCCGAGGTTACGCGAAAATGAAGTGTGATCCTTATGGTCTATTCAGAGTGTCGACCAAGGAGCCATTTCGTCATGCTTTACGAATCGAATAGTTTTATATTAACCCATATCAAAACAAAGTAGTGTTCTGAATGCTACTCGCACACCTTTATCCGTATGTCAGGATGGTGCATGAAGAGCGCGTGTCGCCGGTAGTGGTTGTCCAGATGGTCCAGCAGCACCAGGAAGCAGCGCGCGGCGTGCGCGGCGGGCGCGCCCAGCAGCTTGGCGTGCAGCAGCTCCAGCAGGCCGCGCGCGGCCAGCGTCAGGTCCGACACGTCCGCGTCGGGAGGGATCGGCACCTCCGTCACGTACATCTCGAACGGACGGTTCAGGATCTGCGAGCGGAAAGGACGAATGACATCTATTAGGCAGCAGTTCGTGAAATACTAAATAAAAATCATTAAAAAAATGTGGATTGTTTTAACATGAGTGTGTGCTTCATGGCTGCGCCAAAAAGTTCCATCATTAATCTCGCAACAATCTAAGAAGCCCGATTTGACACCCATCAAAATACTTTGTGTAGTGATGGGGGAAAAAAATCGGTTGCTTAAAAAACCCATTCTCGAGACATGTCGATTTATCATACTGAGTTTGTAATCGACAATTTATCTACATTGCTTAAAACTGATTCTCGAGGCATATCGATTTATTACACGTCATCATCATTATCAGTCTACAGCAGGCCACTGCTGGACATAGGCCTCTCCAATCGCTCACCATTCAGCTCGAGTCTCGGCAACTCTCACCCAGCTGCTACCAGATACCCTGCGAAGGTCGTCGCTCCTCTTTTAGACATATGGACGAGCTCACACGATAACACCAAAATCACGTAATGCGTAATCAGAGTCCGGAATTAGCAACCTGAGGTCAACGAATATAACAGAAACAGTCCAAAAGTAATAGCCGAGTCAGAAAATATAACAATAACCCGTAATACACAAACTTCCAAGATAGCGAGAGACTACGCGGAGTACGTGTACAGAATGCGTAGTGGACGGCTATGTGATGGTTCTTTTTACACCCTGTGTATGTGATCAGATTTTGTTTTTATATTATGTTGAAACATACGCGGCGGCAAGAGCGCGGCTACGCCATGTGGCCATACCTTCTCCAGCAGGTCGATGAGGTCGGTGCAGGCGTCCGAGGCCGCCGCGCGCGCCAGCTCCGTGAGCGCGCGCGCGGCGGCAAGAGCGCGGCTACGCCATGTGGCCATACCTTCTCCAGCAGGTCGATGAGGTCGGTGCAGGCGTCCGAGGCCGCCGCGCGCGCCAGCTCCGTGAGCGCGCGCGCGGCGGCAAGAGCGCGGCTACGCCATGTGGCCATACCTTCTCCAGCAGGTCGATGAGGTCGGTGCAGGCGTCCGAGGCCGCCGCGCGCGCCAGCTCCGTGAGCGCGCGCGCGGCGGCAAGAGCGCGGCTACGCCATGTGGCCATACCTTCTCCAGCAGGTCGATGAGGTCGGTGCAGGCGTCCGAGGCCGCCGCGCGCGCCAGCTCCGTGAGCGCGCGCGCGGCGGCAAGAGCGCGGCTACGCCATGTGGCCATACCTTCTCCAGCAGGTCGATGAGGTCGGTGCAGGCGTCCGAGGCCGCCGCGCGCGCCAGCTCCGTGAGCGCGCGCGCGGCGGCAAGAGCGCGGCTACGCCATGTGGCCATACCTTCTCCAGCAGGTCGATGAGGTCGGTGCAGGCGTCCGAGGCCGCCGCGCGCGCCAGCTCCGTGAGCGCGCGCGCGGCGGCAAGAGCGCGGCTACGCCATGTGGCCATACCTTCTCCAGCAGGTCGATGAGGTCGGTGCAGGCGTCCGAGGCCGCCGCGCGCGCCAGCTCCGTGAGCGCGCGCGCGGCGGCAAGAGCGCGGCTACGCCATGTGGCCATACCTTCTCCAGCAGGTCGATGAGGTCGGTGCAGGCGTCCGAGGCCGCCGCGCGCGCCAGCTCCGTGAGCGCGCGCGCGGCGGCAAGAGCGCGGCTACGCCATGTGGCCATACCTTCTCCAGCAGGTCGATGAGGTCGGTGCAGGCGTCCGAGGCCGCCGCGCGCGCCAGCTCCGTGAGCGCGCGCGCGGCGGCATGAGCGCGGCTACGCCATGTGGCCATACCTTCTCCAGCAGGTCGATGAGGTCGGTGCAGGCGTCCGAGGCCGCCGCGCGCGCCAGCTCCGTGAGCGCGCGCGCGGCGGCAAGAGCGCGGCTACGCCATGTGGCCATACCTTCTCCAGCAGGTCGATGAGGTCGGTGCAGGCGTCCGAGGCCGCCGCGCGCGCCAGCTCCGTGAGCGCGCGCGCGGCGGCAAGAGCGCGGCTACGCCATGTGGCCATACCTTCTCCAGCAGGTCGATGAGGTCGGTGCAGGCGTCCGAGGCCGCCGCGCGCGCCAGCTCCGTGAGCGCGCGCGCGGCGGCAAGAGCGCGGCTACGCCATGTGGCCATACCTTCTCCAGCAGGTCGATGAGGTCGGTGCAGGCGTCCGAGGCCGCCGCGCGCGCCAGCTCCGTGAGCGCGCGCGCGGCGGCAAGAGCGCGGCTACGCCATGTGGCCATACCTTCTCCAGCAGGTCGATGAGGTCGGTGCAGGCGTCCGAGGCCGCCGCGCGCGCCAGCTCCGTGAGCGCGCGCGCCGCCGCGGCCCGCAGCGCGCAATCCGCGTCCAGTGCGCACGAGCTCAGCACCGGGATGCCCACGAGCTCGATCAACTCCTCGCCGTATAGGTACCTGGTAGAGTAGATTTCTCACAATTAGCAGTTACGGTTGAGAGATGGGAAATTTCCAAAAAAACTTATCTTTAAAATATCCCATTTTGGATAGCAAGTTCCTTTGGTCAGAATGATGAAAATTTGCTCTAGTATCACCCTTTTCAAGGAAAAGTCATCCTGTATATAGCCCCGCACATAAAAGAGAAAACATAAAATCATAAAAGACAATGCCAAGAATCGGCTCGAATTGTATGTACTGCCGACAGACTTTCTATAGTAATGATAATTCATATAAAAAAGTAGGAAGAATTATATAATATAAATAAAATCTGTGGAAGCACACCGTTGAAAAGTAATTTTAAATAGTTATTCAATTTAACAACACATTTCATATCTACATTTTCAATTAGAAATGTTACCAATACCAAAATAAAATAATATCGATACGAAATTGCACTTGCAAATCGATTACAATAATATCAATATGAAGATACGTAGATGAATCTATTACTTATATAAATCCTAACTCGTAACTAGATTAATAAATAGCGTTTAGCGTTTATTTTTGAATAAGTACAATATATTCTACAGTAATGTAGAGATTAAAAAAAAAAACTATTATCGATATCGTTTAGAATAGTTTATTCCTAATAATATTATTAAAGTGCTGGCAACAGTTGATGTAAAACTTTAGCTAGCATTTGTCAATGTCAAAAAGTTTGACTTCTCCCGCGTGATAACACGAGCAACCAAGTATTTTGGGATTCTCGCCACGGTGTTCTTGGCTAGCACGTGTTTAGAATTTTTAACTTTTTGTTTAGTGTTTGTTAACTTTTTAGTGACTTGCTAGTAAATAAGTGTGTTGTCCTTGTTTTCGTAAACAGGTTTGTAGTGTAATTGTCCATTTTTTTAAATTTCTTTCCTGATCCCCCCGACATCCCAGTTCTTTCATCTCCTCTTTCCCCAAATCCACTATCACAATTCGCGGATTTTGTATGTAGTGTTTCAGAGATGGATGTATCAATCCCTCAATCCCAGCACAGCCAATCTTCCCGTAAACGTCCCGGTAATGAAGATATTTTGACTCCTACCCCCCAAATTTTCCAAGAAAAGTCAAATTGGTCGTGGCAAATATTCGGCAATTGACAAAGCTCCTTACATCGTCTACGTTTCCCGTATAGAGACACAACCCAACTCAGGGACCACCTTACACCCGGTTAATTTTGGAATTTTTTTAATTACCAACAACGTCGCGAACATAGTTCGTGGTGGGGTTAATAGGGTTGGTAGGAATCGCGTATCAGTTGAGTATGCTTCCCCTCAGGATGCCAACTCTTTCTTGGTTAACACTCTGTTAACCAAGTACAGTTATACTGCCTCTATCCCTACATTCAACATCACAAGGATGGGAGTAGTAACTAGTGTCCCTTCAGATATTTCAGAAGATGAGACAATTACATACTTGTCTGTGCCCTCAGGATGTGGAGAAATCCTTAAAATTCGTAGAATTAACAGGAAAGTTCAGAAAGACGGGGATATTGAGTGGAAACCCACAGAAACTTGCGCCATTACGTTTGATGGTCAAGTCTTACCCAAGAGAATCTTCTGCTGTTACACATCTCTTCCCGTTGAGCAGTACATACTCGTATATCCCACCATTCAATGTCGCAAATGTTGTAGATTCGGACATGTGGCAAATGTATGTAGGTCAAAACCACACTGCAGTAAGTGTGGCCACGACCACCCAGGTGATGGTTGCAATATATCTGAGGGCGAGGCCTTCTGTATTTTGTGTTCGGGTAATCACTTTGCTAATAGCAGATCATGCCCCGAGCATGATAGACAGAAAGCCATTAAGACCGTTATGGCTGAGAAATCTATTCCATATGTTGAGGCTAGTAAATTAATTCCAATAACTTCCCGCAACTATGCATATTGCTAAAACTCCGATTTCTCAGTCTTATCGAAAGACAGTAACCCTAAAGCCCAAGACCCATGCCCCTCTTTCCCCGTCTTATGACAAAGCTGCTCATCAGCAGATAATTAGCTCCCCCCAACTTTCACAGCCTAATGGCTGCGCTCTCAATTATAATAATGTCTCTTCCAACAATAGTTCCTCTTCTATTATTGAACTTTTTATAAAACTCTTACCTATCGTTATTTCTTCTTCTACTTCTAGTTCCCAATCACCGTCCAACGTTGCCGACCAACTTATAACTCTTCTCCTAGATATTAGAAATGGCGTCTCGCCAAGTATTCCTTCAGTGGAATGTGAGGAGCGTGTGGCATAAAAAGCACGACCTCATATTTCTTTTAAATAAATACAAGCCATTAGCTTGTTTCATAGCTGAGACTTGGCTTACTCCAAGTCTTAGCTTTCGTATGCCACATTACAACATACTCAGATGTGACAGACCAGATGGCTACGGAGGGTCAGCTCTCTTGGTCAACAAATATTGAGTGGAACGATAGATTGCAGTGAACTTTTGAGCTCATTAGATATTAAAATTCCGACTCGGATTCCCCGGCATAACACATACAATTTATTTTACATCCCTGGCTCAAAAACAAACCTCGGTCATTACGCCGCTGTACCAAGACTTTGTAGGCAGTATAACATGTTAGCAAAAATTACAAGCTTAGACATCTGCAAGTCTCTGTCTAAATATAATAAGTGTTTGTCGGATTTAATTTAATTTAAGTATCTACAGAGTTGATATGACAGAGGGGCATTAAATTACACTACGTGTACTATACGTATTTAGTATTAATTCGATACGGTATAAAAATAATAAGCACCAAAAACGAGTTTTTTTTTTTTCAAACATACTAAATAGCTTACAAATCAGCGTAAAACGCAACCACCCTTTGTAAATAAATTTAACTGACCTTAGATACCTAGGTAAAAGAGCGGCAACGTCGCGCGCGTCGGTGCGCGGCGTGTGTTATCTCGTGTCAAAGCGGGCGGCCGGCCGGCGGCGGCTTAGGTCTTAGGTAAGGTTTTGAAGTACGCGCACAAGTTGACAATCACAGCAAAAACACAAAATTTTTAAATTC
Organism: Lithophane leautieri; assembly: GCA_949152455.1. Lineage (NCBI taxonomy): Eukaryota > Metazoa > Arthropoda > Insecta > Lepidoptera > Noctuidae > Lithophane > Lithophane leautieri. The sequence continues at coordinate 18,578,962 of OX424467.1, forward strand.
TCAATGTGTCCTCCATTCACATTAATACACAAATTATACCGACGGAGAATATTGTTATTTATTTTTCTAATTAAATCACTGTCTTATTTAGTGTCCTATCATAAATCACAATTGTCAGCGTGCGATGTCGGCAAAACAAAAGCGGCGCGGGAGCTTTCGTGTAACGTAACGCAAGTACGTTCCGAAAGGATAGCGTCGGCGCACTGAACAAACAAGTTTTTTAGAGGCCCCACCCCACTTACCGATCGCAAGGATCTAGGATGCAATAGCAACATTAGCAACACACTGACCTATTTCTATTTCTTTTACGCGCGGAATGTTTTGCTATGATTGTCACTCTTGTAATGAAAGTGCAAGTGTGTGTGTATTTATTGTTTCCTTGTTTGAATTGGCATCTTTTTAGCGAAAATATTTGGTTGTACTTGTGACTTGCGTCACAGCGGCAACAACGCATCGTAGGTACTCGGATTTATCGTTTTAAGGTGCATGACCTATGCGTATAGACATAATCAGCTGTTAGGAAAGATACATCGTGTTCAAACAGGGCAAAAACTTAAAAAAACATTTGCGACTAAACTATTGCTCCTATTTAATTGATTTTTGGTACAGAGCTTGAAAATGGTACCTAGTATAGGCAGTTCAAAGGAAAGCCCCTCTGTCGTATCAACTTTGTATAAATGTTATATTTTCATATTTCAATATCCTTTAAAAAAAAAAAAACATATTTTACCTATTATGTATTAATGTTTTAAGTTTGTTAGCTTAGTTTTTAACTTCATTGTGCATGCTGTGGTCTCCTATAAGTGAAGGAGTACACCTACCTAATACCTAATGTTGCCCTTTATTTATGTGTCATGTATTGTGTACATCTTTTGTTGGAGATCCTAAATCAATCAATAAATAAATAAACAACCGGGTCCCACTGTTACCCCTTACTTTGCCTTCACCTACAGGTGATATGAGCATTGCCGCGGCGAGGATTGAGGGCATCACAGTGTTTTCAATTTATAGTGCACATCCTCACCATGTTTTTTTTATAATTTTAATTTTTTTTTTTTCTAGTCTTCAGGGTCCAATACTGGTCATGGGTGACTTTAACTGCCACCATTATAGATGGCGGTCTGAACGCATTGATGCCTTTGGTGTGGCTCTAGTTGATCTTTTGGATGACTTGGATCTCTGCATTTTAAACAATGGTTGCTCAACACGACGATCTCTTCCAGGACAGCAAAAGAGTTGTGTAGACCTTACATTTTGTTCGGTTGAGTTAGCAGCATCGACTCACTGGGAATGCACAACCTTGTCGCATGGTAGTGATCACTACCCTATTGTTATATCCTTGGTTAATACATTTTATTTAGAAAAAACTTCCCCTCCACTTTTGAAATATAACCTGTCCAAACCAATTGGTCAAAATTTGCATCATTAATGGAGGATAAAATTGATGCTCTTCCACATTTAAATTCAAATTTTTCAGATCCTTTTGGTCACTACCATGCCAAGAGCTGTTATGAGGGTTTTGTAAAAGCTATTACCTGCAGTGCAGATTCCTGCTTCCCTTTGAAAATCAGTGCCCGTAATAAAATCCCTTCACCTCCGTGGTGGGATACAGAATGCACTTCGGGGATCAGGGATAGGGACGAGGCAGAGGTATGTTACAACACAGATATGAGCACTGAAAATCTGTCGGCTTACTTTCAGCTCAATGCCAGAACCGAACGTTTTCTCCGTAAAATGAAACGTACGGGTTGGGTTAAGTTTTGCATCTCCTTATCTCCCTCCACTCCAGCTTCAATTGTCTGGAAAAATATCAATAGGTTTAGACGTGGTTGTTCCCCATCAATCTTTTCACCAATTACTAGGGAAACAGATGAACATTTTTCTGACAAAATAGCACCATCTTATGTTCCACTCTTATCTGAATGTCAAACCGCACCCCTGCATAATGTAACAGAGGATCCTTTAGACGCACCATTTACTTTAGAGGAATTGAATATGGTACTCAAACATGTCCGGGACTCAGCTCCTGGTATTGATGGTGTGCCGTATTCTTTCATAACCCATTCTGGCAAAAAGGCTAAATACTTCTTTTTAAATATTTTAAATTTTTGTTATATTCATGGATGGGTCCCAGATCAATGGAAAGTAAAAATTATTATCCCTCTTTTGAAACCAGGCAAACATGCAGATGATCCGAATGGCCTTAGGCCAATTGCTTTATCTTCAGTCCTAGCCAAATTATTAGAGCACCTTATTAAGAATCGCCTCGAGTGGATAATCGAATCGAGAGATTTACTGCCGAACCACCAATTTGGTTTTAGGAAAGGTCTTAGTACAATGGACAGTGTTGGTATTTTAGTTACGGATATCCGCTTAGCTTTTTCTAAAAACGAATCCGTTGTTGCCTCTTTCCTTGATATCTTCTCTGCATATGATAATGTACTTCTTCCAGTACTCAGGCAAAAACTGCAACAGCTGAGTCTTCCGGCTAAGATGATACAATGCATATGTGAACTTCTGTTGTCCCGCTCATTGGTTCTGAGAGTACAGGGTGAGGTGTTCGATGAAAGGCAGACATGGAAGGGCCTCTCACAAGGCTATGTCCTCAGTCCCATACTCTACAATTTGTACACGGCTGATATTGAGTCCTGCCTAAATAACAATTGTCGGATGTTACAATACGCTGATAACATTGTTCTGTATGTGACAGATTCTTCCATAGTTGACGCTGCGTCATCTTTGTGCCTGTCTCTGGATTCTTTGAACTAATGGCTTTTAAGCCATGGGCTGTCGTTGCCTGCACCAAAAAGTTAAAAGTATTTCAGTAAACATTTTAGGCCACAATATTCCAATATCTAATAAAGTAAAATTTTTAGGCGTTATTTTAGATACAAAATAACTGGCAAACATCACATAAATTTTCTTATACAAAAATGTGAAAGAATTATTTCAATTTTAAAAGTTCTTGCGGGGGTTTGTTGGTCTCCTTAACCCTACACCATGAAATTAGTTTATAATGCCTTAGTTCGTAGTGTTTTAGACTATGGAACATATCTCCTGATTCCTTGCAACAAAAGTGCTTTGGCTGGGCTGGATGGTGTTCAGTCGAAGTGCCTTCGAATCTTCTCAGGTTGTATGAAGTCCTCTCCTATTAACGCATTGCAAGTCGAATGTGCTGAACCTCCATTGGCACTTAGACGGTAATTTCTGGCCTCCCGTTTTGTGTCTAGACTAATATGTAGATCCTCCCATCCTCTAATAGGTAGACTGAACGAGTTGGATACGATATGCAGAAGTTCAAATTACTGGAAAAATAAAGAAATCCCTTTAATCCTAAAATCCTTTCGCCTAATTCTTAATTTAACAAACCCGATCGTCCAATATCCCAGATTACCAATTTTAAATTTTGCATATGAAGTCTTAACTTATATCCCCAAAATTTTATTTCATATTGGTATATCTAAAAAATCTCCGTCAGTGAATTTGGCTTTCAATGCGGTGGTGGGTGAGCGATGGAATGGTTTCCAATTATTTTTTACGGATGCTTCAAAATTAACCGATCTTAGTCACACTGGCGCTGCGGTCTATTACCAAAGCTCCAAAATTATCCTACAGTTTAAATGCCCTAAGGAATCTTCTGTATTCACTGGGGAGTGTGTGGCTATACTGGAAGCTTGTCTTTTCATAGAGTTGCCACCATAATATTGAGAAAACCGTTATTTTTACCTTAGTTGTTTACAAGCATTAGTCCAAAATCCCTATAAAAGTAAACCGCAAAGTTCCCATATTTTAAAAATTAAAAAATCTTGAATATCCTAATAACATCCCTCCCTTGATTTGTATAGCCGTCTCCTTAAATTCAAGATCCCTCTTCTTATTAATTTCCCCTCCCTTTTAACATATTCCTCCCCAGAACTACTTGTGGCGTTGATGATTTTCATCCGTCACAATAATATTAAATTATGATATAATCCCCTACATAGTCTGTCTGTGTGGATGTGGTATATTTTAATGTTCTAACAATTATAATATAAAATCAAATTTTATCTTTTTGTTTGTTCCAGTTCAGTACTAACCCCACAAGATCAACTATACCATTGAAGATTTTTATCTTTTTAAGTTTTTTTTTTTTTTGTCTCCATACACACTTGCTTTTCCAACTCACATAAGACATTGGCAGAATAGTCGTCATCGGCTTTGCTTGCCATAATAAAAAATAGAATAGAATAGAACAAAGTATTTTCGTATTTTTTTTGAGTTTAGTGTTTTTTATTGCTGTGTTTCTGGACTCCGATTATTCTACCATTTGGGACTACCTTGGCTGTTGAAACTGAGGATAATGTGCTGAAAGTCATTATTTTAATTAATCATTTAATTCATGTTATCGTTAAAATCAGAAGTATCAGTGGTCAACTTTAAAAAACTATAACTTTTTTTGGTGTGCTTCAAATAGAAAACTAATTATACTATTAAATTCTATATTTATTTTCCTTTCTTATGGAATATAGTTCATATTTGTCGGTTTTGGCCGAGTTTTGTGGGAGACTCTGGCATTCTCCTTTGAGGTAAACAGTTAACACTTTCATGAATCCCTGTCGCAGTACTTCTGACGTTTATCTTCGTCTCATTTCCACGGTTTCCGTGGGAGCCGATAGTAAAAGTGCAGTCGTAATAGAAACCCTGACCTGTTCCGCTTGATGAAGGCCGCGATGGCCTGCAGCGTGTGCAGGCGCACGGCGCGGCGCGGCTCGTGGCGCACGTAGCGCTCGCCCAGCGCCAGCGCCGCGCGCAGCCAGCCCGCGCGCAGCGGGCACAGCGCCGCCGCGCGCGCCGACACCAGGCGCATCGCCGACGCCTCCTGCAACCGTGCGCGTCACGCGAGCGTCGGCAGCCCGGCCGTCCGGCAAGAGATCGTCGGCAGCCCGGCCGTCCGGCAAGAGATCGTCGGCAGCCCGGCCGTCCGGCAAGAGATCGTCGGCAGCCCGGCCGTCCGGCAAGAGATCGTCGGCAGCCCGGCCGTCCGGCAAGAGATCGTCGGCAGCCCGGCTGTCCGGCAAGAGATCGTCGGCAGCCCGGCCGTCCGGCAAGAGATCGTCGGCAGCCCGGCTGTCCGGCGCGAAATCGTCGGCAGCCCGGCTGTCCGGCAAGAGATCGTCGGCGACACCGAGCCGTTGCTGGCTTTCCCCAAGGGCCGGGGTGGATCGAATGATCGATTTTCCCACGCGTACGCAAAACGCGCGCGGACGTGCAGTCGCGGGCGTCGACGCGTTATACAAAACGATACGAAACAAACATGAGATACATCACATGTTGCGGACGCCCACTGCGCGGCCTGAGGACTGTTCTCCTACAGGCTGAGAGAATCTATGCGATATGCTAACATAACTTAACACTACACTGTCTATTCCAAAAGTGCCTGATGAAAATGTAAACAAACCCTGTGCAAATTGTCAAAGAAAAACATCTTTATAGTGATATTAAATGAAAAATTTAGGGTTTATGTATTTAAATAATCAAATCAAAGCACTCAATTTGTAAGTAGCCCTACAAGCTGGCCTCCAAAGTGTAACTTTGTGCCTTCACAACAATACTTAAGTCAAGTAACAACAATAACCCCTTTATTCATAAACGTTGCTTAAAATTAAGTATTGATTAGAGACTGTTTAACCATACATTTTTGACGTTTGAACGTCACTTAACTTTAATCATCGTTTATGAATAAAAAGTGTTTAAGCACATCACTAACGCGCACGCGCAACACTAGTTCACTTACATTACTCGGCCGTTTCACCAGCTACTAGCTATACAAGCGGTTGCTTGTCTAGAATCCTCTGGATTACAACCATGTGCCTCATGCCTGTGTTCTATATGCCACGTGTCACATACATAACCCCATCATTGTGCCACGCTGTTATTGCACGTTTCTGCCTGTAAACCGCTACAATGATCTGAGCTGCCACCGATCCACCACCCTGCCATCCTGCTTCACACTAATAGGGCTAGCACATCGCACGCGACTGCTGCTTTCGACTACCAGGTTTCTACGTCCAGGCTGAGGCCAGGACAACTGCCTACTGCCTACTGCTCCAAGCTGCACGCTGCTCGTAACTGGACCGCGGCCCTCGTCCTACGGCCTGAGATGGCCGCACTACCGGCTACCCTACGAAGGCCTGCCGAGCCGCCGCTGAGCCCGTCGGGCACCACGTCTACCAAGTGCTACTAAGGTCGGTACTCTTACCTATTCGAGTGTGTGAGAGTGCTCAAATCAGAGTGTGACTTTTACCTACGACCTAGCCGTTACTATCTACTTCTAGAATTATATGTCTGAAGTTAACTTGCTGGTTTCCATTATCTCTATACTCTTTCTTTATAGTTAACGGCCTGCGCAGCTTTAGTCGTTACAACAGGTACCGTTTTCTGTTTAAATGTTCATGAGATACTTTTGGAACAGAACATAGCTCGTTCCTTACCGGCCGGTCGTGCCCGCAGCAGTCCACCAGGTCCAGCAGCGCGTCCACGTCCCCGTAGTACTGGCCCGCGTCGTGTAGCTGCTCGATGGACGTGATGAGCGCGTGCACGCGGCTGTGGATCAACTCGTTCGGCGGGTCGTAGTTCTCTGACAAACATACATACATTTACATCAACACGTAGAGCATAAAATAAGTCCGTAGATAAAGTGATCTCAAATTAAAATATTTTATTGCACATAACACTTTTGAAACGGCTAAAGGTGCACAATTTCAATTGTGTTCCACGGTTCCAATGGTTACTCTTTTAATTGCCTTTTACAATGTTTTCAGTTAACACTGTTAGCAGGTATAGATATTAGGACGCGAAAAGCGAAAGGTTTAAGATCATCGAGTAAGATTGTTGTTGCTAACTGTAGTAGCACGGCGCGCAGGATGCTGAGCAGCACGTCCCAGGCGGGCTCGCACAGCTCCAGGGGCACCCTGGACACCACGCTCTGCACGCTCACCAGCACCTCGTACGTAATATATTTGTTAGCTTACTGTCCTGCAGCAGCACGGCGCGCAGGATGCTGAGCAGCACGTCCCAGGCGGGCTCGCACAGCTCCAGGGGCACCCTGGACACCACGCTCTGCACGCTCACCAGCACCTCGTACGTAATATATTTGTTAGCTTACTGTCCTGCAGCAGCACGGCGCGCAGGATGCTGAGCAGCACGTCCCAGGCGGGCTCGCACAGCTCCAGGGGCACCCTGGACACCACGCTCTGCACGCTCACCAGCACCTCGTACGTAATATATTTGTTAGCTTACTGTCCTGCAGCAGCACGGCGCGCAGGATGCTGAGCAGCACGTCCCAGGCGGGCTCGCACAGCTCCAGGGGCACCCTGGACACCACGCTCTGCACGCTCACCAGCACCTCGTACGTAATATATTTGTTAGCTTACTGTCCTGCAGCAGCACGGCGCGCAGGATGCTGAGCAGCACGTCCCAGGCGGGCTCGCACAGCTCCAGGGGCACCCTGGACACCACGCTCTGCACGCTCACCAGCACCTCGTACGTAATATATTTGTTAGCTTACTGTCCTGCAGCAGCACGGCGCGCAGGATGCTGAGCAGCACGTCCCAGGCGGGCTCGCACAGCTCCAGGGGCACCCTGGACACCACGCTCTGCACGCTCACCAGCACCTCGTACGTAATATATTTGTTAGCTTACTGTCCTGCAGCAGCACGGCGCGCAGGATGCTGAGCAGCACGTCCCAGGCGGGCTCGCACAGCTCCAGGGGCACCCTGGACACCACGCTCTGCACGCTCACCACTACCTCGTACGTCACCACCGGCTGGTTACCTTCGAGGGCCTGCCGACACCCGGAACACAACATTAGTAAACTTATGTAAAAAAAAACAGAACAGAAGACATCGGATCACAAAAAATAGCGTCCGTTTTGTATAGACCTCGTAATTAGTTGACATTCAACCTAAGGGTGATGAGGTTGAATGTCAATTGCACATTACGACAAGGGCTATTTATCTAAAAAGGCTTGCCAATTAAATACATACACAGCATTAACCCTCAACCTTTGACATAATTATAGATTTCGCATGTATCTAAATTATAGGAAAGCGCGGCACTATTTATTATTACACATTATTATTATTAAAAACATGTTTTTATTTTAAAATAAACACTTTTATTCTCATTTAAAAAAACATGATTGCAAATACATATAAAAAGAAATAGGATTTTATGTGCTTAAATGTATCATGGAGTGGTCGTATCACTCTATTGTGTGGCCTCTTACAATGCAGCAATATGATTGTTCGGTATATGAGTGACGTAGCGGTCACCTTGAGGAAGGCAGGCAGCACGGCGAGGAACGAGACGCGCAGCGTGGGCACGCGGCGCGGGCCCCACAGCGCCATGTTGATGTAGAACACGGCGCCGCGCAGCAGGCCCGCGCCCTCATCGCCCGCGCCCGCACCCGAGCCCGCGCCCGCGCCCGCGCCCGCGCCCGCGCCCGCGCCCGCGCCCGCGCCCGCGCCCGCACCGCCCCGCAGCAGCTCCACCATCTCCTGCAGCGCCGCGTGGCCCATGTCCGCGCCCACCACGTTGCGCATCAGCTGTGAATGTTACAGACATAGCATGATCGGAAACTTGGCGGACGACTCGGAGATATAGCCGGCCATATCTAACAGCGGAGAATAGAAAACAACTGCATAGAGAAGTTACCGATAGCATTCAAATTTAAAAAAAAATGTCGAACTTTTTTAAACGATACATATGGATGTTGTTATTAATCAAATTAATACTCTGTCTTGCCATCGATGGCGTAAAAACATTCTAATTATAATATGGATTCAAGAACAGACAGCATACCTTCCAACTGTTCTGGCAGTAGTGCTCCAGATTGACGGTCCGGCAGAGCGCGCTGACGAAGGTGCGCAGCGCGGCGCGTGGCAGCAGCGAGTACGACACCACGGCCTCTAGCAACGACAGGCAGCACTGCACCACAGACACGTCGGCGCAGTACACGCACAGGTGGCACGCGTTACTGGAACACAGCGCACAGACCATAAGCGTTTTAACCCCTCATCGAACGCAGATCCACGCGAGATACAATGGAAAGGGCATAGAACCGAAGTGGCATAGTCAACCCGTCGCATCCTGAACCCATATAAAACAGTTTCAATGTGCGCTACAACTTTGCAGAAAGATCAAAACGGCGATGGGTTGCCTATACCGGGTTTTATACAAATAAGTTCTAACCCCTTTAATTCAAGATAAGGTGCCCAAATGAATAGTATTCCAATCACAGACAGTATTTAAAAAACCTTATAATTGTAAGGTGAGATTCCACCAAAATATTGTGCAGCACATTTTTTGACAAGCAATTTGTGCAGAGCCCCAGCAGTGCGCGTAGTTGAGCTGCAGATGTAAATGATAACTGATTTATTTCTGTAAGTGGGTTTGTACAAAGACTTTTACACGCCAATCACATTTTTAAAACTAGATGAGGTCGGCGTTTCCTTTCTGACTACTTTGAGAAGAAAGGCTGAAACAAACTCAGAGGTCACAGTCTCTTTTAAAGTCCAGACATAATCTTGGTCAGATCATGTGAAGACCATGTAGATAGGTGTCTAAAATGGTCTTTTGAGGAAAAAACCACACAAATTTAGTGGACCTGTCCAGTCAGTGCACGCATTTGTCAGTAATCGTGCCACTCAACTCAGAATTTAAGGAGCTCAACGACTCGACGAACTATACCAAAGAAAGGACATTTGGGTAGGCCGCATAAAGTACTCAAACTGCCAGATAAATAAAAAATAATATAATAGTAATTTGTTTGTCTACAACGGCAAAACAAATGGTGCATCACTTTTGTAAATGTGCTATGCAGCACATTTGTACACAGCCATGTTGTCTACTATAGCGCTCTGCTAAAAGTTCAGTCGTGGACATGGACTAGCAAATAAAAATCCGCCAGGCGCCACCGAATGTACGCAAAGTAATAAGTTCCTCGGCGTTCACATAGATCACAATTTGAAATGGCAAAGTCATAGAGTTTTTTTTGCAAAAACGTATCACAGTCATCTTATAGTTTAAACTTGCTAGCGAAAAAGGTCAATCTTATCACATTGCTCGTAGCTTATCATAGTAGACCATCATCTAGACTCAGCAATCATATTCTGGGGAAATACTACCATCTGGGATAAAGTTTTTAAATGTCAAAAAAGGTGCGTGCGAGCAATGTGTGATCTCAACAGAACTGAAAGCTGCAAGGAATACTTAAAAAAATTGAAAATACTTACCGTGCCATCTTTATATATTCTTGAAAAGGCCTTGTTTGTTATGGATGATGTCTAACAAACAAGGCCTTTAGAGCTCAGATCGCGAAATAGAAGTCATTTGTATAATAACCTTACCAGTCAATATAGAACTACCCTCTTTGGGAAAAGTGTCTTTGCTACGGCCACGAAGATCTACAATAAAATTCCTAATGACATAGAAGAATGTAGCAATATTAATATCTTTAAAAATAAATTGTTCCAATTTCTTATGGAAAAGTGTTATTACTCAGTAGATGGTTTTTTATCGACTAGAACTTTTTACCGACTTCAAAAAAGGAGGAGGTACTATGTTCGGGATGATTGTTTTTTTTTTTTTTTTTTTTTTTTTTTTTTTATGTATGTTCACCGATTACTCCGCCGTTTATGAACCGATTTAAAAAATTCTTTTTTTGTTCAAAAGCTTATACTTCTGAGGTGGTCCCATTGTCACCAAGTCAGGATCTGATGATGGGATCCTAGAGAAATCGAGGGGAACTTTCAAAAATCGTAAGGGCAACTAGTGCATTCCTTAATTTATTCATTAAGTATTTTACAGCACTACAATTTTATGAAGGCCTGGAGTCGATCTGATGATGGAGCCGAAAGACAGTCAAGGGAACTCCTCAATGGTTTACAGCAGATACCTAGTGTTTGGGCTTGATTAATTTGTATTGATAAAAACTTTACACTTTGATGGGTTCTGACTGTCGTTAGGGGTCTGATGATGAAGACGAAAGACAGTCGAGGGAACTTCTCACTGGTTTACAGCAGATATCTTGTGTTTGGGCTTGATTAATTTGTATTGATAAGAACCTTACACTTGGATGGGTTGTGACTATCGTTAAGGGTCTGATGATGAAGACGAAGGACGATTAACGGAACTCCTCAACGGTTCACAGTAATTACCTTGTGTTTGGACTTAATTCATTTATATTGATAAGAACTTTGCTGATTTTTTTGATATAGGTTGTAAGTGACATTACAGATCTGATTATGGTCACCTTATAATATGATGATGAGGGGAACTATACAGTGTAAGCAAATGTATAGTGTTCACCCTTATATTCTTGAGAAGGCACGGGAGTCTCATTAGCCAGCCGGTTTCGTATAACATCTAAACGATACTTGCGCTGTTCAGACGACTCGCCACTTAATCGTTTTTGAATAAGATTGAGTCGGCAGATCTTATCATTTGGCGACTCCTGTGACAAATGAGAATGCATGTAATTTCTCATCTGAGATAACCTAGCATGACAAGCTAACGGTGATTCTTGGGAACCGGACATAGCACTCCGTTTGCGATTCTTAGATAGGCGTTCTTTTTCAGCAGTATTAGTCTCTTTAATTCTCATTAAAATTACACAAAAAATGGAAAAATAATAAAACTTTTAAAAAAAAATTGACCGACTTCAAAAAAAACAAAACAAAAAAGGACTACTGTACTAATAAAAACCAAAAGACAAAAGTACTTCTTTAATAATAAGAGAAAAATAAAAAAATAACTTTAATTTCGGAAGTCGGTGGCCAAAAACTAAAATTAAAAGCAAAGACACCGACTTCCGAAATTAAAGTTATTTTTTTATTTTTCTCTTATTATTAAAGAAGTACTTTTGTCTTTTGGTTTTTATTAGTACAGTAGTCCTTTTTTGTTTTGTTTTTTTTGAAGTCGGTCAATTTTTTTTTAAAAGTTTTATTATTAAATGTTTCATGTCCGCTTGACGATAATTTATTATTGTTGATTGTCTTGTGTCTGCCATGCATGACTAATAGTAATAATATAATTTGTATTTAATCTGAAATGGAATTAGAATTTTAGACTCATATTTTCATTATGTTATTTAATCATTTGTATGCCCAAGTGGCTGATCATGGAATTTATTAGTATATAACTATGTAATTAACACCTGCATGTAACCCATGTATCACAAATAATCGATTTGATTTGATTTGAATGGCCTGCTCGTTCAGCAGATATGAACCTGATTGAAAATCTGTGGGGCATAATGGTTCAACGCTGGGACTGTCAGAACGAAAGAAACCCTGAAGCTGTTAGATCACATTGTGCACAGGTATGGGAAGATATCATTTGATTTCATTTCACTGATTTATGCGCGTGTCTTGTCTCATCTATGCGAGATAGACCACGTGCCGTCATAGCTGCTCATGGAGGCTATACTAGTTATTAAAACAACAAATTATTGATAAACTCCTTAAAAAATTAAAAATGATTTTAATTTCTGTTTGATTATTTCTTTCTATTTTTGCATTTTAAGTAACAAGTTCGACCCCCCTTGGTGAAAAAAGGTTTTCTAAAGTTCCCAATTTCAACGTCAATAAAAGAAAAACCGGCCAACTGCCAGTCGGACGCGCATGAAGGGTTCCGTACCATTATAAATAGCTATATTATATTAAATATTTATTTTATTCTGTTTTTTTTAGTATTTGTTGTTATAGCGGCAACAGAAATACATCATCTGCGAAAATTTCAACCGTCTATCATGATACAGCCTGGTGACAGACACGACGGACGGACGGACGGACGGACGGTCGGACGGACGGTCAGACGGACGGATGGACGGTCAGACGGACGGATGGACGGAAGGTCGGACGGACGGACGGACAGCAGAGTCTTAGTAATAGGGTCCCGTTTTACCCTTTTGGGTACGGAACCCTAAAAATTATGCTCTATACTTAATCAAATTACAATAATCATCAACCTTGTGACATAGATGTTATAAGTTTTAAGACAGTTATAAGACTTAAGGTGGTAAACATTCTCAAACCGCGACTGTACTGTGTGGAGTGAATGTTCACAATAAACAGCTCAGCATGTACTGTGTAGTGAGAGTGTTCACAATAAACAGCTGAGTATGTACTGTGTGGTGAGTGTTCACAATAAACAGCTCAGCATGTACTATGTATTGAGAGTGTTCACAATAAACAGCTCAGCATGTACTGTGTGGTGAGTGTTCACAATAAACAGCTCAGCATGTACTGTGTGTAGTGAGTGTTCACAATAAACAGCTCAGCATGTACTGTGTAGTGTGAGTGTTCACAATACTGATATTGTCACAGGTGTTTACTATCTGTCTCAATTATATGATTAGAAAACTTTCTTCCTTGTGCTAGGTTGCAATAGTAATTATTCTTATTTAAAGAAAACAATAAGACTAATAATGACAGCAAAAAAAAAAATACGAGTTCAAAATTATTGAGGTTGGAATTGTGGGTCAATAATAATTAAAAGAAAAAGATTTGTATTGAAGTCAATTGGGTTTTGTCATAATCATGAACACCAGCCAGAAGAAGTTCATAGCTGTATATGATTTTCGTAGAGGATCACAAAACATCGGATTCAGGGCCACCTGAATAATCTGAGCCGTAATACAAATAAATATGGGTAACCATAAATATAACATGTATGGTACTACTGAAACTTATTAATACTTACTTAACAATTCCATGAACAATCTGCTCATCTAAGTATGTGGCATTGAACTTGACGACGTTGATGATGAGCTGTAGGAACTCCACCAGCTGCGCCGGCGGCTGGACCTGCGGCAACCACTCCAGCAGGAACGGACCGATCTGGAACCAACACAGGGCATTGTTCCAATCACTATGTAAGAGAAATTAAACAAAGTTGCATATTGCAATATGATTCACTTTAGGATACATGCCGTTATAACTACTAGCTTCTGCCCGCGACTGCGTCGGCGTGAAATTTCGGCCCCCGACCCACCGCGACGCATCCCATCGCCCGCCCGCGCTATTACTTCGTTTTCGATTTGCGTTCTGTCTGACTTTTTCTCTTTTTGCTCGGCTCCTAAGGGTCGAAGCATGGCGTTACATAGCCTATAACTTTCCTCAAGAATTGGCCTATCCAATGCAAAAAGATTTTATCAAATCCGTCTGGAAGTTCCGGAGATTACCCCTACATACAAACAAACCAACAAATTTTATAATATTATTATTATTTCGTGTATTTATTTTCTTTCTTGTCTATTTACATTTTTAAATATTACTATAAAAACATTTAAAAATATAAAAAATAGTAGCCCATGGGTATCGGGAACAAGGTCCAAGCTACCGGTGGTCAGGGCTCCTGAGAGAGGAACCTCCTAATGATACGATAAAACCCTTGATCCAGCCGCCTAACGAGAGCCTCTTCAGGTGTTGGTCGAGGCTCTTGGCTATTATGCCATTGGCCATCAGAACTATCGGCACAATGATTGCTGTATCCACATCCCACATGTCGACCACCTTGCGGGCTAGGTCAAGATACTTAATCTGTTTATCTTTTTCAGCTTTCACGAGGTTCTCGTCATGCGGGACCGCTATATCAATTATTATTACATTATTGTAGTATATTATTACATTATATAAGTATAGATAAGCTGTAAACATACATATTTTAAAAACTAAAAATTATAATCTGTTCAGCCCTTTTTAAGGTTCCAAAGGGTAAAACGGAACCCTGTTACTAAGGCTCTGCTGTCTGTCTGTCACCAGGCTGTCATGAACCGTAATAGTCAGATAGTTGAATTTTTACAGATGATGTATTTCTGTTGCCGCTATAACAAACAAAAAATAGAATAAAATAAATATTGTAGGGGCCTCCCATACAGGAAACATGTTTTTTTTGCCGTTTTTATAGATAATGGTACGGAATCCTTTGTGCGCGAGTCCAACTCGCACTTGGCCGGTTTTATTGAATGCACATGTTCTGACCATATTATATTGTAATGATATTTTAGGGGTATGAGGAACAGGGTGTAAAGTTCACTCATTCATCATAGAAAAGGGAGGATCCTCCGACCAGACGGGTGTTGTGTCTGGCGGGCAACTGCCCAATGATTGATATTGGATTTTTGTATATATGTTCACTGCAACGGTAAACTCTAATTGCGCGATGCAGGATTTTTGTGACGTCAGGATTTTTGTGTGACGTCAAACTCAAAACTCAAACTCAAAGCATTTATTTCAAATAAACCAATTACAGGCACTTTTGAATTGTCAAGGGGTCGGTCAGTCAGAAAGATGAAGCTAGTTGCCCATTCCAAAGCGTAGGTTCCTATGGAGAGGAACGGGCAAGAAACTCCACAGGTCAGGTCAGGTCTTTGATGCGTAGTTCGAATGTGGCGATGTAGGTACCGCCACAATATAAATATAATAGATCCATATGGCTGTGTCACCGAGCGTGATGGTTTGCTTATGTAGTGCCAAAGCTTCCGTACACCATTTCAAGTATGAATGAATGCCACTAGTGTCGTGAATAATGGGGTTGGCTACTGGACCCAAGTAATTTGTGAAAGTATCATCTTCATAAAAGACGAATAAAATAATAGTGCAAGTAAAACAATAGGGCTAAGGCAAAATATGCACAGGTGATGTATAATATTTCACCTCTTGATAGACAAATTGGTGAAATATTGCATACTGATTATTTTGCATGTGTCATTTTCTTCATGTTTGATTTATCATTAGGCTGAAGTGCAACATAGAGATGTTGAGTTGATAACCAAACTACTGACTAACCTCTTCTTCAAAGCAGTTGATATTCTTCCCGCTGTTGGTCAGTGTGTGTAGTAACTTAAAGCGTAGCTGTGTGTCCTCGGGCGGGTGGCGGGTATGTGTGTCTCGCAGGTAGTGGAATAGGATAGTGCGCATGATCTGCAGGTAGTCCGCCTGCCCCTCGGCCAGGCACCGTAGGAACCACAGTGCAGCATGGCGAGCCTCCACATTACTTTCTTCTAGCAGATCTCTTGTTAATGACCAAAGCTTTTCAACTCCACCCTAGAGACAGTCAAATATGTTTGTTACCATGATATATATGTTTGTTACCATGAGAAATAAGTTTGTTACCATGAGAAATAAGTTTGTTACCATGATAAATGATGGTTTTGTTGCAAACTTGGACAGAGGATGTGTTACAAAACAAAACAAAAGACTTGTTTAAATCTTTTTCTAATACTTATGGAGTAGGTTTTGTTCAGAATCGTTATGGTTTAGGAGTGAGAGTTTTAGAATAGGTGGTTTACCAGGATTTTTGCTCAGTAGTTTAAGCAGAAGTTAATACACAACAGCACAAGTTACAAGAAGGGGCTTGTGGCTAAGTTTAGCACTGCCGCACTGGTTGATTGATCAGGTTAAGCTACACTTGCCGTGGTTGGTCCATGGATCTTTACATACCGAGCCCCTTCCATGCTTGGAAAACACGTTAAGCCATACGTCCTGGCTGTCATTCTTGGATCTTTGACAGTTGTTATAGATCATCAGAAGCCTGAAAGTCTGACAACCAATCTTACCAAGGGGTATCATATCACCCAGTTACTGGGTTGTGGAGGTCAGAGTCTCTCCATGTAAAATATCAGCTGAAACCAGTTAGACTAAGAGAAAAGTTAGGTAGATAGAGTTTGAGCACAAATAATTAGAGAGCTCAATAATAAAAATAGCATATTGGTAAAAAAAATATATCCAACGTAAACAGCTGTTCTTAAATAATTTCAAACAAAAACAGCTGTTCTTAAATAATATCCAACATAAACAGCTGTTCTTACAAAAGTGAAAGAAATTTGTAAATAAATCATATCAAAACAAACAATTCACCAAGATTTATGACCAGATAATGAAAACGATAAACTATTTTTATGATAGCTCTGCTTGACAATAAAACAATGTGAAAGAAATGCACCCAACAAAGGAGTTTAAATCACAGAGAAGAAGAAAGGAAAGAAATTGCATTGTAATGTTACATCAGAATGTATTTATGAGGGTACTAAAATAATGAATACGGGGTGTGAGCTCACCTCCTGCACGCGGACGTGGATCGCCTTCTCGCCGAGCTCCTTGAGCGCGCGCAGGCGGCGGTGTTGCGGCGTGTCAGCGCTCAGCTCGCGCTCCACCTCGCCGCTCACCACCAGCTCGTTGCGCGCCGGCAGCGGCGCTGCACACAACCAGAACATGCACTAGTGACTGCCCCGTAGAGCACACAGGCCACATCTTATCTAACCCAACAGAACCAGCCCCAATACTTACCCGATGCACCCTTTTTGAAGAGCACTTTTAACTTGTCTTGCAGCGACCTGTCTCTCGAACTCATTTTACGACGATGCCGGTATTGGTTTTCGTTTTTATTTACGCTAAGGCTTACGTCTAGGTGCGGTGATTACCTATTACTTTGATATTGCGAATAAAAAGACATATTTATTAGAAAATATTCTCACTACCGCTCCTGCTTTGCTATTCACCATTTGACAGCTTCCCAACCAAAGTACTTGTACAGCTGACAGGCCGAGGCGGCCATTCAATTCAAGATTCTGAACGAAAGGTATTATTGACATCCGAGCACACATTTTATTACACTACATGACTTTAAATTAAACAATTAATAAAATAAAAATTATAGGGAATTTTCCTATTCATTGGCCATTTCGTGTGATAATACATTATAATTATCACGATTGTAGTGACATGACCCTAATCGATTAAATTTCTGCACGACTAATGTAGTTGGAAAACGAGCCTTTTAGCACATACCTAGAATTTGAAAAATCCATTTTTGTCTAAGTGATGTTTTTGAGTTAATTTATCCAGGTGCTGTGTTTATTGGAATAAACAGTATTTTTACTCAATACTTTCACATAATTATTTTGTGGTATTGAAGTAGTAGGACAAAACATTGTCTGACTTGTGCAATAGATGGCGTTATCAGTCCCTGCTTACCAAGCAAGTACCTAAATAAATAAATAATATTCGTCTTTAAAGTTCATTTCCCAAAAGTACCATTTTGGCGCTTTAGCATTTTCGCCTTTCCACTGACGATATTATTCTATTCTATTTTTTAATAATTGGCAATTTATACCGATGTCGACTATTCTGCCGATGTCTAAAGTGAGTTGGAAAAACAAGCTACTACAGTTCGATTCAAACCAACTTAAAATGGTGGCTCGAAAGAGTTAGCCACTCGTTGCGGAGTACTCCACCTGTAGACTCCACCCGTCAGGCCGTCACCCCCACTGACACATGAAATTGTTACTGCGCCTGCGTAGCGACTCGCGGTTCGTCTCATGTTCAGAGCCGCGAATGCTAACTCGCTACGCATCAAATTATGACTATTGTATCAACATTATCCAAGAGCAATGCAAATGATTCGACTTCGTTTCACTACAAAATCGACATAATTTGAATCCAACTGTGCATGTTGGTACATCGATTGAAGTGGTCACCTGTCTTTTGGAGTTTATTCGCATACATGCAGGTGTTAGATTATTCATTTTGTGAGGTGTATTCAAATATTGTTTGTTCGATAGTGACATCTGCCACATTTACGAAACTTAGGACCAATGTAGAAGTACTTGATTTGACTAGGTATTGTGTTTACCTAAAATTAACACTTAACTTGGAAAATTCATTTAGAGGTTATGACTAAAAATGATTAAATAATATTTAATGAAACTTGTAGCATATTTTAGATGTTATATTGCTATTTTAATATAATAAGCCGTTTCAACCAAAATATATGATTATCTATGATTTGTTTAAAATGAAGGTAGGTTGTTTGACATAAAGTGACATTGGTAGGATATAAAAAGGATTGTAAGGACGTTATCGGTTCACCCCCGGTTCAGATGGCATCACCAATAAGGTGATGCAACTGTTCCCAGCCCACCTTATAATGCTATTGACCACCATCTTCAATGGTGCTCTGAGCAATAACATCTTCCCCCAGGCATGGAAAGAAGCCACGGTAATAGGTATCCCGAAGCCCGGCAAGCCCAAGTCGGAGCCTTCGAGTTACCGCCCCATCCGTTTGCTCAAGGTCATAGGTAAAATCTATGAGAGACTTATTTATAAGCGACTCAGAGATTACGCCGAGACCAAAGGCCTCATCCCCAATGAACAGTTCGGCTTTCGAACCGAGTACTCTAGCGTGCATCAGGTACACCGGATCATAGAGCACGCAAGCGCCGATTTCCAGCGCGGTAATATGACCGGTGCAATCTTCTTCGACATAGCGAAAGCATTCGACAAGGTCTGGCACAACGGTTTGATATACAAGTTATACCAACTCGGTGTGCCGGATCGTCTCGTACTCATAATACGGGACTTTTTGACGAATCGCACCTTCCGCTTTCGCATCGAAGGAGCCGTCTCCTCCCCCCGACTCATCCGCGCGGCTGTCCCTCAGGGCTCCGTGCTATCTCCTCTCATTTTCACGCTGTTCACCAGCGATATCCCGAAGCATAGTAAGGCACAGTTGGCTCTGTTCGCAGACGATACGGCCATCTATTACAAGGGTAAAAGTAACGATAATATACGCATAACTCTCCAGAGAGCGGTCAACAATCTTAGCGCCTGGTTTCAAAAATGGCGTATAGAAGTCAATCCCGACAAAAGTCAAGCGGTATTCTTTCAGAAACCGCGAGGCGGTTGGCCTCTCACGGGAGCCACGGGAGCCCCCTTTTATGTTCGTAACGAGATTCTCCATCTCGACTTAAAGATTCCCACTATCCGCCAGTTTCTCAAACGCCTCTCAAAGCGTTACTTCGATACAGCCGCCACACATCGCAACCCTCTGGTTGTCGAGGTATCCAGTTATGTCACATCCTCATCCAGTATTAGCGTCATTCGCCGTCCGCGGCATGTTCTCTCAGAGCCAGACGACCCCATAACTCTCCTCCAGGAGAGCAGTAGGGAGACCAGTACAGTGCACAGAAACAGACGCCTCCCGTCATTCCGACCTCGCCGTCGAGGCAAAACACGTTCGCGTCCGTCCCGATTAAATTCACCCCCCCGTCCCTTGTCCGATGAAGTAGTGCCAGCCCGCGCCGTAGCTGAGCACGTAGCTTTAAACTCCCCTATTAATAATAATGATGATATAAACCCTTTGATCCAGCCTGTCCCAACTTGCTGTCCCCCCGCCAGTGATGCCGCCCTAAGCCGAGGTTCGTACCCCATAGGGGGTGCCCTTAGCGAGCGCACACTTAATTTTAATTTAGAATAGTTTATATGCCCTTGGCTGGAGGCCCTGAGTGTAGAAGCTTAAGGCAGCCACAGGAAAGACCGGTTAAGAAGTCATGATTTCCGTAATCACACTTCAAGATGCCCTAGACAAAAAAAAAAAAATGTCGGTTCAGTTGCTCGGTAGATGTCCAATTGGTTGGGTCTAGTGCCGTTGTTGTTTGGAATAGACCAGCGGGTGTCACGTAAGTTAAGTAATTTGATATTATACCGTAATTATTGCTTATTATGATTATGATTATGTTGATGTGTATGGTATACTATTGCCAACATTTATAAAATCTAACTAAACAAATGTCTAGCCTTGTCTTTCTGTGCTTTACTTTATGAAATCCTTGCCCTACAAAACATATGTTCAACAGGACTTTCATACCGATATAAATACTTATAAGTGTTTACCTATATCTGCTAACACAGGCAACTCGTTATGGGTCAGTGTTTATGCTTTTATAACAAACTTCCCATTGATATTCGAATCTTACCCATTAAACGATTAAAAGCAGTATTAAAACCAAACTTTGTAAAAAAGGGTACTATATACTTTCAGATTATATATAAGACAAAAAGCATGGGATTGAGCTGCTCGCTCTGTTAAGCATTTTGACACTATGGAAAATCCTCAAAATATAATATCTACCAGTTTTATATGTATTGTATTATTTTAATTTTCGGTTATTTATTTCCTTTCTTGTGTAATTACATTTTTAAATATTTCTTAATTAAAATGATAATATAAAGACTCTGCTCCCGGTGTCGGGAGCAGGGTCCAAGCTACCGGTGGTTAGGGCTGCAGAGACAGGAACCTTCTCACAATGTGAGCCGTATCAAAGGGTACTGCCTTCTAAACAAAGAACAAAATAGCTATTAACTTTAAATACTCATTGCATGATACAACACTCAGTAATGTTTCTACTGTGAGAGATCTTGGTGTATTAATTGATGATAACTTGTCCCTTAATCAACATGTAGATCAAATTGTAAATAAAGCATTTAAAATGTATGGTTTCGTTATGAGATCGTCCACTGAGTTCAAGCGGGTCTCCACGTACCTTTACCTATATAAGACACTTGTGCGATCACAATTAGAATATGCCGTCCCTATCTGGAACCCGTTTTACCAGAAATACATAGACGAGATTGAAAAAGTCCAACGTAAGAATCTACGAGCCATGCATTTTGGATGCCACAAAGTGTATCTGTCGTACTCACAATTGCTGAGTAAATATAAGCAGGTCAACCTAGAATCTAGACGTAAGTATCTAGAGGCTTCTGTACTGTATGGTGTTGTTCATGGTGATTTTGACTGTATCGATCTCACGACCAAATTATGTTATGTAGTCCCACGCACTGTTAATGTACGTAGTATCCGTGCAGGTACCTTATTTGCTGTCAATACTTGTCGAACTAATTCTGGTTTGCGCTGCCCTATCCGTCGAATGGTTGAATCGAATCCTATAATTGTAATTTTAAAATATTGATATTTTTGCATGCTCAAAATCCAAATTTAAATGTGATGTTATGAAAATTATTATTAACCAATAATGTTAGTAGGAATGTAAGCTAGTGTTGATTTGTTTTTAGTGTTGATTATTACTCTATTGTCAGGCAATCAACTAGAATTCTGTTTAATTCTGTTTAATTTTGCATGATGTAATTGATTATTGTTAATGCGATGTAATTATTTATTTTATTTTATTGCTTATCTAGTGGCACTCATTATTGTATTTTATTATGTTAATACGTGGATAATGTAGTGGGCTGCAATATTGTCAATACTTTGTATTATCTTTCCTCTGTTACAACACATATTGTCGCTGTTTATTGTCCCTGAATAAATATAAATAAAAATAAACCAGGCTATTGATCCAACCGCCTAACGAGAGCCTCGAGAGATACGAACGTAGTCCGGATACGGACGCTAAGAAATCTACACCGGGCTCATGAAGAGCCCGATAGAAGCGCCCGTGAAGCTCCTTGCTTTGCCATACCTCTTTGCGATCTTCTGTTGTTAGTACCACAGATTTGCGCCAGTTCCCTTTAGCCATGGAGAGCGGGGTGAGTCCCTTGTCCACTGCCACCACAAGGAGGTGCATACCCACTTCGGCTTTAAAAAAATATTCTCTGAGATTGCACACCTCGCGATTGTGGAGGGTCTTCGCATTTAAAAAGCCTCGACCTCCGCACTTTCGCAGGATGTACAATCTCATCACCGATGATCGTGGGTTTGCGGTCAGCAGTGTACGGACCCTCCTATCCAGGGCTTCGAGTTCGGTCTGAGTTCATTTGAGTATGCTGAAAGAGTACATCAGAACCGGCACGACCCCACCGTTGAAGGCGCGCACCTTGTTTCCGCCTGAAAGAAGACTAATTAATACTTTCTTCAGGCGACCAAAGAAGCGCTCCTTCAACGATTGCTTCATGTCAGCAACGTTGATGCTTAACGCTTCCGACATACGAGTACCCAAATACTTATAGCTTTCGGATGAGGAGAGGGACCTGAGGTATATGGAATCCGAGAGTTGAATTCCCTCTGATTCCATTATCTCCCCTCGCTTTACATGCATTACTGCACATTTGTCCACACCAAATTCCATCCTGATGGCGTTACTGAAGGTTTCAGTTACCTTCAGTAGATCCATCAGCCGCAATTATTTTAATTATTGTTAATGTGAGGAGTGAGGACTTTGTAGATTTTTATTTTTGTTGATATATTTTTTCGTTAGTTAGTATTGGCAATTTGAGTACTTTATGCGGCCTATCCAAATGTCCTTTCTTTGGTAGGTACTGTTCGAGTCATTGAGCTCCACTATTACTGACAAATTCAAAGCATTTTTCGATTTTTGTAAATGTGAGTACCATGGAGCCGTTTAATATGGTATCATGATGTATGTTGACTTGAAATAGCATGGCAGGTGAGTGTCATGTTCACATAATGTCTCGCTGATGGTGGCGCGTATGTTGGATCATTCGGTTCTCTACAAAATGGTTGAGCTGAATGGTGCTGATCCACGTGTCATGTTCATGAACGGGTCTCCGTCAGTTGATACTGGTCGTCTCTTATTTGCCAGAGCTTATTTTTAATCTTATATTTTGAATTGTTTTGAATATATTTTGTTTTACATTGTTCTCACATATAGAAGTAACAAGAATACTGTCTCCAGGATTTTGTAATATCTATAACCATATTTAAAAGAGTGTCCTTGGAGTTTCTTGCCCGTTCTTCTCCATAGAGATCTACGTTTTGGAATGGGTAACTAGCTTTAACTTTCTGACTAACTGACCGACTCTTTGATGGTTCAAAAGTGCCTGTAAATGGTTTAATTGAAATAAATGCTTTGAGTTTCAGTTTGAAATGCTTCCACTGACTGGACAGGTCCACTCAAATCTGTGTGATTCTTTCTTCAAAAGACCATTTCAGACGCTAACCTGCATAATATGGTCCTAAAATGGCCTGACCAAGATTATGTCTGGACTTTAAAAGGAACTGCGACCTCTTAAGTTTGTTTCGGCCTTTCTTTTCAGTGTAATCAGATAGGGAACCCCGATTTCATCTAGCTTATTTTTACTATTTTATAATATGACGTGTAAAAGTGATTCTACTGGTTCTACTTTCATATTATCTGTTTTATGGTTAGATCAGTAATCGTTCGATTATTATACGCATAAATAATTAGAGTAAAGTGACGAAGAAACGTTAAGTGGCTATAGCCTAATAACCCATTTGATATTTGAAACGCTCGGTTTGGCTTTGGTTTCTCATCGCATTGTGCAACTTTATAAAGTAGAGAAACATTAAAAAGTTTCAACTTGAAAGAAGTACTTACAAGCTTGCGATTTACTAAGCCGGTTGGTTCGGATTCACCCTAAGGTTTGGGAATTAGAAGCGCCCGTGGACCTGTCCCTGCTGTTATCAAGTGCTTCGATAAACACGTAGTGTGTCTAGTATTGGTCCGGTCAGAACGAAAGGCACGGTCGCAGCAGGGTCAACATGGAGCGCTACTGCTGAGCGAGAGGTCCCAGGGTGCGATTCCCAGGTGGTTAAAGTGTTACCTATTGGGTTTTTCCATCAGGAATTTCTCAGAAGCAGAAAACCTTGAAATAGCTCAAATTAAACCTCAAGGCCATTCTAAAACAATACAAAATAGATTTTTGTCCCAAGTATTTTAGTACCTAAGAATTATAACTTACCTTTTTTACTTTATTTTACCCACTAACGAATGATCGGTTATTTGTTGTAATATTGTATGTTGACTATGCCTACTTAGAGGCAGTCAATAATGTGATGATGATAAACAAATTGAACAGTATTTTTTCCAAACAATCTTATCTTTGATACTAAGTACTTGGAATATTTTTTTTTCTATTTTTTTATCACGGTCATGATTTGCGTATATTATTTATGCTATTTCAATGTTATCCATTCTCTACCGGACACCCTGTATACCTGCTCATACACTTGGTCGTGTGAGCAGGCGCAGCTACACCTCCTGTAAAGCAGGTATTCAGTGAACGTACCGCATATTTTTCTTAAACCTATTTCGTTTGCGTGCCGCCACTTTTCTCTACCCGAGCAAATTAATGTCGAGTATAAAAAATGCGTGTACAGCGTGTCGAAGGTGGACTATCAAGCTCGTACATAATAGTGTAGTGCGGGTAACCCTCAGGCTCAGGTAATGTAGGAAGGTTTAATCTGCCCTGCGTTGACGAGGGTCGACAATTTGCTGCCACCTGTGACACCGGCACACGGCAGCCATCGCGCCATCAACCGACCTAAATACTTGCGTGACGTCAATTTATTGTGAAAGAATTACAACACACTTGTATTCAAATATGGTGGCTCGTCGGCCACCTTTGTTGTTATAAGTCGGGGCTGTAACGTTAGGTACTGACTGAGCGTTTGCACTGGCGAAACATTTACAACAAAGCATGTTGAAATCTCTAGTTCCTGTCAAAACTGACTGTCACCAGCACACTGATAATGTTATTGTGATACAATAACTTAGTGCGATCGTGTTGTATTTTGGCATTCAGAGCAGTTACAGTTACATACCTATTATATTACGCAAGTAGTTAAGTATGTACTTACCCAAAGATTCACATTTTCAAAATCATCTTTTTCGGTGCAATAGTGAGAACTTGCCCTACCTTAGGTACTAATTACCACTCTTTATCAAATCGTTGTCAAGCAGGAGCACTACTGATTGCAATCTAAGTCGATAGTTTAACATACTTAATACTTTTTCTCAAACATGCGGAAATTCGAGCATTATTATGACAACAAAATGCTGTACCTAATACCAATTGGTCAAATACATGTGAGCTGTCGGCCGGCAATATGTTAGTATGAAAATCCATATCTGTCGTGTTTAGCGGCCGAATAAATTACTATGAAAACACATATCTGAATAACTAAAACCTAACTACGACAAAAAAAGTCAACTGAAAAGGTATAAAACAACACATTACAGACTGACAAATTCAAAATCCGGTGTCACACGTTTTAGGGCATAAATTAAACAGATTATGTGTGACTCCTTTATACCTTTATATGGCGTGATTCCATTAGGCAAGTCTTGCATGCAAGTGTGACGTCAGATTTGCGTCAGTTGCTTGCATAAGAAACATGTTTTCAAGAGTGTGCAAATTGTATTTGCATACAAGTGGAGATGTCCAAAAATTTAGTGGGACATCATGAGTGGACGACGTGTTGTGGTTGGTGCTGCTTGCGAAACGTGCAATTAACCTTTGCGCGGTCTGAATAACTTGAAACTGATTGTTAATACTTTTGACAAAAAAAATCCTACTAATATTATAAATGTGAAAGTTTGTGTGTTTGTGTGTTTGGATGTTTGTTACTCAATCACGTAAAAACGGCTCAATGGATTTGGATGAAATTTGGCAAACAGATAGTTTATAACCTGTATTAACACATAGGATACTCTTTATCCCGATATTCCCACGGGATCGAGACTTACGCGGGTGAAACCGCGGGGCGCAGCTAGTAATATTATAAATGTGAAAGTTTGTGTGTTTGTGTGTATGGATGTTTCTTACTCAATCACGCAAAAACGGCTGAATGGATTTGGATGAAATTTGGCAAACAGATAGTTTATAACCTGGATTAACACATAGGATACGTTTTATCCCGATATTACCACGGGATCGAGACTTACGCGGGTGAAACCGCGGGGCAGAGCTAGTTAAGTAATAAAAACTAAAACCCAACTACGACAAATAAGTCAATCAGCTAAAAATATATATTTTTAGTCGTAGTTGGGTTTTAGTTTTTATGACGAAAATATTTTTTTAAATCTTTTTGGGTTTATAAGTATGTATGGTTTTGAAATGTGCTAATTAAGCCCTTTCATGTGATACACAACATGATATGATTTAATAAAAAATATTATTTAGTTCATGACTTTATGTCCTCTTGAGGGCGCCATTTTTAATTTAATGTGACGTCACATAGCCTATAACCAGCGGACGACCAAGACGCTTCCAACGATACCTTATTGTCAAATTGTGATGAGTCGTTTAGAAGATATGTGGGAACAGATGAACATACATAGCATACATACATACCGGTCAAAATCATCATCATCATCTGCCTAGCCTTTTCCCAACCATGTTGGGGTCGGCTTCCGGTCCAACCGGATGCAGCTGAATACCAGTATTTTACATGGAGCGACTGCCTATCTGACCACCGGTCAAAATCATAACCCTCCTTTTTTCGTCTCCGTAGTCGGGTAAAAATGGAAATGCGTTCATAACGCTTGATAAAAACAATTAGCATTATAATTCTATTCTCCGTCGCTTTCAGACTGTTCAAGCAAAACGACTTAAAATACTTCGGAACTAGAATTTTATTAGAAAAGTTGGTCGAGACTTGAGAGAAAAATCAAAGAGGTGGTCGGCTCAGATAATGGCGCCAGTTGTTGGCTCTTTATAATTTACGAGGGTTGTGCTATTCACTGGCTGGTTATATTTAAAATAACTGTCAATATAAATTCCATAACCGTCGGCATATTATTTATGCAGTCGCAAGATGAGCTCCGGACCCCATCCGGAACGCCTCCTAACTTTATTTAAGGTCGTAAAAAACAAAAGGAAATTGTAAGTCTATAATGCAAATGTGCAGCGACATACTTAGTTAAATTGAATTTTCCGGGAAAAAATTAAGATCTGGAAGTAGTGTCAACTTGTTTCGGCGTCGGGCGACGCGGCGACGTTAGAGCGATGCCCCATTAGTGCGTTGCGTTGCGTTGCGTCGTTGCAACGGATCGACGCATTGTATTCCACACCTGCGTTGCGACGAAACACGACTTCGCAACGCAAGAGGCCGACGCACGCACCCAGTCAGTCTCCACAATGGATCGGAGCAGTGGATCACTGTCCGTTGTCGCAGCGGAGCTCCGACAGCGCAGCGCATCACCCTCCCTCCGCTTCGTCTCTTGTCCGTCGATCCGTTGAAACTTCGCGCGCGACGACACAACGGTCTAATGGGGCATGTCATAAAAAATATATGGAAAACGACGCAGCGACGACGCTGCGACGACGCAACGCAGCGCAACGTACTAATGGGGCCCCGCTCTTACGCGGCGGGCTCAGCCCGCAAACTTTTAAGCTCCCGGGAACGACAGTCTGTTTGTTCTGCATACCTAAACAACTTACATTTTTTTGCCATTAAGTGCGGATTTCTTAGTATCGATTACCAAGTAGAGACAAGCTGATTAATGTTTAGTAACGTGCTCTTAACTCTGTTAGTCTATTATGGCTCTAAGTGAATTATTTGGAAAACTTGTTGTTTATTGATGAAATAACTAATCATTTTTGTGCCAATCGTTATCTTCTCTCGTAATCGTAATCTTAACTCGCCAAGTGAGTATACGTATGTTGTTACTTAATGGTCAATTGTGTCACGGTGAAAGACAGGACAACTCATACTGGCCAACAAACTCCCTGACCTATTGGACTTCTTTATGTATAAGGGGCTTTCTAACATGTGCATGTTGCAGTGGCTGAAAGTAAGCCTGGATACAGTTGGGATCACACCCCTGTGATAACCACTATAAGTAATAGAAAAACCATAAAAAAAAAAAGCTCTACAGCAAGAAAACTTGGTTCGATTCAGACAATATAATGTCACCGATACAAAATAAGATAGTTGTGATTTCGGCCCCAAATGGAGACCCTCGTATCGTTGTTACCTGTAGACGAAAATCTATGCACTTTTCATTGGCACTTGCAGTGAGTTAATCAACATCAAGCTATCGTACTTACTGATTCCGTGCTGTATATCTTTACTACCAACCCGGGGCGGGTTTGGTAGTGCTTTGCATGGTTTTTACAACTTACCAAAACCTAGAGATTGTTTTATTTTATGTAAGTACGTTTAATATTAATCTATATTAATATCCTAATAAAGCTGACAAACAAACAAACGGTATCGGGCAACATTTATTTTTGCATTTGATAGACAAGTTTTTGCGGAAGGTTATTTAATTTTAGGCTACAACTATTAGGAGCCGAGCAGAAAGAAAACAAGTCGTCAGAAAGAACGGTTAACGGTAACGAATACCGCGGGCGGGCGACGCGATGCTATGTTATATCATCTCATCTGCCTAGCCTTTTCCCAACCATGTTGGGGTCGGCTTCCAGTCCAAACGGATGCAGCTGAATACCAGTATTTCACATGGAGCGACTACCTGTCTGAACTCCACTCGATATGTAAAGATGATCACCCATCCAAGGACCAACCCCGGCAAGGGTAGCTTAATCTGATGAATCGACCTTTGCGGCTGTTGTTACTTAGCCACGAGCTCCTCCTCGATTATATGTATGTCTATACTCCTATATTATATGTCAAAATGAATAGCGCGGACCGGCGACGGCGGCGCGGCGCACTATGGGCCAGAACGGTGCGTACCGTCTCAAAAATCTGTAACTTTTTTGTTGATTGAAGTAAATAGCTGAAATTTGGCCCGTAGTATCTCCAGAGTATATAGAATCCAATAGTGACACATTTATTGTCAAAACTTTAATTATTAATATATAAAAAATAAAACAAAAATAAAAATGTATTTTTTTAATATTAAGCCATAGTTTGTTTAACTTATTGAATTATAATTTTACAGTTTTATGATATTAAACCTATTTTCTTTTATTTTATAGGTATTACATATAAATCTTACATTTAAATAAATGACAAATATGATATAAATCCACTCTAAAAATATATTTTACAATTAATGTAGGTACGTAATTACTTCTATTTAAATAGCTAAGAGGCTCTTAGCTTCGTCTAACAATTCCTTGGAAATAGTGACTGATGGTTTTCTGATACTTGATATATTTATAAGGATCTGACCTGAAATAGAAGACCATGAAATACGTCTTGATTCGTTGCGGACCTAGAGCATTTTCTAGCGTGATGCAATCTGAATTTTTTGTAATCTTTATTACGAGATTCTTGGGCATCCTCAGATAAATTACCAATGGGCAGAACAGCAAAATGTCTTATTATACTTTCCCCATGTATTAAGATTTTATGTACTGAAGAAGGCATATTATACCACATATATTTTGTTACGTATAGTTGTGCGGTTGCGCGAGTATATTCACCAATAGCTTCTTCGAATTCTCCTTCAGACCGCAATCCTTGAACGTATGCATTATGTATATACTCGATTCCATATTCTTGTACCAACTCCATATTCTTCCTTTTTTTCGATTTCTCTGATAGATCTTCATAAGACTTTGGCGGACGTCCACGTTCTCCAGATGTTGTAGGTGTAATATCCAACGGTGCTTCTTCGAATTGTACCTTAAATTCACCGTCTAACCACGATGTATTTTTATTAAAGAAACGTTCTTTAGTTCGGTTAGATTTGGTCCACCGATCGTTAAACGCTGTTATAAGCCATTTTTGAATACGGTTCACAACTAATTCACTTTTTTCAGACGACAAATGGTGGTGTTCTTCTAAGTATTTTTGAATATCTTCTGATTTTGTTCCATGATCAATGAAAAATTCGCATAATACTCGTCGAGGCACAACAAATTCACTCATTTTGTTTTTACTTCTAACTACTACTTTTTTACCGAGGTTGGTGAAGACTATATTATGTCAAAGCACACTAAAGTATTGGTAAATGACAACGTAAATAAATAACTTTTATACTGAAATTTCGTGTGAAAAAATATTATTGTCTAGTGCATTATCACGTTCCTAACCACTATCTACGAAGGTGGTTAGTAGTACTGATATAATGTACAATAACAACTTTAACTACCATTTCCTCCCATTTCCTTCACCGCGATAGAGAAATACATAAACTACATGATAAACATGTAATTCACACAGTGATAACAAAACATTAACCACATCTGACCGAACGATAAAAAAAAAATACATTACCCAATACTCCCACCTTACCTAAAGATTAAGTAAATAGATAATTTTAAGAAAAAAAGTAATCTAAATATCCAAAAATCTCATCAATCACAACTAAAATCATTTTTGGTATATTTTGTATATTCCCCCCATCAGGCATTTTTCGTTTCATTTCAAGGGGGGCAGATTCGGGCAATTTTTTTTTTTGCCCTAACTTCTTTATTAGCTGCTCTATGTGATGCTATCAAAATTACGACATGGGCAGACATTGCTAACTGCCAAAAGTCTATGTAAAGTTTCTAATAAGGATAAAATATTAGGTTCTGAAAAATAATTTATATACCTCCCCAGTTTTCACATAATGGTCCACTTAAATGATTTTTAAATAGAATACTTCATAACCATTCTAACCATATATCACACTTAAAAATTTGCTGTGAAAATAATGAAAATATGACCATGTAAACTGGTGAAATTGTGTTCTACATAATTGACATAACTTTGAGCGTCAACTTGCAAGCCTTAGTCTAATAGTAAACATGAGAAATAGTATATTTTAACTGCTATATAATATGCATTGGACATTCAGTTAGACATGTGCATTAACACAATATTCAATATAGAACATTACGAAAACCTATTTTTGAGACGGTACGCACGGTTCTGGCCCATAGTGCGGCGGCGCGGCGGCGCGGCGGCGATGCTATGCTATATTATATGTCACAACAAGAAATTTCACGCGAACGGGGTCGTGGGCAGAAGCTAGTGTATTATATGTATGTATACACATAACCTTCCGGAATAAATACTCTATATGTAATGGTCAAAACAGTAACAAAATCTATAATCCTACTAATATTATAAATGTGAAAGTTTGTGTGTTTGTGTGTTTGGATGTTTGTTCCTCAATCACGCAAAAACGGCTGAACGGATTTGGATGAAATTTGGCAAACAGATAGTTTATAACCTGGATTAACACATAGGATACTTTTCATCCCGGTAGTAGGTTCCCATGGGTTAATTTTAGACATCTACACGGGCGAAGCCGCTGGCAAAGTTCGTTCCTAAGCGGGACGGTCCTTATGAAATTGTTAAGAAAGTAGGCCCTACGACCTACCTTTTGGCTTATAATAAGGATGGGTCCAAGGAGGTCATCGGAAAGTATCACATATCAGAATTGCGCCGATATCATGCTAGGGAAGGTGAATGTCCTGAGCCTGTAGTTTCTAAGCGACGCAGAGGCCGCCCTCGTAAAGTCCGATAGTCGTTATTTTTTGTCGTTTCAGGTTTGTTACTTTGTTATTTAAGGTTGTTTTTGTTTGACCCGTCATGAGGACATTTATCCCGGTCAAAAGGGGGAGGGTTCGTTATGTTGTTTGACCAGGCCATACGTCATGACCTACTCAAAAGGGGGGGGATGTAACAGGCAGGTATTTCAAACCGCTCCCGCCACAATCCAGCTTCTAGTATATTCTAGAAGCTTCAACACGCATGCTCACGCACGCTTCAGCGCGCATGAAATGTTGCTTGTCATCCGTCAAGTGCTCCGCAGCTGTGAGACTTTAAAAGAACTATATCTTCGACCCAAAACCCTGTCTACATAATTATTATATCTGATGTGTATATGTTAAAGCTTTAAACTGCTTATTTTTGTTAGAATGAAGTCTCCCTGCCAGCTAAATGGTTGTTTTTGGATACGTGAAAAAAATCACTGCATTATAACGAAGTTATAAGGAAAACTATCACAGCTAAGTATGCTTTACAAGTTAACGAGTAATAACTAAAATACAATAGAATTTAGTAACCTATTCCGCTTATAGGAGAGCATGTTTTTCAACTACAACGTAAAAAATTTGTGCTTGGGATAAATTCATCTCAACTACGGAACCCTTCACTGTTCGTGGTTCGATATGCACTTGGCCGGTTTCATTAAATTTGAATTTGACGTATTGATATCGATGTCATATTTTTTGACAGGAAAAAAGTACATACGTCAAGTTGTGAAGAGCGTTGGTACCTTTAATATTATTTCTAACCGACTTCTTCAAAAAGGAGGAGGTTCTATATTCGTCTGTATGTATTATTTTTTTTTGTTTATTTTCATCGATATTTTTGCCAATTGTGAACCGATTTACAAATTTCTTTTTTTTTTCGAAATGGTATTCTCCCGAGGTGGTCCCATATAAATTTTATTAATTTTGCCGATGTAGACGATATCTTATTTGGCTCCGTCACTGTTATTTACATAGCAGGTAGTGGTATTTGAATTTGTGTGGGTTACGTACCACAACTAAAAAGTGAAAAATAAAAACTTTTTACAAAAAAAAAAAACGACCGACTTCCAAAAAAAAACACAAAAAAATTAAAATAGCTTTAATTTCGGAAGTTGGTTGCCAAAAACGAAAATTGAAAAGCAAAGACACCGACTTCCGAATTTAAATTTGTCACTTTTTTAGTGTTTTTTTTATAGACGGTTGTTTTTTTTTTGAAAAAGTTTTTTTTTTAATTTGTGTGATACGAAACGAACGACCGTGGTATACCGAATCACTGAATACGCTATTCTCCGTGAAATAGGTAGGTTGTGTTCCGGTGATATCACATAGAACGCACGAAAAATCCCAACAAGTTCAGATTGTGAGTGTACGTATATACGTACGACTAAACCGCACCCTCTGGGCACTCCCTTTGTAGTTTGAAGGTCGGGATCATTCGTGCGCGATCATGTACAAACCTTTACACCCAATGTGTTTTTGCCTGTTCAAGAAAGTTAATTCATCGGGTGTAGGGTCACTCCAAAGTTTCGAACTACTTTCGAACGGACCCGTACCTCTACGTTGACGGACTAAGAGAGTAGGCACTACCTACCTTGATTCACAAATAAACTCTGGAATCTGCACAGACCCCACGTGACTAACAGTGTGATTATTTTGGAGCGACTAGCTTAAAGGTTAATCGTTGCAAAAAAGTTTGTGTTCGCGAGGTCTACTGTTCGCAGAACAATAGAGAGATAATGTAAATGTAATGATAATAGAGTAATAATGTAAAGGCGGCTTTAAAAAAATGCTTTTTTAAATTGCAAAAACCATAATAGAACATGGTTGCAAAAATGTCTAACGATGATGCAAAAAAGTAGCTGTACTATTTTTCTTAATTTGAATGAAAACAATATTATTATATTATATTACAAATCATTTACTATTTGTTGGAATCTTAGATCACACTTTTGTATAAGCACTTGAGTGAGATACCTTTCCTTTTCGGACTTTCCCGCAACCCTGGCAGGGGAGTGAGATACCTGAGATTACAGGTTTATTCCTAGTTCAGGTAGAATCCAATTATTGTATATCCATAGTTTAAGGTCCTATTTTGTAAATATTTATGTAAATCAATTATTTCAATAAATAATTTTCAAAATATTTATATGGGACCACCGCGCAAGCTTCGTCTACCAAATGAAAAAATCATTATAAAAAAAAAAACAAACATACGCTACAAACATAGAACCTCTGCCTTGTGGTAGTCGGTTAAGAAGTCCTAAATATTCTAACTAATCCTAACTTTATCCATACTAATATTATAAATTCGAAAGTACTCGTAACTGTTTGTCTGTATGTTACTTTTTCACGCCTAAACCACTGAACGGATTTCGAT
Organism: Lithophane leautieri; assembly: GCA_949152455.1. NCBI lineage: Eukaryota > Metazoa > Arthropoda > Insecta > Lepidoptera > Noctuidae > Lithophane > Lithophane leautieri. The sequence goes on from OX424467.1 coordinate 18,613,321, forward strand.
AAAATTTGGCAAGGAGATAGATGGCACTCTGGGGATGGACATAGGCGACATACCGCGCGGGTAAAGCCGCGGGCGGAAGCTAGTGTTATTATAAATGCAAAAGTGAGTTTGTTTCTTTGTTTGTTACGCTTTCTCGCTAAAACGGTTAAACGGATTTGGATGAAATTTGGCACATGGGTAGACTATGACCTGGAGAAGGACATAGGGTACTTTTTTTTATCTCGGTAGTACGTTGCGCGGTATTCTGTTCACGGCATATTTCATACAATTTCTGAGCAATAACATATCAAAAAGTACTAAGCTTGTATGAATTCACGATAGTATTTCAATCATTTGTATTATCCTACTAATAGGATGAAACTTGTCGCACAGATATGTAGTTTAACATTTGACAGTTCAACAACATTCATTGCGTTACTCACGTTGAGTAATCTGTTTCAAAATGATTCAGATTGTCAATGATCGTGTATTACGCAATTAGGATGCTGAACTCAAATATTTTGCTATTTGGGCAGGAGGGTGACGATGAATGATGATGATGTGATTCTAAATACCTACCATTTCTTATGTGACAGAAGTTTCTGGCTTTGTGAGTAAATAACACAACATGTTTATTTATAATTAGCTTTCATTGATTTTACTCGTTATTGTCCTTGAAATAGCTCGTCCAGCTTCGTATGAATGTTTCTAATTTTTTGCGGTTTTGCTGTTGCTGTCCAATCTGTTGGTCCTGTAGCTACAATCCAATTTTGACGTAAGTTATCATCTTCAGGAAATCTGCAACAAGAGATTAATCTTTCATATATATTATAATATTACACACTGTAGAAGGGTACACTACATAAATACGAAAAACTTTATTCCGTCGGTCACAAATACGAATTTCATAATTCCGAATGGTTCAAAATTCCTAATATAATAACCCCGATTTATCATTCATCTTATTGTTTCTATATTCCTAACGTTTATAATTACTATTCTTAAAATACCGAATTTCAATAGATTGAATAACAAAATCTCCGATTTAGAACCTGGGTTAACACATATGAGAATTTATGATACTTTACCTGTGCTTTACGTATACCAGTAGTACGTTTCCTTATGATAATTTCCGATGTCCAAGCGGGCGACGCCGCGGGCAAAAGCTAGCTAATAATAACAAGAATATAATAACAAGAAGCTAGTTAGCTAACAAGAATATAATAACAAGAAGCTAGTTTATAATAATAATGTTTATACCGCTGACATATCATAAATGATTACCCACTATTATGGGAAATATGTATTCTGCAGTGGGAACACGCAAATACTCGAAATATTTTATTCTGAATTTCGATGTTCCGATTTTCAAAAGTCCGAATTTCATAATACCCAAGAATTATCATCATCTGCCTAGCCTTTTCCCAACCATGTTGGGGTCGGCTTCCAGTCTAACCCAAGAATTATAATGTCTATTATTAAAAATCACGAAATTTATTTTACCGAAAGTCGTAAATGCGATTTGTGTGTTTTCCGATTTTCATACGTTCGAAGAATCAAATGCTCGATGAGTTCTCGGTCCGAAAAACGACATTTCGATTTTCAATACTTCGAATAAACTGCAGATTCAATTAGTATAATATTAGTACGCATATAAATTCAAAATCTATAAGTAACTTAACTATTGTTAGGGTACTCCCTTTCTTTTCCTAAAACTGTTTGTCCGAAAATCATTATCCACGTTTACTATTTAGGGGTATGAGGAACAGGGTGTAAAGTTCACTCATCCACCATAGAAAAGGGAGGATCCTCCTACAAGACGGGTGTTGTGTCTGGCGGGCAACTGCCCAATGATTGATATTGGGTTTTTGTATATATGTTCACTGCACGGTAAACTCTAATTGCGCGATGCAGGATTTCTGTGACGTCAGTATTTTTGTGTGACGTCAGGTCTTTGATGCGTAGTTCGAATGTGGCGATGTAGGTACCGCCACATCACTCCCCTCCGGAGACCGAAGGTCGATAGTGGGCTGAGTCTTGTATCTTGCGATGCTTGCCAGTGCCAGTTGTGGTTCCAGTGAGTCGGAACCGGGTGCCGCATTGTTCGCAGTGGGTCGGAACTGTTTGCGGCGATTGTGGTGATTGAGTTGATTGAGGTAATTGAGTTGATTAAGGTGATTGAGGTGATTCCCCAGTGGGTCGGGGTGATGAGGCTGCGGGTGATGACCAGGAATGCGCGTTCGCTGCATGCTGGTGGTCAGGATACCCGTTGACGCCTCGGGTGTTGGCTTGGCTGTGTGACTCGCCTCACTGAAAGCTTGCGGGAGTGATGATGATGGCGTCACGCTGGAGTAGTTGCACGAAGGCTGCGTTGACGTATCACGTCGGGGTCACCAATTTAGGGGTATGAGGAACAGGGTGTAAAGTTCACTCATCCACCATAGAAAAGGGAGGATCCTCCTACCAGACGGGTGTTGTGTCTGGCGGGCAACTGCCCAATGATTGATATTGGGTTTTTGTATATATGTTCACAAACTCTAATTGCGCGATGCAGGATTTCTGTGACGTCAGTATTTTTGTGTGACGTCAGGTCTTTGATGCGTAGTTCGAATGTGGCGATGTAGGTACCGCCACAACTATAAACTTCAGTAACCATATTGTTAAAAAAATCGAAATTTTGATTTACTTAGGTACATATCTTTACTTCTAAAACTATTCTGTCATAGAGTACTGTAATAATTGAATCTCCTAATTTTGCATGAAATAAAGTCATATGTCCTAAGTATTGTATTGTATAATGTGTATTTATTCCGAATGTTCATCTATACTAATATTATAAAGCTGAAGAGTTTGTTTGTTTGAACGCGCTAATCTCAGGAACTACTTGTAGGAATTGAAAAAATATTTTTGAGTTGGATAGTTCATTTATCGAGGAAGGTTATAGGCTATATAACATTACGCTACGACCAAAAGGAGCGGAGCATAAATGAAAAGTGTTGTAAAAACGGGAAAAATTATTCCTTTTTGCGTGCGCTGCGTAAACGGTTTAAGTTACGCAAATATCATGTATGATGGAATTGTTCCTCTTTAAAAGTTCAAAAAAAAAGTCCGCGACAGCATATGTCAATCTTTTAAGATTGACTCACTATAACCTTTTTTTTATGCTAATCAAATTTGTTCGAAATTAATGCATTATTTGCGAAGGAGTTTTATCAACATAATATTTATTCTTATTCAAATAAATAGTTTTAACATCAAGGGTATTTATGTAGCAGTAAAATACTTTTTAATTCATTCAAATCGGACATTTAATTTCAAAGTTATCACGAAATGCAATACGCGAACCGTTAGACGCCGGCGCCACGCCGCCGCTACATTCCCTACTCTAGAGAGGAGAGGATGGGCACACGGGTTGACCATGACCTGGAATAGGACATAAGATACGTTTTTATCCCTATATTCCCACGGGATCGAGACCTACGCGGGTGAAATCGCGGGGCACAGCTAGTTATAAATAAACATGTTGTGTTATTTACTCACAAAGCCAGAAACTTCTGTCACATAAGAAATGGTAGGTATTTAGAATCACATCATCATCATCCATCGTCACCCTCCTGCCCAAATAGCAAATTATTTGAGTTCAGCATCCTAATTGCGTAATACATGATCATTGACAATCTGAATCATTTTGAAACCGATTACTCAACGTGAGTAACGCAATGAATGTTGTTGAACTGTCAAAATGAAACAGATTAGTCTTAATCATTTAAGAAAATGTGTTACGCAATTATATAGTAGGAGCATGTCTTCTTCCATACATCACATGCCTATACCGATGATAATCGATTTATGAATGTCACTTTTAGGCTTTATCTTGTTTTTCACTTTTACAAATGGTGGGGTAAATTTTTCCTCATACGGTAACCCTAATATATGTGACGTACTTTTTTGTTGTCTCTTTTGGACACGGTTTGCAGTTGATTACACGTTACACCATTCTCTGTCTACGATCCGTTATCTCCCATGTCACTCCCAAGGAACTTAAAAAACTCATCTACGGCGAGGTCACTCCAAAGTAGGTGTGCATATGTTTCTTGCTCCAAACTACTCTGTAGCAAGGAACATATTATACCCTATATAAAAATGTACTCTGTGTACTCACCTACGGCGAGCTCTGTGGTCAACCCAAAAATGTACTCTGTGGTCACTCCGCTCGCGGTCATTTTGGATATCTAACCAAAATGAATTTAAAATTACTCATATTAAGGGCACGTTATAAGGGTGTACCAGTTTATTGTTGTTTCCTCATTTTGATGTACTTAGTGTATATTAAATTCTATTCGAAGTTGCCACAGGCCGACCGCGTCCCGCAGTACATGCAAAAAAATGTGACATACACGACACATGTCCTGAACAACGCGGAGCTTGCCAGGCTCACTGTTACCATCGATATGATTAACTACGAGCGAGAGGTGCTGATGGCGTGGCGCTACGGTCCCGTGCGCTCCGACACCAACATGATCGTGGTGCAGGTGCACCGCGACGTTGAGCGCTTGCAGTTCCTGATCATGTCGCTGGGGCAGGTGCGCAACATCCAGTCCGTGTTGCTCGTGTTCTCGCACAGCTACTACGATGATATCATCAACAAGCTCGTATCCAGCATCACTTTCTGCAGGGTCATGCAAATATTTTACCCCTACTCGGTTCAGCTGCATCCTAACAAGTTTCCCGGCACCGACCCCGATGACTGCCTGAGTGCCATCGATAAGACAGATTGCAGCGATCGCGACGGGCGCCTCACAGAGCACAAACACCACTGGTGGTGGAAGGCTTTCTTCATCTTCAATGACTTGGACTGTTCTGATAACTATAAGGGGACAGTTATATTCCTAGAAGAGGATAATTATGTTCTACCGGACTTACTGTATATGCTACAATATACTACGCGCTCTAAGATATACCTTCAAGGAACTCACGTCATGTCCTTTGGGAGGCCTTACGCAAAAAAATTAGACTATGACCTGCTGTCTGTAACCATATGGCGGCCACCGTACGACAAAGGACTGGCCTTCAACAAGTCTGTGTGGCAGCAGATCGCCCTGGCGTCGTCGTATTACTGCACGTATGACGACCTCAGCTGGAGCTACTCGCTACTCAACGTGTTTAGCCAGCTTCGCGGCGGGGGCGCAGAGATGGTGGCGGCCATGGCGCCGCGCGTGCTGTCCACCAGCATGTTCACGAGCGGCCGCGCGGCGCTTGACCAAATCAGTTTGTGGTTGGATGACGCTAAGATGTTTCCTTTGAAAGTGAAGGTGGTGATGCTATACGGCGATAACGGCCGCGTAGACAAGGGGATGAAGCCACCCCCGAGGGGCAACGGGGGCTGGAGCGACTTGCGGGACCACTTGCTCTGCCTAGACCCTCTCATGGTTCCCAACACTCGTGACGAAGGTACGGATTATATTGCCACTAACCAAAGAGCTAATATCTCGGATTCCAACATCCGCAATATCTTGTAACTTTGAGCGAAAAAAACCCAGGGATTGTAATTGGTGGGTTAGGTAAGTCAATTGCAACCGCGGTGTGAATTGAATACCACGTTTTTTTTGCGTCGCTTTGTACTGCGTATCTATCATGGTGAGTTTCGGCTTCATACTATCGTGTACAACAAGAACTGGTAACCGTTTATGAAGGCTCCAGTACAGTTACATTAAATATTTAGCAGTCTGTGCAAAGCTGTACGAAGCTTGGAGCGTTACTATTTAACGAGGGTATATTCTTACACTCACAAGGAGTAAAGCTCGTGAGCTGAGTGCATTTCGTAAGCGTTTACGAGGGGCGGGACTGCAGACTCGTTTATAATTTGCATAGGAGAGGCGCCCTGGCCTGGCGGGTTGCCAGCCGCCCTCTCACCGCCGCGCCGGGCTGCACGCTGCACACACCTTCGCTATATAAACCCTGTCAGACACCATGTCTTCTTACATCGCCACACGCACTAGTACTGCATTTTATGCAAAACGGAAAAGCTATTAAAAAAAAATCTTACTTGCAAGTCGGCCTTTAACGTGTTTTCTGTGGCGTGTAATGTGTAAATGGCGCACTGCGGATGTGTACTGCAGTGTGTTCTCTGCGCTTTGTTTATAGTCAAACAGTGTTAATGTTGTGTTGCGAAGAGTTGGCGTCGCGCCGCCGCCGCCGCCGCTAGGCTCGCTCGGCGGCGCTGCTCAGCCTCACTTCTAGGAATGGCTACTTTAATTAGCTTTTCTTAATAAACCAATTACGTTTTATTCCCGGTGAGGCGTGCATCAGAAACTCGTTATAATCACATCAAACATGTTACATTGTTGTACAATTTTTTTTTAGAAGCTGTTTACTTGATTTTGTGTAGAAAAGGTGTTTTTGTATAGCTCTGTAGTGTAATGTGTTGCATTGATTTAAATTTATCTTTTTAGTGCGAATTATAAAGTAAATTATTTTTAAAGCATTCGTTCCTATTGATGGCAATGTGTCTGGCTAGTAAATAAATGAGGTCTAAGGTTCTATGATGCCTTACTACGCCTTTGCATAAGGTGTCTTAATTTTGTAGGTTCAAATACCTAATGGCCACTAATTAATTTCCACCTAATGATCCAGGGCAAATTAATGTTTTTTTTTTTTTTTCCGGCAGGAATGGGAAATCCTCATGGACGCCCAAACTGCTTCACAGACGAACCAGTCTGGGCATTGCCGGACTCTGACCGGCTAAAACCGCACTCCTTCCTTACAATATTCAACCGCAGACTCGTGGTCCGCGCTCTTTTTACTCTAAATAATTTTTACGCGTTTGTGCTACTTCATGTGTTTTATTGTCTGTGTATTGCTATTCCGCTCAACCGCGGCAGAGCCGTCACAATTTACAATTTAGCATCCTGTCATTGAGTATAAAGTGTATTTGTTTCTAGGTCCATCGCCTATATATTATCCTAAACTTAAAACTAATCTCTATGATTTTTTTATTTTTTATTATACATATTCTCTATGTTTTTAGGTTTGTTAGGGGTTGACTTTACAGTAGCAACTTCGCCCTTGATGTAACCGTCGATGATCATGGCGTCTACACTGATTATTCGAGCCGAGTGTCCAACGGCTTCCCTAAGGGTCTCCGCACACGGGCCACCGGCCACAACCACAAAACGCCGCCATCGGCATATTTCCTGTAGTTTTCATACATTTTAATTGGACTCGTCGCACACGGGCCATACGCGACAGCCACAAACGCCGCGGCGTAAAATGTATGAAAACTGCGTGTGCGTAGACCCTTAATCGTTGAAGTAGCGAGCTTGCTTGGGCAAATGGGGTTTCCTCTCTCCATTCGAGTAACGCGATTTTTTTGTCTTTGACTCGCATCACTCGGCACTGGATACTGAAGAGCTCCATCCTAGGCAGATCGGTGTATTTTCTGCTTTTGATGCTTGTTTTCGCTGTGCTTCCATTGATCAGGGCTGCTAGGCCAGGTGGGATGGTAACTTTGGTTTTGCTCGGTCTTTGTCTGCAGAAGCTCACTCCAAAGGTCTCTTGCGGGCGGTTCATGAACAGTGCTACACCTCTGAGTCGTATGCCAGGCTCGCCAGCTGCCCCCCATGCCAGAAGGTACGGTATGGGGTTGACGTCGAAAGCCGTTGTTGTAGTGGTTATTTCATCGGTCGATGATTCATTTTGTGAGGTCGTTGTTGTGTCAGAAACGATAATGCTAGTCGTCATGTTTGTCTGGTTTTGTGTCAAGGTTGGATTGAATGTGGTTTGTATTCGTGGTACGGTTTGTGTCACGATTGTGGTCATTTGATTGAGTGATTGTGTCTGTGCTGAGGTTGGTGTCGGTGTTAGTATTGTAGTTCCGTACGCAAAATACGCGCTTTGACGTGGAGTTGCGGATACCAGTCCGTTTTACCTATTACCTATTACCTAGTATTGTAGTTATTTGCATGTTAGTAGGCATGATGTTTATTGTTGTTCGGTTTTGAGATTGTGTAGTTGCTGTGGTCAGTATTGTTGTTATTGCTGTGGTTGTTTGCGTGTTAGTCGGCATGATGATCGTTGTAGTTGTGTTATGTGGTTGCGTCGATTGTAGGGTTGGTATTGGTGTTGTTGTTCCTGTTGTAAGTGTATTTACATTGTTCGTTTGTGTCAGTGATAAGGTTGGTGTTTGTGTTGTGTTTGTGTGCGTGTTGGTCGGTGCGATATCAGTGGTTTCTGTGTTTGTTGTTTGCGTGTTGGTTTGTAGGTGTGTCGCATGAACGGCGGTCGACTGATTGGCCCTTGCGGCGACTGCGACGACCTTTTTTTGCGAAGTCCAAGAAAGATGTTCTTGTAGCCTTCCCCTCTACGATGGAGCTGAGAGCCGATAGGTTTAGGTTAACGTTCAACTCATTTTCTAGCTTCATTCTGTCGTGGCTAAATCTTGGACAACCGAGTAGTAGGTGCCAGACTGATTCCTCCGTGGATGGGTCGCACAAGCAGGCGGGGCTGTCTTTAAGATGGAAGCGGTGCAAGTATGCCGAGAATTCTCCATGTCCCGTGAAGATTTGAACTAAAGCTGGTGTTAGATCTATGTCCCTGATGATTCTTTTACCGGCTATGACGCTTGGAAAGAACACCTTGGTTACCGATCCTGTACTGGAGGACTCGTATCTCTTTTGCCAAATCTCAACTGTTTCCTCGCGTATGCGCTTTTTTACAAAGGATATTGGGATTTTACCGTAGTCTGGTGCCGTCTTTTTGGTGAGGGCCGCTTTCTTTGCCAATTCGTCTGCTCTTTCATTTCCTGGTGTCCCCACATGCGCTCTCAACCAGAAAAAACGCACATCCCTGCCCTCCCCGCGGATTTCTCGCACCAGTTTTTTGAGATCGTAAGCCAATTGATGTGTAGCCATCGGACACTTCAGCAGGTCTAGTGACGATCTTGAGTCGCTAAGAATATTGGTCGTGTCCCTTCTGCTATCTTTCACCAGCTTAGTGGCTCTGAACAGTCCTTAGAGTTCCGATTGGAAGACAGTGTTGTGCGGTTCCAGCCGGAAGGTTCTGTATTTCGACTCCCTGCCATCACTCCACCACGTTACGGCAGCTCCGACTTTCCCCTCTATCTTGCTACCATCGGTGTAGATCTGGGGACCGGTTATATGGAGGGTTTCTACGGTTTCAGGGTCGAAATCCTCCAGTTGCTGGTATTCTGTGATTATGAGCTTTGAGGGGTGAGGCTGTTGTAGGTACCCCACTTTTCGCTCTATCTCTCTTCCGGGTGGGAGGAACTCGCGGGAGTAACCCTTTTTGACTTGAAATAGTTTGGAGGCCCCGATTACCCGAAGGTCGAGAGGCAGCTGCCCCGACAGAAGCAGAGCCGATACTAGAGACACCGTGCGATGCGCCTTACAGATCTTTTGCGCGAAGCCTCTGCAGTGAGTCTAACTGATTCCTTACCATCAGTTTCTCAGATGCAGGCGCCCATGCGCTTGCGGCGTACAGCACTATCGGCTCCACCACCGACACATATATAGTCCTGATTATCTCGCGGTTGAGACCCCAAGTCACCCTCGCCGCACATGCAAGCTGTTTATATATGTCCGCAGCTTTTTTGCAGGTGGCGGAAACATGTGCGTTGAAAGTGAGCTTGTTGTCTATGATCAGCCCTAGAAGCTTGATCTCTTGAACGAGATTTAGCCGGATACCTGACATGTGGACGACCGGAGTGTCGTACTTAAGCTTCCTTGTCAGCACCATCGCATTTGTTTTGTGCGCGGCGAAGCGTAGCTTGTTCTGAGCACCCCATTCGGACACTCTGTCTGACGTCCTTTCTGCTATGCGCTCCAGAGCGTTGACCTGATGGTCGGAAAAGACCAGGACCACATCGTCCGCGTAGGCTTGGCAAAATACACCCGAGTTGTTGGTTTCAGTCAGAAGCGGGTCTAGGATTAGATTCCAAAGTATTGGTCCAGCAATGGAGCCTTGGACACATCCCTTGGTGGTCTCCTTCTCGCTTTTCGCTCTTGCGTAGTTCACCAGTACCTTTCGATCCTTCAGGTATGAGGTTAATGTGGTGTATAGGTTCCTTGGGCACTTTTTTCTAATTAGCTAGTGTTTTATGGCCGGCCACCACGCGTTATCGAAGGCCCCCTCTATGTCCAGTGATACTAAAAGCACGATCTTTTTTGCTTTTAACTCTGCACGTATGTGCGTCACTAGGGCGTAGAGGGCGTCCTCGGTGCCTCGTTGCGGCATGAAACCGTATTGACGTATGTTGAGTGTGGGGAGTAGGTGCCACTGAATCCTGTTCACGATGAGTTTTTCGACGATCTCGCCCAAGACTGCCAGACGTCCAATGGGTCTGTAGGACTTTGGATGAGTATAGTCGTCTTTACCGGGTTTTCTAAGGATGCACACATGGGCCACTTTCCACTGCCCAGGAAAGTAAGACAGCGCCAGGCATCTGTTAGCCAAGCCGAGAAACACTTCCCCGTTGCAGTTGATAGCGGTTACGCATATGTCGGCCGTCAGCCCATCCGGCCCTGGGGCTTTCTTTGGGTTTTGGTTTTGTAGAACCAATAATTCAAGCTCCGCAGGTGTAAAAGGTGGGTCATCGGCCGACAATCCTTGAATATCGTCGGATTCCTCTCGTATACGGCTTCTAAGCTGTGTGTGGTAGGTCATTTCTGCTGCTGTAGAGTCTGCTGGGTAAAAGGTGTTCGCGAGAAGTTCCGCCGATTGCTCTGGACTCAGGGTTTCTCCAGATGGGCCTCTCAGGAGTGCATCGTTTTTCCTTCTTGCGGTTTTTCTTATGACTCAGTAAATTCCGTCCCACATGCTTTCTCTTTCTTGTTTGGAACAGAACTCTTTCCAGCCTGCCGTGGCGGCCTCAGTGGCTCGTTTGGAATAGTTTTCTTTAGCTGTGAGGTATTCCTGAATTGTATAGTTCCTCCTTGATGGTGCCGCATTGCGGATCCTTCGCTTCTTTGTGAGAACTTCTCTTTTGAGTTGTTCTAGAGAAGGAGTCCACCAAGGCGGCTTCAGATCTATTTTCCTGGTACCTATTCTCGGGATTGATTTTTTGCATGCTTGGTGTATGGCAGAGGTATACTCGCTGATTAGGTTCTCCAGGTCTTCATGGTTTGAGGCTCCGGTGATTCTTTAGGGTGTGATGGTTTTCCCCTCTAGACAGAGTTTAAAGTGTTTCCTAAATTCTGACCACTTTGCCTTCTTGGTGTTATAGATGCGTGTCGAAATTGGCCTCAGTGGTTCCAAGGGTTTCTCGAGACGCATCGTGAAGGTTACCGCATTGTGGTCAGATGAGGTGAGACCTCTGTCAACTCTCCACTCCTCGATCCTGTCTAGAAGCGACAGACTATACACTGTTACATCAACTATGCTAGAGTACAGCCTGTCTCCCCTATACGTCTCGAAGGTTGGAACCTGTCTTCTGTTGAGTATCTGGAGATCCTGATCGTTGTACTCCGCTCCGCGGTGGTCTTCGGAATTGCTTCCCCACCACTGACTCCAAGCATTTATATCACCTCCGATGATTGTGTTGGGTGTGTGTGTGTGTATTTTTGTAAGTGTTGTGTTGAGTGTGTTGAGATAGGGTGTGAGTGCTCACCCGGCTCACACATCGTGGTCGGGGGGGCTCGGATCGCTGTCGAGTCTACCATGAAGTAATTAGGATTGGTGCTCGACAGCCGGTGGGACTTCGGGCCCCACTTCCGACGGCTGGCGCCCAAGTTGCTGGGCGCTGCTGGGGCGCTGTCAACACTGCTTCCCAATCTGGGGGGCCCGAGCGCCGCTTGTAGGCGGCTCTACATGGGGATCGTGCGATCGATGGCCATTTACGGGGCCCCGATTTGGGTGACTGACCTGACGGCCGGTAGTATCGCAGTCCTGCGCAAGCCGCAGAGAGCGATGGCCGTCAGAGTCATCAGGGGGTATCGCACGATCTCCTACGAGGCAGCTTGTGCATTGGCCGGATCCCCGCCCTGGGACCTTGAGGCGAAAGTACTCGCGTCATCGTATCGGTGGCGCGAGGAAGCGAGGGCGTGGGGTGAGCAACCGATGCAGCGACACATCGAGCTGCATCGGTCTCAGCTTCACGAGGTCCTGGTGGCGGAATGGCGGGACAGGCTTTCACGCCCTACCGCCGGCCTCGACATCATCGTGGTGGTCTGGCCGGTGCTCGAACGCTGGCTCGGGAGGAGGCACGGCTCCCTGTCGTTTCAGGTGACGTAGGTGCTCTCGGGGCATGGTTGCTTCGGGAAGTACCTGTTTTGCATAAACAGGGAGCCGGACGCCCGGTGTCACCACTGCGTCGACTGCCGGGAGGACACGGCGCGGCATACGCTGGCAGAGTGTGCCGCTTGGGAGGGGCCGCGCCGTGCCCTCAAAGTAAGCGGTGACTTGTCGCTGTCGGCCGTAGTGAATGCCATGGTCGGCAGCGGGGAGTCCTGGGACGCGGTGGTTTCCTACTGCGAGACGGTCTTCTCGCAGAAGGAGGCTGCAGAAAGGGAGAGGGAGATCTCGTCCACTCACCCGGACCGCAGCAGGCGCACCGGGCGTCGGCGGAGGGCGGATAACGCCCTCTTCTAGCCCCCCTAAATGGGTCCAGGGGTGACGGACTCGGGGACGTCCGTCGCCCCCCACACATCAGGACCCGAGGTGGCGGCGCGTAGTGTTCCACGCGCGCCCCTCTTAGACGTCACGGGGGGAGTCAAACACCTCACTCCCCCCCTGACCCGAGGAGGCCCGCAGTGGCGGGCCGGCACCAGTCGGGGGTTGCGGAAGATTCTTACGTTCCCGCGACCCCCGGCGTAGGTGTGAGTCGGAACACCGGGGTGGTTTTTAGTCAGTAAGAGTCTGACAGACCCCTCCGCCCACCCCAGGGCGGAGGACATCCATGAGGATTTGCCACCCCCAAAAAAAAAAAAAAAAGGGTGTGAGTGCTTGGTCTCCCTCGAAGTAGACCGACACCACCCCAAACTTGATTTGTTCCACCTTAACCAACCGTGGCTGAGGCAATATTCTCGGTGAAATTAATGTGTTAGTTATATGTAGGTAGGTACTCATTCCTTGAATTATAATGCAGTACCGTGCTCAAGTGCACACGCGGCCCCTCGCTGGGCGGGTGCACTCGCAGCGATTGTTTAACGTTACTCTCGTTCGTCTTTTTAACCTACTTCTAAAAGGAAGAGGTTATCAATTTGGATGTTTTTTTTTTTATGTATCTCCGTCATTTATACACGAATTTGCAAAATTATTTTTTGTTTAAAAGGATATAGTTCCGAGATGGTCCCATTGCCATCAGGTCAGGATCTGATGATGAGATCCTAGAGAAATCGAGGGAACTCTTCAAATATTATAGGCACACCGATTTGGGTATTTTTTATAGTAACTCGTGCAGTTGCTCTCGGAAAGCACCATTTGGTGAAGTGGAACTGATGATGAAGACCACAGATGGCTACCGGAACTAATCAATAATAAGTATTTCAAGGGTTGCGATTCGATTACTTTAATATGGTTTCCAAGCAATTTATGCTCATCACAATGTATATCTTGAAGTGTAGTAGCAGAATTCCCGGGAAAAGCAACATTTTGTAAGAGGCTCTTAGGTTGTTCCGTGAACTTAGGCAAGTCATTAATATATATTACTAGCTGCGCACCGAGGTTCCACCCGCGTAAGTTTCGATTCCGTGGGAATATCGGGATAAAAAGTATCCTATGTGATAATCCAGGTTTTAAACTATCTGTTTGCCAAATTCATCCAAATCAATTCAGCCGTTTTTGCGTGATTGAGTAACAAACATCCAAACACACAAACTTTCATATTTATGATATTAGTAGGATAGTAGGATAGTAGGAAGTAGGATTAGTAGTAAGTAGGATAGTAGGATAGTAGGAAGTAGGATTAGTAGGATAAACAGGGGAGGTCCCAAGACACTTCCCTGTGGGACAACATACATAAACAGGGGAGGTCCCAAGACACTTCCCTGTGGGGCAACATACATAAATTCACGTTCTTGCGATCGATGTGACTCTTCTCGTTTTGTAGTTATGTTTATCTTACAGACTTCCGTTATGACTCAACTTCTTTATTTATGTATTAAAAAAGTATGGTTTTCAGAAGACTTGATAACTTCCCTAGTGGTATAAGTAGCTTGTTGTATTAAATAAAAAACCTCAAGTAATAAGGGGTTTAAACAAATAATAAGCTCATTTTTCCAGTTTGAACATCAGCGCCTTTAATACGCGCGGCATTTGAATACAGATGAGTGTCGTCGAGGCGAGTGTTTGAGTGTGGCTGTCTGAAGGGCTTGTGGTCGCTAATGAGGCACATTACGCATTCACTCGGTGCCGGCCAGTTATGAATTCTTTCCAACTTCATAGCGATCCCGACTTCTGCGTCGATGATGAGCGACCAGCGGTGACCAACGTTCATGATTTATACTATGAAACATTTTCAGCCTTTTTTATCTACGTGGCCTTCAGGATAATCTTCATGGTATTTAATGAGTTAAAAAAAGGAATCCTGCTAACATTGACGTATCGGAGCCATCCGACGTGTCGATGTAGATGTTGTGCTGTTGAAGAAAACAGCTTTTGCCATCCTTTGAAATATTCGCGGATCTATAATGTGACAAGGTAAAGTAGACGGCTTTCCTGTCCAAGTTTACTTTCTTGTTATTAACACTGTCTCTCAGCCTTATAGGGGAAGTCGTTTCATTCAAATATAGATTACTAGCTGCGCCCAGCGGTTTCACCCGCATAAGTCGTGATGGAATATCGGGATAATTAATTTTAAAAACCAAAAGATCCGACTGCAATGACACGTACTTAACTGAAAAGAGATCATAAAAGAAAATTCTATAGATAATAATACTTATTTATCTCTTTTCAGTTAAGCACGTGTTATAGCAGTCGGGTTATTTGGTTTTTTAAATAATTTTTATATTTTCACCTTTTTATTTTATTGTAAATTAGCTTATGCAAGGCTTCGCAGGTGATTTACAAGGTCCGACACAAGCATGGCCCATTTTTACGCTATCAAAAACTTTTTAAACCAACGTAATTATTCCTAATTAAATTTAAACATATAATTTATATATTTTTGTAATCCCCTTTTAATTTCCTATATTTTGATACCCTACTCGGTAGGTTTGGTTTTTTTATTAACGTATTACTATTTCGCTTCAAATATCCGCCATATTTTTTTTCCATACACCTAGGTATCTAAGGACACTTGAGTTTTTAAAACGAATATAACGATACCTTAACAGTCGAAATCCATCCAGCCGTTTGAAAGATACGAGGTAATAAAGAAGTTTACAAAAAACTAACATACATACATACAAGATACGCGCGAAAAACATAACCCTTCCTAGGCAGTCCGGGTAAAAAGTATCCTATGTATGTCCTAATCCAAGTCATGGTCTCATATGTGCCAAATTTCATCCAAATCCGTTAAGTAATTTTAGCGAGAAAGTGTAACAAACATACACACTTTCGTATTTATAATCGTATTCGTAGATATAGATAGTTAGAATTTACTTCAGCTGAAGCCAGATAAGCTGAAACGCTTGTGACAGACACCGCACTATAAATGGAGTCAAATGTTGAAATATTAAAATCTTTTTAAGAAATCACTCTATAAGGTGTTATTATGTATGAATACATTGAGAGTGACTTGTTTTTTACTTTATAATTGTAAATAGATAGGAGTTACTAATATAGACAGGAGGTTACTGTAGTGTTCCACAGTCGGATTAATCTTCTATACTTGGCGCTAATGTGCCAACACATTGAACTCGGACAAATATGCCATGACTGTGTTTCAGTAACTATATACCTACTATAAATGTTTTTAAAGCCAAACTAATCTGTAAAATATACTACCAGGGGGCTTAAAACCCTGCCAGGGTTGCGGGAAAGTCCGAAAGGGATACCGGGACCTTGGCAACAGGCAAATGAAGGAACACGGGTGGGTTTTAGTCAGTAAAAGTCTGACACGCCCTTACGCTCCGCCCAGAGCGGGAGAAGTCATTGGATGATTTCCCACCCTCAAAAAAAAAAAAAAAAAAAGGGGGCTTAAAACGGTCACTTTAGCAGAATCATATTATGAAAATATTATGAATCATCGTAAGATGTCATAAATTAATAAATAAATAAATAAGATGTTACAAACTGACAACTCATAATACGATCTGCGAGTAATTCATATTTCGAAATAATCCGTCTGTTTGACAGTTTTCTATGGAGATTCGTAAAATGGTCCACAAATTATGAATTGCTTTTATGTCAAATTAGAGGAATTGCTAATGACGGCTGGGATTCACGAAATGAACTGCTTTTAGAGGAATTGCTAATGTGGCCGGTTATGGCCCGCAGGCAACAGTTAAACGAGCCATATTATATAGTAGTCTAGCGAAATAGATGTCCCGACAAATCGCCTTCACTCTTACCGTTCAAACTTTACAAACACTAATTACAGAGAGGGCCCGTAACCCCAGTAACGTGTGTCAATAGATAACCAAACGAAATGGCCGCTCACACGCTCGTCGCTCGCCCGCTCGTATGCTCACCCGCTACGCAATCTATCGCCTGCGCTTGGCGAGAGCGTGGAGCGGAGGAAGTTACTACCCGAACAAATGTTTTACCTCCCTAATTGTAACATGACTGTTAGGAAGCACTTCCAGATAACTGTACTTCCAGCAGCTTTGTATCATCTAACTCTTATACCCGTGTTACGTTGCTATGGTTTTTATGTTGTTATTAATTTTCTTCCTTGACAAATATACTTTTACAAAGAAACATTTCGGTTTTCCTTAATATGGTAGCAGAGCAATATAAATATTAATGATTGTTTATTCGTTGCAATAGTGGACAAAGACTCGAATAATTATGCAATCGGCAGGCGTAAAAATCGAGATCGGTCGCCTCGACGGTCCCACTAACTGGCACTCATGGAGGTACAAGGTAAAGCTTTTACTTAAAAGTACTCCAGGCACGCTAGAAGCAACAGAAGGCAAGTTAATTATGCCAAAAGATCCAGGAGAAACGGCAAAATCTGAAGATATACAAAAGTATAATCATGAAATGCAAATGTTTAAAAAATGTGACAGTCAAGCGCTTCTTATCTTACTACAAATATGACTGAAGAGACCTTACAAAAAGTAATGCGATGTGAAACGTCATGTGAAATGTGGAAAGAGCTTCATAGGCTTTATGATGGGGCAAAGGAAGACAGGAGTTACGATCTCTATATGAAGTTTTTCCGCTACCAGAAAAGCGATGAACATGATATAGATATTTCGACTCTCAAAACTGTATGGTATGACTTAAATAATGAGATTGAAGGAGATGATCTGCCTGAAATATTGTTAATATGTAAAATCTTAGATACACTTCCAGAACAATACTTCAGTTTTAAGTCAAACTAGTTATTGATGAACAAAACTTGACTACACAGGTATGTGCTTACGATAGATCTCTTAAAAAAAAGAATACAGAAAAAGGCGGAAGTACCAATGAACTTCTCATGTTAAGAGGAGAGAAACGGTATGAGAAGCTAAGGCAAAGCAAAAAAAATGGAAGAAATGCAATTATTGTGGAGAAGGCTTTCATAAAGTCACATCATGCAAGAAGTGGATTGCGGACGGTAGACCCCCCAAACCTCCAAAGCAGTCTTCAAATATTGGGATGTTGACAGGCTTAGCTTTAACATGCGAAAGTAAGAACGCAGAAAAAGACTCCTATGTGGATAGTGGCGCTACGAGCCATGTTACCAATAGAAGAGATATATTCCACATCTTTGAAAAATTTGGTGAACCCCATAAGGTAATGACAGCTAACGGAGAGAAAATTGAAGCCATAGGCAAAGGTTCTGTTCAACTGGAAGCTGACATTAATGGCCACAGAGAGTTACTGGTCTTAACAAACGTATGGTACGTTCCAAGCATTGAAAGAAATCTATTTTCTGTGTTAGCCGTACAAGATACGCTAAAGAATAGCATCTTTCAGTCAACTGCTCAGACATGTAATGTGAAGAATGATGGCAAAGTCATTCTAGTCGGGAATCGCGACAAGTATGGTGGTCTGTACAAACTCAACGTTAAAGTATTGATGCCTAAGCTTGAGATAAACCAACTAATGACGTCACAGAATCTTCAGCTCTACCATGAACGCCTAGGACACCAGAACAAGAGACATGTAGCAAAACTGATACAAAGAGAGCTTGGAGTAAAGCTAGATTCAAGTTCTGCTGATATCTGTGAAGGCTGCGTCTTCGGCAAGAGCCATAGGCAGAAATTTGGAGAGAGACCAAGAGCAACTAAGCCTGGAGAGCTAAACAGCACAGACGTATGCGGACCATTCCCTTACTCAATCTCAAAGTTCAGATACTATGTCCTGTTCAAAGACACCTATTCAAAATATCGATGGATCTATTTTCCGAGACAAAAGTCTGAAGTTCACGCACGCTTGAAGGACTTTCTAGCTGAAGCAAAAACTTCTGGACACGTCGTGCAGGAGTTATTGAGCGATAATGGAGGCGAGTTCGATAATGAACAAGTACGCAATACTTTGAGACAACACGGCACTAAACAAAGGTTTACAATGCCATATACAGCGCAACAAAACGGTTCTTCTGAAAGAGAAAATCGTACGATTGTGGAGATGACAAGAGCACTAATGCACGCTCACAATAAGATACCAGAAAGTTTATGGGCTGAGATATCCAAAGCTTCTGTTTACATATTGAACAGAACGGGACCTACTCCTGTAGAAGGAAGGTCTCCGCATAAGCTCTGGTACGGCAGAAAGCCTAGGATCAATCACCTGAAAGTCATTGGATGCGATTGCTATGTGCATGTCCCAAAACAAAAGAAAATAAGTAAGATAGCGAGGAAAGCTGAAAAAGGAATACTTATCGGGTATGACGGTGACGACGGATATCGAGTTTTTGATGTTAAAAACCTAAAACTCATCAGATCTCGAGATGTTGTGTTTGATGAAATGCCTGTACTGACATAACTTCGCAATCACCTGAACCTGAAACGAATACGTACGAGCTCCCGTTGCCTCTTACAGACTTTAAAAATATTCGCGAGGAGAGTCACTCACGTCCACCTTCAGAAGCAAATGACAGCATCGAAGATGAGTATGAGTCGCTAGAAGAAGAAGAGACACCTCATACAGAGCCTACAGTACGAAAACTGCGTCAGATTAGACCTCCACAACGGTTTAGCTTTGATCAGTATGTTAATGAGGCTATATCTATTCCTGAACCGACTTCATATCGAGACGTCATGCGAAGCTCTGAAAAAGAAAAGTGGATCGAAGCGATGAATAATGAAGTTAAATCTCTACGAGATAATCAGACTTGGGAACTGACGAACTTACCTAAGAATAGAAAAGCACTACGATGCAAATGGGTATTTAAGTTTAAAAAGAACCCTGATGGTACTGTTGATAAGTACAAAGCACGATTAGTTGCTGTTGGATATACACAAAAGAATGGAATCGACAGCAGAACAACTTGCAGACATATTTACTAAGCCGGTTTCCAAACCAAAATTGGTGAAACTCGGTGAAAAGTTCGGATTGAAAAAAGAGGGAATGTTAGGAAGCACTTCCAGATAACTGTTCTTCCAGCAGCTTTGTATCATCTAACTCTTATACCCGTGTTACGTTGCTATGGTTTTTATGTTGTTATTAATTTTCTTCCTTGACAAATATACTTTTATAAAGAAACATTTCGGTTTTCCTTAATTTACAAAGGAATAGGTGTTTTATTTAGATGCGGTAAGATGAGTTTTTGTGTGCGTTGTGTTGTGGAGTCAGGTACGCGGATCTATAGCTTGAAGTTTCATTTCGTGCGAGTACAGTCAACAGCGGCGTTCAGTTTTTGTTGAGAAATTCATTGGGTGTGTTTATCTGCACATTGAATTATAATAGTACATTGTGATACGAGTGTGCTCTATTGGATATTCTATATCTATTGTTATAATCAATGCACACGCGTTTCATACGACGTTTTTCAACACACTTGCGAGGAAAAAACAGACTTGTTGTAAGAACTTATGCTACAATAACGTAACTATAGAGATGAAAGATTTATAAAGTTTAACTGACCTTTGTTGCCAGGTACTGACTATCGGGAGTTTCTTTTAAAAACTTCTATATCGGTTGGTGACAATACTTTAAATTTTGTATTGTATCATAATAATTAACCACACAATGAAAACGATAATAAATATTTATGGGAAATGGCGCGCTGGTGTCGTTTTCCATAGGTGTAAATAAGGGTACTGGCAAAACCGTTATACAGCCTATAGGAAAAAATATCATTTCAAAAAGAAAAAAAAAATACATTTTTTTTTTCACTGTAACTTAACGTACCTTGGTGGAGTCAAATCTATTTATTATTATTTACTCTCTTCTCCCCTACGTGAAATCGACATTTTTAATAATGATTTTAACCACACAACAAAAAAGTTAACAAATATTTATGGAAAATGGCGGCTGGTTTTGTTTATTCCGCTAGCGATGAGCGCGCGGGTGTGAATGAAGGCACTGGTAATACCCCTGAACAGCCTATATAAAATATAATAATCTTAATAATACATAATACGCAAATGGGGTTAGGGTAGTGACCAATATAGACTGAAATTGCCACAGACTATATAAACCCTTATTTAATAGTACAGATAGAGTTTTATTCCGTGCGAACGCGGTGGCACACGGGCAGGCCAGCGCGGTTCGTCGGGGCGGGTCAAGTGGCCTGCGCCCGTGCCACTCGCGGTCTTACCGGATAAAAGCGCAAGTCTCTGCTCGGGTGTAAATAGAGAATGCTCATTTATTAGTAGGATAGTTCATACTAATTCAATGTATAGTATCGCACTGACGTTTAGTTATTTTTTTTACCATAACTAAACGCCACTGATTAGCTTATGGTTCCTTTTTTAAAATAAAAACTTGCTTTTGAGCGCTTGTCTTTGGTAAAAAGTTTCACCAAGAAAAATTTCTCTTGGATACAAATTCCATGCTGCCATGATAGTACTTACTAATTCCATACTGCCATGTCATTACTCCGACTAGTGAATAGTAATCTGTGGCGCATATTACCGCACTAGTGCTGTAATATAAAGTAAAAAGCACACTTCCATAATACACTGCATTATGAACCTGAAAGCGGTTCAATAAGAGCCACTTTACGAACAAGTGTATTGAAAATAATATTATATAGATTTGACCCCGCCATACGTGTAGTTTTTTTTTCTTCTTATTCAAAACATTATTTTTTGTTTATTTTACTACAGGCTGTCTAGCAGCTTTGCCAGTGCCTTTATTTAAACCTATGGAAAATCAAAACCAGAGCGCCATTTTCCTTATAGTTGTTATTATTTTCGTTGTGTGGTTAAATATGTATTATCAAAAATACGAAATTTAAATTATATTGTCACCAACAGACGCAGAAAAGTTTTTAAACGAAGCTCCGGATAGTCAGTACCTGGCAACAAAGGTCAGTTGAACTTTATAAATCTAAATGTGTCATCTCTATAATTACGTTATTGTAGCGTATGTTCTAACAACAAGTCTGTGTTTTTCCTCGCAAGTGTGTTGAAAACGTCGTATGAAACGCGTGTGCATTGATCATTACACTTTCGGCTATCTTATCGCGCTCGCCTGCGGCTCGCGCTAATAATACCGCTTCGACTGTAATATCCAATAGAGCACACTCGTATCACAATGTACTATTACATGGACCAAAAACACATGAACTGGAAAACACATACCAAAACTTAGTTATTAAAATTACCACCAATCTTAGGCGTAACACTTTTTACCCTTCAAAAGAAGTTAGTTAGAATTTTAGATGGATTAATGGATTTTAGTAAGTAAACCGAAACTGACAGCTCCAAATCTCACTTCCAAAATTATAATATTTAACCCTCCCCAGTATATCCATATCAAGGCGTGTAACGAACAAAACATGATGAACACAAACACGGAACATTTAGTTGTACGTGTAGACGTAAATTAGCAAAGCGAACACGAACATCATACGAACACAGTTCGCGTTCAACTGCCCCGCTGCCTTTAGTAGCCATGGATTCGAAATTGGATTCCCACGAACATTTTTGACGAACACAGTGTTTGATTTCGTTGGTGGTACGCACATGCAAACAAAGTGTTTGATGTTCTTTTATTAAAAAACTAAAACAATTTTTAATAAGAAAATGCTAAACGAAAATACCAGACGGGCCGCGCGCGTGCCAAAACTTACCGTATTTCATTAGAAAGTCTTTGACGAATTAAACGCATAAAATAAGTGTGACATAATCTATTATGTATTAGTACAGTAAACTATATATGTATTAAAAAAACCCTAATGCACATTATAGTGACCTTATTGGTGATGTTCTTCAGAATGGTCGGATGCGTAGTATTCCCAACCGGCGTGCGTGTGACCAGATGTATGAACGTAAACGAGGCAAAAGGAGTATGTAAGTATGGTGACGGGTGGCGTTCTGTAGTTTCCGCCTCATAAACTCACCCACCCACTCACTCTTCTTCCCATGGGGGTCCATGGGAAGAAGGCTTGAGGAAGACTGATAAGCTATGCTTTTCAAAGATTTCTCTCTCCTACTTTGCTGTGGCTGTGCCCCACAGGGTCCACAATGATGACATATAATTTAAACTTACAATAAAGTACACATTGTGGAATGCAATTAAAGTATTGAGTATTAATCCAATCCGATTCCACATCGCTACCAATGCATGCGAAAAAAGCGGCTGCAAACTCTAATTCAAGCCTTATGAACAAGACGGAATTCAAGCCTTATGAACAAGACGGAATTCAAGCCTTATGAACAAGACGGAATTCAAGCCTTATGTAGCGGTTTCATTTGTGGCGATACCATATGTTTATAATCTGCCTAGCCTTTTTCCACCTATGTTGGGGTCGGCTTCTAGTCTAATCAGATGCAGCTGAATATCAGTATTTTACATGAAGCGACTGCCTATCTGACCTCCACAACCCAGTAACTGGGTAATACGATACCCCTTGGTAAGACTGGTTGTCAGACTTTCGGGCTTCTGACGACCCAGCGTAACGACTGTCAAAGATCCACGAATACGACAGAACAGATAGATTCGTAGAGAATTATATTTTATTTCACATATCACAGAAATATGGAGCAATAGTGTTTCAAAGAGCACCACATGTATGTTATGTTACAAGCTAGAGTTACGGATTACCTGAAAATGTGTTATATTTTCAAGTGATGAAGTGTGTATGGACTCAGCAATGATTAATTAGTAGGTAATGACTATTGCGTGCATTTATCAATGAAATCACGTTAAACCCCGCCAGCCCGATGGGTCCAATCAGCGCACGGTGCTATAATGATGCGCTGCTCAAATAGACCATTATCGGACTTGCACATGTTCCGAGCTGATGGCAAACTTGCAGCGAACGGTCCATCACTGATACAACACTCGTATTTCACTAAATTACGAAGGACAGAAGGTTGTTTTATTTTAATTTGATTGCAGTCCAGAACATTTGCCGATTCCTGAAAAGCCTGCAGTCGTCCTTTATAGCCGAGACGAGCAGCTGAACGCAGTTGCAATTTAGCTGAACAGAAAGCAGAGGTCCAATGTTGGTCACAAAATCCTCGCAGTTATGACTGCCTTTCTAAACGACAGTCCCGAACTAGTGCAGAATAGAAGCGTTAAAGCAATAACTTTTTATTATGAACTTATTTTTCGTATGTTAATGATGTGGTACTTCTGCAAGTCTATATGTTTAGAGACATCGGCGCATTAGTCGCGGCGGGTAGGGCGAAACATTGGGACATAATACGTGTGAGCGAGTTTAGTTGTAGCTGCAACATATCATTGAGTTTCGAGTTGAGACTGACGCCGGTAACTGTTCGTGTAGTTAAACAATGTAGGGATTATTCGGTTTAGGACAGCTTCTAGTTTGGGCAGATTCTTGTAACGGTAGATTCTTTTTTTGGCAGATTCGTTATACGGCTGAAGTAACGTGACCAACATAAACCATACAATTTATGTTATGGTATATTTAAAGTAAATTTCAAACTAAAAACCTTATTAAAGGTAGTTAGCGAAGGTAACAAAATTACAACGAAACAAACTTAACCTCTGCACAAAGCACTGCTTGGTGAATCTCTTACCAACTTAAAGACGTCGAATTAACAAGGCGTCGCAGTAAGATGTCGCGATGAAAGGTTTTCGAAGAAACAAAATCCGATGATACCGGCTGTCGCACTCAACTAGGAATTCCCATAATTTTTTAGTGTTGCCAAACGTTGAAGTTATTCTAATTTCGTGATTTAATTTGATTCTGCTTTTTTATGATATTATTTAGGATACTTTTTTTAATAGTTTTCATGTTCGATCTGTTACCTATGCATTTACATATATTTTTTTTAATTTCTGTCCTGCACCGTGGCTTCTTTTTTTAATAATTGAATGTAATGATAAATTAACGGCTTGCGAGGCTTCGATGCCATCCTTCAATTGAGTTCGTGGTCCTTACGTTTTCACGATAACAGCAAAATGTCTCGCTTTTAATTTTATTAAACCACTGCTTGACAAAATAACCGTCAAACTTTCATGATTCGTCACAATTCATAATTAGCTATCTCGCGAATAGCCAAATAACCATCAGGGATTAGTCGTGGATGTAAAAGTGCGAGCTGTGTGTAGTTTTTGAAACATCGACTGTTTTAGTGTAACCAATTGATTTACAATTTTTCCAAACGGCGCCGGCGCCGACGTGGGAAAAATGGTAAAAGCAGCCTGCAATCTCAACTTCAGAGTATATTTGCTTTATTGCTTGAATTTGTGCCAATTCATCATCCGACGAGAATTTATCAGATGATTTAAGACTATAGAGACCACATGCTATCGCTCCTGATCTTACCATGTGAGGTATCGGATCAGGACGTATTTTCTTTCTTTTCGTTCGTTCTTTCTAGGTCGTGTGTAGGACCTTCTATCCGCATAAATAGTTTTCGAATCAATGCACACTTTCTTATATAAACCTTACTTATACTGTTGATGACTGTAAAATATCTGTCTTATCAAGAATCTGCAAAAAAAAAGAATCTGCCCAAACCAGAATCTCTCCTAAACCGAATAATTTCAACGTAGTTTGGTTTATCTGCTTGTCATGTTTTGAAACCGTTGAGTTATCTGGGATTTACGTAGATAATCAATTAGTTATACATTTTCAGTGTTTGATAAATGTAAGGATATATAAACACTGTTGAAGATTCTAAAACAGATCGTAGAGGAAATGTTTAAAAAAAAATTGTAGTGAAGAATTTTTGAAAAATATTGTTGACAAATTCTCATTCCCTGGAACATTTTCAGTAGCACAGCTGCGTTTGGTGCTAGGAGCCGCGCTCCGTACAAATTACTTACGTCCACGTCGTCTCCTAAGAACTTGCTTCACATAGAATTGTTGCAGATTTGTGTGAACTGAATTACAAATACGCTCAACAGAACTTTTTTTAATATAACATTTTACCTAATTAACTAATTTGTTATTAATTATGATAAAATATATACATCGGGTAACTTATTATACTAAATTGACTAAAAAACTAAAAGGACTAACTAACTATACCAATAAATACAACTCTCTTAGTTAAAAGTAACTATACAAATAAACAATTAACTAGAATATAGCGTCGAATTTGTTAGTTGAGCAAGTTGAGCAAGCTGTTCCATGTGCCAAAGCTCAGCCTATCAAACTAATAATATGTTGTTGAACGACTTCGACAACTAACTGGGAACGCAATAACTTTTGGTTATATCTAGCGACTGTAACCGATCACTCTTATCACGTCACGAAGTACTGCAGGCTGGCTGTACTATTGTGCGAGATGTGTAAGAAACATCTAGTTTTCGAAACTACAACCTTGGTTCCTTAAACGAAACAAAACGACAACCCTATAGCCATCTATAAGTTTGCTTCAATAACCGTATCGAAGGAGTCGTTCAGCGGCGGTCTGTAGTGCTCTTAGTAAATTAATAATTGATTAAACTTCGCCCCTCGGTTGATAAGATAGGGCAGTGTATCAACAAGCGGAGCAGGAGAAGCTAACTCTATTAGCGCCTGTTAGTCTAATTAACGAGTAATAATAAGCGCCCCGCCGCGCGCCGCCCGCGCCGGCCTCATTGATATGCTAACTAATATAGTTAGGACTGTGTTCTCGATCAATAGGGAGGTAGCTGACAGCAACTCACCAGCCTCGATAGAAACAAGTTTTGTCGAACGTTGCGAGCTTGCAAGTATCGGCTGAAACTGAATCTGATATCACAATGTTCATAATTATGATCATGTGTAGTGATGACAGGTAAAGTCGCGGACTTTAATTGATGAGCCACTGTCAAACTTTTCAATTTTGCAGTTTCAAACATTCACGAGATTACACGATTAAACACGAACTCAAATCGCATGCTCGTAAACAAGATGACAAATTACTAGTACCTAATCGGAAATAGTCTTATCCATAGAGGTTGACTAATTAGTTCTCAATGATAAATAAATACAATGTTTATTCAATCTATTTGATACTGACCTCCTTTGAATCAGAGCTCATTAACTCGATAATTCTGAAAACCTATCCGAAGACGGTGACAGTTGAAATTCGATGTCAGAGACGTTATTTTCGAATAGTCGAAATGACTAAATACAATTTATCCGTACGCTAACGTTACTATGGCTACGCTAAAACAATCGTCGCTAGGTTACGGTTGCTGGACCTGCAATTGGTTGACTTTGAGTAGTCACTCTGCTGTCAAGTTTGTAGTTCTGGTTCTCAGGTTAGCCAACCTACATATAATTTTATTCTTCTTTATTTACGAAGATATGACTTTCCGTGTCTGGATGTACGAGTATAACCGACTAAGCCCGATTTGCATTACACAGCTAAAATACGAACAGTGCCAAGTGGCTCATCAATTAAAGTCCGTGACTGTACCTATCTACTCTACGTGTCAGGTACAGACGTCTAACAATGACGTGTCTAACAACTAATGTTTCGCTCTTCAACTGCCGGTGTTTATGTATGACGCCTCGCGTCGTGGTATATTATATCTGCTTATATTTTTCTCTCTCATCATTGCAGACGTCCAAAGAATAATGTTCCACTGATTCAATCCATCTTTCAGAAAATCGCCTGATGTAACCGTATGTGTGTGACAGAGGTAAATACAAAATCAATTAATGTTCCATTGTAAAGAGTGCGCTGAACGAACAGATAAGCTGCCCGCAATCCGATTGTAATGTATTTGCGTTGCCTCTAATGCCAATCATTTACATGTAAATTTGAATGAAATGCTCTAATCCTTTGGAACGCTCCGATTGCGGGCATACCTCAAACAATGATGCGCTGATTTAAAAGTCTAAACCTGGATTTTTTTATCTGTTTTTAAACGTTTTTACTAAAAACAACGTTTTTGAATAATTAAGGGATTGTTGTTGACAGTTTTTTAATTACAACGTGATCTGCCCGGGAATCTAACCCGCAACGGTTGCCAGTCACATCGTGCCACCGAACATATTCGGAAAAGTTGATGATGTCGTTAAACAATGTCAATTAGAGAATATAGATAGCTCCATATCTGATACATAACAACTTACACGTGTAACTACTAAGCGTGTCCTCTACTTCGTTCTTTATGCCGTCGCCACAATAAAACGGCACAGATTCACTTTGAAAGTTATACTCGTACAACTGTCGAGAACAAACGGCGAACTGCGACAACTTGGAGGTTCGCGCCTATACAAGTCATTCGATACAAACACCTTAAGGGCCCCAAACACTTATTCAAACTACGTCGCCTGTCGCTGATGTCCAGGAGAAAGAAAAGAAAGAAAGAAAATACGTTTATTTGCGGCAAACATGAGGCTAAGAAAGGACAAATACACGAAATATAACTATAGCAAATTACGTAATCTCAATACAGAGCGCTCCCGGAAGGAAACCTCACTTCCGGCGTGGCTGAGCTGTTGCGTTACGTCCGGCGACAGTCACCATTAACAAGCAGCTTGCAGCTTTGTTACATTGAACATGAATAGTTGGTATACCGCATACAAAATGTTAACGCATACAATATTGTTGCTATATTTTTATAATCTTGCTTTTACACGTACCTATAGTCTCATGACGATGATGGCGATCGATTTCTAACGAAAACCTCGTCATTAGAAGACTGTCTCTCAATATTATAACGCAAGCTTAACTTATTGAGGTTAAATACAAATAAAAAGTAATCATTAGTACCGAGCAAAAAAGTTCCGCACTGGTGCTACGGCGTAGCACTAACGCTACGCTTGCTACGAAAGTACTACGAGTCATTATTCTGTCACTTATGCAAAAGATTCGTGGACGCTTAGCGCCTGTTGATTAGTTGCTGTATGTTCTGAAGTTGTTTTAATAGCATATACTAGTTGCTTGCACCGTAAATTAATAACAGTGTGTAACTGATTCATCTCTATTGTACTGCTATAAACAATATATTTCATTCACATTCAAATTTGCAAATAAAATGATTCGGCCATATATCATGCATGTACGTATTGTATGTAGGTAGTAAATGTAAATCACGCGTGCGGTATTATTCCTCAATTTTGCAGTGAGTGGGGTGGATCACGCGTATATATGCGGATATCCTGATACCTACTCGTCTACTCGGCGCTGCCCGCACCGCCCGTACCAAAATCAAGGCGTACGAACATTAAATGTCGAGTACACATCCCTCACAAGTAAAATACTCATAAAATTGAGGTATATTTTACTGATAGTGATCTGGGAGCGTACCGCGCGGATCCCATCAATAAGATAGTTGTGTTACTACCGAGCCGGGCCGGGCCAGGTTACAACACTATCGTGCGGTGAGCCGGCGACCGCACGGAGGTACATCACGGAAATTCTATGCATTTGGAAATAGCTGGGTCCCAGGCGGACCTTCTGCACCCTTGGACTCGCTGAGGCTCGTTACATGGACACCTCTACCCTGTCTATCGGTCAGCTCTTATTATTAGATCACACATAGACCGTCCCAGTGTCGTTTTCCCCAATCGATCACCTATCGATATACGCTTCGCTATGAACTGCTGCCATTATCACACACAGCGGACGAGTTGGTTCCATTAGTCACGGCCTACCGTTGTCAGATCTATACTTTGTTATTAAATAATAGAGAATATTAGAATAGCGTTATCGATCTACTTCATTATAATAATGTTGACTCAGGTAATGATAAATGATAAATGATTTATTTTCTGTAAGTGGGTTTGTACAAACACTTTTACAAGTCTATATCATTTTGAAAAAAAAAAAATTTAGTTGTAAAAACTATAACCCAACTACGACTAAAAAGGTATAAACAAGACACCACAGACAGACAAATAAAAAATCCGGAGTCACACGTGTTAGGACATAAATCGAACAGATTACGTGTGACTCCGTATACCTTTTAGTCGTAGTTGTGTTATAGTTTTAATAACTTTTTTTTTTTAAATTCTTTTGGGGTTATAATATACATATTTTTGAAATGTGCTCATTAAGCCCTTTCATTTGATACCCAACATGGTACGATAAGACAATTTTTTTTTTTAAGTTCCTGACTCTATGTCCTCTAGGGGGCGCCATTTTTTATTATTTATTTATTATTATGTTACGCCACATAGCCTTTAACCAGTGGACGATCAATCCGCTTCTAACGATACCTCATTTGTCGAATTGTGATGAGTGGTTTAGAAGATAGAAGGGAACAGATGAACATACTTACATACATACCGGTCAAAATCATAACCCTCCTTTTTTCTTCGCCGTAGTCTGGTAAAAAACTAGATGAGATCGGCGTTTCCTATCTGACTACTCTGAGAAGAAAGGCCGAAACAAACTCAGAAGTCAGTCTCTTTTAAAGTCCAGACATAATCTTGGTCCGATCATGTAAGACCATGTAGATTGGTGTCTGAAATGGTCTTTTGAGGAAAGAACCACACAGGTTGAGTGGACCTGTCCAGTCAGTGCACACATTTGTCAGTACCGCGTGCCGCTCAACTCAGAATTTAAGGAGCTCGACGATTGGAATGAAGTTAGAGCGTGGTTTGTGCTCGATACTTTGTGTTGCTTTTATTGCGGAACAAATCTAAGTAACTTTGTGCTCGTAGGTATTCCTTGGTTCAATCTGATCTGGTTACTCACATGTTGAAGATGTTAGAGCAAGTTGTGAGCCGAATTCTGTCTTCTATCTAAAATATATAGCTCTCGCACAAATCCAGGGCGAAATGCTAGTGTAAATATAAAGGAAGGCAGAAAAATGGTAATCCCCGTATTCTAGAAAAGCCTTATAAGAGAAAACCAATCTCACACGGGACGGAGCGGCGCGTTTCGGTGCAGTGCGTCGCGGTGTGGCACGGTGCGGCACGGTGCGGCTCGGTGCGGCATGTTGGGGCGCGGTGCGGCACGGTGCGGCGCGGTGCGGCGCAGCAGGGAGAACGCAGACACATTATAACGCTGCACGTGAAATCCCACCGTGGAAATACTGCACGTGATTTAAAAATAAATTATGGAGGTTTTTCTTCGTTTTAACTTTTAACATGAATCGCAGTTTCGCAATAAAATTTGCAGTCACTATTGGCCGATAGATTGATCTGCAGTTTGTGCTGACATGATTGTAGCGTACAGTTGAGTATAATTATTTTTGTTTTGTTCCAAACATTTAGCACAGCGCAGCACTGCCTGCACAGTGAACGGCACGCGTTTATCAACAACTGTCGCGCGATCTAAACGAGCTGCCTCCAAAGTAAACTTCGGCGCATTTACCTCCAGTAAACAATGTTATGTGTTGCTAGCCAGTGCTACGTCCGCAAAACGTAGCCAGCACTAAATAGGAACAATAATAATTATCGGCTATTCAAATTACAAAGTCATTATAAAGTGCCCCAACGTCCCTTGCCCGTGCCTAGGTTTATCGATAATGATGCTCACATTTTTTAGACTACTGTTGATAGTGACTATTACTAATAAAAACTCCTATTTGTTCTTACAGGAAGTATCTTCAGAGAAGTCTGCGGCGAATAACGCGGGGTGCGAGCGCGATAGAACTGTAGGAGTTACTGTTATTACAAAAACATACCGACATAGATGAGAGAAAATATTTTCGAGAGCAGCGTTTGCCAGTACCTATATATACTTAGCCGTTTGAAAAAAAAGCATGTGCAGAGGTGTGAGCATCGTTAATTAGAGAAATTGTAAACTATCGAAAAATATTGTGAAATGTTACAATATACTTAAAGCATTTATTTTCGGTAGTTTATAATCTATCTATGTCAAATCGTCAGGTCTCCGTACTGGGAGACCTGAATGCCAAGTCGGTGACCTGGAGCAACCTGGCCACCGACGCACGCGGGCGGGCAGTAGCGATGTGGGCAGCTTCGTCTGGACTCTCCCTCTTGAACAGAGGAAGCGTCCAGACATGCGTGCGGCGGCAGGGTGGCTCAATAGTGGACGTCACTTTCGCTACCCCTGCGTTAGCCGCGCGCGTGTTGAACTGGCGGGTGGACCTGGTGGAGACTAATTCGGACCACCGCTATGTGCGGTTCGACGTCTCCACCAGTGGCCCCGGAGAGACGCGGCCCCTCTCGGTGCGTTCACCGTTCCCACAGTGGGCTCTCGCCCGCCTGCATAGGGAAGCGGCGCGGGAGGCAACGTTCGTCCAGGACTGGCTTTCGCCGCCTTCCGCCGGCCTGGATGTGGACACCGTGGCGGGGCACCTGAGGGAGTCTCTGACCGAGGTATGCAACACCAGCATGCCTTGGTCTCGCCGACGACTACACAGACACGCCGTGTACTGGTAGTCGGCGGAGCTGGCGAGGCTCCAAGCAGCGTGTGTGGAGGCAAGGAGGGCCTACGCGCGGAGTCGGCGGCGGCGTCGAAGGGACCAGGCCGTCGGGGACCACCTCTATGAGGTATAGGTGGAGGCAAAAATGGTCCTCGATCGAGCCATCGCCGCCGCCAGAGACTCGACGAGAGCTGAGATGCTGGAGGGTCTCGACAACGACCCCTACGGAAGACCATATAAGGCGGCGCGCAACAAATTGCGCCCATTTGGTGCCCCGGTGGTCGAAACCCTGGAGCCCTCATTTCTTGATGGGGTGGTTCAGTCCCTGTTCCCGTGCAGGGACAACGAGCGGCGCGGGCTTACCACACGGTAAGCTTTGGGGCAGCATGTGCCCTGGTCGGCACCCCTCCTTGGGAACTCGAGGCGTGGGTGCTCGCCAGAGTATATGAATGGACGGCGGGGCGGAGGGCGAGAGCACAACGCTCAGCCCCGGAAGAGCGGGAGGCTGTCCGGCGAGAGGCGAGGGACGCCATCGTCGTCCATTGGACGGGGGACCTCGCCACCGCACCGCCGAACCCTCGACGTGATTGGGCCAGTCCTGCGAGACTGGCTCGAGCGGTCGCATGGGTTGCTCTCCTTCCGTCTGGTGCAGGTGCTGTCCGGACACGGTTGTTTCGGATCGTACTTGCACCGAATCGGATGGGAGAGGACGCCGTCGTGCCTCGACTGTGGTGCGGCGGAGAACGCGGCGCGGCACACCCACGAGGTGTGCCCGTCGTGGTCCGAGCCGCGCCGCAGTCTCATCGCGGTGATCGGACCGGACCTCTCGCTCCCTGGCTTGGTTAACGCCATGCTAAGGGGATGAGAAGTCCTGGGCGGCAGTCGCCTCCTTCTGTGAACACGTCATGTCCCAGAAGGAGGCGGCGGAGCGCGCGTGAGAGGACGATTCTGACGCGGCGCCGCTCCGAAGGCGGAGGAGGGGTCGAAGAAGACGTCAGTTTGATAGTAATCTCCGACTCGTCCTAGGTGGAGGCCAGCAGGCAATGGGTGCGGGGGCACCCTTGCCTGTATTACACAGGTCTCCACCAGTGTCGGACGGGAATGGCCAGGTGTTCCCGGCATTCCCGTAGCCCCCCAACCTGGGGGGCATGCGGGGCCCGCCAGCTAGGCGGGCATGCGCCAGGAGGGTTGTGGATGTAAAGGCTGAGCCGGTTTCCCATGGCCCTCTCATCACGGCGATGTGGGAACACCGCTGAGTTTTAGAGGGTATACTGTGTTGCAGGAGTCCCACATACCCCAGACTCGTCCCCCACGAGCCCCGATGCGAAATGCATTCCTCAGCTAATTAAAAAAAAAAAAAAAGGTTACGACTGTGACTAATCGCGCGCGACCCGAGCGAGCATAGCGAGTGGTGCCGCGACCGGCGAGCTTCTTCCAAGTTGAACGTTGGCTATTTAGTATGTCACAGTTCACAATTTGTCGGTGCGCCATGGATAGATTATAAACTATCGAAAGATAATGCGTTAAACTGTGGTTTGTTGTAGTTCACAAATTTTCGATAGCATAATATCTCGCTAGATAGATTATAAACTATAACGATGTTCATATCCCATATCACTCATCTGATTATCTTGGACTCTGTAAGAAGTATCACCTGCTTCCACTGGTAGATCGACGTAAAATTGCTGACTGTTTATTCTTGTTAGAAATCCTCAATAACAATATTGATAACCCTGAATTATTGTCTAAATTTTATTTTAATGTGCCAAGTAAATCATTTCGGTTTAATCCACCCATACGTGTACCTCATACATCTTCGAATTATAGGCAGAACAGTTATATTGTGCGTGCAAGCAGAAATTTCAATGATATATGCAAGGAATTTGATTTTGATCCATTCACAATTAGTGTGAATTCGGCCAGAAGGTGCTTAAGCCTCAAATTTTTCAAGTAGCAGTAGGTTATATTGTATGCTTTTGTTTTTATTATAATATTCTCTATTATTTTAGTTATAATTTCAAGCCAACTATGTTTAGTGCTTTTAGCTTTACTTTAATTAAAGCGGTGTGTTTTTTGTTTCTGTGCTCACACCACAATTTTTTATCTTATGTCTATACGTGAGGATTTGTAATTGGCTCTCTGGTGACTATTGTTCCCTTTCTTGTTTGTTTTTATTAGCTGTAAGTCCTCCATGTTCTAAATACATAAATAAATAAATAATCATACGGGGACTATGCACCGTGCCACAGAATTGTAGCAAAAGCTATTAAGCTCGGTATTCTTGCAACGAAGACGCCTCCGTGTTCCACTAAAGTCTCCCAGTAGAACTTTGGAATACCTGTCAAAATGAACCTCAGAAAAAATTCACACAAATGTTGATAAATCGAACAGATTACGTGTGACTCCGGATTTTTAATTTGTCTGTCTGTGGTGTCTTGTTTATACCGTTTTAGTCGTAGTTGGGTTTTAGTTTTTATTACTTTAATTTTTTTTAATACTTTTGGGGTTGTAATATATATATTTTTGAAATGTGCTCATTAAGCCCTTTCATTTGATACCCAATATGGTATGATTAAACAATTTTTTTTTTTTAGTTCCTGACTTTATGTCCTTTAGAGGGTGCCATTTTTAATTTAATGTGACGTCACATAGCCTATACCTCAACGATACCTCATTTGTCAAATTGTGATTAGTGGTTTAGAAGATACGAGGGAACAGATAAACATACTTACATTCATAAATACATACTTACATACCATACATATCGGTTAAAATCATAACCCTCCTTTTTTTTTCGCCGTAGTCGGGTAAAATGAGGGATTTGTCAAGGATACTGCTGTTCACATTTAACCACAAACAACTAAACTCATGCATTAGCGCGTGAAGTTTTCTATAAAATGATAAAGGTATCAAAGGGGAAATGAATATAGTGTAGGTGAAGAATGCTTCAAGCTCGTGCCGTGTAAAGGTGTGCGTATGGATTGAGGAGCCATGTCTCATATTTAAACGCGGGTACTGCCAATATTTAGTAGTAAATTTTCCGATTTTGTAGCCGCGATCCTGGAATTTATAGTAAAACCCTTAAAAAGTTACAGGGCATTTAAGGTGGTTCCTCAATTGAGACGTATGGAATGTTTATTTTATTAATATCTTTTGAAATACGGAATGTGCAAGATGTTGGAGTACGCCAATATTTAGTTGAAATTTCTACTACATATTGATGCTATTGTTATCCGGAATGATGAACTACTTTAGTAGCTACGTACATATTTTATTTAGACAGTCTGGATTGAGGAGCCACCTTAGAACTAGAAAACTGGCCGACAGATCTTTTTGAAAATTTGGTAGGATTTAGTAGTACTTTTGGGTAATCTATACAAAAATGGGGTTTGTACGGCTGAATTTGAGATAGCTACAATACTTAGATTTTTCGAAAATCCAAATAAAATATATGTACGTAGCTACTAAAGTAGTTGATCAAATCGGATAACGATAGCACCAATATTAAGTAGAAATTTCTACTAAATATTGGCGTACTCCAACATCTTACACATTCAGTATTTCAAAAGATATTAATAAAATAAACATTCCTTAAAAATGTAATGTATATAGGGTGACCACAAATAATTCAAACTGGTGCGACTGAATCGTACCGGCAAATGCAAATGGCATGCGTTTTATACCATTGCGCCTATTAATGTCAATCTAAGTCCTATATTACCTTGAAGAGGTCTGCGTTTTTGAGCCCTTCTTGCTCGACATATTTGGAGCCTTTATTTATATTTATTTTTTGCCGAAATCCTTACAAATTTAACTACATTATATTCGTTTATAACCCTTGTTAATCGGACATCGTCCGGCGCTCGGCACGACGCGCGGCGGCACTCTCGGCGGGCCGCTAAAATCTCCTTTATGAACGTAAACAAGCAATCGAAGTTGAGTCCGCCTCTTGAAGAGTTTAAGGGCCATAGTTTCGTCACTTGACCTTCCGCATCTGGGCGGAGCTAAACCCCTACTCCCCGAATACGTAAAACGCGCGCGGTGGCGCGCTGAACTAAAACGACGATCAAAGAAAATGCAGGGGCGCAGACTTGCGCGCATAGGACGCCAATTTTACCTACGATTCCAGAAAGAAATGGCGGAGAGGAGATGTAAGGCTGATATTAGTATAGATAGATACATAAGTTATGAATATTTTAAGTTTTTACTGGACATTATTTTTTAGCATGTGTTTGGAAGAAAATATTGGTGTATCTTTTCATACACGAAGTATTTTAAGGGGTCATTGTACTCATCATTATGAACAACTTTCACTACGGGACCAAGACTGAAATCACGAAAAAAATCTGCTGTCCCCTATTTTATGTTCGCATAGCTCGTCAAAATCTAGGGAACAGATGATTTTTCTTTCGCGATTTCAGGGTTGGTTCCTTAAGGAGTGAAAGTTGTTCATAATGATGAGTACACACGGCTGCACATCAAGCTATACATTTCCAGTTTATGCTGATCTCGCATTGTATAGAATTTCTATACAACGCAAGGTCAGCTTATACTGGAAATGTGTAGCTTGATGTGTAGCCGTGTGTCAATGACCCCTTAAAATATTTCCTACCTACATACCTACCTACATATCTATCTACATACCTAACTACA
The DNA here is from genome assembly GCA_949152455.1 of Lithophane leautieri. Taxonomy (NCBI): domain Eukaryota; kingdom Metazoa; phylum Arthropoda; class Insecta; order Lepidoptera; family Noctuidae; genus Lithophane; species Lithophane leautieri. Next base: position 18,649,855 of record OX424467.1, read on the forward strand.
TACCTACCTACATACTTACCTACATACGAGTACTTACCTACATACGTATCTATATACCTACCTACATGTACTTACAGCATCCGCTCAAAACTTCAGTACCTACATTACATTTATTTCTGTTGCATTTAGAATTCGCGTCATAGTCTCGACCTGTTCTTACCATTGCATTGCTAAAATTCAATTACGTCTAACATGTGCAAGTAGCTGTATGGAGTAAGCAATGGATTCGGAATCAGTGAGATCTGGGTTCGCATCCTGGTTTTTAATTTCTTTGAAATCATAATATTTTATTTGTTAGTATTTTTAGCAAAAACTTGTTAGGTATTTATGTTTATTTATAATCTATTAATTCTTATTATTTATTTTTTATGAAGTTAAGTATTAGTTATTGTATTATTATTTAACTATTTATAGGTATCAGTATTCAGCAGACTTTATTGAAAATTAATAATAATATGATTTAGACTTTATGCATGTTCTTTTTTAAATGTAACGTACGTAACGTATGAACTCGAGCACGATACAGCCAGTGCGTTTGCGTGTATGAGTGATGTCTCAACATTCCACAGAGAACACACACATAATTATGAACTCTCATACTACGCAAAATACAGGAAAAGTTTTTATCCACTGCGGAAATTTTGACATATTAACCTTAAACCAGTTTTATTAAACATAATTTTTTTATTTTGATGCGTCTTCATACAAAAAAATTAAAAAATCGTTAACGAAAGATGTTTATTTTAAAAGTGGTTGTATGGCTAACCGGCGCCGGCGGCGGCGCGCGGCGATGCGGAACGCGCGAAAGTACCTATCTATCAGCTGTGCGGTCGCTCGATTCGCCGGCGTAGGTATTTACGTGGGTTACTGGCCCTTGGATCTCGCTCAAAGAAATCAAAAATGCTTTCTTCGATTTCGATCGCCAGTCGGGGTCTGCCAGACCCTCGTGCATGATTCGGGGTTCTGAACTGTCCGTGATCAAGCAGCCTTTGAGTGGCCGCTAAAATGGTCCTTTCATTAGGGACCGCGGGGTTAAGGATTCCATGGGCTCACATTAGAGGTATGCTCTCCGTCGCATACATTCTGCGAGCTGCTCGCAAACTTTCACCACTCAGTACATACACTCGCACCATCTCGTAAAACTCGCGGTTACTGAAGTCCGACATCGTGACCGGTAGGTACAAGCACGACACACGTGCGGCGCGGCGCTTGCGCGTGAAAGCGATTAGACGCGACGTCACACGAAAGCGCGTGCGATGAGCGAACTGTCGGCCACAGCGCCCGGCGCCGCCCGGGAGGGGGTTGCACCCCCGTGCAACACCGCCGCTAGTGCGCCGGCCGCCGTACGCGCCCATTGATATTATTACGAATAGTTTGTGTCCATATTTTGCTGATTTAAAGTAGGATAAAAAAACAAAAAAAAGTATTGAATAAATAATGGAAATGTGTTCTATTACTGATACTGAACCACCAAAAAAAATTTGCGCACTGGTCAAAAACTTTTCCTGTATAACAGTATAGGTATTTCTGTTGCAATATTAGACTACGCTTTATAGTGGCAACCTGTTATTACCATTCGATTGCTAAAATTCACGAATTTATTTCATGTGGTAGTAGCTGTATGAGCAAAGCAATGGATTGACGATCAATGAGGTCTGGGTTCGGATCCATTTCACAATGACGATTTACTTTCATTGAAATAAAACGATTTTTTTGTATTTTAAGCAAAAACTTTTTATATTCTAATACTTATTATTTATTTTTATGAAGTTAAATATTAGTAATTGTATTATTATTTAACTATTTATAGGTATCAGTATTCAGCAGACTGTATTGAAAACTAATAATATGTTAAATATTAGTAATTGTATTATTATTTAACTATTTATAGGTATCAGTATTCAGCAGACTGTATTGAAAACTAATAATATGATTCAGACTATGCATGTTTTTTTTTTTTAATTTAACGTCACAATGAATGTATTGTACTTCCGTCCCATTACTTCCAATCAAGTAAAAACTTACAAAAAGTTTTAGTACTGAGTGAGATTTGAACTCACGGCTCACTGATACACGTCCACATGTAGCTGCCCGCTAGGTAATCTTGACTCAAAAAATTATTACGTTGAAATTCTGAACTAGAACCATTTGTTGATGACAATGATGATGTGTCTCTTGAAAATAGAAGGTCGTAATACAAAATAAGTCATACAAATATAAGGGTCAGCTCAGACCGCGAAGTTTACAAATTATGTATTAGTACGAAAAAGTTTATAAATTAAGGAACCACTTACTTATCATAATTATCAGCACAAGTGGGTATTTTATTATATTTGTCGTGAAAATCATGATAAACAACAAATCGGAAAATATTTCTTGCCTTTACTACATTATTTTTGTTTTCATATATCATAGCGACTGTACTATTTTTGTAATGAATACATTGCTTCATAACCACTACCTAAGTGTGTCGCTAAGTGACTGGACAAGCAATGTAAATATCACAAAACGATACTTTGTAGCGGTTGCATCGCGCGCGTAATACGAGTACAGCCGTTGTAGGGTAGCTTGCGACAAGCCAGTGATTTCGTGTAAGTTACAATATATAAAAGTACTCTGTGGTAAGTTATACCTAGGCTACAGTGCATAATACATGCACTCTGTACTTGATGAGATAAGGTTTATAATTGATTGTGCAGTACGTTCTGATTTATGAATGTGTGTTCGCGACTTCGTATTTCGTATAATATTCGTATTGGTTTTTACTGAATTGCATTTGTATGTGGTGACGTGGATAGTTATACATAATTTTTTATTATAGATTTACACAATATTTTATGTCAACGACTGCCCCGTTAGTCTAGCGGTGGCAAGCGCTACTGCTGAGCATGAGATCCCGGGTTCGATTCATGGGTCGGGCAAAGTGTTATTGCGTTTTTAGGGTTCCGTAGTCAACAAGGAACCCTTACCTATAGTTTCACACTGTCCGTCTGTCTGTCCGCGACTTAGATCATAGACTCTTAGTACTAGAAAGCTGTAATTAGCACGGGTGAACATATTAATCACGCTGAGTGATACAATCAAATCATGAAAAAAGAAAATCTAGGGTAGGTACCTCCCCTACACCTACACGTAAAGTTTGTATGGTTTTTTTCTTGTCTTCCCATGGTGTGGAGTGTCGTTAGAAAGATCGTTCAAAAATATTATGAGTGTGTAAAAACCATTTTTGGATTCATGGATCTGTTTGCGAAATATTATACTTTGAAGTGTTGATTTTTGTTAGAGTCAAGTGTCTCCCCCAATGGTTGGTTTTGGATATGTGAAAAAATTCACGGCAGTAGTAGTTATAGGTATATAAAGTAATTAAAAGGAAAACTATCACAGCTAAGTAGGCTCTACAAGTTAACGAGTAATAATCGACCAACTTAAATTTGCAGTTGCAAAAAATGTTTTTCAACTACAATGTTGAGTTTGTTCTTGGTATAAATTCATCCCAACTACGGAACCCTTCATTTTGTGTGGTCCGACACGCATTTGGCCGGTTTTTACATCTGAAATTGCTCAGTAGCAGCTCGGAGTCCGGATTTGTGCCTAGTTGATGGCAATAAGCTCGCCCCTATTACATGGGACATAACTGGCAAAATGTGAGTGTACTAACTAAAAGTACACCTCTGCCTAACCCTTCGGGAAACACAGGCGTGATGTTATGTTATATTTTATATTTACATTTTTTTTTGGTTTACTTATATTGTAAATTGTTAATTTGTATGTAAATTTTGTCAATGTAAATAAAAAGAGCATTATACGTAACTACAAATTTAAAAAAAAAAAACAACAATAAAGCGCCTACGCGCGCAATTGAATTGGGCTCTCTGTAGCGAGCTAGTCTATAAACGCACATTGATACAATTCGAACGTAAATATTTGCACTAATACACACAAACGCGCGTATCGGTCCGTAGCCGGGGCGGAGCAGCGAGCGACACAGCCATCCCGTCTCAATGCTAACGCGCGACTGCCGCCCGCACCCCGCGCAGAGCACCTCTGAACCTCTATCTCTAAATGGGGTCATTATCTTTGCAAATATTGATTGATTTAAAAATGCTCTAACAATTTTGTAGTCCTTGTAACCATCAATTTTTCAGTGTAAAAATATTTCCAAAATTCAAAGCCGTTTAGAAGTAGTAGCGAACATTAGCCAAAAATAGCGTTTTGGTAAATATTTTTTTAAGGCAAAACTATTAGCCATACCCAAAAACCCTTTAACAAAAATGTTGTACATGAATCTATGGCAAACATATATTTTTTTCAGATCGTTTAACCATATAGGCTACTTTTTATCGACCCGAAGCCGCGGGCGGAACCTAGTAATATATGAAAAGGAAAATGGCATTTATCTATGTATTCATAAAGAGGGACGGAAAAGTTATGTGGATGCAATGATGGTGAACAATGTAAAAAAAGTTTTTGGAAAGACGGTAGTATTTTGATAGATTTCAATGATAGAGCAAATCCAAATTGTTTAGATGTGTCTATTTTTATGTATTTATTAAATATTCAAACATGTCCGCTGTCCACAGACATGGCAGCCCTGATTGTATGCGGTTTACCACCGGGAGCAGTTCGTACATTGGCCGTGACGTCAGCGCCGGCTAATCCGCACACCATCCAATTTGAGCCGAAGTCCAATATAATCCACAAATGGACTCTCGCCTGTCATGTGCCAATTTACAACACTACCCGCCAAATATTGATAAAGAGGCAACGAGCGAGTGGGATACTATTGTGAGGGCGGATAGTAACTACAGAGGGGGCTCGAGTGGACGTGGAAGTGACGTTGTGGCCGTGTGAGTCTCCTCTTCGTGTAAGTAGTACTTGTATCGTAGAGGTATAGGATATCTTTTGTACGAAGGCAACTGTCTCGATCAGTGTTTACTTACTTGACATATTATCTGACTTTTGGGCTTAGAATGTGTAGATTACAAGTCCTAAGATGTTGTTTTTCAATGATCCTGAAAGAGGTAGGTAATATTTACAGAAGTATGAAACCGCCCATAACTGTTTTACCAAACCAGAATCTAAAATTGATTACTCCAAAACCTCCAACGCAATACCCGCGCACTTCGCCAATAAAAGCCTTTTACGAAATATGCAGTCAGTTTAATAAAGTTTCCGGCAGCAGTAAGCGTCGATAGATTATGTGGTGCAACACGCTGCATATAACGATGTATCAATGGGCCGAGTATCGATATGTATCGAGCGATCGGTCACTCATACATCACTAGCGCAAGATTACTTGTCCCGGCCCGGCCGATTGGCAACTCTCTACTCTTTTATTATTTACGGAATGTTCGATTGATAGCTAGGTAGGTATCAGTGTATCAGTTAAAATAGGTTTTAAGTTGGTAACAAGGTATCTGTAATACATTAAATTAGCTGTAAACTATGCTTTGGTTACAACGTCACTTTTTGAATACTCTATTTTAAAAAAAAGCTCCATTTAATATTTTTTCGTCGGGTGCATCATCGACTCAGCGAACATCGGTAACTTCTGGACATTGAGTGCTGTGATCGATCATGCTGTCCTGCTTGTGGCCGCGATATGATGTTGTGTTCCCATCTGATGACCGCGCAAATAAAACTGAACGTAGTCTGTGTAAGTTATAAATATTATGGTATAATTAGATGGAATGGCGAACAACTCCGTACAACAACACTCAAAGTAACAGTGTGGTAAATGACAATGAAGAGATCATCATACAGAAACACTCACAAGCGGCACTCGGTGTCGGACATAAAGATAACGCTTGAACGCGACCCACTTTTATTTCCAACTTGGTATCAGATCTGTTTATAACTTCACACTTTCGGAAGTAACTTGCAGTTTTCATCTATATCCATCGCGGATCTACGAGTGTTGCCGCCGACTGCCTCGCGATCACGCAGGACGCGCGTCACATTAAAAAGCTTCTTGATGCAGCACCTCGAGGGAAATCAGGGCGCATTTGATTGGCTACTTAAAAATAAAACGCGTGTTGTTGCTCAGGTGTGTTCGTACATTCTTGATTGTGTCGGTTAAAGTTTCACTCGCCGGGGGGTGGGGGACACGGGGAGAGCACGCGGTAAGTTGCAAGGTTTCTAGAAGTTGGCACGGTGCGCTTACTTGACGTAAAGCTAGCCGCCTGTCCCGTGGCCTGGCGGTAAGTGTGGCCTCCGAGGTGGTTTTGATTTGTTGGGTGAAACAGAAAGTGACTTTGATATACCTAACACGTGGTGTGGTTTTTTATTTTGTTAGCTTTAGGTATGTTACTGTCAGCTTAAACTTTTAATTCGCTTGTAACATCCCGCTGGAGTTTGTTTCAAAGAATGAGTTTCTCTTCTATCTCGAGTGACTTATTACTTGACAGGTCTTCTTGATACCTCAGTGTCACGTTTCACCCTTTAAGTACATATCAAGTACCTCCTCATATTTCTACACTACAGTTTGTGTACCATAAGACTACACTGTCAAAGTTTGGAACAGTCGCACGCAATCGGATATAAAGTTCAGAATTGGCTGGTGAAGCCAAAAGAGGTGATAGAGCTGTAGGCTGTACCGAGCTCCGACCGGAGGAAATTGAACGAGGGGCTTGATTTATGTGTCGCTGAGCAGGACGCCCGGGTGCGCGTCCTGACCGCTCCTGGGGATGTAATTCCTTAGCAAAAGGATATACGGACACCTCAGCTACTAATTTGACACACACTTGATTCCATTTGCATGACCACTACATAAATGCAAATTAAAGAAGTCTCAATCTTTAATGGTAGCTGTTTATGAGATGATTTCTCTGTTAACTCAGACGTTAGCCTGAACTTAAACCTAACCTGAGTTATTCCTTGTGTTACTGCTATTTTTATTTATACATCTCAAGCAGTATTTCGTGTGCAAACTGTGTACACATGGCTACACATCAAGCTATACATTTCCAGTTTAAGCTGACCTCGCATTGTACGGAAATCCTATACAATGTGAGATCAGCATAAACTGGAAATATATAGCTTGATGTGATTGTGCGGCGTCTCGCGGTTCAGTCGCGATCTTATGCTAATGTAATCCGACGATGTAGGGCGATGTAGAACAGCCTCGTGTCGTTTGCAAACACTAATGAACACGGGATTCGCATTAGTTTCAATTGAAATGCCGCGCCTCGCAATCTGCCCGCTGTGATGAGGGTTCCCCGGACCAATAATCATCCAATTAGGCTCACCCCGACGTGACCGACCACAAATACACACTCTTTTGTAATATTATATTTATGTACGTAGTTGGTCATTATACTGATGTAAAGAACTTATCGCGTAGACTGCTGTTTGATTTTGTTTATTTCAAAAAGGTTGTCAATTTGAGCTGGTTCGTAAAAAAAAGAAAAACAATTTGGGAAGTGTATAGATAGTGCCGCTAGCGGCATATCACTAATAGATAAAGTGCCGCAATTTCCGGCATAATAGTGTTGCCTACCGAGGCCCGTTTAAAGTGCCCTAAGCATTGCATTGTCACCGTCACTTGTTACTAACTGACGAAAAATAAGGAGGAGGTTCCCAAGTCGACACATCGACAGGTTTTTTGTAATGTACTTATTACACGCATTACTTTTTAATGAGTAGCCCGATTTGAACGATTCTTTATTGGGAAGAGTATACCTCGAAGTTGGTCCCATTTATAATTGAAAACTAAAATCCACCCCTAAGGGTACAAAAAATAAGGATGATTGATTTTTCACCAACTGAATTTTCAACGTGGACCGATTCTGTTGAAATTTCGCACACATACATAGTTCTGATGACATAGCCACTCATCATGATGATGGAGACGGAACACGGTCGCGATAGCTCCTCAGCAGTTTCCAGCAGTTGCATCGTGTTTGAGCTTTAAAAAATAGGTAGGTAGAATTGAGCCACAACAGTAAATGGTAAGTCAAAAGCGAAAAATAAATATTTTTTTATAAAAATTTAAACCGAAGAAAAAAGATAACTGAAAAGTGAAAAAAAAAAAATCTTTTAATTTAACTAAGCTCCTAAACTAATTTAAGTAATCAATTTTTCTTTTGCTTTTTTTTTTTCGTCGCTATTTTTTTTGGTTGAGTGTTCAGAGGGGCAATTCCCGTAATTTTTAAGAACGTTCACATTCGCATCTCATTCGCAATCTGTCAAAATAACCATCAATTTATCAACATTTTTGACAAGTTTGACAGATTGCGACTTGAATGTGAATGTTTTTTAAGTACGAGAATTGGCCCTCTGGTTATTGCGCTGGGTAATGATTAAAAAAAAAACATCTTATTTGCGCAATAAAACTGACATTGTGTGTATGTACAAAAGGCAATGTTACTACTACTGTTCCTAGGAGAACTTAGGATGTAAGAACGAGTGAAGTGAGCTCGGGACTCGGGGCACCGCGGCTAGGACACGTTAGGTTCTAGTGAGCGAACGAAGCGAGTGAACAAAGCACTCTATACACTGCCAATATTTTATTAAGGACACGCACAGGACGTACACACGGTTAAAAACTTTAAAAAAAAAATTGACCGACTTCAAAAAAAACAATACAAAAAAGGACTACTGTACTAAAAACCAAAAGACAAAAGTACTTCTTTAATAATAAGAGGAAAATAAAAAAATAAAAAAATAACTTTAATTTCGGAAGTCGGTGTCTTTGCTTTTAATTTTAGTTTTTGGCCACCGACTTCCGAAATTAAAGTTATTTTTTTATTTTTTTATTTTTCTCTTATTATTAAAGAAGTACTTTTGTCTTTTGGTTTTTAGTACAGTAGTCCTTTTTTGTATTGTTTTTTTTGAAGTCGGTCAATTTTTTTTTTAAAGTTTTATTATTTTTCCATTTTTGTGTAATTTTATTTTTGTAATCATGGGTAGACCAACTAAAGGAGCCACCCGCATGAAGAAAAACAGAATTAAAGAGACTAATACTGCTGAAAAAGAACGCCTATCTAAGAATCGCAAACGGAGTGCCATGTCCGGTTCCCAAGAATCACCGTTAGCTTGTCATGCTAGGTTATCTCAGATGAGAAATTACATGCATTCTCATTTGTCACAGGAGTCGCCAAATGATAAGATCTGCCGACTCAATCTTATTCAAAAACGATTAAGTGGCGAGTCGTCTGAACAGCGCAAGTATCGTTTAGATGTTATACGAAACCGGCTGGCTAATGAGACTCCCGTGCCTTCTCAAGAATATAAGGGTGAACACTATACATTTGCTTACACTGTATAGTTCCCCTCATCATCATATTATAAGGTGACCATAATCAGATCTGTAATGTCACTTACAACCTATATGGTTGCAAAGTTCTTATCAATATAAATGAATTAAGTCCAAACACAAGGTAATTACTGTGAACCGTTGAGGAGTTCCGTTAATCGTCCTTCGTCTTCATCATCAGACCCTTAACGACAGTCACAACCCATCCAAGTGTAAGGTTCTTATCAATACAAATTAATCAAGCCCAAACACAAGATATCTGCTGTAAACCACTGAGGAGTTCCCTCGACTGTCTTTCGTCTTCATCATCAGACCCCTAACGACAGTCAGAACCCATCAAAGTGTAAAGTTTTTATCAATACAAATTAATCAAGCCCAAACACGAGGTATCTGCTGTAAACCATTGAGGAGTTCCCTTGACTGTCTTTCGGCTCCATCATCAGATCGACTCCAGGCCTTCATAAAATTGTAGTGCTGTAAAATACTAAATGAATAAATTAAGGAATGCACTAGTTGCCCTTACGATTTTTGAAAGTTCCCCTCGATTTCTCTAGGATCCCATCATCAGATCCTGACTTGGTGACAATGGGACCACCTCAGAAGTATAAGCTTTTGAACAAAAAAAGAATATTTTAAATCGGTTCACAAACGGCGGAGTAATCGGTGAACATACATAAAAAAAAAAAAAAAAAAAAAAAAAAAAAAAAAAAAAACAATCATCCCGAACATAGTACCTCCTCCTTTTTTGAAGTCGGTAAAAAAAAAAAAACAATCATCCCGAACATAGTACCTCCTCCTTTTTTGAAGTCGGTAAAAATGGAACTCATAAAACTATCAAAATAAAGAAACTAAACAAAGAAAAGACCTGTGCACTGCCAAAGGGGCTATCGCAGCAGTATGCAGCTATAATATATTAAAACTAATAATAATACTAATTACCCCACCGCCGTATCTCTACGTTGACGTCGTGGTGGGGCTTGCGCTCCGAACTCTAGGTCTGTGCCGGTAGAGTTTAATTTGCCGAAACGGGTCTAGGGTGAGGAGCCAGACCAAGAGAGACACAGAAACCCGCAGAGCAGCATGTGGCGAGTTGTCGGGCAGTAGCGACCTTACGGACCCTATCTCCCGGGAGAAGTCTTTTTCCTAATCTCTGGTTTGCCTTTATTGACCGGCTGGAGGGAACACTGATGAGGAACAGAGCTTCCACCTCATTCTTGCCTTTATTGGCCGGCTTGAGTGGAGATTCGCAAGAGCAAACGTGCTCGGAGGAAGGAAGTATTTCAGTAACTGCTCGTAGGGATCTTGACCATCTTCCGTGTTCTGGGATTGAGGAGGTAGAGAAGAAACCATCATTTTTGCAATTTTTAAAATTGTGGAGAAACCAGTAAAATGTAAATAACTAACTGACTACAACATCTGCATTCTGTTTTAGTTGTGTCATTTAAACTAGTGTTTCAGTCAATTTGATGTACACACGGCTACTCATCAAGCTATACATTTCCAGTTTATGCTGATCTCGCATTGTATAGGATTTCCGTACAATGCGAAGTCAGCTTATACTGGAAAATTATAGCTTGATGTGTAGCCGTGTGTACCAAATTGTTGGAAAAAATGATAAGAATCTTAGCTAATATTTTGAAATGAAATATGGAAATGTGAGCTTTTATTAAACATTTTCGGAAATGTGTGGTTTTGGTAAAGACTTCGAAAAACTTTGACAACTTGATAGTTTTGACAAAAAAAAAAGTAAGATAAAACGTCAAATAACTGAAAAAATTTTGCCTCACATATAAAAAATAAAACTGCCATAAACTATTTAGCAAAAAGACCAGGCATTAGTAAGTTTAGCACCTTCAGTCTAAACTCAATGGTTTTGATGAAGTCTTAATGATACCATTGAATTTTACTCCTAAAGTAAAGAAAATAAAGTAAGCTTTTGAAAATAATCAAGGGAGACTGTTTTTTTTAGAGTCTAAAGGTCGGTTTTGTTTGAAACTCTCTATTTCAAATGAAAATTTAATATAAGAAAAGAGGTATTTTTGATAAGGTTTTACTTATTTGCTTTAACCAAATTAACATTTTTTTGCACATAAATAGACAAAAAAAGAAGTCTAAGAAAAAATGGGCACGAGAGGTTTTGTTCTTCACTTCCTCGATTGTTCTGAAAGCCGTGGAATACCTCTCCACTCCTTAAGCACCTCAGGACATGTTGCCCTCTTGTAGCTACGTCACTATGTGCTAGCTGGTACCACTCCTCACCACAACTCAAAGCAATTGGTGCTTTTAGTTCTAAATACACTACAATGTTTTATAGGAGGTGGCAAGTCCAGCAGCAAGAGGCAGCAAATTTAAAGCTTCCACAGAATGCAGTAGTTTTGTTCGTTGAGGGCAACTGAAAGTAAGAAGATGCTCTTGTTTTAACTTGAATTATATCTCGTGTCCAAGTCAATTTCTGATGACGCTAGTGGTCACCGATGGAATCGATGTATCGTGTCGCATGATGTACGTAGCACACGACCGGGCAGCGCTCGGGCGACGCAATATCACGGCTCATTTGCGGCGCGCTGATCTACGACAACTAATGTGCCGCGCACTCGCTCAATGTAAAACACTGACTGTACGCTTTAATTATACACTCGTCTTATTTCTAATGGAAACCGAGTTCACAAGTTTTATAGCAGAACTGAAACCGATCCCGTGGGTTTTCGCGACCATTTTCATAATCTTACAATTCACACCTGTCCGCGGCGTTGTCCAACACATAATAATCATGTATTTCTTCATTCGTTCTTTCCCAGTATTTCAGGTTAGCAGCTTTCTATTTCATAGATCAAATTCTAGTGCTTTGACATAACATAAGCACATAATGACCAGTGCCAGTTTAGAGAAATTTTATATGTATATCGTTACGAAGGCCCATTTAACTAAACAGCAATATCTCTCTGTAACGTGTTGGCATAAACTTTTATTATAGAAATGCGTGTGTACACTGAAGGTACTGAGTACACATCGGGCTCCACACAGCCCATCAATCGACATCAATCGGAATTCAATTCGCCGCCGAAATAATATTTATATCGGAAATCCATTAGCGGCGCGAGGTACCTACGTGCCCGATATTGTGCTGTTGTGTACCTAGCAGCGTGAGTACCTGCACGGATTACATAACTAGTACATTTTCGTGTCTCGTAATGAAACTTATAGGGTTTTCATGCACGCACAGTACACTTTCTCACACATCCTTTGAAGCTTTGGACCAAAATAGTGGCTTACAAAATATAAGGGACTACTTAGAAGTCTGAATAATTATTTCTATATTCTTTTGTAATCAAAATAATACTTGTAGTAGGTATTCATTTTCCGTTCCACAGACATCCTTTACGTTTCCGTGCCGCAGAGCACTAACCGCGCGCACGAGATTGCGATCTAAACGAAAGTTTAACTTTGACTATTCGAGCCCAATACAGTTAGTTATAGCGGCATGTCTCTGTTGCCAAGTAATTACGTCGCTTCGCGTTATACGCTGGCTGTAGGTTCTTTGTTTTGTAACATTGCCGGGCACGAATGTAATCTGCATGCAATTGCTTTTAGATAACTATCTATTGTGCTGTGTTTTCTTATTATAGCTCACGATTGGAACACGATGGCATTTTATCGTGCACCTGTTTAAGCGGAGAAGATTGCTAAATAAAAGTAACTTTTTAAGACCTGGGTTAGTAATAGTTATTTATTATGCAAGGCTGCAAAGTTGTTTTTTGGCGGGAGTACTTGTATTGAAACCTGAGCAAGCGTAGGATTTAGAATCCTGAGCGTTGCGAACGTTTCAAAGGTACGAGACGCAGAATAACTTTGCTGCTGAACGAAATACACAACTTTTCACCTCACTACAGCGAGAAAAAGCTAGGTGTCTCCACGCATTGAACAAATATTGTAGGTACGCTTTTATGCACTTTTCGCGCAATGTTCCGGAAGAAAGCTCAATTCGGCTGTATGCAACGCTTGCACTAACTCTGCCACTGCTAAACAAACCAAAACGATGGAAAGCGAATTTAATATATAAAAGAAAATTATATAATGTTTTTTTAAGTGAAAACAACTTTAGGTACGTTGAGCGATTTTTTTTCGTGCTGGCCAGTGCGATTATTCTAAAAATGAGGTTGGCGCACTGACATGAAATAAGTATTAATGCGTTATCAGTGGACCCGGCGGCATAGAAAATTATTGAATAGAAAGGACCGAATTTTAAAAACTCTTTCCACGCTAGCGGATAAAACGCATTTTTGCACTCAGATTTCGAATGATAAACGGAATCTTTCCGAGCTTGTGGGGTGAAAACAATTTTTCTTTCAACTACATAGTAATGTTATTATTTATCAAGACCGACCACAAAGGACGTACTTTTTGCTTAGAACCAAAACAGTGCAGTAAAGTTGTATCATTGTTGCACTTTGTTTCATTAATGCACTGTTTTTAGGGTTCCATACCCAAAGGGTAATACGGGACCCTATTACTAAGGCTCGTCTGTCTGTCCATCTGTCTGTCCTTCCGTCCGTCTTTCTGTCCGTCCGTCCGTTTATCCGTCCGTCCGTCAGTCTGTCCGTCCTGCTGTCTGTCTGACCGCCTGTCCGTCCGTCCATCGGTGCCCCCATACATCCATCCGTACGTCCGTCCATCTGTCTGTCTGTATGTCTGTCCGACCATCCGTCCATCCGTCCACCTGTCCGTCCTTCCATCTGTCCGAGCGTCTGTCCAACCGTTCGGCTGTCCGTCCGTCCGTCTGTCTGTCTGTTTGACCGTCTGCCCGTCCGTCCATCCGTCCGCCCGTCCATCAGTCTGTCCGTCCGTCAATCTGTCTGTCTTTCTGTCCGTCTGTCTGTCTTTTTGACTGTCTGTTTGTCTTTCCATTTTTTTTAACTTTTCTTGTTAAATATGAAGTATCAAAGTTTTCGATAGCGGTATGAATGCGACTCCAGAAAGTAAAAGTAAAACAGCTGCAAATGAAATTGTTAATAACCTTTTGCCGCAAAAGTCGCGGGATAACTTTGTTTTCATTAACTTGAGTTTTTATTTTGAGTAGGTATATTTTATCACGGTAGGTAGATTGGTAGTTGAAAGAAAAGTAGACACTCGTGTTAATTTTGTGCCCTCGCGCTCGTGCATTAATAACTCATTTGGCGCTCGGTGCAACAATCTACTATTCTCCTAATCTCTCCCATAATCTACGATACTCCGACCAAACGGGTGTCTTGTCTGGCGGGCAACTGCCCAACGATTGATGTTGGAATCTTGTATAATGTTGATCGCGCGATAAACTCCCATTGCGCGATGCAGGATTTTGTGTTATTTACTACACAAAAAGATACTTAATTTATCGGAACAATTACGACTTCCGAAATTAAAGTAACTTTTCACTTTTTAGTGTTTTTTTTTGGAAGTCGGTTGTTTTTTTTTTTTCTGTTTTTATTTTGGACATTACTGACATCGGTGAGGGAAAACATGATGGGGAAACCTGAACTTGTAGTTAATAATTATAAGCCTGTAATAGCCAACCCGTCTTGAACAAGCGTAGTTAAAATATGAGGCGCCTTTTATTATCTCATAGTGGATGATGAAAAGTAGAGTGATCTCTCAGGCGCAAAATATATTTTTGGCTCGGGCGACGTACTCTGAATCCCTCGCTACGTTCAGGATTCAAAAAAGCGCCCTCGCCGTAAAAATATTATTTTGCTCCCTTATGAAGTTATGATACAATCTACTATTCTTTTGTGTATTCAATTCGCTTTCCATCATTTTGGTTTGATTAGCAGCGGCAGAGTTAGTGCAAGCGGTACATAATGTCGAATTGAGCTTTCTTCCGGAAAATTTCTCAAAAAGTGCATAAAAGCGTACCTACAATATTTGATCAATGCATGGAGACACCATTTTCCTCGCTGTAGTGAGGTGAAAAGTTGTGTATTCCGCTCAGCAGCTAAGTTATTCTGCGTCTCGTACCTTTGAATCCTTCGCTTGCTCAAGTTTCAATACAAGTACTCGCGCCAAAAAACAACTTTGCTGCCTTGCATAATAAATAACTATTGATAAAAATAATCAAAACATCGAGAAAAGTCGTGTGTGCACTTTTGATGGGACGGTCTACGAAGCCTATGTAGTATTCTGGGTATGCACTGCGGGCTCAGGGCTGGCAGCTGCAAGCCGTGAAATGAGCGTGCTGACTGCTCAGCAGAAAGTGTTGACTCACCATAATTGTCGCCGAGCCGGAGCAGGCGCGCTGGAAATAGACAACTTTACAGTTTCACGAGTTATCACTAAATTGATGAAAATAATGCATTCGTGAATAGTTTTCCCCACGGTATGGTGGCCTGGAGAGCACCTACTCGAAGTGTAGCAAGAGAGAAGGCAGGAGGGAGCATAAAAACCAGTTTTTTGTAAATAAGTAGGTACTTACCTAGGGAGAGTAGCCAGTAGTCGCAATCAAATAGCCTTCGCCAGAAGCTAGACAGACGTAACAATCCGCCAAAGTTCAAAATCCGCTAAAGTGTCAGGCCATTGTAATCGGGAGCTCACGCATGATGAGTAGGGTGACGCTTACCTCTCTTCCTCCTCTAATTTTCAATGGCACCGTCATCCCCATTACCTCTACTGTGAAGGATCTCGGTTTGCATCTGGACTCGACACTTTGCTGGCAACGCCAGGTCTCTAGTGTTAGTCAAAGGGTCAGCGGTACTCTTCGATCCCTGTATCGTCTGAGGAACTTTTTGCCCGCTAAGACGAAGACTATGCTTGTGCAGACTTTAATTTTCCCCATCATCGACTATGGTGATGTGTGCTACTTTGACTTGAATGCAGTTTTGCTGGATAAGCTTGACAGACTACTCAACAACTGTATCCGGTTCATATTCAACCTGAGGAAATATGATCATGTGTCGAGCTATAGGTCTGAGCTCAAATGGATGTCCATTCGCCAAAGACGAAGTTTGCGTGCTTTGACCACGCTTTTCTCCGTTCTCAATTCTCCCTCTCCTCCTTCTTATCTTGTGTCTCACTTCCAATATCTATGTTCTTCACACACTAGGAATCTGCGTTCTTCTAACAATCTTCTCCTACTCTGTCCTTCTCATACTTCTGACTTCGTTCATTCTTCTTTTCATATTCAGTCCATTCTTCTTTGGAATGCGCTTCCTCTTGATATCAGGACGGCCACCAGTCGGTATGCATTTAAGCGGAAATTGCAGAGTTTTTTTCTGAACAAATAGAGTAGAGTCATATCTACACCTCTCTCCCTAGAATTTGTATATTATTAATGTATATATATATATATATATATATATTATAGGTATATATATGGTGAATCAGTATGTAGGTAAATGTATCATAAGTTTATAGCTTCTTATTCTGTAAAACCTGTCTTATCTATGCATTATGATATAATATTATATTATTAATTATTATTTTTTTTTCTCTTTGTTCGTCACAGTCAGAGCACCTGCCATCTAATCTCTTCACCACCCTTGGTTGACTGGTAGAGAATGCCTAAGGCATTAAGTCCGCCTTTGTACCTCTTTTTTGAGTGCGAAAAGTTTAAATAAATAAATAAATAAATCCGCCGGTGATTGGTGTTAAAAAATTATTATGTTTTTAAAAAATCTAAGAAAGAAATAAACTATTCATTCAACCTTTACAAAAGGCACCGTCAGTGTTTCGATTGGCTAGACGAGAGCTTGGCCTTAAATATTAAGTGGCGGCTATCGACCCGCGGGATGCTGGCGAATACGATCCGTCTAGTTTGTGCTCCGTTCGCAACTTTACACGATACTGCGAGCGCAACCAATAAGCCGTGAAAGATGTTGCGAATATAGGGTAATACTTTAGGATTTATACCAACTACAACAGAGTGTGGGACAGAGTAAGGAGTTCAGTAAGTATATGTAGAGAAATAGAGGGTGTTGTGACATGTAGATGTCGTTAACGGTACTCAAGGATGTACGATGTGGAGTACGTAAGGGAAAAATATGTCGACTATGTATCGACTGCAAGATACCTATCTTCAGTAAAATATGTCTTCAGTTATTAACTTTTAAGGGTACCCCCATTTGAGTTATTATCTGAAGACATATATTTGCACTTCCAAACTTAAGTATTTAAACACTACAAAGAATGAAAGAATAACATTCAAACGTTGCTCTTATTCTATCTGCGTAAACCTAGTCTAGTTCAGTCGTAGATATCATCTGTACCGCGGGGCTCGGTTCATGGGCGGTTATGTCGCAGACGGCGGGCCTCGTATTTTGATTGTGTTACGGCCGCTTGCCGCCACTCGCCGGCAGTTGCCCCGGGGCCCGGGGCGCCCGAGGCACCCGACTGCTGCTTATTGTAACATGTCGCAGAATTGAATATAAACATTATACATTACTGGAATGTGTTTGTTATTAATGTGTGAGAAATGTGGAGGCACGTTAACATGGCTGTCTATAGACTGAAGTGTTACCATTGTGCGAGCATGACTAAGTATTTTTAAGTATATCAAACCGATTTTGATGCAACTGCCTTGAATAGGTATGCACTAGGGTTTAAACTAACCTTGCTTTATAGACGCATCACTTTAAACCCGACTAATTGTTTCTCAACCTTAATAAATAATTGTTTCACAAGTAATGGCGGCCCGACGTGTTTATTACTTCACGCTAAATAAAATGTAGCATTCCTAACACGTTATCTACTATTTCGTACTGAGCTTGTGTCGTGACCCGTCACTCTAACTTTTTAGCTCCAAATAGACGTGAATCTTTAGCTAAATAAATCCGGTATTCAGCTTTTCCTAGCAGTGTTCCGTGGCGAAGCTGGGGCACTATCTCATAGGTCGAGGCGCGGGATATTGCCTCCTTCGCTCCAAATGGAATATTCGCCGCCGCCACACGCCTACCTGCCAAGGATGACAGGTTTATAACGAAAATAATACAGAATTTACTCTAGACTTGAAAATTTTCCTAAAGAAGAATGACGGGACTCCATGTAATCTAGGTCATTTAGATTCTGCTTACAGTCGTATTCTCAAAAGAAAGATAACGGTTAATTTAAGATAAAAGGTAATCACAGCATATTTTTTTTATAAGGCTTCGCCAGAAATACGTTGTATAAAGAGCAAGGTTGGCTCAGTTTATACTCCCCATGACAATAAACCAAATACGAGTAGTATATTATGCAATATACAAAAGGTATATGAACGGTATATAACATTCAAAGATGTAGGAAATGAATTGTTCCGATAAAATGGCTACTGAAGGACAAAATGTGGCTCTACACATCGGACATCTAGAAGAGCGTCATAGAGTGCTCTGCACTTCTGTGCAAAGCAAGCAGCTATAATTAAGAAAGTGTTTCTTGATGATTAACAATGTCTTTTGTAATTACTACTGATGTTACATACGCTTTATAGAAAGGTAGGCAAATAAAAAAAAACAAAATTATTTTGGATAAAGAAAACCAAAACTCCTATCTTGCATTTTTAGTTTTCTTCATCCAGAATAGTTTTGTTTTCGTACGATACAGAATAGTTTTGATCCGATAAGTCCAACATGAATTACTAAGCACGATGGTTTGTTGCCCTGCAACTGCAAACCAATGCGCTATCGCTTTGGCTCGGGCATCGTGCGCATTGCACGATCGGACAGGTTCGGTCGAATAGCTTTCCGCAACACGTGTCTTTAGAGATGTCGGGTGATGTCGAGCGACATCAGGCGATGTGGCATGACAACATGGAAAATGCTTGCAAATGTCGTGAGACAAGATATCTGGAGACGTTGTTCGATATCGCCCGACATCGCCCGAGCGCGACGTGTCACCCCGCGTCGTATTATAAAGCGACCGTCACCTTCATCTCACTTTTGGTCGGAAAACTGGAAGGGTTCACCCAATAAAAAGTGACATTAGGAACGCGACGATCGCTTTTTATTACCGACTTCAAAAAAGGAGGAGGTACTATGTTCGGTTGTTTTTTTTTTTTATTTATGTTCACCGATTACTTCGCCGTTTGTGAACCGATTTTAAAAATTATTTTTTTGTTCAGAAGCTTATACTTCTGAGGTGGTCCCATTGTCACCAAGTCAGGATCTGATGATGGGATCCTAGAGAAATCGAGGGGAACTTTCAAAAATCGTAAGGGCAACTAGTGCATTTCTTAATTTTTTTTCATTAAATATTTTACAGCACTTCAATTTTATGAAGGTCTGGAGTCGATCTGATGATGGAGCCGAAAGACAGTCAAGGGAACTCTTCAACGGTTTACAGCAGATATCTTGTGTTTGGGCTTGATTAATTTGTATTGATAAGAACCTTACACTTGGATGGGTTGTGATTGTCGTTAAGGGTCTGATGATGACGACGAAGGACGACTAAGGGAACTCCTCAACGGTTCACAGTAACTACCTTGTGTTTGGACCTAATTCATTTATATTGATAAGAACTTTGCGACCATATAGGTTATAAGTGAAATTACAGATCTGATTATGGACACCATATAATATGATGATGAGGGGAACTATACAGTGTAAGCAAATGTATAGTGTTCACCCTTATATTCTTGAGAAGGCACGGGAGTCTCATTAGCCAACCGGTTTCGTATAACATCTAAACGATACTTGCGCTGTTCAGACGACTCGCCACTTAATCGTTTTTGAATAAGATTGAGTCGGCAGATCTTATCATTTGGCGACTCCTGTGACAAATGAGAATGCATGTAATTTCTCATCTGAGATAACCTAGCATGACGAGCTAACGGTGATTCTTGGGAACCGGACATAGCACTCCGTTTGCGATTCTTAGATAGGCGTTCTTTTTCAGCAGTATTAGTCTCTTTAACTCTGGTTTTCTTCATGCGGGCGGCTCCTTTAGTTGTTCTACCCATGGTGATTACAAAAATCAAATTACAAAAAAAATTGAAAAATAATAAACTTTAAAAAAAAAATTTACCGACTTCAAAAAAAACAAAACAAAAAAGGACTACTGTACTAAAACCAAACGAAAAAAGTACTTACTTCTTTAATAATAAGAGAAAAATAAAAAAAATAAAAAAAATACTTTAATATCGGAAGTCGGTGGCCAAAAACTAAAATTAAAAGCAAAGACACCGACTTCCGAAATTAAAGTAAGTAATTTTTTAATTTTTCTCTTATTATTAAAGAAGTAACTTTTTAGAAGTACTTTTTTGGTTTTAGTACAGTAGTCCTTTTTTGTTTTGTTTTTTTTGAAGTCGGTAAATTTTTATAAGGACGCGACCTCTAGCGACTTTTGTCGTGGGACATTTGATCAGTGAATACAAGGCTTTATCACTGACAGTACTTGTCAGTGGATTTGAATGAAACGACTGTAATAATCATGTAAGTAACCTTACTTATGTATAAATAATAAAATATTAGGTATTTGTAATATTCAAAATATTTTTAAATGACAATCCTCTCATCCTGTGTCCTATTCCAGGTCACGGTCTACCCATGTTCCAAATTTCATCCAAATCCATTCAGCCGTTTTAGCGTGAAAGCGTAATAAACAAACAAACTCACTTTTGCATTTGTAATATTAAGATAGTTAATAGATTCAGGCGTGACTTTGCGGAAATCTATTATAAAATACAATAGACGTAGATATAGTTAGCAACTTATTTCGCTCAACTATTCTTCAAGAGTCATAAAAAACCCAGTAAGAAATCGACACGTGTTTCACCTCTCAACGAGGCACAGGACGACGACCGATCAACCGCAAACCAGAACACGACGTGTTGCCACACCGAGCGCTGGACGCAGAGTTAACGCCGGTAAACAACCGGCCGGAGCGCGCGTATATCCAAGTTATATCTAAGTTAGGATGTTTGGTTGCGGAAGCTGCGCATTGCATCATGTTGTCCAGCTTATTCCTAGGTATAATGGATTAAGCAAAAATGAAACATTTTATTTTTTATTTGGTAGTTGAATAAAGCATTTATAATATTATATTACACTAGCTGTGCCCCGCGGTTTCACCCGCGTAGGTCTCGATCCCGTGGGAATATAAGGATAAAACGTATCCTAGTCCAATTCCAGGTCATGGTCTACCCGTGTGCCCATCCTCTGGTATAAAGTAGGGAACGCCGCCGGCGTCGAACGGTTCGCGTAGGTATTGTATTTTTATACTCGTGATAGCTTCGAACTTCAATGTCCGATTCGAACGAATTAAAAAGTATTTTACTGCTACATAAATACCCTTGATGTTAAAATTAATTATTTGAATAAGAATTCATATAGTGTTGATAAAACTCCTTCGCAAATAATGCATGATTACCATAAAAAAAGGTTACAGTGAAGATAGACATAAATATATGCAGTCGCGGACTTTTTTTAGCACTTTTAAAGAAGAACAATTCCATCATACATGATATTTGCGTACGCAACGGAAGCTCTCAAAAAGGATTTTTTTTCCCCGTTTTTGCAACATTTTTCATGTATGCTTCGCTCCTATTAGTCGTAGCGTGATAAAGCCTATAACCTTCCTCAATAAATGGACTATCCAATATCAAGAGACTTTTTCCATTCCAACCAGTAGTTCCTGAGATTAGAGCGTTCAAACAAACAAACAAACTCTTCATCAGCTTTATAGTATTATTAGTACAGATAGATAGATTAGTATAGATATAGATATTATTTTTGGTAATCAAATTTTGTTTCTTAGCTCTTTGGCTAGTGAAAGCTATATTAACGGGCAAGCCAATAATAATTTGTACTCATAATAAAATTATGTCGTATCTCTATGTATTTTACTGTGTATACATAAATAATAAAATAAATAAATAAAATAAATTATTCGACTGAAACCGGCAAAATACGCTCGACTTACACTTTAGTTTTTATAAATGATTATACACACAACATATATCAACATAACAAACGTTATTCTGTTCCTTATCTTATCGTGTACAAAACAGTACCTTAAAGAACCTTCCTCCCCCTTTAGGTACTCGTATTCGTCACATCACATCATAATAACATGACGTGCACTTCCTTCCCTGTCGGCTCCCCGTGACTAACAAACGATCGGTTCGCTAAGTGTTGGTTTATGTGCTCCAATTGTCACCACAGCACGGCGCGAATCAATCCGTGCATTACTGCCGTAAACTATCAAACTGCAATATCTATCGCCGGCAATAAACCGCGCCGGCTTTACGACAGTTGTACTGCCGCGTTGATGAACGATGCCCGAATAAGAATCGCTGCCTCTCACGTAGAAGTTCCAAACTTGTGAACTGCAACATTTGTGCTGTATGTCGATGTTGATTGAACAACATTTTGAAATAAAGGTTTATTTCAAACTTGTATTCAGTTATTATATCTTTCATATTGATTGTTGTCACTTTAATCAAAGGGTTCTATCCCTTATTTTTATTGATCTAAATCTAAAAGCCGCAATCCATAATCAATAGAAAATGCTATCCGTTAAAAGCGCAGAGTAAGCAGTGATCGAGTAGGTATTCGTGCACACAGCCGCCGGCGCCGCCTTCGCCAACGATGACTAATTGACTCAAGGTAAGTTTATCTTCACCACTTCTTCTTCTGTTTATTACAAACAGAAGGTTCGCTGTCCAGCAGCCTTTATGGGAACGGCAATCCTACAGTCATCATCATATCGAAAGACGTTCACTGTTGTACACGCTTCACTCAACAATCGCCGCTACGACTGATCTTGTGCTCTCCACATTCAATTTACATTATGCCTTTCTGTACGCAATACTACAATAAGACAGTTTTGTCCTGCTCGTTAGCTGTGGGGCGTCCCTTCTGCGCCTGTGTACATGGTGTTGTTGCTCGTACACAAATAACTAGATATTGATTTACGTCTGGTCCACGTCTCGTCTAACTTTAGACTGCTGTATATTTTCTGTAATCTCTCACCGCTACTACAGCCGTCTATGCAGTTTTCGTAATTTACTAGAATTATGGAATCTACAATAAAGAGTGCCACAATTTTATGCGAGTTGATTCAGACTCTTTTTATTAGATTAAACAAACACTCACTCCTTTTTAAATCATAATCCCATTAGGCGCTCATAAACAAGTAACTACAACAATATGTTTGCCAACCAGCTTCTCTAGATTTGACAAAAATATCACATACAGTTGATTAGCTACGACCGCGACGCGTACAAGTGTAGGCGTCGAAGCGTAGCGAAAGTCATCACATCGGCTACGGCGTAGCATCAATGATAAGTCGCTTGATACATTACTTTCTAATTTTACATAAAACACCAAGAAGATCAATTGAAATATTAAAAAATAATACAGTTATTTTCGGTCTAAAAATCGCTACATTTGGAGAGAAAATGCCCTCGAAGATCGGGTAAACCCACGGCGTTCACATACAAATGACTACATTACAGGGTCATCTGTGCTCGCGAGGGTCTCGGCGATGATTCGACTCACGCATGTAATGTTCTCGGTGTTTACATCCGATGGCGGTTAAAGCGAGGTGGCCGTGCGAAAGAATTAGAAAATTCAGGAGAAAATTAGAAAAATTAAATTGTTGTGTGTACAATTAAATAATTACTACCCAAATTGTTCTTGTAGTATTTGTGACTGTCACACTATTATATTCACCGCTCATAACTCAACAGTACTCTCATCAAAATTGGAAAAAGTACAAGCCGGCAGTTAGTTCAATCTATCACTCAACATAGCAAAAGACAGCAGTTTTATCTGCCAGCGCTTAATGGAGCGTGTGGGGGGCGCGCCTATTTATGTGACGGGCGCGCTGCCGCCGCCGCCGGTGTCAAAATCGATTCCTTAGAAAGGCCACGGGAGCCCCCTTTTATGTACGTAACGAGATTCTCCATCTCGACTTAAAGATTCCCACCATCCGCCAGTCTCTCAAACGCCTCTCAAAGCGTTACTTCTATACAGCCGCCACACATCGCAACCCTCTGGTTGTCGAGGCCTCCAGTTATGTCACATCCACATCCAGTATTAGCGTCATTCGCCTTCCGCGGCATGTTCTCTCAGAGCCAGACGACCCCATAACAGTAACAGTATAGTGCACAGAAACAGACGCCTCCCGTCATTCCGACCTCGCCGTCGAGGCAAAACACGTTCGCGTCCGTCCCGATTAAATTCACCCCCCCGTCCCTTGTCCGATGAAGTAATGCCAGCCCGCGCCGTAGCTGAGCACGTAGCTTTAAATTCCCCTGTTAATAATAATGATGATATAAACCCATTGATCCAGCCTGTCCCAGCTTGCTGTCCCCCCGCCAGTGATGTCGCCCTAAGCCGAGGTTCGTACCCCACAGGGGGTGCCCTTAGCGAGCGCACACTTCATTTTAATTTAGAATAGTTTAAATGCCCCTGGCTGGAGGCCCTGAGTGTAGTAGCTTAAGGCAGCCACAGGAAAGTCCGGTTAAGAAGTCATGATTTCAGTAATCACACTTCAAGATGCCCTAGACAAAAAAAAAAAAAGCCGCCGGTGCGACTGCGGCGCGGCCCGGCACGGCGCACAGTGGTCTGAAAATCAAGCTCCTTACTCATAGAAACTAAGTCAGTGGTGAATAAAAAATGAGTTACTTAATTCTTGGAATGCAATCGGCAACTGACTGTGCATGAATTGGATGTCATCTTGATCACCGTGTATGGTATAATAGCTCGTGGGAGTACCAGCTCTTCAGTTCTATTCAGTTTCGAAAAATCTGCTACAAGTGTTTTCTCTCATACAAAAAAAAACAAATCTTTTTTTTTCTCACTCGTGGAGCTACTAATACCATCCATACGTTCATGTCACGTAAAGAGGTATACCAGAGATTTTTTTTTTTTAAATTTCTTGATTTAAAGTTTCTATGAGTGTGGAGCTCGATTTTCAGACCACGAGGTACGCCCTGGACGTGCGCCAGGTGGCGTCCGACTGGCGCAGCACGATTTACTGACCTTTATTTATCGATGAAAGAATTCAAAGAATAACTCAATCATCTACCAAACCATTCACTCATTGAGTACATTCGCAGTGTAACTAAAGTATGATTAAATCGTTTGCAGCCAAAGATAAAATGTCTGTTTTGCATGTACACTACCTACCTACCTATATGTAAAACTTATGCCAATACTTACCTATATGATTTTGGATTGTGCCCATTAAGGCCTTCAATTGGATACCCGTATTATAAATAATTGAAGACTTTTTTTATTTTTCTCATTTGAAAATGGAGCCATACTGCTGCCATATTGTTGTTTTTCTTTCAAAAAAATCATATCCTATGTCTCGGGATGTTGTAAGGATTCTAACAAACACATAAACTCACGCCTTCTTCCCATGGGGGTAGGCAGAAACTACAGAACGCCATCTGTCCCGATCCTTACATACTCCTTTTGCCTCGTTTACGTTCATACATCTGGTCACACGCACGCCGGTTGCGAATACTACGCACACCTGATCTAGGGCGTTTCACTCACATCTGCCAATACCCCATAAAAACAATACCCCAATCCAAATCAGTTCAGGCATGCAATAAGGAAACTCACATATATACATGAACCCTAAAAACATTACACTCCTTTTTGGGCAGTCGTGTAATCAGCAGATGGCACACTTAATAGCTAAGAGCACACTGTACATACCGTAATCCTATCCTAACTATAATATTATAAATGCAAAAGTGAGTTTGTTTGTTTGTTTCACGCTAAAACGGCTGAACGGATTTTGATGGCACATGGTTAGACCATGTCCTGTGTAGCATTGTGAGGGGTCTCAGCGGAAAACAGTCGAGTGGTGCTAAATATATCACTATTAGTAAGTTCCTAACCACATCACTAAAAATGTGGCACAACACTAATTTCCTAAGGACGCTCTGCCATTTCGACATCCGCTCGACTAGCTGATAGAAGCGATTCACTGATCCTCAAGATTCTACGTACCCCGACCTAGGGCGAGTTCCACAAAGTCAAATAATTTATTTCAAATAGGCACATAAAAGGCACTTTTGAACGTCAATGAAAAACAAAGAAACAGAATTGATTCTAGTTGCCCATTCCAAAAGGTAGCTTTCGTATGGAGAAGAATGGGCAAGAAACTCCACCGTTACTCTTTTCAAAAATGTTTACAATATTTTGTATACATGAATTATATAATTATATGTGAAGACCATGCACCCACAATAAGATTACTGTCCCACAAAAGGTAAAAAAAAATATAAATGGAGCAATGACAAATAAATCAGTTATGTGATAGGTACATGGTGCTCACATATTTACAAACATTGTAAAAGTATACGATATTACAATATTCCTATCATCTTTACAAGTAATACTAATAAGTCAGTGCGTGATTCCAAGCAATCACAGAGTGTAAAAATCTATGACACACACATCACATCACATTAATATGGTAATCGTACCAGACCCTCTGCACTGGATAATCTATATTGATTTCATCACATATGTATTTTCTGATTTCGCGAGTGTCAATGGCGGACCGCGCGTCAGGGGAATATCCAGTGCACGGAAGACTGTAATATGTATGTATTGCTACTGCATCAAGGTTGTGTAGTGCCTCATAGTGTATTATAAGCGATTAAGTGAGCAATCTGCTATGATCATTGTTACTTTGTGTTTTATGCTCGCGTATTCGCATACATAATCTCTTATTTTCATCTGTCATTGTGCTACGCTGTGTTTGCAAACACTCTGCTAGTAAACCGCTGCGATGTGTTGAGCTTTCATTTACTGTGCTTCCCACGCTGTTCCTTGGTGGCTAGAAGAAGGGAAGAGGCTGGCACATCGCATGCGGGCTGCTGCTAATTGCACCGCTTCTGACATGCGCTCCCTAATGCGCTTCCAGGATTCTACGTTCCGGCTGGGGACAGGACGCGTTGGTGTGCTGCCAACGTGCGCTACCGAGGCCTTGCGAGGTCTATTAAACCTGCGGCCTACCGCCACGAGCTACCTGCGGGCCTGTGCAGACAGGCCTCCGCTTCAGCCACGTGTCATAGACACGTACTTCCGGTGTCTCACGTAGGCCCTACCGGCCTCTCTAACGTGGGCTTTGCCGACCTCTCTCCGAGCCTGTATGGACAGACACCTCCATCTACAACCTAGTGCAATAAGTACATTACTAATCTTATTCGTGATAGTGCTCTGAACTGAACAGTGCGACCTTATCCGCGACCTAGCTGTGGTCTTATGCCCGTTTTCACCAACATCCCATAAACTACCACCTACGTATGGGACAGTTAGCTTAAAAGCTCCTCCAAACTAGCCCCTAAATTAAATTTCGTTTCACCATCATTTTCGTCACCTAACTAGGGGGCACATACTTAGGTGATGTTTTGTTTTCGATAATAGTGACTGATCCGTTTTTGAACTTATCGATACTTTGAACAAGACAGTTTTTAATGAAATTCTCTAAAGTATACACTTATATGGATACAATTACTAATAAATTATGCTTTGATAGTAATAGTAAATATTATTTCATTCATATTTGTAATTAATTTGCTTATTTACTCTGTGTGTATGAACCCTCGCGGGTTATCTGTGGACTTATTTGTATTTGACATTTCTTTCTTTTGAGTTATTTCTAAAAAAAAAAAGTACTTATTTGTAACTATGCGAATACAATAAGGATAGAGGTTCCTAACTCACCAGTTTATGGTTTTCATTGGTAATTAGGTCTCCACGTAAGTATCGCTGACTAAACAAAGAAAAAATACCACGTTATGTACTTAGGTATTTTTTTTTTTTAGTATACCTAAGTATATTCTAAAAACTTAAGTAGGTACTCATGTATTGTCAGGAAATTCTAAGGTATGTTTAATCATTTCCAATAAATACTACATTGAAGATTTTCATAACCTGTATCTCCGAAAAAAATTAGTTTCATCAAAACTTTCGAAGTAGTTTGGTCGTTTTCGATATATTTTTGGTCAACGGCTGTTATTTACGTCGAATACAGTAGAAACAGTTTCTGAATTTTCAATAAATTCATTTCTATCACTATCTATGTTCGTTGCTTGAGAGATCACTTACGTATGTGCCGGTTTATGGGCCCACATTTCGACCACCTAAATTTAGGGGACCTTTTATCTTTTAACTGACCCCTTACTGTTGGTGAAACAGAAACCAGCCCCTAACAGCCCCCTAACCATTCTTAGGGGATCCCATAAACTTAGGGGATGTCGGTGAAAACGGGCATTAGTGTCCTAAATTATATGTATTAACTTATCAGCTAGTTTCAATTACTTACCTCTACACACCACCTATCAAATCGTTAGCGGCCTGCGCAGTCTGCCTGCAAAGCCCTAGCCGTTACACCTGGAATAGTATATGTGCTACTTTTCATCTTGGATCGCAAACGAAGTCGCGGGCTAGAGCTAGTAGGTACGTAATAAACCTAACGGGAACTAAGTGATCTTTTCTCTACGCGCTTCGTCCCCGTAAACAACTACCTCAACAGAAACTCTGCAAGTGTACGAACAGTATAGTTCGTATAGAATTTCATAATGTTCTGATATACCAAGGCAATGAGTATGTAAACCCATACACCTATAGTTATAAATGATAGGACTGGCATCCTGATTGCAATGTCGCTCCAGTAGTTTAGGTCTTCTGTATTGTGTTGCTTGGTGGGCCTGTTGCAGTATGCGTCGTGTGTGCCCCGCACGTGCGCGGTGTTTGTATTCCGCGAGGTGGCACGAGGAGAGTGCCATCAATCTCATGCGACAAACGTTGATAGATCCCCCTCCGCACCCCCACACCGCCGTTCGTACCGCACACTCTAACTTGCTCTAAACAAATTGACTATGTTCAACTTTTCTAAACGAAGTATCTCCCTCCTCACGATGACTTGGTAAAAATTGAATTTGAAAAGCAAAAGAATCGGAGGTAATGGAATCTGTGAGATTTATATGAGAGATAATGTAGAAGTTCCTAATGGACGAGGAATGAGTCTCAATGACCGCAGACAGCACTGTCGGATAACATTTTGTGGACTACGATGTACGATCTATACATTAACTTATTTACGACACGAAATTGTTAACAAGCAAATGTCACGTTTATTGTCATTACTTCAGAAGTTAAGAACCTGAATTTTGTTTCCGCCTGAGTCGGAATCATGTTGATTCTGCTGAAATATTACGTTAATTACGTCAATTTTAATGAAGTGTCGGTCAACGAACGGGCAAAGATAAATAACTAAGCGTCAAGATAATTATTTTTTTCAATAATGAGTTTATTTCAAAAGATCTATCACTAAGAACATCATAATTAAAAGCTAACTAGTTTTATTCGTGGATCTGCCGCGTCCTTTATTACGATGTGTATTATGTGCTCATTTTGGATAACCTACCTAACCTACTTATATCTAGAAGAAAAAGACGAGAAAATTATCTGTAGATGGATTGAGTGAGGGCTGACACGAATCAAAAGGGACTGGCTGATAAAATGACGGCTAACAAGATAGAATGGAAGGACCCCAAGTAGCAGGACATGCGCATAGCGCAGGGAGAGACAATTGGCTTGAGAGCGAAGTGTTCGCCAAGTCAGGCGGGGGCAGCACATTCCTGTTCCATCAGAGCGGTCATGTATTTAATAGGTTTAACCTGTAATACCGCGCGCGGACCAAAAGCCATTGTAGTTAATTAGAATGTTCTTGAAGAATTAAAGAAGCTTTGTTTCTCATAAGAACAAGATACAGTTCACTTATATGAGATTTAACTTTTAGCATAAATAATCGTCGTCAAATGACGAAGCATGCAGATAAATGTAGAATAAGTAAAACTATAACAAAAATGTACAAGATAACAGCAAACAAAGCAGAACTGTACGTTGTTATATATAAAACAGGTTAATACAGCTGGCCAATTTGACACCCAGGTACCCTCATAAGTACTGATTTGTCACTTCGTGAGGAACACAAACAACGATTAAGAAGCGAACCACACAGTAGTGAATGTGTTTGTATGTGCTAGTGTAGTGCGTGTACGCGTTTTTTTTGCTTGTGTGCGACAATTATAGATAGTCTCGGAGACCGCTGATTATTTATAATTTTTAATGAAGCAGCTAGCTATTTATCTTGATATTCCTTTCAAAGTTAGCCTTCTATTTAAGTGCGCGGGCCTCCACTAACTTCAGATAACGGCATTGTAATCAGAGATTGGAGACAGTGTGCCTTGCCGTATGAATTTGTAGAGGAGTGCATATGTTACAGGCACGAATCGGCAGTAGCTCAAGTAGCAGTTTTAAGTTGGAGCTACCCCTTTATTTATTTATTTAACAATTGCTTGCTGCACTTACAGTTAATACCAAAGCAGCAAGCCAACAACATAACATTTAACTAATTAACTTAAACATTTAACATACATATATTGCTACACATAAATATGTCAACATCCGGCTCCTGAGCAATCAGGGCGTTCAACAGATTGATCGCCTGGGTTGTGGGAGCACATCGAGCAGTATGGACACGCACTGGTGGAGCCGCGAGCAGGCACCGCGAGGCACAGGCGCGCGACCGCCGCAGCCGGTCCGGAGCAAACAATAAACTGCGAGCCAGAGTAGTCGCGTCATCGATCTTATTATTGAGCAATAAGTAGTGCATCAAAAGCGCACACTTGCGTCTGTTGTGTCGATGATACCGTGTTGATGCCTACATGCCTACCATTCCCGCAACAAACAGAGGCGGATACAAATAGGGATAATACCCATACATTTATTACATTACACGTCACACATATTTATTATACTTTTTTTTTGGGTTGTTTCAAGTTATCTTGAAACAATAGTGTGAAGTTCTTAACATGATTTGTTACTAGTTTATTTACACAGTTACTATAGTTTATTTGATAGACATATTTGAAAACCCGGAGTCACACGTGTTAGGGCCTAAATCGAACAGAATACGTGTGACTCCGGATTTTTTATTTTTCCGTCTTTGATGTCTTGTTTAAGCATATCTTTTTAGTTTTGACTTTTTTGACGTAGTTGGGTTTTAGTTCTATAACTATTATTTTTATTTAAAAATGAAATGGGTTTTTATTCCTTATCCTTACTAATATTATAAATGCGAAAGTAAATCTGTCTGTCTGTCGCGCTTTCACGCCAAAACTACTGAACCGATGGTACATAGATAGTCTAGAGCAGCGGTTCTCAAACTTTTTTGGTCACGGAACCCTTTTGACCAGCAAAATACTTGACGGAACCCTACAATAAAACAATAGTTTTTAAAAGTGTATTCTCTATTATATAAGCATAATAAAAGTACAATGTAACAGTTACTAATTATTACTTACTTTACCACATGGCAAGTACAATAATAGAAGATATTAAAAATGAAAAAATCTTAACTAATGGGAGGTATGAAACTGTTTTTTATTTTTCATCAATTGGTTGATATCAGGTTTGATAGAAGACATTTGAAGTCTCATATCAGGTTCGGCGTCCAGTCTATTGCGATATTTTGTTTTCGTGGCTGCATAGGTTGAGAATCCTGTTTCGCACAAATATGTTGTTGGGAACGGGAGAAGAATATTCAGAGCCATTCTGCCAAGCATTGGATATTCATCACGGATTCTGCACCAAAAATCGTTGAGAGGCGTCGTTTTGAACAGTGACTTCATACTTGTGTCTGATAACATTTCTAAAAGAGATTCATATATCTCGTTTGATCTACTTTCGGGCTTTTGCAAGTTGGGTAAAAAAGGATTATGAATCCATGAATTCAGCTTCATTTTTGTATTCTGTTCTTCGAGAAAATACTTTTCAAAAGATGCGCGCATAGAAGTGAGATATTGGACCAATTCTTCAAACACATCATCTTGAAACATTTCTGAGTCGTTATCGCTAACAAACTCACTGAGTGACGTAAAGCTTTCTATTCCTCTCTTACCAACGCAAATAATCCAAAAATCGAATTTTCTTTAGAAGGCAGTTATTTTGTTATAGGCCTGGAACACTGTTGTCTGTTTACCTTGCAATGATAAATTCAATTCGTTCAGTTTTTGAAAGATATCCGCCATAAGAGACAATCGGAACAACCAAGTTTTATCATACAAACGGTCTTTCAAATTAAAAGAAACTGTATCAGCTGAAACATTTGTAACTCGGCTCTAAGTTCAAATAGCCTTGTTAAAGTTTTACCCCGAGACAGCCATCGCACTTCTGTATGGAGCAGCAGTGTTTTATGTTTGCTGCCATAATCTTCACACAATAATGAGAACAATCGGGATTGTAGTGGTCGTGATTTGATAAAATTAATTATTTTTACCGCTTCATCCATAACTAATTTTAGATTTGACGGCATTTGCTTCATCGCAAGTGCTTGTCTATGCAGAATACAATGGCTGGAACTACAATTAGGCGCTTTACTTTTTATTCGTGATAGTGCTCCTGCTGTTTTACTTGTCATCGCCTTGGCCCCATCTGTACAAATGTCAATGCAATCGTTCCAACTAAGATTATTTTCTTTAAAAAATATGTTTATTTTATTAAAAATTTCTTCCCCGCTGGTGTTTGTGGGCAGCGGTGAACACATAAGCATGTCTTCTTCAAAAGAACGTTCATATAGATATCTCACGATAACGAGCAAGATAGCCAGACCAGTGACATCAGTTGACTCATCCATTTGCAAGGTGAATCGTGTTTTTTGTAGACGTGCAACTAGTTCTTGTTAGATGTAGCTTGCCAGATCATGGATTCGCCGTGAAACAGTATCGTTTGATAGCGGTACAGTAGAAAGATGCTTTGCAGATTTTTCATCGAGCATACATTTTGTTGTCTAACACACATGACTTTATTAAATACTCAGCGATAGTGTGCGCTTCACCTGCTTGTGCAATGCGATAGCTAACTAAATATGATGCCTCCGTGGCCTTTTCATTGATAGTTTGTGTTACATGCATCATATTTTTTTGAATTTCCAATAACTGTTCTTTTTTACGAACAGAAATGT
This sequence comes from Lithophane leautieri, assembly GCA_949152455.1. NCBI lineage: Eukaryota > Metazoa > Arthropoda > Insecta > Lepidoptera > Noctuidae > Lithophane > Lithophane leautieri. Next base: position 18,683,054 of record OX424467.1, read on the forward strand.
CTTTATTCTTGTCTTTAGACTCGGGGTGTACAGTTTCTAAATGTCTGCGCAATTTGGCAGGTGCCATGGAACTATTAGGAAGCAGTTTACTACATAACATGCAGAGAGGTGAGCCGTTGGAATCAACAAATCCGAAACTGATATATGATTCATCATACTTCCTTTTTTTCGTCTTTGAAACCGTGGAGCAGGATGTCGTGGCATCATCGTCTGGATCGGTAATTGCTGTATTCTCCGCGCGTACTGCTTTTGAACATTCAGCGTCATTAGAAGATGTTGTTGCAACACATTTAACGCCTTTAAGCCAACGTTCCATTCTTCTTTATTAATAATGTTACACGTCAGGATGGTGGGGTCAAAATAATGCACAATCGTTACTGCGTTTATGAGACAAAGTTTAGTCCAAAGAAGAAATGTACAAAACTGATACAATCAGAATACAGCAGGCAGTAGAACAATGAACACTAGTTTCATATCACGTTTAAACTCCGCAATTCGCTAGCCAGCTTGTAAGTAGGTAGGTAGGAACTTATCGCTCCGAACGCTAATCGTCAACTGACTGACGAGGCGCGACGCGCGATCGCCGCTTTTATACTTAGTCCTAGACTCGAACTCGAACATTCTCAAAAATACTCGAGACGGCGCCTTTGATAAACAAAAAGCGGAAATAAAAATAGAAATACAAAAAAATGCGATGTAAACAATCTCGACTTTATGTTTTTGAAGATAGAGCCGAAAGTCGCTTGTTCACAACTATAGCGTCTAATTCAGAGGCGGCTTTTATCAAAGGGACTACGCGCTCACAAGTATACGCGCAAGTATACGCGCGGCGGGCGGAGTCAAAACGTTCGACCAGTGACCAGAGAGAGGTGTTTTGTTTTTTTTTCTAAATTCTTGCGGAACCCCTACAGGGGTAGCGCGGAACCCTAGGGTTCCGCTGAACACACTTAGAGTACCGCTGGTCTAGAGCCTGAGAAAGGACATAGCCTACTTTTTATCGACATACCACGCGGGCGAAGCCGCGGTCAGAAGCTAGTATAAAATATATGTCGGAGAATCGTCAGGATTTAGTCCATTAGAATCAAACATCATGTGGGCAGAAGATGGGTTAAGTGCAATGAAAACACACTGGACACACACAAATTAACACTATAGCCACAAATTACAATAAGTCACAATAACTGAGCACAACGAATCGATAACAGTTCCACGACGTCCTAACTCCGATGCGATCAGACACTGAATGTCCATATTATAAGGTGCTATAAAAATATCTGCCACGGCTGCAATGGGAGACAGTATTGTGTTTATAGATTACAATAGTAAAGATAAATTATTGATCACTTGTCATATTTTTTTTCATACAAAAATATTTATTAATTGAAATATTGATGTTTTGGCATAAAACCATCCCGTAGACTTAATAAGCTGTTACCGCACCGCACCGAATTCAATTCGCGAAACGCCGGCGCCGTTCATACACTGTTGCCATTCTTATCAAACAATGCTGCTGCGCGCCGGCCACTCGCTCGTTAAAGTGCAGCCCCGCGCGCCCCCAACTTCACCCGCACTACCCCGTTCGTCGCACGCGCTAGTCGACCGCCCGGCCCGCCAGTCGCCCACCAGTCGCTCGCCCGCCCGCTCGGAAGTTAGTTTTAGCGGTCAGCGTCGGGAATATCGCGCGCGCTTTCTTTAAAAATGCCACCCAGACGACGGTATTCCAATCAAGAATAATATCTTGAAATGGTATTGTGCTACCGCGAGTGTAACTTCATAACTGCGCATGCAGTAAACTTATACCAGCGGAGGTTTGGTGTGCGAGTGAGTCATCATATTGCGATTCTTACACTTGACAGTCCAAAGCCTGTTTTAAGTGTGATGGGAAGTTTATCATCTTATTTACGTCAGTTATTTAGAAGAATGCGGTAGCTGGTAAGTAATTGCACTTTTAAAACACTTGTTTGCCTGCGTATTATTGCGTACCTAGTAGATTAGATAGTGACGAACTAGTCAGCTGATTTCAGTTTTTATTCACAGAACAGATGGAAAGAGATAGCAGTTGTTTTCATTGACGAAGCGACACATCGCGCGTAATTTGTGAACCACGTTATGCAGAGTAGAGTCAATGTTTATTTAACTATTTTATTTTGCCGGGGTACGAAATTTCTTCACTATTGTAATCTTTAAACACAATACTACCTCCCATTAAAGCCGTGGCAGATATTTTTATAGCACCTTATATTACTTTACTCTATGGAATGTCCTCCTCGCCCTGGACTTGAAAATCACGACTCTGTAGAAGCGCGTTTTAGGTGTGGGTAGACCACGTGATGCCGCCAGTGGCGCGCTTGCGATTCGTTTCGTGTCCGTACTATTGACCGGATCCGACATAATATACATCCATTTTTTTTTCCAGTCTTCCAAGGGTAACTCTATTACCCAGATACTGGGTTGTGGAGGTCAGATAGGCAGTCGCTCCATGTAATAAAATACTGGTATTCAGCTGCATCCGGTTATTTATTTATTATTTATTTATTACTGAACCACAAACACTATCCTTACAGGATGACCCCAATACAATAGTGCCTACCTTTGTAATAAATATCATACATGCTATAAAATCTTAACCTAAAATACAAACACCCAGAATAATAATATTTAAATAGACTGACTGGTTGGTTAGACTGGAAGCCGACCCCAACATAGTTGGGAAAAGGCTAGGCAGATTTATTGAATCTGAAGATATATATTTTTGAAAGGTGCTAAGTAATTAAGCCCTTTCATTTGATACACAACATGGCAACATTCATTTTTTTAATTTCTTTATGTCCTGTATTTTTGTAAATGTGTGAGCACCATGTATCTATCACATAATTCATTTATTTGTCATTGCTCCATTTTTAGGGTTCCGTAACCAAATGGTAAAACGCGGGACCCTATTACTAAGGCTATGTCCTTGTCCGTCTGCCCGCGGCTTAGCTCAAAGACTGTTGGTCTATGTAATGTATTCAGTTACCCGCATTATTAAATAATCATCTAGGAGTATATATAAGGTGTCACATTTGTACTATGTCAGTTTGCATTATACGCTTGCTATCGACCCCCGCCTTTCATTTACCTAAGTACAGACATTTCAGTGGCGACGAGAATAGGATAGTACCTTCGTTCAATTGTGTTCGGTGTATCGGTTAAACATACAGAATAAAAATGGCGAGTGGACAAATCGGTAAAATAAGAGACTTTGATGTGACGTCAGGAAATTGGACTTTGTACGTGGAAAGGTTGGAGATGTATTTTAAAGTCAATAACGTGGATAAGAACATGTGGTTGGCGATCTTGATCACCGTCATGGGTGATCAAACTTATGAGTTACTGAGCACGTTGTGCAGCCCAAGCAAACCGGCGGAGTTAACATACGAAAAAGCCGTCACAATGTTGAGAAATCATCTTCAGCCGAAACCAGCTGTCATGGCGGAACGTTTCCGGTTTCGTCAAAGAAGGCAGAAAGACGACGAAAATATAACTCAATACCTAACCGAGATTAAAAAACTGTCGAAAACCTGTGAGTTTGGTGGAAATTTGGAGGAGAATCTGCGGGATCAGCTGGTGTGCGGAGTTAAGAGTGACGTCATCAGACAAAGGTTATTTGCAGAGGACAGTCTGACGTACTCAGGGGCGGTGAAATTGGCTTGTGGGTTGGAAGCGGCGGAGCGAGATGCGGCCGTGGTTGAAAATAAAGTAAGCGCGGAGGTACCAGCAAATGTACACGCGTTGAGGACAAAACGTGGGCGTGAACAGCGCGGGAGTCGCGAGGGCGCTGCGCCGGACACGGGCAGAAGCGCCAGTAGCTGCACGGCGTGCGGCTGGCGCGGCCATACCACAGACGAGTGCCGCTATAAGAATTTTATATGCAGTAAATGCAAGCAGAGTGGGCATTTGAGACGCGTGTGTCCTCAGTCACGGTCGGGCACAGGAAAAGGAAAAAGGCGCGGATTGAACCACGTTGAAGCAACCGGGAGCGAGCAGCTGGGTGTACCAGGAGGTGATTCTAGTTCGGACGAGCTAGAAGAAGAATTACACCAACTGTGTTTGAACGGATATACCCCGGTAAGCTTATCATTGCAGATTGATGACACCGTTATCAAGATGGAGATAGATACAGGCTCAGCTGTTTCATGTATAAGTAAGAAAACATATGATAGGTATTTTAGTACTAGATCAATTGAGCCATTTAACTTAGTGTTAAAGTTTTATGATGGTAGCAATATCAAGCCATTAGGTGTAATAAGACCAAAAGTTCAGTACAAAGGAAAAATTAAATATTTAGAACTATTTGTGATCAATGGAGGTACAACTTCTTTATTAGGCCGGCAATGGTTATCCGAAATGGACATAAAAATACCTCCATTTCAACAAGCGATTAATTATGGCAATATTTTAAAAACAAAATCTGATACTGCTAATGTTTTGTTAAATAGGTATAAAGAGTTATTCAGCGGCGGATTGGGACGGTACACAGGTGGTAAGGCAACACTCCAGTTGCGGGAGGGGGCGACCCCTGTGTACTGCCGGGCGCGGCCGCTGCCTTACGCTCTGAAGGGGCAAGTCGATGCGGAGCTGGATGCGATGCTGCGCGCGGGCATCATCGAGCCCGTCGAGTGCTCGGACTGGGCGACACCTTTGGTACCGGTACGTAAATCTGACGGTGGACTCCGTATCTGTGCCGATTATAAAGTCACGTTAAATCCTGTCTTACTGGTCAATAGGTATCCGCTGCCGAAGATAGATGATATGTTAGTGAGCATAAACGGGGCTACGTACTTTTAAAAAATTGATTTATCCCAGGCCTATAATCAGATAGAATTGGATGATACTAGAGATTTAACAGTGATAAACACACATAGGGGCCTGTTTAAATATAATAGACTAGTGTTTGGGTTGTCTTCGAGTCCGGGCATCTTCCAGCGGATTATGTCGAACCTTCTTAATGATATACCAGGCGTAGAAGTATTTCTTGATGACGTAATCATAAGTACGTCTGGGACACAAAATAAACATTTGGAAACTTTAGAAAGAGTATTCAAAAGGTTACAAGATCATGGAATGAAGCTTAAAAGAAGTAAATGTCTATTCATGGTGGATGAAGTCAAATATTTAGGGTATGTTATATCTAAAGATGGAATAAAAGTAGACACGGACAAGGTAAATGCAATAGTAAAAATTCCTAGGCCGAAAGATGTTACGGAGTTGCGATCTTTCTTAGGGTTAGTAAATTTTTATGCTAAGTTTGTCAAGAATTTGAGTAGTATATTGTCACCACTTTATGAACTTTTAAAGAAAAGTGTAATTTGGCATTGGAGTGATCAGTGTGAGGAAGCGATGGCAAAAGTAAAAAAAATATTAACAGGCGCGGAAGTGTTGGTTCATTATGACCCAGATAAGCCGTTAGTGTTGACGTGCGACGCCAGTGCGCGTGGTTTAGGTGGGGTACTCACACAACCAAGCTCCGATGGCCGGGACCGGCCGGTGGTGTACGTATCACGCGCATTGAACAACGCCGAGAAACATTATTCTCAGATAGATCGGGAAGCGTTAGCTATTGTATTTTGTTTAAAAAAATTACATCAATTTGTTTATGGCCGACGCTTTACTTTGCGAACTGATCATAAGCCATTAGTAAGCATATTTGGTCCAAAGCACGGGGTTCCGGCTATGGCGGCGAGTAGATTACAGCGTTGGGCGATTATTCTATCTGCTTATACGTATGATATAGAATACGTCAACACAAAACAAAACGGTGCGGACGGACTATCGAGATTACCGGTTCCTGACAGTAGCGATGAGTCATATGCACTTCCCGAGCAAACTTATTTACATTTCGCTCAAAATGCATTGTTACTAGATTATAACATAATTAAGCAACAGACTATTAGAGATCCGATGTTAAGCAGAGTTATAAGTTATATTCGGGATATGTGGCCTACGGATAATGAAATACGGGAATTACAACCGTATTTTAACCGTCGTAAGGAACTGTATGAAGAGTTAGGCTGCGTCATGTGGGGACACAGGGTAGTGATTCCAGAAAGATGTCGAGCTAGGGTATTACGCGAGTTACATGAACCGCATATGGGCATTGTAAAGACGAAAGCGTCAGCTAGGAGCTATGTTTGGTGGCCGGGCATCGACGAGGCGGTGGAGGCGACGTGTCGGGAGTGCGCAGTGTGCGCGGGGGAGGCAGACTCGCCGCAGCGACACGTAGTGACACCGTGGCCTTGGCCCTCTAGACCATGGGAGAGGGTACATCTAGATTTCTTAGGTCCTATTTTTGGTAAAATATATTTAGTAATGGTTGATGCAAGAACTAAATGGTTAGAAGTGTTCCCCGTACCTAGTACTGCGGCTAGTTTTACTATTGAAAAACTCACAGAGGTTTTTTCTAGATGGGGTTTACCCAGGCAAATAGTTTCGGATAATGGTCCCCCATTTACGAGCAAAGAATTATCAGATTTTTTAACTAATCGTGGCATAGAGCATATCTTTTCTGCGCCATACCACCCAGCATCAAATGGAGCCGCGGAAAATGCAGTGCGTACTGTTAAAAGAACAATTAAAAAGGCGGCAAAACAAAAAGAAAATATTAATTTATTTTTGAGTAACTTCCTATTACATTACCGTAATACGGAACACTGTTCTACCGGGGAAAGTCCAGCGACGCTAATGTTAGGTAGGAATTTACGTACAAAATTAGATGCTTTAAGGCCCAACAGGGAACAGAAAGTGAAAAAGGTTCAGGAGCGGCAACAAAAGCTAGGTACGGACCGTTCTTTACAGTTAGGGGAGGAAATATGGATGAGGCAGTATAGAGGTAATGACAAATGGCTTCCTGGGCAAAAAGTAAAAAGAATGGGTTCTACAGACTATAGGGTTATGGATGAATCAGGGAAAGAAACACATAGACATATTGATCAGTTAAGACAGCGATCGCGTAGTTCTTTGATTTGTCCAACCAGTACGACAGAACGGAGTTCTCTCGAGGTGGAGCGTTCCAAGGTGCCGGAGGTGACGCCAGCCCTCGTCAGTACAGAGGTACCACAGGTTGAGTCGCGGACCCCTCAGAGCGTAGGGGAGTGTAGTCCGAACCGAACCGCGAAAGTCGATGTGTTACCGTCCATAGCCGCGGCCAGCTCAGTTCCTCTCCCTAATGTTCCCAGTCCTGATCCGTGTATAAGTGCTCCTAATCCTGAGAATCTGGTTCCGGAAGGAGTTCGAACCCGTCCTATACGGGAATGTCGTTTAAAAAGACCATCAAAATATTGTTATCGTTAAGTAGTTTATAAGTACCTAGGTTAGTTAATAATTAGTATCAATAAGAGTAAATTGTAACTTGTATTATTATTGTGTAGATCATAAAGTTCTCGATGTATTTTAAGTTAATGCATTATATTAATTGGTTAACTTATATTGTAGTAAACTAAATAATACTGTAGTGTATTTTGATAGTGTTTTGTATTAGATTCCAGTGATTCTTGGTTTACGGAGATGTATTATTTAGGGTGGAAAGTTGTAATGTATTCAGTTACCCGCATTATTAAATAATCATCTAGGAGTATATATAAGGTGTCACATTTGTACTATGTCAGTTTGCATTATACGCTTGCTATCGACCCCCGCCTTTCATTTACCTAAGTACAGACATTTCAGTCTAGAAAGCTGAAATTTGGTATAGGTATGCATATAAATCACGCCGACAAAGTGGTAAAAAAATCTATAGCCACTACTTCGTATATACATTATATAGTCATGGTGGCCGTTGCCGTCGTCGGCGCAACCAGCTTACCTCCCTCTAAAAGTTGATTAAGTCTCCTGGTTTGTTTAGAACATCTGTAAAAGGTCTGGGTGACCCGAGGCTTTCTGTTCTGATCTGGGTGACGTCTGTGCATTGAGGAAGCACATACGCAACGGTTTCTTAAGGGTCCATGCAAGCCCTGCACAGAGGACTGTCCGTTATGCCTATTGCGTGCAAGTATTTGTTTAGCGAGCAGTGTTCCGTGATGTTCCCCGTCACCAGGCGCAGGCCGTTCCTGTCCAGGTGTAATAAACGCTTGGTTAGCTTTAGCTTCCCTGGGCTGCCTGCACCCCGGTGTCGAGGTCCATCAAATTTACGCTTGTGTGTAGATGAATACCTGTAGCTACCTGCGTTACTGGTTGAAGGGGATGGATACGATAGGTTCGGGTCCACAGACTGACGCGCTGGATGCTCTCCTAGCTAGTTCGTTAACTGCGTTACCTAGTGTTCCGCTGTATCCTTTCCATTGCAACGTCACACTGTTGCGGTTAGATACCGTTACACGTTCTAATGCATTGTGACATTCTAGTGTTAGTTTCGAGGTGAAATATTTTTTTTGTTAAGGATTGGAGAACAGCGGAGAGGCGCTGTCGGAGAGTATACGTGTATACCTCCTGGCTTCTATGGCGTAGACCGCTTGTATAATTTCCACACACTCCGCTTGGTGTTGAACATTCGCAGCGGGCTGGATGTATGTATTTATGTTAAAGTCGTGTGAGAAAACTCCGACTCCGGGTTCGGATTCGGTCTTTGATCCGTCGGTGTATACTCTCTCATTTGTTTCGGGATTAAGTAGTAACACCGTTCTTCTGTGAGTATTATGCTGTAGTGCTTTTGAAAGTAGTGTAGTTTCGGGGCTTTGTCGCAGGGTGATGCCATCATTGGTTGTCGTTTGATCGCATCTTCCGTTACGCGTATATGCTTGCTGATATTTAGCCAGCAAGTAATCTTGGGGCAAACCTCCCAGTTTCTGCCAAGCAGTCACTTGCACTGCCACAGGAATATGCGGGCTTTTGTGATGTATTTGGTTAGTATGTTTTGCCCAATTCAGCTGTTTGTCCAAAAACATGCCCAGGTATATATAGGTGGTTTCAGTTAATACGCTTTATGGTTTTTCCAAAGAATCGTGGTAGTGTCACCTATTTCCTCTTTTTTGTGAAGAGAATCAGTTCGGTTTTTGTAGGGGACATCACAGGGTTTTAATAATAACATAAGGGAAGTCAACGCGTGAAGTTTTCATAGGAATTATTCGACCAGATTCGAGTCGCGCCTGTCTGCGGGAGCCTTTATGCTTGCATTATCAGTTTTAATCATGATGATTCGTTTGTTTTGATATTCTTAAAGTAAAACGTAATGTTGGTATGTTCTGTCTGTAAATAATGATTATTTTTCCACAATGACACAGGGTTTTCTTTCATCAAGATCAAGACGCTTCCAACGATACCTCATTTGTCAAATTATGATGAGTAGTTAAGAAGTTATGAGGGAACAGATGAACATACATACATAACATACATGCCGTTTTTGGCTTCGCCGTAAACTCAAACTCAAAGCATTTATTTCAAATAAACCAATTATAGGGACTTTTGAATTGTCAAGGGGTCGGTCAGTCAGAAGGATGAAGCTAGTTGCTCATTCCAAAGCGTAGTAGGTTCCGATGGAGAACAACAGGCAAGAAACTCCACGGACACTCTTTTGAATCAGAATATTCTTACAATTGGTTACATCATTCATGTTGAAAGTATTCATGTGAGTACAATGTAGAAAAATGCGCACTTTAAAAGCATTTGTAATAAAAAGATAAAAAAGAAACAAAACAATTCAAAAATTAAAATAAATAGTCATAGTAGTCGTAGTCATGTAAAAAAACTCTTTATTCGTTTAACTCAATTTTTTACACAAGACTATCAAATTCATTATATTAGATTCAAATCATAGGTACTTGCATAAACCCAGAACCGGAAGAATTGTGCAAATCAAACAAATATTTGCTCAAACGAACGAACCACTGAACAAATGCGGCCACAATGTCAGGATATTACACAAATATACCTACGAGATATTCCGTGCGCTCTATACTAATTGCCGTATTCCTACTCAGAGCAGAGCACAGTTCTATGTAATGAATAACCTCCACTTTTACATATCGGCACGTACGGAAGCCGAAGTTCGGTTCATTTGGGAGGCGATCTAAGTTGAGTAATTAACTCGCTCGTAATAACCGTGAGCAATGTAATGGGAATAGTTGAAGTCGCGACTTTATTAGCGAAGTCGAGCTCTGAAGGAGTTGCCAGCATTACGGAAGGATTTTATCGCCATGGCGGGTAGTGGCACGTAAAATTGAAATACTTAAAACATTGTTTTACAGTTATATCGATTATGACGGTACATCCACTCCGCCGCGTTGTGATGTATTGAACGAGGTATTCCCTCCAGATTTATCTTCGCTATCTTTAAGAATGTAATTGAAACCGCTTTGTATTTTTTTTCAGTCTCTTGGCAGCGGTATAGCTCGTAAGCTTATTTCCTAAAGGATATTGACCAAGCGACAAAGGAACTTCGTATCGGTATGAAACATGCAGTGACCCAAAGATTTATGGTTTAAATTAAAGCATGATTTTAGGGCTTTCAAATGTAATTTACCATTTTATCATAATTCTCCGCATTACACGGTAATTAGATCTCAAAACCTTGGTTCAGAATCGAATCTCTTAGTGATTTTTGCTGTCACAATGTATGGTGGTAAATTCAAAATACGAATTAGTCAACATGACGTTTGAGCATTGTAAATATTCGTCAATTCTCACAGCGTTAAAGGTTTGTTTAAAGACTTAGAGGTAGGTAAGTAAACACTCAAGAAATCACATGTAACAGAACATCGAACATTGAGACTAAACGTAACTGGCGAAATGTGGGTGTAGGTGCTGCTACACACAGAACAGATAAAAGAGGTTACACACCTCTAACTAACCCTTTGGGGAATAATTCAGGAGCGATATTATGTTACTTCGTATTAATAAATCAATTTTTCAATCATATTCTTTATAGTTATATTACGTTGGGAAAATGTGGCGTCCGTACCAACGCGGTGTCAATATCAACGTTAATAAATATGTAGGAAGAATAGATATGAAGTTATTAAACATAATTTATTAAAATCATAATAATTATTATGTAGCTGCCACCCGCTATATTGCCGTTTCACTATACTTCTAATTTGACTTACCGATGATGTAGAAATCCAAGAAGCAGAGTATTGTAGGTATTTTCACTAGCTTCTCTCAACTATTGCCAACGTAACAGCCGCAGTAGAACCGAACAATTAATACACGGACGAAATGAGTCCTCCATAGTGAACCACTTACTAATGTGACGCAATTACATAAAATGTTATTATTGCTCAAGAAAAAGAAATTATTCAAAAACCTAAAATATTCACACAAAAAAACAAAAACACAATCTGTGGAAAGAATACAAGAAGTCACAGTAGCAACTCACGCATTCAAAAATTGGCGCATGTACAGTCGCTTAAAAACGAAATGGATTTTTTTTCTACCACATATTGGTTTCTGCCCGCGCATTCACTCGCACCCATGTTATTTTAATTGGTATAAGTACTTATTTACAGTTATGTAAATATATAGGTACTAATCCAAACCAGAACTTATCTTTATGCAAAATGTCTACGTTAGTTATTTCTTTAAGTGGTTATTTAAACGAAGATGGGTTTACAGTAATTAGGTACTTATTTATCGAACCAACCAAAAAGTTAAAGTGAATCAGAATATAGGTACATTTTTATTTGCCGTAAGAGATTTGCCCAAATTCAGTCTAAACTTAAAAAATAATCTATGTGACATACAAACGTATAAACATAATGTTATTAAAATAAATCCTAATCGTAAAAAATAATGACCTAGTAGTAAGTATACATTAAAACAAAACATATAAATGAAATCATTCCATTAAATATACAATAATAAAAAACAAATAATAAAAGTAAATACCGTTTGAGACTGTACTTAAAACAAGAGAAAGGGACGTGCACATATGCTAGAAAGAGAACGCCCGCCGTTCAGTCCTCCGCATATTCTGCTCGGGATGCGCGCACATAGAATCCTATGGCGGGCGTTTGTTCTGTTTTCAAAGAGTTTATAATGTTGATTAGAACAGGCAAAGGTCTCGAAAACATTCTGTCTTTCGTATAACCAAAAGTTTTGCGTAATTAAACACCCTAACAGATTGTTATTACAATGTAATAATTATAATAAACTGGTAGCTTGGACCCTGCTCCCGACACCAGCGGACCTCCATTTTTAATATTTTAAAATGTTTTTATTAAAATATTTTAAAATATAAATAGATAAGAAAGAAAATAAACAAACGAAATTAAAGTAATAAACAAAAAGCCTTCCCTCCGTACCTCGGAAAGCACGTTAAGCCATAATTAGTTACTAATTATTCAACTATAATTTCAATAATTGGATGTTTACTTTTATTGTTTTGCGTAAGTCAAGAAGGTTAGATTGCTAATATACTCTTTGAATGCCAATGACATATGACATAACCTGCGTGAAAAAAAAAACTATGTATGGATAAAATGGGAAATCGAAATAAAAACTAATACTTTTATGATGTTTTTTATGCGGAGAATTTAAAGATTCGCATTACTAGATAAAATCATTATATTTTAAAACATGAATTATCAACATTAGAAACCTAAGTCACAGCCGAACAAATAGCGATACGGCGTATGGTCATTCTCTTTTATAGCTCGTAAGTTTTTTATAAAAAAAACTTGTTCTTATCATCGTAGCGATTGTCCCTGGCTCGACTCCAACTCCTGCTAATGAGTTATGTTATATTTAACGAACTGTATCATATCGTACAGTTAATCGTTGGTTTTTAGGGTTCCGTACCCGAAGGGTGCCAAACGGAGCCCTATTACTAAGCCTCCGTTGTCTGTCCGTCCGCCCGTCCGTCTGTCTGTCAGTGGGCTGTATCTCATGAACCGTAATACATAGGCAGACAGTTGAAATTTTCTCTGATTGTGTGTTTCTATTGCGAAAAATCTTTTTATTAAGAACACATTTTTAATGAACTAAAATAAAACATGTGATTATAGAACTTTAATATATATTAAAGACGTAGTGTGCAAGATAAATCCAACGAGCTCAACACAACACGGCCATCTTGTCAATTTTAGGAGTTCCTGTGGTCGCTCTTCGGCTCTATAATCAGACCCTGGGCCAGTGGCGGCCCGGGGAGGGGCGGGGAGGGGCGGGGCGGCCAAGTAAATGGCCCTCTGGCACAGATAGGTATGCAGAAAACTTTGAGAACTAGAAAAACGTTTCCGTAGATTATAAGAGCGAGCGCAGCGAGCTCGACATTTTAGCACACTACCTCAAAAACGTTTGATTTTCTTTTGGCCATTCAGAAATAGGATATACTTTGACGACTTATATGGAAAAGTTGGAGCATTAAACGAATACATATGCTGGAGCACTAGATGCTTTACACTCTGGATAGGTTAAACTTTTGAACATTTATCTACAAATAGGAATTACTTTGTCGATGTATGTCAGAAGTGTTTGAGAACGTCCTAGTGAGCTCGAACATTTTTTTAGCACCCCGCTCCGGATAAGTAAGATTTTCTTTTGACTATTCAAACATAAATAAGAGTTACTTTGTTAACTTTCACAAGTCTCAGTAGAAGCGAATGTGCTAGAGTGAGCGATGCGAGCTCGAAAATTTTAGCACTCTACATTTATAGCATACGTAAGGGGCCCCCAACAAAGACTGCCTTTAACTTACTGAACATTCTTATTTGGCCTTGTTTGGGATTTGATTAAAAAGTATTTCTAAAGATTTTGGGGCCCCCGGCCTGCGGCGTGCCGCCCCCCCTTAGTCCGCCAGTGCCTTGGGTTGCACTGCAGCTTTGACTATAGTTTTTGTCAAGGTAAAACAAACGAACCCAAACACAGGTAGGCTATCTTAATAAGTTGGGTTCCTAAGACTGACTTCCAGCTCCATCATCAGATCCTGAACTACACTTTGGGCTAACGTTCCTACTTGTCAAAACAAATACAAATGGCCGAAACACAACTGGGCTATCTTTTTTCGTTGAAGAGTTCTCTTGACCACTGCTCTATCATCTGACTCTGGACTACTATCTTGGACTATACATATTAACTATACAACCTTGGACTATACATGACAACTACACTACCTTGGACTATACATATCAACTACACTACCTTGGACTATACATTAACAACTACATTACCTTGGACTAAACATATCAACTACACTACCTTGGACTAAACATGTCAACTACACTACCTTGGACTAAACATGTCAACTACACTACCTTGGACTAAACATATCAACTACACTACCTTGGACTATACATGACAACTACACTACCTTGGACTATACATTAACAACTACATTACCTTGGACTAAACATATCAACTACACTACCTTGGACTAAACATGTCAACTACACTACCTTGGACTATACATATCAACTACACTACCTTGGACTATACATGACAACTACACTACCTTGGACTATACATTAACAACTACATTACCTTGGACTAAACATATCAACTACACTACCTTGGACTAAACATGTCAACTACACTACCTTGGACTAAACATGTCAACTACACTACTTTGGACTAAACATATCAACTACACTACCTTGGACTAAACATGTCAACTACACTACCTTGGACTAAACATATCAACTACACTACCTTGGACTAAACATGTCAACTACACTACCTTGGACTAAACATATCAACTACACTACCTTGGACTATACATGACAACTACACTACCTTGGACTAAACATATCAACTACACTACCTTGGACTATACATGACAACTACACTACCTTGGACTATACATGACAACTACACTACCTTGGACTATACATGACAACTACACTACCTTGGACTATACATGACAACTACACTACCTTGGACTATACATGACAACTACACTACCTTGGACTATACATTAACAACTACATTACCTTGGACTAAACATATCAACTACACTACCTTGGACTAAACATGTCAACTACACTACCTTGGACTAAACATATCAACTACACTACCTTGGACTAAACATGTCAACTACACTACCTTGGACTAAACATATCAACTACACTACCTTGGACTAAACATATCAACTACACTACCTTGGACTATACATGACAACTACACTACCTTGGACTAAACATATCAACTACACTACCTTGGACTAAACATGTCAACTACACTACCTTGGACTAAACATATCAACTACACTACCTTGGACTATACATGACAACTACACTACCTTGGACTAAACATATCAACTACACTACCTTGGACTATACATGACAACTACACTACCTTGGACTATACATTAACAACTACATTACCTTGGACTAAACATATCAACTACACTACCTTGGACTAAACATGTCAACTACACTACCTTGGACTAAACATATCAACTACACTACCTTGGACTAAACATGTCAACTACACTACCTTGGACTAAACATATCAACTACACTACCTTGGACTAAACATGTCAACTACACTACCTTGGACTAAACATATCAACTACACTACCTTGGACTATACATGACAACTACACTACCTTGGACTAAACATATCAACTACACTACCTTGGACTATACATGACAACTACACTACCTTGGACTATACATTAACAACTACATTACCTTGGACTAAACATATCAACTACACTACCTTGGACTAAACATATCAACTACACTACCTTGGACTAAACATGTCAACTACACTACCTTGGACTAAACATATCAACTACACTACCTTGGACTAAACATATCAACTACACTACCTTGGACTATACATGACAACTACACTACCTTGGACTAAACATATCAACTACACTACCTTGGACTATACATGACAACTACACTACCTTGGACTATACATTAACAACTACATTACCTTGGACTAAACATATCAACTACACTACCTTGGACTATACATGACAACTACACTACCTTGGACTATACATTAACAACTACATTACCTTGGACTATACATTAACAACTACATTACCTTGGACTAAACATATCAACTACACTACCTTGGACTAAACATGTCAACTACACTACCTTGGACTAAACATATCAACTACACTACCTTGGACTAAACATATCAACTACACTACCTTGGACTAAACATGTCAACTACACTACCTTGGACTAAACATATCAACTACACTACCTTGGACTATACATGACAACTACACTACCTTGGACTAAACATATCAACTACACTACCTTGGACTATACATGACAACTACACTACCTTGGACTATACATTAACAACTACATTACCTTGGACTAAACATATCAACTACACTACCTTGGACTATACATGACAACTACACTACCTTGGACTATACATGACAACTACACTACCTTGGACTATACATGACAACTACACTACCTTGGACTATACATGACAACTACACTACCTTGGACTATACATATCAACTACACTACCTTGGACTATACATGACAACTACACTACCTTGGACTAAACATATCAACTACACTACCTTGGACTATACATGACAACTACACTACCTTGGACTATACATTAACAACTACATTACCTTGGACTAAACATATCAACTACACTACCTTGGACTATACATGACAACTACACTACCTTGGACTATACATGACAACTACACTACCTTGGACTATACATGACAACTACACTACCTTGGACTATACATGACAACTACACTACCTTGGACTATACATTAACAACTACATTACCTTGGACTAAACATATCAACTACACTACCTTGGACTATACATGACAACTACACTACCTTGGACTATACATGACAACTACACTACCTTGGACTATACATGACAACTACACTACCTTGGACTATACATGACAACTACACTACCTTGGACTATACATATCAACTACACTACCTTGGACTATACATGACAACTACGCTACTTTGGACTATACATGTCAACTACACTACCGAATTGGAACACTGTAATGGTAGCGTATGTATGTAAATAAATAAATGTAAATAATAATCTACGGTCTACATAGACTCAGGTGGGAAAAATACGTAATTATTGAAGCTAACACAAAAACTACGCAAGCAAAGTTAATAAATGGTACCACCTCGGAAGCATGATCTACCAAAAATAATTAGAATCATCAAAATCGATGATTCTATATTCTATTCGAACACGATGGTTCTATCTTGTTTGATTCAGGAGTTTCTATGGCCAACTTCCGGCTCCATCATTAAACCCTGGATATCATCTTGAGTTCTTGTCTAGACATAGCCAACGAGTTCAAACTCAACGACGCTATCTTATTCCGTTTTTTTTATCATAAAAAGTTTATTGTTCAAGAGAGTAGTGCAAATTCAATCAGCACTAGCCTGCCACACTAGGATTCCCTGTGCCGTGGAGATTAGTCTCCTTCGTCTTACAACTTTCTAACATACGAAGTAGGTACATAATAGGTGGGTGTCGGCACTTACCTATGTAACATAGTCAGTAAGATTTGTGAGGCAACAATAATCGAGTGCAATTCCGATTCAAAAACTATATAATGTAATAAACTTGATAATAAAAATAATACATTTTTAAACGTGTGTACCTAGTGTATTGTATATTGAGGAGTTCCTATGGCTATCTTCGGACTCCACCATCCAGCTGCATGGTATCACATGACCTCCGACATCCGATATTCCCACGGGATCGAGACTTACGCGGGTGAAATCGGATTCCAACAAGTGCTTGAAAAATGGATGACAATGGGAGTAACTGGAAACACTCTCAATGTGAAACTATGGTCGGTGAGTGCGGAGGTCGGCGCGGTGGTGCTGCGCCCCGCGGACTGCGCTCCTGCGCTCAAATTTCCAATTGGACACTTTTAGAGAGAGCACAGTCTCTGAAAGTGTCCAATTGGAAATTTTTAATTGCAACTTATATTGAGTTGGAAGTTTTAATTCGCGCCGCTGCGCTTCAGCGAACACCTTGTGTCGTTACTATTGACTTCTTTCATGTTTTGAGAGTCAGTGAGCTGAGTTGCGTGTTTCTTAGTTAACTTAACTCCTTCTCTAACTAGTAAAGTATAGCGACGTGGGATCATGGGCATCCACCTGAACAGTCCCTACTGAGAAACTAGGTTTTATGCATCGATTCAATTAAATATCCCAAGGACGAGGAAGGCTGCCTCGTCCTTCTCCACGTGTGTTCGCGCACCGCGGTCTGTAGTGGACGATAGCACTTCCATATGTATAAGTCGCAGGTGCAACGAATGGCGCTCATCCAGTGATGCTACGGCTTCGTCTCCAGAGATACACCCACGCGATACCCGCGCTCTCCTCCTTTGCCCTGCCCGCGCTCTGCCCACGCGAATTATTTATACCGCCTCCTGCCAAACTGACTCAGGTCTGTTGAAACCAATTGAACATTAGGATATAAACTTTGCTATATTTCTTGCACCAGATATTATATATATTTTGTTCTTGAACAGAGGGATGCTCTTTGGCTAAATTAAAATGCACTGTGAAGCTCCTCCTCCATTGGTGCGTGATCAGCAATTATGGATATGCTAAAGGTACATCGTGCACCATTAACACCGGCACAAGTTCTGATATCACTTTAATATCAGAACACCCTGAGTTCACTAGTGATGAGCCCTGAGTTCACTAGTGATGAGCCCTGAGTTCACTAGTGATGAGCCCTGAGTTCACTAGTGATGAGCCCTGAGTTCACTAGTGATGAGCCCTGAGTTCACTAGTGATGAGCCCTGAGTTAACTAGATGTCATACGTCTAGTGATCTCAGGGCTTCTCAGGGTCAGTAATCCGATACGTGCACAATGCGCTCAATTCGGCGCATATTTCACGGTTAGTATAAAGTCTCGTGGTAGTGGTTACGGCGGCTATTCTGCTAGATTTTCCTACTCGACTCGAATTTCAATCGGACGGCAATTTCGCTTCCTCGCTTCCCGAACGATTTTCTTTATAACCGCCGGCGGGTTCGGCTAACTATTAATAATATACTTACCTCCATTTATATTTGGCTTCCTTTCAAGCGACGTTGCACGACTGTGGCCGTAAAGCCGTGAAATAAGAAGGGACAGAAGGTCCTACCTCGCAGTAACACACCAAACATTAATGCTGCTTTTGCGGTGAAACGAAGTCAAATCTGTACCGGCTAGGAATAATGTTGATACAATATTTTGTCTCAATAGTCTCAAGTCATAATATGATACGCGGCGAATTAACATTCATCATGAAGATTGTATTTTCGGTAGCCTGCTGCCTATGCCTACTGCGTGACAAGCGGGTACGTCGGCGGTCATATTGGCAGACGCTCAAAAAATCACGTCCTCTGGAATTATTGAGTTAGTGCACGCTTTATTGTTTTCTATCGCAATATTGCCATCGACAAAATGAAGCTGAACTCACTTCAATACAACTGGAAATATAATAAACAGGTATTTTTGCTGAGGTTTCAGTAATAGAATGGCGTTGTTCATTGGTCATGATAAAAGGAAAATATCGTAATTAAGGCGAGCACCTATGTATATCACGCGTCTGTTCCAAAGAGCTGTAAAATTACCAGGAACACATGTCATAGTCCTACAGGAGATGGTATCTATACATTGAACTGGTCGAGTTGGCAGTTTTCTGCTGCTGGTGCCTCCCCTGGGCCGTGGAGCGATTGGTAGTTGTTACGAGAGTGTGTGTGTATGTTTAGCAACAGGCTTCGCAGTCAGATATTAAAGGACCGCGGGGACCTAATTGTCGCCGTAGAAGCGCCCGTCAGCCGACGATACAATTCAAAATTTCATAGGTTTTTTGCAATTCACAGGTCAGTGTCAGGTTGTATGTTGTTTAAAATATGATTCCCAACCGCAACAAATATGGCTTTACAGAATTAAAATAATTTGAATCAGCTCCACCGCCCATTTTGTCACCTTATGTTAAACTACATTTATATCTGTATTTTATATGGTGTACATAATAAAGAGTATTCTATTCTCCTTAAGTTAGAATAAGTAAATGTCATGATTTCATGAAATTTTCATTCAATAGGATTGTTAAGTGGGCGGGCTCATGTTCGTCAGAGCAAAGGTTGGAGTGTGGTGTGAGACAGGGAGGCCTAACTTCACCACGACTCTTCAATCTGTACGTTAATGGACTGGTAGGTGAGCTCAGCGGGGCCGGTGTCGGTTGTTCTGTGGATGGTGTGTGTATGAACAACATTAGTTATGCCGATGGCATGGTGCTGCTGAGCCCATCTGTCAGAGCCCTTAACTTCCTCATAGGGATCTGTGAGAGGTACGCGGAGTCACATGGCCTCAGGTACAATTGTAAGAAGAGTGAACTACTTATTTTCAAGGCAGGTAATAAGAGTCCAAAAACTGTACCGCCGGTCAGACTTGGAGGTATGCCTTTAAGTAGGGTCGCTAAAGTCAAGTACTTGGGGCACTGGGTCACCGAGGATCTCTCAGATGATATAGATATAGAGCGGGAACGCAGGGCATTGGCTGTGAGATGCAATATGTTGGCGCGCAGGTTTGCAAGCTGTACAAAAGAAGTTAAAATTGCTCTTTTTAAGGCTTACTGTCAGACATTTTACTCCTGCAGCCTGTGGGTCCGTTATACGCGTAGATCTTTCAATGCCCTGCGGGTCCTGTACAATAATGGGTTTAGGATGCTGTTGGGGTTGCCTCGCTTTTGTAGTGCATCAGGTATGTTTGCTGAGGCTAACACAGACTGCCTTAGGGTAATAGTGCGAAAACGAGTGGCCTCTCTGATGCGCCGCGTGCGGGGCAGCACCAACAGCCTTCTGAATACCATATTGGGGAGGGTTGATTGCCCGGTTGTGAGGCACTGGAATACTGTCCACGGATCTGGAGGTGCCCTATATAATATTAAATAGCGCAATTGTAAATAATAATAATAAATATATAATTAATAATGTACTAACATAGTTATACGAGTAAGTACCCTTTTACTAACAATGTATGGAATGTAAATTAATTCTGTAATAAAAATAAATAAATAAATAAATTACCTATATTATTTTAGAGAGTTGTATTGATGATTTTTAAGATTATAATTCTAAAAATAAATATATGATACGGCTGTGAATCATATTTAGATCAAGATAAAACCTGATACTGACCTGCAAATTGCAAAAAACGTAAGAAAATTTAAATTTCGCGGGCTACCCTGGCGCTTGCGCCTTAAGGAAATAAATCTAGTAAGTAATTATACTAATATGACATCACGAGGTATCTCTAATTGCCGGCTAATAACAGATACCCGCCGCTCGCAGGTATCGCTTGTTTTCAATATTACCTACCTACTGCTAAAAACTCAGGCCTTTTGGCCTTTTTTGTACCTATAATAAATGTTTAATGAAATGTTATATCCAGAACACGACACCTAGAAAAAAATTTAAGACTAAGAATAGTATCATTATCACTATCTATTCATAATAACAGTTTCATAATTATCATTGTTGGATATTAGGTATGTCTACCTAATATTCGCGACTGTTACGTTAGACGAATATTGTGGAACGCCAATCAATCCTCGTTTATTGAAGACTAGTACTTTGCCCGTGACTTCATCCGTGTGGAAATCGTACTTTCCTCTAAAAACTTCAATAACCCGCTTTGAAAAATAATTATGTTTTCGAAACTTAATATTGACGATCTTTAACATTTATTTGCGAACCCCTTAACCTTTATTACCCTTTTACACCCCGTTAGTAGCAGATTTTTGAAAAACCCCAAAACACTTTCTTTTTAAAAATATTTTTTTTAGTATTGGTACCGTACCTACCTTGTTTCGAGCTAATCCGACAGCGCGTTAAAATTTTTACTTACTTAGTTTGTTACCCCGTGATTCCTTTGTGGTAAAAAAACCAAATATCCCCTCTTAGTAGATGCCTACGTCATAATAACTATCTGTGTGCCTTTCAGCCCAATCCGTTCAGTGGTTTGAACTGTTATATAGAGTACCACTTTTCACCCCGTTCGGGGTAGATTTTTTTAAAACCCTGGTACACGTTTTTCTTTATTTTTGGTTTTAAGTATAAATACTGAGTTTCGAGTTAATCGGACCGCACGCTAAAATTCTTCCATACAAACTTTGACACACCACAATCCCCGTTTAGGGGGTAGTTTAGAAAAACAAAAAATTACAAACTTTATAATTTACTTAGATACGTATTCGTGCCAAGTTTCAAGTCTATTAACTCAAGGAATACGATTTTTCATACAAACTTTGCCCCCGTTTTTCATCACCTTAGGGGTAGATGGCGCGTCGTGTTCCACGCGCGCCTCAAAGAGATGTCAGCATAATTGACGGGGTCCGGTAGGACCGATGCCTGCTAGGGTTGCGGGGAAGTCCGAAAGGGATACCGGGACCTTGGCAACAGGCAACTGAAGGAACACGGGTGGGTTTCAGTCAGTAAAAGTCTGACACGCCCTTCCGCTCCGCCCAGAGCGGGAGAAGTCATTGGATGATTTCCCACCCTCAAAAAAAAAAAAGGGGTAGAATTTCCGAAAATCCTTTCTTATCAGCACACGTCATAAAAAGAACACACCCTACAAGTTTCAGGTTTCTACGATCAGCGGTTTAGGATGTGCGTTGATCCGTCAGTCAGTCATTCAGGACAAAGCAATAAAAACCACCCATAACTAATTCCCAATTGGATCTCACATCCATTATCCCAATATCATAATCTCTAACTGTCTATTATAACCATATATTAACATTATTTCAGGGATTAGGGAAATAAGATGAAACACCAAGATATTTCGTCATTCATTTATATTACTTTGCCAATTTGCCAACATAAAATTCAATATTTTCCACCATACCATCACATCTATTCCCCACATAATATCACTATTTATTTAATATCCCAATATTTACGATAAAACTAATAGGTTACCTTAATTTACAGTAGATCTCCGAACATTCCATGCCAATCCATATTTCCAAACCGACACAGTCACTAACACGTCCTACCATCATGAGCGCCCGACCCAGAAGACCGTTGTCGCTCCATTTTAACATTTTGAATCTTTCGGTGCTGCCAGTACAATCCAAAAACTACCTATGTATTAATAAATTTAAACCTAACATATGTCGTGAAGCGAGTGCGAGCTGCTAGCTCGGCTGTCGGCTGCGGGCTGCGGGCTCGGCTGCCGTTGCGGAACTACGGAATGATGAATAATCACGACGTCGACTTCATACCAGCACCATTCTATCCACAAGAGACGCCTTCTAAACTGAAATACAGAATACTGAAGCAGAGTTGTCGCCACAGTAAACTAAGTAGTACATAAATCACACATATTCTGTCTGGTAGTATTCATAACAGTCTTCTTTTACAAACAGATTTTCTTTTAGAATATTGTTGTAATCCAAATTGCTATAAAACTGCAAGCACCATATAAAACTTAGATACTATTATATTCAAAGCAGGAGAACGAGTCGCGACTTATTTGAGAGCGTGGATACAAACGTCGCCATCGTGAGACGAATGTCGGGATACATCCCACGACGGCCGCCGTCTACGCCGCCGCCGCCGCCGCCGCCGCCCCGTGGCGGTGGCGGCTGTTGCGAGATATATCGCGCCGTATCGAACGCGACGGCTTATCCGCGGATAGCGACGTGCCGCGTCGGCAGAAATATCGCGTGGCGTGCACCTCGGTGCTTGCTATGACAATTGGTTTCATATTGTGCGTGGAAAAAGATTTTGCTTTGACTTCTCAAGTCTTTAGCGATATTTTTTAAATCTATAAGATTGAATAATTTTATCCTTGAGAAACCGTCTGGTTTACTGAGCGAGTTTTCTTTCAGTGATATCGAATGTTGTTCATAAGTCTTGTAAGTTTATTATCTAATTGTCTCTCACATAATTTTCTTGTACTAACTTTTTCGCATTCGAGTTTACGAGTTAATAACTCGAATGGCAAAATCCTAGACGTGGAATTGTTAATAGATAAATACCATATGGATATCTTATGTTTTTGTGAAACCTGGTTAAAGCCAGATAGGATGTTGTTTAATGTAAATAACTTTTCAGTTGCCAGTGCATACAACAGGTCGTCAATAGGCGGTGGTACCTTGATATTATGTAATAGTTCTCTCAGACATAAGGAAAGGAAGGATATCACTGCTTGCTCTGTTGATCGCTTATGTGAGGTAGCATGTGCAGAGGTTGAGGGCCATACTTTCTTATGTGTTTATAGACCACCAGCTGCAAACTTGTCATCATTTTTAATAATTATGGAAGATATACTAGGTAAGCTTTTTAAAGATAATAAATTCGTTTTTGTTTCTGGTGACCTAAATATTGATCTATTAGTTAATTCACCGGATAAATGTAAGCTTACATCTTTGTTTAAATCATTCAATTTAAAATGTGTTTTTAATGAAGCGACTAGAATAACAGCATCCTCAGCTTCATGCATTGACAATGTATTTACAAATTGTGAAATAAAAGACTCATCTTTAATTAGTGGCGTCAGGTCTGATCATACTGGTCAACTAGTATCATTTGACTTAGATAAAAAGTTATACCTAGAAAAAAACATTACATTAAGACCACTCACTAAAAATAAATTGAAAAGGTTTAATAATAATCTCCTTAGCAATCTTTCAACTGCTTGTTTTGATTCACAAGACCCCAATGTAAACTACGGTACATTATTTTCTACTGTATGCAAACATTTCAATGAAGCGTGTCCTGTGAAAAATGTAACATTAAATTCTAAACCAAAATTTAGTGAATGGGCCACTACTGGCATTAGAAAAAGCAGAGATATTTTATATAATTTGTACAACGAGAAATCATTAACTTCTGATCAAGTCATTCATAATTATGTCAGAAACTATTCTAAGATATTCAAAAGAGTGTGCGCTCAAGCTAAATCTAAATTAATAAGTAACAAAATTAGTTCTTCCAATAATAAAATAAAAGCTGTGTGGCAGATAATTAACAAAGAAACTGGAAACACAAAACAGCGAGATCAGAGTGAATTGTCTTTAAAAATTGATAATGAAACCATTTCAGATAAGTTTAAGGTTGCTGAGACACTAGAAAACTTCTTTACCAACATCCCAATTGAGGTTACGAAATCGCTCCCATCATCACCTATATTAGCTGAATCTCTTTTAAAAGAAAACTTCAGTAAGGACATTCCAAGTTTCGAATTCAAGCCTATTTCTATTGTCACTATTAAAAAAGCATTTAAAAGTCTTAACATAAAAAACACTGAAGACTTATGGGGGATTTCCGTTAAGGTTCTTGGAGATATTATTGACTCAATTGCGCCTTTCTTAACAGGCATATTTAATCAATGTTTAGATAGAGTTACGTTTCCAGATTTAATGAAACATAGTAAAGTAGTACCAATCTTCAAATCGGGTAGTAAGAGTGATCCCTCTAATTATAGACCAATATCTGTGCTACCAGCATTAAGCAAAATATATGAAAAAATCATGCTAGACCAAATGTTGGCACATTTTAATTCAAATGGGATTTTACATAGTCATCAGTTTGGTTTCACGAAAGGTAGGTCGACGACTGACGCAGGAGTTAAACTCATCAGTCACATTTTGGAATTGGCATTTTCTGTGACCTCTCAAAAGCGTTTGACTGCGTTGACCACAATACACTGATCTGTAAATTACACCACTACGGAATTCGTGGCCAAGCTGCTGATCTTGTTCTTTCCTATCTATCAAACAGGCAGCAAAAAGTAAAAGTTAATGGGGCGACGTCCTCGGGGTCTCTGGTTAAGATGGGCGTGCCGCAAGGTTCGATTCTTGGCCCTTTCCTATTTCTAGTCTATATTAATGACCTTCCTTACATGATGGCTAACTTATCGGACATAATTCTATTCGCCGATGACACTTCTCTTATTTTTAAAATAGATAGGAAAGATACGGATGTCTTACATGTCAACGATAGTTTGGCAGTTCTTTCGAAATGGTTCGCAGCCAATAATCTTCTACTTAATGCGAATAAAACTAAATGTCTTAAGTTCTCATTACCTAATGTTCCTCAAGTAGGATTAAATTTAAAACTTGACGACAAGAAATTAGATGCTATTACGGAAACTGTATTTCTAGGAATTACTCTAGATTCGAAATTGCAATGGGGACCCCACATTAGAGCTCTTTCAGGCAGATTAAGTTCAGCTGCATATGCAGTAAGAAAAATAAGGCAGTTGTCTGATATAGCCACAGCTAGGTTAGTATACTTTGCTTATTTCCACAGTATTATGTCCTATGGCATTCTGCTGTGGGGATCGGCAGCTGACGTAGATTCGATTTTCATTTTGCAAAAGAGGGCAGTTCGCGCGATCTATAAAATGAGTCCTCGTGAGTCCCTTAGAAATAAATTCAAAGAAATTGATATACTCACTCTGCCTTCTCTTTATATCTTAGAAAGTATTTTGTATGTTCGCAAAAATTTAGGACTCTTCAAAAAAGAAGCGACTTCCATAATATAAACACACGTAGTAAACATGAAATTGTGATACCCAAATTTAGATTAGCTAAAACTAGTAAGTCGTTTCTTATAAACAGTATCCGCTTTTATAATAAGTTGCCAAAGTCTGTTACAGAACTTAGCGATGGTAAGTTCAAAACCCACATCAAACGTGTCCTTATCAAAAAAGCATATTATAAGATTAAAGACTACGTTGAAGATAGGGAAGTTTGGCAATAATTCCTTCTGCACATGTGGCTTCCCTGGTACGTCATTAACGGCATAATTTTGTAACAGTCTATTAACTGCTCCCAAATTACCATGTTTATTTTTTACATTCATCCCTGACAGACATAATCATATTATAATATTATTTGACACCTACTACTTTATATACCTACCATATTTAATTTCAACTCTATAATAGTGGCTTTTGCGGACATGTTAATTATCCAGATTTGTGTCAGTTGTAATAGCAATCATGTCATTTGGTTTAAATAGTTTTTTATTTTTAGTTTCTTATTTATCTTATATAGATTCTCCTCTAATAGACCTTGTGAATGTGAGAACGTTGTAGGCTTAGTGGACTGTAGACCTTTTATTTTTTTTATTTTTTTTATGGAACAATTTCAGTTTGTTTTAACTACCTACATGAAACTCCTTGAAAGGCAGGCCTACACTGTCCTCCCATAACTATTAACACTGTAATTCGAAAATATTGTAAAAGCCAATTATCTTTTAAAAGAGTAACCATGGAGTTTCTTGCCGGCTCTTCTCCATAGGAAACGACCAATTGGAACCGTGCACCTAGCTTCTGACGTTTCATAAGTGCCCATGTAGGCTTATGTGAAATAAAATATTTTGATTTTGATTTTGATTTTGAATGCGAAATGAAACTTTCAGTAGAGCCATCAGGATGGAATTTGGTGTGGACAAATGTGCGGTCATGCATGTAAAGCGAGGGGAGATTGTGGAATCCGTGGGAACCCAACTCTCGGATTCCATATACCTAAGAGCCCTCTCCGCATCCGAAACCTATAAGTATTTGGGTATGTCGGAAGCGTTAGGCATCAATGTTACTGACATGAAGCAATCGTTGAAGGAGCGCTTCTTTGGCCTCCTGAAGAAAGTATTTAATAGTCTTCTATCAGGCGGGAACAAGGTGAGCGCCTTCAACGGCTGGGTCATGCCGGTTTTGATGTACTCTTTCGGCATACTCAAGTGGACTTAGACCAAACTTGACGCCCAGGATAGACGGGTCCGTACGCTACTGAGTGCATACCGAATGTATCACCCACGGTCATCGGTAATGAGACTTTATATTCCGCGAAAGTGTGGCGGTCGAGGTTTTAAACGCTAAGACCCTCCACAATCGCGAGATATGCAGTCTCAGGGAATATTTCCTAGAAACCGACGTGGGAATGGATCGAGATGTGGTCGCGGTGGACAAGGGCCTCACCCCGCTCTCCTTGGCGAAAGAGAACTGGCGCAAGCTTGTAGTGCTTGACACTAACGACCGCAAGGAGGTATGGCAGAGTAAGGAGCTTTATGTACGCTTTTTCCGAGCCCTGCATGGACCCGAGGTAGATTTACTAGCGTCCGTAGCCTGGCTGCGTTTCGGTGACCTCTTTGGGGAAACCGAAGGTTTAGTCTGTGCAATTATGGACGAAGTTATCATGACGAACAATTACCGGAGGTTTATTGTGAAGGACGGCACGGTTGACATCTGTCGGGCATGCCACCGACCGGGAGAATCAATCCGTCGCATTATCTCCGGATGTTCTCATCTAGCTAACGGAGAGTACTTGCATAGACACAACCTTGTAGCCAGGATTATCCATCAGCAACTTGCTCTGAAATACAGCCTTGTGGAATCGGAAGTGCCGTACTACAGGTACGTGCCCGACCCAGTTCTCAAAAATGGAAATATCACATTGTACTGGGATCGATCCATCATCACTGACAGGACTATTGTTGCAAATTAACCTGATATAGTGGTGGTGCATCGAACAGAGCGGCGCACAATGATCATTGACATAACGGTCCCGCATGACGGGAACCTCGTGAAGGCCGAGAAAGAAAAAAAAACCAAGTATCTTGACTTGGCTCACGAGGTTGTCGACATGTGGGATGTGGACTCTGCGATCATTGTACCGATAGTCGTATCAGCCAATGGCTTAATTGCCAAGAGCCGATCAACACCGATCAACACCTAAGGAGGCTTGCGTTGGCCAGCTGGATTAAGGGCTTGATTCAGAAAGCGGTACTCCTGGACACGGCTCGCATTGTTAGGAGGTTCCTCGCTCTGGGGCCCTGACCGCCGGGTAGCTTGGACCCTGTTCCCGATACCGGTGGGATACAATTTTTTATATTTTCAAAAGTTTTTTATTTTTTTAAATTCTAATATATAAATTATAATTTATGTGTATGAAAAATGAAATAAAGAAATAATAATTATCATTATGCCGAAAAACGGTATTAAGATGAAGATATTGAGGCTTACGTAAGTTGAAAAATGAGGAAGATCGAGACAAAATTGAAGAAGAGACATCGACAACGCTCATCCCCGCAAGATTCGTTAAAAACCTTAAGTAAGTACAAATTAAATAACAAATTATAATGAAATTATTGTACAATAAAAGGCTAGTTCAGAATATACTTTGTTTTATTATTAATAATAATCATAGAATACCATTAAATACCATAGGATAGCAACAATTATATTCAATATTTAATAGCATAAATTTATACAGTTTTAATATTAAAAATAAATACAAGGTTCAACTTACTCGGTGATGATCACTCCACGCACGTCGCACATAAACTGAGCTCGCAAGCTGAGCATTCGCTACGTCCCCGTCAGGGGACGTGGCGAGCGGGGTCGGGGCTCCGCCCCTCTCCCGCGCAGGATTTACCGTGGCCCGCAACTGCGGGCCCTTCCTTATGTTTGCCTATCTCGGCGTGTGGCACAGTCGGACGCGTAATCTTAACGCGTCCGTGTAACAGATTGCAGTGTGTTTTTCTGTACACACACTGTGACATCTCGGCGGTCAGTCACCGCCAGGTGAGACCCCTAGTTGCCTAGGGGAGGCCCAGCGGGTGACGACCAGCGGCAGAGATGCCGACTCGACGCTCCTACAGAGTAAAGGTGTATTTTTCCTTCGCCCCGGTCACAGGTCTAGCCGTTCGCGGTTTGAAGGAGAAACTGTATGTATGTATGAGCGGCTTGCATTGTTGTGTACCGCCGCTCAGTGATTGCGTGCGTCGCGGCCCGCGTCGCGCCCGCACGTGTTATGTATAGGCGTCTGTATAGTAGCGGATGTCTGTGTTTAGTTACGCGGCATGCCTATATTAACTTAGCACACGCCACGCAACAGATGTGTGTGTACATCTGTGGAGTCTTATTGTTTACGAGTAAGCCGCGTGTAACCTGGGTGCGGCTTACCCGAGGCGTCAATCTGGTGTGGTGGCAGTGTCCGCAACCAGGTCGCAGGCTCGCAGTGATGGTGGCACGCTCTTTTATACAAGAAAGGTGGGGATGGCGATGGCGCCATGATTGCGGGCTTGACAGTTGAAATTATTTAAATATTGTTTTGCAGCTAAAGGACATTGTCGTAAATAGCCCTAGGACCAACAAACATCTGACGTATATAATAATTATAAATATATTTTAATAAACAAATTGCGAATAACAGTCAAACACGGACTTTCTGCGTTCTTTAATGAACAATTAAAAGATATAAAACGATTTAGGACATCACATCAAAAATGCTGCCATCTTTGACAATTAGATTTGTCATAACAATATCAATTAGTGATGTCCAATCTTTCATTTCACACACATCGAGAGCGAGATTACTTGAGTTGACCACCTGCTCACGGATGTCATACGCATCCGTTAGTACTTTCCTTTTTAACTTTTTTCGCTTTTAAAAACACGAGTATGAATCGAATAATAAAAATTCAGAAGAGCCGGGAAGAAACTCCACGGTTACTCTTTTAAAAACAAATGGATTTAACAATGTTTTCAAATTACAGTGTTAATAGGTATGAGAGGGCAGTGTAGGCATATCAACGGCCTATTAAGCATAACGGCTATTTCGATCTATAAAAACTGACTCGATGTGAGAAATTCACGAATATAAAAGCGCGACAACGAAGCAGTCCTCAAAAAAACCATACATTTATTATGAAGGCTATTTCGAATCATATTTTCACGAATCACGAATACGAACTGAATACGAGGTAGTGCACAAACACCCTAAATGAGATGCATTGTAGTATTTCAAATAGAATAAATAACACGCTAGATACTAAACGGTATCGATTTTGATTAAAATATATCGATACGAATCTAATATAAGGGCGTTGTCATGTTATGTCAATCAACTCAATCCTTTGTTAACAATCAAGCAGACTGATTTATTATAAAGTATTTCGACATACCCTCACAAAAAAAAAAAAAAATCTTATAAAGTGGTAAATTTGGATCATAGTGTGCGAGCACCGGAGAGCTACTTAAGACGGTTTTAATTCTAATAAAAGCATTTTCACGATTATTGTCCCAATTCCATTTAACACTTTTTTTTAACAAATCATATAAAGGTTTTAAAATATCACTTATATTTACGCAAAACTTTGAATAAAAGTTTACAAGCCCTAAAAAACTCCTTAACTGCGTAATGTTACAAGGTGATGGGGCAGCTATAATCGCTTGAATTTTTTTATCATCAGTATGTAAGCCTTGTTTGTCAATTCTATAACCTAAATATGTCACTGATTCTTTAAAAAATTGGCATTTGCCATAATTAATCCTCAGGCCATTTTCCTTCAATCTCTGTAATACGGCCTTTAAATTTGACATATGTGATGACCTACATTTACTGCTAATACAAATATCGTCCGCAAACACTGCCGTAAAAGGCAAGCCACTCAAAAGGCAAGCCACTCAAAAGGCAAGCCACTCAAAAGGCAAGCCACTCAAAAGGCAAGCCACTCAAAAGGCAAGCCACTCAAAGTCTCTTCCATTATTTTCTGAAAATTTTTGGGTATGCACTTAATACCAAACGGCACGCGATTATAAACAAAAGTACCGACGTGAGTGGTGATTGCCGTCATCGGCCTTGAAGCTTTATCGAGTAAACATTGTTGAAAAGCATTTGACAAATCAAGCTTAGTGAACAATTCACCTCCACCCAATGTTGCGAACAGGTCCTCGATTCGTGGCAGTGGGTAATGAAAGTCTTTTAGTCGCGGATTGATTGTCACTTTGTAGTCTCCGCAAATACGGATATCCCCATTTGACTTCACTACAGGCACTATTGGCGTACCATAATCTGATCTGTCAACCTTGTATATAACTCCTTCCCCCTGTAACCGTTCGAGTTCCCGTTCGACGCGCGCACGCAGTGCCAAAGGCAACGGCCGCGCCTTCACAAACACTGGAGTCGTGTCAGTGAAGTCGTATCTGCGACTTGAATGTGCCCAGTCCCTCGGCGAAAACTTCTGGATATTCTTGTTTGAGTGTTTTCGCCAAAGAATTCTCATCGTACCTATACATAATGGTGGCTGTTTAGTACATCTAAACCAGTTAATTTTAACTGTTTTATCAATGTACGCCCCATTAACGGAGGTCCCCCATTAGTAATAACGTATAGTTTTAATAAAAGTTGCTTATTGTTATACGTAATTGCCACCAGTATATACCCGAGTGTTTGAATAACGTCTCAAGTATAAGATTTAAAAGTTAATATTTTACTAATTATCGGTAACTTATGAAACATCTTATCGTAAAACTTTTTTGATATAGCCGATATCTTACTTCCCGTATCTACCTCAAACTTTAAAAATATACCTTCGACATTCATTAATGTAATAGGGACGGTCATCCTCACACTCATTTATACTACTACTATGATGGGTATGACCCATGTTATAGAAATTACAATCGTTATAACTATCGGAGTCAGTAACAGAATTGTCAAGATAGAACTGACCTTTGTTTGTCTTCTTAGTGGAATGACCATCCTTCTCAGTACGAGTGCATACCGATTTTAAATGTCCTTTTTCACCACACTTATCACACGAATAATGCTTGTAACGACACCTGCCCTCCACGTGACCGGCCTTGCCGCATCGCGCGCACTGGCGCCGCTCAGCCACCGCCGCCGGCGCCGCGCGAGCGCTGCGTGGCACGCCCCCTACTCGGTGCAGGCCGTCCCTCGCGCCGGCGCTGGAGCCTGCGCTCGCGGCCTCCGCAGCCGGTGCGCTCACCACGCTTGCGTGCCGCTCCGCCGCTTCGAGAGCCATCGCTAACTCCACGCCGTGCTTGTAGTCCACATTCTTTTCGGCGAATAACCTGGATCGCATCTCCTCGCTGTACAGGCCTGATACGAACTGGTCGCGGAGGTTTACCTCCAGTGAGGCACCGAAATTGCAGGTTTTAGCCAGATGTTTCAAACCTTGTAAGTAAGAACGCACGCTTTCACCCTGCTGCTGCTTCCTCTGCCTGAAAATATGCCTTTCGGCTATTTCTGATCTCTCGGGTTCCAAATGATCTTTCACCAGTTTAACGAGCACATCGAAAGTCTTATCCTCTGGCTGATCCGGTGAACATAAATCGCACATTAAGTCGTAACACTCCGAACCAACCAACGTCACTAACGTAGCCACGTGTAACTTATCATCGATGTCGTTCAACATTATATACTGCTTAATTCGACGAACATAAGTGTCCCAATTTTGGGTTCCCACTAGGAAACCTTCGACTTTTTCGATCGGCATGTTTAAAACTAACACACACGCGTAAAAATGGATAATTAATAAATTCCTCGTCGCCAATGTTATGTTCGTGACAATGAAACACCAAGATTCAAAGCAGACTGATTTATTATAAAGTATTTCGACATACCCTCACAATGTGTGCATATTATAAGAGATACAATAATACCGTACATAACAGTCAAGATATTTGAAGTTACCTATTTTTACTTATTTTCGGAATACATTCGACGACCTTGCTATTTTTTACGGACTCTGATTGCTTTCAACAACTTGTTACCTGGCTATGATAAGCGGCCTTTGTGATCTGCTCAAATACCACCTGGCATTGATAACGGATTTCGCAATGGCCTTTGCATACAAAATGGAAAGTGGATATTGTGTTAATTGTGGCTCTGCTGGTGGTTCCATGGTGTTGGAACATGACCAGATTCTTCACTGTATACAACAATTGACTGCACCTCTTTTATAAGTACAAAACTTTGGCAAACGCACACTTCTACTTATTGTATATCAGAATATCAAAATCAAAATCAAAAGTCATTTATTCAAACTAGGCTGACAATCAGCACTTTTCGAACGTCAAAATTACATAAGACAGTCCACAAAAACGCCCACCTTTCACCACTTCCTAGTGCTTTAGCTGGGAAGAAGAAGTGGCGCAACAAACTCCCCAGCAGCACAGCTGTCTCTTCAGTTAGAAACAATTGATTCTATACAAAAGTATGCAAAATCATTTACATTACGCAACATAAAATATAAATCTAATTATTAGCCATATGTCAGCTAGCACACACCAATATACCAAAAAAAATTAACAAATATATAAAAACGAGAACTATATGTACTCAAGCAGAAATAAAATAAATAAGTAAATGTAAACATCAATTAACTAAATAAAAGCCTCCAGGCACAATGGGCGTGCCCGCTTACATATAGCCATTTAATGCTGTCACTGGAAGTTATACATGATAAACTAGGACCATCGAAGTAAAATAAATTAAAAGTTAATTACTAATAACATTAACAAAACCGCGATCAGCAAGACGACCAGTCACCACAAGCAGCACCCGTTGACGAGCATAACGCAAAGATCAGCCATTACCCCCCTCGCCATATTTGAGGGAAGGAGACAACCCGACCCTCGACGCTACCGCAAGCAGTGACATCTAAGGGAGCATGACGAACCTGCTGCTGGTTGCTCAGACAAAAATTATAATTATCAATTGTTGAGCTCGCTAGCTAACCACATATTGCAATACAACTCATATAGAAAACATTGTAATGAGTAGGTTATGTCAACAATAAATTAAATTAATAATAAATTTACTAAACAGTCCAAATAAAATAGAATAAAAATGTATATGAACTCATATAACCTGTCAGTGGGTAAGCTACTCGTAATTCTGGAGAATGAACACAAACATTATCTTGAGTTAATCACAGCGTCCAACTACTCTTATTAGAAATATAATCATAGACGTGCCATTGGTAGTACACAATTTTTTAAATATATAGTTGCTGCCAAACTGCTTGCTGTTAACATAATCAAATAAATGGTCTTATTTTTTTTTATTTAGGTTCTCGCATCTCACCATATTTGCCATCCTTGCTGGCAAAGAGCAGATCATGCTGCCAGACATTATTCTGCACCATCTTCATCAAGAATCACTCAAACAGGGAGTAATCAGTTGAGATGTGCCAATTGTGACATTAATTTGATAAAATGGAGAAGACATATTTTCAGCGATGCTGCCATTCGTCTACAAGAGGTTGCACCACAGGTTTTCTTTTATTTTAAACTAGTACCTAAAATCATCCTCCTAAAAAGCATCCTCAGGAAGAGAGCCGCATCGTTGCTAAGTCGTGCCCGCGGCAGTGGCAACGGCATTCTTAGCGTTGTGGCAGGCAGAATTGACTGCCCAATATTGTGGCATTGTATACAGTTGCATGTCGAAAAGAACAGCAAGTGTTGAGATATTCTATTATTTTTATTCATTGTTTTATTATTTTTATTTAAGTTATTGTAATGAATTTAAATATTTTAATGAATTTCCTGATTTTATAACAATATTGATAATTTATGATTTTAAGTTTTAGTTATAATAGTATGACTGGTTACTAACATAATTCTTTAAGTATACCTACTAACAAAAATATGGATCACTGTATCTGAATTAAATGAATAAATAAATTAAATTAAATTAAAATAATGCCACATATAACCTGAGTGACTGCCTCGCTGGTCTAGTGCTATTGCTAATCATATTATTGGGTTTTTCCATCAGGAATGTCTCAGTAGCAGCCCGGAGGTTGGATCTGTGCTCGGTCGATGGCAATAGGGTCGTCCCCATTACATGGGCCTTAATCATAACAGGGGAAATATGAGTGTACTATGTACTAGCCTCTGCCTAACCCTCCGGGGACTACAAGCGTGATGTTCTGTTATACCATTATTAGGTACTTGAGTTTCGCAAGACATCAACATAACGTCGTGCCGTCTGCACTCATTTTAGATAATATTTTAATTACCAATGTAGAAGATGATGATCAATAATAAAATCTATAACGAGAAAATGTGTGTTTTATTTGAATTTAATCTTACACTCTAGGGCGATGTCTACAAAATGCTATGCGATCTAGGTAATATAAATTCCTACCAAAGTGTAAATAAATGACATCTAAAAAAACATTAGAACAAAGTCGTTTGCATTGAAGTTAAATAAATATGTTCATATTATGTACATATTTATTTACCTACTTACCTATTTGAATATAAAAACTAGAAGATTTACCAAATAAGTAAAATGCTACTTTTACTTTATTTAAAACACCAAACAAGATCTCTTAGCTTCCCTAGCCACTTGGTGAGTATATGTTCCTTAGCGACAGCTGACGGGTATTTACTGGCAAGTTCTAAGACCTACTTACTACTACCTATTCAAAGAATTGTTTCATACTAAATATAACCTCAAAATCTTTGTTTTTTGTTTAAATAAATGCTTCCTACGAGTTGTCCGTCATTAAACTTTGTCTTCATGGGCTTATACTTGTAATTTCTCTTTCTTACTTCATCTTCTTCTTCTTGCACTATCTTTTATCATTCACCCTTTTTTGTTTTTAAATGTTTCAAAATTGTAATCTAAATCTAAATTTAACTTAAAAGTAATTTGATATTGTATTGAAATTTTATTTTTTGTTTAATTGGAAATATCTGGCATTAGTCCGTTCGCATGTATTATACATATATCCCAGTTATACAGGGAAACCTATAATTGGCCATAATCACTGTAACACGCATATTTTGTAAAATATACTTATGTATCGCTGTTGGTTACCTAAATAAATAAATAAATAAATAAATTTAGAACACGCAAAATAATTATGCTTCGCGGTTGGTGGTTGGGGCGATAGATGTATGGATGCAGAACAATCTCCTTTAACAACAAATAATGTAATATAAAATAACATTATGAGGCATAAAATGACGCTTGTTGAGCACGTGTCTGACTTCACTTCTGTACAAACGTGCTTACATTATGTATTATTCTGTAGGAAGAAAAATTTTTTTTTCCTTTATATGGTGACTACCCGCATTTGTTAATTATATAAATCTATTCTATTTTTTTATTATGGCAAGCAAAGCCGTTGTCTACTACGAGTATGTTGGTCGTGAATGTGTCCGCCAATTGATAACAACAAAGGGATTAATAAAAAAATAAAAAATATATTGATAAAATATTGATTGTGAGTATTACGATGGAATGACTCCGTAATGATTTCTTTTAAATATTCCTTTTTGCCTGTCTGGTCGTGAACATTCGTCGCCCGTTTACGCCCATTACAGACGATCCACCTAGAAGCAATATTTGTGAAGCACGCTTATTGTCCCCCGAGCTACCCCGACAGTCCAATGAGACCACACAGACCACAGACCTACCTAGTGAGGTAGAGGTCCCGCTCAACGACATGACGAATATACGAGGATCTTTGGAGCATCCAGATGTGACACCCTCCTTAAATGTGTCACCTGAACCCGTTGCTACTGACATTGCCATCGCGGATCAGGACGTACAAATAGTAGGAAACAGCGAAGCTGAAGACATTCTTCCAGATGATATTTTGGAAATATTAGGAGAAGCTCCTGTAAGAGATAAAAGGTTCGGCCCAGCCCTTAATTCAAGTCTGGCTATCAGGTGGGGGCATACAGCGACAAATGGCCCTTCTAAGGCTGTAAAGAAAGACATTTTTGTAAAACATTACATTCCAGAAAACTGTAAAAACATTGAAGCAGCGTTATCAGAAGTTTTAACAAAAAAGATAAGGCGATTGAAAATAAACAGAAACAAATTGCCTTAATAATTACTTGTTTAGGAGATAAATATGTACGTCGCTGTCGGAGGACCCAAAAGAAACCAAAATGATTTTTAACTAACTTTAATTGAAGTAAATTACAATACTTAAATATTACAAAAATGAATTCCTATTCCGACCGATGTTAGATACAGAATGGTCGTCATCTTTTTCTACTTAATTTGGAAAAGGGCATCCATCCGGTAAACGGGGTCATTGTATGACGTGCGTCACTATGCGGCGTCAGCGTTTCGGTGCGCGCCTGTCAGGCTGTTTCCATGCGCGATAACTAGGTTAGTGCACTCTTGCAGTTTGGATGTTGGCACGTACTATAACACCTCCACCGTCAGATCAGCAATTATTTTTGAAGTTTGAACTGAGAAAATATTGCTGAGTGTGTCTGCGGTATTTCAGGTGCTCTAGGCTCTGCATGAATTTTGTCTTCTGCAGATTGTTTCTCGGCTCCAGACTTCGATTTCTTACAGTGTCTTATAACGATGAATGTACCGAGTGCAAGTGTACTGGATAGTACGATGTAGAACGGAATCGTTGTATGGTATAGGTATTCCGATGGTAAAGGTTGTACCCGTAAAGGAGGTTGTGACATTACTTTGTATTGAGCATCGTGTAGTTTAGTAAGATCAATCGAGTTGAGGCTGACTTGTACTGGTTCCGGGTGGCCTTCTGTGTTGTAGTTTAGCTTCGTGATTTTGACTGGTTGACCTTCCACGCGATCATTGAGATTAGTGATAGTGAACTCTGGGGTGTACAGGAAGCAATTCACGGGTATGATGGCCAGGTAAGTGCCATTCAGTAGGGTGTATTCCTCTCGTCCGCATAAGGTATGTATTCGTGTTGTATTGGGAAACGATATTACGTAATGCTTCTCATCTAAC
Organism: Lithophane leautieri; assembly: GCA_949152455.1. Classification (NCBI taxonomy): domain Eukaryota; kingdom Metazoa; phylum Arthropoda; class Insecta; order Lepidoptera; family Noctuidae; genus Lithophane; species Lithophane leautieri. The sequence goes on from OX424467.1 coordinate 18,721,517, forward strand.
TCTTCCATAGCTATTCTTGATAATGAAGTGGTTACGATTTCGCAGCTTCCATCGAAGGTCTGGTCTATAATAAGTTTCTGCATACAGTCTGGGATTTCGTGCAGCTGGTGACTCGTCGTTTTTCCGCAGAGGTACCAGTTGTTGTACTTCGGGCATTCAGCCTCTATATACACATAACCTTTCCTGTTTGTTGCAATCAATGGATGAGGAGGGATAAGGGCTTGCCTAAGTTTATTGGGGGCTATTGACAGTTTATAGAGGTCGTATGTATCTACAGCAAATATCGGAAATTTGAATACAATTATTATTTGACTGCCTGAATAGTAATATCCCGGTTTAATAATATCATAGTATTCTCTAAGTTCTAAGTCTATTACCTTATCTCTACCGTAGATTGTAACTAGTCTATCAATCATATGCCGTAAAACTTCTACACTAATCATGGAATGATGCACGCTTGAGCTGTGTATAAATGCCAGCATGTTCTCCACTCGCACTAATTCGTTTAATACTTTATCTAGGTTTTCACCTAGTATAGTTAAACACTGTCCGAATTTTGCAAATCTTATAAGGCTATAATCTTTGTGAGCATCTCTGTCTAGTAATAATTTTAGCGTGTCATTAATTTTTACTTGATTAGCTACTAATTGCCCAATAATATTGGAATGTTGGACCATCCATTCTTTACTGAAACTGATGTGGTTATTTAGTTCCTCGGTGATTTTGTAATTATTTTCCTGAAGGATTTTGATAGTATTATCGTATCTGACCGCATCTGAATAATCCAGATTTCCTGTGACGCTTTTTATTATAGAGCCTAGACCATCTATGAGACCTCGCTTTACTCGACCTGGTTTTAACGTATCTAGTTGGCGTGAGACGCATTGCAGTTTTTCCGAAAGATAGTCTAATTGAACTTCATACAGCATGTGAGTGTTATTATCTAATTTTAGCCTAGAGTTGTCTATCTGATCTTGTAACATTCTAATATTTAAGTCGGTGTCCTTAGTTTGAATGTACTGCAGGAAGGTATGATAATGGGTTATAAGTTTGGTTGCACCAAGCCGAAAGGGTAGTATTCCTGGGCCATCGTCCAGGCTTTCAAGTGTTATCTTCTGGTTCGTTTCCTGGGCTGCTATCAAATGAGCAGTCAGGACCAGTAGCACCCTGTAACAATAGAGCGCTTTTAGGTACTCTTTTTAGCCGGCTTTTAGCGACGGGACCTCGCTTTTTAGATGTATAGACGTGAATGGGTAGGTCGGCTAAAACGGTGTCTTGGGTATATCTAGCGGCTAGTTTTTGACGGCTCGCTAAGGGGTTTCTGACAAAAACACGTTGTTGAGGCTGGTACTCGATTTCGGGCTCGCGAGTTTTATTCTGATTTTCTATAATTTTAATGCGGTTTGCGAGGGAAGACTCATTTATTACGTTGTGGATTGATTTAATTTTTTCTTTATGGTTTTGCATGTACTGCTGTAAGAGATGATTAGTTAGATCTACATCAAAGGGGTCTCGCGGATCGAAGTGTCCGGTTATAATATCAAATGGCCGGCATTTTGTAAAGCTATGTATTGTGCTGTTGTATGCTAAAATCGCATAAGAAACGAGGTTGATTATGTCATCGTCTTTATGAGTAAGTTTTAAAATACGTAAATGTTCTAATAAGGATAAGTGAAAACGTTCCACAATCCCATTGTCATTAGGGGCATGTGGCAGAGTTTTGTGGTGAATTATTTTATGCAATTTGATGAATTCGTTAAATAATTGGTTAGTGAATTCCGTACCGTTATCCGATACGATGATTAAGGGCAGACCATGATGCGTGCAGAATTTCAGTAATGCCTGTAGGACACTAACGGCTGTACCATCTCGTATGTAATAAGCTTGTGCGTATTTAGAAAATACGTCCACGATTGTTAGGTATTTTTCATTTTGGATTGTTAACAAATCTATGTGAACGGTATCAAATGGTTTGGTAGCCGGGGGTACTATATTATAACGTTGTTTTATGGGATGACGGTCATACTTTGCTTGTCCGCAGATAACACAATCGTTAACGAGCTTTGTTATCTCATCTTTCATTTTTGGCCAGTAGTAACGCTCAGAGAGGGCTAAATAGCATTCGTTTATTCCGCGGTGGTTTGTTTTACCGTCGTGGTAATGCTTAATGATCTCTTGTTGCTTTAAATATTCCTTAACGTTCTCGACCTCTCTTTTAGCTAAAACGAGGTTCATTGACGAACTTTTAAATTTATCCTGAATGATAGGTATGATTCTGTACATTGCTAGAGGGGGTTTTATTAGTAACGCAGTTTTAACCTTAGGGTTTACGTATTCTTTAATGATATTGGTTATGTCCGATTCTAAATTTGATTGAGATACCTGAACGGCCGTTCTAGTATGTGTATTAAATGGTTTAGATGCCGTGGGGCGGTTTTTTATATCACCAACTACCGTTATACAAATTTGTCTATGAAACTTGTTTAATGGTTGATCAACAATCGGAATTTCAAGAATAGGATTTTCTTGACTGGTGTGGGCTGACACTGTAGACGAGTTATCTATTGAAGCCGGGCGTTCAGAAACATTTACCGCCATGGAACAGGTTTCTTCGTTATGGATTTGGATACGGGAGAGAGCGTCAGCATTTGTATTACTTGAACCCTTTTTGTATATGACAGTAAAGTCGTACTCGGATAGTTTTAACTTCCATCTGGTTAGTCTAGAGTTGGGCTCCTTCAGGTTCATAACCCATTGGAGTGGCTTATGATCCGTGATGATCTTAAATTTCCTCCCGAACAGATACGGTCTAAAATACTTTGTGGCCCAAACTATTGCAAGGAGCTCCTTTTCAATTGTACTGTAGTTTATTTCACTCTCATTGAGAGTGCGGGATGCGTAACAGACAGGTTTGTCCGCGCCGACCGTTCCTTGTGATAGAATAGCGCCTAAAGCGACGTTGGAAGCATCAGTGGTTAGAATGAATTCTTTGTGAAAGTCGGGGTACTGTAGGATTGGATCATTCGTTATTAGGGTTTTGCATTTTTCGAAACTTGCGGTGTACTCAGAGTTAATTGTTACCTTTCTTCCTTTTTTTAAACATTTTGTTAAAGGTTTTGTTACGCGCGCGAAGTCTGGAATAAATTTCCTGTAGTACCCTACCAGACCGAGGAATTGTTTGATTTCTCTGGGGGTTGTTGGAATAGGGTAGTTTTGGATAGCGGTGATTTTATCCGGATTTGGTTTGATGCCTTCTCCAGTTATGACGTGACCTAAATAAGATGTTTCTAGTTTCAAGAATTCCGATTTGTCTAGTTGGATTTTAAAATTTGACTCTCTTAACTTTTTGAATACCTTTTCAAGGTTGATTATGTGTTCTTGCAGGGATGTACTGAACACCACAATGTCATCCAAGTAGACCAGGCAGACCGTGTTTTGAAGGTCTTTGAGGACATTGTCCATAACACGTTGGAATGTTGATGGCGAATTTTTCAACCCCATGGGCATTCGTAAAAACTCATAATGACCATTCTCCACATTAAATGCGGTCTTGGGGATGTCAACGGGGTCCATTTCAACCTGGTAAAATCCACTTGCAAGGTCAAGAGTTGTGAAGTATTGGCAGTTCCCTAGCTTATCTAAAACGTCGTTTATATTCGGTATGGGGTACTTGTCGTCGTGGGTTTTTTCGTTTAATTTTCTAAAATCGACTACTAGACGCCATTTGGCTTTCCCTGAAGCGTCTGCCTTCTTTGGGACGACCCAGATAGGCGAGCTCCAGGCAGACTCCGACGGTCTTATGATACCCTGCTCTAACATTTTGCCTATCTGATCTCGGACTTCATCTCTATGTATGTATGGGTATCGATAGCTTTTTGTGTGAATAGGGATTTCGTCGGCGGTTCGAATACGGTGTTTAATTCTGTTAGTAAATGTTAGGGCCTCTCCGTCTATATAAAATATATCAGCGTATTTTCCGCATAAAGTTTCTAAATTAATACGTTCTTCGTCATTGAGGTGATCCATGCGCAAACGCGCTATAACATCTTTCGCTCTGGCTGACGTGTGTTCGATGTTCGCGTGCTGAATATCGTAAGATTGTTCGGTACGCGTGCACTGAATATTATAGGTCTCCGCTTGTACGGCACGATCCATTGAGAATATTAAGTCATGTGAAGTTGGGTTAATAACTTCCAAAAATCCACGGTTATTCGCTACTGTAGTTAAACAATCTCTTATAATACAGTTCGCTATAATCTGCTCAGAAACTAATGCATCGCCGTCATGTAAGTTGATCGGTACCTTCAGTATTTTTGATGAGTTAGCTGGTATGACGTCCTCGTATAGGTTCACGTTACGCGAGTTGTACATTCTGATTGTATTATTAGAATTTCGAGTTATTAACAATCTATCTTTAAGGTCGATTTTAGCCTCCCATTTTTCCAGTAGGTCTAAACCTATAAGCCCGTCGAAGTATTCATGAAACTTGTAAATGAATAATTTAATATCATCATGCTCCTGAAATTCAGTGAAGGTGGGAATGTTTATGGAGTAGTTATTTCTTGTTGTAGCGTGTACATTTGTGACCTCAAAGGGATCGAAATTTAAAGGGAAATGGTTGAAGTATGTTTCTACAGCTTCCGGGCTAATGAATGATTGATTTGCGCCCGTATCAATCAGTAATCTTAACGGTGGTTGTAAGATTTGGATGAATGGAAGCTGTCTTTGAGTGTGTAAGTTTAACTCTACTTTAACTTGTCTGATTTCTCCCGCCTCTGAAAATCCTGTTCATTACTGGATTTAGGCGTAGATGGTTCAGGTTCGTTCGTTATGGCGACCGGGTAATCTACAGCAAAATTTTCGGAATTTAAATCAGTGCCTGCGCAATACGTAGGTTCTACGTTATAATATTCCGGGTTTTCTAAGTAACAATTAAAGTCCGGTTCAGTAAAATATTCCGGATAATAGTAGTAGTACTGACCACCGTCATCCAAACATACGTTCATGTTCATCTCTTTGGACTTAAAGTAATTAGATGGGGGCGGGTTTCCGTTGCTACGCCAGTCATGAGTCACTGATGGACCAAACGACGGCCTTTCCCTAGTAGTATAATGACTTACACCACTCATAGGCTTAGGGCCAGAATTTTGTGGAATGACTCGCGGTTGCATTTGGAAATTATTGTTGAAACGATTATAGTTAGGCGGAGCTGCACGGAACATTTGCTGGGTATGCGACATCGGTGCGCGATATATTTGTTGCGGATGAGACGGCATTCTGGAAGCGTTACCAAATGGAATAGGCCGGTTAACCTGAAAATTCGGTCTCCATGTCTGCAGTGGCTGAAAGTTTGCAATGGGCCCGGCCCGTGCATTGAAATTGAACGTTCTAGACATAGGGCTGGCGTTATCGGTTGATGCGGCCATCGGAAAAGTTTTGGATGCATTTGCATTTGACTTTTTATCAGATATTGGTTCCTGACGATTTTGCAAATAAAGGACGTTCAATTCTTCCTGCACAAATTCTAACGCCTTTTCTACACTATCAGGACGCATGCAACGTACACGTGACCCTAATGGTTCTTTCAAGCCCCGAACAAATGCCTGCATGGTTAACTTCCGATACAGGGTACGCTTAGCTTCTACAGTTGTTCTAACATCCTCGTGTAGGGTAACATAAGTCATAATGGTGCTGAATAAATTAAGGCATCGATCATAAAACTCCTGAGGTGAATTGTTTCCCTGAGTTGCCAACATCAAATCATTGTAAAGAGCGGTCTCATCTCTCTGGTCAGAAAAGTTATTTACGAGGCACGATTTGATACTATCCCAATCCTCAGATATGCCATTTGAATTTATAATACGCGCGGCTGGCCCAGTTATTTTATTTAAAATACCGTTAATTAGGCATAGCTTAGCCAAAGCATTCTCCGGGTTAGCTCCTAAATACTCAGAAGCAATTTGATCGCAGAGATGTATAAATCTTGGCAAGATGTGTGGATTACCGTCGAAATCTGGTACTAAACGTAAAGTCTTAAAAATCAGGTCGGGATCGGACATTATGACCGGCTCAAAATTATCTAAACCTAATGAATTCTCTAAACTATCAACCGTAGTTTCTAAACCAACCCCGATATCTCTGTTTAAGTCTATGTCTGTCCTACGTGCTAGTCTATAGCGCGTAGGCCCTTCAGGGGTAGATTGATTATGGTGAAAAATGGTTGCGACTAAAATAAACTACTTAAGGTAAAGGGAGGGGAACTGAAAGCAACTCACAGAAACGGTTGTCAGTGTACTTACATAAGCTGCATTCCGGTACCTCTGGGATCGATGTCTGGATTTCTCCTCCGCGCAGGACGTCAGGTTCTTGTTCAGGATACTCGGCGAACGCGATCGCTCACGACGGCGGTAGCGAATTAGCAGGACGGTATTCGATGTCAGAATAACCTTATCTAGCTTAACTCGAGACGCCTCGAGAATCCTACCGACTGCGCCAAATATGTACGTCGCTGTCGGAGGACCCAAAAGAAACCAAAATGATTTTTAACTAACTTTAATTGAAGTAAATTACAATACTTAAATATTACAAAAATGAATTCCTATTCCGACCGATGTTAGATACAGAATGGTCGTCATCTTTTTCTACTTAATTTGGAAAAGGGCATCCATCCGGTAAACGGGGTCATTGTATGACGTGCGTCACTATGCGGCGTCAGCGTTTCGGTGCGCGCCTGTCAGGCTGTTTCCATGCGCGATAACTAGGTTAGTGCACTCTTGCAGTTTGGATGTTGGCACGTACTATAACAAGATGCTCTTTCACATGTTTTATCTACCGAAAATAGCAATATGAAGCTTGTTAAGTCGTTAACTGACGCTGGCAAACTGGCATGCGACTTGCAACATACGGAATCCATGATTCGTAGAAGTTTTGTTTGATCGCCAATTAAAAAGGAGATAAAAGATCACCTTTACACAACTCAAATAGATAGCCACCTCTTTGGCAGTCAGTTCGGGGACGTGTTAAAAGCTACCAAAGCAATAAACAAAACAGGCGCGGAAATGAAAACTGGAGCCTCGGCACCTGGCTCTTCAAGACGATTTGTAAACCAAACGCAAAATTTAAACGCAAGACGCCTACTTCCGCAGCTCGGCAGGCAGACGGGAGGTGCAGCGAGACGCCCGACAGTGCCTGCTCCAAACAGTCGACCCGAGTACCAGCGCCAGCAGCACCGCGCTTCACCCCCGCAGCAGCAGCCGCGCGGACCCTACAGGCCCTCACAGATCTACGCTCTGAACCGCCGCGCGCCGATAGAACCGGTGAGTCATGCACGACGTTTGTCGCAATTTTACGATAAATGGCGTCTTATCACTAGTGATCCAGTACTTTTATCATGGGTTAAAGGTTATAAATTACCTTTTAATACATGTGTGTTATAAGATCACACGCCATCACCACCAATCTTAAATAAATGTGATTTTAAGAGCCTATGGGGAGATCATCAATGATTTTTTAAACATGGGAGCAATATCGCCCTATTAACTATTTATTTAGATGATGTATGCTGTATTGGAAAAACATACAAGGAATGTCTAGAAAATGTTCGAATGACTAAATTAAGTTTAGAATCTTTGGGATTTGTTATTAATAAGGAAAAAAGTTCATTGACCCCGAAAACCAGTTGTAAGTATCTAGGTTTTATTATAAACACAGAGTTATTTCATATTAGACTAACAGACATAAAAAAGACACATACTCGTATCACAAATGAAATTTATTATTTTATGACCCTGAAACGTTGCAAGATCAGAGGTCTCGGTCACCTGGTGGGTCTTCTTGTATCGACGTGCACAGCTATTCAATACGGCTGGCTATATACGAAAGAGTTGGAGAGGTGTAAATATCTAACGTTATTAAATTCTAATACTGATTATGAAAGTTATAGGAATATATCTTTACATGTTCACCAAGATTTAATATGGTGGCTTAACGCTGTTAAAAGTAACGTTAATCCTATTCGTGACGAGAAATATTTGCTTGAAATATTTTCTTATACATGCAAATCTGGGTGGGGGGGATGGCATGTGGCAAAGGTTGCAAATGGGCATTGGGGTGCTGCAGAAAAGGACCTGCATATTAACTTATTAGAATTAATGGCAGCCTTTTTTGGCCTTAAGATATTTGCCAAACAGCTTAATAATTGCCAGATCCTTTTGCGCATTGATAATACCACGGAACAGAAAAAACAGGATAATACCACAGCCATATCTTATATTAATCGAATGGGCGGCATTAGATTTCCGCATTTGAATAGAATTACCAAAGAACTTTGGCAGAGGTGCGAACAGAAAATTATGTTTGTGTCACCCTCAGTCAGTATTTGTAGTTTGCACTTTGCACAACTCGCTGTATCACAATTTTTAAAGATGATTCATCAAAAAATATTTGGTAGTCTGTGGTCAATCGCACGTGTGGTCCGCAGATATATATCATGTTCATTGCACTTTTTTGTGCCGCGCTCTGTGCACAGAATTCCGATTGAATAGTCGATAAGTTTTATTTTTGTACATAAAATGGGAAAAAACAAGCGGAGAAAACGGCAGGAGGCTATGATCGAGCTGAGTGAACGTTTACGCGATCTGGAAAAGCGGTTTAACAGGAGTCGCCCGCCGAGACCGGGAAGTCTTTTCATGATACATACCTACTCTACGCAAATTCCTAGAAAACGAGTGTTTCAAATAATGGTTTTTAGAGACTCCTTGTGAGGTATTTACCTGGGTCGTTCTCAAAAATGTGGCACCGCTCGAATAAATTTATCAATTTGAGAAAATGTATCAATTATTGAGTTTTTTTAATAAAAATCCATTCTGGGTATTTCTCTTATGTTGAATTGTTCTAAGGGAATAAAATTTTCACATAAATACACAAAATACAGCTATTCAAAAAAACTTACCTTACAGGTTAAAGAGATATCGTACAGGTTAATGAGAAAAGTTTTCAGGTTATAGAGAATCAAACAGGTAAATGAAAAATAAAACAATTTAATCATTCAAAATCAGCTTTTATTATTATTAACTGCAAACAATAACAGTTACATTTAAAAAAACGGCTTTACAACTAAGAAAACATAAAAAATCTCACCTCGATGTCGTCATACTAAACATTTCTGTCATCTGATCTCTAAGAAATAATAGAAATTTTCTTCTTATCTAATCAGTCTCAAATAATAATAAGTCAGTCAATTAAAATTAAAAATAACGTTCTATAATAAAGATAAAGAAACTTCTTAAGAATAATTAATCTTTGGATCATTTACTTTTTGGTTCTGGAAACAATCAGACAATTTTTGTTAAAATATTTCGTAATCGGAATCACTTTCATTGTCAATAACACGCTTAAAAGTGTTCAAAGAAGATTCGGTTACATTGGTAGGCCCTTCATTTAAAATCCTATCTAGAGTACTCCTTTGAAGTTCCGGAGGCAATTCCATTTCAGATAGTGCTGAAAATGGTGTAGATCTATGAAGAACAGTTACGGATTCTTCTGCAACACTCGTGCCAGGGGTAATAAAACTGTCGTCATCCAAATCATTGATCTCCATACAAGACGCTAAAACTCGAGCAGTGACCACAGCAGAAGCTCTCATTGATTTTTTGCATTTGGGCTTTGGTGTGCTGACTTGTTGTCTTATAACATCATGGAAGCCAAGGTGTTTACCGTGCTTACAATATTCGGCTTTAGTTAAACACGTTTCTTTGGTACAGCTAAGGCGTCTTAAAACGACAGATGCATTTTTTGTATTACACCATACAATTTGATGAACTTGCTGCGTTCCTTTAAATGGCATTAATGTATTGGGCAATAGCATGTCTTTTTCAAAGATTTTATATTCGGAGATAGTATCTATTACGATGTTTTTCACGTTTTGTTTTAATAATCGTGAAAAACTTTCGAAGTCCGGTACGTCAGCGCCATGATTCACACACGCTTCAGCAGTACGCTTTAAAACAGCTCCAACTCCATCTGGAGCTCCCTTCCCATGGCCTGATTCAGAGTAATTCCAAGTGACACATTTAAGCTGAGGATTACTCCATCTGAGAGCAGTTATAATAAAATATATTTTGTAGTTTCGATATTGACTGCTTGCAGAATCGGAAATAACGTGGAAAGTTTTTGCTTGTGGAGCATGAATTTTTAAGTAATCTATAATTGGTTCCAAATGAGCCCATACAGCTGCTGTGTCATGTCTCAGATTTGGACTAAGTGTAGCGAAACATTGTGACTTTTTCAGCCCATTAACATCAAAAAAATAAAGCACGCTAGTATGGATTGTTATTTGAGGCTTACTGGCACCAAAATGCGCAGATTGAATTTCTTTCGAGTACGCGCACTTATAATTTTCCGAATAATCGACATGAATAACAGCTTCGTCGTGTTTCAATTGGTCTTTTATATTTTTTATCGCCTCTTGTTGACTAACCATTTTCCCACAGTGTTTCATATATTTGTCTATTACTTCTTCGTAGTGCCTGATGGCTTCTTTTGGTTTCGTTATTACTTTCTCTTTTTTAACCATCCTTATAGTTTTTTCACATCCATTTTGTACAATAAATTCAGTCTTAGAGTTCCACTGCCAATAGCAGAAATCAATAGCATTGTCAAATATCAAATATTGAATAGTTTTGTTTTTGCAGCTTACACAATCACGGAATAGGCATTCGGCATTATACACATTGCAGCAAATACTTTTAAGAAGATTTGTTGGGTCTTTGGGCTCAATAACTTTATATTTGTGAAGTGCAGATACTAAAAGGCGAAAATTTTCGTGAATGACACAGAGACAGGTCTCTCGTGGTTTTTTTGAAGCTGACAAAATCCAGAACGGTCTAAATCGACAAAATGTAGCGAAACTTAAAGTGTATGTATGAGACGAGTTAAATTTTTTATGAAGATTACCGAGAGAATCATTTAGATAGCGTTTTTGTACCTTTACACCTTCTTTCTTTACGTATTCCTTTTTTCCAGCTGCGCAGCTACTATTTTCATCATCTGAAAGGAAGGTTTTCACGTCGTTCTTCTTCTGCAAAACTGGAACGTTTTTAGATAGTCCATTTCGTCTTCTAAATACACTCTTGAACCTTCCCTTTAATTTGGTGGCTTGAAGAGACGTCTCGAGATAAGGCTTGAGACTATTTGAAATCATTTGTTTCATCTTATACGATTTGATATTCTTGTAAGAACGTAATACACCCTCAGCAAATGAATTATCACCACTAGTACTAGGTCGAAAGAGGAGAGGATCTCTAGGAAGTGGGACGACTGAGTTTTCCAACTGAATATTGTCTTCAAGCCTGGCGTTCTCGAATGCTATTGATGCATTTCGTTTTTCTTGAAGCGGTTGTAATCTTGAAATCTTTTTTCGATAGGCATCATTTAATTTAATAACTGATTGTAATTTAAGTCGTAAGGACGCTATTTCCTTGTCTTTTTTATAGCGCAACTTTCTCACTAAGCGTTGGGCATTAGGTGATACGATCCCAGAACTTACTGAAGAGCCTTGTGAAGTTGCAGGACTAACTTCTCTTGACCTAGTAATTCTTCTGCACTCTCCTCTTACTGCTTCTTCTCTATGGCACCCAGCCACGTTATCAATATTATCTATATTGATATTTTCAATATCGCTGGAAGGAGGACTGTTGCATTCAATAAAGCGTTGTATTTTTGCTTTTTCTTCCTTTTTGCGTTGATAGGATTTTTTTGCATCTTCTCTCCACTTCCTTCGGACCATTTTCTGATCTCTTGGTGTCAAACTATTTATAGACACTACTTTTCCGTCCCTTTTTCGTTTTTCGTACTTTGCCTTATTTTTTTCTTTATATTTTGCATAAAGCTCTGGATTATTTTTGATTTTTTCATATCTTTTTTTTTCAAGTTCTCTTTTCCTAGCTAAGATGTCTTCTTTTTTCTTAGTTTTTGGCATTTCACCTTTGAAAAATAAACAAATAGGTTAGCATAAAGCCTTTAATGTACCAAGAATAAGCATTTTGTGACAAAACAATAAAAATGCCCTAATTAAAAACTTTATCGGAGTAACATAACTTTTTTTATCATCATAGTAAATATTAAGTAAATGTCAAAACCAAATCGTAACTTGATTTTTCGAGTAAGACAGTTTTATTAAACAATAACAGGCAAAGTCTCTTTAACCTGGTAAAAGTCTCAATAACCTGTGCTTTCCAAACAGGTTAAAGAGACACAGGTTAATGAAAAAAATATGGTTTTGATGTGATAACAACAAAACGGTGACGTTTTTGGAGTTTATACTTATATAGCAATGAATAGGCAGTAAATTACATAATCTAACGTTAATACTCGCAAAGTAATTAAACCGCTAATAAAAATATTAAAGTCAGATTATAGAGAACATACCTGTTACAAACCCAGATTGAAGAAATTCGACGTTATTTCTAAAAAAATGGCGCAAATTTCTACACTTCCTTCCTTGGCAGCAGTTAGTCCGATACTGCTTGGTCATTTTGCGCGGGGGTGGGGTGTTGAGTAAGTAATAGTATTTGTGTGATGCGCGTTAGTGTGCAAGCACAGGTTATGGAGAAAATCACTCCGGACACAATTTGAATATGAATAACTCGCAAATTATGTTCATTATTAATGTACTGTGTAAAAAAAGTTAAATTTATTAATAGACAGACTAGTATTTTAATAATTTTGAACCCATATTTTTAATATTTATTTTTTTATGTTTATTCAAAGTGTGACTCTTTGAGTTTGGACATGGCAGGTTAGTGAGAAACAGATGTTACAATTTTATTTTATTGTACGAATGTCACTTTGGTTTTCTTAATATTACTCAGCGTCTATGCGAAAAGCCTCTTTAAGTACAATATTGCGTAGAATTTAATAAAAAGCATTTTAGAAATCACACATTTCCACTAAAAACTGCCTGACAGGTTACAGAGCCACTTTTTTGAGAACAACCCACCTAATACCTTTACAAATAAGACGATACCACTATTGAGCTTCCACGTGAGGTTAGCCGTGGTAGTACGCAACGCTAAAAGTACCTAATTGTAATAATGTATCTAAGTAGGTATAACAGATACTTACGCTTATTAGGTACCTCCAATTTCAATTCTGAATTTCTGACTGCATCATAAGAGCTTTCACGGGAGGTCAGGCGGTGATAGTTTTCTTTAACAATTAAAGCAATTCGACTGCATCTTAAGAGCTTTCACCAGAGGTTAGCCGATGACATTTTCGTAAATTGAATAAAATTTCAACTGTATCCTAAAGCTTTCACGAGAGGTCAGCTATGGATTTAACAGTTTCGAGTTTAACACTATGCGTTTGTTGCTTAGATGACTAAGAAAATCGCTCTAGCCGAGCACGTTCAAGAAGTCGTTCGTCATACGAGCAAAGCCGACATAGACAGACGCGAAGCAGTCGTACACCTCGACGTCGCAGTCTTCCTCACCAAAAATCAAAATCAAAATATTTTATTTCACATAAGCCTACATGGGCACTTATGAAACGTCAGAAGCTAGGTGCACGGTTCCAATTGGTCGTATCCTATGGAGAAGAGCCGGCAAGAAACTCCATGGTTACTCTTTTAAAAGATAATTAGCTTTTACAATATTTTTGAATTACAGTGTTAATAGTTATGGGAGGACAGTGTAAGCCTTTCAAAAAGTTTCAGGTAAAGGTCATAAAAAAAATAAAAATAAAAGTCTACAGTTCACTAAACCTACGACGTTCTCACATTCACAAGGTAGAAAAGAATCTATATAAGATAAATAAGATACTACAGATAAAAACCTATTTAAACCAAATGACATGATTGCCATTACAACTGTACCAGATACCGAATACAGCCGTCATAGTATTTCACCTAGTGAAGACACTCAAACGAAAGAAAGGGGGGGGGGGGGGCAGACTTGGAAGAGGCACCTCACCTCCCAAACGTTACCCCTTTTTTTTTTTTTTTTTTTGAGGGTGGGAAATCATCCAATGACTTCTCCCGCTCTGGGCGGAGCGGAAGGGCGTGTCAGACTTTTACTGACTAAAACCCACCCGTGTTCCTTCATTTGCCTGTTGCCAAGGTCCCGGTATCCCTTTCGGACTTTCCCGCAACCAATCGTTACCCCTGAGGTAGTACTGGTGGAAAACACAATACCAGCCCATATCGAGGGGCTCCCGGGTCAAGAAGGCGCCCCACCGGCCAATAACTCGATTGAGTTACACGAGAGTCTAACAAAACGTTGGACAGCCATTCTTCAAATCGGGCTTGAAGCTGAAACTAAGGCTAGCATATTATCAAGACACAATTCCCCAAAGAACTGTAGCCTATTAGTTCCGCCACTACTAAAGGACGAGGTAGCAGCTGCAATGGACGAGAATGGTATTAAAAGAGACAAGAGGATTGCCTAAAACCAAATTGTGTTATCGGCAGCAATCACTACCATTGGCAAGGTATTAAACAGTATGATTGCCGCGCATGGAAATGAACAGTATATTGAGAATTTAAGTGATGCAGCTCGTCTACTATGTGACTTGTACCATGAAAACTCAACCACACGAAGGTCTCTAATATTACCAGGGCTAAACAAAGACCTAAAAATTTCAATGGAAAGTGCCCCAATATGTGAATACCTGTTCGGGGACAAATTACAGGACAAGGTCAATGCTATTAAAGCAGTCAAGAAATCAGGCTTAGAGCTGAAAAACAAACCTGCTCAGCAGAAAGTCCCTAAAAGAAATTATTTAAACTATCGGGGCCCACAACGATCACAGGTGGCACGTCCGAGTGGGCAGAAGCCGAAACTGAAGCAAACAGCACATCAGACTTATTATGCATATAAGCTGCCGACACGAGGGAGACGCTCTCCACAGAAATTCCATCATTCATGCCGCCAGGGCCAGGATCGTCGCGGCCGCTAGATCAGGTACGAACTGGCAGACTTAAATATTTCTCAGACCACTGGGATAGTATCAGTACTAACCCCACTATACGCAAATGGGTCAGAGGCTATTCCATACCCTTAACCAATGATCCTGTTCAAGCCATAGTGCCACAGAATAATCGGTTTTCTGAAAAGGAATCGTACCTTATTTCTATAGAAATTAACAAATTGTTACAATTAGGTGCTATACAAAGGTGTTACATTGTAGAGGGCCAGTTTTTGTCCAGTATATTCTTACACCCCAAGTCAGATGGTTCCTGGAGATTCATACTGAATTTGAAAGAGTTTAACAAATTTGTTTCTTCTTCTCACTTTAAATTAGAGGACTTAAGAACAGCAACAAAACTTATGATCCCTGGATGCTTCATGGCCACAAATGACCTGAAGAATGCATATTATTTGATATCAATAAAACAATCTGACAGGAAATATTTGCGTTTCCTACTCCAAGACAAATTGTATGAATTTAAATGCCTTCCCTTTGGTCTTAGTACAGCACCATATGTCTTTACTAAAGTCATGAAACCAGTAATGTGTCACCTGAGGTCATTAGGTTTTGTCTCTGTAATCTATCTTGATGATATTCTCTGTCTTGCAAATTCATATGAAAAATGCTTACAAAACGTGTTTACTACTAATAAGTTATTAGAAAGTCTGGGATTTATAATTAACCTAGACAAAAGTTGCCCTCAGCCTAGACAGTACTGTCAGTATCTAGGGTTTATTCTAAATTCTGTTCAGTCCTCCATAACACTTCCTCAGAAAAAGATATTATCTATATGTAAAACCTTAGGAAGAGTCAAGTCTAAACAGAGATGCAAAATAATGGAATTCTCTCAACTCTTAGGTACACTTGTAGCCGCATGTCCAGCTGTAGAATATGGCTGGCTTTATACTAAAGTAATGGAAAATCATAAAAGCCTTAAAAAATTATAATGAAAACTATGAGGCAAACCTTTTTGTATCAAACGAAATCAGATCAGATTTGGAATGGAGGTTATCCCATATCCCTATATATCATTGTAAAACAAAAAAAAACAAAGTTTCTTTGGAAATATTTTCAGACGCTTCTGGAACAGGCTGGGGTTCAGTCTGTAACGGTGTTACAACTCATGGTCACTGGACAGCTGAAGATAAATGTTTTCATATAAATTACCTAGAACTTCTAGTTGCATTTAAAGGGTTAAAAACATACGCATCTGAACTAAGATGCTGTAAAATTCTTCTTAGAATAGACAACACCACTGCTATAGCTTATGCTAATAGAATGGGGGGCACCCGCTTTCGACATTTAAATAGCCTAGCACGAGAGCCATAGCAGTGGTGTGAGGAAAGGCAACTCTGGGTGTAGGCGTCCTACATTAGCTCAAAAGACAATGCTGTGGCAGATAGAGAATCAAGACGTTCTCATTCTGAAATTGAATGGGCTCTATGTGACATGGCATATGAAACGATTATTACTAAAATGGGTGAGCCTCAGATTGATCAAACTCAAACTCAAACTCAAAGCATTTATTTCAATTAAACCATTTACAGGCACTTTTGAATTGTCAAAGAGTCGGTCAGTTAGTCAAAAAGTTGAAGCTAGTACCCATTCAAATTCGTAGATCTCTATGGAGAAGAACGGGCAAGAAACTCCAAGGACACTCTTTTAAAAATGTATATAGATATTACAAAATCCTGGGTACAGTATTCTTCGTGCTTCTATATGTGAGAACAATAGATATGTTTGCAAGCAAATATAACAACAAGTGCAAGAATTATGTATCTTGGCTACCAGACCCCAACGCAGACTCCATAGATGCTTTTACCATTAAATGGAATGGAATATTTTTCTATGCTTTTCCACCATTTAACCTTATAAGCAAGTTGCTACAGAAAATAATGACTGAAAAGGCAACAGGTATTGTTGTAGTTCCATGGTGGCTTGCACAACCATGGTATCCAATGTTCAGCGCCATGGTTATATCAGAGAGAATTGTATTCAAACCCCGTAATAACTTACTACAGTTTCCTTCCAGGGATCCACATCCTTTACACAAGAGCCTCAAACTGATTGCCGCCACATTATCAGGTGCGCGTTCCTAAGGAGAGGAATACCTCCTTCTTCAATGGACATAATGTTAGCTTCTTTGTCTAACAAAACCAGAAAACAGTACAAATCAGCTCTAACTCAGTGGATAATCTTCTGCAAGAGTCAAGATGTGCATCCCTTGTCGGGCTCAGTAGCCCTTGTAATTTCGTTTTTAACATCTAAGTTTGAGCAAGGACTGTCATATAGCTCACTGAACACCATACGGTCGGCAATTTCTTTAATCTTAGACTCTCACTTGGGAACAGATGAGAGAATGACGAGGTTTTTTAGAGGTATTTACAAATTAAGGCCCAAGAAACCTAAATACGATATAGTATGGGATCCCAACATTGTCTTAAGATACCTATCAAATCTATTTCCCAATCAAGACCTCAGTTTGGAATTACTTACTAAGAAATTAGTAACATTATTAGCTCTTGTAACTGCGCATAGGATCCAAACTTTATCATTTATTAGTATAAATAATATTACTATTAATGAAGATAATATTGATATTAAAACCCCAGAAATGATTAAAACATCAGGACCAAACAAATTTCAACCTAATTTAATATTACCATTTTTCAAAGATAAAATATGAGCATCTGTCCAGCCAAAACTTTACTTTGTTATTTAGATAGTACCTAAATTATAAGACAGGATTGTAATAATTTGATAATCACACTTAGAAAACCTTACCATGCTGCCTCTACTGCATCTATAAGTAGGTGGATAAAGCAAGTTATGAATGATAGTGGCTTAGATACTGCTAAGTTCACAGCTCACAGCACAAGACATGCCTCCACTTCAAAGGCTTCTGAAGGAGGCATAAACATAGAAGTAATAAGGAAAGCCGCAGGCTGGACACAAAGGTCCTCCATATTTGCCCGTTTCTATAACAGACCAATTGTTAGTGACCCAAATCCCTTTGCTCAAGCGATGTGTTCAACAGATATTTTGTAAGATACTGTAAGTGCTATGGTTAAGTTCTATGGTTAAGTGCTATGGTTAAATGCTATGGATAAGTGCCTACATTGAGGCTGTAATAATTAATAAGTAGCCATTGAGACTGATTACTCTAGTTAATTGATTCAGGCGTGACTTTGCGGAAATCCATTATAAAATACAATAGTGTTGCCACACCGAGCTCTGCGTCCAGCACTCGGTGTGGCAACACGTCGTGTTCTGGTTTGCAATTGGTCAATCGTCATCCTGAGGATGCCTCGTTGAGAGGTGAAACACGTGTCGATTTCTTACAGGGTTTTTATGACTCTTGAAGAATAGGTTACTTAATATATCTACGTCTATTGTATTTTACTGATTACTCTATAATGATGAGAAGTTACCTACTTTACGTTTATCAAATAAACATGCTGATTAATAACACAAAAGTCTTCTTTAAACATCTGCAAGTACTGACTGAGGGTGAGATCACAAACATAATTAAATAGATCGGATTAACTTACCTAGTGACATCCGATCCTCAATTATGTGAAGTGATCTCACCCTCAGCGTATCCCAACCCTTCCCAGATTTTCATCTCTACCCCATTTGGAAGTTGTGCATAGAGTATAGTAATAGATTTGTGTTTATTAAATGTATGGCTATGTGTGTGTAATACTTTGAACTAATGAACATGACAGATATCCACAGACCACACGTGCGATGGACCACAGACTACCAAATATTTTTTATATGTGTTCATCTTTAAAAATTGTGATACAGCGAGTTGTGCAAAGTGCAAACTACAAGTACTGACTGAGGGTGAGATCACTTCACATAATTGAGGATCGGATGTCACTAGGTAAGTTCATCCGATCTATTTAAATATACACGTTTTCGCCTCCTATATTAGTTCGGAAAATAATGAAATAGCAGACGCGGAATCTAGGGCCACACATCCAGACATTGAATGGGAACTAAGTAACAATGCCTTTAGCATAGTCGTCCACACGTTCAGTACACCAACTATTGATCTATTTGCATCAAGAATTAACAAAAAATGGAACATACATGTCATGGAAAAGAGACCCTGACGCCTACGCAGTAAACGCCTTTACATTGAATTGGAATAATCTAAATTTTTATGCATTTCCACCATTTTCTGTCATATTAAAGATTTTCCAGAAAATTATTACCGATGAGGCTAAAGGTATCGTTGTGGTGCCATACTGGCCCACGCAACCGTGGTTCCCACTGTTCGAAAGCCGGTTAGTATCTAAAATTATCCTGTTTGAACCGAGTGACCAAGCTCTTTTGCCTTGTTCCTACAGACCACCACCACCTCGGCTTACCCTGGCTGTAGGCAGGTTCTCAGCACGGCACTGCTGAAAAGAGGCGTCGCTCCTTCTTATATTTATATTATGTATGCTTCACTTTCCAATAATACCATGAAACAGTATGATACGGGTTTAAAAAAGTGGTTTCTTTTTTGTCAGTTTCACAGCGTTGATTTTTATGAAGCCTCTGTTCCTAATGTTATGCATTTTCTTACAATGCCTTTTAATGACGGAGACCAGTATGGAACTTTGAACAGCCATCGATCGGATTTATCTCTAATAATTGGATCAAAAATTGGATCTGATGACAGAATTATTCGTTTATTTAAAGGTTTCTATAAACTTATGGCGGATTGCTATAATTTACGGACCGTTATCGGTTAAAATTAAGACTCTTGTATCTTTACCAATAATGAAGCAAAGACTTCATAGCTTTGCATAGTAGACCCTCCCCTATGGATGTAGCTATCACAGGTAAAATTAGCTTACGTATGTGTATGCCCAGTTTGGCTAAAAAAAATGCTACCATTGTTAACCAAAACGATTCGTTTTTGTTTACAGGAACCGAGCCACCATTACCTAAATACAATGAAACCTGGGACCCTATTATAAACTCTTATTTCTAGGCAGTTTACGGCGTAAACAGAACTGCCTTGCAATTTCGTATTATGAACTCGACGAGCAAGCCAGTCAGCGGTCACGTGACACCCTGGCCGCCTTCTGCCCGAATATAGCCTGGCAATACCGTACCACGAACGTTCGTTTGACATTTCTTGACATATTAAAACTGTTATTAAGTAACCTCACAATCCATTCATTATAAGCTGCTTCAGAGGACCTTTTATTTAATTGTTTTGGATTTATTTGGCGAAATTATTCGAGCGCTATCCAATTAACATCAAAAAATATCAGGTGTGACGAATATGTACCGTTTGAGTTTCTAGAAACTCTAGAAAGTGGCAATTCTGAGTGATAAAAATACCGAAACAATGATAAAATTGTAAAACTCCCACAGCTTTTCCACCAGAACATATTAAGTTACGCGCCGACGAGGGCGAGAACTGTCATCCACTGAACTATCCTACTAATATTATAATTGTGAAAGTTTGTGTGTTTATGTGTTTGTGTGTTTGGATGTTTGTTACTCAATCACGCAAAAACGGCTTAACGGATTTGGATGAAATTTGGCAAACAGATAGTTTATAACCTGGATTAACACATAGGATACTTTTATCCCGATATTCCCACGGGATCGAGACTTACGCGGGTGAAACAGCGGGGCGCAGCTAGTGTATAATAATTATCTATCTCGTTTATATATTTTCATACATAATTATACATTTTTAAATATTTCGTAAAAGTCATTAAAAAAATCATTTGAAAGTACTAAAATAGATCCGCCGGTATCGAGAACAGGCTGCCGTCCTTTAACTAGAAAGCCGTTAACCCTCAAATGGTGTTTTTTTACTTTTTAATAGAAAGTGATAGAGTTCAAAATTCTCTATCTTTCTGTCTAAGAAACATTTTTACAACATAAATAGTTTTAAAGATATGAACATTTTGTAGGCCGTTAAGTAACATATTTTATGATGATTTCATCACTTGAAAGCGTCTAACCCACACTTCTTCGCTTAATGTACGTTAAAATACCTTAACTGCCGGATGTGACGATTATTTTCTGGTGTTTTACTTAACTACAATTACGTTATCGGATTATTCTTGACTATAGAGACGTAAAAGGACTATAACTACTTTATAGTTAAGCATTTATATGACAGTTTCAGTCAAAACCTTAACTTATTCGCAGTTATCCGCCCTTAACGTTATTTTAGTTAAGCACTTAATTCTGTAAATTTCTCACAATACTTTGCTTGTAAATAATTCTTGTCAGTTTGATGAAAATGGTGAAAAATTAAATAAATGATGGTAAGCTACAAAGCAGCTAAGCCACATTACTTAGCTAAAAGGCAGTTTGCCGACTCTCGCGCTGCGTTTACTTCGGGAGTGAGCGGGGCGCGGCCACCCCACCCAGCACCCACGCCGTCCACCATCCCGTCACACTCAATCATTGAGTGCGACGGGATGGTGGATTGCGGACATGAAACATTGAGTCCGGGTGGAAAGATTGAGTCTCAATCTCAACCCGGAGATCCGACTGCCACGGTCGTGTACAAATAAATGATGTGGTACCAAAATAGTAAACATTATTTCCTTTATTTTATTAATGTTAGAATATAAAAACATTTAAAAATATAAAAAATAGTAGTCCACCGGTATGGGTAACAGGGTCCAAGCTACCGGCGGCGGTGGTCAGGGCTCCAGACAGAGGAACCTCCTAACAATACGGGCCGTGTCCAGAAGTACCACTTTCTGAATCAGCCCCTTAACCCAGCTGCCCAACGAAAGCCTCCATAGGTGTTGGTCGAGGCTCTTGGCAATTAAGCCATTGGCTGATACGACTATCGGCACAACGATCGCGGAGTCCACATCTCCCATGTCGACAACCTCGTGAGCCAAGTCAAGATACTTGATTTGTTTATCTTTCTCGGCCTTCACGAGGTTCCCGTCATGCGAGACCGTTATGTCAATAATCAATGCGCGCCGCTCGGTTCGATCCACCACCATTACATGGACCCGATGTAGATTTACTAGCGTCCGTACGCTAGTAAATCTACATCGGGTCCATATAGGGCCCGGAAAAAGCATCCGTGAAGCTCCTTACTCTGCCATACATGCCACGCTTGACACTAATGACCGCAGGGAGGCCCTGCGGTCGTTAGTATCAAGCACTACAGGCTTGCGCCAGTTCTCTTTCGCCAAGGAGAGCGGGGTGAGGCCCTTGTCCACCGCGACCACATCTCGATGCATCCCCACGTCGGCTTCTAGGAAAAATTCCCATAGACTGCATATCTCGCGATTGTGGAGGGTCTTAGCGTTTAAAAAGCCTCGACCTCCACACTTTCGCGGTATATACAGTCTCATTACCGATGACCGTGGGTGATGCATTCGCAGTCGGCAGCGTACGGACCATCCTATCCAGGGCGTCAAGTTCGGTCTGAGTCCATTTGAGTATGCCGAAAAAGTACATCAAAACTGGCATGACCCAGCCGTTGAAGGCGCGCACCTTGTTTCCGCCTGATAGAAGACTATTAAATACTTTCTTCAGGTGGCCAAAGAAGCGCTCCTTCAACGATTGCTTCATGTCAGTAACATTGATGCCTAACACTTCCGGCATACCCAAATACTTAAAGGTTTCGGAGAGGATGCGGAGAGGGCTCTAAGGTATATGGAATCCGAGAGTTGGGTTCCCATGGAATCCACAATCTCTCCTCGCTTTACATGCATGACCGCACATTTTTCCACACCCCATCCTGGTGGCTCTACTGAAAGTTTCAGTTACTTTCGGTAGCTCCATCAGTTGTGAATTGTTGGGGGCAAAGAGTTTTAGGGTTTTAGGTCATCCATGTAGAGGAGGTGAGATATAACCTGACCACCTCTCCTCAGCCGATAGCCTAGACCTGAGTCCTCCAGCAGTGTACTTAGAGGATTCAGCGCCAAGCAGAACCAAAGTGGACTCAAACTATCGCCCTGAAATATGCCTCCCTCGATCCTTATCGGCTCGCTATTCCTCTGGATATTTCGACATACTGGATAGCGAAGGACTTTCCTCCATTGCCCATACATGACTACAGGAAGGTGCGCAGAGTTCATCTACTTTATACAACTCCAGCACCCTCATGAGCCTTGTATGTGGCACCAAGTCATAGGCCTTCTTATAATCTATCCAACATGTCGACAGATCCTTTCGGGAACTGGCTAATGGCCCTATCAATGAGGAGTAGCTCCTTAGTACTGCGAGACCCGTTCCTAAATCCATTTTGAGAGGTAGCCATGATGGAGTTCTTGTCGATATGTTTGTTAATTTTAACTCTCAAAATGGATTTAAGAACTTTATAGACCGACGGTAAACATGTGATCGGCCTATAATTTTTGGGTTCCGTGGTGCTTCCAGATTTGTGGAGCAGGTGGATAACTCCTATCGTTAAGAACTGGGGTAGCAAACCAGACTCCAATGCAGTCTGGTACTAAGCCGCCAAGCGAGCGTGCGACCTTATAAATCATTTTATCCAGAGTTGTGCAGCCCGTCCGGCCCTGGAGACTTCCAGTTAGGCAACGGGCGGACTGCACGAGCTACATCTTGGGGGCAGATGGTAATAGCCCCCATTTCTGGTTTTGGATCGCAGGCTCGCTCGATTTCCCGAGTCCAATCCCCTTCAGTGTGACTGACAGGCACCGACCAGATACTGCGCCAGAAAGAGCACATGCCATCATCATCCGGCAGGCACGTATGAGCCACACCTTGGTCCGGTTGCTCCGAAGTCCTATATACCCACATTTCATCGCTCTGGAAGGTGCGGTTCTGAGTGTATCGGTCTTCTCGCCGCTTATACCTACGAATACGGTTTGCCCAGGCATACACTTTCTGCTTCAGGAAGTCTATGCGCCTTGCAACACGGATTATTATAGTCCTGAGGACTGATATCAGTATAATTAAGAACGCCTGCCTCACAAAGTGCATCACTCTAGGGCGGGTGATTTTTAAAAGAATATGTCTTTAATTTCTCACATATTCTCATAAGAATGCTAAACTATAAAGAAGTTAACCACAAGCGAAATGTTTTTAGCCACCTTTAAGTTAAGTAAAGCAGTTAAGATTTTACAAAAGTTCCATATCCCATTGGCAATAATTAGCTTAAAAGCATCTAAAGTCCCGTAGCCGCTCATTAGGAAAGTTATTGAAATTTAAATCGAAGCGAATGTCATGGCTATAAAGCAGTTACGTCACTTAACAACTTTTTAGTTGAGTATTTCTGATCAAAATTTAACAAACATTATGAAGGCGAAAATTTCAAATAAATTACTTCTCTAAAAAGCCGCTACGGTATGGTTAACGGCCTTTTAGTACAGTAATAAGATGCGATGTCTAGGTTACATGCTTAACAAAATAAGAAAAATTAATTTAAAATGTAATTAGTATGAGTTTCTGGACATAAAAGATTCTTTAGGATAAATAGAAAGAAATATCAATTAATAAGTCCAACAATCATTAACCAAAGTGTCATAGTTTTTAAGAAATAACGATTCCCACATTTTTTGCCATTTTCTCGGAAACAACTTTTTGGGCTTAACGGCCTTCTAGTTAAAGGACGGCAGAGGGTCCAAGCTACCAGTGGTTAGGGTTGCAAAGACAGGAACCTCCTCACAAAGCGAGCCTTATCTGCCTTCTGAAACAGGCCCTTGATCCAACTGCTTAACGAGAGCCTCAAGACCTGTAAATGTTGGTCGAGGGTTTCGGCCATCAGCCAGGCCATTGACCGTTCCGACAATCTTCACAATGCAATGATAGCCGAGCTCACATCGCACATGTCAACAACTCTAATACTAATATTATCATGATGGAAACTGATTATTAAAAACACTTGAAAACACCAAACGGTGGTGTGGTGAAAGTATATTCATCCACCACTATATCCATCCCTAACCATATTTTCGTTTATACTTCGAATCTAGTAGATAATAGTATAAATCAAATACATTTCTTCATTTGTGCAACAATGACAATAATACGTCCATCAAATTGTCAAATTCCCCGCTGAACTTCAAGTGGCGTACGTTCGGAAACTTAAATCTCACGTTACAATTTGCAACCACACAAAATTATTAAATGAATTGATTATAATTATAGCACTATATACATTGGGTTCATATTTTAACCCACTTTTAGTAGGTAACTAAAATTATTTCATGATTTAAATAAAATCGTAACTTACCGATAAATATTTAATTGTGTTTTTTAATTTTACGGCACAGAATTACAAGCCAGCCATAGACAAACTACCCAGCGTGAAGTCGGTCTGAATTACAAATGCCATATTACGAAATTTAAGCATGCAGGGAAATGAATTGCCTGGTACTTGCCAGATTTTTTAAAAGTTCGTAATAGGCCCCCGTCTATTGTGCTAAATTACTTATCGAATTTATATCCCAACGATGAGTTAGACTTGGATTGTCTTACCAAAAAGACTGTAACCCTAATCGCATTAGTCACGGCCCACAGGGTTCAGACAATCTCTAAAATAAATATTAACAATATTTGTATTCATTCAAACCATGTCTCTATTAAGATACGAGATTTTATTAAAACTTCATGTATTGGTTCAACACAACCTTCTCTACATCTACCATTTTTTATTAAGCAACCAGAAGTTTGCCCAGCAAACGTACTTAGTCGTATTTATCAAAGACTGCGTCGATTAGAGGCAGAGAAGAATAACTTTTTATTAGCTTTAAAGCTGTATGTTCGCAAACTTTAAGCCGCTGCATAAAAAATGTTTTATGTGACAGTGGTGTTGATACTAGTAAATTTAAGGCCCACGCCACCAGACATGCGTCTACTTCAGCAGCCCTTAAATCAGGCGTCTCCATAGACTTAATTAGAAAAACTGCTGGCTGGAGTGGGTGTCTTCATCTGTATTTGCCAGGTTTTATCAAAGACCAGCGTTAACAGACAGTGCCAATGATTTCGCTTTGTCTGTTTTAAATACATAGATTTTACTTTTACAATTAGTAATTGTACCTTGTAATGTAATCAAAATCATGCAGAATTATTATATTTGTTCATATAAGTTAATTATTTGGTATTATCTATTATTATAATGATTACCTAAACTAAGTTCTTTTCTTTTTATGGTATAAAAACTAAATACATACCTTGTTATTTCATTAGGTACATACATACTCACATACAACGCATTTCAAGGCTTTCAAAGTCTACGTCGTTTTCTTGTTCTCGAGGACAGAGCAGAGTGTAATTGATGATTAAACGAACTTACCTGAAGTTAAGTTCTATCACAATTACACGAAGGCTCTGTCCGAAGAGATCAACTCCCACCCAGTCCCATACACTCACAATCACTAGATCCATGAGAACCCATAATGCGTTTTATGTATGTTAGTAGTAGTTTTTTAGAACTTTTAAAGAGGAACAATTCCATCATACATGATATTTGCGTAACTTAAACCGTTTACGAAGCGCACGCAACGGAAGCTCTCAAAAACGAGTAATTTTACCCGTTTTTGCAACATTTTTCATTTATGCTCCGGTCTATTGCTTGTAGCGTAATGTTATATTATAGCCTTCCTCGATAAATGGACTATCTAAAAAAAAAATATTTTTTCAATTCCAACCAATAGTTCCTGAGAATAGCGCGTTCAAACAAATAAACAAACTCTTCAGCTTTATAATATTGGTATAGTTTTAAAAAAGATATTTTACTAGATATAAAAAAATCTATTCAATCTAAATAATGTCAGATTTTGTTATTTGCTAGAGACGTTTTTCTTTGATGATGAGTCAAAAACTGTATCAGTAGTGAAACCTATATCATCAGACATGATCACTAGGACGTGTCCTAGGAATACTCGTATAGCGCATGTTGTGTACACTAATTATCAGACATGATCACTAGGACGTGTCCTAGGAGTACTCGTATAGCGCATGTTGTGTACACTACCGTCTGACGGTCTGAACAGGGTGCTAACATGGGGTTCGTCTGAAATAGTCAGTGTGTCAGTGTCAGGGCGACTGATCCGCTGCGACAGTGTGGCGATGGCGCTCCCACTGGTCGAGTGGACGACTTGTTCATTAGTTGAGCTTGACTGTAATGTGCTACTGGCTTACTGCTCATTATGATCAGAGATGTTTTTTGAGAAAATTGAGGGTTAGAATGACATAATTACAATAATTACTTACCAAGCGATGACTCACTTTTCAGAAAGCTAGCTTATCGACAAAGTTCCAAAGTTGATCGTACTTCATTTCTTAGTTGTTTGCTTTCATTTGAATATCATCAAAAATTATTTGCATTGGAGTTTTGTCGCGTAAATATTGCGTAGGTTTTGCCTCCCGCGACAAAAATGTTAATAGACGGAAAAATGTAAGATGTCGGAGCACCTAAACAATCAACTCAATTATAATATCTTGTCACAATAAAAAGATAACAAAACAAAACTTTAACAAAACGAGAATCGTTCCCGGAAGCCGTGGAGTGCCGGAAGGCAATACTTGTTAATGAATATAATTTCCGGCACGGGGGCCTTTTTCACAGCCTTTTCAATAAAAGTGAAAAACAACGGCGCGATTGTTTCGTTCCGGACGAACGCAAGCGGAAGAACAGGGTGCGGGGCGCGGCGCAATTGGGGAGTGCTGCACGGGACAACTCTTTCAAAGAACAATAAAAGTTAGTAATGAGGCTGAGCTAATGGCCGGCAAATTAGGAGAACATTTGGAACAAAAGTAACGAGCAGTGAGCGCCGACTACTGTGCCGCCCGCCGTCCGCCGCGCCTGTGCAGAGCCTGTCTCGGAGCGGAGACACCAAATATTTAGGCATCCTAATTAACATTTACAAGAGTCTAAAGTTTCAAGCTCTTTTATGATAGAGTTCAAACGAAATACGACAAAAACTAAAAATGAGTTTTTTTATGTTGGTACGATTCAGTTTCTAATGAGGCATTTATACTTATAACTTTAATACGTGGTTCAAGATTGGGAATCATAACCGTTATAGCTATCAACAATTTGAAAAGATAATGTTCATAATGTCATAAGATCCTTGAAACGCCTGCCAGGAAAGATACGAGGCTCCAGAGATGCACAAATTATGATAGATGTAGCAGTTTAACCCAATTAACGCCGGTTCAAACCCACTGTAACCGGTTCACACTGGTTGGAATCAGATCGCGAACGTGTTAACACAACCAAACACTTAACAGATTAAGTTCTCGTTATGCCCACTTGTTTATAGGGAAATCAATTATTGCTCTCTCACAATGTTGTGCACTCTTCATCCCGCTCGGTTTTAGCTCGGGATAGTGCGAGTTCGTGGTACTTAACTTTTAATTAACGAGTCAAGTATTTATTATGCTTTTTTTTGGGCAACTTAGAGGTTTGATTTGCTTCGATTGATACGATTCCGTACTAGCTGCATGTTATTTGTTTAAATCTAGCAGTTTTTAAGAGGTATCCCGCTAACATGACACCTATATATACAGTGTGTCCGGACATGGACTAGCTATATTCTAAATACTTAAATATAAACTATTTTAATTTAAAGTACAAGTATACTCTAAGCTAGGGTCCAATACACTTTCCCGCTATGTGGCAGTCATTTTGTTTTTATGGTGAAATATTCTCTATGCGAGTACAAAAAAAATCATATCTCTCAAAGTTTTAGTCATACTGAGATAAAAATAAGCTTATTCAAAAGGCAATAGTATTGTCTACCGTCAGCATTACAAAGCAATAATATGTGCTCACAATTCCATAACTTTTGAAAAAAATGTGAAAGTCGAAACAAATAATGAAAAATTATGCAATTCAACCAATAATTGTTAATTACTACAAAAACACCCCGACAACTTTTTTATTTTTTACTAGATCGACAGATTTTGAGCTAAGCTACAATACAACATAAAATTCACAACTGTATGTCTAATCCTTTAAGAGTTATTGTTGTTTGAACATAGCAAATGCGCAAGATTTGTGCTTTTTGCAAGGCAATTGTCGGAACCCTAAACAGGAAATCATTAAAAAAAACAATAATCATAAATAGTACATTGTGATACTAGTGTGCAGTATTGGTTATTGCACTCTGCGGCTCGCGCGATCACCGGCCATCTTTACATATCGAGACTCCTCCGTGCCTCGGAAAGCACGTTAAAGCGTTGGTCCCTTGTGGATTTGTGGATTTGACAGTCGTTACGGGTCGTCAGAAGCCCGAAAGTCTGACAACCAGTCTTGCCAAGGGGTATCGTATTACCCAGTTACTGGGTTGTGGAGGTCAGATAGGCAGTCGCTCCATGTAAAATACTGGTATTCAGCTGCATCCGGTTAGACTGGAAGCCGAGCCCAACATAGTTGGGAAAAGGCTAGGCAGATAGAACTAACCTTTGTTGCCAGGTACTGACTATCCGGAGCTTCGTTTAAAAACTTTTCTACGTCTGTTGGTGACAATACCTACTTTAAAGTTCGTATTTTTAGATGATGAATTAACCACACAACGAAAACATTAAAAACTTGGAAAATGGCGCGCTGGTTTTGTTTTTCCATAGGTGTAAATAAAGGCACGTGCAAAATCGTTAGACACCCTATACCAAAAAATATGGTATGAATAAGAAAAAAAAAATATTTTTTTTTTTAAACTGTTTCTTAAAGTAACATGGCGGGTTCAACTCAATTTATTATTATTTATGCTATTCTCCCCTATGTGAAATCGACATTTTTAATAATGATTAACCAAACACTGAAATCGTTAACAAATATTTATGGAAAATGGTGCGCCGGTTTTGTTTTTCCGCGAGCCGCACTATGTAATAAACACAAATTATCAGGTTAATTTGTAGTGAAAAATATATAATTTGATGAAATATTAGATTTTATCATATTTTATTCATTTACAGAGTAAGCATAAAAAGGCATGAAGTCTCTTTGATGAGATTAAAAAAAGCGCAAATATCTGCTCACGTGAGAGAATGCTCATAGTATAGGATAGTTCATACTAATTCCATGTATAGTATACCACTGACCTACCCATGGGATTTTTTTTACCATAACTAAACGCCCCTAGTTTTCCTATGGTATTTTTATTACAAAAACTTGTTTTGAGCGCTTGCCTTTGGTAAAAAGCTTCACGAAAGTCAATTTCTATTAAATATAAATTTCATGTTGCCATGTTGACATTTCATGTTTCTTACTTATTCCGTACCTACCTACTGCCATGTCACTAAAGTTTTCATTTTATGTTGCCATGATAGTACTTACTAATTCCATACCTACTGCCATGTCATTACTCCGACTAGTAAATAGTTATCTGTGGCGCACATTGCCGCACTAGTGCGGTAATATATAGTAAAAAGCACGCTTGCTTAATACACTGCATTATGAACTTAAATTTTTTATCATTAAAATTGTAATTTAAAATATTTTATATTTAAGTAAGTATTTAGAATATCAGTAGTCCATGTTTGGACACACTGATGGCATCCTGACCCTCATCAGCACCCGTATTGCGAAATACACGATCAATCACAATCTGAATCGTTTTGAAACAGATTGCTAAATAATAAAATAAATAAATCAACATTTATTTCAGAATCACTTCCATATCTAATCCATTGCCTCAAAAGTTCGAAACAAAAATCTGCGTAATAACGTAAATAACGCAATGAATGTTGTTGTTGAACAAAATAAAACAGATTAGGTAGTCTTAATCGTTTACGAAAATGTGTTACGCAATTAGATAGCAGTTTTGGATAGCAGGCACGATGCAAGGAAATAATCACGTTAGCGATGACGGGATGCTATCGCGATGTAAATGAGTTCCCGAGTAGCGAGCAAGCGCTATCAGGTGTGCCTCAAAAGCCAAAGTCAAATAATTTATTTCAAATAGGCACGTAAAAGGCACTTTTGGACGTCAATGAAAAACAAAGAAATAGAATTGATTCTTGTTGCCCATTCCAAAAGATAGCTTTCGTATGGAGAAGAATGGGCAAGAAACTCCACCGTTACTCTTTTCAAAATGTTTTACAATATTTTGTATACATGAATTATATAATTATATGTGAAAATTATGCACCTACAATAAGATTACTGTACCACAAAAGGTAAAAATAATTATAAATGGAGCAATGACAAATAAATTAGTTATGTGATAGGTACATCGTGCTCACATATTTACAAACATTGTAAAAGTATACGATATTACAATATTCCTAACATTGTTACAAGTAATACTAATAAGTCAGTGCGTGAGTTTAAGCAATCACAGAGTGTAAAAATCGATGACATACAAATAATAAAATATACAACTAAATTAGCAACCAGTTTGATTTTGTCCAGACTCTAAATTGTCCTATGGAGCAAGACCAGCATGTTTCCGAGCATTCTCATCTTGGATATAATACTCTAATTTGTAATAAGCTTGTTTACAAAGTGTACTTTTTATATGATTTTTAAATTTTCTTTCATTTAATTGCAATATATCACAATGTATTTTGTTATAGCATTTAACGCAGTACCCCATAAAAGATGTTTGTACTTTAGCTAATCTGAAAAATGGTTGATCTATTTTTTATCTTTATTTCTAGTATTAAAATTATGTCTATCACTTATTTTCTTAAAAAGATTTTTTTTTTTGTTAAATACATAATATTCTCATAAATGAATTGGCAAGGTACCGTCATAATATTAGTCCTTTTAAAGTGTTCCCTGAGAGATTCGCGGCGACGTAGATTATAAATGGCTCTGACAGCTCTCTTTTGCAAAATAAAGATGGATTCAATGTCAGCAGCCCAATCCCAGAGTAAAATGCCATACGACATAATGCTGTGGAAGTAACTGAAATAGACCAAACGCGCGGTTTCTACATCTGTTAACTGTCTTATCTTCCTAACAGCATAAGCGGCCGAGCTTAGCCGCCCCGCAAGAGATTTTATATGAGGTCCCCACTGTAATTTCTCGTCTAGCGTGATTCCCAGGAAAACTTTTTCATTAATAAACTCCAGTTTTTCTCCATTCAATATGATGTCACATTCGCTACTTCTAACATTAGGTAATGTAAATCGAATGCACTTGTTTTTTTTTTCATTGAGTACCAAATTATTTACCGTAAACCAATCTTGGACCTGAAGAATAGAGCTATTCACGTCGTCAAGATTTTGTGACCGTCAGTGTGTCTCACAGTGATGTCAGCGCGAATTTGCCACATGCATGTCGCTCCTGCGTGAGTGCCTGTGTGGCACCCGTGTGCCGCGTGTGTGCTGATGCAATGTTGATTGCGCGCTGTTTGCTCAAAGCTCGTCTCGCGGAGATAGTATTCAATGGCGCGCTGCCCTCGTTTTTCGCATCACATTATCCATAGGTACGACAATATACCTACTCGTTCCTCTATTAGATGCGTCGTTGATGACGACGAAATGATTGAAAAGAATATTATTTAGAAAGATTAGACAATAACTATAAAATGTAAGTAAAACCTTTTAGCAACAAGCTTTTAACTTTAATATTTTCTTTTGCTTGAGGCGTCAACGTCCTTTTTAACCGACTTCCAAAAAGGAGAAGGTTCTATGTTCGTCTGTATGTGTTTTTTTTTGTGTATGTTCATCGATATTTTCGCCAATTGTGTTAAAGTAGTTTTATTTATTAGGTCTACCTACCTACTTTTCAGTTCATTCGTAAAGTTCGTTCGAAAAGCTTAAAAATGGTTTTTACTAAATATTTTGTACTTTTTAAGCATTATAATTTGTGTAAATAACTTCACATAAAAACTCCTTGTAAAGACAAATTCAACGCACCCAAACACATCTTTACGCAAGTCATGTTGTGAAGCCAACCAAGTTGCACTGTTCAAGTCATGCCATACTTTAGAACGGGCTATCATAATTGAATACTTATATAAAATTTAGTGTGTCGCTATGGACTGCTGAGGAGGCTTTCCTCGTCTGGAGCCAATCCTGGGTGCAGCAGCCAGGTCATGGTGGACTTTAGAACGGACTATCATAATTAAATGCTTTTGTGAAATTTCGTGTCTGTACCTACTGTTGCCCGTCATTCATCATACAAATGCATTTTCTTCAAAACTGAACCAACATGGCAACTTCGCAGGATATGAGGCAGTGGTTTTAATACAACTTCCAAGATTTCAAGTTTAATAAAAAAAAGAGGGTTTGTTTCGATACCTTAGGAAGAACTAAGCCGCCGAATTCGCATTGTTCAATTCCACAACAACTGAACATCAGGCAAATAAGTGAAATCTGTCGCCTAAATCAACATTGACTCTAAAACAGTTTAAAATCATCCTGAAACAACGTGTACGTTTAGTTAGTACTTCCGCGTTGGAGGCACGACAGGCGAGGTGCCCACACTGCGACCATTAGCCGCCGCACACAGCCGACTGCTAAAAGCGTCGCCCGAAACAGCAAAACAAAATAAGGCTTATTTTGTTTTGCTGTCGTTACCACACAGCGCTCGCCTTTACGTTAGCTTCGGTTTAACCTTTCGCCGCAGCCTGCAGGCGCCGCCGGCTCACTGTTGTGACACTAGAGTACGTAGCTGTTAGATATGCTGTAGAGAGCTAATACGAAACCTTACGACAAACAGAAGAAGGTACTTCCTAGAATCACCAGAAACATTCACTGAGACATTCACTGAGACATTTACTGAGACGTTCACTGAGACATTCACTGAGACATTCACTGAAACTTCTGGCTCAATGAATTTCACGATTTATAAGGGTCATTATTTGTGCTTGGAAATGGGGATAAAAACTGCCACTTGCACACTTCAGATGTCGCTAATACGACTTTGAATCATGCGCGTGTCTGTCTGTCTGGCTTGCTGGCTGGCTGTCTATCCACCTGGCACGGCCCATTTGCTCCGAATCAACTGGGCCAATTTAGTTATTTGGTATACTTACATATAAATTTGTGCACAGACTTGGTTTTTGACTAACATCCAGAAGTCAAAACTCAAGGTCTGCCATTGAGCAACAGAGAGCAGTATACTAGGCGTTTCAATGGATCGTGTTCGTAATACAATACTGCGCTCCAAAACAAAGATAGCTGACGTGGCTCAAAAGGCTGCCTAGCTTAAATAGGACTAGCCAGGACACGTCTGTCGCATGCCGGACAAACTGTGGGCCCAAATAGCACTAGTGCCCTGAGACAGTGAGACGGGGTCGTGGCAGACCACGTAGGAGATGTCGGGACGAGCTCGATAGGTTCCATCCAAACTGGAAAGAGGACGCGCGGGCTTGCACAAGATGGAAGGAGTGGAGGGATGCTTTTGCCCAGGAGTGGGACAGTGTAGCCTAGGAAAAAAAAAACCCAAACACGGACGTGTAACGTAAGTAAATGAATTATGAATTACTCGTATATATATGTCGAAATTTTTTAATACCTTCTATTATGGCCGATGCCTCCAGCTCAAAGCTTGAATACCTGCTTTGCACGTCATTAGTCTTCCGACTCATATAGTGTACAGGGTGTAACCCTGAATCTGGATGATTCTGCATGAGTATTGCAGCTAGTGATATACTCGAAGCGTCCGTGTGTACCTCAGTTTTCAGCCTAGGATCAAAAAAAAATTACACCGGTCCACTGACCAGCCTATTCTTCAGTGTCTTAAAAGCCATCCTCTCCGCATCACCAAACATAAATTCCTTATCCTTCTTCAACAGATCAGTCAATGGTTTAGCAATGACTGCATATTTCTGAATGTATTTCCTAAAATAGCTTGTCAATCCCACAAAACTGTGCAAAGTTTTAAGATTCTTCGGCTCCGGATACCTTATCACTGCATCAGTTTTGTCACAACTTGGCCTTACTTCTCCGTCCTTGACTCGATGTACCAAGTATTCCACCTCACGCTGCAACAGGTGCGCTTTTTTCCAATTTATCCATAAACCATTCCTTGAAGCAACTTCCAACACCTGATTCAATCTTGATAGCGCTTGATACTCATCAACAGCTGGAATTATTAAGTCGTCTATAAATATAAGTATCACCCCTTGAGCTATTAGGTCCCTGAAAATTATAGTAACAAACCTCGTAAAAGTTTTAGAGCAATTAGATAGACCAAAGGGTGCCCGCAAAAATTCAAATTGACCATGATGAGTAACAAATGAATGATTGATTGATGACCAATTGATTCTTCACTGACTCTAAGGTGGAAAAATCCGTTCTTCAAATCCAAAACACTGAACACCTTTGCACCTTGCAACTTGTCGATGAGGTTGTCGATCACTGGCAACGGAAACTCATCCTTGATGATCTTTTTGTTCACTAAGCGATAGTCTACACAGACCCGAACTGAGCCATCCTTTTTCTTGACCAGGACTACAGGACTACTGTATTCAGAGAAACTCACTCGTATGATTCCATTATTCAACCACTCCTCTACCTGCTGTTCTACTATCTGCTGCTCCACTATCGACAAACGTCGAGGTCGCTGTCTGATTGGGATGTCATCCTTCAAAATAATCTTGAGCTGAATAGGTGGCTCCTCAGTTTGTAGCGGCTTATACTCCTCAACACACTTTATAATTTCATCCTTCACCACTGAATCACGTACATGATCAACCACACCATCCACACACCCTGCAAAATAATTAATTTTAGTTAAATCCCATTCACACCCTTCAGGCAACAATGTTATGTTTCCTTCATTCATAAACACCTTAACACAGTTCAAAAACTACTGACCGATTATCACTTCATAGGGCATAACCTCCTGAGGAACAACATGAAAAACTACTTCGTTATAACTCTGATCGTCAATTTGAAGTTCGACCGAAGTTCTACCCCTTGATTTGATTTTACATTGACCTAGACCAGATAAAGCTAGTTATCGTTAACAATTCCCACGTTTAACTTCGAAAATAATGACACTGACAATAAGTTTATATCACTGCCCGAGTCTATTAGTGCATTAACAACGAATTTATTTAATTTTATACTTTTAACCGGTTTTTTTATACACGAATTGTCTTTGTTTATGTTTCGCTTGACGTCTTCTTCTGATGTCAACTTGACGGCAGACAATGTCAACATTTCATTCACATCCGTCCTGTCATCTGTGACTGTCCTTGGCTGATTGTCCTTCTCATTCATCGTTCCGAACATGGTCGTCGATTTCTGACCTCCTCTTCCGGTTGTTGCGACACTAGCGCCACTTGCGCCATCTTCTGCCACCGTCGCCATCTTTGGCTTTGAGAACTTCGTTTTCGCAGGATCTGAAGTTGTACATTGTTGACGAATATGACCGTACTGGTTGCAACCGAAACACTTCACACCATTTTGACATGCACTTGCTTCATGATCGACACTTCCACAGCTATAACACCGCTTTTGGGCAGGCGCCGCCGTCGCCGCCGCCGCCGATGATGATGCTTCATTTTTAGGTCACTCGCTCCTTTGAGCACGCTCGCCCACCTTTGCTTTCATTTTCTCATAAATCTCTAATTTCTCCTTTAATGCCGGGAAAGTCGTCACTCCGTATAATATGACTTTGTTACATTCGTAGTCTTCGATTCCATCCACGATGTACTGGATTGCAATATAATCTGGAAATCTCGCTCGTCTCGCTAATTCCTTCATTGTTAGCATGTCTTGAAAATATGTTTCGTTTTTCTGCTTTTTCCTGCTAGACATCAGTTCATGCATTTCTTTTATATTAACCGAATCGGGAAATTCCTTGACGAGGGCCGCTTTAAGATCATCGTAAGATTTAAAAGTTTTCTCTGACCGCAGCCATAGTGCCGCCGTTCCTGCGAGCGTTCTTCGCGCTATAATCAGAGTCTGCTGAGGCATCCATTGGAAAACTACTGCGTTGTCTTCTATATCTTGAGCCCATTTGATCGATGAGTATGTTTTGTCGTCGCCGGTGAATTTTGCTATGCCGTGTAGACCGTCTGAGAGCCCAAAACTTATCGCTGCCGTCTGTTTGTCGTCCATTGCCACCTTTTCTCCGCGTAGTAGACGTTTGCCGATCCGCACGTGGTCGCTGGTTTTACTTTTTATTGGACTCTATCCCGGACGAGCCCCCAAAATTTGTAGTGTTTGGGATTCGAGTGCCAATAAAAATCACGTTTTCTGCCACGACAAACGTTTATTTTTGTTAAAATTAAAATTACACCCTTTTTCAACACCGTATTCAACCTATGGTCCTTCCACACCGTAGCCATATTCGTTCTCCCAGCTCGCTCGTTCTCTCACTCATTCACTCAGTCCTTCAATTACGTTCCGTTCCCTCTGTTACTTCCACACTCATTCCCAAATATATAAGTACCAATACCAATCTACCATTTTTTCGATTTTTAGTTTTTAATGCCAATAGACGTAAAATGCTATTTCGCGTATACTGGCAAAACCTAATAACACGATATTTTACTATTTATCCCATTAAACACTGCCAATACGTCTTAACTTTAAGTAGAAATATCTACTATGTTATCTTTAAGGGCGCTATTACAAAATCGAAGTACACAGTTTTAGGTAAATATGACGGCGCGCGGTAGCGGATATGCGCTCGTGTGCGTCTAGTGAAGTACGCTACACACATGCAAACCGCAATGCGTCGGACGCGAGGAACAAACAAACTTGATCCTTTCCACTTTACTATCGAAATAAATAAAATTACTGATATTATATTTTTTGAAATATTATTTGAATCGATGAATGTTATTACCTAGAACGACTTATCTATTGAGTTACGATAGGGTCATCAAAATTTGCTTGGATTCTTATTTATATTTTATACAACTAAAGCGGCAAACTAGCATGCAACTGCTACTGGTAGCATGTAACTACCAATTTTCTTTATTTATACGTAATTTATTCAGCAGGTAAGTAGACATTTTAGTACTTATATGATGTTGTTTCTACAGTTTGAATAATTTTATAATAATGTTTGGATAGTAGTATAAAATGCATACGAAGGTAGGTTAGTAGGTAGTTATATAAAATATGCACATTTAAAGACTTCATCACTATTTATAGTGATGCAATCCTTAAATGTGTAAATATCGTTCAAGATAACTTACTATTTAATTTTTATGGATGAGTAAAAATAGTAAATAAAAAACAAAGACAGATTACAAAAGTATAATTGTAAAAATAAATTCAAATAATATTTTGCGAAGGGTCATAGACCGTGCTTTCCTCGAAATGTGCTTTCATTATCCTGTAAGAAATAAAGAAGTCCATTAATTATGCGGTAGCTCATAGAGTATTTAAATCTGCAGAAAAGAATATAGCTATTCAAAATAATTAAATATATTACATGATATGAAAACGTACCGTACCGCATTTATAATATTAGTTAGGATAGGATAGTTAGTTAGGATAAATTACCATGTTATTTGTATTTCCGACAGAATGCACTGTAAAAACTGTCGTTGGGTCAAGTGTGCTGTCATTGTTCTGTAAAAGTAAAATAGTCCGATAAATGTAGGTACATAAATATTATACAGGAAAAGTTTTTGACCAGTGCGCAAATTTTTTTTGGTGGTTCAGTATCAGTAATAGAACACATTTCCATTATTTATTCAATACTTTTTTTTGTTTTTTTATCCTACTTTAAATCAGCAAAATATGGACACAAACTATTCGTAATAATATCAATGGGCGCGTGCGGCGGCCGGCGCACTAGCGGCGGTGTTGCACGGGGGTGCAACCCCCTCCCGGGCGGCGCCGGGCGCTGTGGCCGACAGTTCGCTCATCGCACGCGCTGTCGTGTGACGTCGCGTCTAATCGCCTTCCCGCGCAAGCGCCGCGCCGCACGTGTGTCGTGCTTGTACCTACCGGTCACGATGTCGGACTTCAGTAACCGCGAGTTTTACGAGATGGTGCGAGTGTATGTACTGAGTGGTGAAAGTTTGCGAGCAGCTCGCAGAATGTATGCGACGGAGAGCATACCTCTAATGTGAGCCCATGGAATCCTTAACCCCGCGGTCCCTAATGAAAGGACCATTTTAGCGGCCACTCAAAGGCTGCTTGATCACGGACAGTTCAGAACCCCGAATCATGCACGAGGGTCTGGCAGACCCCGACTGGCGATCGAAATCGAAGAAAGCATTTTTGATTTCTTTGAGCGAGATCCAAGGGCCAGTAACCCACGTAAATACCTACGCCGGCGAATCGAGCGACCGCACAGCTGATAGATAGGTACTTTCGCGCGTTCCGCATCGCCGCGCGCCGCCGCCGGCGCCGGTTAGCCATACAACCACTTTTAAAATAAACATCTTTCGTTAACGATTTTTTAATTTTTTTGTATGAAGACGCATCAAAATAAAAAAATTATGTTTAATAAAACTGGTTTAAGGTTAATATGTCAAAATTTCCGCAGTGGATAAAAACTTTTCCTGTATGGTAGCAGTAATATAATTAAATAGCGCATGAAATAAATGTTGTAGGTAAAGTGGGGCAAAATTTACCTTTTTTAAATCAGAACCAATATTTTCATTTGGCGAATTTACTTGCCTCTGCTGCATTTCAGCTTTTTTCGAGAGTATTTGCCTATGAATAGGAAACATGTTTTTTGGATGACATGGAATAAAAACCGTACGTACAAATATAAACATGCATAATAGTACTTACCTAAGACAGATAACAGACCTTTTTTGAGCAGTCGTATAAAAATACAACAAAAAAAAAGTTGTAAAATTAAACCCCAACTACGACAAAAAGTCAATCAACTAAAAAGGTATAAACAAGACATCACCGACAGACAAATAAAAAATCCGGAGTCACACGTGTTGGGGTATAAATCGAACAACTAACGTGTGACTCCGGATTTTTTATGTCTGTCGGTGATGTCTTGATTATACCTTTTTAGTTGATTAACTTTTTTGTCGTAGTTGGGTTATAGTTCTAAAACTGAAAATAAAAAATTGGGGTTTTAATGGTGCCGATTCACTTGTACACCGAACTAAAATAACTATTAACTAAACTATCACTAAAATTCCTTACTTTTTGCAATGAGAATCTTGGAGCTACTTTGCCAAACAAACTCCCTAAATATAAAAAAAAAAATTGACAGCAAAAATCGAATTTGACAATCGTGCCTCCACTTGGTACTTGCTTTCCCTACCCCGTGAATTTTTTTTTAGAGCCAGTGGCGCGCAATTACTGTGTCCTCGACGTGTTTTTTTATGGAATATTTCACTTTTTGTATGGAAAATAAGGAAAAAAAAAAAAAAAAAATTACCAGTATGTTGAGTAGTGCGGGTTTATTGGTTTCCTAAAGGGGGTCGAAATTTTCATTGTTTTTGCGATAGGACGCACCATTTTCGAGATATAAGCAAAAGAAAATTAAAAAAAGATACAGTACTGTGTCGGTTTGAATTTTAATTCATGACATCTAATATTATTCCACATATTTTTAATCGCAATTAAAAATAGTAAAAAATAACATTTTCACTAAATTAATAACTCCGTGCCAACTTAGTGCTGTCAAACTAAAATATAGTTAAGCTATGGTACTATAGTCTATTTCAGAATAGGAAATCGTTTGACAGGAATAAAATAAATTTTAGTGATTTATAATCTAGTTTAGACAACTTTGTGACAAGAGAATTGGCACCAATATCTATATTATTGAAATGTGCTAATTAAGCCCTTTCATTTGATACCCAAAATGGAATGGTTAAAAAAATATTTTTTTAGTCATGATTTTGTGGCATCTACAGGGCGCCATTTTAAATTTAATGTGACGTCAAATAAATCGTCTTATAACCAGCGGACGATCAAGACGCTTCCAACGATACCTTATTTGTCAAATTGTGATGAGTAGAAGATATGACGGAACAGATGAAC
Source organism: Lithophane leautieri (assembly GCA_949152455.1). Lineage (NCBI taxonomy): Eukaryota > Metazoa > Arthropoda > Insecta > Lepidoptera > Noctuidae > Lithophane > Lithophane leautieri. Next base: position 18,762,275 of record OX424467.1, read on the forward strand.
ATACATACATACGTACCGGTCAAAATCATAACCCTCCTTTTTGCTTCGCCGTAGTCGGGTAACAAGATACTCCTCGACATCGAGAAGTTTCTAGCGCGAAAAAGTGAAAAGAGTATAAGGCGTGTGTTGTAATGTATTTATTTATTTATTTATATATACTTTATTGTACACCACAAAAATATATAACAAAAGGAAAAAACAAACACTACAAAATATACAATGGGCGGCCTATGTAAATATTTGTTACCTACAATATTACAGAATAAATATAAAGTAAACATTTCAAACATTAAAAACAAAGTTCTTACCGATGAGCTTCTCTTGCGCATTTCAAATTATCAGCCAACTTTTTATTTTTTATTTTGACGGCACCAAAAGTTCTATTTTTATTTTTGCCCATTATTATCAACTTTGTCTGAAAATAATTAACTGAATTTAAGTTGGAGATTACATTAAATAAACAATAAAATAAAAAAACAACTATAGTTACGTATGTTCATTTTCATTCACATTAGAGTACTTATCAGAAGAAAATACATACTTACATATTTAAAATGCAATCATATAATAATCAATTTAAAATAAAAAAACTCACGTATCAAAATGTGTTGGTTGCACTATATTTTTCGCGATTTGGCGAGATTACGCGGCGCACACAGGCGCACGACGCGATGTCAGCAGGCGATACGTCCTCCCTCTGAAAGCGCTCGGCGCGGACTAAAGCTAAACTCCGTGCGTCCCGAGATTTATACTGATTTTTAGCATTGCATACAACAATTATTTAAAAATATTATTTTGTTTTAAAAACGTCTAATTTTTTTTTTCAATCAAGGTGACATACTGACCCTTGTTATTAAATACTTTTTGTTTAAATTTGGAATCTATGTTCATAGATAAAAAATATAATTTAGGACGAAAAATTCTCAATATCGATCTGTTTTACGGAATTATTTTTGGTGTATTACTGAATTAAACATAAAAAAGTGGCTTATGCATTTCCAAGTTCAAGAGACAGTTGTACCATGGACATTTTTATAAATGATTAAATTACTATATCTTCGATGTAACAAAGCATCAAAAGTCGCCCAAAAGTTAAATTTTATGAAACATCCTTTGCAAAGACAAGGTTTTTACTGACTTTTGTACACAAATTGAAATATCTATTACCAACATTTCCAAGAGAAATAATCAAACTTTCCCGGGCATATTTTTTTTTTAATTTTGAATCTATAACTAAGCCATAATCACACGTCAAAACTCGAGTAAAACGCTCAAATTCAAGAAAAATTGTGAAAGCGCTCTTAAGTAGAAATATTATCTACTATGTTATTGTGTTGAATTTTTCTTAAAGATATTGCTGTCAATTCTAAGATAGAAGGTATTGCTTTCAAATAGTTTTGAGATTGTAATTTTTTTTTTAACTTAAATTTGGATAGAATGTTTTGTTTTCAAATAGTTTTGAATTTGTCTATTTTTCTGAAACCAATACCTCCTGTCTTCTTCTAACTCTGTAAATGGTAGTTTTAGAATAAAAACATATTTCACACCATATTTCTATTCCGATAATCAGATTATTAAAATAGATAAAACCGGGAAAGGATATTGACCAATTTGGACCAAATGCTGCACAGCCATGGGAGTGCTTCTAAATGATTCCTTGCATCAATTTATATATTAAAAAAATAAAAATCGGTCCCAGGGTTAAAAAGTTATTGCCTTTATACGGGGCCGGCAGGTATCCATAGGAACTCCTCAACCAAACAAGATAGCACCATCGTGTTTGGACTCGTTGGTTTTGTCTTGATAAGAACCTAGTATAGCCCAAGGTTGCATCCAGGGTTTGGTGATGGAACCGGAAGGTGGCCATACAAACTCCTCAACCAAACAAGACAGCACCGTCGTGTTTGCACTCGTTGAATATGCATTGACAAGTGCTTTACACTAATTGAATATGCATTGACAAGTGCTTTACACTACAATGTAAATGATATGCATACAAATGAAATAATAATATATTTTTTAACATAATTACTGTCATTATTTAATAAAATGCGCCATTTGGTTGGTTGGTATTCATCAATAAAAAATACTGAACAAAAAATAGTTTTTCTCAAAACTCCTCGGATAGATTTTTATTGACCTTTGGTTTATAGACTAGTATAAGCCCAAGATACACAATGCACTATGTGTCCATTCTGGGCAGCACTTGACCCTAGTCCCATATACATGGATGGTCAGTAAAAAATATTTAAAATGAAAATGATATGCATACAAATGAAATAATACTGTGTTGTTTGACATAATTACTGCCATTATTTAATAAAATGAGCCATTGGTTGGTTGGTATTCATCAATAAAAAATACTGAGCAAAAAATAGTTTTTACCTACTTATTCTTATTTCTCTTACTTACTTATTTTACTTAGGTACTTAAATTACTGCTTGTTTTTCCTGTGCGTGTCCCAAATAAAATATTTTTCTTTTCTTTCTTTCTTTCTCAGAACTCCTCGGATAGATTTTATTGAGCTTTGGTTTACAGGCTAGTATAAGCCCAAGGAACAGAATGCACTATGTGTCCATTCTGGGCAGCACTTGGTCCAACTCCCATATTTAGACGGTCAATGTCCTTTCATAAAATAAAAAATGAGACTTTTTTTTCGTCTCCTGTAGAGTTGCAATTTTTTTGATAGGAGATATTATTACCTACTTCGTCGTCGATTTACTAGCTTCGCCAGCGACTTCGCCCGCGCAAAAAGCCTTGTCCTTCCCCAGGGTGCCATCTATCTCCTTGCCAAATTTTGTCGAAATCCGTTCAATGGTTTAGGCCTGAAAGCGTAACAAACAAAAAACCACACAAACTCACTTTCGCATTTATAATATTGTATATACAGGGTGTTAAAGAAATTGCGTGCAATAGCTTCAGGGTGAGTTCAGTACCATTGACAAAGGAATCCATAAAAAATAAAAATCAAATACCTGTCGTAGATTATAAAAATTGAGCGATAATGGTCTCTCATTTGATTATTGTAGTACTAAGGTGAGGGTAAACTCCGTGACGCGCTCACTGGAGTGGGGTGTTACGTGGACAGAGTCGTGTTAAGGGAAGTGGCTGAACGACGAAGCAGTCTTGTGAGGGCAACGAACAGATGCAGATCTCCACTTCTACTATGCGAACCTGTCGGTTTGCCCGAATGTAGAAAGTAGTGCATGAACATTACGTATTGCGTATTGTACCTACTGTGATAATTATTCTGAAAGTGAAATACTAACTGATTTGCTCTATCATCGTGTTTTATTGTAAACCTGCACTGTGGAGTCTGTAACACCGAATCGAGATTATGGCGGCACTATCGCTCAGCCATCGCTGACGCCGTCATACCTTTAAAAAATGGTTTAAAAAACCGAAAATTATCTTACGATGAAGTTAATGTAGTACCGACTAATTAAATAGTAATTGTTTACAATTGATTAAAATAAGTTTTTATTTTGTTTAAATGCTAATTAATAATTTCCTAGAGTTACCTACCTACTATCGAACGCAATAAAATACCTACGCCCGAACACTTCGATACCGCCGGGTGAAGGATAGGTAACTAGGTACGTAAATTACATTTCCAATTATTTCTTCTTCCTACTTTAGCGTACTTATATCCGTCAAAAGTAAAACCTACAAAGTAGAAAATCTTGCTGCCCTTAGTGTTCGGACGCGAAGAGGAAGTGAGGAAAAAATGACAACGCGTTCGACAGTAGGAAAGTGTAATTAAAGCTTAAACAAATAAAATAATTTTAATTCTAAACGATTGCTATTTTAAGTTAGTACACGGTACAAAATTAGGTTGATCTTGCATTTTTTTTTCCTAGGTTCCTTTGTCGATACTGAACCTCTAAGCTATGACTTATATCGCCATATGCCCATGGATGACCAAATATTTTTTGTAATGTTATCTTGGAATGAAATAAAAAATCTTGATACTGATGTGATAATACAAATATTTAGTTGTGACATAAAAAAAACAAAACGAAAAAAAATCACCAATTGTAGAAATGGCAGCTGATTTTGTAAGAGGTACGATTTTTATTTTAAAAGTCATCCATGGGCATATGGCGATATAAGTGGGGTAAATGATAGATGATAATTTGGCCAATCGACAGTTTCAGGGTTATCCATTATTTACGCAACACCCTGTATATATTATATATATCATCATCTGCCAAGCCTTTTCCCAACTACGTTGGGGTCGGCACGCACAATGGTCCACCTTAAGGACTAAGTGCGGAAACCAAACCCATAACATAGACCGTTGGGGTCGGCTTCCAGTCTAACCAGATGCAGCTGAATACCAGTATTTTACATGGAGCGACTGCTTATCTGACCTCCACAAACCAGTAACTGGGTAACACCGAACGCGATTCCCCTTGGCCAGACTGGTTGTCAGACTTTCGGGCTTCTGACGACTCGTAACGACTGTCAAAGATCTACAAATGACAGCCGGGACTAATGGCTTAACGTGCTTTCCGAGGCACAGAGGAGTCTCGGTATGTAAAGATGGATGATGATCATTATTACATACAGGGTGTAAGGGACAGCTCTCAGCAAATTAACAGGGGGCATTCAGCTCCTTATTTTGAATCATATTCCACCGGAAATTTTCTCAGAAAAGTTTTCATTTTTTTTTGTCGTTTTTTCAGTTACTATTCCTTTATTTCAATGTAAAATTTAATTCTCTGTACGCAGCACTTCATTTATGTAAATAAAACGGCCAAAGTAAAAAAAAACAGCAATGGATGTTTAAATACTCGAGCGCGCCCCCCCCGACAAGTGGAGTGTGGTTACGTGGGTTGTGCCGCGGTAACGATACATTGCGCGAGAGGTAATAATACAAATCAGGTTTATTGGATTCCCATAACGTTCCTGAAATAATTTTATGTACCGGTCGTCTTAGTATAATATGCTGAATTCATCCCCCTGTATATATTATATTTATAATATTACTTATATTTATTATATATAATTATAATATAGTTAGGATTATTGATATTTAAGAAAATAGATTTATTATGAACTAAACAATAATTGACCCAAACATTTTGAAAAAATACTGAGAATGGTTCTTTACTTATAAATTACCTTTAAGAAGTCTATGGTCTTAAAATAACATGGTAAATCTCTCAATATTGTCCGTACAAACTTAAATTTGCAGTTGGAATGTATGGTTTCAACTACAATTTTAAGTTTGTTCATGTTTTATACACAACCGACTTCTTTTACGCTTAATTAAATATAATTAATAAGCATTTCGTTCGCATTGCTGAGCTGTTGACTGCAAAATACCGGGAACCCATGTATGTATTTCTCAAAGCTCAAACGAACACTGTGGAGGAAAAAGCTCTGCGAAGAAAAAATGGAAACCAGATAATTCGTCGAGAATAAGTGCTATCCAGTGCAATTCCCGTACTAAGAATTTTAATTGAATTCGGTTGATCTATGAATTCCCGCTCAATATTAAACCTGAAGACTTTAATGACAGAAATTCATGTAGCACAAGTGATGCTCCTTTTCATAAAACGGAGAACCATGTCTGTTTTCATTGCTGGCTCTTGTGGTGCAAGTATTGAGTAGCATATATTTTTTACCGACTTCATTATCTAGGTTTCGCATAATTTGTGATCGTCACAACAGTAAACACATATACACAACAATGTCGGTTTCTGGACCAACAACAGTGCTGCCAACTATTTCGAGCTTTCAGTTTTTATCCCCTTATCTTGCCTTATGAATACTCTAAGGACGCATCACTCACTACTAATTTCCATACGCGGTGTGGTCATCGCCTTAGATCTCTGTTTGCTTTGCTATTGCTACTCGCCTTTTATGTATGCATGCTTTTGCCGCCAGCAGAACCTTGTTACCTTGTTTTGTTGTCACTCCATCGCTGCTTGCTTTATATGCAAGCGTGGCGACTTTTAGCCCGCTTGTTTTGCTGTCGCTGAGGTAGTGCGCGCGGTCACTTTGTATGCACGTTAGCACGTGTGGTCTGCGGCCGCACGCATCCAGTTATTTTGTCGACGGTACGCCGCCGAGTACCGACGTGACCCAAAAATGTTTTTGTTAAAGTGATTTAGTGCGACACTCGGAGTTGGATAACATTCTCACTGGGCACGTACATGTTCCTGCAAAGTTATGTTTTTAGAAAACAGAGGGCTCACTCAGGAATTTCTGGTGTTTCGAGATATTATTGTGTAGAAAGAACTATTGTAGGAACATTTCAGATACGAAAATTTCATATAGGTATAGGTAAGGCTAAGGTTCACTGAGTATAGTGCTGTACGTCACGGCGATACAATAAAACCAGCGGGAGAACACCGAGGCGTGACAGAGACGAAGTGTGTCCGCGCGTGTGCACTCCGCCCCAAGCAACGTATTGCGAAAATTAGCTCGGTGTACTCCATCTTTATTGGACAGGGACAGTTGTTCCAGTTAAAAGAGCTGTTAATAAGTCTCCAGTTCGTATCGACTTTGTTTGCAGATACAGGGAGTTTGGCCCATTTGGAGGTTCAGGAGGGATTATAAAGTTAGAAGGGATAGGTGGCTTTCAACAGCCAGGCATCCTGGCCGAGGCTGTGAGACACCAAGCGGAGACTGTGAAGTAAGGTCCTGAGGATTGAGGGTAATGGGTGTAGGAGTTTGTCATGTCAGATCGGCTGTTGCTACCAAGCTGCGTTGGCTTCATCTTCATTGAATAAATAAGGTTGTCCGCAGACAACCGTTGGTTATGAGAGTTTTACTATCAAACGTTTACCCTTAGATTATAAAATGTCCAGATTCCGTGTTCAATACAAAACGCAACGGTTATTGTGAAGCCAAAACTATATAGGTGTGTGAGTGAACACGCCCCTTGAGAGTGTAATACTTGACGCATTTGCGTTCGTGTGCAACACGCGTGAATACCAGTGCACAGCGAACTCCCTAAAAATGTATAAAATTTTAAATATTATGTAAAGAATAATTCATTCATCATTACTGTTGATGATTTGTTGTTTGTTTTCAATTGTTTAGTTTTGTATGTTACCAGCTTGAAGTGGTGTGAATTTAAAAGTTAAGTTTGTACTTGAAATAATTTTTATAAAAAATTATTGCAAGAACAAACTTAACATTGTAGTTAGATAATGGGTCGGAACCCTTCGTGCGCGAGTCCGACTCGCACTTGGCCGGTTTTTTATAGATCACTTCATCGATATAATACACGGACACAAGTGTCCCGGTATGTAACTGCTGTCCCTCGGCAAGTCGGCTCGGCAGTTCGGTACCAGTGCGCTAAGCAACAAGTTGATGCGACAGACTATGAACGAATTAGTTGCCAACAATAAAACTCGCTAATTGTCAGACTTTGTATTATATCCCGATTGGATTTGCCTTATTTATACGGTAAGGCCCTAAAACGGCCACATTAAAAGAATTACACAGAGATAATACATACTATGAATGGTCAGTTAGTGACATTTTACGATGATTCATTATTATCCTATTATGATTCTGCTAAAGTGGCAGTTTTAGGCCTCCTGGCCTTGCATTCTATTGAAACTCCGTACCTACTACTGTAGGCCAGCTAAAGGTTACCACCGACGCGGACGCGCGACGTGCGGCGACTGTCTCTAGTTTTAAACTTCCGTAGGTACGTACCCGCGGTTGTACACCCACACACGTTGATCAATGATTCAATTGAAATAGCTTTCATAACACCGTTCACTCAATCGACTCAACTCTCCGCCTGTAGGTGACAGTACGCCAATGATAAGGTAAATAGATTGGCTGACTGTGGGCGCGGGAACCGGGCGGTGCGGGACGAGATCGATTCATTAAACATTTAGCGGGTAGGTATCGGCTCATCAGAACTACTGAGAAATACTCCATTGTCGTGCGGTCCGTCTTTGTTCCGAGCTCACGGAATTATTAAATAATATATTCAGTGTACGCAGTACAGCAGTAGGTACCTACAACAGAAAGAGATGATCTCAATTATTCCGTCGAGTAAAAACTCGTCTCCGAAGTTATAGCTCGAGTATATTTGCCTAAAGCCTTAATATTACTAGTACCTACGGAATTCGTACGAAATAAGTTCCATTTGGAGAGTATGAGGATTACGCGAAAGGCGCATTCGGTAAAATTGAAACGAGATTGCATGTAAATGTGCGCGAGGGGGCGCGGGCGCTGGCGGCGCGGCGGCGCCGGGTGGCTGTAGTGAGCTAGTGACGGTGCCGAGCGACTAGCAGTAGCGAATTGCAATCGACCAACACATTCGTTTCGTGATCCTTTCTCGTCATAATTCTTCATACAACTTGTGACACTATAATCTGTGTTTGTTCGCTCGTTCACAACAACTTGCCATGACTGGTAATTCCCCTTCGAACAGCACTCTAATTGCCTAATACACGATCAGTGACAATCTGGTCAACAATGTAAATAACGCAATTAATGTTATTGAAATTGAAACAGATTAGTAATCGGTCACGAAATAAGTCATGCAATATAGCTGGTTTTAAACGGTGTGTGTGCGAATGTGTTGTTTGCATTTTTTTCATGTATATCGCAAACGGTCAAATAATTTAGGCAAATAGGTTAATATTCAAGTTTGCCGCAAATCTATTGAAAGTTCTGTGTAGTACGGTACGTATACAAATTGCATTTTCTTTAGTTTGTAACCCGCGTCTAGCCCGGAGGCACAATTGTAGAACATTTGTTTCGGCTCGGCGTATAAAATTGTATTTATCAAGTAGAGATGAAACGTTTGAGACTTAAAGCGACTGTTGTTATAAAAATTCAAATGAGAGTGGAGTCGACCTCATGAAAGAGACATTAGACTTGGTGTTCAGATTAGCGGAATAAGAAGTTTTATTTTAATTCTCGTTCCTTATTCTTGGGCATTTTATTTGTTTCCCAAGTTTGTAAGAACTGTTTCGCATTGCCTGGCTTTTGACAGTAACTACTATATCTTGTAAGTAGCATCGATAAGCGGTTCTTTTTGTTAGTTACGTAGAAAAAGATTTTAAATTAACGTTTATAGCGAATATTATTAGCAGTAAGTATTTTGTTTTATTTCTATAACTTAAATAACAACCCAGTAGTAGGTAACTAAAAATGAACTGAAAGAGTATCGTTTCATAACGTGATTTACAATCAGGACCCATCCTATTAACAGCCGGCGGCAGTAGTGGGAGTGGGACACAGACAACCTCCCTGCAAGTGGGACACAAGAACCTTCCTGCAAGTGGGCCACAAGAACCTTCCTACAAGTGGGACACAAGAACCTCCCTGCAAGTGGGACACAAGAACCTTCCTGTTAGTGGGACACAAGAACCTCCCTGCTAGTGGGACACAAGAACCTCCCTGCAAGTGGGACACAAGAACCTTCCTGCTAGTGGGACACAAGAACCTCCCTGCTAGTGGGACACAAGTACCTCTTTGCTCACACAGTTCGCATTGTAACCACATCACGCTAGTTGAAACTAACTGCCCGCACTTTTTCTATCAGATAAGTAAGATTAGCGTCGGACGGTGCCGCCCGGAGCCGTGCGGCAACCGGCAGTCACCTCTATTACTTAGTGATCGATTGTCGTTGACGGAGAGTGGAGACGCACGTGGTCAGCTTGACTCTTACCTACAGACTTAAATGCACTAATACAGTAAAAACTTGTAGAGTATGTTTTTGTTTTAGTTTTATAATGTCACAATACTCGTATGGTTGGCAGAGTCTAGAGACGACGCACTAAAAAGTCAGTTTTCCTAAATCTCATTGTGTTAATTCCCGGCCGCTGTCACAGGGTAACACTCGGATACATGACATTACATGGATGCCGCGCCGGGTTAGTGGCTCCCTGTAATCACTGCCGGGAACATGCGAGCGAGCAAATATCTTCGAGATAACATTTGTATCTGTTCGCTGCGAATGCTGCAATATCAATATCAAACGTTATTAAAATTGTTCTTTTCTTGTGTAAGCTATACTTTAGAATGTCTTTAACTGCGATTCCAGGTAAAAAAAATCAATTTGCCCAGCCTTTTCCCAACTATGTTGGGGTCGGCTTCCAGTCTAACCGGATGCAGCTGAATACCAGTATTTTATATGGAGCGACTGCCTATCTGACCTCCACAACCCAGTAACTGGGTAATACGATACCCCTTGGCAAGACTGGTTGTCAGACTTTCGGGCTTCTGACGACCCGTAACGACTGTCAAAGATTCACAAATGACAGCCGGGACCAACGGCTTAACGTGCTTTCCGAGGCACGGAAGAGTCTCGGTAGGTATGTAAAGATGTTCACCCATCCACCGACCAACCCTGGCAAGCGTAGCTTAACCTGATGGATCGACCCGGTGTGGCTGTTATTACTTAGCCACGAGCTCCTCCTCCTCGATGCCAGGTAAAAAGTGGTTAGGATATCGTTTTTAGAGTTCCGTACCCAAAGGGTAAAACGGGACCCTATTACAAAGACTCCGCTGTCCGTCCGTCTGTCTGTCTGTCCGTCTGTCACCAGGCTGTATCTCATGAACGATTATGGATAGTCAGTTGAAATTTTCATCATGATGTATTTCTGTTGCCGCTATAACAACAAATACTAAAAAACAGAATAAAATTAATATTTAAGGGGCTTCCCATACAACAAACTAATTTTTTTTGCCGTTTTTATAGATACTGGTACGGAACCCTTCGTGCGCGAGTCCGACTCGCACTTGGCCGTATGCTTACCTATGCACACACAATTAATCATTGGCCATTTTTTTTGCCGGTAAAATTTTTCTTTCTTTTTGGAATGAAGTTCTTTAACGCAGCTTGTAAACTGGCAGAAATCGTCACGCTAAAGAGTGTTAATACTTGGGACTGTCTTCTTCTAATTCAAAGAGAAAGAAAGAGAGAGAGAGAAACCCAAGAGAAAAGAGTAAAGTGATTACAGTGTCGTGGGATAAAATTGTACACATCGGCCGGAGTACACTGCATGCCGAGAGAGAGAAAGTGTGAATTTGGTCAATATGATAATCCAAGATGGCGGCTGCCAAAATGTTCACGTTGGTGTCGTTTTCATAGTTTTCAAGGGTGCTAAAGCCGATAGTGAGGCGGTCAATATGTAATTCAAATTTTGTTTTTTTTTAATCATAGGAACTTTGTTCCTGTCGGAGGGCCCCCCGGCCGCACACGTTTTTCTTTATGTTGGGCAAGACACAGGATCACAGGACTGATGAGAGCTCATACAGTTAGTCTTATCCCAGACTTATCATACTCGTAGCTCCAATTTAATGCTGACTGATTTAATAGAGCTTTAATAAAGAGAATCATTCATGTTGTAAATTTATCAATAGATACGGCTATAATATGCACCTATCGCTATCCAGTAAACAAGTAAAAATATCACAAGAGTATTGTATTTTATATTTTACATATTTCATTAAGTTTATCAATACCTACCAAAATACTTATAAAGCAATTTCAAATTGTAATGAATTTCATAGTGATTGTATGTGACAGCACTTTGCAGAACACGAAGTTATTTTACAAACGACGCTGTTCGTGTGAATACAATAAGTAACCGTCGCAACTCTGCGTGCCTCCGGTAATAATTACCAACTGCACGTGAAGCTGGCACATGCAGTTTTGAGCCTTATTACTCGTGTAATAGTGGCGGCGAAATATGCAAGTGCATAGTGTGGTTGGAATAGGCACCGGAGGTACTAATTAGGCGAAGTTGTGAGCGCCTGCAAGTCGAGCGCAGTCGCAAGTCCGCGCGACACCGCGCGACACCGCGCGACACCGCGCGACACCGCGGGACACCGTGCGGCACCGCACGGAGAAGCACAGTAGACTCACAGAATACCGTGCACTATTATTCATTCATCATATTTTCCTTAGGTATCTATTGCAGTTCCGCGGGACATCATCTAGTGATTGAGCTAGTGAGACCTTGCTTTGATTCCTGTGCCCGCAGCACCATTACCATCAAAGCGATTTTATTTACAGTTCCGTGATTTCAGTCTCTGCAACATTATGTAAGGAGTTTAGTTTCAAACAGTATTTGAAGTGCGCCTTCCGAGCATACCCACTCTACGGTTGAGATTTCCGCTCTGCCGCTCATTTCCTATTAGAAAATGATACCAGATTGGTGGTTATTGGTGTTTGTAAAGGCAATTGTAATTTGGGCTGCTATCGGAAGTGCGGGAGTAGTGACGACGTGAGCTGTTGCCTGCACGTCATGTTTAGCACATGTTTGATTTACATTTTATACAGAAAAACATGGAGCTTAAAACAGTCACTTTGGCAGAATCATAATAGGAAAATATTATGAATCATCGTAAAATGTCACAAACTGACAATTCATAATATGATCTGCGTGCGATTCATATTACGAAATAATTCATCTGTTCGACAGTTTTCTATCGAGATTCGTAAAATGGTCCACACAATTATGCTACCCACTACGTTCTCCACAGATTACAATATAAAGTATTTTAAAAACTGGCTAGTAACACAGATACAATACCTATACAACAGGCATTATCCCAGAAATCATATCTGGATTTTTAAATTTAAAAAAGACAAAATAATTTGATAAGGTAAGTTTATTTGCGTACATTATTAAACATTACGTTATTATGTTATAATACTTTAGGGATCCTTTATAATTCACGTTATATGAAGTAGTAGTTTTATTGCTAAGGAATATCGCTCCTGATTATGAATCATATGTGAGAGACACCCGTCTCTCACGTATGATTTATAACAAGAACAACGCCAGGCTGACGACAGAGTTAAAAATAAAAAAAATAACTGAAAAGTAAAAAGCACTAGTGCGAAAAAGTGGAGCTTTCCGCACTATTTAGCTACTTTGAATGCGCTCTTTTCGAGCACTGTATAGTTACAGCTTTTTCAACACTCTTACTAGTAAAGAGGCTGTTATTGTACCGCTTTAAGTTTCACAATGTAGTGTTTTTATCACGCGTGATTTTTACTTAACATTCCCGTTCTAATGCGGTCAGAGACTGATGTACGCTTGTTTGTATAATCTCAGTCCTTTCATGCATTTTATGCCTAAAAATGTTGTGAATAAGTATATACACGAGTTTACACGACTTTCTTGAATTTGAAACATTTTAATTCCCGGACCCGATATTGATTGACCCGAAATTTTCTTACTTTCATATTGTATACCGTACAGTACTCTAATTGCGTAACATACTTTTAATCACAATCTGAATAATTTTGAAGGTTAACGCTGATCCATTGCTTCAATTATGTTCGAAAAATTTGTCTACTCAACAAGGAACGTTTATACAGTGTGTTAAGGTATACACCCTAACACACTGTATAACCTGTATAACCTTTAACCTTGAAACCAGTGGTTTGGTTTCATTTATAGAACTTAAAATCAATGGAAAATTACACCTTTTTTTTTAAAGGAAAATCTACCTTTTAACACAAGAATATTTCACCTTATGCGCTAGCGGCTAGGGCAACGAACTTGCGTCTCAATACGGGGGCGCGGCGCGGGTGCGAAGAATATGCCACGTCCGCGCGTCCCCTTCCCCTCTCTTACCTCACTCCAGTCAGTCAGCTGTCTCGCTAGCGAGTGCACGTAATGCAACGTCGTAGCGCCGCCGCTCATTTCTCGCGCGTAAACAATAATAATTGTAGTTTGTGAGTAGTAGTTACACGTAAGGATGTCTTACACGAATGAACAGTTTACCGAAATAGTACGGCTGTACGCCATCGCGGGTGATAACCTGAACGAGGCGCGTAGGATGTACGTCGAACTATTCCTTAGACAACGTGTACCAAGCCGTAAAACAATGTTGGCGGCTACACAGAGAATGTGTACCTACGGACAGTTCACCGTGCCGGCCCACGCTTAGTGTCGTGGTAACCAGCAGCTGCCGGTTGATCTGCAAGAACGTATTCTGAATGTCTTCGCGGAGCAGCCAGAGGAAAGTACCAGGAGGGCGGCACGTGTTTTTAATGTTTCCCACTGGACAGTATGGAGACTTCTCCACATCGATCATCAACATCCGTATCATTTTCAACCGGTTCAAGAATTAAATGACAACGATCGCATACCGCGGATGGTATTTTCCCAGTAGTAAGCCAGGTATGAAGTATGAAGGGAAAGTTGCATCACAGGTTATGTATGTGTATTCATGTGTTGTGTAGGTAGGTAGCGGGCGGAGACCGGGCGCATATCCATGAATTAGCGGACGGTGTCGGATAGGAACTTTTTAAAATCTTTTAATGAAAATAAGGTTTTTTTTTTTGTTGTTACTGGGTCATTAATTTTTATATTTAAGTCAAGTACCCATGGTTTGAGTGACAACGGTGTTTACCCTTACATACTGTATAGGTACCTATAACATAATGACTGTGGTTGAACTGTCAAAATGAAAGCCATTGCTACTGTAAGTGTGTTACGCAGTTGTGACGTGTTTCGATTCGACGTAAAAAAATGAAACTGTTTCCATGAATTTACATAAAGTGTAGCTAGAATACTTGTCTTTATTACTTATTCCCTAGAACCTAGACATTATACATCACAATTACAGAGATACGTAGGTACTGCAGGCTACACGAACACTTGCACAAGCATCCCATTACAGTTGGTTTCCATATTGGCGCACCACTGTGTACAGGCGTAGGCCATTACCTGCGATGCGAGATACTCGTGTGCACATAAATATCTATTACATGAAGCCATTCCGGCGCGGCGGTCGCGCCCGCCCCGCCGCCGCCGCACGGCATTAGTATGCAAGTGTCGTGAGCACACAAATAGGTACCACGAATACGTTGGGATACCTACCGATCCTCTGTAAAGCCTCGTGCAGACTAGCGCGACGCGACACTGCTAATTGTTATACTGTGAAGTTTTCTTAGAAATTGTTTTGTTATAGAGTCGCGTCGCGCCAGTCTGCACGATGCTCATATCGCCGCATTTTATTGCAGCCATTATATCGCGTGTGTTGTCCCTTTTTACGCAGGGTGTTCCCATAGGACGGTATTAATTCCAACCGTTTTAGCCTTTTAGCGCCAAAGTTGGAGATAGCAGGTAATTGTATTAATTTGTAAATTCAGTTTTGTAGCACTGTGTGTCTGTATATGTACCTACTCTACCCCCGGGGGAACAAAAACTGTGTGTCTGTATATGTATCTGCTCTACCCCGGAGGATCAAACACTGTGTGTCTGTATACGTATCTGCTCCACCCCGGAGGATCAATCACTGTGTGTCTGTATATGTACCTGCTTTACTCTCGGAGAATCAAACACTGCGTGTCTGTATATGTATCTGCTCTACCCCCGGAGAAACAAACACAGTGTGTCTGTATACGTATCTGCTCCACCCCGGAGGATCAAACACTGTGTGTCTGTATATGTAGTTGCTCTACCCCCGGAGGATTAAACACTGTGTGTCTGTATATGTATCTGCTCTACCCCAGGAGGATTAAATACTGTGTGTCTGTATATTTATCTGCTCTATCCCCGGAGGATTAAATACTGTGTGTCTGTATATTTATCTGCTCTACCCCCAGAGGATCAAACACTGTGTGTCTGTATATTTATATGCTCTACCCCCGGAGGATCACACACTGTGTGTCTGTATATTTATCTGCTCTACCCCCGGAGGATCAAACACTCTGTGTCTGTATATGTATTTGCTCTACCCCCAGAGGATCAAACACTGTCTGTCTGTATATTTATCTGCTCTACCCCCGGAAGATCAAACACTGTCTGTCTGTATATTTATCTGCTCTACCCCCGGAAGATCAAACACTGCGTGTCTGTCTATGTATCTGCTCCACCCCGGAGGATCAAACACTGTGTGTCTGTCTATGTATCTGCTCCACCCCGGAGGATCAAACACAGTGTGTCTGTATATTTATCTGCTCTACCCCCGGAGGATCAAACACTGTGTGTCTGTATATTTATCTGCTCTACCCCCGGAGGATCAAACACTCTGTGTCTGTATATGTATCTGCTCTACCCCCGGAGGATCAAACACTGCGTGTCTGTATATTTATCTGCTCTACCCCGGAGGATCAAACTCTGTGTGTCTGTATATTTATCTGCTCTACCCCCGGAGGATCAAACACTCTGTGTCTGTATATGTATCTGCTCTACCCCCGGAGGATCAAACACTGCGTGTCTGTATATGTATTTGCTCTACCCCCAGAGGATCAAACACTGTCTGTCTGTATATTTATCTGCTCTACCCCCGGAAGATCAAACACTGTCTGTCTGTATATTTATCTGCTCTACCCCCGGAAGATCAAACACTGCGTGTCTGTCTATGTATCTGCTCCACCCCGGAGGATCAAACACTGCGTGTCTGTCTATGTATCTGCTCCACCCCGGAGGATCAAACACAGTGTGTCTGTATATTTATCTGCTCTACCCCCGGAGGATCAAACACTGTGTGTCTGTATATTTATCTGCTCTACCTCCGGAGGATCAAACTCTGTGTGTCTGTATATTTATCTGCTCTACCCCCGGAGGATCAAACACTCTGTGTCTGTATATGTATCTGCTCTACCCCCGGAGGATCAAACACTGCGTGTCTGTATATTTATCTGCTCTACCCCGGAGGATCAAACTCTGTGTGTCTGTATATTTATCTGCTCTACCCCCGGAGGATCAAACACTCTGTGTCTGTATATTTATCTGCTCTACCCCCGGAGGATCTAACACTGCGTGTCTGTCTATGTATCTGCTCCACCCCGGAGGATCAAACACTGCGTGTCTGTCTATGTATCTGCTCCACCCCGGAGGATCAAACACAGTGTGTCTGTATATTTATCTGCTCTACCCCCGGAGGATCAAACACAGTGTGTCTGTATATTTATCTGCTCTACCCCCGGAGGATCTAACACTGCGTGTCTGTCTATGTATCTGCTCCACCCCGGAGGATCAAACACTGCGTGTCTGTCTATGTATCTGCTCCACCCTGGAGGATCAAACACTGTGTGTCTGTATATTTATCTGCTCTACCTCCGGAGGATCAAACTCTGTGTGTCTGTATATTTATCTGCTCTACCCCCGGAGGATCAAACTCTGTGTGTCTGTATATTTATCTGCTCTACCTCCGGAGGATCAAACTCTGTGTGTCTGTATATGTACCTACTCTACCCCCGGAGGATCAAACACTCTGTGTCTGTATATGTATCTGCTCTACCCCCGGAGGATCAAACACTGCGTGTCTGTATATTTATCTGCTCTACCCCGGAGGATCAAACTCTGTGTGTCTGTATATTTATCTGCTCTACCCCCGGAGGATCAAACACTGCGTGTCTGTATATTTATCTGCTCTACCCCGGAGGATCAAACTCTGTGTGTCTGTATATTTATCTGCTCTACCCCCGGAGGATCAAACACTCTGTGTCTGTATATGTATCTGCTCTACCCCCGGAGGATCAAACACTGCGTGTCTGTATATTTATCTGCTCTACCCCGGAGGATCAAACTCTGTGTGTCTGTATATTTATCTGCTCTACCCCCGGAGGATCAAACACTCTGTGTCTGTATATTTATCTGCTCTACCCCCGGAGGATCTAACACTGCGTGTCTGTCTATGTATCTGCTCCACCCCGGAGGATCAAACACTGCGTGTCTGTCTATGTATCTGCTCCACCCCGGAGGATCAAACACAGTGTGTCTGTATATTTATCTGCTCTACCCCCGGAGGATCAAACACAGTGTGTCTGTATATTTATCTGCTCTACCCCCGGAGGATCTAACACTGCGTGTCTGTCTATGTATCTGCTCCACCCCGGAGGATCAAACACTGCGTGTCTGTCTATGTATCTGCTCCACCCCGGAGGATCAAACACTGTGTGTCTGTATATTTATCTGCTCTACCTCCGGAGGATCAAACTCTGTGTGTCTGTATATTTATCTGCTCTACCCCCGGAGGATCAAACTCTGTGTGTCTGTATATTTATCTGCTCTACCTCCGGAGGATCAAACTCTGTGTGTCTGTATATGTACCTACTCTACCCCCGGAGGATCAAACACTCTGTGTCTGTATATGTATCTGCTCTACCCCCGGAGGATCAAACACTGCGTGTCTGTATATTTATCTGCTCTACCCCGGAGGATCAAACTCTGTGTGTCTGTATATTTATCTGCTCTACCCCCGGAGGATCAAACACTCTGTGTCTGTATATTTATCTGCTCTACCCCCGGAGGATCTAACACTGCGTGTCTGTCTATGTATCTGCTCTACCCCGGAGGATCAAACTCTGTGTCTGCACTGTTAGTGCCCTCTCTTCTATTGCTAACGGAAAGGATTTTTAACTTGGAAACTCAATTAACTGTGAGCCCGGTTGAACACTTGTATTTGGCCTCGCCCGGTTCGGTCGCTGACCGGTCCGGTCCCGGCCTCAAACGCGTGAATGTCCTAAATTACTTATTAGAGAGAATTACCAAGCTGTAATTATTATTTATTAACATGTTACTTATTTCGGGAAAGTGTTGAAGAGGCCATTTAAAAATAAGAGGGTTATACTCGTAGTAGCACTATACTATTATATATACACTATAGAATGTGATCTAACGAAGGGCGTTCCCGTTAACCTGCAATAGTATAGCTTCTATTTACAACGTGCCGCTATAATGGCGACATTAATTTAACACACGGGTAGGGCTAGTGGCCAGTAAACATAAAAAATTGAATAAAATAATTCGTAAATTGAAAAAAAAAAAAAACATTAAACTAACTAAATAATAAAAGCATAACCAAAATTGAGATCACTCTGTGTAAAAGATTCATTCATGAACCTACCTACGAGCTGGCTTACTTTCTATCGGTAAATCCTTTGTCGGCATAATTTCTAAGAAATTGCGCGGCTTTCCTTCTTTTCGCCTACATATGATCCGTGACTCCTGCAAATGACCTCTTCGCTACAGTTCTTTAAGTATCTACAGGTTGCTCCAAGATGGTAATTTAGAAAATTGTAAATAAATCAATAAATAATAACGTTTAATGAAATTCAAATATTTTCATAAAACGAATACGCGAAATCGTATACGTGTGTTAAATTAATGTCGCTATTGTAGCGGCACGTTGTATGCTAAAACATAAATTATCATTAAATTTAAAAAAATCGTTTATTTTATTTTTTTATAGTAAAATGGTCACAAAAAATATTAAATTGATACGTAAAAGAAACACTCTGTGCATACTGCTAACTCGTCACACTTGACTTTCCACGTTGAAATACAAGTTTGCGTGTACAGTTTCTTTTACGTATTAATTTATTTTTTTTGTGAATATTTCACTACTTACTTATACGTACATATTTTTTTTTTTTTTTAAGGTTAAATTTTTTGATTTCCTTACCCAAAAGGTAAAATGGGACCCTATTATTAAAGCTCCGCTGTCTGTCTGTCCGTCTGTCACCAGGCTGTATCTCATGAACCGTGATAGTTAGACAATTGAAATTTTCACCAACGATGTATTTCTGGAGCCGCTATAACAACAAATACAAAAAAATAGAATAAAATAAATATTTAAGGGGGGTCCCATAAAACAAACGTTATTTTTTTGCTCGTTTTTGCTCGATATTGATAACGGCAATAGGTAGATACTTGAAATATTCACAGAATATTTAGATATATATTCACTTTAAAAATAAATAATTAAATAAAATATAAAAAAAATATTTAAGGGGGGCTCCCATACAACAGAGATGATTTTTTTGCCGTTGTTATAGATAATGGTACGGAACACTTCGTGCGCGAGTCCGACTCGCACTTGGCCGGTTTTTTGCATGTATAGACTCTATACTATTGCGGGTTAACGGGAACACCCGTCATTAGTTAACAAACTGTATAAATATATATATTTGAAACCTATTGTATCTACACAAAAATATATCTTTTAAGAAAATTTTCGATATTCATAGTTTAAATACCAGGAATAAACACAATCTTGCTGTACATCGCACTCGTCTCCACAGAATAGGCAACTCGTTCATGGGTCAATGAATACGCTTTTATAACAAACTTCCCATTGGCATTCGAAACTTACGCATTAAACGATTTAAAGCTGTTTTAAAACCAAACTTTGTGAAAAAGGGTACTATACAATTTCAGATTATTTAGAAGACAAAAAAAGCTTGGGATTGAGCTGTTCGCTCTGCTAAGCTTTGCGACATTTTGATTATTATGGAAAATCATCAAAATATACCTACCAGTTTTGTATACAAATTGACTTTATTGAATATTGTATACACAATGACATGATTACTTTGTAAAGTATTGTATTTTTTTTTTTAATACATTGTCTTTACATTTTTAAATATTTTATAATTAACATTTAAAAGTATAAAAACTAGTAGCCCATCGGCATCAGGATCAGGGTCCAAGCTGCCAGTGGTCAGGGCTCTAGAGAGAGGAACCTCCTCACTATGCGTGCCGTGTCCAAGATTACTGCTTTCTGAATTAAGCACTTGGACCCAGCCGCGCAATGAGAGCCTCCTGAGATGTTGGTCGAGGCTCTTCGCTATTAAGCCATTGACCGTAACGATTATCGGTACAATGATTGCAGAGCCCACGTCCCACATGTCCACTACCTCGTATTATTTTAATTATTGTGAATGTGAGGACAATGTGTTTTTTTTGTTTTTTTATATATATACATATTTTTATTTTCATTTATTTTTAACGATCGTCTGGCAATTTGAGTACTTTATGCGAACTACCCAAATGTCCTTTCTTAGGTATTGTTCGTCGAGTCGTTGAGCTCCTTAAGTTCTGAGTTGAGTTCCACTATTACTGACAAATGCTTGCACTGACTGGACAGGTCCACTCAAATCTGTGTGGTTCTTTCCTCAAAATACCATTTCAGATTTAGTTAGTTAGTCCTTTTAGTTTTAGTTTTTTAGTTAATTTAGTAAAATAAGTTACATGATGTAAATGTAAATAATGATATATTAAATAAATTTCAGACGCTAATCTAGATGGTCCTCATATGGCCTGACCAAGATTATGCCTGGACTTTAAAAGAGACTGCGACCTCTGAGTTTGTTTCGGCCTTTCTTCTCAGACTAGTCAGATAGGAAGCGCCGGCCTCATCTAGCTTATTTATAATATTTTTTAATATGATGTGTAAAAGTGATTCCAATAAACAATTTCATTTCATTTCATTACATGATCTGTAAAAGGATCTTGGGCAAAAATGTATGGGCGGCACTCTGAGTTTTATTGGAGCAGACTCTACACTCTGAGCAATAACGGATTTTTATTTATTCAAATGTATATCTACACTGATAAATTTCTTATACTTCATAAACTAACAAACTATATTAACTGTTTACATTATACACTAAATTAAATTACTGATTAAAACTAACTATACAAATAAACAATGAACTAAAATATGGCGTCGAAAAATTCCTGAACATCGCTGTCGGCTGGTAATATACCCAAGAGACTGGCGGCATTGCCACGTTGTATGACAATGTTTAGCCTCTTACCAAGGTAAAAGCCAGCCCTTGGGTCACGGGAAGTGTCAAATAGCCGTTTTGAGATTCGTGGAACAAACTTGAGCACTCGGACCCCACCGGCCCCTAGTGTTTCAAGCCCAAACGGATTGAAAATATAATAACCTATAATGCTTTTATATTTTCGCCGCTTGAGCTTTTCCGCAGCAGCAGCGGCAGCGCCAGCACAGCACGCCAAGCCAGGAAGATGGGATAGCGCAAGAGCATCGACACACGTTGCGTCACACACTAGAGGCCTACCCACCTTCCATGGAAATAAGGGTATTCCGTCCGGTCTCTTGCCATCGTCGCGTGGCAAGCCATTGGGTTCCAATACCTACAGCTGGAACGCCGGCGGTGACAAGAGCTCGTCGGACAATGTCATTAATTTCCCCATGCCGCGCTAAGCGACCCGCACTTCGGGTGCAAGACAGGCCGTGGTGTCCGAGGCTGTTGACAACTTCACCGCAGTGACAGTAATGAGGAGAACAACACGAGGCTCCTAGTCACAGGGAAGCAGCGATGCGGAAGGTAGTGTCGTCGAACAAAGTCCCAAGGTTCGATGACGGTAGTGCATTAAGCCACAGACCCGAATCCCACTTACCCACAGTCAGCAGGCGCGCACGCTCCGCAGTAGTAGCAGACGTGTCAAGTAAGTTTTTATGTACTACTCTGCAGAGTGGCTTATCTCACCGTCTCTGAGAAGATAGATGGTCGGGCGGATCTGAACTCGGGCCAACGAGTCTCCAGCCTTGGTGAGGCACGGCACATCAAAATTAATCAGTGTGGAGGCTAGGATTTTTCTGATTAATTTCTCCGCACCGTGGACCGAGGATATGAAAGCCGGTAAATGAATACTAGAAATTTTGCGGACGCCGAGGCCTCCCATATGAATGGGAAGAGTAGCTTGTGCCCAACCTCGGTCGTCCATGGCCACATTTAAAATCAAACTTAATGTATGCCGTATAATTTGGTCCATTTTGTCGAAAAGATGAGTGTGCTTCCATACATGTTAATTTGGAGAAATCTTTCCGAAAAGTCACTGAAATTTTGAATTTTTTCCTCAATAAAAATGTGGAAGGAATATTCAAGATTTGGGACCGAACTAATAATTAGATAAACCTCGGAACTGAATAACCCTGGGTCAGATTTTGATGCGCCTTGGCCTGAATAAAGGGAAAAGTAATGTTTTCAAAACTACCTTGGTGGATGAGCCGAACCTAACCTTACCTAACACTGTCGAAACTAAATAATCCTGGGACAGATTTTGATGCGCATTGACCTGAGTAAAGGAAGAAACAATCGTCTTCAAAAATACAGTGTTTTTAACTGTGGCGGACGTGACTGCGACGCCCATACAAACCTAACCTAACCTAACATTGTTCGAACTGAATAACCCCAAAATTCTATAAATATTGCTTGTTTTTCTCTTTTTAGGTAAGTATGTGGTTTTGCAGTCGGGTTTTTCAATTATAAGTTTAATTAAATTTCCCATTCCAAATTACATTTAAACATATAATTTGTTCATCAAATCAAATCAATTCAAATCGTTTATTGCAATCCATAATGTACAAATTATAGGTGGTAAATAAAAAATAATAGAAACAGTTATGGACCCTGTCGGGCACAGCAAATTTTTAAATAGGCAGAGAGAGGAAGAGCGCTTTACAAATTGTTCTTGTTATTAAGTTATTTTTGTAATATTTATTTATTTATTTAATACTTTAAGCACATAAATGTACAGAGGCGGACTTAATGCCATAGGCATTTTCTACCAGTCAACCTTTGGGTGATGCAGAGACAAACAGTGGTAGGTGCAATAGCGAAAATTGTTGAATAAATATAATGTAAATAAGTTAACCTATTAAAAAAAAATATATATATATATATATATAAATATAAGCCTAAATACCTAAATACATATAAATATAAGAACAAATAAATACACATAACTACACGAATATACTAAAACAAATAAGACAAACAATGGGAAAACATTACCGTTGTGATGATACTGCCAGCTTTTTGCGAATGTGCTCTCGAACTTTAACTTTAAAGGATAATCGGTTGGTTGCCATCCTGATTTCCACAGGGAGCGCATTCCACAGAGAGATAGATTGAACGAAGAAGGAAGAGTGAATGAAGTCAGTACGGTGAGTGGGACAATGAAGAAGACGATTACTTGATGAACGTAGATTTCTACTGTGGTTGGCGCAAATGTACTGAAAGTGGGGAGCTAGATAACTAGGGGAAGAGGGAGAGACAAGAAACGAAAACAAGGTGGATAGCGCCCTTTGCTCTCTGCGCTGACGTATGGGCAACCACTTCAGAAGCGATCGATGCGCTGAGACATGGTCATATTTACGCAGATTGAACACGAATCGAATGCAATTATTGAGAAGGCGGTCAAGTTTGTCGAGAAGATCTGCATTCAGGTCATAGTAGCACACATCACCATAATCGATGATAGGGAAAATTAAGGACTGCACCAGCATTGTCTTCGTACTCAATGGCAATAAGTTTTTCAAGCGGTACAGAGTCCTCAGCGTTCCAGTAACCTTCTGGCTGACCCTAGCGACTTGAGTACGCCAGTTTAGGGTACTATCGATGTGCAAGCCTAGGTCCTTCACGTCATTGCTAAATGGAACGATCATACCATTGAAGAGGATTGGTGGCAAGGTTGTACTATCCAATTTAATAATGCTTCGAGAACTCCCAATGATGATCGCCTGACACTTTTTAGGGTTTACTGCTACCCCAAACCTATCAGACCAGGTTTTAATGGCTATCAAGTCCCTGTTTAATTTTCCTATTACATCAGGGATTTCATCAACCCTCCCCTCACAGTACAACTGCAAGTCATCCGCATACAGATGATACGCACACTGAAGCTCAGAAGTTATAAGATTAATGAAAATAGAAAACAGAAGAGGAGAAAGTATACCGCCTTGAGGAACGCCAGTTTCCAAATCACACCAGCACGAAGAAGAATCCCCAGCGCGAACGGACTGCTGACGTTCCTGAAGGTAAGAGGAGAACCATTCCAGTGCTTCGGGAGAGACCATAACATGGGACAGAATGGCTAACAGGATGTCGTGACTGACGGTATTAAAGGCATTCGAAAAGTCAACCAGCACTAGAGCAGTAACTTTGGTATCTTCAAGTCCTGCCCTTATATCGCCAGTCACTTTAAGGAGAGCAGAAACAGTGCTGTGTCCAGGCCTGAACCCAGATTGTAGAGGGCTAATGAGCGAGTTACGATGAACAAAATTGGAGAATTGTTTGTGAACACAGGCCTCGAGCACTTTAGATAGGAAGGGAAGAATAGAAATTGGACGGAAGTCGGTAGGGAGAGAAGGATCAGAAACCTTAGGTAGTGGACGGACATAGGCTTTGCGCCACAGGGAAGGGAATACTCCGATGTACAGGGAAAAATTAATGATGTGGGTAATCGCGGGTAGGAGATGATCAAGAATGGTTATGATCATTCCACGAGTGATATTGTCACATCCCACCGCTTTTGATTTGATGGAGAAAATGATCTTTCTGATCTCTCCCGGTTCAATTGGAATAAAACTGAAAGGATTAATAAGAGGTCGCGTTAGACCAGAGATTAGAGACAGAGTTTGCTGCTTGGTTAGACGATCCATGGTAGGAACAGTGGAGAAATGACGGTTGAGATCGTCTAAGTCAATTGAGTAATATCATTATAATCATATTTTAAAACCCTTAATTTTGGTACTCCAATCGATAGAATCAGCAGATTTTTTTTAGCACATAATAATCCGTCATTTTTTTTATTTTTTATTTTAGTATACCCAGTGACGCTCGCGCTATAAAGCGAAATGTAACGACATATTATAAATCAAAATCTGTTCTGCCGTTTAGTAAAAAGAGAGGCAGACATACCTATACACATACATACGTACAGGTTAAACAGTCGGATAAAAACATAGAACCGAATTGATAACCACCTCATTTTTGGGGAATCGGCTAAAAATAGATAAATTGATCATTCTCCCTCCTTATAGCCGAAACTAAACCTACATTTTTTAATAAAAAAATAAAAAATATTTTTCTGTATACTATATACTTACTTAGTGAAAGAGAGAAAATCATTATTATTGAAAATAAAAAAGAAATGAAAGTAATATATTTGTTATCTACATTCTACAATCCCTTATACCCCACATAAGCTTTTTTAATCGACTCTGGGTTTTTTTTCCATAATTTTCGGGCTATCCCCTTTGTTCTTGGGATAAATTAATCACAATTACGGAATTTGTCATTATGCGTGGTCCATCATACACTCTGCCGGCTTTTTCTTAGCATTTGGTTAGGCCAGAAATTCGCTATTAGTTGAAGAGGTGTATAATTCACACACTCCGCGCCATGATGATAATGGCGGCGATGACGATATTCAATTATTTTAGAACTTATTATTAAAAGAGTTTGTGAATGTTCCATTTATACCGTCCGTTTCTACAGTTTACACACAACTAAGTATTCTCTGTACTAACAACGTATAACACGTACGTAACGTATAAACAAGTGAGCATTTATCACCGCAGTAGAGCGCGTAATGACACGCGGCGCGAACTTCATTCAATCCCAGCCGCCATTACTGTTAAGCTGTACAGCGCTATGCTGCGCTGTGCTGTGCTTTATGTGCGAGGCGAACCTTTTTTTTTTTTGGTTGGGAAATCAACAAATGACTTCTCCCGCTCTGGGCGGAGCGAGAGGGCGTGTCAAACTTTTACCGACTAAAACCCACCCGTGTTCCTTCAGTTGCCTATTGCCAAGGTCCTGGTATCCCTTTCGGACTTTCCCGCAAAGAGCGAGGCGACCTACAAGTTGCGCGTGGGGACTCGTTGCAACAACAACTGTCCGGGGACAAGCGAACAACACAGTTAAATGGACTAGAGACGGGAAGTGTGCGCTAAATAGCATAAGCTACAAGTTTCCATTAAACTAACTAAATGGAAGTTTATAGCATCAATGTTTGGTGGATGGAAGCTGGAATAGTTACGATTGTATTAGATATAATGAATTAATGTTATTTATTTCTCAGCTTATGGTACATTGAGATCTTACATTAAGCACTGTTTCACACATACTACCATTGTTGGTGTAGAAATATTAAATAGAAAGAAAATACGTTTATTTGCGGCATATATGACGCTAAGAAAGGACAAATATACGCAAAACAGCCATCGCTCAGCTTAATGCTGCGACCCCATGCAAGACAGAGCCCCAGCGCTGGTTAAATAATAATTTTAAGTACATGCAAATCAGAACTACATAGGTATATTTTAAGAATCTATACTTATCTATACTAATCTATCTATACTATAATTATAAAGCTGAAGTGTTTGGTGGTTGAACGCACTAATCTCAGGAACTACTGGTTAATTGAATAGCCCATTTATCGAAGAAGGTTAGAGGCTATATAAAATCACGCTACAACCAATAGGAGTGGAGCATAAATGAAAAAATTTGCAAAAACGGGAAAAAATATTCCTTTTTGAGAGCTTCCGTTGCGTGCGCTGCGTAAACGATTTAAGTTACGAAAAAATCATGTATGATTTTTATTTTTTATTTATTTATTTATTTATTTATTTATTTAAAACACATACAACTATCATCACAGGCTTACCTAATACAATAGTGTAGTTATATTTAAAGATTAAACTTACAATTATTTATTACTACTTCGCACGGTTTTTACAACTTTAAAATTCGAGACTTCTTAGCCATATGCAACCTTAACATTAACGTATTATACATATCAACCTTCCGTAATAAATTCTCTAAACTATGGTGAAAACCTCATCACAATCCGTTGCTTGGTTCAGAAGAACAAGGACAATACACTACCTTGTGGAACACCAAAGGTAACGTGACGCTCATCTGAAACATATATCTCTTCTTTTTTAGTAGCTATATTGATTCTAGTTATTTCTGTCTTTTGCTTTCTATTGTCTAAATAAGATTGGATTAAATTAAGTACATTACCTCTTATTCCATAAGCGTCAAGTTTTTTAATTAAAATGTCATGATTTACGTAGTCAAATGCTTGCGTCATGTCGCAAAAGATAGTACATACAGGTGTTCTTTTGTCCATCTTTGCTTATAAAGAGGATTAAAAACTCATTACTGCCCGCTAAAAGTTTCTTATAGAAAACACCACCTTTGGGTGCACTTAAAGGCGAACCAAATCAAGCCAAAGTGTGATAACTGTGTTAACTGTGATAACTGTGATCCCTGTACAAAGTGTGATAAGTGAGTTTTAAAACTTTAAATTGTATTTTATTTGAATGAATTTAAATTTCAATTTACAACACGTGTTATCGCACTATGTACGGGGATAAACAGTCTCGTTTTTTAAAATTTCGCGCGTTTCCAGGATCTACTTTCGTTTGCCAGACTCTACCAGATATTACGATGCGATCGAACGGATGGTCGCAAGCAAGGGGGCGTGTTTTTAGTGGCCACACCGAGGTTCGAGTTGTGGCGAGTGTCACCAGTGACATTGATATAGATAGTCAAAAGTTTGAACTGATGTGTGCAGCTGTTTATATGCAAAATTGTTTTCTATTCACTTGTTGTGTCGTGTATATTCCACCGGGGGCTGATGACAATGAATATTTGTCGATGTTTTGCCTATTAGAGAAAATATGTATCAAATATAGCACTAATTTAATTATACTAGCGCCTCGTCCTCGAGATTAGTAATTTACACATGTAGTTACGCTAGTTGTCACCACTCATGCACTTAGTTGAGAAAAAACAATCTTATATTCTATTTTTTTTTTATCTATGGCAATTCAATTTGACATACCCAAAAAACTTTTACTTTTTTTTTACTTGTGGGTACTTCGTCCTGTTCCGCTCTCAGACGATGTCGCCAATCATTCGCATTCTAGTGCTCAACCACTCAACATTTATTTCGCGTCTTCGCACAGTTTGTTATAAAAATGCCGAAGCGTAAGAATTCTAGGTCTCGCGAAGAAGACATAAAAAATTACAAAAACAAAATAAGAAAGTTAGAACGCAAAATTCGTGATAGACAAATAAGTGCTTCGGAAAGTGTATCAGACTTGGAGGAAACTATTTTTCTACACGATGAGGATATTGGAACAGGTATTTACCTACCTACTCATTTCTAAAGTGATAACAATTTTCTTACCACCCTGTTTACGTATCTACGTATTTAAGTTATTTTAATGCAACCCGAACAGTCACTGGGGCTGTTTTAACGCATTTAAATACGGTTGTCGTTCCTTCCGCTGGGGATTGTAACCTAACCTAATAATCATTATGACTATGACTAATCTACAAACAAAAACGATGTACTTAGCTGAAATTTCTATTCTTTGTATAAAGATAAAAGATTATGATAATTATAAAAAATTAAAAATCATGGACTTATTTATGTCCACTTTTTATGTTTTGTAAGTTATTTAACTTACGTTTTAAAATTATCATATTTATGATAATTTCCAGATACCCCCGCACTGCGACCAGATGATTGGTTATTAGAATGGCCACCTGAAGATGAAATAGTTCAGGACTCGAATCAAACCTGTGAGCCTCAGCCAGGCCCTAGTACTTCCACGGATGTACCACCCGAAGAGCCTATGACTCATGATGTTAATATTCCTGATCTGGATACGGAAATTCTAGAAATTTTAGGCGATGATCCTGCTAACACTAACAAATACGGGCCTGAAATACGCAACGAACTTTCAAATCGTTTATTACACATTGTTAAAGACGGTCTGAATAAGGAAAATCGTAAAAAATTGATCTCCAAATATCTATTACCTAAAAATTGTATTCAACTTGATGCCCCTCAAATAAATCTGGAAATTAAGGCGGCAATTGCTGATACCGCAGTTAAACGCGATAAGGGCATAGAAAACAAACAGAAACAAATGTCTAGTGCAATTGCTTGTTTGGCCGACATCATAAATTCCCAATTAAACTCAAAAACAATAACCAATGACGTGCTGCAAAAATTAATGGATATAAGCAGAATTTTATGCGATTTACAACATGCAGATTCCATCACTCGTAGAAATTTCATTTTATTTGCCCTCAAAAATGACATGAAGGAACACCTTAAAAACACCAAGATAGACACGTGTCTCATCATCATCTGCCTAGCCTTTTCCCAACTATGTTGGGGTCGGCTTCCAGTCTAACCGGATGCAGCTGAAAGATAGACACGTGTATATTTGGTGAAAATTTAGCAGAGACATTAAAATCAGCAAAGGCTGTAAATAAATCAGGGATCGAACTTAAAGCCGAACTTAAAGACAAAATTGGCGCCAAGAATTGGCGCATGTACAGTCGCTTATAAAACGAAATGGATGTTTTTTCTACAACATATTGGTTTCTGCCCGCGGATTCACTAGCACCCATTTTATTTTAATTGGTATAAGTACTTATTTACAGTTATGTAAATATATAGGTACTAATCCAAACCAGAACTTATCTTTATGCAAAATGTCTACGTTAGTTATTTCTTTAAGTGGTTATTTAAACGAAGATGGGTTTACAGTAATTAGGTACTTATTTATCGAACCAACCAAAAAGTTAAAGTGAATCAGAATATAGGTACATTTTTATTTGCCGTAAGAGTTTTGCCCAATTTCAGTCTAAACTTAAAAAATAATCTATGTGGCATACAAACATATAAACATAATGTTATTAAAATAAATCGAAATCGCAAAAAATTCATGACCTAGTAGTAAGTATACATTAAAACAAAACATATAAATGAAAATCATTCCATTAAATATACAATAATAATAAACAAATAATAAAAGTAAATACCGTTCGAGACTGTACTTAAAACAAAACGAATGGGACGTGCACATATGCTAGAAAGAGAACGCCCGCCGTTCAGTCGTCCGCATATTCTGCTCGGGATGCGCGCGCATAGAATCCTATTGGCGCGCGTTTGTTCTGTTTTCAAAGAGTTTATAATGTTGATTAGAACAGGCAAAGGTCTCGAAAACATTCTGCCTTTCGTATAAAAGTTTTGCTTTTAATTAAATATCCTAACAGATTGTTATTACAATGTAATAATTATAAAAACCCAAATACCCCCCCCCCCCCTAATTCTTGGACCCTGCTTCCGGACCCTGGCGGACCTCAATTTTTTTATATTTTAATATGTTTTTACAAAAATATGTTTAAATGTAAATAGATAAGAAAGAAAATAAACAAACGAAATTAAAATAATAAATAAAAAGTCTTCCCTCCGTGACTCCTAAAGCACGCTAAGCCTTAATTAGTTACTAATTATTGAACTATAATTTCAATAATTGGATGTGTACTTTTATTGTTTTGCGTAAGTCAAGAAGGTTAGAATCATTGAATGCTAATGAAATATGACATTACTTGCGTGAAAAAAAAAACCTTGTACGGATAAAATGGGAAATCGATATAAAAACTAATAGTTTTATGATGTTTTTTATGCGGAGAATTTAAAGATTCGCATTACTAGATAAAATCATTATATTTTAAAAAGTGAATTATCAACATTAGAAATCTAAGTCACAGCCGACCAAATAGCGATACGGCGCGGGCGTATGGTCATTCTCCTTTATCGGAATAATTACGACTTCCGAAATTAAAGTAATTTTTCACTTTTTAGTGTTTTTTTTTTTGGAAGTCGATTGTTTTAGCTCGTGGCTAAGTAATAACAGCCGCACCGAGTCGATCCATCAAGTTAAGCTGCGCCTGCCGGGGTTGGTCGGTGGATGGGTGCCCATCTTTACATACCGAAACTCCTCCGTGCCTCGGAAAGCACGTTAAGCCGTTGGTCCCGGCTTTCATTCTGTGGATCTTTGACAGTTGTTACGGGTCGTCAGAAGCCCGAAAGTCTGACAACCAGTCTTACCAAGGGGTATCGTATTACCCAGTTACTGGGTTGTGGAGGTCAGATAGGCAGTCGCTCCATGTAACATACTGGTATTCAGCTGCATCCGGTTAGACTAGAAGCCGACCCCAACACAGTTGGGAAAGGCTAGGCAGATTGATTGGTTGTTTTTTTTTTTCTGAGTTATTTTGGACATTACTGACATCGGTGAGGGAAACCATGATGGGGAAACCTGAACTTGTAGTTAATAATTATAAGCCCGTAATAGCCAATCCATCTTGATCAAGCGTGGTTAAGAGGCGCCTTTTATTTTCTCATAGTGGGTGATGAAAAGTAGAGTGTATCTCTCGGGCGCAAAATATTTTTTTGGTTCGGGCGACGTACTCTGGAATCCCTCACTTCGTTCTGGATTCAAAAAAGCACCCTCGCCGTAAAAATATTATTTTGCTCCCTTATGATACAATCTACTATAAAGTAACACCAATCCTGAATGAGGCATAGTCTCGCTCCGTTTTAGGTTTTAATTTTTCGATAACAATTTCCGAGTCCGTTCCTAGTGTTTGTTTGATATGCTCCCTTATATCGTCCTCTGTGGTGTCTTTATTCAGCCTCCAAATATGTACAAAATTCCTACGTTCAACTGCTTTTAAAGAACTAATTGAGTTATTACCGCCTTTCTTTACCGGATTATTTCTCTTGCTGCTTTTCACTTCAATCCATTTATCATTGATATTTTCGGCAACCGCTGTATTTCTGGCCACCGCTGCGTAGGTAGCGCTCAGCTGAGCCGTCGCGTCGCCTTCGTAGGTATGAGCGACGCGGCCGGCAGCGGAGTCGCGCTCGCGGGGCCTGGCTCGACAACAGCGCGCGATAATGCGTCGTCGTTGGATTAAATACATCTTTTCCAAGTTCTTTACTAGTTTGATTATGTAAAGAATTGTGGACTAACTATGTACTCGTACAAGCGTTTGGCTGCGTGGTGACAATCCTTTCGTTCTTAAGAACTTTAATTTCCTCTTCCAAACAAGTGCACTTTTTATTAGCTACACTTAAATATTCTCTCAATTTGTTTATCTCTAAGACCAAAGTTGCTACTGAATTATTAATTTCTTGTATAAGTTTGGTTTCAATAGTATTCAATCTAGCAGATATTTCCCCTTTTAACATATCCGCAACACTCTGGATACATTCCATCATGTTAATTGCCGATGACGTAGTATTTTCCTTAAAATTAGTCTCTTCGCAACTTTTAGTTGATTCCTTTTCTATCAACTCACCTCCTGAGCGGGAGCCACGTGCCGGCGTATCATCTGTCACGCGTACACGATGTGATATATTCGAGCAGGAATCACACGTATACGAACTTACCAGCTGGGTTTTTTGCTCAGTAAATGTAGCAGAAGTAATATTTACACAGATATAATGGTATACTGTCTTACATCCAGTACATCTCAGGAGTTCTCCCAATGCATTTTATTTATTGCAAGCAAAACAAATCATTTTGAAAGTCCTCACTGCGCGAGTGAGACGAAGCTAAACGTTTATAAGCGGGAGTGAAAGAGCCAGATGCGCGGCTTTCGATATTACGCCCCGCTGTTTGCAACTTTTTTCGAGAATTAAATTGTCTCAAAGTCACAATATCCACATAAATTAACACTGTCCTGCACTTTATACGTGTATTATGACATTAACAGGTAATTTGTGGGCAGTTAATAGACTCTTACAAAATTATGCCGTTAATGAGGTACCAGGGAAGCCACATGTGCAGAAGGAATTATTGCCAAACTTCCTTGTCTTCAATGTAGTCTTTAATCTTATAATATGCTTATGCAATGCAATACAAGAACCCGACATAAATCGTTGAGCAGTTGCCCGCCAGACACAACACCCGTCTGGTCGGAGGATCCTCCCTTTTCTATGGTGGATGAGTGAACTTTACACCCTGTTCCTCATACCCCTAAAGTGCTAGAAAGCTGTTACTTGGCATGGTAATACATATTAATCACGCTGAAAAAGTGGAAAATAAAATCATGAAAAAAAAAAATATGGTTTAGGTACCTCCCCTGCACGTAAAGTGGGGATGTTTTTTTTCTCGTCAGCCGCATTGTGTTCGCTATCGTTGGAGAGGTCGTGAGTTCAAAACTATTGTGAGTGTGTAAAAACCATTTTTTGGATTCAGGGATCCGTGTGCTTTTTGCTCGAGTCAAGTGTATCCTCCTGTTCCAGCTAAATGGTTTTAGATGTGTGAACCAATTCACGGCAGTAGTATAACTGGTGTCAAACGACACTTAACGAAGCCGAAAGCCATGTTACGAGTATTCCCGTCATTGTCATCAATTTTTTTACTTCTTCAAAAAGGAGGAGGTTCTATGTTCATCTGTATTTTTTAATTTTTATATTTTCATCAATATTGTCGCCAATTGTGAACCGATTTACAATTTTTTTTTTTGTTAGGATTGGTGCACTCCCGAGGTGGTCCCTTATAAACTTTGTTCGCGTAGTTTTTGAGTTAGCTTCAATAATAACTTAATTTTCCCACTTAGTCTATGTAGACGACATTATATTTGACTCCGTCACTGTTATTTACATAGCAGGTAGTGGTATTCGAATTTGTGTGCGGTAGGTACCACAACTAAAAAGTTAAAAATACAAAATTGTTTATTAAAATAGTTTAAACAAAACAATACTTTTCTCTGCCCCTTTTTCCCAAACCCAACACAAAGAGGAGGCCTGCTGTGTCTCGTCGGGGTCGTCAGTTCGATTCCTAGACAAATAAACGCAACAGTGGATTTCGATACTAGTGTACCATTCAAAGAGTTTTTCAGATCAGCGTGTTCGCGATAACGGCATTCGATACAGCGTTTTTCAATTCAATGTGTTTTCGAACTGGCGTACCACCCGCAAACGAACTAGCATGCGTCGATACGACCGACGTTAAGGTGGATGCGCCAAGGTAGCCCGCGAAATTCAAATTTTCTTACGTTTTTTGCAATTTGCAGCTTTGCTGTTACACCGTTTTACACATAATTCTGTAAACCCATATTTGTTACGGCCGCTAATAATATTTAGATCAACATACAACCTGACACTGACCAGTTGTGCTATTCTGTAACCATCTCACCGTGAAAACTTAGGTGAAGTGAGCGTGGAGTGAGCTGTCATTGTCATCGATACCTACTGATGCTAAGGCAGTGATAGTTCACTCCAAGCTCACTTCACCTAAGTTTCAGTTTATCTGCTTAGTTTATCTAAGTTTATCTGGTCTTACATAATCGCTTAAGCGATTATGTAAGAGCAGATTTTATTGCACATCTAACTATAATAAGTTTTGGTGCTGTCGTGATATTGCCAATGTTGCGACTCCGCTACTGAATGTCGAAGTTTGAAATGTCGACGTATGTTAGTTCTAAAGTACAGGATCTCGATGTACGCCTGTTCGAAAGTTCACTGGAGCGAAGTATGCAAGGCCGACGTATCGTTAGTTAGAAAGCATACGAGTGCGAAGTACGCCAGTTCGAAATTACCCTGTTACGAAGTATGAAATGCCTCCGTACTGTTACTGGTACTCCTACAACATTATAATTAGAAAATTTGAATAAAAATAAATTTACTTCATTTTTTATATAGGGACAGACACGGATATTAGTAATTGTTTGTACCTATTATTATGATAAATATATTTAAACGGAAGTTTAACGCAACAATGATAAATAACACTATGTGTTTACTATTTTACATTACAAATAGACAATGCATTTTAAAAACATTAAGTTTACCAGGTACTTACTATATTTATTGCAAAATTATAGAAGAAAAAAATACAATTTTGGAGATTGATAGAATAAATGCTAATATAAAGAAACGTAAATACAGAAAATCATGCCATATCCTAAAAATCAGAGAACAGTTATTAAGAAGGATAACGTAGATTTATAAGAATACATAAGTGGTCTTGCGTACATAGCGTATATGAAGATTTAATTTTATATACAAAACTGAAATAAATTAAATTACTGATACTATAATACATATTTAATCTAAATGGTGTTTTAATAACATTATGTTATGTAATGCTCCAAGCGCATTTTTTTTGTTTGGTTCTGGTTTAATTTGTTTTTTCTTTTTAATAATGTAAAGATATATCTATTTATGAATGTGTTTTGTTTATTACCTATTACAATTGTTCCAATAGCGATAGTGTCGATATCGAACTCAGAAAGCATACGAGTGCGAATAGTCGTATTGCACTCGTATGCCTTCTAACTTACAGTACCTACGGAGGCATTTCATACTTCGTAACAGGGTAATTTCGAACTGGCGTACTTCGCACTCGTATGCTTTCTAACTAACGATACGTCGGCCTTGCATACTTCACTCCAGTGAACTTTCGAACTGGTGGACATCGAGATCCTGTACTTTAGAACTAACATACTTCGACGTTCAGTAGCGGAGTCCAATGTTGCACTGCCGCCCGCCGCGCTCCGCACCGCCCTGGTCGCGCCAGACGCTATTTAAATAAAAAAAATTGACCGACTTCAAAAAAAACAAAACAAAAAAGGGCTACTGTACTAAAAACCAAAAGACAAAAAGTACTTCTTTAATAATAAGAGGAAAATAAAAAAATTAAAAAATAACTTTAATTTCGGAAGTCGGTGTCTTTGCTTTTAATTTTAGTTTTTGGCCACCGACTTCCGAAATTAAAGTTATTTTTTAATTTTTTTATTTTCCTCTTATTATTAAAGAAGTACTTTTTGTCTTTTGGTTTTTAGTACAGTAGCCCTTTTTTGTTTTGTTTTTTTTGAAGTCGGTCAATTTTTTTTTAAAAGTTTTATTATTTTTCCATTTTTTGTGTAATTTGATTTTTGTAATCATGGGTAGACCAACTAAAGGAGCCACCCGCATGAAGAAAAACAGAATTAAAGAGACTAATACTGCTGAATAAGAACGCCTATCTAAGAATCGCAAACGGAGTGCTATGTCCGGTTCCCAAGAATCACCGTTAGCTTGTCATGCTAGGTTATCTCAGATGAGAAATTACATGCATTCTCATTTGTCACAGGAGTCGCCAAATGATAAGATCTGCCGACTCAATCTTATTCAAAAACGATTAAGTGGCGAGTCGTCTGAACAGCGCAAGTATCGTTTAGATGTTATACAAAACCGGCTGGCTAATGAGACTCCCGTGCCTTCTCAAGAATATAAGGGTGAACACTATACATTTGCTTACACTGTATAGTTCCCCTCATCATCATATTATAAGGTGACCATAATCAGATCTGTAATGTCACTTACAACCTATATGGTTGCAAAGTTCTTATCAATATAAATGAATTAAGTCCAAACACAAGGTAATTACTGTGAACCGTTGAGGAGTTCCGTTAATCGTCCTTCGTCTTCATCATCAGACCCTTAACGACAGTCACAACCCATCCAAGTGTAAGGTTCTTATCAATACAAATTAATCAAGCCCAAACACAAGATATCTGCTGTAAACCACTGAGGAGTTCCCTCGACTGTCTTTCGTCTTCATCATCAGACCCCTAACGACAGTCACAACCCATCAAAGTGTAAAGTTTTTATCAATACAAATTAATCAAGCCCAAACACGAGGTATCTGGTGTAACCCATTGAGGAGTTCCCTTGACTGTCTTTCGGCTCCATCATCAGATCGACTCCAGGCCTTCATAAAATTGTAGTGCTGTAAAATACTTAATGAATAAATTAAGGAATGCACTAGTTGCCCTTACGATTTTTGAAAGTTCCCCTCGATTTCTCTAGGATCCCATCATCAGATCCTGACTTGGTGACAATGGGACCACCTCAGAAGTATAAGCTTTTGAACAAAAAAAGAATTTTTTAAATCGGTTCACAAACGGCGGAGTAATCGGGGAACATACATAAAAAAAAAAAAAAAAAAAAAAAAAAAAAAAAAAAAACAATCATCCCGAACATAGTACCTCCTCCTTTTTTGAAGTCGGTAATAAAATAAGATACATGGAGCGGCTCGCTACAAACGTAACATAATTTCATACATATGTATGAGTGGATTCTTTCGTTAACACGATAATCATGTTCGTTTATGCCAAACCTCGCCCCCCGCCTCCTCGGCTCCCGCTCCGCTAACATACCGCATAATATTGTAACGAGGTATCACAACGTTTGCTGCGTGTCTACTCGCGCGCGATATCACACGCGCGTCCCATGACACTCGTAACCGCACAAAGCAACGAACATAATATTTCGCACTCACGATTAAATAAAATAATTAAAAATAAATTGCAATTCTTTGATATTTATGTAATAATTTGTAAAGTTAATAGAACCACAGCACTGTAGCGTTTGTTATGCTTTAAGAAATTAGAATTACTAACTCTACCTAGTCTATATATGTATATTAGAAGTAGGTTTATTTGTTAAAATACACTCTGACCGCTTTATTAAATCCATAGAAAATAAAAAAATCCTTTCAAGAGATCCAACCCGACTGGCTGTCACAAGATGTAGAAGCACACTCTTTCAGAACAATTGTTACAATTTACGAGTATGTCTGTCAAAATCTATAACCAAATACCCAAACAGATCAGAGAGCTGCCACTAAATCACTTTAAAAACAAACTTAAGAAATGGCTGTATTATAATGCGTTCTATACTATAGATGAATTCTTAAATTATAAGCAATATTTGAAATATGATCTCACTAGTAATAGAAATAGAATGTAATTGTCATTATCATGATGTATCATTGTCATGATCTCAATAGCAACAATGGTTTTTCGTATAAGTATTATTTTATTACCTATAAGGTATTAAGTAAGCAAAATATGTGGAACTTCTAATATTTAAGACCTTTTATGTACCATATTTTATGCAAAATAAAAATATTCTATTCTATTCTCTCGCTCACCTTTTAACAATAAATAATAGAAATCTGTCGCTCATTAGCATTCTTATCTTGAAACTGTGCAATATAATAAGAGACAGTCTGAGTTTATTCACATTTTGTGAGGAATATAGCGAGTGCACTGTTTACATTGTACAAAATAATGACAGTTTAAAGGAGATGACCAGTTTCTGCCTTCGAATTCGGGAACTTGTACAGGATTACAGTTTATACACTAAGATTTAAAAATAAAGATCTAATTTAGGTTCCCTATTCATTTGCATACAATTTTAAGACATAACATGACATGACATGGCATACTTTTGTTTAGCCGAACAATATTTACGCATATCAGCTAACGCATAATTATTTTAAGCATAATTGCTCCAATCATAATAGTGTATAAGCATAACATTCAAAAGCATAAACATATTTACGCATAATGACATTAAACCATAATTTTTATAGGCATAAGAAATACGCATAATACTTAACTCCAACAAAATTAGACACTACAACACATTTTCATACAACAAGCATACACCATACATGCAGCATGCAAGCAAGCATGCAAAATGCAGCACGCATAGTTTCTGTCACGGCTCCGGCGCGGCGGCGCTGCGGGGCTCCGGCGGTCCCATGCGAGCTTATCGTCGCAGATGTGTTTCACGCTCACCACCGCGGCTTCGGCTTGCTGACCGGCTTCGCCGGCCAGCCTCAGCCGTGGCGGCGAGTGTTAAAACCACCTGCTCCTCAGCTCGCGGGCCGCCTCACCCCTTCGCGCCTACGTGATTTTAAATAAAACTCTAGGGGTAGGGCAAACAAGACTACGTGGAGTCGGTTTTGCAGCGATTCGTTTCTCGCACGCCGCTACCGCAGCATGCTATGGATTTCGTTCATTAGTTGTTACAAAAATCGGTGAAACAATCTTTAGGTATTTGAAACGGTAGGTCTTTAGACCG
The DNA here is from genome assembly GCA_949152455.1 of Lithophane leautieri. NCBI lineage: Eukaryota > Metazoa > Arthropoda > Insecta > Lepidoptera > Noctuidae > Lithophane > Lithophane leautieri. The sequence goes on from OX424467.1 coordinate 18,801,517, forward strand.
TTTCAAATACTTAAAGATCGTTTCACCGATTCTTTTGACCGTGATACCGGGACCTTGGCAACAGGCAACTGAAGGAACACGGGTGGGTCTTAGTCAGTAAAAGTCTGACACGCCCTTCCGCTCCGCCCAGAGCGGGGGAAGGCATTGGATGATTTACCAACCTCAAAAAAAAAGAAAAAAAAAAAACTTTTTGACCGTAGTTATCTTGAAAATAGTTAGACTAACTTAGGTATTATAATACGTAACCAGTTTTAGGGGGTCACAGTTCTAACCTTTTTTTTTTTTTTTTTTTTTTTTTCCGGGGTGGAAAATCCTCATGGATGTCCTCCGCCCTGGGGTGGGCGGAGGGGTCTGTCAGACTCTTACTGACTAAAAACCACCCCGGTGTTCCGACTCACACCTACGCCGGGGGTCGCGGGAACGTAAGAATCTTCCGCAACCCCCGACTGGTGCCGGCCCGCCGCTGCGGGCCTGTCACAGTTCTAACCTAACCTAACCTAAATCACCTAACATTATTTTTGTAATAAATACGTAAAAATAACTTAACTTTGTTTCCGTTATTCCCATAATTTTTTATGCCTTAACACTGTTATGCTAAAAGTAATTACGCCTAGTAACATTATGCGAATTAAAATTATGGCAAAAAAAATTATAAAACAAGACAATTATGACAAAAAAATGTATGCTAAAAAAAATTTATGGCAAAGTACGTTTAGACCAAAAAAAAATGCCAAAATCTTTATGCTAAAGAATATTAGGAAAAAAAACATTATGCAAAAAAAGGGGTCCCTCTAATTTATCATGCGCCACCTACTAGGTCCGTTGTTAAAGTGCCAACATTACGGCATAGGAACTATAATGATGAAACGCACTCTATTAGTACTTCCCGATTTCAATGTTCCATTGTATCCATAATTTATTTATTTATTACTTTAAGCACATAAATGTACAGAGGCGGACTTAATGCCATAGGCATTTTCTACCAGTCAACCTTTGGGTGATGCAGAGACAAACAGTGGTAGGTGCAATAGCGAAAATTGTGGAATAAATATTATTTAAATACGTTAACCTATTAAAAAAAATATATATATATATATATGTATAATAATTATAAACCTAAATATATATAATTATAAGAACAAATAAATACACATAACTACACGAATATACTAAAACCAATAAGACAAACAATGGGAAAACATTACCGTTGTGATGATACTGCCAGCTTCTTGCGAATGTGCTCTCGAACTTTAACTTTAAAGGATAATCGGTTGGTTACCATCCTGATTTCCACGGGGAGCGCATTCCACAGAGAGATAGATTGAACGAAGAAGGAAGAGTGAATGAAGTCAGTACGGTGAGTGGGACAATGAAGAAGACGATTACTTGATGAACGTAGATTTCTACTGTGGTTGGCGCAAATGTACTGAAAGTGGGGAGCTAGATAACTAGGGGAAGAGGGAGAGACAAGAAACGAAAACAAGGTGGTTAGCGCCCTTTGCTCTCTGCGCTGACGTATGGGCAACCACTTTAGAAGCGATCGATGCGCAGAGACGTGGTCATATTTACGCAGATTGAACACGAATCGAATGCAATTATTGAGAAGGCGGTCAAGTTTGTCGAGAAGATCTGCATTCTGGTCATAGTAGCACACATCACCATAATCGATGATAGGGAAAATTAAGGACTGCACAAACATTGTCTTCGTACTCAATGGCAATAAGTTTTTCAAGCGGTACAGAGTCCGCAGCGTTCCAGTAACCTTCTGGCTGACCCTAGCGACTTGAGTACGCCAGTTTAGGGTACTATCGATGTGCAAGACTAGGTCCTTCACGTCATTGCTAAATGGAACGATCATACCATTGAAGAGGATTGGTGGCACGGTTGTAGGTACTATCCAACTTAATAATACTTCGAGAACTCCCAATGATGATCGCCTGACACTTTTTAGGGTTTACTGCTACCCCAAACCTATCAGACCAGGTTTTAATGGCTATCAAGTCCCTGTTTAATTTTTCTATTACGTCAGGGATTCCATCAACCCTCCCCTCACAGTACAACTGCAAGTCATCCGCATACAGATTAATCATCCGGTAACCATAATAAGCTACACATAGTATAGGAAAAATAAACTAAAAACGAGTTATTTTTAATCAAGAGACTAAATGACATGGAATATACAGGAAAAGTTTTTGACCAGTGCGCAAATTTTTTTTGGTGGTTCAATATCAGTAATAGAACACATTTCCATTATTTATTCAATACTTTTTTTTGTTTTTTTATCCTACTTAAAATCAGCAAAATATGGACACAAACTATTCGTAATAATATCAATGGGCGCGTGCGGCGGCCGGCGCACAGGCGGCGGTGTTGCACGGGGGTGCAACCCCCTCCCGGGCGGCGCCGGGCGCTGTGGCCGACAGTTCGCTCATCGCACGCGCTGTCGTGTGACGTCGCGTCTACTCGCTTTCCCGCGCAAGGGCCGCGCCGCACGTGTCGTGCTTGTACCTACCGGTCACGATGTCGGACTTCAGTAACCGCGAGTTTTACGAGATGGTGCGAGTGTATGTACTGAGTGGTGAAAGTTTGCGAGCAGCTCGCAGAATGTATGCGACGGAGAGCATACCTCCTTAACCCCGCGGTCCCTAATGAAAGGACCATTTTAGCGGCCACTCAAAGGCTGCTTGATCACGGACAGTTCAGAACCCCGAATCATGCACGAGGGTCTGGCAGACCCCGACTGGCGATCGAAATTGAAGAAAGCATTTTTGATTTCTTTGAGCGAGATCCAAGGGCCAGTAACCCACGTAAATACCTACGCCGGCGAATCGAGCGAGCGCACAGCTGATAGGTAGGTACTTTCGCGCGTTCCGCTTCGCCGCGCGCCGCCGGCGCCGGTTAGCCATACAACCACTTTTAAAATAAACATCTTTCGTTAACGATTTTTTTATTTTTTTGTATGAAGACGCATTAAAATAAAAAAATTATGTTTAATAAAACTGGTTTAAGCTTAATATGTCAAAATTTCCGCAGCGGATAAAAACTTTTCCTGTATAATGCATGTTTTGTTTATAATTAATTTGATTTATTTACACGCCTACAGGTTAGGTTTTTATTGACATTTGTGACGATCGAACACCACAATAATCACTGTGTATAATAGTACATTGTGATACGAGTGTGCTCTATTGGATATTACAGTCGAGGCGGTATTACTTTTCATCGGTAAGTAAAATAAGTATTTTATTAAGAATAATTGCAGGGCTCAAGCTAAACTGGTTGATTACGTAAATGGCACAAAAAATGTACACCGCGTTGATGTCTTTTTGAAAAGTCCCTTTCTCTCACTAGGATATTGCAATAAGTCTGTTCCTTTCTATGTGCACTTATACTGTAGAGTGTTGTGACAACTTCAAAATAAAGTCTATCTAAGTCGATAAATATTACGATATTTCCTAATGGTAAAAAAGTAACATTAAGTACTTAATGTTTACATTTCAGATTTCAAAATGTTCCGTAACTGAAAGAAAAGTGGATTAATGCAGTTCTCAGGGAAAATTGGTTTCCAAATAAATATAGCATTGTCTGTTTAAGGCATTTCACAGCAGATTAAAAATAAGTAATAGCAATGTCAATCCCTGTCGGATAGAACAATAAATTCTCTTAAAGGGCCGGCGGAGCTTCGATCGCAACTACGAATCAAGTGCTACAAATGTTACGCTAGTGTGCCTGTCGGAGCGATACACACAGCTACCATGAACTGTACGACCACGCACACATTTTCATTGATATGACATTTGCTTGACGCGATAGCACTACTGGCTATTGAAAATGTATAATAAATTTGGGTATGTTCCGTAATACCAAAAATGATGAATGAAAACTTAAAGTTTTCCATTTTTTTTTTCGATAGTTTGTAACTTGATAATATAGGCTATGTTTCTGCTGAAATAATATCACAAGTATTGTTGTTTATAATACAGAAAAAACAACATGAAAACATGTCATTTACGCTGTAAAAATGTGCGAAATTCAATTCGCTGCAACTTCATTTTAGTTAGGTTTTTTGGAAAAAAAAAGATGTAGGAACCTAGATAAATACTGTCTCAATCCGAATAACAACACACTATGGTGGAAATATGCTCAAATTGCAAATGATTTAGGTATTACGTTTGTATGGAGAATTCATCCGTCGCCGTGTTCTTAAGTGAAATTCAAATTTAAATAATTTATTGTTCAATTAGGATTGTAATCGTCGATTTTATCGATATCGATATTATTGTTGCAAAACTGACTTGTGCATCACTATGTTTGGAACTTTCGTCCTAACATTGTTGCATCGGCTAATCACAACCGCTTTATTTTCTTCGTCCCCCGGCCCGCAGTAGTGAGTCGTGTGCCTAGACGAAATCGGTCTATCAGCTCTCAAGTGGTTTAATTCTCTTTGGTTGCTAGGTACTGACCATCCGGAGTTTCTTTTAAAAACTTCTATGTCGGTTGGTGACAATACTTTAAATTTTGTATTGTATAATAATAATTAACCACACAACGAAAACGATAATAAATATTTATGAAAAATGGCGCTCTGGTTTTTCCATAGGTGTAAATAAGGGCACTGGCAAAACCGTTAGACGGCCTATACAAAAAAAAATGATTTGAATAAGAAAAAAAAATTATATATTTTTTTTTACTGTATCTAAACTTACCATGGTGGAGTCAAATCTATTCATTATTATTGACGCTCTTCTCCACTACGTGAAATCGACATTTTTAATAATGATTTTAACCACACAACAAAAAAGTTAACAAATATTTATGGAAAATGGCGGCTGGTTTATTTTTTCCGCTAGCTATGAGCGCTCGGGTGTAAATAAAGGCACTGGTAATACCCCTGAACAGCCTATATAAAAATATAATAATGTTAATAATACATAAACATATAATACGCAAATGGGGTTAGGGTAGTGAACAATATAGACTGAAATAGTCACAGACGATATAAACCCTTATTTAATAGTACAGAATAACAGAGATTAAATCCGCGCGAACGTGGTGGCACACGGGCATGCTAGCGCGGTTCGTCGGAGCGGGTCAAGTGGGCTGCGTGTCTTACCGGAAAAAACGCAAGTCTCTGCTCGGGTGTAAATAGAGAATGCTCATTTATTAGTAGGATAGTTCATACTAATTCAATGTATAGTGTCCCACAGATGTTTAGTTATGGTAGAAAAAAATCCCATGGGATTTTTTTTTGCTGATGGTTCTTTTTTTTTAAATAAACACTTGCCTTTGAGCGCTTGTCTTTGGTAAAAAGCTTCACCAAAAACAATTTCTATTGGATACAAATTCCATGCTGCCATGATAGTACTAACTAATTCCATACTGCCATGTCATTACTCCGACTAGTAAATAGTTTTACCGCACTAGTGCGGTAATATAAAGTAAAAAACACGCTTCCATAATACACTGCTTTATGAACCTAAAAGCGGTTCAATAAGAGCCACTTTACGAGCAAGTGTGTTGAAAAGGACTGTTATATCTTTGACAATGCATCTGACATTAGTGGCAGGACCAAAGGCACAATATATTATGATAGCAATCTTTTTCATAAAATCCCCAATTATTCGATTCGAGTCAAAGCACGAAAAATCGAATCAAATTTTTTTTTTTTTTTAATTGATATTTTATTATACCCTTTTTAACTGTGTTTGATTAATAATAACATAACATAACATCACGCTTCTCATCCCTGAATGGAGAGGTGTACCTATACGTATACACCCTCATTTCGCTAGTTATGTTGTAAGTCCCGTGCAATAGGGGGCGAGAATATTGCCATCAACCGGGCACAAATCCGGACTCCACTTGCTACTGAGATATTCCAGATGGACAAACCCAATAACACTTTGCCTGACCCGGGAATTGCACCGAAGACCTCATGCTCAGCTGTAGCTGAATACGTGCTACAGTGCTTGTGACTCTAGACCAACGAGGCAGTCAAATGATTTCGATTTTAGTGTTTTAGGTTCGAGAAAAAATCGAGTATCATTTGTCGATCTCAGATTGCCATTCACCATACCTACATGTGCATCCGATCTTGGCGTCACGTTGTGTTCACATGTTCGTTGTATACTGTGCGGTTATTGTGTTCTATTTCTAACGACCATTGCTATTCTTTACGAACTGATATCTTCAAAGCCCGATTACCATTGCTATATAAAAAGGATACATCTGTTTTGCTCTACGATTCGATTAAAGGCATATTATGTCAATGCTAGCCTTACCCCAGCAAGCAAGACTTGCCCGGTGGTTGAATAATTAGGTATGTACTTAAACTACATTGGAACAATACTATTTAACAACAAGACAGCAGGTATAAAGTCTGACACAGCGGTTCGATTACATGTGAGCCAACAAAACTTAATAAAGCAGCGTTTATTTGGGAAAAAGGGTGGCAAAGCATCAGCAAAAACCCTGATGTTGTGGATGTCTATGGGCGGCGGCGATTGCCTCATAGTAACTATAAACGTTCAAATTCAAGTCGCAATCTCATCTCAGGGACAATCAATGTCAACAACTTGTCTTAAACTCCATAACCACAACACCTAGCGCCAGCTCATGTCGAAAAACAGAGTTATTTTGTGAATACTTATCTTTATTTTTCTGTTTCCTGATCTTTTAGACTCGTGAAACTTTTTTATCTGGAAACTGCAGAATACAAAAATTGCAAAAATAAAACAATATTTGCTGCACATTGAATTCGACACCTAAGCAGGCGCCCATATTCCCACTGGTCATATCCTTTTGACGCGAATGTTCAGAGTATGTAGTTCATGTTTATGTAGTAACGATGCAGAATATTTAGTTAGGTTAAATAAAATTGCTTTACGTATAAATTCGTAGGTCGATAGTGAAATTTCCCTGGGGCGGTCTGCACGAGGCGCCTTAGAAGCACGTAATGTACTTGTACATTTTATTATGTATGCCTACAGAGCGTGGTGCGATTCCGTGTACGAATAATGTTCCGCGCGCTGCTTTCTATTTCTTCCCGTTACTTACGCACCTACATAATCATGTCAATCCATGAATGATAAACGTGGCTAGCAAACGTATGCACCTGGTTCAGTGATCAAATTCAAATTTTCAAATTCAAAATCTTTATTGCGAACTAAGTGTACAGAATTTGGAGATGTTAACAATAGGTAGGTTCTTAGAACTTAGTTGCCTGTTAAGGCATTGCAATTTAAATAGTTATGAATATTAAGTTAATAATTAAACATTAAACATACTCAATATTCCAGTTTTACAGTTTGCATTGTATTATATTAAATAACATTATTCATACATTTTATATTATCTTATACTATTCTTATAATTTATATCACATTATAATAGTACCACAATTATTTTAATATTAATTCAGTATTTTTCTTCAAGGAATTCTTTTACGGAGTAATATGCCTTTTTAACCAGGAAGTCTTTTAGCTTCCTTTTAAAAATACCAATTGGATGTAGGTTCTTAATGTCTAATGGTAACTTATTATATATTTTTATGCTCATACAAAAAATACTATTGCTATAATATACTGCACTGTGGGATGTTTTATTGCGTAATATATTTTTATGTGTACTGCTTGTTAGTGTGTCATAGCTACTGATGTTTGATTTAACTAAAATTGAGGCCTCGTAGATATATAAAGCCGGGAGGGTTAATATCTTGAGGTTTATGAAATGAGGTTTACATGAATTTGTTTGGTATTTCCCACATATTGATCTAATACACTTTTTTTGTGCCTTGAACGCAATTTCTTTATTAGTTGAGTATCCCCAATAAAGTATCCCATAAGATAGAGTGGATCCCACATAGGCATGATAAGCACTAAGTAGTGTGGTTTGGTTAGATACTTTTTTGAGCATGTAGAGGGCATACGAGAATTGGCATAATTTGCTACATACACTATTTACATGTGTTTTCCATGACATATTAGAATCTATATAGATACCTAGAAATGTTGTACTTGTAACCTCAGATACAGTTTCATTATTGAACTTAATAGATAGTGGAATTGATTTTGCGTTTTTATTCTTGAAGATCATGTAATGGGTTTTTAAGATTTATTTTTAGGTTATTTGTTGTAAGCCAATTTATTAATTTAGATAGGGAATTATTTATTTCTAGTTCATGATTTTTATTTTTGTTATTTGTGAAAAGAGCCGTACTATCATCTGCAAATAAAACCATAGGGTGCCGAATAGCGCTAGGTAAATCATTTATATAAATGAGAAATAGTAGTGGTCCTAGTATTGACCCTTGAGGAACACCATATTTTATATATCTTGAGCTCGAAGTGTATTCACCAAGTGTTAATTGCCTCCAGCGCTCATTAGCATCTCATTGAATATTATCGTATTTTGAAAAATATACAGGGTGTAAGGGACAGCCCTCCACAAATTAACAGGGGACATGAAGCTTCTTATTTTGAATCATATTCCACCGGAAAATTTCAAAGGAAAATTTTCATTTTTTTAATCGGTTTTTCAGTTACTATGCCTTTATTTCAATGTAAAATTACATTCTCAGTACGTAGCACTCCATTTAATTAAAGAAAACCGCTAAAATAAAAAAAACAGCAATGGATGTTGAAATACTCTAACGAACGACGTGTGAAATCAGCTGTTCACTTTTTGCCTAGCTACAAAGTTCATCAGACTAAGCGCACAGGTACTATTCCCAAAATACTCCCAATAGACGCTCCGATTTGTGTATAGCTGCGTCCCTTTCGGTCAAATAGTCGGCGTTTGCCTAATTTCAACAGTATTGCCAACTTATTAGACCTCAATTCCAGAGCGAAATTGTTAGAACTAACTTGATTCACTTTAAACCGAAGAACTCCTTTATTGATAAATGCATTCTTTGTGCAATTAATTTCTGAAGAAAAAACGTCAATGTGCTCTTGAGTATTCGTATCGGCAACATCAGTTGGTTTGTGTCGCAGTGCGCGGCAGTGTCGCTGTTGTTGAGCCGCGAGCGCATGTCAGTGAGCCTCGCTCGCCCAGTCGCGTTGTGATGTTACGCTTAAGTGTCGTCTTCGTTAAGTACGCTTTTGGATTTATTTTTATTGTAGTGTTGTGTAGTTGTGTGAGAAATGGCTACATTTAGTGATTTTGAGTATGAACAGTCGTGACCTCAGTGGAGGCCACTTCGAGCCGTACCTACCTCATACGACCGGAGCGATTCTAAGGTATCTAGGATTAATTTTCTTTAACTTATTTTTTAACCTGTGTACCTGTGTACCCCCTCAGTAGGGGACGCGGCGAGGGGGGTCGGGGCTTTGCCCCTTACCTATGGAAAAAACACGGTGATTAGCTACTGCGGGCACCTCACTGTGTGTGCCTAGTAGGGCTTGTGTTCTCTTTACTTGTACATAAGTCGGCTATCTGCTGAATTGGTGGCTTTCGCTCGTCGCTCCCTCCCCGCCACCCCGTGGCGGTGCGGCTGATAGCTCGCTGCGATGCCGATAACAGCGTGCGTTTTGCCACGGTAACGATACATTGCGTGTGAGGTAATAAAACAAATCAGGTTTTTTAGCTTCCCACAACGTTCCTGAAATAATTTCGTGTACCGGTCATCTTAGTATGATATACTGAATTCACTCCATCAGTCTGCGGAGGGCTGTTTCTTACACCCTGTATGTGCCCCCCGTCATACAAGGTTGGTTACAATAAATATTTAAAGCGTAGTTCACCACGTAGCACTGAAGCCTATCGCGTAGTATCGTAGCTATAGCCACGTAGCATCGCAGCTTACAGCGTAGCACGGTAGCTACCCGCGCGACACGTACCGTAGCTTACTTCGTCTCACCTTAGGTACTGCGTAGTACCGTAGCGTACCGCGTAGGGCCGCCATTCGCGATGCACCGTACAATTAACAAATACCGTGCGTTCTGCAGACTGCCTGTAGGTCAAGTCAGCCTCAAAAAGATAACATACTTACATCGTCAAGAATTCATTTGATTCATTTGCGTTTCATAATACTGTATCAATGTCTGCCCGATGTGTGATATGTTTTGTGGCTACACATTGATACAATGTTACGGAACAAAGGTTGTAGACAATTAAATGATAGTCAATGTACACATCTTTTTGAGGCTGACGTACATGTTAAGGAACCATTGTGCGAGTACGTAGCTACTAATAATACATTCTAAAGGAATTCCAATTACCGGGTTTTTGTAACATTTTGATCTTTAAAAAAAACATGTGCCCGCAATAGTAACAATGCAGAACAGTACTGTACACTGTACAGTGGATATTATTTTATTGCGTTGCATCTTTCTCACCGACGATAAGGCTCATTGTATAATTGAAATACAACTTAGTTCGCCGTTTGTCTAATGGCCGAGTTTGTTTAACAAATAACTGAGTCGAAATAAACAATAGGTAAGCTCTCAGTTACAGCACTGAACTGAACTCACTTTGGAGTAGGTAAAGTTCTCTACACGTTACCGTACAATAACGACGCGAGTTCTAATAAACATTTGACACTTAACAGCACTCGCGCCCACTGCTATATATGACGTCACGGAAATTTACTGGATTTTTTAACCTTGCCCATTTTTTCCCCTGCGCACACTCCCCCTTTGCATGTCAGTGTAACACCGCAACACGCACTCCGCTCCATACATCACGTATTGTATAGACGACTAAACAGAGCCAAAAGTGGGACACGCCAAATAAAACAGATGTCAACATGAATAGAGCCCAGAGGGCCGCGAGAGCCAAAAGAGCCGAGAGGGCTGAGCTGTACCGATGAACCACTCATTGAATACTTGTCCATGGGAGAAGTGGCGCTCCAAAAAAGGTATTTCAGATAAAAAAGTTGTTGCCTAGCCAGGTACCTAGATAACGGAATTTGTTTAATAAGTAATCTAAATCTAAAAAGGCACTTGTTCCCATTTGAGAGAAAAAAAAAATTATTTATTTATTACAATATGGAAGACTTACAGCTTAAAACGACAAAAAAAAATCTTGTGTTTGCGATTGAAAAGCGAGCGATTAACCTTTAGCTAGTCGCGCCAAAATAATCATACTGTTAGTCACCTGGGGTCTGTGCGGATTCCAAAGTTTATTTGTGAATCAAGGTAACAAGGTAGGTGTAATGCCTACTCTCTAATTCCATCAACGTAGAGGTACGGGTCCGTTCAAAAGTAGTTCGAAACTTTGGAGTGACCCTACACCCGATGAATTAACTTTTTTGAACAGACAAAAACACAGTGGGTGTAAAGGTTTGTACATTGAGCGGCAATCGTGCGTGGCTGCCGCGCTGCGTTTGGACGACTGCCATGCGCGAACGTTCTGTTTACCTGCAGCGCACAAAGATTTCTAGCAAATATTCATCAGTAATTGTGTTTGGACGAATTATAAGCAGAACTACGACACACGCAATCGCTTTCTTGCCAACTGAAGTGCGCGGCGTGTCTCGAATATGTCCACACTAGAGCGAGGCAGAAATGTGTCCTGCAAATGCCGCGTGTTGCTGCCGCGGTGCGGTTTAGTCGTACGTATACGTAAACAAACAATCCGAACTTTAGGAAAATCATTTTTATTATTAATTATGATAAAATAACTTATTATACTAAATTGACTAAAAAACTAAAAGGACTAACTAACTATACCAATAAATACAACTCTCTTAGTTAAAAGTAACTATACAAAAATAAACAATTAGCTAGAATATAGCGTCGAAAAATTCCTCCGCATCGCTGTCGGCTGGTAATGTACCCAAGAGACTGGACGCATTGCCACGTTGTATGGCAATGCTTATCCTCTGACCAAAGTAAAAGCCAGCCCTTGGGTCACGGGAAGTGTCAAAAAGCCGTTTGGAGATTTCATCAAACAAGCTATGAGCACTCGGACCCCACGGCCCTAGGGTTTCAACCCCAAACGGCTCGAATATATAATTGGCTATAAGGCTGTTATACTTTCGCCGCTTGAGGTTTTCCGCAGCCGCAGCGCCAGCATAGCACGTCGAGCCAGGAAGATCGGATGGCGCAAGAGTATCGACACATGTTGCGTCCCACACTAAAGGCCTACCCACCTTCCATGGGAATAGGGACATGCCGTCCGGTCTCTTGCCATCGTTGCGTACCAAGCCATTGGGTTCTAAAACAGCTGGAACGCCGGCGGTGACAAGGGCTCGTCGGATGATGTCATTAATTTCCGCGTGCCGCGCTAAGCGACCCGCACTTCGGCTGCAAGACAGGCCGTGGTGTCCGAGGCTATTGACAACTTCACCGCAGTGACAGCGATGAGGAGAACAACACGAGGCTCCTAGTCGCAGGGCAGCAGCGATGCGGAAGGTAGTGTCGTCGAACAAAGTTCCAAGGTTCGATGACGGTAGTGCATGAAGCCACAGTCCCGACTCCCACTTACCCACAGTCAGCAGGCGCGCACGCTCCGCAGTAGTAGCAGACGTGTCAAGTAAGTTGTTCTGTACTACTCTGCAGAGCGGCTCATCCCACCGTCTCTGGAAAGATGGATTGTCGGGCGGATCTGAATTCGGGCAAGCGAGTCTCCAGGCATCTATAGCCTCGGTGAGGCACGGCACGTCATATTTAATCAGTGTAGAAGCTAGGATTTTCCTGATAAATTTTTCAGTACCGTGAACCGAGGATATGAAAGCCGGTGAACTAATATTAGAAATTTTGCGGACGCCGAGGCCTCCCATACGAATGGGAAGAGTAGCTTGTGCCCAAACTCGGTCGTCCATGGCCACATTTAAGATCAAAGTTAATGTATGACGGATAATTTGGTCCATTTTATCTAAAAGATGAGTGTGCTTTTATAAATGGGAAGCGCGAAGGAAATATGTTAATTTAGGGCCGAAACAGCAGTAACGGATTAAGGTTATGGCCGAATGCATGTTAATTTGGAGCAATCTTTCCGAAACGTCATTGAAATTTTGAAAATTTTATTCCTCAATAAAAATGGGGAAGGAGTCCTGAAAGATAGGTGACTCAAGGAGGCGAAGAGAGTTTTTTTCGATAATTTTGATCTCTGGGGCTATTGCGTTAAATTTGGGAAGTGTCTGGTGTCTGTCAGTACTATCCGCTAAGTATAGTTCACATTTCGAAAGGTTGAGTTCAAGGTCAATGGAATGGAGTTCATTTTTTAGGAATTTAAGGTCATTCAAAACAGTTTCTACGTCGCCTCCCAAAGTTCCATCATCGAGGTACCAAACATTGAATTTGGAATTTAGCCGTCGAATAATTGGGTGAATGGCTAAACTAAAAATCACTGGCCCGAGGGGGTCACCTTGTTGACAGCCATCCGAACTTGTTGGGATTTTTCGTGCGTTTGCGTTCAATGCGATATCACCGGAATACGACCTATCCCAACTAACATTAGGCGCTAATATAAGATTTAGAACAGATATATAAAAGAGCTAAACAGATCCTAAGGTCATCAACAAGTGCTATCACATGGGAGTTATAGCCAGCTATAACTCCACTATACCCCTGGATTGGGCACAAATTATTATGGTCTTAGGTTCCACTATAGCGATGTAGTGGAGTTACAGACTGAATTTAAGAGATATAGTAGAGCAATTGTGGAGGTACAGTAGCGCTAACTGAGACTTAAAGCGCTGTAAGAGTAGTATTTAAGTGACGAGTGACTCCTCAAGCGGTATGGTAGAGCTACATGCTGCTTACTGACACTTTGAGCACTATAAAGGGAGCAAATGTATGAATATAAACTCCGTAAGCGGTATGGTAGATCTATTATGTATCTTACTTTCTGTTTGAGCGGTAAGAGGGTGGCAATAAGGTAAATTGTTACACCTTGAGTTGCAGTATAGATCTACAATAGGAAATTTTAACGTCTAAGGATATCATTTTTTACCTTTTTTTCATAGCCGGCTACGCGGTATGTTTTATTGTAACGTTGTTAAATGAAAATGATATTCCCTTATCAAAAAACCATACATCGTGTTTACGAAAATAAAAGGCAGAGTTGAGGGCAAAAATTTTAACTCATTGTTAGTGGAAGCTGAAGCGGAATTTTCATTGCGAAGGTAAGTAAACTGTGAATATGTGTGGGCCCTTCAATATGTGTGGGCCCTTCAATATGTATGGGCCCTTCAATATGTGTGGGCCCTTCAATATGTGTGGGCCCTTCAATATGTGTGGGCCCTTCAATTATTTTCTAATAATAATATATACACATATTCACAGTTTACTTACTACCTTCGCAATGAAAATTCCGCTTCAGCTTCCACTAACTAAAATTTTAGCACTCAAAACTCTGCCATTTATTTTCGTAAGCACAATATATGGTCTTTTAATAAGGGAATATCGTTCATAATTCTTTTAACAACGATATAAAAAAACATTTGTTGAAAAAAACAGTTGCGACGCCATTTTATGCTTACATGACCACACACTAGGGTGGAGCGTCAATGTATGGAGAAAAAGTTGCATTTGGCAAAATTATATGTAAATTTATTTATGTTTATTTTGTTGACATATATTTTAGCCCTATACTTTAGCTCAAAGTTGCCACAATTTTACGTTACATCCGTAGAGATTTAATGATTACTATGTAGTTTCACTTCTCAATGTACTAGGCGTCGCACATAATTTTTAGAGCTGAGGAAATAAAAATCAGATTATAAAATTCAAATTGGTTCTACTACATCGGCCGACTGCAGCGCCATCTCCACGTAACTTCATTCCTTTTTTATGTGCGGGCGTCGTAACATCGCGTGTTTTGCAATAATATAATTTTAGTAAAAATTGTGTGTATTTAGTGGACAAAACTCGTGGTTATTATGGGAAAACGGAAAAGGGAACATAACCATTCGAAAATTCGACGAAAGATAAACCGTTTGGAGCGAAAACTGCGTGCGTCATCGTCAACAAGTAAGGATGAGGAAGGTTAGTCCCTACACATCGTTTTGTTGTTCCTAATTTGAATATCGTAGCCAAATATTGGTGTGTCTTTAAGAATCATTATAACTATGAACAAATTCGTCTAAAAATATACTTTTTATTATTCGTCCGTCGATTTGCAATATTTTTTGCTGTCTACCTTCATTTAAGGTAACTTAACTTAACTGAGTGAAGGTTGGGCAAAAGGTTCATGACACAATCATAATTGTCTTTAGAATTACTTAATGCTAGAAATTTTTCGCGTTCGAAACGTTTCGTATACAACCAACCATAAGAAATTGCTGGGCAAACCGAGCACAGTAAGCCTAGGTACTTTGCAATATCCCTAATTGTTAAAGACCTTTTTTTAGCAATTCGTTTTGTTTGGTCGAGTATTTTTTGACGTTTCATATCTGGCAGCATTAGAGACATATCTTGTGAATTTATTTCGAAACCTAGGAACTTTTGAATTTGTTTTGGTATCAAGCTACTTTTTTCTTTATTAATGATAAAGCCTAATTTCTCAAGAAAGTGTACTGCAGCTGCTGTACTTTCTTGGCAACTATTAAAAGAGTTAATTATACATAACAAATCATCTAAGTACACTACTAGGAATAACCCTTGGTTTCTAAGATAAGCTACTACTGGCTTCATTAATTTCGTAAAAATGAAAGGTGCTATCGACAAGCCAAAAGGGAGACACTGGAATTCAAAAGTAGAACCTTGAAATCTGAATCGCAGATATGTTTTACTAGAATTGTGAATGGGCACTAAAAAATATGCTTCCTGTAGATCCCTAGTTGTCAATTGAAACAATCTTTACTGATTAATTTAGTAGCGGTACGAATGTCTTCCATTTTAAAGTGCTCCGGACTGATAAATAAATTTAGGCATTTTAAATTTAAAATGAACCTAAACGACCCATCGCTTTTAGGAATCGAAAAAATATTAGAAATAAACTGGCCAGGCACGTCACAGCATTGTTTTATAGCCTCTGAAGACAATAATTTTGAAATAGACACCTTTAAAAATTCAAGCTCTGTTATACTAAACTTTGGGTTAGATGGCTCAAATTTTTGAAAAGGATGCTGTTCAAAAGTAATTTTGAAGCCCTTAACATAGTTTAAGACTATTGGATCTTTGGTTATTGTTTGCCAGTAGCTAACATAGTGGCGTAATCTACCAGCATTAACTATTACCTCTACTGGTTCCTGCGAGTTCTGTAGTCCATCTTCCGGGCAGGAGGGGCTCGATTCGCAGCTAGCTGTCTCCGACCTTCCTGTGTCGAGTGTCCTTGGTTGGATATGTACCTCGGCTTCTGCCCACCCGGTTTGGTACCCCTAGTTGATTGAAACCTGGGTGGGCCTCTCCGGTTTCCCTGTTGTCTGGCTGTGGAAGGAACGCTAACGTTGCTGCGCTTTATTTGAAGACCTGATTTTTCTGCTGTTTTTGTGGCCTTAAGCTTTTCTCCAAGGTCAACTCCAAAAAGAAATGAATCTCGTTTTATATCAGTTATTGTAGTGATAAATGTTATCCAGTGAAGACAAAAACATTGTTTTACCTGTACACCAAATTTCGTCCAGATCGGTTGTAAATGACAAACTCGCCAATTTTGCTAGCAAGATGCAGAGACGCTTCGCTCACTCGGTCAAAAATGCAATGCTTAATTAAGCACCTTCTAGCCGAGGTCACACTGGTTGTAATGAGATCCAAATCGTGTTGTTTACATATTTAATTAAAATATTTGCTTGCACGCACAATATAACTGTTCTGCCTATAATTATATACTTGCTGAAAAAGAAATACCATCAGTGCAGTGTTCTAATAACCGAAATCAGTCAGGAAACACTTTTTTGACTCGCAATCGCTTAAGAAGCTCCGAAGATTGAAACTATAAATAAATATGATAGCGCCGTATG
The DNA here is from genome assembly GCA_949152455.1 of Lithophane leautieri. Taxonomy (NCBI): domain Eukaryota; kingdom Metazoa; phylum Arthropoda; class Insecta; order Lepidoptera; family Noctuidae; genus Lithophane; species Lithophane leautieri. The sequence continues at coordinate 18,818,363 of OX424467.1, forward strand.
ACTCCACGGGTCAGGCCAATGGCACATTTTATCAAAAAGACCCCTCACACGTAAAAATAAGTTATTACGTACCGCAAGTCACTTTATAATCGTATATCACGGAATACCAATATTCGCGCGGAATTTATTTCTAAATAAACTATCGGTGGCCGTCCGACTGAGAATGATAAACCGTACACCGTACACTCGCCCTAGCGAAGACACCCGCCGCAGTGTCGCGAGTGTCAGTGTCCGTAGTGTCGGCGTGGGAACGTAATTGTATGTGTATAAACGACGGAGCTGAGCGCTCATCGCAAAGCGCCCCTGTTGAAGTGTTTCTTATTCATAGAATTTCGGGACTCCAGATTGTTACCTACTTACTGGCACCTCGTCTCAAGTTGCAATCTACATCAAGCTGAAATAAACTTTATCGTGACATTATAAGGTTTAAAATACATATTTCAGTGATAATGGAGTCAAGATGTTTTTGGTATGTAAGAGACTTCAAAAGCAATTCAACTTTTCTACTTAGAAATATGTTTTTGATGAGCGTGTTTCTGTATATGATCGGTACTCGTTAGCGCGCTGTGTCGCCCCCTACCAGCGCCGGTGCGCACTGAACGTTATTGTTTTATGGACACCAGTGGCGAAAGGACCATATAACACGATTCCTACCGGCTTCCCTTTGGAGATCCGCATGTCTACCGCTATTGAAAAATGGCACAGTCAATAGCGTCTACTATTGCCAAAAAATGTAGTTACACTATGGGTATTTAATTAAACATAACATTCAAAAAACAAAAACGCCTATTTCTTGCTTTGAATTAGCAGACTTTAAAAAATGTCCTAAAATAACCCGGCGCCAAAATGTCAGAATCGGGAACTAAAAATTTATACAATAGCGATCCCGTCATGAGGTCACGCTTGATAAGGACGCGAGCAAGCCGGTGTACAACGGGTTACGATAGAGACAGATATAGAAAAAGTGCGTCAGCGAGAACGAGATGGAGGAATATTGCACATTTTATTTCGTTTTCACTTGTTCAAGTGTATTTTATTAGATTCTATTTTCTTTAATAATTTAAAACTATATTGAGTGTATTTTTGTGAAAAATTTAAAGTTATGTGCATAACTTTAAATTTTGGTTGTGCTACTTGGCGATAGATGGTGTTAAATTCAGTTAGGGAGAGATTTTTAAGTTAATAATAATTAATGTTTACTTTATTCATAAGTAACTAAGTTAAGACCAGCACCACTTCGGCTTTCCTCTCATAAAAATTGACCCCTCGGCTCTGATGGACACTCACAACTACACACTGTTTCTGTGTAAATATTTAAATCTGCTTTGTTTTACTTAATTTACCTAGAATCGGCGTCATATTTAAACACCAAGAACCGTTTGGTTGTACGAGACATTTATTAAGCATAAATAAGTTGTGAACAGCGTGCTTTACAGCCTAGAACTAAACAAAACAATATACCTACTCGTATGCTTACAGAACTAAACAAAACCAGTGTACTGATCTGTGATCATACTCATAGATCAGTGGTACCGGGCTTGGTTCTCAGTTAACACAGACGTCACAGTTCATGATAATAAAAATGTATAGTAAAATATTTCTATTTTCCCTCAGGATCGGGAATGTCACAATTTCGTATAAATCCATCGGAAAGTTTCATTGATCAGATTCCATTAACGAATATTAAAAACTAGCAGCTCGGAGACTACGCCTGTCCGCTGAGCTCACGTCATGTATCGAGACTACCACATTATTATTATGTATTAATCATCTTCAAATGAACTACTCTAACAATTACGTGGGAATTTTGGCAAATATAATCATATTAGTAAACGAAGCACATTGTTATTAGCATTAGCAGCACTGTACGTAGGAGCTAAATGAAGTAATGAAAACGTGTTCACAAAGTTATTCGATGAAATTGAAAGTTGTTGACAATAGCTGAGTGGAGACTGAGCGGCAGCGGGTCAGACATACAGGCTATTGTGCGCAGCTGTTCACCGGGAACTGAACGAATAGTTCCGAATACCATTCAATAAGTAGATGATGTTTTTTAGTTGAGTTTGCGTTAGAAAAGGTAGGTAAGGTAAGGTACGTAAAGGTAAATCAAATCTAAACTTTTAAGTATTTCTAATAATATAAAGAGTCAGTCAGTTCGGCGCCCGCGCTTGTTGTGATGGGGGCACTTACCATTGATAAAAAAGTATCGAGTGCCCTAATGTCAATATGGACAGATTTATAACAAGAAGCGGCCAATCGAAGTGATGAAGTCGATCCCAATGCTTGGAATATACCGAAACGACCTGCGCGTCCTACAAGACTCTTATCTGAAGTACCTGTCAATACCACCAACAGATCCAGTAAACTACCTACTGAACATGCAGCATCCCATGATCCGCTGCAAATGCACACCCGTAGTGCAACAATCAAAACGAAAAAATCCGGTAAGATACCTCCTATTTTCATTACTCTGAAACCTGAATGGACCCACGCACACATAAAGACGGTGATTTCCCGCTAACCCAAAGGGTTTCACCTGGAGTACAAGGGTATAATGAAATTTCGGTAAACCCTCACACATCAGAAGGTCATCAAGCACTGAAGGTGGGTAGTCTCTGTTCAGAAAGTATTCCTTGTCACACTTTCTGTCGCAAAGATGAAAGGATGCCTAGGGCCGTATTTTTTGACCTGCCCGAGTTTGTCGAAGAACACCTTTCGGAAGAGCTATCATCTGTTGGGTTTCCAAATGCTAATATTCGCAAAATGAAAGTTGCTGAGGGCAGAGATGCGTCATGTCCGCCATATTATCTAGCTTGACGTAGAAAAAACCTTTTGATGAATTCTGGCATGCAGGCCTTTTACTTATGCTATATTATATAGTATATGATGTACCGTATTCTGCGACATGACACAGGCCTTTGACTGCGTCCATTATAATTCCCTGGCAGAGAAACTTGAAGCCTATGGTATTAGAGGTAACGTTTTAGAATTAATTAAATCATTTCTTCAAAACCGTAAACAACTTACAGAAATCAATACAATAAATTATAAAAGTAAACGGGAAGAAACTTCAAGATCAGAGGAGCGCGAAGTTATGTACGGAGTACCTCAAGGCAGTGTATTGGGCCCTCCGTTGTTCACCCTGTATATAAATGACTTGCCTAAAGTAACTGAACAACCAATGACACTTTTTGCTGACGATTGCACTATGACAATAGCTTGTAATGACATAAACTCATATGAACATGACATTAATAATTCACTAATATCTATTATAAATTGGTTAAATGATAATAATTTAATAATTAATTTAAAAAAGACAAACGTAATGCACTTTAGACAACTTACACAAATCAACAATCTTAATATTCAATTTGATAATACAAATATCAATGAATCTGACACAACAAAATTTCTGGGACTAATAATAGATTCTAGATTGAATTGGAAACCTCAAATAGAGGCACTTAGTAAGAAATTGAGTAGTGCAGCCTACGCTCTGAAACAGCTTGCTGTGGTTCTCAACACAGATGCTCTTATTACTGCTTACTATGGTATAGCCGAATCAATTCTGAGATATGGAGTCATCTTTTGGGGGAATAGCACGGACAAAGAAATAGCGTTTCGAGCACAAAAAAGGTGCATTAGATCGATGTTTAGACTGCAAACAACGGACAGCTGTAAATCTTATTTTATAGAACGTAAGATACTGACATTGCCCTCATTATATATCCTAGAAACAGTAATGTTCATTAAATCAAATACTCATTTATTTCAGCTCTTGTCTGATGCTGTCCCTAGGAATAGACGTGATAATTTCAAACTCTGTGTTCACGGCGCTAAAACTGCTCTTATGCGTAAGAGCATCTTTTGCATGGGTCCGACCATCTTTAATAAATTGCCTAAATCATGGAGAACATTAAATATATCTGCTCTTAAAAGTAAATTGAAGAGCTTACTAACTGAAAGAGCATATTATAGTATAGAAGAATTTATGAAAGAGGAAAAATTTTCTTCGCTTTTGAGATGACGATGTTGTATTTTATTGACATGCAATTGTAATCTATTGTATTTTTTGTGGAATAATTGTAATTTAGAATTGAAATTTTAATGACAGTAATTCATATTTTTATTGACTAATTTATTTTATGACTATTTTGACATTTAATTTTATCAAAAAATATGCTTGCTGAACTGTAATGATACCTAATCTTTAATAAATAATGATGATTTAATAAGTATCTAAATAATTTCTATAATGTAATTTTGATGAATATTGTCACGGTCTATGCACCATCTCTTCCTACCAATTTGTACGCCACGATATGCGGCTGAACATGTTAGAACTTTTCTGTACCTATCTGTTATTATCTTGCATGCAATGTATCCATGTCACAGAACATTAGTACTCAAGAGATGATCCATGTACACCATGTTTAAACAAATAAAATTTTACTTACTTACTTACTTACTTACCGTTTGAACTTATAAAAATTATCCAGGCGTATTTGACGGATAAGTAATTCTGTGTTCATATTGGCGATAGTGTGTCTAAACCAAGATCTATTCCTGCGGGGGTGCCACAGGGGTCCTTGCTCGGGCCGCATTTATTCATACTGTTTATAAACAACATGCCTCACAAGCAGGCTCACACTCATCTTGCTTGTTTCGCTAAAGACACGGCATAATTTACTTCAAGTAAAGACATCGATTTGATGGTTGAAAGGCTTCAGTTATCATTACAGCAGGCTGCTAGTTCGGCGATATAAAGTCAGCTCAATTACCAAATTAAAAATCTACACAACCCTTGTAAGACCCTGCATTACCTACGCAGCACCTGTCTGGAGTACCACATGCGAAAGTAATTACACTAAACTTCAAGTAGTCAAAACAAAGCAATAAAAACCTCATTCAATACACCTTTACGGAGAAATCTTAAAGCGTTACACAGTCAATTAAATTTCCCAACATTAAAGCAATTCATTGCAAAACTCACTTATCTGATAACTAGCCCTAAACATCATAATCCACTTATTTCTACTATTGGCCGAACCCGATCTACAAACTTAAAATATATCGACACATGTCATAATTATCATCGATACCGTCTCCCAGATCTCTTACTGGTATACGACTAACAAAGGCGATGCGACTCGATCACCGAACTTTTTCTTTTACATTCGTTCTGAATGTAGGTAGATTAAAAACGAATCATACTCAGTACACGAAGTTCATTTGCATTTTAGATAGTTACTACGTGACGCCCGCGGCTTCGCCCGTGTGCGAGTCACTTATTATACACTAAAACCTTCCTCGAGAACCACTCTATCCATTGGTGGATAGACGTGGCGGAGGATTTTGTTTTATTGATCGAGCGAGCGTAGCGAGCGAAGCGTCTCTGCATCAAGTTTGGCAAAATTGGCGAGTTGTTCGTATGTACGTACTCGTCTACAGGTCGTATTTTACAACCGATGTTCTGTAGTCAACAAGGAACCGATATACTTTCAATATGTATGTATGTCTATCCGCGGCTTAGTTCAGAGAATCTTAGAACTAGAAAGCTGTAATTTGGCATGGGTTCCTAACATTATACACGCCGACAAAGTGGTAAATTAAATCATGGTATCATTTTTTAGGGTACCTCCCTTCCCTTCCTAGGTAACCTAACGTGGGGACGATTTTTTTTTCTCGACTGTACCATGTTATGGTGTTTCGTGTGGGTGTGTGAAAACTATGTTTTATTTCAGGTATCCGTGTGCGTAACATTAAGCTTTAAAGAGCTAATTTTTGTTAGAGTCAAGTGCCCCTGCCAGATAAATGGTTGTTTTTGGAGATGTGAAAAAAATCACGGCAGTATAACGAAGTTAAAAGGAAAATCACAGCTAAGTATGCTTTACAAGTTGACGAGTAATAATCGACAAACTTACATTCGCAGTTGGAATATATGGGAGAGCATGTTTTTCAACTACAACGTTAAAAGTTTGTTCTTAGGATAAATTTATCCCAACTACGGAACCCTTCATTGTGCAAGATCCACGCACTTGACCGGTTTTTTAAAATTTGGTTTTTGACTTATTGATATCGATGTTATGTTTTTTGAAAGGAAAATAAGTAAGTCAAATCATGAAGAGCGTTAATGTAATAAAATATTTTCGAACGCTTAGATACGAATTTGTATGATACGAAAACGAATATCCGTGGTATAACGAACTGAGTGCGCACACTGAATACGTTTTTCTTCGTTAAATAGGTACGTAGTGTTCCGGTGATATCGCATTGAACGCATGAAAAATCCCAACAAGTTCAGATTGTTTGTTTACTTATATGTACGACTAAACCGCACTCGGTTTGTGCGCTCCCTTTCCACTTGGAAGGTCGGTCGGGATCATTTTTGTGCGTGTTCGTACGAGTGAAATTCGTAAGAAAACGCGTGCAAAATGTGCGTGGCCTAACTACAAGCTATCTTGGTTCATGGTTTCTTCCTGCAGGTCTACTCCCTAAATACGAAATCCAAAGCCACATCCCTCGATATCCGTCGCTCCCATACATTCCAGCTGGAAATGTAAGTTTGTACTTACGCACAATATTGAGATATTTACCATGTTATTTTAAGACCTTATAGGTTTTCCTGGAATCTATATCAGCAAAAACTGTATTTTTTTCATAAATTTAGGCTCAGTAGTTGCGGAGATAAGGTTGGGGAATGGTCAATTCTGATCTATTTTTTACCCGAATGCAGCTAAACAAAAAGGAGGGTTCTGATTTTAACCGGTATGTATGTATGTTTGTTCATGTGTTCCTTCATATCTTCTTAACTACTCATCAAAATTTGACAAACGAAGTATCGTTGGAAGCATCTTGATTGTCCGCTGTTTATAGGCTATGTGACGTCACATTAAATTTAATATGGCGTACTAGAGGTCACAAAGTCAAGAACTAAAAAAAAAAATTTTTATGAGGCCTTTCTGGTTATCAAGTGAAAGGGCTTAATTAGCACATTTCAATAAAAATAAAAGTTATAAGACTAAAACCCAACTACGACAAAAGAGTCAACTAAAAAGGTATAGACAAGAATCACAGACAGACAAATTAAAAAGTTCGTAGTTGGGTTTTAGTTTTATTAAGCTTATTTCCTTTTGAGCTACGGAACCCTAAAAAGTAGATACGAACCTTGAGAGTGACGATTTCAGATGATCAAAAGGTACTCGTTTATTTTCTGTAATACAAATCTCCGCTTTTATTTTCAGCCTCTTGTTCTTATAAGGCGTGATCACGTCAAGAATGTTACCACCGTGGGAATGTGCTTACCATAGTGTAGTAGTACCATAGAAATATAAAAAAACAGGAGAAGTAGCATGGGGGCGTGTCTGTGTCCGCGCTGCATGAACGAAATGCTCATGCACTAGGCAAATGGCCGTCTCCGTGAACTAGTGCGCTTTCGACCGTGATCGTGACAAATTATAAGAATGCCGAGTTGTTCAGTGGTCTTTTGTAAAAACCGAAGCCAAAACAAAAACTTTGTGAATAATTGAATCAATGTATGTAAATATCATATGTAAATACAAGTATTTTACAGTATTTGTCTTTAAAATCATGAAATACAACAAATCGAAAAATATTTCTTGCTTTTACTATGATAATTTTGGTTTTCAAATATTACAGCGACTGTATTATTCTTGCACTAAAACATTGCTCCTTAACCACTACCTAAATATTATCTCGCTAAGTGACTGGACAAGCAATGTAAAAATCACAAAAAGATACTATTATATGTGAAAGCATCGATAAAACGGCCGCTGTGTCTTGCGCCGAGCTAGTGATGTGCTTGTGCAGATCCACTAACTAAGGCTATCAACAATAATGTCGATTGCGGTATGAATTTATATTACTATTAAAGTTTATTCTTCAATTTGTCAACCGGTACACCTCGGTTGAAAGTCCGATGTGAATTCAAGTTTTTAACTTTTTATTTTTTCTCATAATGTAAAACAAAAGTGATTTACTTATTTTTTTATTTATTTATATCTACTTTATTTCAGACTTGGTTGTCCATAGAATGTTAGTAATACAATGAAAACTTATGAAATATGTTAGTAATACACACATACAAAAACAAACTACGCTACGCTACGTATTGTTTAGCTACGTATTGTTTATTTATAAATCATATTATTATAAGTGTATATCGTTTTTTATTTAATTTATTTTCAGGAATTCTCAAAATGTTTAATACAATAATGCCATATCTCTACGTTGACGTCGTGGTGGGGCTTGCGCGCTCCGAACTCTGGGTCTGTGCCGGTAGAGTTTACTTTGCCGGAACGGGTCTAGGCTGAGGAGCCAGACCAAGAGAGATACAAAAACCCGCAGGGCAGCATGTGGCGAGCTGTTGGGCGACCCCACGGACCCTACCTCCCGGGAGAAGTCTCGTTCCTCATCTCTGGCTTGCCTTTATAGGCCGGCTGGAGTGAACACTGACGAGGAACAGAGCTCCCACCTCATTCTTGCCTTGATTGGCCGGCTTGAGTGGAGATTCGCTAGAGCAAACGTGCTCGGAGGAAGGAAGTATTCCAGTAAGATGCTGGTAGGTATCTTGACCGTACTTCCGGGATTGTCCTGATAGCCGTGGAATACCTCTCCACTCCTCTCAAGTACCTCAGGAAGTGTTGCTCCCTTGTCGCTACGTCACTATGTACTAGCGACCGTTTTCGGGGGCCCATTATTGAGTGTGCAAGTCAGAAATCAGAAATCAGAAATATTTTATTTGTGATACATAGGTACAGTGGTTGGTCATATTTGGTATTAAAGTGCGCTATGATCTGCCTGCTATAGGCATACAAAAATAATTAATTACAATTTTTACAGTATTTTAAGTCAAGATGCCAAATTAAGTTAATGTCAAAATAATTCAGATTTAAATAATTAATTAGGATTTGCAATTACAGTATTGTCAAAGAGGTAAATTAAGTCAAAAACTATTTGTTAAGTAAATGTCAAAATAATTCGAATTTAAATAGTTAATTATAATTTGTAATTATAATATTGTCAAAGAAGCAAATTATACAACGTTACAACAATCAAGTCTAAGCAATTTGTTAGTGTCAGAATAGTTCGGATTTCAATAATTAAATATGATTTGCAATTACAATATTGTCAAAGAAGCAAATTACATAGTGTTACAAAAATTACAATTACGTAATGTCAAAATTTATCTGATAAATAATCTGATACAGTATAATAACACTTTTGACACAGCATACTTCTCAGTTTTTGTTTAAATAAATGAATATTAAGCTTTTTAAGCTCTTTTGGCAATTTATTAAATATAACAGGTGCCATGTGAAAAACACTTTTATACATTAAAGCAGTATTTGTTTTTGGTACACATAGACGACTTTCGTCCCTTTGGGTTCGATTGAAAGCTATAGATGCTAAGGTAACTAAAAGAGGATTTTGTTTAACGAAAGCAGCTATTTCAAATATGTACAGTGACGGTAGTGGTAGAATATTGTGCTTTTTAAAGAAAGGCACACAGCTCTCTGTTGATTTTAAACCAGACATAGCTCGAATGCAACGTTTCTGTGCTTTAAAGGCAAGATCTTTGTCGGTGGAATTCCCCCAAAAAATTATACCATATCTGAGAGCAGATGCCACCAGCTCATGATACGCAATTAAAAGGGCACTAGAGTTTATTTTATATGCAAGCGTATGTAGGGCATAAGCAGATTTACTCACTCGCTTGCATAGTTGTTGAATATGCGGCTTCCAGGTCATTTTGTCATCAATATATAAGCCTAAAAATTTACAATTGTCTACTTCCTCTATTGTTTGCATGTTAAAATTTACATTTAGGTTATTTGGGGCCGGTAAACGTTGTCTAAAGTTCATTAATTTCGTTTTGCTTAGGTTGGCTTTAAGATTATTTGCACTAAGCCAATTCATGACTGAGCTCAATGTGTTGTTTATGTCATCTTCATAAGTATTTTTGTCTTTACATTTTATCGTTACTGTACTGTCGTCCGCAAAAAGAGATATAGGATTATCAGTGGCATCGGGTAAGTCATTGATGTACAGTATAAAAAGTGGTGGTCCTAAAACGGTTCCTTGAGGAACACCGTAGTTTAGTTGACGTTCACATGATCTAAAGGTTTCTTCTTTTTTTGTTAGGATATTCACTCTAGTCAATTCAGTGTATTGATGACGGCCTTTGAGGTATGATTCAAATAATTTCAGAACATTACCTCTTATTCCATAATCATTAAGTTTACCCAACAATATATCATGCTCAACGTAATCGAAAGCCTGCGTCATATCCATGAATATAGAGCAGACAGGTATTCTTTTGTCAACATTAACCATAACAAAATCCAAAAAGTCATATATGGCCATATTTATGGACTTATTGTGTCTAAAACCTTTTTGTTCTTTTGCTAGAATATTGTTACTTTCTAAATAGTGATTAAGTTCCCTGTAAATATATTTTTCGAATATTTTGGAAATAACTGGAACTAAGGCAATAGGTCTATAGTTTACAAGGCATTCTCTAATATCTTTTTTGAAAATTGGTTTTATAATAGAAGTTTTTAATTTGTCAGGGTAGATTCCAGCTTCAATAGATAGATTTATCAGATAGGATAGATGAGCAGAAATATTCGTAGCTATATATTTCAAGACCTTAGTTGACATGCCATCATAACCTACACTGTTCGTATTTTTTAAACTCCTAATAATCTGCAATACATTGTGTGGCAAGCATGGTTTCAAAAACATAGACTTTTGCTTATTAGACATTGTATAAGATGTATACTGCATGTTGAGTGAATCATCCTTAGGTACTATTTTATCGATGAAATAATTATTAAAAGCATTAGATATTTCGCAAGGGTCAGTTATTATTTTGTCATTTATTTTAATGCTAGTTATAGTCTCATTTGGTAGATTTTGTTTAGATTCGTTTATAATTTTCCATGCTGATCTACTTTTATTATCCGACGCGTTAATTAAATGATTATTTTGTGCGCGCTGTGTTAATTTTATTACTTTTTTATATCTTTTTGAAAATTCTGTCAGTTTAGTTCTATTTATCTGGCTAGGTTTCTTCCTGTATTGCCATAGAAGATCACGTTTTTTGATACTACAAGCCTTGATCCCTCGCGTTATCCACTTAGCTTTACGATGTGTATTTATAGTGATATATTTAAATGGAAAGCAAAGATCATAAAATAGCTTGAATAAATCACTGAAAGCATTATAGGCCATGTCTGGATCAGAGGCTGAGTACATTTCCGAAAAAGACAATTTCTCTATACAATTTCTAAACTTCTTAAGATTTTCCTCACAGTAATTTCTACGCTTAATTTTCCAGCTCTTTATCAGGCACACCTTTTTGACCTGACACCTCAATATCTGAGCTGTGTGGTCAGATAATGCAAAGTCAATCACTTCTGCTTTACACTTATTGTGGTAGTTGTGAGCAAAGTTATCTATACATGTTTTACTGATTTTTCTGGTAGGTTCGGTTATCTTAAGTCTTAGGTTATAGTTAAGAAGTAAACATTCAAATTCAGATGTGATATTATTTTGTTTTAACATATTAATATTGAAATCCCCAGCTATTACAATATTGTGCTTATTATAGTTTCTATTTACATATTTGAGCATCTTATCTAATCTTTCAAAGAAATTACTTAGGTTACTAGCAACCGGAACCCTATATAAACAGATAATAATAACTTTGTAGTTTATTAGTTCTATTGCAGAGCATTCAAAAGTTGAGCACTCAGTGAATAATACCGATTTTGGAATCTCTTTCCAATAATGACCTTTCTTCACGTAGATACATGACCCTCCTCTGTTAGAATTACTTCTGCTAAAGTAGGCAGCTATCCAAAAATTGGGTATCATACATGTATCTTCATGACCCGACATGATAAAATGTTCAGTCAGACAAATAACATCAATGTCAGTTTTACTATCTGAAAGTTCTTGTAAGCAGATCGTTAATGCATCCGACTTGCTCCTCAAACCTGCAATATTTTGGTGCATTATAGTGATATATTTATGACCGAAAAAGCTTCTGCGGAGTAGGTTTTATGTTATTTTGATTCGGTGACATTTCCTTGCCTCGGTCGGTTCCTCCACCCCCTTTTTTTTTTTTTTTTTTTTTTGAGGGTGGGAAATCATCCAATGACTTCTCCCGCTCTGGGCGGAGCGGAAGGGCGTGTCAGACTTTTACTGACTAAAACCCACCCGTGTTCCTTCATTTGCCTGTTGCCAAGGTCCCGGTATCCCTTTCGGACTTTCCCGCAACCCTGGCAGGCATCGGTCCTACCGGACCCCGTCAATTTTGCTGACATCTCTTTGAGGCGCGCGTGGAACACGACGCGCCATCGACCCGGGCCTGGTCCTTATCGGACGGTGAGCTGCCCGTTGCTCGCCGTCCGCAAGCCCGCGCCTATGGTGGCCGGAAATCCGCCTGGGATTCCCGACGCCCAGGGCGTCTCCAACGGCGGCGGTTAGGGGCGTGAGGGCGCAAACTTTGCCTTTCCCTCACGCGTTCCGCCTCCTCCTTCGCGAGCATTACTGCTTCGCAGAAGGAGGTGACGGCTTCCCATGCCCTCTCGCTCCGTACCATGGCCTGAACCAGGGCCGGACGCGAGAGGTCACTGCCGCCAATCGCCTCCGCGAGGACACGGCGGTGCTCCGCCCAAGCAGGGCACACCTCAACCGTATGCTCCACCGTGTCCTCCGGGCGATCCACACAGTGGTGACACCCGGGCGTTTCCTCCCGCCTAATCCTACACAGGTACCTCCCGAAGCTGCCATGTCCGGTGAGGACCTGTGTCAGGCGGAAGGTGAGGACGCCGTGGCGCCTCTCTATCCACTCCTCAAAGAGGGGACTTATCGCCGCTATTGTTTCCTCCACCCCCTGCCATTTTATCCGTGTATATATAAAACATTGATCAGGCAGGGGCCATAGTCCTTCCATAGTTCCAGGTTACCAGTCCACTTTAGCCACACAAACCCATAATTTAATATCATTATTTTGTTTCCATATCCTGCAATAGTCCTTCACCAACCGGGGGTTGTCCTTGGGTGCCCTTGCATAGTGCGAACAGGGATAATCGTCGGTTCGTGCCCCATTTCATTATGGATGTCTAACGGGCCTCTGCGAATTGGCTTCGGCCCCTATTACGCCTTCCAAAGGTCCGGGATCCCAGGATCCCGAGATATTTAAAGACATTTTGAAAATAATAATAAATGGGAGAATCGATAACTTTCCAATTTTGTCAATCACTAGCGTATATGGAAAATTAATGGCTTTTGCACAGCACAGCGATAGCGTGCGATGTTTATGTGTGAGTAAATGCACGCTGTGTTTGAAGAGATAAGGTTTATAATTGATTGTGTAGTACGTTCTGATTTATAAGTTGCGAGTGTGTTCGCGACTTCGTATCTATTGGTTTTACTGAATTGCATGTGCGTTGCGTTGCCGTGGAGGGGACCAAGTGAAGACACCGGGTACCAATACATTTTCTACTACCGGGCATATCTCCTTCTTTCTTATATCTATGAGTAGTACCTTCAGAACTGCTTATGGCAGCACTAGTTACTCACAAGTAACTCACTAACCCGTAGATAAGGGCTCTTCAACCGTTTAACATAAGGTTGACCCCCTCAGCGGGGGTGAGCGTAGGGGGGGTGTTATTAGCGAGTCTAAACTAGAGCGCGGCAACTTGTTGAGCGAGCGAGCGATACTGCTGCAGAGTGGGCGTTTTGCTTATTGATAAATACCTCGATGATATTGACTACGATTGGATTACTTGTATGTTCTTACAGATTGGTGAAACGTAACATGACATTGTAACACACGTTGAAATAAATTCGTATAGTTATTGTGTTACATTTCATGTTGCATTGCATAGATTTGGACGGCTCTTTTGTGTTTCATTTAATATTGCGTTTCACCAATCTTTACCCGGCATTCTATTTTTAGTTCCTAGCTTGTAGGTTTCGTTCGGAAATTGGAAATTATAGGAAAAATGAGGCATATTTTTATTAAAAAAATATTCCTCTATTATTCAGAATTTATTCAGAGGTGAAAGACGACAGACAGACAGACACGACACAGACAGACAGACACGACACGAGACAGACAGACACGACTCGGGTCATTTGAGTGTATGTGGCAAGAAGATAAAGTATTGTCTCGGTTTAGTATACTTTAGAAAATCATGTTGTTTTATTTTCAATTACATAGGGTAGAATTTAAATTTAACACCAAAATCTGTGAAATTAGATATTTTAGTTAGTTACAGGTATACATTTTCCATGCCCAATGAATGGTCGAATGTAAATTCAAATTCAAACGTATAATACTCAACACAGTACATCATACATTTCTAGATGTCAAGTGAATGCGGCGTTCACTGCGTTACACCAATTCAGGCATGAAAAATTATCATTAAAATTATACCATGTCATAATTCCCAATTAATACCTTATACAATTTCAAAAATTCCAATTAATATCATAAACAATATTAATAATTTCAATTTCAATTCATATTTGATAAAAAGTCATAAATTACAATTAGTACGCTATACAATGTCCCAAAATCATTATTACCTTATTATATTATCTATTACTAGCTGCCCGCCCCGGCTTCGTACGAGTAGCACTAAGTACCCTACCAACCACCTACCTACCCTACCTAACCACCTACCTACCCTACCTACCCTACCTACCCCACCTACCCCACCTACCCCACCTACCCCACCTACCCCACCTACCCCACCTACCCCACCTACCCCACCTACCCCACCTACCCCACCTACCCCACCTACCCCACCTACCCCACCTACCCCACCTACCCCACCTACCCCACCTACCCCACCTACCCCACCTACCCCACCTACCCCACCTACCCCACCTACCCCACCTACCCCACCTACCCCACCTACCCCACCTACCCCACCTACCCCACCTACCCCACCTACCCCACCTACCCCACCTACCCCACCTACCCCACCTACCCCACCTACCCCACCTACCCCACCTACCCCACCTACCCCACCTACCCCACCTACCCCACCTACCCCACCTACCCTACCTACCCCACCTACCCTACCTACCCCACCTACCCTACCTACCCCACCTACCCTACCTGCCCCACCTACCCTACCTACCCTACCTACCCTACCTACCCAACCTACCCTACCTACCCTACCTACCCAACCTACCCTACCTACCCTACCTACCCTACCTACCCTACCTACCCTACCTACCCTACCTACCCTACCTACCCTACCTACCCTACCTACCCTACCTACCCTACCTACCCTACCTACCCTACCTACCCTACCTACCCTACCTACCCTACCTACCCTACCTACCCTACCTACCCTACCTACCCTACCTACCCTACCTACCCTACCTACCCTACCTACCCTACCTACCCTACCTACCCTACCTACCCTACCTACCCTACCTACCCTACCTACCCTACCTACCCTACCTACCCTACCTACCCTACCTACCCTACCTACCCTACCTACCCTACCTACCCTACCTACCCTACCTACCCTACCTACCCTACCTACCCTACCTACCCTACCTACCCTACCTACCCTACCTACCCTACCTACCCTACCTACCCTACCTACCCTACCTACCCTACCTACCCTACCTACCCTACCTACCCTACCTACCCTACCTACCCTACCTACCCTACCTACCCTACCTACCCTACCTACCCTACCTACCCTACCTACCCTACCTACCCTACCTACCCTACCTACCCTACCTACCCTACCTACCCTACCTACCCTACCTACCCTACCTACCCTACCTACCCTACCTACCCTACCTACCCTACCTACCCTACCTACCCTACCTACCCTACCTACCCTACCTACCCTACCTACCCTACCTACCCTACCTACCCTACCTACCCTACCTACCCTACCTACCCTACCTACCCTACCTACCCTACCTACCCTACCTACCCTACCTACCCTACCTACCCTACCTACCCTACCTACCCTACCTACCCTACCTACCCTACCTACCCTACCTACCCTACCTACCCTACCTACCCTACCTTCCCCTGAGAATAACGGACACAACAAAAACAGAATTATCCAGATCGGTCCAGCCGTTCTCGAGTTTTAGCGAGACAAAAGAACTGCAATTGATTTTTATATTATGTATAGATAGATAAGATACTCGTATTATGCACAGAAAGAAAACGCCTTTGACGTCTGGCTAGTGCAGTACGTGTTCTTACGGAGTCGAATACATTAGTAATCTTACGTTGGTTGCTAAATTTATCTGGATCATAATGGGTAGACACATGCAGTTTGATAATAACCTGATAAACGAAAAGCTGCCTCACCGTGAGAACTTGACACAACTCGTATAACGTTCTAGTGGGGCATCTGTATGGTTTAAATGTCATAGTCTTCAACAACGATCGCTGAGCCCTCTCTAGTTGTATGATATGCGTTTTACATGCACCTCCCCATACTCCAATGCAGTATCCGATGACAGATTGAACAAGGGCATAGTAAACAGTACGAATTAGTTCCAGGTTAGCTATATGCCTAAGATTTTTGAACACCCATATTAATCTTCTAACACGTGACGAAACCATGTCCATATCGTCCCCGTAGAGCGAAAAGTCACTATTTCGAAAAATGGCCAAAATGACTTATCAATGTCACTAAAATCAACATTTTCTTCTCTAAATATCTGTCTAACCGTCATTTTTGTATCTGCCCCCGCTTTTGTTTTACGTAATGCTTTTCACGTGTTTTAGCTCTAATAATATAAAAATTATTTTATTTCATTCAAATTAAAGCTAAAAACATAAAGGTTTGTAAAGGTAAGCCAACGTTATAACGATTTTTATTTTCAAAAATTTTAACTCTCATTATCTCAAAACACGATTTTTCGACTTAATGACTTTTCACTCTACGGGGACGATATGCGGCTTCCAAGTCATGTTCTCGTCTAGAAGTACTCTACTACTACGAAGTACTACGAAATACATTGATATTTTACACTTAAAATTTTACAGTTAAACCTCTCTACTTACTCAGTAATATAGTTCCTAATATCAAAACTGCAGCTGTGAGTTTGTTAATTTTCTTTCTATGAAAGGTTTTTGGAAAGTGTGATTAGATTGCTAAGCTTTTTAGAGTCATTATAGAGTTAACTTGTTTATTATTTATTTTATAACTCTATTTTTAGCTCTTCTCGCCTGAAACACAGGATAACCTAGTTCAGGCACGTAAGTCTTAGGAACATAATTTACATTTAAGCAAAACTGTACTAATTTTTATGCCTTGTTATTTTTTGAATAAAATATATTATTATTTTTTCATTTTTTTTTTTTTTCTCGGCCTTGCCTGGGTAGAACAGATGGCACGGGCCTAAGCCAAGTGTCCATCGGTGGGCATAAGTGTGGGAGTAATATTGGATACTGCGTAGTTATCTATGGTAGGTTGTATGTTAGCCGAAGCTGAATTTGAGTGGGAGTGATGGTGCAAGTTGTCCGACTCACACTGGAGGAATTTTCGTACTAGCCTGCATGTATTGAGGATCACTGCCTTCTGCAGCAGGTGGTAGGTGTTAGGTGGGAGATTGAGGGAATTAAGGGACTGATGAAGCTGTTTGGGTATTACTCCTGTTGCAGATAGCACTATGGGCACGATTGTGACTTTTTGAAGATGCCATAGTCGGATTATTTCGTCTTTCAGTTCGGTGTATTTGGATAGTTTTTCGGCTATTGTAGTCTGTAAGTTATGTGTATTTGGAACGGCGATGTCTATTAGGAACCCAATCTTATTTACTTTGTCAATTAATGTGATATCTGGTCTATTAAAGTGAATTGTACGGTCGGTCAGTATGGCTCGGTCGAAGTACAATTTAGTTGTGGGGTTCTCTAATACCGTTTCAGGGTTGTATTTATAATATGGTACTATAGTGTCTATAAATTTGTGTTTATGAGCTAGTTTTTGGTGTATTACGTTGGCTACTTGATCGTGACGATGTTTGTAGTCGGTCTGGGCTATTGATTTGCATGCGCTGGTTATATGTTGGATTGTTTCTGGTGAACTATTGCATTTTCTACATGTGTCGGTTGTTAAATTCTTTATAATGTATTTTCTGTAGTTTTTGGTCTCAATAACTTGGTCTTGTATTGCAAGCATAAATCCTTCAGTCTCCGGAAAGAGTTCGCCTCGATTTAACCACGCGTTCGACGCATCTTTGTCGACATTTAATTATTATTATTATTATTATATTTTGTAT
The DNA here is from genome assembly GCA_949152455.1 of Lithophane leautieri. NCBI lineage: Eukaryota > Metazoa > Arthropoda > Insecta > Lepidoptera > Noctuidae > Lithophane > Lithophane leautieri. Next base: position 18,836,678 of record OX424467.1, read on the forward strand.
ATGTTTATAAATCTCGGGACCATGGAGTCCCGGTCTTTTGGAAGGCGTACGAGGGGCCTAAGCCAACTCGCAGAGGCCCCTTAGACAATTTTAAATGGGATGAGGCACCAACCGACGATTATTCCTGTGTCCAATATACACTATGAAAGTACACCTAAGGACAACCCCCGGATGGTGTAGGACTATTGCAGAACATGGAAACAAAACATATTGGGCTATGGGTTTGGGTGGTTATAGTGGACTGGTTACCTAAAACTATTGAAGGACTATGTCCCCTGCCTGATCAATGTTTTATATATACACGGATAATATGGCAGGGGGTGACTTGCACACTCAATAATGGGCCCCCGAAATCGGTCGCTAGTACATAGTGACGTAGCGACAAGGAGGCAACACTTCCTGAGGTGCTTGAGAGGAGTGGAGAGGTATTCCACGGCTATCAGGACAATCCCGGAAGTACGGTCAAGATCCCTACCAGCATCTTACTGGAATACTTCCTTCCTCCGAGCACGTTTGCTCTAGCGAATCTCCACTCAAGCCGGCCAATCAAGGCAAGAATGAGGTGGGAGCTCTGTTCCTCGTCAGTGTTCACTCTAGCCGGCCAATAAAGGCAAGCCAGAGGTGAGGAACAAGACTTCTCCCGGGAGTTAGGGTCCGTGGGGTCGCTACTGCCCAACAGCTCGCCACATGCTGCCCTGCGGGTTTTTGTATCTCTCTTGGTCTGGCTCCTCACCCTAGACCCGTTCCGGCAAAGTAAACTCTACCGGCACAGACCTAGGGTTCGGAGCGCGCAAGCTCCACCACGACGTCAACGTAGAGATACGACGGTGGGGTTATTATTATTATTATTAACATTATATTTCACTTGCTGTTGCCTGCGACTTCGTCGTTGATCCAGAATAAAAAGTAGCTTATGTCCTTCTCCTGGTCATGGTCTACCCTATGTGCCAAATTGCATCTAAATCTGTTCAGCCGTTTTAGCGTGAAAGCGTAACAAACAAACAATGCATTGGTATGCAAGGCATTTATAATATTTTCAACACAAGCCTCGTATTCATGGTAAACATTTGTTTAGCAACATGGTTGCATAAACATGTTGCCGAGTTGCTGTCAACATATTGCGGGCAACACTTGTGTTGCGGGGTTGATCACGCCATGATGCAGAGTTGACGCCCGCCTAGCGACAACATCAGTTTATCAACAAATGCTGACGTGTGTGGACGTGTTTGCAACTGTTTATAAACATGGCGGTAGTGTGGAGCAACGATAAAACTATGCAATTAATAGCGGGCAACATTTTAACGCAGACTGGCGTGTGTGGACATTCATATTGATTTAAACAAAGTTTCCAGCAGCATTCTCACCGTTCATCAACAATGTTGATCAACTGTTGCTAAACAAATGTTTACCATGAATACCAGGCTTAAAGTGGCTCTTATTGAACCGCTTTTAGGTTCATAATGCAGTGTACTATGGAAGCGTGCTTTTTACTTTACTATTCACTAGTCACAGATTACTATTTACTAGTCGGAGTAATAACATGGCAGTATGGAATTAGTAAGTACTATCATGGCAGCATGTAATTTGTATCCAATAGAAAAATTTTGGTGAAGCTTGTTACCAAAGACAAGCGCTCAAAAGCAAGTTCTTATTTAAAAAAAAGAACCATAACTAAACGTCATTGGGATACTATACATTAAATCAGTATGAAATATCCTACTAATAAATGAGCATTCTCTATTTACACCCGAGCAGAAATTTGTGCTTTTTTAAATCTCATCACAGAAACTTCATCCCTTTTTTTATGCCTACTGTGTAAATAAATAAATATATAGTGTTAATATATTATTAAAATTTCATCAAATTATATATTGTTCACTACCCTAACTCCATTTGCGTATTATGTTTTATTAACATTATTATATTTTTGTATAGGCTGTTCAGCTGTATTTCCAGTGCCTTAATTTTAACCCGCACGCGCATCTCTAGCAGAAAATACAAAACAAGCGCACCATTTTCCACAAATATTTTGTATCGTTTTCGTTGTGTGGTTAATTATTAATCAGAAATAAGTATTTTAAAAGAAACTCCGGATAGTCAGATGTACCTGGCAACAAAGGTCAGTTAAACTTTATAAATCTATCATCTCTATAGTTAGGTACGTTATTGTAGCATAAGTTTTTACAACAAGTCTGTCTGTTTCCTCGCAAGTGTGTTTAAAAATGTCGTATGAAACGCGTGTGCATTGATCGTTATACTCTCGGCTACCTTATCGCGCTAGTCTGCGGCTCGTGCGAATAATACCGCCTCGAGTGTAATATCCAATAGAGAACACTTGTATCACAATGTACTATTGTCGTAGCGTTGGTACGAGACTGCGCTACGTAGCGGCGCTGCGGCGTAGACGTAACGATGTTTATGAAATGCAAAAGCAAAAGTGTAATCTATACTAATATTATAAAGCTGAAGAGTTTGTTTGTTTGTTTGAACGCAGTAATCTCAGGAACTACTGGTTTTTTGTGTTGGATAGTCCATTTATCGAGGAAGGTTATAGGCTATATAACATCACGATACAACTAAAAGGAGCGGAGCATAAATGAAAAATGTTGCAAAAACGGGAAAAAATATTCCTTTTTGAGAGCTTCCGTTGTGTGCGCTGCGTTAACGGTTTAAGTTACGCAAATATTATGTATAATGGAATTGTTCCTCATTAAAAGTTAAAAAAAAAAGTCCGGGATAGCATATATCTATCTTTAAAGATTGACTCACTATAACCTTTTTATGGTGATGAAATTTGTTCGAAATTAATGCATTATTGTATGATTTTATTGCTTTTTTAATAATCTTAATATAGCTTTCCGCTTGTCCATTGCTAGCCGGATTATATGTTGGTGAAGTTAAATGAGTGATATTATTACGAGTATAGAATTGATTAAATTCATGCGATACAAAATAAGTGCCATTATCCGAGCAAATCGTATGAAATAAGCCAAATCGTGACATTACTTCGCATAGTTTTTCTATTACAACTCGCGAAGTACCACCTGATGATACATCATACACTTCTACCCATTTTGAATAAGCGTCCACTATAATTAAAAATGTTTTGCCGCTAATCGGGCCTAAAAAATCGATATGCACGCGATACCACGGCTGCGCAGGGAAAGGCCATGGTGCGAGGGGGGTGCGCGGGGGCGCGGCGCGCTGCGTTGCACACACAGCGCACGCGCCGATGTGCTGCTCAATGGCGACAGACATACCCGGCCACCAAAATCTATTGCGTGCTTCTTCTTTCACTTTAGTGATTCCTAAGTGACCTGAGTGTAACTCGTTCAACACTTTGTATCGCAGACTTCTAGGAATCACTAATCTGTGACCCCTCATTAGGCAACCATTTTCTACCGATAATTCCAAGCGGTGGCTATAATAATCATTAAGTAATGGTTCTTTAATTTTGTTTGGCCAACCGTTTATCAAATAGTCGATAACTGTTATTATAACCTTATCTAGCTTAACTGCATCCCTGATATCCGTCCGCGATAAAAATCTTTCGCCTTCGTAAACAAAACGCACATAACTTGATTTATCGACTAATGACTCATCACGTACTGAGTCTGCGTCGGTCGTCGTTAATTGTTCTGCTACCGATCGACTTAGGAAATCTGCACAATTATGAACACTGCTTACATATTCTATATTGTAATTGTATGCGGACAGGAAAATAGCATAACGCTGTAAACGATTCGCTGATATCTCGGGAATGCCCTTTTCCGGATAAAAAATTGATACTAACGGTTTATGGTCAGTTCTTAAAATAAAAGGTTTGATTCGACCATATAAGTATTGATGGAATCTTCTTATTCCAAATATTATAGCAGTAGCCTCTTTTTGGATTTGGCTGTAGCGCTTTTCGGCTGCATTAAGAGATCGTGACATAAACGAGATAGGTTTTTCTATACCACCTTCGACCTGTGATAAAACGGCGCCTAACCCGCTCGGTGACGCATCAACCGTTACAATTAACAAAGACTCCGGATTAAAATGCGCTAAGGTGGTTTCAGAAACTAATTCGCGTTTAATGAACGACACTGCTTCGTCATGTTTCTTGGTCCATGACCAAGGCTCATTTTTTTTTAGCAAATCATGCAGTGGACTTAAAATTGATGATGCATTTTTAATAAAATTTCTGTAATAGTTTACCATACCTAAAAATGATTTTAATACAAACCCCAAGTAGGAAACGGATTCTTGGAAGAAAGTGCATTTGTCTATGTTTAGAACTAGGCCCGCTTCCTGTAACCGACGGAAAACCTCATTTAACCTATTCATCATCTGATCTTTGTCCACCCCGCACACTAAAATATCATCAAGAAATAAAAGAGTACCATCTAGTCCAGATAGAAGCGCTTCCAAGATACGCTGAAAAATGGCTGGCGCACTAGCCAGACCAAACACTAAGCGAGTAAACTTATATAACCCTTTATGTGTGTTTATGCAAGTGAGCATTTGTGACTTTTCATTAAGACATAATTGATTATATGCATGCGAGAGGTCTAATTTACTGAAATACTTGCCGCCATGTAATTTAGTAAACAGCTCGTCATACCTAGGTAATGGATATTTATCGACTAGTAACTGCTTATTGATAGTTACGGAGTAGTCGGCACAGAGGCGTATAGAACCATCTCGCTTTAAAACAGGCACTACTGGACTTGCATACTCCGCGTATTTCACTGGTACTAACACACCTAAACCTACAAGACGCTTAAGTTCTTTTTCAACGCTTTCCCGAAAAGCAAAAGGCAACGGTCTTGCCTTAAAAAAAATCGGCTTTGCGTCTGGCTTTAATGGTAAATCTCGCATCGGTTCACCGCGAAAGGTGCGAATATTATTGCACACATGCTTATCATCATCGTCTCCATCCCCACAGCACTCGACATAATGTTGTTTATTTACAGTTTGTTTACACATTCGCTTAAGATGTTCTTGAACGCCGCACTTTTTGCACTTATACCGCACAAACCGACACGTTGAAGCCTGATGGCCTGCGTAGCCGCACGCTGTGCAGCCGCTGCCACCGGCGGCACCGTCACTAGCGCGCTCACCGCTAGCTGTAGGTGTTGCTGCCCCATGCCCGCGTCGCTGCGTACTATTGCCCGGCTGCGCTGCCGTGTCCATCTTCATTACTTGAAGTGTTGTACCCATGTCCATTTGACGAGTTGTTTCTTGTGCCCCCATACGTGCACTGCGAACGCCTTCAGCTATTTCCAATGCCATGCTGAGCGTCAACTCCGACATCGCCTTGGTAAATTATTTATCTCTCTCTGGTCCTGGTGTCATGCCCAGCACAAATCAGTCGCGAAGCTGTTCATCAAGAATTGACGCCACGAACCCGCAGTGTATTGCCAAACCACGTACTCGTGCTGCCCACTCTGGCAATACTTCGCCGACATGTTGCGTGGCACTGTGGAATTTGTATCTTTCTGCGAACGTGCACTTCTTTAGCTTGAAATGTCCATCCAATAAAGCAACTACTTCATCATAGCTCAAGGTACCGACCTGCCGCGGTATAGCCAAATCGCGAATCAATCTGTAACTTGATTCCGAGCAGTTGCTCAGCAGAATAGCTCGACGTTTAGTACCGGCTTTATCCACATCTACCCCAATTTCGTTTGCAAGAAACCACTGTTCGAGTCGTTCTTTGTACAATTGCCGTTCTTGATGTTCATAGTTAAACACTGTTAATGTACCGGCCGAAACTGTAGCAGATACTTTTGCCATATTAAAATACGATATAAGTACGCGTAACTTGTACTTTGACCTCGTCGCCAACTGTTATAACGGAAGGGGGGTGGAGATGAAATAATGCAACCGATACGAACAAGCTCATACGAGTATATTCGACTGACGCAGCAGTCGTTAACGCTTTAAACTAATTTTCTAATCTACCCTACTTATTCTTAATTGTATATATATGTACCCACATAACAGTTACCCTCTCCCAAGCGCTTAGATTATTTTATATGAGCTAAACCGAATTTTATAGTCGCTTGAAAATGTTGTGTAACTGTAACCTGAGCGAAATACATTGTATTATTGCATTATTACATTAGTTATTCTCCGCTTTGAAGTTTATTAAGCCGAATACGGTTATTTAACCAGAAAATAAACCTTTTTTTTTTTCGTTTTTTGAGGATGGGAAATCATCAAATGACTGCTCCCGCTCTGAGCGGAGCGGAAGGGCGTGTCAGACTTTTACTGACTAAAACCCACCCGTGTTCCTTCAGTTGCCTGTTGCCAAGGTCCCGGTATCCCTTTCGGACTTTCCCGCAACCCTGGCAGGCATCGGTCCTAGCGGACCCCGCCAATTGTGCTGACATCTCTTTGAGGCGCGCGTGGAACACGACGCGCCATCGACCCGGGCCTGGTCCTTATCGGACGGCGAGCTGCCCGTTGCTCGCCGTCCTCAAGCCCGCGCCTATGGTGGCCGGGTATCCGCCTGGGATTCCCGACGCCCAGGGCGTCTCCAACGGCGGTGGTTAGGGGCGTGAGGGCGTAAACTTTGCCTTTCCCTCACGCGTTCCGCCTCCTCCTTCGCGAGCATTACTGCTTCGCAGAAGGAAGTGACGGCTTCCCATGCCCTCTCGCTCCGTATCATGGCCTGGACCAGGGCCAGGGCCTCCGCGAGGACACGGCGGTGCTCCGCCCAAGCAGGGCATACCTCCACCGTATGCTCCACCGTGTCCTCCGGGCGATCCGCACAGTGGTGACACCCGGGCGTTTCCTCCCGCCTAATCCTACACAGGAACCTCCCGAAGCTGCCATGTCCGGTGAGGACCTGTGTCAGGCGGAAGGTGAGGACGCCGTGGCGCCTCTCTAGCCACTTCTCAAAGAGGGGACTTATCGCCGCTATTGTGGCGTGCCCAAAGTTACCGAGTAATAATCCACTAACTTACATTTGCAGTTGCAAAAACATTTTCTCCCATACATTCTGTATTCGACACGCACTTGGCCGGTTTTTTACTATGGCGCCGAATCTCTAAAACCATTCCTTCAGCTGTTTCTTAAAGTTGAAAAATCTAGTTACCTTGAAGGCATCTATCCCGAATGGGAGGAACATTTTAGTGACAGAGTGTTTCGCCGTTCTTGTATCTTCGGTTCCACTCGTCGAACGACCCCATACGCCTGTCACGATCTGCCACTTGGCGGATGAAACCAGGCAGCGGTCATAATCTGGCTTTTCATGCAACTTGAGTGCCGCTTCTTTAGCAAGGTGCTCTGCGCGTTTGGTGTCCTTCAGCCCTGCGTGAGCTTTTACACAACGAATCATCTTTGCTCTGGGATAAGGCCACGCCCACGATAGCTCCCGCTTCCTGCTTCCCTTCTCGCTTTGACAAAAAAAAAACAACCGACTTCCAAAAAAATCACTAAAAAAGGGGAAAAATAACTTTAATTTCGGAAGTCGGTTGCAAAAAACAAAAATTGAAAAGCAAAGACACCGACCGGTTGTTATTTTTTTTGTAAAAAGTTTTTATTTGTCACTTTTTAGTTGTGGTACCTACCCCACATAAATCCGAATGCCACTACCTGCTATGTAAATAACAGTGACTGATTCAAATAAGATATCGTCTATTATAGACTTAGTGAGAAAAATACGTAATTATTGAAGCTAACTCAAAAACTACTCAAGCAAAGTTAATATAAATTTATATGGGACCACACGGAAAGTACCAGCTTTCAAATAAAAAAGGAATCATCGAAATCAGTTCACCCAGTCGAAAGTTCTGAGGTAACTAACATAAAAAAATACAGATGAATTGATAACCTCCTCCTTTTTTTGAAGTCGGTTAAAAATACAAACAGACGAACATAGAACCTACTACTCTTTGAAGAAGTTGGTTAAAAAATAAAATATAATTATACAGACGAACATAGAACCTCCTCCCTTTTGAAGAAATTGGTTAAAAAGAGAGTTTACAGTTTATATGAAAAATCTTATTCCTTTGGTTACTAAACTTGAAATTTGGCAATACTTTGCCTTAGTAAATAATAAAGACTGTCACTTTTAGATTTTAAGCAACCCTCACATAGAGGAATTACGGGTTATCAAAGTAAGTAAGTAAAAATTTCAACGTGCTGCCCTGCCTGTCGGATTAACTCGAAACTCGGTAAGGTAGAATAAAATAGAATAGAATACTCTTTATTATGTACACCATAAACAACGGTACTGTTACTTAAAACAACAAATACAAAAAGAAAGTCGTTCGGGGTTTTTCAAAAATCTGTTCCTAACGGGTAATAAAGTTTAAGGGGTAAAGATAATAAATATTAATTTTCGAAAACTATCTTTCAAAGGTGGGAACGTGGTGTTGAAGTTTTTAGAAGAAAGTACGAAATCAACGCGCACGAAGTCGCGGGCAAAGTGCTAGTAAGCTATAAAACATAACATGCTACATGACTAGTTTTGAACATTAATAGGTACAAGCGTGTAAAGCCACTCATGGTTATTTGATGTGGTGTCCACCAGTCGCAGTCGTGCAGCACAGTGTAATGATAGGCGGTAGATCACTATCGGTAATACCGGGTATTGCCGGTCGCGAGTGCACAAACAAACATGATCGACTCGCCACCGCGCACGTCTACCTATAGTAAGTACGACATTATAAAAACGTTCCATCGGCATTGTCTAACATAATTTCTAGAGTTAAGTTTAATCAAACTCGGCCTGAGTTTGTTTAAACTTTACCATCACTAGTTGGTTTAAACGTTGACGGACTCAAGAAAATAACTTGTGAGTGAAGCAACAACAAGGGATTGCTAATACTATTTTTATTGGGTTGAATAGATCATCCTTCGTCGGGCCCGGTCTATAATGAAATGTATGAGACGCGAAAAGAGTTTAAAAGTCGACTGACATTTTGTCAAAAACCACTCTTGAGCAAATTGTAATAGATAGGATAGCTGAACAACGAGCTAGTAAAAATTTTGGTAAAGAACAATGTCAGATGTCCATAGTAACTTTGGCTCAATATTAATTTGTCATGGACAGTGAAAATTCTTACGTTTTTTTGTGTAGCTTAATGTTAATAGCTTTTCTGTGATTTCTGTTTTTACATTGAACTTCTATGAATAAGAATCGTACTTTACCTCAGAAAGTGTCAAAAGTCCAATGCCGTAACAATGAACGGACATTGTCAGATTCAACTAAATGCCGTTTCATCCGGAACACATTTATAGAGTCTGGCAAACGAAAGTTGATCCTGAAAACACGCGCGAAATTTAAAAAAACAAGACTGATTATCCCTGTTCAAAGTGCGATAACACGTGTTGTTATTTGAAATATAATTTCATTGAAATAAAATAAAATTTCAAGTGCACACATCAACACGGTCTAGGGATATTTCATACTCAATTAAATAACTCGAAAAGTACTGGCCGCATTGGAATCTTTTATACACCGATTTGTTTGTAATTTATCTCAGACTCAGTCCAAATTCAAATTTTTGAAAATTCTTTTGTTTCGGTGGCATAAAAATGTCTTGATGTGTAGGAGAGGGAATTTTCATTTGTGTGAAATTTAGAAAACAATACGAATTACGTTTAGTTACAGTTTTATTTCATTTTTAAACAAAAGATAAAGTTAAAATTGGGGTATTGTAGCCATGCAACGCCAACATTTGATGAGGGCGGAGATGTTACGAGCTGTGGGAATGCTGGAAGCTGGGTCTGTTTAGCGTAATGTTGCTGAGGCCATAGGGACCCACCAAAATGTAATTTCAAGATTGTGGACACGCTATCGTGCCACAGGTGAAGTAGCGGAGAGGCACCGGGGGCCAAGTCGCATCACTACCCCCAGACAAGACCGATTTTTGCAAATTACTGCGCGAGCTCAACCAAATGCAACGGCGACTCAATTGGTCCAAAGGCTGCGAGTGGAACACCAAGTGCTTGTGAGTGACTAAACTGTAAGAAGGCGACTGCATGAAAGCAATCTACGCTCTCGTAGACCACTCCGGGTCCCACCTTTACGGAGAGGCAATCGTGGACGACGATTAGAATGGGTTCGGAACCACGTGGACTGGGGCCGCGAGCAATGGTCCAATGTGCTGTTCACGGATGAATCCAGGTTCGGCTTCCATCCAGATTCACGAAGGACGCGTGTTTGGCGATTTCCTGGACGATGGAGCCGTCTTCAGAACCCTCAGGAAGTTCACCCATACCAAGGAGGAACAATTATGGTTTGGGCAGGAATTCGTCTTGGAGGACGGACGGATCTCGTTTGGGTGCAGGGCAATATGACGGCAGAACGATACGTCCAACAGGTGCTGGGGCCCGTAATCTTGCCCCACAGAACACAAATGGGGCAAGATTTCCTGCTCATGCACGACAATGCCCGGGCACAAACGGCGAGAACGGTAGCAGCTCGGTTACATACACACAATGTTAGGGCCTTAGACTGGCCTGCTCAATCGCCAGATCTAAATCCCATTGAGCATGCGTGGGATATGCTGCAAAGAAGAGCTCTGAAGGAAGTTCCTGAAAATCTGGCTACAGAAGATCAACTTTTTGCGCACCTCAGAAGGACATGGGACAATATTCCGCAGCAAGACATTGACAACCTTGTTCTGAGCATGCCGAATCGTTGCCGATGTGTTATGAACATCATGGGCGCTTTCTCAGACTACTAACTTCAAGTTTATAAACACAAATTAAATGATTTTTCTATTTTTTTCAGTTTTTACTCATAAATTAAAAGTTAATTCATATACGGTTTCCGTCTATGCTTCATTTTTTTTCCATAAAATCCTGAAATTTTAATCGAAGTACCTTAACCATTATTAAAAAATGGTAGAATATTAAATAACGTATCTTTTAAATATATACATGTCATATAAATAATTAACACATTGACAGTAATTCGCTTTTTTAAAAATATCCCCAGACCGTGTTGATGTGTGTATTAAAACGTGATATCGCACTTTGTACAGGGATAAACAGTCTTGTTTTTTTAAATTTCGCGCGTGTTTTCAGGTTCAGCTTTCGTTTGCCAGACTCTACCACAATTAATACAACGTAGTTGATGGGAAATTGTCATAAAATGTGTGGTGTGGATATAACACAATAGGTATTTATGAGGAATTCGAGAAGAAAACAACTGTATACATATAAAAACACCGGCTACAACACAAGATGTTTGACATCGTCAACACACTGTCATGCGTGCGATCTTGACAGAAGCTAACAGGGTTGCCATTACATTACGGTTAAGTCATCGAGCACAGGTCAGGAAAATCGATTTCTTGAATTTCGTTTTTATATTCTTTAAAAACGACTAAATGTATTTAAAATAAACACGATGAACGTATTATTTAGTTAAAAAAAAAATACAATTGTGAGGTGGTTAATAAAAAGTAAAGAGTAAATCGCTTTAATTTTTAGAATCAGCGATTACAGTGGCAGAATAGGAACTACCTGAAACTTTTTTTTTAAGAAAAAGAAAAACCTGTAACAGGATGACAAAATGATTACTTATTAAAATGATTTTCTTTTCGAAAAGTTCTCGAAAAGAACTAAATATTTTTTAATAAGTTGGAATTAAATATTTAAATTGTTGTAAGTAAAAACTCTGTGTCCGTGTGAATTTAGTTTTAAAAATTGTGTAGGCCGAAACCTGACATTGTTCTTTGGAAGTCCACTGGTAAGTTAGATGCGAAACCTGGCCTCTCTGCATGTGTGGAAGGGATTAGTGATAAGAGGGGAATTGCTAATGTGTTCAAGGACCATTTTAAAGTTCAGTCCCCTCTTGGTCCCTCAAACTTGGGGAATGATTGAGAGCCCATCCGTCCTGGCGCGAAACCTCTTATATGTTTTTCAACCAAGCAAGTATGTGCAATTATTAACAATATGAAACGAGGAAAATCGCCAGGCCACGATGGTCTCAGCATTGAGCACCTGAGGCACGCAGGTGTCCATTTGCCGCGAGTCTTATCCATGGTCTTCACAATGTGTATTAGTCATGCGTACCTACCTGATAATTTAATGAAGACCATCGTAGTTCCCGTTGTGAAGAACAGGACAGGTGACATCTCGGACAGAGGTAACTATCGTCCCATTTCTCTTGCGACTATAATAGCCAAGGTGTTGACGGTGTGCTTGATTCTTACTTAAGTAATTACATACATCTTCATGATGCACAGTTCGGGTTTCGCCCCGGACTATCAACTGAAAGTGCTATTGTAAGTCTCAAGCATACCGTTCAATATTATAAAGATCGCGGTACGCCGGTGTACGCCTGTTTCCTTGATCTCTCCAAGGCATTCGATCTTGTTTCATACGATGTGCTCTGGGGAAAGATGGCAGACAGGGGTATACCCGCGGAAATATGTGGGCTATTCCAGTATTAGTATGGTAACCAAGTCAATCGGGTGAAATGGGATGATACAGTCTCTGAGCCGAATAGGTTGAAATGCGGGGTGAGACAGGGTGGTCTGACGTCTCCCAGGCTCTTCAACCTCTACGTGGATGACCTCATAGTCGCATTCAGCAGCATGCGTGTCGGATGCAGTGTTGATGGGGTTAGAATTAACAACATCAGCTATGCAGATGACATGGTGCTGCTGGGTCCGTCGGCGGGAGCAATCAGAGAGATGCTTAAAACGTGTGAGACCTACGCTGCCGCACATGGATTAAATTATAATGTGAACAAATGTGAATACATGGTCTTTGAGGTCAGCGGCAAACGCCGTGGAGAAGGACCCGAGTTGCTTCTGAACGGGTCAGCAATCAATAGGGTGTCAACTTTTAAATACCTAGGACACTGTCTTGCCGCTGACCTCAGGGACGATGTAGACATTGAGAGGGAGCGCAGGGTTCTAGCGGTCCGGAGCAATATGTTGTCCCGTAGATTTGCGTGGTGTACGGACCAAGTTAAAGTCACACTTTTCAAGGCTTATGGCCAAAGTTTGTACACGGGCAGTCTATGGGTCAATTATACTAAAAGATCGGTGGATGTCCTGCGCGTCCGATATAACAATGCTTTCAGGATGTTGTTTAGGCTGCCACGTTACTGTAGTGCGTCGGAAATGTTTGCGCAAGCCCGCACCGACGGCTTCCATGCAATTATACGCAAAAAAACGGCGTCGCTGCTGAGGAGAGTGAGGGGCAGTCGGAACAGCATCCTTAAAACTGTAGCCGAGAGCTTAGGCTCGCCGATTGTTCAGCAGTTTGTGCAGAGGTTGATTTATACTAACACTAGGCAATAAGTTATTTTTTGTTTGTTACTAACACTATATGAATATTTGTGTCCGAAATAAAAAGATTTCATTTCAATAGGTACTTACAGCGATATGTGGTGGTATTTTCTACATCACACATACACACATTCCCATATTGCGAACTACGCTTCAAAGACCTGACGTCACACAAATTAATGAGGTCACAAAAAATCCTGGATCGCGCAATTAGGCTTTACCGATTTAAAAGATTCCAACATCAATCGCTGGGCAGTTGCGCGCCAGACACATCACCCGTCTGGTCGGAGGATCCTCCCTTTTCTATAGAGGATGAGTAAACTTTACACCCTGTTCCTCATATCTCTAAAGATACAACATTTATTAAGTATTGTCGAACTGTACTAGCCACTGTACTCGTGCGGTCACAATGAAGCGATCGCTTGTCTATATCTACGTACTCTATGGATCGCGTGTTGATCGCTTGTCTGTATCTACGTACTCTATGGATCGCGTGTCGATCGCTTATATGTATCTACGTACTCTATGGATCGCGTGTCGATCGCTTATAAGTATCTACGTACTCTATGGGTCACGTGTCGATCGCTTGTCTGTATCTACGTACTCTATGGGTCGCGTGTCGATCGCTTATATGTATCTACGTACTCTATGGATCGCGTGTGGATCGCTTGTCTGCATCTACGTAGGTACTCTATAGATCGCTTGTCTGTATCTACGTACTCTATGGATCGCGTGTCAATCGCTTCCCACACCCTTTCGTTTTATAGACACACATCTATTTATTTATTAAAACTTTATGCACAAGTAAAACAAATACTGTACAAAGGCGGACTTAATGCATGAGGTATTTCCTGCCAGTCAATTTTATCTATTGTAATATAGTTTCTGTGTTTTCCTTCAACTTGTAGTCATCCACTGTTAAGATCAGTGTTTTCGTGAAAATGAATCTTATGAAACAAAAAAAAACCGGCCAAGTGCGTGTCGGACCACGCACAATGGAGGGTTCCGTAGTTGGGATGAATTTATCCCAAGAACAAACTTAACATTGTTTTGCAACTGCAAATTTAAGTTGGTTGATTATTACTCGGTAACTTGTGGAGCTAACTTAGCTGTGATAGTTTTCCTTTTAATTTATTTATAATTATATACTACTGCCGTGAATTTTTTCACATGTCCAAAACCAACCGTTTAGCTATAATATTGATATAACGTTTATTTAATCGAAAATCTTTAGGCTTATCGTTTAAAATATATAATATTGATACCATTTTTATGGTTAACACCCCGATTCAAAGCGATCCGACTCGGATGGGTTATACAGGAAAAGTTTTTATCCACTGCGGAACTTTTGACATATTAACCTTAAACCAGTTTTATTAAACATATTTTTTTTATTTTGATGCGTCTTCATACAAAAAAATAAAAAAATCGTTAACGAAAGATGTTTATTTTAAAAGTGGTTGTATGGCTAACCGGCGCCGGCGGCGGCGCGCGGCGAAGCGGAACGCGCGAAAGTACCTACCTATCAGCTGTGCGGTCGCTCGATTCGCCGGCATAGGTATTTACGTGGGTTACTGGCCCTTGGATCTCGCTCAAAGAAATCAAAAATGCTTTCTTCGATTTCGATCGCCAGTCGGGGTCTGCCAGACCCTCGTGCATGATTCGGGGTTCTGAACTGTCCGTAATCAAGCAGCCTTTGAGTGGCCGCTAAAATGGTCCTTTCATTAGGGACCGCGGGGTTAAGGATTCCATGGGCTCGCATTCGAAGTATGCTCTCCGTCGCGTACATTCTGCGAGCTGCTCGCAAACTTTCACCACTCAGTACATACACTCGCACCATCTCGTAAAACTCGCGGTTACTGAAGTCCGACATCGTGACTGGTAGGTACAAGCACGACACGTGCGGCGCGGCGCTTGCGCGGGAAAGCGATTAGACGCGACGTCACACGACAGCGCGTGCGATGAGCGAACTGTCGGCCACAGCGCCCGGCGCCGCCCGGGAGGGGGTAGCACCCCCGTGCAACACCGCCGCCTGTGCGCCGGCCGCCGCACGCGCCCATTGATATTATTACGAATAGTTTGTAGTCCATATTTTGCTGATTTTAAGTAGGATAAAAAAACAAAAAAAAGTATTGAATAAATAATGGAAATGTGTTCTATTACTGATATTGAACCACCAAAAAAAATTTGCGCACTGGTCAAAAACTTTTCCTGTATTAGGTTAGAAGGTTAAGGCTAGGTTAGAAGGTTATGTTGGTGAATCATTTGGGTTAGATTTGGTTGGAACAGTGACCATTAACGCGCGAAGGCGAACGAAAGAAGCGAGCGTGCTCTGAGAGCGGCGTGACAGAAACGAATCGCTGCAAAACCTTTATTTTTTATTTTTATGATTGGCATCTCGTAGGTTTTACCACAAGGGGTACTATCTACTTAACCGGACTGTCCTGCGAAGATGCTCTAAGCTATACTACTAACTTAAAGCCTCCAGCCAGGGGCATTTAAAAACGAATTAAAAACTAAACGACTGCTCGCTAAGGGCACCCCCTGTGGGGTACGGACCTCGGCTTAGGGCGTCGCTGGGGGGAGGGCAGCTAGTCGGGACAGGCTGGATCGGGAGTTTAAAACTACTACTACTACTGGCGGCTCAGCGTCCGCCTGTGCGGGCGCTTCACCGTCGATCAAGGGTCGGGGAGGAGTAGGAGGAGTCATCCTGATAGATCGGGGTCGCGGTCTAGGAGGATCTCGACGTCGAGGTCGGAATGAAGGACGGCGTCTGGTTTTAAGAACCGTACTGGTGGCCCTATTGCTCTCCTGAAGGAGAGTTATGGGGTCGTCGGGGTCGGTGAGAGCGTGCCTCGGACGGCGGGTACGACTAATGCGAGAGGGGGTATAATTGGCCGCCTCGACAACCAGCGGGTTGCGATGTTTGGCGGAGGAGTCAAAGAAACGCTTGGAGAGACGTTTCAAGAATTGAGCTATCGCGGGGATTTTAAGGTCGAGATGGAGGATCTCGTTACGGACATAATAGGGGGAATCCGTGGCTCTACGGAAGAAACGGTTTTGGATGGTTTGCAACCTATGAATATGGCGGGGTCTAGTGTGAGCAAAGACGGCACCGGCATATGTCATAATGGGACGGATCAATGACTATATAACCTCTTGACTGCTCATGCGGGCGACTCAGGCTCACGACACATATGATGAATAGCACTGATACTAGATGGAAATACGAGTGGCCATTTTAGTTTTGACCAGTTATTGGATCTCTGCACACGCCGGTATTTTGATACATTTTAAAACATTTCTGCATAAATAAAAACAATCATGAGTTCTGGTTCAATTAAATGGCGTGGGAAATCCTCTAGAACATCCAGCTATAAAAAGATTGCATTATTTTT
Source organism: Lithophane leautieri (assembly GCA_949152455.1). Lineage (NCBI taxonomy): Eukaryota > Metazoa > Arthropoda > Insecta > Lepidoptera > Noctuidae > Lithophane > Lithophane leautieri. The sequence continues at coordinate 18,853,326 of OX424467.1, forward strand.
CATCGGTAACTAAAATAAATATTTTATTAAGAATAATTGCAGGGCTCAAGCTAAACTGGTTGTTTACGTAAAATGGTACAAAAATTACAGCGCGTTGATGTCTTTTTGAAAAGTCCCTTTCTCTCACTAGGGTATTGCAATAAGTCTGTCCCTTTCTATCTGCACTTATACTGTAGAGTGTTGTGAAAACTTCAAAATAAAGTCTATCTATCTAATCGATAAAAATTATGATGTTTCCTAATGGTAAAAAAGTAACATTAAGTACTTAATGTTTACATTTTAGATTTCAAAATGTTCCGTAACTGAAAGAAAAGTGGATTAATGCAGTTCACAGGGAAAATTGGTTTCCAAATAAATATAGCATTGTTTGTTTAAGGCATTTCACAGCAGATTAAAAATAAGTAAAAGCAATGTCAATCCCTGTCGGATAGAACAATAAATTCTCTTAAGGGGCCGGCGGAGCTTCGATTGCAACTACAAATCAAGTGCTACAAATATTGCGCTAGTGTGCCTGTCGGAGCGATACACAGTCACACAGCTACCGTGAACTGTACGACCACGCACACATTTTCATTGACATGACATTTGCTTGACGCGATAGCACTACTGGCTATTGAAAATTTATGATAAATTTGGGTGTGTTCTGTAATACCAAATATGATGAATGAAAACTTAAATGTTTTTCCATTTTTTTTTCAATAATTTGTAACTTGATAATATAGGCTATGTTTCTGCTGAAACAATATCACAAGTATTGTTGTTTCTAATACAGAAAAACAACATGAAAACGTCATTTACGCTATAAAAATGTGCGAAATTCAATTCACTACAACTTCATTTTAGTTAGGTTTTTTGGAAAAAAAAAGATGTAGGAACCTAGATAAATACTGTCTTAATCCGAATAACAACATACTATGGTAAAAATATGCTCAAATTGCAAATGATTTAGGTATTACGTTTGTATGGAGAATTCATCCGTCGCCATGTTCTTAAGTGAAATTCAAATTTAAATAATTTATTGTTCAATTAGCATTGTAGACGTCAATTTTATCGATATCGATATTATTGTTGCAAAACTGACTTGTGCATCACTATGTTTGGAACTTTCGTCCTAACATTGTTGCATCGGCCAATCACAACCACTTTAATTTCTTCGTCCCCCGGCCCGCAGTGGTGAGTCGTGTGCCTAGACGAAATCGGTCTATCAGCTCTCAAGTGGTTTAATTCTCTTTGGGACGGATACACGCAGTGTAGATACGCAATTTGCACCTAAGTGACAATTTGCTACGTGCATTTAGGACGGAGTGGAGCCTACCTAGAGCGAAAGCGGCTAGAGAGCGAACCTGCTTTATGTGCTCTTGAAAAGTGAGGTGATCATCGAGGACTACACCGAGATATTTGGCTCGCTTCTCCCAAGGGATCTGCTTGCCGAACATGGTGATGGGCTCGGGGAGGGTGGGTTTCATACGCGGTTTGGAAAAGAGAACCGCCTGACTCTTATCGGGATTGACCTCGATTCTCCACTTTCTGAACCATTCGCCGAGCTTGTCGACTGAGGTTTGGAGAGTGTCGCGAATTGTAACGGGGCTACGGCTCTTAAAGTAGATGGCCGTATCGTCTGCGAACAGAGCCAACTGAGCCTTTCTACTTTTGGGGATATCGCTAGTGAACAGCGTGAAGATGAGCGGGGATATGACAGAGCCCTGGGGGACACCTGCGCGAATGGGACGGGGTGAGGATAGGGCACCCTTTGTGCGGTAGCGAAAAGTGCGGTTTGACAAAAAGTCTCGTAAGATGAGCACGAGACGGTCGGGCACACCGAGTTGATATAGCTTATATGGGATCCTGCCGTTTTGCCGAAAAGATTTTGCCAAATTTTCATTACCCAAACAAATTTTAGCAACCTTTTTTTATACCAATGTAATATTTGGAATAATTTTAGTACGCACATTTTCATTTGGTCAAATGTTTACTTGGCAGATTGTTACCAAGGATAACGTCATTAAGGCTTTTGGTCTTTAATCAAATGATTTATTACAGCAAACAATATTTAGACACTAAACGTTTAGTCAAATGATTTGTTATGACAAAAAATATAAAGGCAAAAATAAGATTTTTTTGGGAATTGTATAATTAAAAATGCAATTTTATTTTAATATAGGTAATCATTTATTAACGCGAGTACAAAATAGCAAAAGCTAGTATAAAATATTTATATATTATAAATATATATAAAATATTAGGTTATTAATTTTAAAAAAATGGTTAGGTTAGGTTAGGTTAAAACTGTGACCACCTACGCACGAGCCGAGCGAGCGAAGCGAGCGGTGCCGCGGCAGCGGCCGGCGAGTGCCAGAAACGACTAGATTATATAGAAAAAAATATGGAAAAAAGAGATAATTTTGCGTAAAATATGTTATACCAACTGAAATATTTGACTAGATAAAAAATGGTAAAAGTACTAGTTGGTGAACAAGTTATTGTTCAAACGTTCACTTGCCAAACATAGGTTTTCGTAACAATTATTTGTAAAGAGATTTTTTGGTAAGTAATAATTTGGCAAATGAAATTATGCGAAAATTTGTTTGGGAAGTGATAATTTGGCAATTTCTTTTCGGTAAAACAAGGGAGACCCAGCTTATATAATAAGACATTGTGCCGGACTTTGTCAAAAGCCTTCGCTATATCGAAGAACACCGCCCCTCCATTAGACCTCGCATAAAACTTTCGCTTATATGCTCCACTATGCGGTGGGCTTGGTGGATACTACAGTGTTGGGTGCGGAACCCAAATTGCTCGTTTGGGATGAGACCCTTGGTCTCGGCGTAGTCTCTGAGACGCTTATAAATAAGCCTCTCATAGATTTTACCGAGAACCCTGAGCAGACTGATGGGACGGTAGCTAGAGGGATCGGACTTGGACTTGCCGGGCTTGGGGATACCTATAACGGTGGCTTCCTTCCATGCTTGGGGGAAGATATTATTGCCGAGAGCACCATTGAAGATGATGGTCAAGAGCATTATTAGGTGAGCGGGGAAAAGTTGGATCACTCTATTAGTGAGTCCATCGGAACCGAGGGCTTTACGAGTTTTAAGACCTTTGATGATCTCGTGCACCTCATCAGGAGTGATGGGGGGCAGTGGATCATCAGGGTCTTCGACGGGGGGGAGGGATGCTCTGCGTTCGGCTTCAGCGTCTATCTCATAGAGATGAGCTTGGTCTACAAGCAGTGAGCTAGGCAAGCATTGTGCCTCGAGACTATCGGCTAGGCATTCCGCCTTGTCGGAGTCGTTGAAGGCTATGGTCTTATCGGGACGGACTAGGGGGGCATGGAAGCGCCCTGTTGGGACTGGAGACTTCTCTGGAGTTGCCAGAAAGCTTGGTGAGTGGGCTCGAGATCGCTCAGCATCTTGTCCCAGCCCGCTTCATGCAACTCAGCTATGCGTGTCCTTACTTTACGCTGTAAGTAGCGCATGTGAGATTTGTTAGCGGAGCATGGGAAATTGCTGTAGGCACGGGTGGCCGCGTTCTTCTCGGTCATCAGATCACGTTCATCGACCGGCAATTTGAAGCGGTGGTCGTCCACCACTGGAACTTGCCTTGAACAATCGTTCAGGACCGATTGTACGTGATCTGTGAGCGAGTCGATCGCGGCCGTCGTGTCAGCGACAGAATCGAACTGTTCGGGAATAGAGTCCAATTGGGGGGACGTGTTGGATTTCAGCAATTCGCCTACTTTCCTCCAGTCCGTTACCTTCTTGGTGGCAGGGGGTTGGGTGGGGTCGGGGAGACCTAAGCGGGGGGCCAGTTTCATGACTACTGGGCAGTGGTCAGAGGTGAGCTTGTGCACCGTTTCTATGGAATTTAACCTAAGGTTGACGTTCTTAAGGATCGCCATGTCTAGGATATCGGAAGAGTGACTGGGTTCGTGGGGAAAGTGAGTGGGAGTCATCGGAGCGATGATTTCAAAGTTAAGGGAGTTTGAGAGGTCGAACAGGTATGGCCCTCTAACGGAGGTAGTGGAACAATTCTAGGCCGGGTGCTTAGCGTTGAGATCACCCGCTATGATAACGGAGTCACTCAAGCTGAGTAGGGCGGTGAAGTCGTTGGAGAATTCCTGGGGATTCTCCGTAGCGGGGGAATAGGGAGGGAGGTAAGCCGAGACTAGGGTGATCGGCTGATGGCCGGACATGCCTAGTCGGCATACTGAGACTTCTATCCGAGAGAGAGAGGGAGGATCAATTTGGATGCAATAGAGATCCTTTTTGTAATATATAAGGGTGCCGCCCTTGTGACAACGAGTTCTATCATTGCGAACTATGCGATAGTTTGCGATAGAAGGGTTTCGCTTGTGGAGTTTGAGGAATGTTTCCTGTACTAGGAGAATATCTATCTGATGGTCGCGGAGGAATTCCGCGATCTCATCTCTTTGGTTTTGAATACCATTAGCGTTGAAAAAAGTTAAGGGATCGGGGTTTGAACCTAGCTACGGTGGTGTTAGACATTATGGGGGTTAGGGTGGTTGGCTAGGGAGGACATGGCTTACGTAATCTCCGGGTACGCATTGAAAATTTGATGGATCCTACCTACGTCGTTGACATTTCTGGCAGCAACGATTTCGTGTGAAGATTAATAACATTTGTTTTAAATAAAATTCACTGGAATACAATTAATTAAAAATCGTATTTTTATTTTCAGCAAAGATTGTTAGAACATTTTCTTTTTCCGTTACTATGGTAACTGTCATAAAAAACCCACAAAGAGTATATATTATGTAGTGCAATCTTTACACCCACATTTCTTTTAAGAATTTGCTCGAAGACCAATTCCACGAGAGAGGTCGTTAAATCTTGGTCCGTGTAGAGGTTTCGTAAACATGCCTGCTAGTTGCACTTGTGCTGCAACTTGCTTGACAACTAGTTCTCCTTTTGACACATTCTCTAATGTAGAAGTTTCTTAAGCTAATATGCTTTGTTCGCCTGTGAAACTCATAAGGCGGATTATATTATGATAATTTCACAGCAGACTCATTATCAATACATAGTGTAACTTTTAAAGATTTTGTGTTCGATAGATCTGCCAAAAGTTTCTTCAACCACACTATTTCTTGTGTGGTATCGCTTGCTGCTACTAGTTCGGCCGACAGAGCAACTGAAGTCTGTTTCTGACTCTTCCAGGCAATAGCAGTGCCGGCATATAGACACACCATGCCTGTGGTAGAGTGCCCAGCCTCTGGATCTCCTCCATGATCGGCATCTGAGTAGCACATTAAGTCATCTGCTCTGGATTTACTCATTGGATAAAATGTTAGACCTTTATCGAGAGTTCCTTTCAGAAAGCGTAGAATTCGCTTTACAGCCACAATATCCTCCTTACTAGGTATTTCTAGATGCCTTGATGCGAGAGACACTGCATAACAGATGTCGGGTCTTGTTGCGACCATCAGGTAAGCTAGTGCTCCGACACAATTTCGATATGGAAACTTCATGTTCTACATTTCCATTACTCTCTTCCATTTTTGGCATCTTAACTGTCGGAGATGTAACTGGTTTGCAGTGTTCCATGTCGAATCGTTTTAGGACCTTTTTTGTGTAGGCTGTTTGACTTAAATTTATTGATCCGTCTTTGTTTTTATTTATTTCCATACCAAGGAAATACGACGCTGGTTTCGTCGTTATTTTGAAGGTTCTTTCAAGTTCATTTAAAAACTCTTGACCAGCGCTGTCAGTGGAAGCTACCAAGCCGTCATCGACATATAGTCCTACAATAACTACTACGGAGGATGTCTACTACGGAGTCCCACAGGGGAGCGTTTTGGGTCCTCGACTCTTTTTAATTTATATTAATAGTCTATGCGATATGCAGATCAAAGGAGGGCAAATCTTCTCTTACGCAGACGACACTGCCGTTGTTTTCTCAGGAACGTCATGGGAACACGTAAAAACTGTCGCTGAAGAGGGTCTGACTGAGATAGCTGGCTGGCTTAAAGCAAACCTTTTAACCCTTAATACCACTAAGACTAATTTTATTTGTTTTTCCCCAAACCAAAGGTCACAGCCTGGATCTGAATATAGCATTGCGATTCATGTTTGCCAATATAATGCCCTATATAACCGTAATTGTGGCTGTCAAACCATTCAACAAGTCAGCTCCACTAAATATTTGGGCATAATTGTTGATCAAAGACTATCATGGCACCCTCATATTGAGATCCTTATGAAAAGGATCCGGAAGCTCATTTGGGTCTTTAAAACTTTACGCCATGTTATGTCCACGCAACTTTTAAACAAGATCTATGTAGCTTTGGCGCAATCTATTATAACTTACTGTATTCCGATTTGGGGTGGAGCTACCAAAATTAAATTCCTCGATCTGGAAAGAGTTCAGCGATCACTTATCAAGGTGATGTACTTCAAACCATTTAGGTTCCCTACAACAGACCTCTATAAAGATAACAACTTGCTCTCAATAAGAAAACTTTATATTCTAAACGTCTCCTTAACCCTGCATAAGTGTCTTCCTTTTGACTTGGCAACTCAGTGCAGAAGGCGTAGAGATATTGTGGCCCACTCCCCAGGGATTCGAACTGTATTTGCTAGACGTCAATTTGTTACACAGTCCACCTACATCTATAATAAATTGAACCGTAAATTAGTTATATATCCCCTGCTGTTATACGACTGTAAAAAAGCAATAACCGAATGGTTAAGATCACTAACATATGAAGAAACAGAAAACATTCTAACAAGAATAAGCTAAAAAAAAAAAAAAAAAAAAAAAATCTAAAAAAAAAAATTACTTACACCCACACGCACACTCATGTACACGCACACATACACACCCACACACATGCATACACACACGTGCAAATCTCATACACCGAAAGCTGCTAAATTAATGTTTTTTTTTTCATTTTTATTTCATTTTTTATTTTATTTTTTCTATGTATTCTCTATTTACTATTAGCCTCCTCGTTGTAAAGCTACTACTTATGGGAAGAGCGAGACAGCTCCGACACAAGTACTATTGTAACTTAATGGGGCTGCCTCAATTTATGTATGACACAATGTTTAAGTAGAAATATGCATATGGTGTATACCTGGCTATAACCACGTATATTTTTAAACTGTTGCGCGGAAAAACGTTTAATTCTGGTGTTTTGAAGGAGATATGTCTGAATGTGCCTGATAATTACGCAATGCGACGCCGACGGCCACTGTTGTTAGCAGTGCCACGCGCGCGAACTAACCTGCTCAGTAAAGCGCCGCTCACGCGTGCCCTGCATACACTGAATGACACTGCTGATAGGATAGATTTATTTAATTGCTCTCTGAATGAATTCACAAAGGTAACATTGTTTGTATTGTGTTATGCTAATACATAATTAGTAGCATTAATTGTAATTGATAATTTACTCGTAACTAAAGACCACGCTACCATTAGGATTATTGCCTGTAATGATAGTTGTGTTTGTGATAGATAAATAAATAAATAAATAAATAAAATAAATAAAATATTTTTGTATTTTGTATTTGTATATGTAATAACTTTTGAGTTTCCCTTGTTTCTTACATACAAGCAAGGATCTGCCTCACTTCTTTGAAATTGGGCGTCTATCAGAAATGTATGTATGCACTCATTCCAGCATCAAGGGGTCTGTTTTAAGCCGTGGAGGCTTCTCAAAAATCGACATACTTTTCCTTTAGGTACATCAAGTCCATTCGGCGGTGCCATATAAATCTCTTCTTCCACTGTACCGTTTAGGAATGCAGTTGTGACATCGAATTGTTGTAAATTCAGATTTTCGTTAGCTGCAATTCCCAGTATTGCTCTGATAATTGTAAGTCGTGCAACTGGACTGAAGGTTTTATCATAGTCAATACCTTCGCGTTGGGAGAAACCTTTGATGACTAGTCTTGCCTTGTAACGTTCTATGGTTCCATCAGGGTTTCTCTTTATTTTGTATATCCATTTGCTTGGTAAAGCTTTTCTACCTTTTGGTAATACGGCAAATTCCCAGGTATTATTTTTCTTAAGTGAATTCATCTTGCGTTGCATAGCTTAAAGATAAAGATAAACTTATTTGCTCAAACATGTGTACACACGGCTACACATCAAGCTATACATTTCCAGTTTTTGCTGATCCCGCATTGTATAGGATCTCCGTACAATGCGAAGTCAGCTTATACTGGAAATGCATAGCTTGATGTGTAGCCATGTGTACACATACAGAAATAAACGTGCATGCAGGATAACATTAAAAAAATACAGGTTCAGACATGTTTGCCACATATTATGGCGTACAAATATGAATAATTGTGATTGTTTATGGAGACGTGGTTACTTCCACATGATATCCCACTGCTGGGCACAATAAGTGATGATTATACGTATATTGGCAAATCTTCGGTTAATACGTCAACTGGATGTTTGAAAGGCAGACCGTATGGTGGATTGGCTATTCTATGGAGAAAAAAATCGTTTGTGTCCGTCACTCCCGTGGATTGCAGTAGTGATCGGTTAGCAGCGTGTAAAGTAGTGGTAAATAGCGATTGTGCGGTATTAATTGTCTGTGTCTATATGCCTGTTGAGGCCAGAGATAATCCTATCGAGTTCACGGAATGCTTGAGCGAAATATGTGCAATAATAGGCAGTAGTGGCGTAGAATCTGTGTTCGTACTCGGTGATTTTAATGCCCACCCAGGCGGTCTTTTCTATAATGAACTCATGAATTTTTGTGGGGAGCAAAGATGGGTATGTGCGGACGTGGAACGCCTAAGCCTTAACGCAGGTGACTATACTTTTATTAGTGATGTTCATGGCTCTTGTCGGTGGTTGGACCATTGTGTTAGTACTGAAATGGGTTATAGAACTATATCTGACGTAAAAATTCATTATAATGTATTCTGGTCTGATCACTTTCCCGTTGAAATAGAGTGCAATTATAATAATATTGTAAGACATAGGAAAGTGAGTTCAACGGGTGTACCTAACAAAATAGTTTGGGGAAATAGGACCCCTGAACAAATCCAGCTGTATCATGAGGTTTGCAATAACAGTCTTAAATGTATCGACTTTCTGCAAGAATTTCAGTTATGCGCTGATAAATATTGTAATAATTTAGAGCATCATAGAAGTATAGATTTAATGTATAACAGTATAATAAAAACCCTGTGTGAGGCGAGTATACAGAGTTATGATATTGTTACTCATCGTTGTTATCAAAATAAAAAATCGGTACCTGGCTGGAATAAGCACGTCAAGAAAGCACATGAGGAGGCTAAACATAATTTCAATAATTGGGTCTGGCATGGGAAACCCTCGTCTGGATGCATTTACGAGGCTATGTGTAAAAGTAGAAAAATTTTCAAATCACGACTAAAGTGGTGTCAAGACCACGCTGAACAAATTAAAATGGACACTTTGGCATCTCATAGTTCTAAAAATGACTTTAAAAAATTCTGGCAATGTACTAATAAACTCAATATAAAGCAGAATCGGGCTGAATGTATTAACTCTGAAAGGGATCCTCGTAACATTGCTAATATATTTAAATCTAATTTTAAGGTAAGTCCACTTGTGTCTTCAGTAGCGACGCAATGCAGTCTCCAGCCAGATACTTCTGTCATTATACAAATAAGACCGAAAGATGTCAAGAGTGTTATTGAGTGCATGACTAAACTAAACTAACTGGGGTAAATCGCCTGGACATGACAGCCTGAGCGTTGAACATTTACGGCATGCGGGCTGTCATTTGCCCAGAGTATTGGCCATGCTTTTCTCCCTATGCATGAGCCATAGGTATCTCCCTCAGGACCTCATGAGAACAATAGTCATACCAATCGTTAAATGTAAAACAGCAGATATTTGCGATAAAAGTAACTACCGTCCCATCTCCCTGGCAACAATTTTGGCTAAGGTAATGGATAGCCTGCTTAATAGGCATTTAAGAAGAAATCTGAACCTGCATCACGCGCAATTTGGCTTCCAACCTGGCCTTTCCACTGAGACTGCTATTCTCTGTATGAAGCACACGGTTAGGTATTATTTGGACCGTAGGACACCGGTTTATGCTTGTTATTTAGATTTATCCAAAGCCTTTGATCTGGTTTGTTATGAGGTCTTGTGGGATAAACTGCGTAAACAAAATGTATCTACGGAACTAGTGGAAATTCTAAAGTTTTGGTATGACAATCAATTAAATGTCGTCAAGTGGGCGGATTGCTTGTCTGAGGAGTACAACCTAGAGTGTGGCGTAAGACAAGGGCGAATTTCCTCGCCCACTCTTTTTAATGTATATATGGATAGCCTGATTGGCGAGCTCAGTAGCATGCATGTAGGTTGTCATATTGACGGAGTCGCTGTCAATAATATAAGTTATGCTGACGACATGGTGCAGCTGGCCCCGTCAATTAGGGCCCTTCGTCATCTGCTTGGAGTTTGTGAGCGGTATGCCGAGAGTCATGGTCTTAAGTATAATGCTGCCAAGAGCGAGTGTATGTTTTTTGGTCTTGGTGATAAAACCCCTCATGAACCTCCACCTATTTATCTGAACGGTTCTCCTCTCACTAGAGTGAAAAAGCTTAAATATCTAGGGCACATTGTCACAGATGATCTAAAGGACAACGAGGACATTGAACGTGAACGCAGAGCGCTGGCGGTCCGGGGAAATATGTTGGCTCGCAGGTTTGCTCGTTGCTCAGCTGAAGTCAAGTTAGCGCTATTCAAAGCATATTGCCAGTCTTTCTACACGAGCAGCCTGTGGGTGAATTATACTCAAAAGGCGTACGGCGCTCTGCGGGTACAATACAGTAACGTCTTCAGGATGTTGTTGCGGTTCCCGCGGTTCTGCAGTGCGTCCGCGATGTTTGCCGAAGCGCGTACGGATGACTTTTACGCAATCAGACGCAAACGTGTGTCGTCGCTGTTGGGCAGAGTACGCGGCAGCAGCAACACCATTCTGAGGATAGTTTCTAGTAAATATCAGTGTCCGATACACTCGCTCTGGATAAGCATTGTGGTTGGGACAGTTAAATAAAATATTAAATTGTTGTTACTTATACCTAAATTATTTACCTACTAACATAGTTTATAAACTCTTGTTGTTACTAACCATGATGGATCATGTTATCTGACAAACAAATAAATAAATAAATAAATAATAAAATTTATTCGGTAGTCAAGTCATTATCATTAATTTAGCAAACTTTAGTAAATTACAAATGTCAACAATAAATAAAAATAATTCATAAAAATCTATGTCAAAATAAATGGTTCTGTCAGAAATTCCTTAATATTATAGTATGCCTTGTCGGCTAGAAATGACTTCAGTTGTTTCTTCAATTGTACATTATTAAGCTCTCTCCAAGTTTTCGGTAACTTATTATAAACAATGGGGGCCATGCAAAACACACTTTTGCGCATAAGTGCAGTCCTACTACTATGCACACAGAGCTGGCTTTGATCTTTCCTGTTTCTAGGAAATTTATCTGCCATTCGTGAAAATAAATTACTATTATTTCTAACAAACATTACTGATTCCAGAATATACAGAGATGCCAATGTCAATATTTTATAGCGTATGAAATAAGGCTTACAACTATCGGTTGTTTTTAACTTAAACATGGCTCTGAGGCATCTCTTTTGGGCTTTAAATGCCACTTCTTTATTAGTTGAGTTACCCCAAAAGATAACACCATAATTATCTGAGAACAGATTCAGCTAGCCCGTAGTAAGCAGTTAGTAACGCATCTATGTTAACAGTGCGTGAAATAATATACAAAGCGTACGCACTACTGCTTATTCTTTTAGTCAGGGTCTCAACATGCGCCTTCCAATTTAAATTGCGATCTATTGTTAGTCCTAGAAACTTGATTGTGTTAACTGTGTCAATTTTAATGTCATTGTATGTTATGTCAAGATTGGAAAGAGCCAATGCGCGCTGGCTAAAATGCATAATTACAGTCTTATTTAAATTTGTTTTTAAATTATTATTGTCTAACCAGTCTATAGTTTCTTGTAATGTATTATTTATGTCCTCTTTATAAAAATCCCTTTGATTACTAGGTATCGTTATCGTACTGTCATCCGCGAACCGTGTCATAGGATGTTTGATTGCCATTGGCAAGTCATTAATATAAAGAGTAAAAAGCGGTGGTCCTAATATACTTCCTTGTGGAACTCCGTAGATAACGGTACGTTCCTCCGATAGAAAGATTTCTTCTGTTTTGGTGCTTATATTAATTCTGCTTATTTCCGTCATTTGTTTTCTCTCGTATAAGTACGATTCTAAGAGCCCAAGGACGTTTCCTCTTACACCGTAAGCATCAAGTTTTTGTAGTCAAATATTGTGTTGCACATAATCAAATGCCTGGGTCATGTCACAGAATATGGCACACGCTGAATTGTTTTTATCCATATTTGTCATAACAGTATATAAAAAGTCATAAATCGCCATGTTTACTGTCTTGTTTTTCCTAAATCCTTTTTGCTCGTTGCAAAGAATATTATTTGCTTCTAAATATGAATTGACTCCTTCGACTTCTTCCCATTTTTCTCTATTTTCCGATGACATTGCTTCATTATATGTTTTGGGTTCAATATAATTGTCTTCCAGCTCTGCCACTGCGTTCATAACAAAATCATCAAAACGTATTGGCTTGCGTATTAATGATTGATCACGCAAAGTTCTAGTTTCTGTTCGCTCTTCAGTGACTTCACTCTGAGGTGGCAGTGGTAATTCTTCTTCTTCTTCGGAATAAATTTCATTTTCTTCAGAAATTGAATTATTATTAGTTGGCATTTCTGCTTCAGCCCAAACGTCTTCTTGATTTTCTTGATTTTCTTCTATTTCTCTATTTATATTTTCTTCTATAAATTCAATCTCGACGTATTCTTTTTCTTTTCTTATTTCATCCGTATTATTTTTACGAGAAGTCTCTCCTTCCTTTATGTCGTAGTAGAATTTTTGCATTATGTTTACATTTTTGGTAACAATCACTTTTTGCTTTGATGGTATCCAAATCCGGAAGGCCTTGGATATTTCAGAGTATCCAATGAAGACTCCAGGTATTGCTTTAGCGTCAAATTTATTTAGGTTTTGTCTTCCTTTTAAAATAACGAACGCCTTTGCTCCAAATCTATTAAGGTGCGCAACACATGGTTTTCTACCAACCCATTTTTCAAATGGTGTTGCATTTCCAATTCTATTGTTTGGACTTCTGTTTGACAGGTAGTTTGCTGTGTAGATGGCTTCGCCCCACAGATACATCGGTGCGTTAGACTCGATCATTAGACCCCTTGCTTTTTCCAGTAAAGTTCTGTTTTTCCTTTCCGCAATTCCGTTTTGATGCGGGGTATAAGGTGCAGATAATCTTCTGGTTATGCCATTTTCTTTTAAGAAATTGCTGAAGTCATTGTTACAATATGCCGTGCCATTGTCGGATTGTAGGCATTTAATTTTCTTTTCCATGAAGTTCTCTACTTCTGCTTTATAAACCTTGAACATATTTATGACTTCATTTTTAGTCTTTATGCAAAATACTCGGCTATATCTAGTGAAGTCGTCAATAAATGTGACAAAATATTTGTTTCCGGCACAAGAAGCTTTTGGTATCGGGCCACACACATCACTGTGTACAATCTGAAGTGGTTCAGAAGTGCGAGGTTCAGTACTTGGTTTCCCGATCGTAGCTTTCATTTTGGCTTTAATGCAGACTTAACATTCTTCCAGCTGTTCATCTATTTTAAAATCAAGCCCAATCAAACTTTCATTCTTAAGTGCTTGTTTCATATCCTTATAGTTCATATGTCTCAGCTTTGAATGCCATTCAGAAATATTATTATTTTGAACAAAATTGCATTGTTCATCTTTTGCGTTTATCATAGTCTTGGGAAAAATCGCATAGAGACCGTCTTCAGTTCTCCTTGCTCTCATCACAATGCCATATTTTGGATTTTTTACCGTAGCTTCGTCCTTTTTGAAGAGTACTGTATTACCAGCATCTGTTATCTTCCCAATAGATAGAAGATTAGTACATAGATCTGGAATGAACAGCGTGTTGTGTAGATATATTTCTTTATTTGTATTTAATAAGAGATCAACTCTTCCTTTTCCCAGTATGTTTGTATTGTGATCTTTAGAAGCTAATTTCAGTGTTTTATTCGTTTGTTCTATTTCACTAAAATATTCTTTGCTATAGCACATATGTGATGTGCATCCACTATCCAATATCCATTGTTTCTGGAATGCTTCATCATTAGCTAATAATGCTAAGCTATTGAACTCCTTTTTGTCTCTATTCCCTTTATAGTTGGGATTATTTTTGTTCTTATTTCTGTAATTTTTCCAGCAGTTCTTAGTCATATGCCCTTTTTTTTGCATATTTTGCAGTATGAATTTGTTTTTGCATAGAACGATTCTTGTTCGCTTAGGCTTGTACTCGGCAGGGTTTCGGTTTCTTGAGTATTTTTTCGCGCTTGAAATTCCTCTTTGATTTTTATTTTTAGTTCATCCGGTTTCGGTAGGTTATCACGGGATTCAATTGCAACTCTAAAGGTTTCAAATTCTGAGGAAAGGCTGTACAGCATCATAATACTTAATAAATCTTCATGAACGGTGACATTCATTTCTTCCAGTTTGTCTACAACATCCATAAAGTTGTTTAGATGTTCCCTGATGTCATTACCTTTCTCATATTTTGTTAAGATTAATTGTTTCAGTAGTGTTGCTTTTCTCGCCAGACCTTTGCTGGCGTGAGTATCGTACAATTTTTTCCAAATTTCATAAGCCGTTTTGCAGTTTTTAATTTGTTTTAATTCGCATGGCGAAATTATAAGAATTAATTCGCTGATGGCCAGCAGGTTTCCATCAATGTCTGGCTCACTTGCATTTTTAAAGTCTATTTTTTTCTCCGCATATTTCCATAATTTTACTTTTATTAGAACGGCTTTGGCTTGGATTGCCCATGTGTCATAATTTTCTTTATTTAAACTTTCTATTCTGTTCGACATCTTTGCTTTTCTTTTTTTCACTTTTTACATTATGAACCACGGTCTGCTACCATGTGAAGATTAATAATTAACATTTGTTTTAAATAAAATTCACTGGAATACAATTAATTAAAAATCGTATTTTTATTTTCAGCAAAGATTGTTAGAACATTTTCTTTTTCCGTTACTATGGTAACTGTCATAAAAAACCCACAAAGAGTATTTATTATGTAGTGCAATCTTCAATACTCAATACTCAATTTTTATTGCATTCCATATGTTACATAGATGGTACAGTAAATAAAAGATCGATATGGACCCTGACGGGCACAGCAAAATTAGGAGAGAGGAAGAGGGCTAAGCAGAAATGTAATATTATTATGAATTATTAAATGTGTTTAATTATGTAGGTAATATATTATTAGGATAGTATAAATAGGTATAGTATATTAGTTATTTTTATTTTATGTATTGAATAAGAATAATCTAGGTAATTATTATGAAATTAATAAGTAGAAGTATTTTCATTATTATTAAATTATTTTGTTATTTATGTATTCATATTTTCATATTTATATTTGATTTTCTATATTCCATATTATATATATTTCATAATGTTTGGTGTTTATGAGGGTAAATAATTTTATTTTGCAGTCGATTTATCATCCAAAAACTCCTTTACTGAGTAGTATGACTTGGACCTTTACATTTCGTTGGCCATTTGCCTAGCGCGTGGGGTGAGGAAGGTCATGTAGGTGGTGGTGATCACATTCAATGGATCGAAAGGGCCGCCGAGGGAGGGGGGTGAGGGCGCGCTGCTATCAGAGCAGGTATCGGCTGAATAAGGGGCGCTGGAGCGCGAATACGGGGATCCATAAGAGGGGGTCGCGAGAGGGGGGGGGACCTGGGGCTTGGGGTACCCTAATGCAGGGAAAGCCTGCTGGTGATGGAGTTGGTTCCAAGGGCTGGGCCTTTGGGGGCTGAGCCTCTCTGGGATTTGGGCGGAGGGGCCTTGTAGGCGGAGGGAGCTTCCCTCAAGTGGCGAGCGTATGTGCGTTTCGCCAGTTTGGAGGAGGAGGATTTGGGAGCCTTGGGGCAGCCACAGTAGTTGGCTGGGTGCCCTGACTGGCCGCATAGCACACAGCAAGGTGGCTCAGTGCAGAGCGAGCGTTCCTTAGGACGGGAGCACTCTGCGGTGCCATGCTCACCGAGGCACTTGACGCATCTGGGTTTGGCAAAACAATGTTTTTGAGAATGCCCATACAGTTGGCAACTGTCGCATTTTTGTGGGGCTTTTCGATGTCAAAGCCCATCAGGTTGCAGATGGCTTTGACATTGAATATGGGATGTAGGCGGGCCTCTGAGGGGGGGCAGACCAAGAGGACCATGTCGAACGCCTCGCCATTGCGAGCGCAATGCATGCGGTGTACCTCGTCGACGGGGATGCCCTGCGAAATGAGGTCATCTTTTATGTCGGATGTGGGAAGTTCGCGTGGGATACGTTTTATCACCACCATTGTTTCTCCTCAGGCAGGGAGAAGGTGTGGAATGCCACACCTCTAAAACGGAGGAGTCTAGTGAGGTCCCGATAGTCTCGACGTCGCGTCGGGATGGTCACTTTGATACCCTGTTGGGTATTTCGGGCATTGGTATATACAATCATTTGATCGCTACACCACTTGGAAATGTCGGTCCATTTCCCTTTGTCTTGAATAAAGACAGGGGGGGGTGGAATCTTCCTCCTCTGGGTGCCAGAGGGGGGGGGAGTAGGGGACATGGGAGCGTCCACCTGAGAGGTGGGTGTAACGGGGGTCGGGGGAGGGCGGTTTGAGTGAGAACCGCGGAGGGGGGGGGGGGAGTGGCGGCGGAGGCCAGAAGCAGGCTCCTCGACCGCGACCACCTTGGTGGCCTGGGCGGTGCTCTGCTTCTTCCTCTTCCTCTTATTGCTCTTTCGGTGACGGGCAAGAAGCCGTCGTCATCCGAATGGGACGTCGAGTTAGAGGATAGTATATCCTCCGAGTCGCAATGTTGAGGGAATAGGGTAGCAGCCCGTTTTGAAGAAGCGGGCTCGTCTATCTCCATCTCACCGGTGAGGCCGGATGAGCAAGGTGGACTAACGGGGACGGGGGGAACTAGCAGAGCATCGCTGAATCCAGCGATGGTAGGGTCGGGGTGAGCTTGGAGTGCCCGCTCTATACGGGCGACCTCCTCGACATATTTATCTACAATGCCTTTCTTTACCAGGATGGCCTTGAGACACTCTAAAATGAGGCGAGCCGTGCTGTTAGGCACGGCGTCAGCCATAGTCGAGGGAAGACTAGACATTACGGGAGAAAATGTTGGGGGAACCTAACATTTGCCCTACAACTATCTCCCCGGGTGGACTTGCCCGGGGATGTGTGACCCTCCCTGTCGGGTATAGACAGGGAGGTGTGTACCTATTGGTGAGCCCTGAGCTTGCTTTTGCCCGTTGCCTATCTTATTTGTGCAACGGGGTCCTTACTGGGTCTGGTGCGAAGGGGTAGTTACACCCAACCAACACCAGGTGTGTTGCTGTGAAAGGAAAACTGTCACCAGTGCCGACTAGGTGCCGGCATGGGACCGCCGGAGCCCCGCAGCGCCGGAGCCGTGACAGAAACCATGCCTACTGCATGTTGCATGCTTGCTGGTTGCTTGCTTACATGCTGCATGCTTGCTTTATGTTTTTTACTAGGCGTTTTATCATATTAGACTAAATAGGTTTAATGTCGTTTGAGTGGTATATCAAACGATTTTATATTCAATGTATGTTATGTTTATAAAAAATAGTTACTTTAAAATTATATCAATCGTTTACTATATTAACTGATCATTATATCAAATAAAATTATAGATTCAGTTGTTATACCTTGTAAATATTAGAGATTTTGTAATTATATCATATATTACTTACCCGGCAGGGGGGGGGACACTTGACTCTAACAAAAATTTGCACTTATATTTCGCTAACGGATGGTTTTCAGAAACTCTTACTTTTGAATGACCTTTCCAACGACAACCCACATCATAAGACAGGCGAGAAAAAAAAAGTTCGCACTTTAAATGTAGGGGAGGTGCCCTAAAAAATATTTATTTTTACCATTTTGTCGGCGTGATGTATATGTATACCCATACCAAATTACAGCTTCCTAGTACCCAGTCTCTGAGCTAGGCCGCGGCGGACAGACAGACATGGCGAAACTATATGGGGTTCCTTGTTGACTACGGAACCCTAAAAATTATTATGACGACTTCCCCGACCAGGTTAGAACATTTTTTTTCGCTGGCACTTTGAATTTTGGCCCAACTTTATATGAAACGTGAATGGTCTCCTTTCAGTGGTTTAAGCTAGGGAAAGGCTTATGAAAACGCCAACATACACTAGGAATAATGAAGAAAAGTATGGTTCTTTAAAGGGTTCGATATTTAAAAAAAGGTTTTTTCACGATTGCGGCCATTGCTCTCACGTATCTCGTATACTCTTTACTCGATAGTTATTCATCGGCTGTAGGTTTCTTAAGTATTTGTTGAATGTGTTAAGCTTAGTTATTGCTAAAAGATTCAGTAAACTCAAATGACACGCATGAATACCTATTCATGCATGTCATTTGAGTTTACTGAATCTTTTAGCAATAACTTAAAAGTTTAGCCTTTAAGTAAAGTACCTATGCCGCATCCAGCTTATGTTTTCCAAGTCCACGTCGATCTCACGGTTTACGGTAAGCCGTGAGATGCGTGACCTTGTGCGGCTCCTTGCGTCACCACATCTCGGGTCACGGGGTATGGGGCATGTGGGGCACAATCGATGTTCCACCTATCAAAATTAAGTCAAAATTCGATTGAAAACTAAAGTCAAAATCGATTGAACGGACTGTAAATAGGTTTGTTGAAATGTCTAATCTTATTTCAAATGGAGTATAGTTCAGTACGGTTTGTGTAATAATGTTGTTTTACTTTGTAACGACCGACCGATAAGGAGGACCGGATATGTTTATACATAAGCAGTAGGTAGGTACAATTCAAATTAGGTAACATTAACAATCTACGTGATTCTATACACAATACCCAAGTTAGGTAAGTAATATTAAAAGTTAGGGACGAGATATTCGAGAGGGCATGGGAAGCCGTCACCTCCTTCTGCGAAGCAGTAATGCTCGCGAAGGAGGAGGCGGAACGCGTGAGGGAAAGGCAAAGTTTGCGCCCTCACGCCCCTAACCGCCGCCGTTGGAGACGCCCTGGGCGTCGGGAATCCCAGGCGGATTTCCGGCCACCATAGGCGCGGGCTTGCGGACGGCGAGCAACGGGCAGCTCGCCGTCCGATAAGGACCAGGCCCGGGTCGATGGCGCGTCGTGTTCCACGCGCGCCTCAAAGAGATGTCAGCAAAAATGACGGGGTCCAATAGGACCGATGCCTGCCAGGGTTGCGGGAAAGTCCGAAAGGGATACCGGGACCTTGGCAACAGGCAAATGAAGGAACACGGGTGGGTTTTAGTCAGTAAAAGTCTGACACGCCCTTCCGCTCCGCCCAGAGCGGGAGAAGTCATTGGATGATTTCCCACCCTCAAAAAAAAAAAAAAAAAGGGACGAGATATTATATATCTTTTTCTCAGACCAACAAAATAAGAAAGACGGAGCACGTCATACACTCAGACCAACCAAAATAGAAAGACGGATCACTACGTACATCAAACGTGTAGCCACAAAACTATGCTCCTGCAAGTAAACACACAGGCTCACGCACACACCTACAGAAAAACTATGCTCATCGCTCCTAGTACGTCACGAGTCGTCGTCTAGTAAACTTCAATAAAAAAAATTGAATTATGCCTTCTTGTGTAGTGAAAACTTGTAAAAACAATAGCAAATCACATAAAAAGTCTCACGGAATCACTTTTCACAAGTAAGTACTTCAAATAACATCGTTTCTTAATTTAGTAAACTATGAATTTTAGGTTACTTGGAACAACAACCTGAACGAATGAACGAACGAAAACAGTGACATTTAACGTGCGAGGGTTGCCATAATATGATTTGAAATTTCCCCGTTCGATATTTTTTAGTTCGAGTAATTATATGCCTGTTTTTTTATGTATTTAATATTTTAGATTTCCAAGTAATATTGAAAATAAAAGTAAATAGATAGTAGCTATAAGAAATAGTCGGAATGATCCAGAATGGCTTCCATCGAAAACCAGCGTGGTTTGTTCCGATCATTTTGATAATAATGACCTTTATTCAACTAATCGTGGACTTCGCCGTGTGATCAAAACCGGATATCCTAAAAACGTACATACAATTTAAAAAACAAAAATGAGATTTTATCAAAACAGTAATTAAATACGAGACTGTATTTTTTATTTTATTTTAGTTAGTTTCTCAACTTAGACTAGCTAATTTAAATACTACTGTCCCAAATTTTATTTTTTCCCAAATTGCGGACGCTTTTTACGTGCTTTCTATAGTCAGTGATTTTGTTATCGTGGTCTTCTTGAATTTAATAAAGTTGATTGTAAATATAATTAAGTACCTATTTTATTTCAAAACAATTTACTACCCACGACGATGTTATGATTTACGCTTCAACAACCTTATAACTTAATATTTCTATAATTTACAAACCAATTTTTTTTACATTCAATTGATAATTAATGGATAGTTCTAAGTGAAAGAGCGGAGCTTCCTATCACAAGCAATTCTTGATTAAAAGGTAATCTCCAAATCATGTATGTAAATGCACTTTGTACTTAATTGTTATTTTATTTTGCGATGTAAAAAAAAAATGGTTTTGTTTCGGAATCCTTCCTAACGATTGAGGTACAATACCATACTCAACAATATCTTACTCGTACAAATTATCCTACCCAAAATATTATTCCCCAAATTATAGGGAAAAACTTTAGCAAATGACAACCCTTTTTACAGACACATAGATAAAAAGGTGGCTTCATTTTGATGTTCGAAATGCTCCGTCTTTCTTTTTTTGTTGGTCTGAGGTCATACATCAAACGTGTAGCCACAAAACTATGCTCCTGCAAGTAAACACACAGGCTCACGCACACACCTACACAAAAACTATGCTCATCGCTCCTAGTACGTCACGAGTCGTCGTCTAGTAAACTTCAATAAAAAAAAATAGAATTATGTCTTCTTGTGTAGTGAAAACTTGTAAAAACAATAGCAAATCAAATAAAAAGTCTCACGGAATCACTTTTCACATGGAAGTACTTCAAATAACATCGTTTCTTAATTTAGTTAACTATGAATTTTAGGTTACTTGGAACAAAAACCTGAACGAATGAACGAACGAAAACAGTGACATTTAAAGTGCGAGGGTTGCCATAATATGATTGGAAATTTTCCCGTTCGATATGTTTTAGTTCGAGTAATTATATGCCTGTTTTTTTTATGTATTTAATATTTTATATTTCCAAGTAATATTGAAAATAAAAGTAAATGGATAGTAGCTATAAGAAATAGTCGGAATGATCCAGAATGGCTTCCATCGAAAACCAGCGTGGTTTGTTCCGATCATTTTGATAATAATGACCTTTATTCAACTAATCGTGGACTTCGCCGTGTGATCAAAACTGGATATCCTAAAAAGGAACATGAATTTAAAAAACAAAAATGAGATTTTATCAAAACAGTAATTAAACACGAGACTGTATTTTTTATTTTATTTTAGTTAGTTTCTCAGCTTAGACTAGCTAATTTAAATACTACTGTCCCAAATTTTATTTTTTCCCAAATTGCGGACGCTTTTTACGTGCTTTCTATAGTCAGTGATTTTGTTATCGTGGTCTTCTTGAATTTAATAAAGTTGATTGTAAATATAATTAAGTACCTATTTTATTTCAAAACAATTTACTTAATGACACATACCCACGACGATGTTATGATTTACGCTTCAACAACCTTATAACTTAATTTTTCTATAATTTACAAACCAATTTTTTTTTACATTCAATTGATACTTAATGGATAGTTCTAAGTGAAAGAGCGGAGCTCCTAACACAAGCAATTCTTGATTAAAAGGTAATCTCCAAATCATGTATGTAAATGCACTTTGTACTTAATTGTTATATTATTTTGCGATGTAAAAAAAAATGGTTTTGTTTCGGAATCCTTCCTAACGATTGAGGTACAATACCATACTCAACAATATCTTACTCGTACAATATTATCCTACCCAAAATATTATTCCCCAAATTATAGGGAAAAACTTTAACAAATGACAACCCTTTTTACACAAACATAGACAAAAAGGTGGCGTCATTTTTGATGTTCGTAATGCTCTGTCTTTCTATTTTGGTTGGTCTGAGATCTTTTTTTACGGCAGCTGGTTCGGCTCGAGGACAGGAACCGTTTAATACCTCGCACTGGAGTTGTGCCGGCACGAGCACGAGCGCGACTTTAAACAAAAATGTGAATGATTTTTGTATAATTTCATTAGCGCGGCGGCTGGCGACTCGCCAGACACTCGGATGAAGGTGGGAACAGACGGCGGGGCAGAAGGCTTACTTCTCTGAAGACAGTGTTATGGAATAGTCCCACACTAGTTAGTTTTGTTCTATCTTTAATGACGTCTGGTTTTGACTCATGTCGCATTGTGTAATGTTACGGCATTACTAGGGTTCTAACCCATGTAGATTTTTAATAGTAAGGGTACTAGTAATCTCTCAGCCCATCAGCTTTCTTAGAGCAATATTTACACTCTGCCGTCAACTCTACATATTATATAATATGTATAGAGATGAGAGGTAGATGTTTAACGTTGTACCTTTTGTATTCGCCTGTGGAGTGACGCCAGTGGTGCGGGCAGGCTGGACCCATGCCAACTCTGCGCCTTAAACAAATTTACTCTTGGCTTTGGGCGACGTAAGACGTAAGTGTGCCTAACGACGCGCTTTCCCTGCCCCCGCCCCTTTTGGCGCTGGACAATGTGCACACTTCATAAGTCTCCATTCACACTATCTGTTTGCACTAAATGTTAGCGGAGATTTGCTAAAGATTTATTTTCTAATCTTTCAAGATTCAGGACGTTTTTGAATTGGAAGAAAAACAATCTAGGTCCTGTAATATGTGTTACGCACGCTGATCACGTTGGTGACATACCTATGATACCTGTCTCGAGCACGTCCGGGTGGGGTCAAAAT
This sequence comes from Lithophane leautieri, assembly GCA_949152455.1. Classification (NCBI taxonomy): domain Eukaryota; kingdom Metazoa; phylum Arthropoda; class Insecta; order Lepidoptera; family Noctuidae; genus Lithophane; species Lithophane leautieri. Next base: position 18,876,491 of record OX424467.1, read on the forward strand.
GTGCCAATGTGTGTGTATTTTATTAGGTACCTTAATTAATTGTCGTAGAAACACTATCGATGACCAAGTAAATGTGAAACTCATAGTAAAGTAATAAGTTTTAGAGTTTCTGTGTTTGTCATGTTGGTTACTTATACAGGATTAGCTTGTGAGTAACTTTTATACCTCAATCAAGTTGTATATGCCCGACAACCCGTCCTCCCAGAGACGGTGGGACGTGCCGCTCAGCAGTATTATACGGAATACCCTGGTAAACACGTCACCTAATACTGTTTAGCGTGCCCGTCTGTTGGCTGTGGGAGAATGAGAGTCGGGCTTGTGGCTTCAAGCGCTCCCGTCATCCACCATAGGCACTATTTAGGTACTTAATGTTAAATGTAGTTTTTATTATGACTACGACCTACTATTGTTTGACTTGAGTAATGTATCGTTCGACATATTTACGAGGCTTTCGATAACATTTTCAACAATTCTAAACTTGCTGTGCTGCAAACTGCTGCACAGAAGTTGCGCGTTGCGCCGATATGTCAGGGTGACTTGCTCTAACAAAGTATAGCTATCGAGTGGTAGTTAAAGCGCGGATAGAGTTATTGACCGCCGCGCGCTGCACTCACAAGAAGTTGGAGCGGCCCGCGGCGCACGTGTGGCCCCGCACCAACTGCCCTCCCCTGTCGCGGTACACACTCACAAGAAGTTGGAGCGGCGGAGGCGCATGTGTGGCCCCGTACCACCTGCCCTCCCCTGTCGCGGTAAAAACTCACAAGAAGTTGGAGCGGCGGCGGCGCACGTGTGGCCCCGCACCACCTGCCCTCCCCTGTCGCGGTAAAAACTCACAAGAAGTTGGGGCGGCGGCGGCGCACGTGTGGCCCCGCACCACCTGCCCTCCCCTGTCGCGGTAAAAACTCACAAGAAGTTGGAGCGGCGGCGGCGCACGTGTGGCCCCGCACCACCTGCCCTCCCCTGTCGCGGTACAAATAGTGCAAATTCGGGCGACGCTGAGCTTAGGCGCTGCAAGAATCTTGTACATCGCGGAAAAAGATAGATGTGATATTTCAGGATTTTGTCAAACTGCATGGATGTTGATGGCAATTTTTTTTGGGTTCTATAGGTACGTTCGAATGAATAAACGGAACCCTTATAGGATCACTCGTGTGTATCAATTTGCTCCGAATTTAATAAACTAATTAATCCGAAATTTGGTATAAACATGAATTTCTGTGACCTAAACACAGACGGGTAACGTAATTATATGAATTTTGAATATGAGGTCAGTATTGGGGGAAAAATTACATTTAAAAAAAAGTTTTGCAAACTGTACCGTGTGACTTAATTAAATGAAAGGGCTTACTGTGAGGGTCCCAAACTTGGTTTTTATGATTTAAAAGTAAATAGATGAAAATTTACTATTTCCCCTTATCTCCGAAACTACTCAGCCTACAATTTGGAAAAAAAAAACAAAATAATTCTATACTTATAGATTATAGGATTCTTAGATACTTCTTATAGGAAAACCTATAAGAAGTTTATGGTTTTAAAATAATATGGCTTATCTCTCAATATTGTGTGTAGAAACTTACATTCGCATTTGGAATGTAAGAGAGAACATATTTTCAACTACAATGTAAAGTTTGTTCTTGGGATAAATTCATCCTAACTCCGGAACCCTTCATTGTGCGTGGTCCGACACGCTCTTGGCCAATTTGAAAAAACGGTTTTTATACGTATCAAGACTACCGTAGACCTTCAACTGTCACTAACGAGACACAATAGAATTTTAATTGTAATCGGTCTCTAAAAGGTAATAATTAAATCTCTAGGCGTTAGCCGATATTATTATGTAGCGATCTAGTGTTAACTTAATCGCTACATAATAATATCGGCTAGAAATGCTCGTATTTATGTTTCCCACTGTCCTGATGTAAACTCTGTCTCTGTGAATTTCGTGGATGCTGGTGTAGATATAATCTAAATCGTATTAGGCGTGAGAGCGGCCAGCTGCGCCGCCGCCGTCGGGCACGCTACCCGCGCATTACCCGCGCCGACGCCGCTACTATCGCCATTGTACCGACACAATGCGGCTCAGCCTGGGCGGCCCTTGTCAGGACACGGAGGACTAACTAGAATAGTCAACATACGTCGTCTGAGATCGTCCATTTTTATAAAAAAAACATTACCCTCCTTCTGGGGCAGTCGGGTAAAAATTGCCTCGATTGTCTGCTGGTCTCAAGCGCTACTGTTGGTCATAAGGTCCTGGGTTCGATTTCGGATCAGGCAAAGTGTTATTTTCTTTTCCATCTGGAATTTCTCAGTAAAAGTCCGAAGTCTAGATTTGTGCCCGGTTAATAGCAATATAGGCTCGCCCTGCTACAATATATAGGCTCACCCTATTACAATATAGGCTCGCCCTATTACAATATTGGCTCACCCTATTACAATATAGGCTCGCCCTATTTCATGGGACCTAAACATAACTGGCTTCTTCTTAGCGTGTCAATGTCAAAAATAACACGGAAAAATATCAAGTCTTATAAAGCTGCCCGCTCCGGCTTCACACGGGTAGCACTAAGTACTTATCTACGGCGCACCTACCTACCTACCTACTCTACCAACCCTACATACCTACCCTACCTACTCTACCTACCCTACCTATCTACCCTACCTACCTACCCTACCTACCTACCCTACCTACCCTACCTACCCTACCTACCTACCCTACCTACCTACCTACCTACCCTAGACCCTACCTACGCTTGAGAGCGTTAACTTATGCGTGAGGGTGTGTGTGAGGAGGTAATTTCAAAGAGGGAGAGGTTTCAAGAAGGTTTATTCTAATATTCAATTTTATAAGAGACGCGTACACTATTCGGTAGCTAAGACTAGACAGACGAACCTAAACAAAAAGCACTCCTAACATATTTCAAACCAAATTGCTGGAACGTTCGAAACTCACGGCTGTCTTCTCGCCAGCCTGTACCACACGAGGTTGCGCATCGCATACAACCACACAGTATCTACCTACATACCTGACTACCTACCTACCCTACCCTACCTACCTACCCTACCGGGAACGGGATAAAAAGTATCCTATGTTCGTCTCCTGGTTCTAAGCTACCTCCCCATCAATTTTCAGCCAAATCGGTTCAGTAGTTTTGGAGCCTATTCAATGCAAACAAACAATCAAATCTCTCCTCTTTATAATATTATTATTTAAACGTCTTTGACACATCTCGGGACCCTGGGGTCCCGGACCTTTGGAAGGCGTACGAGGGGCCAACTCGCAGAGGCCCCTTAGACATTTTTAAGTGTTGAAACGCCAACCGATGATTATCCCTGTATGCACTATGCAAGTGCCCAAGGACAAACCCCGATTGGTGTAGGACTATTGCAGGATATGGAAACAAAGATATTGGATTATGGGTTTCGGTGGCTAAGTGAACTGGTTATCTTGAACTATGGAAAGACTATGGCCCCTGCCTGACCAATGTTTATTAAATACACAGATAGAATGGCAGGGGGTTACTTGCACACTCAATAATGGGCCCCCGAAAACGGTCGCTAGCACAAGTGTCGTAGCGGCAAGGAGGCAACATATCCGGAGGTGCTTAAGAGGAGTGGAGAGGTATTCCACGGCTATCAGGACAATCCCGGAAGTACGGTCAAGATACCTACCAGCATCTTACTGGAATACTTCCTTCCTCCGAGCACGTTTGCTCTAGCGAATCTCCACTCAAGCCGGCCAATAAAGGCAAGAATGAGGTGGGAGCTCTGTTCCTCGTCAGAGTTCACTCTAACTGGCCAATAAAGGCAAGCCAGAGGTGAGGAACAAGACTTCTCCCGGGAGATAGGGTCCGTGGGGTCGCTACTGCCCAACAGCTCGCCACATGCTGCCCTGCGGGTTTCTGTATCTCTCTTAGTCTGGCTCCTCACCCTATACCTGCTTCGGCAAAGTAAAACTCTACCGGCACAAACCCACAGTTCGGAACGCAAGCCCCACCACGACGTCAACGTAGAGTTACAACGGTGGGGATATTATTATTATAGTGTAGCAGCTCATCTTACGCATACCCATAGTAATTAGAGGAGCGTACACAGCAGCCGTTTGCCACCGCGCGCCCGCGCATACTAAGCTAGCCGAGGTGAAAGGAATGCAAACTGGCCGGCTGTATCATCACGCTCGAACAACGTAGGGAGCGCGGCACATTCTACCGACATTACCAAATTGTGTTAGTCCTAAGTTTATTCATGTACCTTATTTATTTTAATATATTTTAACTAGTACTGTATATAAGGAGCGTTCCCTAATAAAATGACACAGATCGTTATTCGCCTTCTTATTCACAACAAGCTCCCCTAAAGTGGTGACCCCGCGTTCAAAATGTCTCTGCCCGTAACTGAAAGAGACAAGACTACTACGCCCGAAGACGTCGAAGCAATTAGCGTCCAGTCACGCATACCCAAGTTCTGGAGCAATAGACCTAAACTATGGTTTGCCCAATTCGAGGTCATTATCCACAACCAGAAGCTCGGCGATGAAAGCAAGTTCGCACTTCTTGTGGCTCAGCTGGAGATCAAGGACATCGACCAAATCAGCGATATCATCTTGTCACCGGCCAACTCCAGCCGATACGACGCTGCAAAAAGAAGACTGTTGGAGGTTTACGAAGATAGCGAGGGTATTCAGTTACAAAAACCTCTGAATGAAATGGAGCTCGGTGATCAACGACCATCGCAGTTGCTTCGCCGAATGAGAAACCTTGCTGGGACAAAGATGCCAGATGACACCCTGAAAATGCTGTGGCAAGGACACTTACCTGCTTCTACCCGCACAGTGTTGGCAGTGAGTGAAGAATCCAAGTTGGACTCGCTGGCTGCCATGGCAGACAGGATGCAAGAACAGCTAAAAGAGGTGAATGCCGTGTGTTCCTGCCAGTGTCAACCTACCACGTCTAAGGTCCCAGCGACAGCGGCGCCAGCCGAAATATCGGCGACATCCGAGCCTGCAGACCACAAACTCTACACCATAATCGAAGACCTGACCAAGGAAGTTGCAGCGCTGAAAACGAATCGATCCCGCAAATTTCAACGCCGATCCCACAATTTCAGAAGCCGTTCCAGCTCGAAATCTCGGGACAGAAGAAACGCCGTGTGCTATTTCCATAAGAAATTCGGCAAGACAGCATACCGATGCAGAAGCCCGTGCAGTTTTAAAGGAATGGCAAGTGAGAAGCCGGAAAACTAAAGGAGACTCAAGCCGCGGCGGTGGCCGAAGTCGATGATTTATCCACATACCGCCTATTTTTACACGACAAATCAAACGGAAAAAAAATCCTAATCGACACAGGCGCAAATGTTTCCGTTTTACCCGCCACTACACGAGATAAACAGCGGACACCAACCAACTACTTGTATGCAGCAAATGGTTCACAAATACCCACATACGGTGAGCGAACTATTATTCTCAACATCGGAATGCGGCGTGCCTACAGTTGGCGATTTATGGTTGCAACAGTTAGTCGGCCGATAATAGGCGCTGATTTTTTGCACCACCACGCACTTATGGTGGATCTCCATGGACGACGATTGGTGGATAAAAGAACCAATTTATCGGTACGAGGTTTCCTGTCACCCACAGCTGAAGGAAGCATCCGAACCATCGACGAAAAGCTTCCCTACCACGACCTGTTGGCCAAGTTCCCAGACATCACGAGACCAAACTTACAGAAACTGGGAAATAGTGAAGTCGAACACTATATAGAAACCACCGGCCCGCCGATATTTACAAATGCGAGACCACTACCGCCGCATAAATATAACGCTGCAAAACAAGAATTTCAACTCATTATGAACCAAGGAATTTGTCAACCGTCTAATAGCCCATGGGCTAGTCCATTACACATGGTTTTGAAAAAGGATGGTACCTACAGATCCTGCGGCGATTACCGTAGACTCAATGCAGTAACCACACCCGATCGATACCCGGTACCACGACTGCATGACTTTACACATAACCTAGAAGGCAAGAAGATTTTTTCAAAAATTGACCTTCAGATGGCCTATTATCAGATTAAAAACAGAGAAGAAGACGTGAGGAAGACAGCCGTGATTACACCTTTTGGCTTGTACGAATTCACTAGGATGTGTTTTGGTTTGATGAATGCAGGCCAAACATTCCAACGTCATATTGACAACGTGCTTCGCGGCTTACCTGTTTTTCCATTCATCGATGATATTCTTGTAGCTTCTGAGAACCAGGAATTACACAGAAGAGAGCTTCAAGACGTGTTTAAGCGACTCAACGATAGTGGTTTAAAAATAAACGTCGCTAAGTGTATCTTCGGCCAGTAAAACTCGATTTCCTGGGATACACAATAAGTCCAGAAGGCATTTCACCGACGGAAGAAAATGTACAAGCAATCCAGTCCTATCCATTGCCAAAAACGATCCAAGATCTACGTCGTTTCATCGGGATTATGAACTTTTATCGTTCTAGTATACCCCATGCGGCTGAACATCAAAAATAATTAAGTAAATACTTTCACAATGCCAAGAAAAACGATAAAACAAACATACAATGGACTGAATCACTGAAGACGCAAAAGAAGTATTCAATCAATGTAAACAAGATATCAAGAATTGCGCATTATTATCCTATCCATCACTGAGCGAACCTTTCGCATTGATGACAGACGCCTCAAACACATGTGCTGGTGCCGTTATACAACAAAAGATCAACGGCAGGTGGAGACCACTGGGATTTTTCTCCAAAAAGCTCAGTGACGCGCAACAAAAATATAGCACGTATGACCGTGAGTTGCTATCAATCTACATGGCAATACGTCACTTCCGTCGTGTGTTTGAAGGACGAGAATTAATCGTTTACACAGACCACAAACCGCTGTGTAATGCATTAACTTCAAACAGCAAGTCTGAGACACCCCGCCGAACAAGATACCTTGAATATATTGGACAGTTCACGTCAAATATTCAACACGTAACCGGCCAGGACAACAAGGTCGCAGACGCACTATCACGCGTCGAAACAATAACATGCCCGACACCACTAGATTACACCGAGTTAGCAAGAAAACAAGACCAAGACGAAGAATTTAAAATACTAGCAAACAAAGGAAAGTACCTTTTCAAGAAGATCGCCATTTCCAACTCAATCGCCAAGCCCGTTACCTGCGAGATGTCATCAAGCACCGCTCGTCCATATCTACCACCAGAATTTCGAAAAGTAGCATTCAGAGCGATTCACGACCTTAGCCACCCTGGCATAAGGGCGACAAGGAAACTAGTCACTGCTCGCTACTGGTGGCCCTCCATGAATAGCGACGTAAATCTGTGGACTCGAACATGCGACGCGTGCCAGCGTGCTAAGGTGCAACAACACACGAAGGCACCCATTGCGAGTTTCCAACAAGCAAACAGACTGGAGCATGTGCATATAGATATTGTTGGCCCGTTACCTATTTCTGACGGCTTTCGATATTTATTGACCATGATAGACAGGGCTACCAAATGGCCTGAAGCCCTTCCATTGGAAGAGATAACCGCAGAAAAGGTTGCTACTACATTCTATGAGGGTTGGATCGCGAGATTCGGTTGCCCAGTAGCCATAACCACAGACCAAGGGAGGCAATTTGAGTCTGACCTATTTAATAAATTAATGGAACGTATGGGAATTCACCGTACCCGTACGACTGCCTACCACCCGCAGTGTAACGGCGTGATAGAACGATGGCACCGTTCACTAAAAACATCACTCACGCAAGACTCAAATCTACAACATGGTCACATGAGCTACCTACCGTGCTGCTGGGACTGCGCGCTTCGATAAAAGAAGACGTAGGCGCAAGTACTGCTGGACTACTATATGGCCAGACGCTGCGATTACCCGGATAATTCTATGAAGAATCTACAAGACATCGCGATACGCTTTCAAACTTCATGAATAAGTTGAATGGAGCATTAAAGAAGGCCCAGGCGCAACGGAAATCTAACCAATCCCGAGCGACATTTATTCACGATGACCTACATAAATGTTCGCACGTTTACCTGCGTAATGACGCATCAAGCAAACCTCTGACGCCGACCTACACTGGCCCGTACGAGGTGACTAGTCGTAAGGACAAGTATTTTACTATCCAGTTACGCAATAGATGCACCAACATCACTGTTGACAGACTAAAGCCAGCTTTCCGGATCAACACTGAGTCAAAAGAACCAGTCACAGATACGTACGCATACGTCACAAGAACAGGAAGGACATCGAAGCCCTGTGTACGGTTCACTAGCGGGGGAATGATATAGCAGCTCATCTTACGCATACCCATAGTAATTAGAGGAGCGTACACAGCAGCCGTTTGCCACCGCGCGCCCGCGCATTCTAAGCTAGCCGAGGTGAAAGGAATGCAAACTGGCCGGCTGTATCATCACGCTCGAACAACGTAGGGAGCGCGGCACATTCTACCGACATTACCAAATTGTGTTAGTCCTAAGTTTATTCATGTACCTTATTTATTTTAATATATTTTAACTAGTACTGTATATAAGGAGCGTTCCCTAATAAAATGACACAGATCGTTATTCGCCTTCTTATTCACAACAAGCTCCCCTAAAATAGTATAGATTAATAATACTTACACATTAAATTCTGTTGGTCTGTACATTCTTTACGTATTCAGACTCCTTCGTCCGAGGTTGTATAGCATTGAGATGGAGGTCAAATATATTGGTGTTTTCTAAATTGAAACACCAAAATAGTGATTAAAACTGTTTTCAAAAGAATCTAAATATTAAAAAATGAAAATAGTATATTATGCAATTAGTGAATAAAGGACTGAATCACGAGCATAGCGAGTGATTCAAGTGTTAGAATCCTGAGCGCTGCGAGTAATTCATGGCCCTCGATATAAATGCGTTTTATTCAAGAGTTGCATACTTATACTTTATACCATGACTACGAGAAAAAGAACTTGCAACTACGAATATGTTGTTATGTGAATGATATGCCTTGTTTTTATAGTACACCGTAGCATAGAAGACATTCTCCATAATGTCGACTTCTTTTTTTTTCTTCGACAACTCATTAAAATAAGTTAGGAAAACAGATTCTGAAAATGTGTGTCAGAAGCTTGATTTTTATTTTTCCAAGCTTTTTTTATTTTATTATTTAACTTGCCTTGTGTGTTAATTAGTTAGTATGTATGTATGTTTGAGTCAAATTTTGCAAGCTGAATTAAAACCACTTCCTCTTATCCGACGGAGTTGAAATTTTACAAATTGGTTCAGTTTTGAAGACAATGAATTTTTATGATAGGCATGATCTGATTAGCCACCCAGGAATGGCACCAGACAAGGGAACTCCTTGACGATCAAAAGTACAGACAAGAAATTGTATTTATGCTTTAATTATAATATTCTGTTCTAAGGTCCACCATGATCTGCCTGCTACACCCATGATTGGCTTCAGATGAGGGAACTCCTCAACGGTCAACAGTACAAACAATTTTTTTTATATACGCATTCAATTATGATAGCCGCATGGGTCGCTTCATCAGGTTAAGCTACGCTCGCCGGGGTTGGTTCGTAGGTGACCATCTTTACATATCGAGACTCCTCCGTGCCTCGGAAAGCACGTTAAACCGTTGGTATCGGCTGTCATTTGTGGATCTTTGACAGTCGTCACGGGTCATCAGAAGCCCGAAAGTCTGACTACCAGTCTTGCCAAGGGGTATCGTATTACCCAGTTACTGGGTTGTGGAGGTCAGATAGGCAGTCGCTCCATGTAAAATGCTGGTATTCAGCTGCATCCGGTTAGACTGGAAGCCAACTCCAATACGGTTGGGAAAAGGCTAGGCAGATGATGATTCAGTTATGATAGCCCGTTATTAAGTTTACCGTGATCTGGCAGCTGCACCCAGGGTTGGTTCCAGAAGAATGATTTCCTCAACGGTCAACATTACAGACAAATACATTTTATATACTTACGCATTTAATTATGATAGTCCGTTCTAAAGTCCACCATGATCTAGCTGGTGCACCCAGGATTGGCTCCAACCGAGGAAACTCCTCAGCGGTCAACAGCAGAGCCACTACGTTTTACATAGGTATTCAATTATGATAGCTCCATATAAAGTTCACCATGATCTGGCTACTTTACCCAGGGTTGGTTCCAGAATAGGGAAATTCTCAGCGGTCAACAGTAGAGACACTCAGTTTTATATAGGCATTCAATTATGATATAGCCCTTTATAAATTTCACCAAGATCTAGCGCTGCTGCATCCAGGGTTGATTCCAGGAGAGGGAACTTCTCAGCGGTCAACAGCACAGACACAAATTATGATATACGGATTCAATTATGATAGCCCGTTCTCAAGTCCACCATGACCTAAGTGCTGCACCCAGGATTAGCTCCAGACGAGGAAACTCCTCAACTTTATTACTTGTAACAATGTTAGAAATATTGTGATATCGTTTACTTTTACAATGTCTGTGAATATGTGAGCACCATGTATCTATCAATTTATTTATTTGTCATTGCTCTATTTTTAATTCTTTTTACCTATTGTGGTACAGTAATCTTATACTAGGTTCATCGTCCTCACATGTAATATATAATTGATGTATACAATAGAACATTTATTTATTTATTTATTTTATTATTTATGTACACACAGTAAAATACATAGAGATACAACATAATTATACTATGAGTACAAAGGTACTGCTTATTTCTTAAGAAATTTCTTCCAGCAGACCTGCGAAAGGAAAAATATGAAAGAAATGTAGACAATAGTGTGTGAGAACAAGAAGAGAAAAAAAATTATTATGCGAAGTCTTAACTATAAATATGAAATATACCTACACATATACGCAAGAAAATTAATATATACTTAAATAAATACATAAAGCTTAAATATATAAACATAAATACCTATATAATAATATACTCATAGTTGAGAGGAAAGATAATGCTCTTTTACACGAAATTTAAACAGAGAAACAGTTACGATTATGATACGAGTGAATTACAATAGAACATTATGATATTGGATATTACAGTCGAGGCGGTATTATTCGCGCTCGCCTGTGGCTCGCGCGATAAGGTAGCCGAGAGTGTAATAATCAATACACACGCGTTTCATACGACATTTTTCAACACACTTGCGAGGAAAAAACAGACGTGTTGTAAGAACTTATGCTACAATAACGTGACTATACTATAGATGATAGATTTATACGGTTTTATTCATAAAAAGATATAGAACACCTAAAACCTTGCTAATGTCTGGTTGTCAAATATTTTTATTCATAAACGCATTTTAGCACAAAAACGTTCTATAAACCTACTATAAAGTTATCAAAGCCAGAACCCTACTTTAACAGTACTATAAGGAAAAAATGGCCGAGTCTATATCCGCTGATTAATAAGAAAATGACATTTGACATATAAATGCAACATGTCTTGTGTCAGCCTACAAATGTCAGTTTCGTAAACAATCGTACTTCAAGGAGCTGCAGTGGTATTTAATTTATTTTGCACTTCTGTTTAACCAATTTAGTTAATTATTATGTAATGCAAGGTATACAGAGCATGGATTGGATTATATTAAAGAATTGTACGTCTTGAAAACCACCCGCTTCAATTTATTTTGAATGGCATTACCTGCAAACTAGATATTGTGAAAACAACCTAAATTAAGGTGCTAGCAGAACTTCACAACATGTTGACCATGGAGACATGCAGTTAGAGGGTAGCAATATCAATGAAAATCATGCAAGTGCCCAACCCAAGAAAGGAGATATTTTGGCTAGTAGTTAACTAATAAAAATCTTGTATAAAAAGTATCAGTTTAATTTATTTTTATAATACTCTTGAACAAAATTTTCTCATTTTGTTTTGCGATTGCCATCTGTGCGTCATCCTCATGTTATTTTTTCCTGCAGGACTTTTCAGTTTCTGCTATCTATTTGTAGTACAGCGCCATTCTTACTTCTAACCTGAAATACAAAATTAATGTAATAAATAAATTATTTCTCTTCATTATATTGAGGTTTTCATTTATAACTGACAGGCATTTTAATTTATCTGATATATTTCGTGTATTTAAATTGCGAGTTGCGTGTAGTGAATCTTTATTTTTTTGGGTTTTTTTTAAATTTGGACAGGGCACTGGCAACTGTTGGAATGACATAAATTCATCACTATTTTAGTCGGGTGTTGTGACATTCCTATCTGTCAATCCTCTTCATTCCGTTGTTCGGTTTCTTTTGTTCCGGCAGGACGGCAGCCATTATTTTATGCTACTTACCAATTCCACACTGCAGAAGACCGCATAGCTTGGAGGCGCGTCATATGTGGTCGCGATCCTCAGCATTGAGGGAACGACGAAGAAGAAGAAGAAGAGACCAATTTATTAAATACTAGTGTTTGATAATTCTGTCGCCTTTTATTGTGATCACTCACCGTATCAAACCATGTATCCAACAAATTGGTAGCAGAGCGTGGTTTTGATTTTCGGTTTTCATCACATCGAACAGCTCAGTCGCGAAAACTACGATACATGGGCAATACAAGCCCAGGCGATCCTTGTGAAGAACGATTTACTGGCTACGGTCGGCGATGAAAAACCAGATGCCGGAAAAGATCTGCTCGCACGCTCAGAGCTTTTCCTCATGATCTCGCCAAAAGAATTGAGGCAAGTAAAAAACTGTAAATCTGCTGCTGAGATATGAGGCAAAACTAAAGTCTATTTATCAAAGTGAAGGCCCTGCTAGAAAGGCTACGTTGCTAAAGAAATTAATCCTGAAGAAAATGACCGATTCAGACGATATACAGGATCATATGGCCTTCATATTCGACTGTGTCGATAGACTCGAAAACATGGGTTTAAAGGTAAATAATTATCTGCTGAGCATTAAATTCTCTATAGCTTGCCATCGTCATTCGAGAATTTCAGGATTGCCATTGAAACGTGGGATAAATTGCCCCTGCCAGAAAACTTGAAAATAAAAATCATTGAGGAAAGCCAAGCAAGGAAAAGGAACAAAGATCTCAATGCGCCGAGTTAGAGTGCCTATTACTTCAACAAAAGGAAGCTCAAATGCACAGTATGCGACAAAGTTGGACATCAAGCGTCCAAGTGCTGGTCTCGTAACAAGAACCAAAGTTCAACTCATCGAGTGACAGTAATAAAAAGAAAAATGCAAAAAACGTTTTTATTACAGTAACAGCAAATACAATCCATGCTGATGCAAGTGATGTTTGGTGTCTGGATAGTGGGTGCACATCCCACATGACTGGACAGCCTGGAAATTTCCAAAACATTCAAACCGAGCAAGGGAAGTTGAAATTGGCATCAAATCACAGCACTGATATTAAAGGTATGGGAATTGTCTCAGTAAATTGCAAAAACACTGAAATTAATTTAAATAATACTCTTTATGTACCAGAGTTAACAACTAACTTGCTGTCAGTCGCTCGTATAACAGAACATGACCATACAGTTTTATTCACAAAATATAAAGCCTTTATTAAAGATTTAGCTGGAAAAACTGTAATGACAGCTGATAAAAAGGATGGCCTTTATCTGACTGAGTTTCCATGTTTGCAAACTACAGAAAAAGCAAATAATGTTTCAGAAAACAATATAATGAGATGGCATAGGAAATTAGCTTATATAAATGAAAAAGACTTAAAAAAATTGTCGTTTAACCGTCTTGTTTCTGGATTAGACTTGAATAAAGATGACATTTTTGAAAACTGTGAAAGTTGTATTCAAGGAAAAATGACAAGGTTGCCTTTTCCCAAAAACGATAGAATAAAAACCAAACAAGTTTTGGAGGTTATACATTCTGATCTATATGGACCTATGCCACATGCAACCATTGGTGGTTCCAGATACATGTTAACTTTTATTGATGATTACAGCCGATATTGCCATGTGTATTTCTTGCAAAACAAATCTGAAACATTAGAAAAATTTAAAGAATACAAAGAAGAAGGAGAAACATTCACAGAACAAAGAATAAAATATCTACAGTCAGATAATGGAACAGAGTATTGCAATAATGAATTTTAGACATATTTAAAAATAAATGGTATCCAGAGAAGACTGTCTGTTATATATACACCACAGTAAAATGGACTGGCTGAAAGAAAAAATAGAACTCTTGTAGAAAAATCCAGATGCATGCTGATTGAATCAAAAGTTCCTGAAAGGTTGTGGGCAGAAGCAATAGTAACAGCAAATTATATTGTGAATAGATGTCCAACAAAAACTTTAGATGGAGAGACACCATACATGAAATGGGTTGGTCGCACACCATCTGTAAAACATTTACACATATTTGGATCAAAAGTTTTCACACTCCACAAACAAAAGAAGCACTGTAAATTTTCACCAAAAGCAAGTGAAGGTGTGTTTTTTGGATATGCAAAATATAGCAAAGCTTACAGAATATATTTGCCACGGAAAAATGATGTTATTGTACGTCGTGATGTAAAACTGCTGGATGGAGAAATGTACTATCAAAATAAAGATGTCCAAAATGATCAGATTCTGCCTGAACCAGAACCATCTGAAACAGAAAAAACTAATAATAATAAAGGCAACAAACAAGAAAGGGAGACAAACATTTTACCTTTTCAGGTTTCTTCTTTTCAGCCTTCTACTTTTCAGCCAAATGTGGACAGTAGTGATGATGATGATGGAGATGAAACTATGCACTCATTCAGTGAACGTGAAGATGAAGTCACTGAAATTAAATCAGTAAATCCACAAAATATAACTACATCTCATAAACTAGAGCCAAGTCAAAGTGGGAAAATGGATGAAGACCAAAATCGACGTCCTGAAAGAATAAAGAAACCTACAGCATGGGTCAAGGATTATGATCTTCAAGAAGCAGACGATTGCTCCTATCTATGTGATAAGATAGAAATAAATGAAGACAATAATGATAAATGGCAGGAAGCCATAAAATCTGAAATAAGAGCTCACATTAAAAATGGCACATGGAAAATTCAGCAAAAGGAGGATAATTCAAAACATATTGTGGACTATAAAATGGTCTTAAAGGATAAAATAGGCCCAAATGAAAAAGTTATCAAAAAGGCACGTTTGGTGGCTCGTGGCTTCACACAAAGATCGGGAATAGACTATGACGAAACATATGCTCCAGTGGCCAATCCAAGTTCAATCAGAACATTATTGGCTCATGCAGTTGAACACAATTTAAAGCTGCATCAAATGGATGTAACCACTGCTTATCTAAATGGAGACTTGAATGAAAAAATTGTAATGATAAAACCTGAGTATCTAGAAGAATATAACAAAAATTATGCTTGACGAAAGCGAAAAAGAAAATTTGGATTTATTTAATAAAGCCAGAAATATGCTTCAAGACTTAAATAGAATAAAAGGTGAAAAAGTCTGTTTATTAAAAAAAGCTTTATATAGTTTAAAACAAGCTGGTCGACGATGGTTTTATAAATTGGACCAGGAACTCAAGAAAATGAACTTTAAATCCTCAACAGCTGACCCATGTATCTATACATGATAAGATGATTGTTGCAGTGGATGTTGACGACTTGGCCATAGCTTATTCAAATAAAAGCTCACTAGAAAAGTTCAAAAATCATCTAAACCAAACTTTTGAAATGAAAGATATTAGGAATCCTACTAATATTATAAATGTGAAAGTTTGTGTGTTTGTGTGTTTGTGAGTTTGTGTGTTTGTGTGTTTGGATGTTTGTTACTCAATCACGCAAAAACGGCTGAACGGATTTGGATGAAATTTGGCAAACAGATAGTTTATAACCTGGATTAACACATAGGATACTTTTTATCCCGGTAGTAGGTTCCCATGGGTAAATTTTCGACATCTACACGGGCGAAGCCGCTGGCCTGGCAAAAGTTCGTTTCATATAAATCTGTCCGACTTGGTTAATGATTCAGTACCTTTATAGATAGAAAAAACCCTTAAGAAAACCAGGAAGACCGATAGGTATTCAATCAAGTCATATTTCCCCGGTCTTCTTACTTCGAATGCTATAAGATTTATTTTCAGTACTTCAAACACACATAATAGTCTTACATACTATGCCTCAGTAATATGAATTAGAACTTGAAACAAAACATACCTATATACAAAGTCGAGTCATTAGAATTGACATTACAAAGTCAAAGTTTATTTTATTTTAATGAATCTATATACAAGGCAAGGGAGACTGAGATACCAACGCACAGCCTAAACCGCTGGTTCGAGAGACATGAAATTTGGAGGGTGTGTTCTTTATGAAGAGTAAGTTTCCACTAAGAAACGATTTTTCGAAATTCCACCGCTAAGACGGTGAAATCGGGGGATTTCGTTTGTATGAAAAATCTTATTCCTTGAGCTAATAGACTTGAAATTTTGGCACGAAAACTTATCTAAGTAAATTATAAAGTTTGTCACTTTTAGTTTTTATAAACTACCGCCTAAACGAGGATTGGGGGGTGTCAAAGTTTGTATAGAAGAATTTTAACGCACTGTCCGATTAACTCGAAGCTCAGTACATAAACTTAAAACGAAAAATAAACAATAATGTGTATCAGGGCTTTTCAAATCTACCCCTAACGGGATGAAAATGGGTAGTCCACATCACAGCTCAAACCACTGAACGGATTGGGCTGAAATTTGGCACACAGATAGTTATTAGGACGTAGGAATCCACTAAGAAAGGGTTTTTGGAAATTCGCCCTTATTCCTTTAGTTATTAAACTTGAAACTTGGCAATACTTGCTATAGCAAATAATAAAGATTGTCACTTTAGTTTTTTAAGCAATCCGTCACATAGACGAGTAACGGGGTGGCAAAGAAATTAAGTAAACATTTTAACGTGCGGATTAACTCGAAACTCGGTACGGTAAGTACTAATACTTAAAACAAAAAAATTAAAAGTACGTGTTTCGGGGTTTTGTAAGTTACTATCTGACTTAACTTCAATAATACCTTCATTATGTAATGATTCTAATGATACAATAATATTTAAACCACCGACTTCATAATGTTGTTACAGCCCGCAGATATGTTTTTCATCAATAAAGAAAAGGAAATATTACCCGTGTAATTGCTACGAGGTGTGGGAACGAGTCTGATGCCGAAATTATGTTTCTAAGAATTTTTGTCCGTTTGTCTGTTTGTTTGGATGTGTGTTCCGGATTGGCGCAAAAACTGCCCAACGGATATGGATGAAAGGCACACAGATAGTTTATAACCTGCACCCTAATTGCGTAATACACGATCCACAATCTGAATCAGTTTGAAACAAATTCCTAATCCATTGCTTCATAAGTTTGAAAAAATATCTGCTCCGCAACGTAAATAACGCAATGAATGTTGTTGAACTGTCAAAATGAAAGATTAGTCTTAATCGGTTACGAAAATAAGTTACTCAATTAAATAACTGGATTAACACATAGGGTGCTTTCAATCCCGGGCGGTAGTAAGTTCCCGTGGGATTTTTTCCGACATCCACGCGGGCGAAGCCGCGGGCAAAAGCTAGTTTAAAATATTTTCTTGGCATAGAAATTAATTATGAAGAGAATAAATCAAAAATTACTCAACAAAAATATATTCAAAAAGCATTGAAAAGCTATAACATGGAAAATTGTAAACCAATAAGTACTCCAATAGAACCATATTTGAACCTTGAAAAAGGAGCAAATTGTGACAAGAATATTCCATATCAAAACCTGATTGGAACCTTGACGTATCTATCTGTAGCAAGCAGGCCTGACATATCGTATGCAGTGCTATCTGTCACAGTATAACAATGCATACAATGAAGAACATTTCAAATATGCAAAACGCATATTGAGGTATCTCAAAGGTACCATGGATGTCGGTATATGCTACACCAAATCAAATAAAAATGTTTATGGAATGGCTGATGCAGATTGGGCCGGTTGTAAAATAGACAGAAAGTCTTACTCTGGCTATTGCTTCAAATATGCAAATGGTTGCATCAGCTGGTAATCAAAGAAGCAGAGATGTGTTGCTCTGTCGACAGCAAAAGCTGAATATATAGCCCTAACTGAAGCTTCAAAAGAGGCTATCCACTTAAGATTATTACTTAGTGATTTAGGCACTAATATAGACAATATTATAATTTTCAGTGATAATCAAGCTGCTCAGCGACTTTCCAACAACCCTATCATCAGTGGAAAGTCAAAACACATTGAGATAAAACAGCACTTCATATGGGAGTGTGTTCAAAAAGGGGTAGTCAATATTCTCTACAAATCAACCCAGGACATGGAGGCTGACATCCTGACAAAGGGTATCCCTGGACCGAGGTTTCGGATGCTGCGAAGCTGTCTTGGCTTATCATAAGTGAAGAACTCGTGATGAGGAGTGTTGGTATGACACAAGTTCATCACTATTTTAGTCGGGTGTTGTAACATCCCTATCTGTCAATCCTCTTCATTCCGTTGTTCGGTTTCTTTTGTTCCGGCAGGGCGGCAGCCATTATTTTATGTTACTTACCAATTTATTAAATACCAGTTTTTGATAATTCAGTCGCCTTTTATTGTGATCACTCACCGTATCAATCCATGTATCCAACAGAAACGTCTGGCGGTTTCTATTAAGGAGACCCTCTCACTGACCAATTCGTTCAAAACAATCTAAGGAATAGTAGCAAAAGCAAGCAAGCATATGAGAAATTGAGAATGTTTACAAAACAAAACTTACTTTGAACACATTTTGGCTGTAGACCGCAGACTATCTTTTTTTTATTTTATTTTTCCTCTGCCCTGGGGTGGGCGGAGGGGTCTGTCAGATACTTACTGACTAAAAACCACCCCGGTGTTCCGACTCACACCTATGCTGGGGGTCGCGGGAACGTAAGAATCTTCCGCAACCCCCGACTGGTGCCGGCCCGTCACTGCGGGCCTCCTCGGGTCAAGGGGGGGAGTGAGGTGTTTGACTAACCCCGTGACGTCTAAGAGGGGCGCGCGTGGAACACTACGCGCCGCCACCTCGAGTCCTGATGTGTGGGGGGACGACGGACGTCCCCAAGTCCGTCACCCCTGGACCCATTTAAGGGGGCTGGAAGAGGGCGTTATCCGCCCTCCGCCGACGCCCGGTGCGCCTGCTGCGGGCCGGGTGAGTGGACGAGATCTCCCTCTCCCTTTCCGCAGCCTCCTTCTGCGAGACGACATGTCGCAGTAGGAAACCACCGCGTCCCAGGACTCCCCGCTGCCGACCATGGCATTCACTACGGCCGACAGCGACAAGTCACTGCTTACTTCTGAGATGAGGGCACGGCGTGGCTCCTCCCAAGCGGCACACTCTGCCAGCGTCTGCCGCGCCGTGTCCTCCCGGCAGTCGACGCAGTGGTGACACCGGGCGTCCGGCTCCCTGTTTATACGACACAGGTACTTCCCGAAGCAACCATGCCCCGGGAGCACCTGCGTCACCCGAAACGACAGGGAGCCGTGCATTCTCCCGAGCCAGCGCTCGAGCACCGGCCGGACCGCCTCGATGATGTCGAGGCCGGCGGTAGAGCGTGAAAGCCTTTCCCGCCATTCCACCACCAGGACCTCGCGAAGCTGAGACCGATGCAGCTCTATGTGTGACGCTGCGTCGATGTGTCGGTTGCTCACCCCGCGCCCTCGCTTCCTTGCGCCACCGATACGATGACGCAAGTACTTTCGCCTCGAGGTCCCAGGGCGGGGATCCGGCCAGTGCACAAGCCGCCTCGTAGGAGATCGTGCGATACCCCCTGATGACTCCGACGGCCATCGCTCTCTGCGGCTTGCGCAGGACTGCTATACTACCGGCCGTCAGGTCAGCCGCCCAGATCGGGGCCCCGTAAAGGGCCATCGATCGCACGATCCCCACGTAGAGCCGCCTACAAGCGGCGCTCGGGCCCCCCAGATTGGGAAGCAGCGTTGGTAACGCCCCAGCAGCGACCAACAACTTGGGCGCCAGCCGTCGGAAGTGGGGCCCGAAGTCCCACTGGCTGTCGAGCACCAATCCTAGGTACTTCATGGTAGACTCGACAGCGATCCGAGCCCCCCCGACCACGATGTGTGAGCCGGGTGGCGGCGCCCGCCGGGGGCCATGAAACACCATGGCCTCCGACTTGCTGAGGGCCACCTCCAGGCCTAGGCGACGTATGCGGCTCACCACCTGTGAGACCGCAGCCGTCACCAGCAACGCTGCCTCCCTGTGCGAGCTCCCCCGGGCAGTGACCAGCGTGTCATCCGCATAACACGTCAGGTCTACCCCCGGACTGAGCTCGCCCCTCAGCACCCAGTCGTACCCGATGTTCCACAGGAGTGGGCCTAAAACCGAGCCCTGTGGAACACCGCACGACATGCGGTGCTGGTTTCCGACATCACGTCCCATGTAGGTGACACACCTCTCTGACAAATAAGCCCCAACGATGTGGCGGAGGTAGGGAGGCACCCCATAGTACCGCAGTGCCTCCCGAATACAACTCCAGGGCAGGGTGTTGAAGGCGTTGGAAATGTCTAAGGACAACGCCAACATCACCCCGCCCCGGGACACCGCTTCCTCCGCTAGGACTCTTACCCGCGACACAGCGTGGATTGAGGAGCGCCCGTGCCGAAACCCGAACTGGCTGTCGTCCAGGTCCGGCCCCTCTCTGCACAAGTGGCCGACGAGGCGGGCTGCGATTATCCGCTCAAACAGCTTGCCCACCTCGTCTAGCAGCACTATGGGCCGGTACGCGGACGGTGAATCCGCAGGGCGCCCCGTCTTCCTGAGCAGGACCAGACGACCAGATTTCCACAAAGTGGGAAACTGGCCCCGCTCAAGGCACGCTGTCCTCCAACCAATTGTCACATTGCCTTTTATTAGAACACTAGTCTCCTGTCTAGATTCCATTTTTTTTTATTATAAGTAACTATTCAAAAGTTTTCGTCGCTTCAATATATTCAGAGAGTAGATATTATATTCCTTGAATCATAATAACAGATTCATTGACAAATTTGAAAGACGCACCGCGTCAAAAGTGTCGAAACAGTAGACAATAAAATAGTTTACAGTACGTAATAATGTCTATGGTCACAATTATTCGGCGCATAGACAGACATTCTCCTTTGACTTTTCGATGAGTTGGTCTTTTCGATGATGGTGTGGTGTGGCGGATGACTTCAATAAAATGGCAACATTTGACAAATGACAAATTAGTTATCGAAGGTTTATAGAACGTTTATGAATACAAAATTTTATCGAAGGTTTTAAAGGCTTATCGAACACTTTAACTAAAGAGTGTTTTAAACCATTCGATAAGCTTTTTTATGAATAAAACCGTTATGGTCTTATTACAAAAAGCAGTTTAACTAAAAACCCAGGTTTAAACCTCTATAAACTACGGTTTAAACAAAAATGATATTACAAATCGTGGTTTTTCGAAAAACCATAGACCATTTCATGGTCTAACCCTAAACCTCGGCGGCCCCTAGTTTAAACGATCAAAAGGTGGTCTAAATCGTATCTGTCAAAGTTTCTCTTTTAGGTTAATGTATCTTTTTTCATTGTGATGCGTTATTTTTTACTCGAAAATGGATATTAACATGGTCGATTTAATTGATATTGAGGATATTGAAGCCGCTGAGTTGTTGGGAACGCCACGCCGACACAACATAAATCGTGTTCGCATCAATCCCTTCATGGAATTATCCGATGAAGATTTCAGACAAAAGTATAGATTTAATAAACGTTATGCGATGAAAATTGTGGACTTATTAAGAGAAGATTTAACCAGAGATGCTCGAGGATGCCCTGTGTCTCCCGAAATACAAGTGGTTTGCGCATTACGAAGAGGCAATTGTTCTATTAAAGACTTCGATAACTTAAAAATTCCAACGCTAAATGAACTTTGTTCAACTTGCGATGGTTTTGTTTAATGTTATGGTTTCATATATCGCGCGAAAATGTTACGTTTCGTTACACGTACTAAGATGTATTATTAGTAATTAATACGACATTAAGTAATGTGCTTAAACCTAAACAAAACTGCAATCGACGAAATAACTAATGTTACATGCAAAATAACAGTCTCAATATTTTTAACACTCCTAAACATTATAATAATCATTAGCATATTAACAAAAAGTATTCTTTGCTGAGCATACGGAACGTTGCAATTGAATGATATCATGGTGAACGAATAATATTTGTATTAATCTGTGGTTGATATAAAGACAACGGTTCAAATGACGGTACTAAGAAGACTACGGTTTTTTTAAGTTTTGTAATACGGACAAATTTAGATCATGGTTTATTTCGTTTTTTGTAATAAGACTGTTAAAGTTTAACTGACCTTTGTTGTCAAGTACTGACTATCCGGAGTTTCTTTTAAAAACTTCTATGTCGGTTGGTGACAATACTGCAAATGACAATGACCATTTATGTCCTAATCAGTTCCAGCCAATTCATATTTTTAAGTACCCTTCATTTATTCAAACTAGATTTAAGATAATAGTCTAGAGTCAATCAAAGGCTATATTTAAAATTGAATAAAAATAAATATTATTTGTAGTTCCGGTTACATTTTCGGCTTAATGGCGAAAGATTATAGTTCATTTCGTTCATTCGGTCAATGTGATCAGATGTGTAGTGGTAGGAGTATACCTTATTTTTGAGGTACAGGAGATAACCATGGAGGCCACCATATTATTTATTTATTGACATAGCACTTCACCGACTAGCTCACTAAAACATACACAAACAAAAATCACATACAGTTTTAGGTATTTTGAATTCATCACTTACATGATTTAGTCAACAGACATTACTATAGGATGTGTATGATAACGTTACTTGAATTAGTTGCAAAATAGAGCATAAATGAGCTAAAGTCAAAGTCAAAGTCAAATAATTTATTTCAAATAGGCACACAAAAGGCACTTTTGAACGTCGATGAAAAACAAACAAAGAAATAGAATTGATTCTAGTTGCCCATTCCAAAAGGTAGATTTCGTATGGAGAAGAATGGGCAAGAAACTCCACCGTTACTCTTTTCAAAAATGTTTACAATATTTTGTATACATGAATTATATAATTATATGTGAAGACCATGCACCCACAATAAGATTACTGTCCCACAAAAGGCAAAAAAAAATTATAAATGGAGCAATGACAAATAAATCAGTTATGTGATAGGTACATGGTGCTCACATATTTACAAACATTGTAAAAGTATACGATATTACAATATTCCTAACATCTTTACAAGTAATACAAATAAGTCAGTGCGTGATTCCAAGCAATTACAGAGTGTAAAAATCTATGACATACAAATAATAAAATATACAACTAAATTAGCAACCAGTTTGATTTTGTCCAGACTCTAAATTGTCCTATGGAGCAAGACCAGCATGTTTCCAAGCATTCTTATCCTGGATATAATCCTCTAATTTGTAATAAGCTTGTTTACAAAGTGTACTTTTTATATGAGTTTTAAATTTTCTTTCATTTAATTGCAATATATCACAAGGTATTTTGTTATAGCATTTAACGCAGTACCCCATAAAAGATGTTTGTACTTTAGCTAATCTGAAAAATGGTTGATCTATTTTATCTTTATTTCTAGTATTAAAATGATGTCTGTCACTTATTTTCTTAAATAGATTTAAATTTTTTCTTACATACATAATATTCTCATAAATAAATTGGCAAGGTACCGTCATAATATTAATCGTTTTAAATATGTATATTTATATGTAATATGTATATTTATATGTAATAATAGTATAAATAGTAATAGTAATAGTATAATAGTAATATGTATATTTATATGTAATATTTATAGTATAGCTATGTTGTCATAAGACGGGTAGTACAAAAATATATTACAAAATATCAAAAAGATTACCAAGATGTTATAATATGTTTTGATTAATAAGTCTTTTTGTAGATAATATATATGTAGTATTTTTTCCGAAGTGTCAGTTTATCGGTGAAATGTAATTGGATACGATATTGCGGTGCTGAGTTGATTGGAATCTTGCATCAATGTTTCGGTGCATCAAATTTGTTTTGCGCGTGCAACGTATTTAGAGCAGTCAGTGAATTATCCGTTCAACTGCAAAAAACGACATGACAACACGTCATGTTGTTTTTTGCTGTTGACTTCTGAGGAATTCCTTCTTCTGAATTCAATTCTGCGTGCAGCAACCAGATTATGGTAAAGATAAGAACGGGCTATCATAATTGAATGCGTATTGTTATGAAATAACAATATCGAGATATAATAATAATTATTTATTTTTATTCAATTTTAAACATAGCCTTTGTTTGACTCTAGACTATTATTTTCAATCTAGTTTGAATAAATTAAGGATACTTAAAAATATGAATTGGCTGTAACTGATTAGGGCATAAATGGTCATTGTCATTTGCACATGACTTAGATAATGCAACTTGGTTGACTTCACGCCATGACTTATGTAAAGGCGTGTATGGTTCATTGGATTTGTCTTTACAAGTACCTTTCAAGTGAAGGTGATAGAACAACACAAAATTTACAAAATAAAATTTAAGTAAAAACGTTTTTAAAAACAAGCTTTTAATTAATTAAAACGTAAATTTTATTCCATTTGCAAAACTCATCGTAGGCTTTGATGTAAACCAACCGTGATTTGTTGGGTAGCAAGTTTTCTACTATATCGGCCGCCCTCTCTTTCATATACTCAGGTGTTAAAACATCTTCTTCAGCACTTGAATGCATTTCACAATCGATTTATTATTAAGCTACACTAAACTTTGTGTTCGTATAACATACAGTATTTAAAATAGCGCCAATTTACTAATGACAGTAAAGAACATAAAACAGTTTTTATTCTAATGCATTTTTAATTCTCCTTGTTGAAATTGTCGACCAATCAAATCGGAATTTGTATCGGGTATTGTTTCGCAAGGAGGTTGTATAGCATTAAGATGGAAGTCGATATTGATGTGTTCTAAATTCAAACACCAAAACAGTAATTAAAAGTGCTTTGTATTCACTGTTTTCAGTAAATAAAATATGCTTTTTAGAGGGGGAATGGTATAAATATATAAATGATTAAATATAATGCGAAACATTTGTATATGGAGCATTTGCTAAATAAATGTTTGTAAAGCGAGTAAAATAAAACACTTGCGGAACATGTTGTTTGTAAAATAAAATTAGTATTCGAAAGGTTGGTCATAAACCAAAAAAATTGTCAACGGTGTTTTGGTGAAACATTAGTGAACCCTTTAAACTACATAATATACTAGTTAGGTAAGGTTGATGTGAACAATCTGCTCAACGACCAGCGCTTCATGTCGGTCAGTCGGTCACTCGGTCCGACACTCGCCTGTCCTTAGATAATAACGTAGTTTTGTGAACCGACTTCAGTCGAGCGCGCGTCAACAAAGCGGAGATTAGTGCACATTCACGCGGCGTGGCGGTGGCGTGGCGGCACAATGGCTCGTTAGCAGGTGCGCGCTGACGCCACTGCGGTCACGCCACGTTGCCATCTCACTGTAATTGTCTGATGAACATTATAACTTCATCCTGGCACCGGTATGAACAACATATTATTATTGATACGCACTCATACTTTAAATTCACATACTTTGTATGAAGTAAACGGCTTCAGTTCTGTATAATTAAGTAATAACCATTGTACCATTAAGATAAAAATAACCTGGATTTCGTTGAAATTACTAAAACAAAGATTACATCACAGAACAGAAAAAAACAGTAGAAGTCGCAAGTAGGCGGGGCCCGCGTACCCCGAGTTTTGCGGAGTTCCGCAAATGTTTGCTTCCGCGCACACATCACGCACATCAGTCTCGTTACAAGCATCACGGTGAAAAGAACTTGGAAAAAAAATACAAAAATGCCCTATTGTGCTGTTTTAGAATGTAAACACGATAGCAGAACCAAAAATGTATCTAATGGAGGTATATCATACCATCGGTAAGTCTTAATTGATTTTATTTCGATTAAAATATAAAAATAATATTTTATTAAAACAAGACAAGTAAAAGTTGGCTTTATGTTGTTCAAGTTAAGGTCTACTTTCTTTTAAACTCAAACATATTGTTCTCGAAGATTCCAACTAGGCACATGTCACACTTAGCTACTCAATTAGAGATTACAGTTATCGATAATGAGTTATCGATATTTTAAGGGGAATGCGCTAAAGTAGCCCGCGAAATTCAACACAACTCCTTATGTTAGCATAATCCAAAAATTTCATGATTTCATGAAATAGTAATTCAATAGGATTTTATGAACTTAGAGGTAATTATAATATTGGTATTTCTTTTAATTATAAGTCTAAAAATAAATATTTGATTCGGCCGTAAATCATATTTAGATCAACATATACAACCTGATACTGACTTGCAAATTGCAAAAAACGTAAGAAACTTTGAATTTTGCGGGCTATCCTGACGCATTCACCTTAAACTTACAATGTTTTCTGTATTCTATGATATACCGAGAAAAATTTAACCCTGAATGTGAAACTATAAAACATGGATATAGGTACCTAATCTATTCGTCCACAAAGTCTCAAACCTATAAAAAAGTGGGTTCCGTATTATTTTGTGACTCCAGATTTCCTAAGGATCCAGACAGAAAAGAAAAATGGATTGAAGCGACTGGAAGGCAAAGTTGGTTTCCTGCAAAAACTAGTACAATTTGCTCAGATCACTTCGTAGAACTAGATTTTTTTATTTAAAGCGGAAAAAAATACCTAGCCGACGCAGCAGTGCCAAAACTAAAAATTATACATTTCCAAGTAGGTACATAATTATGTACTTATTTCTTTGTTGTCCTAAGGACAATTGTCTGTATCAAATGTATACATAACATAATCCGCCTATAATGTTCCCCACTGTTGGGACTCTGTGGGTCTCTGTGAGAGTGAGCCGTAATCCACCACGCGGGCCCAGTGCGGGTTGGCAGATGTCACATGTCTTTGAATTTTTGGTTCTAAGACATGCCGGTTTCAATCAATTTTATGAGAAATCGATAAAAACCGTCTAATAGAATAATTTTCAATCGGATCAGTAGTTTAACATAACAATTCTTAATTATACTTTCTATAAATCGTAAGTATGTATAAAAATAAAATATTAACACTTGATTTCAAACATAATAATATTTATCGACTCAAGCTGTTGACTATTTTGTTTGGAAATTAAACGAAATGTCGATAAATAAGTCAACGACAGTGGTACATCCCTAGAAGAGGACGAATAGTAATGAGCTCGTTACTCAAATATAAATCTTATTTATAACGATATACAGCTTTAAATTGAATGCATTTATTATAGTGACATCTAGCAGCGGGTAGCTTAACTTGCTCAATAAACTGTTCCGTGTGCGCTCTAAACGGAAAAAGCAATAAATACGTAAAAAGAATAGACAAT
The DNA here is from genome assembly GCA_949152455.1 of Lithophane leautieri. Taxonomy (NCBI): domain Eukaryota; kingdom Metazoa; phylum Arthropoda; class Insecta; order Lepidoptera; family Noctuidae; genus Lithophane; species Lithophane leautieri. Next base: position 18,903,933 of record OX424467.1, read on the forward strand.
AAACAACTCTATCGTCATATAACTGTGGTTTATTTTCAAATAAGCGACGACTGATATTATTTCCTACTTTCCTTCACTGTCAAACTACCAATCACACCAAAAATTTCTTAGTGTTACGAAATACAATTAACGTGTAGATGTGTGAGTTTGGGTACGCTGGTTCCGATACTAATGAAGCGATATGCGACTTCTACTGTTTTTTTCTGTTCTGTGGATTACATCGTAATGGTGTTCGTAGCACTGCGTAGCACCGCGTAGCTCGCATGTCTACGGCTCGTAGCACATACGTAGAACCTTGTTGGCGATAACGTTATCACATATTGTGGGTTTAGCGTTTACTACAAGGTTGACGCAACATATTGTTCAATCTGGTTGTATTTTTGTCTGAAGGTTTAATATGGTTAGAAACAAACAACTTTATACATGTGTCTCTCTGTAACCAACAGTATCTCATAAAATACACGATAACTTTTAACTAGCTACCACAAATATGCATCTCAGTGCAGTTAGGTGGTAATTACTAAAGTTGTGCTGTTCTTTCAACAGTAGTTAACTAAATCATTGCGGTTCTAAATCGTCGTTGAATGTAGTAATCGCCTCACAAAGTGCGGCTTAGTGTCGGCCAGTTGCGCGGCTGTCCGCCATTGTGTCGACACTCGGGACACTCGGTACAGTCGCTACTGAGGCAGTTGATGGCCTTTCATGTGCCACTGTTCTGTCCTTTACCGTTATAATCTCTTCACAATTGTGTATGAGTATCAGAACCTGTCTGGCTTCTAGCAAGCAGCATATATTAACACAGTATATAACTTCTTGACTAAGCACAAGTATTGATGGCTTACTAATAAATAAATCACGCTTATGTGCTCGTACTATGTGGTAAAGAGAAAGAAAGACAAAAGTTTTTCCCTCCATGTGAAATGTGCTCATTAAGCCCTTTCATTGAATACCCAACATGGTACGATTAAACAATTTTATTTTTAGTTCCTGACTTTGTCCTCTAGAGGGCGCCATTTTTTATTTAATGTGACATCACATAGCCTACAACCAGCGGACGATCAAGACGCTTCCAACGATACCTCATTTGTCTAATTGTGATGAGTGATTTAAAAGACAGGAGGGAACAGATGAACATACTTACATACGTACATACTCGTACATACCGGTCAAAATCATGATGATGGCAAAAAATGGCAAAAAATGCAAATCTACCTGCTATTTTAAGACCTCTCACATTATTTGATGTGCACACTCATGTTTTACAATAAAATATATTCTATTCTATTCTATAGCAAACTATCAGAAAGTATCAAAAATAAAATCCACAAAGTCAAAGTCAAATAATTTATTTCAAATAGGCACATAAAAGACACAGCACACTTTTGAACGTCAATGAAAAACAAAGAAATAGAATTGATTCTAGTTGCCCATTCCAAAAGGTAGCTTTCGTATGGAGAAGAATGGGCAAGAAACTCCACCGTTACTCTTTTCAAAAATGTTTTACAATATTTTGTATACATGAATTATATAATTATATATTATGTGAAGACGATGCACCTACAATAAGATTACTGTCCCACAAAAGGCAAAAAGAATTATAAATGGAGCAATGACAAATAAATCGGTTATGTGATAGGTACATGGTGCTCACATATTTACAAACATTGTAAAAGTATACGATATTACAATATTCCTAACATCTTTACAAGTAATACTAATAAGTCAGTGTGTGAGTCCAAGCAATCACAGAGTGTAAAAATCTATGACATACAAATAATAAAATATACAACTAAATTAGCAACCAGTTTGATTTTGTCCAGACTCTAAATTGTCCTATGGAGCAAGACCAGCATGTTTCTAAGCATTCTTACCTTGGATATAATCCTCTAATTTGTAATAAGCTTGTTTACAAAGTGTACTTTTTATATGAGTTTTAAATTTTCTTTCATTTAATCGCAATATATCACAAGGTATTTTATTATAGCATTTAACGCAGTACTCCATAAAAGATGTTTGTACTTTAGCTTATCTTTATTTCTAGTATTAAAATTATGTCTGTCACTTATTTTCTTAAAAAGATTTTAATTTTTTCTTACATACATAATATTCTCATAAATGAATTGGCAAGGTACCGTCATAATATTAAGCCTTTTAAATAGTTCCCTGAGAGATTCACGGCGACATAGATTATAAATGGCTCTGACAGCTCTCTTTTGCAAAATAAAGATGGATTCAATGTCAGCAGCCCGACCCCACAGTAAAATGCCATACGACATAATGCTGTGGAAGTAACTGAAATAGACCAAACGCGCGGTTTCTACATCTGTTAACTGTCTTATCTTCCTAACAGCATAAGCGGCCGAGCTTAGCCGCCCCGCAAGAGATTTTATATGAGGTCCCTACTGTAATTTCTCGTCTAGCGTGATTCCCAGGAAAACTGTTTCATTAATAAACTCTAGTTTTTCTCCACATTTTATAATGTCTAATAAATTAAAATAATTTTGAACAGCGAGCGCATTCCGAATTTAAATTCAATGGTTCAAGGTTATTTATGTCCTGTCTGTTAAGTCAATAGAATAATTATAAAGGTTTCAATAAAATGTCTGAAAAACTATTAAAATTACATCAGAAAAGTATAATTCATTATTATAGACAGTGCTTATTGTATTTAATCCCTAAAACCATTTTATTTTAATTTCCAAGTATCGATTTCCGACATTCGACATATCGATTAAACGAGAAGAACGAAGTTGAAAAAAAAATTGTTTGGCAAAATCGCTTTCGGACATCATTACAATTTTAAAAAAATGGTCGGCGATTTTGAACACAAATTGAGTAGTGGTAATGAATAATACGTGTTATTGGACCTGTGTTCATATATTATGTTAAGATCTCTGCATTGTCTAGTTGTTTATAATATTTTGAATAATATTTGTCCTTGCTCCTTATCTTAGTTCTAAATAGGTACAAGTCCGTGGGCGGTCCATTTTCAATATAGCCCGCATACCTACATTAGTGTTACAAGCTACAGTACTCCAGGTCGCTGACGAGTGTTGGCTAATGCCGCGTATCGGCGATCAGCTAAAAGCAGCGGAAACGATGTGCGCGCACGTTACACAGCACAAGCCAAGTGCAAGTGCACCTACCATGTAGGTATTGTAATTACCAGCACAATCACCTGTTTACCTCGCGACACATTATAATAACAAAAGTCCGCTACAATGGTCTAAGTGAATAAAAATATACGTTAAAGTGACGTACACGCCGTACTCGACGACGACATGATTTGTATGCGCCGCCACAGATTTATTTAAGTTTAGCTTCGCATGCAACTGTTACCGACTTATTATTGTTTGCTGAAGTTTTTAGTTAAATTTATGACTTGCAGACTGTTTTGTACTTGTGTTTGAGTGGAAGTTTTATAACTGACCCGTATACCTACACTAGTAATAATGATGCTTGTGTGTTTATTATATACTTCTTTTCAATCGTTCATCTCCATAGAGATAGATGAGGAAGACAACTGTGCGGACCAGGTGTTTCTTTGTCCGATTGATGATATTTTTTTCATTCCACTTTTTTTTTCAATTGAGCTATCGCTGTTTAACTATGCCAATTCGTCTTCACTTCGCAGCTAACCTTAACGGTGATATAGTAAGCGCTGGTCGATGGCTTCATAGTCTGCTAAAGAGGTCGGCATGGTGTAAGCTTTCGAAGCGATTCGACAAGGAGCCAAGAAAACGAGCAGCGTATTCTACACGGAACTACTTTAAATGCGCCGATATGTGCTTTTATACCTTTTACCTCTAAAAACTGCAAATCAGGTTTGCAATCGACTTTGTTCATTTACCGGAGACGGTATTTACTAATGACTATATTGGCTCATAAAACATTTAAAAAATAATCTGCACCCAATCAACAATATTTAGACAGATTAAGACCAAAAGCTAACACAGTGGAACGCAACCTGCAGCGATCCTATGTCCTAGAAGGTGCAGGGCGTCTCAGCGTTTCCACTCACATCTGCCTTGAACATACTGTTTGTTAGTCTCTTTTGACTCTTCTTCTCAACATGAACAAACTACCTATATAAAAGAATACTCTCTCAATTTTTGTCACTACATCTGCTTTTAAACCGCACCGTTACCTAATCACTTCATTCCTCAGCCTATCATTCATAGTTATACCACGACATGCTTCGTAAGGGTCGCATTTTACATTAACCTTAGTATTTGTACGGGTATCCAGAAGCTCTAAAAACTGCTATAATTAAAAAGAACATAAGGAGTTGATGGAATATTATAGACCCATTTCACTTATTAGTAGCGGTTATTTCAAAGATATTTGAGAAAAACATCCACAAAGAATTATTATAACTAGGTACTTTGAAAACCACCGACTTCCAAAAAAACACAAAAAAAAGTGAAAAATAACTTTAACTTCGGAAGTCAGTGGCAAAAAACGAAAATTGAAAAGCAAAGACACCGACTTCCGAAATTAAAGGTTATTTTTCACTTTATTCGTGTTTTTGTGACAACTACAATCAGTGTTACAAGATGGTTGTTATTTTTTTACCCAAAAATTTTCAAGAATCTACTTCGGAAAAAATACTACATATAATATAATTATATTACCTACTAAAGAACTTAATCAAAATATATTATAACATCTTGGTATATGTAATATCATTCGTATTGAAACTATACTTATTCACAATACCTAAAATTGTATGTGATTTTTGTTTGTGTATGTTTGAGTGAGTTAGTCGTTGAAGCGCTGTATCAATAAATAAATAATATGGTGGCTTCCATGGTTATCTCCTGTACCTCAAAAATAAGGCATACTCCTACCACTCATCTGATCACATTGACCGAATGAACGAAATGAACTGTAATCTTTCACTTATCGTCGCCATTAAGTCGAAAATGTAACCGGAACTACAAATAATATTTATTTTTATTCAATTTTAAACATATTGACTCTTACACTATTATCTTAAATCTAGTTTGAATAAATGAAGGCAACTTAAAAATATGAATTGGCTGGAACTGATTAGGGCATAAATGGTCATTGTCATTTAAGGACGAATTCGACCAAAAGTATAAGTCTAATCCAGCGAATACTTTTTTTTTTTTAAAGATTAACAAAAACTGTCAAACGTCAATTTATTCCCCGAATATAAGATATCTGACTTTGGTTAAATAAAGCTCAAAACACACACAAAGCGGGTGCAGGGCGGGAGCGGGTCGGGTCGTTTTCATCGCGTGAGCCGCGCTGTTCATCGAGTTCACCTCAGACTAACAAAAAAAGGTAGACGAAGCACTCCGAACAACAAAAGTAAAGCCACAACACTATGCTCCTGCAAGTAAACACACAGGCTCTCGCACACACCTACACTAAAACTATGCTCATCGCTCCTAGTATGTCACGAGTCGTCGTCTAGTAAACATCAATAAAAATTAAACCGACCCAAAAAGATAACTGAAAAGCGAAAAATAAAATAAAATAACCTTTTAGTGTAACTAAGCTCCTAAACTAAAAATTTTGAGGCGGCGCCAAACAAACAAACAAATTAATTACATAGTTATAGCGTGTATTTGGCGCCGCCTCAAAATGTGTTACTTAAATTAGTTTAGAAGCTTAGTTACAATAAAAGGTTATTTTTTTTATTTATTTTTTCGCTTTTCAGTTATCTTTTTTCGTCGGTTTAATTTTTTGTAAAAAAGTTTATATTTTTCGCTTTTGAGTTACCATTTTGTTGTTGTGGCTTAAATCTAAATACCTACCAATTTTTGTGTGCAAAATTTCAGCAGAATCGGTTCACAGTTGAAAATTCAGTAGGTGACAAATCAATCAACTCCAGTTTTTTAACCCTTAGGGGTGGATTTTAGTTTTCAATTTTATATGGGACCAAATTCGAGGTATACCCTCCCCAAAAAAAAAAATCGATCAAATCGGACCACACGGTAAAAAGTTATGCTAGGTCATACATTAAAAAAAAAAAAAAATAATATATGTATACATGTCGACTTGGGAACCTCATCCTTTTTTTTTTTCGTCGGTTAATAAAAATAGAATTATTCCTTCTTGTGTAGTGAAAACTTGTGAAAATAATAGCAAATCACTTACAAACTCTCACGGAATCACTTTTCACATGTAAGTACTTCAAATAACATCGTTTCTTAATTTAGTTTAGTAACTATGAATTTTTTACCGAGTTCTTCAAAATGAAGGAGGTTCTCAATTCGTCTGTTTTTTTTTTGGTATTTATGTTACCCGTTTACTCCGCCAATTATGAATCGATTTTGATGATTCTTTTTTTGTTTGGTAGGTCATGCTTTAGAGGTCCCATATATATTTTATTAATTTTGCTAGCGAAGTTTTTGAGTTAGCTTCAATAATTACGTAATTTTCCCACTTAGTCTATATAGACGATATCTTATTACTTTAATTTTGGAAGTCGGAGGCAAAAACCGAAAATTTAAAAACGAAGACACCAACTTCCGAAATTAAAGTAATTTTTCACTTTTTAGTGTTTTTTTTGGAAGTCGGTTGTTTTTTGTTTTCGTATTTTTTTTATGTCATTCGATTTTATTCTACTACGATTTTTGTAAAAATAATACGTATTGTCAGATAGAACTTTATGCCTCAAGTTTGGTAAAGTACCTATACAAACATATTAGTCCTTATGCCTTTAAAAAGTGCTACCTTCTCGTTGTTCAGAAATGCGCATGTGAAAAAGAAACACTATTCCATTGACTTCGTGACCGCACACCGACGTGATAGAGTGACATCTGACATTATCGCCGGTACACTGTCGTTTTCAGCGCCACTGTGGCTTGAGATAGAGCGCACTGCACCGAGCGCGTGCTTAAATATTAGTGTATTTAAATACTTCTGATTTATTTAATTGCTTGTGGATGAACTAGTGGCGATCATTGAAGAATTTTATAAGTACTTAATTAACTAAGCAATGGATGACGAAAAAACAGGTAAGTAGGTACAAAACCTATAAACAGGTACTAAATAGGTTTCCTATTGTCAAATCTTGTGGTTAGCGATTTTATCGGTTATATTATTTAACATTTTGTGTTACTTAGGTGTATCTACTTACTTTGTTTTTTTTTTTGGAGAATGTTGTAATCACCTAATTACTGAATAAAAGACGCAAACTAGCCAATCTCAAAAGTTGATTCAGTCCCGCAGTGACCAAGCCAGAGTTTATTTTATTTTAAGTAGGTATATAAATTGTAATAAAATTAAATTGTTTTAAATTAATTTTTACCGACTTCAAAAAAGGAGGAGGTACTATGTTCGGATGATTGTTTTTTTTTTTTTATGTATGTTCACCGATTACTCCGCCGTTTGTGAACCGATTTCAAAAATTCTTTTTTTGTTCAAAAGCTTATACTTCTGAGGTGGTCCCATTGTCACCAAGTCAGGATCTGATGATGGGATCCTAGAGAAATCGAGGGGAACTTTCAAAAATCGTAAGGGCAACTAGTGCATTCCTTAATTTATTCATTAAGTATTTTACAGCACTACAATTTTATGAAGGCCTGGAGTCGATCTGATGATGGAGCCGAAAGACAGTCAAGGGAACTCCTCAATGGTTTACAGCAGATACCTCGTGTTTGGGCTTGATTAATTTGTATTGATAAAAACTTTACACTTTGATGGGTTGTGACTGTCGTTAGGGGTCTGATGATGAAGACGAAAGACAGTCGAGGGAACTCCTCAGTGGTTTACAGCAGATATCTTATGTTTGGGCTTGATTAATTTGTATTGATAAGAACCTTACACCATGATGGGTTGTGACTGTCGTTAAGGGTCTGATGATGAAGACGAAGGACGATTAACGGAACTCCTCAACGGTTCACAGTAATTACCTTGTGTTTGGACTTAATTCATTTATATTGATAAGAACTTTGCAACCATATAGGTTGTAAGTGACATTACAGATCTGATTATGGTCACCTTATAATATGATGATGAGGGGAACTATACAGTGTAAGCAAATGTATAGTGTTCACCCTTATATTCTTGAGAAGGCACGGGAGTCTCATTAGCCAGCCGGTTTCGTATAACATCTAAACGATACTTGCGCTGTTCAGACGACTCGCCACTTAATCGTTTTTGAATAAGATTGAGTCGGCAGATCTTATCATTTGGCGACTCCTGCGACAAATGAGAATGCATGTAATTTCTCATCTGAGATAACCTAGCATGACAAGCTAACGGTGATTCTTGGGAACCGGACATAGCACTCCGTTTGCGATTCTTAGATAGGGGTTCTTTTTCAGCAGTATTAGTCTCTTTAATTCTGTTTTTCTTCATGCGGGCGGCTCCTTTAGTTGGTCTACCCATGGTGATTACAAAAATCAAATTACACAAAAAATGGAAAAATAATAAAACTTTAAAAAAAAAAATTGACCGACTTCAAAAAAAACAAAACAAAAAAGGACTACTGTACTAAAACCAAACGACAAAAGTACTTCTTTAATAATAAGAGAAAAATAAAAAATAACTTTAATTTCGGAAGTCGGTGGCCAAAAACTAAAATTAAAAGCAAAGACACCGACTTCCGAAATTAAAGTTATTTTTTATTTTTCTCTTATTATTAAAGAAGTACTTTTGTCGTTTGGTTTTAGTACAGTAGTCCTTTTTTGTTTTGTTTTTTTTGAAGTCGGTCAATTTTTTTTTTTTAAGTTTTATTATTGTTGTTATAGAGGAATCAGTTTAGATGATCTTCTAGGTCCTAGAAAACACATCGCGCACAATATGGGAGTAGCGCGAGGAGGTGAAACACCTGGGCGTAACTCAGCTCCGGCGGGATCTCATGGCGGCATGGAGAGTGCGATTGTCGTAACCCAGTGCTGGGCACGCCATAATTGCGGCGATAATCGATTCCTTTTTGAGGAGTGGCTAGAGAAGCGCCACGGCGTCCTCACCTTCCGCCTGACGCAGGTCCTCACCGGACACGGTTGCTTCGGGAGGTTCCTGTTTTGGATAAGGCGGGAGGAAAGGCCTAGGTGTCACCATTGTGTGGATCGCCCGGAGGACACGGTGGAGCTCTGCCCGGCTTGGGCGGAGCACCGCCGTGTCCTCGTGGAAGTGATCGGCGGCGGTGATCTCTCGCGTCCGGCCCTGGTCCAGGCCATGGTACGGAGTGAGAGGGCATGAGAAGCCGTCAACTCCTTTTGCGAAGCAGTATTGCTCGCAAAGGAGGAGGTAGAACTCGTGAGGGAGAGGCAAATTTCGCGACCTTTAGCCCTATTCTCCGCAGGTGATGCCCTGGGCGTCGGGAATCCTAGGCCGATTCCCGACCACCGTATGCGCGGGCTTACGGATGGTGAGCAATGGGTAGCTCGCCGTCCACCCGCGCCTCAAAGAGATGTCAGCACAACTGACGGGGTGCGCTAGGGCCGATGCCTGCCAGGATCGCGGGAAAGTCCGAAAGGGTTACCAAAGCCTGAAGGAACACGGGTGGGTTTTAGTCAGTACGAGTTTTACACGCCCTTCCGCTCCGCCCAGAGCGGGAGAAGTTAAGTATTTGATAACCTCACCCAAAATAAAAATAAGGGTCTACGAAAAAATGTATAACAACAACTTCAGTTTTTGGAGAAAGTCCTAAAGAACACGACCGTTTTTTTTTGCAATGACTCTGCAAATAATCCCTACTGTTCATTTTTTAATTTCATTTTATTAATTCCGACCTTATATACTTTATAATTAGTTATTAATATTAATGCTACGTACATAGATATAGTATAACAAGATCAGATTTAATAAATTTCTTTTTTTTGTCAAACATACATTATGTTTGACAATAAAATATAAATTAAAATACATATTTCATAAAAGCTTATAATACTCATTGAATTAACCAAAAAATTGCAGGCATAAAGTTGGATCAGTAAATAAAATTAAAAGGATTGGTCTTTTAATAACTTTGTACAAGCATAAGGTTGGATGTCACCAAAAAATTAGTTTTTGATTAATAAAATATTATTATTATACTGTGACTAGTTTTAATAATTCTATACTGATAAAAAAAGCACAAGACTTATCTAAAACATTATCTTATTTTTGTTAGCCTAATCGATAATGAACAATAGTTATGACACGATTTTGTCAAGATTTTCTCTTTTGACTCTCCTCTGAACTTGTGAAATTCCTTAACAGACCTAATGCCTCTCAGGTCGAGATATGTTTATACTAAGTCTGTCTGATGTTGAATTATGTAAAGCACATAAAGTGCAAATTTAGTACTATTATTTGAGAAAACACATAAAAGGAGAAGAAATTGTTAAGGTATATAAGCGCGATTATTCATAAATATGTATCAATAATCGATTAATATCGAAGTATAAATGAAAACCCTCATATATAACCTAATCTAACCTAATCCCTTAAAGATACATACCTTTTGAAAACGGATTTATGCTAATAATGAAATAAAATAAATTCAGAAAGAGTACATATTTTCTAAAAAGTAAATAGCTGTAAATGTACATAATTCTAACAATTCCTTTGTTCACAAAAGTAAACATTACTATATACTGATAACGAACACCCCTCCCTCGCCCCTTCCTCTCCCCGAACCCACTAACTGCATAGTACCCCGCAATCACACGCTCCCCTTCATCACCCCCTTAGTAGTCGACGTATCTGGGCTAGTTGGTCAAAAAAAGAAGACCTGACATACTTCACACGCAACTTGCGCCTACGTGGCAAACCTATAAAGATAGGTCACTTTGAGACATTTGAGGCGGGATTAGCTCAGTGGCCGATCCACTGCTTTCGGTCTCTAAAAAGTAGTGTTTTGCCCGCGCGGACCGCCTATAATTTTAACCAGTTTTCTCTGTGTAAGCACAGGAGACCGTCGGTGCCTGTGTGGACACAGGGAGAGCAGCCCCGGGCTGCCCGGCGCGTACGTGCCACCTCGGTCGCGGAGGGCCATTACCCCGTCGGGATGCCCAATCCCGGCAAGCGCGGCTCGCTCGGCCGCGATGCCGGGTCCAAGGCGGTGCGTCCGGCGTTGGACCGGGCAACATCGTTGCCTAATTTAGGCGACGTGCTGCCCGATGCGCCGCCGACCGGACCTCCACCACCCACCAAGAGCAAGAAGAAGGAGGGAAGAAGAGGGGGGGATCGGGGACCGCTGTTGTGGCCGGCACACCGACGTTATCGGCGCCTGCGCGCGTTGCGCCTACGCCGTCAACGAGCCGGCAGCACGGGGTCTCCATCCGCCCAGCTGCATTCCGCCTAGTGCCTATACAGGCTCCGGGGCCCGCTGCTACCCAAGTTGCGCGCCGTATGCGCGCGCCACTGCCCCGCCGGCGCGTGTCCCCGCGCCTGCTCCACCAGTAGAGCCTGCCGTGCGGTATACCACACCGTACGCGCAGCCCGCGCCACCAGCGCAGGCCCCTGTGCCGTCCGCGCGTACTCGCGCGCCCCCCGCCCGCACCGTGGCCCCACCGCCGCGGTTCGTCTCGCCGCCACAAGCGCCGCGCCCGGCCGCTCCAGGTCCCCACCTCTCGCTGGCGGGACCGGCGCAGGCTGAGCGAGAGCGACCAGCCGGTGCAGGCAAGTTTTGGCCGCCCGTCGCCGCCGCAACCAAGGTGCCTCGCCAGCACCCCCACGGACCTCTGCGTACGACTCTCCGGCGATATTGTCGGCATGCTCCTCACGAGTGGGGTCGAGCATGTCGCTAACATGCGTCGATTGACTCAGCCGTTTCCAGTCGCGGAGACGTGTCGGGAGACACGACCCCGCGATCCGGGGGACTGCCCCCCGTTGGACGAAAGGAAGCCGGTGGTTACACGCCCATGTTGCCGGCCTCACCAACCCCGTCGCTAGACTTCGGTTTCGAGTTTCGACTCGACCCCAAGCCACAGCGACGACGAAGAAGCTCGGGCGAGACCGCGTCCGAGGAGGCGAAGAGGTACTGCCCAGAACCGGCGTGGCCGCAGCGCGATAGCGCGCCGCGGGTTCGGGCGGTGCCCACGTCGCCTACCTTTGCTGACGCGGTCCGTCACACGCAGCAGCCACCGGTTACGACCACTGCAGGGGTAAGTGTACCTATGTTTACCCCTGCTCCCCCTGACGCTACTGCCCCCTCTGCTGCCGCCCCTGGCGCCGCGACACCGGCCAACAAACCGGAGAAGCAACAACCGGGAAAAGGCAAGAGGAAGTTGAAGTTCCCAGCGTTGGTAGCAGAGAAGCTGCCGAACTGGGCTACCCATTTCCGGGCCATAGTCGGGAAACTGGGCCGGCCGCCTAATGCTCGTCCTTACGGGACCGGGGTGAGATTCACCCCGGACATCGAGGAAGAGTACCGGCTGGTCCAGCGGTACCTGACTGGGCTGGAGAAGGACAGCGGGGTATCCTGGTTTGGGTTCTCGCTACCAGCGGAGAAAAACTTGAAGATCGCCATCAGGGGCCTGCCGGTAGACACGGACTCGAAGGAGATTGAGGAGGAACTCCGGGAGATGGGACACCAGCCGGAGTATGTGCGCCACATCAAAGGCGCACACGGACGACCCGGCTGTGTGTTCCACGCCATCCTGAAGAGGCTTGGCGAGGAAAGCGTGGGCCAGCGCAATGTCACCGGTGCCAGCGCTTTAGACGTAGCTCGCACCAGTGCCACCGCCCGCTCGCTTGTGTGCGATGCGGGGGCGAACACGCGGCACGTGTGTGCACGCGCCCGCGGGAGGAGCCGGCCACCTGCGCAAATTTCGGGGGGCCGCACCCCGCAAATAACATCATGTGCCCCGTATTCCAGAAGGAAATTAGAAATAAGCGAGCGAGGACCGTCGCCATCACGGCAACACGCCAGACACAAGCGGCCGCTGTAAGGCCGCAGGTGTCAGCAGAGGCTCATGCCCCGACTTTGATGGCGGCGACAAACGAGCCCACAGTTAGAGTCCAAGCCTCCACCTCAGGGTGGAGGCGAAGAGGAAGAGGAATCGGGGGTAAGGGTAAGAATCCCCCCCTTCCCCCAAAGACACAGGAAGCTATCCCTTTGGCCGACACTACGCGTCTTGCTCATGTCTACCTATTCCTCAATCAAATACAGTAAAATACTTAGGAATACTGCTCGACGATGAGTTTACTTGGCGCCAGCACATAGAGGTAGCCACTGCGCGAATTAGAAAACTCATCTGGGTATTTAAGACACTTCGACATGTCGCTGATTATGAGCTAATGCGCACGGTATATTATGCACTGGTTCAATCAGTGATCGGGTATTGTATTGGTGTATGGGGTGGGGCATGCAAAACGCATATGATTCGACTTGAAAGAGCCCAAAGATCTGTACTAAAAGTCATGACGTTCAGGCCTTTTAGATTCCCCACTATGTACAATCTTATATGGCAAGTGTCAAGTTCTCACAAACAGCATCTTGTCACACCGTTAAATAAGCAAGTTATAAGTAAGCGTACTATATGGAATGTTTGCCTATCCGTTAAATTTGATACCGCAGCTGCTAGAAGACAAAGCATGTATTTGTCAATTCACATATATAATAAAATAAACAGTGTTCTCAATATTAATCCTCTTACAATAAGGGAAGCTAAAACTAAGTCATGGCTACTGACCCAAGAGTATAGTGAAACAGAATCCATTTTAATATAGGTATTTATTTAAGTTCAGCAAGATCACACACCACCATACACCACAACACCAAACACACATACACTCTTTACACTTCACACTCACACATTAATGTAGAACGACAATACAGTAAATTAATTTGCTATCATAATTTTTACTTCTCTGATATTTTTTTTATTTTTATCTTCTATTTAACAACTATTTTAGCGTCTCCGCACACGGGCCACCGGCCACAACCACAAAACGCCGCCACCGGCATATTTTCTGTAGTTTTCATATATTTTACGCCGCGGCTTAATACAGAAAATATGCCGGTGGTGGCGTTTTGTGGTTGTGGCCGGTGGCCCGTGTGCAAGGACCCTTAATAATGAATGTAACTACTATTTTGCTGTTTAATTATAAAAATTGTTTTGTTTGTCTAGTAAATTAAAATTATGTGATTGCATAAAATCTAGAACTACTCATTGGGAGAAGACACTGGCTCCTGTAACACAGGTGATTTTACCTAGCGCAGGGATCAGGGCTTCACTTTGTTTGTACACATTTTTTTATGCCAATAAAGATTTTTTTTTATTCACCGGCGACATCCCTATTAGTAAAAAGGCGCAGTTGGCACTGTTCGCAGATGATACGACCATTTACTTCAGGGGACGCAGCCCTGCCCAGATGCGCCTCACTCTCCTGCGAGCGGTCGATAAGCTCGGTGCCTGGTTTAGAAAGTGGCGCATCGAAGTAAATCCCGACAAAAGTCAAGTGGTTTTCTTCCAGAAACCGCGAAATAGGTTCCCACACCCGGCCCCCAGTCCAATTACCATGTTTGGGAAGCCGATCCCTTGGGAGAAGTAAGCCAAATATTAATTAGGTGTAGCACTGGACCAACACCTTTAGTTTCATGAACACATAAAACAGGTTCACTCGCTAGCCGCTTTCGCTCTAGGTAGACTCCACTCCGTCCTTTATGCACAAAGCAAATGGTCACTCAAGTGGAAATTGCGTACATATACGGCGTGCATCCATCCCATCGTGACCTATGCGGTTTCCGTTATTGTGCACGCAAAGCCCCATCATATCCATAGGATATAAAACCCTCCAGAACCAACCGTTTCCTTCGTGAGGCCACGGGAGCCCCCTGGTTCGTTAAAATCAAGATCCTCCATCTCGACCTAAAGATTCCCATTATCCGCCAGTTTCTCAAACGCCTCTCCAAGCGTCATTTCAATTCAGCCGTCAAACCTCGCAACCCCCTGGTTGTCGAGGCCGCTAGTTATGTTCCCTCTAGAATCAGTAGAATTCACCGTCCGAGGCATATCCTCTCAGAGCCAGATGACCCCATAACCCTCCTCCAGGAGAGCAATAGGGCCACCAGTACAGTGCACAAACACTGACGTAAATCGTCATTTCGACCTCGCCGCTGAGGTCCTCCGCTACCGCAACCCCGATTAATTCTTCAAGGACATTCTAATTAACTACAATGGTTTTTGGTACGCAGCTGTACCGCGCGGTAGCAAAGAGCGCGGTACCCCACCCGTCCCTTGTTCGTTGAAGTGCTAGTCCGCGCCGCAGCTGAGCATATAGCTTTAAATTTCCCGATTAATAATAATGATCCTAATGTTTTGACCCAGCCTGTCCCGTCTTGCTGTCCTGTCCTCCCGTCAGTGACGCGCTAAACCGAGGTTCGTACCCCACAGGGAGTGCCCTGAGCGAGCAGTCACTTAGTATTAATTTAGAATAGTTTAATGCCCCTGGCTAGAGGCCTTGAATGTAGTATATTAAGGCAGCCACAGGAAAATCCGGATAAGAAGTCATGATTTCAGAAAGCAACATTGCGATGACTAGTCAAAAAAAAAAAGTCGAGTCACCCTGCCTGGAGGCCTTAATTTATTGAGGCAGCCACAGGAAAGTCCGGTTAAGCAGCCGACAACCTCATAGGTTGAACTGCGAGATGCCATTCATAAAAAAAAAATTAAAAAGAAATTGGAGGCCTCGATAAGAGTCAGGCGGTTCTCTTCTCGAGCCCGCGACGTCTCCCTCCTCCCTCTCCCAGCCCGATCACCATGTACGGCAAGCCGATCCCTTGGGAGAAGTGAGCTAAATACCTAGGTGAACCTTGACCATTGCCTTACCTTCAGTGAGCACATAAAGACGCCTCGTTCGCGCGCCCCTTTCTTTCTTTTAGATCTCAAAATGCCCGCCGTCCAGCAGTTCATGAAACGCCTCTCAAAGCGTTTCTTCGACTCTGCTATAAAGCACCCCAATTCCCTGATTGCGGCAGCCGCCTGTTACACTCCCTCCCGCATAAGTAGGATTCGCCGACCAAGGCATACTCTCAGGCGGGTTTTAGAGTCACACTGAGCGTCAACGCTGACGGCCCAATATGCATGATTATATATGATCATCCTGCTCAGCGCTGACGGCCAACAGCGCTGTGACGAGTACAATAATCATACATAATGGGCCGTCAGCGCCGACGTTCAGCGTGACTCTAAAACCCGCCTCACTATCCCAGACGACCCCACGACCCTCCTTCAAGAAAGTGGTAGAGCAACCAGTACTTTAGCACGCAAATATTTATTCCGTAGTTTCCGTATTTCGTAGTTATTATATTTGCTAGTGATTAATTTATTTTGTACACTTCGGTGACATATACTGTGATTATAGTGTTTTTATTGTGTCAAATATAACTGTGTAAAACTGACTATTGGTTCTAATGGTAAAGTAAGCCTTTCGACACCCCCGCCTACATTACTGAGCTCTCGTGCTCTACCATTGTCTTGTCTACATTATGCCAGTTCAATTGTTTCTATTATACTGCCCTCTTGCTCAACTTGTATTAGTGGGTTCACTAACAAAATACAACAAATTATTGTCATTTTTAGGGTTCTGTACCTCAAAAGGAAAAACGGAACGATCACTTCGTTGTCCGTCTGTCTGTCAGTCTGTTACGGCCTTTTTTCTCAGGAACGCATGGAGGAATCAAGTTGAAATTAATATGAAATACGTAGATCTACGTTCCTTTAGAGCCAAATCAAGTTTCTAAGTCAACGCAATAAAAAAATACAGCCATATAAGCTAATGATACTCACAAACCTATGGGGTACTTCCGTTGACCTAGAATCATGTTTGACAAGAAGCAAGGTCTCACAGCACAAGTAAAAGAAGAACTCTGAAAATAATTAATTTGGAATTGTATCTCATTAAAAAAATGCGATTATAAACTCATATTCGCTGTTGGAGACAATACTTCTCCAAAACGATGATAGAAAGTTAAAAAAACCGGCCAAGTGCATGTATGACCACGCACAATGAGGGGTTCTGTAGTTGGGATGACTTTTTTCCCAAAAACAAACTGAACAGTGCAAATGAAAAACGTGCTCCGTCACGGTCAATACCGTGACGTATATCGACGTAATGGGTGATCGTTTTAGAGACTATCCTAAATACATACCTATAAAAGTACACATTGAAGTTTCAATCTCAGACCAACAAAAAGGTTTCAATATAGCGCCTCTCAAATTCGTTTAACGTTCCAACGAGTGTCGGTATTTTAAAATTGCCTAGTCGTCGTACAATGGACCCGCGCTCAATGGATAGTGCACGCTACGCGGGCCATTCGTCAAGCTGCAGGCGTGAGCAGGGGCGATCGGGGGTGTAGTAGGGGGCGAGCAGGGGCAATCGGGGGTGTAGGAGGGGGCGAGCGCTTGTGCGATACTAAATGCAGTTTTTGCGGCGCGCTGCGATTGATTCGCACTCGTCGTTAGCCGCCGCGCCGCGCCGGTCACTAGTGCCGCCGCCCGCCGGCGCGCGGCGCTACCCGGCCCGACCGGTCACCACCGGTACCCGACGCCCGGAACAACCCGACAACCGGCGCACGGTGGGCTGAAAATCGACTTTTATAGACTTAGGGATATCAATTTAAGGGTGTCGCTTTTTTTGGTGGGAACTGCTTCTACCAACCATTTCCATGCTCTAATAAGTCGAAAATGTTAAATTAGCTTATAAAGGAATGAGTTATATTTTTTTTGCGAAAAATTTGTATGAAGCTCGCATGAAAAATCCGATTTTCTTTAGAACTGCAAGTTAAACCGTAATATCCTTACAGGGGGTCTTAATACCAATTATTTGTGATTTTTTGACATACCACACATAACGGTGACTACTGCAGAATTCTTTTTAAAAATTAAGAAAAATAATATATTTTTTTTTATTTCGAAAATTATTCGTTTTATTCATCAAGTTAACCAACTAAGTACTAATTAGCTACTATTATCTTCCTGGCCTAATTAAAGACTAGCATTCAACAATACAAATCATAAATTATTATCCTATTCTGAAAAGTGAGTCGGTTATTAGGCTTATGAGTTCCAGCAAATACTTTAATATCATTAAGGACTTTTACCAGCTCATTTTAATGAAAATAACTAGTTAACGTAGGTAAATAATAATTAATTCCAATTAAAATTCATTTATTTGATTCTTAAAATCTACTAAATACAATTAAACAATTTAAAACATAAATATAATTTAAACAATTTACACCAATATACAATTAATAAACTAACTACGTACACGCAATAACAAAACAATTAACATTCAATATCACTCTCATCTGATTCTAATTTTGGAATCAGAATCCAAATTAGTCATATCCAAAAACTCGAACGGAGCTTCTGGTGACTTAATTAGATTAAAGTTTCAACGAAGTAATCCTGTTTTTTCTTAGCGTCTAGCTTCGGTCTTTGTGCAGAGATCAAAGGATCAGAAAGAATAAGGTTGTTCAGGATAATAATATCTTCATTCGAAGCTTGCCTGGTCTTCTCGCGCGAATGGTGTTCCCGAAACCTCCTAAAATCTTTGTTGCGGGCTTCTGAGGCTTCTTCTGAGAGCCTTCCGATTGGAACAATATCATTATTGGCGATTATGTCTGCACCATGTATCAGCAACTTATGGACGGTAGATGACATGTGGTACCAGTCGTACAACTCTACGTACTTTTCTGCAGTTATGCGGGTATATTGATTTGCTCTCCGGATGTTATTGCTTGCAGAATCACAGCAAATCTTCTAACAAGCTCTTCATCCAACCCTTTAATGGCTGCCGTTTTAGCGGGAGATTCGAAGAATCTTCTTGCTGTATTTCCCGTCATTTGTTGTCCCTGAGCCCGCTTTACAATATCAATCAGAAGGTTGAGTTCATCCTTAAATTTCTCTTGTCTTTTTTTTTTCTAATAATATCTTGTGCTCATTTTCTCTTGCAGCCCACTTCTTAAAATCAAGTTTGTATGCTATATGCAAAAGACATTCCATTGTATTATACGGGCAAGTAACGATGTCCGACTGGCCGGCCCCTTAAGAGAATTTATTGTTCTATCCGACAGGGATTGACATTGCTATTACTTATTTTTAATCTGCTGTGAAATGCCTTAAATAAACAATGCTATATTTATTTGGAAACCAATTTTCCCTGTGAACTGCATTAATCCACTTTTCTTTCAGTTACAGAACATTTTGAAATCTAAAATGTAAACATTAAGTACTTAATGTTACTTTTTTACCATTAGGAAACATCGTAATTTGTATCGACTTAGATAGACTTTATTTTGAAGTTGTCACAACACTCTACAGTATAAGTGCACATAGAAAGGAACAGACTTATTGCCATACCCTAGTGAGAGAAAGGGACTCTTCAAAAAGACATCAACGCGGTGTACATTTTTTGTGCCATTTACGTAATCAACCAGTTTAGCTTGAGTCCTGCAATTATTCTTAATATAATATTTATTTTACTTATCGATGAAAAGTAATGCAATCTTTTTATAGCTGGATGTTCTAGAGAATTTCCCGCTCCATTTAATTGAACAGGAACTCATAATTGTTTTTATTTATGCAGAAATGTTTTAAAATGTATCAAAATACTGTGTGCAGAGATCCAATAACTGGTCAAAACGAAAATGGCCACTCGTATTTCCATCTAGTATCAGTGCTATTCAACATATGTGTCGTGAGCTTGAGTCGCCCGCATGAGCAGTCAAGAGGTTATATAGTCATTGATGACGACCCATGTTCTCAGTAACGCCGCTAAAGGTGTTACCTCAAAGTTCGTTCCTAAGCGGGACGGTCCTTACGAAATTGTTAAGAAAGTAGGCCCTACGACCTACCTTTTGGCTTATAATAAGGATGGGTCCAAGGAGGTCATCGGAAAGTATCACATATCAGACTTGCGCCGATATCATGCTAGGGAAGGTGAATGTCCTGAGCCTGTAGTTCGTAAGCGACGTAAGGCCGCCCTCGTAAAGTCCGATAGTCGTTTTTTTTTTGTCGTTTAGAGTTTGTTACTTTGTTATTTAACGTTGTTTTTGTTTGACCCGTCATGAGGACATTTATCCCGGTCAAAAGGGGGAGGATTCGTTTCGTTGTTTGACCAGGACATACGTCATGACCTACTCAAAAGGAGGGGGATGTAACAGGCAGGTATTTCAAACCGCTCCCGCCACAATCCAGCTTCTAGATGATTCTAGAAGCTTCAACACGCATGCTCACGCACGCTTCAGCGCGTATGAAATGTTGCTTGTCATCCGTCAAGTGCTCCGCAGCTGTGAGAATTTAAAAGAACTATATCTTCTACCCAAAACCCTGTGTTTACATATTATATCTGATGTGTATATGTTAAAACATTATTTTTCTTAATTTTTAAAAAGAATTCTGCAGTAGTCACCGGTATGTGTGGTATGTCAAAAAATCACAAATAATTAGTATTAAGACCCCCTGTAAGAATATTACGGTTTGACTTGCAGTTCCAAAGAAAATCGGATTTTTCATGCGAGCTTCATACAAATTTTTCGCAAAAACAAATATAACTCATTCCTTTATAAGCTAATTTAACATTTTCGACTTATTAGAGCATGGAAATGGTTGGTAGAAACAGTTCCCACCAAAAAAAGCGGCACCCTTAAATTGATATCCCTAACTCTATGAAAGTCGATTTTCAGCGCACCGTGCGGCGGTGCTCATTCAAAAAATCCTCCCCGTTTCAGATATCTCGTGTGGCCTGTTTCCTCTCCAATAACTGCCATTCTGCATCGCTGAGCCTATCGATGCCTGCTATAGATGGATATAGATAGAGGCTTATGAGCCACGCACGTGAACCTACCACTATAGTCACACAAACAAAGTGAAGCAAACACCGCTAACGTCGCACACAAAACTAATATCACAATGTATTTAAAATGTCGTGTCTGCGGGATACAGTTTAACTGTGATGTTTAAATATGATTCTCGGTCAATATTAATACTGTATAACATCTTTGGAAATGTAAGTTGTTTTTGTAAGCTACCTACGGAAGCACTACGGAGCACTCTACGGTTTTGGGAAACATTCTTCCAAATACTTCCTCGAATGCACTCACGTCACTGTGACGTGTAGCGAGAGGAGCAGCGCGCGCCGTGTAGCGGCTTCATAGTCTCGGCGCATTCGTTAGTCCTTCTGCAAAGAAAGCGGCACTCAGTGTTTATTGCGAACCGACTTGAGCGGAATTTGATTACCTAGGACATAAAGTTGAATAAGTAATAATATTAGCACTTTTTTTTCGAATAGGTAGCAGAAGTAAATCTTCTAGTTTTGGAACATAATCAGTTCCTGCTGTTCAAACATTTATCAATAATTCGTCAACCGGGACGGCTTGAGTACTGGTTTCTACTTAAAAACGTTAAGACCATTGAGTTCTACACCCACAATCATTTAAAGTAAAAACTCTCGTTCTAGTCGAACATGAGTCGAACAGATTTCACACCTCCCAGATGTCGCATAATGTTTTTCACCGAGTCAGCGTTTTACAATATTGATTCAAAATGTACAATGTCCTCTACTGTGCATAGGCCCATGTGTGATTACATTTCGGTGCATCGGACAATACACACATCCTAACTTCCTAATCCGAATCCTAACTAACCTAACCCGCCTTTTGGCATTAAGTCCACCTCACATATTAAATAAATAAATATAATATCATATATAAATATGATCATCATCTGCCTACTATGTTGGGGCTTGGGGTCGGCTTCCAGTCTTACCGGATGCAGCTGAATACCAGTCTTTTACGTGAAGCGTCTGCCTATCTGACCTCCACAATCCAGTAACTGGTATATAAATATTGATTTATATATATATAAGTAATATAAATATAGTGTAGACATAAAATATTATTTATTATAGTTTAAATATCTCGGGACCCTGGGGTCCCGAACCTTTAGAAGGCCTATGCGAGGGGCCGAAGCCAACTTGCAGAGGCCCCTTAGACAATTTTAAATGGGATGAGGCACCAACCGAAGATTATCCCTGTTCGCACTATGAAAGTGCAGCCAATGACAACCCCCGGTTGGTGTAGGACTATTGCAGAACATGGAAACAAAGATATAGGTTTGAGTGGCTTAGTGAACTGGTGATTTTGAACTATGGAAGGTATGTCCTGCCTGATCAATGTTATGGTGTACACGGATAAAATGGCAGGGGGTGACTTGCACACTCAATAATGGGCCCCCGAAAACGGTCACTAGCACATAGTGACGTAGCGACAAGGGGGCAACATTTCCTGAGAGGTAGTCCACGGCTATCAGGTCATCGTCTTACTGGAATACTTTCTTCCTCCGAGCACGTTTGCTCTTACGAATCTCCACTCAAGCCTATTAACTCAACAACTCAAGATTATTCTTTTTTTGTATATTTATTTCCTTTCTTATCTGTTTACATTTTTTTATATTTTTATAAAAGCATTAAAAAAACCGGCCAATTGCGAGTCGGACTCGCGCACGAAGGGTTCCGTACCATTATCTATAAAAACGGCAAAAAAAATCTCGTTTGTTATATGGGAGCCCACTTAAATTTAATTTTTTTTCAATTTAATAATTTATTTTTTAAGTGAATATATATCTAAATATTCTGTGAATATTTGAAGCGTTTACCTGTTGCCGTTATCAATATCGAGCAACAACGAGCAAAAAAATCACGTTTGTTGTATGGGAGCCCCTTAAATATTTAGCCCCCTTAATATTTGAGTAAGGTTTTAGTATATAATAACCGTCATCTACGCGGGCGAAGTCGCGGGCATCAGCTAGTAATCTTATAATCTTGTAAATACTATATTGTTCTACAAACGTGACAAAATAAATAAGTATCATCAGTGTACATTCATTGTTTACCATCAACCAACTACGTTGACCGGTGAGATTCCCTCTCCGCGCGCGGTACACCCGCGTACCAAAAACCATTGTAGTTAATTAGAATGTCCTTGAAGAATTAATGAGCTATCAAGACGGCACTGAGGGACTACCGGTACATACCTACCTACATATCTCGCGGTACACCCGCGTACCAAAAACCATTGTAGTTAATTAGAATGTCCTTGAAAAATTAATGAGCTATCAAGACGGCACTGAGGGATTACCGGTACATACCTACCTACATATCTACCTACCTACATACCTATCTACATATCTACCTACCTACATACCTACCTACATATCTACCTACCTACCTACGCTACCCTACCTACCTACGCTACCCTACCTACCACCTATCCTAACTACCTACCCTACCTACTGACCTACCTATCTACCTACCTACCTACCCTACCTACCTACCCTACCCTACCTACACCTACCTTACGTTCAAACCTGCCCCTGAGAATAACGAATACAACAAAAAAATTATTAACCAAATCGGTCCAGCGGTTCTCGTTCTTTTAGCGAGACTAACGAACAGCAATTCTTTTTTTTTTTTTTTTTTTTTTATCTAGGGCATCTTGAAGTTGATTTCTGAAATCATGACTTCTTAACCGGACATTCCTGTGGCTGCCTTAAGCTTCTACACTCAGGGACTCCAGCCAGGGGCATAAACTATTCTAAATTAATATTAAGTGTGTGCTCGCTAAGGGCACCCCCTGTGGGGTACGAACCTCGGCTTAGGGCAACATCACTGGCGGGGGGACAGCAAGATGGGACAGGCTGGATGAAAATATCATCATTATTATTATTATACGGGGAATTTAAAGCTACGTGCTCAGCTGCGGCGCGGGCTGGCACTACTTCATCGGACAAGGGGAACAGCAATTCATTTATATAAGATTTTATATATTATTATAGGGGAAGTACGTCCAAAATGACATATACGGACAAAATGACACACCGGGCTTTTTTAGAAATTCGTGGGCTACAATGCTGCATTTATAATACCATCATGTGACGTTGGCCATGTTGGTATACCTGTCAAGTTGTTAACGCCATTGGCTGAATCATGCTGGTGTAATTGGTACGAACGTGTTTTGTGCGCGTAAAAGTTTTTTATTTTGTTGGATTTCTTCCTGGTTTTCGTGATTTTATGTTGTTTTTATTACATATTTTAGTGTAAATTGAATAAGTGTAGCATTATATTGCATTATTTATAAGTATTAATATAAATATCTCGTGTTTATAGAAATTATCACTTATTTATTGTTTTGGTATCCTGTGGGGCAAAATGACATACGTATATTCGGGGCAAAACGACATATGCTGATGGCTCAGAGTACGATAATGATCCCAAAAAGCAGACAGGAAAATGAAGAAGGCAGGTACAGAAGAATCATTACGATGAGGACTCAGCTATGTGAAAGATTGCCAGATGCGTCGAACGCTGTCGGCGATGACTGCACATGTATTTACTGTAACGACCTTTTCTCGTTCCAAAATGGCCACAATGCAACAATTGTTCTCTGGCTCATACTCAGACCTAAATTCTGATTTCTTATTTCGAGTAATTATATTCTTGTTTTGTTGTTTTATGTATTTATATTTTAGATTTCCAAGTAATACTGAATCTAAAAGTAAATGGTTAGTAGCTACAAGAAATAGCGACGTAATTTTTTTTGTTTTTGTTCGGAATAGAAGTCCTTCTTAACAATTGAGGTATAATACCATACTCAACAATATCTTACTCGTACAATATTATCCTACCCATACAATATTATTCCCCAAATTATAGGGAAAAACTGTAACAAATAGCAGCCCTTTTTACACATACATAGATAAAAAGGTGTCTTCACTTTTGATGTTCGGAGTGCTCCGTCTTTCTTTATTTATTGGTCTGATGGCTCATACATCATGTTCTGATATACCCAAGAAGACCTTAACTTCGTCTTTGAAATATGTGGGTATTTCACATTTTTCGTTTTTATTATGTATGTCATCTTGTCCGTACTATATGGACAAAATGAATTTCCTTAGAGGTTGCTACATTTTTTTTTTTCATGGTTCCTATTCATTTACAAATTTACGTAGGTTATAACTAATGAACCAAAGATTATTCAAACTAAACACCGCTTTTAACTACCTATGTGAAATCCAAATATATGATTAAAAAACAAAACCATATGTCATTTTGGACATACTTCCCCAACAACGTGTTTTTTTTTAATCCCATATATATAGTATTTTATAAGACCATTTCAAAGAATCGACTGGCATCTGCACAAGATAGTATCAACGCTGCAGAATTAACATATTATCCAAAAGTTGTACATGAATTGAAGTCACAGTGGGCTGTCGGGCAACATCGGGTAACATGGAGTAAACACGATGGGCGTGTGTTGTGTCACCGCACGACACAATGTACGGCCGCCCGACCCGTTACCCCGTCGCCGCACTTTACCGACGCCACGGTTTACTTTACTGCTTTTCTTTACTTTACTGCGTAAATCCATTGGTGACCCCCGACCGTTCGACAAATTGAAACAGTGCCAATCTACAGTGACGGTCGCGACAGTCTCTGTAGAGTCAATGTGGCTCTCGTCTGTCGGTACTACTATAAGTAAATGCGCACGGACCTACATTACATTTTCCTAAAATGGTTAATTCAAGTCATTTTAGACTGCTCTAATTAATTACCTTCGTTTGCGCATAATTAAAGTGTGTGAACACAAAAAACCCCGCCCTTCTTCCACCTGTAGTATCTGCCGTCATTTAATTTTGTATTCAGTTCCGCACAAACTAAATAAGTACCTACTAGTTCTACGCAATAAGTATAAAACTCACTTCGTCTTAAAAACTGAAAATTAAACGTTTCGTTTACGCCTCTCAAATAACAATGTCATATTTTCTATGTTCGCTCACCTCCTGTGCCCATAATATGTCACATTTATTTAAGTTTCGAATATGATAAGTGCACCGCGCTATATGTAGGTTACGTCATATTTTGTATTCGGCTGCCTGCATTGAGTCGTGAACGTGACGAATAAATAAAGTGGGTAGGTATGTCCCACGACTGACTACATAATTACCTATATATAATATTTACATGTTTATGTACAAACGTGCCTGTAGTCCCGCGGGATGTACCACAGCGAGCTCCTGGATGTCTATTACATAGGTATGTCAGATTCGGCTAAATAATATAATTATGTATAATAATACTAAAGTAGGATTTGACGTGATAAGCTATATTTAGATCTCCATCGCTGGCTTTTATTAGTAAGTCTGTGTCAAGAAGGTCATTAAAAATTTTGCTATCGACGTTTTCCATCCATATTTTCATCCATAATTCGTATTTTATTCAATGAATTACGTCTATTGACTGTCAGATCTCTGTAACTTGAAACC
The DNA here is from genome assembly GCA_949152455.1 of Lithophane leautieri. NCBI lineage: Eukaryota > Metazoa > Arthropoda > Insecta > Lepidoptera > Noctuidae > Lithophane > Lithophane leautieri. The sequence goes on from OX424467.1 coordinate 18,930,176, forward strand.
AATAATTTCTTAGAATTAACAGATAAAACTCGTCTTTGATAAACTTCTGAATGTCACAGTCGCAGCTCGCAGCTAAACCTCCGTAGAAGTTCAGAGAAGAGTCGCCTAACTGTAACTCAATTAGCGCAGAATCGTGTTTCAAAGCTTGGAGCTGCGGGCCGCGAGGCGAGGCAGGGGCAGGGGAGACGTCCGGCGGGCAATTATTGTCTGTCACTAATTACAGCCGGCGACCGGCAGCGGGCACTCCGTAAATAATGTAAGATGATACTTGTTCCGTGTTAGATGACCTCATTATGTCAGTAATCTCTCCGATTTTTCGGTGTTTAGTCAACGATGCCTACTTTTGAGGCCCAAATTAATAACGTATTTCGCTCGTAGCCAGCTCGTACAGCGCGTAGCCAGGCGTAGCTGTACTACAACCGTAGTACCTACGTACTCTTTTTTACGTTAATTTTCACTTTACCGAATTTTGATGCCTCAATCGGCGCAGTCCCTAAATATTATTATTATGCTCTTTGGGGAACCAGGTTTGATTATCGCACAAAACTGTTGTTAGTTTGGCCTACAGGCGCTACGTAAAGTGATAAATCTTTGCAAACGTTGTGTGTGCTAGATGATAATCCGCTGTCAAGTGCGAGTGACACTTTACCCGAGTGGAAATCCGGACATGTCGGACAGTGACGTCACCGGGCCGTGTCCAGAATTCTCCATTATTGAGAAGACACTATTGTTTGTGTATATGTTTGTGATGCTGGGGCCACACCAACAATCTGGTCACGTGAAGTGTCGACCAGTCGTATTTAGATTTAACTCATAGATTCAGCAATTGCAAAATTAGTCAAATTAACATTAAATTCCAATAGCAAAACGGAAATAGATTTACGAATACAGTCAACTTGCACTATTTTTCAAAGTTTTAATGATATTCAAGGTGAAATTTAACAATTAGTCGATGATTCCGATTTATCTACACAATTAGAATACCGCGAATCATTTGAACATCAGTACTTTTCCATCATGGCTGACGCGAAGTGCTTAGTCAATTCTAACAATAGTGAACAAACCCAATCTATTTGTCATCAAGTTTGTAATCCTGTGTCTATTAAGTTCAGGGCAGGGTCGCCATGCGATGTGGAGGGAAGGAGGGGTTAAGTAAATACCATGTCGTGTACTTGTCCATGAGTCAACTGGAGACTGAAGACCCCAGACTCCCTTTATTAGTGTAATATATACCTAGTCCGTGCGTGACATATATCATAATATACCTATGGACATAGCTTATCTACCTTAACTTAAACTAAGATCTAAACGTGACGTACGTGACACACCACAGCCAGTTATAAAGCTACCTGCCTTTGATGGGTCCTATGATCAATGGTTAGAGTATAGGAACTCGTATCTCACTATGATACACAATCGTGAAGATCTTAACGACATACAGAAGTTTCATTATTTAATATCGTCTCTTAATGGTTCTGCCTCTTATGTAATTAGTGCGTTAGAATTCACTGCTCCAAACTACTTACACGCATGGGATTTACTAGAAAATAGGTTTCACAACAATCGTTTATTAGTACAAAATCATGTAAAAGCGTTATTTGCTGTTCAGTCACTTCAAAGCGAATCGTATGATCAAATTAGGAAACTAATAGATTCAACATAACGTAATTTGCGAGCACTTAAATCATTACACGAACCAACCGATGCATGGGACACGTTAATCGTTTATCTTATTGTTTCTAAACTCGATCAGTCCACGGAACGCGAGTGGGAAACACACAAAGATTTCCTTGTGTCTAAAAATGATTCAAATAACATTAAATTAGATGATTTATTAGAATTTCTAAGAAACCGTGCGGATATGTTGGAAATGACAAAGTCAAATAATAATAAAGGTGTTTCTTCGTCTAAGCACAATAAAAATGACTCCGTTAATTCGAATTCCAATCAAAACAAAAGATACGCTAATAAATCAAACAACATAAACTCGCAGCCTGTATCACATTCATACGAGTACGTTAGTAATTCAACTCAAAATAAGGATAATAATAAACCAAGACGTGTTTGTGTTGACTGCGGTGGTGATCATTATTTGTATTCATGTCCGAAATTTTTAAACTTGTCCGTGCAAGATAGATTTGTAATTGTGCAAAATAAAAAGCTTTGTCCAAATTGTATTCGGACTGATAGGCACTTGCCAAGCGAATGTTCATACGGTCCATGTATTGGTCAATATGCTTTGCAAAATAACCATAATACGTTACTTCATAATAATAATACTTCTAGCGAAAGAATAGGTATGGCCGTATCCACGTCTATTTCGCATCCGTTGCCGAGCGTAAGCAAATCAGCTGATACGCAAGTACATTAGCCGCTTCTGTTGTCGGCGGCACTCATAAGATGTTCCTGATTCAAGGAATAATTATCACACAGTTAAAGCACTTCTTGACAACGGAAGTCAGAATTGTTTTATCACAGAAACGTTATGTAATCGTTTACAATTACCTATTATACAGTCCACAATTCATATTTCGGCTGTAGGACAAAGCGTTTCAAAAACTTGCCACACCTGCAAAGCAAACATTCGTTCTAAAGTTAATGATTTTAACACAAATATTCAATGTTGGGTTCTTCCTCGTATTACATCAAAGTTACCCTCGTTAGACGTTCAATGTCATATTATAGATATACCTAAACATATTTCGCTCGCGGACCCTACGTTTAGCGTTCCGTCGGACATCGATGTACTCTTAGGAGCGGACATATTTTGGGATCTATTAAATAATCCTACTATACAGGGTGAAATTGAATTCATGGGCAACCTCATACGGGGTCATTGTACTCATCATTATGAACAACTTTCACTATGAGAACAACGCTGAAATCGCGAAAAAAAATCAACTGTTCCCTACATTTATTGTTCGCATAGCTCGTCAAAATGTAGGGAACTGCAGATTTTGTTTTCGCGATTTCAGAGTTGGTCCCATAGTGAAAGTTGTTCATAATGATTAGTATAATGACCCTTTAAAAGGATGCCCATGAATTCAATTTCACTCTGTATAATATTATAAATGTGAAAGTTGAACGGATTTGGATGAAATTTGGCAAACAGATAGTTTATAACCTGGATTAACACATAGGATACTTTTCATCCCGGTAGTACACGGGCGCAGCCGCTGGCAAAAGTTCGTTTCATATAAATCAGTCCGACTTGGTTAATGATTCAGTACCTTTATAGATAGAAAAGAAGAACCAGGAAGACCGATAGGTATTCAATCAAGTCATATTTCCCCGGTCTTCTTACTTCGAATATTATTAGATTTATTTTCAGTACATCAAACACACGTAATAGTTTTACATACTATGCCTCAGAAATAATTCAGTAATATGAATTAGAACTTGAAACAAAACATACCTATATACAAAGTCGAGTCATTAGAATTGACATTGCAAAGTCAAAGTTTATTTTATTTTAATAATGAATCTATATACAAGGCAAGCGAGATATCAACGCACAGCCTAAACCGCTGGTCCTAGAGACATGAAATTTGGAGGGTGTGTTCTTTATGAAGAGTAAGTTTCCACTAAGAAACGATTTTTTGAAATTCCACCGCTAAGTGGGTGAATCCGGGGGAATTCGTTTGTATTAAAAATCTTATTCCTTGAGTTAATAGGCTTGAAACTTCGCACGAATACTTATCTAAGTAAATTATAAAGTATGTCATTTTTAGTTTTTATAAACTACCTACCCCTAAACGAAGATTGGGGGGTGTCAAAGTTTGTATAGAAGAATTTTAACGTACTGTCCGATTAACTCGAAATTCAATATTTAAACTTAAAACCAAAAATAAAGAATGATGTGTATTCGGGTTTTTCAAAAATCTACCATTAACGGGGTGAAAATGGGTAGTCTACGTCACAGCTCAAACTACTAAACGGATTGGGCTGAAATTTGGCACACAGATAGTTATTAGGACGTAGGAATCCACTAAGAAAGGGTTTTTGGAAATTCGCCCTAATTCCTTTTTGTTATTAAACTTGAAACTTGGCAATACTTGCCATAGTAAATAATAAAGATTGTCACTTATAGTTTTTTAAGCAATCCGTCACATAGACGAATAACGGGGTGGCAAAGTAAGTTAAAAGGGGAATGCCCATCTCCCATACAAAAAAATGCCTGAAATAGACAAGAATGAAATCTACGCCAAATTATCCTTCAAATCGAACGAAACTCAATGACAATTTCAATAATTATCTAAAACTAGGGAGTACATTGTTTAGAATATTTTTGCTAAAAGATAGGTTATGTCTCAAGGTTACTAAAGGATTGAAAAAATAATTCAACACAAATCATTTTATTACTTTATTCATCATTATACACTATTAATAAATCATCGAGGAACTGTGCAGGAGGACGGATGTTGGATTGGTACCGCGCCCAAGCTAAGTACCATATAATTGACATAATGTGGGCACAGGTACCAACAGTCCGACGTCCCACTAGGCAATTACAGTAACGATTTTGTATAGCATCCCTACCAGTTAAAGAATTATTAATTATCATATACACAAAATATACTTTGGTTGAAATGTGTCTGCTATGTATTTTCCCTCTCAATAAGTAACAATTATCTGGAAGAGCTAATTCCTCAATCAATAAATTATCCATCTCCGTGCAAACCTCAATACTATACATGCCATTAGCTCGCGTATGCTCACCATAGTAGGATCGAGCCTGCTTTATTTGATAAGTGCCACATGCAGTCAAAACCATTTCGCTGTAAGTCAGTTGTGGAAAATCAGCAACATTACTATTATTCACATTAATACTTTGGAATTGCGCTCTGCGTCGATTTAAATTATTATTTATTACATAATCACAAACAAAACAATGAAATATAATGATGAAAAAATTAAACGTCATATCATTGTCACAAGGTTTTGTCAAACGGTAAAGGCAAAGGACACATCTCATACTGCCTAGGTTATTTTCTTTTTTGTAGTTTTAAAAAATAATTTGATTTTATGTATTTTGATTGGCATACTTAGATTTTGAGATTTATAAAATATGTTATTATAATTAATTATGAAGCTACTTTACGGTTTGCTGATTGATTGTTGATGGATGGTCTAACAAAGACCACAGACTAAATAGTGGTAATGTCAAATATGAGTGTTCTTGAATGTCATTGAAGAACTGTACGACGGAAATCGAAATAAATACTGAAATAATAATCACCTTTATACCCTACTTAAACGAACTGAAGAATAAATTGATGAGTTGTATTTTATTCGAAATAGAATTTATCAGTATTGGGAATTGCTGTCCATTTTAGGCATTTTCCTGGCATTCCCCTTTAACGCGCTGTCGGATTAATTCAAAACTCGGTACTGTAGGGTTTTGTAAGTTAATAACTGACTTAACTTGAATAATACCTTCATTATGTGATGATATAATAATATTTAAACCACCGACTACATAATTATTATCATATGTTGTTGCAGCCCACAAATATGATTTTCATCAATAAAAAAAAGGAAATATTGCCCGTGTTGCGGACAAAGGGATACATAATAAAATAGTAACTAAGTCAAAACTGTACATTGAATACTTTGAAAATAAGTAATTGCTACGAGGTGTGGGAATGAGACTGATGCAGAAAATATATTTTTAAGAATTTTTGTCCGTTTGTCTGTTTATTTGGATGTTTGTTCTGGATTGGCGCAAAAATGGCCCAACGGATATGGATGAAAGGCACACAAATAGTTTATAACCTGCACCCTAACTGCGTAATAATGCGTTCAAATGCAATACTTCATAAGCTTGAAAAAAAAATCTGCTCTTCAACGTAAATAACGCAATGAATGTTGTTGAACTGTCAAAATGAAAGATTAGTCTTAATAGGTTACGAAAATAAGTTACGCAATTAGATAACTGGATTAACACATAGGGTGCTTTCAATCCCGGGCGGTAGTAAGTTCCCGTGGGATTTTTTCCGACATCCACGCGGGCGAAGCCGCGGGCAAAAGCTAGTGATAAAATAAAGCTTAGTAGTGGTCCATATCTGTACGATTCCAAAATAGGATGGATCATCTCTGGCCGTCTTTGTAATAATCTTTCTTTTAAACCTGAAAGAGTTCAATGTAATTTCGTTCAAATTGATACTCAATTGCAAAAATTCTGGGAGTTAGAAGAATTGTCTGACTTACCTAATGCCATGTCAAAAGATGATCGTTATTGCGAAAAAATATTTACAGAGACTACAAAACGTGATGAACACAGTAGGTTCTCTGTTCGCAATTCCTTTAAAGGAGTCACCCGAGTCGTCAGGTGATTCATACAACATGGCTAAGAAGCGGTTTTTATCTCTCGAAAGAAAGTTAGATCGTTTACCTAACTATAAAAAACTTTATAGTGAATTCATTCGCGAATATGAGGCACTTGGTCACGACCCTAGTTGCATCAAAGGATATTCCTGATATATTAAGTAAACCACATTACATCCTACCTCATCACGGTGTTTACCGAGAGGATAGTATCACTACAAGATTACGCGTTGTGTTCGACGAGAGCGCGAGTAGGTACGTCGAACGACAAATCGTTAAATAATATACAGCATATAGGGCCGCCATTGCAAAATGATATTTTTTCCATTTTACTCAGATTAAGACAGTATAAATACATAGTTTGCGCGGACATTCAAAAAATGTACCGACAGATTCTAATTCAATCGGATCAACGTAACTTGCAATTAATATTATGGCGCGTAAGTCGAGACTTACCTTTACAATTGTATATTTTAAACACGGTGACGTATGGCACTGCGTCGGTTCCTTTCCTTAGCATGCGATGCTTAAAACAATTGGCATTAGAATCTAGTGATGATTTAGTTACTAGGACGATTATCGAGGACTTTTACGTCGACGATCTTATTACCGAGAGCGATGACCTTGATTCGTTAATGCAGTTATGTAATAAAATCTCCGCGTTATTTAAAGGGGGTTGTTTTGCGTTACATAAGTGGACGTTTAGTCATGACGTGTCTCCTGACAATTGTAAAGTGAAAATCACTTGTCTAAAACGTTAGGGTTAGGTTGGTATACTGAAAGTGATGAGTTTTATTTTACAACAAAATTTACACATAGTGAATCTGATTGATCCAGTAATCCATTTTGACCTTTATACGATTTGGTCAATAGTGTAATAGATAATTTAAACATTGATATTCCTGACTTTGGTCAGCTGAACTTTTGATCAAATGACCATCGTTATTTTAAACTTTGTTGATTTGTACGTTGTTCTTTTGAAATTTGCTCGAGAAAGTTTTGATTTTCTAATATGCAACCCTCTCAAAACGCTCACGCACTAAACGATACGAAACGAGTGAGCACAGCGAGTGAGTGACTGACTGACAGTGTTATACATGTAATGCCAGCATATATAAATACAATAATCGCTTAGCAAACGTGAATCGGTTTTAAGATTTACCATTATTATGTAGATATTTAATTTGTTTCAACTGTTTTAATATGTTAATTCTAATAGATTTAATTATTGTAATTTAATTAATCTTACGGTAAAAGCATTTTTTTAATAGTATGAACTCTGACACGTTAATCGATTATAATTTAATCCATATTCCATTTTATTCGTAACCTTAACTTAATTTTTGATTTTCTCATTTTCCAGATTGTAAATTGGGTTGATTTTTCACATTTTGTAATAGAAAATAATAACCTTTTTTTTTGAACCATACGTCAACTTATTACAATCAGGGCCAGAAATCCCCGTCTCCTTAAAAAATAATGTACCGTTAAATACTAAATACGTTACGTTACAAATAAGTTATTATATAATAAAATATCGGGTTTAAATGTTCTCTTAGATAAGTCTAATATAATTCGTATAGGCGGTAGGCTATCTAACGCGGTTGAATTTAATTATGACAAATAACATCCTGTATTGTTAAGTGATAAACATCGTGTAACAAGGTTGCTGTGTGAATATGAACACAAACGACTACTTCATGCTGGACCTCAACTTCTAGTATATTCTATGCGTGAAAGATGGTGGATCTTAGGAGCTCGCAACTTAGCCACACAGGTAGTACATAATTGTGTCATATGCCAACGTATGAAAAGGAAGGCATTGACCCCTCTGATGGGTAACTTACCTTCTGAAAGGTTAGAGCCTTGTTTTCCTTTCATGCAATGCGGTGTAGACTATGCGGGACCATTGTCAATATTGGACCGCAAAGGCAGAGGAACCCAACGCTACGACCGTGTGGAGCAACTTCGACAACATTTTTGGCAACGATGGTCGAAAGAGTATGTTTCAGAACTCCAAGAAAGAACAAGGTGGAAGGTAAACAGTGAGGACATCACACCAAACAACCTGGTTCTTATCAAAGAAGAGAATGTCCGCTCAAATGGAAATTGGGTCGAATAACGCAAATATTCCCAGGAGCTGATAGAATATCCCGTGTAGCTGAAATCCGTACAGCGCACGGCACCATACGGCGATCGTTCTCAAGATCTGCCCGTTACAGTCACCATAATCAAGACAAGAAGCTATAGCGACGAGTACTTCGTGTTGGAAGACTACATCCTGGTACTTCCAAAGGGGCAATACACCATATATGTTCAATACACCTACAACGCCATCTAGCGGCGAATGGCGCAAACATTCTGCGGCGTGAACATCGTGTGCTACCTGGAGCTCTTTCGTGGATAGCAGCATTGTCGCAGCCAACTTCACTCCAAAAATGATCGCTAACGATTTTTGTGTATCTCATGCAATTTTATTGTAAATTAATAAAAATATACGTTTATATTTCAAGCAGAACAATAAAAATTAAACCGACGATTTCGGAAGTCGGTGGCAAAAAACGAAAATTGAAAAGCGTAGAAACCGACTTCCGAATTTAAAGTTATTTATTTTTCGCTTTTAAGTTCTTTTTTCGTCGGTTTAATTTTTTGTAAAAAAGTTTTTTATTTTTCGCTTTTGAGTTACCGTTCACGCCAGGGTACTCCAGGGGGTTACTCCAGATTAAAGACCTGGAGTTGATGATGAGTGGTTGTGTCATCAGAACTATGTATGTGTGCGAAATTTCAACAGAATCGGTTCACAGTTGAAAATTCAGTTGGTGAAAAATCAATCAACCCCATTTTTTCTACCTTTAGGGGTGGATTATAGTTTCCAATTTCAAATGGGACCAACTTCGAGGTATACCCTTCCCAAAAAAAAAGAATTTTTCAAATCTGACGACACACTAAAAAGATACGCGTGGCCATACATAAAAAAAAAACCTCCTCCTTTTTTTTCGTCGGTTAAAAAGACTTCATTAAAGACATCCTTACCCTCAACACATAGGAATATAGGGAACGGTCTCAACAACTCTTCTTATCGTCTTGTTTCATTCTACCTTCTATAAACATCTTAGATATAGCTGCTATAGGTCAAGGATGCTATAAGATTGCTTTGTCTTAGTCGTGACTTCTAACGGATGTTCTAGCACCAAACTAGCATGCCCTCCGATTTTTATTTATAAGTTTTTACTTATACGTATCCTATAAATCAAATCAAATCAAATTTATTTTTACAGAAAACACTGTTACAATGGTGTTACTAAAAGTACGTGTTTCAAGTGATTCTACCGTAAGGCATGCAAAATGTATACAATCATGGTTTATCAGAATCTAGATTGATATTGAGACATATAAAATTAGATAAAAATATTCTGAGATATTAAAGTTATTGGAATGTCCTTCAAAAAGTCAAATTAATTCAGAACAATTTTTTCATTAAATAATAATAGTAATTAAATCATTTCAATGTTATTCCTAGAATTATTACAATACATTAACAGATAATTATTTAAAGAAACATGCACAATATTATTGTTCTATTACCCATTTGCTTTTACTAGAATAATCGGCCTAGAACCCCAAAAATCAAATATGGCGAAGTAGGAATATCCTGTAGTAGTCATAACTTTGACTAAATTTATTATAAAAGTTTTGATAATGCAATATTAGGGCAATATTGGCGGCTTAAGTTTATGTTAAGTATCATCGAATAAACAAATAATAAATATCTTTTGTTTTGAAGGACATGAAGATATGTTGATTATCATCGAACACTTTATCAATCAAATTAATTTCGCAAGTAGAGTAGGCATTTTTTTTACACTACAGTTAAAAGACAAAAGTAACCTATGTAGATATTATAATGTGGATTACTTGCCCTTTGAAAATAATATATTTTTTAAGACACCAGCACGTCACCATTACAAAAAGAATGAATAATGAATGCTCTAGTTATGGCATCACGTTGACAACTGAGCAATTACTCTAGTAAGAGCACCTAATCAGATAATTATAAAATCCAAATGCACTTTACCGGACTGTAACAATACGACTATAGGACGTAATATACCTATAAACTGAGCCCAAATACGGTTCTATAAACGTTAGGATTTCTAAAAATACATGCTCCTAGGATACTTACAGGACCACATTTTGCTACTTGGGATGTTACTGTGATAACTGATAATACCATCGTACTGGTGAAAGAATTTTTTTAAACGGTCCATTAGTTCTGGAGGTTTTTCGTAAAAAAAAAAAAACTCTTTAAATTTCTGTTATCCCGCGGTTGATCCGTGTCGTGTCTCGGTCAGTCAACAGATTGTATATCACTTATAATATCGCACACGATCTGATGATGTCTTTGTTTAAAATTGTAATGACACCGGCTCTAACATAATAGGCTCCATTTTAATCGATCGGTCGGCCGATCGGACCGGACGACCGGACGGTGGCACTCTGGGGGCTGGGTGAAACAAGAAATAATGTTATTTTTTCTTATCGCGGCGTGTCTACAATCTCATAGCTGTACAATTCTGAGACATTAAAATGTTCAGCAAGTTTCTGGAATGGTTACAATTCGTTGTAAAAACTGGAGTAATGTTCGGGGCGATTCAAAAGAATTCGGTCTGACACTGTGCGACACAGCGTCATTCGGCTCAGGTTAACACTGGGTCAGTGTCGGCACGCTAAGGACTGCAACACTATGACCGTACCGCAATGACAACTTCAACCACGTTGTAGCGCAACCAAGTACCTATAGTACACCAGTACTTCTTGAACAAAACAGAACGGACACAGGATGCACTTATAACATTGTCGGCAGTGGCGGATTAAATCTCGAGAGCGCTCTAGCACCTCAACGACGCCCCCTAGCGGGCAAAATTGTATTCGAAAAATTTTTTTTGGTCCTCTGCCTGTATCCTACATAACTAGTTTCATCACATACACACAGTTGTAATATTAGTAGGGATAATTAGGTAAGCCAGGGAATATGTGATGAAAGTCAAGAAAGCAAGAGGGACCAAACGAACATGGAAGTATATTATGCCTCTCTGAGAAACAGATCTGACTGCATGATTTTAGTATTTTACCCACTTCTTTTATAAAATCAGGCGATGTAGGAATAACCAAGAAGGTGGAGCACGCTTTAGAAGCTCTACATCTCTTTAGAATTAAATAATCTTTTATATTGTGTAAGTACATAGGTGCATAGGTGTACTAACTTACACAATTAATTTTATATTCATTTTCATTTTATTTGTTTAAAATCTTCCGCGCGCCGCTTTGTATCCTCGCGCCACTCGGCATGAGCCTAGTTTGCCTTAGGGTTAATACGCCACTAATTATCGATATGGTGCTGACGTACGACACGTAACGTTTCATGTTAACACATGGTTGTGGTAACAGCTGTTCGAGTAGCTTGTTTGTGCTTCACGTACATACACAAATCATTTCAATTAGGTGCAGGCTGCCAACTTGTTACAACATTGCGTGCGTGTGTGTGTGCGTGTAGTGCAGCTATTACGTTCTAGTCTTCTTGTACTTCGCTATCGCTCACCGGTCGTTTGTGTAGCTTGTGGTGATTGGCTGGTCAGCGAACTACTTAGTCGATTATTATACGCATTCATCATCATCATCATTTCAGCCGAAACACGTCCACTGCTGGACATAGGCCTCCTGCTAGGCTAGGCTATATTATAAACTTCCCGTAACCAACAGCCGGTATACATAAGGGTTGTCCCAAATACACTACAATTTAAGATTTTCTGTACGTGACATATTTCTTGGAATTCTGCTCACCTTTGCAAAAATGTGGTGAAAATGTAGTTACTTGTGTGAAAGGTGGAGAGAAGCATCACAGATGAAATATATTTATACAGAGAGCATCTAAGCGCGGGATAGTGTTGTCGAGTATGACGCTGTGTACTCGCAGAGACCCCAGAGTTATGGTGGCTATACACCATCCTTCCTATCGTCCAATCGGCAGCGACGTTCAGTTGAAGCCATGGCGTCACCGGTGACAGACGACGATGTTTTAGCCGTTTTGGGCATTTCACTCGTGAAAACGAAACAAAACAATGGTGCAAACTGTGGTTAATGAGAAGAAAACAATATACTCATACAAAGGACTGTTATGTTGTTATTAATGAATATGAGGGTGGCTACAATCTGTCCTATATAACTCATGTCACTTGCCAAATAAACTCAGTGTACTACTAGCTAGCTGTCGTTTCACTTGATCCTACGTTCGCATACATATCAAGGACATTGACCATCCAATACTCAATACTCAATACTTTATTGCATTCCACATGTAGTATTTAGGTGGTAAAAACTTAAAATTAGATCACATGGACCCTGTCGGGCACAGCAAAATAAGTGAGTCCATATAGTGATCCATATATGGGAGTTGGACCAAATGCTGCCCAGAATGGATATATAGTGCATTCTGTTCCTTGGACTTATACTAGTCTGCAAACCAAAGCTCAGTAAAATCTATCTGAGGAGTTTTGAGAAAAACTATTTTTTGTTGAGTATATTTTATTAATGAATACCAGCCAACCGGTGACGCATTTTATTAAACAATCACAGTAATTATGTTAAACCCTGAACACCGCCTATTGTAAAGCACTTGTCAATGCATATTCAACGAGTCCAAACACGATGGTGCTGTCTTGTTTGGTTGAGGAGTTCCTATGGGTACCTTCTGGCTCCATCATCAGACCCTGGATATAACTTTGGGCTTATACTAGGTACTTGTCAAGATAAAGCCAACGAGTCCAAACACAATGGTGCTATCTTGTTTGGTTGAAGAGTCCCTATGGATAACTTCCGGCTCCATCATCAGACCCTGGATACAACCCTGGGCTATACCAGGTACTTGTCAAGACAAAGCCAACGAGTCCAAACACGATGCTGCTATCTGGTTTCGTTTAGGAGTTCCTACGGCCACCTTCCGGCTCCATCACCAGATCCTGGACACTGCCTAGTGTAAAGCACTTGTCAATGCATATTCAACGAGTCCAAACACGATGGCGCTATCTTCTTTGGTTGAGGAGTTCCTATGGCTACCTTCCAGCTCCATCATCAGACCCTGGACACCACCTAGTGTAATTGGACTTTTCAATTCGTATCATATCCAATGAAACCACATACGACAGGGCTATCTGGTTTACTTGAGAAGTGCCGTGACCACCCTGCAGCTCCATCATCAGACCCTGGACACTATGTGAGGCTATAGCACTTGTCAAGATAAAATCAACGAGTATAAACTCAACGCCTCTATCTTATAGATTTCCAATAATAAAATAAAATCAATAAATAAAACTAGGTAGGTACCTGAAAAATATTAACCTCTCAGGCAATAACTTCTTTAACCCAGGGACCGATTTAATTTTTTTTTTTTTTTATGAACCTTTTTCGGCAGCCGTGCACACACTATTGCTGGAAAAACATTTTTTTATTTTTATTCTTTACTTTGTTATTTGTATTTTGTGTTCATGAACTGTGTCCAAATTAACGTTATTCTTTTTTTTCTTTCTTTCTTATGTATAAATTGATGTACGGAACCATTTGGAAGCACTCCCATGTCTGGGCAGCATTTTCCAAATCGGTCAATGTCCTTATTAAAATAATTGAAGATAACGCCAAAAGATTATTGTAATTATTTACAAATGAATGAAGATTTTGCGACATGTTGTGAGAGCGCGCGCACGACGACGTCTATCACCGACAAAAATCTTGACCTGACTGAACTGGCGATCGCCAACCTCCATACACGGTCATGATCAAGTCAAAACAATCGAAATTAGATTGTGTCAAATTGTAAGATCAAGTATAACTGTCATGCCAATCCACTCCCACACACGGTCAGTTCTAACTGATCCAATCGACAGCGTCATGCCGATTGGACGATAGGAAGAATGGTGTATGGCCACCATTATTGAAAGGTCCGGCGCGGTGGCGCACGGCGGCTGACTACACAGCACGACGGCAGCCGGGGACATATATGTTCACGTGATAGGTAAATAGGTGAAAATTGCGGGAACATTTTATTACTCACTGAAGTACCTCCATTTATTGGCAAGGACACTACCAGCTGCACTACCAGTAGTGTCGTTTACAATTAACGACACTAACAAGCCTATTTTGGATTAAATTGTAGGTACAGTCGACATAAAAAGCTTCAGAAATGTAACTCTTTATTTACTACTAAGTAAATCATGAAATAAGAGTAACAGCAAACTTCAGAAATATAACTCTTTATTTACTACTAAGTAAATCATGAAATAAGAGTAACAGCAAACTTCAGAAATATAACTCTTTATTTACTACTAAGTAAATCATACCACACTACCAGCACTAATCAGCTGCACTACCAGTAGTGTCGTTTACAATTAACGACATTACTTGTAGTGCGGCTGGCTGGTAGTGTCCTTGCCAATAAATGGATGTCACCAATCAAATCAAATAATTTTTATTTCCATCAATCAAATCAAATAATTTTTATTTGCATTAAAAAATTTCTACGGCGACTTGCCGTTCTACAGTACATCAACATGATACAGCTTGTCATTGAACTGGGCACAGGGTCTCAGCTCAAGTACAAGTGTCTTTTTGAAGAATTTTAAGGAACATAATACAAAAATAACACAAAGTTTTTATTAATCTGTCTATGGAGTAGTAAGTTAAGTACTTATAGTTAAATAACTTGACTGGCGTCAGGCGTGGCACGTGAGTAGGCTTACCATGCGGAACTGCGTACTTCTGGTAAGGCATCCCTTGTCGCAGAGCGCGAGACGGCGCGCGGCGCGATATTCATTTTGAATTAGGATGCGGGGCCACCGCCGGAACTGTTTCTGATGCTGCTCGAATATATATTACCTTCTATCATCCATCATACATAGCTACTATTTATGTGTTGCCTACATAAACACATAATTATACATAATACATACATAAGGGCCAACACAGTCTACTTACAGATGATTGAAAACTCTTCGTAGACTGTCACGCTGGCTCATCGTTGTTTTTATTTCGTTTACCGTGCAATATTGTTTGTTGTGCCGTGAGACAAGCAACACAAGCATCGCACTTCACTTCGCTTACTACTAAATATAAGTAGGTAGGTAGTGTAAGGTAGCGTGCTGCATCCGATCCGAGTCACTCTTGTGCTACGTCTAACTACTACTAAGTAGTTCTAAAACTGTGGCCTAAAATTTATACCTTCATTAACACTAACTTCAGTTAAATAAATCTTTTATTCTTCTCTATAGAAACTGATCACGATGGGATGTTGACTGACTCTGCGCAAGTGCAGACTACAACAGGGCTCGTAATCAAACTTCGTAAGCCAACGTGCTCGTGCGCGCTCCCCTGCTATAATTGCTGAATAATGAAATAATAGAATGTCGCTAATAACACGTAAACTTTTAATTAGTATCCCGCGCTCTCGTAAATCCTTCCTTCGGTCACTTATTTTTATTAATGTTCTCGCTGGAAGCTGTGGCGAGCTGTATGGAGCGGACTGCGGGCAGCGGGCGGCGGGGAGCGGGGTTAACTAACTGGTAGTTGTCATCGACAGGATTGTGTCGCACCAAATAAAACGAGAAACTTAATTAACGTCCAATGAGCCGATATACTGGTGGTTTATCCGGCCGCTCATAAAGTACGCGCGCGACCAACGCTCTTGACTCCCGGCGTGCTCCGGGCACCGGGGCGCGGCGGCTCAGCCTGCGCTGGTCATATTTCTGCTGACTGCGGCAGCGGATTTAAGCTCGGGAGCTCCACGTAATGGGCGCATGTCTGGTCGAACCGCAGCAGATCGTCCACTCGCTCCCTATTGCTTCACCGATGTATGTGGCGAGCTCTATTGTCGCGCTGCCCTATGCTACGAACTAGTGACTAGAAGAAGAATCAAAGTAATACTAATAACATATGCTGACTTTCTCGTTTCTTGAACAATACAATTCTCGATGTCTCATTTATCGTAGGCTAGATTTTCCACTTGTAATGGTCAAAATTACAAAATGAATTCTTTCGAACTTGGCAGACTTTTTGAGAAGTATTTGTAAGTTGAAGTCGTGTCGGTTAAAAGTGTTTCTCGAGCGAATCGCCAAAATTAATAAATGTATGGTAAGTAGGAGAAGGGGGGGGGGGGGGGGAGAACTTTCGCCGAGCTATTTATATTGCTTTTGTTATATGTATGTTAATCGATATTTTCGCCAATAGTGAAACGATTTACAAAAAAAACTTATTTCGAAAGAGTATTCTCCCGAGTTGGCCCCATATATTTTATTAACTTTGCTTGCGTAGTTTTTGAGTTAGCTTCAATATTACGTATTTTTTTTCATTTAATCTATCTAGACGATGCTTTAAGTGACTCCGTCACTGTTATTTACCTATCAGCTAGTGGTATTCGAATTTGTGTGGGGTAAGTACCACAACTAAAAAGGAAAAATAAACACTTTTATTTAAAAAAAAACAACCCTCTTTAAAAAAATACACAAAAAAAGTGAAAAACAACTTTACTTTAATTTTTCTTTGAGTAGCGTTTGTGACCTTGTTTTAAATTTTTTGTCTTATCTCCGATGTTACTGGCTCGAATTGGATTCTTTTTATTATTTCTAAAACTTATAAGTAATTTTCTCACCCTCATAGTTATTTGAACCTTTTGCCTTATCTCCGATGTTATTGGCTCGATTTGGAATCGTTTTATTAATCTAAAAGCTTATGAGTAATTTTATATCCTCATTTATTATTTTAACCTTTTAGTACTCACTGCTATAAAGAAGGATATTTAATTGACTTTCCCTAATTTTTTTCGATGGATGGATCGTGGGCAAGAGACACCCAGCTACGCCATGTTTCAAACCACACTGTAGTTTTGAAGACATTACTTCTCCCTTTACTTAGGCCAAGGCACTTCAAAATCTGTCCCGGGGTTATTCAGTTCTGATAACGTTAGGTTAGGTTTGGCCCTTTACGGGGCCCCGATCTGGGCGGCTGACCCGACGACCGGTAGAATCGCGGTACTGTGCAGACCTCAGAGAGCGATGGCCGTCAGAGTCATCAGGTGGTAACGCACGATTTCCAACGAGGCGGCTAGTGCACTGGCCGGATCCCCACCCTAGGACCTCGAGGCGAAAGTACTCGTGTCATCGTATCGGTGGCGTGAGGAAGCGAAGGCACGGGGCGAGCGACCGATGCACCGACACATAGAGCTGCATCGGTCTCAGCTTCGCGAGGTCTTGGTGGCGGAATGGCGGGACAGGCTTTCACGCCCTACCGCCGGCCTCGACATCATTGAGGCGGTCCGGCCAGGGCTCGAGCGCTGGCTCGGGATGAGGCACGGCTACCTGTCGTTTCAGGTAACGCAGGTGCTCTCGGGGCATGGTTGCTTCGAGAAGTACCTGTGTCGCATAAACAGGGACAGACGCCCGGTGTCACCACTGCGTCAACTGCCGGGAGGACACGGCGCAGCAGATAAATGACAACGTGGGTATGCCGCCAATACATACCTAACCTTTTTTTTTTTTTTTTTTTTTTTGCGCTGGGAAAAAATGCATTACGCATACCCTCCCATCGGGGGATGGGGGGGGTATGTGGGACTCCCCGGTCTGACCCGGTATACCCACTAAAATAACCCAGCGGCATTCCCGCTTCGTCTTAGTGGCGGGGGACTGGGAATCCGGCACAGCCTTCACGTCCAGTCCTCCGCCGACGATCGCCCTTCATGGCGGGCCCCTCACGCCCTCCCCGTGGGGAGGGGGATGGGCCCGGGAATGACCGACGAAGGTGGTGACGGGTGCAATGCGGGCGAAGGCACCCCCGTGCCTGTCACCCGCCCGTCGCCACTATGAGGAGGGAGAGGACGGCGCCCTCTCCGACCCCTTCTTCGTCTGCGGAGCGGCGCAGCGAGAGGGTCGTCCTCCCGCACGCGCTCCGCCTCCTCCTTTTGCGAGATTACGTCCTCGCAAAAGGAGGCAACCGCCGCCCAGGCCTCCTCGCTCCCCAGCATGGCGCTGACCACGCCGGGAAGCGAGAGGTCCTGTCCAATCACCGCCGTCAGACTGCGGCGCAGCCCGGACCAAGCTGGGCACACCTCGAGGGTGTGCTGTGCCGTATCCTCCGCCGCACCGCAGTCGTGGCAAGCCGGAGTCTCCTCCCTTCCTATCCGGCACAGATGCGATCCGAAGCAGCCATGGCCGGACAACACCTGCACCAGACGGAACGAGAGGAAACCGTGGGACCGCTCGAGCCAGCCGCGCAGGACCGGACCGAGCGCGTCCAGCGTTCGGCGGCCAAAGGCGGCGTTGGCGAGGTCCTCCGTCCAGTGGAGGACGACGGCATCCTTCATCTCCCGCCGCACGGCCTCTTGCTCCTCGGCGACGGGGCGCTCACCGAGCGCCTTCCGGCGCGCCTTCCACTCGTACACCCTGGCGAGCACCCAAGCCTCCAACTCCCAAGGAGGGGTGCCGGCCAGGGCGCACGCCGCCGAGAAGCCCACCGAGCGGTAGGCCCTCGCCACCCGCAGTGCAATGGCCCTTTGGGGCTTGCGGATGGCGGTCGCATTCTCCCTCCTGTGGAGGGAGTCCGCCCAGATGGGGGCCCCATATAGGGCCATGCTCCGCAAGATGCCGGCATACAGGCGCCGGCATTTCGCCTTTGGCCCCCCCAGGTTCGGGAGGAGCCATGAGAGGGCGTCAGCGGCTTTCAATAGGCGCGTCGACAGCCCGCTGAAATGCGGACCGAAGCGCCACCTATCGTCCAGCACCAGGCCCAGATACTTCATCTGGGGCTGGACCCGTATCCTGACGCCCTCTACGACAATGTGGGCGTCGGGAGGGCAGCGCTGCCGAGGCCCGCGAAAGAACACGGCCTCGGTCTTGTGCAGCGCCACCCTCAATCCCAGGCGGCGGATCCTCTCTGCAACCAAGGATCCGCCAGCCGAGGCCAGACAGGCCGCGTCCACAAAGTTCCTCCCCCGGGCAGTAAGGAGAGTGTCATCCGCGTAGCAGATGACACTCGTGCCCTGGAGGAGGGCTCCCCGCAGGAGCCAATCGAACCCGATGTTCCACAGGGGCGGCCCCAGCACTGACCCCTGCGGAACACCGGACTCTGCGCCGTACCGCCTCACCGTGGCCGTCTTGTCTACGAGGAGGACCTCTCGGTCCTCCAAGTAGCTGGCCAGGAGGCTCTGCAGGTATTGGGGCACTCCGTGATACCGAAGCGCCTCCAATATCGTCGAGTGGGGCACGGAGTTGAAGGCGTTCGAAATGTCGAATGACACCGCCAGCACTCCGTCCCCCGCCTCCACCGCCTCCTTCACCTGGCCCTTGAGTAGGGCCAGCGCATCGATTGTCGAACGCTCCCGACGGAAACCGAATTGGGCGTCCGACAGGTCCGGCCCTACCCCACGCAAATGGCTATCAAGCCGGGAGGCGACAATCCCCTCGAACAATTTACCGACCTCATCGAGCAGGACGATGGGCCGGTATGCCGAGGGCGAGTCCACCGGGCGTCCCTCCTTTCGGAGGAGGCATAGCTGCCCCTCCTTCCACAGTTTCGGGAACCTCCCAGCCGTAAAGCACGCGCTGAAGAGGTCCCGAAACCTGGTCTCCATTTGGGAGGCGGCGATCGCCGCCACCCGTGCGGGGACAAATACATACCTAACCTAACCTAACATTGTCGGAACTGGATAACCCTGGCACAGATTTTGAAGCGCCTTTGCCTTGCTAAAGGGAGAAGTAATGTCTTCAAAACTGCTGTGGTTTTATCTGTGGCGGACGTGGATGTACCGCCAAACATATCTAACCACAATTTTTTTTTTCCGTGTTTGAAAATCCTCATGTATGGCCTCCACCGTGGCGCGGGCGGAGGGGTCTGTCAGACTCTTACTGTCTAAAAACCACCCCGGTGTTCCGTCTCACACCTATGCCGAAAGTCGCGGGAACGTAAGAATCTTCCGCAACCCCCGACTGCGGGCTTCCTCGGGTCAGGGGGGGAGTGCATCAAGTAATTTCATTTGTTTGACTCCCGCCGTGACGTCTTAGAGGGACGCACTTGGAACACTACGCGCCGCCACCTCGGGTCCTGATGTGTGGGGGGCGACAGACGTCCCCGAGTCCATCGCCCCTGGACCCATTCAGGGGGGCTGGAAGAGGGCACTGTCCGCACTGTGCACCCTCCGCCTACGCCCGGTACGCCTGCTGTGGGCCGGGTGAGTGGGCGTGGTCCCTTTCCGCAGCCTCCGCGTCCCAAGACTCCTCACTGCCGACCATGGCATTCACTACGGCCGCCAGCGACCGTAATTTTTTATTTCAAATATCACAGCGACTGTAATATTTTTGCAGTAAATACATTGCTTCTTAACTACTGCCTAAGTGTGTCGCTAAGTGACTGGACAAGCAATGTTACAATCACAAACGATACTTTACTACATTAATTTCGTTTTCAAATATCACAGCGACTGTACTATTTTTGCAGTTAATACATTGCTTCTAGTTTGGGAGCCAGAAGATAATAACCCAATCCACGTTATGTTGTACCATACTACTGTACTTGTAACATATGTAATCATTTTTACTGGAAGTAAACATTATTATATATGATCAAACGAACTTCGGCAAATGAAGTTCGATCGATATTATATTAATCGCTTCATTCGAAGATATAACATTCACAACGTAGTTCCTCTAACCTACAAGGCAACTTCGCACTTTTTTATTAAATTACCCTTTTTTTTTTGTCTGTTGTCTACGATCAGCCTTTCAAGTCTCATTTTTTTTTAGAGTAAGTATAGTTTAGCAAAATCTTCGTTTTATAGGGAAATGGGGTGGGTGGGTGTTATATCTTCGAATGAAGCGATTAATATAATATCGATCGAACTTCACTTGCCGAAGTTCATTTGATCATATATTATATTGCATCGCTTCATTCTTCAGATATAACATTCACAACGTAGATGTTTAGAGGTGAAGTTTTTCTAATAATAATAATACATAAGTTGTTTACTTAATTTGTTTATTTAACATAAGCCTTCTTTCTATTAATAATAATTATTAATCGGTAATCTATTATAGATAATACATAGACCATATTGCAATCTTAATCTAGAATCAGCTTTAATCATAATTATATTATTTAGGTCGATAACCTAGAATAATATAGGCGCTAATCAGTCTTTATTTAATTTGGATTTTGTGGAAAACAAACGAAACTTGCGAAAGAATTTTCTTCGCGTATGGTCCGACAATAATATTTGGCGAACGTTTGGGAAGCGGCTGTCCAGCCAGCCGCCTTTCGGATGGCGTCTATGGACAGGCCGGGCGCGGTGTGCGCCGTGGACGTAGCGGCATGACGTCTACTATGCGCGCTAAATGTCGTCACTTCCAAGCCGCTCGCACACAAAACTTGTTTTATCCAGCGACTGATACACTGCGCTGTGGCACCTCTGTAGGGCCGTTTAAACGTCAGGAATAAATTAGGTACGCTCTCAGGTCTCATTTCATTAGTAACTTGAAGGTAATCTTTTAATGTCGTAGCCGGGCAAATGCTTGGTTTATCTAAAAAGTATGGCAGAAATAAAATTGGTTGATCTCGGCCGAGTGCCGATGTGTTAATTATGTCGGTTACGACTATTTCGTTGCCTCTGGAATTTATTTTTATGTTTGTGGTCTTTATAAGAGACAACGTTTGAACTCTGTGAGCTGTGCAAATAGCTAGCAAAATAGTTAATTTTTTAGTTATTTTTTCCCTTGGGAGATCTTTATTTGGGAACCAATTAGAAATAAAGTTGAGTACTACCTGGGGATCCCAAGTACTTGTGTACTTGGGTACACACGGTCTCAACTTGTATGCTCCTTTTAGTAACCTTTTTATGCAGTCGTCTGTTCCTACACTATTTCCTAGAAGTAGCGATAGGGCAGAGCGATGACTATTAAGGGAACCGTACGATGCTCCCTTATTAAATTGATCCTCTGGAATTGACACCTCAAACACGCTAATACAATTAATTATACAGAATTCCCACCACAGTTTAAACGTGACATTATATTGCTGTACAGTGTTCTGAGACAAAGAAGCTAACATTAAGTCGAGAGCGGTTGGAGGCGTCCCTCGCTGCGTGAACGCAAGCCGGAGAGCACCGCGGCACCCAGGGTAAGCGACTTGTAAAGTGGATGGTGTGTTCTGAAACGGGAAGATAAGAGACCTTTATTTGCTTTCAGAATAACGATTTCCGAAACAAGCATACTCTTTAACTGGGGATACCAGGCTTGTGATGACCATATAGGAAAAACAAAAATACCTTCGGCTTTGTCGAAAACAATCTTTTGTAAGCATTTTAATATCACAGAAAATGGCGGGAAGGCATAAAAGTGTTTATCTCGCCAGCTTATTGTAAAGGCGTCGATTGTAATGGCATCGGGGTCTGGTCGCCAAGACACATAGTTCTCACATTTTGCATTAGTGCAAGAGGCGAATAAGTCTATCTCTGGTTGGCCTAATTCTTGTGTTATCAATTGGAATGCTACATTTGATAATTCCCATTCTGTGTCTATGTTTATTTTTCTAGATTGTTCGTCGGCTATAACATTATCATGTGTGTTTATATAAGACGCTACTAACCAGATATTTTTCCTCTCGCACCACTGCCAAATAGATCGAGATAAATCGTTAAAATGTGGGAATTGTATTCCGCCCATACGGTTGATATAGCTTATGGCTGTTGTATTATCAATACGTAATAATATAGCACAGTCAGAATAATCGCGAACGAACCATTTTAATGCTAAAAATACTGCTAAAAGTTCGAGATAGTTAATGTGAAACTTTAATTCTGAATTTTTCCAAGCGCCGTTAATACGTTCGTTATTGCAACAGGCGCCCCAGCCGGTCCTAGACGCATTAATGAATATTTCTAATGTGAATGCTTGAGCCCTTATTGAATTGAAAGTTGTGGAAATATTTTTGGACCACCAATTCAGATCATTCAAAATTATATTAGATAATTTAATTTTTGTATCAAAATTGTTGTTTATTTTTAAGGCCAAGTATTTTTGTCGTTCTAAAATTTTGGTGTAAATCCATCCATATTTTGCTGCTGGACAAGCAGCGATAAGGACCCCAATTAATTGTGCAAATTCTCTTATTGTGCAGCGTGGTAAGCGTAAAAATGTATGTATTAAATTAGCTATGTGAGTGCGTTTTTCGTCTGGTAAGGATATAGTTAAATTTTTTGAATCGTACCTAAAACCTAAATATTTACAAATCTGTTTTGGTTCTAATAAACTCTTATTGAAATTAATTACGAAACCGAGGACATAATACTTCGTCAAGGTATTGAACTGATTTATAACCTTGGTTCCTAAAATGAGACATTACCTCTTTCATAATCTTGGTAAACGTTCTAGGTGCTATAGATAAGCCATAAGGCATAGCATTAAACTATAGATAAGCCATAAGGCATAGCATTAAACTCATACAACAAGTTTTGTGCTTTATCATCCTCGAAATGAAAGCGCAAGTATTTCCGGTGATGTTTAGCAATAGGAATTAAAAGATATGCTTCTTTTAAGTCTAGCCATGTAACCGTTTTGAGGTATTAATTTAGTAACGGTCCTATAGTCTTCCATTTTAAAATGAAACTTAGAGATAAACTTGTTTAGTGGCTTTAAATTCAAAATAAACCGCGTGTCACCGTTTGGTTTAGAAGTAAGGAATATCTTTGATATGAATTGATTCTCGGTCGGTGAACATGTTGATATCGCACCTAACTCAAGTAATTTTAACTCGAGTAATTTTTTGATGGCCAAATTCATTTCCTCTTTATCTACCGTTGAAAGAGACTTACTAGGTGAAAAGGTTTGCACAAGAGTTTCAGAAAATGGTATGGAAAAACCCTGACCAATCCATTCGAGAACGATGTCATTGGAAGTTATGTCAAGCTAGTGAGAATAAAAATGACGTATTCGTCCAGAATGTACCTGTTCTATTGTTGAGGTTGAGCACGCGTTTGGTTCGTGTTCGAATACCTCGGTTGCGCCGCTGTCTGTCCCTTGCGTGCTGCAGGGGCTTGTCTCCTCTGGCCTCCGCGCCCCCCCCTGTTTGACAGGTAACGCGAAGGACCTGGCCAGTTTTCCTGGTAGCGAGGTCGCGCGACTGCCGATTGAACAGTCTGTGGAGGTTTTTGAGGCACCGACGCCTTTTTTATTTGCAGGCCCTGCCTTTCAATAGCTTTTGTAGCTTTGATTTTTTCGGATAGTTTTATTCCGAATAAAGTGCTATCCCTTTCGTTATCCTTGATAACTTTTAGGAATGATTTTTCCAAGCCGGGTGTCACTAATTTGATACGTGCTTCAGTATCCATATTGTGAAGATGGGTTAAGATGCGACAACTATCACTTAGCATTTTTATGGCTTGGATTTTTTCTTCGCTAGTAATAAAAAGAGTCATCGCCCTATTCACGGCTGTGATTCCAGCGCCAAGAAGTTGTTGTGATAACTCCATCTTCTTATCGCGATTTCTTGCCATATCTGTAATAGCTGCCGAAATTTCGGCATTAAGTTTTGGTGCTTGTAAAAGAGCACAGTTGGAGGGGACAAGATAGTCTTTTAATAATTTGTCCTTGGCTTCCTTGGGAAGTCCTTTTTTTAGTATGGGTTGCCATCTTTGTGCCAAATTTTCGTGTATGCTTTCCCCAAACTCGGGAGTGTCGTCAGATTGCTCCCCTAATGCTGACAAAATTTCGGGGTCAAGCTCATGTGCAACCGAAGGTGCTTCGGTTTCTGGTATTCCTGGATCGGGAACCGGTATCTCGGGAATATCGGTAACCTCTACGGTTAGTGGATTCGCAGGTCCATTTCTGTCCACTTTATCGGCATCTAATAATAAAAATATTTATTTTATATGCGTGGGTACTTTGACAAAAAATACCTTCGTCCTATCTCTCAGATAGACCCCAGGCTTTGTCTAATTTCGCAAAAATGTTAAGCTATCTCATGTAAGATATGCTTATTTTTTGCTTTTATGCCCTCGTGTTGACTCACGGCCAACCCCCAGGCTTGCCACGTTCGATTTCGAATCAAGGCAAGAAATATTTTTTTTGAGGTTAAAATACCACATTGAAGCACTTATTCACCTAAGCTAGTTAATATAAATAGGTACTTACCTTTACCGGCGTCGTTATCGGAACTCACATCAGAGTCCGAAGATTCTAAAACTCGCACCACGCGACGACGATTATGTCGTTCCTTTTCTTCGAGTTTACGAATCTTTTTACTATAATGTTCAATTTTATCTTTAGCACTGCGCTGAGGCATTATTTCTATCTAAGTATTTAAAACTCAAACAACTAAATTCAATATTAAAACCGTTAGTTTTCAAATCGGGGACTGTGATCGCAGAACTCGTGTTGTCATTGCCTCGCACGGAAAAAGAATGAGACTTGAAAGGCTGATCGTAGATAACAGACAAAAACAAAAAAAGAAAGGGTAATTTAATAAAAAAAGTGCGAAGTTGCCTTGTAGGTTAGAGGAACATATTTTTATTTTTAAAGCTTTTGACATTTGTTTAACTAAATTAACTTATTAAACTAAACTTACTAAATTAACTAAAAAACTAAAACTAAAAGGACTAACTAACTATACCAATAAATATAAAAACAAAGGGACCCTTAGGCGTCGAAGTATTCGTCCGCATCGCTGTCATCCGGAAACGTGCCCAGAAGACTGGCAGCATTGCCACGTTGAATGGCAATGCTAATTCTTTGGCCAAGAACAAGCCAGCCCTCTGGTCACGTGAAGTGTCGACCAGTCGGCGAGAAATTTCCTTAAAAAGGAGACGCGCACTCAGGCCCCTTGACCCGAGCGTTTCCACCCCAAACGGCTCAAAACTGTAGTTGCCCATAAGGTTACAGTATTTGCGCCGCTTGAGGGTCTCAGCAGCCGCAGCAGCGGCGCCAGCACAGACCGCCGTGCTAGGAACATGGGATGGTGCAAGGGTGTCGACACAGGTTGCGTCCCACACCAGAGGCCTACCCATCTTCCAAGGCAACAACGTCATGCCATCTGGTCTCTTCCCATCGTCACGTACCAAGCCGTTTGGTTCTAATACTGCTGGTACGCCGGCGGTGACGAAGGCTCGACGGATAATATCGTTGATGCTGGCGTGGATTAGAGGATTAGAGGAACTACGTTGTGAATGTTATATCTGAAGAATGAAGCGATGCAATATAATTATTTTCAAAATGTCTTTATCATATTTCGGGACCCTGGGGTCCCGGACCTTTGGAAGACGTAATAGGGGCCGAAGCCAACTCGCAGAGGCCCGTTAGACATCCATAATGAAATGGGGCACTAACCGACGATTATCCCTGTTCGCACTATGATGTTATAAGATTAGAGACTACGTTGAAGACAAGGAAGTTTGGCAATAATTCCTTCTGCACATGTGGCTTCCCTGGTATCTCATTAACGGCATAATTTTGTAAGAGTCTATTAACTGCTCCCAAATTACCACGTACATTTTTTTTTTTTTACTTTCATCGCTGACAGACAATAATAATCATAATATTATTTGACATTATATACCTACAATTTAATTTCAACTCTATAGTAGTGGCTTTTGCGGACATGTTAATTATTCAGATTTGTTACAGTTGTAATGGCAATCATGTCATTTGGTTTAAATAGGTTTTTATCTGTAGTATCTTATTTATCTTATATAGATTCTTTTCTACCTTGTTAATGTGAGAACGTCGTAGGCTTAGTGAACTGTAGACTTTATTTTTTATTTTTTTTTATGAACTTTACCTTAAACTTTTTAAAGGCCTACACTGTCCTCCCGTAACTATTAACATTGTAATTCGAAAATATTGTAAAAGCCAATTATCTTTTAAAAGAGTAACCATGGAGTTTTTTGCCGGCTCTTCTCCATAGGAAACGACCAATTGGAACCGTGCACCTAGCTTCTGACGTTTCATAAGTGCCCATGTAGGCTTATGTGAAATAAAATGTTTTGATTTTGATTTTGACTATGCAAGGGCACCCAAGGACAACCCCCGGTTGGTGTAGGACTATTGCAGGATATGGAAACAAAACAATGATATTGAACTATGGGTTTGGGTGGCTAAAGTGGACTGGTAACCTGGAACCATGGAAGGACTATGGCCCCTGCCTGATCAATGTTTTATATATACACGGATAAAATGGCAGGGGGTGACTTGCACGCTCAATAATGGGCCCCCGAAAACGGTCGCTTGCACATAGTGACGTAGCGACAAGGAGGAAACACTTCCTGAGGTGCTTGAGAGGAGTGGAGAGGTATTCCACGGCTATCAGGACAATCCCGGAAGTACTGTCAAGATCCCTACCAGCATCTTACTGGAATACTTCCTTCCTCCGAGCACGTTTGTTCAAGCGAATCTCCACTCAAGCCGGCCAATCAAGGCAAGAATGAGGTGGGAGCTCTGTTCCTCGTCAGTGTTCACTCTAGCCGGCCAATAAAGGCAAGCCAGAGATGAGGAACGAGACTTCTCCCGGGAGGTAGGGTCCGTGGGGTCGCCCAACAGCTCGCCACATGCTGCCCTGCGGGTTTTTGTATCTCGCTTGGTCTGGCTCTCATCCTAGACCCGTTCCGGCAAAGTAAACTCTACCGGAACAGACCTAGAGTTCGGAGCGCGCAAGCCCCAACACGACGTCAACGTAGACATACGGCGGTGAGGTTATTATTTTTTTTTTTTTTATATATTTTTACATATCTCGGGACCATGGGGTCCCGGTCTTTTGGAAGGCGTACGAGGGGCCGAAGCCAACTCGCAGAGGCCCGTTAGATGTTTTTAATGGAATGAGACATATTATTTTCTTAACTAGTACCTAAGTGTTTCGCTAAGGGACTGGACAAGCAATGTAAAACTCACAAAACGATACTTTACGTAAGCTTTAGCTCCCGTACCTAGTAAAGCCGCTGTAGCTTGCGACGGTAGTGATGTACTCGTGCACACCTTCTTACGGAGGCTATCGACAATAATGTCGATTGTCATATGAATTTATATTACTATTAAAGTTTATTCTTCAATTGGCAACCGCGCTGTGATATGGATATCCATAATTATTACTTATTGTTACGGATTTATTTAATTATTACTAACATTTGCTTATTAATTATAAAATAATATTATTGGAGTTTACTCATTAAGAATCGATTTTCATATAAGGCCCCCGGTATGGTATGATGTGGAGTGAAATTTATAGAAGTGTAACACTTGTTTTATTCGTAATGAACACGGATATTTTTTTTGAAAAAACATTGTTCCTACATATGTCACACTTCGATCTAGTTATATCATCCATTTTTTTAAAGTTTTTAGGCATTTTATTTCAGTTTTATTAATAAACTAGCTTTTGCCCGCGGTTTCGCCCGCGTGGATGTCGGAAAAAATCCCACGGAAATTTACTACCGCCCGGAATTGAAAGCACCCTATGTGTTAATCCAGTTATCTAATTGCGTAACTTATTTTCGTAACCGATTAAAACTAATCTTCATTCAACTAATCTTCTTAAATCTCATTTTAACAGTTCAACAACATTCATTGCGTTATTTACGTTGTGGAGCAGATTTTTTTTTCTAACTTATGAAGCAATGTATTTGAAATTTGTTTCAAACTGATTCAGATTGTGGATCGTGTATTACGCAGTTAGGGTGCAGGTTATAAACTGTCTGTGTGCCTTTCATCCATATCCGTTGGGCCATTTTTGCGTCAATCCGGAACAAACATCCAAATAAACAGACAAACGGACAAAAATTCTTAAAAATATATTTTCGGCATCAGACTCATTCCCACACCTCGTAGCAATTACTTATTTTCAAAGTATTCAATGTACAGTTTTGACTTAGTTACTATTTTATTATGTATCCCTTTTTCCGCAACACGGGCAATATTTCCTTTTTTTTATTGATGAAAATCATATCTGCGGGCTGCAACAACAACATATGATAATAATTATGTAGTCGGTGGTTTAAATATTATTGTATCATTAAATAACGAAGGTATTATTCAAGTTAGGTCAGTTTTTAACTTACAAAACCCTGAAACACGTACTTTACATATTTTGTTTTAAGTAGATATTAGTACCTACCGTACCTTATGTACCGTACCGAGTTTTGAGTTAATCCGACAGCGCGTAAAATTTTAACTTACTTACTTTGCCACCCCGTTATTCGTCTATGTGACGGATTGCTTAAAAAACTATAAGTGACAATCTTTATTATTTACTATGACAAGTATTGCCAAGTTTCAAGTTTAATAACTAAAGGAATAAGGCGAATTTCCAAAAAACCTTTCTTAGTGGATTTCTACGTCCTAATAACTATCTGTGTGCCAAATTTCAGCCCAAACCGTTCAGCGGTTTGACCTGTGACGTAGACTACCCATTTTCACCCCGTTAATGGTAGATTTTTGAAAAACCCGAATACACATCATTCTTTATTTTTGGTTTTAAGTATAAATACTGAGTTTCGAGTAAATCGGACAGTGCGTTAAAATTCTTCTATACAAAATTTTACAGCCCCCAATCCCCGTTTAGGGGGTAGTTTAGAAGGACTAAAAATGACAAACTTTATAATTTATTTCGATAAGTATTCGTGCCAAGTTTCAAGTCTATTAATTCAAGGAATAAGATTTATCACACAAACGAAATCCCCCGGTTTCACCCACTTAGCGGTGGAATTTCGAAAAATCGTTTCTTATTGGAAACTTACTCTTCATAAAGAACACACCCTCCAAATTTCATGTCTCTAGGACCAGCGGTTTAGGCTGTGCGTTGATTCATCATTAAAATAAAATAAACTTTGCCTTTGCAATGTCAATTCTAATAACTCGACTTTGTATATAGGTATGTTTTGTTTCAAGTTCTAATTCATATTACTGAATTATTACTGAGGCATAGTATGTAAATCTATTATGTGTGTTTGATGTACTGAAAATAAATCTTATGGTATTCGAAGTAAAAAGACCGAGGAAATATGACTTGATTGAATACCTATCGGTCTTTCTGGTTTTCCTTAAGGGTCTTTTCTATCTATAAAGGTACTAAATCATTAACCAAGTCATACAGATTTATATGAAACGAACTTTAGCCAGCGGCTTCGCCCGTGTAGATGTCTAAAATTAACCCATGGGAACCTACGACCGGGATGAAAAGTATCATATGTGTTAATCCAGGTTATAAACTATTTGTCTGCCAAATTTCATCCAAATCCGTTCAGCCGTTTTTGCGTGATTGAGGAACAAACATCCAAACACACAAACTTTCACATTTATAATATTAGTAGGATTACTTTTGAATTTTGAATTATATTTTACTTAGTTTGGTTTTAACTATGTCAAAATATGGCCAAAAAATACTTCTCTTTTTTGCAGTCGGTTTTCATCATAGATATCCGGTTTTCATCGATATTTTTATCGATGAAATGCAATAAGTAGCAACAAATGTGTTACGCATATTTTTTTGTGTGCATGCAAAAAAAGCATCATGTGTGCCGTATCTATTTCTTTTACTTTGTGTAAGTTACGGTTTAAAATATCATTTATTTCTCAAAGATTAATAATCACTTAATGAGAAACAAAGTTTTAATAATAACATATAAGTAATAATTAAGCTAGTCCAAAGCGCTCGTCGCGCAGTTAGCCAATAATAAAATTAGTTGTTGAAATAAATCTTAAGTGGGTATAACGAAATAAATCACTCAGAACGCGCGCGTCGTTGTACACATCGAGCGCGCTATTCTTATCAGCACTGTTATAAAGCACCGTGCACACTACACAATACTAGAAAATAATAATATTATAGTTTATTTATTTATTTATGTTGGAGCCATCGAAGATGTGTTTCTTTAACATTTTTTTAAAATACAAATTAGTTTTAGCTTCTTTAATATTTTTCGGTAGTGAATTGTATAGTTGTACTCCTTCATATTTAATATTTCTCTTTCCGTGATTTGTTCTAGGTCTGTGCAATAGTACTAAGTCATTCGCCCGACGTGATGATCGATTGTCCTCCAAAGTTGTACCTGAGATAAGGTTTATTATTGATTGTGTAGTACGTTCTGATAGCGAATTCGTATCTATTGGTTTTACTGTATTGAATGTGTTGTTGTGACCTTCGGGTTCATGAACTCATGAGCGGTGTGTTTAGTGCGCTCTCGCGTTTCGTAATTTGTTACGTATCGCTACTCGTTGCGGCCTTGCGGGGGCTGGGGTAAGCGTCGAATGCCTACGGCACTCGGGTTAACGGATTACCACTAAGCGTCCACATAGAGGAGCAGTCGTGGTTGTGGTGCTAATGTGCGCTATTAGTGCACATTATGGCAGATGGCCAGGAACATAGCTCGGTCTACATATAGCAGTAGGTCCAGAACAAATGTGTGACAAACTTGAAGGAACAACATTGGGCGATGACTGTCCATACGCGGGACACCTTACGCAGCATGCAAGGAGAGTCTGATACCGGTCACACATAAATGGTTTCGAACATTATATTAGAATAAGTAAGTATCAAACTGACTCTTGTGTTGAATGGACCCATATCTAACTGAAACACAGAATGGTTACGTATTGTTAGCTTTGACTGCGAAGTGTATAATAATGAGTGAAGGTTACGTGTCTCGTATAATTAATCTTTCTGTTGAAAGTTCAGCAACAATTATGCGATCCTTAGTCTCAACGGACTAACCCTGGGCAAGGTTGGCAGCATTAAGGATTTAGGTGTTATACAGGATAGCAAATTACTATTTGATCAGCACATTGACACTATCGTGGGCAAGGCCTCGAAAGCACTCGGATTTGTTATCAGGGCCTCAGCCTGTTTCCGTTCTCTGTAGCCGATCAAGGTTTTGTACTGTTCGTTCGTGCGCAGCCACTTGGAGTATACATCGCAAGTCTGGAACCTTCAATATGGTATCTACAATTCACGCATTGAGGGTATCCAGAAAAAGTTTCTGAGATATCTCGATTATAAGGCACACCAAGTATCCATAGATTACATTCACCGTTGCAAGAGGTACCATTTTCTGCCATTGGATCGTAGACGACTCATTAATGATGTGTTTTTTGATTAACATAGCGAATGGCTCGATTGACTGCCCTGAACTATTAGAAAAGTTAGCATTTCGCACTAACACTATTGGATTACGTAAAAGGCCGCTTCTAGGTGTGCCTTCTTGCACTACTAATTATAGGCGTAATGCTTTCCTTATAAGAAGCGCTCGGAGTTTCAATGATGTATCTTCTAAGCATGACATTGACTTATTTTTCACTAAGATAAACACAGCAAGGACGCTCTTAGCCAAATCATTTTTTTGTGAATGATGCGCTGGCTAATGCGCGTTGCGGGTTCTTAACTGTAAATTACTTAACTCTTAAGTAGCAAGATAAATATAAACTAAAACTAAAATTAACATAACCTACTTACTTATGTATACAAATGTACAGACTGGCACATCGAGCTGCTGCGGTCTGTCAAATTTCTTTAATGAATTCTCAACTATGTAACTAAAGAATAAGGATCAATGTTGATTGGGAAGGTTTGGCGGATTGGAGTAGCTTGATGTGCTGGCGTCTGTACCTACTGTAATAGGTACTTTAATTGTGAAATTGCTGATTGTTCGGCTTTAAATAATCGATATGTTATATATCTGTGGAGGCTTGTTATTAGCTGCTTGATAATGTTTTGTTGTTACCTATTGTTATCAATAGTAAATTATATCCTATTTTAGTCAACTAGCTATGTTAAATTAAATCTGTTTAATTATTAAAAGTATTGATTTGACTATGTAGTACCGGCTGAGTTCGTGGATGGCACGACGATCACAGCGCATTGCCGATCAGTGGCGGGGATGAAAATAGGGGGAAAAGGCGACTTTGACTGTCGTGCCAGGCCTGCGAGCTCAGTCGTGCTTAAGACGTCGTGTTACGAGCACTAGCTCGGGTTGTGATTTTAAAGGATACCTAGTGAATTGTGAAGTATATTTGATTTTGTGTGTTGGAGAATAATTACAATAAGTAAGTACATGAACAAGTGTCTATTATTTCTAAAACCTTATTTTTTTTAAAGCCATGAACCCTAATAACAGTTAATTGTCATATTTAAACTATTACTAGATTCTCTGTAAGGATGCAGAGTCTACATCTCAGAAGTGGGATAAAGATTCCTGTTTTGGCCAGTTAAATAATAATTATGTTTTCTACCTTTAATTAGTTACCTACGGGTGTATTAAATTGTGATAATTTATTTAAAATTTTAATTAAAAACAAAATTAAAATAACGGCTTCCTTAAGTTGTTTTGGTTCTTGTCATTGTAATTCATATTAAAGTAAGAACAATTTAAATGTTTCGCCGCTGCCTGGCTGACGATATATATTAGAAATTTGCTTAATGCTTTGCGGGACAGAACGCCCCAGACGTGATAACAATAAAATTCTTGATTCTTCTCAATAATGTTCTTCCACCGATTATTAAGCATACAAACCTATATAAATTTTATTTCTTTTATACGAAATAGTCTCTTTTATTTTTTTTTCAACCACTGTTACTTAGTCTTGGACTATACAACCACGAGTTTAATAATAAGTGGTTGTTTTGGTATTGGTGGTATTTTTTGACCATATATAACAATATGCTTAGTCACGATAGGATTGTTATGTTTCTTACGCTTTAATCATGCCGATGTTGCTTTTCTAAAGATTGATACATAGGTGGCTTAACAATTCTTAGTAGCTTTAGGAAATGCAATTAAATAGTTCCGTGAATTTTACGTAAATATCATACTTATATTGTTTTACGTTAGCATTTGTTTTAAAGAACGAATTCGTTGGGATACAATTAACATTCCAGGGTCATCCCATGGAAGGGGACAAACGAGAACGTGTTGTCTACACCCCGACAGATCCGACGGGGTCACCTGCTGCTAACCGACGGTCACGCAGTCCTGCAAGGCGTCCAGCCTACAGCAGGGACTTAAGTCGGTCATACAGCCGACCGAGCCGTCAATCAAGAGGGCGCCTAAGTCGTTGCCCACCAAATCAACCGGTACAGCCTCGAAGACGGGATAGTCCCCGCTCATGCAACCGGCTGAGTCAACGAACGCGCAACTCGGAGGCCCGACAGCGAAGCAAGCAGCGGAGCCGCAGCCCGGACCGCCGAGCATCGAGCCGCAGCCCGGACCGCCGAGCATCGAGCCGCAACCCGGACCGCCGAGCATCGAGCCGCAGCCCGGACCGCCGAGCATCGAGCCGCAGCCCGGACCGCCGAGCATCGAGCCGCAGCCCGGACCGCCGAGCATCGAGCCGCAGCCCGGACCGCCGAGCATCGAGCCGTGCCGACCGCCGAGCTTCGAATCGCGCGGACCACCAAGCATCGAGTAGCGCGGACCGCCGAGCATCGAGCTGCGCACACGTGTGGACTGCCGTGCATCAGGGCGTCTCTCACCTGGCCGTGCTAGCTGGCGTTCCCGAAGCCCAGTGAGGCAGCCGCGAGCTGGAGCGGTGAGAGACGTGCAAGCCGAAATACAAGATAACACCAGGGGTGAGTTAACTCATCTAAGATTATCTACTCTTTCGGATCTAGTCAGCGCTTTAAAATCCATATCGAGTAATAGTGCGGATAAGTTAGGTTCCCTGAACAACACGATTCCCGAATTTGACCCAAGTAAACGGGAACAGACAATGACTATGTGGCTTCATAAAGTAAATGAGTGCGCAACCATTTATGCGTGGTCGGAGAGGCAAGTCATCCATTTTGCATTGCCAAAACTAAAAGGTATAGCCCAAAGATGGTATGAGGGCCTTCCGTCAGTCCTGTTTACTTGGGCTGAATGGCAGGTGAAACTTTTGGCTACATTCCCATCGGAAGAAAATTATGGCCAAATGCTAAGTGATATGTTGGCCAAACGAGCTAGGTTTACAGACTCCCTAGAAGATTATTATTATGAAAAACTGTCACTAATCAATAGATGTGGTATAAGTGGGAAAAGGGCAGTCGAATGTGTTTTGCATGGCATCGACGACCGGTCAGTTAGATTGGGTGCTGAAGCAGCTCAGTTTGATGACCCTAATAAACTCCTCACATATTTACGTAATGCTCGAAATATAAAATTCAACAGCGAGCGTAAATTAATTAAAGGTCAACCTCAGAAACATCAAAATAGCTCTAACCCTAGGCCTACGCGTTGTTCAAATTGCAAGAAGGATGGTCATGTTACATCTCAGTGCACTCAACCCGTTAGGAAGTGTAGTAGATGCAATAGAATAGGTCATGAGGTGGAACAGTGCTATGCCAAACTGCCGGCGACTGAAGAGAAAAAAGTCATGCGAGTAGAGGATAGGGGTGATGTAGGCGCGGTTGACTCTTCAAAAATAACCACTCCTATGTCGGAACCGAACAAGAAGTATTTCAAGACTGCTACTATTAACACTATTCCAATAACTGCTTTCATCGATTTTGGGAGTGAATGCTCAATGATTAGGTTGTCAGCATTTCGAAACATAGGTTTGAGTTATAATGTCAATAATCTTCCAATGTTAAGAGGATTCGGCAATTCGGTAGTCCCTTGCATAGGTAAACAACGAGTTCGGATAATTATTGATCATGTGGAAGCTGATCTAGAGTTACTGATAGTCGCAGATGATGCAATGCATGTGCCTCTTTTAGTAGGTCAAACATTTACAGAGCAGCCACACGTAATCATTCGTAAAACTAGTGACGCCTTGGAAATCTCTGAACTGGAGCACCAATATGTAGTACCTAATGGTAAAATAAATTTGTTCTGTAGAGATTCCATTGAAGTTTTGGGTCATGCTGTTGTGGACGTTTATACAGATCCGCCACATCAAGGCGACATCTTTGTCGATGGGAGTATTCGATTTCAGAAAGGTGTTCGTTATTTAGTAGCCGCTGGATTATATCAAATGAGAGAATGTGGAACAGGACAGATCGTTGTCAGTAACACTTCGTCAACACCGTTGGTGTTTTCAAAAGATTTTCTGATTGCTCGTGGTCGTGTGGCTCAGGAAGAGTCCAGTGTGCAAGTTTTGAACATTTCGACAACTGTCGGCAATGACTTTAAATCTATTACTGAAGCTGATTTAAATCTGGAAGACGGACTCGCTCCTGAGCACAAGATCCAACTGCTCAATTTACTGAATAGGTATCGATCCTGTTTTGCTTTCAATTTATCTGAACTAGGAAACACCACAGCTGGTCATATGACTATAGATCTCCAAGACAACGAACCCGTTGTCTATAGACCCTATCGCTTGTCGATCAGCGAAAAGGAGAAGGTTAGGGAAATAGTTTCTGAATTATTGGAGAATGACATCGTAAGACCATCAACATCATGTTACGCGAGTCCTATTGTAATGGTTAGAAAGAAGTCTGGCGAACTTCGTTTATGCATAGATTATCGTGCTCTTAATAAAAAGACTGTCCGGGACTACTATCCCATGCCACTGATTGACGATCAGCTGGATGTTCTTTCTGGTAATAATTACTACACTACTTTGGACCTAGCTTCAGGGTATTACCAGATACCAATCCGGGAAGCAGACAAACATAAAACTGGGTTTGTAACGCCGGATGGTCATTATGAATTCAATCGTATGCCATTCGGTCTTGCAAATGCCCCGGCTACCTTCCAACGTATTATGAACCAAATCCTTGGGGCATTACGACATAAGGAAGCCCTGGCCTACTTAGACGACGTGATTATTCCCTCAAAGGATATCAATGAAGGAATGTCGAGATTAGAGTTAGTGTTGCGCCTGTTCGCCAATACTGGCCTCACATTAAAACTCCCTAAATGCTTCTTTTTCTGTAGCTCGGTCGAATATTTGGGCTTTGAAATTTCTGCTAGTGGCATTCGTCCTGGCGAGAGGAAAATAGAGGCTGTGAAACTCTTCCCAACTCCTCAGAGCCAACATAATGTTCGCCAGTTTCTTGGGCTGTCTAGCTTCTTCCGCAGATTTGTCCAAAAATTTTCGGTTATTGCAAAACCTCTTACGCAACTCTTGAAAAAGGACTCCAAATGGTCATGGGGTACGGATCAGGAAAACGCATTCCGTTGTTTACAAAAAGAGCTCATACAACGTCCCACTTTAGCTCTATACAATCCGAAGGCCGATACCCAGCTCCATACGGACGCTTGTAAGATTGGAGTGGCAGGTATTTTGTTGCAAAAGGATAAGGACGATGTGCTTAGGCCAGTTGCTTATTTTAGTAGGCAGACAACGCCCGAGGAACAAAACTACTCGTCATACGACTTAGAGACGCTTGCAGTAGTTTCTTCCTTACAAAAATTCCGCGTTTATTTAGTAGGTATCCCTTTTAAAGTTGTAACCGACTGCAACTCCCTTCGGGCCACCTTTCAGAAGAGAGATATGATTCCACGAGTCGCTAGATGGTGGGAACAGATGCAGGAATACAGTTTTTGCATCGAGTATAGGGCCGGTCATCGCATGGCTCATGTCGATGCACTCAGCCGAAACCCTGTGCAGCAGGCTTATGATATTATGGTCGTTAGTGATTGCGATTGGTTAGCTACAGTCCAAGGCGCAGATAGTGAGGTTCAAAGAGTCGTTGGAATTCTAAAAGATCCTCAGTTTGATGACGTAATTGACATCAAATCAAATTTTAAGTTGAAGAACGATAGGCTCTATAGGGTAACTAGTGACGGCGATAGGTGGGTCGTGCCAAAGGGGGTAAGGTGGCAGATTGTTAAACAAAATCACGACGACATAGGCCACTTTGCACTTGACAAAACTCTGGAACGTATCAAAGCGACTTATTGGTTTGCGAAAATGCGTAACTTTGTAAAGAAATATGTCGGTTCTTGTTTAGAATGCGTTTATTCAAAAGCTTCTGGAGGGAAGAAACCTGGTACTTTACATCCTATACCAAAGGTAGATATTCCTTTTGACACCATCCACGCAGACCATGTTGGCCCCTTTGTACGCAGTACGAGAGGCAACATGTACATCTTAGCTCTGATTGATGCATTTACTCGGTATATTTATTTAAAACCCGTAAGGAACACAAAAACTTCTACTTCCATAAAGGTATTCCGGGAGTATTTTGGTTTGTTTGGTGTGCCAAAAAGAGTCATAACGGATCGTGGAACCTCGTTTACTAGCGAAAACTTTAAGAAGTTTATGATCGAAAAGAACATTAAACACGTATTGAATGCTGTTTCTACCCCAAGGGCCAATGGTCAGGTTGAACGCTATAATAGGACACTCGTTGATGCTTTGACCACAAAGTGTGTTGGTTCCCCTGATAATAAATGGGATGAGCATCTACCTGATGTTCAGTGGGGCATGAACAATACGTTCAACAAGGGCATAAATCGAACACCGTCAGAGGCTCTGTTCGGCATTAGACCATCGGGTCCAAGTGACTGTAGGATTGTATCCGAACTATCAGACGACTTATCTGGTTCTTCTAACAGCCAAGACCTATCATAAATTAGAGAAGAAATCAACTCTCATGTCAGTTCATATCAAGAGTCGCAAAAAAAGGCTTATGACGCAAGGCGCTGCCCAGTTCCAAAATATAAAGTAGGTGATCTTGTGAGGGTCGAACGTCAAGTCCCAGCTACAGGAAATAGTAAAAAACTTGTTCCGAAATTTCAAGGACCCTATAGAATTACTAAAATTTATGATTTCGATCGGTATCAAATTGAGGCTACTCCCCTCACACGAAAATCTAACCGGCCTTATTCGACAGTTGTTGCAAGTGACAAGATTAAGGCCTGGTTAAACTTTAATAGACCACATGACGAATCGTCTGGCAATGACAGCGAATAACCTAATTATACACTTTTACTTTTTCAGTTTTATCTTTTCAGTATCTGGGCCATGAAATAAAGCCCGTTACTGTACACAATCTCTAAGACCCTTAGACCATGAAATAATGTCTACTGAGGTCAACTCTGGCCATGAAATAATGCCCGTATGTTGTATATCGAGCCATGAAATAACGCTCGTTATTAATTATAGGGGCCATGAAATAATGCCCAAAATAATGATTTGTGAGTTATATAATAATCAATGTTGATAAAATAACAATTATTAAAATCAAAACTTATAAACTTGTTATAATAGGTACTCCACAACATGATGTGCTACTATTGTAATGTATTAATTTGTTTAATAATGATTATTGTCGTTGATAACATTAATTTTAGGTATATTCAAAATATGTTGTTTGTGCTTTCTTTACGCGAGGACGTATTATGTACCTTGGATGGCCGACTGTTATCAATAGTAAATTATATCCTATTTTAGTCAACTAGCTATGTTAAATTAAATCTGTTTAATTATTAAAAGTATTGATTTGACTATGTAGTACCGGCTGAGTTCGTGGATGGCACGACGATCACAGCGCATTGCCGATCAGTGGCGGGGATGAAAATAGGGGGAAAAGGCGACTTTGACTGTCGTGCCAGGCCTGCGAGCTCAGTCGTGCTTAAGACGTCGTGTTACGAGCACTAGCTCGGGTTGTGATTTTAAAGGATACCTAGTGAATTGTGAAGTATATTTGATTTTGTGTGTTGGAGAATAATTACAATAAGTAAGTACATGAACAAGTGTCTATTATTTCTAAAACCTTATTTTTTTAAAAGCCATGAACCCTAATAACAGTTAATTGTCATATTTAAACTATTACTAGATTATCTGTAAGGATGCAGAGTCTACACTATTATTTGTAATTAGTCTGTAAGCCTTCTTAAAAGTAATAAAATAAAAAATAAAAATAAAAATCCTAAAGGTCAACAGTTTCTGAAGTCTCATTTGCGCCTCCTTGTTAATACTCGTCATAACTTCAAAAGATAACATTATAGGGACAAGATTCAATTCGCTAAAGTGACTGTAAATACGGTGTAAATTGCAGAAACCATACATGCACACGAACATATCGATGGCCCCACCGAATAAACGTAAGAGAAAAATGACAACTTTTCAGCAAAAAATAAAAACGTTTAAACTTCAATAACGCTCATTTCATTGTAAATAGGTATAAATGATGTATAATCGAATTATAGGGAAAAAAATAAATTATAGATTTATATATTAACTTTTTTTTAAACATCAACGAGTTTCAAGAAATTCATGAAAACTATTAAATTTTTTTACTCTTGTGAAATTTACATGACGTCACAGTAATATATCATTACACGTTTATTCGTGTAACGATACACAACGAATAAAACGCACTGTAATGTTACACTTGTATTCTCCGTAAAAAGTTTATAACGAGACTGACCTTCCGAGCTAGTCACCTAATTTCACTCGCATCTTACCCCCCGCACCCCTTTCTATGTTACGTACGATTGCAATAGAATTTATCGCGTAAACATTTGTTTATTTACCGTTACTAGCTATAAACTTAAACTAATATGCAAAGAATATTAATGTTTGAATCTTTAACACAATTGTTAGAAAAAAATAATTATAGTAAGAGACAATGCAATACTTTAATTTTAATAACCTATTTACCTATATTCAAACTTCCATTTTGTGGGATAAATCATTACTAATAAAATCTTCATACATTTCTACACGAATAAACGTGTAAGAAAACATTACCCAAATTTGAAGACAATCAGAAATCTTCTCAAACGTCTGTAGGTTTTAACATGTATATTCTTGTGTACTTGGCGACTCAAAAAGCATGTAATAAAAGCATAAACTATTATTCCTGTATTTTTTAAATTAATTATTTCCTTAGAATAAAGAAATTCATTATTATAATAGGCGTGTTTTGAGTACAAAATTCATTAAAAAAAATTAAGTATAGGTGCAGGATAGGCAAAAGAAAAGAAAAATGAAAAAAAAAAAAACCTGTAAGAACTCTTGCACGTTTATTCGGTTGGGCCATCGATTTGCGCTCTCGCCACTGATTCGTACCGAAGACTAGGATTCACTATTCGGAATATGCTAGAATTTAACAACCCTCCGGTCATTAATAGCTATTTATGATATAAGTGCGGAAAGTAGTTGAATTTAGACGAGTGGCATTTTGATTCATCTTATGCACGTGTATCATACCACTTTTTACTATGCATTGTGCGAGGAAATAAAATTAATACTTACATTGATCAAAATCAAAATCTAGAGTAGGTAATTAATAACGCGTTTGATGAAGTATTCGTTATTGCTTAGGAATTTTGTTCCTGACGGGGGGTGGAACGAAGTTCTTTCTCACGAATAAAAAATAAAATAAAACAAAAACGTATATAAAACAAAAACAACGTCGGGCTGACGACGACAGTCAATAGTTATTTGTGATATTAGTGCAGAAAGCAGGTGATTCTCGACGAGTGTATCAGCCGACACGTGTCGGAAATCATCTTACGCACGTGTATCATACAACGTTTTACTATGCATTTGAAAGTCCAGACATAATTTTGGTCAGCCCATATGAGGACCGTGTTATTTGTCTGAAATGGTCTTTTGAGGAAAGAACCACAATGATTTGAGTGGACCTGTCCAGTGTCCAGTCAGTGCAAGCATTTGAGTGGAGCTGTCCAGTGTCCAGTCAGTGCAAGCATTTGAGTGGACCTGTCCAGTGTCCAGTCAGTGCAAGCATTTGAGTGGACCTGTCCAGTGTCCAGTCAGTGCAAGCATTTGAGTGGACCTGTCCAGTGTCCAGTCAGTGCAAGCATTTGTCAGTTAGTTTGTATTAAACAAATGCAAGAGATTTCATAGTTTAATACCTATAACCCGCTTGAGTTCGAGCGACAGTGCTTTTAAGTGCAGTTCGTGTATTAAACGTCTTTGAGTTGAGAGTTTGCGAGTTTGCGACTCGCTAACCTTAGTACAAATTATACGGGTTCAATAAAGTTAAAACACAAAATATGATGAGTTCGTAAAAGTTTGTTCTAATAATTTCATTTCATGTTTGGTTTTTCAGGAACTCGTGGCTAAGTAATAACAGCCGCACGGGTTGTTCCATCAGGTTAAGCTACGCTAGCCGGGGTTGGTCCGTGGATGGATGACCATCTTTACATACCAAGACTCCTCCGTCCCTCGGAAACACGTTAAGAACGCGGCGACAGATGAATTCTCCATACAAACGTAATACCTAAATCATTTGCAATTTGAGCATATTTCCACAACAATGTTGTTATTCGGATTGAGACAGTATTTATCAAGGTTCCTACATCTTTTTTTTCCAAAAAACCTAACTAAAATGAAGTTGTAGCGAATTGAATTTCGCACATTTTTACAGCGTAAATGACATTTTTTCATATTGTTTTTTCTGTATTATAAGCAACAATATATGTAATATTGTTTCAGCAGAAACATAGCCTATATTATCAAGTTACAATTATCGAAAATAATTTGAAAAACATTAAGTTTTCATTCATCATTTTAGGTATTACGGAACACATCCAAATTTATCATAAATTTTCAATGGCTAGTAGTGCTATCGCGTCAAGCAAATTACATGTCAATGCCAATGTGTGCGTGGTCGTACAGTTCACGGTAGCTGTGTGTATCGCTCCGACAGGCACACTAGCGTAAAATTTGTAGCACTCGATTTGTAGTTGCGACTGATGCTCCGCCGGCCCCTTAAACCGTTGGCTCAGGCTGTCATTTGTGAATCTGTGAGTCTGTGACAGTCTTTACGGGTCGTCAGAAGCCAGAAAGTCTGACAACCAGTCTTACCAAGGGACATCGTGTTATCCAGTTACTGGGTTGTGTAGGTCAGGTAAGCAATCACTCCATGTAAAATACTGATATTCAGCTGCATCCGGTTAGACTCCTTTAAGTTAGAATAATCCCCAAATGTCATGATTTCATGAAATAGTCATTCAATACACTTATATGAACTTAGAGAGTTGTATTGCTGATTCTAATGTTTATAATTCTATAAATCCATATTTTTTACGGTCGCGAATCATATTTTAATTAACATACAGACACTGACCTGCAAATTGCAAAACACGTAAGAAAATTTGAATTTCGCGAGCAATCCTAAAGCATTTTATCCACAAGCACCACGCGTGTAACGTTTATGCAAATGAAAAACTTTATGAAACACTCCACAATGTATTCCAATTTATTATTACAATTAACGCTCCGCTGGCAGAAGTTCATCAGCATAAAGTTTCAACAGTCTTTACAAGCGGCACTGAGACTGTTCTAGTCGGGAAGGGGGGAGGGATCAAAATTACCCTTATACAAAATCTTTGAATACGTAGATAAGCTATCTATAAAGCGACCCATTTTTGTGAAAGGTTCAAGACAAAGGCTTCACAGATAAGAGCTTTCTAATTAAAAAATATTGTTTTTTGTAGAATTGTCCCTTTATTGGGTGGAGCTTAAAAGTTTAAACGGTTTTTGTTAATAAATTAACATAAACACCGACTTACTGTTTATTATCTGAAATAACTTGTCACAAACCTAGTTGCAACAAAAGAATCGGGGTTGCACATTATCTCACAAATCAAGCTGATTAATTATGTAACACAGATTAATGAGTGTAGTGAGTGAGTGAGTGTTGTACCTAAGTACAGGGGGCCAACTCTATTAATTTACAAACGTGTCAGTAGTCTCACAATGCCATACAAAATCTGTAAAAAACTCATCATTGCGAGACCACTGACACGTTTGTAAAATAATAGACTAGGCCCCCAGTACGGTAGTGAGTGCGCACAATCACAAGACATGTGAAGTGTTGTGTGCGTCGTCGTCGTAATGTTAGCGCGGCGCATCACTCACGCTAGTGATGTTACCGCGAGCGACCACTGAGCTATACGATTATCCTAGTTAGGCATACTCATAAATTCAACCTAGTAACTGTGTGTACTTTGTGCAATCAAT
The DNA here is from genome assembly GCA_949152455.1 of Lithophane leautieri. Classification (NCBI taxonomy): domain Eukaryota; kingdom Metazoa; phylum Arthropoda; class Insecta; order Lepidoptera; family Noctuidae; genus Lithophane; species Lithophane leautieri. The sequence goes on from OX424467.1 coordinate 18,974,428, forward strand.
AAACACCGAGTGGCAGCCAGGCACAGCCGCATAGGTCACAGCCGCACGCCCACAGCAAACATTTACACCATCACACACTCATCTCAAGAATTATTTCGAGTTCAAATTGTTTCTTTGCAAATGATGCATGCTCTGTGGGGGTGAATAGCGCACCCACGCGCTTTAACTACTTACGTTTTTCTGTCAGACGAGATACAACAATTTATATGATACCAATCGTTTTAATAAAGTGTCAGTCTTGGTACATTTTAATAACCTTTGCTTGTATAACTGCGCCCATGGAACACATCCTAGCTGTTGCCGCGAATCGCAGCGAACTCGTACGACCGCATACGAACACGCACGCGACTCAGCGCGACTACAAGTAATCCCTCGTTACGACTGAGAACGTATCAGTGCTTATTAGCCCCCAGCTGCCCGGCTCTCGGCTCCTCGGCGCCCGGCTCTGGCTCCTCGGCGCCCGGCTCTGGCTCCTCGGCTCCCAGCTCCTCGGCGCCGGTGAGGCGCGGATCATCATAAATTAGATATTACTTTATCAACTGGGGTTTTCTTTGCAGTATACAAAGAAAAACATTGATGTAATTCCCACGTACTGAAGCACGTGTTATTTCTAAAGAAACCCAAGGTTTTAAATTCTCATTTATATACCCACTGAAAACCCCATTTTCAAGAGGGATAGACTACCCTACCCAACATTACCTACAAAATATTATTATATTTGAGTTCTAAACTTTTTTTAATATGGGCTGTTGAGGTGCAATGAAGGAAGTGCAGGATGTCAACTCAGGGTGGCGGCGGATGAGCATTATATATACCAACGGCAGCAAGCCAAGCCAAGTTAGCTGGCTTACTGCGCGCTCACCAACCTGCACTAGACAAGTTGTGACTATATTGTCTAAGCTCCTTTCCCTATGAACCACACAAGCCATCCCCAAGTTCCGCCCGGCAGCTCCGGGGGGCTTCATGTTATTGACAGTGTACCTGGATGGAACCCTTGAAGCAAGCGGTGATAATCTCCGGGTGAGATTCTCAAACTATCACACGACCAGTCCTAGCCATAAGGACTCGGTTATATTATATAGATGTTAACGTATAATTTCCGTTCCTTAAAATCCGAAGAACGGCCAATCGAACTTGAAAATACCCTCGACTACATTACCTAACTGGGAAGTAATTGGATTATTAAAAGTGAGACTGGAAGACACAAAAAAAATATTTTACTAAAACGGCTGTCCAGCTGGTGTTGGGTTTCTAGTAGCAAACAAGTGGAAACATTACAGCCTTTTTTTTTTTTTTTTTTTTGAGGGTGGGAAATCATCCAATGACTTCTCCCGCTCTGGGCGGAGCGGAAGGGCGTGTCAGACTTTTACTGACTAAAACCCACCCGTGTTCCTTCATTTGCCTGTTGCCAAGGTCCCGGTATCCCTTTCGGACTTTCCCGCAACCCTGGCAGGCATCGGTCCTATTGGACCCCGTCAATTTTGCTGACATCTCTTTGAGGCGCGCGTGGAACACGACGCGCCATCGACCCGGGCCTGGTCCTTATCGGACGGCGAGCTGCCCGTTGCTCGCCGTCCGATAAGTGGCCGGAAATCCGCCTGGGATTCCCGACGCCCAGGGCGTCTCCAACGGCGGCGGTTAGGGGCGTGAGGGCGCAAACTTTGCCTTTCCCTCACGCGTTCCGCCTCCTCCTTCGCGAGCATTACTGCTTCGCAGAAGGAGGTGACGGCTTCCCATGCCCTCTCGCTCCGTACCATGGCCTGAACCAGGGCCGGACGCGAGAGGTCACTGCCGCCAATCGCCTCCGCGAGGACACGGCGGTGCTCCGCCCAAGCAGGGCACACCTCAACCGTATGCTCCACCGTGTCCTCCGGGCGATCCACACAGTGGTGACACCCGGGCGTTTCCTCCCGCCTAATCCTACACAGGTACCTCCCGAAGCTGCCATGTCCGGTGAGGACCTGTGTCAGGCGGAAGGTGAGGACGCCGTGGCGCCTCTCTAGCCACTCCTCAAAGAGGGGACTTATCGCTGCTATTGTGGCGTGCCCAGCACTGGGTTGCGACAATCGCACTCTCCATGCCGCCATGAGATCTTTCCGGAGCTCTGTCCGCTGTGCCGCGATTTCTCGCGGCAGCGGAGTTACACCCCGGCGCTTCACCTCCTCGCGCCACTCCCAGATGTGCGCGAGGAAAACATTACAGCCTGGAGTTCATTTGCGTATTTCGATAGAACAGCTTTGCAAAAATTCCGAATTGCTGAAAAGAAACGCTTGCATCATCCAAGATTATGCCCCTACATCAGCACACCCAGATGAAGAAGTGGAGGAGTTTTATGGCATGCTCAAAAATGCTTGTGGCGAGCAAAAACGGACATGGAGTGTCGTTCTAGACGACTTTAATACCAAAGTGGAGTAGTTGCTGATCATGATAATCGAAACATCATAGGTTTGGTTACTAGAAACGAGAGGTGAACGTCTTTGTCTGATCCAATTTGCTTATGGACAAAACTTAAGTATCAGCAAAAGCAGCTTCTTCTTCATAAAAACTCATCGTGGCTGCACATGGGTCAGTGACAACTAGGCCCGAGTCAATTCAACCCCCAAAAAATGACCATTTCAGAGCGATTTTTTTAAAGGACCATGGGCACGGATGTATGAAGTCTGGACCAAATGCCCAACAGTGATGTAACATATGCCATATAAATGCTTTTGGGGTATTATTTAATTCATCCTATGGCAGCTAAGTCAAAATCAAAGGCGAACATGGTGTTTTTGAACATTCAAAAGTTAGGTTAGGTTAGTATCGTGGTCGGGGGGGCATGGATCGCTGTCGAGTCTACCATGAAATACCTAGGATTGGTGCTCGACAGCCGGTGGGACTTTGGGCCCCACTTCCGACGGCTGGCGCCCAAGTTGCTGGGCGCTGCTGGGGTCCTGTCAACGCTGCTTCCCAATCTGGGGGGCCCGAGCGCCGCTTGTAGGTGGCTCTACGTGGGGATCGTGCGATCGATGGCCCTTTACGGGGCCCTGATCTGGGTGGCTGACCTGACGGTCGGTAGTATCGCAGTCCTGCGCAAGCCGCAGAGAGCGATAGCCGTCAGAGTCATCAGGGGGTATCGCACGATCTCCTACGAGGCGGCTTGTGCACTGACCGGATCCCCGCCCTGAGACCTCGAGGCGAAAGTACTCGCGTCATCGTATCGGTGGCGCGAGGAAGCGAGGGCGCGGGGTGAGCAACCGATGCAGCGACACATAGAGCTGCATCGGTCTCAGCTTCGCGAGGTCCTGGTGGCGGAATGGCGGGAAAGGCTTTCACGCCCTACCGCTGGCCTTGACATCGTCGAGTCGGTCCGGCCGGTGCTCGAGCGCTAGCTCGGGAGGAGGCACGGCTCCCTGTCGTTTCGGGTGACGCAGGTGCTCTCGGGACATGGTTGCTTCGGGAAGTACCTGTGTCGCATAAACAGGGAGCCGGACGCTCGGTGTCACCACTGCGTCGACTGCCGGGAGGACACGGCATACGCTGGCAGAGTGTGCCGCTTGGGATGAGCCGCGCCGTGCCCTCATCTCAGAAGTAGGTAGTGACTTGTCGCTGTCAGCCGTAGTGAATGCCATGGTCGGCAGCGAAGAGTCCTGGGACGCGGTGGTTTCCTACTGCGAGACGGTCGTTTCGCAGAAGGAGGCTGTGGAAAGGGAGAGGGAGATCTCGTACACTCACCCGGCCCGCAGCAGGCGCACCGGGCGTCGGCTGAGGGCGGATAATGCCCTCTTCCAGCCGCCCTAAATGTGTCCAGGGGTGACGGACTCGGGGACGTCCGTCACCCCCCACACATCAGGACCCGAGGTGGCGGCGCGTAGTGTTCCACGCGCACCCCTCTTAGACGTCACGGGGGGAGTCAGACACCTCACTCCCCCCCCTGACCCGTGGAGGCCCGCAGTGACGGGCCGGCACCAGTCGGGGGTTGCGGAAGATTCTTACGTTCCCGCGACCCCCGGCGCAGGTGTGAGTCGGAACACCGGGGTGGTTTTTAGTCAGTAAGAGTCTGACAGACCCCTCCACCCGCCCCAGGGCGGAAAATATCCACGAGAATTTTCCAACACGGGGAAAAAAAAAAAAAGGGTCAGCTTCTACAGTGGTGTAACTTATGCCATGTGAAAGCTTTTGGGGTATTATTTAATTCATACTATGGCCACTAAGTTTCTCAGTATTGAACATGTTCCAAAACACTATGTTCGCGCTCGATTTCGACTTAACTGCCATAGTATGAATTAAATAATACCCCAAAGGTTTTTTTCACATGGTATAAGTTTCATCACTGTTAAGAGTTTGGTTCAAAGCCTGACGATAACTCAGTAGCAGCCAGGAGTCTACATTTGTGCCCGGTTGATGGCAATAGACTCGCCCCCCATTACATGGGACTTAAACAAAACTAGCAAAATGTGGATATACTGGTACATCTCTGCCTAACCTTTTGGGGATTACAGGTGTGATGATATGTTATCAATAAATATTACCTTACCAGTTATAGTAATGATTTTAAATTTTAATTTCAATTTATAAAATAAAAAAACACATAATTCATATTCTAACACACCCGTGCGAAGCAGCGGCGGATCGCTAGTTAATAATAAAGAGAGTACCTACATACCTACCTACATGGGCATAATCTAACCTAACTTAACCTAACCTACATTTTACATTTTTGAATGTTCAAAAATACCATGTTTGCACTCGATTTCGACTTAGCTGCCATAGTAAGAATTCAATAATACCCCAAAAGCTTTCATATGGCATACGTTTCATTATTGTTCTGCCGTCGTACGAGAGAAGGGCACATCTATAATTTTGGTCAAACTGAGATATTTGGGATTAAATTTTTTATCATATTCTGTTTCAGTGTGGAAACAAATTGCTTAAAAGAAAAAAAATACTGATGATATATGCGTGATAATTCTACAAAAAATTGAGCAGATGTGTCTTTTTTTTCTGATTCTAAATATGTATGTAAGAATTTTTTTTTTTAATTTTATTTGTGCCCTTTATTCTTACGACGGCATTGTTGAGCATTTGGTCCAAAATGTCGCATGAACCAAACTCTTAACAGCGATGAAACTTATGCCATGTGAAAAAAAGCTTTGGGGTATTTATTTGTCATTGCTCCATTTATGATTCTTTTTACCTTTTGTGGGACAGTAATCTTATTGTCTTCACATATAAGAAAATTGTATGACTAATTTCAATTTTACTTTTTTGTACATTGTAAACCTCTTCAATACAAACATTTTGTAACCTCCTCAGACCAACAAAATAAGAAAGACGGAGCACGTCATACATCAAACGTGTAGCCACAAAACTATGCTCCTGCAAGTAAACACACAGGCTCACGCACACACCTACACAAAAACTATGCTCATCGCTCCTAGTACGTCACGAGTCGTCGTCTAGTAAACTTCAATAAAAAAAAATAGAATTATGTCTTCTTGTGTAGTGAAAACTTGTAAAAACAATAGCAAATCAAATAAAAAGTCTCACGGAATCACTTTTCACATGGAAGTACTTCAAATAACATCGTTTCTTAATTTAGTTAACTATGAATTTTAGGTTACTTGGAACAAAAACCTGAACGAATGAACGAACGAAAACAGTGACATTTAAAGTGCGAGGGTTGCCATAATATGATTTGAAATTTTCCCGTTCGATATGTTTTAGTTCGAGTAATTATATGCCTGTTTTTTTTATGTATTTAATATTTTATATTTCCAAGTAATATTGAAAATAAAAGTAAATGGATAGTAGCTATAAGAAATAGTCGGAATGATCCAGAATGGCTTCCATCGAAAACCAGCGTGGTTTGTTCCGATCATTTTGATAATAATGACCTTTATTCAACTAATCGTGGACTTCGCCGTGTGATCAAAACCGGATATCCTAAAAAGGAACATGAATTTAAAAAACAAAAATGAGATTTTATCAAAACAGTAATTAAACACGAGACTGTATTTTTTATTTTATTTTAGTTAGTTTCTCAGCTTAGACTAGCTAATTTAAATACTACTGTCCCAAATTTTATTTTTTCCCAAATTGCGGACGCTTTTTACGTGCTTTCTATAGTCAGTGATTTTGTTATCGTGGTCTTCTTGAATTTAATAAAGTTGATTGTAAATATAATTAAGTACCTATTTTATTTCAAAACAATTTACTTAATGACACATACCCACGACGATGTTATGATTTACGCTTCAACAACCTTATAACTTAATTTTTCTATAATTTACAAACCAATTTTTTTTTACATTCAATTGATACTTAATGGATAGTTCTAAGTGAAAGAGCGGAGCTCCTAACACAAGCAATTCTTGATTAAAAGGTAATCTCCAAATCATGTATGTAAATGCACTTTGTACTTAATTGTTATATTATTTTGCGATGTAAAAAAAAATGGTTTTGTTTCGGAATCCTTCCTAACGATTGAGGTACAATACCATACTCAACAATATCTTACTCGTACAATATTATCCTACCCAAAATATTATTCCCCAAATTATAGGGAAAAACTTTAACAAATGACAACCCTTTTTACACAAACATAGATAAAAAGGTGGCGTCATTTTTGATGTTCGTAATGCTCTGTCTTTCTATTTTGGTTGGTCTGAGGTAACCTCAAATAACTATATTGGCTTAGAAATAACGGAAATATCGGAAATAACGGGAATATTTTTAAAAGGATTAATATTATGACGGTACCTTGCCAATTAATTTATGAGAATATTATTTATTTATTTATTTATTTATTTATTTCCATACATACATCTATCTTTACAGTTTCCCCAATGCGATAGAGTAGTAAATTAACCAATCAATAAAAAATAATAACAATAAACATAAAACATTAATAACACTAAACTAAACTTAATAACACCTTTTAATACTTAAACAATAATCTCGATTCTCTATAGATAACATATGACGTATAAAGTCACTCTTGTGAATTCGCTCTGTGAACAAATGAACACATCGATCTTCTCGGCAACTAGATTTAGCGTGCGCAACGCTCTCGCAAGAGGGAAGTTCTCCAGCAATTTAGTGCGACTGCGCGGCATCATAAACAAGGCGGGCCGTCGTCGACGTTGCACGTACTTATCGGGAACCCTCAAGCCTATCCACTGTAATACCCCTGGATTATGTAGGATACCCCTAAATACCCTAAGAGTGTATGATGCCAGCGCTAGATCCCTCCTAGTTTCCAATTTGTTGTATCCCACCATGCCCAATACAAACAAGGTAGGATACATCAAAGGGTAGAAAGGGTACACCCCATACAGCCTGAAGTACATATATCGGGCGTATTTATTTTGCATGCGCTCCAACATGAGACCATATTTAGCCTCATGTGGAGCCCATATCGCCGAATTACACTCCAGCTGACTTCTTATAAGGGCGTCATACAATACCGATATGGTTTTCATGCTTGTGAATGATGCCGCTCTACGAAGTACAAAACCCAAACGTTTGTACGCCTTTTTGCAAACACTTTTTATATGTTCACGGAAACTTAATTGGGTGTCCATACGAACGCCAAGATCTCGCACTGTCTCCGCCCGTTTCAATGGCGCGTTGTCCACTTTGTAGCTATAATGGAGTGGTGCCCTAGCCCGACTGAACGTTAGAACCGAACACTTAGTGACATTGAATTGTAACTTGTTGTTTTGACTCCACTGAACTACGCGATCAATGTCTTGTTGCAGGCGGTGACAGTCATCCACGCTTTCGATAGCCAGGAGCAACTTAAGGTCGTCTGCGAATAGCAGACACTTGGCATGTTTTACTACATCCGGCAGGTCATTTATCATGATAATGAATTCTAAAGGCCCCAAATTGCTGCCCTGGCTCACTCCCGACCTCGTAAAATAAGACTCAGACCGGTATCCACTGTATTCAACGTACTGTTTCCTGTCCCTCATATAGCTCACAAAAAGTTGGAGCAACTTGGGTGTGCAGCCCACCTTAGCCAACTTTGATAATAAGACATCATTATCCACCAGGTCAAATGCTTTCTTAAAATCAAAGTAGGCGGCATCTACCTGCACCCCGGAGTCAATATGAGGAACCAAGTACGTCATAGCATTCAGTAGATTGCTGGTCGTACTACGCTCCGGTCGGAAGCCATGCTGTGCATCTGATAGTTGTGATGCAACTTGCTCTTGGACGTCACGCTGAATGGCCGACTCAAACACCTTCGCTGGTGTTGACAGAATCGCCACAGGTCTAAAATCCTCAAACGTTGTACCATTCCCGCCCTTTGGTATAGGAATTACGCGGGTGATCTTCCATTGTTCTGGAAAATACGATGCGTCCAAACACAAGTTAAATATACGCACGAGTGGTTCCGCCAGTACCGATCGACAATCTCGCACGACAAACACTGGAATACCATCCGGACCTGCTGACCGATTATGTATAACACGGAGGGGTATCTATCCTCTCTCGTGTGTGATCAGTCTCCGGTGTAATTCTTCGTTGATGGTAGATATAGGTAGTTGGTTTTCAATGACACACAACACTTAACTCAAACTCATAGCGTTTATTTCAATTAGAACATTTACAGGCACTTTTGGATTATCACTTATTAAGGAGTCCTTCAGTTTGAGTTAGTTGGTGAAGCTAGTCGCCCATTCCAAAACGAAGTAGGTTCCTTACGGAGAAGAACGGGCAAGAAACTCCGTGGACACTCTTTTAAATCAATATCATTCTGTTACAGAGTTTACTTGTTCGACAATTACAAATAATTACAATTTCATTTCGACTACCCACGCATAGATAAAAGTACCCACACACGCTATATCCCGCCATTGTGTGTGTCTCTTCTCTCCGCGTGGGTGGACATGCCGCGTGTATCAATACAAAATCTTATTACTTAGTTAGTTCAATAAAACTTACAAACAATGCTAAAATGCTTATCAGTTAATTCTTTTATAATTAAACAATGCTAATATTCATAGAATACAAAGGTAATTCGGAATTAAACTTAAATCAGAAGCTTCATTACTTTCTAAGACATCATTATTACTATTTGACAACCCGGAAGTGGTTATCAAATAGTTCAAGGAATTTTAATGAAACAACAGGTATTCATTAGTATATTGCTGTGTAAAATAATCTAATTACTTTATAGTTTGTTTCTTATTATTGAAACTTATTTCTTTCTCGTATTAAATTATAACATTCAGTTATTGATCATAATATTCACAATCCGCGCCATCTTATTCACATTAGGTAGCGCTATATCATAAACAAATTTACTCTGTCAAATGACCAATTGCTAATATGATTAAAAACCTAAAGACTATAAAATAAATATTCCCTTTTAATTTTAACTATAGATTTAACTAAAACATCGAATTTAGTTTAATCAATTACTCCAGCTTCGCAAGTTCGATTTTACAATTTGGGCAATAGATGGCGTTTCGACATCAAAAGATTCAATATCGTTCACAGATGCATGCAAATGGTTTTTACAGTACATCAGTTACCCAAATAGTTACGCATAAGATTATGTTTTGATGTTTTCAAACGCTCTTGCGGCGACATATATGTAAGAAAAAAATTAAATCTTTTTAAGAAAATAAGTGACAGACATAATTTTAATACTAGAAATAAAGATAAAATAGATCAACCATTTTTCAGATTAGTTAAAGTACAAACATCTTTTATGGGGTACTGCGTTAAATGCTATAACAAAATACCTTGTGATATATTGCAATTAAATGAAAGAAAATTTAAAACTCATATAAAAAGTACTCTTTGTAAACAAGCTTATTACAAATTAGAGGATTTTATCCAAGATAAGAATGTTTGGAAACATGCTGGTCTTGCACCATAAGACAATTTAGAGTCTGGACAAAATCAAACTGGTTGCTAATTTAGTTGTATATTTTATTATTTGTATGTCATAGATTATTACACTCTGTGATTGCTTAAACTCACGCACTGACTTATTAGTATTACTTGTAAAAATGTTAGGAATATTGTAATATCGTATACTTTTACAATGTTTGTAAATATGTGAGCACCATGTATCACATAACTAATTTATTTGTCATTGCTCCATTTATAATTCTTTTTACCTTTTGTAAGACAGTAATCTTATTGTAGGTGCATCGTCTTCACATATAATTATATAATTCATGTATACAAAATGTTGTAAAACATTTTTAAAAAGAGTAACGGTGGAGTTTCTTGCCCTTTCTTCTCCATACGAAAGCTACCTTTTGGAATGGGCAACTAGAATCAATTCTATTTCTTTGTTTTTCATTGACGTTCAAAAGTGCCTTTTATATGCCTATTTGAAATAACTTATTTGACCTTGACTTTGACTTTGACTTTTGTCGCACTTTTGTTGATAAAGGTGCCTATCGGAGCGACCGAAAAAAAATTTTCAATGTTCAAATCTGACAATATAATGAAAATAATAAATTCATGTACTTTTAAGTAGGTATATGCTTATCCAAGACTTACACATATTTTCATTTTACATCAGTTGTCACTGCCGCGAAGACAGAGCCAGGACGAGCACGGACGACACCGATCTGAGACATTGAGTGTGTAAAACAGGCGGAGCGAGAGCAGGTCGCATTGCTAGGCGGACCGCATCCGCCATCGGCAGCTAATCGGCGCGCACGGGGAATGCTGATCAGCGCGGCACTGTTGTTCGAGCATTAGCATCGCTGATTGCCTCGCGAGAACACCGCGCAGGCGCCGTCAGAAGGTGCACTCAGTACGCGTGCACTGTGAACCAAGCCAAACTGTAGCTAATACATCTGCACCCTGTGATTAGTAGTGAAGAATATTCCGTGTCTCTGTCTCGAGACGACTGAGTCCATGAGCGCGGGTGTCGCGAGTGAGCGCGACTGGAGCTTCTGGCGCTCGTGTTGTGCTCGTCTACTCGTGATTCTCGTCACGCCGCAAATTATCGCGCCACACGCTCGCGCCGCGTCTTATTTACTTTAGAAGAATTTACGGACGCAACGTCGCTGTGTTCAACCCCATTTTAAGATAATTACTCTTTTATGAATCTACGATGTTCTGACTTGAAAACCAATCAGGTTATCTGATTCTGTAAGATAACACTTTTTGTAATATTCATTTAACAAACAAGGCGGATTAAAATTAGTGGTATTTTTTTTTGTGAAAACTTATTTAGGCTAGTTGAGCGGTTTTTGGTAGGGTATAAACGATTCGCGTCACCACCATCGCTCGCGCTCATGCCGCAGTGCTGTACTATATGTATACATTTTTGGGAAATTAAAACGATTTTAGGTAAAAAAAAATTTTATTAACAAAATTTAAGAGTAAGTTTAATTATTTATATAAATGTTTTTAACAAAATTATAATTATGACACATATCCTAAGTCGATATTAAAGAGCGCACGCTTGTCGTCCGAAAGAGAGCGCGCGCCGATTTGCACGGGCTTATATAGGGCTGGTCACTCGTAGCTCCCTCTGGTCTGAAGTTGCAGCTAACACGGCTTCTCCTGACTGAGCAGCGTCCTCGATGCTCTTTGTATGCGGTTTTTGCTCTGGCTCTGAAGCAGTCTCAACAACCGAGTCTTAATAACCTGGGGAGGTAAACACATACATATTAGCTCTAACATGCATCATGTTCATCAATAATTTTATACTTGGATAAGCCAAGATGTCACTATGCGCTTTTATACTTTTCAACACAAGTTAATGAGCGATACCCACACAAGGCCTTATACGCTGCATGATACTACTCCAATGCCACACAAGGTTTTTTCTTGAAATGAATAAGACACAATCTCGATGCCACACAAGGCCTTACACGAGGTAAATTGGACTTTATTTCGATGCCGCACAAAGCCTTACACGAAAACAACACAATGCAATGCCTTATGCCGAAGCCATCCAGGTCTTACATGTACATTACAGCACAAACATACTTGTCTGTTTCCAGTCAACTCAACGCCACACAAGGCCTTAAAATAATTTTATCCAGATCACCCTGATATCCACTTAACGTATGTAAGTAGGCAAGATAGAAAATAAGTACCTACAGCGCCATAGCGAACATCTTCTAAACATAGATATTCATATAAGAAACTGAAACTTTATGATAAGCAAAATAAAAATGAGCAATCTTACATTCGAAAAAAGTTGCACAGGTCTCGGGGGTCCACTCGCCTTGCCACGGCACGCATTTATAATGCGATATGGACCCCTGATGCCACTGTCAAGTTTATTAGCAGTTTGAGATGATTTAATTACAAAAACCAGATCGTTCACAGCGAAGGCTCTAGGAGTATTTCTGCTTCTATTTACACGTGCATCTTGGTTAGCCTGATTTTGAGCCAAAAGTTCCTCAAGCCTCTTTGTCGTCTCATTTCAAGCCAAGCTTCGCGATTTGGTGTGGAACCGTCTACAGTTATATCTCCGAGGAGAGCATTTATAGCAGGGGTAGTCGTGTCACTGTGGCGGTACCTACATCGCCACATATGAACTACGCATCAAAAAGACCCGACGTTCAAGAACACCTGGAAAATGCCTAATGGCAGTTTGCAAGCAACCAAGAGTGACGTCCTGCTGGGGGAAACGAACCGAGTCGGAGTGAGGACACCCCCGTTCAACCCTAGTGACCCTGAGTTATTGTTCGCTCAACTTGAGGAACAATTCATTCAGTCCAACATAACTGCGGACGCGACGAAGTTCTACTTCGTCCTGGCACAGCTGGAACCGCAACACTCAGCAGAGGTCCGAGACCTGGTAGTGAACCCGCCGAACACTAACAAGTACGAGACGTTGAAGACAGAATTGAAGCGCCGATTATCAGCATCTCAAGAACGCAAAATAAAACAGCTGCTGATGCACGAAGAAATAGGAGACAGAAAACCCACTCAATTCCTTCGGCACCTGCAACACCTGGAGGCTAGTGAGTTCCAAGATTCATATCTCAGGATATGAATCTTGGAACGGCCTCAGGGCCGTCAAAGCAATTCACGAAAATCATTTTAAGGATGATTACCTAGATAGTGTTCATTCAATAGATAGTGCACGTCAGCTGATCAAAGATGTTTCCATGATGCACTCCGCTGATAGATTCTCTATCAGGAGGTGGGTGACTAATTCACCCGAACTTCGAAAAGCGTTATCAGCTGTCGTGCCCGGTGCTGTAAATTTTGATAAGTCTCCATACAATGGTCAAAGAACTTTAGGTATGATATGGATGAGTCAGACAAGTTAGCGTTAGACCTATCGTTTAAGAAAGTGACGCCTGACGTAGTTGATGGTAGACTTGACGGAGATTCATATATACTCTCGAAAAACATTACCCTCGTTCTGGGGCAGTCGGGTAAAAATATAAGTAAACCGCAGGCGAGATTCGATCCTGCCTAGCCATATTTTACACCTACCAAAGCACATTAACTAACCACTTAGCTAATATGCCATAATACTATGTTGGTTGAAATAATAAATGATTATGGACTTATGAACGCTACTGTACACACACGCGGCAGCTGCGCACCACCTGCAGCCGCGAGTGAACGTGCCCACAGGTCCACAGACTTCACGGGCAAACTGTTTGACTTCCTCTTTAAACCACTTACCATAAATCCATATGCAAAGTTTAATCAAACAGATCTCTTATTTAGTTTTAATTGGATTTCACAAAGCTTCGGTGAATTCCAGACGTTGAACTTTTGTCAGTGTCGCTACTAGCTACGAGTTACGAACCACCTACGCGCACGGCGTAGCACCGCATAGCACCGCGCTACGACGCCTACACACTGTGCACTACAGACTCACCCATTATATAAAAGTGAATGAAACTTGTTTCATTGATAATGGCGAGTCATTTTTATTAGTTTAAGTTAGTTAGTTAATCAATTTCGGCTAGCAAAGTTCAGTGTCAAAAATGACTTGTAACTACATCATTTTGTTTGTATTCATTATGTTTAGGGTCAGCGAAGACAGAGCGGCAACTGCTCGACCATGCTCGAGTGCGATCCTTTTGAGTTATTTGGTGCTCGAACATGCTCGGGCGTACCCATTAAAGCTGCGAGGAGTTCCTAACACATAACGCTGATTTTTGATGAAGTGTTTTTGGATAAAAATCAACAGCAAAAGTTATTTATTTATTTATTTATAAATACTTTATTGTACACCAGAAAATACATAGCGAAAATAAATATATACAATGGGCGGCCTTATCGCTTTCTGCGATCTCTTCCAGGCAGCCTTAGAATGTACAGTGATTGCGTGGACATAAAAAATGGGGTTGTCCTTGGTGCAAAATAATAAGTAGGTACTTAAACTTACCAATAGATACAGTATGAGCATTCCGACGAAGGCGAATTGGTAACCACTTGAGCTTCACACGAAATTCGGAAACATGGTCATATTTGCGCAAACCAAATATGAACCTTATACAAACATTTTGAAGCCGCTCAAGTTTATCGAGCTGGTTTTGAGCAAGGTCAAGATAGCTGGCATCAGCATAATCAAAGATGGGTAGAAGAAGTGATTGTGCATCGCAATCTTAGTGGCAGTCGATAGAAAATTGCGGAGCCTCTTCAAAGATGCAGCGGATGCAAATAGCTTGCGGCTAACTTCCTGTAGCTGGGCAGTCCAAGAGAAGTTCTTGTCAATGAATATCCCCAAGTTTTTAACTTTTTCGCTGAAGGGAATAACAGAGTTGTCAAAAAAAACTTGGGGAAGAGTGGTCCAATCAATCCTTGAGACCATCCTAGAACTGCCAACCACAACAACCTGCGTCTTTATGGGGTTGACCATAAGTCCAAACCTCTTGCTCCAGTCGCATATACGGGCTAGATCGCGATTAATCACTAAGCCTAGGAAAGGTTACCAAGTGGAGCTCACGAGTAAATTTGTAAATCATCTGCATAAAGATGGTAGGAAGAAATTAGTTCGTCGGAGATTGAGTTAATAAACACTGCGAAAAGTAAAGGGGATAGAACGCCACCCTGAAGTACACCGGCAGAAGTATTACTCCAGGAAGACAAGGTCGCGCCGATGCAGATACGTTGCCGGCGACCAAACAGGTTAGTACGAAACCAATCAATTACCGATGGAGATATATTAAGAGAGCATAGAATGCCAAGCAGAACATCGAAATCTACAGTATTAAAAGCATTACTGAAATCTAGCAAAGCTAAGACCGTTAGATTACCATTTTCCATGGCTGACCTTATATCATCCGTAATATTCAGAAGAGCTGTGGTGGTGCTATGACCAGGACGGAAGCAAGACTGGAAAGGATTGAGGAGATTATTTTTAGAGAGGAAAGTGTTTATTTGATCGTGGATTAATCGTTCAAGGACTTTGGATAGGAAAGGTAAGACGGATATTGGACGATATTCAGAAAACGATGAGGGATTACACTTTTTAGGTAACGGAATTATTTGGGCATCTTTCCATGAACATGGAAAGACACCACTAGATGCAGAAAAATTTAGGATATGACAAATGACGGGAAGGATTACATCCAGTACAGGGACTTACATATTACGGCTGATACAGTCACTTCCTACCGCATTGGAAGTAATCGATAGTATACTATTCTTAACATCACATGCGGAGAATTGACCAAAAACAAATGGAGAGTAACTGGGAGTCGGAAGTGAAGTAAGATAATTCAGTGTATTACATTTTGTTGTCCTATCAAAATCGGACGAAGCAGTAAAATGATTATTCATTGCATCAATGTCTAAATCTTTTGGAATTGACTCTTGTCGGGTTTTACCGACCCCCAGTGACCTAAGAAATTTCCAAACTTTGGATGCGTCCCCACTTTGGACAGAAGTTTGAATGTGTTGGCGATTAGCATTCCTACACACCTTATTGCAGTGAGTACGCATTGAGACATATCTTTCCCTGTTAGCGTCATTAGGTCTGCGCTTAAACTTCGACTTTGCCGTCACTTTTTTGTGCATTATTGTTTTAATCTCATCTGTGAGCCACGGCGCCGGCATATGTCTAACCTTAACCGCTCGAACAGGTGCGTGATGGTCATAAAGCTCTATAAGCTTAGCCGCTAAAATATGAACTTGCTCATCCACAGATGTAGAGGCAAATAGAGCAGAGTTAGCTTTACTTAAATATTCAGCCCAGTACGAAGAGATGCGGTGCATGCTTCACTTGGTTCACCTAATCAAAACAGATTTGCTGACTTGAATGACGCAGTCCCCTATGTTACAAACTAATGGAATATGTGCAGATCCCCGGGGAGCGCGCGTGTATCTATTGCTGCTGAGACTAGACACACGAGAGTGTGCCAGTAGCCACTGTACGAGACGCTATGCGCTACAATATGTGTAGCGCCCGGGGCGCGCGCGTGTATCTGTTGCTGCTGAGACTAGACACACGAGCGTGTGCCAGTAGCCACTGTACGAGACGCCATGCGCTACAATATGTGTAGCGCCCGGGGCGCGCGCGTGTATCTGTTGCTGCTGAGACTAGACACACGAGCGTGTGCCAGTAGCCACTGTACGAGACGCCATGCGCTACAATATGTGTAGCGCCCGGGGCGCGCGCGTGTATCTGTTGCTGCTGAGACTAGACACACGAGAGTGTGCCAGTAGCCACTGTACGAGACGCTATGCGCTACAATATGTGTAGCGCCCGGGGCGCGCGCGTGTATCTGTTGCTGCTGAGACTAGACACACGAGCGTGTGCCAGTAGCCACTGTACGAGACGCCATGCGCTACAATATGTGTAGCGCCCGGGGCGCGCGCGTGTATCTGTTGCTGCTGCGACTAGACACACGAGCGTGTGCCAGTAGCCACTGTATGAGACGTCATGTGCTACAATGTGCAGCGCTCGGCGGGCGCGCGTGTATCTGTTGCTGCTGAGACTAGACACACGAGCGTGTGCCAGTAGCCACTCTATGAGACGCCATGTGCTACAATGTGCAGCGCTCGGCGGGCGCGCGGGTATCTGTTGCTGCTGAGACTAGACACGAGTGTGTGCCAGTAGTCACTGTATGAGACGCCATGTGCTACAATGTGCAGCGCTCGGCGGGCGCGCGTGTATCTGTTGCTGCTGAGACTAGACACACGAGCGTGTGCCAGTAGCCACTGTACGAGACGCCATGCGCTACAATATGTGTAGCGCCCGGGGCGCGCGCGTGTATCTGTTGCTGCTGCGACTAGACACACGAGCGTGTGCCAGTAGCCACTGTATGAGACGTCATGTGCTACAATGTGCAGCGCTCGGCGGGCGCGCGTGTATCTGTTGCTGCTGAGACTAGACACACGAGCGTGTGCCAGTAGCCACTCTATGAGACGCCATGTGCTACAATGTGCAGCGCTCGGCGGGCGCGCGGGTATCTGTTGCTGCTGAGACTAGACACGAGTGTGTGCCAGTAGCCACTGTATGAGACGCCATGTGCTACAATGTGCAGCGCCCGGGGGGCGCGCGTATATCTGTTGCTGTTGAGACTAGACACGAGTGTGTGCCAGTAGTCACTTTACCAGATGCCATCGCCATGTGCTACAATAAAACTCCGCACTTTTATAAAAATATTTAATATCTGTTGGTATCACGTTGGGCTATGTACAAATGTCTCCACTCGATGTAAATGTAGATAACATTCGATCACTACAGAGCGCACTGAGGTCGCCTGCTCGCAACACTCACCTTCCACACTATGTACAACACACTCGTACAAACAATACTTTATTAGAATTTGTAAACAGTACTTAGCAAAACTTTCGTTGTTCTTTCTAATTTAGATACAAAATAATTCGTACATACAGACGTATTTTATTCATATATGTTTGTCAACGTTAGGCGAGAATTTTCCAGCAAGTATTTACATCGTTTCATTTTATACGTTTCAAATACTTATGTATTTTGAAGCTTACTTACAACAAGTAGGACATGTACCTACAGTTGTAGGTTACGAGAGTACCTGGACAAAAGAGAGTTTTGTAATAAGTTGTTCATCATTGAGATACTATGTAGATATGGCAGCACTGTACATCACATTCACTATACATCACCATGTCGATATAATTACATGTCACAATCACTAGTCACACAGCAACACGTGCACGATAACGCATTAACTGAGCGCGTGCAGCAGCAAGAGCCACAGCGCAGCGGCGGTGCATGCAGGCGCTGCCAGTAATCGCGCGCGCGACGACAGCGCGCTTGCGTGGCACGCCGCCTCGTCCGCCTCCAGTGCCAGCAGCGCCACACCACCCCCCTCCCCGTGGCACGCGCTGCGCCGAGCCGCACCGCGCGCCTCCGCCGACCAGCCGCCCACCTCCGCCGTCCAGCGCCGCAGCCACGCGCCTACCCACGACACCGAGCAGCCGCAGCGCAGCGGGTTGCCCGACACCACCAGCCCGCCTGCCGGGATCAGAAAACTACAGTTACCGAATTGACCACACCACACAATATGCGCAACACTTTCCACGAGTAGTACTTACCAGAGAGCAGCTTAGTTGCAAGACGATTCCACCCGGTGAGGTTGGGGTAGAGCGTGGTGGGGGCGAAGCTGACGAGCTGGTTGTCGGAGATGTCGAGCGCGAGGTGCGGCACACGCGCCATCGGCCGCAGTAGGCCAGCGGGCAGTGCGCGTACGCCCGTGCCCGACACGCGCAGCGCAAGCGCACGCTGCCGGCCCAACCCGGAGAACGCCACGGACGACATGCGACGCAGCGCAGCGCCGCGCACGGACAGCTCGCGCAGCTTGGGTGCGCGTAGCCCGCTTAGCTGCGAATCCAGCACACTTTCCCGCACGTATACCTCGAGCGTCTCCAAGCCGGGAGTGCACGCTACTATATCAGCCAGTGACACTTCCACTCGACCATTAAACGCGAGTGACTCGAGACCGAGTGAACGTAGAGACACTAGCGGTCGAAATGCACGCGGCTCTATGGCTTCCATTTGCCGGAGGTGGTACATGCGCAAATGGAGCAGACGACCCAAACCCTCGAAGGAACCATGTGCGACGCGGACGATAGGGTTGTGCGAGACATCAAGCGAGTAGAGGCGCGGGGTGGCGGCCCACATCGCCGGCTGCAGCGATGTGAACCTGTTGCGTGCCACGTCCAGCACGCGCAGGTTGGACAGCCCCCGCACGTCGAACTCGCGGTATGACGCGATCTGATTGCCACTTAGATCCAATTCGGTCAGATTGACGAGTGGCAAGTGCGGCACCACCTTCAGACCTGCACTAGCCAGCGCTAGGCGGCGCAGGCGCGGCAGGTTGTGGAACAACTCCTTGAAGTTGGACTTGATGAGGTTGTGTGACAGGTCAAGGCACCACAGCCGCGCCAGGCCGACAAACGTGTTGGCGGACAGCACAGTGAGCACGTTGCGTGCCAGACTGAGCTCGTGCAGAAAGGCGATGGCGTGGAACATAGCGGCGTCCAGATACTCCAGACGGTTGTGCGCCAGTTCTAGGCGCCGCAGCGTGAAGCCCACCTGCGCCAGCGCGCTGCTCGGGAACAAGGCGAGTTGGTTGGCGCCAAGGTCCAGGTGCTCCAGCACCGTGTTCTTGAAGGCGTCACGCGGAAGCGCGCGCAGCTCGTTGGCGGAAAGGCGCAGGTGCCGCAGCCACCGCATGTTGCTGAACTGCTCCACTGAAAGCTGCGCCAGCCTGTTGTGCGACAGGTCGAGGATCTGCAGCGCCGACACCTCACCGAATGCTCTTCGCCTCACAGCACTGATGTTATTGTGATGCAAAATTAATATCTCAAGGTGTGGCAGTGCACCAAAAGCGAAGTTATCAATCTGCGTGAGATGGTTATACGACAGAACGATTTGGCGAAGTGACGGTCCCAAAGAATCGAAGAAAGCTTTCGATAAGCTTTTGAGTAAATTATGTGACAGGTCCAGAATATTTATGAGGACCGACGGGCCGCCGCCAATTAGTGACGATATTTTATTATAACTGACGTTCACTAACAGATTAGTTTCCTCACTCGAAACTTTTTCGAAATGTTCCGCAGAGAACTCGACTAGGTGGTTGTCTCGCAAGTCGATCACTTGTAGCTTGGGCAATCGACTGAACGCTCGCTCCGCGATGAACTCGACCGCGTTCCCCGCCAAGTTCAAATAAACTAAATTTAGTAAATTTGCAAAACTTTGTTTGCTAACATTGTGGAGGCGATTGTATGATAGATCGACGCTTTGCAACTCTTTTAAATCTACGAGAAATTCACTGTTTATCTTACTTATGTAATTGTACGACAGTCTCAGTTCTTTAAGTCTACACGAACAGTTCGTTCCGGGCACTTCACTTGGAAATTCAATTATTTTATTAAAATCTAAATTGAGATATTCCAACGACGGAAAATTTTGTATATTTTCACTGGAAACGTAATGAATGTTATTGTTGTCTAAACTGAGCCAGGAGAGCGAATGACTTGGCGCGGCGAGCGGGAACTCTCCGCTGAACAGCGTGGACGAGAGCTCTAGCACCTGCAGCGCTGACAGGTTGGCGAAAGTGGCGGCATGCACGTGGTACAGCCCGTTGAAGCTCAGCACCAGTTCACGCAACGGTAGCGTCGCGGGAAATGCGTCACCCGCCAGCTGCGCCAGGCGGTTGCCCTTCAGGTTGAGTGTGGCCAGCGCCTCCGACCACACTCCGAACGATTCGGAGCTCACCCACGCGATCTGGTTGTAACCCAAGTCCAGGTAGGCCAGGGTCGCCGGCGCCAGTCCGCGCAGGCCCGTGGGTAGTGCTGTGAGGAAGTTGCCGGCCAGGGACAGCGAATGCAGGTGAGGTGGCAGGTCCTCCACCTCCTGCAGGCGATTGTACGCAAGCGACAGATGTCGCAGCCTCGCTAGCTGCACCACGCTTGCTGGTAGCGCCCCCAGCTCATTGTGATCGAGGTCCAGCCGCTCCAGGTCTCGTCTGAGCGCGTACACTGTCGCGTCTGACACGTGGCTCACTCTGTTGTACGCTATCGACAACTTTTCGAGTCGAGCTGTGTCTAGCACGAAAGACGGCACTGAAGTAAACTCGTTAAAGTCCAGCATGAGCTGCTTCAGTTGCAACCTTTGCTGGAACTCCAGCTCGAACAAATTGTCCAGCTCGTTATGGCTGAGGTCCAAGGAATCGATTTTAGAGTGTTCACTGCGGCAGGTGCGGTTGTGTGTCGGGTGCAGCATGTTATTCCTGAGGTGCAGATGTCTCAGGCGTGGCAAGTGTACCAGTGCCGCGCACGGCAGCTGCTGCAGCAGGTTGTCGGATAAGCGCAGAAGTGCCAGCGCCGGTGGCAGAGAGCCCCCCGCCACCACGTGGAGCCGGTTGCCGTCTAGATCGAGCTGCGCCAGCATCCGCAGCGAGGACAGCGCGCCCCCGCCTACCGCACACAGGTGGTTGTTACTGAGGGACAGACTGCTGAGCGAGTCCGCCAGGGAGCCCCAGTCAATGTGCGGCTCCAAGTCACTGATGTAGTTGCTGAAACAGTACCAAGAAATTATTAATATATTGAAACAACGAAGCAACGATCCAAATTATTCTTTGTTTCTCACTTACTTTTGCAAATTCAGCCAATTCAATACTTTCAGCTCGCGGAGAGATTCCAAAGGAACTTCAGTGAACTCGTTAAATCCTAGATCTAGGGACGCTAGCGTCGATACCATGGACCTGGAAAGAGACGGCGCGTTCATTACGAGCAGGTGCAAGTACTAGAGAGCACAGACTGTGAGTGAGTACGTACTGCAGCGCCTGGGACTCGATGTGGTGCAGGCGCGACGCCACCAGCACCAGCGTGCGCAGTGCGCGCCCGTCTAGCGCCGCTTCGCCCAGCGCGCACAACCGCGCGCCCGCCACCGACACGTGCGCCACACCCGGCGCGGTGTCGGGGAACCGGTGGAAAGGCACGTCGCTACAGGCCTGCTGGTCGCGCCGGCACACGCAAAGCGGGGCGTGTGCGCACGGCCGCGCGGGCGCGACCACCGGCCGCGCCATCCACACTAGCAGCGCCGCCGCCACGCGCAGCAACCGCGCCGCGCCCCCGCGCATCACTCCCGCCGACACCGGCCGCGCGCCACCTCACATGCTACACCGTATAATAAAATATCACATTGCTAATCAGTGCCCTTGCCTTAGTGGCATTATTTTTACAAGTGTTGGTACTCTTTTCTGTCTTGTATAACACCAAAATCATAAGTTCGAAAAATATTTGACCGAATTTAATTTCATCTAAAACTTTTCAACTATTATCGTTTCGTTTTTTTTTACTTCATCGAAGTCACGTCTACTATTCTATCAGTTGACCTATTATCAATTCGATTTTTCCCTTACTCCGACATTCCATTTGGTCGAAAAACTTTTTACCGAAGTTACACTTAGCCGAAATAACATTTGTTCGAAATAATATGTTCCATATTTTCATTTTACCAAATGCCTAAAAAGTTTTTGCACGCTATTTCATCTCTATTTTTTCTAATGCAGTAAGGAGCATGCAAACAAGGATGCTTGCTTCAAGCATGCAGCATACAAGCAGGCATGCAGCATGCACGCAAGCATGCAGCGTGCAAACAAGCTTGCAACTTGCAAGCAGGCATGCAACATGCAGCAAGAATTGTTTCTGTCACGGCTCCGGCGCTGCAGGGTTTGGGCGGCCCAACGCGAGCTAATCGTAGCAGATGGTTTTCACGCTCACCACCTGCTCCTCACCTCGCAGGCCGCCCCACCCCTCCGTGCCTACGCGGGCTTAAATTACACTCTAGCGGTAGGGCAGACAAGACTGCGTGAAGTCGGTTTTGCAGCGATTCATTTCCGTCACTACAATAATTGACTTTTTATGACACTATTTTAATTTAATATTGAAAATGCTACCAAGTAATCGGCTATATATTTGTGACCAAATAATATTCCGTAAAATATTGTTTCGGTGTGGCGAAAATATGGCAAATAAATCATTTGGCAAATGAAAAAAGTTCAAAAGAGGCTTCGGCCAAAAAGTTATTCTGTAAATCGGCGAAACACAGTTCGGTAAAATAATACCTATGACACATGATACTTCGATGATCTAAAAATATGTCAAATAATGCGTATAGCAAAAAAGACGTCGGTAAATAGTTTTCCGCAAAATGAAACTCGAACAAAAAAAAAATCAGAAAAGTGATCGGTTTCCATTGTACACACGGCTACACATCAAGCTATACATTTCCAGTATAAGCTGACCTCGCATTGCACGGAAATCCTATAAAATACGAGACCAGCATAAACTGGAAATGTATAGCTTGATGTGTAGCCATGTGTACATAACTTACCTTTAAACTCAGACCAACAAAAAAAGAAAGACGGAGCACTGAGAACATCAAAAGTGAAGCCACCTTCTTATCTATGTGTGTGTAAAAAGGGTTGTCATTTGTTAAAGTTTTTCTCTATAATTTGGGGAATAATATTGTATGGGTAGGATAATATTGTACGAGTAAGATATTGTTGAGTATGGTATTATAACTCAATTGTTAAGAAGGACTTCTATTCCGAAAAAAATCAAAATCAAAAGTCATTTATTCAAACTAGGCTGAGAATCAGCACTTTTCGAACGTCAAAATTACATAAGACAGTCCCCCAAAACGCCCACCTTTCACCACTTCCTAGTGCTTTAGCTGGGAAAAAGAAGTGGCGCAACAAACTCCCCAGCAGCACAGCTGTCTGTTCAGTTAGAAACAATTGATTCTATAAAAAAGTATGCAAAATCATTTACATTACGTAACATAAAATATAAAAGAATTATTAGCCATATGTCAGCTAGCACACGCCAATATACCACCCAAAAAAATAAATAAAACGAGAACTATAACAAAACAAAACATTTTTACATCGCTATTTCGTATAGCTACTATCCATTTACTTTTAGATTAAGTCATCATCTGCCTAGCCTTTTCCCAACCATGTTGGGGTCGGCTTCCAGTCCAACCGGATGCAGCTGGATACCAGTATTTTACATGGAGCGACTGCCTATCTGACCTCCACAACCCAGTAACCGGGTAATACGATACCCCTTGGCAAGACTGGTTGTCAGACTTTCGGGCTTCTGGCGACCCGTAACGACTGTCAAAGATCCACAAATGACAGCCGGGACCAACGCTTTAACGTGCTTTCCGAGGCACGGAGGAGTCTCGATATGTAAAGATGGTCACCCATCCACGGACCAACCCCGGCAAGCGTAGCTTAACCTGATGAATCGATCCATGCGGCTGTTATTACTTAGCCACGAGCTACTTACTTGAGCTTACTTTTAGATTAAGTATTACTTATACATATACAACATGTCCCAAAATTCAACGATAAGCTGGCACCAGAGGATGGACCTACTAATGACTACCCGAGAAAAAAAAAGAAAAAAAAAATACCTCTACTTTTTTTTAAACAACAAAAATCTATTTTGGGCTCATAGTAGAAGTGATTACTATTAACAACAACTTATGAAATTGGTTCTTGATTAGAAAAAGTGTCATTTTTTTTTTTTGTGGCTAGTTTTCCTAAAGTATTATACCATTTTAAAATCTAGGTTAGTTGCGCTAATTTTTTAAAAAACTTACCATAGTAGTGTCCATATTTTTTTTTACACTACGATGAGTTAAAGTGTACTGAACGTTAAAATCTTTCAAAATTTTAGGGAAATAATTTTTTTTGGTTGTTTTTTTGTATAAAACTACGAAAATTCTGTAATTTTCAAAGATTATGGTGAATAGTAGTACTACTTAGGTTGCCGATACAAACAAAAAAAACTGAAATATTTGAAAAATTGTGGTCATGGTAGTTAAAAGTGTCATAAGGGGTATACATTTTCGAAGAATTTCCATTTTTTTAAGTAATTTAAAAAAAAGTAGAGGTATTTTTTTTTTCTTTTTTTTTCTCGAGTAGTCATTAGTAGGTCCATCCTCTGGTGCCGGCTTATCGTTGAATTTTGGGACATGTTGTATATATATATCTATTAAGTATAGTATACTGTATCTATTGGTAAGTTTAAGTACCTACTTATTATTTTGCACCAATGACAACTCCATTTTTTATGTCCACGCAATCACTGTCCATTCTAAGGTTGCCTGGAAGAGATCGCAGAAAGCGATAAGGCCGCCCATTGTATGTTTTGTAGTGTTAAATATATTTATTTTCGCTATGTATTTTCTGGTGTACAATGGACATCTCAAATGTAAATACATAAAAAAAGAAAACAGGAATATAATTACTCGAAATAAGAAATCATAATTTAAATCGGTTTAATCGAATGTGAAAATTTGAAATCACATTATGGCAACCCTCACACGTTATGTCACTGCTTTCATTCAATCATTCGTTGAAGTTTTTTTTTTCCAAGTGCATGCGTGTTTTTTTTTGTTTTTTGTCCTAAAATTCATATAACATTATAGTAAAAAACTATGTTATTTCAACTACGTACAAGTGAAAAGTGATTCCGTGAGACTTTTTATGTGATTTGCTATTGTTTTTACAAGTTTTTACTACACAAGAAGGCATAAATCTATTTTTTCTCAAACATGCTTGGAAATTCGAGCATTATTTTGACAACCTTCTTCGAGATAAATCAAAATTGCTGTACTGGTAAAAAACAAGTGACGATGCGGCCAGCAAAGTTACTATGAAAATTCATATCTGGCGTGTTTAGCGGCCAAATAAATTACTATGAAAACTCATACCTGTCGTGTTATTTAAAAATGGAACGAACTTTTTACTTCGTCACACGGCAACCAAGGAGGTAACTTATCAAAGATTTTATTTAAATTTCGAATTGGTTTGCAAATAGAACAAAGAAGAAACAAATTAACATATTGGCGCATGAAAAATGATAGTTATTCGTCATTGATTCTGGAATTTCTATTTAATTTACTCAGTTTGAATTTCCGCGCGTTGTTTGAGATAAGTACTATACAAGCCTTGGTCGCAATTAGGAATTGATCCCTTATTGCAGGCCGCGACCGTAATGTACTATTTTTATTGATGTTTCCTAGACGATGACTCGTGACGTACAAGGAGCGATGAGCATAGTTTTAGTGTAGATGTTTGCATGAGCCTGTGTGTTTACTTGAAGGAGCATAGTTTTGTGGCTTCACTTTTGATGTTAGCTTCTGAAGAATAAATAATAAATACACGTTCTATTAAAGTTTTTATGTAGATTCAGTATCAGTATTGGGTTATATACGTACAATCAAAAAAATTACAAAAAAAATAAACAACCGACTTCCAATAAAACACAAAAAAGTGAAATGTGACTTTAATTTCGGAAGTCGGTGGCAAAAAACAAAAATTGGAAAGCAGACAGTATGTATGTTCATCTGTTCCCTCATATCTTCTAAACTACTCATCACAATTTGACCAATGAGGTATCGTTGCAAGCGTCTTGATCTTTCTTGTTGTCCTGCAACAGCAAACCAACGCGCTATCGCTTTGTGTTGGGCACATTGTTGTCAACAGGAAGAGTGCCCAAAAGGCTGGCAGTACTGCCATATTGCAATGTATTGCACTTAGCCAAAAAATAGGCCAGCCCTCTGGTCACGTGAAGAGTCGACCAACTGCATGGCGATGATGTCTCGAAAAAAAGATATTTTTTTCCTTTTTAACGTTCTTCGGTTTAATCGTAGCAACCCGGCTAGTTCTACAATTCGCATCAAGAGGAATGAAATAAGCCCAAAGACGGTATTGCTGCTGTAAAGTGTTGAGGAGCTCTTTAGACTGTTTTCTACATCAGATTAACTCCAGGTCTCTATTATGTTCAGCTCTTTTCTTTCATCAGCTCTATTCTTCAGGTCCAAGATTGGTTTACGGTAAATAATTTATTACTAAATGAAATAAAAACAAATGCATCAATTTAAATTACCTAATGTTAGAAGTAGCGAATGTGACATCACATTAAATGGAGAAAAAGAGGAATTTATTAATGAAACAGTTTTCCTGGGAATCACGCTAGACGAGAAATTACAGTGGGGACCTCATATAAAATCTCTTGCGGGGCGGCTAAGCTCGGCCGCTTATGCTGTTAGGAAGATAAGACAGTTAACAGATGTAGAAACCGCGCGTTTGGTCTATTTCAGTTACTTCCACAGCATTATGTCGTATGGCATTTTACTGTGGGGTCGGGCTGCTGACATTGAATCCATCTTTATCTTGCAAAAGAGAGCTGTCAGAGCCATTTATAATCTATGCCGCCACAAAAGGGAATTATATAAAAATATTAATACGAGTATAATGACGGTACCTTGCCAATTAATTTATGAAAATATTATGTATGTAAGACAAAATATAAATCTATTTAATAAAATAAGTGATAGACATAATTTTAATACTAGAAATAAAGATAAAATAGATCAACCATTTTTCAGATTAGTTAAAGTACAAACATCTTTTATGGGGTATTGCGTTAAATGCTATAACAAAATACCTTGTGATATATTGCAATTAAATGAAAGAAAATTTTAAACTCATATTAAAAGTACACTTTGTAGAGAAGCTTATTACAAATTAGAGGGTTATATCCAAGATAAGAATGCTTAGAAACATGCTGGTCTTGCTCCATAGGACGATTTAGTCTGGACAAAATCAAACTGGTTGCTAATTTAGTTATTTTATTTATTACTTGTATGTCACAGATTTTTATTTATTTATTTTAATTTTTTTCGCACTCAAAAAAGAGGTACAAAGGCTGACTTAATGCCTTAGGCATTCTCTACCAGACAACCAAGGGTGGTGAAGAGATTTTTACACTCTGTGATTACTTGAACTCACACACTGACTTGTTAGTATTTATTACTTGTAAAAAATTTAGAAATATTGTGATATCGTTTAGTTTTACAATATTTGTGAATATGTGAGCACCATGTATCTATCAATAAATGACAATGACCATTTATGCCCTAATCAGTTCCAGCCAATTCATATTTTTAAGTATCCTTTATTTATTCAAACTAGATTTAAGATAATAGTCTAGAGTCAAACAAAGGCTATGTTTAAAATTGAATAAAAATAAATATTATTTGTAGTTCCGGTTACATTTTCGATTTAATGGCGACGATAAGTGAAAGATTACAGTTCATTTCGTTCATTCGGTCAATGTGATCAGATGAGTGGTAGGAGTATGCCTTATTTTTGAGGTACAGGAGATAACCATGGAAGCCACCATATTATTTATTTATTGATACAGCACTTCAACGACTAGCTTACCAAAACATACACAAACAAAAATCACATACAGTTTTAGGTATTGTGAATTCATCACTTACAGAGGTGCAGCACTTTAAACAACAACATACATGATATAGTCAACAGACATTATTATAAGATTTGTATGATAATGTTACTTGAATCAGTTTCAAAATAGAGCAACAATGAGCTATACGACGGGAAGTACAGAAGTAAAAGAAGGCAGGTAATATATGTATATGTAGTATTTTTTCCGAAGCAGATTCTTGATAAGTTTTTGGGTAAAAAAATAAGAACCATCTGGAAACACTGATTGTAGTTGTCACTCGATCATTCAATCACCTGTCACTCGTCACCATAGAAACCTACCGTTACGTTCAAACCCGTCCAAAGTTGTGCTTTGTGCGTGTGTTATTGTTTGTTTGCTTATTTATTGTCTATTTAAACACTTACCCGTAACTTTTCTGCACATTTTAGCTCGATATTCTTGAAAGCGATATCTCACTGTCGATTTTGGTTTTTCTACTGGACTAACGATACGTGTCAGTTTATCGATGAAAAGCCAGTAATATACAGGCCGTCCCACGGATATGCCACATGGAGGGAAAGTACCTTGAATATTGTAGATGGAACATTTTACTGAAAGAAGACATTATTTGAATTTAAAAAACAATTTAAACTGCATTCATAGATATTTAAATAATTACATGGTTGAACCGGGAATTGAACCCGTTACATGAGAAAAATAATCACTCTGTAGCTTTATCATATCGATCGAAAGGCTTCATCATAAGGATTATTTTTTGCTAAATAACATAGTGTCACAAATAAAAGGAAAACCATGAATTTTAACATTAGCTTTAGCCTTGTAATGAGTATCTTTAGCATTAATTTTAGCCTTGTAATGAGTATCTTTAAGTTTGCCTATATTGTTATTATTAAAATCAGAAATCAGAAATCAGAAATATTTTATTTGTGATACATAGGTACAGTGGTTGGTCATATTTGGTATTAAAGTGCGCTATGATCTGCCTGCTATAGACATACAAAAATAATTAATTACAATTTTTACAGTATTTTAAGTCAAGATGCCAAATTAAGTTAATCCTACTAATATTATAAATGTGAAAGTTTGTGTGTTTGTGTGTTTGTGAGTTTGTGTGTTTGTGTGTTTGGATGTTTGTTACTCAATCACGCAAAAACGGCTGAACGGATTTGGATGAAATTTGGCAAACAGATAGTTTATAACCTGGATTAACACATAGGATACTTTTTATCCCAGTAGTAGGTTCCCATGGGTAAATTTTCGACATCTACACGGGCGAAGCCGCTGGCCTGGCAAAAGTTCGTTTCATATAAATCTGTCCGACTTGGTTAATGATTCAGTACCTTTATAGATAGAAAAAACCCTTAAGAAAACCAGGAAGACCGATAGGTATTCAATCAAGTCATATTTCCCCGGTCTTCTTACTTCGAATGCTATAAGATTTATTTTCAGTACTTCAAACACACATAATAGTCTTACATACTATGCCTCAGTAATATGAATTAGAACTTGAAACAAAACATACCTATATACAAAGTCGAGTCATTAGAATTGACATTACAAAGTCAAAGTTTATTTTATTTTAATGAATCTATATACAAGGCAAGGGAGACTGAGATACCAACGCACAGCCTAAACCGCTGGTTCGAGAGACATGAAATTTGGAGGGTGTGTTCTTTATGAAGAGTAAGTTTCCACTAAGAAACGATTTTTCGAAATTCCACCGCTAAGACGGTGAAATCGGGGGATTTCGTTTGTATGAAAAATCTTATTCCTTGAGCTAATAGACTTGAAATTTTGGCACGAAAACTTATCTAAGTAAATTATAAAGTTTGTCACTTTTAGTTTTTATAAACTACCGCCTAAACGAGGATTGGGGGGTGTCAAAGTTTGTATAGAAGAATTTTAACGCACTGTCCGATTAACTCGAAGCTCAGTACATAAACTTAAAACGAAAAATAAACAATAATGTGTATCAGGGCTTTTCAAATCTACCCCTAACGGGATGAAAATGGGTAGTCCACATCACAGCTCAAACCACTGAACGGATTGGGCTGAAATTTGGCACACAGATAGTTATTAGGACGTAGGAATCCACTAAGAAAGGGTTTTTGGAAATTCGCCCTTATTCCTTTAGTTATTAAACTTGAAACTTGGCAATACTTGCTATAGCAAATAATAAAGATTGTCACTTTAGTTTTTTAAGCAATCCGTCACATAGACGAGTAACGGGGTGGCAAAGAAATTAAGTAAACATTTTAACGTGCGGATTAACTCGAAACTCGGTACGGTAAGTACTAATACTTAAAACAAAAAAATTAAAAGTACGTGTTTCGGGGTTTTGTAAGTTACTATCTGACTTAACTTCAATAATACCTTCATTATGTAATGATTCTAAT
Organism: Lithophane leautieri; assembly: GCA_949152455.1. Taxonomy (NCBI): domain Eukaryota; kingdom Metazoa; phylum Arthropoda; class Insecta; order Lepidoptera; family Noctuidae; genus Lithophane; species Lithophane leautieri. Next base: position 19,005,039 of record OX424467.1, read on the forward strand.
GATACAATAATATTTAAACCACCGACTTCATAATGTTGTTACAGCCCGCAGATATGTTTTTCATCAATAAAGAAAAGGAAATATTACCCGTGTAATTGCTACGAGGTGTGGGAACGAGTCTGATGCCGAAATTATGTTTCTAAGAATTTTTGTCCGTTTGTCTGTTTGTTTGGATGTGTGTTCCGGATTGGCGCAAAAACTGCCCAACGGATATGGATGAAAGGCACACAGATAGTTTATAACCTGCACCCTAATTGCGTAATACACGATCCACAATCTGAATCAGTTTGAAACAAATTCCTAATCCATTGCTTCATAAGTTTGAAAAAATATCTGCTCCGCAACGTAAATAACGCAATGAATGTTGTTGAACTGTCAAAATGAAAGATTAGTCTTAATCGGTTACGAAAATAAGTTACTCAATTAAATAACTGGATTAACACATAGGGTGCTTTCAATCCCGGGCGGTAGTAAGTTCCCGTGGGATTTTTTCCGACATCCACGCGGGCGAAGCCGCGGGCAAAAGCTAGTGTCAAAATAATTCAGATTTAAATAATTAATTAGGATTTGTAACTACAGTATTGTCAAAGAGGTAAATTAAGTCAAAAGCTATTTTTTAAGTAAATGTCAAAATAACAATGACGATAACGATGACAATGTCAATATTAACAGTACCTATGCTAATTATTTTATATGGTAATCTGTGGATAACGTCGTAACTCCTATCATGTGTAATATTTAATATACTGCTGTTTGTTGTCCCTAATAAATAAAATATAACAAAATAAAATTGTTTTTTAAATTCAAATAATGTCTTCTTTCAGTAAAATGTTCCATCTACAATACTGCCGTCCTTTAACTAGAAAGCCGTTAACCCTCAAATGGTGTTTTTTTACTTTTTAATAGAAAGTGATAGAGTTCAAAATTCTCTATCTTTCTGTCTAAGAAACATTTTTACAACATAAATAGTTTTAAAGATATGAACATTTTGTAGGCCGTTAAGTAACATATTTTATGATGATTTCATCACTTGAAAGCGTCTAACCCACACTTCTTCGCTTAATGTACGTTAAAATACCTTAACTGCCGGATGTGACGATTATTTTCTGGTGTTTTACTTAACTACAATTACGTTATCGGATTATTCTTGACTATAGAGACGTAAAAGGACTATAACTACTTTATAGTTAAGCATTTATATGACAGTTTCAGTCAAAACCTTAACTTATTCGCAGTTATCCGCCCTTAACGTTATTTTAGTTAAGCACTTAATTCTGTAAATTTCTCACAATACTTTGCTTGTAAATAATTCTTGTCAGTTTGATGAAAATGGTGAAAAATTAAATAAATGATGGTAAGCTACAAAGCAGCTAAGCCACATTACTTAGCTAAAAGGCAGTTTGCCGACTCTCGCGCTGCGTTTACTTCGGGAGTGAGCGGGGCGCGGCCACCCCACCCAGCACCCACGCCGTCCACCATCCCGTCACACTCAATCATTGAGTGCGACGGGATGGTGGATTGCGGACATGAAACATTGAGTCCGGGTGGAAAGATTGAGTCTCAATCTCAACCCGGAGATCCGACTGCCACGGTCGTGTACAAATAAATGATGTGGTACCAAAATAGTAAACATTATTTCCTTTATTTTATTAATGTTAGAATATAAAAACATTTAAAAATATAAAAAATAGTAGTCCACCGGTATGGGTAACAGGGTCCAAGCTACCGGCGGCGGTGGTCAGGGCTCCAGACAGAGGAACCTCCTAACAATACGGGCCGTGTCCAGAAGTACCACTTTCTGAATCAGCCCCTTAACCCAGCTGCCCAACGAAAGCCTCCATAGGTGTTGGTCGAGGCTCTTGGCAATTAAGCCATTGGCTGATACGACTATCGGCACAACGATCGCGGAGTCCACATCTCCCATGTCGACAACCTCGTGAGCCAAGTCAAGATACTTGATTTGTTTATCTTTCTCGGCCTTCACGAGGTTCCCGTCATGCGAGACCGTTATGTCAATAATCAATGCGCGCCGCTCGGTTCGATCCACCACCATTACATGGACCCGATGTAGATTTACTAGCGTCCGTACGCTAGTAAATCTACATCGGGTCCATATAGGGCCCGGAAAAAGCATCCGTGAAGCTCCTTACTCTGCCATACATGCCACGCTTGACACTAATGACCGCAGGGAGGCCCTGCGGTCGTTAGTATCAAGCACTACAGGCTTGCGCCAGTTCTCTTTCGCCAAGGAGAGCGGGGTGAGGCCCTTGTCCACCGCGACCACATCTCGATGCATCCCCACGTCGGCTTCTAGGAAAAATTCCCATAGACTGCATATCTCGCGATTGTGGAGGGTCTTAGCGTTTAAAAAGCCTCGACCTCCACACTTTCGCGGTATATACAGTCTCATTACCGATGACCGTGGGTGATGCATTCGCAGTCGGCAGCGTACGGACCATCCTATCCAGGGCGTCAAGTTCGGTCTGAGTCCATTTGAGTATGCCGAAAAAGTACATCAAAACTGGCATGACCCAGCCGTTGAAGGCGCGCACCTTGTTTCCGCCTGATAGAAGACTATTAAATACTTTCTTCAGGTGGCCAAAGAAGCGCTCCTTCAACGATTGCTTCATGTCAGTAACATTGATGCCTAACACTTCCGGCATACCCAAATACTTAAAGGTTTCGGAGAGGATGCGGAGAGGGCTCTAAGGTATATGGAATCCGAGAGTTGGGTTCCCATGGAATCCACAATCTCTCCTCGCTTTACATGCATGACCGCACATTTTTCCACACCCCATCCTGGTGGCTCTACTGAAAGTTTCAGTTACTTTCGGTAGCTCCATCAGTTGTGAATTGTTGGGGGCAAAGAGTTTTAGGGTTTTAGGTCATCCATGTAGAGGAGGTGAGATATAACCTGACCACCTCTCCTCAGCCGATAGCCTAGACCTGAGTCCTCCAGCAGTGTACTTAGAGGATTCAGCGCCAAGCAGAACCAAAGTGGACTCAAACTATCGCCCTGAAATATGCCTCCCTCGATCCTTATCGGCTCGCTATTCCTCTGGATATTTCGACATACTGGATAGCGAAGGACTTTCCTCCATTGCCCATACATGACTACAGGAAGGTGCGCAGAGTTCATCTACTTTATACAACTCCAGCACCCTCATGAGCCTTGTATGTGGCACCAAGTCATAGGCCTTCTTATAATCTATCCAACATGTCGACAGATCCTTTCGGGAACTGGCTAATGGCCCTATCAATGAGGAGTAGCTCCTTAGTACTGCGAGACCCGTTCCTAAATCCATTTTGAGAGGTAGCCATGATGGAGTTCTTGTCGATATGTTTGTTAATTTTAACTCTCAAAATGGATTTAAGAACTTTATAGACCGACGGTAAACATGTGATCGGCCTATAATTTTTGGGTTCCGTGGTGCTTCCAGATTTGTGGAGCAGGTGGATAACTCCTATCGTTAAGAACTGGGGTAGCAAACCAGACTCCAATGCAGTCTGGTACTAAGCCGCCAAGCGAGCGTGCGACCTTATAAATCATTTTATCCAGAGTTGTGCAGCCCGTCCGGCCCTGGAGACTTCCAGTTAGGCAACGGGCGGACTGCACGAGCTACATCTTGGGGGCAGATGGTAATAGCCCCCATTTCTGGTTTTGGATCGCAGGCTCGCTCGATTTCCCGAGTCCAATCCCCTTCAGTGTGACTGACAGGCACCGACCAGATACTGCGCCAGAAAGAGCACATGCCATCATCATCCGGCAGGCACGTATGAGCCACACCTTGGTCCGGTTGCTCCGAAGTCCTATATACCCACATTTCATCGCTCTGGAAGGTGCGGTTCTGAGTGTATCGGTCTTCTCGCCGCTTATACCTACGAATACGGTTTGCCCAGGCATACACTTTCTGCTTCAGGAAGTCTATGCGCCTTGCAACACGGATTATTATAGTCCTGAGGACTGATATCAGTATAATTAAGAACGCCTGCCTCACAAAGTGCATCACTCTAGGGCGGGTGATTTTTAAAAGAATATGTCTTTAATTTCTCACATATTCTCATAAGAATGCTAAACTATAAAGAAGTTAACCACAAGCGAAATGTTTTTAGCCACCTTTAAGTTAAGTAAAGCAGTTAAGATTTTACAAAAGTTCCATATCCCATTGGCAATAATTAGCTTAAAAGCATCTAAAGTCCCGTAGCCGCTCATTAGGAAAGTTATTGAAATTTAAATCGAAGCGAATGTCATGGCTATAAAGCAGTTACGTCACTTAACAACTTTTTAGTTGAGTATTTCTGATCAAAATTTAACAAACATTATGAAGGCGAAAATTTCAAATAAATTACTTCTCTAAAAAGCCGCTACGGTATGGTTAACGGCCTTTTAGTACAGTAATAAGATGCGATGTCTAGGTTACATGCTTAACAAAATAAGAAAAATTAATTTAAAATGTAATTAGTATGAGTTTCTGGACATAAAAGATTCTTTAGGATAAATAGAAAGAAATATCAATTAATAAGTCCAACAATCATTAACCAAAGTGTCATAGTTTTTAAGAAATAACGATTCCCACATTTTTTGCCATTTTCTCGGAAACAACTTTTTGGGCTTAACGGCCTTCTAGTTAAAGGACGGCAGAATATTCAATGTACTTTCCCTCCATGTGGCTTATCCGTGGGACGCCCTGTATATGTCAATGGTGAAAAGTAATTGGATACGATATTGCGGTGCTGAATTGATTGGAGTCATGGTCCTTTATTTGTCATTGCTCCATTTTTAATTCTTTTTACCTTTTGTGGTACAGTAATCTTATTGTAGATGCATCGTATTCACATATAATATGTAATTGATGTATACAAAATATTGTAAAACATTTTCAAAAGAGTAACGGTGGAGTTTCTTGCCCTTTCTTCTCCATACGAAAACTACCTTTTGGAAGGGGTAACTAGAATCAGTTCTATTTCTTTGTTTTTTTTTTGACGTTCAAAAGTGCCGTTTATGTATTTGAAATAAATTATTTGACTTTGACTATGTAGTTTCATTAGAACTAAATACATTTATGTGCGCTAAAGTTCAATAGAATCAGTCCACAGGTGACAATTCAGTCGGTGAAAATGAATCAACCTCTATTTTTCGACCCTTAGAGGTGGATTTTGTTTGCTATAACACTTGAACATTCCGTTACAGGATTAGCGGCGGAGAACCAGCAACAGAGCTGACGCATGCGCTCGATATGGAAAAACATATCAGGTGCAATGCCTGACTACCTAAACTTATATAGATAGTGCCACCCACGAAGACGCGCCCCACTCGTATCCGCTCCGAACTAAAAGTACAGCGTACAGTACAGTAATCGTGGAGTGGAGTGCGTCTTTGTGGATGGCAAATTCTGTAATGCATTGTTTGTTTTCTCAAAAATCGAGCTGTTTTGCCAATTCGCAGTTTTCGCTCAGTAAACCCATCTTAAAAATTCAGTGTTATCTCATAAATATTCTAAATGCATCTATAAATTCCGACCACAATATTTATCGCCACGCCACTGCCTGGGCAATAGCACAAAACAAAACTACGTGCCTCATACCGCTACGAAACACAACACGGCGCTACGAGGCGCTACGTGGCGGTACGAGACGTTACGAGGCTGTACGGGCCGCTACGGGGCGCTACGAGGCGCTACGCGAATGCACGTCTCACATCTAGATGTTTACATTTATTTCCCGTGCACTGGTGATAATACCTCTAGTCATGGACCATGCATAAGTACAATCATTGTCACAGCTCACACAAACGACCGCATACTATTGAACGGCTAGTGCGTGGAGTTGAACAGTCATAGAATACACGTCAATTATGTTTATAAAGATCCAGAAAAAAACTTACTGTCTTATTCAATTGCAAAATCGATGGGATTTTTTTTTTAATAACAAAAATCTTTTCTGTTCGACAACCTAACCTTTTTTTTTTTTTTTAACGCTGAGGAATGCATTACGCATCCCCGCTCGTGTGGGGGACGAGTCTGGGGTATGTGGGACTCCTGTCGCTAACGACAGTATACCCACTAAAACTCAGCGGTGTTCCCACATCGCCGTGATTGGAGGGCCATGGGAAACCGGCTCAGCCTTTACATCCACAACCCTCCCGGCGCATGCCCGCCTAGCTGGCGGGCCCCGCATGCCCCCCAAGATGGGGGGCTACGGGAATGGCCGGGAACACCTGGCCATTCCCGTCCGACACTGGTGGAGACCTGTGCAATACAGGCGAGGGTGCCCCCGCACCCATTGCCTGCTGGCCTCCACCTGGGAGGAGTCGGAGATGACTATCAAACTGACGTCTTCTTCGACCCCTCCTCCGCCTTCGGAGCGGCGCTGCGTCAGGATCGTCCTCCCGTGCGCGCTCTGCCGCCTCCTTCTGGGACATGACGTGTTCACAGAAGGAGGCGACTGCCGCCCAGGACCTCTCATCCCTCAGCATGGCGTTAACCAAGCCGGGGAGCGAGAGGTCCGGTCCGATCACCGCGATGAGACTGCGGCGCGGCTCGGACCACGATGGGCATCCCTCGAGGGTGTGCTGCGCCGCGTCCTCTGCCGCACCACAGTCGAGGCACGACGGCGTCCTCTCCCGTCCGATTCGGTGCAGGTACGATCCGAAACAACCATGTCCGGACAGCACCTGCACCAGACGGAAGGAGAGGAACCCATGCGACCGCTCGAGCCAGTCTCGCAGGACTGGCCCAATCGCGTCGATGGTTCGACGGCCGAAGTCTGCGGTGGCGAGGTCCCCCGTCCAATGGACGACGATAGCGTCCCTCGCCTCCCGCCGGACGGCCTCCCGCTCTTCCGGGGCTGAGCGTTGACCTCTCGCCCTCCGCTCCGACGACCATTCATATACTCTGGCGAGCACCCACGCCTCGAGTTCCCAAGGAGGGGTGCCGGCCAGAGCACATGCTGCCCCAAAGCTCACCGTGCGGTAAGCCCGCGCCACTCGCTGGGCTATGGCCCTCTGGGGTGCCCACAAGGCGGCGGCGTTCTCCCTCCTCTGGAGGGATTCCTCCCAGATAGGAGCCCCGTAGAGGGCCATACTCCTCAAGATGCCGGCGGAAAGTTGCCGGCATCGCGCGCTGGGCCCCCCCAAGTTGGGAAGCAGCCAGGAGAGCGCACCCGCAGTCTTCAGTAAGCGCGACGACAGCCTGCGAAAATGCGGACCGAAGCGCCACCTGCTGTCGAGTACAAGGCCCAGATATTTCATCTGGGCCTTCACCTCAATTCTGACGCCCTCCACGAAGATGTGGGCGTCAGGTAACCTAACCTTACCTATTCTTACCAGACAAAACCTTTTTTTTTTCCGGGTTGGAAAGATCTCATGTATGTCCTTCGCCCTGGGGCGGGCGGAGGGGTCTGTCAGACTCATACTGACTAAAAACCACCCCGGTGTTCCAACTCACACCTACGCTGGGGGTCGCGGGAACGTAAGAATCTTCCGCAACCCCCGACTGACCCGTGACGCACGTGGAACACTAGGCGCCGCCAGCTCGGGTCCACGACTGACGGGCGATGGACGTCCCCGAGTCCGTCACCCCTGGACCCATTTAGGGGGGCTGGAAGAGGGCGTTATCCGCCCTCAGCCGACGCCCGGTGCGCCTGCTGCGGGCCGGGTGAGTGGACGAGATTTCCCTCTCCCTTTCCGCAGCCTCCTGCTGCGAGACGACTGTCTCGCAGTAGGAAACCACCGCGTTCCAGGAATCCTCGCTGCCGACCATCGCAATCACTACGGCCGACAGCGACAAGTCACTACCTACTTCTGAGATGAGGGCACGGCGCGGCTCATCCCAAGCGGCACACTCTGCCAGCGTATGCCGGGCCGTGTCCTCCCGACAGTCGACGCAGTGGTGACACCGAGCGTCCGGGTCCTTGTTTATACAGCACAGGTACTTGCCGAAGCAACCATGCTCCGAGATTACCTGCGTCACCCGAAACGACAGGGAGCAAGCCGCCTCGTAGGAGATTGTGCGATATCCCCTGATGTCTGACGGCCTTCGCTTTCAGTGGCTTGCGCAGGACTGCGATGCTACCGGCCGTCAGGTCAGCCGCCCAGATCGGGGCCCCGTAAAGGGCCATCGACCGCACGATCCCCACGTAGAGCCACCTACAAGCGGCGCTCGGGCCCCCCAGATTGGGAAGCAGCGTTGGTAACGCCCCAGCAGCGACCAACAACTTGGGCGCCAGCCGTCGGAAGTGGGGCCCGAAGTCCCACCGGCTGTCGAGCACCAATCCTAGGTATTTCATGGTAGGCTCGACAGCGATCCGAGCCCCCCCGACCACGATGTGTGAGTCGGGTGGCGGCGCCCGCCGGGGGCCATGAAACTCCATGGCCTCCGACTTGCTGAAGGCCACCTCCAGGCAACCAAACCTAACCTAACCTAAAAGTGATCAACTGATCATGGATTTTCAAGGTAGGTACATGGAACTGCTCAAAAATGAACAGCATCACCGTATTCTTGTGTTTTTACAAAATATCAAAGAAAACAACTCGTTAGGTTGGGCTAACCTAACCTAACAAAGGAATCAAAGAAATAAAAAATGGTCTCGGTAAAAGAAAGGTCATCATGAATGAGAACCATAGTCAGGTTGCTATATTCTATTCCTCTTATGTGCACACTAAGAAAATATATTGTAAATGTAAAATAATGCTAATATTGAATAAAAAAAGTAATATTCCAGGTAAACCCCACATATAGGAAGAATGTCGCGATAATAATTTTTTATTTTTCACTTTTTATTTGTGGTACTTACCCCACACAAATTCTAATACCAGCACCTGAAGGCCAATTCTCGTACTTAAAAAACGTTCAAATTCCAGTCGCAATCTGTCAAACTTGTCAAAAATGTTGGTAAATTGATAGTGTTTTTGACAGATTGCGAATGAGATGCGAATGCGAACGTTCATTAAAAATACGGGAATTGCCCCTCTGCTCTGTAAAGAACAGTGATTGTGTCAAATAAGATGTCTATATAGACTAAGTGAGAAAAATACGTAATTATTGAAGCTAACTCAAAAACTAATCAAGCAACGTTAATAAAAAAAAATATGGGACCACCTCTGAAGCATGACCTACCAAAAAAAAAAGAATCATCAAAATCAATTCATAATTGGCGGAGTAATCGCGTAACAAACAAACAAAAAAAAAATACAGATGAAATGAGAACCTCCTCCTTTTAGAAGTCGGTTAATTATTGGCAAATAATATTAAACTAGCTGCGCCCCGCGATTTCACCCGCGTAAGTCTCGATCCCGCGGGAATATCGGGATAAAAAGTATTCCAGGTTATGGTCTAGGCACCCCTGTGCCAAATTTTATCCAAATCCGTTCAGCTGTTTTAGCGTGAAAGCGTAACCAACAAACAAATAAACAAACAAACTCACTTTCGCCTTTATAATATGAGTTACGATTATAGATGCAAAAGAAGAAAGAATTATGAATTAGAATAAAGTAGAATAAAGTAAAAGTATAATAAAATAAAGTAAAAGAATTAGAATAAAGTCTCCGCTGGGTCCCTGCGTTTCCGAGCCTGATGTTGTTGACCATGGTGACCTTGGAACGAGATTCACTGCCAAGGACGTTAAACGTGTTATTAACAATATGTCGGGAGGCAAATCTCCAGGTCATGATGGTCTCAGCATCGAGCACCTCAAGTTCGCGGGCCCTCATTTACCGAGAGTGTTAGCAATGTATTATAACTTTTGTGTGAGTCATGCGTATTTACCTAGCCATATGACTAAAACTATTGTAGTGCCCATAGTTAAAAATAGAACGGGTGATATCGCTGACCTAAACAACTATAGGCCCATTTCTCTGGCAACAGTGATCGCGAAAGTGCTTGACAGCCTGCTTAACAGACAACTTAATAACTTTGTTCAGCTGCACGACAATCAGTTCGGGTTTCGATCCGGACTTTCAACTGAAAGTGCCATATTGTGTCTAAAGTGGGCTGTGAGGTACTACTCGGATAGGAAAACTCCTACGTATGCTTGCTTCCTCGACCTCTCCAAAGCTTTTGATCTGGTCGCATACAGTGTCCTCTGGAAGAAGTTAGAGGAAGCTGGAGTTCCTCCTGAGTTAATAAATACTTTTAAATGCTGGTATGCAGGCCAGATCAATCAGGTACGCTGGGCCGGCTGTTTTTCGGAGCCGTACACGTTGGAGTGCGGGGTGAGACAGGGGGGGTTGACTTCACCCACGCTCTTCAATCTGTATATCAATGAGCTGATCGAGGTACTCAGCAGAGAGCGTGCCGGCTGTTACATTGACGGAGTATGTGTTAACAATATTAGTTACGCCGATGATATGGCGCTGCTGAGCGCCTCGGTTTGTGGTCTTAGAAGGTTGGTGGCTATCTGTGAAGAATATGCTTTACGACATGGATTGATCTACAACGTCACTAAAAGTGAAGTCATGGTCTTTGGTGTCAGTGGTCGATGTCCAGATCCTATTCCTCCGGTCAAGTTGAACGGAATATCACTTATGAGGGTATATAAAGTGAAGTACTTGGGACATCTTTTGACCGCTGACCTCAGAGACGATGATGATATTGAAAGAGAAAGGAGGGCGCTGTCGGTGAGAGCTAATATGATCGCTCGCAGGTTTGCACGTTGCTCTAGAGAAGTAAAAAGAACCTTGTTTCGTGCATATTGCACCTCATTTTACACGTGCAGCCTGTGGGTAGATTACACTCAAAAATCGTACAGCGCCCTTCGAGTGCAATATAATAATGCGTTCCGGGTATTGATGGGGCTGTTCCGCTTCTGTAGCGCATCAGGGATGTTTGCTAATGCGCATGTCGATTGTTTCTACACTACGATGCGGAAAAGATGCGCTTCCCTGGTGCGCCGGGTGCGGGCCAGCCCCAACATTATACTGCAGTGTATTGCGAGCAGGCTGGACTGTTTGTGTGTGAATCGCTGCTGCAAGCTTTCTACATCGGTTTTGAGCTTGTAGCAGGGATTCTCATACCTTTAAGGCAGTGTTATGTTAAATGAGTAAGCTAAGTGTACTAACATAGTTGATAAGAAAGATTATTACTAACCTTTTGAGTCATGTTACTTGTTAATTAAATATAAATAAAAAAAAAATAAAAAAAAAGGTATTTCAAACGTTTTAAAGCGTCTTTTTGGTTTAAAACTTTTTAAACCACACTTAGCGGCTTAATAATGGTTTAAAATGTTTTTTTTATAGAATGCACTGAGGCTTCACACGAAATGATCTGGACCACATCTACTCCCTGATATTTTTTAGAAATAATGTCGATTTATTTAAACAATTTTTTATGCATATTTATAAGAAAATACATTAAAAAAATCCGCATTGTAAAAACCTAATCCGACTATTTTTACCGACTTCAAAAAAGGAGGAGGTACTATGTTCGGGATGTTTGTTTGTTTTTTTTTTTTTTTTTTTTTTTTTTTTTATGTATGTTCCCCGATTACTCCGCCGTTTGTGAACCGATTTAAAAAATTCTTTTTTTGTTCAAAAGCTTATACTTCTGAGGTGGTCCCATTGTCACCAAGTCAGGATCTGATGATGGGATCCTAGAGAAATCGAGGGGAACTTTCAAAAATCGTAAGGGCAACTAGTGCATTCCTTAATTTATTCATTAAGTATTTTACAGCACTACAATTTTATGAAGGCCTGGAGTCGATCTGATGATGGAGCCCAAAGACAGTCAAGGGAACTCCTCAATGGTTTACAGCAGATACCTCGTGTTTGGGCTTGATTAATTTGTATTGATAAGAACCTTACACTTGGATGGGTTGTGACTGTCGTTAAGGGTCTGATGATGAAGACGAAGGACGATTTACGGAACTCCTCAACGGTTCACAGTAATTACCTTGTGTTTGGACTTAATTCATTTATATTGATAAGAACTTTGCAACCATATAGGTTGTAAGTGACATTACAGATCTGATTATGGTCACCTTATAATATGATGATGAGGGGAACTATACAGTGTACGCAAATGTATAGTGTTCACCCTTATATTCTTGAGAAGGCACGGGAGTCTCATTAGCCAGCCGGTTTCGTATAACATCTAAACGATACTTGCGCTACGACTCGTTTTGAATAAGACTGAGTCGGCAGATCTTATCATTTATCATTTGGCGACTCCTGTGACAAATGAGAATGCATGTAATTTCTCATCTGAGATAACCTAGCATGACAAGCTAACGGTGATTCTTGGGAACCGGACATAGCACTCCGTTTGCGATTCTTAGATATAGGCGTTCTTATTCAGCAGTATTAGTCTCTTTAATTCTGTTTTTCTTCATGCGGGTGGCTCCTTTAGTTGGTCTACCCATGATTACAAAAATCAAATTACACAAAAAATGGAAAAATAATAAAACTTTTTAAAAAAAATTGACCGACTTCAAAAAAAACAAAACAAAAAAGGACTACTGTACTAAAAACCAAAAGACAAAAAGTACTTCTTTAATAATAAGAGAAAAATTAAAAAATTAAAAAATAACTTTAATTTCGGAAGTCGTTGGCCAAAAACTAAAATTAAAAGCAAAGACACCGACTTCCGAAATTAAAGTTATTTTTTAATTTTTTAATTTTTCTCTTATTATTAAAGAAGTACTTTTTGTCTTTTGGTTTTTAGTACAGTAGTCCTTTTTTGTTTTGTTTTTTTTGAAGTCGGTCAATTTTTTTTTTTTATCTATACTTAGCTAAAACTTATTTTTAAATGTACTTATATTTTAATAAATCCGCATACCAAGTTTGTGTTGAGTCTGTCTAATGATTTATATAAATTAATAAAAACGGTGAAAGATTTCAATTAGCCTTTCTAACTTACATGGCCACAAGAGACAACACGCGACGCTAAGCCGATGGTGTAGGCCATCATCTAACCCCGCGGGCACCTCCGCGGGGTATGGGATTAGGACCGTCATATTAAAGCTGACTTAGGCATACACGTATTGGAAGAAAGGAAAACATAAAATGTACTACGAAAGATTCACCAAGCACAGTGATTATAGCGAGCTTCCTGATTGGTTATTTGAAGAGTGAGTCCTTATCAAAAAAGCATATTATAAGATTAAAGACTACGTTGAAGATAGGGAAGTTTGGCAATAATTCCTTCTGCACATGTGGCTTCCCTGGTACGTCATTAACGGCATAATTTTGTAAGAGTCTATTAACTGCTCCCAAATTACCATGTTTATTTTTTACATTCATCCCTGACAGACATAATCATATTATAATATTATTTGACACCTACTACTTTATATACCTACCATATTTAATTTCAACTCTATAATAGTGGCTTTTGCGAAAATGTTAATTATCCAGATTTGTGTCAGTTGTAATAGCAATCATGTCATTTGGTTTAAATAGGTTTTTATTTTTAGTTTCTTATTTATCTTATATAGATTCTCCTCTAATAGACCTTGTGAATGTGAGAACGTTGTAGGCTTAGTGGACTGTAGACCTTTTTTTTTTTTTTTTTTTTTTATGGAACAATTTCAGTTTCTTTTAACTACCTACATGAAACTCCTTGAAAGGCAGGCCTACACTGTCCTCCCATAACTATTAACACTGTAATTCGAAAATATTGTAAAAGCCAATTATCTTTTAAAAGAGTAACCATGGAGTTTCTTGCCGGCTCTTCTCCATAGGAAACTACCAATTGGAACCGTGCACCTAGCTTCTGACGTTTCATAAGTGCCCATGTAGGCTTATGTGAAATAAAATATTTTGATTTTGATTTTGATTTTGAGTGGTCTGTGAGGAGCGCGTGTTCTGCAAGGAATAATTGCATACGAACAAACAACCACAACTGTTGCTATTATCACTCCACAGAAGAGACAGAGATAGTTTGGACCTTAGGTTTGGACGGATAAGAAGCCTTGCCACGTATTGCTCACTACTCGAAGATATTCATCTCATCTGCACCAAAAGACTAGCTAAAGAGATTAAAGATGTTTTTTTTTGTTTAATCTATTTTAAGATTAGTTAAAAAGGAAATGTGCGGATATTCTAAAGTAGAAAATTTACTCACAATTTACTAGCAAAATCCAAATGCACTTCGCACATAATGTAACTCTAAACTTTAGAAAGTTTCACGAGCTCACTGTTGACCGCGCGACGTCACACATGGATGTAGAGCAGAGTGGCGGCACATGCGGGACCCACAGCGGCCGCGGCACGACTGCCGGCGCCGGCCGGCTGCCGGAGTCGCCGGACCGCCACGCGCCATGCCGGTGTGCCGCTCGCTGGGCAGCTATACCGGAGACGAGCCGGCGCAGGTGGCACGCTACATTTTCAGGTCTTATAATTATGAGTACCTATAATATGTATCGTGTAACACCTATTTTTTTTTTCTATTTTTAATTATAACTAGGAGTCAATCCCGTGCGATGTGCAGTATCCTGTCTCTCGTAGTCATCACTGGCCATTTAATCTCCTGTTCTGGCAATAAGTATTAACATGTGACAATTTCATCACCACCAATTTAAAATAATATAAGTAGGTACTAGGTATGCATCCACGCGAATCCGGGGTCGTCTCATTATGTAAATCCCATTATTATTGCAATCTTCTATAGACTTATCTTAACACGTTCCATGCGTCATGAACAGTATGTTCATAATAGACTTTATCTGTGTGCGGAGCCCAAAATCGCAGTTCTGACCAGGGCCGTAGCCGGGTATTCATTTTGGGGGAGGCTAGACTTGCTGACTGCATTAACCACAATACACTAATATGTAAATTACACCACTACGGAATTCGTGGACAAGCTGCTGATCTTATTCTTTCTTATTTATGAAACAGGCAGCAAAAAGTAAATGTTGACGGGGTGACGCGTCGTCCTCGGAGTCTCTAGTCAAAGTAAATGTTAATGGGGCGACGCCACGTCCACGGAGTCTCTAGTTAAAGTAAATGTTAACGGGGCGACGCGACGTCTTCGGGGTCTCTAGTTAAACTAAATGTTAACGGGGCGACGCGACATCCTCGGAGTCTCTAGTTAAAGTAAATGTTACCGGGGCGACGCGACGTCCTCGGGGTCTCTAGTTAAAGTAAATGTTAACGGGGCGACGCGACGTCCTCGGGGTCTCTAGTTAAATTAAATGTTAACGGGGCGACGACGCGACGTCCTCGGGGTCTCTAGTTAAAGTAAATGTTAACGGGGCGACGCGACGTCCTCGGGGTCTCTAGTTAAATTAAATGTTAACGGGGCGACGCGACGTCCTCGGGGTCTCTAGTTAAAATGGGCGTGCCTCACAGTTCAATTCTCGGCCCCTTCTTATTTCTAGTTAATATAAATGACCTTCCCTAAATAATGACTAACTTATCGGATATAATTCTATTTGCTGACGACATTTTTCTTATTTTTTTTAATAGATAGAAACGATACAGATGTCTCAAATGTCAACGATAGTCTGGCTATTCTTTCGGAATTGTTCGCAGCTAATAATCTTTTACTATTTCGAACAAAACTAAATAAATTAGGTTCTCATTACCAAATGTACCTCAAGTGGGTCTAAATCTAAAACTTGACGGCAAGAAACTATTAAGACGGAAACTATATTTCTAGGAATTACTTTAGATTCAAAATTACAATGGGACGCCCACATTAGAACACCTTCAGATAGAATAAGTTCAGCTGCATATGCAGTAAGAAAAATAAGGCAATTGACTGATAATAAAGCCACTGCTAGGTTAGTATACTTTGCTTATTTCCACAATATTATGTCTTATAGCGTTCGCAAAATAAGAAGCGATTTCCATAATATAAATACAAGTTGCCAAAGTCGGTTACAGAACTTAGCGATGGCGATGGAAAGTTCAAAACCTACATCAAACGTGTCCTTATCAAAAAAGCATATAAGATTAAAGACTACGTTGAAGACAAGGAAGGTTGGCAATAATTCCTTCTGCACATGTGACTTCCCTGGTACCTTATAACGGTATAATTATGTAAGAGTCTATTAACTGCTCCCAAATTACAATGTTTATTTTCTTTACATTAACCTTGACATAATCATTGTATTTGACATTATATACTTACCTATTAACCATCCATATAAGGGAGTTGGACCAAGTGCTGCCCAGAATAGAAACATAGTGCATTATGTTCCTTGGACTTATACTAGTCTGTAAACTAAAGCTCAATTAAATCTATCTGAGGAGTTCTGAGCAAAACTATTTTTTGTCGAGTATTTTTTATTGATGAATACAAACCAACCAATGGCGCATTTTATTAAATAATGACAGTTATTATGTGAAACAACACAATATCATTTCATTTGTATGTGCATATAATAAGTATCATTTATATTTTAACACTTTTTTTTTAAACATGTTCAAAATCATTGAAAAAAGTATAGATCCGGTATCGGTAACAAGGTTCAAGCTACCGGTGGTCAGGGCTCCTGAGATAACATCCTAACGAGAAGCGCCGTGTCCAGAAGTACCGCGATCTGGATCAAGCCCTTTTAAAAACAAGTTTATAATGAACTTACGCAAACGTTCCTACTAATTCCTTCACTGTAAGTTACTTCTCAAGATACATTCAAATTGGCCGAAACACAACAGGGCTGTCTTGTTTAGTTGAGGAGTTCCTATGGATACCTTCGGCTCCATCATCAGACCCTGGACACAGTGTGGGGCTGTAGCACTTGTCAAGATAAAACCAACTAGTTCAAACTCAACGACGCTTATAGATTTCCAATAATACAGTAAAATAATAAAATAAAACTAGGTAGGTGTACAATGTTTTTCAGGTACCTACCTAAGTAGGTACCTACCTGAAAAACATTGATTGATTGATTGATTTTAAAAGTCTTTATTAATAACATAATATTATATAGTGCATACAAAAATATCCTATTCTAATTGTGTAGTACAATCTTAAAACTAACGAGTTCTTAGGCTAACTCACCTTTACAAACATTTCACATTGATTTTAAATTCATTATACTATAAACATTCCATAATATATCCTTAAGAACACAGTAATATTCAAGAGCACAAAAGTCTTAGTAGCACTGACTTATAACGCATATCACTACTGTTTACCTACTAAAGGTAATGCACTCAACTAATACAAAAACTAATTGAAGCGCAGTATAAAAAAAAGGAAAACATTACATTAATATAACTAATTAGTAACTTAGAATTAAGCATCGCTGAGTTAAAACAAAGAAATGATAATTCTAAACTGAGGGTAATTAGCGTAACTTTTCGCCGAGAAAGCCTAATGTGACCGGGTGAAGGCTGCACGGTCGGTCCGGTGGTGGGTAGATAATTAGATATCGTTAGCCGCTCAGAAAATAGTGATGTGGTAAACGATATCGATTATATGTTGTTGAATCCGATAAATTATTAGATCTACTTTTACCTATGGATGCAATTATTGGGTTTATAATGTTTGGGATTTTTAAATAAATAGAATTTTCGGGCTGATTTTAAGATACAATTTTTGATCATTGGAAATTTAATTTTTTCATGAACTCGTTTTAAATTAGTACGAAAGGCAGTGTTAAATGATATTTTGATTGCCTTATTTTGAACAACTTGCAACTTATTATAGTTTTTATCGGTCGGGCTACTCCAGGCTGGTGCAGCATATGTCAGACATGGTCGGACGAGTGTGTTATAAATACGTATCTTAGTGGCAGCGCTTAACTTAGACTTTCGGTTAAGGATAGTTTTTAACGCATTAATGGCCTTCAGACCCTTTTCGCGAAGTGCATCTGTGTTTTCACTCCAGTTAATTTTGCTATCTAGAACTACACCAAGATATTTGACAGAACGGCTCCAAGGTATTGAATGATTTTTAAAGTTAATGCGCCTGGAAGGTAATGATCGTTTACGCGTAAAAAGAATAACTTCCGTTTTGCTGGAGTTTAATTTTAGTTTCCACCTGGTGAAATACGTATCAAGTAGGTTTAGTGCAAGTTGAAGCCGCCCAATTATTAAGTCTATATCCTCTGACGATGTATATGAGGCAGTGTCATCGGCATATATTGCGAGATGAGTTCTAGGTTGCTTAGGTATGTCATTAAGATACAGGATGAAGAGAAATGGTCCTAAATTTGAACCTTGTGGTACACCAGATACAACAAATTTTGCCGTAGAACAGTGTTCACCTATGAAAACGTTGAAATGGCGGTTACACAGATAGTTTAGGACTATTCTGACAAGGAAGAGAGGAACGTCGTTAATAAGAAGCTTGTGAAGTAGTCCCTCGTGCCAGACAGTGTCAAAGGCTTTTTCTATATCTAGCTTCACCATTCCCGTAGATTTACCTTCATTTAGGTTGTGTGCGATCGCGAGGAAGCGAGGGCGCGGGGTGAGCAACCGATGCAGCGACACATAGAGCTGCATCGGTCTCAGCTTCGCGAGGTCCTGGTGGCGGAATGGCGGGAAAGGCTTTCACGCCCTACCGCCGGCCTCGACATCATCGAGGCGGTCCGGCCGGTGCTCGAGCGCTGGCTCGGGAGGAGGCACGGCTCCCTGTCGTTTCGGGTGACGCAGGTGCTCTCGGGGCATGGTTGCTTCGGGAAGTACCTGTGTCGCATTAACAGGGAGCCGGACGCCCGTGTCACCACTGCGTCGACTGCCGGGAGGACACGGCGCGGCATACGCTGGCAGAGTGTGCCGCTTGGGAGGAGCCACGCCGTGCCCTCATCTCAGAAGTAGGCAGTGACTTGTCGCTGTCGGCTGTGGTGAATGCCATGGTCGGCAGCGGGGAGTCCTGGGACGCGGTGGTTTCCTACTGCGAGACGGTCGTCCCGCAGAAGGAGGCTGCGGAAAGGGAGAGGGAGATTTCGTCCACTCACCCGGCCCGCAGTAGGCGCACCGGGCGTCGGCGGAGGGCGGATAACGCCCTCTTCCAGCCCCCCTAAATGGGTCCAGGGGTGACGGACTCGGGGACGTCCGTCGCCCCCCACACATCAGGACCCGAGGTGGCGGCGCGTAGTGTTCCACGCGCGCCCCTCTTAGACGTCACGGGGGGAGTCAAACACCTCACTCCCCCCCCTGACCCGAGGAGGCCCGCAGTGGCGGGCCGGCACCAGTCGGGGGTTGCGGAAGATTCTTACGTTCCCGCGACCCCCGGCGTAGGTGTGAGTCGGAACACCGGGGTGGTTTTTAGTCAGTAAGAGTCTGACAGACCCCTCCGCCCACCCCAGGGCGGAGGACATCCACGAGGATTTTCCACCCAAAAAAAAAAAGGTTGTGTGCGATGTGTTCAGATAACCTAGCCAACTGCTGAGTTGTGGAATGTGCCTTACGAAATCCAAATTGCTCTGGTAGCAGTAAATGTTCTCCCTGCGGACTCTCCGTCCGCTTATCGGCCCATCGTGCTGCTCGACGAGGTGGGCAAGCTCTTTGAAAGAGTCATTGCAAACCGCTTCGTCGGGCGGCTGGTGCGGGTGGGGCCGGATTTGGCGGAGAGCCAGTTTGGTTTCCGCAGAGGGCGCTCTACGGTGGACGCCATCATGCGCGTACGGGCCCTCACGACGGGGGATGCTGTGGCCCGGGGCGGGGTCGTCTTGGCGGTGTCACTAGACATCGCCAACGCCTTCAATACCCTGCCCTGGAGTTGCATAAGGGAGGCACTCCGGTACCACCGGATGCCGACCTACCTCTGTCATGTGGTCGAGGCCTATTTGACGGACAGGGCCGTCATCTACCCCGGTCACCAAGGAATGTGGAACCGGCGAGAGATGTCGTGCGGTGTCCCACAGGGATCGGTCCTGGGACCGCATCTGTGGGACATCGGATACGACTGGGTGCTGCGCGCCGACCTCCCTAGCGACGTCAGCGTAGTTTGCTACGCTGACGACACGCTGGTCCTGGCGCAGGGGAGGTCGCACCAGGCGGCGGCCGATCTAGCGACACGCTGGGTTGCGACAATCGTCGATAGAATCCGGCAGCTGGGACTCGAGGTGTCTGTTCCCAAATTACGGTAGGAGGGGTTCACATCGTCGTCGAGTCGACGATGAAGTACCTAGGACTCGTCCTCGACAGCCGGTGGAATTTCGTGGAGCATTCCCGACGTTTGGCTCCAAGGCTGGACCGGGCTGGGGCCGCCTTGAGGCGGCTCCTGCCCAATCTAGGGGGTCAAAACGCCTCCTGCCGGAGGCTCTACGCGGGGGTCATGCGGTCCATGGCCCTTTACAGGGCACCGGTGTGGGCGCGTTCCCTTAGGCTGCGGCCAGCCCGCCGGTTGAACGCGTCCCAAAGGGTCATGGCCATTCGGCTGGCCCGGGGATACCGCACGGTCTCCCGTGAGGCGGCGAGCCTCCTTGCCGGATTACCGCCATGGGATCTGGAGGCGAAGGTCCTCGCGCACATTTGGGAGTGGCGCGAGGAGGTGAAGCGCCGGGGTGTTACTCCGCTGCCGCGAGAAATCGCGGCACAGCGGACAGAGCTCCGGCAAGATCTCATGGCGGCATGGAGAGTGCGACTGTCGCCACCCAGTGCTGGGCACGCCACAATAGCAGCGATAAGTCCCCTCTTTGAGGAGTGGCTAGAGAGGCGCCACGGCGTCCTCACATTCCGCCTGACACAGGTCCTCACTGGACATGGCAGCTTCGGGAGGCTCCTGTGTAGGATTAGGCGGGAGGAAACGCCCGGGTGTCACCACTATGCGGATCGCCCGGAGGACACGGTGGAGCATACGGTGGAGGTAAGCCCTGCTTGGGCGGAGCACCGCCGTGTCCTCGTGGAGGCGATTGGCGGCAATGACCTCTCGCGTCCGGCCCTGGTCCAGGTCATGGTACGGAGCGAGAGGGCATGGGAAGCCGTCACCTCCTTCTGCGAAGCAGTAATGCTCGCGAAGGAGGAGGCGGAACGCGTGAGGGAAAGGCAAAGTTTGCGCCCTCACGCCCCTAACCGCCGCCGTTGGAGACGCCCTGGGCATCGGGAATCCCAGGCGGATTCCCGGCCACCATAGGCGCGGGCTTGCGGACGGCGAGCAACGGGCAGCTCGCCGTCCGATGAGGACCAGGCCCGGGTCGATGGCGGGTCGTGTTCCACGCGCGGCTCAAAGAGATGTCAGCACAATTAGCGGGGTCCAATAGGACCGATGCCTGCCAGGGTTGCGGGAAAGTCCGAAAGGGATACCGGGACCTTGGCAACAGGCAAATGAAGAAACGGGTGGGTTTTAGTCAGTAAAAGTCTGATACGCCCTTCCTCTCCGCCCAGAGCGGGAGAAGACATTGGATGATTTCCCACCCTCAAAAAACAAAAAAAAAAAGCAGTAAATGTTCTGTGACTTTTAACAGATGGGTAAGGATGAGAGACTCAAATAACTTGCCCAGACACGGGAGCAAGCTTATGGGACGATAATTTGTAGGGATGCTGTCATCTTTGCCAGGTTTTTTGAGAGCGATGATTTTTGCCATTTTCCAGGAAGCAGGGAAGTAGCCTAGTCTCGGACAACCATTAAATATTTTAGTGAGGTAGACCAGGGCCTTTTGAGACAGGTTTTTAAGTAGCCGATTGCTAAGACCGTCTAGACCACGAGCTTTGCGAGGTTTTAATTTAAAAATGATTTTTAGAACTTCTCTAGGTCTAACGAGAGGGAGAGTGACTACATATGTCTTTGGAATTTAATCTTGCCATGGATTCCTTGACAGCAAGTTCTGTTTCAAGATTACTGGTCCATTGAAGAGTCAGACTCATATTACCAGCAAATGCATCGGCAAGAGCTTCACACTGCTCCGATACTGAGGACGTCATTTGATCGCCACTGATTTTTAGGGGGGGGAATATTACAGGCGTCATGGTTGATTGACCCAACTAGACGCCATACATCATTACTTGGGTTAACCACTTTTGAGAGCTTATCATTCCAAATACTGTCATTCAAGGTCTGTATACTTGCTGTAATTGAGTGTCGTAGCTGGTTAACTTTAAAGAACAGTTGACGTCTGAGGCAAGGATTTTACTCGTTCAAAGCCTTTCTGCGAGTGAAATTTTTTAATTTAATTTGGCTCTTGATGCGCCTTGGTAATTTTAAACGTCCCTTGTTTATATCTATAGTAGGAAAACTCGCCCTACGTGCATTTAACACACTGTCAGTAAAGTGATTTACAGCAGCGTCAATAGAGGGTATTGAGTCTAATATTGCACTAGTTAGTGTAATATTGCTGTCCAAGTGAGATCTAAAATATTTCCAGTCGGCTTTGGCAAAGTTAAATGCTGTTTGGGATTTAGTGCTATATTTTCCACCTACAGTGAAGTATACAGGCAGGTGATTCGAAGAAAGACTTGTGAGAACTGCAGGTTCACTTACATCGTGAGTATTGTTGAATATTGTTGTAGCCAGGAGTTTCAAGCTTGAGACGAGAAGAAATTCTAGTTTCGCACAAAGCTACAATATCTATGGATAAATCACTTAACAGATCAAGTAATTCCGTAAGTTTGGTGCGAATACCATCGGCATTCCAGTATAAGACACGCAAATTGCTACCGTTAAACATATTGGCCAAGGTGGGTCAGGATTAATATCACCTTATCCATCATACTGTTGCAGAATACAAATTGTTTTTTGATGGATTTAATTGTCATGAGTATTGCTAACATGTCAGCAGTGGCCTGATCTTGCGTTCCAATTTTAGGTTGAAAAACATTAAAGGCTATAAGCTTTTTAACACAGGGACAGTTTTTTTTTTTTAATGTATTAATTGATGCAAGTTTCCATTTGGAAGCACTCCCATGTCTGGGCAGCATTTGGTCTAAATCGGTCAATATCCTTTAAGTTGGTCGATTATTACTCGGTAACTTGTGGAGCCTACTTGATAGTGATAGTTTTCCGTTTAATTTCGTTATATACTACTCTGTCAAGAAAGTACCGGGAAAAGATCAATAATACACAAAATGTTAGTTATTCATCCAAATTTATTTTATCACTTTCAAAGTATGATCCTTCAGAAACGATACACTTACACCAACGAATAATCCAATCATCAAAACATTTTTTAAACGTTTTTCCGGAATTGAGTTCAATTCTCGCTGCGAATTCTCCTTTATGTCTTCTATCGAAAGAAAACGGATGCCACGAAAGTGGTAATTTGAGTTTAGGAAAAAGAAAGAAGTCGGCTGGAGCCAATCTGATGAATAAGGTGGTTGCTTGATGGTATTTGTTAAGTTTTTGGTCAAAAATGTTAACTTCAGTTGCAAACGTTGATGGCCCAACAGAGCGACGCAAATCTTCCATCACATCTCGTACGCTTTTGAACGCTTTGTACCACTTTTAAGCACGTGTTTTTGATAAAGTCGATACAC
This sequence comes from Lithophane leautieri, assembly GCA_949152455.1. Taxonomy (NCBI): domain Eukaryota; kingdom Metazoa; phylum Arthropoda; class Insecta; order Lepidoptera; family Noctuidae; genus Lithophane; species Lithophane leautieri. The sequence continues at coordinate 19,028,338 of OX424467.1, forward strand.
CGTAAGCTTACCGTAAGCCTTCTGTAACATTTTTAGTGAACCCGAACACTAAATTCCAATAGCGATGCAAAATTTAAGACAAACTCTTTGTTCGTTGTTTTTGTCTATTACATGAAATCAAAAAAAAAAAAAAAATCAAAAGTCATTTATTCAAACTAGGCTGAGAATCAGCACTTTTCGAACGTCAAAATTACATAAGACAGTCCCCCAAAACGCCCACCTTTCACCACTTCACTTGAAATTCGCAATACACACTAGATATGACATAACTAAAAACAGCACTGTATTTAATCTAAATAACAGATGCAACCCAAACCCCGCGTCAAAATGGAAAACAGTTGTGCCAATCTAACAACGACAAAAAAAAACAAAAAAATGATTTTGGAACGATAAACAAATCATCCATTCCCGATTCTTTTGTCGGCGTGATTTATATATTATATACCCATACCAAATTACAGCTTTCTAGTACCAACAGTCTCTGACCTAAGTCGCGAACAGACGGACGGACAGTCTTAGTAATAGGGTCCCGTTTTACCTTTTGGGTACGGAACCCTAAAAACAGAATAATATAAATCTTTAAGGGGGCTCCCATACAACAAACGTGATTTTGTTTCCCTTTTTATAGATAATTACTGGCTGTGCCCCGCGGTTTCACCCGCGTGAGTCTCGACTCACGCGGGTGAAACCGCGGGGCACAGCTAATAATTATCTATAAAATCCCGTGGGAATATAGGGAAAACGTACTCGTATCCTATGTCCTATTCCAGGTCATGTGAGTGTGCCCATTCTCTCCTCTCTAGAGTAGGGAGGTAGGTAGTCGCGGCGGCGGGGCGGCGGGGCGGCGCGGCGGCGCGGCACTGCGGCGCGGCGGCGCGGCACTGCGGCGCGGCGGCGCTGGCGTCGAATGGTTCGCGTAATGCATTTTTATACTCGTGATAACTTCGTAATTAAATGTCCGATTCGAATGAATTAAAAAGTATTTTACTGCTACATAAAAATACCAATGGTATTTATGTAGCAGTAAAATACTTTTAAAACTATTGTTAAAACTATTTATTTGAATAAGAATTAATATTATGTTGATAAAAGTCCTTCGCAAATAATGCATTAATATTACCATAAAAAAAAGTTATAGTGAGTCAATCTTAAAAGATAGACATATTATTATGCTGTCGCGGACTTTTTTTTAGAACTTTTAAAGAGGAACAATTCTATCATACGAGTACATGATATTTGTGTAACTTAACTGTTTACGCAGCGCACGCAACGGAACTCGGTTAATAAGTCGTTAAATAACTCCGCTGCGCATCATGGCCCGACCTGAATTAAAATTGAATCATAGGTAATTACATAGTTTATTAGTTAATTAATTAATTACTGTAAAGATTGCACTACATAATATATACTCTTTGTAGGTTTTTTTTATGACAGTTACCATAGTACGGAAAAAGAAAATGTTCTAACAATCTTTGCTGAAAATAAAACACGATTTTTAATTAATTGTATTCCAGTGAATTTTATTTAAAACAAATGTTAATTATTAATCTTCACATGGTAGCAGAGCGTGGTTCATAATGTAAAAAGTGAAAAAAAGAAAAGCAAAGATGTCGAACAGAATAGAAAGTTTAAATAAAGAAAATTATGACACATGGGCAATCCAAGCCAAAGCAGTTCTAATAAAAGCAAAATTATAGAAATATGCGGAGAAAAAAATAGACTTTAAAAATGCAACTGAGCCAGACATTGAAGGAAACCTGCTGGCCATCAGCGAATTAATTCTTATAATTTCGCCATGCGAATTAAAACAAATTAAAAACTGCAAAACGGCTTATGAAATTTGGAAAAAATTTAACGATACTCACGCCAGCAAAGGTCCGGCGAGAAAAGCAACACTACTGAAACAATTAATCTTAACAAAATATGAGAAAGGTAATGACATCAGGGAACATCTAAACAACTTTATGGATGTTGTAGACAAACTGGAAGAATGAATGTCACCGTTCATGAAGATTTATTAAGTATTATGATGCTGTACAGCCTTTCCTCAGAATTTGAAACCTTTAGAGTTGCAATTGAATCCCGTGATAACGTTCCGAAACCGGATGAACTAAAAATAAAAATCATAGAGGAATTTCAAGCGCGGAAAAACATTCAAGAAACCCTGCCGAGTACAAGCCTAAGCGAACAAGAATCGTTCTATGCAAAAACAAATTCATACTGCAAAATATGCAAAAAAAAGGGGCATATGACTAAGAACTGCTGGAAAAATTACAGAAATAAGAACAAAAATAATCCCAACTATAAAGGGAATAGAGACAAAAAGGAGTTCAATAGCTTAGCATTAATGATGAAGCATTCCAGAAACAATGGATTTTGGATAGTGGATGCACATCACATATGTGCTATAGCAAAGAATATTTCAGTGAAATAGAACAAACGAATAAAACACTGAAATTAGCTTCTAAAGATCACAATACAAACATACTGGGAAAAGGAAAAGTTGATTGATCTCTTATTAAATACAAATAAAGAAATATATCTACACAACACGCTGTTCATTCCAGATCTTTGTACTAATCTTCTATCTATTGGGAAGACAACAGATGCTGATAATACAGTACTCTTCAAAAAGGATGAAGCTACGGTAAAAAATCCAAAATATGGCATTGTGATGAGAGCAAGGAGAACTGAAGACGGTCTCTATGCGATTTTTCCCAAGACTGTGATAAACGCGAAAGATGAACAAGCCAATTTTGTTCAAAATAATAATATTTCTGAATGGCATTCAAAGCTGGGACATATGAACTATAAGGACATGAAACAAGCACTTAAGAATGAAAGTTTGATTGGGCTTGATTTTAAAATAGATGAACAGCTGGAACAATGTGAAGTCTGCATTAAAGCCAAAATGAAAGCTACGATCGGGAAACCAAGTACTGAACCTCGCACTTCTGAACCACTTCAGATTGTACACAGTGATGTGTGTGGCCCGATACCAAAAGCTTCTTGTGCCGGAAACAAATATTTTGTCACATTTATTGATGACTTCACTAGATGTAGCCGAGTATTTTGCATAAAGACTAAAAATGAAGTCATAAATATGTTCAAGGTTTATAAAGCAGAAGTAGAGAACTTCATGGAAAAGAAAATTAAATGCCTACAATCCGACAATGGCACGGAATATTGTAACAATGAGTTCAGCAATTTCTTAAAAGAAAATGGCATAACCAGAAGATTATCTGCACCTTATACCCCGCATCAAAACGGAATTGCGGAAAGGAAAAACAGAACTTTACTGGAAAAAGCAAGGGGTCTAATGATCGAGTCTAACGCACCGATGTATCTGTGGGGCGAAGCCATCTACACAGCAAACTACCTGTCAAACAGAAGTCCAAACAATAGAATTGGAAATGCAACACCATTTGAAAAATGGGTTGGTAGAAAACCATGTGTTGCGCACCTTAATAGATTTGGAGCAAAGGCGTTCGTTCTTTTAAAAGGAAGACAAAACCTAAATAAATTTGACGCTAAAGCAATACCTGGAGTCTTCATTGGATACTCTGAAATATCCAAGTAAGTAAGTAAGTAAGTAAGTAAGTAAAATTTTTATTTGTTTAAACATGGTGTACATGGATACATTGCATGCAAGATAATAACAGATAGGTACAGAAAAGTTCTAACATGTTCAGCCGCATATCGTGGCGTACAAATTGGTAGGAAGAGATGGTGCATAGACCGTGACAATATTCATCAAAATTACATTATAGAAATTATTTAGATACTTATTAAATCATCATTATTTATTAAAGATTAGGTATCATTACAGTTCAGCAAGCATATTTTTTGATAAAATTAAATGTCAAAGTAGTCATAAAATAAATTAGTCAATAAAAATATGAATTACTGTCATTAAAATTTCAATTCTAAATTACAATTATTCCACAAAAAATACAATAGATTACAATTGCATGTCAATAAAATACAACATCGTCAGATGACGATGTTGTATTTTATTGACATGCAATAAAATACAACAATGTACAACATGTAAAATTTTCTTCGCTTTTGAGATTCAAAAGCGAAGAAAATTTTTCCTCTTTCATAAATTCTTCTATACTATAATATGCTCTTTCAGTTAGTAAGCTCTTCAATTTACTTTTAAGAGCAGATATATTTAATGTTCTCCATGATTTAGGCAATTTATTAAAGATGGTCGGACCCATGCAAAAGATGCTCTTACGCATAAGAGCAGTTTTAGCGCCGTGAACACAGAGTTTGAAATTATCACGTCTATTCCTAGGGACAGCATCAGACAAGAGCTGAAATAAATGAGTATTTGATTTAATGAACATTACTGTTTCTAGGATATATAATGAGGGCAATGTCAGTATCTTACGTTCTATAAAATAAGATTTACAGCTGTCCGTTGTTTGCAGTCTAAACATCGATCTAATGCACCTTTTTTGTGCTCGAAACGCTATTTCTTTGTCCGTGCTATTCCCCCAAAAGATGACTCCATATCTCAGAATTGATTCGGCTATACCATAGTAAGCAGTAATAAGAGCATCTGTGTTGAGAACCACAGCAAGCTGTTTCAGAGCGTAGGCTGCACTACTCAATTTCTTACTAAGTGCCTCTATTTGAGGTTTCCAATTCAATCTAGAATCTATTATTAGTCCCAGAAATTTTGTTGTGTCAGATTCATTGATATTTGTATTATCAAATTGAATATTAAGATTGTTGATTTGTGTAAGTTGTCTAAAGTGCATTACGTTTGTCTTTTTTAAATTAATTATTAAATTATTATCATTTAACCAATTTATAATAGATATTAGTGAATTATTAATGTCATGTTCATATGAGTTTATGTCATTACAAGCTATTGTCATAGTGCAATCGTCAGCAAAAAGTGTCATTGGTTGTTCAGTTACTTTAGGCAAGTCATTTATATACAGGGTGAACAACGGAGGGCCCAATACACTGCCTTGAGGTACTCCGTACATAACTTCGCGCTCCTCTGATCTTGAAATTTCTTCCCGTTTACTTTTATAATTTATTGTATTGATTTCTGTAAGTTGTTTACGGTTTTGAAGATATGATTTAATTAATTCTAAAACGTTACCTCTAATACCATAGGCTTCAAGTTTCTCTGCCAGGGAATTATAATGGACGCAGTCAAAGGCCTGTGTCATGTCGCAGAATATGGCACATACTGGTGTTCTCTTATCTAAATTTAGCATGACATTATGTAAAAACTCATAAATAGCCAAATTAATACTTTTATTTTTACGAAATCCCTTTTGTTCGTCACTTAATATATTATATTTTTCTAAATAGGTATTTATTTCACCATATATATATTTTTCGAACACCTTAGACAAAACTGGTATAAGCGCGATCGGTCTGTAATTTATCATTAATTCGCGATTATCTTTCTTATATAGCGGTTTCACTATAGACTTCTTTAATGCATCAGGAAATATACCTGCACACAAGGCCTTCCGGATTTGGATACCATCAAAGCAAAAAGTGATTGTTACCAAAAATGTAAACATAATGCAAAAATTCTACTACGACATAAAGGAAGGAGAGACTTCTCGTAAAAATAATACGGATGAAATAAGAAAAGAAAAAGAATATGTCGAGATTGAATTTATAGAAGAAAATATAAATAGAGAAATAGAAGAAAATCAAGAAGACGTTTGGGCTGAAGCAGAAATGCCAACTAATAATAATTCAATTTCTGAAGAAAATGAAATTCATTCCGCAGAAGAAGAATAATTACCACTGCCACCTCAGAGTGAAGTCACTGAAGAGCGAACAGAAACTAGAACTTTGCGTGATCAATCATTAATACGCAAGCCAATACGTTTTGATGATTTTGTTATGAACGCAGTGGCAGAGCTGGAAGACAATTATATTGAGCCCAAAACATATAATGAAGCAATGTCATCGGAAAATAGAGAAAAATGGGAAGAAGCTATGCAAAGCGAGATGAATTCACTTAAAAAAAATAATACCTGGGAATTTGCCGTATTACCAAAAGGTAGAAAAGCTTTACCAAAGTCAAAGTCAAATAATTTATTTCAAATAGGCACATAAAAGGCACTTTTGAACGTCAATGAAAAACAAAGAAATAGAATTGATTCTAGTTGCCCGTTCCAAAAGGTAGCTTTCGTATGGAGAAGAATGGGCAAGAAACTCCACCGTTACTCTTTTCAAAAATGTTTACAATATTTTGTATACATGAATTATATAATTATATGTGAAGACCATGCACCCACAATAAGATTACTGTCCCACAAAAGGCAAAAAAATATATAAATGGAGCACTGACAAATAAACCAGTTATGTGATAGGTACATGGTGCTCACATATTTACAAACATTGTAAAAGTATACGATATTACAATATTCCTAACATCTTTACAAGTAATACTAATAAGTCAGTGCGTGATTCCAAGCAATCACAGAGTGTAAAAATCTATGACATACAAATAATAAAATATACAACTAAATTAGCAACCAGTTTGATTTTGTCCAGACTCTAAATTGTCCTATGGAGCAAGACCAGCATGTTTCCAAGCATTCTTATCTTGGATATAATCCTCTAATTTGTAATAAGCTTGTTTACAAATGGCATAGCCAGCATGTTTGTGGCCAGCATGTTTCCAAGCAAATGGATATACAAAATAAAGAGAAACCCTGATGGAACCATAGAACGTTACAAGGCAAGACTAGTCATCAAAGGTTTCTCCCAACGCGAAGGTATTGACTATGATAAAACCTTCAGTCCAGTTGCACGACTTACAACTATCAGAGCAATACTGGGTATTGCAGCTAACGAAAATCTGAATTTACAACAATTCGATGTCACAACTGCATTCCTAAACGGTACAGTGGAAGAAGAGATTTATATGGCACCGCCGAATGGACTTGATGTACCTAAAGGAAAAGTATGTCGACTTTTGATAAGCCTCTACGGCTTAAAACAGGCCCCTCGATGCTGGAATGAGTGCATACATACATTTCTGATAGACGCCCAATTTCAGAGAAGTGGGGCAGATCCTTGCTTGTATGTAAGAAACAAGGGAAACTCAATAGTTATTGTAGGACTATATGTCGATGACGGCTTGGTAGCTTCCACTGACAGCGCTGGTCAAGAGTTTTTAAATGAACTTGAAAGAACCTTCAAAATAACGACGAAACCAGCGTCGTATTTCTTTGGTATAGAAATAAATAAAAACAAAGACGGATCAATAAATTTAAGTCAAACAGCCTACGCTAAAAAGGTCCTAAAACGATTCGACATGGAAAACTGCAAACCAGTTACATCTCCGACAGTTAAGATGCCAAAAATGGAAGAGAGTAATGGAAATGTAGAACATGAAGTTTCCATATCGAAATTGTGTCGGAGCACTGGCTTACCTGATGGTCGCAACAAGACCCGACATCTGTTATGCAGTGTCTCTCGCATCAAGGCATCTAGAAAAACCTAGTAAGGAGGATATTGTGGCTGTAAAGCGAATTCTACGCTTTCTGAAAGGAACTCTCGATAAAGGTCTAACATTTTATCCAATGAGTAAATCCAGAGCAGATGACTTAATATGCTACTCAGATGCTGATCATGGAGGAGATTCAGAGACTGGGCACTCTACCACGGGTATGGTGTGTCTATATTATATATTATATTATGCTATTGCCTGGAAGAGTCAGAAACAGACTTCAGTTGCTCTGTCAACGACAGAGGCCGAACTAGTAGCAGCAAGCGAAACCACACAAGAAATAGTGTGGTTGAAGAAACTTTTGGCAAATCTATCTAACAAAAAATCTTTAAAAGTTACACTATGTATTGATAATGAGTCTGCTGTGAAATTATCATATAATCCGCCTTATGAGTTTCACAGGCGAACAAAGCATATTAGCTTAAGACACTTCTACATTAGAGAAAGAGTATCAAAAGGAGAACTAGTTGTCAAGCAAGTTGCAGCACAAGTGCAACTAGCAGACATGTTTACAAAACCTCTATACGGACCAAGATTTAACGACCTCTCTCGTGGAATTGGTCTTCGAGCAAATTCTTAAAAGAAATGTGGATGTAAAGATTGCACTACATAATATATACTCTTTGTAGGTTTTTTTTATGACAGTTACCATAGTAACGGAAAAAGAAAATGTTCTAACAATCTTTGCTGAAAATAAAAATACGATTTTTAATTAATTGTATTCCAGTGAATTTTATTTAAAACAAATGTTAATTATTAATCTTCACAATTACTTACGTGAAGTATACTATTCCTATATGGATAACTTGAAACTTGAGCATTACGGACTAGGACCAGATAAACTTGCGCTCAGTTTAGTAAAATCTTTTTTAAATGATAGACATAGACATCAGCAAGTTCAAATGAATGGTGTCCATTCACCCCGTTTAAAAGTAAAAATAGGTGTTCCACAAGGCTCGATATTGGTTTCTTTTCTCTTTTCAACCGACGAAAAAAAAAGGAGGAGGTTCTCAAGTCGACCCGTATTTTTTATTTTTTATTAATGGTCTACCCCATTTATTAAAAAAACAACCACAAATGGTGGTATTTGCTGACGATACTTCATTAATTTTCAAGATAAATAGTCGTGCATCAAATCTGGACAAAAATAGTGATTGTGACATAGTATTGAATAGGGAGAAATTAGAATTCGTCGATAAAACTGTTTTCCTGGGGATCACACTCCGCTCGGTTCAAGGCTGCCATGGGGTCCTCTTTTAACATCTCTTGCAGGCCGCCTAAGTTCAGCTGCATGCTGTGAGAAAAATCCTTCAATTTACAGATGTAGATACCGCGAGGCTAGTCTGTTTCAGTTACTTTCATAGTAGATATCATGTCTTACGGCGTAATAATATGGGGACGGGCTGCAGGTATCGAGTCTATTTTTATTCTGCAGAAAAGAGTTATCAGAGCAAATTAATATATGGGCTCCGCAGGCGCGATTCTCTAAGGGAACTGTTGAAAGATATTAACATCATGACGGTACCTTGTCAATATAAATCTAAGTATGAAAACATCATGTACTTACGTAAGGAAAAATCTAACCATTTTTTTAATTAAAATTTACATTATGTAACTTATTAAACTAAACTTACTAAAGTAACTAAAAAACTAAAAGGACTAACTAACTATACCAATAAATATAAAAACAGAGGGACCCTTAGGCGTCGAAGTATTCGTCCGCATCGCTATCATCCGGAAACGTGCCCAGAAGACTGGTAGCATTGCCACGTTGAATGGCAATGCTAATTCTTTGGCCAAAGACCAAGCCAGCCCTCTGGTCTGTATTCATAAAACTAAAAATAAAAAAATAAAAATCTAACTGTATTCATAAAAAAATTAAAGTAGGTAATAAAAACTAAAACAGATTACGTGTCACACGTAATCTGTTCGATTTATGCCCTAACACGTGTGACTCCGGATTTTTAATTTGTCCGTCTGTGGTGTCTTGTTTATACCTTTTTGGTCGTAGTTTGGTTTTAGTTTTTATTAATTAATTTTTTTTTAAATTATTTTGGGGTTATAGTATATATATATTTTTGAAATGTGCTCAGTAAGCCCTTTCATTTGATACCCAACATGGTACGATTAGACAATATTTTTTTTAAGTTCCTTACTTTATGTCCTCTAGAGGCCGCCATTTTTTATTTAATGTGACGTCATATGGCCTATTACCAGCGGACGATCAAGACGCTTCCAACAATACCTCATTTGTCAAATTGTGATGAGTGGTTTAGAAGATAGGAGGGAACAGATGAACAAACTTACATACATACATACATACCGGTCAAAATCATAACCCTCTTTTTTTCTTCGCCGTAGTCGGGTAAAAAGTTATCGAACATCTAAAACCTTGCTAATGTCTGGTTGTCAAATACTGTTATTCATAAACGAATTTTAGAACAAAAACGTTATATGTATATACTTTTCTCAAACATGCTTGGAAATTCGAGCATTATTTTGACAACCTTCTTCGAGATAAATTAAAATTGCTGTACTGGTAAAAAACAAGTGACGATGCGGCCAGCAAAGTTACTATGAAAATTCATATCTGGCGTGTTTAGCGGCCAAATAAATTACTATGAAAACTCATATCTGTCGTGTTTTTTAAAAATGGAACGAACTTTTTACTTCAACACACGGCAACCAAGGAGGTAACTTATCAAAGATTTTATTTAAATTTCGAATTGGTTTGCAAATAGAACAAAGAAGAAACAAATTAACATATTGGCGCATGAAAAATGATAGTTATTCGTCATTGATTCTGCAAATTCTATTTAATTTACTCAGTTTGAATTTCCGCGCGTTGTTTGCGAAAAGTACTATACAAGCTTTGGCCGCAATCAGGAAATGATGGACTCACGCATGAGTGCCTCGGCCCTCATTTTCACGATCGTCCATCAATTCCTTTATTGCAGGCCGCGACAGTAATGTACTATTTCTCAAACATGCTTGGAAATTCGAGCATTATTTTGACAACCTTCTTCGAGATAAGTCGAAATTGCTGTACTGGTCAAAAACAAGTGACGATGCGGCCAGCAAAGTTACTATGAAAATCCATATCTGGCGTGTTGAGCGGCCAAATAAATTACTATGAAAACTCATATCTGTCGTGTTATTTAAAAATGGAACGAACTTTTTACTTCAGCACACGGCAACCAAATAGGTAACTTATCAAAGATCTTATTTAAATTTCGAATTGGCTTGCAAATAGAACAAAGAAGAAACAAATGAACATAATTGGCGCATGAAAAATTAGTTGTTCGTCATTGATTCTGGAATTTTTATTTAATTTACTCAGTTTGAATTTCCGCGCGTTGTTTGAGAAAAGTACTATACAAGCCTTTGCCGCAATCAGGAATTGATGGACTCACGCATGAGTGCCTCGGCCCACATTTTCACGATCGTCCATCAATTCCCTTATTGCAGGCCGCGACAGTAATGTACCATACTATAAAGTTATCAAAGCCAGAACCCTACTTTAACAGTGCTATAAGGAAAAAATGGCTGGCTGAATGTCGTGTAGTCATTTAGATTCCAACATCAGTTCCCCCCCCGCCAGGCATGACACCAGTCTGGTCGGATGATCCTCCGATTCCTACAGAGGATGAGTGAACTTTACACCCTGTTCCTCATACCTCTAAATTGGAGACCGAATATGAACGTCAACGTAGCCTTCCTGCAACTACTTCAACGTTACGTCATCATCATCACTCCCGCAAGCTTTCGTGAGGCGAGTCATACAGCCAGCCGGCACCCACGGCTTTAACGGGTATCCTGACACCAGCATGCAGTGAACGCGCATTCCTGGTCATCATCCTCATCAGCAACCGTGAAACAGCACACTGCACTTTTGGCTGGTCACAAAGCAGACACCCGTCTGGTCGGAGGATCCTCCCTTTTCTTTAAGTGAATGTTACTTATATCAATAACTAGCTGATGCCCGCGGCTTCGCCCGCATGGATGTCGGTTATTATTACACTAAAACCTTACTCGAGAACCACTCTATCTATTGGTGAAAACAGCATGAAAATCGGTGCAGTAGTTTTTGATTTTATCGCTAACAGGACAACAGACAGACGCGGCGGAGGACTTTGTTTTTAATATGTAAGGATAATTCACCTAGTACGGCACAGGCATTCACTACAGTAAAAAAAACTATGAAGTGTGACCAGCCTATAAAAGGTAAGTCTGAAAGGAATTACACGTGTTATTGTACTCCTTTATTATTTAGATAACGGTGCGCTTCGAGATTCCTGTGTACCTTTATTTCCGTCACTATAAGATGAGGTATAGTGAGCCAACATGTCGTATTATAAAGCTACAAAATTGATATTTAGTTAAGAAACTAAAAATAAATTTTGTTATATACAACGTGTAACAGAAACCCTATTGCTATCCTTAAGCACTAAAGATAACAGCTGGTATTGAGTCACTATACATAGTTTCAACTCAAAATAAAATACTCTAAGAATTGATACCAAATTTTCGGTTTCATGTTTCTTAAATTCAAATCATAACAAACGTGTCACCGCACTACGTAGGTCAATAACTTTCCACGTTACTTGCTAATATCACGATAAATCTCTGACATAATTCTGCGCGCCTAGTACTGTAGTAGCCTACCGCAGGCGGTGTTCTTTGTCGGCGCGAACTGACGAAAAATCATGCCGCTACCGCGCCGCGCGCGCGCAATAAACCATACCTACTTTACCGTGATGTAATTTAAAAATGAATGCGTAATTATTGATTTAAAGTTTACTCATTAATATCAAGCCAGAAATTTCAAGTTAAAACTGAGATAACAAAACTTACGTAAAAAATCGAAACAAAGTTTAGGTAGGTTAACTAGTTTCATCACTTATTATTACATAGTACCGAGTAAACAGTAAAATCTTAAAGCTTTGCTTAATTTAGTAAATTGACTTACAATTTTAAAGACGGGGTCCGATGTGGTGACCTTGGTATTGTATGCACAAGGCCGCTCGCTTGTTCATGGACACCTGAACATTGCCATGCATGTCTGGTGTTATTGTCCTGAAAGCGGCCTCAATCCGCACTTTCATTTGGTCCATTGTATCACACTGCACTGCGTACACTACGTTTTTAATGTACCCCCACAAAAAAAAGTCTAACGGGGTTAGGTCTGGGGATCGCGGAGGCCAAGCCACGCTTCTACTACCACGCCCAACCCACTGAGACAAGCGCGCATCTAAATGATGGCGCACAGCTCGAGCAAAGTGTGCCGGTGCACCGTCGTGTTGAAAAATTAAATTATTCCTCATCACAAGATTGACATAACTTGACACTGGTAGCACTGTCATGAGGACATCGTCTAATTCAGTCATTCGTCATCATTTCGTAATATTCGCTATTACTTAACGACATTTCGAAAGCACAACAAAAAAAGTCAGTTAGGTGTAGCCGTACTGAACTGATGCGCGTATCACAGGGATGGAAACGAGTGCACTAGACGGAGACGCGGAACATCGTCGACTGACGAGCAAAGCAATAAATAACAATAATGCTAAATAAAGCTCCTATTCCCTGCTATTCTGGTACCTAAGGGTAGCTGTCCTATTAGTGTCCACTACTATTAAAAAATATTGTACAAGAATTCAAGATTATTTTACATCCTAACTAATAATTTCAACTTAACTCCGTTAAACTTTTAAGTAAATCTAACACACCAGAGCAGACTAATTATGTAATTCAAATTCAAAATTGAAAAATCATTCATTTTTTTAGCGTTGGAAAATTATCAATGACAGCTCCCGCCCTGGATGGAGCTGAAGGAACTGTTTCGACTCTTACTGATTAAAAACCACCCTGTTCCTTCAGTTGCCCTTGCATTCCGGGGTCGCGAAGTTGTATTTACCAGGAGTAATTGAAACTACACGGACTGAAATTAGTTCACGTACCCTAGACCCTAACCCAAGGTTTACACACATTATGATGCTACATTGTGTGTGTAACGTCGTAATCAGGGTTCTGTGAGCAAACGATTTTCAATTCGGCAATAACAATTCCTGTTACTCATGCGGTCCTAGTACTTTTATTAATTTCTTTCCAAAGTTAGATGCAGTTATGCGACATTTTTTATTGACTTCATACGAATTAATAATAAAGACTAAACGTGCTTAAACCAATAAAACCCATGTACCACTTAAAAAGCACCGACAGATCGTGAACTTCCGATAATTCTTTCGTTAGTCCTACAGAAAAAAATATGCCTGCGTGCTATTATTTTGTAATTAAAAAAATAAAAATAACTTGTTGTTAATAGTTTTCGTCATAATTATTTAAAAAAATAACCTTATTTTAACAATTATGAACGGAACCCACTGTGATTTTATTTGTACTAGGAGTAGAATAAGTTGTGAAGAAATGAATTGAAATGATGTTTTGGGTTCAGTTGGACATAAATTGTTACTAAATCCTTTTTCTATTCTAAGATCTAATGGCAAATAATAATGTTAATAATTCCTCGTAGGATGCACGTAAGAATTCGATTTTGATCAATTCAATGGTACGAGCGGACGATTTTTCGAAAAAATTCGTTCTATTGCGATCTTCAAGCAAATCGATTCAATAGTAAGGTGAATCGAATCTCCTGGATCGTATGTACAAAAATTATTATGATAAGGGCTCATAAGTTCAAGTTCATATTTGCCCAAAGTATTGTGCTGACAAACAGCGAATAGGTAGGTTTATCTAATATGTCAAACAAGATCAATTACATATGCCGACACTTTTTAACTTGTTCGCATTGTTTATGTTACTAGCACTAAGCGAAGATTGAAACATTTGACGGTTTGATAAAAGTTCTCATTTTGAATGACATAGCTGTATTTTATAAATTAATCGCTCGGCGTCGTATTCTGTATTAGTCATTGTGATTTTAACCGACTACATCTGTACCATCTGAATGAAAGTCATTGAATTACGCCGGAAAGTTTATCAATTATTATTTATTAAAAGTTTAGACGTACCTAGGTACCTGAATGGCAACTGCTCACAAAATAAAGGTGTGTTAAACGTTGTTAAACATTTTTACAATTACGATTTTTGAATGAATTTTTGGAAGATCGATTCTAGAGCACGGGATTCGATTTGTGAATCGAATAAAAAATCGATTTTAAGCAAAACATCGTTCATTCTTATGGCCACCAAAATAAAAAGTTAGGAATAACCTTAGGAAAACAGGAATTTGTTTTTGAATTAGGTATTTACTGTGTTGTAAGTACGTTGGTAAGGTGGGTGGTGGGTGGAAGATTACTATGTAGATAATAATTATCTACAAAGTTATCTTCTACAAAAGGACAACTAAGTACGTAAGCAACCGAAAAGTGTGTAATGTATCTAAATATTATTTCGTTTTAGATACCTAGACCAATTAATTGTCTTGTAGCTAGTTCACAAACATAATCAAATTTTAGGAAAAGTCAGTAATAATATTTTGTAAACAAAAATAAACATGCGGAACCTTTTATTCAGAAATACCAGGAGTAAGAGGTTTATTTTTACTTACAAATAGTTCGTTGACACCGATCAGCTGACTTAGTGCTAGTGATGTGTTTATTCTAATTTGAAAAGTTCGGTTTCTGGTATCAATGTATTAAAAATTCTCATAACTTCCGAACATGTAGAGATAGGATTAAAAAACCCTTCCAATATCGTTTGATATCATCCAAAGAAGCCGTGCCCTTGGTATGTATATACCCTTTCCGTTACACGTTGTATATGTAACTATAAGAATAGTTCAAAATAAATCGTAGGCTTACTAATATAGGTACTGCCCAATATTTAGGATTTTTCTCAGATTGATATTTGCAACCAGTAAGCTATAAAAGCACTTAAAAACCAGGCGTTTCGCGCTTACGGAAAAACCAGGTGTTTCGCGCTACGTAAAAACGTGTTTGATTTTTAATTTTCGTTATTTATATTGAATAGTTATTAAAATTTGAATTCATAGACTCAATAGTTAATAGGTGATGAATAACTTTGCATTAAAAAAAAACGTATCTATAATTTTCTGTTTTTAACCGTGTTCAAAAAAAGGAGGAGGTTATCAATTCGTCTGTATTTTTTTTATTTTTATTATGTTTGTTACCTCAGAACTTTCGACTGGGTGAACCGATTTTGATGATGCTTTTTTATTTGAAAGCTGGTGCTTCCCGTGTGGTCCCATATAAATTATATTAACTCTGCTTGCGCAGTTTTTGAGTTAGCTTCAATAATTACGTATTTTTCTCACTTAGTATATTATGTAGACGACATCTTATTTGACACAGTCACTGTTATTTACATAGCAGGGAGTGGTATTTGAATTTGTGTGGGGTAGGTACCACAACAAAAAAGCGAAAAATAAAAATTTACAAAAAAAAAAAAAACAAGACTTCCAAAAAAAAGTGAAAAATAACTTTAATTTCGGAAGTCGGTGGCAAAAAACGAAAATTGAAAAGCAAAGACAACGACTTCCGAAATTAAAGTTATTTTTCACTTTTTTAGTGTTCTTTTTAGAAGTCGGTTGTTTTTTAGACCGCAAAATTGATAGGGGTTCTTAAAATGCATCAAATAAAATATACTAGGTACTACTATACCGTGAACTTTCCACATACTCATCCAGAACCAATCATTTAGATGGTAGGGGGACCACACTGGACTCTAACAAAGATTAGCACTTTTAAGTGCTCGGCGACACGACGCCGTGAGCGCGCCGCTGCCGATCGGACGCCGCACCGTTCCGCTATGGCTTAATAACTACTACGGCTAACACTAAAAAGCTTAATTTTTCGCAAACGGATCCCTGAGTCCAAAAATGGTTTTAACAAACTCACAATATTTAACTACCCTTCCAACGACACCTCACACAACGGGGCGTATAAAAAATCAACCCCACTTCTAGTTGCGGAGGTATCCTAATTTTTTTTTTCATTATTTTACTTTACCAGTTGTTCGGCGTGATTAATAAATATATTGTATACCTACCCATGCCAAATTACCAGCTTTCTAGTAGGTACTTATTAAAGTAAACGCAGTGGAATTGGGTTTTTACAAAAATAGGTATATTGCGTGTAGGTATAGGTCGTTGCGTCATTTTCGCGAAACGTAACGGAACTAGTGACTTGGAACGCGTCACCTGTTTGAAAACTGATTTTAGTAACTAGTTATTTTTCAAATTCTATTCAGTGATTCAACATGGTAATCATATGGAAGTATTACAGTCATATATACCATACCGAAAATATAAATGGTTACAAAAGCAATGAGTTACATTACGTTACGTTAGCTTTAATTTTTTTGAACGAATAAGTTTTTGTAGCTACAAGTAGTTACATCATTAACGTAAGGGCAGCATATTAGGCGCGAAAGAAACGACATGCGCAAGCAACGTACTTTTGTTTCGTTTCTCGTTTTTCATTCGATTACTGCATTGTAATGTAACTAGTTACAAAAATCACGTTTTATGTGTGACTCGAAACTAGTTATTCGGTTACAAGCCCTGTAGCCAGTTATTGTAACTAGTGATGTGAAATAACGCCCATACCTATTTGCGTGCGAAATCAAAAGTACCAAAGTAACAAGTGTAGCCGTTAACCACAACATAGATCAAGTTTAATCCAGAAGGGTAGACTTCATAAAGAAACGCTGGAAGTGCTTTCCTAACATTCCCTCTTCTTTTTCAAACCGAAGTTTTCGCAAAGTTTTACCAGTCTTGGTTTGAATAATGGCTTTGTAAATATATCAGCCAATTGATGTTGCGGAAGCACTTGCTAAATTTGAATATCTCCTTCAGACACATATTGCCTTACATATTAATGTCTTAGCTTGATGTGCTTTGTCATACGATGATATTCGTAAGGCGGATTATGAACTAATTTTATTGCAGACTCATTATAATTTAGCAGTACTGGTGTTTCTAATTTATCACTAATCTTATCACAGGTACGTGTGGGTTGTGGTAGAAACTAAAATAGACAACAAAGCTTTAATTTTTTTTTATTGATTTTAATCTAGTCACGTCACTTAACTTCCTTAACCTGGAGACCTGTAACAAACAAAAATCAAATTAACTAAGTTCAATAATAGACACTTAAGTATTAACATAATTTTATCTACACCCATGCTATAAATTCTCTATAAAAAATTCTGAAACAGCATACTGCTAACGTAACAACCAGTGTCATAGTAACCTCAATATCTTTCAAACGAGTGTTATAATGTTGTACTAAAATTCATAATAAAACTCATTTAAAAAAATAACTATTAAAAGCTTAAGACTTAAAATAATAATATTAACAAGTCAAATATATAAAATGTAAGTAAAAACCTTAGCAGTGTAAGAATGACGTTTACGCCTCAAGCTTTTAAGAAAACGTTAAAGTTCGATGTTTACTTAAGTTTTATTTTTTACGTTTTAGTTAATTAATAGCTTGTTTTTAGAAAGGTTTTTACTTAAATTTTATTTTGTACTTTTTAGCATTAGATTTTGTTTAAAGGCTTTTACTTAAATTTTATTTTGTACTTCTTAGCATGATTTTGTTTTTAATCCTTTTTTTTTAATGCAATCTGTCTTGGGACATTCAGCAATAGGTAGATTATGGTTCCTGATCTTGCACGGTATGAAGCCACTGCCTCATCCGATCGATACTGCAGCTCATTCATGCTGGTTGTGAGTAAGGCTTGAGGTGCCCTTCTTTTCAGTCTTGTGAAGGTAACTCGGTTTGACATCAGTTTCATTGCCAATTGATTTGGGTGAACTTTTAATCTGGTGGAATATGTGGTAATATTAGCTTTGATTTCCTCTTTGACAGTTTTTATCTTTAGATCCTTGTAAATTCTCTCGTTAGTGACATACCAGGTAGCAATTACTATTTGTCGCAGTGTTTTTGATTGAAACCTTTGAAGGATTTCGATATTAGACTTCAATGCAGTTCTTCAAAGCTGGATAGCATAGCACCAAACAGGCTTGAGAATGCATTTGTCAAGTAGTTTGCTTTCCAGAGACATTTGGGGCATTATGTTGAGCATCCAGTGTAAGCTACGGAGTTTATGCCCTAAGGCTTTGCGTTTGGTAAATATGTAGTGTGTACACGTAAGGCATTAGAATTTGATAAAATATCTGTTCTCTCACCTTCACTTGTAAAGACAAATACAATGAACCCAGACACGCCTTTACATAAGTCATGGCGTGAAGTCAACCGGTTACACTAAGTATCTAAGTCATGTGCAAATTTAATGTCTCTGCTGTTGGTCGCTGTGCAGTTTCCTCGTCTGGAGCCAACCTTGGTTGCAGCAGCCAGGTCATGGTGGACCTTAGAATTAACTATAATAATTAAAGATGCACCGAATATTCGTTTTATATTTAGTATTCGGCGTATTCGGAAAATTTTGAGGTATTCGGCCGAATCATTCGGTTGAAATGCCGAATGTATTCGCTTTAATTGATCATTGTAAATCAGCCCTTAGGGCAAAATAAAGTAATCCCATAATCTAACAATCGTATTTATTAGAAATCGTTTATTGCAAGATACTCAAACAAAGTTAAAATTAAACACAGGTAATGAAATACCTTTGAGGAGTGGCTAGAGAGGCGCCACGGCGTCCTCACCTTCCGCCTGACACAGGTCCTCACCGGACATGGCAGCTTCGGGAGGTACCTGTGTAGGATTAGGCGGGAGGAAACGCCCGGGTGTCACCGCTGTGTGGATCGCCCGGAGGACACGGTGGAGCATACGGTTGAGGTGTGCCCTGCTTGGGCGGAGCACCGCCGTGTCCTCGTGGAGGCGATTGGCGGCAGTGACCTCTCGCGTC
Organism: Lithophane leautieri; assembly: GCA_949152455.1. NCBI lineage: Eukaryota > Metazoa > Arthropoda > Insecta > Lepidoptera > Noctuidae > Lithophane > Lithophane leautieri. The sequence goes on from OX424467.1 coordinate 19,047,701, forward strand.
CGGCCCTGGTTCAGGCCATGGTACGGAGCGAGAGGGCATGGGAAGCCGTCACCTCCTTCTGCGAAGCAGTAATGCTCGCGAAGGAGGAGGCGGAACGCGTGAGGGAAAGGCAAAGTTTGCGCCCTCACGCCCCTAACCGCCGCCGTTGGAGACGCCCTGGGCATCGGGAATCCCAGGCGGATTTCCGGCCACCATAGGCGCGGGCTTGCGGACGGCGAGCAACGGGCAGCTCGCCGTCCGATAAGGACCAGGCCCGGGTCGATGGCGCGTCGTGTTCCACGCGTGCCTCAAAGAGATGTCAGCAAAATTGACGGGGTCCAATAGGACCGATGCCTGCCAGGGTTGCGGGAAAGTCCGAAAGGGATACCGGGACCTTGGCAACAGGCAAATGAAGGAACACGGGTGGGTTTTAGTCAGTAAAAGTCTGACACGCCCTTCCGCTCCGCCCAGAGCGGGAGAAGTCATTGGATGATTTCCCACCTTCAAAAAAAAAAAAAAAAAAAAAGGTAATGAAATACAATCTAGCATTAATAGTTTTTATTTCCTTCCGGGTGTTTTAGATTTCGGCTTTATGACGTGCAACAACCTGTTAAATCCCTCATCTTCCAAAATTGAAATAGGTTGATTATCGATGGCAATAATTTCAGCGATGGTTCTTTGAATTTGTTTAGCTCTCGGGTTCTTTAATATCCCACTTTGTAAGAAATGAATCCTGCAATGTTTGTTGCACAGTCGAAACCGATGATGACCGGCCCAGACACAGGTGCTGGAACCATATCCGCTGCGCTGTTACTACTAGACGATGTCGAAGCAACTTGTTGAAAATGACTTTTATACTTTAACATTATAATTATTCATAGCACTTGTAGAAGCATTCCGCTCAGTGCTCCCGCGAGAAAGCACTGCGTTGCACAACGTACATTGCACTTTTTTATTATCATCTTCGATTTCTTTGAAGATCTCCCACTCACGCGACTTTTTCCGTCGACTTATCATCTTTCAGAACACCTAAATCACCAAATTTTAATCAAATAGTCAAGAACTGCACTAAAATCTGGCACACGTATTGTGTTTTCAGGTTGGTAGCGGGAGGCGACGTAACACTCACTCCGTACGCGCGCAGCGCTTTGGAAATCTAGCATGTATAAACTTGTTTGCGCGGTGAACTATATAACGGGGAACCGAATTATCCGGCAGTATATTCGGTTCGGTAAGAACTTAACCGAATATTATTCGGTATTCGGTTATTCGGCGAAACCACTATTCGGCGCATCTCTAATAATAATTGAATGCGTATATACCATTTTGTGTCTATATGCTGTTAACTTCTGAGGAGTTCCTTCTTCTGGGTTCAATCGTGCGTGCAGCAATCAGATCATGGTAAAGATAAGAACAGGCTATCATAATTGAATGCGTATATAAAATTTAATGTCTCTGCTGTCGTTCGCTGAGTAGTTTCCTTGTCTGGAGTCAATCTTGAGTTTAGCAGCCAGGTCATGGTGGACTTTAGAACGGACTATCATTATTAAATGCATTTAAAATTTCTTGTTTATACTGTTGACTGTTGAGGAGTTCCCTCGTCTGAAGCCAATCCTGGGTGTAGCAGTCAGATCATGGTGGACTTTAGAACAGAATATCATAATTAAAGCTTATAAAAAAATTCGTGTCTGTACTGTTGACCGACGAGGAGTTCCCTGGCCTGCAGCCAATCCTGGATGGCCAATCAGGTCATGCTTATCATAAAAATCCATTGTCTTTGAAACTGAACCAACTTATAAAATTTCAACTTCGTAGGATAAGAGAAGTGGTTTTAATTCAGCTTGCAAGATTTGACTCAAACATACCATACTAACTAACTACAACGTAACAAAAAATGGGGAAAATAATCATAGTCCATCAAAAAATTCGTCCGCATCGCTGTCAACACAAAAATTGCCCAGAATAATAATAATTAAATACTTCCCAATTCCACACATAGGTAGGTATTTTTTATTTGAGGTTTACTGCAGTGTAAACAAACAGTTTACAACATATGAGGCATTGATGCCACTAAATTTCACATGCAGTTAAATTTCTTTGCTAATATGTACTTCAATAGCGCGCTATTAATTACATTTATTTTTATTTTTTATTTCTACTAACAATATTATGGGGCCAGTATAACTGAAATAAAAGTTTTTTATTTTTTTTAAATAGGCATTCATATAGGTGTGGCCTAGTCTTAGTGAAAACGGGCATAATTCTCAGCTAGTTGCGTTTAATGGATTAAAATAGCAAGTGCTCATATAAACAGTGAATGCTTGTGCACAAGATGTATTTATTGACTGCTTGGAACATTGATATATATGTTACTAGATTAGTAAATACCGCGCCAAGGCGTTGTCACTGGACATATGGCCACAGCCATATGCGTAGCTAATGTCAGTTCAGTGATGTGTGTGACGCCAACGAGTGACACGCGACAAAAAATATCGCCAAAATGGGTAAATGCGTAGTGAAAGAGTGCGATTCAAGATCACAAAAACACAATAAATTAACCGGAATTACTTTCCATACGTAAGTTTATTGTGTCTGTGTTTATATCAATAAAAATAAAATAAATGGAAGAATTTTGTAAATTAGGTTCAGTGTTACCACTAAAAACTTAATTTTAGTTTCCGACATTTGTGGGAGTTTTTAATTTAGGGAATTAATTAAATTAAATATTTTATTTCGGACCTTATAGTCCATTTGGTTAGTATACACACGACTTAAAAACTAGTGTTAGTACTTACATCTACCAGAAAAACGACACAAACGATGAATTATTACGCCTCAGAATAAGTATTTTTTTTTTAAATATACAAATTTTTTTTGAAATACATCATTCAAATATTTAAAAAAACGTTTAACAAAACATTAAACATCAAATTAAATTACTTAACGTTTAACGTTTTTTGTGGCTTAAAAAGTTGGGTAAAATTTCGCATGGCAGGCAACCCTATCCCACCATTGCATGTTTATATTGCGGTCTTTGTCTAATCTAAGCGACGCACAGTGGAACGAATGTATGGGAGCGGTTGGACGTAGACATGTCCGAAAAAAAAGAGTAAAATTATGCCAAACTAATGATGCCATCTTATTCGATTACTTAATGCCTTCATAACTTGTGGTGATGAATTTCTTCATAACTCCCATATTTCGGGAGTAATTTGAGAAAATGTGAAATTTTACTATGAAAATGAGTGTATCGAGCTCTCTCCCTCCTGATTCCGGGCTTGTTTCAAGTAGCGGTCTCTAATATCATAATGCTAATACTAAGAGCTATATTTAATACTAAGACACATAGTGCGCCAAATGTGCACTTTCTGGGATAAAGAGTGATGTTTATTTTATAACACAATTTTTTAATTTTTTGTTTATTTTGTTGATTAAAACCGTTTTTCTAAAGGTTTACCTTATTACAATAACATTTCTGAGCAGCCAATTAGAGAAGATATAAGCTAATTAGGATATATAATTAGGGACTTAAGGTTTACATATAAAACTGATGCACTAATGATTACTGATAAGAACATTGCTATTATTTAATTACTAAATGGCTCTTAATACACTAATTTAGCATGCATCATTTACTAATTATCACAATAACTAATTACCTTGCAATATTTAACAAAGGATACCTGGGATACCTGGATTTTATATAAATAGGTCACTATTAGTAACTTTAAAATCAGTGTTGATTTACACCTCGTTGTATCCAAGCTAATCTCGCAATGTATTTTCCAAATTTTAATACAAATCTTGATATTCACGTTGCTTTATGCGCACGCGCACATAAAGATTTACGCGACTTTAACTATTTGTTCAGTGTTTTAAAAGATAACAGTTGTGTTCAGTTATGTGAAAGTGCTGAAACAAGTTTAAAAGACTGGTGTCGTCGATTTTGCTACCGCATTTATGCAAAATGGACACAGTCTGGAAGAAGCACAGATAAGTTTCGGAAGAAACATGAGATTTGGCTACAGGCTGCAATTCAATGGCCGGAATTACAGAATGAAAATATGGAACCTTCTACAGAAAATATAAGTGACGTCATCGAGCCCATAATTTCTCCTGCTAAATCTGATGCTTCAACTTGTACACATCCTAGTCCTCGTAAATCTTTTGAGGACCTTAGTAACCGGCAAAAAAGAAGACGCACCACTGAAGATAGTCTTTCATGCAGCAGTAGCAGCGCTGAAATTATGTTTTCGGCCGAAAGGGCGCTTCAAAAGGCAGGACAAAGCGATACAGCTTATGTTATGAAATACTTGACGGAGAATCCAGAAGAGGCCTCAAAAATCAAAGCCTTCATTGAAGGTAAATCAATTCAGGTACGGGAAATATCCCCTTTGAAGGCATTGGCTCTTTATGTATCGATGAACTTATCGAAATGGCGCTATAACACTCTTCGGGATTTCAACACTCAAGAAGGAGCTCTTCAATACCCGAGTTACTACATGTTGGTTAAAGAAAAAATTAAGTGCTATCCGGCCAAAGAAGATCTCACAGTTACAGAGAGCTCTGCAAAAATCAAATTACAAGCCTTGATGGATTTAACCTCAAGAAGACTTATTAGGTCGTTAGAAACCCCTGTTGATCCCAATCAACAGCTCGTATTGACCAGCAAATGGGGTTTTGACGGATCATCTAGCCAAAGCATTTATCATCAAAGGACGAGTGAAGATGAGCAAATCGATCTTGCTAGTAATTTTATGATTAGTCTTGTACCACTGCGGCTCGTCTCAAAAGGTGTAACAATTTGGGAAAACGAGCGACCATCTTCCACTTCATTTTGCCGGCCAATATTGTTTAAGTTTATAAAGGAAACCAAAGAAAATGTGCAGAGAGAGATGGCTGAAATCGAAGCAGAGATTGAAGCCTTAACTCCATCCACCATCACTGATGGAATTAGTGTCAAACACCAACTGCTGTTGACAATGATTGATGGTAAAATTCATTCCATTATATCCAATACAGCAGCTTCAGTGTGTGACATATGCAAGGCTTGTCCTAAAGAAATGAATAATTTAGAGTTAATCAAAGATAAACACGCAAACGAGGACATGTATAAATATAGCTTAAGCACCCTTCACGCTTGGATTCGCTCAATGGAATGCTTATTACACATTTCCTACAAATTAGACATAAAATCATGGCAAGTAAGGGGTGATATAGCAAAAAGGCAAGTTGATGACAGGAAGAAAAGAGTTCAAGAGGCTGTAAGAAGAGAAACGGGCTTACTTCTCGATGTTGTGAAACAAGGCAGTGGATCCACCAACAATGGCAACTCGGCAAGGAGATTTTTTGAAAACTACACTAAATCTGCTGAACTGACCGGAATAGATGCTATGCTTTTAAGAAAAATCTGTGTGATCTTGCAGTGTATTTCATCAGGAGAGAAGATCAACGTAACTAAATTCCGAGAGTTCTGCTTTGATACTGCTAAGCTTTACGTGGAGTTATACCCATGGTATTATATGCCTTCTTCACTTCATAAAATTTTAATGCATGGGCCAGACATAGTTCAGAACATGTCAATTGTGCCCATTGGTTTTCTATCCGAAGAGGCATCTGAGGCTAGAAATAAAGATTTTAGAAAATATAGAGAGGGGCATTCTCGAAAGCATAGCAGTATCTCATGCAATGAAGATATTATGCACAATCTTTTACTGTCTTCTGATCCACTTGTTACAAGTATCCGTCCAAAAGGAAATAAGTTTGTAAAAAAATCTTCTTTTAAGGAATTTTATGAGCTTACGGATTCTGAGAAAAGTGATATCGAATTTGTTAACATAAATGATTTAGCGGACATCGATTCTGAATTTGAATTAATTGATGATGATGATGATGACGAAGATAATTAAATGATGTTATTGTTTTAAAATGTGTAACTTAGTAAATTAGAGCTTACATCTTAATTATTTATTGTACTTTTAATGAAACTAGGTAATTTATTATCAACTTACTTAAAAGTCATACTCTCATCAGTTCTTGTGAATATTTTTGTTAATATATATTTCTGTATATATATAATATATTTATAGACCTCTTAATAAGTCTGTCTGCGGTTTAAAGTAAATACAAATGGGGAAAAAACGTTTTTTTTTTAAATTTTCATTTCCTTTTATCCCAGAAAGTGCACATTTGGCGCACTATGTGTCTTAGTATTAAATATAGCTCTTAGTAATAGCATTACGATATTAGAGACCGCTACTTGAAACAAGCCCGGAATCAGGAGGGAGAGAGCTCAATACACTCATTTTCATAGTAAAATTTCACATTTTCTCAAATTACTCCCGAAATATGGGAGTTATGAAGAAATTCATCACCACAATTTATGAAGGCATTAAGTAATCGAATAAGATGGCATCATTAGTTTGTCATAATTTTACTCTTATTTTTCGGACATGTCTACGTCCAACCGCTCCCATACATTCGTTCCACTGTGCGACGGTATTATTCTTGCGACTTGTGTGAGTGAGACAGATATATGTTTACTTTTAAATGTTTAGTGGTTTCAAAGCTACGTCGTCGTGTTTAAATAGTGGTTACACTTTTTTGACACATTTTAATGAGGCTTGCTTCTCTAGTTATTTTAACTCAATGGCTTGGAATATGTCCGTTTTTACCCGACTACTGTGAAGCAAAAAGGAGGGTTATGATTTTGACCAGTATGTTTTATGTTCATGTGTTCCCCCATAACATAAAATATGTGACGTCACAATAAATTGAATATGGCGCTCTCTGGACGACAAAAAGCAAATAACTTGAACCAATATAATACATACAAATTAAAGAGTTACCAATTGATAAGACTTTCTTAACCTTTTTCATTACCAACTTTCTTTATTCAGGAAATGTACGATAAATCTGTATTGAAAGGAAATCTGTTTTGCAAATAACTTAAGATGGAAAGTGATTATAGTAAATCTGATAGTGGAAAAAATTGTGTCAACTTTCTGCCATCAGAAGATATTGCTTAGGAGACATAATACTGAAATGTATAAAAATGATCATGATCACAGCTATTTTGTCAAATTCCGACTAATTAAAATGTATGGAAAAAACATTTTTTTTTTTCAAACTAGTTTAACTTACACTACTTTTTAAAATCTACCGTATTTTTTATTAATCTACCGTAATTTGAAACTGGGAACAACGTAATCCATTATTTGGTGTTGGCAGCACTGCTTAGACATGAATCTCCTAACATCTAAGTAAGGTAGGTACTAGATTTGAGAAAGAGCATGCTCATGATCGTTTGTTCATAGTGACAGAAGACAATATGATGGGTATGGAAACCCTAGAACAAACAATATCTATTGTGGTATAATAATACCATAGAACACTCCGTTAATATTAACTTTAAAAGTTATCCTAACAAGCCGTCACTTCTTAAAGTGCACATAGCTGGTTATATACAAAATTATAAAACAATTGGTATTCACCGGCAAGGCCCAGTGAATTAAGGAAAAACAGGGAGGATGCTAGGTAATTTTAGTAAAAGCTTATTGATTATGAAAGGATCCCCAAAACAATAAATTGCAATTTTCAATGTTTTGTTTTTATAGTCAATGGGCTCAATTGCATTTTGCAGATAATCATTTTGCACATCAATGTGTATCAATAATGTAAAAATTGACAATTACAATTGCTTGTTTCAGGGACCCTACCCTTTAGAATTTTAACTAAGTGGGTAGCAAAGAGATTCAAGAAGGCATTTAACATGATACAAATATGTACCTGGTGGTAAGCTCTGCTTGAGCTTCTCAGCCTTCTCCTTGTCAGTGATGACCAGGGTGTATAGGAATCGTGAGCATCGTACCTTGAACTTCACATTCTCAGGGTTCTTTTTTATCTTGACAGCTGCAAACATGAAAAACAGGTTAGAAATATAATTATAGTGCTAGCATCTGTGTCATGACACTGGACTACATATCTTACATGCTTTCGAAAACTACTTCAGGTAGGTAAGATCTACACTTTTGACAAGAGTTAAACCCTGGCCAAAATCGGAGTATTAACTTATATCCAAAACAAATAATATGTTACAATCACTGTAGTAATACTACCTAGTATATAACCATATAACTCACATTTAGCGTCCTTCCTGCGTGCCTTCAGAAGGAAGTCTTTGATATCTTTGATTTCGCGCGGCTGTAACACAACAACATTAGGTTCTACATCAGTCAAGTCATTCCGACACGGGATCAACATTACCTTCTCACGTATCACTATTGATATGATGTATTTATTATTGGCACTGTTGCAAAAATTCTATAATTTATAACAATTTAAGAAAATCTGTAACAACTTGTTTTCTTACCATGTTGAAGACGAGAATGTTCAGTCAAACTGGAATAAAAACGATGTTTTTAATTTAAATAAGACTTGCAAACGATAGACTACTGTCACTATTATATGATTAGATTCAAAAATTATAGAAAACACTGGTCTTCAGCTAGATTTAATCGGATTTCGGGACAGTTTCAATAAAATTCATACGCATCTCACCTGCTTAACTTCCAAAAGAACCTTTTGACTAGTTTTGACAATGACAATGACAACTTGGACATTCCCACAGACTACTTAGAGATAGACATTCCCTTTCCCAATCCCAACCCAATTGGACTATGACATTTTATTGACAGATTAACGAACTGAACTTTAGTCTTTTAGGCCGCCAGTCAATCTACCTAGCCTTTTCTCAACTATGTTGGGGTCGGCCCTAAAGCTTTGGTTTCCTAGGAAAGAGGTTCTGTCATACTAAAGCAGCCGCTATGAAAATATGTCGTTTTCATACGTAGCGATCACCGCTCTTCTAGGAAACCGTATCCAGCTTAGGGTACGGTTTCCTAGAAGAGCGGTGACCGCTCACGCTCGCGAATGACTTCACTAAAACGTTGATTATAAAAGTAAGGCGGCAGTGGCGGATTTACAAATTTTCAAGGTTTAGGCTGTAACATTTTTGCCACCCTTGCCTCTACTATGGTTATGTCCTAGATTATTTTTACAATTTGTGGCGGCATCTTCGTCGCCACTTGCGAAATAAGCATCAAAGACCTGACGTCAAATAAATCCTTCATCGTGGAATTAGAGTTTACCGTGCGATGAACAAGAACATCAATCGTTGGCCAGTTACCCGCCAGACACAACACCCGTCTGGTCAGAGGATCCTCCCTTTTCTATGGTGGATGAGTAAACTTTACACCCTGTTCCTCATACCCCTAAATTGGTGACCCCGAATATGAACATCAACGCAGCCTTCGTGCAAGTACTCCAGCGTGACGTCATCATCATCACTCCCGCTTTCGTGAGGCGAGTCACACAGCCAGCCAACACCCATGGCTTCAACGGTTATTTATTTATCCTGACCACCAGCATACAACGAACGCGCATTCCTGGTCATCACCCTCAACCTCATCGGCCCGACCCACTGGGGAATCACCGCAATCACCTCAATCACCGCAGACAGTTCCGACTTACCGCGAACAATGCGGCACCCGTTTCTGACTCACTGGAACCTCAACTGGCACGCTTCGCAAGATACAACCTATAAAACTCAGCCCACTATCGACCTCCGGTCTCCGGAGGAGAGTGATGTGGCGGCATCTACATCGCCACATGCGAACTACGCATCAAAAACCTCGTGTCACACAAAAATCCTGCAGAGCGCAATTACAGTTTACCGCACGATGAACATATATACAAGAATCCAACATCAATCGTTGGGCAGTTGCCTGCCAGACACAACACCCGTCTTTTCTATGGTGGATGAGTGAACTTTACACCCTGTTCCTGATACCCCTAAAAATTCATTGACGTCATAAAGAGAAGTGAGAAGTTATTGTTATTATTTTTTTGTATGTAATATGAGTCAAGGGCCTGAAATAATTGAATTTTATTTTATTTTATTGTCTAAGCTCCATAGTTTGCCTACAGAGCTAGTTAATTTTTTGAATTTCTGGTACAGCTCGCAAACAAATCGCGTTAGGTGGAGTACCTATTGTGTTTTCCGAGCCGTATTTGTTGGAGTGTGGTATTAGACAGGGTGGGTTGACATCCCCTTCTTTGTTTAACCTGTACATATAAGAATGACCCAGATTGATAAGCTCAGCAGAACCAATGTCGGCTGTTCAGTGGATGGTGTAATGGTTAATAATCTGAGCTATGCAGGTGACATGGTGCTGCTGAGCCCATCAATCAATACCCTCCGGAAATTGCTTGTGGTATGTGAGTCCTGTGTGGCGACGCATAGTCTTATAAACAACGTCAAGAAATCGCAGTTGGTGATTTTTAACTCCAAAAATATATCGTTCCTCCAGTAACTATTAGCGGAACACCATTGCAGCTTGTTGCTCAGGTTAAGTACCTAGGATATCTGGTACGGAGGACTTATCCGATGATGCAGATTTGGACAGGGAGCGTAGAGCGTTGGCGGTTCAATGCAATATGTTAGCCCGTAGGTTTGCACGTTGTAGTGGGGATGTGAAGGTGTATTTTTTTAAGGCCTACTGCCAAACCTTCTACACGTGCAGCTTGTGGGTGAAGTATACGCAGAGGGCCTACAAAGTCCTACGCGTTCAGTATAATAATAGGTTTTGGGATGTTGATGGGGCTTCCGCACTTCGCAGATGTTTTGCCGTAATGAGAAAGCGGCGGCGGGCGTCAATAATGGGTAGGTTGCGCGGAAGCTCCAACAATATCCTAAAAACATTGGTCGACAAGGTGGATAGCCCCTTTATTAAGCACTGGATGCAGACCGCTACCGCTACAGTACAGTGACAAGGGAGAGGGGAAAGTCATCGGCAAAACAACATAATCGGCCCATTAGATTCGGATCAAATTGGCTGTTACAGACGGACAGTCTGTCACACGAGTGATCTTATAGGGACCTAGAATTATAAAGGCAATGTACAAGAAAGTTCGGCTGGCGAAATCGTGGATGATAATGACGAGGACATATCATCAGCGGCACCATCGAGCTCTCAACCCGCATCTCAAGCTGACGCCGCGGGGGAGGGGGGGCAAGGTACAACAAACAAGTACGTCGCGTGGCCAGTGTCGGCGCCGATCTCGCCACTCGCGCCATTTCCTCCCGGCCGTATGGCGGGTGGGGGATGACTTCCCTTCCGCCATCCTTTACATTTCAATTATCAACGTTTTCTATGTAATATTAAAAAAAATTGTATCACCGGCAGGGGGGGTAGGGGATTTACTAACCCTATCCGTTTCTAAACTTTAACCTGCTCAGGTCCTAGGGTAAATCCCGCTCTCACACATTATTTATCAATGAGGATAAAAACTGTCACTTGCTTACTTCAACTACCGTTATCACAAAGTATTTGACAGCTAGCTGTCATTATCCATACATTTTTTTGTAAACAAGTGACTTAATTTACGCTTAATTAATTAGTATGCCTTTGCGCAGCTGTGTAACTGAAAAATATGGGGACCCATGTATTTGCCAAAGATGTTAAAATCAGAAAACAGTGGAACAAAGCACTCCGAAAAAAAAATAGACAACTAGATATTTTGTCGCGACTATTTTGACACCTGAAGACTGTTTAGGAGAAATTTGTGTTTATGTGATGTTCAAAATCTGAAAGCTCATCATAGGTGGCAGGCCAATCGTCCGTCTTCAAACCGCCATTGTTAGAGTCTGGCAAACGAAAGCTGATCCTGGAATCACGCGCGAAATTAAAAAAAACTAGACTGTTTATCCTGTACATAGTGCGATAACACGTGTTGTAAATTGAAATTTAATTTCATTTAAATAAAATACAATTTCAACTATCAAAACGTGTTATCACACTTTGTACAGGCATAAACAGTCCTGTTTTTTTAAATTTCGCGCGTTTTTCCAGGAGCTACTTTCGTTTGCCGGACTCTATGTATAATTCTTATTTTTGTGTCGATCACAAATTATACGAACACTAGATAAATTATTAATTATTTATTTATTAACTCATCATCACAAAATACGCCCCTTTGTAAAAAAAAAAGGGCGGTATTGGATTTTTTTACAATATTGATAATCATTTAGTTGTAAAGAGGTTTTATTAGCCAAACTATGTTACACTTAATGTGCACTTAACCGTGCGTTTGCACTGAAGAAACATTCAAGACAAAACATGTTGAAATCTCAACTTTTTGTCAATGTTCCATACAATTTTTGACAGGAACTAGAGATTTCAACATGTTCTGTATTAAATGTTTCGCCAGTGCAAACGCACGGTAATAAAGAGTCTGGGTATGAAAAAAAGTTAATTCCAAATTCGAAACTTTTGTTTAAAACAATAATAATCCCTTTTTCAGTTTATGACTTTTACTAACTTTTTGCGGGTTTGCGTTTAAAAGATTATCCTGGCAACTAAAACTAACTTCTTGTTATTTTTAGTAGAATAATTTATGTTTGTCGCATAATTCAGCCTTATTGTGACTTAAACAGATATCTTAATGTCGATTGTAATGGCAAAAAAACAAATAAGAGCTAGTACAATTGTAGTGCTACTGAAAAGGGGTGTAGCCAAAAAACGATATTCTTATTGTTAATAAGAAATTATTAGGTAGTCATTTATGCTAATGACATAGTAAAAATATTAAATGACATAGTAAAAATATTAGATGCTCTTTCGGATGAGTACAGGCTGGAGTGCGGGGTGAGACAGGAGCCCTCTTGAGTACTAATGTTCTGTGGACAGGAGGGACTGACCTCACCTGCCCTCTTCAACCTGTACATAGACGAACTTATTGAAAAGCTGGCTCACACACAAGTTTTTTTTAAGCATTTAACTACTTCTTCCTCTGAAACGGCAGCTTTCTGTGGCATTTCGATACAGTAGGTACGGGACACAATACAAGTAGCACTCGGGCGGGCTGTTGCTCAGCACTGATGCTTAATTCCACGTGTCATGTTCGTGAACGGGCGCCGTCAGTTGAGACTGGTCATCTCTTATCTGCCAGGGCTTATTTTTAATCTTATATTTTTAATTGTTTTTTATTATTTGTCGTTTGACATTGTTCTCACATATAGAAGCAACAAGAATACTGTACCCAGGATTTATAATATCTATACCTATACATTTTTAAAAGAGTGTCCTTGGAGTTTCTTGCCCGTTGTTCTCCATAGAGATCTACGAATTGGAATGGGCAACTAGCTTCAACTTTTTGACTAACTGACCGACTCTTTGACAATTCAAAAGTGCCTGTAAATGGTTTAATTGACATAAATGCTTTGAGTTTGAGTTTGATTCAAGAGCGCGAGCCCGCGGCCAGGGCGCGTGTTGCGGGGCGCTGCACGGCACCGCCTGCGCAGGCAGACGCCGTGCATCACTACAAACATACATTATATGCTTGTTACACAACATCTCCCAACCTTATTTCGAAAGATTCGATTCGAAAGATACAATAGTAATAGCAGGATTCAATATATAATAATAATATTAAATTACTTAACCATCTGGCCACGGGACATTCCACTGCAGCGAATTTTCACGTGGTGCGAACGGCGAGGCGTCTTGCCGCTTGCGACTAAAACAAATGAATAAAAACCGGCCAAGTGCGTGTCGTACTACGCTCAATGAAGGGTCCCGTAGTTGAAATACTTGTTCTTCCATAGCCTACTGCTGTGATAGTTTTCCTTTTAATTTCGTTGCTTAAACATACTAATGCCGTGAATTTTTTCACATGTCCAAAACCAACCATTTAGCTGGTAAGGGGGGGCATTTGACTGTAAACAAAAATTGCACTTTAAAGCTTAATATTTGCAAACGGATCCCTGAATCCAAAAATGGTTTTTAACCGACTTCAAAAAAAGGAGGAGGTTATCAATTCGTCAGTATTTTTGTAACCTCAAAACTTTCGACTGGGTGAACCGATTTTAATTTAATTAATTATTTATTTATTTCAGACAAGGTCCATTACATTAAATTTCATTACGATTACAATATACACAACAAACAATAACATAATACTCAAAAGATTCAATTCATTAAAATTCAATAAGTACAATAAAAATACTTACATACACATGTCAAGAAATATCAAATACATACATACATAGTTACATGTCATTCAAACGAATAAAATAAAATAAAATTGAAATACATATACATGTTAACCAAAATGAATACAATAAAAATAAAACAACACAAAATTATTACATCATACGAGGGGATGCGCTACTATGAAGCTGCATCCACCTCTGCAACAGGGATAGATCCCACCGCTCGGTCAATACCTTCAGGAAGCTGTTCGAGCTGTTTTGTAGACGACTTAGTAGCGAAGCGCTCCGTTTCCATAAGGTAATAATACTGATGATTTTTTCGCGATCATAAGATCGCGAAAAAATCATCAGTACGCGCCTCAGCAAACATACTTGAGGCACTACAACACCGCGGAAACCATAACAGCATTTGCATTTTTTTGATGATTCTTTTTTTATTTGAAAGCTGGTGCTTCCTGTGTCTCATATAAATTTTATTAACTTTGCTCGAGTCGTTTTTGAGTTAGTTTCAATAATTACGTATTTTTTCCGACTTAGTCTATATAGATGATATCTTATTTGACTCCGTCACTGTTATTTACATAGGAGGTAGTGGTATTGGAATTTAAGTAGGGTAGGTACCACAACTAACAAGTGAAAAATATAAACACTTTACAAAAAAAAACAACCAATTTCCAAAAAAAACACTAAAAAAGTGAAAAATAACTTTCGGAAAGGAACTTAGGAAGTCGGTGGCAAAAAATGAAGTTTTTTTTGGAAGGCGGTTGTTTTTTTTTTGTAAAAAGTTTTTATCACAAACAAACTCACAATATTTTTGAATGACCTTTCCAACGACAGCTCAAACAATAGGATAGGCGAGAAAAAAAAATCCTACAAAAAAGGAAATTTGGTAATTTATTGTGACCCATGGGACGTGTAACGTAAATAAATACATTTTGAATATGGAAGAAAAAACAAGTACCGTGTGCATGTGCAATAATATTAACCGTGTGAGTGTGACATATCAAATGGAAGGGCTGGTAGTGAGGCTCTTAATTTGTTTTACTTTCAACTTACGAGTAACTTACTTTTACTTTACGACAGCGAAGATAGGAAAGTATACAGGGAGCCTAAAGGCTCGTCCAAAGAGGCGCAATATCGCGGACGCGACAGGAAGCGCTATTGTTGTCGCACCCGCGATATCGCGCCTGTTTGTGGGAGCCTTAACATGAGCTGCCATTTCTCGCCTGTCGCTCAGTGCGTCTCTCTGTCACGGCACGGCACACACGGCATTACATATGCTAAAGGGATACGACAAGACAAACAACAAAATGACTGGTCGTGGTAGATACATGGTGAATAGTCACTCCTACGAGATAAGTTCATAAAAGTTAACACGCTGAATTCAGTTTTTCTTTATAGAGATAGGAAAGTACTTCTTCAAATTATGTGGTTAACAAATTATTATTCAATTGACAAATTCTCGAGGTAAGTTGTGGCTACACCCAAGGTTAACGTCTATTATCGCGATAATCCGTTGGTGTGGCCCCAGCATATGAGACTTGTCATATTTAAAAATCATTTTAAAAAAACTTTGTATCTCTGGCAGGGGGGACTGGGGGGATCTACTAAACTTTCCCCCTCTCCTCCCTCCCCTATCCCCTATCGAGGCGGCACGTTTCTAAACTTTAACCTGCTCAGGTCCTAGGGTAAAACGCGTTCTCAGAAATAATTAAATATCAATTAAAATATTAACTCTAATGATTTTTTTTTAACTCTCTATCTCTCTCTAATGATTTTCAAACTATATTTAAAAAAAATTACGTCTAAGTCCATTTTTGCAGGAATGGGGGCCAAATTCACAAAAGTAATTAAAATCGTTGATAAATAAAACTAATTACTCTCTAACGATTTTTCTTTTCTCTCTAACGATTAGCATTAACAAAAGTTGAGAATAATTAAATCGGGGGCAAAATTCACAGAGTTGGGCTAACGTCACGCTCTTAGAAATGATTTAGTATCAAATAAAATATTAACTCTCTAACGACTATGTGTAACTCTCAATCTCTCTCTAACGATTCGCAAACGATTAAAAAAATAAAATTACCTCTAAGTCCATTTTTGCGGGAAGGAGGGCCAACTTCACACGAAAAGTTAAAATTGTATTTACATAAAAACTAATTACTCTCTAACGATTTTTCTTTTCTCTCTAACCCTCTCTAACGATTCTCTAACGATTAGCATTAACAAAAGTTTCTAATAATTAAAGCGTGCGGCTAACTTCACCGAGGTTCACTCCTACTGTGACCGTACTATAGAGTATAATGTACTCTGTGCCGTATTACTTAGTCTGTACGGTGTGCGGTGAGTCCTGACGTTAGTTCACTAAGTAGTCTGTGGTCCTGACAGCTGACAGATCGTCGACATGCAGCGTCGTCAAAATGATTTATAATCTGTGCTGTATATCTAAGTATCCGACGAACGGAAAAACGACAGACTCAGACTCCTTTGATTGTTTACGAGCGCCGCGATCCAATGTTCTGTGGCCGTGTTTGACCGTCAGCTCTGAACGACATGTGTAAGAGGCCGGGGTTGACGAGCGGCAGGCGTCAACGGGGGAACGAGTCGCAGAGCGGGTGCAGCCAGTAGCCGGGGACATGTCCGACCGAGGTGGAGTGCGGTCCAGCGCGCGTCTTAGTGGCGACAGCTCAGCAGGCGCGGCGGCCCCGGTGGCACCGGCAGCCCCGGCAGTAAGCCGCGCGCCGCACGCGCCTGCGGGTCGCGGCCGCCCCGTGTCCACCACGGCAGCCGCCGCACTGCGCCGCGCGCGCGCTGCCGAGCGAGCCGCCGAAGTGGAGGACAGTCCGCGAGTGCTGCGCGACAAGTGCCGCCGCCTCGCACGCGCTCTTCGGAATGCCAAGCATCTAGTGGTGAGCACTTCTGCCTTGGTAATTGAATCTTCCCGGGCATTTCTAACACTGTAAGGAGCTTCATAATGGTCAGGACCTCACATGCTTTAATGAACTAATATCTGCAAATCTAGGTTACAGTAGGTTGGAAATAGACTCATAAAATCCAACCTAACTCCTCAAAAAAGGCAAATAATTAAATATTGTTGCGGTCTCAAGTCAATGTCTCAGAAAGCAGCATTACCGAATTACATGAACACATCTAGCTGTAACTCTGATAACAAAGAAGTGTTGAATCATGGCCAGTGATGGAAGTTGTGACTGTATGCTGCTGCTGTTTGGACAGTCAGAGGTGTGGTATGATCAATGCTCATCCACTCGCAGAAAATTGTGAAGAAACCTGGAATTATTGTTAAATATAAGTGAAATACCCAACCAGTCTGAAGCAAGCCTGGTGATCAACGCTTATGCATTCTCTGTATGACAAGATGCCTTTCTTCTGCAGTGGGACAATAATAGGACTGATATTATTTAGTTTTTACATGAGTGTAATGTTTCAAAAGGAGTGTAATGTTCTCAGGGTTCATGTATTTCTTTAATATACCATAACTTTTAAATGTAACTCTGAATAAAGGCTATAAATAAAAATAAAAAATAACTTTTAAATGACTGAACAGATTTTGATGTATGAGGTATCTTTAGAATCCTTACATCATTTTTAAATCAAAATGTCAGCAGATCGTCCATTTTCAAATGTGAAAAATAAAAAATCTTCTATATTATTTACAATGAATTATCCAATTGAAAGCCTTGATGAGTACATTCCAAAACTATAATTTATTGGCATACATTTTACAAAAGTAGGGTGTACATACAAAACAAACATTTCATCTTTGGTTGCAAATGATGAAAAAAATTACTGCCCTGCTAAAAAAGTAAAAAACAAGTTGATAAAATTGTCATTGCAGTGGTGCACCTCTTAGATTAAAAAGTGTTCCACAGAACAGTGCCCTGACTGCAATGACAATTTTATCAACTTGTTTTTTACTTTTTAATTCATTTTTTAGCATGCCAGTCGTGGTTTTTTAAATGTTTAATTAAGTATTTATTTTTTTATAAAAAATTCTGTAATCCCTAGTAGTAGTAGCTAGTAGTAGTGGTTAGTATTCCTAGTGTGTTATGCAATTAGAGTGCAAGGACCCACAACTCTGCTGCATCTTTTCCTCAGGAGGCAAAATTTGGGTACAGATGCATGGGCGTTGCATGTGACAGGACAACCCTTACCCTGACCTAATCTGGCGAACTTCAAACATACGAAAATTTATTGCCTGAATAATAAATCATAAATATTTATTTTAATGCTGCTAATATTAACAGGTTTACACGGGAGCAGGCATCAGTACAGCCGCCGACATCCCCGACTACCGTGGGCCGCATGGTGTGTGGACGCGGCTGCAGCGCGGCGAGACTGTCGGGTGAGTTCCAGCTTGCTCGCCCAGGTACAGCGACACGTATAGAGAGAGAGAGAGGCGGCACTTTACGTGTATGTGTGTGCAGGCGGGTGGAGGTGTCGCGCGCGCAACCCACGTTCACGCACATGGCGCTGACGGCGCTCTGGGCGCGCGGCGCGCTCAAGTTCGTGGTGTCGCAGAATTGCGACGGGCTGCACTTGCGCGCCGGCCTGCCGCGCCGCGCGTTGGCCGAGCTGCACGGCGACATGTTCGTAGAGCTGTGCGCGCCCTGCCGCCGCGTGTACCTGCGCGCCTTCGACACCACGGAGCGTACGGCGCGCCATGCGCACGGCACACGCCGCCTGTGCCACGCGTGCGGCCAGGAGCTGCGCGACTCCATCGTCCACTTCGGCGAGCGCGGCCGCGCTGCCTGGCCGCTTAACTGGGCCGGCGCGCTGCGCCACGCCGCTCGCGCTGACGTCGTGCTGTGCCTGGGCTCCAGTCTAAAGGTACTGCGCCGCTACCCGCGCCTGTGGCGCATGCAGAGCGCGCCGCGCGCGCGCCCCGCTCTCTACATCGTCAACCTGCAGTGGACGCCCAAGGACTCTGTGGCGGCGCTTAAGATCAACGCGCGTTGCGATGCCGTCATGCAGCAGGTGGCGCGGCGCCTGCGCCTGCGCGTGCCGCGCTACCGCGGTGCGCTGGACCCCGTGCTGGCGCACGCTGAGCCTCTGGCGGAACCCGAAGCGCACACCACGCGCCGCCCGCCGCTCACCGCGCTGCGCTCGCCGCCCGCCTCCGCCGAGCACTGGGAGCCCTCCTCACCCTCCGCCTCCGACTCAGACGAGGAGCTACCGCTGCGCCACCTGGCGGCGCGCCTGCGCGGCCCGTCTGACCCCGCCCCGCGCACACCCAGCCCGCCACTCGCCGGCGCGCCCGGCACCTCGCCGGGTGGACTGCACGCTCCGGGCTCGGGAGACATCTTGCACTCCTTTCAGGTAAGGGGTCTTCACTACTCGGTTTCGCCTCGTGACAGCTCCACCGCCAGTAAGCTGTGTTTTCTGTCTCCAGTGTCTCGTCTTTTTCCAGGTCAACATGCTGTCCGGTGAAGCCACAATTCTCTTGCGCGCCGAACACGCGCGGTCGCCCACGTCCCCCTGCACGTTCCCGGCGCGGGCGCGCTCCCCGCTGCGCTGTCGCACGGCGGACCTGCGCAAGTTCCGGATGGCGAGACGGCCGCCGGATACGCCGTGCGCGGTGAACGGGCACGAGCCCCCAGGCGTCGTGGCCGACACGAGACCCGCGCCCGCCGCCGTGCCCGACGCCCTTGCCAACGGCACCGCCGGCCTCGGCTCGAGGCTCAGGCGACTGCTCGAGTACGAGCCGCGCATCGACACGCCCGAGAACGTCAAGACGATCCCTGCGGAGCTGCGGCCGAAGCTCGAGGACGACGCGAAGTGTCCCAAGATGGAGCCGAAGGCCGAACCGAAGGACGAGCCCAAGGAGGAGGCGAGTACGTCGGACTCGAGCGGCGCGGAGGGCGCGGGCGCGCTGGCGGCGGGCTCGCTGGCGGCCGCCATCATCCGGCGCGCCGTGCTGCTGTGCCGCGCCTCGCTGTACCCGGGCCTGCACACCATCATCGCTCCGCCGCCGCACGCGCCCGCGCCGCCCGAGTGCGCGTGGTGCGCGCGACACTTCGCGGCGCGGCGCTGCCTGTGGTACGGTCCGGCGCGCGAGCCGGCGCCGGCCGCGCGCGCGTGGCGCCGGGCGCGCGGGCGGCGCTACCTGTGCGCGTGCTGCGGCGCGCGGGAGTCGCCGCCGCGCCAGCCCGACGCCGCGCAGGATGACGGCGGCTGGTACGGCAAGGGGTACCGCAAAGGCCGGCGGCGGCGCCGGTAGCGCGAGCCGGACGTCCGGCTCGGCGAGCCGGGCGTCGTTGTGCCCGAGCCGGGACGCCGCTGATTGCGCCGCCGTGGCGTTTTTCTGTTAAATACGAGTGTTCCAGTATAAGGAACGGCGCGGCGGTGCGCGCAGTTGACGAAAGTGTTGTGAAAATAAAGTTAATTTATTACGAAACATACTGATACATGCAGTGTATCTAATGAGATCAAATCGTAACCCCTATACATTTTTTATAATGACGACGACGGCTTAGCGGCAAAATGATTATAAAATAAATATTACCTTTTAATGGTTGTGATAATAATAGTTCTGCAATAGTCCTACACCAACCGGGGGTTGTCCTCGGGTTCATTTGCATAGTGCATACAGGAATAATCGTCGGTTGGCGCCTTCCAAAAGACCGGGACCCCATGGTTCCGAGATATGTAAACATATACAAAATAATATCAAAACTTATTCAAAAAATAAAAATTGGTGAAATACAGAGTAAATCTTAAAATGTGATGTAAGTGCTTACAAGTAAATAAAGCGTCGCGAGAGCTCGGCGTCACAGTTCACACACGCTCGTGGTCTCCGAGCGCGATGACGACGCCGTGTCGCGTGTCGCGTGTAGTGCCGACGGGCGGTCGCGCGCTACTCTTGCCGCCCCGCCATCACGTGCGTACACGTGCTTCTTTAGTGGACTACCAACAAACTGTTATGGCCCGGTCGTGAGAAGTTGTTATAGCACAATGGCACGCCAGCTACTTGCACTCTTTTGTGCAAGTTAGAAGCATGAGTATGCGGCTTAGTTTGCGGCGTATTGTGTTGTAGAGTCACAATTAACGAAGTCACAAAAATATTTTAGGTTAAAATGAGTTTTCGAATAAAAATGTAGTCTTTTGAATTGAAATGTGTCTACTGTTGAAAATTATTGTAAATCGAGCGCAACACAATCTAATGTAATAAATACGCTATAATTAAAATGTACGATTTGCTTGTTTATTCTACTGCGTATTGTTAGTTTTCGCTGTGTTACGGTCGATCTATAGTTTTGTAATGTAGGACAATAAGGTTACTGTTGCGGCGAGTGCGGTGACCGGTCATCAAGTGGACTCGCTCTGTGACAACACTGCTCACTGCTCTGTAGGGAAGTTCTCTAACAAATGAGAGGCTCTGACTGACCACAGTCGTCGGTGGGCGGTGGCATGTTCACAATGTGTAATTGTAAGTTTTCTAATGTACTAATAAATAATGGTCTAATTTAATAGTGAAATATTAATTGTATTATGTCAGATTTTGTGTGAATGTCGATGATTGATATGTGAAATTATAATTAATTGTAAACAAATAAATTTGAACAATGTGATATGTGTGTAATTTAGTTGTTCCCTGCCATTCTGCTGGCCGAGCGAGCGACCGGTCGGGCTACGTACAGGCAGGGAGGTTGCTTGGCGATGTGGACGAAATTATACTTTTGCCATTTGTCTACAGAACTCCCAAAAAATATGAGAAACGATTAACTTTTGGTTCAGCTCACCGAATATTATCGTAAATGAATCGATCATCGCTATTGAGTAGTTGTAGTGATTGCTTGCGCTAAGTAAACTGTCAGCTGCTACTGCCACTAGACTGCGCGCAAGATAAGCACGCGCAGTGCGCGCGACTGAAATCGGAACTAACCAAAGAGAATTAGTCATTGGAACTAACGGTCAGAAAACAAAGCGCGGGCTAAATTAGATTACTATTTGTAGACCTATATTATAAAAAATAAGTACAGTACATAAACAATTTCATAATAGTAGAATTACCTACCCGGCTTCTTATTGACACAACGACACAAGATCAGCTTTAGCTTATCTTATCCGGTTGTGAACTTATGACGTGAGTACATGACCGAGTACGCGTCCAGCAGTACCTATTATTTTGTAAAAATCTCACCATTCTCACTGAAAACTTAAGTGAAGTGAGCTGTCAATAGTGTCAATCCTGTGCAAAATATAAACAACAAAAAAAACAAAACAAAAAAGGACTACTGTACTAAAACCAAACGACAAAATTACGTCTTTAATAATATGAGAAAAATAAAAAAAATAAAAAATAACTTTAATTTCGGAAGTCGGTGTCTTTGCTTTTAATTTTAGTTTTTGGCCACCGACTTCCGAAATTAAAGTTATTTTTTATTTTTTTTATTTTTCTCATATGATTAAAGACGTAATTTTGTCGTTTGGTTTTAGTACAGTAGTCCTTTTTTGTTTTGTTTTTTTTGAAGTCGGTCAATTTTTTTTTAAAAGTTTTATTGTTTTTCCATTTTTTGTGTAATTTGATTTTTGTAATCACCATGGGTAGACCAACTAAAAGAGCCGCCCGCATGAAGAAAAACAGAATTAAAGAGACTAATACTGCTGAAAAATAACGCCTATCTAAGAATCGCAAACGGAGTGCTATGTCCGGTTCCCAAGAATCACCGTTAGCTCTTCATGCTAGGTTATCTCAGATGAGAAATTACATGCATTCTCATTTGTCGCAGGAGTCGCCAAATGATAAGATCTGCCGACTCAATCTTATTCAAAAACGATTAAGTGGCGAATCGTCTGAACAGCGCAAGTATCGTTTAGATGTTATACGAAACCGGCTGGCTAATGAGACTCCCGTGCCTTCTCAAGAATATAAGGGTGAACACTATACATTTGCTTACACTGTATAGTTCCCCTCATCATCATATTATAAGGTGACCATAATCAGATCTGTAATGTCACTTACAACCTATATGGTTGCAAAGTTCTTATCAATATAAATGAATTAAGTCCAAACACAAGGTAATTACTGTGTACCGTTGAGGAGTTCCGTTAATCGTCCTTCGTCTTCATCATCAGACCCTTAACGACAGTCACAATCCATCCAAGTGTAAGGTTCTTATCAATACAAATTAATCAAGCCCAAACACAAGATATCTGCTGTAAACCACTGAGGAGTTCCCTCGACTGTCTTTCGTCTTCATCATCAGACCCCTAACGACAGTCACAACCCATCAAAGTGTAAAGTTTTTATCAATACAAATTAATCAAGCCCAAACACGAGGTATCTGCTGTAAACCATTGAGGAGTTCCCTTGACTGTCTTTCGGCTCCATCATCAGATCGACTCCAGACCTTCATAAAATTGTAGTGCTGTAAAATACTTAATGAATAAATTAAGGAATGCACTAGTTGCCCTTACGATTTTTGAAAGTTCCCCTCGATTTCTCTAGGATCCCATCATCAGATCCTGACTTGGTGACAATGGAACCACCTCAGAAGTATAAGCTTTTAAACAAAAAAAGAATTTTTTAAATCGGTTCACAAACGGCGGAGTAATCGGTGAACATACATAAAAAAAAAAAAAAAAAATAATAATCATCCGAACATAGTACCTCCTCCTTTTTTGAAGTCGGTAAAAATAGTGCAATCCAGTGAGTTTTTTTTACAGAATAGACCAGTACCTACAATTTGAGTGGCAGACAATGCACAGCCTAAATCGCTGAAGATATTTTTTTTTTCAAATTTCACCACCTAGCCACCTGGAATGGATGAAAGTTTATTGGAAGTTCGTAATTTTTGGCGATGGGATATCCTATCTGGCTCAAAGACTTGTATGTACCTGCTTAAAAATAATATAGTCCAAGTAATGACCTAATAGTAGTTACACATCATACAATACAACTTTCAACGATGATCTCATTCCAGAGCGTGTGAGGCTCGCGGCAGCAGGCGGCATGGAGAAGCGTTGTCTGTGTTGTTTAAACAAACGACCGAACTAATAATAGACGCGCGTCTGTTGGTACTTGTGTGCGGCCGGACGCTGCTATCTGCAGTTGCGAAGCTTCCGCAGCACAGTGCTGAGTCACGTGCTCCGCTCCCATGAGGCGGTATACTGAGCGCCCGCACCTCCCAGCTCATCATCCCGAAATCCCGTCTGTGTGTCTGTCATCTGCGCACCTGCGCACTCCGGCCAGTGACAGTGCTTTAGTGTGCTGCAGTACTCCGCATTCACTGGAAATAGTAGCTGATAGGTACCTACTCCGCTTATCATTAACGCTTATTGGGTAAGTAACTAGCTAATTAATCAATCTCATACGAATTATTGTTAGATATCTTCTTATTACAATCTTAAATTCATTCACTGACAGACAACGCACAGCCTAGTCTGCTGGGGTGCTGCTGGATCTTGGTTTTAGAGGTATGAATTTTTGCACAAGAGTCCAATATACTGAAAGCGAGGAAAGATTTTTGAAAATTCACCGCCTTGAGGGATGAAAGTTTGTAAGGAACTTCGTCAATTTTGCCGATGGTACCTAAATCTCATCGAGCACACGGCTTGGTCTGTCTGTCTGTATGTTACCTTTTCACGCGTAAACCACTGAACGGATTTTGATAAAATTTGGCAAGGAGATAGTTGGCATCCCGGGGAAGGACATAGGCTACTTTTTTTCTGAAAAATAACCCTAAGGGGGGGGGGGGGGATATCGGGGATGAAAAGTTTGTATGGGAAACTAATCATTTCTTAAGTTAGGAGTATAAAAATTCAAAAAAAAATTAAAGTAATAAAAACTAAAATCCAACTACGACTAAAAAGATATAAACAAGACACCACAGACAGACAAATTAAAAATCCGGAGTCACACGTGTTAGGGCATAAATTGAACAGATTACGTGTGACGTACGTAATTACGTTGGCGTTATAATATATATATTTTTTTATGTGCTCATTAAGCCCTTTCATTGATACCTACCCAACATGGTACGATTAAACATTTTTTTTTAGTTCCTGACTTTATGTGCTCTAGAGGGCGCCATTTTTATGTGACGTCATATAGCGTATAACCAGCGGACGATCAAGACGCTTCCAACGATACCTCATTTGTCAAATTGTGATGAGTGGTTTAGAAGATAGGAGGGAACAGATGAACATACTTACATACATACCGGTCAAAATCATAACCCTCCTTTTTTCTTCGCTGTCGTCGCGTAATTAATATGCTTTTGGTAACAAATAAAGAGTTACCTACGTGTTTCTATGTTTTTCTAAAATCATCCCTCAATAGGGAATGATTCACATGTAATATTGAAATTTTTGTGTGACTCTTTTCAAGAAATTTAAGGGATTGGAAATAAATACATAGTCCCTATCTGCCATGTGGCTTTTCGACGCCTGACTGAAATCGCCGCTATAAACTTTGGCGTAAGGGCTGGTTTTAAGATTGGGAAGACTCAATACGACGCTTCTCTTAAAAAAAAAAATTACTTTATGGAGGTAGGTGCTATAAAAACGACACCCGACCCTTTTTTGTGGGCTGTCATAAAATCTGCGACCGTGGCGCCACCCCAACACAGAATCGAACAATACCCTCATTGTTAAACTCGTATCAAAATAGGAAATGAATAATTATCAAATAAATAAATTGATTAAAAAAATTGCGTACTGTATGTTAGATTATCAATATAAGAATAATTACAAAAAAAAAAACCTTTCCTTCTTTAGATCATTAGTAATAAATGTGCACACACATTAAGGGGATAGATAAACACAGATCTATAAATAGCAATTACACACGGAAATACTTTGCTCACAAAAAATCTGTAGTTGTCATAATGGCAATACAAAAATTGATTACATTTTACTAAAATTGAATGTAATACAATATATCTGCCAGCCGTTTGGGCACTTTGCCCATTGACAGCGATGCGGACGAATTTTTTGATGCCCAATGAGCTCCTCCCTTTTATTTTTTCTTTTTAATTGTGTTATATAATTGTACATACTATACATATTTATTTTTAAGTTTGTTAGAGTATATATTATAATTAAATACAATGTAAGATAGATTTTACTTATTGCACACAACACAAATTAATACAGACTAATCAAACTTCAAAACTATCTCAATAAAAAAGATGGCATGGATATTTTAACATATTTAGATGACCACGCGGGCAAAGCCGCGTTCGGAAGCTAGTATAAACTAAACCAATATTATAAAGAGGTAAAGTTCGTGATTTGTGAGTTTGTAAGTTTGTCACGTTGTAGGGGGTAATCTCTGGATCTACTAAACCGATTTTGATGAGATTTTGAGATTTTTTTTTGGTATGGGGATACTTTGAACCCTGGGGAAGGACATAGGCTACTTTTTACTTTTATCGACATACCACGCGGGCGAAGCCGCGGACGGAAGCTAGTATGCTATAAAAACCGGCGAAGTGCGTGTCCTGGCCACGCACAATGGAGGGTTCCGTAGTTGGGATGAATTTATGCCAAGTACAAACTTAACATTGTAAATTTAAGTTCTTCGATTATTACCCGATAACTTGTGGAGCCTACGTAGCGGTGATAGTTTTCCTTTTAACTTCGTTATATATGTATACTACTGCCGTGAATTTTTTTTCATATCCAAAACCAACCATTTATCTGGCAGGGGGGGGGACACGACTCTAACAAAAATTAGCACTTTAAATCTTAATATTTCGCAAACGGATCCCTGCATCCAAAAATTGTTATCACAAACTCACATTATTTTTAAACGACCTTTCCAACGATACCCCACGCCATGGGATTGACGAGAAAAAAAAACCACCCCCAGTTGAAGAGTAGGGACTACACAAAAAAAAAAAAAATTTTTACTTTTTTTTATCACTTTGTCTACCCATGTATACCCATACCAAATTACAGTTTTCTAGTACCAACAGTCTCTGAGCTAAGCCGCGGACAGACGGACTGACAGACGGACATAGCCTTAGTAATAGGATCCCGTTTTACCCTTTGGTTACGGAACCCTAAAAAGAAGAAGTAAAACTAATTTTTCCCTAATAATTCCTTAATTTATTTATAATTTTCAAGCGTTTATTAGGTACTAGCTTATGCCCGTGGTTCCGTAGATTTTTCGCAGTAACGTGCATCAAAGTCAAGTAGTATCGCAGTGAAGATCTATCGCGGTAACGTGCATCGAAGTGTAGTGGCTTCGCAGAGACGGTCTTTCGCAGTAACGTGCATCGTAATTTTGTAGCATCGTATTATCATTTATCGATATTTTGTGCGTCGAAATTCCGTATTCTACTCGTCAAATTAGGTACTTCTACAATGGTCCCAAGCTTCGTAAATGTGACAGAGGTCACTATCGAACAATAGTACATTACTGTCGCGGCCAGCAATAAGGGGATTGATGGACGATCGTGAAAATGTGGGCCGAGGCGAAGCCGAGGCACACATACGTGAGTCCATCAATTCCTGATTGCGGCCAAGGCTTGTATAGTACTTTTCTCAAATAATGCGCGGAAATTCAAACAGAGAAAATAAATAAAAATTCTAGAATCTATGACCAACAACTCTAAATTTTTCATGCGCCACTACGTTCATTTGTTTTTCCTTTACTATATACAGTTCTATTTGCAAACCAAATCGAAATTTAAATAAAATCTTTGATAAGTTACCTCTTTGGTTGCCAAAAAAGTTGTGTGTGTGTGTTGAAGTGTGTTGAAGTAAAAAGTTCGTTCCATTTTTAAATAACAGGACAGATACGAGTTTTCATAGTAATTTATTTGGCCGCTAAACACGCCAGATATGGATTTTCATAGTAACTTTGCTGGCCGTATCGTCACTTGTTTTTGACCAGTACAGCAATTTTGATTTATCTCAAAGAAGGTTGTCAAAATAATGCTCGAATTTCCAAGCATGTTTGAGAAAACAATATTTTTTATACCTATTTAAATAATCTCAAAATGAATAATCTACAAGCTCATGCCGCTTGTGATAGTTTAACGGGCTACATAACAATAATATAAGTACATTTCCAATAAATGCTGACCTCTCTCATTGTAATTTAATTTATGGTAAATTCCATTTATATTGGTGCCGATTCTGTTGTTCACAAACTAAACTAAAAAGTTCAATGCATCTTTTACTTTCTATTTCATTAAGAAAAAGACAGAAGATATATTTTTGTTTAGTCCTGCCAAACTAATCAGCGCCTGACGTTAATTGACGTAATTTTAGTAGGCAAGTTTTTAACCAAATTTTGAGGCGGCGCCGAAAAAAACAAATAATTATTTGGTACCTACTTATTAATTACAGCGTAGGTATAATGGTACCTTGATGAATCTTCGTTGAATGTGTGTTCGGCGCCGCCTCAAAAGTTACTTAAATTCATTTAGGAGCTTAGTTACACTAAAAGGTTTTTTTTTTCGCTTTTCAGTTATCTTTTTTTTCGTCGGTTAAATTTTTTGTACGGGTCGACTTGAGAACCTCCTCCTTTTTTGTTCGTCGGTAAAAAAATTATCTTCTGTCCTTTTTTAATGAAATAGAAAGAAAAAGATGCACTGAACTTATATTTAGTTTAGTTTGTGATCGGCACCATTGAGAGGTCAGCTTATTCTGGAAATGATTAGCTTGATATTTTATGTAGCCGTGTGTACAGGTATCTGACATTATAAGTATTTACCTTTGTAAATTATATTTCAAAGATTTTTTATTTAGGTGTGTCGGCGTGGCAAACACGATTGGCATGCGGCGTGCTTGCAGAGCGGCGGCGGCGTGGCGGCGCGGGCGCTCGCTGCTGCTGGCGGCGGCAGCGCTAGCCGCCCTGCAAACTGTGCGTCTGCCCGCCTCCCTCTCGTCCGCGCACCACTTCCCCGCGCACGCACCCAAAGACATCGCGCACTCGCTTGCAGACTTCTCCAACCAGCCGGACGTGTGAGTATGACCATTTCCTTGCTACTTACTGGCCGTCGAACAAGGCCCGCAAAGTTAAAACCGGCCAAGTGCGTGTGAGACCACGCGCAATTAAGAGTTCCGTAGTTAGGATGAATTCTAAACTAATCATCATAATTTGGTAAATGAGGTATCGTTGGATTGGAACCGTGTTGATCGTCCGCTGGTTGTTTTGAGCTATGTGACCTCACATTGAATAGAATAAGGCGCCCACGAGGACAAAATGTCAGGAACAACATTTTTTTTTTATCATGCCTTGTATGTAGTACACGAAAGGGCTTATTTAGCAAATTTCAAAAATATATAATATAAGTAGGCATATTATAAACCCAAAAATTTTAAAGATTGATATTTCGCAAACTCATCCCTAAATCCAAAAAGACAAAACATACTTATTGTTTTGTGGCGGTATCTACATCGCCACATGCGAACTACGCATCAAAGACCCCTGACGTCAAACAAGAATCTTGACGTCACATAAATCCTGCATAGCGCAATTAAAGGTTACCGTGCAATGGACATATACACAAGAACCCGACATCAATCGTTGGGCAGTTGCCCGCCAGACACAACACCCGTCTGGTCGGAGGATCCTCCCTTTTCTATGGTGGATGAGTCAACTTTACACCCTGTTCCTCATACCCCTAAAGTTTCATTGGACAAGGGTTCATGAGAGATTCAAAAACATACGAGTAATTAGACAGTATTTTGATATAGATAAGGTTGTCGTTTGCAGTACATCGTGGTGGGTGGAAGAGGACCACAGCAACTACACGACGTGGCGCTACTCGGTGCAGTTCTCGTGCGGCGCGCGCTGCGCCGGGCGCGCCGCCGTGCTGGCGCACGACGAGCCGGCCGCTCGCGCGCCGCAGCACGGCCACGGCGCGCGCCTGCGCCGCGTGTCGCTCGCGCGCCGCTCCTGTGCCAGCCTGCCGCTGCTGCCCTGGCCGCAGCTCTGCGGTAAGATCCTTATATCAATATGTTTCATGTACTTGTCACTTTAAGTGTAACGCGGAAGTTGTAGAAAGCGCGCAAAGTTCAGCTTGAAATTACCCATACTAATATTATAAATTCGAAAGTAACTCTGTCTGTTAAATTTCACGCCTAAACCACTGAACAAGTGGCGGATTAAATGTCTAGAGCGCCCTAAGCAAGCACCTCATCAGAGACTGTCGAGCGGCAAAATTTACATTAAAAAAAAATGTTTTGGTTTCTGTCTATCTACCTAGGTACATACGGTATGAACCTAAGTAGATAGAAAGAGACCAATTTTGTCGAACTGATTTCGACAAAATTTAGCAAGGAGATAGATGGCATCCTGGGGAAGAACATAGGCTACATTTTATCGACATACCACGCAGGCGAAGCCGCGGGCTGAAGCTAGTCTTTTTATAAATCATTAGCTTTGGCCCGCGGCTTCGGTACCTACTTAGTCATATTCAGAAAATTAAGGGCGGCCACATGTCCATCATGAGCGACATTGTATAAGTAAGGAAGGATATTTATCAGATGAGCTGGAACTGATTGCGGTGGTATGGGGCTCCGTGGCGGAGGGCGCGCAGCTGCAGGAGGAGTCGCGCACGCGGTGCAGCGTGCTGAGCTGGCTGAGCGGCGCCTGCGCGCGCTGGCTGCGGCTGCAGCGGGACCTGCGCCTCGTGCGGCTGCGTGCCCTGGACCACGCACCGCATGCGCCGCAGCCCGCCTGAACGACACACAACACCACTCCCAACATTATTCCTTATTTTATTATAATATAATAATGGTGCCGATTCTCTTGTCAAAACTCTCAAAACTAGACTAAAAATCACTCACTTTATTCATGTCAAACGACGATTTCCCATTCTGAAATAGAATAAAATCACATAGCTTAACTATAATTTAGTTTGACAGCACTATGATGGCACTGAGTTATTAATTTAGTGAAAATGCTATTCTGAATTTTGTTCTTAAACTAAAATCCTCTAACTAAATAGGACTATTTTTATTCGCTATTAAAAATATGTGGAATAAAATTAGATGTCATGAATCTTGAAAATAGAGCCCTTTCGCAAAAAAAAAAAATTGACCCCCTCTATGAAAGTAATAAACCCCATTTATGCCTTTATTTTCATACAAAAAAAAACACTAAAAACGTGAAAAATAATTTTTATTTCGGAAGTCGGTATCTTTGCTTTTTAATGTTCTCGTTTTTTGCCACCGACTTCCGAAATTATGTTATTTTTCACTTCTTTAGTGTTTTTTTTGTAAAAAGTTTGGATTTTTCACTTTTTTGTTGTGCTACCTACCCCACACAAATTCTCATACCACTACCTGCTTTGTAAATAACAGTGACTGTATCAAATAAGATGTCGTCTACATAGACTAAGTGATAAAAATACGTAATTATTGAAGCTAACTCAAAAACTACGTTAGCAAAGTAAACATACAGGTCATCCCACGGATATGCCACATGGAGGGAAAGTACCTTGAATAGATGGAACATTTTACTGAAAGAAGACTGAATTTTGAATAAACCATAAATTCATGGTCTTCCTTTTATTTGTGACACTATGTTATTTAGCAAAAAATAATACTTATGATGAAGCCTTTCGATCGATATGATAAAACTACAGGCTGATTATTTTTCTCATGTAACGGGTTCGATTTCCGGTTCAACCATGTAATTATTTGAATATCTATAAATGCAGTTTAAATTGTTTTTTAAATTCAAAATAATCGTCTTCCTTCAGTAAAAAAAAAAAAAACATAAAATTTATATGGGACCAAAGGTGAAGCACCAGCTTGCAAATAAAAAAAGAATCACCAAAACCGGTTCACCCAGTCGAAAATTCTGAGGTAACAACCATAAAAAAAAACAGACGAATTGATAACCTTTATTTGAAGTCGGTTAAAAAGTGAAAAATTCCATAAAAAAGCACGTCGTCGAGGATGCCGCAAAAGGGCAAACTTGGCTCTTAAAAAAAATCCCGGGTTAGGGAAAACAAGTACCAAGTGGAGGCGCGATTGTCAAATTCGATTTTAGTTGTGTCAAAAGAATTTTGAAATTTAGAGAATTTTTTTGGCCGTATATCTCCAAGATTCTCATAGTTTTTTATTTTTCGCTTTTGCGTTACCATCCACTCCAGGGTACTCCAGGGAGTTACTCCAGGTTAAAGACCTGGAGTTGATGATGAGTTGTGTCATCAGAACTATGTATGTGTGCAAAATTTCAACAGAATCGGTTCACAGTTGAAAATTCAGTTGGTGAAAAATCCATCAACCCCATTTTTTGGACCTTTAGGGGTGGATTATAGTTTCCAATTTTAAATGGGACCAACTTCGAGGTATACCCTTCCCAATAAAAAAAGAATTTTTCAAATCGGACTACTCACTAAAAAGTTATGCGTGGCCATACATAAAAAAAAAACAAAAAAAAAAAATATATAAAAATATACGTGTCGACTTGAGAACCTCCTTTTTTTTTCGTCGGTTAAAAAGTAAGGAATTTTAGTGATAGTTTAGTTAGTTTAGTTCGGTGTACAAGAGAATCGGCACCATTACCTACTTATATGTAATTACGCATGGGCATACATAAAAAAATATATATATATGCTTGTCGACTTGAGAGCCTCCTCCTTTTTGTTTTCGTCGGTTAAAAAATAAAGTAAGTACCTAAGTACATCTCCAAGTTATCGAACAAAATGATGAACACGATGAGTCAATACGGGACTGATATGTTGGGGGCATTGAGGGTCCTTTTCAATTTTGTGAGTTGAATAAATGAACTTGTTAGACATAAGCAAACAAATATTGAAATATTATAAAATATTTATTTTGGTCTAGTGCATACATTAGATGACATATAAAAAAAAAACAAAAGAAAATATAAAATACTTAAAATTAAAAAGAATAAAAATGAAATATAAAAGAGGTTTTATACCCATCTTGTTGACTCTAACAATATTGCCAGGCCAGAAAAATAAAATAAAATCTATCAATTTGTGACATACTAAATAAATGAACTTATTGTACTAAAATTATTATGTATCTATAGGTAATATGATTAATTTAGAAACAGCTCGCAAATGCAATTTACCGTCAGCCGTTCTAATTTGAACCACTCGAACCTTGTTATCGGACGCTGGAAATATTTTAGTTATTCTGCCCAACGGCCAGTGAAGAGGTGGAGTGTTTGGGTTTTTAAGCAACACTATCATATTTTCCTTAATATTTGATAGCTCTTTTTGCCACTTGTTTCTATTATTCAACAACGATAAGTAGTCATTGGACCATGCCTTCCAAAAATGCTGCCGTGCTTGTTCACAAGATCGCCAAAAACGAAGTCGATTGGAAGTGACCTCTGTGATATTTGGATGAGGATAGGATGTCAGAGAACTACCAATTAAGAAATGACCTGGAGTCAGAAATGAAAAATCATTAAGATCTTGCGAAAGAGGGGTAAAGGGGCGAGAATTCAATATACTTTCCATCTCTGCCATAATTGTATTGAATTGCTCATATGTAAATATTTTTGAGCCAGCTATTCTTTTAAGATGGTACTTGGCAGATTTGACTGCCGCTTCCCATAGACCACCATGATTTGGACTATAAGCGGGTATAAAATGAAATTGAATACCTTTTACGGAAGTATAACTATGAATGGCATCTTGAAAGGTTTTACTATTGTGTATCTTAAAAAGTTCGGTCAATGTATTTTTAGCTCCTTTAAAATTTGTGGCATTATCACAGTATATATCTGATGGGAGTCCACGACGAGCTATGAACCGCTTTAAAGCCGCCAGAAAGGTTTCAGTGGTTATGTCAGTGACTACTTCGATGTGTACAGCCTTGGTGGAAAAGCAAACAAACACGGCCTAACCCTTTGGATATAATACTTCGACGTATAGTTGATTGCTTGACATCAAATGGTCCGCAGTAGTCAACTCCGACCTTTTCAAAAGCCCTAGAAGGCGAGATTCTGTCCTTAGGTAAGGATCCCATCAGCTGAGAAGCTGTTTTAGCCTTATATCTGTGACAAAACTAAACATTTATGTATAACACTTTATTTCTCGAACCGAGTTAATAATGTAATATTTTTGAGACAAACTACTCATAACAAGCTTTAAGCCTCCATGTAACAAATTCAAATGTTCATTTCTTATTATTAATTGAGTAAGATACTCGTAGCATTTCTTTGGAAGAATGGCTGGAAACTTCTTTGCGAAGGGCAGATCTGCATTTGTTAAGCGTCCACCTACTCTTAGTATATTATTTTTATCAATGAAAGGATTTAAGGATTTTAAAGTTGATTTAATTTCCTTATTATTCTCAATACATTTCAACTCATCTGAAAAGTATTGAAGTTGAACACCTCTTATTAAAGTTAGAATGGCATCTCTGATTTCTTGAGCAGAGAGGCTTCCAGTATTTACCAGTATCTTTTTACATTTATTTATAAACCTTAGAATGTAAGACATAACAAATACACATTTATTGAAACTCGAGAATTTCGTGAATATTGGTAACAAATTACTATGCTTATCCGAGAGAATTGAATGTTGAGTAACATTTAAATACATATCAGAGTTCTCTAGTTCAGTATTTAGGAGACTCTATTTCAGATAAGAAAAAAATATAATTGTTACAATTTTGTAAATAATCTGGTCCGTGCCACCACATTTTATTTTCACTTAAGTTATGTGGATCACAGCCTCTGGATAAGATATCTGCTGGATTATAGGATCCAGGTGTGTATAGCCATAGCATATTATTTGTAAACTTAGAGATTTCATTTACTCGATTACCCATATAAGCAGGTAATTTAATGCTATTAGAAGAACTTAACCAACCTAATACTATTTTAGAATCACAAAATAAATGAATAGTTTTTACATCAGGAAGTAAATTGGAAATTTTATGTACAAGTTTAGCTAGCAATAATGCGCCATTTAATTCTAGCTTCGGCATAGTTAATTTAGAATGTAAGGGAGCGATACGCGATTTTGAACATAATAAGTATATGTGATATTTACCGTCTACTTTTACCTTTACATATATACAACAACCATAAGCAACTGCTTATGGTAAAAACTGACATGATACTGAACGACGTGAATCTGATGAAACTGAGCTAATTGGGTATTGTGATGCATTGATAACTATCGATGCATCACAATACCCAATTAGCTCAGTTTCATCAGATTCGAACAATTGTAAATAACCCTTTACCTTAATATCAGACATACTCGTAGTAGAAATCTCTACATGAAATTGTTGCTATGTTTTTGCTAATTCCTCAGGAAGTGGCTGATCCCATTCTAGGTTACATTGCCAGATTCGTTGCAGTAATAACTTGGCTCTAACTATCAGAGGGCCAGCGAAACCCAGAGGATCAAACAGCCTACTGACTGCGCTCAACACTGATCGTTTTGTAGGAACAACGGGATCTTTCGGTGAAGACACTGCGTTACCACTGAGTTTCAATATGTCATCTATGGGCTCGTGTAAAAGACCAAGTGCCTTTGTTATGAGACACTCCCGGTCCAAGTCTCTCTGTTCGAAAACTAACTTGTCTACAGGCAAATCTGATAGTAAACTCTTATCATTTGAACACCATTTATGCAAATCTAAACTTCCTAAATGCAAAAGATCGGTTAGTTCTTTTCTTAACTGCAAGGCGTCTTGAAAGCTGTTTGCACCGGTAATGATGTCATCACAATAGGAATTTTGTAATATAGCTCTAGAAGCTAATGGATATTGAGCCCCATAAGTGTTGGCCAGTTCAATCAGACATTGTATTGCTAAATACGCAGAACTTGTTAAACCATATGTAATAGTTTTTAATTGTAAACATTGTAATTCTTTATCTGGACTTTCGTGCCATAGTATATTTTGGAGAGCCCTATGATCCGGGTGCACATTATTTGTCTGTACATATGACGAATATCAGACATAATAATATACTTATAAGTGCGAAATAAAATTAATATTTCAAATAATTGCCTTTGATTAACAGGCCCGTTGCATAATATATCATTTAAACTAATGCTACCTTTAATCTTTGCACTGCCATCAAAAACAACACGTAACTTATTTGTTTTCCTGTCAGTCCGTAAAACTGCGTGATGCGGGAGAAAATACAAAGGTTGATCATTAGATGAACATGTGTTGACATCAATTACCTTTGCATGGTTCAGGTCAAGATATTCATTAATAAAGTCAATGTATAAGGAGCGATATAAATCTTCCCTAGCAAAACGTTTCTCTAAATTATAAAAACGTTGCAATGCAATACTAAATGACTCAGAAGTATTAATTTGTTTTACATCTATTTTTAGAGGTAATTTAACCTCAAAACGATTATTATTTAAAGTAACTGATTCGTGAAATATTTTTTCACAATATTCTAGTTCCGGTAGTTTTTCAGAGTAAAGCTCCGGGACCTTTTCAGTCTCCCAGAACTTACTGACCAGAGACTCAAGACCAGTAGTGTGCTCTACAACTGCATGCATAGCCACGGACTTATGAGTAAAAGATGGAAAGTTACCTGAAATGACATATCCAAACCGGGTATTGAGCAGTATCGGATCCTCTGGACTTCCCTCAATTTTGCCATCCTTTATCACTTGAAAGAAAATGTCAGCAGCTAATAGCAGTGTTATTTCACCTGGAATATGGAATTCAGTATCAGCAAGTTTTACATGTTTAGGTATATTGAACCTTGATAAGTTTATTGACCTTTGTGGCAACTTTCCTGTGACCTTATCTACTACAGAACAAGTGACGGAAATATTATAGTTTTCTGTCATAGAATGTAATGTTAAATTGAAAGCTTTAACAATTTTATGTATTGGCTGACCTCCCAATGCCACAACATTATGTTGCTGCTTGAATGTTGGGATGCCTAGCTTATGAACTAAAGTATTTGTGCTTGCCGTGCTGGCGCACGACGAGCCGGCCGCTCGCGCGCCGCAGCACGGCCACGGCGCGCGCCTGCGCCGCGTGTCGCTCGCGCGCCGCTCCTGTGCCAGCCTGCCGCTGCTGCCCTGGCCGCAGCTCTGCGGTAAGATCCTTATATCAATATGTTTCATGTACTTGTCACTTTAAGTGTAACGCGGAAGTTGTAGAAAGCGCGCAAAGTTCAGCTTGAAATTACCCATACTAATATTATAAATTCGAAAGTAACTCTGTCTGTTAAATTTCACGCCTAAACCACTGAACAAGTGGCGGATTAAATGTCTAGAGCGCCCTAAGCAAGCACCTCATCAGAGACTGTCGAGCGGCAAAATTTACATTAAAAAAAAATGTTTTGGTTTCTGTCTATCTACCTAGGTACATACGGTATGAACCTAAGTAGATAGAAAGAGACCAATTTTGTCGAACTGATTTCGACAAAATTTAGCAAGGAGATAGATGGCATCCTGGGGAAGAACATAGGCTACATTTTATCGACATACCACGCAGGCGAAGCCGCGGGCTGAAGCTAGTCTTTTTATAAATCATTAGCTTTGGCCCGCGGCTTCGGTACCTACTTAGTCATATTCAGAAAATTAAGGGCGGCCACATGTCCATCATGAGCGACATTGTATAAGTAAGGAAGGATATTTATCAGATGAGCTGGAACTGATTGCGGTGGTATGGGGCTCCGTGGCGGAGGGCGCGCAGCTGCAGGAGGAGTCGCGCACGCGGTGCAGCGTGCTGAGCTGGCTGAGCGGCGCCTGCGCGCGCTGGCTGCGGCTGCAGCGGGACCTGCGCCTCGTGCGGCTGCGTGCCCTGGACCACGCACCGCATGCGCCGCAGCCCGCCTGAACGACACACAACACCACTCCCAACATTATTCCTTATTTTATTATAATATAATAATGGTGCCGATTCTCTTGTCAAAACTCTCAAAACTAGACTAAAAATCACTCACTTTATTCATGTCAAACGACGATTTCCCATTCTGAAATAGAATAAAATCACATAGCTTAACTATAATTTAGTTTGACAGCACTATGATGGCACTGAGTTATTAATTTAGTGAAAATGCTATTCTGAATTTTGTTCTTAAACTAAAATCCTCTAACTAAATAGGACTATTTTTATTCGCTATTAAAAATATGTGGAATAAAATTAGATGTCATGAATCTTGAAAATAGAGCCCTTTCGCAAAAAAAAAAAATTGACCCCCTCTATGAAAGTAATAAACCCCATTTATGCCTTTATTTTCATACAAAAAAAAACACTAAAAACGTGAAAAATAATTTTTATTTCGGAAGTCGGTATCTTTGCTTTTTAATGTTCTCGTTTTTTGCCACCGACTTCCGAAATTATGTTATTTTTCACTTCTTTAGTGTTTTTTTTGTAAAAAGTTTGGATTTTTCACTTTTTTGTTGTGCTACCTACCCCACACAAATTCTCATACCACTACCTGCTTTGTAAATAACAGTGACTGTATCAAATAAGATGTCGTCTACATAGACTAAGTGATAAAAATACGTAATTATTGAAGCTAACTCAAAAACTACGTTAGCAAAGTAAACATACAGGTCATCCCACGGATATGCCACATGGAGGGAAAGTACCTTGAATAGATGGAACATTTTACTGAAAGAAGACTGAATTTTGAATAAACCATAAATTCATGGTCTTCCTTTTATTTGTGACACTATGTTATTTAGCAAAAAATAATACTTATGATGAAGCCTTTCGATCGATATGATAAAACTACAGGCTGATTATTTTTCTCATGTAACGGGTTCGATTTCCGGTTCAACCATGTAATTATTTGAATATCTATAAATGCAGTTTAAATTGTTTTTTAAATTCAAAATAATCGTCTTCCTTCAGTAAAAAAAAAAAAAACATAAAATTTATATGGGACCAAAGGTGAAGCACCAGCTTGCAAATAAAAAAAGAATCACCAAAACCGGTTCACCCAGTCGAAAATTCTGAGGTAACAACCATAAAAAAAAACAGACGAATTGATAACCTTTATTTGAAGTCGGTTAAAAAGTGAAAAATTCCATAAAAAAGCACGTCGTCGAGGATGCCGCAAAAGGGCAAACTTGGCTCTTAAAAAAAATCCCGGGTTAGGGAAAACAAGTACCAAGTGGAGGCGCGATTGTCAAATTCGATTTTAGTTGTGTCAAAAGAATTTTGAAATTTAGAGAATTTTTTTGGCCGTATATCTCCAAGATTCTCATAGTTTTTTATTTTTCGCTTTTGCGTTACCATCCACTCCAGGGTACTCCAGGGAGTTACTCCAGGTTAAAGACCTGGAGTTGATGATGAGTTGTGTCATCAGAACTATGTATGTGTGCAAAATTTCAACAGAATCGGTTCACAGTTGAAAATTCAGTTGGTGAAAAATCCATCAACCCCATTTTTTGGACCTTTAGGGGTGGATTATAGTTTCCAATTTTAAATGGGACCAACTTCGAGGTATACCCTTCCCAATAAAAAAAGAATTTTTCAAATCGGACTACTCACTAAAAAGTTATGCGTGGCCATACATAAAAAAAAAACAAAAAAAAAAAATATATAAAAATATACGTGTCGACTTGAGAACCTCCTTTTTTTTTCGTCGGTTAAAAAGTAAGGAATTTTAGTGATAGTTTAGTTAGTTTAGTTCGGTGTACAAGAGAATCGGCACCATTACCTACTTATATGTAATTACGCATGGGCATACATAAAAAAATATATATATATGCTTGTCGACTTGAGAACCTCCTCCTTTTTGTTTTCGTCGGTTAAAAAATAAAGTAAGTACCTAAGTACATCTCCAAGTTATCGAACAAAATGATGAACACGATGAGTCAATACGGGACTGATATGTTGGGGGCATTGAGGGTCCTTTTCAATTTTGTGAGTTGAATAAATGAACTTGTTAGACATAAGCAAACAAATATTGAAATATTATAAAATATTTATTTTGGTCTAGTGCATACATTAGATGACATATAAAAAAAAAACAAAAGAAAATATAAAATACTTAAAATTAAAAAGAATAAAAATGAAATATAAAAGAGGTTTTATACCCATCTTGTTGACTCTAACAATATTGCCAGGCCAGAAAAATAAAATAAAATCTATCAATTTGTGACATACTAAATAAATGAACTTATTGTACTAAAATTATTATGTATCTATAGGTAATATGATTAATTTAGAAACAGCTCGCAAATGCAATTTACCGTCAGCCGTTCTAATTTGAACCACTCGAACCTTGTTATCGGACGCTGGAAATATTTTAGTTATTCTGCCCAACGGCCAGTGAAGAGGTGGAGTGTTTGGGTTTTTAAGCAACACTATCATATTTTCCTTAATATTTGATAGCTCTTTTTGCCACTTGTTTCTATTATTCAACAACGATAAGTAGTCATTGGACCATGCCTTCCAAAAATGCTGCCGTGCTTGTTCACAAGATCGCCAAAAACGAAGTCGATTGGAAGTGACCTCTGTGATATTTGGATGAGGATAGGATGTCAGAGAACTACCAATTAAGAAATGACCTGGAGTCAGAAATGAAAAATCATTAAGATCTTGCGAAAGAGGGGTAAAGGGGCGAGAATTCAATATACTTTCCATCTCTGCCATAATTGTATTGAATTGCTCATATGTAAATATTTTTGAGCCAGCTATTCTTTTAAGATGGTACTTGGCAGATTTGACTGCCGCTTCCCATAGACCACCATGATTTGGACTATAAGCGGGTATAAAATGAAATTGAATACCTTTTACGGAAGTATAACTATGAATGGCATCTTGAAAGGTTTTACTATTGTGTATCTTAAAAAGTTCGGTCAATGTATTTTTAGCTCCTTTAAAATTTGTGGCATTATCACAGTATATATCTGATGGGAGTCCACGACGAGCTATGAACCGCTTTAAAGCCGCCAGAAAGGTTTCAGTGGTTATGTCAGTGACTACTTCGATGTGTACAGCCTTGGTGGAAAAGCAAACAAACACGGCCTAACCCTTTGGATATAATACTTCGACGTATAGTTGA
Organism: Lithophane leautieri; assembly: GCA_949152455.1. NCBI lineage: Eukaryota > Metazoa > Arthropoda > Insecta > Lepidoptera > Noctuidae > Lithophane > Lithophane leautieri. Next base: position 19,088,662 of record OX424467.1, read on the forward strand.
TTGCTTGACATCAAATGGTCCGCAGTAGTCAACTCCGACCTTTTCAAAAGCCCTAGAAGGCGAGATTCTGTCCTTAGGTAAGGATCCCATCAGCTGAGAAGCTGTTTTAGCCTTATATCTGTGACAAAACTAAACATTTATGTATAACACTTTATTTCTCGAACCGAGTTAATAATGTAATATTTTTGAGACAAACTACTCATAACAAGCTTTAAGCCTCCATGTAACAAATTCAAATGTTCATTTCTTATTATTAATTGAGTAAGATACTCGTAGCATTTCTTTGGAAGAATGGCTGGAAACTTCTTTGCGAAGGGCAGATCTGCATTTGTTAAGCGTCCACCTACTCTTAGTATATTATTTTTATCAATGAAAGGATTTAAGGATTTTAAAGTTGATTTAATTTCCTTATTATTCTCAATACATTTCAACTCATCTGAAAAGTATTGAAGTTGAACACCTCTTATTAAAGTTAGAATGGCATCTCTGATTTCTTGAGCAGAGAGGCTTCCAGTATTTACCAGTATCTTTTTACATTTATTTATAAACCTTAGAATGTAAGACATAACAAATACACATTTATTGAAACTCGAGAATTTCGTGAATATTGGTAACAAATTACTATGCTTATCCGAGAGAATTGAATGTTGAGTAACATTTAAATACATATCAGAGTTCTCTAGTTCAGTATTTAGGAGACTCTATTTCAGATAAGAAAAAAATATAATTGTTACAATTTTGTAAATAATCTGGTCCGTGCCACCACATTTTATTTTCACTTAAGTTATGTGGATCACAGCCTCTGGATAAGATATCTGCTGGATTATAGGATCCAGGTGTGTATAGCCATAGCATATTATTTGTAAACTTAGAGATTTCATTTACTCGATTACCCATATAAGCAGGTAATTTAATGCTATTAGAAGAACTTAACCAACCTAATACTATTTTAGAATCACAAAATAAATGAATAGTTTTTACATCAGGAAGTAAATTGGAAATTTTATGTACAAGTTTAGCTAGCAATAATGCGCCATTTAATTCTAGCTTCGGCATAGTTAATTTAGAATGTAAGGGAGCGATACGCGATTTTGAACATAATAAGTATATGTGATATTTACCGTCTACTTTTACCTTTACATATATACAACAACCATAAGCAACTGCTTATGGTAAAAACTGACATGATACTGAACGACGTGAATCTGATGAAACTGAGCTAATTGGGTATTGTGATGCATTGATAACTATCGATGCATCACAATACCCAATTAGCTCAGTTTCATCAGATTCGAACAATTGTAAATAACCCTTTACCTTAATATCAGACATACTCGTAGTAGAAATCTCTACATGAAATTGTTGCTATGTTTTTGCTAATTCCTCAGGAAGTGGCTGATCCCATTCTAGGTTACATTGCCAGATTCGTTGCAGTAATAACTTGGCTCTAACTATCAGAGGGCCAGCGAAACCCAGAGGATCAAACAGCCTACTGACTGCGCTCAACACTGATCGTTTTGTAGGAACAACGGGATCTTTCGGTGAAGACACTGCGTTACCACTGAGTTTCAATATGTCATCTATGGGCTCGTGTAAAAGACCAAGTGCCTTTGTTATGAGACACTCCCGGTCCAAGTCTCTCTGTTCGAAAACTAACTTGTCTACAGGCAAATCTGATAGTAAACTCTTATCATTTGAACACCATTTATGCAAATCTAAACTTCCTAAATGCAAAAGATCGGTTAGTTCTTTTCTTAACTGCAAGGCGTCTTGAAAGCTGTTTGCACCGGTAATGATGTCATCACAATAGGAATTTTGTAATATAGCTCTAGAAGCTAATGGATATTGAGCCCCATAAGTGTTGGCCAGTTCAATCAGACATTGTATTGCTAAATACGCAGAACTTGTTAAACCATATGTAATAGTTTTTAATTGTAAACATTGTAATTCTTTATCTGGACTTTCGTGCCATAGTATATTTTGGAGAGCCCTATGATCCGGGTGCACATTATTTGTCTGTACATATGACGAATATCAGACATAATAATATACTTATAAGTGCGAAATAAAATTAATATTTCAAATAATTGCCTTTGATTAACAGGCCCGTTGCATAATATATCATTTAAACTAATGCTACCTTTAATCTTTGCACTGCCATCAAAAACAACACGTAACTTATTTGTTTTCCTGTCAGTCCGTAAAACTGCGTGATGCGGGAGAAAATACAAAGGTTGATCATTAGATGAACATGTGTTGACATCAATTACCTTTGCATGGTTCAGGTCAAGATATTCATTAATAAAGTCAATGTATAAGGAGCGATATAAATCTTCCCTAGCAAAACGTTTCTCTAAATTATAAAAACGTTGCAATGCAATACTAAATGACTCAGAAGTATTAATTTGTTTTACATCTATTTTTAGAGGTAATTTAACCTCAAAACGATTATTATTTAAAGTAACTGATTCGTGAAATATTTTTTCACAATATTCTAGTTCCGGTAGTTTTTCAGAGTAAAGCTCCGGGACCTTTTCAGTCTCCCAGAACTTACTGACCAGAGACTCAAGACCAGTAGTGTGCTCTACAACTGCATGCATAGCCACGGACTTATGAGTAAAAGATGGAAAGTTACCTGAAATGACATATCCAAACCGGGTATTGAGCAGTATCGGATCCTCTGGACTTCCCTCAATTTTGCCATCCTTTATCACTTGAAAGAAAATGTCAGCAGCTAATAGCAGTGTTATTTCACCTGGAATATGGAATTCAGTATCAGCAAGTTTTACATGTTTAGGTATATTGAACCTTGATAAGTTTATTGACCTTTGTGGCAACTTTCCTGTGACCTTATCTACTACAGAACAAGTGACGGAAATATTATAGTTTTCTGTCATAGAATGTAATGTTAAATTGAAAGCTTTAACAATTTTATGTATTGGCTGACCTCCCAATGCCACAACATTATGTTGCTGCTTGAATGTTGGGATGCCTAGCTTATGAACTAAAGTATTTGTGCAAAAAGATGTTTGACTACCACAGTCTAACAATGCACGCACTATATATTTATTTTTCTTTGAGTCTAAAACTAGAACCTTTACAGTAGGTAGGAGTACATTAGTGCTTGATTGCTTGGATGAATGCAAGCTCACCTCAGGTTGCGGTATCTGCTCTCGGTGTTGATGCACCTGAGCATCACTCGGCACAGGCTTGTGCTCATCACGATGTATTAAACTATTAGGAAATTTTGAGCCACATACTGTACATTTGAAATGGAAACGGCACTTGCTAGCATGGGAACATAAACATATTTGACAAAAGTTATTCGCTTTTACGTATCCTAAACGCTCGTTTATAGACATTAAAATGAATTTAGGGCATTTAAATAATTTGTGAGATTGACCACACAGTTTACATTTTGACACTTCTGAAATTTTAGAGAAATTAACAGCCTTGCACTTACTATTTACAAAAGATAGACTTACCTCCAGGGACATTGCCCTATTATCTAAAAATATCAATAATTCATTTACTGTAGGCACACTTCCCATGTCTCGGTCCGAGTGAAATAACCTGACAGTCAATGGATCAAGCTTGCGGGATATTATGCAAACTAAGATTGAAACCCAGTAGTCGACTGGCTCCTTCATATTTCTAAGAGCAGAGATCTGCTGCTGGACCTGCGCCACCAAGTCTCGTAGCTGTTGTGCCGTACCTCGGTGAATTGCTGGCAAATCAAGTATCGACGATATGTAGTTATTGACAAGCAGCATCGGATTATTGTATCGTCTCTCTAAAATCTTGACAGCAGACTCGTAGGATTCATTGATCAGCGGTAAGTTGTCTATTAGTGTAAGTGGTTCTCCTTTAATCTATTTTGGTTGGTCTGAGCCTTTAATATATTTTTTCAAATAAAAAAGCTTTTGAACGTCTGATAGTCTTGTATCTTTGTGTATTATCGCCGTGAAGAGGTCCATGAATGGCTTGTAACAAGCAATATCCTTTCCATCGAACGTTTGAATATCAATGCTAGGTAAATGTGTCGTTCTGTAATTATCAGATGAGCTCTGCGAGTGAGATTCCTGCAAAGGTTTGAGTAATTTTTTCCTGAGTTTTTCAATCTGGATTGACAGCTGTGTGACTCGGTCATCAACCTCGTCAGAATCGGGCTCATCATCTTGCACTAAAAGTTCAATTTCTACGGCCTGATATTGCTCGTAAGCTTTTCGTAATCGTTCCTGACGAAAGACGACGTCTTCATAGTCAAGCTCCTCAATGGTATGAGTTTGGAAGTATTTTTCAAGGCGCGTTACGGCTGCCTTTCGTAGCCCGCGTTCAACACGGAGCTTCTTTTCGGCCGTTATTTTAGTAGCAGACGTGGAGGAGCGATCAGAGAAATAAATGTCGCTCTCTGTTGACATTGGTTAGTATTGTACTTAACTGTGCTTGTTATGGCGATATTCCTTGGCTCCTATCGCACACGATTTTCTATGAACAAAATAACGCACAATGATGGCGCACAATGTTTTAACACTAATATTAATTAGGCACTGGAAAATAAATCGCGCACATTATTACGGTCATAGACATGAAATCATTGATTACGGTATTTTCCCTGGTTTCGGCACCAATTTTGTTAGACATAAGCATACAAAATATATTGAAATATTATAAAATATTTATTTTGGTCTAGTGCATACATTAGATGACACATAAAAAAAAAAAACAAAAGAAGATATAAAATACTTAAAATTAAAAAGAATAAAAATGAAATATAAAAGAGGTTTTATACCCATCTTGTTGACTCTAACAAACTTTTACGTCTTTTCTCATTGCTATTTATTGTAAAGATTTTTAAACCAATATATGACAGCTCATGACATTGTGAGAAAAAAACTTAACTTTAGATAGTGGACTGTATAAAAAAGGAGGTGTGTTTAAAAAAGGTTACTTTAATTCGAACAGATATGAAGATTACAAAGCTCGCTTCTTTGTTGCTTCGCAAAGGTACGTAGAATAATCTAATTTAAAGATTGCACGCCCCTCCATTGCGTAGTGCAAAAGTTTGTATTGTTAGTGGCGGGGCGTGCAGTTTAATATTAGACTATCTCTACAGCCCAGGGTCTGATGATGGAGCTGGAAGATGGCCAAAGGAACTCCTCAAGTAAACTAGTTAGCATGTCAACACAAAAATGAACCAGCCCAAACCCTAGGCTCGTTCAATTTTGTGTTGACAAAAACATATTTTTGTATGCCAGCCATAGCGAGACATATCCTATCCATAATCCTATCACAATCCTATTACTAAGACCATTATTGTACTAACTAATATTCAAATGCAAATAAATATATTCTACCCTATTCTATACTATTCATATCCTAAGGTGTATTCCAGGGACTGATTATACAGCCGGAAGGTTGCCTCAGGAACTCCTCAACTTTACAAGATATCACTGCTGTGTTGGGCTCGTTTGGATGAATTCAGCATACTCGTAATTATCATACTAAGACGAACAGCACATGAAATTGTTTCAGGAACGCTATGGGAATCCAATAAACCTAATTTGAGTTATTACCTCACACCTCACACGCATGATAGCATTTTGTGTCTGTGCTGTTGACTTCTGAGAAGTTCCCCTTCTGGATTCAATCCTTCGTGCAGTAAACGGCGTGGGCACAGGTAAAGTTCGGGCTAAGCTTTACTTTAGCATCCGTCGAGTTGCAAGTCCTTATTTTTTTTACAGAAAGGTCTTATTATTAGAAACCTCCACGTAAAGTTGTAAGTTGCGGAGATCAATGGTTTACGAGAAAAAAAAAAAAAAACGTAAAAAGATTAGGTTGTTATTTTTATTTAAGTCATGAAAATCCCTTTTCTCGTATTGAAGGGGGGGGGGGAGGGGGGCTGCTACTTCCTTCTTCATTTTATTCGTCACCCCCTACCTCTCGACCTTTAAATCGATATCAATACAAGAAAAGGACCACGGGCACGGATGTATGGAGTCTGGACCAAATGCCCAACAGTGATGTAACATATGCCATATGAAAGCTAATAAGGTATTATTTAATTCATCTTATGGCAGCTAAGTCGAAATCAAAGGCGAACATGGTGTTTTTGAACATTCAAAATTTAGGTTAGGTTAGCTTTTGCGGAAGATTCTTACATTCCCGCGACCCCCGGCATAGGTGTGAGTCGGAACACCGGGGTGGTTTTTAGTCAGCAAGAGTCTGGCAGACCCCTCCGCCCACCCCAGGGCGGAGGACATAGGTACATGAGGATTTTCCACGCCGGAAAAAAAAAAAAAAAAAAAAAAAAGCTTCAACAGTGGTGTAACTAATGCCATGTGAAAGCTTTTGGGGTATTATTTTATTCATACTATGGCAGCTCAGTCGAAATCGAGGGCGAACATGGTGTTTTTGAACATTCAAAAATTAGGTTAGGTTAGGTTAGCTTCCCTCTTCCAGCCCCCCTAAATGGGTCCAGGGGTGACGGACTCGGGGACGTCCGTCGCCCCCCCACACATCAGGACCCGAGGTGGTGGCGAGTAGTGTTCCACGCGCGCCCCTCTTAGACGTCACGGGGGGAGTCAAACACCTCACCCTGACCCGAGGAGGCCCGCAGTGGCGGGCCGGCACCAGTCGGGGGTTGCGGAAGATTCTTACGTTCCCGCGACCCCCGGCATAGGTGTGAGTCGGAACACCGGGGTGGTTTTTAGTTAGTAAGAGTCTGACTGACCCCTCCGCCCACCCCAGGGCGGAGGACATCAATGAGGATTTTCCACACCGGAAAAAAAAAAAAAAAAAAAAGGTTAGGTTAGCTTCAACAGTGATGTAACTTATCCCATGTGAAAGCTTTTGGGGTATTAAGAATTCATACTATGGCAGCTAAGTCGAAATCGTGGGCGAACATGGATTTATTTAACATTGAAAAAAACTTTTTTACAAAAAATTTAACCGACGAAAAAAGAACTGAAAAGCGAAAAATAAATAACTTTAATTTCGGAAGTCGGTGTCTTCGCTTTTCTATTTTCGTTTTTTAGCCACCGACTTCCGAAATTAAAGTTATTTATTTTTCGCTTTTCAGTTCTTTTTTCGTCAGTTTAATTTTTTGTAAAAAAGTTTTTTGTTTTTCGCTTTTGAGTTACCATATTCTCCAGGGTACTCCAGGGGGTTACTCCAGGTTAAAGACCTGGAGTTGATGATGAGTGGTTGTGTAATCAGAACTATGTATGCGGTTGGTGAAAAATCAATCAACCCCGTTTTTTCTACCTTTAGGGGTGGACTATAGTTTCCAATTTCAAATGGGACCAACTTCGAGGTATACCCTTCCCAATAAAAAAAGAATTTTTCGAATAGGATGACTCACTAAAAAGTTATGCGTGGTCATACATAAAAAAATATAAAAAAAATATACGGGTCGACTTGAGAACCTCCTCCTTTGTTTCGTCGGTTAAAAATGTGAATCAATAGTAAGATTCAATTTAAGTACGGTTGTACTTAAATTGAATCTTACTATTTATTCACATTTTTAATTGCTGGTTAGCAATTAGAATGCGCAATGCGCAATGCGCGAATGTGAGTTTTAATAAAAAAGAATACCTACCTACCTACATACCTACCTACATGGGCATGATCTAAACTAACATTTTTTTTTTTCCGGGTGGAAAATCCTCTTGGATGTCCTCCGCCCTGGGGTGGGCGGAGGGATCTGTCAGACTCTGACTGACTAAAAACCACCCCGGAGTTCCGACTCACACCTATGCCGGGGGTCGCGGGAACGTAAGAATCTTCCGCAACCCCCGACTGGCCCGCTACTGCGGGCCTCATCGGGTCAGGGGGGGGAGTGAAGTGTTTGAATCCCCCCGTGACGTCTAAGAGGGGCGCACGTAGAACACTACGCGCCGCCACCTTGGGTCCTGATGTGTGGGGGACGACGGTCGTCCCCGAGTCCGTCACCCCTGGAACCATTTAGGGGGGCTGGAAGAGGGCGTTATCCGCCCTCCGCCGACGCCCGGTTCGCCTGTTGCGGACCGGATGAGTGGACGAGATCTCTCTCTCCCTTTCCGCAGCCTCCTTCTGCGAGACGACCGTCACGCAGTAGGAAACCACCGCGTCCCAGGACTCCCCGCTGCCGACCATGACATTCACAACGGCTGACAGCGACAAGCCACTGCCTACTTCTGAGACGAGGGCACGCCGCGGCTCCTCCCAAGCGGCAAACTCTGCCAGCGTATGCTGCGCCGTGTCATCCCGGCAGTCGACGCAGTGGTGACACTGGGCGTCCAGATCTCACCTAACATAAACTAACGTAGCCTATCTAAACTACTTTTTACATTTTTGAATGTTTAAAAACACCATGTTCGCCTTCGAGTGCGACATAGCTGCCATATAATGAATTAAATAATATCACTGTTGAGCATTTGGTCCAAAATGTCGCATGGTCCTTTGAAAGTTAGGTGAGAATATTAAAAAAATCTTATCTCAAAAAGGAAGGGGGGGGGGGGGGGCTCCGAGACTTTTCCTTCACAGGGGGGGTGTATACAGCCCCCTCTTCCCCGGCCAACTCCCACCTCTTAAATCAATGGATCGATGGAGCACAAACAGCGCAAACAGCGTGCGCTAAAGTTAGGTTCGCTCAGGTTAGGTTCGCTCAGGTTAGGTTCGCTCAGGTTAGGTTCGCTCAGGTTAGATTCACTCAGGTTAGGTTCGCTCAGGTTAGGTTCGCTCAGGTTAGGTTAGGTTAGGTTTTTTTTTTTTTTTTTTTTTTTTATACTTCTACCTCCAACATGATCGGAGCCTATATCTATCTGTTTACCTTTCATAGCAGTTCTCGCTTTTTTGCCTCTCTTACTTTTATTCCACATACATTTTCTTTCTTTCATTCATCTTCATTTCATTCTGTTATGGGTAGGATTCCCAGCTATCAGCTTATCTCTGAATTCATGTTTTTCTTTATTTTTTATATTTCAGGTTTGGGTGCAACACAAAATAACAGTGAGACGGTTTTTAATATCGCTTTACATTTTTACTTATTCTATAATATTTCTTATCGAATACTCTTATTTTTATTTCTACCTAGGCTTACAGCTATTAATATTTGTTCTTACAGTTTTAAAAGTTTTATGCTTGACTGTTTATTATCAATACACCGTATTGTTTACAGAGACGGGGTATCAGTTTTTATTTATATGACTTTCCATTTGTATTTATAATCTAGACTTATTTCTATTATTTTTACATATTGTATTTTCCTATTTTATTTCACAATTTTACATCATATTCTGGTTTAATGCTAGTCTCTAATATACTATATTATATTATGACAGCATTTTTACTTATGCAGTTTTATTTTTTGTTATGACTTTAGATGTTATATCACTACAATATTTGAGAAATGAGTCCCGTTTCTTTCCAGTCATTAATTCCGGTGCATTTTGGGCAACTAGTTCGATGGCGAGTTGCTGCTCCGTCTCATATCTAGTTTTCGCGTTAATAGGGCACTCAAACAGTATGTGCGAAACTGTCTCTTCAACGCCAGGCTCGCAGGCACACGATGGGTTCTCTTTACACTTGAATCGTTTCAAGTATGCCGAAAACCCACCGTGCCCCGTCAAGATTTGTGTGGTTATACTAGTATGAGTCATCTTCCGCACCACGCCATACGCCGTCACTGCATCCGGGAAGAATATTTTTGTACCCGAAGCTGTGTCACCTGACCGATATCTCCCGTTCCATTCCTCAAGCGTTTCCGACCGGATTCGTCGCTTGAGGAATGATACGGGACACAGATCGTAGTCCGGCCTCTTCTTCAAACCCAGGGCGGCCTCCTTTGCGAGCTGGTCGGCTCTCTCGTTTCCCTCCAATCCCACATGGGCCTTTATCCAAAACAAAGAGACATTTTTATTTTGGAGCTTGATGCGTCGTAGAGTGTCTCTCGTGTCCACTGCCAAGCGGTGAAGGGAACTTGTATTGATGACCGACTGGAGGGCCGCCATGGAGTCGCTGAAGATGCCGAACGAGGTTTCACGGGACTTGAGCACTTCCCTTGCCGCTCTCTGCAGGGCCGGTTAGGTTAGGTTAGGTTAGGTTTTTTTTTTTTTTTTTTTTTTTTTTTTTTATATGGCAGGAGTGGGAAATCCTCATGGACGCCCAGACTGCCTCACTTATGAGCCAGTCTGGGCAGTGCCGGACTCTTACCGGCTAAAACCACACTCCTGCCCTTGCTCAGTGTCCCTCTGACATGATCAGAGACCTTTTTTTTGACGGTTATTTAATTTAAGTCGTTTTACTCTCTATATTTTCGTACCCAGTTGTTTAAGTTGACATCCTACATTCTTAAAATCTTCTTTATATATTTACTATTTTTGTGTTTTCTATTTTATCTACTTGTGCTATTACCTATTATATTATTTGTCTTTTTTATATGTACTATATTATAATATGTCTATCCTAATATATATGCAATATATCATAAAGACATTATTTCTTACTCTACTTTTTATATTTATTCTATATTTGTTTCTTTTTAGCTTAATGTACTTTTCCTTAAAATAACTTAGTATCAATTTTATCTGTATACTCCGCACTGGCGCAGCGTTCGAAATGCTGTGGTTAGGTTAGGTTAGGTTAGGTTAGGTTAGGTTAGGTTAGGTTAGGTTAGGTTAGGTTAGGTTAGGTTAGGTTAGGTTAGGTTAGGTTAGGTTAGGTTAGGTTAGGTTAGGTTAGGTTAGGTTAGGTTAGGTTAGGTTAGGTTAGGTTAGGTTAGGTTAGGTTAGGTTAGGTTTTTTTTTTTTTTTTTTTTTTTTTTTTTTTTTTTTTTTTTTTTTTTATACTTCTACCTCCAACATGATCGGAGCCTATATCTATCGGTTTACCTTTCATAGCAGTTCACGCTTTTTTGCCTCTCGTACTTTTATTCCACATACATTTTCTTTCTTTCATTCATCTTCATTTCATTCTGTTATGGGTAGGATTCCCAGCTATCAGCTTATCTCTGAATTCATGCTTTTCTTTACTTTTTATATTTCAGGTTTGGGTGCAACACAAAATAACAGTGAGACGGTTTTTAATATCGCTTTACATTTTTACTTATTCTATAATATTTCTTATCGAATACTCTTATTTTTATTTCTACCTAGGCTTACAGCTATTATTATTTGTTCTTACAGTTTTAAAGTTTTATGCTTGACTGTTTATTATCATTACACCGTATTGTTTACAGAGACAGGGTATCATTTTTTATTTATATGACTTTCCATTTATACTTAATATCTGTATTTATAATCTAGACTTATTTCTATTATTTTTACATATTGTATTTTCCTATTTTATTTCACAATTTTACATCATATTCTGGTTTAATGCTAGTCTCTAATATACTATATTATATTATGACAGCATTTTTACTTATGCAGTTTTATTTTTTGTTATGACTTTAGATGTTATATCACTACAATATTTGAGAAATGAGTCCCGTTTCTTTCCAGTCATTAATTCCGGTGCATTTTGGGCAACTAGTTCGATGGCGAGTTGCTGCTCCGTCTCATATCTAGTTTTCGCGTTAATAGGGCACTCAAACAGTATGTGCGAAACTGTCTCTTCAACGCCAGGCTCGCAGGCACACGATGGGTTCTCTTTACACTTGAATCGTTTCAAGTATGCCGAAAACCCACCGTGCCCCGTCAAGATTTGTGTGGTTATACTAGTATGAGTCATCTTCCGCACCACGCCATACGCCGTCACTGCATCCGGGAAGAATATTTTTGTACCCGAAGCTGTGTCACCTGACCGATATCTCCCGTTCCATTCCTCAAGCGTTTCCGACCGGATTCGTCGCTTGAGGAATGATACGGGACACAGATCGTAGTCCGGCCTCTTCTTCAAACCCAGGGCGGCCTCCTTTGCGAGCTGGTCGGCTCTCTCGTTTCCCTCCAATCCCACATGGGCCTTTATCCAAAACAAAGAGACATTTTTATTTTGGAGCTTGATGCGTCGTAGAGTGTCTCTCGTGTCCACTGCCAAGCGGTGAAGGGAACTTGTA